>CM028136.1:221177500-223677500 GCA_016271365.2 Neoceratodus forsteri | reverse complement strand
AAACAGTCAGCAGTACAGTAATTCCATTTGGATTTAATGTGGCAGTTCAACAGGGAGCGACCCTGAATTAGTACTCACGACCTCCAAATAAGATAGGGTCCTTCAATGTCAGCAGGGCTCACTTGAGGTACACAAACCTCTTCACAATCCATATAAAAGAAGCACTATACCAGGCAGGCTGCATCTGTATCCCGATGTAATTACTGCACAATACCGGAGAGCACACAGTAGATTCAGTTCCTGACAGACCAGTGCAATTTTCAGCAATTCCTCCAGTCTTCTACAGGGTGAGCCTGGTTTCTACTCTTCAGAGATCCTTTGATTCTTTCACAGGACAGATTCAGTCCTAACAAGCTGTTACACAAGCTGCAGACCGGAACTCTGGGCCTTACACACGTTTTTGACTAAAACTGCACACTGAAAAGCAGGGCTCCTTCCTTCTTCACTGCCAAAGCTCAACTCAAACTCCAACCGACAAAACCGGGCACTTCCTTTGAGTTCCTCCCAGTTCTTGACTGGATTGGCTGTCCTCACAATAGACTGCTGCTGTTGGTCCAAAAGGCACTGAAGTCTAAACTACATCTCCCAGAGTCACTGCCCATACAATCCTCTTGTGGCTGGCTCAGATTATGAGTCCAAGTTCTGATTCGTCCAAGGCACCATTTTAGAGCTAGCTACCCCACACTGATTGGTCCAGTTCAGCAGTTCAAAACTAGAATGGGAACTAGCAGACACAGTTCTGACTGCAAAGAAAGCAGGTTAGACAAACTGTAATTTCATTATTACTCTAAATAATTTCTGGCAAACAGTTACATCTTTCAGATAGGTTCCTTTGCACTCCTAGTGACTGCAAAATGAAGTGAATTGGCAGCAGCTTGAGTGGTACTCAATCAAAGAAACACACAGTCCCCCATACAAACTAATTATGTCTGCAAGCAGACAGCTCTTAAAGAGACAGTACCAGAGGTTCTAAAAACACTCACTGATAAATGGCTTAAATGCCAAACACCATTCAGGCTTGGAGCATTCAAGCAAGCTCCTGGAAGTCTTTTGGGAACCCCCATTTGCAGGGGGGTTACACCAATCTTAAAGTTTTATACTTGGATAGCCTTGCTGATTTGAATCCTGAAGTAAATGATGACGAACTAGCTTATGATGTTCTGAAGTGAAAGAAAAAAATCAACATTTATATCTGTCATGAATTCTACAGTCAATGTTTTTCTGAGGAGATGCGAACAGGATGTATTGGAATTACACAAGGATCTGCCAGCACCCAAATACTACAATTGCACTAAAGCTGAGAAGGAGGCTATGTATTCGCTACAATGGAATAGTACCATCACCATCCGGCTAGCCAACAAGAGGGGAGCCATGGTAGTGTTGGACCAAGATAAGTATAATATGGAAATGTTGATGCATTTGGGTAATAGTGAGTTCTACTGTGTACTAAACAGCGATCCTACTGCATTATTATCGGTGACTCTGCACCATGTGGTACTGGAGGGATTCATTTCCCAGCATGTTAGTGATTTTTTAAAGGTGGAAAGTCCTGTTAAACCCCATATTTATGGGTTACCTAAAATTCATAAAAATCTGAGTGAACCACCTGTGAGGCCTATAGTGTCAAGCATAGGGTCCTTGACAGAACCCCTGGCTCAGTTTGTGGATGCTCAAATTAAACCTGTAGCAGTTAATACAAGAGCATATCTGAGGGATACAATGCAGCTTCTCAGTTTATTGAATGCGACGCGTGTTGAGTCAGATTGGTGGCTGGTTACTTTAGATATCCAGTCACTGTATACCAATATTCCGCATGATGCAGGGTGTGAGGCTCTTTTTAATTCTTTGTCCATGCATTCCTCTTAGAGTAATGAATTAATTTTGTTTGTGAGCTTCTAGAACACGTACTTACTAAGAATATTTTTCTGTAGGATAAGCAATTATACCATCAAGTTAGGGGCACAGCTATGGGGGCAGCCATGGTCCCTAATTATGCCATGATCTATTTTTCTGAATGGGAAAAACAGCATGTATATGACCATACTAACAATCCATACCTGTGCTTTATTAATTTTTGCAGGCGATATATAGATGATATCATTATGATCTGGACAGGTGGTAGGGAAGTTTTGACCCATTTTGTCCAATATTTAAAAAGCCCAAATGTGAATTTGAAATTTTCTTTGACAGCAAGTCAGGAACAAGTTGCATTCCTGGACCTTATGGTGTATAAAGATGATAGCAGGGGGCTTGGGACCAGAATTTTTCATAAAGATTCAGATATAAACATTATTTTATTTCATAATAGCTGTCACCCTAACCATGGAACCAAAAACATACCAGTTGGTCAATACATGAGGATTAAGCGTAATTGCAGTGCCAGTGGTGGCTACGAGAAGGGTAAACGTGAAATGACTCGTAGATGTCATAGATTTTGCAGGTTAGGCAAAGCTGCACTTACAGTGGACTAAATGGACAGGAATGATTTATTGTGTAAAAAACATGACAATAACAGAAAGAATTTTAATGGTAGCCTTGCTTTCATTTCAGTGTCCAGTGCACAAGCTAGAGAAATAGAGAACATTGTCAGACAAAAGTGGAAGATTTTGGGAGCAGAACCTGCACTGAAGGAACTGGTGTAACATGAGCCCAAGTTCATCTATAGGAGGGACAAGAATTTATCTGATCTATTAGTACATGGTAGGATGAATGAAGCCATCAAGAGATGGATGCAGCTGCTTTTTGGGACATACAAATGTGGCAACTGTGCGGCATGTGATCACCTCCTGGTAGGACCTGACTATTGTTTCCCACATAGCAATGTTACAAAAACCAATAAGAACTTTTTTTCATGCGGTACAGAAAATGTTATTTATTTAGCAATCTGCACCTGCAACTGTTTCTACGTCGGTATGACTGGATGAAAATTCAAGAATAGTATTTTGGAACATGTGTCTTGCATAAGATTGAGAAATACTGAGACTGCTTTGGCAAATCATATAATGCATGTGGGACATGGACATATGTTTAAATTCAGGTGTTTAGAATTGGTCAGGTTAGGTCCCAAGGGAGGAGATCTGCAGAACAAACTTTTATGTAGAGAGACCTTTTGGCAGAAGAAGAAGAAGAAGAAGAAGAATCAGCATTTATATAGTATTTTTCATACACAGTATCCCAAAGCGCTTTACAAGCAATGCTAGCCTGGTAGTGAAGTGACTGAATGTGTGGTGGCGGCCATATCGCACATCATCACCCACACACAGCCTGGATAATTGCATGAACCGGTTTATGGGATGGGGAATGTTGGCCAGGACACTGGGAATGTTCTCTGCTCTTTGCGAAGAGTGCCCTGGGTTCTCTTACTTCCACCTCGACACCCACCAGGACAACACCAGGATGGGCAGAAGGGACCTCGGTTTAACGTCTCATCCAAAGGACGGCACACCCCAGCAGTACAGCACCCCCCAACACTGCACTTGGATGCCAGTGATTTTTAGGTGCAAGTCCAATCCCAGTGTGGGACGAGAACCCACGACCTTCTGGTCCAGAGGCGGATGTGCTACCAACTGAGCCAAGCTGACAACTGACACCTGGCAGTATACGTTACGTACAGGAGAATATCCAGGACTTAACGAGTTCTTCCAGCTTACACCATATATTAAGAAATGTAGACAGGTTTCTAATTGTGATGATGAGGTAGCTGAGTCTGTGCAATTTGTGATTTGAAAGAAGTCATGTTAATATTTTAGCTATTGTTGCTTATATGGACCTAGTTTGGGTTCCTTATCCTACCCCCCTTCCGCTTTTTTGTTTTCTTTGTTTTTGCATATATTTAATATGGTATGAGGATGGGGATTATTTGATGTGTTTCCACCCTTAAATTTCCTCTTCTTTTTTCTCCCCCTTTTTTTAGGGCTGCTTCTTAACAATCAGTGATTGTATCATTCTAGTGAATAGATTTTTTTTTTATATCTGTGTCATTGTACATTTGCTGTAGTCATGTAGCCTTGAGGTTAGTTTAATGCTATTGTGTAGATTAGGCACTAGAGTACTGGGTAGCCCAGTGGCCACTGTATTTTTCTATTATTAGTGGATATTATATTAGCACAGCAGCTGCTTGATTAGGCACAGAATACATTTATATGTATATCACTGTCGAAGCACTGATATTATGGTATATTAGTGTTAGTGAATGTATTTTGCTTTATTACTAATGGATATTGAATTAATAGAGTAGCTGCTTGACTAGGTACTGTAAATAATTCATCCATATATCCATCAATACTGAACCACTGATATTTTGACAAGCAAGTACAGGTGAATGTATCCTGCTATTAGAAGTTTTGGAACCGCTATTATAGCCAGGCAATGAGGTGCTAATACAAATGGCATACACTGACTATATTGGTTTAATAGGTAGCTATAGTTTGCACTTTAAAATGTTAAGAATATTATTTTTGGTGTGCAATACTAGCATATTCAGCTATAACATTAGTTTACAGCTGTTTTAATCAATATGGAAAATGATTTTTTAATGAAATTAGTAATTTGCTTGTTTGTTTCATGTGTGAAATGTACTCTGTCACTTTAAATGTTCTTATGTATTAGCACTATAAATGTAAGGATGTCACATGCTACTGACGTCTTGACAAAGCGCCAGGGTGGCATGAAACGTTGATGCTGTTTGAGGAGGTGCTACATTTGTAGTTTTACTCAGTATTAAACTTTTTTCCACAAACACGAGTCTGTGTTGCGGAGTATTCTTGCAACCATTGAACCCTTGTTTCTGTGCATCAAGATGTGGTGTGTGGCTGTGTTGTGTACTGAAATATCGCTAACAGTGTGTGTATGCAGTCAGCTGGTACTGTATGATGTCACAGGCTAACGGTATAAAGGAAGTGATGCGTTAGGGATGGGGGGATGGGCCCCTTCTGACCACCAGAGACAATCAGCTTGACCAGCAAAAACCCCCAGAGACTCTCAGCTGCATTAGCAAAATCCCCCAAATAGGCACCTTTCCAAATTAAGTCAGAAAGCACCCTGGTACCAATTGAAAACAACAATAAGCTGCAAAAGGAACAAAAACAGCAGTAACTTCAGTGAAAATCAAAAGTTACTTCCCTGAAATGAGACTGATTCCTTCCCCTTCCAGCCCTTTAGGAGAATTCACAAGGGAATCAGCTACCCACTCTGACTCAGTCCCACCTCCACTTAGCAGTAGCTCTGATGACAATGGGGAAGTTGATTGGTTTGCTAGTGCAGGGTGATTTTGTGGGTCCCCTGTTATGAACCAATCTGCTCAGACTGTGGGTACAGGAGTCGGGGCTACTGGAGGACTTCAGACCAGTGTTAGGCTAACATAATGTAGCACAGCAGTACACTACACTATTTGAGCTACTTAGTGTTAGCTGGTAGGGTCGCAATGTTTGCTTTATTAATTTGTTTGAGTTAGGGAACTCTGGGGGGCAGAGCCCCCAAGTCAAACTAATTAGTAAAAGAAACATTGCAACCATACCATAACCTTAAGTTGCACAAACTGCATAGTGCACTTTGCTATACTACATACATTTGCCCATAGTTCTCCACAAACATCCAGGAGTCAGCCAGTCTCCTGTTTAGATCTGAATGGAATCTTAATGACAGACTGTCATGATTGTGGCCTCTTCATAGGTGGTTCTTGGGAAACAGCTTCCTTCTGGGAATCAGGGGAGAGATCACAGAAAATGGCATAATCCAGCTTAGACCAGTACAAAGTTAGCTGCCCAACCCTTGCTCATTCACATGTAACTCCCCTGCAAAATGGGGGCTTACCTGCCACCCTGTAGCTCTGTCTACTCCTGCTCTCCCAGGCATCTCCCGATCCTGCCTGTAATTTTTTCTGTCCCCCCCAGGTCTTGTTCTGCTACTGGTGTCCAGCCCTAGCCATCAAAGCCTTAATGCAGTCCTGCAGGGTGCAAAAAAACACACCACCGCGATCACCAGCTTGTTGTTCTGTCCTCGGGGCAGCGGGGATTGCACAGGCATGACTGACACCTTTGATCTTCGACTGCTCAAAATAGCAGTTATTCTGGGGAGTGTTCAGTCGATCCTGGGATCCCCATCAGCTAAATGGGACCCAGTGATCATGGACAGGCCGCTGAGAGACTGCTCTCCTTAAAAATGAAGGAGATTTGTGAAGGAGTTTGATCAGGATACATTTAAATATTCATGAGCCAGAGCCCCAATCGCAATGAATATTCATGAGAGCCTGTTTGCCCTCAGGGCAGCTGTATCTTGGCTGCAACTGAAAAGAAAAAGAGATGTTTTGTTTTTTTAAAATAAATATCGTAACTGCTGCCCTGTATGTTGAGGAAAAATGTTGCCGGGGGAAAGAGTCTAAATAAATAAATGCTTTGCTCTTGGCTGTATCAGACCAAATAATGGGACTCAGAAAAATGCCAGCCTGGAGTCCTTAAACATTGGCAGCAGCAACAGGAAAATGGACTGAGCAAATTCCTCAATCTGTGCAGCGACAGCAAGTATACACCCAGGGCCAATGGGCTAATGGACTGTTGGACATTGGGGCAAATATCTACTTATTCCTGGCTGCACCAGAACTTTAATTCAGGACTGTGCTTGTTCTGCTAACAGGACAGTGGGTTAAGCAGCCACTGCAAGCAGC
Organism: Neoceratodus forsteri; assembly: GCA_016271365.2. NCBI lineage: Eukaryota > Metazoa > Chordata > Ceratodontiformes > Ceratodontidae > Neoceratodus > Neoceratodus forsteri. Next base: position 223,670,839 of record CM028136.1, on the reverse strand, counting down.
CACAGCCAACAGGATAGCCGGGAAAACAATGCCAGGGCTTGTGGGACATTCACCAAAGCTCATGGGTAAATGCCAAGTGCTCATGGGGGATTGACAAGGACCTAATTCTAGGTACCAAAACAGCAACCCAACAGTGCACTGAGTGAGGTTCATGCATAATTCATTTCTGTGACTGACAGGTCCTCCAGCCAATCGGAGGCCCTGCAGCCAAAAGCTGCAACCAATCAGGAGCCTTGGGAAAGCCCTACAAGAGACAGTGTTTTCTAGCATTTTGCCAGATTCGAGAGGGAGAAGGAGATTCTAGTGGGAGCCCACCATAGGGGTGGGGGGTTCAGGCCCCTGCCATGCTGCTGGGTCTGGTTGTTCCAGCTAAGCCCCTCCATCCAGGAAGGGGTGTTTTTGTTTTATGAAAGCTAAAGTAATTTTAGTTAAGTTGTTAAACTTCTCATCTGGAGGTTGCCAGGTTGTCCTCCGGGTGCTAGCTCTTCCCTCCACATCGGGGAAAGATGTGGACCGGAACCAGATGACATCAAGCAGCAGTGACAGCACTGCCCGAGAGCCTCAGTCGTGACAGGACTGAAGATGCCAGGAGCCTTCTATAGTGGGGATCGACCATGGAAGACCTGCATGAGTACTCTTGTACCCCCCGGTGCAAGGGAGAGATACTGCTAGCTAAATTTAAGGGCCTTCTTGCCCTTGTAATTGTTCTATGCCAAGAAAGAAAAAATAAGTAACCCTGGGCCAACATGCCGTCTATCTACTTAATTGAGAGAAAGCCAAAGTAATTATTCTGGACCGCCTTGCCCAAAGTGACTGTTTAAATCTAGTAGTTCTTCAGTTCACACCTTGCCTACTACCCAACTGGCCCAGCGCAGGTGGATCTTGGAACTGTGCTATGCAGATTGCAGCTATTGCTGGGGGTACCCAAGAGAGCCCAGACAGTGTGCAATCAGGTAAATCATATAAATGTGCTGATATTCATCTGTACCCCTATTCGGTCAAGACTGTCCTGTGGAGCAGCCAACCATAGCTGCCTTGCCACTTCAAAGGACATGAGACCCTATAGTTGACTTAAGACTATGCTTAAACCCTGGAAATGACAGTTTTCCACCTTGTTGACTTATGTCTGAGAATACAGACGTGTTAGAAAAGTATTGGTGTATGAATCTACTGGATGTGACTAAAATATATATGTGCTGAATATTCAGGATTTGCAAATCCAAGATCTAGCCAAGGTAACCCGGATAGTTGCCTTTTCTAAAATGTTCAGCTCTGCGACATGCATGGCAACCCCTGCCCCTCTGATAAGGATGGGCAGCCACTGTTGTTTTAGTTGTCTTACAAGTTAGCCCCTTCCTCTTAAATCAAAGCCGGCCAACACAACCAGCTGCAACATCCACCAGGCCTGCAACAATCCAGGACTTTGGTATCTGGTACCCAGGGTATAGTGTGAGATTGTGGGGTTTCATATGTATCTGGGACTGGTACCAGTGGTGGGGAATGGTGAATGTAACATCTGATTTAGTCGGCAGCTTAGATAGCCAGGGCTCTGGGTATCATTTCTGGTCATTGAACTGTGATTGCCTTTTCTGTTTAATTTAATAGCCACCCAGCTGGAGGGTTCACCGGCACAAGAAAAACCTGTGTACATTTTGTAAATATTAATCAGCATAACTTCTACTCCTCCTGTTTCCCCTTCCTAACTCCTATGTCCCTCAAATAAATCTTGTTATGACTGTTTTTGCAAATCAAGGTGTGTGAGCATATTATTAGAGCTGGTCATTAATTACCAAAATGTCTGAAATGTGGGGAACTAAATGTTGGGTCATGTCTGGGGGTGGCAAATGGTATTTGTGGGTGGTATAACATTTCAGGGCGTTATACCAGAAGACAACTAGCTCACCTCTCAGCCTATGTCCAGAGTAGTAGGCAGGGGTGTAACATTAGAGATAGCACCACTTAGGGGTTACACACAAACTCTGGAATGCTGGCAAAAGTCTAGCTACAAAACAGGCTAGCACACAGAGGGTCAGAACCCTGAAGTCAGTTTAGAAAGAAGCAGAACTATGTGATTTCTGTATCATCTGCAACCAAAGGAAAAAAAAGTTTTCCAATTGCTTAGTGTCCCATTGGAAAAGTCCACTGATGTGAGAAGTATCTTGTCAAAAATCTGTGTGGTAAGACAATTTAGAACTCAGTTACGTTTAGAATTGTTTCCATTTTTGCAAATCTGTCATTTACTGTGGTTTTTATTTGCACTTTCTGTAGTGTACAAAGACCCTCCCCATGTATTGTTTGTGTATTTTGTACATTTTGTAGATTTTATATTTTTATTTATTTGTAATGCTTAACTGGGTAGGGCCCAAAAATATTAGATGCCCAATTTCAGGGGGGACTCGGAGATGTAAACAAGATACAGAGTACTGGTTGGGCAAGCTCGAGAGGTCCGCTGTAATCGGAACCTTGAGATGGCAGCACAGGCTGGTTGGGCATTTTTGTTTGCCCAACCAGTATTTTTTTATAGTGTATAGAGATAAAAAAACTTAAGCTTTTTTTTTAAACTGCTTAAACCATTGTTTCATTCTCAGACATTCTGCCATTGTCATGTCTCATTCTCAGCTATTTTCCCATTGTAAATTACAAGTGACAGCTAATATAGAGAAACAGAAACTTAAAAAAAATAAGATTAAGTTACTGTCCATAGAAAGGCTTATTTTTTTCAAACTTTTGTGGAAAACAGAACTAGTAAAGGTCCACATTATTGTTTTGTGGTATCTGTTGGGAGGATGGTGTTTTTTTTCAGCTCTTCTGTAGTTACAGCTGGTCACGCAGACATTGTGTTCACCTGTGTAGAATGCTGTTGTACCACAGAAGGGTACATACACATTCCATGACCTTTGCACTGTGGTACAACAGCAATCTGCTTTGGATGAAAATACATGCAGAACAAGACTCCTCTACATACAGTACTATAGCAACAATATAGAATAACTATGTAATATATCTGTGTACTTCAAGTGACATTACACTTGCACATAGACAAGTTCAAACAATATATTTCATCCCTCTGTGACTGAGCATGTTTTAAAAGGTGCAGTTAACTTTCTTACTGTCCATTGTGTCTTCCATATCTGAAATCACATTACCAGAGCAAAGAGAGGCTGCATCAAGTACAGAAGAAGGGCCAGGAGTGTCTGACGTGTGTAGGAGTTCCTATGACCAGGCCTTAGACTGTGTGGGCTAGTTCATAAATGGGACAAGAAGTGACGATCCAGTGTAAGTTCCCAGCAGACTGCTGGTGGTGAAGATGTGGTGTTTCATTCTGCTGGTTGTAGGTGAGAAGATCACATCACAGACAGACTGGGGGGAGGGGTCACATGGTTCTGCAATGTTAAGTCTTACAGACCATCAGAAACCAGAGCATTCTGGGCACCAACCCCATTATTTTGAGAAAAAGCATTTTATGCTGTCATTTAAACATAATGTTGCTGGTCAAGGCTTGTTTATTTATCAATGAATAGCTGATTGCATCACAAACTGCTGGCAAGAGATGGGATTATGAAGAGTACTGCATGTGTATGTGTGTGCAAATCTGTAAACCATTACCTGGCACACAAAGGACTAGAGTGGTAGTAAATATACCTGTCCAGCCACATAGCAAGACTTTTATTTAATATGTCATAAGGAAGATTGCATGGGCCGGCATGGGGGAGGGGCAACAACAAGGCAGGACATTTTGGTAGCAGTATTTTTATTGCACCTTATGGAAAACCTTTTCATTTTGAAGGTACCATGTGTGTTTTTCGGGTACCAAGATCACTGATTCTTTTAGAGCCTCAGGGGGTGTTATCCCGGACTCAGGCACGAGTGACTCCCTGTACAAGAAGGTTGGACTGTTTTAAGTATTTTCTAATTTGACCGATTTGCACATGCATAGACCTCCTCCTATCAAGACCACTGTGTTTACAAAGACTCAGTACTGCAGACTATAGTGTCAGTAGCTTTTTCTTGTTTTGAAGGACTGCGTGGGCCAATTCTGTGAAGCCCACCCTATTTTAAGTGTTGCATAGCCCTCTTGGCTGATGTCAGTATCCACATCCAACAGTCTTAAATGGTATAATTGATTTTTTCATTTTGTTTTTCCCTGTTCCGCCCTTGGAATTATCAAGGGCTGCATCTTTTCTCCAGGTGGGAGGGCAGATGAATGACCACTTTAACAACAGATGCCACTGTTGCTCCTTGACCTGCTAGCCGGGGAAGGGGGCAAATGTCAGGTGGACCACTCCCTCCTTCCAAGGGGAGCCAAATGCCTCAGCTCTGCATTGTACTCTGCCTTCCCCACCGCCAGTTACTGTAGTATTCCAGGGCTAGCATGCGAACCTCAGTCAGCCAAGTGGCAAAATGGCAGCACGATATGAGATAGTGGGCTGGTCTTGATTTTGTTTGAAAGGACCAGACTCCCAGAGATGTAACAGCCTGAATGAAAATAGGGACCCTGGTGTGGATAGCAGCTGCTTAGGTTACACAGTTAACGAGCCCCTGATATCTTTAAGGGTAACTTAGAAAAAGTGCCTGCTTTTGTGTAATTGCCCTAAATGACAAAGACTGGAATGGCTTGAAATTCAGTTTTTAATATTTGGGGGCTTAGCTCATCCCATACTCTTGCACCATCTTAAATGGCTTCCTCTTTCAGTCTCCCTCATTTTTTTTGTGCTGGTTTGGGGTTTGGTTTAGTTTCCAATGTGGTGTTTAATTCTTTAAAGAGATCAGAGTCTTGATACTGTGCTAACTGCTTTTGAAAATCACTCAATGCAGCAGTCACATCCTGATACCATAAATCATCCTCTTTATTGGTACATTTCAGAAAACATGTGGTGCAATCTGTTAAAATCTCCATCCATTCATCTTTCATTCTAAAGTTATGAATGCCAACTGTGGTGAATCTGACCACTGTCAGTCCTCATGCAACCCAATTACAATCATTAGAGGTTGAGAGATTATCTTTATTATACCATACATTGATTTAGTTGATTTTTAACTTTTCAAGTTGTTAATTTTTTATTACCCTTGAATGAACTTAATGTATTATTATGTCCCTAGTTATACCATTGGTGTCAATTTTTTATTATTGCACTGTATCCCCAGGACCACTTTGTAAATGAGTTTTCTTAATGGTGTTTCTCCTGGTAAGATAAAGATTGATTGACTGACTGATTGATTGACTGAAACAATTCAATAAGATTATGACTGGTGCTAGTCACTTCACAGTCAGAAATTTGAGAGTCCCGGGCGGCTTCTCTCTGACTAATGACCGCCTCTGTTCTACTTAAACAAAATGGAGTGTCCAAGTTTTTTATTGCAGGAGAATGGCAATGGGAATGGCCTTGACACCTTCCTATGCAAATTCTGTGTTGTCATGGATGGAAAGAGAGCTTATTTTGTGAAACTGTAACCCATTTAGACATAACATTTTAAAATGGTATCAATATATAAATGATTTTGTGTCTGTATGGGATGGTAGTAAATCAGATGCAGTATTATTCACAAACTGGCTTAACAACACATAGGGTTTAAAATTTACATTTAATAGTCACCCCAACAAGTTATAGTTTCTGGACATTATTCTGGCAGGCCACAAAGCCAGGCAAATAGAAGCTTATGGATACAGAAAACCAACAGGTGTTAATTCTTTATTGTTGGTTACAAGTGACCAGGGATTCAGTTAACTCCATTTTGGGAGTATTTGACATCCAAAAAATAAGGCAAAAACTTCCAAAATAAAGGGGGAAGAAGTCACTGACTTCCAATTGTAAAACAAAAAATTAGATGACTTCTTAAAGAGCTACTGATGCCAAAAAGAAAACTTTGTAAAACAATAATTAGGTACACTTCAGTTTGCATTCCATATGTTTTCTATATATTTCTCTTCCTTGTTATTTATTACTGAGTAAATTTGCATGAGTACATGATTTTTATCCCTTAGAGTTCCCTTAGAGTTTATCTGCCTCTGTAGCTTACTCTCTACTTCAAGTGATAATCCTCTGTTGTGACATCACTGTGATGTCACAAGCAGTGCATTATGACCTCTGGTAGGGAAAAAGCAACAGAAATAGATGAACTCTTCAGGAGCAAAGATCCTGTTTTCATGCAGATGGCCTCAGTAATAAATAATGGGAAGGACGAATACAAAACTAATATAAAATACAAGCTGAACGGTGTCTAAATGTTATGTTTTGTTAAAGTTCTCCTGAAGGTGTCAGCTGCTCTTTAAATGACTGGCATAAAAGTCAAGAAATGGTGGATTTTTCTAAAACAAACTGTGTTTTACCACTAATAATAATATTAACATCCATAAATTGGTCTTTCCTAGAATATTGACTTCCAAAATGTGTGGTCTGGGAAGTAAATTAACTTCAAAAAAAATTGGAATGGCTTCAAGATTTTCACTCATGGAAGTATTAGACTTCCACTTAAAATAAATTAACTGAGCCCCTGCTAATGACCACCCCTGAAAAATGATTGAGAACATACCGTACAGTCAGTTTTTATGATTAAAACATAACTGTACTGATGCAGACAGATATAGGTAAGAAGCTAAGAAACTCATTAAAATTTATTTAGTCTAGGATTACAAGTACCTTTGAGCCAATGCGCTTTTACAAAGGCTCCATGTCAAGTGATGAACAATACAAAGATGGCAAAATTCGAAATAGGCAATGCAGAGTACAGCAAACACACAATTCCAAACAGTTGAATACATACATTTGAGGGGAGGTAGGTACCAGGACAGAAATTTGAGTAAACAATGCAGAGCATGGCATGGGATTCTAAACAGTCTCAAACAGTTGAATACAGACAGTTGAGGTAAGGAAGAGGGCAGGGCAGGGTAGGGCAGGGTTAACAGGGAATAGTTGAGGGATTGAGGGGACACAGAAGAGAGGAGCAGCCGTGGGCATTATCAGGCTTTGAGGAAGTGCATTGCCGGGGGAGTGGTGGGGAGGGAAGGGTGTGAAAGAGAGGGAGAGGTAAGTGCTAGAAGGGATAGCAGATTAGGAGTGACAGTCACAGGAGCTGGAGGCAGAGAGGTGGAGGCGGAAGTTGGTTTTGAACTGGCCAAGCTTTTGAGAGAGATGATGTCTTTGTTGAGTCCATTAAACCAGGAGGGTGCTCCATGAGCAAAGGACTTTTGTCTCCGCATGGTACGGCACTGGGGGATGTGTAGTATTTGATTTTCAGAATCCTAGGTGGGGCAGAGGATGCATGCTATACGTAGGAGAGCTTGGAATCCTGAGGGTGCAAGATCTAGCATGATCTTCTTGACCATTAAGCAAATATGGTACTTAATATGGTTGGATAGTTGGAGCCAACCCATTTGTGCGTAGAGTGCACATGTGTGGGTGAGACAGTAGGATCCTGTAATGAGGCAGCAGGCTTTGTTTAGGGCCAGGGATAAGCGCCTAAGGGCTGTGTCAGTAGCAGAACCATAGACAACCAGACCATAATTGATTAGAGAGACCACAGAGCTCTGCATAGCTATCCTTAAGGCATCTGAGGTAAGGCATTGCCTGTGCCTGTAGAGAAGTCCAATGCGTTTATTTGCAGCTATGGCAACAGTATCAGTGTGGATGCCATAGGATAGGTGACTGTCGAGAGTGATTCCAAGATATTTAAAGGAGTGAACTTGGTCTAGGACAGTACCATGGCAGTTTGTAATTGCGATGGGTTGAGACCTGTGCTTGTTGAGGGAGTTGCAGAAAAGCATCGACTTGGTTTTCTTATAGTTGAGGACAAGCCTTTGCCTATTAAACCATTTTTCAACAGAAGTGAAACCCATCTGAAGCTTTTTTTGGAGTAGGATGGGGTCATGATAAGTGGCGTAGATGATGTCGCCGTCTGCATAAAGCAGGATTTGTTCAGGACAGGACTGTGGAAGATTGTTAAAAAAAAGGCTGAAAAGGAGTGGCCCGAGAATGGATCCCTGCGGGGCTCCTGAGTGAATGGGTCTTGCATCGGAGAGGATATGAGCAATTTTCTCACTTTGGGAGTGGTTTTCCAGGTATCACTTAAACCAAGGCCATGTTTTAGTCTCACATAGAAATCAAATGTAGATAAACAGAAGAGAGAGAGAAAAGAAAAGAAGACAAAACGCTCCCATCTGTGACAAAACATCTAAAAATTGTAACTTGATTTTTTTAATACTAAATGCTGACATGTTTTAACAAAAGCTTGCCCCTGGGAGGCACCAGAGGTTTGGAGGAACACACTAAAATATTGATATGTTCAATTAAACCACGATTTCTGCCTAGAAAAATTGTCATTTCACACACCATTACAGTTGATATGTAATAACTTAAGAAACACAGAAAATCAATCTTATTAAATAAGGTTTTAAATAAGGATGGTAATTTTTCTATTATTAAAGAGATGAGGTCAGAAAGGGTTGGCAGTTTTTTTTTATCATTTTCTTTCTCAAGCTCAGCGTGATTTATTTCAGATCATCTCAAGAAGATACTTCCGAGATGCAGGGAAGCCCTACAGGTAGTTAATGTGGCACAATGCTTAGAGTACAGGGCTGTGAACCTGCAGACTCAGGTTTTGTGTTTTTCATTATACTTTTTTGTGTATTTGCACCTCCATTTTCACTAATTCATGACAACTTTTTTTGTTTGTTTTTGCTTCCTATTACAAATCCACTTCAACCAAAGTTCATATTAACATATGCTACAGTGCTGTTCTAGTTCAATGGTGGCATTGCCAGTCGCTGCCCTTGCTGCTGTAATCCTTCTTTCATCGCTGTTCAAGATGAACTTTGCATTAGTTATGCAGTATTCAGTCTGAATACATTTAAAACATAGCAATTAATATATCTATCTATCTATCTATCTAACTCTATCTTACGTGTATGCGACTTTTCCCCATAGAAAAGGCTGTCATTTATTTCCCTGTATACCTGTGACTAATCTATCCATGAAAGCTATATACCTGCACTAATCAAACAATTACTGCTATATGCCTACACTAATTAAAGCTATATACATATACTAATCAATCAATTAAAAGTATATACCAGTACTAATAAAAGGTACACACCTGCACTACATTAATCCCTATGGGATGCCACTAATAGAACAGTTAGCACAGCATTAGGAAGCTAGCCAAACCAATTAACAAGTTGAAAACAAACCTGGAAAAAAGACACAAAACCCTCCCAAACCCAGAAATCTCCCAAATTCCTATTTGCATTCACTACACAGTATTCTTTCCTTGCTGCAAGAGATCTTCAGGTGCCATATTGTGACCACAAATGCAATCTCTATAACAATAACCATCCTAATGTACTGAATAAACAATGAGTAAGAGTAGTATTCTCAGAAGTGTACCCATCTCAGGGGCTAATTAGGGCAATAAAGCTGCTCGTCCTTCAGGCTCATGGACTTACAGCCCTAATTAGTCCCCTTGATAGGTATTTATCCTTGTATACTACCCTTACCCATTATTCAATCAATCAATCTATCTATCTATTTAAAATATGGGCTCTGCCACTGCTGAGTTATGAAACCGTAGATGCCATGCTGCTCCTGAGTGCCTTCCTGAAAAAAAAACTAAAGAACAAACTGCCCTAGACATACCTCCTTTTATAGTAGAATCCTACATTATGGAAAAACTCTACAGACGCACATCCTCCCACACCAAAAACACCATTACACTATGGAAACCAAACTATGACAAAAAAACCCCCAAAAAGGCAAAACCTGGAAATGATCGCAAAAGAGATTTTAAGTTAAAAAATAAAATTCATATGTAATATATAAAATAAATGATGGCAAGTGTACCATAGGGAAGTCTTCCATCTCAGGGACTAATTAGCTCAAAAAAAAGGTTTTGTGTGATAACAGCAACTACTAATAGTCACCGACCACAAAAAGCGAGATAAAAACTGCTGGACACATTACACCTACAGTTGCTAATAATGGCGGTCACTTACTACATGAAAAAAAACCATCAACTTCACGGGGCACAGACTTAGGGGAAAAAAACAAACAACCCCCCCCTCAAAAGCTCTACTCTTGGGCGCTAGACCCGAACCCTGGTTGCTGGCTTTAGGAGTGGTAGCATATACCACTACGCTAAATGGCCAGCTCGGCAGGGCTTGGCCAAACATGGGACTATAACCTGCTCTAGTGAGTGTAGCTCCCTGCTACACTTGCTGTACAGGATATAGCAACCTTTTTCACCATTTGCTGTACTTTAAAGCGCTGTTACTGAGTTGCTCATATTGAGTCTGAATAATAGACCCTCATATATGGTGCTACCCAGTAAACCCACTCACTCTTCAGGCTCATGGATTATTAAGTTTATTAGTCCCCCTAGATGGTATAGCTTCCTATACACCACAGTTACCCATCACTTGTTCACTCTCTGTGAATACATATATATATATATATATATACACACACACAAACACATATTTATACAATGCTTATGAGGATAATTTCTGGCAAATATTTTCAATATCTTCAGCATCTCCACATCTAGAGTGAGAATATCATGTTTATCCTCACTCTAGGTCCCCCACGACTGAATTTATCTACAGAGTAGGTGCTGATTGGTTGAGCCAGCAGCGTGAACAGCACAATTAGAATTCAGGTGCTCAGTTGCATGATGGCTCACACTCTCCAGTTTTCATTCTCGTTCCGCCTGTCACAACACACTTTCTCCAATGCCTGTATTTTAATTAGTTTTCACATTTAAATAAACATATTGCCATGAGGACATTTGTTTCTCTACAAATACTGTCACCTTGCCTCACAAGCGATCCACCCCAACAACATTTTCCTCTTCTTTTTACTTTCCCTCTGCATCCCCAAGAACTACCACATTGCTATGATCTGCACTCCTGTAAAATGCATACCAGCATCTAACAACACTTTCCTGGCCTCTCCTTAGGCCAGACCCACTTGCTCCACTCCAACACCCCCCCCGCCGCGCTCACTCGCTCAGCAACAAGATGAGGTGGTGATGCAGTGATGCATACAAAAGTGTCAGATGTGACAAACTGAAAAAGAATTCTTAGTCATCCTGAAACAACATTCAGGCATCCAAAATCAATAAAAAACAAAGATTATATACAAAAATGAACAAACAACAAAAAGTAAATTGCAACACTTAAGGCACTGCATAAATCAAATATGCCATGGCTCTACCAGAAATATACTCCCTTGTGCACTTTGACGTCACTTGTGGCTTTGCCACTCATGAGTCAGACTTTGCTCTGGAGAAATATCAATAATATTTCTGGTATGGCCATAGCATATCAGATAGATAGATGGATTATAGAGGCACAGTAGCACTCTATAGTTAGGGCTGAGTAGGGTACTTAATGTTGAAACCCTAACTTTGCACCTTAATAGCTTTGCCACTTTTTAACAGAATTGCATGACATTATGCATGTGTGGTCTGAGGGGCAAGGTCTTTTGATCTGGCAAGCTCTGTGGTGGTGGTTGGATACCCAGATTCTGAGATCTGGATAGTGCAAAAAGTAGAAAAATCTTTCTGCTATCACCTACAGTGTAGATGGTTTGGAATTTTGTTGTGAAATTTTCATGGTAGAAGGGGCTTGTACGAAAAAGATGCCTTGTTTTGGTTCAGTGATAACATATTAATCTATTCCCAAGTTATAAGGATTTGAAATTTCAGTTCTGTGTATGCTCAGTAGATTATTTCATTTATGTGTCTGATATGGAAGAAAAATTCCTGGCTCACGAAAAAAGATTCTTCTTTCGTGAGCCAGGAATTTTTCCTTTCATGAGAAAAAATCTTTTGTATGGCAGCTATCTTGTTTTTTTATTTAAAAAAAAAACAAAAAAAAACTTAAAATCCCACAAAAATTATGCCCTGGAGCAAAATGAACACGTGAATCTAGCTAAACCAGGCTCATTTAGCTTGATCCTGGAATTTTTGTTTTTTAAACAACCCTGAAATATAATTTTGGAAGATCCTTAAAATCCTAAGTTGAATGCTTAGTGAGGGCTCCTAATTCTTTTTATCTGAGCTGAAATTCTTCTTTCATGAGTCTCACAAAAGAAGAATCTCTGTTCATGAAAGAAGAGTCTGATTTTCAGCTTTTTCTTATAGTTCTTTCATGAGATAATACAAAAGAACCATTCTACTTTCATAACATCTGGATCTCATGAAAGAAGCTCAGCTCATAAAAGAGTTTGGACTTAATTTTTTCTTTCAGTTCTTTTGTTGAGATCATACAAAAGAACCATTGTTCTTTCATCAGAGCTCATAAAAGAACTATGAAAAAAGAACCTCCTCTTATGAAAGAAGAGTTTTGACTGTGTTTTTCTCACTGTTCTTTCATGAGAGCTACGAAAGAATCATCATTCTTTTGTGAGATCTCACAAAATAATTGTGAGGAAAAAAAATGATGTACAAACTCTTGAGTGGGACTTTCCTGAATCGTGAAGCTGCAACTGGAGACATGCTGTTTCAGGGTCAGGCTGGACTTATTCTTCAGTGGGAGCAGTGATTCAGAGGTCTTAGCGAGGGCTCATATGAAAGAAAAAGAAAGAACTATAGTTCTTTCCTGTTGCTCTTTTGTGAGAACAATGGGACTTTCTAGAATACTGAAGCTGCAGCTGGAGTTGTGCTGCTGCCTTCTATTGCAGCAGTGGGCCACTAATCCCCTGATCAATCTGTCTGTCTCTCTCTCTCTCTCTCTCTCTCTCTCTCTCACACACTCTATTTATTGAATATTTATTAAGCGGACCAGGGTGCCCACCCCGGTACCAGTTCTTTCTCCCCCTCTCCTCTCCTGGTCCCGCCCCCCCCTTTCCAATGGTCAATTATTTATAATATATTTTAAAAATATAGATAATAAGTGAACTGGGGTGCACCCCCTAGTACTGCTTCTCTTGATCCATCCCTTCCCTCAAGGTCACCTGCCCCCTTTCCCATAATCTACATGGCAGCAGCAGGATGCCCATCCCCAGTGCTACTGATGATCATCCTGACACTGGGATGCCCAATCCCCAATGCTGGTAGGGTCCCCCCAAAATGAAGAAAACTGCCCCTCATTGGTCTTTCTATTTTCTTCAGTTCAGCCTGAAAAAATGGTCCATCAGCTTCTGACCCCCAAGACCCCTGCTCCAGCCCACTCCAAACTCCACTCAGCAACCACTACCTCATACCCTCCCACATACCCTCATTCAGCTGCATATGTCTCACGATGTAGAACCACTCTATAATCAAAGACACACCTTGCTGTTGGAACCGGTGACTGCAATATGAGAAAATAAGTTTAGTCAGGTTTAACGTATTTCAGTTGGGTTTAAACTTTTGTTCATAACTTTGTAGTTTTTACATTTTTCATATTTTTACACCAAATTTTCAAAATGACCTTTCTGGGACTTTACCTCATGAACAAGAGCAATGAAGTTATTCAAATCCGTTCCCAAAGGTGATTTTGTTGTTGCTGCACGAAATCACCTGTTGGGTCGGATTTGAAAATGTTCACTGCCTTTGTTCATGAGATTAGGTCATAAGAAGGCTATGTTGAAAAGTTTCACTAAAAATATTTAAAAAAACAACAACGTTATGAGCATACATTGACATATTTCAACCCTCGCTCTTAACTTTGGTAATTTTCAATATTTTGACACAAAATTGTCAACATGTCCATTTTTTCACACAAGTTTATGTGAGTGACAGCTGTCATTTTTTAAATTCTGGCATAAATTGTTTTAAAACTTGAAGCACAAAACTGTGTTTCAGTGAGGATGTGAACACTTTCACCTACCAGGTTCATGGTGTGGGGTTGGGGGGACTGTCATAAAAAGGCTATGTTGAAAATTTGCAGTAAAAATATTTTAAAAACAACAAAGTTATGAGCCTACTGTCACAGGATGTGGGTAACTGGGTGGACTAATTGGTAGTGCTATACAGATGTGATTGTCAATGAGCAAAGTTTATTTCTTCACAGCAGAATTATTTCCTCATAGCAGGACAAATGTACTAACATTGAACTCCTACGACAGGATAAATGTCGTAAATGGCAAATAAGTTCTTATAATATTAGCTACTAGCAGTAGACATACACAGCTAGAAGGAGCTAGCTCTCCCAGGTGTTCTTTTCTCAACACCTGAGAGCAATTTCTTAGTGCTCTCTAGAGCCTATCTCTAGGCAATCTGCAACCTCAGAACACTTTCCGGGTAATTCCCCAATTCCCCCCCCCAACATTTCAGTAGACAGTGTTTTATACAAAAGACTGCATTATATGATGTGTTAGCTCCGCCCATACTAATTTCTAACGCATAAAACTAGTTTGGTTTATCTTTAAATTCAATAATTTAAACATAATCATCATTTAATACATCATACTAAGCAGTGCTTTTTAACAAATCCATTTTATAAAGCACCTAAAGTGTTTTTACAGTAAATGTCCTCTGAAGCACACCCCCCAGCAGTTCTACACTATAAAAAAGGTTAACAGCAGCCGGTCAGTGCTATAGCAGTACACTGCTGTGAGAGGGTAAGGTGAGCGCCCAAGTCTGCTGCTACAGCATGGTCCCAACACTGACTCAGTAGGACTATTCATTTTATTACACCCTTACAAACTGTGCACTTTCAAAACAACAAAGGAAAATACTAGCCTAATATCGCTAGTTAAATCTCTATTTCAAGACCTGCATCCACAAACTTGTGTGCTAATGCGAACTTGCGCTAACAACACAGAGAGTGAAAACGCAGCCTGTAAATGCAGTCAGTGAAGCCGCACCGCCTAGAGGAAAAGCCCAAACCTATTAAATGCTTTTCTCCGAGTGGCAGCTTCCACTGTATTTTAATCTATTCTAGCCTTCTACTTTCTCAGGTGTTCTTCTGACATAACAGTATAACTTATGGAACTCCATTTTTATGTACAGGTAAAGGGGACACAAAATTTTCTCTTTATTTTATTTATTTACTGTACTAGAAGAAGAAGAGTCATTAAGGGGGATACCATTCATCTTCTTCTCGCTAACACAAGCAAAGCTTATCGCACAATGTTTTAAGGACACCTTGTACCGCATTTTGAAAGTTTTCCTATCAATACCTGAATCCTGCTTCAAAGCAAGAACTTGTAGCAGAACCCCTTTGACGCACCTTGCGTTTCGGAGCACCATTTTTCTCCAAACACTTTAGAGGACAACATACGCTTTTTCTATCTATATCCTTCAGTCACATTCAGAGACTTGCAGAAAAACATAGCACTTAAAATGGGAAATGCTACTTAGGCGCCTACTAATGCATAGGCGCTACTGGGCACCTGGCATTTTACAAAGGAAGTGAGTTTGGACCCTGGAGAACTATTTGGACTACTCGCTCCTATCCATAAACTCAAAACAATGCTTTCCAGCCCCATTTCAGTATTTTTTTTAAAGGGGAGACCAACCACATTACGCACAGAGACATTTACATTTGTCTACAGAATGCAGAGAAACAGAGAAACTTATACTTCACCGCTCTATTCTCCTTACAGCATGCTCTCTGCCTTTCTTAAGCAGCATCTTACAATAAATCATTGTAACCCCATCTCATTATGTTCTTTTACCTAAATTATTTTACCTGAACTATTATCCGTCACCTAATCACTTTTATTTGAGAAAGATGGGGGTGGGGGTGGGGGGTTGACATTTTGAAGGTAATCTTATTATTGATTTTATTAGTAGCGGCAATCTCAAGGCCCCCTACTCATCACAGGGACCACCCTGTGACACTTACAATGACATTTTTCTATGATTGCTCCTAACTTTAGTAATTTTCAATATCTTTACCCCAGGTTTTCAACATAGTCATTTTTTCATACCATCTGATGAAACTGACATTTCCCTACTTTGTCAGTTTAACCCTAACTAATGCATTAATGAAGTCTTTGCAATGAATTTTCTTACTTTTTGAAATAGTATAACTGTGTCCTCATTTGCCTGTGGGAGGCCCTGCACTTATGTCCCTCCATAGATGCATACAGCTGTGTAATTTCCATTTCTGCCAAAACAGAAATTTCTTTCCTTCATTGTATGGCTTGTTAAAATTCCAATGTTATCCTATGGTAATTCAAATTGCATTTTGTATTTTTATGTATGTTTTATACTGCCCCTAAATGGTAATGGGTGGAATATGTATTATTTATTTAGTATTCATTAAAGCCTTTGTTTTGATATATGTCCCTTAAGTCCAAACACTGAGGGAGTTATGGGTTGTTGAAATTTCACTGTCATCCTATGGGAATTTTCAGTTTTTATTTTATTTTTATATCACTGTAAATGTTTAGGAGAGGAGTAAATGTTATTCTAGCAGTACTCATTAAGACCTCTGTTTTGATATATAGATTGTTCCTTAAGTACAAATACTGAGGGAGTTATAGCTTGTTAAAGTTCAAAAGTTCAAGTGTGGGAAGAAAACTAAGTCCAAAATCTTTTTTCATATGTGGGCATTCTTTTTTCGTACGAACAAAAAAAGCCGTATGAAAAAGGATGCCTTCAAATGAACTAAGAATTGGGAAAAGTCCAACTTCTTTTTTTTGTATGAAAGCATTCTTTTTTCATATGAATGAAAAAAGCATACAAAAAAGGATTCCTTTATAGAAAAAAAGAACTGGAACAAAAACTAAGTCCACAATCTTTTTTTTTGTATGAGGGCATCCTTTTTTGTATGAATGAAAAAAGCATACAAAAAAGGATGCCTTCATATGAAAAAAGAACTTGGACTTCGTTTTTCCCCCATTCTTTTTCATATGAAGGTATACTTTTTCGTAAGCTTTTTTCATTCATAAGAAAAAAGAATGCCTTCATACGAAAAAAGAATCAGAACAAAAACTAAGTCCAAATTCCTTTTTTCATTTGAAGCCATCCTTTTTCATATGGACCACTTCTTTTTTCATATGCCTATCAGAAAAAAGAAAATCATCTCATGAAAAAGGATTTTTACATGATAAAAAAAATACATTTCTGGGTCATGTTGTCAGAAACTAAGTGCAGAATCCACCTACTGGGGTCCCAATTAGCAAGATACTTGTGTTAGTGTGTGTGTGTGCAGGATGTCATTTTTGAGGGTTTTGAATTTTGTTTTTGGAAAAAAATGGAAACAAGATGGCTGTCATATGAAAAAATATTTTTTCCTCTTGAAAAAGGATTACCCCCCATATGAAAAAGGATTTTTTTTCATATGGCTCAATTTTTTTTTGTTACAAGTAGCTACCTAAAATATTGCACTGAGCATGTCCAGAACCGGCATTTTAAAATGTAATAACTTTGGAACGGAATAATATTTTTTTCACAAAAACCACAGAAAGGCTTATCTATGGGCCAAGCCCTTTTACCCTAAACATTTCAGACCACATTTCACACCATCTGGGTGCTAGGTGATGACAAAAAAACAGCAATTTTTTGACTTTTTTTTACTATCCAGATCTCAGAATCTGCACATTCAACTGGAACAAAACTTGACGCTTCAGGAGATCTACCCCCCTGAGACCATGCATGCAAATTATTTTGTAAATCTGTTGAATGCTTGTGAAGACATTAAAGTGCAAAGGCTGAGGTTTAATACAAAAACCCCTGCTCAGCCCTAACTATAGTAATAATATACTGTACAGCATAGCTGAGCCCTTGCTCCCACAGAAAAAAAAATCATATATTTTCCCATACATGATGGTTGCCAATTAGCGTATTGACACCAATTAGCTAACTACACTGTATTAGTGTGTTATTAACACCTTAATAATGCATTAATACTCAACACACTACAAATCACCCCAATAACACATGTAACAAGCTTCTTAACCATACATGTAACAGCCATCTTGTCAAACTTCCATAACAGCCACACTAACACCTCTACAAATTTTACCTGCAAAATGATACTTAAACCTACACTAAAACCCACCCAACACCCTCCCTACAACCTTACTCACCAAGCAACAATGTCCACTGAAGCTGCAGGTCCTCCACACTGCTGCTGTCATCCCTCCAAGCTGTATCCCCACACATGATGCTCCTGACTGCAGACATGCCACTCCTTCTGCACCTCCTTCCCCGAACTGCCAACTCAAATGATGCTCTCAACTGCAGACATGTTGCTCCTCCTGCCACTCCTTCCATGAACTGGCACTCTGGATCGTTGCACTACACACTGTTCCTGAATGCACACTAAGCCACTTGGCATCCTGACATTAAGAAAAGATCACAGGAGGCACACCTCCTTTTATAGGAGGATCAGTACTATGGAAACACTAAAGAAACAAAACAGGCAGTTCTTAGAAAACTACACTACACCACAGAAAAACACCAGCACACAGCAAGTGTTGAACCTAGTGTATTATACAAAATAAAAGATGGCAAAGTCCAGCATGCTCATTACATAATACCACTGAGGGGTTGAACAAGCTCATAAAGGCCACTTGCCCTTTGGTCTCATGGCTTTATGGCTTATTCAACTCCTCACTGGTATTGTTTCCTTGAATACCACACGTCGCCATGATTTATTCTTTCACACACATATATATATATATATATATATATATATATATATATACACACACAATAAGGGTGGGAGCTTCTAGAGTGTGATAAATGGAGTTATCTTCACTGGAGTGTGATAAATGATGTTTACATCAGTACTGTGATGATAAATGCCATTTATCTATACTGTGCTGATGTCACCACTCACTCACTACAACATGCATTCTAAATGAAACTGCTTCAGTTTCACTTTCTCACTGAAGCCTGCAAATTACTCAATTACCATTGCAAAGGACACACACCTGTGTGCTGTAGTGTTTCTGAGACTCTCAGCACATTAATGTGCTAATATCAGCTTCACTACAGCCTACATTCTAAATGAAACTGCTTTAGTTTCTCTTTTTCACTGAGGCCTGCAAGTTACTCAATTACCTTTGCAAAGGAAACTCGCCTGTGTACCATGGTGTTTCTAACATGCCCAGCCCATTCAGAAAAACTCACACATCCTCACACCACACACAGAAAGAGCAGAAAGTACACAGAACAAATATTTCAAAGCTCCCACCCCTATTGTATAAATAGCACACATGATGTGCAGATCATGTGCTATGGAAAATATTCTTACTCTTGCAGAGTGAGCTCTGAATACTCTCACATATGCCTTCAGCACTCATGAGTATCCAGAGCTCACTCTGCAGGAGCGAGAATATTTTCCATATCACACTCTTGCCCATTATGTAAAAAAATATATAATTATATATATATATATCTCACACACACACAGTATATTATACTATGACTGGGTGACTAGGCAATATAATGAAAAAGCATGTGAAAAGTATTCCTCATTAAAAAAAAAAAAAAAAAACAAGAATAGGAAAAACTAAGTCCAAAATCTTTTTTGCATAATGGCATCATTTTCATATGAACAAAAAAGGCATATGAAAAGGATGATTTCATACAAAAAAGAATTTGTACATAGTTTTTTTTCCCCATTCTTTTTTTGTATGAAGGCATCCTTTTTCGTAAGCTTTTTTCATTCATACAAAAAAAAGAATGCCTTAATATGAAAAAAATAATCAGAAAAATAAGTGTACAAATTATTTTTTCATATGAAGCCATCCCTTTTCGTATGGACCAATTCTTTGTATGCCCATACAAAAAAAGAAAATGGGTTCGTGAACAAGGATTTTTGAATGTTACAAAAATTAATTTCTGAGTCCTCTTTCCAGAAATGAAGTGCAGAATCCAACTAATGGGGTCCTGATTAGCAAGATACACATGTTGGTGGGTGTGCAGAATATCCTTTTTGTGGGTTTTGAAATTTTTTTTTAGGGAAACAAGATGGTGGCTATAAGAAAAAAAGATTTTTTCCTCACAATAAAGGATTACCACCATGTGAAAAAGGATCCCTTTTCATATGGACCAAATGCTTTTTTCATTCCAAGCAGCTATCCAAAAGACTGTACTAAGCCTTCTCAGAACAATTATTTTAAAATGTAAAGACTTTGGAACTAATTAATATTTTTTTACCAAACCAGCAAAATGCACATCTGTGGGTCAATCCCTTTCTACCTGAAGCATTTCAGACCACAATTCCAAACTGTCTGGGCATTAAGTAATGACCAAATAAAAAAAACAGCAAAAAACAGCATTTTGTAACTTTTTTGCTATCCAGATTTCAGAATCCACACATCTGACTTGAGAGAAACTTTGCAGTTGGCACATCAAGAGATCTACCCCCAAGACTGTGCATGCACATTTTTGTGCAAATCCGTTGAACAGCTATGAAGATATTAAAGTGCAAAGTTTGAGGTTTAACATAGAAACCCCTGCTCACCTCTAACTATAGTGGTGTGGCATACACACACAATAGGTGTGGACACAGAAAGCACAGAAACATGGAAGTTGGCTGCAGATAAGGAATGCAAGGCCCATCCAGTCTGCCCATTTTTTCTACCTTATGAATGTGCCATAGGCCTGTACTCTTGTCAGTGGCCTATCTATTCATACTCATCTGTATTGCTTCCTTATGCCTATTGCATGCCTGTTTGAAGCCCTGCACCGCATTCATAGCCACCACTTCCTGAGGTAGGCCATTCCATGCATCCACCACCCTTTCTGTGAAAAAGAACTTCCTAAAATTACCCCTTAATCAGCCTTCCTCTAATCTCATGCTGTGTCCTCTTGTCCTGCTACTTTTCTTATATTGACACATGTTAGACTCTTTCACCTTGTTAATGTCCTTAAGGTGTTTTAATGTTTCGATCATATCACCTCTCTCCCTCATTTGCTTTAGGGTATACATATTGAGCTTCATTAATCTGTCCTCATATGTTTTCAGATGCAGTCCCTGCACCATTTTGGTTACCCTTCTCTGGACTGCCTCCATTTTGTTAATGTCCTTATGCAGGTGCAACATCCAGTACTGCACGCAGTATTCCAGGTGGGGCCTAACCAGTGTCTTGTAAAGAGGGTTATTACCTCCCTCTTATGACTTGTGATACCCCTACTAATACACCCCAACTTCTGTCTAGCCTTACCTACTGCTTTAGTGGTCTGCTTGGATGATTTCAGGTCATCTGTGATGATGATGCCCAAGTCTCTTTCTTCTCTTGTGATTGCCAGCAACTCCCCTCCCAACCTATAGGTGGCTTCAGGGTTTCTTTTCCCTATATGCATGATATTGCACTTCTTTACGTTAAACCCCAGTTGCCACTCTTCTGACCATTTTGCCAGTTTAAGGCCATTGATAAATGCATTTATCACAGCTACTATATGTATGAATGTAAAAATCTTACATTCATACATTTATTAAGTATGTCATGGCTGATTTATACATATCGTGAGTTTGATGTCACTTAATCCAACCCTCCCTGCCCACCCACCGGCACTACTTCCTTCACTGGCTTTAACTTTCACTTTCATGGTGTCTGCCATGATATCTATACTCTTACATATTAATGCAAACTGAAACTCTTTGAAATGCAGAGACTGAGATTTATAACAGTACTTGTTTTTGTCACCCTGATACACAGTCCTATTCAGCACAGCATCAAAATCGTCTTGTTCTCCTACTCTAGTCAACTTCTGTCTTATCACTAGCTCATTCCCCTGCACAAGCACCGCAGCCCAGCACTGAAAATAAAAACTGGATAAAAGCTGCAAATTCAAATATTCTCTTCATTCTTTTTTTCCACTAATCTTTTTATTGAAAAGTTGAACAAGATGCTCCATACATGTACAAACCATACAGAATGACAACAACTTACTAACATTACAGTCTAAGAAGGAATGCACCTTCTACTATTTCAGAGAGCCAACTTAAACATTGGAGAATTACCCACCATCCTGACCTAAGAGTAAAACCTGCTCCCAGATATTGCCCCAGTTTGTGTGTCCTACTCACACTATGGGTACATAAGCAGTGTCCAGCTGAATCTGCAGTGGCCTACCCCCTCGCTGTGAACTTATGCTTTAAGAGGTAGAGGGCTAAGGTTCTTTAAATGTCTGCATCTGACAGTAAGAGGATACCAGATAAAGCCCCCATAACTGATGAAATTTATGCAACATGTCGGCTCTTATATGTGCTCATTTCTCTAAAGAGGCCTACTGTTCTATGGCAAATAGCCATCTGACACTGAAGGGGAGTCTGCAGTCTGCCACTTACATAATAAAAGGTGCTTTGGTGCCACACTAACAGCAACTAGCCAGTGAAGACTGAGGGCGTGCCTCTGTATGGGTGGGTTAGAAATTCCCAAGTAGTAGCAGTACCCAGCCCCATTTCATTGTGGGACCCAAGATGTCTGTGGACACCTGCATTATGCCCTTCCAGTAGTTGTGAACAGTGGGACAGTCCTACAGTACAGAGGTAAGAGTGCCGCCCACATTCTGACATCTGCAGCACCTGTCAGGGGACATGAATCCCAGTTTGCGAAGGACCTCTGGAGTGTGTTACCATCAAAGTAAAACTTTGTTTTGGATGAGTTGATTTCTCCCATCCCTACAAGCCATATGGGCCCTGTGGAGGCAGTCTGTCCATTCTGTGTCACTAACACAGTGGCTTAGCTCTCTCTCCTATGTGGCTTTGGAGGACAGGGAAGGGTCGGGCTGTACACCTCTGAGGAGACCATCAATTAAGCTCATCCTGCCCTTCTGTAATTTGTTAGCTCAAAGGACCATGGCATCCTCATCCTCTTTGTCTTCTGACTAGTGTGCCTAGGTGAAGAAAGGCAGTCTGAAACCGATCACACTCTGGATCTTAAATACCCCCAGAAATCCTACCTTGGGAGGTCACAATTTTGTTGTAGGAAACTAAATGTCTGCATGTTTCCCATCCAAGGTAAAGAGGTCCTGAAGAACAAGGATTCCTCATTTTGCCCAGGCCTTCCAGTATGGAGGGGTGTAACCAATACAAAGTTTGGTATTCCTCTACAGTGGTTCTTTTGTTGGGGGTGTGGGGTTGCATTCCATAAGCTTATGCAGTTTAGTCATGCTGTTTTGGAAGCAGCTGTAGTGGGATGGCCTTGCAGATGATATGGGATTTTGTTATATAAATTGTTATATAAAAGATTAGAGGCTAGGGGGTGTCTTGCCCCACTCTGCCCTATCATTTGCCATTTTAGAGAGTGTGCGTTGGCATGTAGAAACCGTTTCATCATTTGGGATGTCAAGAATGCTAATGGTACCATATAAACAATGGTAGTCCCCACCCCTCTCGAGACCAGGGACTATGGAGTTTAGCCCTACTGCATCAGGGAGGTTTGCCTTCCCAGAGATAGCTGCCTATCATTCTGTTGAGCTGGAGGAACCATTTCTGAGAGATATGACTAGACATGTAGGAGAAGACATGCATGACTCACTGGCCAACATAATTTTGAATACCTCTAGTTTAGTTGCTAGCGACAGGTTCATAGGGTTCAACCCACCCAGTTCAATTTTCAGTGCACCCAATAACATGACAGGTTCATATGAGCCGTTCTGAGCAGAGAGGGATGGAGAGTGATCTCTAAGTACGTGATGCCATGCAGGACCCACTTCAGACCCCTGTCCGGGTAAGAGGCCACTTGGCAGAAATGATGTAGTGGGAACACTTCTGATTTGTTTTTGTTGATTTGTAGGCCAGAGACTTCCAAAAATTCTTGTAGGAGTCTCAGGAGGGGATCTAAGAAGGTTGGGACAACTACTTCTTATAAGATCAGTAAATCATCTGTATATAACAGGGTGTGATATTCTGCATCCTGGCATTTTATGCCCTGTAGTGTAGGGTGGTACTGTATAGCAATGGTAAACAGTTCTGTTGCTTGTACAAATAGCAATGAAGAGAGTGGGCATCCATAATGTGTAAGTTTTTTGCAGATGGAACAGAGTGAAGCATAGGACACTGGTGAGAACACCGGCTTCTGGGCCTGCATATAGGAGCTTGACCCATCTCAGGAATGTAGGCCCTACTTCCATCTGCTCCATAGTACTGAAAAGATACTCCCACTGCACCAAATCAAAGACCTTCTCAAAATCTACCACTATGGCAACGGATTGAGAGGAGGCCTTCTTAGTCTCATGTATGGGGTTCACGAGGGAGTGAAGATGGTTCGAGATCTGCCTGCCTTTTAGAAAGCCCTCCTGAGATAGGTGGCAGAGACAGTCTAGTATCCACTCTAGCCTTGTTGTCATGATTTGTGCCAGTACTGTGGCATCAGCATCAATAAAGGAGATGGGTTTATAGTTTCCTGGGGCCACGCTGTCCTCCCCTTTTTGGGAAGCACCATGATAACTGCCTAAGACATGGAGGGTGGTAAATGTCCATCGTCTAGAGTAGACTGGTGCACTGATAGGAAGGTTGGGCTTACTTCATCACATGTCACCTGGTAGTAGTTGACTGGGAAGCCATCTTCACCCATGCCTTTTTCCCTGCTGAGGGAATAGATGGAACGCTTCATCTCCTCCAGAGTGAGAGGTTCATCCAGGATGGAGGTGTCTATGGAGGCTATTCTGAGTATGGTGAGTTTGTCCAGAAAACTGGAGATTTCTTATGATCGGGCTGGGCAGGAAGAGTTGTATAGCTTCTGATAGAAAACCTGCATTGTTTTGTTGATAAGAGTCCACCCCATGTGGACCTGTCCCTGTGAGTCTTTTAGACATGCAGTGTGCTTAACGCTTGTAATTTCTTAATTCAGAAGGCAAGCAGTTTACTAGCCTTGTCTCCCCCTTCCCAATAGGCATGCTTCAACCTGCGTAACACTTGTTCCGCTTTACGTGTTACAAAGTTACATAGAATGTGATGGCAGATGAGGGCCCTTGGGCCCACCCAGTCTGCCCATATGTGTATTTTATTGTACTGTTTTTGTTGCTATTATTATTATGCCCTCTATCCTACCCCAACAATTCCCTTGTGCCTATGCCACAGGGTTTTAAATAATTGATTAGCAGTTTTTTTCTTGGGACGATACTAAGTACAGAAAGCATTTATATAGATTTTCTAGAAATGCTGTGTTTGTTAAACACAGTGAGACAAGCGCTATGCATTTTCACAAAGATTTAGCACTTTTATGAGCAAAACGCTAATCAATTTTTAGAGTTAAATAAATCCCTGTGCCAGGCATTTTTTTAAGTCATATACTGTTTTTGGCCCCACCACCTCCTCTGGAAGGCTAGTACAGGTATCTACCACCCTTTTTGTAAAAAATACTTCTTACATCCCTCCTGAATTTTCCGCACTTCAGCTTCATTATATGTTCTCATTTTACAGTACACTTTCCTCTGAAAGATGCTATCCTCCTGTACCTTATCAACCCTTGTAAGGTATTTAGGCAAGCAATAAGACACGACAAGGTGTGGGTTATCTCCTGATAAGAGCACGCCCAGGTGCGTTGTTAGGCACGAGGCGCTTGCACCGAATGCCTTATGCACTTGAGCGTGCTCTTATCAGGCAATAACTCACACCATGGAGTGTCTTATTGCGCTTATAAAATGGGTCCCTAAGTAATCATAAAAAAAGAAAAAAAAAAGAAAAAAGTCAGAATATTTTAAAAAAAAGGTTTTAATACCTGAAATAGTAAAAAATAGTCCCCCTGTAAAAGTACTGTCATCATTTGCAGTAGTGGACTTCCTATATATTGCTCACGTTGTATGCCTATCACTACTAGAAAGACAGTGTATCGCCAGCTGTTAAACAGAGTTTTATGGTTCTGTTTTTATTTATTTATGTATGTTTGTGCAGCTTTTGCTTTGTAAAGGGTATTTGTGCCACGGAGCAACTAAGTGGCCTGAACAGTTTTGTGAGGATAGTAGAGCTGCTGCCCCCACCCGCAGAAACATTTCAAGAATGAACACAGACACAGGCTGTTTTACTTAGTATTACTTCTTTTTTCTTTTTTATTGATCATCAAAGACTGAGAGCATTGTGTGATTTTATGTGTACTGCCAGGTTTTCCGGAAGAGAGCGTGTCTCTCAGGAGCCGCCGTAGTTCGGCGTTCGCATTTTGCTGCATTGTAGGAAACAGCTATTTCCTTTTCATCGGCTGCTTTGCGGTGAACATGTGGAGTCGAGTTTTTTTTTTGTGGAACTGTTTCATTTAGAACTGTTAGTGTAGATGGTGAAGCATTTTATTTTCAGGTGTTAATTGAAAGTCATGTCTTGGCGACACGTGCTCAGCGCTCACTGGATCCGAGGCGACTTTGTGAAGAGAAGCAGAAAAAGGTGATACATTCAGTATTTCAAATGACTAGCAAGTGTTTGGAATAGTACGGAGCTGCGGAGGTTTAGAAGTTGGCAATATTGAGGGAGATATTTGTTGTGCGGGAGGGGGATGGGGACGGGGGTGAGGGGCGAGGGCTGCAGCCGGGATATGAGGCTCCAGCTTGGCTTCGGAGTTCTGCAGTATTTGAACAGTGATTTCTTTTGCGGTAAGTTCTGACTGGCTGAAGAGGGGCCGGTTGGCAGAATATTCTCTGATAACGACACGGGTAAAGGTACCTCTCAGCCAATCAGGACCCAGAAAAATAGAGACCCATTTTATAAAGCTTTCTATCATATCCCCCCACTTCTCCTTTCCTTCAGGGTGTACATATTTAGCTGCCTAAGTCTTTCCTTATAGGATTTTTGATGCAGACCTTGTACTATGTTGGTAGCTTTCCTCTCAATTGCCCCCACTCTATGTCTTTTCTGAGATTTGGTCTCCAAAACTGTACACAGTACTTATGGTGGGGTCTTACCAGTGATTTATAAAGGGGCAAAATTAGATATAGCTTGCTGCTGGAGATACCCTTACCTAAGCACCCCAGCATCACACTAGCTTTCCTGATTGTCTTATCACACTGCCTTACCACCTTCAGATCATCCAACATGCTTACCCCTAGGTCTCTTTCCTGTGTGGCCTTTGTCAGTGTCACTCCACCCATCTTGTACTCCACTTCTTGGTTCCTATGGCCCAGATGCATTATTTTGTACTTTTTGCGTTAAAACCTTGCTGCCATACCCTTGACCACTCTTCCAGTCTATTAAGATCCCTGCATATTCTATCAACCTCCCCCAGGTGTGTCTACTGTTACAGATCTTGGTGTCATCTGCGAAGAGTCAGACCTTCCCTTTCAGTTCTTCTGTTGTCGCTTATAAATATATTGAATAGGACCAGTCCCAGCACTGATCCCTGAGGAACCCCACTGGTCACCCTCCCCTCCTTTAAGCACACTCCATTTACTAGTACTTTCTGTGGCCTATCTGCAAACCAGTTTCTTATCCAGGTTACCACCTTATTATCTATCCCAAAGTTACCCCACTTGCCCACAAGTCTCATATGTGGAACCATGTCAAAAGCCTTGCTGAAATCCAGGTAGACCATGTCCACTGCACCTCCCTGGTCTAGCTCCTTGGTCACCCAGTCAAGGAAGTCTATCAGATTTGTTTGGCATGACCTTCCCTCTGTGAAACCATGCTGCGTTGGATCCTGTAATCTGTTGGAAACAAGATATTCCACTATACTTTCCTTTAATAGTGTTTCCATCAACTTACAGATCACCAATGTCAGACTGACAGTACTATAATTGCTTGCCTCTTTCTTGCTACCACTTATGTGAAGTGGGACTACATCTGCCCTTCTCCAGTCCTCTGGGGCCACACCATTCTCCAGTGATCTTTTAAAAAGGTCTGTCAGAGGTGCAGCGAGTACCTCCTTAAGTTCCCTCAGCATTTTTGGATGAAGCCCATCCAGACCCATAGCTTTGTCTACTTTTCAGGTTGTCAAGTGCTTTCCAGACTTTCTCTCCACAAATGAGCTACTGTCTATTTCACTCATCTCCATTTCTGGTGCCTCTTTGTGGTCCCTCCCATTTCTCCTCCACTGTGAAAACTTAGCAGAAGTGTTTGTTCAATGTGTTTGCCTTTTTATGTTGGTGCGCTTGCACTGCCAACATTGTGGGACAGTGCAACTTTGGAGGCGGGGTCGCTGTTGGGAAAATGCAGGGCACACACCCGTAGGTGCATCCCTCATTCTTCAATCAGCCTGCATGCTGGCGTCACACCATGCATACATAATGTGGTGAGCACATCTAAGAAAAGGTCTGCTGCAATCCAAGCAAAGCTCGTCATACGCATCTGACCCTTCCAATGTGCTCACTGACATTATGAGCATGGTCGGCAAGTGGGTGGCCTCCCAACTACTGCCGACTTTGGGGGTGCCCAATCCCCCTGTTGGTCAACCCCCCCCGCTTTCTTTCTGTACCAACGGGGAGCCCTCCCCATCGGCATAAACCCCTAATTGTTGAATGCCGAGGGGTGCCCAATCCGTTAGGCGTTATTCCTCATCTCCCCGTGTTGTGTGCCAATGGGGTGCCCAATCCCCGTTGGCTACAAACACCCCCAACAGTT
The DNA here is from genome assembly GCA_016271365.2 of Neoceratodus forsteri. Taxonomy (NCBI): domain Eukaryota; kingdom Metazoa; phylum Chordata; order Ceratodontiformes; family Ceratodontidae; genus Neoceratodus; species Neoceratodus forsteri. The sequence goes on along the minus strand of CM028136.1, from coordinate 223,642,470 downwards.
AGGTGGCACGCTGGGAGCCCACCCCAGCGTGCCAAATCCCCTGCAAAAAAAAAAAAAAAAATGTTCCGCGATGTTTTTTTTTTCCCTGTAAAATGAAAATGGTCCCTCGTAGTCTCGATGCCCCCTCACCCCACCCACACCTACCCTCTGTGCACCCTGCCTCCCCTCACCCCCCTACTTATCTGCAGAGTCCGGCACAATGATCTTTGGTGGACCGGGAACATGTCTGCACTCTTCAAAGCCGACCGTGAACTGAAGAAATGCCAGTAAGCTGTATAATGGAATGAATAGGGTTTTTTCAACTTGAATGCATATCTCGGCCATTTTTGTTAATTTTGGCCCCAAATTTTCAACATGGGGGTTTTGGGACCCGTTCTCATGAATTCTTGCACTGTCATGGGGTTATTCAGTCCTGAAAGATGATTTCGCAATCTCTGTGTGGGATCACCTTTTGGGACTGAGTAACGAAATGACAGTGCCATTGTTCATGAGAGGAGCTCTCAAAAATCCTATGTTGCAAGTTTGGGGAAAATTCCAAAATTGTTAGTTTCATACGCATGTAATAACTGAGCTACACACGCTCGTAAGTTAGCACATTCACACTATTTTCATGCCAGATTCTCAACACTGGCATTTTACCAAACCTTCTTGTGAACCATACAGCTGTCATTTTTCACATCCTGGCTGAAATGTGTTTTCGCACTTCCAGCGCAGAATAGCATGGTCACTGTGTGAAATCAGTGTTCAGGACACATTACAAAAATGACAGTGACACTTTTCATGAGCAGAGGTCCTCAAATGGCTGTGTTGAAAATTTTGTGACAATACTCCATAAAATGACTATGTTACGAGCGTACGTTACGCAGTTTGCACGCACACTTGTAAGTTCGCAAACTTATAATATTTTCACTCCACATTTTCAACAGTGCCATTGTTCTACACCTCCTAATGAACAGTACAGCTTTCATTTTTCACATCCTGACCAAAATCCATTTTCGCAGTTCCGGCGCACAATAGCGCGGTTGCTGTGGAAAGCCCGTGTTCGAGACACATTATGAAAATGGCACTGTTCATTAGCAGATGTCCTAAAATGCCTATGTTGAAAATTTAGGGATGAAAGTCAATAAAATGAATGGTTTATGAGCGCGCGTTGCGCAGTTTGCACGCACGCTCATGACTTTGTTCATTTGTAATACTTTCACTCCAGCTGTTCATCATTGGCATTTTTTCATTCCTCTTTATGAAAAGTACAGCTGGCTGAAATGTGTTTTCATATGTCCGGTGCAGAATTGCATAGTCACTGTGCGAAATCTCTTTTCGGGACACTTTGAGGAAATGATGGTGACACTATTCATCAGCAGAGGTCCTAAAATGCCTATGTTGAAAATTTGGTGGCAAAAGTCCAGACAATGACTGTGTTGCAAGTGTGCATTGTGCATTTTCCATGCACCCTTGTAACTTCCTCAATCTGCAATATTTTCATGCCACATTTTCACCACTGGCATTTGTGCACACCTCATTATCAACAGTCCAGCTGCCATTTTCCACAGCCTGCCCAAAACGTGTTTCTGCAGCTCTGCCGCACAGTGGCTTACACGCTGTGCAAAATCACCTTTTGGGACACATTAACAAACTCACAGCGCTATGCCTCTTCACCTCCGCCACTGCCAATGCCAGCGCGACAACATTTGGCATTGACAAATGCTTGTTTTGATCCTCCTCCATGCAGTCCCCCCTTAACTCTTTAGTCATACAATCCCTCCCTTTGTCTTCCTTTTTTCACTAACATACCTAAAAAAATGCCTTATCCCCGTTTGATACTCCCTGAACTATTCTTTCATCAGTTTGCACTTTTGGTCTCCTTACTGCTTCGCTTGCATCTGTTTTCCCAGATGCAGTTCCCTTTCCTGATTTCTCAAGGTCTCCTTGTACTTTCTTAATGCTGCTCTTTATCTTTCATGTTTTCTGCTACCTCTTTTGAGAACCATAATGATTTTTATCTTTTACTTTTGCTTACTTGTTTAACACAGTGGTTTGTTGCCTTCACTATGCCATCCTCTAGTGTTAGTAATTCATTCATCCACATGCAAACACTGGTAAGGTGGCCAACTGTAGCTTTTAAGGTGGGGGGGGGGGCTCTGTTGTTTCTATTCCACTTCCAGCTTAGTAAGTTCTTTCTCTAGTGCTGTTACCTCTGCTTCCCATGCTTTGTGACTGTGGGATGCATAACTAATGACCAAATGATCTTGCCTTGCATGGTGACTTTGTATGCCTCCCATATTGTTCTTTGAGAGATGTCCCCCATGTTGTAAATTAAAAGGAATGGTCTGGTCTCCCTCTTGGCCAACTTTACAAATTGGGTGTCATGGAGCGGTAGTGGGTATAGTCTTCAGGACTTTGTTTTTAGGGGAGTGGGGGCCCCCCCAAGCATGTATAATGTGATAGAAGCATGGTACCATATTACTATGGGATGTATCTGTGTCTCTTGTGCATTATGGGTAACGTTTGGGGAGGTGAACCGCATGTCAGTCTGGCTCAACGTACAGTATACAGACAAGAAAAACCAAACACGTGAAGTCCCTGTCTCTAGGGTGCTGCACATGCCATACGTCTGTCAGGTTATGCTCTTTAAGAAACTTTCCCAGAGCTATCCTGGCCTTGCTATGTGGTTCATCCATTCCTATGCTGCGGTCTGTACAGGATTCAATGGTAGCACTAAAATCCTCTCCCAGTAATATGGGCATGGGAGTAGTCATCATCTGGGAGATGGCATGGCTCAGTCCTTGCAAGAACTGAGGATCATCTGCATTCAGGCCATACACATTCACTAGCAGGACATGGTCTGAGGTGTGAACATCTCTGAGGAACCATCATCCCCCTTTAACAGTGGCTGTGCAAACCAGTGTCCACTGAATTTTTTTTGTGGATGAGAATTGAGACCCCCTCCTTTTCTTGAGTGAAGCCACACTATGCATGTCACATCCCACCCACTCCCTCTTAAGCTTCTCTTTTTGTAAGGTGTGTCTCCTGTAAGAAGGCAATGCTGGCATGCAGCCTCTTCAGCTGCCCTGAGACCTTTTTCCCTTTTACTGGTGAGATGAGCCCCCTTACATTCCAGCTAATGGCTTGGATGTCACCCATAATCTTTACTATGTGAACCTGAGACTACTATATAATGAAATTTTCTCCCCCTCCTATCTGAAAGGGGCATGGTGGGTATGTCTAGTTCCATAAACACATAACATAGTGGAGGTAGGAACAGATACAAGACACATATATTGGTTTGATTAAGAAAACAACTAAGAAATACTTCCCTGAGTCCAACAGGGCAATAGAACCCTCCTCCTCTCCCTCAGAAATAACAGTACAGATCATTACTTTGAGAACACTGATAGCAACCCTCTCAACTACTTTAAATACTTGGTCAGAGTTGCACAGGCTATCCATAGGACTAAGTGCTCATGATCAAGGATTGGGTGCATGCCAAAGAGTGCCTCTGCACCCCTTTAGCTTCTCTCAGCTTTCTACTTCACTACTAGGCTATCTAGGCCCTAGAAGACCATCTTCCGATCCACTAGGAAAGCCCTGGTAAGGAGTTGCTGACTTGATTGTGTGCTACCCATTCTGCAGATTGTTAAGGGTGATCAAACAACCTACCCATGGGTGTGGTGTTCTACCCCACTTGCTTATGTTACTGATCATTGCCCATATCTGGACTGCCCATGTGTAGAGTGCTAGTATAGTAGGGGTCACTGTCAGCGATCATACTGTCCATACTGCTTCCCTTTATGCCATAGATGTCCGCAACGAAAAAGTGTCAGTTTACTAAGCCAGTTGGCTGTGATCCGCACCATACCACCTACTGTAACCTGATGGTTGTGGTTTCAAAACACTATGTCTTTGTTCCACCCAAGGATCAGTATTTATATATCCAATCAGCTGCAGAGCACTAACAACCCACTATGTAATTTGCTGTCTGTAGGCTACCACAATGAGCAGTTCTGTTTTCTCTCCCGAGGTCAGCCTGTTACCCCTCTCGATCGTGCATATGATCGAGCAGGATGCAAAATGGTGAATGAGTCAAAAACAGTGGTGGAATTCAAGTATGCATGGGACAGTCATAAGGCAATTCTAGGGGGTTGGGGTAGGAAGAAGTTGGCTGCTGGTTAACTAGGATCTGCAGCTTATCCAATAGGTAGGGAAATGGGCAGACTGGGTGGGCCAAGCGGTCCTTATCTGCCGTCAAAATCTATGTTTCTGTGTTTCTATATGTACACAACCGTTCATGGACCAACACTCATTCATGTGGAGAAGCTAGAATGGTGACAGAACTGGGGAAAATCTGAGGTACAGAATGTGCGGAAACCCCCTTCCTTGTATTCTAAGAGTAGGAAAACCTAAAGGCATTACAATAATCAGCCCACTTGACTAGGGAAAGCATGAGGCTCAGGAGATTTCTCTGGTTTTATCTGACTAGCAGAGGAGGATAGAGGTAGAGTAGGCCAAAGGTTATGCAGCTCTCTGGCCAGTATATCATGATTATCATTAGTGTGTTGTCTACCTTAAGGATATCTCTTACAGTCTCTGCTCCTGCTATGTTTTCCTTATACATCACAGCCATGCTGTGAGCAGAAAACTAGCCCCCCCAACCATACATGTGCCTCCTCACCCTCTATTATGGTAATCCTAGAAGCAAGAGAGAAATATGAGGACACAAAATTACATCTACATTTTGCCCTCCTCTGAAAACAGCCATGTGTAATGCCCCTACAAATTGGGGTTTACTATAATGTCTTCCTGGGCCCCTAATGCCCACTGTTAGGCTGGGATCTCGTCTTAGTGTAGTTTTGTGTCTTTGCGTGAGAGTGCCATATCGAGCCTCCATGCCTGTCTCTTTAAGAGAATAGCTAACCTGTGTTTAGAAACTGGTCTGTGCTGGGCCCAAGTGACTTAGGGATTGCGACTGACCAGACAGTGATCTGTTTTGCTCCACTCTGCCATTGCTACTTGTACAGAGGGAGCCCATGTAGGAACTGTGATTATTTACTGTTTATCTGTTGTTATATTAAAGATAGAGAAGTTTGTCTAACCTGTTTTAATTGCAGCTTGACCATCTGGATGGAAGTCACCATGTTAAGTCCTGGACTTCCAATAATTGGACCAATCAAACCACTGGGGACCTGAAATGGATCCTGTCCCCAGGGAACTTGTGGGAAGAAAATTCTGCAGTCTTGTAGTTTTATCCAGTTGGCACCCAAATGGATCTAGAGGGAGCCCTTACTGTGACTGACAGCTCCTTTAGCCAACCAAACCTTTAGATTTACTAGGGAAATGCCCTGTGTGCCAAGAGACAGTGGATCAGTTAGAGTTGGAGGTTGAAGTGTGAACAGCTCGAGCTTTTCAGCAGCTGCTCCCAGTAGGAGTATGGGGAAATTAGCGTGAAGAGGCTAGACTTGCCTTCCTACCACTTTCTCCTGCATTGAACTGCCTATTGTAGAAGTCGGACTTGTCCGATTCCAGCCTGGAACTGCGGCAGAGAGAAGACGTGTCAATGCGACTTGTGACTTGGACTGAAGACTTGCTCCTGAAGTGATTGGCTCAGCTTGTGTGTGGAGTATACTTGGATCAAAAGGTTTGCGCAGCAAAGCTGTTAATTTGCAACCAGACTGAATCCGAACCATTTACATGTAACCCCTAGGTGGCGCTATCCCAAGGGCTACTACTCCTGCCTGCTTGGCTAGTAGCAGGTTAAGGGGCCTGAGTTCTGAAATGGGTGCCTCCACCCAGAGGTCAGGGTTGGTAGTGGTCAAGCTAACCTGGGCACAGCCCTCCGGGATACTGTAACCCCCCTCTTTCCCATCTAGTGTTCTGAACACTGTACAATAATCAATTTCACAATACCCCGGTACACCACACAAGTACCCACACTGTTTGCACTTACCACCAGGGCTGGTTCCTCTGGCTTGACCCTGGGGACCCCCTGTAAAACAAGGTTAAGCACAGCAAATAACAACAGTACAGTACTTTGGGCACAAACTGGAACCACAGTCAGATTAAATGCTGAAAAAGTTAGATCTGATTTATTCAGGAGACTTGAACAAGGGAGGAGCAAAATCAGGTTAATTAGCTTAAAGGTTATATCGATCAAGCACTTATGCATGTGCTTTGAGTCCCCCCACACAGTCCACCTCTGGGTACCCAGGTGGAGAAGAGATGGGCTAGCCAGGACAGTTGCCCGGGGTTGCAGCTGGTTGGGGCCCTGTGATGGAAAACACAACATGCACAGTACACAATATTTGTAATCCGGAGCCAGAGGGCTCAGTTTGTAAAGGAAACGAAACAACAAGACAATCAGATGACACACCAGATTAAGCTGTTGGCAGGTAGCTACCCTGGTATTTACTCATGATACCCAAAACTGGACACAGGCTGGACGAAAATCGAGACAGCAGGTGGTTGATCTGGAATGTCAGGAGAAGCAGGGCCCACACGAGTCACAGAGGTGTCGTTCCTGTTCAAGCGTGGAGCAGGGGGGGCTGATCCCCAGGCAGGTCTCTCGTCGATGGCTTCTCTGTGCAGTTGGTAGTCTTACTGGGCCAGTCTGGCAAAGCCCAGATCGCATGGAGACAAGTTCGGATGCAGTCCGTTTTGGGCTGGATACAGCTTCCTGCAAGCAGAACACAGTTCACACATGGTGGAACTAACTCACAACCCACTAGCAGCTCATAGCACATTTACATGTATGGGAATTCTACTGTACCAGGCAAAGTGCTCCCCGGTCACAATCGCAAAGTCTCTGCACACACCAGGAGCTTAGGGGTAGCTGGAACTCCTGACAGGCCAATCGCATTCAGCAAAAATATTCAGTCTTCTTCAGGTTGAGCCTGGACCACTTCAGTAGCTTACTTTAGTCACACAAACTTGGATTTAGTCCAAAATAATTCTCCTCTCTCCCTCCCATGGAGCAGTAGCAGACATGCAGCCAAAAGCTCAGCCCTTTCACAGTTTTCCCATGCGAATCCACTCAGGATTTCTGCCCAAAATTACTTCAGCTCCTTCTTCTTGAGCTTTCAGCTCAGAACTAAACTGAAAACTGCAAGCAGCCCGGGACTTCCCCAAGATCCAAAAGATCTGGTTGGCTGATTTGGCTGTCAGTCAAAGCAAGAGCTCCCCCTTCAGTTGCAAAAAAGGTGCAAAAACTCAAACCACAGTTACAATAGATTTTGAATTCAGACAGCTCCTGTAGTCTGGCTACATTTTAGGTCCCATCAGAACTGATTGGTCCAATTTGCAGTCCAGGACCAAGATAGTGGAGACAAACAAAATAGTCCTTGCTATAAAGAAAGCAGGTTAGACAAACTACATTATCATTATCATTCTAAATGGTTTTCAGCAAATAGTTACATCTTTCAACAGAGCTCCATCTCAGATTACTTATGCTGCAATCAAGCAGCTCTTAAAGAGACAGTACACAGAGGGTGGGATATTCAGAAGGGTTGCGCCATGAGCAACCAACTGATGTTCCCCGGCGCGATATTCAAAAGGGGAAAGTGCAAGGCACAAATCCCGATGCGCCGGAGTGCATCAGTAATGTATGCGGCACAAGTGGGGGGAGGGGGCGTGCCCATGCATACCCGTGCACATCCCGATATTCAGCCCAGGATGTGCGGAGCCCATGCAGGCGCAACCCCTACATGCACCACATACAGTTGTTCCAAAAAATAAAGGAGCAATAGCCGTCCCACCCACAGGTGAGCTGCCATATTGCAGGCGCAGCACGGCAGCTGCCAGCTGTGGGTGGCCACCGAGTCGGCGGCACCCTCCGGCGGGTAGCACCCCATGCCTGATCGCGGGCAGTATAAAATAACAACTCCATATCTCTGGTGGTCCAGTGGACTGTAGTATGGTACAGTCTGTACGCCCATTGGACCACACTGTGGACCAATGGGCGTACAGTTGTACTGTATGCAGTCAGTTGGTGGGCCGCCAGGCAGCTTGCGGGAGGGGAGCTACCACCCACCGCTGACCGGGGGGGGCGGGGTTGCAGGGCTCAGTGGGAGGCTGGGGAGGGGGGTACCGCTGGACCACCAGGGATGGGATCTAATCTGCTTTAAGACTTCTGCCCGCGATTGGGCTGCAAGCGGTCCACTGAACCACCAGGGATATAGGAGGTTAGTATTTTTATACTTCTGCCCGCGATCGGGCAGTGGGGCACTTTGCCGCTTGTGCAGGGGGCATCGGTCCCGATGGCTGCAGCCTGGCAGGGCACCAGGTGCAAGCCGACGAGGATGGGCGACCTGTACGCAATGTAGCTATAATGACATGTAAATGGCCCCATTTGCACCTTGCATGCATTATGGCCCCATTTGCATGTGTATCTTTGAATATCGAGGTTGATGCGCCTAGCGCAATGGCACTTGTGCTAGCGCATCCCCCTGCCCCTCTCTGGCCACTTGCGCTGGTGCAGTGCCACTGCGCCATGCACAATGCGGGTGGCCACAGAGTGATATTCAACAGTGCTGAGCCATGGTGCGGCACCATTTAATATCATCCTGTCAGTGCCCTGGCACATCCCAGTTGTGCTGCGCCCAGGCTTGTGCCACAGCCTGGTGCAGTCTGAATATCCCACCCAGAGGCTATACAAGTTCTGGTAATCACATTTAAACTGCTAAAACGCAGGACACCAGCCAGGCAGTGAGTATTTAGGCAAGCTCCAGGAAGACTTTTTGGGAACCCCCGTTTGTAGGGGGGTTACATACAGAAGTAGTGATTGATTTACATGTGCTGAATGTGTTTTGTGGGTCGTGATTTATTTCTCCACGATCAAATCTGTTATGCCAGCTGGAGGCTTCACCAGCAGAAGATCACGAACTTTGCTAGAACTGTTCACCCTACCATTTCGGCCTAGGCCGCTACTCTTGCACCAGAGACCATTTCGTCAGGAGACCAGCTTAGGGATTCGGCCCCCTGCACAACAGCATCACGCAGGTTGCGACCATCTGGAGGTGCGTCATGTCGGCCCAGCTTCCCCCCTCTGCCCAAGATCATCACCACAAGGTCTACATATTGCCTGTCTTGCAGGGAATTCCTGATAGCATAAGTACAATCAGGGTAGCACCCTGCAACAAGGGTTTAAATCATCTGTGGTACCATCTAATTGTTTCAGTTTTCTTGGATTTACAAAGAACTGAGCCAACTGGCTTGGATTACAAATAATTGGGTTGTTTGTATGTTAACTGCCTTTTCTTCCACCAAGGGCCCCAACATCAGCTGCAACACCGGCCACCCCTAGGCAACACTTCAGGCCAGACTGCATAACATTCTGGGTACCCAGTGTTGTTGAAATGTATAATTGGGACTTAAAGTGCATGGCAGAAAAACCTGATCTAAGTCAGAATACAAATCATTTGTCCAGATTCATGCCTCTTCCTTGCTCACACCCTCTTAAATCTGATTGTCTTTTTCATGTTTAACCTGGCTAGTGTGCATATTATTAGTTGGGTTGCTGCATTCACAGTGTATACTTGTATTGCTGATCTTACTTTACAGGGGGTCTCCAGGGAACCTGCTGTGAGTCCAGCCCTGGTGGTAAAAGTGTGAAGGGCATGAGCATATTATTACTATTTCCAACTGGGGGTGAATTCACTAATGTGTTAGATATTAGGCCACTAGGAGGGTTGGTGAGTGGTTATAGCTTCCCAGAGGGCTATACCAGAGCAGATAAGCAACCCCAATACCATTTTTCTAGGTGGAGGCACCTAATTATAGAACTCAGGCCCCTCAACCTGTGTATAGCCATACAGGCAGGGGCAGTAGCCCTTAGAATAGTACTGCCTAGGGGTTAGACATGGCCATCACCCAGACAAAGGAAGAAAACACGGCACAGCAAACATTAACCAGCAGAACAAAGGATATGAGTGGCATTGCCTCTTTAACCTGGGAGATGCTCCTCGTAATTGTTTAGGGCTCAAGATAGGTCCAGCAAAGCTCTGAGTTCTGGTGTCATCGACAGAATAAAACCAGGGAAGGCAAACAGTTCATGCAAGTTCTGTTTTTTTTTTTTTGCAATACTTGCAAGGTCGGTGCTTCTTCATCTTTGGTCAGGGATCTGTAATCGTCGGGCCCTGAGGATTCACCAGCAGGAAGGCTGGTGATGGCTGCAACTAGGCTCACTGCATCGGCCCATGACTTTGGGGGAGTTGTTGGTTCTCTTGGGGCCTGCAGTGATGCAGCAGGAGGTGGGAAAATGGAATCTTCATTTGGAGCTGGTAGGAGTGGGACATAGTTGTTATGGCCCCAGAGAGGTGAGTTGATGGTGAAGGAGGGTGGGGAGTCTTCACTCTGGCTACAGCTATGACATCTGGGCCTGGAGCTCTTGTCTGACTTGTTTTTTGGTTTTAATTTTGGCACGTGTGCCAAGCTACTGGATACTAGGGAACTGTCTCAACCAGGGAAGGGTGCAATGGAGGTCTGTAGGCAGCCAGTGGCCAAGCAGCTGAGGCCAGGGCTGGAGTGGTATCCATGTCCTGTGGCATAATGCCCCCCCCCCACCAGTTTCTGAGTCTGAATCTGTTACAGTCTATCTTGTGCCATATTTTGTGTATGTAAGCCTCCGCTGCCTCTGGTACATCAAACTGTGGAGATGTTTAGATTTCTGGTAATACTCAAAACTATTGGATACCTCCAGCTGTAAAGCCTTCCAAGTTCCATGAGGCCTTCTGTGCTAGGGTATATGCCTTTCTGCAATTTGGTAGGTCCAAGGAGAAGTCCAGGAAGATTTTAATTGAGTGTCCACACCAGGACAGGCTGCCCTTCTTCCTAGCCAGTTGCATTATGAGTTTCTTATCTGTAAATCTGAGGAATCTCACCAGTAGGGGTCTCAGACTTTCCCTGGGTCTGGTCTAGGAGGAGAGGGAGGGCAATGGACTGGCGTGAATGATGCACTTCCATGTTTTGGGAACAGTCCAGTGATAACATTTCAGCCAGGACTTTTTGGAGAAAAAGATTGGTATTTATACTTAACAAAGAATAATGTGAATACTTTAATTTATCTCAATTCTATAAAATTGGCCATAAGTAAGTGTCCCTTTACTTGGTATGCTCCCACCTTACTAAATGATTCTACAGTATTAATCAAAATTGCAAATAATTTAAAGCACTTTAAAGGGACACTGTCAACTCCCCTTAGGCCTCAAAGTGTCCCTAGTTTAAAAAACATGTTTTATGATTGCAAACATTCTGTAGAAGTTGTGGATGCAGCTGGCAGTTTGATTCTAATTACCTTTTCCTTTTAAAAAGTGAAAAACAGACTTCCAACAATACTGGTGTTACCACACCAAAACATGTTTGTTTACATTCCATGATCAACTGCCACTGCATCTTTCCTGGTCTTGGGAACACCCCAACACAGTCTAGGCCACTCATGATACAGTGGGAGGAGTCAACGCTATTGCATCATGCATGGCTGCACTTTTGTGGGGTGTTCCTCATGTTTAGGAAGTATGCAATAAGACTAGATGAAGGATTTGAAACAAAACAAGGTTGGGTGCAATTACTTTATTAGCATGCATTTCAGTTCTACTAAGAAAGGAAGCAGATAAAACAACCAGCATAATCAATAAACCTTCCCAGTTACCAAAAACAAACAAATAAATAAATAATTTTAGAGATGGTAAGCAATCATAAAATGTGGGTTTTCATCCAAAAATATTATGATGCAAAAAGGGTTGACAGTGTCCCTTTAAGAAATTATTGCAAGCACATTACTGTATGTCAAATCCAACTCTTGTTCTTGTAATGTTAACCAATTGTACACATTTGTTTATTGTCTATGATGTCTATTGTATTTTAAATGTCAGGAATGACTGAAAAAGGGCTGTGCCCAGTTCACCTCCTGGTTAAAAAAAGAGAATGATTTTTTTGCCCTTTCAACCCTCTGGGAACCCCAACGGTATATCGTGTACAAGGCAATCGAGATTGAGCGCTTTCAAAAAGGGTGACTCAATCACGGTGCCTGTGTACAGGGCTGCTTAGCAGGGTAGCAACCAGATACGGGGGTAGGCAACTACAGTGATGGGATGTTGCTGTATCTACACACACGTGGGGGGGGGACCATGTCACGCAATGGTCGGAAGGGGAGGGAGGGTATGTGGGGTATAGTGTGGCAGTTGGCTGTCGAGCTGGCCATGTGGCGTGGTGGGTAGGTGGCAGGCTGGGGTTGGGAGGATGCCAGGTTCGATTCTGGGCATGATTGTGTTTTTGCGTTGTGTCAGTTTTTTTTTAATTTTTTTTGTTTTAACCCCCCCCCCGACATGCACCCTGCTGGAGTTGAGAATCCTTAAGTAGGTGGGTGCGGTAGTCAAAGCCCCCTGTGGTGGGGTGTGGGGGGCACAGCCCCCTACATAACATAGAAAACCAGTCACCGGTATTCTAGTTGCTGCTAGTGTACATTGCCATAAATAATTTTCGGCGATGTACACTCACCCTAACGCCGATCGGTATTCCACGATCGCCATTATGACATAGAACCAGAGACCAACAAAGCATAAATTGTTTTGCCGGCCTCGATTCTCAAGGTCTTCTACTTTGTCACATAGCAACCAGATAGCCCTGTCCTGGTCTCTGAAGTGTGACAAGAGTCTTTCTATGCTGTTCTCCATAGAGGCAATGTGTTGCTACGTTAACACTGTCAGTGATCTATACCATGTCTGCATTAGTACGTTGAGCCAAGCTCTCTAATTTGCTGATTTGCTACATCAGTTGCTCAGACATGGATTTTTATTTCTGTCAGGGCTGCTGAAGGTGCTCCACTGTCTGACTTTGCCACCCCAGCACTGCCTCCGACTCTCTGATAGGATTACAGTACTGAAGCCTACACACGACAATAAATCAGGAGGGGCTGGACCAAATCTTATGGAACAGGTACCATTTTACTCCTTAGGGTATTGCCTGGTAAACTAGACAGGTCCTGGTTGAGCAGGGTAGGATAGTGAGACTGATCACTTCGGAATAGTGTTAAGAGTGATCAGAATGAGAAAACTAGGCAGCCAGCTTGGTGGGAACCAACCCACGCCCCTCTTCTTCATGCTTTAACAACAGTTTGAGCTTGGGCATACATTTATATATAATGTATTCACTACTTCTGGCCATCACAGTCTGTTGTTCAACAATTGCCATTTTATCTTAAATTATTTGAAACAACCACTCACTGAACCAGTTAGCGGCAACACCCATAGTGATGGCAGTAGTAACCATGCTCACAAAGGCACATTAATTCTTGTAGACCAGAAAAGAAACCCACACAACTTGTAAAATATTTTCATTAAATAAAGAACAGCTTTAAAACATACCAAAGTCCCAATCGTATTGCATAAATGAAATATGTGATGGGGAGCGTCTGTGATTCACTATTTATCTACACTCAAACAGTTTGGCCTCGGGCACATCACTCATGGATTATGCCACTTGTGAGGTTATTCAAGGTCAAACTGGTTTTGTGTCACTAAATAGTGCATCACACAACCCCCTGTAGAATTTAATTTCTCTTTCTTTCTTTCTTTCTTTCTTTCTTTCTTTCTTTCCTTTTCTATCCTATCCATCTTATTCATTTATTTCAAAAGTTTCAGCAGGAGAGACATACTGAGCTGTGAAAAACTCCTTTCCAGATGTGTCCTGGAAGAAACAGCAGTAGGAAAAAATCTACATGTGCATTTAGAGTACAACAATTTTACAGGGTAGCATAAAACACAAGCATAATACGATATACCATAAATAAACATTGAGGTAAGCACTGAATGACACAGAGCAATTACAAGGTATTAATTTACAGATCAATGCAACATCAGAGAAAATCAACAGCCTTCAAGAACAGGGGAAAGGAGCAGGGAAGGCACAGTAGCCAAAAGAGCCATCTCGCGCGGCGGAGAAAAAGTAGAGGGGAGGAGAAAGGAGAAGGAAGAGCAGGAGGAGGAGAACAAGGGTAAGATAAACTGGAGTGGTGGAGAAAGGGGCAGAGGGTGGTGGGGGAAGAGGTAAGGAGGGGGGACGAAGAACAGAAAATGAGAGACAGGAGGGAGGGAGGGAAGGGGTGAGGTAGAGCAGAGGGAAGAGGGGAAGGGATCAGGGGCAGGTGCAGGAGGGGGCGGTGTTATCATGAAGAATTCTGGAGAAGGAACGAATGGAGGTGACAGAATGGATAGGGAGTGGGAGGGAATCAATCAATCTATCTGTCTGTCTGTCTGTCTGTCTGTCTGTCTGTCTAGTATGTGGAAGAGATGTGCCTCTCTCCATTTCATAATTTCAACCCTTTTCCATGACAACAGAAATGTAATGCCACAAACACTATGATTGCAAGGTCATTTTCATAAAATCTTTTTTTTTTGGTAACACTCAAAACTAAGTGCTAATTATGTGAAAGTATTTAACAGCCCAATAGTGGAATGAAGTCACAAACCTTACATGCATTCAGGTTAAATGCCATTGTTCTAACCATAATGGTTTACAACTTTTTTTATTGGAGCTACTGCTGAGCTTAAATTGATTTTATAATGAAACCTAATAAAAGGCTGTCATGTAAGACAGTCATCTCTAGGGACTCGGAGAGGTGGGAGCAGGAGGGCATCATCAACAGTTGGGTGGGGGAGTGGGAATGATGACAATATGTCCAGAATTGGGAATGAGCCATGTGCAAAGGGGCAGTAAATAACAATAACTCACTGAAGGGAGAATAGCTTAGTAATTACACCACAGAGAGATAAACTTGATGACCCAGGTTAAAATCTCACCACTGCCTCTTACTGTATTCGCTATGTGGTCTTCAGCAATTAAGTAACATAACCTCCCTGTGCACATACGCACTAACATAGTAAAATAAGGTCCATCATGTCTGGCCCCTGCTTTAAGAGCAGGTATGAATAAGTATGTTGCATGTACATGTACTAATTTAGAGGGGGTACCTACCAACTCAACTACTAAAGGTATCAAGTGATCCCCTATGTAAGCAGAAATTTCTCCTGGCTTACCCTGAAGGCCTGTACTTTCTTTAAGCCCACTGTCTCGGCTGGTAGACTGTTCTGTAGGTTTACAACCTTCTGGGAGAGGATTTGCTTCCTAACATTACTTCAGGATTTACCACCTCTGAGCTTCAGGACATGTCTTCATGCCCTGTTGTAGGTTTTTTTATTCAAATGAGTTTG
Organism: Neoceratodus forsteri; assembly: GCA_016271365.2. NCBI lineage: Eukaryota > Metazoa > Chordata > Ceratodontiformes > Ceratodontidae > Neoceratodus > Neoceratodus forsteri. The sequence goes on along the minus strand of CM028136.1, from coordinate 223,627,276 downwards.
AAAAATCCTGCAACCTTATTGGCCAGTTGGTATCACAAGACAGTGGAATTATATGAGTGCATCCCACACTTAGGTACTTTTTCGGCAGCCTACTGTGACAGCAACATTTCTGAACACAAGCAAAATCACTACACCAGGCCCACAGCTGCCACATATAAAAACAGTAGTTCTCCATCAGTAGATTCTGTTTCAGTACTTCTCTCTTCAGCATCTCTCTTTTTCAGTACTTCCAGCCTCTAATAGAGAACTCTCTTTTCCTTTCTCTCTGAATCTGCCTAGTTTGTCTCTCTCCCTTGCCCTTGAGTGCAGCCCAAATCCCTTGTACAAAGCTGAAGCACACAGGTGGGTCTTAGCTCAATAACAGGATCGACAGCAACAGTCAGGGTGGGACCACACCCATCACTGAAACTCAACTCTGTTGCAAACTACATTATTGACCATTATCAGAGATTTGACAACACAATATTTAGCAGTTGTAAAATGTTTAGCAGTATATTTAAGATTTTTTTTCATTTTCAGATCAACTGCTTTCTTTTATAGCCACTGTAGCAAATCAAGACGTTTCCTTCATGCTTAAAAATACCTTTCTTTCAATATTTTCTTTACCAGGCAAGTCACTATTTTATAAGTACAATAGCACTCTTGAGTTGTTGTAGGTTCTTTTTCACACTTACTCTAGGGGTGGCAGGAGCCAATTAAGGAGGCAGTATAGCCTTGAGGTTAAAGCACCAAGCTGTGAACCAGGAGTCCCAGCAGACCTGGGTTTGAATCCCATAACTGCCGCTTGCATACTGTGTGATGCCGAGCACCTGAAAAAATGAGCTTCAGCTCAGTTTGTGAGTTTCCTGGCTAAAAATTCTAAAAAAAAATGAATAAAAGTTATATTACATTAATTTTCCTGGAGGAAAAATGGGCTCCAGGATCATAAACCACATGGGTCTGTGGCAGGGATGTCTTGTCAGACCAACATGATAGCATTGTTTGACTGGGTAACTAGAACAGTGGATAAGGGTTATGCAGCAGATTTAGTCTACTTTGACTTGAGCAAGTCATTTCACTTAGTGCAGTTAGATGGGTGTGAAGCTGGTCACAAGGAAGACAGCAAAGGATAGTGGTGAACACTGTCAGATCTGAGGAGTGGGAGGACACTGGTGGGGTGCCACAGGGATCAGTCCTGGAGCCAGTCCTTTTAAATTTGTTCATCAGTGACATAGGAGAAGAAATTCAGGGCAAGATGTGTCTCTTCATAGATGACACTAAGATCTGTGATAGGACATACAGCAAGGGAGTCGTAAGGGAGGTGCAAAGGAACCTGCAAGGGTTGAAGAGGTGGTCCAAGGTTCGGCAGCTGAAATGCAAGGTGATGCACATGGGGAGCATGAATTCCTTGTTACACCAGCTAGATTGCTTAAGGGAGCGCTTATGATGATGCCTAAGGTCCTTTCCTCAGAAGTGGTGTCCAGCTTCACTCCTCCCATCTAGTACTCTTCTGGGGTTCTTATTCTCTATGTGCACCACTTGCACTTTTTTGGTGTTGAATTTCAGCTTGGGTGCATCCCATCTAGCCCCAGGACCTTATCCATCTTAGGGCTGCTACCCCTTTTATGACCCTTTCATTAGTAAATACCTGATGCTGCTCTCCAGCAAAGGCCTGCTGTCCTCCCTAGTGGTTACTGAGCAGAAGTAGTCATTCGGAATGGCAGCTTTCCATGTCCCCATGTCCTGTTGTAGTTCTATAACTCCTCTCTCTCTCTCTCTCTCTCTGTGTATGCATGTAAGCCCCCTCCCCAGGTGGGCTTATTAGCCATTTGGTGTTCTTTGCTCCTCCTCCTCCCCTGGTTATTGGCTTTTCTAGTGTGGCCCCCCCCCCGGGCCTTGAGAGATATTGCTGCTACCAGGGGGCAGCCTTGAGGACAAGGATATGAAAAGCCCTGGTTTTGCCCGGGAGGGAGGAGAGAAAACAAGAGTCAGCAGTGGGTTCACGGACAGTGTCCCAGGGGGCACTCAGTCTAGTCAGGCCAGCAAGCAGCAGCGTTGGAGCATTGGGAGGGTGGTACTCCACTGAGAGGGCAAGGAAACATAGCAGCGGTCATGAGGGTTTTGGTGGGCATGGCCTGGTCAGGTTTGTACATTTGCTTTTGCATCAGGAGGTGGGGGAAGATGTATCCCTGGTCATAGGGTGTACCACAGGAAAGGAACAAGGGGGGAACCCAGAGCTCTCTTAAGGTATGGGGTGCTCACGTAGTGGGGCTATGTCAGTGGTGGCAGCACCAATGCGGGTGTCCGGGAGGTGGCAGCTCTGTGATGCTGGTACCCGGGTGGCACACTACCTGAGGGTAACGTTTGGTGGTAGGGAGGGCTGGACTTGGGAATCACCATGGGGCCTACCATGCCCATGTTTGGGGCAGGCCCTGGGAACTACCAAGCCAGTGTCTGGGGGTAGGTCCAACAGACACATTAAGGGCCGGGATTTCTCATAGGAAGTAGTAACTTTGGATAAGGGAAAGTGCCACCATTTGCTGCAGTTTTTATGCTGGAGAAGCAGGGAGAGTGCCATTTAAAGTGCTCATTTTGGCTTAAATGTTATGTGGGTTTGTAAGTCCATTTTGGAACAGCTGTGGGAGCTTAGGCTGCTGACTGCTCCGAGTCCTAAATGGCGTGGATAGCATGGGTAGGAGTAAATCACTCCCCCGCTAGAGAGTAAAGAAAGTGCAAATGTAAAAAAAATTTGGGGAAGGGTTTCTGTGGAAGAAGCTTATAAAACTCGAATGAGCCATGCTGTCTAATTACCTTAGATTAAAAAAGATCTATTGCTGCTGCATGCTGTATGAAAAATCAGAGCCGAATAATGAAATAGAAAAGAAGAAAAAATGCTGAACCTGAACTTGCTATTTGGTATTTCTGCCTGTCTCTCAGCCCCATGGAGCTGCTCCATTTAATGTTCATTATGTCTTTGGGTCTAGTCATTTTCAGACACAGAATAAAGTTTATGGTTCTGGAAATTTTGTGGTACTTGTGATTTCAACAATGATATCCTTTAATGAATTTTATTTTTAATCTGCTTCAGCTGTGCTGGTGGGCTCCTGACAGATCAAGGTTCAAGACCCCCCTATCATAGAGGTGTCATAGTAGCAGAGATGTCCCAAAAGGACTGTCTCCAAAATTTTCCATCACTGCTGGGCTCAGAAGTTAAGTGCTGACTGGGGCGAGGTGAGCCATTTCCATATTTTTGAAGATGTCATAAGGTAAACTATAGAGAAATTATAGAGGTGAAGCAGAGGGAGGGTCAGAAGCCATAATCAAGCACAGGGCTTATGGGCAGACTGGATGGGCCTAGTGGTCTGTATCTGCCGACAATTTCTATGTCTCTATGGCCTCATCCACGCAACACTTGAAAAAGCTGCAATGGTTCCAAACCGTTACAGGCTGTAAACGTTACAGCATGTCCACACTGCCAGGGAACAGGTGTGAAAATGGTCTGAAACCGTCACAGCCTGTCCACATTGAGCTGTGAACAGTGTTTGCACCCAACCCCTGAAATGTGGAGTGCATCCCATGATGCACATGGGGAAGACAGCTGTGAAGACAGACACCCACCCAAAAGCCCATCCGGCTGTCAGTGTACACAGTATACACTGAACTTGGCAGAATAAGGCACTGTGTCCGACAGCAATGTGCACCAGTGGCACCTGTGGTGGGCCAAAGGTGTGATGCAGTCGAAGGTGTGGAACTGAAATGAGAGGAGGCATGTAGGCGTGCAGTGATGCACCAACATATGCTGGGAACTGGGACCCTGCTGCAGCCCACAGTCAGGCATGTGGTGCACCACCAGAACATGGCATGCCATGTACAGCAGATACCCTCCAGATGCATGCTGCATGATCCAAGCACACAGAGTGCAGCCAGGCAGGATACCCAGAACCCCCACACTAGTGACCCACGGTATCAGATGCCCCACAGTGCCCCATATAGCGATGTGCACATGCATGCACACCGCCCAAGCAAAAGAGCAAAACAGTATGGAGTCACATGACAGTCTTTATTCCAATGCCACCATGGCTTCTGGTGGCAGTATCGCATGCAAAACAATGTTCAGCAACAGCATGGCCATGCAGTAGACCTTGTGCATTGCTGTGTAACCCCATGAATCCAAATAAAACTAACAATGTCATGTGAACTAACTATGCAATATACTATGTTAGACCACCATATGAGCATCAGTGTGCAACTCTAAAGAAACGAACCCACGTGTGGGTCACTGTACTGTGACCCAAAACAACATAACACAGTAACATGCACAGGAGATGCCCAAACCCATGTGGCTACCCTGTACCACCAACAGCTTAATCTGGTTCAAGGTCAGTTGGCATTCATCTGTATCCCCCTCCTCCCCCGGGTCATGTCTGAAAATAGAGAGAATTTGTCTAATGCACTTACCCAGTCAACAAAAACTAAATAAATGTGTCATAACCCCTGACAGTACATGATGCAGAGACACCACACAACACTGTCATGCACCCCAGTCATTGCAATGTATAAATGAGTGCCAACGTGACCACATACCACTGTGCCAACACAAACCAGGCACTGTTGTCACTGGGCGAACCCCAGTGGCGTCACCAAAGTAGGAGGGGAAATCATAATGGGAATCTCGGGTGGCAACCAGCGTGACATACTGGTCAACCAACCTCTGCAGGCTGCATGTGGCATCACAGAGTGGTCCACTGGAACTCTTCATTGTACAGGTCCTGTGTGAAGCCGGGCAAGCCTGTTGTGGGGGCCATGGGGGTACCACTGTGATGGTCAGCAGCACCATGCATTAGGGGGATGGGGAGTGGTGTGCAGACCAGCAGCAGCTGGCGTGTCACCTGTGGAGTACTGCTGTGACATGCCAGCACCAGATGGTGTTACCTGGGAGGTGGGTGGCAGGGGTGGTGGTGCCACCCGTATACACACCACCCTGTAAAGGGGTTGCACGCCTATGGGGTGCTGGCATGGATGGGGGCTGCATCCTGGTGGTGGCTGGCATTGCCATGCAGCCTACCTGTCTGTCATCAGTAGAAGGGTGAATGACTGCAGGGTCAGCCACACCACTGGGGTTCCCTGTGGCCATGGGCATGGTGGGAAACCCATGGGTGTCCAGACCCCTGGGGAACTGGACAAAGGGGGTTGGGGCTGCAGTGGTAGTGCCATGGGGGTAGCACCTGGGCATAGCAGTGCAGCTGCAGGGGATGGCTGCTAGCATTGCATGGCTAGTAACTGGAACATCTGTGTGAAGAACTGTTGTGTCTGCTCAGTCCCCTGTCTCCGTAATCACCCCTTCAATGCCCTCTCCTCCCGTGCCCGCTCCCTCTCCAAGTCCAATATCTCCCTATTGTTCTCCTGCAACATTTTATGTGTTGGTTCCAGCACTGCCCCAAGTATGTCTGCCATTCATGCTGCCTTTTATTTCCTCTTCCAGACATTCACCAGAGGTTCCTGGCTAGCTTGCCGCTTCACTGGTCTGCCCCTTCCAGCAATGGATCTCCCACTGGAGGTTCCTGGCATCTTGTCCTGCATGGCCGAAGACACTGAGGAGGCCTCCACTGTGTTGGTGTCCACAGATGTCCCTTCACTTGGGTCTTGCCCTGGAACAGCAGAACACATCTATCACAATTGCACACATGCAGATTCCTCACCCTCACTGCCCACGGCCAACTCCATCCCCACACCCCTGCCCCCCCACACAACTGTGTGCCTACACACACCACAGATGCCACAGGCATACACCTCTGAGAACACCCGCGCCACCTTCTGTACCACGCCCATCACCATGTGCCACATTCCCAGGCAACACCACCACCAGCATGCCAATCTGTGCCCCCCATATCCCAGCCTACACTGTGCACATTGCATGCACCAGTGTCAGGGTTCTCCTGATGCACACTGTCATCATCATCATTTCTCTGGTGTGGGGCACGTGTCCCAGGTGGCATCCCCATCATCCTCCATGTCCATTTCTGGGCTGTCCACCTGTGAGGTCTCCAGGACGAACTCTAGTTCAGTGGTTGACTGTGTACCAAGTATGATATCCAAGGTGTCATAAAAGGGGCACACCACACTCGTACCCCCCCCCCGAGCATCTGTTGTTTTCATTGGTTTTGTGGTACCGCATCTTCAGCTGCTTGATCTTATCATGGCATTGCTTTGCCGTCCTCGCCACACCATTCTTGAACAGATAGTCTGCCACCTTTTGGTACACTTTTGTGTTGTGCCTAGCACTGGCTAGCTCTTCCTGCACCTTCTCCTGTGTCCAGAACTCCACCAGCAGTTTTGTGGCCTCATCTGACCAGGTGGCGCCATGATCTGTCATGGTTCTTGCTGGCACTCAGGGTGGTCAGTGGCGTACTGCTGTGGTCACTGCTACAAGGTATGGGCCTGTTATTACACCACCAGTCATGGGCGGTGCTTAACATAGAAACATAGATTTTGACAGCAGAGAAGGACCGCTTGGCCCACCCAGTCTGCCCATTTCCCTACCTAATGGATAAGCTGCAGATCCTAGTTAACCAGCAGCCTACTTCTTCCTACCCCTACCCCCTAGAATTGCCTTATGACTGTCCCATGCATGCTTGAATTCCACCACTGTTTTTGACTCCACAACCTCCTCCGGAAGGCCGTTCCATGCATCCACAACCCTCTCTGTGAAAAAAATACTTCCTTAAATTACCTCTGAGCCGCCCCTTCTATCTTCAAATTGTGCCCTTGTTCTTGCACACCTCTTTTTTGAAAGATGCTACCCTCTTGGACTTTGTTGATTCCCTTGAGGTACTTGAAAGTTTCTATCATGTCCTCCTCTCCTCCTTTCCTCGAGGCTATACATATTTAGCTCCTTAAGTCTCTCTTCATATGTCTTCGGTGCAGACCCTGTACCATTTTAGTTGCCCTCCTCTGGACAGCCTCCATCCTGTCTATGTCTTTGCGGAGATTGGGTCTCCAGAACTGCATGAGTACTCCAGATGGGGTCTCACCAGCTGTCTGTACAGAGGGATAATAACTTCCTGTTTTCTACTGGTGCCTCTCCTATGCATTCCAGTATCCCCAGCCCTTCTTGCTGCCCTCTCACATTGCTTGCCCACCTTTAGGTCATCTGATATGTCTACCCCAGGTTCCTTTCCATTTTGTTGTTGTTAGTATTTCACCCCCATTGTGTACTCTTCCCTGGGTTTTGTTTCCCAGGTGCATTACCTCACTTCTTAGCATTGAATCTAAGCTGCCATACATTTGACCATTCCTAACCTTGCCAAGTCCCTTCTCATCCTTTCCACCCCACCCTGTGCATCAACTCTGTTGCAGATCTTGTGTCATCTGCAAGAGACATACTTTTCCTTCCAGTCCTTCTGCAATGTCGCTTATAAAGACATTGAAGAGGACGAATCTAATACTGAACCCTGTGGTACCCCACTAGTAACCCTCCTTTCTTCTGGTGGACTCCATTTACTATTACTCTGCTGTCCTATTCTCCAGCAATTCTTTACCCAGGCTGTCATCTTGGGACCCACTCCCAGGCTGGCTAACTTGTATATTAATCTTTGTGTGGGACTGTGTCAAATGCCTTGCTAAAGTCTAGGAGGCCATGTCCACAGCCCCTCCCTGATCTACTACTTTGGTCACCCAGTCAAAGAAATCTATCAGATTTGTCTGGCATGACCTTCCCACTGTGAATCCATGCTGCCTTGGGTCCAGAGCCCCCCTGGCCTCTAGATACTCAACAATTCTTTCCTTCAGAAGTGATTCCATCATTTTCCCTACCACTGAGGTTAAACTAACAGGTCTGTAGTTTTCTGCTTCTGCCTTGCTACCACTTTTGTGAAGGGGAATCACATCTGCCCTTCTCCAGTCCTCGGGTACCACCCCATCCTCCAATGATTTGTTAAAGAGGGTAGTCAGTGGTGTCACTAGTTCTACCCTTAGTTCTTTTAGAATTCTGGGATGAATCCATCAGGTCCCATTGCTTGTCCACCTTCAGTTTTAGAGTTCTTTCAGAACCCTTTCTTCTGTAAATGGGCTGGTATCAACTTCTGAATCAGAGTGTTTCTACTATTTGTTTAGAAGTACCTCCCACTTCCTTTGTAAATACTGAGCAAAAATATTTGTTTAGTATCTCTGCCTTTTCACAGTCACCCTCTGCCCACCCTCCCTCCTCTTTATTAAGCCTCACTAACCCTCCCTTGGTCTTCCTTCGCACCCTGATATACCTATAAAAGGTTTTATCCCCCTTCTTAACTGAGAACACTGTTTGTACTTGGGAGACAGGGTCACTATGCAGTGGAGCTGGGGTGGTATGCTTTGCCACTGATGTATTCTGGGGGCTGGGCATGTGTTGTGACAGCTGTTGGGGACTCCTTCACACCTCTGGCACACAATGCTGGTGTTCAATCACCTGCTGCCTGTCTGTTGCTGTCCGTTTGCCCTATGGCATGTACCCACTGTTTGCCCTGGGCACCATCACTGTTCCCTCCTTGCAGTTCTTGTTGTGCTGCTGCAGGAAGCTCCCCCTATTGGCATCCAGTGCATCCACTCTGCACCACTTTCTGTTGTGTGCACCCAGCAGCTCTGGGGCTCGGGGTTTGGCCGTTGTGCTGGCACAGCTCTGCTACTGTTTCCCCCCATGTGAGTGTTCAATCCTCACGCGCGCCTCACAGCCCTCTGAGAGCTTCCTTATTCAGTTGCCCTCCCAGCTTCCATTCTGTTGTGCACTGCCTGCTGGTCTAGTGGATGACTGGAGGCTAAATGGTGGTGAGTTTAGACATGCACTGGTAACGGTATAGACCTGTAACCGTTTCAGAAACCATTGTCAAAACCACCTCCTGACAGGTTTCTGTAAAGGCTGTGAAAATGCCTTCTATAATGTTACCAGTATAAACGCACACCATTACAATAACAGTTTGCACCCTCTATAACATTACAGAGGGGGTTTTCATGGTGCAGTGTGGACAGGGCCTATGTTTCCATGTAGGCCATCTCATTTCTCCTACCTCTATGCTGCGGAGAAATAACTCCGGAGAGTTTTCTGGTCTGTGGTTGCACCCCTCCACACAACATCTGCAATGGCTGTGCTCCCCCCTGAGGGGAACACAGCCATTTGCCCAGTTCCACCCCGCGATACCCCTAAACCTATAGGGAAGAGGGCTACAGATGTGGGAGCTTGTCTGGAATTTATTTCTACATGCCTCGGTGCCTGGCAGTGCTGTTACACAGGGGAGATTTGGGGGGGGGGGCTGCCTAGCCTGGTCCTGTGTCCATGTGGTGCAGTTATTGGCAGGATGAAGGCCTGTTTTTTTTTGGAGCTCTTCAACAGCCTCTCTCTCTTTTGGTGGCACCTCCATGTCTGCATTGAATCACGTGATGGGAACAGAGACTCATAATTGTTCAGTTGGAGGAAGGTGCTAAAGTGCAGCTGTGCTAGAGGTGCCATTTTTGCCATATGATTTTGAGAGAGAAGAGCAAGGGAGAGAGAGAGAAGCCTCGAAGACCGTAGTTGTGACCAAGAGTTTTGGCACCTGTGTGGGGGAGAGTGTTAATAGCGAGAAAATAGCAGAAGGCAGATTACTCAAGGAGCAGAAGCCCCAAGCAACAGTTCCCACCTCCCTACTCTCATGGCTATGGGACTTAGCAGGGAGGGGATAGGCCGAAGGAAAATGTGTGCGATGTGGCTACAGAGGTGAAGGGGTCATCAGACTGCCCCGTTGCCTGCTCTGCACTAGCACTGTGCTGGGGGTGCTTTTCGAGGGGACCTCTATGGGAGACCCCTGGTGTTATCTAGTAAGCATTTCAGCAGGCTGAGCATCCCTGTTATCCCATGGAAGCCTGTATTTGGAAGTGGAAGCCAAGCTGGAGGTGCAGGAAAGTGGTGACCTGGTGGTAGAGATGAAGAGGGAGTCCACAGATGTGAAGATAGAAACTGTGGAGGAGTTTTCTGAGGGTGGCGAGGGGGAGCACAGCCATCTTGCCAGCTGCACCCCACTGGCTGTCGACTATCCCCATGGTAGAGGGAGAGGCAGGGGTCTGCAGCTGGCAACAGAGGGAGAATAAAAATACAGCTTGTGGTACATAAGCCTGAGAAAAAGGTTTGGCACTTGTTTATGGAAACTGGAAAACTTCTTATGATTGTTGACTAGCCTTCATCCTTGATGCCTGCTGAAGAAGAGGTTAGGCACCTTTATAGCAAGTGGGACACTGTAGCTAGTTTGCCTCTGATAACCTACCTCGGGGAGTTGGGGGAAGAACGTAAAGAAAAGAACAGTTATGCAAGAACTTACCATAACAGTAGATCTTCGAGGGGATCTCAGTCATCAGGTCAGACCATAGGAATTTCACCGTCGGTGAAGCAGGATCCACATGGAAGATTTTCATCAGTACATCTGGGGCTGTTCCATGCCACTGACGTCCGTCGACATCACCAACCCTATAAAGGCATGAGCGGCCCCCCCTCCTCAGTTCTTTCCCCAAAAGACAAAGGGAGCATAGCTCCAGCCATGGAGGACCAAGGAGAGCTACAGAGTGAGAGAGAGAGAGAGAGAGAGAGAGCGCTAGCAAGAGAGATGCCCAGGCCTATACGAAAGGCTGGATACACTAGACAGCCAGTTCCTAGACAAGAGCCCCAAGAAAAGGGATGGCGGGAAGGAAAGCAGACCTGATGACTGAGATCCACACAAAGATCTACTATTATGGTAAGTTCTTACATAACTGTTCTATCTTTTTTGGGGGTATCTCAGTCATCAGGCCACATTGTAGGAACGAGTGCAAAGCAGTTACAGGTGCAGACAGACAGTGTGGGAGGAGGTCTCTCCATAAACTTAAGACAGGAGATCATGCAGCACAGCCCTGCTAAAACCTACATGGGCTTGTGGATGGTACTCCAGGTAGCAGCCGCAAAGATATCAGTGGTTGAGATCCGTTGGAAACAAGCCACAGAAGTAGCAATGCCTCTTGTGGAATGAGCCTTGCCAGCACCAGACAATTCTTTGCCATACTTGTTGTAGCAGAACACAATGCAATTTGCCAACCATTTAGATAAATTTTGCTTAGAAACTAAAGCTCCCTCTACCTGGAGCGAAGGAAAAAAAACACTGCTTCAACTTTCGTCATTCTTTGGTGTGAAGCAGGTAGTACTTCAAAATTCTACACACATCTATCATATGCAGCAGTGCTTCCCCTGAATTGAAATGCTTGGGAAAATAAACAGGAAGGTCCCAATCCATGTGCATTGGCACTGCCACTTCTCCTGCCCTGCTGGTCTCCTCCAGGGTACCCCAAGTCTCCATATTAGGCCCCCTTCTCTTTATGAAATTTGTTAATACCCTTTCCTCTGACTGCCTCTCCTGAAAATCCCTCCTTAAAGTGGATGACCTTGTCATCTTCCACAGTGACAAATCCCTTCCACTCATATCCTGTATCCTCACCCAGAATTACTGCCCCACCCAAAACTGGTTCTCCTGTAACCTGATGCTAGTTAACGCCAAAAAAACCCACAGCTATGCTGTTTGGGTCTAAGCCATACCTAGCCACAACCCTTAAAGCCAACTCCTCTGTCCATATCCTACTTCCCGGTGGCCCTGCCCTTGAAGTCGTCCCCTCCTTCAAATACTTGGGGGTTATACTCGATCCCACCCTCTCCATCACTGACCATTGCCCGGGTCACCCCTGAAAACAGGCACTTGTGCCTAGTGGGTCTTACCCGGTTAACAAAGACTAAATAAAAATAAATAAATAAAATATAAATCTCATAGTCTGTAGGATCAATCAAAAACTCGGTGCTACCTAGTGCGTCAAACACTACCTGACTGCTGAGGCATGCTTGGCCACAGCTAGTGGCAACCTGCTCCCAATCCTAGACTACTGTTCCCCAATTTACACTCGTGTCTCTACTGCCCTTCGGGCCAGACTCTCATCTGTCTACAACAGCATTTTCCACTTCGCCCTGTTCACCTCCTATTCCACTCACCACTGCAACCTATATAACTCCCTTGGATGGCTTTCATTGCAAGGTCAGTTTCAGTTTGCCCTTGGATGCTTCACAGATGCTATCATTCGTAGTGGCATTGCTTCCCCCTTTTTTTCCCTTTGTGAGCACAGCAACACTCCAAGGAGTTTCCAATCCTCTGCTGTCCCTCCCCTGGTGATTTCAAGAACCTCTACCAAAATGGGTGGCAATGCACTATTGGTTGTGGTCCCCTTACTTTGGATTATGCTTCCCGCACCCATCAGATCATCCAATACACATCAGACCTTTAAGTGAAACTTCAAATCCTGGCTCTTTGTTAGAGACACTTGCAATTGCTTGCCTAGGTAGCACCCCCCCCCCAGCTTTGTTCTTTCCAACTCAATCTGCCTAGACTCAGTCTCCTCCTTTCCGTTTCTGATGGGTCACTCGATTCGTTGGGCTTATTACTGTGTTGGGGGGGTAGTGTGTTACTAGTTCCCTTGGACTGTGTTACTCCTGCTTGCTTGTTTTTGATATTACATAATGACTACCAATTGTTTGCTTGCTTGCTTGCTTTGTAACATTTACCTTTCTGTAACAGCTATTGTTATACTGTGATGTCCTACCGCTGTTTAGACCACTGCTGTTTTACCAATGCTATTTTTCTGTTTGTACCTTTTCTCTGCAATAATGTCTGACACGTGCCTCTTGGCCCGGGTCGTGCCTGTAAACGGTCCCTTGGATCAGTGCACTTACCCAGTTATCAAAGTCATAAATAAAAATAAATAAAATAAGGTGGATAGACTGGCTGAGTGTAAACTCAGCTACCACCTTAGGGAGAAACTTAGGATTTGTGTACAATGACACCCTGTCTTTATGAAAAATCAAATAAGACTCCTCACATCAGAAGCCCTGAAACTCTGAAATCCTTCAAACGTAAGTAATGGCAACTAAAAATAATTCTTTCCAAGAGACAAAGCATAAATGGCAAGTCACGATAGGCTCAAAAGGAGACAGGATCAGCTTCTCCAAAACAAAATTTAAATCTCTAGCTGTGACAGAAGAATGGACTGAGGTTTCAGATCAAGGATATCCCTTAAAAAGGTACAGGAGACATCCAGCTGAGCAATCCTGTGGTCACCCACAGGCTCGTGAAAAGCAGAAATAGCCAAAAGGTACACTTTGAGGAAGGAGTACTGTCGACCTGAGTCAGATAGAGGGAAGGAAATCCAGAATGTGGCTCACCAGACAGGTGAAAGGATCCAGGTTATGTCTGGCAGCCTAGATGGCAAACCGCTTCCACTTCATGGCATATGTGCCTCGAGTGGAAGGCTTCAGGGTGGCCACCAGGATGGCCGCAAATCTGTTAGAGACCCTGAATCTGGCGATGGCTATTTTCTCAGGAGCCAAGCATGCAGATGGAGGGACCTGATGGATCTGGGTCCCCTGATTCTGCGTCAGCAGATATCTGCAAATGGGGAGATGGATCGGAGGTTCTTCCACCAGCTGCTAAAGTAGAGGAAACCATATCTGGCGAGGCCAGAATGGAGCTACCAAAATCATGCTGGCCTTCTCCATCTGTAGTTTCCTAAGCGCCCTCTGAATGAGAAGAAATGGAGGGGAGGCATAGAGATACCTCCTGCTCCAGGAGAAGGATAATGCATCTCACCAGAAAACTCCAGGCCCTGGATCTAACAAGCAAAAATTGGTCAGTTTTGCATTGAGTGGGGATGCAAATAGGTCCAACTCTGGATGACCCCATCTATCAAACAATTCTTCTGCGATGGATGGTTGTGCATGCTGGACTGAGTCTGTTCTTTAGAGCGTTTAACATGCTTGCAACCTGGACCACTGGGAGTGCAGGCTGTGATCCAACACCCAATACCACAATCTCATGGTCTCCCTGCTTGTTGATGTAGTACACTACACTGAGATTGTCTGACTGCACCAGCAGCTGACCCGGTGCAAGGTGATCGTTAAGTGCCTACAAGGCATACAGGACCACCCTCATCTCCAGGACATTGACAAGCAGGGAGGTTTTCATCTGGGACTAAGTGCCCTGGGTTTGGAAGGGGACCAGGTGTGCTCCCCAGCTGAGACTGGACGCATCCACAGTGAGGATCTGCTGGTGGGGAGGAGATCTGGAATGGGACACCTTGAAGCAGATTCAAGGGGTACATCCACCACTGCAGTACCTTGCAGACTGGTGAAGAGACCAGAACTGGGTGATCTAACTTGTAAGTATGCTGGTGTCACTGTACCTGAAGGGTTCACTGGGGAATGCACATATGAAATTTGGCAAGTGGCACAGTGGGTATGACAGCTGCCATCAGGCCCAGCATCTCAGGTACACCCTGGCTGGAATGTAGTGGCTTTGAGCAACTCCTTGAGCTTGGGCTATTAGATGCTCTGCCCTGTTTTGGGGCAGAAAGCCTTTCCCTGCACTGAGTCCAGAACCACCCCTATATACTGCAACCTTTGGGATGGTACCAGAACTGACTTGGGCAAATTGACAGTGATGCCCAAGGAGTGGAAAAACTGAAGAGTCCACTCCAGAGTTCGCAAAAACTGTTCCCTGGACAGAGCCTTCAGAAGCCAATCATTCAGATAAGAGAAAACATACAGTCCCTCCCTTCTGAGGGCTGCTGCTACCACTGCTAAGCACTTGGTAAAGACTTACGGCACAGAGGACAAGACAAAGGGCAGCACCTTGAATGGATAATGCTTTCCCTGGAAGGCAAAATGGAAAAACCTCCTGTGAGGAGGAAAGACCAATATGTGCAGGTAAGCATCCTGCATGTCCAGACAGCAGAGCCAATCCCTGTTTTAAGGAGGGGCATCAGGCCTGGCACAGTGACCATCCAAAACTTTTAGTACTGGATGTACAGATTGAGGTCCTTAAAGTCTAGAATGAGCATCAGATCGCTGGTCTTTTTGGGGACTAGGAAAAACCTGGAATAAAACTCATTGTTTCTCTGTTGCCTGGGTACCAGCCCAATTGCTTGCTTGTGCAGGAGGGACTGCACCTCCTCTTGGAGAACAGAGAGGTGAATTGGGGAGGGGGTAACTGGAGGGTGGTAATGGGGTTTCTGGAGCCTGCTTGATAAACTTCAGGGTGTGTCCCCTTTCTATGATCAGCAGAATCCATGCATCTAAAGTGATGGTTCTCCTTGATTCAGATGGAGGGAGAACCGACCTCCAACCACTGCCTCCTGGTCCAGGACCAGAAGAGGGGAGTCTGGCAAGGAGTCAAGCAGAGCAAGGAGTCAAGCCAGCTGCAGGGGCTGGTCCCTCACTTCTGGGGCATTTGGCCACAGCTCCAGGACTGGAGGGTGTGGGCAAGACAGCCGGGGCTCAGCATTACTCTTGAGGCCAGGAGGCTGGGCTGGGCCTGTTGTTCACCTTGCGAAAGGGAGGGCATCCTCTGCCTCATAGTTGGGTATGGAAGAGGGAGTGGATGGACTTCAGGGCCTTGCCTGAGGCTTGCAGATCAATGATAATATCCTGGACATCAGGACCAAAGAGCTTAGTGCCATTAAAAAGGGTATTAAGCACTTTTTCCTGAACGTCTGTGGCAAACCTGGATACTCTCATCTAGGAGTGCCTGCATAGGCATATGCACATGGCAGCAGCCCTGGCTGTGGTGTCAGTCATATCATAGAGGGCTCTGAGGAGGTGCTTGCTGACATCCTCAGCTGCTTGGAGGCATTGAGGCAGCTCCAGCTTTTGAATGCCATCTGAAAGGGCCTGGGCAGCGGCCTTGCCCTTCTTTCAACTGGCATTTCGGTACTTTACCATGTGAAACAGGTAGTTTGCAATCCTCAAACCCAGTGTGGAGGAGGCATACACCCTTTTACCCCAGAGGTTGATTCTACAAGACACTTTATCAGGGAGAATGGAACTAAGGTGCTTGGGTGACTTGAACCTGTCGTGGACTGCCTTAATGACCACTGGGTGTGTCTCAGGATGGGCAGCATAACAGGGGAACCCCTGGGGGCATAGCCGGCACCACATCTGGTCTGTACCAGGCTGCCATGGCTGCATTCCTTAATGCAGGCAAAATTGAAGGAATGGAGCTGGCCCGGTGGCACTGAGGGTTGAGGTGCTGGATGCCACACCTTGCACCACACCGGTGACCTGGGTTCAGGAATGAGCCTAGGTCATCTGGGGTCAGCAGGGGCTTGAGAGGATTGAGCATCTGAAGGACAGCTCTCTTCTCCCGGGAGGGAGGGGATCCATGCTCAGCACTTGACTGGCCTCTAGCTGAAGCTGGTGGCATAGCAAGCGCAGAGCTGACGTTGAGGGTAGGGGGAGTGGCGATACCAGTGATGTCTTTGTGTAGAGGTGCATGCCACTCCTCCACTAGATAATGGGAAAAATCCCTGCAGATTCCGGGAAGAAGGAGTGCTTGGATCGTGTCTCCTATGTGCCCCTGCCTGCCCGACTACCTCCAGTCTGACGAAACTTACAGTAGCGGGGTGCTTGCCCGCCCCACCTTGGCCCCACATGGGGGGAAGAAACAGCTCCATGGAGACCAGGAGGTGAGTATGGGTAGGGTGGGAGAGGCAGGAGGATGACTCCTTGGTGGTCCCGAAGGGTCGGGGTCTGCAGGATGTAGGAGGAGGAGATAAACAGTAATTTAAAAACCAAAATTGGAGGAATGATTTTAGGGGGAGATTCTGGGATCTCCAGGAAGTCCATCAGGTCTTTCCTAGTGGCATCCTCTTCTTTAGTGTAGAAGCCACGGCTGAGGACAGCTGCTTCATCACACTGAAAAATGTTGAGTCCTCAGGAGGACACCTGGGGTATGCTTTATGGAATCCTCACAGAGGAAGCAATAGACCTGTCAGATACCAGGATTTCTTCCTATTCTTCCTCCTCATCCTCAGGAAGAGTGAGGTCTGAATGGTACTCCTCAACGTCGACCTCTTCTAAATGTAGATCTGGCATCGGATGCACCAATGATGGCTGGCAGAGAGCTCCCCACGGCCGATGAGTAGGCATCAGTGATGAAGCTGCTGTTGATGGCATCCACAAGGAGGGCCTAAGCATGACCAGCTGCTGCACAATCACATTAGTGAACTTTATTAGGACCTCATTCAAGTTGACGATGTTTGTCAATGGAGAGGGGTTCAATGACACTGGTGTCGACAATCCACCGGCAGGATCCTGAGAACCTGAAGAGTCTGTAGCCCTGGAGGGAGAAGGAGCAGGCCTTGATGGGAGAGTCTTCGATGATGAGCCCATCATCGACAAAGGAGGTGCCGACAACCTGGAGGTCAATGGCTGGCCACCCTTAGAATCAGGTGGTGGTGCTGTCAATATGGGTCTGGAGGGCATAGAGACCTGGACAGTAGTTTTCTGATGAAGATCCCCAGGAGAAGAAGAGGCCATCAGGGAATGAGATCAACACCAGGGGGAGTGGTCATGATCTTGGTCTTTTATGACTTTTCCCTGAGGATTTATCTTGGGCCTTAGTAGCCTGGGAGCTTGATGATTCCTTCAGCGACTGAGAGGCCAGGACCGTGGAGGACCCCTGCCCAGAACAAGCTACCTGTTGATCCATCAGGAAATTTTTAAGAGCCTTTTAGTGACATCTTAGGATTGTTTGGTTAAACTTTTGACAGAGCTTACAATCAGGAACTTCGTGTTCAGGCCCAAGACAGCAGACACAGAGGGGATATTCATCTGTGGGGGCAATCTTTTTTCCCCAGCAGCAGCAATAAAAGAGAGAAGCCAAAAGATTAACTCTCGACATAAACAAGTTGGAGAAATCTCTTTTGAAAAAGAGATTCTGAAAAAGGACTAAAGAAAAAGCTGTAGGTGAAAAAAAGCATGAATACTGCATTGGAGCTTTCGCGGAGACCCATGTGAGTGAGTCGATGGCAGAAAACGTCAACAGACGTTGACAGCGTGGGCGGCCCCAGTTGTACTGCTGAAAATCTTCTGTGTGGACCCTGCATCACCAGTGGTGAAGTTCCTATGGTGTGACCTGATGACTGAGATAACCCCAAAGAAGATCTTCTAGAACAAGAAGGTAAATCAGAACAAAAATTAAAAGATTTGCTGAATTTAGCTGGGCAAGAAAGTTCTCAAGCAACTGATTTGTTGCATGCCATAGGAAGACTGACGGAAAAGGTGCTACAGTTAGCACGAGAGTACAAATAAAGTATAGGAGGTTTTGACCATTTTGTGGCATGAAATGAACTCCCTTTGGGGAAGATTACTGTGTTTCTTTTTTGTGTAAAATATTTTTATCAAAACTTTTCATGGTAAGTTCATGTATTAATTCCTCATACAAATTCATAACAGAAATATATCTATTTCAAATGAATCATTTCATGCACAATCCACACCAATAATTGCTTAAAGCTTTGCTGCAGAACAGTACTGGGTTCTATGCAAGTAGGCTCACTGGCTCAGTTGTACTGCTACTGCTTGAGATGCTGACAACAAGGTTCGGGAACGTGCCTGCGTTGTCGGAGGGCCGGCTGGGGAGAGGCTGACTGAGTGTCCCACGGATGCTCGCCTCCTCTGGGAAGAAGGGAGGAAGTATGGTCTCTGCTACCGTATCACCACCTGGGTAGTTGTAGCCATGGGCTGAGGGAGGGGGACATCAACAGCAAGATGCAATGCATTAACAAGGCATTGTCGATATCAGGGGGTGAGACAGAAAATGTGGAAAAACACCCCAACTGCAGTAGGATGCCATCTGCTGTCTCCAGCAGGTCCTGCCCTGCTGACTGGGTTCTTCCTCACTGACCGATACTAAATCTCTGTCTGAGGCGAAAAAGGGCCTTCCCCCTTGGCAGCCCTTACCCTGAGGGGTTATTCATGGGGGAACCACGAGTTATGTCCCAGAGAAGGCAAGTGATGGGTCTGGACAGGTCGGCAGGACTCATAAGGGTCAGTCAGGCTAGAAGGAATTAAAGTGTAGTAAACTGAAAAAAAAACCTCTCTATTCCTCATTCTCCCTTTTATTTCCCATTCCTGATCTGGTTTCTTCTCTATTATCAAGTGCAGTTATTGGACTTTAATAACTTTAGGCTAGATAATGATTGTTTTGTTATTCAATACATTTGTAAAGGCCTTGTCGAGATTGATTTTAGCAGAACCAGCCACATTTATGGTTTTAATTACAGTATGGGCGTATGGAACTTCGTGTTCAGGCCCAAGACAGCATACTTGTTCTGGGGTTAAGATCATTACTGAGATTTAAGGGCATTCCACACACAAATGCCTTTGCTGAAAATGAACCCAAAGTACATGCTATCCTCAGCCAAAGGGTTTGAGATTAATAAGACTGTTAACAGCTTCTGGGACATTCATTACACCTGTGGACAATCTGCAATTTTGTACTGTACCCTCTGTGTCGCTGCAGTGTTTACAGTCTAATAAAACCTGATCGATAAAACTGTTTTATGTTTTAGTAAATGTTATTATTTTAATTGTATTTCACCTTTGAATAAAAATAAAGTTTGAAAAACAGGTATTGGGTTCTATGATATACACAACAGCCAGTTTGGCCAGTGTCAATATTTAAATAACTGTTTGATAACTGTTGGTAACAGGCGTTTATGTAGGGAAGGCATCTGTTTCCAGCGCAACAACAAGAGGCCCCCACATGTCTTGAATATCCCCCCCCCAGATCATTAGCTATGTACTGAGCTTTTCAGTTTTCAAACATTCAGGGAGCTTGCTGGGCCACTGGGCTATGCTTGGGGGGGGGGGGGTGAAGAGGCCATCCAATGTTGAGCTGTTGTTTCCTTTGCATTAAGAAGAGTCAATCCCCACAAAGGCTGCTCCTTGGAGAAATGTATTGCTGAATTTGCTCCTGTAACAATTCCCATGCTGAGAAAGAGAGAGATGCCCCCATGATTTGTTCCATTATGCTATGCACTTCCCACCAAAAGCTTTTTATTTTCTGGCAGTTCAGTGCTAGATGTGCAAAAGTGCCCTCCTCAACCTTACACTTGGGTCATGTATGGGGTCAGAGTCAGGCTTCATCCAATGGAGCTGATGCGGCCTGTAGTATGACCTCTACATAAAATTATACTGTGTTTGTCTAAGTTTGTTATTTTTGGCCCCATATTGGGCATGAAGGATTGCTCGTTGCCACGCTGCTATAGAGATAGACTGCTCCAGGTCTTGTACCCAATGCTCTTTAACTGGGGCTCCTCACCATAGCAGTCTGTAGTAGGTAGAAAGTGGCCTAGACCCAGGCAGGGGTCTATATAGCACCTGCTCTATGGGGATAATTTCAAGGACACACCCAGGCCGTTTTCAAATCTGCCAAGTTGGATATTAAGTTTTCCTGGGTCAAGTCTGTATTTCCTTTTTAGACAGACAAAGGTCTTTAAAACTCCACCTTCATATAGTATGCCAACTGTGTTGAGTCCTTTCTTCCCCCACGCCAGTAACCCTTGTTGTAAGTAAACATCATAATTTGGGAGACCTTTGAATGCATGAGTTAACCAGGCCTTGGGGGAGAGCTGTGCCCTGTGAGATATCAGGTTGTTGGTAGATATCCAAGCCTGAGCTATGGTTGTTGTAAAGGCGAAAGGTCTGCGATCAGGGAGGGTCAGTGGATGTGGCCTATCTGGACTTCAGAAAGGCCTTCAACACCGTCCCTCATACGAGACTAATAAATAAATTGGACAGCCTGGGGGTAGGGAGGAAATTATCAATCTGGGTGGAAAACTTGCTAGAGGGCAGAACTCAAAGGGTGGTTGTCAATGGTGTTCACTCCAGGGAGGAAAAAGTGACAAGTGGGGTGCCCCAGGGGTCAATATTGGGACCAGTACTGTTTAACATCTTTACTGGGGATATTACGGAGGGACTGCATGGGAAAGTGTGTCTATTTGCAGATGCCATGAAGACCTGTAATAGAGTGGATACACCAGGAAGGGTAGAAAAAATGAGGGAGGACCTGGGTAGGCTGGAAGAGTGGTCAGAGACGTGGCAATTAAAATTTAATACAAAGAAGTGAAAAATTATGCACATAGGATGCAAAAATCCAAAGGCAAGTTACAGGCTGGGAGGACAGGGCATTGAAACTACAAAGCAGGAAAGAGAGCTGGGGATCATTATTTCAGATAACTTAAAAGTGGCAAACCAGTGCAACAAGGCGTGGGGAAGGGAAGTGGAATACTGGCATGCATAGGGAAGGGTATCACAAGCAGGAGGAGAAAGGTGATCATGCCGCTGTACAGATCCATGGTTAGGCCACACCTGGAGTATGGGATACAGTTCTGGAGACCACACCTACAGGGGGACAAGGACAGCTTGGCGCAGGTCCAGAGAAGGGCTACCAAAATGGTGCAGGGCCTACACATGAGATCTTATGAGGAATGGCTGGAAGAGCCTGGCCTATACACAATGGAAACAAGAAGGGAGAGGGGGGACATGAGAGAAACTTTCAAATATTTTAAGGGAATAAACAGGGTGAGGGAAGGGAGCATTTTCAAATTGAGAGACAACATGGCAACAAGGGGGCACAGCTTAAAATTGGAGGGAGGCAGTTTTGGGGAACTGTGAAGGGGCATTACTTCATAGAAAGGGCGGTGGTCCCTGGAATGTGCTACCGGAGTGGGTGGTGGCAGCAAAATCGGTGGGGGAATTCAAGAGGACATGGGATAACAATATTGACCTGAACAATAGAGAACGATAGAATGAAGGGAATAAGGGCAATGTGGCAAAGGGGACATGGGGAGGAAAAAGGGCAGACTAGATGGGCCAAGTGGTCCTTTTCTGCTGACAGATTCCTATGTTTCTATGTTTCTAAGTCCCAGAGTGGCATTACTTGAGCTAAGTATGCCCTGAAGGAGTGGGCATCCTACCATTGTCTCTTCCATCTTTAGCCAAGAGAGACCTTCTGCTACATGTGTCCCCTCCCCCAGAAAGCAAAAGCAAGCTGTACCACCAAATAGTAGTAAAGCATGTGTGGTAGGGTGAGGCCTCTCTTCTTCCCCTTTTTATGTAATACTGTAGCGCAGACTCAGGCAGGTTTATTTTTCCAAAGGAACCCATTGAGATAGGCATTTAATTGTGAGAAAAATTTTCCTGGGATGCGAATTGCCAGCTCCAGGAATAACAGTTTGAGAAAGATGCAAATCTTAATAATGCTGATCCTACCCAGGGTCAAGAGTGGTGGGCAAGGTTGTCCAACCTTCCAGGGTAGTTTTAATGTCTGGCAGTATAGCCTAGAGGTTTGAATAACAAGCTATGAATGAGCTTAGTACATCCAGCAGATCTGGGTTTGATTCCCCAATCTATCAGGTGCATACTGTGTGAATTTCAGAAAGTCACTTAACCTGCCTAGTGCTCCCAGTTTGCCGCTGAAAACAGGCAATTGTACCTAGTGGGCCTTATCCAGTTACCAAAGATTAAAAAAGAAAAATTTTTTGAGCAGTGGTGGAGATTTTTATCAAAGAAATCAGCTACTTTGTTAGGTCTAGTCCCATACTGGATTGGGCTCATACCTAAACACTGACACCCGAGTGTAGTATTAGTGGGGTGCTGTACTATTGGGGTGTGCTGTCCTTTGGATGAGACATTAAACCAGTGTTCCTTCTACCTGTTCTGGTGCTGTCCTGCTGGATGTCCAAGTGGCAGTAAAAGAACTCGAGGCATTCTTCGCAAAGAGTAGGGGAATTTTTATTGAAAAATTTGGACTTCATTACAGATACAAACAAAATGCAATACCAATACATACAAAAAAGAAGAAAGAAAATTAGCAAATCACAAATTCTTTGCAAAGCTAGACACATTTGACAGTACTACATGATTACCCAGTATCGTAGGAAAGCCATTTCTCACAATTCACCCATAAGTGCTTTACTTTTTCAGTTGAGAATATCACCCTGTCCATGTTTTGGACCTTAATTATGGATTTACAAACATTTACCAGAATCTCATTGTGTGTTACCAACTTTTGTTGTAACACCCACATACATCTGGCCTTCCAGATGTACTAACAAATTATTGCAAAGACAATATAACAGACTGTATCAGCACGGTATTTACCCCAAGGTTCCAGTAACTGTTCCATACATAAGAGAAGTATAGGTTAGGGTCAACGTATGAGGCTCTCCCAGTACTTTAGCCAGAAAGTCCCAGAATGAACAAGCATAAGGGCACTCCAAAAACAAGTGCTGCTGTGTTTCCAAAATTTGAAGGCAAGTTTTCCTAGGGCAAAATCTATCTGACAGTTGCTTGTGCTTATTATTAGCTCTAACACACAACCTCCCAAAATTACCTAACCAGACACAATCCCATATAACAGCAGGAAGTCAGGGACTCATAAATTGCTTTGTTACCTTCTATACGAGAGACACTGGACCCATGGGGAATTCAACTGCAGATCAACATTCAGTTTGCACAGTGGCAACATATACTGCCTTCCTGTCCATGGTCGGTAACTGCATGGAAGAAAGCCTCCATTTCATAGTGTTTTTTTATCACCTCCATGCCATATTGTGGGACGTTCTTTAATCTGCTTAAAGATTTTACATTTCCCAGCCCCAAAAAGGGGAGACATGGTGCCAACCATGTGAAGATTAATTGTTTCCATGGTCTATTCCCTGGTTTAAGTGTAAGTCCTATACTGTAACTAAGAAATAGGCTAGAAAAGAAGGAAATAGGGTGTATCATACCAACTCCCCCTTCCTGTGGGGGCCTATATGTAAATTCCCTCTTAATAGGGTTTAACCTGGATCCCCAGAATGCCTGAAAGAAAATACTATAAAGTCTTGTCTGCAGACTCAAAGGAGGGGGAAAATTAGGCTAAGGTACAAAATACTGGAATAAGTAAAGATTTAATTAAAGTCACTCTTTTTTTTTTGGCAGTTGCTGCCCTTTCCGTCCTGCTACTAGCCTATCTGCTCATGCACAACACAATCCCCAATTCAACTGACCTCTGCCTCTGGGACCAAAACAGACCCCAAGAATAGAAATGGGTTCTAGGGACACATCAATACCCGAGAATATTCCTGCAGCAGGGAGACGGGTGGCTCCCAAGGATATTCCCCAGCTCTTCCTAACATTCATTTTTGATCCAGAAATATCGGAGTAGTTTCGCAAAGTTTCCGTTAAGATATCCTCACAAGTGTCAGCAGCCACTGTTAATACTAAATCGTCTGCATATGCTAGGATTTTAGTGGGGGGATATGGAAGTAGATGTAGCTGTTATTTTCCTAATCAAAATATCAATCCCAAAGACATACAATAGAGGACTCAGTGGGCAGCCCTGTCTAACTCCTCGATGAAGCAGAATTGATTTACCAGTCCAACCATTTACTTGCGGGACTATAATTGCATTTAAATACATAACTTGGAGTCATGATACAAACTGAGGGGGAATACCAAAGGCTAGTAATATACTAAAGAGAAATTCATGGGAAAGCCTATCAAAGGCTTTTTCCTGGTCCAGCCCTAGGACATAATCCTGTACGTCATTTGTCTTCCCTTTGTAAAATATTTCCCAAAATGTGATCAAATTATCCTGTTGCTTTCTGTCAGGAACAACACATGCTTGAGCATGGCTTATCAAGTATGCAGAAACTTTGGTCAACCTAGCAAGCAAAATTTTACAGAGTATTTTTAAATTAGTGTTCAAAAGACTCAGTGGTCTCCAATTGCTAATATCTGTCCTAGGTCCTTTTTATGTAATAGTACAAGCATTGCAATATTCATTGAGGCTGGGTACTGCGGCATTGTGAGAATGTGATTGTATAGCACCATTAGGGTCAGAGCTAGCACAGTCTTAAAGGCTTTATAGATACCTGCGTCAAAACCATTGGTCCCTGGGGCTGTGTTGGTTTTCAATGTACCTATTGCATATTGTACCTCCTCAATAGTAATTTTTTTAGTAAGATCCTTGGCATCCTGTTCAATGATTTGTGGTGAGTCCAGTGACTGCATATTCTTGTATCCTTACAGCAGGTTGCTTTACCTCAATTAGGGACTCTATGTGGTGTTCTATAAATTGTAGAATACCCTCTGGGGAAGTTACAGACTCTCCAGTGGGTGGAATGAGTTCTGTAATAACCCGACTGCTTACCCTGGATTTACACTCTTTAAATGGATCAAGTGAACCTTTCAGTAAGTTAGTACCAAACCGAAGCTCCTGATCCAGTGATTTCACTCTATTATATTGAAGTTTGCACATTTGTTCCTTAATAATCCTAATTCGTGGACTACAATCTAAACTAGACCCATCAGCTTGCGGAAAGAGGTGCTGGAGCTAGTGACGTAACTGCAAGTAAAGCAAATAATCTTTATTAGTGATGCACCTAGTTCTATTCTGAAAGAATGTCTGCCAGGATTTTTTGTGTCTTCCCCCCCAGTTTATAATTGTGTCATAGCATTCTAAAACAAAAATCCTTGCTATCCATTCCTGTTTCCAAAATTTGTATACTATGCGGTCTTCTAATAAGCTCTCATTGAGCCTATTAGGTGTCAGTGTGGCTTAGTTGGTAGCACGTCTGCCTCTAGGCCAGAAGGTCATGGGTTCTCGTCCTACACTGGGATTGGACTTGAACCTAGAATGCTGGCACCCGAGTGCAGTATTAGGGGGGTGCTGTACTGTTGGGGTGTGCCATCCTTTGGATGAAATGTTAAACTGAGGTTTCTTCAAACCTTCCTGGTTCTGTCCAAGTGGGTATCCAGGTGGAAGTAAAAGAACCCGAGGCACTCTTCGCAAAGAGTAGGGGACATTCTCGGTGTCCCGGCCAACATTCCCCTTCCCACAAAACCGGTTCATGCAATTGTCCAAGCTGTGTGTGGGTGCTGATGTGTGATATGGCCGCAACGACACATTCAGTCACTTCACTACCAGTCTATCATTGCCTGCAAAGCATTTAGGGATAAACCGTGTATGAAAAGTGCTAAATAAATACTGATTCTTCTTCTTCTCCAGCCATTTTTCTTACATCGGGGGATGTTATCCCAGGAAAGTTTCAATGAAAGAGAAACATGATCGGAGTACTCCTGAGCTTGTGTTTTAACAGACAGAATCTTTAAAACTGAGGAGACAAATATGAAGTCAATTTGAGTTTTTAATGTTCTCCTAAAATACTTGTGCCCCCGCCAAAGAGTGAATTAAATTAGCAGTAGAGATCACCTGCTGAAGAGGAGATGAGCCACAAAATAATTTTGAGGTCTGTAGCCCTCTGTCCATCTGACTTAACCTGCAGTTAAAAATCCCTGCCCAGATGACCAGCCGAGAGGTATGTAGGAAGGGTTGCACTTCTTTGAATAGGGCCACTTTTTGAGCTTTCGACTGGGGGGCATATATACTGAGAAGACTAAACCTTTCAGAAAAATACGCAAGATCCAATAATAGAGGTGTCCCTGGGTGAATGTCCAATACTCTAGGGACTCTCAACATTGGGTTACATAACAAAATTCCTACCCCATCGCAAGTATCCTTCCCTATGGAGCAATACGAGGGACCCAGATCCAAATATTTGGAAACATGCTGCAATTCTGTATGTGTTTTTATCCTAGTGTCTTGTATGCAATGTATGTCATGTTTATTTCCCTTTAGAGAAAATAGTGCCTCTAATCTTTTCTTCTCACTTTTTATACTGTTAACATTTAGACTGGATATAGTGAGGGATGACATTGCTAGAAATAAAGGGAAAATTAATCCATCAGATTAAGGGAGTTTTAGAGAGTTTTCTATTGCCTGGTATGCTTTGCGATGGAATCACCACCACCACCCTTTTCATTATCAGTAGTAGATGCTAGAGAAGAAATATCTGTCCCTTCCTCTCCTGAGTCCCCTATGGTCAAGTCATCTGCTAGTGCAGCTATTTATTCCCTTTCACCCGGGCCGGACCAGTTCCATGCTTAGTCCCTGGGTCCCCTGATCTCTTTGTTGACAGAGCTTTACTCAACCTAGTCCTCTTTCTTTGTGACACTGTTATAAAGGGCATTTCCTGAACAACTGGAGGAGGGGGGGAGGTGGCATTTCCACCCCCTCCATGCAGGTGCTTTCCTCCATGGCAGTGGGTAAGCTCTTTGTTACACTTGGGTCACTGATAACATCTGTGGAGATTGCAATGGGGTTATCGGTGCCCCTAGTTGGCTGTGTAATAGGCCCAGGCTCTGGGTCTACAGTGGTGAGGTGAACTGTTTCTTGTGCTAATGTTTCCTTTGCAGTTCTTAGACTTTGTTCTGCTATCCTCTTAGCTTGAACCTGTTGTGCAGTGTTGATCAGACCTCCATGTGATGGGTAATCTTCCGTGTTGTGGGAAGCCCAGGGATAACGCCCATAGGCGTGACCTATCTTCTCACAAAGGTTGCATTTGAACAAATTTAAACAGTTAGATGCAACATGCTCATAATCCAAACAGTGGCTGCACCGAGCTTTGTCACACGCTGAGCTTAGGTGGGTACGTGAGCCACACTTAAAACAGGATCAGGTTTGACCTGCATAGAATAAGGAGCCCTGATCTTTGCCTAAGTAGAATCTGCTAGGAAGATGTGTAGGTCCAGTGCTAGTAGAAAACAATTTTGTCTTAACTCTCCAGACCCCATCTCAAATTTGCTCACTATCCAGAGTAGGCGTGGGTCTCCCCAGAACTTTACAGCTTTGCCTCAGCCAGAAGAGGGTGTCCTCTATATTCACCCCTTCATTCTTAAACATAACCATGATGTATTTTACTAATGACTTTGTTAAGGGAATGGCATGAAAGGGGATCCAAACTGGGTTATTATTCTGAACCTGATATTGTGCCCAATCTAAATCAGATACTGTTTTAAAGCTGATGTCGTAGTTGGAGTTCCCTTTCAAGTACCTCAAGGGAATCAACAAAGTCCAAGAGGGTAGCATCTTTCAGAAAAAGAGATGTGCAAGAACAAGGGGGTGCAATTTGAACACAGAGGGGGGACGGCTCAGAGGTAATGTGAGGAAAACATTTTTCATGGAAAGGGTTGTGGATACATGGAATGGCCTTCCTGAGGAGGTAATGGAGTCAAAAACAGTGGGTGAATTCAAGAATGCATGGGACAGACTAAGGCAATTCTAGTGGGGAGTAGGAGTAAGTAGGCTGTTGGTTAACTAGGATCTGCAGCTTATCCATTAGGTAGGGAAATGGGAAGACTAGGTGGGCCAAGTGGTCCTTATCTGCCATCAAATTCTATGTTTCCGTGTATGTTAATTAATGCAAAGATTTCTGAAGAAAAGAATTTCATTGATCCTTTCAATAAAACTCTAGCAGCATGGATTATGTCAGGGGGAGCTTCTAGACCTTCCTTATAGTGGAGATGAACAGTGTTCTTCCTAGTAGCAGGTTCTCCCTTATTTTGGAACAAGTCAGATAACTTAAACATAGGATCTAGACTATCAGGATTATTTGGGGCCTGAACAGAAGGTTCTGGTGGGCCTAGCCTAACTGGCTCTTCCTCAACTAAATCTGGGCATGGGGTTTCAATAACTTGCCTAGATTCTCTGCTAGCATCGTATGTAACAGTAACTAAATTAGACTCAGATGAATTTACATCAAGAGATTCAGTTTGCAAACTATTACTTTAAAAAGAGTTACCTCGGGGTTCGTTGGAGCTCATACTGCAGGTCGCATTGTTGTCTTGGTGCATTTCCACAGGTACAGTGTTCCCATGATATGGAGATGTAGCAGGGTCTGGGATCCAAGTACCATTTTTCCCCTGAATCCAGCCAGCGTCCTCCAGGGCATGGATTCGGGACCAATTATCAGTTCCAGTTGCAGCATTTCTTGGTGCCTTTGTGGTCTCAGGAGCATGAGAAGGGGCAGATCCCTGAGTTATTGCACTCCATACAGCTTTCCTCTGACCCTTGGGAAAGGAGTCGGCTTGTTCTTGTGTGAGTGCAACATCCCCGCCTGCTAAGGGTACTATTGCTTTAAGAGGGGGAACAGTAGCAGACCGCCCTGCCCCAAGTCTAGATTTATGTTTTTTCCCTTTATCTTCCTCCAGCTTTTGCCCAGAGGTTTGCGGCTCTTGGCATACAGTCACAGAACTGTAAAAAATGCCAGCTGCATTTGCACTGCCATTCTGTTCAGATGCAACCTGACGTTCCGGGGGTGCCACTTCATCTGCAGGAGAAGTATTGCCATTCTTTTTTGCTGCAGTGCTTGCTCGACTTGCCGAAGAACCACTTTCAACTGCGGTAACACTCTGCGATAGCGCTCCAAGCTCTACTTCCAAATCCTTTACTTTCTATAAGTACTTTTTTATTTTTATTTATTTTATTGAAATCTAGGATTACAAATACCTTTGAGCAGGAACTGCTCGTTTACAAAGGTTGCACGTTGAAGGAATGGGAGGTATACATACATACAAAGGTCAACATAATAATACATAGTTACACAATAAAAATAAGTAAGAGACAGAGGCATAGGAAATTCCAGTAATTCAAAATGTGCCAAATGTTAGGTAGCATGACATACCAGCCAAGGGCAATCTTGTGTAACCCTAGATGGCGCTATCCCAGGGCTACTACCCCTGCCTGATTTGCCACTAACAGGTTGAGGGCCTGGATCCAATGTGGGTGCCTCCACAGAGGTAGGGGTTGCAATAGTTAAAACTAACTTGGTCACAGCCCTCTGGGACACTGCAACCCCTTTCTTCCACTAGTGGCCCACACAATATATCAGAATTACCACAGTATACACTTACCCCCAGGTCTGGTTCGCACTGGGACCTCCTGTGAAATGAGATACAGTGCAACAATCACAGTACAGTACTTTAACATAGACAAATACCTCAGGCAGTATAACTTTGCTGAAACAAGCAGCTCTGATTTATTTAGGGGATATAACAAGGACGGGAAATCAGGTTAATTAGCTTATCACTCTAATAACTACCTATGGCTCTGTGCACAGCCTATCCCTATCAGTTACTGTCCCTGGGTACCCAAGCCCTAGTGGCTAGTCCAAACCGTGGCAGCTGGTAGGGGGCCCTTTCACACAGAGAAAAGAGAATTAAACAGTCAGCAGTACAGAATCCCATTGGATTTAATGTGGCAATTCAACAGGGAGCAACCCTGAATTAGTACTCACGACCTCCAAATAAGATAGGGTCCTTCAATGTCAGCAGGGCTCACTTGAGGTACACAAACCTCTTCACACATCCATATAAAAGAAAAGTACTATACCAGGCAGAGCTGCATCTGTATCCATTCATAATTACTGCACAGCCGGGGAGAACACACAGCAGATTCAGTTCCTGACAGACCGAGTGCAATTTTCAGCAATTCTTCCAGTCTTCTACAGGGTGAGCCTGGTTTCTACTCTTCGAGATCCTTTGATTCTTTTCACAGGACGGATTCAGTCCAACAAGCTGTTACACAAGCTGCAGACCGGAATTCTGGGCCTTACACACGTTTTTGACAAAACTGCACACTGAAAAAGCACAGGGCTCCTTCCTTCTTCACTGCCAAAGCTCAACTGAACTCCAACTGACTGAAACCGGGCACTTCCTTTGAGTTCCTCCCAGTTCTTGACTGGATTGGCTGTCACTCACAATAGACTGCTGCTGTTGGTCCAAAAAGGCACTGAAGTCTAAACTACATCTCCCAGAGTCACTGCCCATACAATCCTCTTGTGGCTGGCTCAGATTATGAGTCCAAGTTCTGATTCAGTCCAAGGCATCATTTTAGAGCTAGCTTACCCCACACTGATTGGTCCAGTTCAGCAGTTCAAAACTAGAATGGGGAACTAGCAGACACAGTTCTGACTGCAAAGAAAGCAGGTTAGACAAACTGTAATTTCATTATTACTCTAAATAATTTCTGGCAAACAGTTACATCTTTCAGATAGGTTCCCTTTGCACTCCTAGTGACTGCAAAAATGAAGTGAATTGGCAGCAGCTCGGTGGTACTCAGAGAAGCACACAGTCCCCATACAAACTAATTATGTCTGCGCAAGCAGACAGCTCTTAAAGAGACAGTACCAGAGGCTCTAAAAACACTCACTGATAAATGGCTTAAATGCCAAACACCATTCAGGCTTGGAGCATTCAAGCAAGCTCCTGGAAGTCTTTTGGGAACCCCCATTTGCAGGGGGGTTACACTTGGAAATAAGCACTGCAGGTGAGAGGAGAGGGGTATGCAAACAGGAAGGCCATTGTGAGAGGGTAGAGGTGAGGGTAAGAGCTCTAAAGTGGAGGGGAGGAGGATAAAGTCAGGAAATGCCCGGGGGAGGAAAGGAGAGGGGCAAGGGTAGGCAGGTAGAAGGGAAAGGTGGGGAGGTAGCTGTCAAGACTGAAGTGGAGGGCAGTGAGCGGTGGGCCCCTGATTAGGCGAGGCAGTCACAACAACTAGCTGAAATGAGATGAAGTCAGAGTTGTCTCTTAAAAGGGCCAAGAGCAGCAGCAGTAAGAGTTTCTTTGTGTAACCCCCCTGCAAATGGGGGTTCCCAAAAGACTTCCAGGAGCTTGCTTGAATGCTCCAAGCCTGAATGGTGTTTGGCGTTTAAGCCATTTATCAGTGAGTGTTTTTAGAACCTCTGGTACTGTCTCTTTAAGAGCTGTCTGCTTGCAGACATAATTAGTCTGTATGGGGGACTGTGTGTTTCTTTGATTGAGTACCACTCGAGCTGCTGCCAATTCACTTCATTTTGCAGTCACTAGAGTGCAAAGGGAACCTATCTGAAAGATGTAACTGTTTGCCAGAAATTATTTAGAGTAATAATGAAATTACAGTTTGTCTAACCTGCTTTCTTTGCAGTCAGAACTGTGTCTGCTAGTTCCCATTCTAGTTTTGAACTGCTGAACTGGACCAATCAGTGTGGAGGTAAGCTAGCTCTAAAATGGTGCCTTGGACGAATCAGAACTTGGACTCATAATCTGAGCCAGCCACAAGAGGATTGTATGGGCAGTGACTCTGGGAGATGTAGTTTAGACTTCAGTGCCTTTTTGGACCAACAGCAGCAGTCTATTGTGAGTGACAGCCAATCCAGTCGAGAACTGGGAGGAACTCAAAGGAAGTGCCGGTTTTGTCGGTTGGAGTTTCAGTTGAGCTTTGGCAGTGAAGAAGGAAGGAGCCCTGTGCTTTTCAGTGTGCAGTTTTAGTCCAAAACGTGTGTAAGGCCCAGAGTTCGGTCTGCAGCTTGTGTAACAGCTTGTTAGGACTGAACCGTCCTGTGAAAAGAATCAAAGGATCTCTGAAGAGTAGAAACCAGGCTCACCCTGTAGAGACTGGAGAAATTATAAAATTGCACTCGGTCTGTCAGGAACTGAATCTGCTGTGTGTTCTCCCGCGGTATTGTGCAGTAATTGGATCGGGATACAGATGCAGCCTGCCTGGTATAGTGCTTTTATATGGATGTGTGAAGAGGTTTGTGTACCTCAAGTGAGCCCTGCTGACATTGAAGGACCCTATCTTATTTGGAGGTCGTGAGTACTAATTCAGGGTCACTCCCTGTTGAATGCCACATTAAATCCAAATGGAATTACTGTACTGCTGACTGTTTAATTCTCCTTTTCTCTGTGTGAAAGGGCCCTACCAGCTGCCACGGTTTGGACTAGCCACTGGGGCTTGCGTGCCCAGGGACAGTAACTGATAGGATAGAGCCTGTGCACAGAGCCATAAATGAATTATTAGAGTGATAAGCTAATTAACCTGATTTCCCTGTCCTTGTTATATCCCCTAAATAAATCAGAGCTGCTTGTTTCAGCAAAGTTATACTGCCTGAAGTATTTGTCTATGTTAAAGTACTGTACTGTGATTGTTGCACTGTATCTCATTTCACAGGAGGTCCCAGTGCGGAACCAGACCTGGGGTAAGTGTATACTGTGAAGGTAATTCTGATATATTGTGTGGGCCACTAGTGGAAGAAAGGGTTGCAGTGTCCCAGAGGGCTGTGACCAAGTTAGTTTAACTATTGCAAACCCTGACCTCTGGGTGGAGGCACCCGACATTGGATCCAGGCCCCTCAACCTGTTAGTGGCAAATCAGGCAGGGGTAGTAGCCCCTGGGATAGCGCCATCTAGGGGTTACATTTGTTGAGAGTATTGTACCACTGTGGTGCTCTGTGGGCAAAGTACTGCTCCTGAATAGAATGCAGCTCCTCCATTCTCTGCAGAACACCTAGGGAAACAGGTGTTCCAACAACAGCAGGCAATTCAATTCCCTCACTGGGTGGAACTGTGCCCGTTTCCTTTCTCTGGTCTTCTGAAGAATGGAAGGCGGCTTCCTCATCTGAAAAATCTGCAGCCAGTAATGCCAGATTGACAGTCTCTTGGGTGTTTAGGACAGGGGAGGAGGCCTGCTCCCCTGCCTCTGCTACATCTACCTCTTCCAACAGCTCCTGGGAAGTGGCCATCTTGCAATAGATGGCCAAGGGTTCCCCCTACTGATGAGTAGGGGACTTTCCCCGGTGTCCTGGCCAATATTCCCCTTCCTATAAAACTGGTTCATGCAATTGTCCAAGGCTGTGTGTCGATGTGCTATATGGCTGCCACTACATGTTCAGTCTTTTTACAACCAGTCTAGCATTGCTCGTAAAGTGCTTTGGTATACGTTGTGTATGAAAAGCATTATATAAAAGCTGATTCTTTTTCTTTTTCTAGGTATAACCACTCCAAGATATTAATGGCAGGGACTACTTTTATCTGGGACACTTAGCTCAACCTCTGACCCTAATCTCCTGCCTCTTTCGACAGCAGTATAATTTCACTTTTTCCCCAGTTAATTCTGTGCCCTATAAGTTGGCCATATTGGTTCAAGACTTCTGCCACGTTAGGAAGGGACTTTTATGGAACTTGGACATACAACAGCAGGTCAAGAGCAAATGGAGAAACTTTATGATGGGTGTTACCAAGCCAAAAACCATTACTGTCCTACCTCTTCCAAAGGGCAGCAACCAGTGCCTCCAGCATGAGTATGTATAACAAGGGGGACCGGGAACATCCCCGCTTGGTGCCCCTTGTTAGGGTGAAGGACAGGGAGAGACATCCGTTGGTTATTTGTGCAGTGGGGTTAACATACAGCAGTTTAACCCAACTTCAGATCTGGGTCCCAACTCAAATCTTTCTAGGGTGTGGTGCTGTGAACCTCCACTCCATGCAATCAAATGCTTTCTTGGAATTGAGGGCTACAATGCCCCTTCCCACAGTTCCCCCTTTGGAACTGCACCCACCCACTGCCCAATGACACAATATGTTCAAGCTGCATCTGAGATTTGTTTTGCCTTGTTTCCCCTTGACAAAGCTAGATTGATCACGATGCATTACCTGAGGCAGGGCGATCTCCAGTCTGCTTGCCATGACGTTTGTCAGGATTTTATAATCAGCTGTTAGAAGGAAAATTGGAAGGTAGATGGGACACAGTTTAGGATCTTTTCCAGGTTTAGGCAGATCCACAATGGTGGCCAATCATGTGGAGGGAAGAAATACACCAGTTTCCATACCTTCTAT
This sequence comes from Neoceratodus forsteri, assembly GCA_016271365.2. Taxonomy (NCBI): domain Eukaryota; kingdom Metazoa; phylum Chordata; order Ceratodontiformes; family Ceratodontidae; genus Neoceratodus; species Neoceratodus forsteri. The sequence goes on along the minus strand of CM028136.1, from coordinate 223,592,910 downwards.
GAGCACATTCCAGAGGGTTCCCTCAGTTGGGGTAGAAAGATATTATAAAAATTTATGAGGAGGCTAACCAGCCCTGAGGCCGTCCCTTACTAAAGGTTGCATTCTGCTGATTTGAACTCTCCCCACATTAATGCCGCATCAATGGATCTAGTGATGTCTGATGGGACAGAAGGCACCGATGCAGTGCTTGCAAACTGTTCCAGCTGCTGGATCAAGAGGTTTACCTCTGGTATGGACAGGGTTTGATAGCAGTTTTTAAAACATGTCCCAATCTCCCCAGGGTTGGAGGATTCTGTACCATCCTCTTTAGTCAATGAGTTAATGTGAGCTGCCCCAGCCTTGATCTTGAGTTGCCATGCCAGCCATTTCCCACTTTGGTCACCATATGAGTGTTTAACTGAACTTTCATGTCTTGCAGGACCTGGTAGTCCTGTGGGGTAGGATTTGCTTTGTGTGCTTGTTCACAAGTCTCCACCTTAGTAGTTAGTTCCTGTACTCCTGTATATGCCATCTGTATTTGCTTTCAGTCGTGGCTAGCTTAGGCAATTGAGCAACCTCTCACAAATGCTTTGAGGGCCTCACATCTTATAGTATGGGTGGTACTGCCTGGGCAGTTGTGCTACGGGAATTCCTGACTTTGGTTACACATGAATTCATGTATGCCTGAGCTTTGAGCAAGGCTCGATCCTTCCGGCTCCTGGGGGTTGCAGTGCATCAGTCCCATCCAGATGGAGCACTACTGGAGCATTTTGGAGTGTGGTCAGAAACCAGAATGGGATCATGTTTCACTTATCCCCCCCCCCACCACCAGGTGAGTATGAACTAGGAGCATATCAATTCTGGTATATGAGGCATGGGTGTGGGAATAAAAGCTGTAGTATAGGCCATTGGGGAACCAATGCTTCCATGCGACCACTAATCATGGTCTGATAGTGGATTTTTGAGGGCCTTAGAATATTTAACCTTGGGTTAAAGGAGTTTCAGAAGCTCTATCCAGAACCCCTTCCCACACACAGTTCAGGAACCCCCCTTGTATCCACTTGCGCGGCCTCTGTGACATCTCAACAGACAGTGGTTGAAAAAAATCCATCAAGTCTATGTTCGAGCCACATACGAGGCCAGCAACCAGATTCTGACCCAGCTCATCTGTCAATTGTACAAAGGTATATCTGCCTCAGGGTCATTCTTTGCTTTAATGATTTGCCCATTGGACCCCAGCCTCACCCATGTTGCAGTGCCTCTACCTTGGAGTTGAAACTGACTGCCTGCCATGCTCCCTGCCAATTATTTTCCAAGTGTGCCACTTCTCCTGCAGCCATGTGTGTCTTCTGTGGGAGAACTATGTCAGGCTTTTGCTTGTTAATATGGTCACGCAGCTTCTTGCATTTTAAGTGGGTTTTCCACCCGTTAACATTTTGGGTAAGTACGTAATTTTGCCCATCGTCATCAAAAGCTGGTTGTTGGGTACACTGAGTATGCCATATCTTTTATACTTGTTGGCACTTTATCTTTTACACTATGTTGTTAACCATATGAAACTTTGACCCACCTGGCCCCCACTTCTGATTGAGCAAACCACAACTGCCCCATCCCCCCTCAACAGATGAGGACTGTGTAACCCTTACAAACTAGGTGGTAGTAGTGTGACATCAGTTAGCCACCATCACCCTACTGGCTATTACACATAATTTATTACAATGTGCCCGACCGCATGGTCAAAATCAAAGGCAGCATTTTATACATTTGGTAAACAATAAAAACATGGAACTTCAATAAAAAACATAATAAGAAAACTGTTAGGAAGTGCAAAGTAGCCCTTCCAACCACTCTGGTGAATTTTTGCTTAGAAACCCTTAAAGAGCCCCTGACACCATTGCGACAATTTTAGAAAATTGTAATATTTAGACACAGTCCAGTTTATATTTTATGTTTCTTTCTGTAATTCTAATCCTTATTTATTTATTTCTAAGGACATTTACATGGTATCAAGATTTCTGCCCTATCTACTGTGATTGCTTGCCTACACCTGCGATCACAAATCTGTTTATGACATCAGTCTGTTGCTGTGGGATAATTATGATGTCATAAACTGTGGCTTGTGATGTCTGGTGTCAAGCTGCCAGAGTCGATAAAGTGTAGAGGACAGTGATCCTGGTTTCATGAAACTGTTGTCAGTAATAATGAAAAAGGGGGACATAATTGCAGAAAATATAAGAAATACAAACTGAACTGTGTTGAAATCTTAACATATTTTTCAGGAGGCAGTATAGCACAGTGGGTTAAGGTTCTGAGCTGCAGATCTAGAGACCTGGGTTTGAAACCCACAGCCTAAGTGCATACTGTGTGATCTTGGGCAAGTGGCTTAACTTCCTTATGCTCCCAGGTCGCGTCTGGAAACAAGCTTTTGGCTTAGTGTGCTGCTCCTGGTTAAACAATGTTCCCTGTATTTCAAAGTTATCCCAATGATATCAGGAGGCAGTATAGCACAGTGGCTCTTTGATAGCCGGCATTGTCCTGTGGACCTTCTGACCTTGAGTCTGCTTCAGCCTTCTAGCCCATTCATCTGGTTCAGCGTGTCGTGAGAAAGCAGCATCTGCGATATAACTGCAATTTTCATGTTACTTTTTAAACATCGGAAGAAACAGATATCTTGGTTTGAGCTCAGATCGGCTGTGCAGCAAGAGCATACATTTCAGGAGGAGCCTCATGACTGCTCAAGCATGCGATGCTTCAACTACTGCACCACCACATGGCTGCTTGATCATGTACTAGATCAGAGTGTGACCATGACCTTGGGCTATACAAGGTGATTTGGAGAGGCCTCTATGAGACCTCACTATATGTCTATTCAGTATCTGGTCCTTGCCCATCCTGCAGCCAGTGTGGATGCAACCAATAACCAATGGGAGATTCAGCAGCATTCAGTCTGTAAGCCCCCAGTTTTGGGGTGGGCTTACTAGCCTCTGGTGATATCTCACCTTCCTCTGGTGTCCCCTAGTCTAGGAAGCATTTGGGCTATTTAAATCTCAATGCCACCAGGTGGCAGTGTTTTTGGCCAGTATTTAAGCTCTGGTCCCACGGGGCAGGAGGAGAGAGAGAGAGAGAGAGAGATGAGGAGTTGGTGGTTGTAGTAAAGACAGTGTTTCAAGTGGGTCCCCCCCCCCAGCCAGGAGTCAGCAAGGAGCAGTGTTGGTGTGATGTGGAGTGCTTCTTCTATGAGGGAGGGTTGGCAGCAGCTTTGCATCCATAATGGATCTGAGGAGTTTGATTTTCACCAGCTGCAGGAGGATGGAAGGCAATGGGCAGACAGTAGAAGGACTAAATGGTGCCTAAATCCCTCTGTGGTGCAGGGGTCTTGGTACCCCAGTTTTAAGGTGAGGGGTAGCCTGGCAGTGGGGCTACTGTAGTGGTGGCAGGGCTGCAGCAGGGTGGCCGGAGGTGGCAGCTCTGGTCTACCATTCCCACGTGGCATACTGTCAGGGGAAACATTTTGGAGGCAAAGGGAGTTGTGGCCTGGGATTCGCCATAGGGCCTGCCATGCCTGTGTCTGGGGCAGAACCTGGGACCTGCTGTTCCCATGTCTGGGACAGGTTCATCAGACCCATCAAGGCTGTGACACTGTTTGGGGAACAGGAATTTGTAAGAAATGGAGCCGTCGCTATGCTTTGGCAGCCTGTGTACTGGATTGGAGAGCAAAGGAAACTGTGGGCACTGTGTTTTTGGATTGGGATAACATTTTTGAGTAGTAATTGGAAGCAGCCATTGGAGGCTCAGGTTGCAATCACCCTAAGGCTGTTATCTGGCTTGGCTGGCACTGGGGGAGTAAGTCACTCACCCACTGGAGGTTTAAAGTGTGAAAAAAGTAAGGATTTAAAGGAAAAGCTGCTTCTGGTTATTCAAGATCTCTGCCCAAGAGAAGGAAAATTTCAAGTGGAGCCAGACTGGTCTAAGTACTAGGCCTGGTAATAAAAGCTAACTGCTGTGCTCATTTTGATGTCTGAAAGAGCTGCTTGTACTTTGGAGTTTCATCTCTCTCAGCCCCATGGAGCTGCTCCTAGTTTAATTAATTAAAAGCTTCTTTGGACGCAATCATTTTCTAACATCCAAGAATAAAGTGCTATTTATGTCCTGTGAAGACGGTTGAGGTGATTGATTCTTTGATTAATGAATTATGATAAAGTGAATTTAACTTACCCACTCACAGTATTTATGCCTGTTCTGGAGAATCTGACCACCCCCCCCAAGTGAGAGAGTAGTTAAAGTGTCACCCATTTAGAAGAATGCCAGCTACATGTCCTATAGCCACCTGTGGCTGTGAGTAGCCATCTAAGGAGAGGGAGGCCTTGCTAGAGAGAAAATAGAAGACGCCAGCAGGTAAGACCACCTTGCTTCCATCTTTGCTGTGAAAAAAGCCAGGGAGTGTTCTGGTCTGTGCCCATCCCCTCATCGTAACATTGGGACCCCTAGACAGACTTGAGGACAAGGGGTGGGTTACAGATGTAGGGGCTCATCCTGGATTTATTTCTGCACCCAAAAGAACTGGTGGCACCGCTGCTGTGGGGAAGTTGAGGGGGGGCTAGCCGGGTGTGGAGCCCATGGTTCGATGGTACAGTTGTGGTAGGCAGCAGCAGATTGCAAGGCCCTTGTGGACATGGCTTTCTCTCCTGGCACCGCTAAATCTGGAACTGTGTCATGTGATGTAAGAGAACAGTGGTGATTGGTCGGCTCCGTGGAAATGTCTGGAAAGGAGCTGTGAGGAGGTGCCATTTTGACAGCATAGCAAGAGGTGAACAAGAGAGAGCAGAGGTGTGATCTAGAGTAGTGGCAGATGAAAGCAATTGATACTGTTTCACCAACTGATCATGGCGGAAGGTTTTTCATCCAAGGAGGAGCCCCATGCAATTTATTTATTTAGCTTTTGTTGACCGGGTAAGTACACTAGACAAGTATTATGCCGATTTTCAGGAACGACCTGGGAGAATACAATATAGGGATACAGATAATTGTACAGAAAGGATGCTGGTACATCATGACAAATATAACAAACATATGGGAAATTAAGTATGTCATTGGTTCCTACCTCCCTGCTTACATAGCTTTGGAACGCTGCAGGGAGGGAACAGGCTGAGGAGAGGTGTGTGTGAGATGTGGCTACCATGGGGAAGGAGTGGTTAAGCTGCCACTTTGTTCTGTTTGTTCCAGCACTATGCCAGGGGGACTTTTTGAAGGGACACCATATGGTGACCTCTGGCATTACCCTATTAGGGCATCTGTGGGAACGGCTTCCCTACTTTCTCAGGAAAGCCTGGACTTGGGAGCTGAAGCAAAATTGCAGTTGCAGGAGAGCAAAGAGGCGGCAGTGGAGGTTAAAGCAGATTCTCATGAGGTGAAGATCGAGGCTTTGGAGGAGTCATCAGAGGGTGGTGAGCGGGAGCACAGCCATCTTCTCAGCTCCACCCCACTGGATATCGACTATCCCCATGGCAGATGGAGGGAGAGGCAGGGGTCTGCAACTGTCAGCAGGGCCCAGGGGGCTCCGATGGGATCCCTGTCCGGTGACAGCATTTCTGGTGCATCAGCTCAAGGACAGGCACCTCTACCATATTCTGGATGTCCTGTTGTAAAGGTGGAACCCAGAAGGAGACCTGGGAGGAGACTACTTCAGTGGCTACAGGAGGATCATTGAGGAAATATCAGTTTGCTAACCACGAGATACAAAGGGTGATCCCTTGGCCTTCCCATAAGCCTGCCATAATTCTTCCAGATACTGTCCCGTGTCTGGTGGTGCAGTGCAAAATGCTTTGAGAAAGAATGGATGGCCTTCTAAGAAGCGATCCTACCAATGCTGTGTACCAGACCCAGGTGTGGTTAGAGTCGGGGGCTGCCCCACGCACCAGAATAAGGATCTGCCTGAGTGGTCCCAGGCTGAGTGGTGGATCAGGAGAAAAATTCACACAGAGTACTCCACTTTAAAATATCCCTATGTTCCCGAGTGCCTCTGGAACATAGGTGAGGAGAAGAGGTCTGACAGGGTGTTCCGAGGAATGGTTACCAAGCTGCAGTCGAGGCCTGGAGGGACCAGGCATGCCACTCAGCAGATCATTCAGAATTCCAGAGCATTTGGCTTCTCCACCCCCTGGGCCGGTCTGACCCTGTTTAAGCATTTTTCCCTAGTTCATGATCTAGCTGGATGCAGAGTCAAATATGTGATCTCAAAGGACTCTTTTGTGGATGAGACTACAAAGCCAGACCCAGATTACTATTCCCCCTATCTGAAGCAGACTGACTGTGAGTGATAACTGATTGCTAGGACTGTCTCTTTTTTGATTGAATTGCATCAGTAAAATGAAACTGTTCTGTTGGAACTACATGCTGTTTCAGTTCAGAGAAATCCAGAAAGAACGGTGCCTGGGAGAAGATTTTCAATGCCTGAAGACCTGATTTTGATTACCTGTTTGCCCCCTGACACTTTGAAAGGAACAAGTGTTTTGTTTTCTTGGAAAACAAAAATAACACTGTCACTTTCTTCTTTAAAAGCTAACGAATAATTAAATATATTAGAGGGAATGTTGTACATTTCTACCTCGGTGTGAAGGGAGAGTGATTGAGAGAGTGAATGGAGTGAGAGTGGATAAGTAAGCTGAATAAATGTTTTACAGATTTAATCTAACAAGAGTTATCTAGTTACCAGTTTGGTATTAGAGTTAATAGACAGTCTGGCTAGAATAAGAAAATAGCTTACCAATTTTAAAGAAGTGTTTTTATCAAGTTTTATCCTATGAGTGTGATGCATTCTGGACCAGACTTGCTCCACTGAGCGTTTTTTAGGTAGGTGCTTAGGAGGATGGGGATAGGTGTGCCCAGTGGAGCTTGCAGGCTGAGTGGGGAGTTGATTGGGCTACTTGATTGTGTAGGGTGCTGGAGGTGTCTGTGCTACCCCATTTTCAGGAGGAAATGGTTTTAAAGGGAGGGGAGAGTGTAAGCCCCCCCTCTTGGGGTGGGCTAACTAACCTTTAGTGATAGCTCTCCCCCTCCTTCGGTGCCCCTAGTCTGGGAAGAGTTTGGGCCATTTCAATCTCACTGCCACCAGAGGGCAGTATTTTTGGTCAGTATTTAAGCCCTGGTCACCTGGGGTGGGAGGAGAGAGAGGAGAAATCGGTGGCAGTAGTAGGGATAGTGTTTCAAGGTGAGGCCCCCCTTGGCCAGGAGCCAGCAAGGGGCAGCATTGGTGCAACGCTGAGTGCTTGGTTCTCTGAGGGAGGGTTGGCAGGAGCTTTGCAGCCATAACAGGTCCAGGAGTTTGGTTTTCACTAGCTGCAGGAGGATGGAAGTAAATGGGCAGAAAGTAGAAGGACTGAATGGTGCCAAAATCCCTTTGTGGTGCAGGGATCCCAGTACCCCGGTTTTAAGATAAGGGGTAGCCTGGCAGTGGGGCTGCTGTAGTAGTGACAGGACTGTAGCAGGGTGGCCTGAGGTGGAAGCTCTGGTTTACCATTCCCACATGGCATACTGACAGGGGAAACATTTTGAAGGCAAGTGGAGTGTGGCCTGGGATTCACCGTGGGGCCTGCTGTGCCCATGTCTGGAGCAGGCCCTGGGACCTGCCATTCCCGTGTCTGGGGTAGGTCCATCAGACTCATTAAGGGCCATAACACTGCTTGGAAACAGGAATTTGTAAGAAATGGAGCCGCCACTATGCTTTGGGCAGCCTGTGTACTGGATCGGAGAGCAAAGGAAACTGTGGGCACTGTGTTTTTGGCTCAGGATAACTTTTTAGGTAGTAATTGGGAGCAGCCACAGAAGGCTTAGGCTGCAATCACCCCAAGGCTGTTATCTGGCTTGGCTGGCACTGGGAGGAGTAAGTGACTCCCCTGCTGGAGGTTGAAGTGTGAAAAAAGGGAAGGATTTAAAGGAAAGTTACACCTTCATATCATTAACATTTTATGTCAACAGGCAACTCCTTTCCTGTAGCTATTGGGGCTATATGTGTTACCTTTAGTTTGTTTTCACTGCCCATGGTAGTCCCCTGTGACTGCCCTGGGGTCTCTATTTCATGGTTGTTGAAATCTCATTGTCTATGAGAACTGCATTAGGATATGAGAACATGATGTCAGATTAAACGTTTATATCATGTATCTCTATGCTGAAAGAACAAATACCCTGCAAAAAGTCTCTGGAAACGCATAAACTGAATGGAGTTTAAAGGGAAAAACCTTGCATTACAAATCAGATAGTTTGCAAAGCTTACTGAATGTAAATGTGGTATTTCATACCTTCTTGCACTTCGTTTCTTTGAAGACTAATTAAGTAGACAGGCATACTGGGGAGTTTAAAGGTTGATTACGCATCATGTTTTCATATGCTAATGCAGCTCTTAGGGACATGAGATTTCAATAACCACCAAATGGAGCCTCCCAGGACAGCAACAGGGCCTAGTATGAAGTGTGAAAACAGACTAAGGCAGTTGCATGTATCTCTAACAGCTACATAAAAAGAGTTGTTTGTTGATATGGAAATAAATAAAATTTAGAAGATATGAGGGTGTAGTTTTCCTTTAAAGGAAAAGCTGTTTCTGGTTATTCGAGATCTCTGCCCAAGAGAAGGAAAATTTCAAGTGGAGCCAGACTGGTCTAAGTACTAGGCCTGGAAATAAAAGCTAACTGCTGTGCTCATTTTGATGTCTGAAAGAACTGTTTGTACTTTGGAGTTTCATCTCTTAGCCCCATGGAGCTGCTCTTAGTTTAATTAATTAAAAGCTTCTTTGGATGCAATCATTTTCTAACGTCCAAGAACAAAGTGTTATATGTTTCCTGTGAAGACTGTTGTGGTGATTGATTCTCTGATTAATGAAATATGATAAAGTGAATTTAACTTAACCACTCAAAGTATTTATTCCTGTTTCTGGAGAAACAGACCCCCCCCCTCCAGTGAGAGGGTAGCGTAAGGGTCACCTATGCAGAAAAATGCCAGCTGCCCATCCTATAGCCACCTGTGACTGTGAGTAGCGGTCTGGGTAGAGGGAGGCCTTGCTAGAGAGAAAATAGAAGACACCAGCAGGTAAGACCACCTTGTTTCCATCTTTGCTGTGAAAAGAAATAGGGAATGTGCTGGTCTGTGCCCCCCCCCGATCGCATAATAACATCATAACTCCTAGACAGACTTGAGGACAAGGGATGGGTTACAGGTCTTATAGTCATCCACGCTTAATGCCACACACACTGAGGCCACCTGCCCACTTCCTAAGCTTTTCCAGTCTACACAACACAGTCACTACCTGCTGTTACACTAAAATCAGCATTCAGCAGTAGGTGGATTTCATGACTCAGACTAGTGCAACCAATATGGGCCAGGTCAAAAACCTATGATTAAGCTGTGGAGCACAGGACTAAGGTCCAGGGAGCAGTCACGACTGTCATGCCCATGTGTTGCCACATTCAAGTGAGGTGCAGGCGGTCACCAGAACATGCAGGCAAAATTGAAGACCAAGGCTGCCCCCCCAATTCCTCAAGCCCATCTCTCCCCCTCAGTACCTAGGACTTTTTATTCCCCCACAGTTTCAGTTTACTAGTATCCATTTAATTATAGACATTGCTCATTCTTTAGTCTGCGGCATAGAGAAGGTGCTTGCATCAAGAGCAGGTTATTGAACAGATTAGATAACCAGCCTGCAAGGGGAACATTCACATGGGCTAGTCAGTGGGGTCCAGGGGCAAAGGGGCTAGGTCTAGGGGCAGGATCTCAGCAGAAGGGGGCCAAGAAAAAGAGATTAACTCACAGCTAGACGTGCCAGAGGATTCACACAGCTGGGGCGGACGTGTGCTTGCAGATTTCCCTGCTTCTGCTGCTTCCTTTCAGTTGGCAGATTCCTCAGCTTTTCTTACTGAAGTGAAGCTTCTCAGTCCCCAGTCTCTAGATTCAAAGGCGAGAGGTTATTGATGGAAGAATTGCCACCCTTTCCTATACAAGCTGGCCTTCAAGTCCGGGCATTTGACTGCAGTTTGGGAACACACATATCTTGGTGCTGTCAAACATTATAGGGCTTGCAGTTGAGCAGCTTTCAGGAAGGCTTTGCAGTCTTGGTACTGCAGGAATTTCATGAGGTAGTGCCTTGCACTGTCATCCAGCTTGAGCTTGTGTCCTGGAGTGCAATGCACTCATTCCATCTCAAAGGATCACCCTGAGTCCAGCAGCCACAGATGTTGTACAACCTAGTCCCTATGAAGCCATTAGGGTCATTGCCTTCTTTCCCCTCAGGCATGCCTATTACTCTCACATTGTTGCGGCAAGCAGTTTTCTTAGTCACCAGTCTATGCAACCAACATTTTAACAGCCTCTTGCTGTTGGGCTTTCTCCCTATCCCAGTCAGTCAACTGGTCCTCCATGGTGCTCACATGTTCTTCTAGCTCTGTTATTTTGGTGCCATGCACCACAGAGGTTTCAGTCCGCCCTTCTAGCATACCTTAGAGGTGGGAGATCTATGCCAACATATTTGTGAAACTGTCTCTCATCTCAGCTCACAGGCTGTTGATAGAGGAGAACAGAGCACTGTCCTTATCTTTTTCTTTATCTGTAGGCATAGAGGATTGCAACATTTCCATCACAGCTTCAGAGCATGCCCTGTTCCTTGGTAGCTGCGAGGGAGGATTTGCTCCTCCAGAGCACTGAGAAAGTGAGCTGACTGTTTTTTTTCACTGTCTGGTGGGCATACATGATCAGTCTAAATAGCAACAGGGTCAATTATTTATTTATTTCAAAAGTTTTACCAGGAGAGACATACTGAGCTATAAACAACTTGTTTCCAGATGCATCCTGGGGGAGCGGGTGGAAGGGAGTATATACATACATATTGAGAGAATAAAATATTTACAGAGTATAAAATATTTACAGAGCATACATATTTACAGCACATAAAAGCATAACACATACACATGACCATTAATTAAACAATGAAAATAAACAAGATAAACATTGAGTGGCACGGAGCATTTACAAAAGATTATTTACAGGAATGGGGCACTAGCAGAAAAAGTCAGTAGCCTTCAAGCACGGGGGTGAGTGGAACCAAGGGAGAACATAGTAGCCACGGGGATTCATCAGGGAGAAGAGTAAAGAAGAGGGAAAGGAGGTGGTAGAGCAGATGGGGAGGGAGGGTGACCTGAGGAGGTCAGGAGACGTGGGTAAAGGAAGTGGAGGAAAGAGGTGGGAGGGTGGGGAGGTAAGAAGGGGGAATTAGGAGGGAGAGCTGTAGATGAGAGGTAGAAGGGAAGGGAAGAGGAGGGAGAGATGAAGCAAAGGAGGTAGGAGGCAGGGGGATGGGGAGGAAAAGAGGAGCGAAGAAGGGGGAGAGTTGTAAATGAGAAATAGAAGGGAAGGGGAAAGAAAGAGAGGAAGAACAAAGGAGAGCGAGAATGCACAGGGGCAGCTACATGAGGGGAGGAGGCAGGGGCAGTTACAGGAAGGAGCAGAATATTCACGTAGGAGGCTGGAGAAGGAGTAGAAGGAGGTTGCTGAGTGACAATTCTTTGACAGGTGGCAATTCTTTGATACAGATGCAGGATACCTCTGATTCACAAAGGATGGTGGCAGGTGGTGAAAGAGTCTAATTATCAAATGACCAGCACAGTACAGTCACGGAACTCACCCAGTGAACACCATAAAGCAACTGCTGTCCACACAATAACAATTGCTTCAAATTGCAGTTTTTACTGGTAGCAAGAAATCAAGAGGTCCTTGACCAGAAGGAGCCCAATGGACTGATGTTTCACCCGATAAGGCTTTGTCATTTGTATTTGAAGCAATCCTATTGTGTGGACAGCAGATTCTTTATGGTGTTTGCTGGGTGAGTTCTGTGTCTGTGCTGTGCCGAGAATTGTCTGCGTCACACTGAATCATTTCCCTGTTTCTTTGGATCTACTATCAAATGACCACTTCACTGGTCAGGCCAAAACCCTTGGGGAAGAAGAATATGATTAGTGTATTGAGCAAACTACCCAAATGGTGTTAGATTTGCAATGTTCTGATGCTGAGAAAGTGGGAGAGTGTCTCTGTGGTCCTACTTTAGATGCAGTTGTTGCCCTCAAAGTTGATAACTCTAATGTGACTGCTCAGAATTATTTAGCCACTATAAAATGGATGTTTGGCCATGGAGAAAAACCTGGAACACTCCTTACAATGTTACTGTTGACCAAGCAGCATGAAGGAGAACAACTGTCTGATTTTTTGGTGAGGTTAGAGTAAGTTGTGCAGAGAGCTTATAGAAAAGGATACTTGATGCCCGACTCCATGCATCGTGCCTGTGCTACTCAAGTACTAGGTGAGGCAGTGTACTCTCGTCAAATTCTGTTGAATATCTGGCTGAGAGACCACATGGACAAGCTGCCACCTTATTATGAGCTTATGGGAGAAGTTTGAGTGCAAGAACAGAGATTGTTGCCTGTGATGAGAGCCATGACACCCCAACATGCAGTTGGGACTGCCCCATGACCACCCCTACAAGACCAAGTAATGAGAAACATATTGAACCTCTAACACAACTGGTGATGGAGACTCAAGAACCTGCACAAGTAAGTGCTTGACACTGGAGTTGCCCATTCCATAGGAACCATGCGGCCAGCTGTCATGAGTCATCAGAGAGAGTTTTGGCACAGAGAATATCCATGGATGTCAGGGTAGCAAGAGGACATCTTCTGTTACAGATGTGGTAAGAAAGGACATTTTTCGAAAGAGTGTCACAACCCTGAAGATCAGAGAAGGGTGAATGAATTGCTGATCAAAGGATGACAGGAGCAGAGACACTGCAATGGGACCTGGTAAGGGATCAAAGGTTCTGCATCGGTGTGATGTGTAGTAGCATACAAGTCATCGTTGGTACAAATGCAAACTTGTTTTAGTGACTAAAACTGCTTGGTGAAGAGAAAGGGATGCAGATCTCCAGAAGGAGTATGAATTTGCATGGACTGATCTGCAGAACATATGTCAAGTATACAGAGCAACAAAGTAGCAGTACTTTTGGTATCATAGGGAGGAGTGACAGTGAAGAGTTGATCCCACCCCCAAACTCTGAGTGAGCTATTTGAGGTGTAGTTCGATGAAGAGAGAATGCAGAGAAACAACTTCTGATGATTGATACCCCAGCAGAAAATGATTAGTCTGAAGGATTGCTAGTGAAGCCCAGTATTCTGCCTGTGAATGCCTATGCTTCTGTTAAGAGAATAAAAGTACAAGTAAAAAATCTTACTGAACACATCACCGTGCACGAGGGTGCGGGGAGATGACCTTGACACAGGTATACAGTGCTGATAGTGTCGTTCAACCCAAGTCAACATCACACACCCAAGTGAATGGAATCAACTCAAACTTGATTGACTGTAAAGAGTCACCCATGCCTAAACAGTGGGAAGATGATGCAAGACAAAAGCTGACCCAGAGAACCAAAGTATCCTCCATGAATGAGTGGGATGATGGATGTGCAAAAGGAGAATAGCACAAAATCTGTTTGCATGATGAGTGGCCTTTCAGAGAATTATCTCAACATTTGGCATCCACTGATACTTGCTCTATTTTTGGCTGTGGGAATCAGCTGCTTTCAGTGTCCCTGCCCTCCTCTTATCTCCGGCACCGGGACACCCCTGATGACATCAGAAGACATCTGCAAGAAATATTAGCAGCTGGTATCATCAGAGTCATGCAGTTCTTATGCTTTGCCCATCATGGTGGTGTGAAAAAAAAAATGGATCCATGAGAATATGTGTGGACTATTGCACTCTGAACAAACAAACAATCCCTAATTAATTCACAATGCCTAGAATGTAAGATGCACTGGTCTCTTTAAATGGAAGTCAGTGGTTCTCAATATTGGAGTTGAGAAGTGGGTACTACCAGATACCCATGGCAAAGTCAGACCAGGAGAAAGCTGTCGTCATCTGTCTGTTACATTTTTACGAATTTCTGAGAATGTCCCAAGAATTTGGGTGCAACAGAGACTTTCCAGAGTCTCGTGGAGTGAGTCATGGGTGATACAAATCTGCTTGAGTGTCTTATTTACCTGGATGGCATCATCATCTGTGGAAAAACCCTGGAAGAGCATGACACTCGCATATTCAGAGTGTTACATCAACTCGAGGAGTTCGAACTGAAATAATCTGTGGACAAGTGTCAGTTTTTTAGAACTTCAGTAAAATATGTGGGACATATTGTTTCTCAAGAAAGAGTATGCACTGTCCCTGACAAAGTACAGACTTTAAAGAGCACCATTTTTGGTGCCTTCCTTAAAGAGCTAGTATACTGCTTGGAAACTGCCTGCAATTAATTGTAACTTTCAGATGTAGTCAGCTACCCTTTTTATATCTCAAGTATTTTTTCTTTTCTGTTTGCTAATTAGAAGATTTTCCACCTGGCAGTACTGGGGTGATGTGTGAAGCAGCACTCTGTCTGGAGGAAAAAAAAATCAGTTCTGTTCCTCCCACTACATCAACACTGAGACCACACTGACAATGACATCACTAGTAACCAATGAGAACCATTTCTCCCTACCAGGTTTCACTGTCACATGCAGCAGCAGGGACTTGCTCTCCCTGGTTACTAGTGATGTCACAATTTCCTGCATTTTGATTGGTAGCTTGTGAGCGTCACTCCTCAGGCTGCAAGGATTGTGGTGCCTCAAGGTGTTTGGTCTCTTTTCTGACGATGTAGTGAGAGGAACTGAACTGACTTTTTTTTCCCTCCACACAGAGTGCTGCTCCACACATCACCCTGGTACTGCCAGGTGAAAAATCTTCTAATTAGCAAACAGAAAAGAAAAAGTACTTGAGATATAAGTGATAGCTGACTGCATCTGAAAATTACTATTAATTCCAAGCAGTACACTAGCTCTTTAAAGCCTCCAGCAGCAGCTAACCTCTAAAGGACTTCAAAAGTTCATTTCTTTTATTTCTGTAAGGCTCATATGACTAAGGGGAAGGAATCGTAAATCCTTGGTCAGAGGAGCTGGCTACCTAATTCCTTCCCCTTCCTGGTCCCCAATTTCAGCAGATGCCATCCTCGTTCCTCTCACATTTTAGTGATGTATTAGTTTGAGAGTGCTGGGGCGTGTTATAAGTTGATAGTAATGGAGGTTAGTTTTAACTACTATTTTTATATTTTAGAGGGCCACAGGGGTCAAATCAAAGCCATGGCTCAACCAATAAGGACCTTGTTAGTTGAGCTGTGACTCTGATTTGACTCCTGTGGCTCTCTAAAATACAAAATGTAGTTAAAAACGTTCTCCCATTACTATCACTACAGCACACCCCTGTGTTCTCCAAACTAATACCTCACAAATCATGAGACTGTGGGAATGACATCTGCAAAATCGGGGACCAGGAAAGGGAACGGATTGGGCAGCTCTCTCATCATCAAACCATGTATTTACGATCCCTTCCCCTTAGTTATAGAGGCCTTAAAAAATTCTGACAAGCACCACAACACCACGCACAGGAGAAGAGTGAGGTACAGGCTATAAAAGATATGCAGAACAGACACGCAACTAGCTGCACACTCTGCATGTGGAATCAAGCTTAGAACTCAAAATGCTTGCCAAACCAAGAGTTTTACTGAAAGAGGCCTGGTGAGACAAAATCCCTCAGCTCTTTCAATGAAACTTTTGGTTTGGCAAGTATTTTGAGTTCTAAGCTTGATTCCATATGTAGAGTGTACAGCTGGTTGTGTGTTTGTTAAAAAAAATCTGAGCAGCGTAGTCCTTTAGAGGTAGACTGCTGCAGAGGGATGGAAAAAAAATTTGAAAATGAGAATGATTGCTTCTCTTTAACTACCTGGCCCAAACCAACGCAATTAAAATAATTACAAAGATTCTGGGGGTTCTGATGGTACTACAGGAGATTCATTTAAGACTATACCAGAATTGCTCATCCACTGTTACATTTAACCCAAGGGTATCCACCTGCACATAAAAGATGCAAAGCATCAAGAAATCAGCCTGTCCCTAAAAGTTATTACTGAATCAGTGGACCATGTGGATTCTGGTAGGATGCCAACTGTGACAGAGCTTTTGCAGACATTATCCGACAATAGACAAGTGCACCCTGGGTTAGCATATGCAGACCCAAACAAACCATACACCCTGTATATGGATGTGCCCACATCACAGTAAGATTGATAATAATCCTTTAACTTATGTAAAAACATCTGACAAGCTTGATGCAGCTGGTCACTGGTGGCTTCCCCATTATCAATATACGATTATTGTGTAGAGTATCATCCTAGATTGAAGCACATCGATCTTCCATTTTCTCTCTCTGTTTATACCCTTTGAGTTTTCCATATCTCCATGTCTGCTGTAGTTCTATCAACCTCTGCAGTGTGTTAAAAAAATGTGCTTTTTTTTTATCGATTTTATAGCACAGTTCCTGAAGCATCCAGACTACTCACCAATATTGTGCTAGCCTGAGTGAATTCCTAATCATGACTGCGGTCCAGAATAAAGCATGGTGGGTACAGCACTGCATGCTTGGATACCTGTGAGCAGGTGCAGAAGTGATTTTTGATAAATGTGCCACCACTCAATCAGTAGCTCATTGTGAGCTCAAGGATGTTTGTAAGTATTTTATTTTACATTTTTTGTAGCTTGTGTTGTGGTGGTTGCCTTAGCCACGTTACAGTATGGATCATGTCCACACTACTGTTAACAAGGGTTAAGGCAACCGTGTTGATTTAAATCTGTGCTCAATGCTCACCCCCAGCAGGGTTTGAGCAGTGTTTCTCAGCAGGATTGTAGTATGGTTGTTACCATGCTACAGTCAGAATTCAAAACTTTTATACCATTTCTACAGACTTAACCCTTGCTGTGCCGCAGACTGATGTATCAGTCCAGAATCCCTATACTGTACATTGTAATTCTGTTGGGGGCCTAATTAAAATGGTTTAACAGCCCTAGTCTGTACAGGACCCATAACTGCTCTTTCTCTCCCTTTCTGTTTTTGTGCTAATACCCTTTGAGCTTTACGTGTCATGTTATCCTGTTGTAGTTGTACAAGTCCTATCTCTGTGCTAGTACACCCTGGCCCAGATATTCAAACTGCACCAGGCTGTGGCGCAAGTTTGGGCGCAGCGCAACTTGGTTGCGCAGGGGTGTGGACTGGGTGATATTCAACAGAGCTGCGCCATGGCTCAGCAGCATTGAATAGCGCACCCTGGCCACCCACAGTGTGCATGGTGCAGTGGCACTGCGCCAGCACAAGTGGCCAGAGTGGAGCATTGGGATGCGCTAGCGCAAGTTCCATTGCGCTATGCACAGCAACCGTGATATTCAAAACTTGACATGCAAATGGGGCCATAATGTATGCAAGGCGCAAATTGAGCCATTTGCATGTCATTATAGCTCCATTTGCATGCAGGTGCACTGATCCCCGATGACTTGCGCATGGCACCCTGCCAGGCAGCAGCCGGCAGGGACTGACGCCCCCTGCAGCCGGCAATGTACTCCACAGCCTGATCGCGGGCTGCAGTAAAAAATGGAAAATCATAAATCCCTGGTGGTCCAGTGGATCTGCCTGCCTGATCATGGGCTGAGTAAATTAAAAAAATCCCTATCATCCCTGGTGGTCCAGTGGGCCTGCCTGCCCGATCGCGGGCTAAGTACATAAATAAAATCCCTATCATCTCTGGTGGTCCAGTGGATCGCTGTCTGCCTGATCGCGGGCATTTGTAAAAAATAAGAAGAATTCTGTCCAATATCCCTGGTGGTCCAGTGGACCGCTATCTGCCCGATCGTGGGCATTTGTAAAAAATAAGAAGAATTCTGTCCAATATCGCTGCTGGTCCGGTGGACCGCTGTCTGCCCGATCGCAGGCATTTGTAATAAAATCAATAAATATGTCAATATCCCTGGTGGTCTGCGGTACCCCTCTCCACCCACCACAGAGCCCACGTAGCTCCCCGGTCAGCCAGCGAAGCGTGATACCCACCGCCTGCCACCCGCCGCCCGCTGACTGACACGGTCGATAGGGCTGTGCGCAGTGGTCTGGCGTGAGCCAATGGGTGTGCAGCCCATACAGTACTATACATTCACAGATGTGAATGGGTCCATTCCACATTTCTGGAATGTATAATGCAGTATAGACTGCATGCCGATAGCTCACGCTGTAACCACTGAATACACACACCCCGGCGGTATCGTCAGCGGAGCGGAGAAATGGCAGAAAAACAACTACTCGCCAGAAACTAGCTCTGTGGAAAGAAGTGAAGAAAAACACTAGAACCCAGAAATCGTGAATATATTTGTGATTTTATTACAAATACTGCGATAGAACAGCGTAACCACCCGCAACCAGTAGGGATATTGACAGAATTCTTCTTATTTTTACAAATGCCAGCGATCGGGAGACAGCAGTCCACTGGACCACCAGGGATGATAGGATTTTATTTATGTATTTAGCCCGCTGACATGGCAGGTCCACTGGACCACCAGGGATGATAGGGATTTTTGATTTACTCAGCCCGTAATCGGCTGGCAGGTCCACTGGACCACCAGGGATATAGGTTCTTTATGTTACAAATGCCCGCGATCGGCATGGGGGCACCACCAGGTGCAGCCAGAAGTTGGTGGCCACCCACAGGTGGCAGCTGCCGTGTTGCGCCCTGCAATGCGGCAGCTCACCATGTGGTGGCCATCAGTTGTTCCTTTTTTTGGGGGATCAACTTTGTGCTGGCGCAGGTAGGGGTTGCGCATGCATGGCTCTGCACATCGGGGCTGAATAACGTGCTGTGCAGGGTATGCATGGGCATGCCCCCCCCACCTGCGCCTGCATACATTACTAAAGCACTTCGGCACATCGGGATTTGCGCCGCGCACTTTTCCCTTTTGAATATCACGCCGGTGCACATCAGTGGGTTGCGCATGGCGCAACCCTTCTGAATATCTGGACCCCTGAGCTTTCTATGTTCCCATGTCCTGTTGTAGTTATATAACTTCTCTCTGTCTCTGTTACACACCCTGAGCTTTCTATGTCCTCATGTCCTGCTGTGGTTCTATAACTCCTATCTCTCTCTCTCTCTCTCTGTGCTTACACCCTGAGCTTCTGTGTCCCCTTGTTGTATTGCAATTCTATAACTTCTGTCTCTCTGTCTTTATACAGTACCCTAAGCTTTCTGTGTTCCCATGTCCTGTTGTGTAAGCAATAAGACACAAAGGGGAGTGCACTCTACCGTACTAGCCAGATTCCCTGGGGCACTGTGAGGCACGAGGCTGCAGGTCGAGTGCCAACTGCCCCTGGGAGCTCGTTCATCACAGTACAATGCACTACCCCAGAGTTTATTTCACTTATATAATGGGACAGTTATTAAAATGTTAAATATATTTTTTTAAATATTCTTCATAATTATAAGTACAACAAGCAAAAACAGTTCCCCCATCCCATACAAGGGTTTAGAATACAGCAAATCAGGCCAGTATTAGATATGACAGACAGTGCTCACATGACAATAAAACATCCCACCTAAAATAGGTATAAATTGACACAGCAAGGCAGTATCATTGTAACCAACATAGCTAGCAAAGTCATAGGGAGGTATGCTCCAGGTCGAATTAAATGGAGTAGAGTGTGTGCAACCTGCTCCATTTTATAACATAAGAGTTAGGCCTGCTACGGACACTGGCAATCATCTTCTCCAAATGCAAATTAAATAAGAGTTCATGTAGCCACTCTTGATAAGGTATAACATCTGGGCCTCTCTGGTGCCCAAGGACAACCTGTTTAATTGAAATCGAGATCATTGTCATAGAGTATTCATATTCTTTGACCGAGATCTCACTATAGTCTCCAACTATATATATCTCCGGGGTAAATACATGTTCAATGCCTAGAAGGGGATTGACTTTTTGTTAAAATTTAGATATTTAAAAAATAAGACAGTGAGAAAATAAAATAGTTTCTCTGCCACTATGTGCCAATGGGGACACTGCTTGATAACGCTTTTATTTTCGTTTTTTATTTGTGGCTGTTGTTTTCTCTCCCTCCCGCTCTCCCTCACTATCCTCCAGTCAATGTTTTGATGTGTACTTACCAAATGACACAGTGCAGTTACAAGAGAGATGCCAGGGTGTGCGGACATCTTAATTGTGCTGTGTTCTTCACCTGATTGCAAGACTCTGAGTGCATGGTGGTCTTGCCTGCAGAACACTACTATCTGCAGTAGCAAGTTCCAAGAAAGTATTGTACCGCTGCTCTGAGTCACTGACAGAGACTACGCTTCTGAGTTCACAGAGCACTGTCATGTCTCTAAGTTCATGTAGCACAGTCAGGTCTGTGAATCAAAGACAGTACTATTATTTAACAATATGGGGGTATTTCTTGTTGTGAGTGGCAGGATATTCCAGTAAATTTAACAGAAATAAGTCACAGAATAGAGTTTAACTAACATTTTACTGTTTGTGGCTTGCACAGCAGACACTGGCTCTGGTACCAGTGGCAGTAGTAAGGAACACATAATTTTAAATGATGTTATGTAGCCAACTGCCAGAGGCCCTACCTAACTAATTTTTTTTTTGTTATTCTGTGTTTCTGTTTGTGTATTGTTTGTATGGCACAAGTCAACTATCATGAGTCTTGTTGGTGTGCTTGGGGGGGAAAAAGGTGGCTGTTTTACACTTAAAAATTCTAAATGGAGGTGCACTGATTTTTAGAGTGTTAGGCAACCTGGATGTCAGAACTTATAGAAACATAGAATTTGATGGCAGATAAGGACCACTTGGCTCACCTAGTCTGGCCATTTCCCCTACCTGTTTCATATACTGCAGATCCTAAATGATCTGTGGCTTACCCTCTCTTTTCTATCGCTAGAGTTCCTTTATGTCTGTCCCATACACTTTTGAATTCTCCTACTGTTTTTGTTCTACAACCTCTACCTGGAGGTTGTTCCATGTATTCACCACCTTTTCCTTGAAAAAATACTTTCTCATGTTACCCCTAAGTCCCCCCCCCATTTTCATATCATGACCTCTTGTTCTTTAACATCTTTTTTTTTTAAAGATGCTGCTCTCTTGTACCTTATGTACACCCTTGAGGTATTTGAAAGTCTCTATCATATCCCCCCCCTCTCTCTCTCTCCTCTCCTCCAGTGTATACATATCTGTATCTGCTTCTGCACCCAGACCTTTCTGTGTCCCTATGTTCTGTTGTAGTTATGTAACTCCACTCTCTGTCTCTGCTTATACACCCTGAGCTTTCTATGTCCCTGTATCCTGTTGTAGTTCTATATCTTCTCTATCTGTTACTACTTATACACCTGAGCTTTTCCTGCCCCCACATCCTGCTGTACAGTTTGACACTTCCTCTCTCTCTCTGTGGTTGTATACACCCTGAGCTTTCCGTGTCCCCATGTCTTGTTGTAGTTCTATAACTTCTGTGTGTCTCTGTGGTTATACACCCTGAGCTTTCCGTGCCCTCGGTGTCCTGCTGTAGTTCTACAACTCCTCTCCCTGTCTTTACTTAAATGCCAGAGCTTTCTATGTCCAAGTATCTCATTGTACTTCTATAACTCCTCTCTTTGTCTCTGCTTATATACCCTGAGTTTTCTGTACCATGTTATCCTGTTGTAATTTGATAACTCCTCTCTCTCTGTATGCTTATGCACCCTGAGCTGTTTCCCTATGACCTGTAGTAGTTTTCTAACTCTCCTCTTCCTGTGGTTGCAGTATACATACTGAGCTTTCCACGTACCCATGTCCTGTTGTAGTTCTATAACGCCTCTCTGTCTCTGTGCTGATACACCCTGAATTTTCCATACTCTTGCTCTCTTGCTCTATAACTCCTCTCTCTGTGTTTATGCCTCATATTTTCTGTGTCCCTGTGTCCTGCTGTACTGTAGCTTTATAATGTCTTTCTCTGTGCTTATACCTCATGGTCTTCTTCAAGGATATATCTTCCCTTAGGCCACATCTCTGGAACTATACCCACATCAGTGCTAGGACCACATGGAAACTTTTGCCACCTACAACGACATCATGTGTCAGCGTCTACATAAATGTGGACAGCTCCATCTCTACTAAGTTCTTTTCCCACCACTGATTACTTGTCGGTCCTGCTGTGGAAACAAATATGTCTAGTTGCTGTTGTTTATCATTTTCTTATAAAGTAGTCACTAATAATTTAGTGATATCGTTGACTTTGTATTCCACCAAAACCAACAATGTTGTTCTAGTACTGTGAGTGCAGACAAAAAATCTACAAGGATGATGCACATGAAGTGTGTCTGCTTTTCAGGCCCCTCTCACAATGTCAGGACTTGTAAAATTTGCCAGGTCTTCTATCAAGTAACCGGATGATGCAGAAAAAAGTCAGCAGAGAAGTTTCTGTTAGAAAAAAACTTTAGTAGATATGCAAAAAGCTCAGTGTGAAAAAGCAGTGTCGCCAGCCGCATTGACCGAGTTGCGGTCATCGAAGTCAAAAGACAGTGAAAAAAGCAGGTTGTTGTCAGGACATAATCACAGATATAAGGATAGATCTGCATTACCAGTGAGATCCAGATCACCATTGTGGCCTGCAGGTAGCCAACCTTTTCTGTCATTGTCCGCTCTGGCGGTGGTGGCAGCAGCCCTCCCCCAACTATTGACCTGACACTAAGGTTGGGGCTTAGCCCAGGCACTACTGTACCTACTACAGATGGTAAATCGATGTTGTCCACTGCTCCAGGCCCATTGTTGACTCCAGTGGTCATGGCCCCTGGCCAGGGCATCACTGATGCGCAGGCAATGCAGGCGTCATTTTCAGATACGATATGGCACATACTTCCTTACTTGCCTATGTCACTTACACTGCTGCTGATTGGGGTTACTGCACCACAGACCCCATTGACTTGTTTGGCTGGTACACAGTAAGCATCTTCTGAGCAGAGGCCAGGCCCTCGGCATCACCATTGAGGTCTTCTATTCCCACGGTCATCAGGGACACCAAGGAGGAAAAATATAATCCAGACCTCAGAATGGAGGAAGATTATGAGGAGGAGGAGGGATATGAAGAGGAATATTCTGCCCCACATTCCAGCTCTACTGTATCCTCTTGCAGTGAGGATTCTGTAGTATATAAAAACAGATCTCCTCCTGAAGATTCTATTTTTCAAACAGTGATGCAGCATAGAAACATTTAATTTCATTTTCATTTTTAATTTTTTATACTTGTAAGCAAGATGAGCAATTCTGCCCGTTTTCACCAGCGACAAGTTACAAAACAAACTTTACATATGTTTTAAAACAAACATTTAAAGACAATATAAAAAAGACAAAGACAATTAGCAAACAGGTATTTAACATGAACATGTACAAATGTCATTATCCATCAAGCAATATTTTAGTCTAGATTTAAAAGACCACACTGTCGTACTTCCCATAATGTCAATAGGTATTGAATTATAAAACAAAGGTGCCCTAAATAACATAGATCTCTGACCAAGAGCAGTTCAGAAAAATGGAATTTCATAAGTATATCTGGTCTGAGATCTGGTACCACTGGAATTAAAAAAACCTAGGAAATTATAAAGAAACTACGGGAGAAATAAGGCAATTCTTTACCTTAAACATCAGAATACCCATTTTATGCAAGATCCTATTTTTAAGGGATAGACTACGTGAACATAGAAGCAAAGAGCAATGATGTGTTTGAAAGGGGGCATCGAGCATGAAACGTAATAAGGAATTATAGGATACCTTAAGTTTGTTAAACAAATGACCTGAGAAGGAAGAATAAATAATAATACCATAATCCAAAACACTGAAGAAAAAACTCTGAGCAAGCAAAAACCTTGATTCTTTGGTCAGAAACTGCTTAATTCTGTAAAGTGAACCTAGTCTCTGATGGAGAGTTTTCCTTAATTCATTTAAATGGGGTTCAAATGTTAGCTTTGAGTCTAAAATTATCCCCAAATATTTAAAACTATCTACCAATTCAATCATGCTTCTTTCCAGTGTAACAATATGATGTAAACTGTTAGTCTCAATGGTCCCTTTCGAGAACAGCATAACTTTAGTTTTGCTTGAATTAAGAACCATAGAGTTCATAGATTACCATTTTTGAAAAGAATTAAAGTCAGACTGTACCATATCCAAAGCATCATTAGGAGTGGGACCAACACCATAAATTACTGCATCATCAGTGTAAAGTATCATTGATGAATGGGAGCAAACCAAAGGAGCAGTATTCATGAAAAGTGAAAACATCAAAGGGCCAAGAATTGACCCTTGGGGTACTCCACATTCAATGGTACTAGGAGAGGAAGTACTATCACCTATACGAGTACAATGGAATCTGTTAGTGAGATAATTATAATACCAAGAAATTGCATTATCAGAAAAATATGAACCAGAAAGGATACCTTTAATAAGCTGTGTTCAACCAAATCGAAGGCCTTGGTGAGATCCACGAAAAACACCTCAACAGTCTGCCCTTTATCAAGGGCACCCTGAACGGCACCCGTGAATCCCACCAAGGCTGTCTCAGTTTTATAGTACGGCTTAAAGCCGTGCTGACAGTCAGAAAGCAAATTATGTTTTTGTAGATACTCAGGAGTTTGGTCCAAGATAACATGTTCCAAAATTTTAGATAAAGTGCATATCAAAGGAACTGGTTGATAACTGGGCAGTAAAGTAGGATCGACAGATTTCAAAATAGGGGTAACGATAGTTGTCTTCCAGAGACTAGGAAAGGCCCCAGTTGACATAGAAAAATTAAACAAAACAGAAAGGGGATAAGAAAAATAATTTATTCCCAACTTAATTACATGAAAATTGAATCCGTCACAAAAGATATAAGGCCAAGAATCCATTTTTAACACATATTCTTCGACTAAGTCAGAAGATACCTGAATAAACCCAAATTCAGGGGGAACCTTCTCATTTACTGACCTTAGAACTCTGGAGGGGTCACCATGGTAAACATTACCATGGGAAGGGATTCTATAGCTATCAAGATCACCAAAGAACTTGTTAAAGGCTTCGGAAACAAGTAAAGTATTATTAATTAAGCCTGTCACAGTCTGAATAGAAATATCAGATGCCTTTTTACCCATCCCAGTCAAACTATTCAATATCTCCCAAGTTTTCTTTGGATAAACAAAGCATTTATTTTGTTCCGAACAAAAAAAAGCTGTTTTGGCTTTACAAATAGAAATTGTTGGCAGATAAGGACTGCTAGGCTCATCTAGTCTGCCCATAAGCCCCGTACTTAATTACGGCTTCTGACCCTCCCTCTTCTTTACCTCTATGGTTCCCCTATGCCTGTCCCATGCATGTTTAAATCCAGCCACAGTGCTTGGTACCACCATCTCTTGCGGCAGACCATTCCATGTATCCACCACCCTCTCTGTGAAGAAAAACTTTCTCACATTCCCTCTTAACCTGCCACCTTCCAATTTCATGTCAAGCCCCCTCGTTCTTGTACTTCTCCTGTATTGGAAGATGTTTCCCCCCTGCACCTTGTTTATGCCCTTGAGGTACTTGAATGTTTCTATCATGTCCCCTCTCTCCCTCCTCTCCTCCAGCGAGTACATATTGAGGTCCCTTAATCTCTCCTCATAAGTTTTGTGGTGCAAGCCCTGTACCAACTTAGTCACCCTTTTCTGGACCGTCTCCAGCCTGTTAATGTCCTTTCAAAGGTGTGGCTTCCAGAACTGCACACAATACTCCATGTGAGGCCTAACCAGGGTTTTATATAACTGCATCACTACCTCCCATCTTCTTCTAGTGATACCCCTGCCTATGCACCCCAGCATGCCACTGGCCTTCCCCTGCTGCCCTTGCAAAATGCTATGGGTTTTGCTGTAGAAGAAGAGGATTCCACCAAAAAAATTTGATGGATTTCCTGGAGGTTCCCTGCACTCCATCCATCATTATTCCTCCCATTTATCCTGCCTTGGAGGATGCCACCTTTGCTGCCTGGAATAGGCCAGATACCATACCAGCTGTACCCAGAATGGTTGAAAAGCAGTACCGTAACCCTGCTGCCAAGTCTTATTATGCCAACCAGCCTAAAACAGATTATTTGGTCATAATGGCTTCCCATAATAGGTACAGGGTGTCACAAACCCACTTAGCAGGTCAGCCCTCTACTCCCAAAGTGCCAACCTCCAAGCGCAGTCTTGTGAACAGGAAACAGAAACAGGGTAACCCTCCTGTCTGTTTTTGTGGATTCGAATCAACCTTTGGTCTCAAGTCTTGGAGGGATTCAAACTGTGAATCTCTTGCTAGCTTACCCAATGCACAGGCTCAGATAATTCTGTCTTCGGGGGGCCAGATATCTTTGCCTACGGGCACCTAACCAGGTGTACAGAAATGAACCCTTAAAAACTCTAATAGAAGACCTCAGACTAAAACTCTTACCTTTTTCCAGTTTGGTATCACCATTCAAGCTTATGCACAGTGTCTACTTTAACCACATATATTTCACTTGTTAAAGGAAGAAATTCAAAGACAGACCAAGTAGGCTCTAAAAATAGAGTTTTACTAAAATAGATAAAAAATATGTAAAACATAAAATACAGAACCATATATCACAAAACATACAAATCTTTTAAAAGAACAAGGTTTTAACAGTGCAATTCCTACTACAGTACTTAGATTGTGTCTCTCTCTACCTGTATACTTGCCTCAAGTGCTCAAAGATGTTTCTTTGTCAGAGTATAGATAAAAAGTCTCTGAAGGAAAACAGAATTCTGTTTAAAAGCTGGCTTTGCCCACCTCTTAGCATGAGGTCACCTAGCTCCTCCTCTGTTTATGAAAAATCATACACCCAGGATATTTTATCATATCAGAAGGTAAGATAATTAAGGTTACATCAGCAGAAACTCCTTTCCCCATGTGTCTTCCCCAATCAAGTCTGTAAATTTCCTTTAATCTATAAGCAGTATCCTCTCTCACACAGACAACAAAGCATTTATGACTTCACACCAGTGTCACATACTCTTGCACTCTTTCCCTAAACACCATAAAAGTTTATGATTTTCCTCTTAGCAACTACAGCTATAATTAACTTAGTTAAAGTCTGTAATTAGCTTCAGGCCTTCCAGGTAACACCTTGTATCTAAAACCTGTGTGTGTGTGTGTGTGTGTATGTGTCATACTCATATGCTGTTTCAGCATTTCTCATGAGAGACAGTCCATAACACATTTTTATATTACAAAACATGATACATTGATCAGAACCAGCTGTCCAAGTATCACAATTCCTCCACACCTAGACTGAATTTGGGGGCTCTATCTCCTGCGTGGGATGAGCTTCCCAAATCAGTTCACTCCTCGTACATCCGAGACAGCCCATCTGAGTTCTGATTTTTGGCTCCAGCTCAATGTATGATTGTCAGATCATAACCTTGCAAAGCAAGACTTCATCTTAACAATTTACCATTGTTTTTCCCCATCTGCTTCAGCCAAACCAGGGGGTTGTGGTCAGTCTGCAACACAAAATGCTGCCCATATAAGTATGGCTCCAACTTCTTTAGGGCCCACACTATGGCAAGAAACTCCTTTTCCACAGTGGAGTATGCCTGCTCCCTGGGAAGTAACTTTTTACTCAGGTAGGCTATTGGGTGATCCCTCCCTTGGCTGGATGTCTGGCTCTGTACTGCCCCAATACCCACATCTGAGGTGTCAGTCTGAACTATAAAGGGTTTGCTATAGTCAGGACTTGTCAAAGCAGGAGCACTGCACAGTGCCTCCTTTAGTTTGGAAAAGGCTTCCTCACAGGCTGGGCCCCAGGTAATTTTCTTGGGCATCCTTTTCTTTGTCAGATCAAATAGGGGAGCAGCCAGGGCACTGTAATGGGGTACAAACTTTCTACAGTACCCTGCTGTCCCTTAAAAGCTCCTGACCTGCTTCTGCATTTCTGGTCTGGGCCACGCCTAGATTACCTCTATCTTTATTTGGCTAGGACGGAGCTGTCCTTGGTCTACCACATGCCCAAGGTATGCCACTTCTCCCATGGCCACCTGGCACTTCCCGGCTTTGACAGTGAGCCCAGCCCTCTGTATCCTGCCCAGCACTTCCCTAAGGTGGGATAGATGTTCCTTCCAGCTGGTACTAAAGATAGCAATGTCATCCAGGTACGCCACGGCATACTCCTCAGCACCATTTAACACCTGGTTCACCAACCTTTGGAAAGTGGCCGAGGCGTTCTTCATTCTGAAATGCATTACTTTAAACTCAAATAAGCCTATCAGAGTGATGAAGGCTGACCTCTCCCTAGCTCTGTCTGTTAGTTCAACCCGTCAATACCCCTTGGTCAGGTCAATGGTCGTAAGGTAGGTCGCCCCTCCCAACTGGTCCAGGAGTTCATCCGTCTGGGGCATCGGGTGGCCATCTGACTTCGTGACTGCATTCAGTCCATGACAGTCCACACAGAAATGAGTACAAAAAATGATACAGTGATCAGAACCAGCTGTCCAAGTGTTACACAGGGCACCAAAGAATATGAGTACCCTAACACCTGATAAGGAATCCAGGAGGCAAGATGTGATGGGAAAGCAAACATTCACCTCTGCCTTATTAGGTACTACAAACTATCAATCTCATATGGGTAGGCATCCAAATAACCTCTGGAAGGCTGCCAAAGCTGCAGTGTAGGCACTTCCAAAGGATACTGTCAAGAATGAGTTGCTTAAAAATTTGAATGCTGAAGCAGAGGTAGGCAAACATCTACTACAAACCATTCAGACTTTAAGTCCCTACACTTGCATGCATGACTCCTGAAGACATAACAACTGCAAGGTTTGGGGTGTCACCAAAAGTAGATAATGTACTGGTTGTGGCCAGAAAGCCTTCCAACAGATATAAGTACTTGCTAAAGTGGAAGTGTTTCACTTTGTGGGCCACTTCCAAAAATATGGACCCTTTCACCTTTCCGATCAATGCAATGTTGGAATACTTGCTGTCACTATCAGACTCTGGTCTACAGTATTCCTCACTGAAGATGCATCTGGCAGCTATATCAGCTTTCCATGCCCCTGCTGATGGCAAATAGTAGCTCAATTAGAGAGCTCCCATATCTTTTTGAGAGGTATTCTGCATATGAAACCTCCTATTCACAATCCAGTCCCCCGTGAGACCACAATTATGTGCCTGAGAAACTTACTTTGGCTCCATTTGAGCCAGCCATGAGCTGTGGATTACACTTTCTTCCATGGAAAGTGTTATTTTTGTTTGGCTAGGTAGTAAGCTGGAAGACACAGGGGAGAGGGCGAAGACAGTGGGATGGATATTCAACTGACTGCAAGGAAGACAGCAGAGTGTGGTGGTGGGAGGAGAGCTCTCATTGCCCAGGGCAGTCACAAGCAGAGTGCCATAGGGCTCTGTACTGGGGCCGGTGTTGTTTGGGATTTTCATAGCAGACATCTCAATAGACATCAGGAACAAGATCAGTCTATTTACAGATGACACCAAGATGGGAGCAGTAGTGGATGACTTGGAGGGGTGGCAGGGGTTGCAAGAGGATCTGGCAATCTTAGAGGACCGGTCAGACATTTGGCAGCTGGGGTTCAATGCCAAGAAATGCAAGGTGCTACATTTCAGAGCAAAAAATCCAAGGAGGAGCTACCAGCTAGTGGGGATTCAGCTAGCCAAAACAGAGGAGGAGAAGGATATGGAGGTGATCATAATGGGAGCAATGAACAACCCCACACAGTGTAGAAAGGTAGCTGCAAAGGCTAACAGGATGTTGGGTTGTATTGCTGGAGGCATATCCTCCAGGATGGGGGAGGTGATCCTGCAGCTATATAGATTACTGGTTAGACCACACCTGGAGTACTGCATGCAGTTCTGGTATCCATACCTGAAGAAGGACATTAGGTTACTGGAGGTGGTGCAATGCAGGGGCAACAAAAATGATCCAGAGGCTAAGGGACTGGCCCTATGAGAGTAGGCTGAGGCAGTTGAGCATGTACTCCCTGGAGGAGAGGAGGGAGAGGAGGGATAGGGGTGACAGAACTGAAACATTCAAGTATATGAAGGGTATAAATAAGGTGGGCACGGAGGGGCTTTTCCAATTAAGGAGAGGGAGGGACACCCGAGGGCACAATCTGAGATTTGGGGGTTCAGGAGGGAAATGAGGAGAGACTTTTTTATGGAGGGTAGTGACAGGGTGGGACACACTACCAGAGGAAGTGATATCCTGTAAGACAGTGGGCTGCTTCAAAGGGGATGGGACAGGGTAGGGAGGGTCACTTGGGGAGGGAGGGGCAGCTGCAGTATAAGGGCTGCTAGCTGCACAATCGAGCAGACTTGATAGACCAAAAGGCCTTAATCTGCTGGCAAGTTCATATGTTCATATTCCAAAGGTGTGGCCTAAGAAAGGAAGAGATATCCTCAAAGAAGACAGAAAGGTTCTGTACTTACTGTAATAGTAGATCTTCAAGATGATCTCTTTCCTTAGGCCATACTGACCCTCTCTCCTTCCCCCTTTTATTAGCTGTAGGGGAATTTGATATCCAGTTCTGCCTTGGAAATTTTCATGGCTGCTTTCTTCAGCACCTGTGTATGCCTAATTTCAGAGGTACTGGCATACTCTCCTGATTCCCCAACTAGAGGGTCCACCGAGCACATTCTCTGATGGGGAACTGAGGAGAGACTGGGCCACCCATGTTTATGTAGATGCTGACGCATGACATTGTCATGGGTGGCCCCTGGCAAAAGTTTCTGTGTGGTCCTAGCACTGATGCAGGTATAGTTCCAAAGGGTTCTACCATGCCAAAATGACAACAGGGTAGTTGAAGTTTGGCATGGCAAGATCCCCAGTGTTGACAGGCGAAATTTCACCTGTCAGACATTGTGAGAGCCCCGCACCACTCCTTCTTTAGATCTCTAACTCGGAGTCAGAGTTGTTTCAAGGGGGGGGAAGGGTGGCGAAAGGGCGAAATTCCACCCTTGGGTCCTTAACATTGACAATGTTGAAATCTGTCGACATTGTCGATGTTAAGGACTTCGCCGTCCTGGAGCCATAATTCAGAGGTACTGGCATACCGTCTGCATACCGTTCCAAAGATGTAGCCTAAGAGAAGAGAATCTCTCGAAGATCTACTGCTACGGTAAGTATGTAACTCTTCTTTTTGTGTGTCCCTGTGTCCTGTTGTACTGTAGATCTAAAACTTTTCTCTCTCTGTGCTTATACCTCATGTATTGTGTGTCTGTGTCCAGTTGTAGCGTACTTATACACCTGAGTTTTTTGTATCTGTGTGTCCTGTTGCAGCTCTAAAACTACTTCCCCCCCCTCTCGCTCTCTCTCTCTCTCTCTCTGTGCTCATACACTCTGATTTTTCCATATCTCTGTGTCCTGTTGCAGTTGTATAACTCGTTTCTCTCTTTGTGCTTACACCTGATGCTTTCTGCATCTGTGTCCTGTTGTAGTTCTACAACTCCTCTCTCTCTCTCTGTGCTTATACACCATGATCATTCCATGTCCCTGTGTCTTGTTGAACTTATAATCTCTCTCTCTCTGTCTCTATCCTTTCACACCCTGAGCTTTCTGGGTCCCTGTGACCTGTTGTAGTTCTATAACTCCTCTCTCTGTAACTGTGCTCATAAACCATCAGCTTTCTGTGTCCCTGTGTCTTGTTTTAATTCTATGACTCATCTCTCTCTCTCTGTTTACACACCCTGTCCTGTTTTAATTCTATAACTCCTCGCTCTGTGCTTAAACCCCAAGCTTCCTGTGTCCCTGTGTCCTGTTGTAGTTCCATAACTTCACTCTCTCTGTGCTTTCATATCCAGAGCTTTCCTTGTCCGTGTCCTGTTGTAGTTCTACAACTCCTCTCTGTCTCTGTGCTTATACCCCCTGAGCTTTCCTTCTTCCCACTGTCTCACTTAACCTTTCTTCATGCGCTGCACGATTTCTGCAACTGTTCAATGACCATAACAGGCTTTGGGATACCCAAGAGTGTACAATATGAAAGGAGTTATATGAAAGCAACCTTCTTCCATTTCTTTCCTTCATTAAAAAATGACTGTGGGGTGTTGGGTTTAAATTAGAACCTCCAACTGGATCTGGTCACAATTGAACACTGTTGAGCTGAATGAAATTACTGTCCCAGGCCCTATACAGTACATTTTGAAAACTAAACTCCCCAGGTAATGTTCACACAGAGCCCATTTAGTACACCAGCACATAAAAGGGCTTGCTTGATTAGGTGGCACCCCTGTGAACTATCTCGCTATGTTTTGGATATTCTTACAAATATTTCACGGCCAGAATTGAAGCAGCACTTTTTGAAGGAGGGAAGTGCAATATCTTTAATATGTGACATTAATGTTTGCCTCTAAAACCCTAAGGCTTAGCATGGGATAATGCCAGGTTACAGAGGCGGGCAGAAGGAATGCTTTTGATGCCCAATTGGAGATGTCTCTCCTAATTAGTGACAGCTGAAATGTATGAATAATGCTTTTGACACCCACTATTCCTGGAGCACCACAGATTAATATGTACGCCTGACTCTAAGTAAACCACACGTGCAGGTGTGAGGTATTTATTTAGCTTTTGTTTACCGGGTAAGATACACTAGGCAAATATATGCTTATTTTCAGGCATGACTTGGGAGAATACATGACAGAAAATGGGTAGTGTTACTGAACTGAACAGATGGATTTTTCAAGAGACACAGCTGTGTTAGTATGTAATCATATCATGGTGATCATTCTGGCTCTCGCTTACTGCACTGTGATGTCATCATGGGAGGGAATAAGGGGTGTTATCATGTGATTCTTTGTTGCAGCGCTCTTCCACAGTGAAGTCACAATGGAAGTTGCATGGCTGTGAAATCCTTACAGATCTCTCAACTACAGTATCATCATGGGAGGGACCTGGCTGTGTAATTTTGTCACAGCGTTCTCCTGCTGTGATATCATCATGTGAGGTGCTCAGCTATGTAATCCTGTCACACCTCTCTCCCACAGTGTTGTCATCTATGGAGGGACTCGATCATGTAAGTGTGTCAGGGTTCTTTCTACTGTGATGTCATCATGTGATAGACTCAACTGTGTAATCCTGTCACAGCTGTCTCCCACTGTGATGTCATGATGGGAGAGGCTCAGCTGAGTAATCCTGCCACAAACTCTCTAGGGGAAGTTCTCCAGTGCCTTGAAGAATTCTTCCATTTACCAACATACCACCAACTGTTTAATCTAGCTCAATTTCTGTTGGTTTGTATCTAAATCATCCCCCCCCCCCAAGGATGAGGCTGAAAACAGGTAGTATTGTCTAACCTTCCTTTCCCAGTCAACAAAAACTAACTAAACATAGTGCAATGTGTAAGAACAGCAGCACAAAGCAGTCAATGGAAATATGTAAGTAGCAGCAATAAACAGTCAAAGAACGAGTGTACACAGTTCACAGATTACACCAGCTGGAAAGAGCAAAGTGACAGTGCAATCTCAGTTTAACATTATGGATTCTATTTTTGCCCTGAATAACAATTTAGCAGGCTATTCCATTCATTTGCTCCTCTGCCTTCCTCAGTGACCTCACACAGGCCTGTGCTAATTCGCATACTCACATGTATGCAGGTGACAATCATCTACACCTCTGGTCCCTCCTGCTCAGCTGTGGAAGGCCTGCTCCAGCAAGACTTCCACAATGCTCTGTAACATAGAAATTGTAGGCAGATAAGGACCTCCAGGCCCAGTGAGTCTGCCCAAGTGTGCTATCTATATGTTACTCAGGGACCCTAGTGTCTTGGGTGATTTCTTTCCCTGCCCCAACTCTATAATTCCCTTGTACCTATCCCAAGCAGCCTTAAAACCCAACACAGTTTTTGCCCCCACCACTTCCTCAGGGAGTGCAATTCTAGCCATACACCACTCTTTCTGTGAAGTAGTGTTTCCTAATATTTCCCTTGAATCATCCCCTTTCTAGCTTCATTTCATGACCCCTAGTTTTTGAGAGTCTCTTATTCTTGGAAATACTACTTTCTGGGACCTTGTTGATACCCTTTTGGTACTTGAAGGTCTCTATCATGTCCCCCCTATCCAGCCTCTGCTCCAGGATACACATGTTGAGGTCCTTCAGCCTCTCCTCATACAGTATGTCAAATTGCTGAGTCCCCACACCATTTTCTCTGCCCTCCTCTGAACCCTTTCTATCATATCCATGTCCCTCCTGAGGTATGGCCTCCGGAACTGGACACCGTATTCAAGATGTGGCCTCACCAGCTGTTTGTACAAGGGCATCACCACCTCCCTCCTTCTGCTCGTGATCTCCCTGACTATGCATCCCAGCATTCTACTGGCCCTTGCTACTGCTGTCTCGCATTACTCAGCCACTTTGAGACCATTAGATATGATTATACCAAGGTTCCTTTCCTGATCAATTGCCTCCAGTACCTGACCACCCATTCTGTACTCTGCTCTTTGATTTCTGCTCCCTATGACCATAATTTTGCACTTTTTGTATTAAAGCTCAACTGACACACTTTTGACCATTCCTTCAATCTGTGCAGATCTGTTCTAATTTTTTCCAACCCCCTCCGAAATGTCTACTCTGTAGCAGAGCTTTGTATCATCCGCGAATAGACACACCTTCCCCGCGAGCCCCTCTGCAATATCTCCCATGAAAACGATGAACAGGACTGATCCTATTACCGACCCCTGTGCTATACCACTAGTCACCCCTCTTTCCCCTGATGGAATTCCATTTATGACCACCCTTTGCTTTCTTCCCTCCAGCCAATTATTTACCCATCTCACCACCTCTAGCCCCACCCCCAGGAATCTTAGTTTGTGCAGAATTCTGTGTGGCATGGTGTCAAAAGCTTTGCTGAAATCCAGGTACACCACATCCACTGCCCCACTGTGCTCTATCACTCTGGCCACCCAGTCAAAGAATTCAATTAAGTTCTTTTGACATTAATACCCTTCCATGAATCCATGCTCTCTGTGATCCATTAGGTAATTTGAAACAAGATTATTGGTAATTGGTAATTCTTTCTTTCAGTAATTTCTCCATCAACTTCCCCACCACCAATGTCAGGCTGACTGGCCTGTAGTTACTTGTCGCTTCCTTACTTCTTCCCTTATGTAGTGGGACCACATCCACCCTTTTCCAGTAATCTTGCACCACTCCCGTCTCTAATGATCTATTGAACTGGACAGCTAACGGCTCCGCTAGGACCTCCCACAGCTCTCTCAGTGATCTGGGGTGAATCCTGTCAGGCCATATGGCTTTGTCAACTTTTAGTCCTGATAGTTCTTTTAGGACCCATCTACTTTGAATGGGTTAATGTTCACCCCCTCCCAGCCTTCCTCCTCTCCATGATCTGCCTCTCCTCCCTCTCCACCGTGAACATGGAGCAAAAGTAGCTGTTTAGGATATCTGCCTGTCCCCAAGTTTCCCAACACCCTTCCCCTTTCCTTGTGTCTTTCTGCCCCCTAAGTTCCCCCTTTTGACCCTTCCCCTTGGTTTTCAATTTTCCCTTTTCCTGTTTCCTAGCTCATGTTGTCCAACATCCTGCTCCAGTCATCCTATTTGGTTAATGTGAACGTCAAATATTTGTACTAATGCACTAACCCCTTCCCTTGTCAGGTGGAGACCATCTCCCTTAAAAAGCTTTCTTTCCCAGAAATTCCTCCAGTTACTGATGAAATGGTACCCCTTGTCTGGCACCATTCCTTCATCCATTCATTTAGCTCTACTAGCTCATCACTTCAAATTCTGTTTTTCTTTTCACCTCTACCCCATACCAGTAAGACCTCTGAGAAGGTCAGAGCTGATGTACTTGCTTCCAGCCTTTCTGCCAGCTTTACAAGATTCTGCTTGACCTCATCAACAGGTTGGTGGGCTAGGGCATTTGTACCTACATGGATTCTTACCCCCCAGTCCCTCCCCTGCATTGTCAATCAATTGTCCCACCTTTTCAGTATCTTGCTTAGCAGATGCTCCCAGGAGACATCTGACACCTTTACTTTTCTTTCCCCGTACAATTTGACCTCCACCCCCCTAACCACAGAGTCCCCTATCACTAATACTCCATTCTTTCTCTTTTTCTCTTTGACCTCCCTCATTGGATGCTGCTATATGACTCCCTCCTGTCTCACTGGTTGGTCTTTAGTCCTCCCCTTGTGAGCTGTGCAGTTTTTCCCCTTCCAGGGGCTTTTATTGATCCTGCACCAGGGTGTTGATGACTGGAACCTTGCTACTGCATCCATCCCTTTTTCCCCTCTCTCTCACTCCCCACCACCTTCCACACTCCTTGGCTGATGTGGCTCTAAGGAGTGGAAGCGGCAGGGGAGAGCCCCAGGTTAGCTGGTGCCGCAACCTGGATATTTCTCCCCAGGCTGCCTCCAGCTGACCCCTGAGCTCATCTAGATTATGGCATATTGGGCAGCAGCCCACCCTCCAGAGGGTCTCCCTGGAGATGAGGGCCCCATATCTATTGCAATTTACTAATCCCATATTATTATTGTTTTAATACCTTTTACTTCACTCTTCGCTGGCTTAATGTGGGTACAAGTGGTACTCTGTGGATTTCCCCTGTTGGCAGGTATGTTTTACTGTACACTGCAAGAGGAAAGCTATAAGAGCACTCTTTCCCCAATCTTCACCCAGTATTCTTAAACAGTACAGAAATGTAATGAACCTTCCTCAATGCCAAAGCAGCTACAAACAGTCGACCAGCTAATCAGTAAGGTAGACAGAGCACAATTACAATAACTATCAGAACATCTAAACAGTAAGGTTAAGCATTTCCTCTAGGGATCCCAATTATAAAACCAACTGATCAGCTATCATTTAGCCTACAGCATTGCCCAGTTATCAGAAAGCACTGATCAGCTATACAGTAAACATGAATAATGCATTACAGGAACCGATTTCAAAGCCAGTGATCCGCTATGCTCTACAGTTGCTTGCTTGAATTAATTGTACTATACACTTGGGTGTAGTGGGTGGACTTCCACTTCCCTGTGCTCCACCTCTTCCCTTGCTAGCCCTATGAACAGCCCATCCTTGAGCTGTGCTTTTGTCTATCATGAGTATTTAATAGGTCATCTATACTGGTTCCAATCAAACCAGCTCCTTGTCAACACATGCAAAAAAACCAAAAAAAACTGTGTCTATCACCTATGGTACCAACCAGAAATTGGCCAGACCCCCAAATCTGCCCATTTTCACCACCTTGGACGGCCACCCTCTAGAAGTGGTCCAATCCTTCAAGTACCTTTCATGTGTGGCTAGACAGCAAGTTTGACTTCTCTGCCCACACTGACGACATCCATGCAAAGCTCTGCCCAAAACTTTGTGCCTCATACTGCAACAGAGACTCTATGCTTCTGCATGTCTGCTGTGAGCTTGTTACCCAAATGGTGCTCCCAGTCTTTGACTATGCAGACGTGGTTTATGGCACAGCCCTTCCACCTCCCTTTCCAGAATGGATACCTTCTGCAACAAACTTATTTATTTATTTTATTTTACCAGGCAGAGGGACTGGATCAAAAAGATCCATTTTCAGCTATGCCTGGGGGTAGGGGTACAACATAGGAATCACAACATTACATAAGATAAAATACAAAAGATAATAAAAATTAAAAAATGAGTATATTATTGAGAAAGCTATCTGTACAATATTTACACATAAAATTTTATGACATCTGTACAATTTTATGCAACATTTCATGCAAAAGTGTCCACTGTATTAAAATTTAAACAGCGTTTGTACAATTACATGTAGAAGATGCCCAACATCTATTATTCACATTTCATTTGAATACTGGTACTTTACAAACAGATCAATATCCTTTTGAACCAATTCACTTAACACTTTGGATCCGTAATATCTTTCTGTCTCTTTGCTACCAGCTCCCCCTTTGTATTCATCATTGCTCGCTATACACCTCCTTATCTATTCTTCCTCTGCCTTCATGTCACTAGATCCACTGTACCTCATTCATTTCCACACACTGATTTGGGTTCCTCCCCTCTTACCACTCTTCCCTCATCTCCCTTATCCCCTCTGCCTCCTGCTCCCTCTGTTCCAGGGATCCTTGCACCTTCGCCATTCCTCATCCCCACTCTTCTGCTGGGCAATCAGACATTTCCTATTGCCTCTCGTCACTCTAGAACCAACTTCCCTCCTCCCTGCGCTTTGCTGCCTCCCCTCAGGCACCAGCTGAATCACCTTCCCTCCCTACACTCCTGCCCCCCGACTGCTGCCCTTGCATTTGCCTCATACTAAGGTGGAAGTGTTGCTGAAATGATCATTTGCTACTCGTGCCTTGTTTGCTTATTTTGCACTTTCTTTGCACTTACTCCTGTACCTGTTCATGTCTCTGAATGCACTTTATTATAACTGCAAAACTGTGTCTGTGCTATGTATTATGTATCCTCTGCTCCCTTCTCCCAGAGGACACCTGCAAATGAGCTTCAGCTCTGCTCCTTTCCCTCAGATCACACCTGGAAATAAGCCTCAGCTTTGCTCCCTTCCCCAAGATCATACCTAGAAATGAGCCTTAGCTCTGCTCCCTTCCCCCAGATCACACCTGGAAATGAGCTTGAGCTCTGCTCCCTTCCCCTAGATCACACTTGGAAATGAGCTTCAGCTCTGCTCCCTTCCCCCAGATCACACCTGGAAATAAGCCTCAGCTCTGCTCCCTTCCCCCAGATCACACCTGGAAATGAGCTTCAGCTCTGCTCCCTTCCCCCAGATCACACCTGGAAATGAGCTTCAGTTCTGCTCCCTTCCCCTCAGATCAAATCTGGAAATGAGCTTCAGTTCTGCTCCCTTCCCTCAGATCACACCTGGAAATAAGCCTCAGCTCTGCTCTCTTCCCCCAGATCACACCTAGAAATAAGCCTCAGCTCTGATCCCTTCCCCCAGATCACACCTGGAAATGAGTTTTAGCTCTGCTCCCTTGCCCCAAATCACACCTGGAAAAAAGCCTCAGATCTGCTCCCTTTCCCCAGATCACACCTGGAAATGAGCTTTAGCTCTGCCCCTTACCCCAGATCACACCTGGAAATGAGCCTCAGCTCAGTGTGCCTTTCCCAGTCAGCAATTTTCAAATGAATAAAATTCCAAATATGGGTGAGTGGGTGACCAGAAAACTGGTAGCAGCTGCACCAGCTTTATTCTAACAACTAGGAGTCAGGTTTTTTCTGGAGCAGAAGGATTCAAGCGGATATACCTAAAGCCGGAGTGGGCTCAATAGGTTCATTGGGTTAATAGTGAGAGGAGTAAATAAATTAACAATCAAAAGCAGTCTTAGGGTTACAGGTTTGATTCTCACTGTGGGCTGGATGTGTGTCCTTGCAGAGGGGGCAGACATAATTTATACCCAAGAAAATTACATTGAGAAAACCTATATAATCTCATTTCTTAATTTTTTAGTACATCATGGTTTGGGAGATAAGTGATGGCATCAGTATAATACTAAATCCGCTCCCTTAAAAAGCAGTTCTCTACCAAAATTTCAAATAGCTTAAAATTATCATATTTCCAACAATTATGTGTAACTTTAGTGCTGTCTAGTTTTCGTTTACATTATATTGTCCTTGGTCTACTAAATATTTCAGATAATGCTGAACGTACCTGTTTCAATGAGTTGTTGAAAAGGCATCCGACTGTTCCAAATGACCGCACAACTGCTGTTGGTGACATCACAGTCTGTTGTTATGGTGATCATTATGATGTCATAAATATAGGCACTGTGATGTCAGTACAGGATAGGCCAATGCTTTTCATACAGGCCTTTTGAATAAACTACCAAAATGTGCTATAAAACCCTAAAAAAGAAATCTGAAAATAAAAAAATTAAAAATCTCTAGTAAACTGTAATAGCTGAAACATTACGTTTGTGACACAAACTGACATGCAGAGTTGCTCTTTAATCCCAAAACAAAAAGAAAATATTTCTGTTTTTCTATTTGATTGACCAAATGAATCTTCAGCAGTGTGGTTAAACTGACACAGGCTTTGGATTCCTTACAGAACTGTCATGTCAAAATGTTTGCAAGGCAATGACAGGGGTCTCCGACAAAGAATCCGAGCCTTGCCTCTAATAGGCCATTCTGTCAGAAGTGAGGCAGCGCAGCACTGTGCAGAAGATGCTCCGTCTTTCATGTTGAACGGTGAATGCTCTCCCCACTGACAGCCTGAATTTATAATTCACTTATTTTTTTTTTTTAATAATTTTAAACTGCACAGCTCATTTCTTTTGAGCTCATAAAATGTTGAGAGATTGACAGCACAGGGACTTAAAGAAATGATGATATGGGGAGGGCTTTAAACGTCATAATATTTAGATAAATTCAGCCTGTTTCACTGATTTTATGTATTCATTATCCCCTCATTGTTTATTATTAAAGATATTTTCATAAAAACAGGATCTCTGTCTATCAGTCTTCATCTCCAACTGCTGCTCCACTACATCTTAAAACGCAACTGAAGGCTCAAGGAAAACACAGGAAATTGTAATATTTAAAGCAGCAGTCTGTTAGTCACCTCTTCTCCCACTTAGTTACATTTAAAAAATGAATTCTTTACCATCCAACAAAGCACGCTGATCCTCACCCTCTCTCTCTCACCGCCAGGTCCACATGCTGGTATCTCACCCCAGTAAAGCTTTGTGTGATTGGGAGATACTGACGGTACTCAGGCTCGGTGGCACGTGAGAGAGGATGACAATTGGCACGCTGCTTTGGATTATAAATAATTCATTTTTAAACATAATCAAGTGGGAAAAGAGGTGTTGAAGGACTGGATGGGGAAAGTGGGGACTCAGATGGCCAAGAGGCAAGTTTTACTATATTTTGGAGGCTCAAGTGTGAAGGGGGGGGGGGAATGCCTTGCAACCTACTGTGTGACACCAAAAAATGTGGGAGAGGGTGGGACAATGAATCTAAATGTAGGACAATCATCGAACATAGAGCTGCAAGCTCAGAGCACTGTGGCTTGCAGTGCTTTTTTTGTGCAAAGTTTAATTTTGATTGAGCATCATAGAGTGTTGTGAACTACTGCTTAAAATCCGAGTGTACACAGCACCTTCTCTGTGTGGACAGCACCTTTTTTATGTGGGATGCATAGGAGACAGAAAAGTTTAGAGGGATAAAATGAGGGATGTCCCTCACAATGTGTGACAGTCAGGTGGGAGGTACAATGCGACAAGGGGACACTTAAAAGCTATGTTGGGAGTCGGTACGAGTCATATCATTTTCCCGCGTGTCCCAGTTGTTTCTACAGGAAGTCCCAGACCCACAAAGCAAAAGTCTTACTGAGAGCCCTATAAAAAAAATCCAACTACAAGTGTCCGTTGTTGCAGAATAAGAGTGTGTTACACCCAGGGGAAAGGATCTCTTTGATTGGCTCGGTGCACACCCTAGATGTTCCTCACATTTTGAATAAAATGATCACTGCACTCCTGATGTGCTTTGTACCCAAAGTACTGAGTGCTTAATTTTTTAACCTAATTGCATCACTGTTACATGATAATTTACACATGGGGGAGGATATAAGAAGACTGACATTCTGAATGATTTCTTTTGTTCAGTATTCACTGTGTGTGTGTGTGTGTTCCACCAGAGTGCAGAGTGCAGGCGGGTGGGGGGGCGGTGAGACAACAGGAGTTCTGATCACTCTCTGAAGAAAGGGTTCTCAGGGGCTTCAAAACCCTGAAGGTGGACAAAGTGCCTGGTCCTGATGGGATGCATCCTAGAGTGCTGAAGGAGGTGGGACAGACACTGGCAGCACTGTTGGACAATCTGTTTAACTGCTCCCTGGAGATGGGTGGCGGTTCCAGTAGACTGGTGGGTAGCTAATGTGGTGCCGCTTCACAAGATCAGCAACAGGGATAACCCATGGAATCACAGACCAGTCAGTTTAACCTCAGCTGTGGGCAAGCTGCTGAACAGTAGGGCTGTGCAAAACAAACACTATTCAGGGCAAATCCACACAAATACTGCTCTGTCTACAAATATCATTGTAAGCAATTTGTACCTATTTGTGTTAGACCATATAAAGTAGTATTAGACCTTAGCTGAGGCTGATTTGACTCACATATGATGACTAATGTTCATAACAAGAATGCACATTTTATTGATACCTGCATATTTTATTAAAATCTCTTAAAGCCTTGATCTTGCCATGCCATGGGTGATCATTAACAACAGAAATAAGTCTGAAACTTAAAATGAAATATTTCTAAAACACTAATATATAAAA
The DNA here is from genome assembly GCA_016271365.2 of Neoceratodus forsteri. Taxonomy (NCBI): domain Eukaryota; kingdom Metazoa; phylum Chordata; order Ceratodontiformes; family Ceratodontidae; genus Neoceratodus; species Neoceratodus forsteri. The sequence goes on along the minus strand of CM028136.1, from coordinate 223,550,742 downwards.
AAATACAGATGCAAGCACAAATACAGTATCAGAAATCAATCCAGTGCACATAGAAACATAGAATTTGATGGCAGATAAGGACCGCTTGGCCCACCCAGTCTGCCCATTTCCCTACCTACTGGATAAGCTGCAGATCCTAGTTAACCAGCAGCCTACTTCTTCCTACCCCACCCCCTAGAATTGCCTTATGACTGTCCCATGCATGCTTGAATTCCACCACTGATTTTGACTCCACAACCTCCTCCGGAAGGCCGTTTCATGCATCCACAACCCTCTCTGTGACAAAATACTTCCTTAAATTACCTCTGAGCCGCCCCCCCTCTATCTTCAAATTGTGCCCTCTTGTTCTTGCACACCTCTTTTTTTGAAAGATGCTACCCTCTTGGACTTTGTTGATTCCCTTGAGGTACTTGACCCTGCACCATTTTAGTTGCCCTCCTCTGGACAGCTTCCATCCTGTCTATGTCTTTGCGGAGATTGGGTCTCCAGAACTGCACACAGTACTCCAGATGGGGTCTCACCAGCTGTCTGTACAGAGGGATAATAACTTCTTGTTTTCTACTGGTGATGCCTCTCCCTATGCATCCCAGTATCCCCCCAGCCCTCCTTGCTTCCCTCTCACATTGCTTGCCCACCTTTAGGTCATCTGATATGACTACCCCCAGGTCCCTTTCCATTTTTGTTGTTGTTAGTATCTCACCCCACATTGTGTACTCTTCCCCTGGGTTTTTGTTTCCCAGGTGCATTACCTTGCACTTCTTAGCATTGAATCTAAGTTGCCATACATTTGACCATTCCTCTAACCTTGCCAAGTCCCTTCTCATCCTTTCCACCCCACCCCGTGCATCAACTCTGTTGCAGATCTTTGTGTCATCTGCAAAGAGACATACTTTTCCTTCCAGTCCTCCTGCAATGTAACATAAAGACATTGAAGAGGACCGTCCTAATACTGAACCCTGCGGTACCCCACTAGTAACCCTCCTTTCTTCTGAGTGGACTCCATTTACTATTACTCTCTGTGTCCTATTCTCCAGCCAATTCTTTACCCAGGCTGTCATCTTGGGACCCACTCCCAGGCTGGCTAACTTGTATATTAATCTTTTGTGTGGGACTGTGTCAAATGCCTTGCTAAAGTCTAGGTAGGCCATGTCCACAGCCCCTCCCTGATCTACTACTTTGGTCACCCAGTCAAAGAAATCTATCAGATTCGTCTGGCATGACCTTCCTGCTGTGAATCCATGCTGCCTAGGGTCCTGTGCCCCTCTGGCCTCTAGATACTTGACAATTCTTTCCTTCAGAAGTGATTCCATCATTTTCCCTATCACTGAGGTTAAACTAACAGGTCTGTATTTTCCTGCTTCTGCCTTGCTCCCACTTTTGTGAAGGGGAATCACATCTGCCCTCCTCCAGTCCTCGGGTACCACCCCATCCTCCCATGATTTGTTAAAAGGGTAGTCAGTGGTGTCACTAGTTCTACCCTTAGTTCTTTAGAATTCTAGGATGAATCCCATCAGGCCCCATTGCTTTGTCCACCTTCAGTTTTAAGAGTTCTTTCAGAACCCTTTCTTCTGTAAATGGGCTGGTATCAACTTCTGTATCCAGAGTGTTTCTACTGTTTGTTTTATGTACCTTCCCTCTTCATTTGTAAATACTGAGCAAAAATATTTGTTTAGTATCTCTGCCTTTCACAGTCTCCCTCTGCCCACCCTCCTCCCTCCCTTTATTAAGCCTCACTATCCCTCCTTGGTCTTCCTTCGCTCCCTGATGTACCTATAAAAGGTTTTATTCCCCTTCTTAACTGAGTTGGCTATCTTTTCCTCGGTTTGGGCCTTTGCTGTTCTGACTGCCTTCCCAGCCTCCTTTTGCTTTAACTGATACAGTTATCTGTCCTGCTCTTTCTGCGATTCCTTGTACTTCCTGAATGCTTTCTTTTTCTCTTGAACCTTCACTGCCGCTTCCTTTGAGAACCATAGTGGTTGCTTACATCATTTTGTTTTATTTATTTGCTTCACACAAAGGCTCGTTACCTCTGTGATGGCAGTTTTTATTATTTCCCATTGTTCTTCCACCCCTCCTTCCTGCCCATTTGCTAGTGCATTCCTTAGGCACTCACCCATTTTAGCAAAGTCAGCCCTCCTAAAGTCCAGTACTTTTTCTTTGTGCGCTTGACTCTATTGCTGTGTTTATTGTGAACCATACTGTTCGATGGTCGCTAGTTCCCAGATGGCTACCCACTTCTACATCTGTGATCCTCTCTCCATCTCCATTTGAGAGAATCAAGTCTAATATTGCTCCCTCTCAAGTGGGCTCCAGTACTAGTTGTCTAAGGCATGCCCCCTGTAGGGCATCTAGAATAACTCCACTCTTCGAAGTGGCAGCTGCAACTGCACTCCAGTTAACATCTGGCATATTCAGATCACCCATCAGCAATATCTCCCCTTTTTCTGCCATTCTAAGTATACTTTCTATCATTTCCTTGTCCATTTCCTCCCCCTGAGAAGGGGGTCTGTCTACAACCCCTGTGCGGATTGTGGTGCCATTGCCTGTCTCCAAATTTACCCACAGTGCTTCTTCTCCTCCCTGTTTACCCTTTTATCTGTTGCTTTGATTCCTTCCCTTATGTAAAGAGCTACTCCTCCTCCTCTTTTACCCTCCCTGTCCCTCCTGTAGATAGTGTATCCTGGTATGTTTATGTCCCAGTCATGGTTTTGTGTGTACCATGTTTCTGTGACTGCCACGATATCTAGATGTTCCTCCTCCATCAAGGCCACTAATTCAGGAAGCTTGTTACCCAGACTACGGGCATTGGTACTCATTGCTCTCCATTTTTTGATGGCTTTACCTTCTGTTGCAGCATCCCCCACTGACCGTTCTACCTCAGTCTTTTTCTCATTTAGTACCCTGTTTTGTAGGGAGAGGCTGGGATTTTCCTGCTGCTTGTCAGTGCCTCCCCCCTTTGACTAGTTTAAAAGCTTGCCAATGAAGCATTTAAACTGATTGCTCAAAAGACTTGTTCCCTTCCTGGACAGATGCAGACCATCCTGCCAGTATAGGCTGGTGTCCCTCCAGGTGGAACCCCAGTCCCCAATGAAGCCAAACCCCTGTGCTCCGCACCATTTTTTCAACCATTCATTAAACTGCATGGTGCTAATTACCTTCGCCTCCCCCATGCCTTTGACAGGCAGCACCTCTGAGAAGGATACTGTGTGTGCTACTTGTCTTAGCCCTCCCCAACTCTGCAATGTCCTCCTGCACTGCTCTAATCTCATGATGAGCCAAGTCATTTGTCCCTAGGTGGACAATTACGTCCAGCTCAGACTCCCTTGCAGCTGTTCTCGAATCCTGAGGATGCTTCCTGTCCCTCCAAGCCATGGCGCCAGGCAGGCACCTTGCTCAGTTTTCCCAGCTCCCCAGTTCTATACCTACCTTTGGAGTCCCCACCAGGAGCTGCTTCCTTTCCCTGTGGTGTCCTCTGCCTCCTTCCTGTGGGCCTCCCTTGTGACAGTTGTCATCAGTCTTCTCTGCGGGTGCATCCATACGGGAGCTATGCTCCCCCAGAATGGTGTATGGATTGTGGAGTGGAACAATTGACTGGGTGTGCCTCTGTTCCACCATCCTCACCCTCCCTGAGCCCACTGTGGTCCAACTGCTGTGCTTTCTTCGCAACCTCTGAGGTAGTGGTGGTGGCGCTAGTGCTCCCTGGATGGGGGAGGTTCCCTTCCTACTATCCAGTGTGGCCTGGTGGAAGGTTTCCTTACTACTGTCCAGTGCGGCCTGAAGACGGGCAACTTCCTCCCTCATGTCAGATAGTTGTCTGCAAATAGGGCAGCATCTCAGCCTCCAGAAAGACTCCCGGAAGACTGCTGCCCCACAACCATTACATTGCACTACTCCCCACATGTTTATCTACTTTTTTTTTGTTTGTTTGTATTTGTGTGTGTGTGTGTGTGTGTGTGCTGTGTGCGTGTTGTATGATTATATAGAAATATATATATTATACAATGTGTATGCTTATATTGTCAGTGCAGTGTGCTAGAGAGGATATGACAGTGATATGCACCTTGCACTCTTGAGGAAATGATGTCAGAACCTCAGGTATAAAGGAACTATTTCCAGAGGTGGGTGGGGTGAGGGTGGGAAGGGGTTGGGCCTAAACTGTGCCCTCACAAAACAATCAGCTAAAAGCTCTCACCCCCGCTCATGAGTGCCTTCCTGTCAGCAAGATACCTTACACAACAATTTGACAGAGAAAGTACCCTGCTAATCAAACAGAGAAAATCCAGACATCCAAGTCAGACACAGGTAAACCTCTCCAGCCCAAAACAGCCTGGTGGTTTGTTAGCCACAAAGGAAAATCAAATATGCAGTTATTTCAGCCCTTCTGAAGATGCTGAACAAGATAAGCAGTTTTGAAAACCCCTTCCTGAATTAAAAACTAAAACAATTAAACACAAAGCAATATCACTGTAAAAGTGAGGAAAACTTCTCTCAGATGTAAGCAAGAGAGAGAGATTAGTTACAGATATCTAGTCCAATATAGTATATCCCATGCAGCTTCTCAGTTGTTTCAAAGCACACCCAGTACACAACTTGGAAGAAGATGGACTTCTGTCTCAAACAGGATCACACCAGTAGTTTTTAGTAATTGAACAATGCTGAAATGGCAAGCTAGACAATTGGCTGTGATGCACAACCCTGCTGAAAACCACCATTAAGGAACAAATAACTGAATTATTTGAGGCAAATGTGTTGCAGGACAGGAGGCAGCATGGGTTTGTACCAGGGAAATCTTGCCAAACTAACCGTGCTCGGCTTCTTTGACTGGGTCACAACAGCAGTGTACAGGGGTCAAGCAGTGAATGTGGTGTTGCACCACAACTTTAGCAAGGATTTTGAGTGCGCATAAGCTGAAGACTAATGAAGAAGCTGGGTAACCTGTGGGTAGGGGAATAACTGATCAGGTGGAGAGGGAACTGGCTGGGAGGCAGGATGCAGACGGTGGTAATCAATGGAGCACACTCCATGCCCAGGGGAGTCATAAGTGGGGCAACACCAGGACTGGTGCTCTTCAGTATCTTAATTTGCAATACAGGAGGGGGATACAGAATAAGGTGTGTCTCTTTGCTGAGGACACAAAGATATGCAGCAGAGTGGACACAGAGGAGGGAGTTAGGGAAGTGAAAAGAGACCTGGAAAAAACTGGACCCTGTTCTGGATTTCGGCAACTAAAGTTCAATGCAAAAAAGAGCAAGGTGATGCACAAGTGTAGAAAGAACCCTAAAACAGACTACTGGGTGGGGGAGTAAGGGTGGTGCAGACAGCTGAGGAATAAGACCTGGGGAATCATCATTAGTGACTGCCTCAAGTCCACTGCACAGCACGACAAAGCATATGGGTAGGCAAATAGGATGCTGGGATATAAAGGAAGGGGATTTGATAGTAGGAGGAAGGAGGTGACCTGCTGCCCAAACAGTACAGAAAGGCTGCGCAAAAGTCAATAGTGGCGTCACAGTGTGTACAAGTTCAGATACTCACAGAAAGAGACAGGCTTGACACTTATCCAGGACACATAGCTCAGGGGCTGCTCATATACTGAAAGACGTTATTCAGAGATCCAAATAAGGTATAAAAAAAAAAAACATCACACCAGAGGGGAGTTGTGTGAGGGTTTTTTATTTGTACTCTGATGTTGACCCTTTCAGTGAGTACATGATACTGCCCCTGCACGGGCCCCTGGTAAAGTCACACCTGGAGTACTGCATGCACTTCTAGAGTCCACATCTATAAAAGGACAGAGACCACATGAAGACCTACAAAGGAGGATTACAAAGGTGATCCAAAGGTAGCAAGGGAGGTTGTACAGAAACATAGAAACTTAGGGCTCAGTTTTAAAAGGGCCAACTTTGGTGCAAGTTGCCTGCGCCAAATAGATATGATGCAAGTGGCACCTTGTGTCAACATTTGCGGTAATCCCAACTGTAGAATGCAGAGTGCATTGAAATTGGGATGCCTTGTGCCTCAGCTGCCCTAGTTCACCCCTGCAGTAGAAGCACCCTTGTGCCATGGCAGGGTTGCACCATCCCCTTTTTTAGATGTCTGGAAGCCCTGCCATGGATACAACAGGGGGCTCAGGTTGGACCAGCCAGAAGGTGATCTAAGGGCCATGTGCCACTGCCAGACACTACAGCAATTGGGGGAGCTGCAGCAGAGGGCCAGGGGCAGAAGGAGCACAGGGGGTGCCTATGGGGCATTGGGAACACTGCAACAGTGTCAGAGTGGTGAGATGGCACCTGACAGGGGTACCATGGGCAATGGCAGACAGCTGATCAGCCCAGGTAGTGGGGGGTTGGACAGGATGGAACATGACTTGGCCCCAGGTGGGCATAGCCCTGGCAGCTGCCCCACAGGTGCCACACTCCCAAACCATGTAGGTGGGAAGTGGTGGCTGCAGGTTGAGGGCTGCCAGTGGTGGATGAGAACATTTTCTGGGCACCACAACAGTCCCCTGGTATCTAGTCCCCCCTACATTGTGGTAGACTGCCTCCTTCCCACACAGTTGGGGACTATGGCACCTCTGGGGCAGGTACCAGAGCTGTGCCCACCTGGGGCCAGGTCACGGCCCATCCCTGTCAACCCCCAACTACTGGGGCAAATCAGTTGTCTGCCATTGCGCATGGCACCCTTGCCAGGTGCTACCTCACCACCCTGGCAGAGCTGCTGTGTCCCAGATGCCCCATAGGGCACCCACCATGCTTCTTCTGCACCCAGACTCCTCCTGGCAGACATATTCACCCACCCCACCTTCATGGCCCCTCTAGTGTTGTGCCGGATGGGGGGGTGGATCCCTGCGTCTAACCTTGCAGATGCACCACATGTTTGGCACAAGCCTGCGGCAACTCCTGGGTCTTTGGCACAGGGATCCCTGTTTTATAAAATTGGGTGCAGAGTCCCTGATGCACCTGGAGTTTGCCACATCCCTAAGGCAACACAACTTGCACCAGGCTAAGGACTCTTAAAATTGGGCCAATAGAATTTGTCATCAGAAAAGGACTGCCAGGTCTACCCAGCCTGCTCAAGAGTTTCCTACCTACTGTACCTCTGCAGACCCTAACTGGTCTCCTGGAAGCCTCCCTTACCCTGTTTCCATACTGCTATGCTCATATGTTTATCCTATGCATGTCTGAAGCCTTCCACTCTTCAAGCCTCAACAGCTTTGTTTGACAGTCAGTTCCATGCTTCTACCACTCTTTTTGTGAAGAAGCACTGTATTTCCTCACATCCTTCTTGAAATCTCCTGTCTTCCATTTCACTGCATGTCATCTGGTCCTGGAGCTCTTTTTGCTTTGGAAGAGGCTTTGGCTTCCTCTCTGCACTCTGTTTGCCCCTATGAGTTACTTGAAGGTTGTGACCATGTCACCCCTTGCTCTTCTGTCCTCCATGGTGTACATATTGAGATCACTTAGTCTCTCCTCATAGGGCTTACCTTGCAACCCCTGCACCATCTTATTTGCCCTTCTCTGAACTGCCTCCACCCTGTCAATACCTTTCCTGAGATGTGGTCTCCAGAACTGGACACAGTACTCAGGTGGAGGCATACCAGTGAGCGGTACAGTGGCAGTGAAACTTCAAACCATGGCATCCTTTGATGTCACCCAGTGACAGCATGTACACAGTGAACAACACTGGGCATGATTCAAGCCCTGCAGCATTCTACAGCTGAGCGCAGCCACTCCAGACATGGAATAGCCCAGAAGAACCTGCTGTGCCCTGCCCATGACGTAGGACTCAAACCACCACAAAACAGTACTGGGAAATAAAGAAACATAGAAACATAGAATTTGACAGCAGATAAGAACTGCTTGGCCCACCCAGTCTGCCCATTTCTCTACCTAATGGATAAGCTGCAGATCCTAGTTAACCAGCAGCCCACTTCTTTCTACCCCCACCCCCTAGAATTGCCTTATGACTGTCCCATGCATGCTTGAATTCAACCACTGTTTTTGACTCCACAACCTCTTCCGGAAGGCCGTTCCATGCATCCACAACCCTCTCTGTGAAAAAAATACTTCCTTACACTACCCCTGAGCCGCCCCCCCCTCTATCTTCAAATTGTGCCTCCTTGTTCTTGCACACCTCTTTTTTTGAAGGAAGTCCTAAATAGCCTCCCAGGTGATCCAAAAGAACTTCACAGTTCACCAGGTCAAACACAAATGAGAGATTAAGAAAGACCATAATGGACAGAAGCTGTCTGTCTCTTGCCATGATAAATTCACTGAACAACTGAACTAGGGCAGTTTTAATGCTGTGGCAAGGCATACTACCTGACTGGAGAGGATCACGGATGTGATATTTTTTCCAAGTGAGTGTCTAGATGCACTGCCACCACCCTCTCAACCACCTTCCCCAAAAACGCAGATTTAAGACAGGCCAGTAATTTGCAAGAAGTTCAGGGTCCAGGAATGGTTTCTTTAGGAGGGGTCTCGCCAACTCCTTCTTCAATGTGGTTGGAAAGACTCTCCCATCCGAGGAGCACCTGATAAAATCTGCAATAACTGGAAGCAGGGTCTCCCAGCAGATCACAATAAGCATCCAAGTAGTTCCTGGGTCCAGTATACAGCAAATGGGACGCAGCCCAGAGATTACCCAGAGCACTTCATCCACCAAAACTGGCTCAACACCCCTCCTCCGATGGCAAATCTCCAATGCTTATCCTCGACTGGGTAATGGTGGACCATGACAAGCTGCTTGAGGTGGCCCCAGCCCTAATGGAGGATAACTTCTCATGGAAGAACCAATTAAACTCCTCACATCTTTCTGCAGAAAGCATTCTTCTGATTAAACTCCTCACATCTTTCTGCAGAAAGTATTCTTTCACTGTGGAGACAGTGTGGGTTTAACAACCTGCCACAGCGTGGAAGAAATCAGCTGGTCAGTTCTTCCCTGCAGCAATCACCCATGACAGGAACTTTGTCTTTTCAGGGTGTTGATTACCTGCTTGCACTCATTATAATGAGTCCTCAATTCCAACCTATCCTCCACCAACTGAGACCTCCACCAAGAATGCTCCCCCTCCTTAATGTATGTTTCTGTATGTGAAGTCCATTTTCACAAAGCCTCCTCAAACAGACACTGACCATATGTCTTAGAAGCTGCTCTGTTTGACTAGTCATAATAAATATGAGAAGAGATGCTATATCTCAGTTCAGCTATCCTTGGTAAATAAGCTGTAAAAAGGAAAATGTAGGCCCAGTCGAGTGGTGCTGGTAGAGCACATCACGCTTCCCCTTCCCTGGAACAGTGGAGACATGAAAGGGCCTTGGAGGGAAAGTACTGTTAGACCCATGAGTTGGACTTGAATTTTTTTTTTTAAGTTGGCAATGCATTGGCAACTCATATAGTGTTGTTTTGCAACACTTTAGAAGCTTAAGAGCAACTTTTATAAATTGGTTTTGCAACTGAACTGGAACACATCTGCAGTGCTGTCACAGTGTTATGTAAAACTAATCTCCAACTCTATGGCAACTGTTTTTGCAAGGCTCTGTGCTGGATGCAGCAACAGCTATGCAACTCATTGAGAAATGCAAAAGCAACTTACTGGTGTAACAGTTCAATGCAAATTGTACTGTAGTGCTACCATACTTGGGGGCATGGTGACTTTGCTCTTCCAGCACCTCATGTGGTGGGTTTGTGGAAGCAATAGGCATCATGGGTGATCACACAACATTCTGCCTTCCCCCAGGCCAGTGCTTGTGAGACCAGTCACAGAGAGAAGGGCTTAGGGTGGAGTTTGAAAAGATAAAACTCCTTGACACACACAAATGATATGTGTGCAGCAGCACAGTACTTGCTCCCAACCAAGTCCCTAAGTTGGTTACACTTTATTTTAAGTGTCTGTTTCAATGTAACTAATCATTAAGTACATGCAACAAGGTAGTTACATTGTAGTTACATGTTTTTTGCATGCAACTACATTGCAGTTACAATGCAGTTACAGTGTAGTTACAATGTAACTACAGCATAGTAAACTGGCACTTAAGGTGTAACCTCTAACTCATACTGGTGCATAGGCAGACAGCATGTAAGCTTGAGAAGACTGCCACAGCTTCTCGAGGTCCACAATGGAGGGCTGTTTCTGTAGGTTCCCTCCCAACACTGGTAGCTTGCATCAGAGTTTGGGGAGGTCACGTTGTGAGATGGATGGACAGCAATTCCCAGGACTAAAGTAGGAAAAATATGAGTGCCTCAGAAGAATAAATAGTAGATTCCGCCCCGGAAAAAATGATATGATGGGAAAACAAACTCAGAATTTATTATTCAGTGCAGAAATGAGCAGACAGTTGTGTGACCCATTTTGGATTCTGATCTGGATTAATCTGAGCCCGTCTGTGCTGGGTGAAATACAAACATATGAACATATGAAATTTGCCAGCAGATAAAAGCCAAATGGTCTGTCAAGTCTGCTTGATTGTGCAGCTAGCACCCCTTATTCTGCAGCTGCCCCTCCCTCTCTTCCCCCATCCCATGACCCTCCCTCTTACCCTTTCCCATCCCCTTTTGAAGCAGTCCACTGTTCTACTGGATACCACTTCTGCTAGTAAAGCGTTCCACCCAGCCAATACCCTCTCTGTAAAAAAGTGTCTCCTCATCGCCGTCCTGAACCTTCCTCCCTCCAGTCTCATATCATGGCCCTGGGTGCCCCTTCCCTTCCTTACTTTGAACAGCCCCTCCATATCTGTCTTGTTTATTCCTTTCATGTACTTGAAGGTTTCAATCATATCCCCCCGTCCCTCCTCGAGTACGTGTTCAACTCCCTCAGCCTACTCTCGTATGATAAGTTCCCCAGACCATGGATCATCTTTGTCATCCTGCGCTGCACCTGCTCCAGTAACTTGACATCCCTCTTCAGGTACGGGCACCAGAACTGCAGGCAGTACTCCAGATGTGGTCTAACTAGTGATCTATATAATGGCAGAATCACCTCCCCCCTCCTCAAGGATATACCCCTTGCAATACAATCCAGCATTTTGTTGGTCTTTGCAGCTGCCTTTCTACACTGTGCTGAGTTGTTCATTGATCCCGTAATGAGCACCCCCAAATCTATTTCCTCCTCTGTCATGGCTAACTGCACTCCCCCAGCTGGTAGCCCCTCCTTGAGTTTTTTGCCCCAAAGTGCAGCACCTTGCACTTTTTGGCATTGAACCCCAGTTGTCAGGTGTCCGACCAGGTTTCCAGCTTTGCCAGATCATCCTACAACCCCTGCCATCCCCAGACCATTCACCACTGCTCCTATCTTCATGCCATCAGCAAACAGGCTGCTCTTGCTCTTGATGCCCACTGATATGTCAGCAATGAATATCCCTAACAACACTGGCCCCATCACTGAGCCCTGTGGAACACCGCTTGTCACCGCCCTTGGGGATGAGAGCTCTCTACCAACCACCACCCTCTGTTGTCTTCCCTGAAGCCTGTTCACCTCCCATCTCACCAACTTCACACTGGCCCTTGTGCCTTCTAACTTGCTTCCTAGCCTAACATGCAGCACCAAGTTGAATGCCTTACTGAAGTCCAGGTACAGGACATCCACTGCATGGCCCTCGTATAATTGTCTGGTTACCCAGCCATAGTAATCCACCAGGCTGGTTTGGCAGGATCTGACACTGACAAAGCCATGCTGTCTGCTGCCCTGCATCCCATTGGCCTCCAGGAGTGACACCAGCCTCTCCTTCAGGATAGTCTCCATCAGCTTACCCACAATGGATGTGAGGCTCACCAGTTTGTAGTTCCCCAGTTCGTCCTTGGGGCCACTGTTGTGGAGGGCACCACATGAGCCATCTTCCAATCATGAGGTATACACCCTGATTGTAGTGAGGTACTGAATAGGTCTGCCAAAGTTCCCACCAGGACCTCGGCCAGTTCCTTCAGTACCCTGGGGTGAATGCCATCCGGCCCTGGTGCCTTGTCCTCCCTCAGTGTTCTAAAGCCCTCCAGAACCCTTCCCTTCATGATTTCCCCATCCATCAACCCCTTCCCCTCTATTCCTGCCCCCCCTTGGGTATCACCCCCACCACTCTTTTGTAAATACCAATAGAAATAGTCATTTAGTGCTTCTGCCTTTTCACCCCTGCTTTCACTCACCCCCTTCCTAATCCTTACTATATGATCCTTACAGTTCCTTTTCCCGATGTACCTGAAGAAATCTTTTCCCCCTTCTTATGCCCTGTGCCAGCCTGAACTGCTTAGACACCTTGGCTGCCCTTACTGCCCTTGTCACTTCCTTCGATTCCTTCAGGTACTCCTTCCTTCAGGCAAAGCCGTAGGAAGGCATTTTGGTGCCCTGAGCAAGAGATAAATTTTGCGCCCCCCCCAAAAAAAATAGCCAGGGGTCTGGGGCTGCAAGGCCCCCCGAAGCTCTGGGGTGGCTACATGCTCTGTGGTGAGTTTTGGGGCTTTTCTTGAAGGGAAAAACATACTTTTTTTTATATGTTCCCTAACCCTGATTTCAGGGAAAATTTTGCCCCACAGAATCTGAGGTGTGGGAGAATCTGGCTGGCTGGCATTGGAGTGTGCAGCAGCAATTGTTGTGGACAACTGGCTGACCAACAGTGCCATCAAACACCCACCCTATATGCATTTTTGAAATACACTGTGATATCATATGATAGTACCACTGTTCATGAGGTGGGGTCCCAAAAAGCCCATGTTGAAAATTTGGAGTCAAAATACGAACATACGCCCGGGAGTTAGAGTATCCAATCATAATGCCCCACCCTATACATATTAACAGTCATCGGAGGTGCGGCTTGGGGTCATCGGCCATAATGCTCACACCATTCCACCCCCCACCCTGCAGCCACTGACAGGCATCGAGATGTGCCTTGGGGTCTTCAACCCTAACTTTCACCCCATCCTCCTATACTGCACCAATCTCAGCTTATTTCCTTATGGAATGTGGTGAGAGTAAAGGCCGAAGACCACAAGGCATACCATGACACCTGTCAGTGTCTACAGGGTGGGGTGAAGTGGACTGGCGTGTTATGGCTGACAACCCAAAGGCACAACCCAAGGCCTGTCAGTCTCTGCAGGGTGGGGGTGGGGGTTTGTGTTAGTTCAATACTTCACTGCTATTCCTATTATGCATCTCTCTAACTCATGCAGTACCAATGCCAATACCAGCAAGCAAACATTCGGCATTGACAAATGCTTGTGTTTTCTATGCAAGTGCTGTCACCCAGATGAACTGTTTGGGAATTGAATGGAAAGGCTTTGATGTTACCTTTATAAACTCCACGTGCTACTACTGAATATTTTAAAAAAGTATGCAGATGTACTGCTAAAAGTTATTCTGTCTTACTTGGCAAAGCTTCAGCTTGCTTTTTGTGTTGCTCATGTAGCCATCCACAGTTGTGAAGGATCTCCCTGGCTGCAGAAAGAAGCCAGAGAAATTGAACTACTCTGCAATGTGTTGATTACTGCAACTGATCAACACTAGAAAGCAATACTTTAGAAAGTGGCTTTAGATAGGACATGGACTCTAAAATTATGTTTGAATCGGAAGCAAACAAATCAAGGCTTTAAAAAAAAATTATGAAATTAGTGCAACTAAACTAAAGTACTGTATGAGGAATGGCATAGGTTACCAACAACAGTATAACATTGGAAACACCAAATGGTGTACCAAACCCTATAGCCAGTGCCAGCACGAGAACAAATAACATTAGAAGATGAGGACACCCAATGATGGTCGATGACAGAGAGTGAGAATTGACAGCAGCACCTTGACTCCAAGGAAACACTGGCAGTTTTGCAAATTCCATCCACAGAAACAATGGGAATTCTTTTTTTTTTGTTTAGTTCCCCATCCAGTGACTCACAGCCCATTTTAACCAGTAAGCTACAATGTTTTAGCACGCATGCATCTGGGTTCTATAGGTGGAGTCTCATGACCAGGATATATGTGCATCAAAAGTACCTTACAGGTCTAGGAGAGTCACGAATCTCGAGAAAAATAAAAAGAATTTACCAGTTTTGCTGTTAGAAAAAAAGAGTCTAGCTTTTCAGTGTGGACTTATCCCTGTTTGTCAAGCCCTAGGGTTTTAACAATAAACAGTTAGCTAGCTACATTAGCTGGTTAGGTGGCAGTGACACCTCACAATAGATGGTCAAAAGACAATTTTTATAGACCGCCAGTCTCTTACTTTAATAAATTCTTAATTATGCCACAGTCCACAGCGTCCTCTAATACAATGACTCCTCCAACATTTGCAGCATCCCATCGTCCTTTACCAGTTTACATTTCCTTCTACCTCAATTACCCCTCTATTGCCTTTTCCCCTTTTAACTTCTTCTGCAATAACCCCCTCATCCTGCCAAAGTTCACAATATTGAAGTCCAGACTCCAAGACTTCTATGTTATGTCTCCTGAGTGAGCGAGCAGTCAGTCAGCAGTCAATCATCATGCCTACTTACTGGGCGGGTGGGCCTGAGCCTGGCTTTGTGATCGAGTCAAGAATCATCATCCATACAGTGTGAGAGAGTCATTCTTCTCCACGAGAGAGTAGTCTTCTGGTCCACGGCTGCGCTGCTCAGTGCTTTGCTCTGCTGCTGCTGAATCAGCAGCAGCAGAGCACTGAACAACACAGCCATGGACTAGACTACTCTCTCGTGAAGAAGAATGACTCTCTCAAACTGTATGGACGATGATTCTTGACTTGATCACAAAACCAGGCCCAGGCCTACCCGCCCAGTAAGTAGGAGTACCGTCGGAGCAGAGTGCTTAGTGTGGGCAGCCCTCAGACAGGGCAGCGTGGCTGTGCATAATTGTTGCTTTTGCTTCACTTATACAATAAAATAAATCTCTCAATGTCTCCTTGCTCTCTTCTTGCTCTCTCGCTCGCTCCATCAGACTGTCACCCTCTCCAACAACCACTACCTTACCTCTAACTGGCACTTCCCCTCTCATTCTCACACCACACGCTCAGCAGTCCGCCCATACCTTATACTAATTGGCGGCCATCTCACTGGCCCACAGCTTCTCTACCACCTGAATTTTTGATTGAGCAAGTTGGGCGACCAAGCCGACCATGTGACCACCAACCCCCGTCCTTGGTCCACAGATGAGCCTCTGCTGACAGCCATTAGTAACTACAGAAGAAGAACACAAATAAAAAAACATTTAAACCTACAGTGCAGCTCAGCAACTGTGCAAGTGAATTGGGCATGGACAGTGAGCATTTCATTCATTTGAACTGCGCCCGGGGCGGGTGCACCACCCGCCCCACCCTTCCTACAGGTACTGCCTTCAGAAAATGTTAAGGTACAAGGCAGGCAACCCCTTAGGGCCTGGTTCTCCTGGAATATGATGCAGATAATACTTGCACATCCAAGGCAGCTGCCTTGAGGGTGGGGGGAGCGCAGTCTGGATCAGAATCCAAAAAAATTCGGCAATCCTTAATTCAGGATAAATGGACCGCTAGTGTTCTTGTAAGTTTGTCAAAGTGCTAAAAGGGCCTTGAAACATTTTTTCTTCCACTATGCTATATTTTTTTTGTGGTGGGGGGGGTTACAGAATTTTCATCTCTACACCCACATCATGGGCAGCTCACTGGGAAGAATCCCACCCCTTCCCATCCTCTCATATCGTTATGGCAGCAGTACCACCTAACAACCACTTCTGAAATGCTGACACAAGAATGTTCCAAATTATTAGCCCAGCAATTGGGTCTGAAGAGACCAAATAATTTAAAATCTAATGATACGTAGCGTTTATAATAAGCGTTTCCAATTATCCATTAACTTTTTTAATCTCACACTTTCACTGTGTTGCTGCATATTACATTTGACCATTTCTTGATGATCTTCCTGTTATTTAATTTGTTTTTTGTTGTTACAGAGCCTGAGCCATTGATTGGACTCACGCTATACTTTCATATTTAATTACCCTTAATATGCCTATTAGCTACAGCATTCTCTCTTGGCTCCCTCTCTTGGTTTGCACAGAGCTCTGTAATACAGTCTGTATGAAGGGCACTTCTATATGAAGCCATATCCCTTTCCTTAGTGTCCTATAACTAGTTAGCACCCCTTGTATAACCCCACCGTGAACACGATCACTTAAGAGCATCCCCTAGTGTTTCAGCAAGCCCATATCAAATTCATCATTTTTTCCCTGAGCGTGATGGCCATCTAAACATTTAAAATCCACAACAAAAAACATCAGTTGGCATGCTTGTTTTTAGGTCACACAGTGAGACTTAATCCCTCTTTATGGAAAAAATCATAATGGGCCAAATGGTTTAAGGTAGTTATAACAGCAATGTTTTAGGTGTCAGCAAGAGTGCAGAAGGAAAAGTGAAACAAGGACACATCATCTGTCATGATGATTTCTTCCACAAATGCAAAAATAAGTAAATTACCAATATCATGACACCCTCTTGAACTAACTTTACCAAAAATGGGGGACCTATTTTTACGTTTTTATGCATAAAACCATTTAAACCCCATGTCATTTTCATAAAACTTTTTTGATAGGTGTAGAATCTGGTTATGAACAGGGCTGTGCAACAGACTGATTTTTATGTTGCTTCGCGCTTGCCTGCCAGCCAACATCTTGCAGTAGTAGCAGATTTGGAGGCGCGGTCATTGTTAGGCGAATGCAGGGCACACATCAGTAGGTGCGTCCCACATTCCCCAATAAGTCAGCAGCAGGCGCTGACATCATGCATCCCTAATATGGCAACCAGATCTAAGAAGAGGTCTGCTGCAATGAGAGCAAAACTCTCATGCAGCGGGACTACAACATGCCTCCGGCGTCGCATAACATGGCGGCAGTGACTGCCGCCACCTCCTGTCACAATGCCGATGGGGAGCCTTCCTCATCAGCATAATGGCGCCCCTCCATTTAAAATGTATGCCGAGGGTGCTCAATCCCCTCGGCATCATGCATCCCCAACAGTTTTCTTTGCTGATGGGGGTCCAATCTTGGCATTCATCCCTGTCCCCATTTATTTTGCTGATGGGGAGCTCACTCCCCATTGGCATAATGTCTCCCACTTTTGCTGTGTGCGTGGGGGTGCCCAGTCCTCCTCGGCTCATATCCCTCCTTCAGTATGTACAAGCGGGGTGCCCAATCCCTCGTTGGCTACAGCATTCCCCCAAAACACTTAGGTGGCATGCTGTGAGCCCACCCCAGCATGCCAAATCCCCTGCAAAAGAAAAACCATCCCGCAATTTATTTATTTTTTTTTATAAATCTTTAAAAAAGAAAACGGTTCCTTGCGGTCTCCATGCCCCCTTCCACAACCCGTGCCCACCCTCTGTGCACCCTGCCTCCCCACACCCCCCTCACCCCATACTTACCTTCAGAGTCTGGCGCGACGATCTTCGGTGGACCGGGAACACGTCTGCATGCTTCAAAGCTGACCACGAACTGAGGAAATGCCAATAAGCTGTATAATGGCATAAATAGGGTTTTTTTTTTAACTTTGGTGCATATCTCAGCCATTTTTGGGAATTTTGGCAACCAATTTTCAACATGGGGTCATTGGAACCCCTCCTTATAAATTCAGGCACTGTCACTGCGTTATTCAGTCCAGAAAGGTGATTTTGCGGTCATTGCACTGAATCACCTTTCAGGACTGATTAATGAAATGACAGTGTCACTGTTCATGAAGGGGGCTCTCAAAAAGCCTATGTTGCAAATTTGGTGGGAAAAATCCAAAAAATGGCTGTTTTACCAGCGTGTGTTGCGCAGTTTCCATGCATGCTCGTAACTTCATGAATTTGTAATATTTGCATTCCAGATTTTCAACATTGGCATTTTCACACCTCCTTATGAACAGTACAGCTGTCATTTTACATATCCTGGCTGAAATGTGTTTTGCGTTAAGGCGCAGAATAGCCTTGATCGCTGTGTGAAATCAGTTTTGAGACAGTTTTCAAGACAGACAGTGACACTGTTCATGAGCAGAAGTCCTAAAATGCCTATGTTGAAAATCTGGTGATGAGATTCCATAAAATGACTGTTACAAGTGTGCGTTGCGCAGTTCCCACGCACCCTTGTAACTTTGCAAATTTGCAATATTTTCATGCCAGATTTTCAACACTGCCATTTTTTCACACCTCCTTATGAACAGTACAGCTGCCATTTTTTCACATCCTGCCCTAAATGTGTTTTCACACCTGTGGCGTACAATGGTGTGGTCACTGGGCCAAATCAACGTTTCAGACAAATTAAAATCGCAGTGCCACTGTTCATGAGGGGAGGTCCCAAAATGCCTACATTAAACATGTGGTTAAAAAAATCCCAAAAATAATTGGGTTACGGACGTGTGTTGCTCAGTTTCTATGCATGCTCATAACTTCATCAATTTTTCATATTTTCACTCCAGATTTTCAACGTTGCCATTTTTTTACATCTCCTCATGAACAATACATTTGTCATTTTCCACATACTGCCCAAAATGTGTTTTCATCCCTGTGTCGCCAAATGGCATCGCCGCTGTACAAAACCACCTTTCAGCTAACAAACTGATAGTGCTGCTCTTTATGAGGTGGGCTCACAAACAGCCCATGTTGAAAATTTGGAGTGAAAATACCAACATACGCCTACGGTGTTAGGGTTTCCAACTACAGCACTCCACCCTGTAGAGACTGACAGACGTCAGGGGTGTGACTTGGAATCATCAGCTGTAATGCGCATACCATTCCATCCCCAACCCCACCCTGCAGCCAGTGACAGGCATCGTGGTGTGTCTTGCACTGTTCGGCCACAAAGTTCACCCCATTCTCCTATACTGTACCCAACTCAGCATATTTCCTTATGGAATGGGGTAAGTATAACGCTCAAAGACCCCAAAGTACACCATAACACTTGTCAGTGTCTACAGGGTAGGGTGAGGTACAATGGCATAAACGTTATAGCTGACGACCCAAAGGCACACCCCAATGCCTGTCGGTCTCTACAGGGTGGGGGTGGAGTTGACGTCACTTCAATACTTCACTGCCATTCCTATTATGCATTTCTAACTCCTGCTCTACCAATGCCAATGCCAGCAAGACAACATTCAGCATTGACAAATGCACATTCATATGTGTACGTGTGTCACCGGTATCTGTGTATGTCAAGTTAATGCATTATTAATAAAAGACTCAGGTCACTTCAGTCTTGTGTATTTGTTGATTACAATACAGCATCCAGGGGTTTAGGTATTAACAGAGTATTGGACAACATGCAGAGTTAATAGTTTTTCCTTTGAATAAGACTTAGGCCCTGAACTTACTGTGGTCCCTGTTTACATCCCACCTGAAAACCAAGGGTCTGGTCTCTGAGCTGTCTTGGACTTTGTTAGTTCCCAACCCTCTGGCTCAGAGGTCCTCCTTCTTGGTGATTTCAACATTAACTGGCTTGCACAGACACTGGAACCTACAGGGGTGCTATCTCCTCAGCTAACCTCACACAGATGGTCGACTCCCCAGTGAGGAAGAACTACAAGTCACTCTCCTGGTCTGGGTCCTTACCAGTCACCCAACCCACATCAACAACATCACTGTCCTCTCTGACTCCCTCAGTGACCACTCTCCTGTTATCTGCAACTGGTCTAATAAGTTTCACAAGCCTCCCCCTTTAGCTGTTTCCAGCAAAGTCCTACCCTGCTGCAAACTGACCCACCTAAAATCCTGTCTTAGGCAACAAGACAGGTCTCCCATACACAATGCGCAGGATGTAGACTTGGCCCTTGACCATTTTATCATCACGTTCAATGCCGCCTGTGACTCGCTCACCCCAGTAAAAAAGCGAAAAGTCAAGGCACTATCCAGTCCCTGGCTTACTACTGGGTTACTGACCCAGCTAAAAGCAAAGGACCACCTCTGGGCAATCGCCAGGGCCACAGGCACCCAACCAGACATTCAAGCTTACAAACAATCTCGCAACAACTGCACGAAGCAAATACAAATGGCAAAGAACACCTACTACAAAGAAGTCCTCATCAACTCCTGGGGAAATGGGAGAGCTTTTTGGGACAATTTAAGGGAGATTACAGGGAAACCATCCAAATCCTCCCCTACCTTACTGACTATTGATGGTACTACCACCCTTGAACCGCTGGTCCATAGCGCCTTCAGGCTTTCGCCGGACCTCATTAGTGTCCTCCCGCCAGATTTTTTCTCGGAAACGTACTCACCTGAATCAACTTCCCTCCCTACCCTCTCAAGCCATCCACCTTTCCACTTTAAAAAAGTCAAAGCAGTTGAAGTCCGTAACTACGTAAAAAGGGCTATCTCCAAGTCCAGAGCTAGTGGAGACTCACTGGACCTGAAACTGCTATCCCTTACCGTAGAGGAAGTGCTGTATCCGTTTACCAGAATCTTCAACCTCTCACTTAACCTCAGTCAATTCCCTAGCAAATGGAAACCTGCTATTGTCACTCCAGTCTTCAAAAGTGGCGACAAGTCAATCCTGGGAAACTACTGGCGATCTCTATACTCCCCCTTTCCAAGGCCCTCGAGCGCATTGTAGTGGACCAGCTTTCAGTCTACTTGGACAAATACAACATCCTATGTCCTCAGCAACACGGTTTCAGGCAAGGGCACAGCACCTCAACAGCCCTCCTGGAGTTCACTGGAGCCCTTCACAACTCTATGGACAAAGGCCATCTAACTGAAGCCGTATTCATTGACTTGACCAAGGCATTCCACACTGTCCACCCCGGCCTACTTTCCAGACAGCTGCTGAATGCCGGTCTCTCCCTGGACACTACTGCATGGTTCAATAGTTACCTACACCAGCGCTCACAAAGAGTAAAAATCTCAGGTCAACTCTCTGACTCCAAGCCAGTCCATTCTGGCATCCCCCAGGGCTCAATACTGGGCCCCCTACTTTTCAGTCTTTCCTAAATTCTCTTCCTCAATCCTGCCCTGAACAAATTTTCCTATATGCTGATGATGCTGTGCTGTTCACCCCACATAAAGACCCAGAACCATTAACTCTCAACCTTCAACTAGCATTCTTCTCTATTGAAAACTGGTTCTCTTCACATAAACTGGTTCTAAACCACAAAAAAACTAAAACAATGCTCTTTTGCAGCTCACAAAACAAATGCAGGCATTACCCCTTTGATATCACAACAAGTGCTGGTCATACCCTTGAACAAGAATCATCCTTTAAATATCTATGAATCACTCTCGACCATGGTCTGTCATATGGGACCCACATCGATAATGTCACCAGAGTTGTAAATGCACACATTGGAATCCTCTACCACAACAAGGAACACCTCACCCAGGCAGCATTAAAGATGGCAATCCAGAGCTCTGTTGTCTCTGTTGTAGACTATGACCTCATATTCTATGGCTCTGCCACTACTACCGCCCTTAGGTGCATAACGACCTCCCTAAACAAGGTCTGCCGCCTACTCATTGGAGCTCACCGACTCACACATACATGTGAACTCTACGCCCAATCAGGATGGCTTCAACTCGCAAATTGAATTAAGTACCTAACCTGTCTGATGGCGAAAAAAACTATCTTGGGCATGACCCCTCCTAGTGTCCAAGTCCTTCTGAGCCCAATCTCCAATCTACATAAAACCAGAGGGTCTGAACAACAGCTCCTACAAGTTCCTCGATGCCGCACATCACTGGGTCAAAGATCCTTTGCGCACCGTGCTCCCACCTAGATGAATGCCCTCAGCACTGATATTAGTTCCACCTCTTCACTGGGCATTTTCAAATCAAGACTACATCTTCATCTCACTTCTTCCAGCTCCTGTGACTGCCTCTCCTAACTTCCTTCTTCCCCTGCTGCCCACCTCCCCTCTTCTTGCTCCCTGACAATGCTGTGAATCTGCTCTAGCTGCTCATCAGCTGCTGCCCCCCACTCCCCCGTCCCCTCCTTCCCAGCTCCTTATAGATCTCTTGAACTTATCCAAACCTATGTGTTTCCTTACTTTATTTCAGCAATGCAACATTCTGAACAATGAATAATGTTATTTAATCTCTGTCTTTTATGTTGTTTTCTTTTGCCTATGTATAGACCGATATAGCTTAGCCTAAAATGTTGGTACTCTATTGACATGGAACCTTTGTAAAAGAGCCTTGGCTCAAAGGTATTTGTAATCCTAGATTTCAATAAACAAAACACTAGGGAGCTTAAAATGGTTTAACTGCCTTAAACTGTTTCAAGCTCCCAGAACACAGTTTGTGTCCACACTGTAACACGGTTAAAATTGTGTTACAACTGTGTTCTAAAACCCTGCTAAAACTCTATTAGAGAGGCAGTCTTTAGGAGGGTTTTAGATAAACACAGTTGCCTTAATCTGTGTTAACAGCAGTGTGTACGCAAACCATGCTGTAACACGAGTTAAGGCAACCCATCTTATGGGAAAAGTAATTTTTTCAGCTGCAGGATTAAAAAAAAAAAAACTATACCGGTACTGCTGAGTAGCCCAAGAAACACTGGTTCCATTGATGTACTTTGTTCGGCAATCACTTTCGGTGCCTGTTCATGGGTATCCCGTCATGCACTGTGGCACCCAGCAGCACCCATAATGCTTTGAGATGGTGCTACAGTCATGCCTGGGAACCCGTTCCAGCATGTACAGTTGTCGGAATACAATGTGGAGCTCCAACAACTGTGCTATGGGCTGGTTTATAAAACATTTTTAATAATGCTTTATAATCAGTCTCTAGTATGTACTATGTTAAGGTTTGCTTTTGAACATTTGGTTCTTTTAGTCCATAAAAGCACTCCCTGAGGAGTTCCGCAGCCCCCAGACAGTCCAGCCACAATGCTGCTGTAGCAGCATTGCTCCTCTGCCACCCTACTTCCTACGTTTGCAAAACTCATTTTCTTGTCCTTCTTTCTTTTCTTAATGCTTTCTCTCTCAGTCTTACTCTGTTTACTTATAAAAAGAATTTAATCTCTAATTTTGTTTATCTATAGAGCAGTGGTCTTTCATTTATAGCTTCCACATCCCATGATGACCCCACCATGCTGCACTGATGACAGCCTGGCCCCAAATGAGAAACACAACATGATCACTTGACTTGCAGCCCATGGGCTATATGATCAGCTCCACTGCCAAGGCCAATCAGTATGAACCTTTACTTTTACCTTTAACAGGCATTGGCCAAGTGATGCTGCCTGTCATGGAGGATGCACATTCCAGGACTGCTCCTGCTCGCCTCCACTGACTAATGTGCTTAGCTTCTGCTGCTTACATGCACACCCACTCACACAATCCACATCAGACCACTGAAGTGAGTACAAGAAAAAGCCCTTATTTGAATTGATGCCTTCCAGAAAAGGATGGCTCCATCTTTATGCAGCAGTGTAGTGACGGCTACACAGTGATGGCGCACAAATCCAAGCAGAGTATTGCATGTATTTGGGTTTTGGCTCAGCAACTCCAATACAAGCATATTTGGCTGTATTTGTGCCAATCACTATTCATTTTACACAGCCCTAGTTGTGAATATAACAGAAGAGAGAGAGAGAGACATATAGGGGTTGCCATGCTTCTTTGGTTACATCTGCTTTCAAAGTTGCAGTTTCAGAGGTAGTTGAGTCAGGACAAAAATAATTGAACAATCCCAATAAAAAATAAAACTTGCCAGAAAGTTATTCAAAAGTACATGCAGAATAACAAGGATTTTAATATAAAAGAAACAGAGTAACCAAACACAGACAGACATGGACGTAAAGCACCTTGAATTATGCCAACAGCTGCAATTGTGGGAGCTCATTTCCTCAATATCATCCTGTATATATTCTTACCTGGACATGACATAATAGGATATATCATTATTCTAACAATGCTTCCATATATTTAAGGATGCACTTGTGCCAGTAAATGGACTTGAAAACGTTTTAAGGTGCATCAGAACAGTGGAAATTTGAAACACCAGGGAACGTCTTTAATAGATGTCTCGATGTATCCCAGCTCCACCCTAACATTCCTTCTGGATCTTTTCACCACCAACAACTTTTTCTTGGAAACTTATCTGATTATCACAAACAAAATAAATAAATAAATATGCATCTGTTTTAAGCATATACGGTACATAAGCAAAACGGCTTAAGTTTGAGGACCATACTAGAAGGATAACGTCCAGGGGTTAGAGTTGAGGCCTGCAGTGTAGCTGAGGGCCTTAAACATCCTAGAGGGCATTAGCCCCCTATTAACACCCAAGGATGAGGCCTAATTGCTATTATAAACTTGTTCTTTATTTTTAAATTATCTAACATGACTTAAAACTGTTTTAAATATTGTTAGAGTCTCTGTAGTGACCCTGGCAACCAAGGAAATTATTAACACATTCACTGGGCATTTATATGTCAATAATTCATGTTTGCTTGACCAATCAGCACAAAGCTTTTAGCAGATGACATGACAAAAGGTTTATATTAAGCTCCAAATCTGAAGCCTTAAAATAATCAGAACTTAAAAAAAAAAACCGTAATAGCTGTCTATATATGTAGTTACCGTACAAAGTAGTAGGAAGTGTCCATCCCTTGTCCATTCTGGCACTGGGTGATGTCCACTTTCAACTGTTATTTGATAACCCCTCCCATGTGTAACAACATCTGGCTCTTGGGGTTATACATAATACTATCATAACATATAGAATAAAGTATAGGGTGTTGTGTGTAACAGGAATTTTATATACGCCCGAGGTGTTGAATGCTACATAAACTCCAAGAGCGAAGCTTGTGGGGTTTGTGCAAGCATCCAACACTGAGGGTGTGTGTAAAATTTGAGTTTACACATCAACCCATGTTTTATTTTGTATAATTGATGGCTATGTTTTTTTCACCATAGCGATCATATAAAATAAAACGTCTCTGTGCAGCTACAACCCGATCCCAACCGGGTTCACAGTCAGTTGCAGCTGCTGAAGAACATGTTTTTTTTTTTTTTTCTCAACAAGTAGCCCACTTTTAGCCCAGCTTTATTTTGTTGTTTGTTTGTTTTTTGGTTTTTTTACTTACTGCTGAGACAGAGTCGCAGTGTAGTCTCCGGCAGTAAGCCACGGTCTCTGGCTATGAGGAAGGGCGGAGAGGGACTTTGCTCATGTGTAGTTGTAGGGAAACCCGGTGTGTGTTTGCCGTTATAAACACTCCTTTATAACAACAAATTACACCATGGGTTTCCTATGAAAAAAACTAGAGCCATTAATTATATTCCATTATCAACTGTTGGATCATCTTTCAGGAGACGAATGTCTGTTCATTTTACATAATGCAATAAAATCTACTTAAAGCAAGCATTTGTCAATGTTGAATGTTTGCTTGCTTGTATTTGCTGTGTAGTTGTGGGGTACAGATAGCACAGAGGCAACATTTAACAAATGAGTAACAAGAGCTGATCTAGTGAAATGATCTTCATTACTGTAGTTTTTTTTTTTTTTTTAATAAATGTCCCATTTTGTGATCGTGAAATTGTATCTTCATTCATGCAGGTCCCTTTAGAATTGTATAGATAGAATAGTAGAGATATATCAACCCCATTTTTCATGCTAACTCACTTCTGGCATGGTACACTGCCCCATCAGGCCATGACATGCAAGTCAAGCCCTTGTGAGGGAAGGCACTCCAGGCCATCACGTGGTGTTGCCTATATGACACATCACTGTACAATACCTTCTAAGACTCAGGGTGGGGGTGCAGCACCTCGTTGTCGGTGGGGTTGTGCTTCATCCCATTTCCACTGCTGGGTCAACTGGTGCAGTGGGAGATGACCTGGGAGGTGACTTGCTCAAGGTCACACAGTGGAAATTTGGCTCTAGTGGGGTGTCTGGGTAGGGGGTGAACCTGTGATCTCCTAGCTCGAAAGCTGGTTCTCTATTCACCAGACCACACAGTTTTTTTGAAATAAAAAAATGCATTGACCTACTTCCAGACCTGCTGTCACTGCCTGCTTTGCTGCCACCACCAGAATCCCCAGATGAACTCTGCTAACTCAAGCTGTTAAGTGTTGGGCTAAGCAACACAAACTGGCAGCACCGGTGTTTCAGGCTGGGTGGGGGGGGGTGGAGTAGAGACTGTAAACTGGCAAACCAGATTTGGTGAGCCAGGACCTCATAGCCCTAATCTCTGAAAAGTACCTGCAACATCCTACACTGGGCCCTCCATGAAACAGTAGCTTGGCTCCATTCAGTAGCAGTTATTAAAAAGTTGTCACGTGGCTACTGGGCCACAGTGTGACTTCCGTGGTGGCAACAGCATTGGCAATGTATATGACAGTGAGAGCTGTTGCCTTTGTCTACACAAAGTGAGGCATGTGTGCTTTTGTCATCCTCTTCATCTCCTCAGTCCCGATACTCTTACATGCCATGTAAAACAACAGAAACTGGCAGCGCCAGTGTTCAGGCTGGGAGGGAGCGATGGTAAAGTGCCAAATAAACCAGATTTGGTGACCCAGCACCTCAAAGCCCTGATGTCTGAAATGTACCTGTAACACTGTGCACTGCACCTGCCATGAGACCTGTTTGGCTTCACTCAGTATCAGTGATTATAAAGTTGTCACTGGGCTGATGGGCTGCAGTGTGATTTTTCGTGCTGGCAGTGGCACTGACAATGTACATGGTAGTGAGGGCTGTTGCCTTTGACTGTACAAAATGAAGCATGTGCACTTTTCTTGTCCTCTGCTTCTTGATGCTGGTTCTGTAAAGTGCCATGCTAAGTGGCAGAACAGAAACCAGCAGCACCGATGTGTCAGGCAGCTGGGGAGTCCTACACTTTTCTTTCTAAGGAGATAAGAACAAAAGTGCAAGGGGGGGAGACAGAAGGAGGCAAAGGGAGAAAGCAGACTAGTTGGAAGTACAAAAGAATAATACAGTGTCGAAAACACACTCATCAGTATATGAAAAGTAACAGCTTATAGTGCTATTCAATTTATTCTGTGCGTAGAGTTGCATACCGAACCAATGTTCTGTATTTATTCACTCAGCATAAAATCGTAGTAAATAAACTGCTTAAAATGTGTGTGAACCCTCCTTTAGTGTGACTCCTCCTTTATTGTTATTTCTTTGTTCCAAAGTACAGCATGTTAGTGGTTTACACACCACATTATATATTTGTTTTTCTTAACATGGTTAGCATGTAAAAATCTTAGCAGTGGTTACTTTCCTGAGGTAAATCTGCATCCGTAATTCAAACTTTCTGGATCATTTATTTCCACATCTTTATGACCAAGTTATATGTAGGGTTCCAGACAAAGTTCAATGCACAGCGCCTGCTTTAAGAAATAGAAAGTTTTTAAAATACTTACAGTACTCTGAACCTGACCGCACCCCTTCAATCTACCCTGCCCCCACACACGTGTACAAGTACACTCCTACAACACAACATAAACAGCAGTATTAATTCAGGTTACATGTAAGCATGACCGTTTGTATTGGATGCTAGTAATTTGCAGCATTCTGTGATCTTTTAATGATTCATTAGATGTGTTGCCGGTCACACATAGCCCTGGCACATGGAAACTAATGCAATGATTTTACAATGGCAACCCTGTAAATGCTCAGACTGATTTAATAATCAAACTCAAGCAGGTATGTCCTGCATATCTTGCA
Source organism: Neoceratodus forsteri (assembly GCA_016271365.2). Classification (NCBI taxonomy): domain Eukaryota; kingdom Metazoa; phylum Chordata; order Ceratodontiformes; family Ceratodontidae; genus Neoceratodus; species Neoceratodus forsteri. Next base: position 223,523,169 of record CM028136.1, on the reverse strand, counting down.
TGCTTATCTTTATAACAAAACCATATATGTAGGGTCCCAGACACACTTCAGTGCATAGTGCCTATTTCCAAGATTATTTATTTATTTATTTCAATCTAGGATTACAATACCTTTGAGCCGAGGCTCTTTTACAAAGGTTCCATGTCAGCGTGTGCAACAGTCATCATTTTTAGTTACAAACATATAGTCATTGACTTACAGACATGTAATAATCAGTACAAAGACTTGAGCTATGAGCAAGACAAGGAAGGGGGTGGGGAAGTGAGGTAGGAGATCAAGGGAAGGAGGTGCAGGGGTAAGGGGTACAGGAGGTGGTTGGGGCAGGGGCAGGAGTGGAGATACTGGGGGGAGGTAGGTGAAGGTGGGAGACAGTGCAGCCAGGGGGCCTTGTTGAGGGAATATGACAGGTAAGGTGCTAGGGGTGCAAAGACTGATTGTAAGTGCTGGGTGCTGGGGCAATTGCAGCTGGAACGGTGGAAATGTTAAGATGGGCAATCACAGGATGCAAGCAGTGAGAGGTGCAGCTTGGACTTGAAGAGGCCGAGTGTTCGAGCGGTCGCTATGTCGCTGCCAAGAGAGTTGAGCCAGTTAGATGCCCGATAGGTGAATGATCTTTGTCCTTGGGTCATGCAACATCGTGGGATATGTAGTTGATGGGAATTGGATCTCCTTGTAGTGACGTCCCTATGTCTAGGCTTAAGGAGGGCACAGACACCAGGTGGGGCCAGACCCATTATAATTTTCTTGGCCGTGATGCAGGTTTGGTATTTTATGCGTTTGTCCAGTTGAAGCCATCCAGATTGGGAATAAAGGTCACATGCGTGGGTACGGCGATGTGAGCCAGTGATGAGACGACAGGCCTTATTCAGGGAGGTTGCGATACGTTTGAGAGCAGAGGTAGTTGCAGACCCATACATGATAAGACCATAGTCTATGATGCTGACAAGATTAGAGTGTTTTAAAAATATTTATTTTATTTTATTGAATTTTGTTGACCTGGTAAGCCCACTGGGCCTAGAAGTCCCTTTTTGAGGGGTGAACGGGGGGAAGGGGCATACAGATGGTAAGCAACTGAAATTGAACCAGATTAAGCTGTTGGTGGTATTTTTAGTGAATGGGAGAAATTTGGCCAGGACACCGGGGAAATTCCCCTACTCTTTTTCGATAAGTGCCATGGGATCTTTAGCCATCTAACTGAACTACCACCAATCCAGGCAGATGGGACCTCGGTTTAACGTCTCATCCAAAAGATGGCACCTCAGAAGTGCAGCACCCCCCATCCTCATTTACAACATTCTGAACTTGTCATCCCACACCCATACCCCCCACACACATGCACACAAACACATTCACTCCTATAATAGGACACAAATGGCAGCATTATGCAGGCTTGACATTTTGTATTTGATAGCAGCAACTTGCAATAATCAGGGAAAGTTTTACTATTTTATTAGACATGTTACCGTTCGCTCATTGCCCTGTCACATAGAAAACTAATCCAGTGATTTTACAACAGCAACCATGTATGTCTGTGACTGCCTGTCCGTTCAGATCTGGAAGCAAATGGTTTGATACCTTTTCTTGGACCAACACAGAAGTTACAAAAGGAAAACATCTATGTTGGTCCAATAAAAGGTATCAAACCATTTGCTTCTGGATCTGTTCTTAGAAGGACAAATATGGCAACTAATCTATTTCTGTATATCTACTCAGATAAATTCTTCTCCAGCCAAGCTTGCTTGAGCAGTAAGTGATCTGCTGCATACAACTGCATTTCAAAGCATATTTATTACTTGCTGGATTATGAGAGCAGTCTGAGCATTTACAGGGTTGCCACTGTAAAATCACTGCATTCGTTTTCTATGTGTCAGGACAAAGGGCAACCCGGCAACATGTCTAATGAAACAGTAAAAGATCATGGAATGCTGAAAATTACTAACACCAAACAGAAAAGGTCATGCCTGTATATAATGTGAATGAATTGTGGCTTTTGTGTCATGTTGTGGCAGTGAACATGTGTCTGTGTTTGTTTGTGTGTGTATGTGGGGGTGGGGGGGTACACAATGACAGATTCAGAGTCCTGTAAATATTTAGAAACACTAATACTGGAAGCCGGCACTATGCACTGACTTGAGTCTGGGACACTCCATATGGCTTGGTTATAAAGATTAGCATGCAGGATAAACAAGATTGTCCTGATACTTTCATGAATTTGATTATCAGGGCCATCTGAGCATTTAAAGGGATGCCATTGTAAATCCAGTGCATTACTTTCTATGTGACAGGGCAATGCATGAATGGCAATGCGCCTAATGAAACAGTAAATGATCACAGAATACTGCTAATTACTAGCACCAAATAGGAAAGGTAATGTCTGTATGTAATTGAAATCAAATTGTGTGTTGTATGTGTGTGTGTGTGTGTGTGGGGGGGGGGTTGTCAGGTACAGAGAGCTGTGAATCTGAAAACAATTGTCTTCTAGGAAGCTTGTGTGATGCAATGAACAGTGCATGGGACCCTATCTATGGAAATACAGTAATAAATACATGATCCACTCAATTTACTTAACAAATGCCTGGTATCATTGAATAAGTTACGGTAGCTGAACTTTTCCAATACTGCAACATGTGGCCGAATCCCCAGCAGTAAATGAAATAGAATGGAAACTGCAAGCACATACACATGGTATGATACTGTAAACGAACACATTTTCTGAAATATGTCTGTATACTTATTTTGCCATGCCATCTTCCACACATATGTATGTAGCTGGCAAAGCAAGGTAAAATAACCCAGGAAAACCGCACCTGTCACTATAGGAAGATACAGTGCTAAATTAACTGCTGTGAGTCTCGATGGCTACAGCTGTCTCAGGAGACACTGATCACGAATGTATACTGAATGGGAAAAGGTAGCGTTCAAGCTGTTGACAGGCACAGCAGTGTGTAGGCAACGAAGAACAGTCTTGTGCATTGCTATTTGTCTGAGCCCGCCCCCATGGCTCTGAAACTATAATGACAGTCCTGGCAAGGGTGGGTGCAGATAGAAGAAAGAAAAATAAATCAAACTTCAGGCAGACTTCATAAACTATGACACAAACAGGCAGGCTAAACATTTTTAATTTTCTCACAGTTTACATGTAAAATGTATTTATACAATAGGGGTGAGCAAATAACTCATTGAATAAAAACATGTATTCGCATTGCAGTGGAATAATCACTGTGATGACATCACCACAGTGAAAATAAATGGATTTATTTTCATTGTGGTGATGTCATCAAACCAAAAAACATCAGAAAACACACTCCTATTGTATAAATCGGATACATGATGTGCACTTGTGTGATATGGAAAATATTTTCACTACTGCACAGTGACCTTTGGATAGCCACGAGTGGCGAATATTCAGAGGTCACTCTAAAGGAGTGAAAATATTTCCATATCACACTCGGGCCCATCATGTATCCCCTATTTATTTATAAATTTTGTTGACCAGGTAGGCCCACTAAGACTAGAAGTTCCTTTTTCAGGGGCGACTGGGGAGGGGGCGGGATACAGATGGTAACCAACTGAAATTGAAACAGATTAAGCTATAGGTAGTATTTTGTTTTGTGAATAGGGGAAATTTGGCCAGGACACCAGGGAAATTCCCCTACTCTCGAGTAGGGGGCACTAGTATGTCTGGCGGGATGGCATCTGCTCAGTTAGTTGAGAGCGAGAACGCCAGGAGTTAGGATCACCTGATTTTTCAGGGTGTGGATTTTCTGCAGCAAGATTTGACCCGTTGGTGACTGGAGTGCAGCTACAGGAGACAGTATTGTCTCCAATAGTTTCGTTGACCTCCCCCTTGCTGAGGGGACCTTGGAGGCAGACCAGTGGCTTCAGGATGCCCTGAAGCAGAAACAGAGTTTCCTGTTGGGGCTGCTGGGGGAGGAAGATGCCGCATATTTGCAGCAGAAGGAACAGCTCTTTGCACTGCAAGGTTCAGCTCCCCTGATCCGATGGACTGTGGGGGACGCACCACAGAATCAGGGACTTACTTTCCAGGGCCCAGATGACAGGCCTGGGACCAGATCCACTCAAGAGAGACTCCTGATGGGGCTCTTTCCCTTCCCTCCAGGTAAGCCTTCCATTTATAGTTTATAGTCACTCCTTGTTACACATAGAAATCCATCGCAGTCAAAATGATGTAGCACAGTTCAAAGTTCATGGAACGTGGTAATACCATACTGTGGTACAACAACATCTTGGCTGTTTTTGAGAGTGCATGAGCCAGCAGTTTAACTAAAAGAAAAACTGCCGCACACACATCTCAGAATTTGAACAGTAAATATTCTGACAGGATGAGGGCGGCATTTTTTTATTGTTTTGCTGTGGAACTTGCAGGGTCACTATACACTATAAAAAACACTGGCTGGGCAAACTGTGCCCTTCCAGCCTGAGCTACCACCTCGGGGTTCTGATTCTGTATGACTTCTTGAGCTTCGCTCTCAAGGTCTAACAGAATCAGAACCCCTTGGTGGCAGCACATTATGGTTGGCAACAGTTGCCCAGCCAGTATTTTCTATAAACTTTACTTTGGACCTCCCCTGGTTTGTTTACTGTGACAACGGACTGCTCTTCTCGGCTGGGCTCTTCCAGGATGGTTTGCTCCTCAATGGAGCTCACATTCTTGCGACTGGGTCTAGGTCACTTGCTTCTGCCCTTCTTGAAAGCTGCCTGACTGCCTCTTCATCCTGCCCCAGTACTGGGGGACACCTGCAGTCATGGTTCTTGCCTCTCCTTCACAGATGGTACCCCCCGTTTTCAGTGAATAACTGGTCTCCCGTCTGGGCCCTGGCTGCAGTGGGCTGGACGAGTGACATGATCAGCCAATGGCATGCCAAGCCCCCTCGGGAAACCTCCGCTCCTATTTTTGTCCCAGACCTTTACCCTGGATCTCTGCTGTTTTCGGATGAGATGTCTTTTCCTTCTGACATTTCTGCCCTTGCTCCTCCTTTACCCACATGGTAGGGGGATTGTGCCCACCCTTCCCCCACTACTGAGCCAGATTTGAAATTTGTCTCCACTTGCCAGGGCCAGGACATGCCCCAAATTGTCCCACATGAGGCAGCACAGACACTGCCCTATACTTGGTTTCCAGTTGGGCATCCTACAGATGACATGAAAAGAGGGACAGCAGCCATTGGCAAGGTCCCCCAGCTGTCTTGTGAGAAAGAATAGACCTCTGGGGAAGTCCCTCCCTCCCAGTCAGATAAAGCTCCCACTCCTCAATCTGCTGCACAATGCTGGGCACAGTTCTGCCACTCTGATGCTTTTCCATTAGCCCCAGCCCCAGCCCAGAGATGGAACGCTAAACGTCTCCTCTACAAAGGGGGCCTGGATGAACCCCCAGACCAGGCATATGTGGGGAGCTTTTTGCTGAAGGAATCATTGCTGGTCACTCCGAATGAGCTCTATGCCCTTCTACAGCCTTCTACAGAAGGATATTTTGATCTCAGCTTTTGGACCCCTATTCACCTGGACAGGTTCTGGATGGCCTATAATACCCTTAAATCTACTCCTCTTTGGTTGCCATTCCAGGTTGTTCCTCCCACAAAGCCTGTTGTGCGTTCATTAACTGTCATGCTGAAAAATGAAGGGGTCAGTGTGCAGGACATTTAGTACTGGCAGTCACAATGCTGTGACGTCCTGGGGGATCCAGAGCCCATTCTAGATGTCAAAGGTTTCTGGACTGGTCACTGGTATTTTTGTGTGGAACTGAGGCACACAGCCTCTGGTCTTCAACATATTCCGAGTGTCTTCCATTTGGGATGAGACAGGGCCCAATGTTTCTATCCTGGCCAGCCTAAAACCTGTTTCCATTGCAGCTCGGACCAACACCCCAGCAACGCCTGTGATATGCTTCAGTGTTATTTATGCTTGACTGTGGGCCATACTAGCTCCCAGTGTACAGACAGCCACTGCTGCAGCCTGTGTGAGAAAACAGGTCATTCTTATTGGCAGTGCAGTTGGGCTCTGCACATTACCGAGGACGATTTCTCTCAAGATAGAGTCTTGAACCTAGCCTGAAAAAAGTACCAGCAAAGACTCCACAAATCCCGGGCAACTGATCTGGATCACAAGGATGATCCAGAAAAGGGGGTGCCTCTTGCAGTGGTCCAGAAATAGCCGCTTCAGCCCACTACTCTGAATGTCCCACCCAACCTTACCAGTGCCATTGCTTACTATGTGGGAGGAAGGCCCTTGTGTCCTGCCACCCCAGCAGCCCCCAAAAGAAGTGGACTCACCATCGGTGGATGTGGACATGCCCCCTTCCCCTGGATCCCCCCTTTGTCTAATCAGAAAAGGACTCTGCAATCTCATATGTCTTCACAGCCTTTGACTCTTATGGACTCTCAGGATCCTTTCCAGCCCCTGGACAATACATTTGCCACCATGGCAAATGACAGAGATGACCTGGATGAGGCTGATATCTCTGATGCCTCCTCCTCCTGCGCCTCGCTAAAGCCTGGCATCCACTGGATGGAACTATCCCAGAAGTCAATGAAGTCCGTTAGCAGAAAAAGACTGAAAAAAAACTACTAAGAAGAAGCCTTCAGTGCCTGACTCTATGGCTATGGATGCTTGATGTCCCTTGCAGCATCTTCTTTATCGATCTCTTATAACTCCCACTCTTAAAATTGCCTCCCTTAATGCTAACAGTATCAAGGCGGCTGTGCAGAGAACACTCCCTTTTATGTTGTTAAAGAATCTGGCCTTAGATGTCATTTTTTTGCAAGAGACCTGCCACACCACTGCCACTGACCTAACATAGGCCAGAGCGCAGTTTTGTTGGAGTCCTTCCTGTTGGTCCCTTGGATCAGATGCCTGTGATGGTGTCGCCATCTTGTTTACCAGCTGTTCCGACAAGATTCTATGGCTGGTGGACACAGAACCAGGCAGGGCCTTTATGGTGGATGTCTCGTTTCAGGACACACCCTTCAGATTTATTAATGTGCATGTCCCATAGCAGAAGAAAATCAGGGTTGATTTATTTGCTGAGATACGACCTTATCTACATGGGTATACTATGCTATGCCCAAATGCATAGCTCCGATGCTCACTCTCCCGACCCCGGGCGCCCGAAACACGGTTGCCCGACATTGGGATTTACCCCTGGTTACTGTTTCTGGGGCTTTGCCTCGCACTTCTATACTTTAGATTCCTACTCTGCTGTAGGTAATATCCCGATATCGGGCAACTGTGTTTCGAGTGCCCGGGGTCAGAAGAGTGAGCGTTGGGGCGATGCATTTCGGCATCACAAATGGGTACCATCTACACACTTCCCAACACGTAGTGTTGGGGGGAGATTTTAATTGCAGTTTAGCATGGGGGGATGAGGGAGCTCGCACCTCTAAAAAAGTCTGTGACACCACAGCACTGGCTAAAATGGTGTGCGATGCCTCCCTGCGGGATGCCTATAGGCTCCTTTACCCCACTGGGGGTAGCACATATCACAGAGGGGTACTAGCTATGAGGATTGATTATTTATCTATCTCCTCTAATCTATGCCTTCAGGAAATGGATTTATTATCTGTTGAATCCTCTGGCCACATGCTGTTGTTAGAGGTGTTAGGGGATAGGTTACCTTCTGTTCCTGGGAATGGTCTTTGGAGACTGAATGATTCCCAGTTGTCTGATACTGGTACTCATGCTGAAATACTCGAGTGCCTTCAGACTAGACAGACCCTTACTGTTTTTGACAACGATTTATGTGCCTGGTGGGATGCCACCAAAGAAGAGCTGGCACATTGTTTTCAGTTACATTCTCGAAGACAGCACCAGGCGAAGTACCTTGAATACCTCTCACTCCGGGTTCTATTGACGAGAGCCATCACTGATCAGGCAGAGGGATGGGGATGTTTGAAGGGGGAAATAGCCTCTCTGAAAGTGAGGATACACATCTTGCAATACGATAGGAGCTTTGCTCTCCTCCTAGAACATCAGGCTTGGAAGCAGGGTACCAGATGCACTGGGGACCCTTTTGAAAGTTATAAAACACGTGTGGCCTGCTGTCATTTCTCAGGGCTGGTTACGCCAGGTGGCCACTTTGTATGGACATTGGGGGCATTTTGGTCCAGGTGCAGAAGCACCTGACTACCATGTTCGGCACTCTGCATGCCTCTATACCCCACCCCTTTTGTTTCTGTCCAACATTCGGGCACCCGAATTCCCTGTTGCTATTGTGGACGCAGTCTCAGGCCCAATTTCACTTGCTGAAGTGAGGTTTGCAAAAACTTCACAATAACATGGCACCAGGACCTGATGGCCTTACGGCCGAATTTTATAAATCCTTTTGTGACCCCATAGCAGACATCCTCACTGTAGTGTTTAACACGCTACTGTTGGGTGATATTCCATCTACTACTTTTGTTGAGGCTCTTTTGATTTTTCTGCATAAAAAAGGCCCGCAATGCAACCTCAACAACTGGAAGCCTTTGTGCCTCCCGAATACAAACCTAAAGATACTGATGTACATTCTGACAGGCCATTTAGCACGGGTTGCCAAGACTGTTTTGGCTCTGGTTCACACTTGTGCTGTCCCCAGGTGGCACACTGTGGATAATCCAATCTTATTACGAGAAGTAGTGATGGCGACCACTCTGGGCATTCGTATGGGCACATCCTTTCATTGGACCAAGAGAAGGCCTTTGATAGGGTCTCCCACCACTTTTTGTTCTCCGTCTTGGTGCACTATGGTGTCCTGTCTCAGCTGTGTACTTGGTTAAAGACAATATATGCTGCTGCATCTATTGTACCATACGTTAATGGACACCTTGGCAACAGGATCCAGCTTTGCCAAGGCATTCACCAAGGTTGCCTGCTGAGCCCTTTATTGTATGCTTTTTGTTTAGATCCCATTATCTGAAAGATTTTGCAGCAGCCCCAGATCCGGGGCATTCCTAACAGTTTGGATACCAGGGACGTGAAGGTGGCTGCTTATGCCGATGACCTGATGTTATTTGTCAGGAACTCCACCTCCAGCTGCACAGCTCTGGACCTTTTTCAGACTCAGACACCAGTAATGGGGGCCTCTTTGAATCTGAGGAAATGTCATGGCCTCACTGTTGGCTCACCGGCACAGAGCGTTACAGATATTGGAGGCACTGATGTTACCTCCACTAACCTGATGATCCTTGATATCACTTTTGGAGAACAGGAGATGGCATTTCGGAATTGGGAGGACAGGATTGCCTCTTATGATGCCCAGGTTCAGCTTTGGAAACCATGGTGACAAGTCAAGCTGAAGAAAGTGGCCATTATCAAGATGTTCTTATTACCATTGTTTGCTCATTTAAGTATGTTTTTTCCCATACCAGAGTCTTTGGAAACAAGATTTTATAGTTTTTTTTTTTCAAATTGTATGGGGTAATCGACTCAACCCCAATAAGCAAAACATTCTGTATCTTCCAATTAAGGAAGGGGGCCTTAATAGGCCCAACCCTCTAGTTTTTTCATTTAGCCACTTTCTTCGCTGGAATGTTTTGCCCTATTTCCAGGGCCTTCAGGAGATTTAGACCTTGTGGATTGCCCATTGTTTGGAACCCCTCCTGCATGGGTGGAGGATTCCGCCTTTTCTGACAACTATGCTAGGACATCCCTCCCTGGTACCCAGGATGGTCATGGATAAACTTCAGAGATGGCAAGTCCCCTTGTTTGTTTTGGATGTTGCCTCACCTCGACTTACTAATGTGACTATTATGACTCTAAATTTTTCTGGGGAACCCACATGTCTGGGTGTTATCCTGTCCCAGAAATCTCTACTGCTGGACTCCATAAGGAATACAAGCATCCCCCCAAGATGTGGGATGTTCTGTGGTTGAGCGCTAACAGCCGGCTCATCATTATGGTGAATGCTAAGCATAAAAGTTTGCTGGAACAAAACTGCCCTCGTGAGGGCTGTGTGCGAGATTTAGAAACCATGGGCCACTTTTTTCAGGAATGTCTGTATGCATTGGCCCTGTGGGCTTTACTGTCTCAACATTGGCAGAACCAGGGATGGTCCAGCCTTACATATGCGGAGGTCCTTTTGGAGACCTCCCCTTTGCTCCGGCAATATGACCCTAGTGCACTACGCTTTATATTTATAGTCATGAAATATTATCTGTGGCACTCTTGCTGTGCCCTTTTATTCCAGCAACAGTCTGTTCTGATTGAAGCCCTTCTAAGGCTGATAACTGTGGAGTTGACAACTCTGTATAGGGCTGATCATTGGTACCTTGCAGCACCTGTTGTCTTACTTAGTTGGAGACATATCAGACCTTTTTTGGATATTTAGATTGTGTGTCATACCCAGTTTGGGTATACAGGTCCTTTTTCAGGATCCCCCCTTGCTTTATGTTATTTTCCCCTGCCCCCCAGTCTGACCCACATTTACTGGTTGAGCACCATTGCACTTTGTATAGGCCTCATGTGAAGATATGACCATGGGGAGTCAAGAGACCACTTGTTCGTTCCCTACTGTACTCCCACTCCCCTTCCCCTTGTGTAGGTTACTTTATTTGCACCTTTTATGTTAGGGTGCTTTCAGCCTTTGAGTTTGTCTGGCCACTCTTGCATATTTTGATTTATGTTGGGACTGTTCTTTTTTCCTTTATAGGATTTAATGTTTTTTTTCCTCTTACATTTTCTCTCTTCTTTTTTGCCTTTATTAGGACATGAGCATGTATGCATGTAATACTGTGTTCTGATAGCCTGTATGATTTATGTCATTAAAAACTTCCCTTACTTTTTTCGAGAATTGCCATGGGATCTTTAATGTCCATTGGAACAACCACCAAAACAGGCAGACAGACCTCGGTTTAATGTCTCATCCGAAAGACAGTAACTTAGGAGTGCAGCATCCCCTCTCATGATGCACTACAGTGTCATTATTGGGATTTTTACCTCAAGTGCCTGACGTGGGGCTAGAACCCACAACCTTTTGATCTTCCAGCCTCAGAGGTGAGTGTGCAACCTGCTGAGCCACTGACACTTTTTTGCTAACCAATACTGCTGGCTTTAAGTGCAGCGCTATGGCAGAAACAGAAACTCGTGGTGCCAGTGTTTCAGGGGGGTAGCTGGTGGAGTCTTCATTATGTTTTTTTTTAAGTAGGTATAGGGACAGCAGAAATGGAGGGTCCTGGTTCTGTTAAGTGCCATACTAAGAGGTCGAAACAGAAAACAGCAGCACCGGTGTTTCAGGTGTGTGTGTGTCGGCGGGGGAGGGAGTAGCTAGTGGAGTCTCTGTCACTGTTTGTTTTGAGGCAGAGGCATACCTCTCAACATAACAGGCCATGAATTGGGGACACTGGCCATTAAAATCAAGGGAAATTATTCAGTGTTCAAAATCAGAGGCACCATTTTTTACTCAATGTATAGCATAGCATGACAATTTTTTCATCTATTCAAATGCATGTAATTTATAGACTTCTTGACTATTTCATAATGCAATACATTTATTCAAAAGTTATCAAGGAAGACTATTGACCACACTTATGCCCCCCTCATAAGCGTCACTCAAGTTTCTCAAGTCTTTATACTTACTTCAACTTCAAGCAATATAATATATAAAATAATGCATGGGGAAGTGTGTGCAACGAGGATTTTATGCACACCCGAAATGTGCGATGCCTTATAAACCGTCAAAGTGAAGCTTGAGGGGTTTATCAAGGCATCGCATACCAAGGGTGTGCATAAAATCCAACCTGACGCACACTTCTCAATGTTTTATTTTTTTATAATAACTGGTTCCTTTGATTTTTTTTGTAAGACAGGTACTTGTTGAACAGCCTAACATCGGTCTTGGTTTTTCTTAGAGTGTTTCTGTTTTCTTGCTGCTCTATGAATGTTCGTCTTTCTAGATTACAAGGTTGCTGAAATGGTGATGAATGTGCCATTTTTTAAGTGGATAGACAGATGTTAGTAGACCGCTGGTTATTTTTGTTTTTATGAGAAATGTGTCTTTCTTCAGCCAGATGTAAGTTCGATTCCTGCTCTGAGGTTTCAGTGAGGTTAGCACGATCAAACTGACAATGCGAGCTGACAGCGCAATAAGCCAGTAGCATTAGCATGTGAGTAATTTTAGAATTTTTGTAAAAGGTGCTTAATCAAACTCCATTATACATGGGTGACTATACATGGCCATGTATAATCAAGTTTCACTATACACGGGTGATTATACATGGCCATGTATAATGGAGTTTGACAGCTTCTGTCCACAGTTGATAATCATCACTAACCAGGAATTATATATAGGATAATATATGGGAGCCCATACACAACCACGCTATTCTAAAACCAAGTGGTTTCCATGACAACGAGGACCTCGAGAGCAAAGCTTAAGAGGTCCCTGTTGTCATGGAAACCATAAGGTATTAGAATAGTGGGTTGTGTATTGGGGCTCCCATATACTTTTCTATATAGTGCATGGCTCCCCAAAACACATGTCCCTTACTTTTTGTTGCTGCTGAAGTTGCCGGGGACCCGCACTCCTTTTCTGTTTGCCGGCCAGTCCGCTCACACGCATGACTCCTCAACCGCCCCCTGTCCTATGAGTGGCGCTGTTGGGGGCGGTTGCATTGTGACATAGCTACTAAATCAGAATGAAAGTCATTTTGCTTTAGTAGCCAGGTCACTACTGCAGCAGAACCACTTTTTTGAGTGTATGGATTTCCATACACAATAACGTTCGGTCATACGCTATAGCCATATAACCTCCATAAAATAATTGTCAATGACCACATGTGCAGAGGTGTTTGAGGAGTGAGAGACACTGTGGCACAGGCAATGCATCATTGCCAGAATCATTTTAAAGTTGAGGCTAGTGCACTAATTATAAACTATACAATGCACTGGAGTTGGGCACTGGGAATCCCAGCACAATGTGTACTTTATAATAAATGCATCGGGTACTGCTTGAAAACAGTTCTGCACTCGGTACTGCTTTAAAAAGATTCTACCAATGATGCCATGTCGGTGCCACACTGTCAGCAACTCCTTAAAACAGGGACGGTGGATGTAGATCTGTAGTCAGAGAAGTAAATACTAAATTACAGTACTTTCTCCTGTGTAAAGTATTACCTTTATTCTATCTGGCCTACACAGCATACATTTAATGAACTGAGAAGAGAAACCCGCCAGTTTCATTACAGCAGCAGAAATGTTTAACAAAAATGAATGTTACCCTTTTAAGGCCTTCAGACTCTTACATAAATCAGGCCTCTAAAACCGATTGCCTGATTAACTTTAGCTCTTTAATTGAAGTGTAGTTCAAATACACTGCCAGCCTGACCTGCACTAAAAAACAGAGAGCACCTCTCTGTTCTCTGGCTTGCTTTAAACTCGCACATTTACTTTAATTTTGATTGACCCATAAAAACACTTACTTCTGCAAAAGTAGGGTCATGCACTTGTTAGCAGGCTGAAAAAAGCAAGTTATTCTGGGCTGCTGTTTTGCTCACTTCTTCACTGTGAGACAGACAGACTGCTGGCTGTTTTGGCCACTGGCAAGGCTGATGGGTCAGCTGGCACTGCTGCTAGTGACACAGCCAATGAGTTGGCTCTTTTGTGAAAAGAATTTATTTCCAGGCAGTTCTCTTGGTGAAGCTGGCTGGTGTTGGTGGGGGCTGGCACAGATGCACCCCCACTGTCCCCTCAATGCTTGTGCTTCAATGATTTATTTATTTGAGTTTTGGTAGCTTGTCAGGCAGGGCAGGCTGCTAAGTCTGATGATAATCTTTCCACTTCTTTCTGGTGGTGAAACAAATTGAATTTCCTATCCAGTGCTCTGGAACTCTCCTCGGCTGTCTGGGGTCCAACAGTGCTGGAAAGGACTTTATATCCCATGTTTGCAGACCTGAGGGGAATGGAACATTAACATGCTGTGTGTGTGTGTGGGGGGAGGGGGGGTTGCGAAAAATGGAGATGGACCGAGCTGTAAGTGAGCACACCCGATTGGCTGAGGCACACTCATGACAAGATGCATGCTCGCGTATGTGCTGGCAACAGGAAATGGAGTGGAAGAACAAAAAGAAACATGCCCCACGAGTGGTTAATGGTGTTGGTATCAGCACTGGCATCCATCATGCTAGAATCAGGCAGAATCAGGACTCGGGACTTCCTGGGGCTGAGTCAGGACTAGGCCACAGAAATTAGGATTTCTCAAAAAAATCGGGACAGTTGAGAGGTATGAGCAGAGGATGAGCAACTGATTTTAAAAGTAGGTATAGGGAGAATGGAAATGGAGAGGCAGAGGGCAAGCAGGTGAGCCGGCTTGGCAGGGGGTGCTATGTGCTTGCCAGGCAGAGATAAGAGTGCCTTGCTTTTTGAACTACACAAAGTTTCCACCCAGCAAGCAGACAACACAGTCACAATCAGCTTAGCTGATTATCGGTCTGTCACTTCCGTGCCCACTGTAGCTTGAGCTACAGTACATTACACCCAATAGTGGCTCACCACTGAAACAACAAGATGTTAGCTTTTTGCTGCACAAACAAGCAAACATAAAAAGAACATGTAAAAGTTTTCTGGTAAGGTTCCTTTACAGAAAATGGTACAGCCCAGGCTCTTTACAGAAAATAGTACAGGTTTTAACTTTATCCTGTCTGGTACTCCCACCCCTCAGTTCAGTTGAGGTCTTCAGTTTCCAGGTCTGTCAGGGGTGTAGCCAAACAATAAAATGCGTGCACCAGGACCATGTTTGTTGCCACAACTGGCACAATAAATACTGTACAACTTTTGTACACCATGTTGCTGGTTGCTGCCCTCACCCATGCATTGATAAATAAAGTTGCCATATATTGCTCCTCAGATACACATATACATGTAACCCCCCTGCAAATGGGGGTTCCCAAAAGTCTTCCAGGAGCTTGCCTGAATGCTCCAAGTCTGGGCGGTGTTCGGCATTTAAGCTGTTTAAATGTGGTTCCAAGTGAGTGCTATTTGAGCCTCCACGTACTGTCTCTTTTAGTTTGTATGGGGGGACTGTGTATTTAATGCTCGAATCCCGCCCGAGCTGCTGTCAATTCGCTCCATTTTGTGGTCACTGAAGGTGCAAAGGGAGCCCATCTGAAAGCTGTAACTGTTTGCCTGTAATCATTTAAAGCATTAGCAAAATTTTAGTTTGTCTAACCTGCCTTTATTGCAGCTGGGACTCTGTGTGTGTTACCTCTCCATTTGGGACCTAAACTGCTGTGCTGGGCCAATTGGGTTTAATGAGCCCTAAAATGGAACCTGTGGATGAATCAGAACTTGGACTCTTAATCTGAGCCAGCCACAAGGGGATTGTATGGGCAGTGACTCTGGGAAATGTAGTTTTGACCTTGGCGCCTTTTTCTACCAACAGGGAGTCTTATTGTGAGTGACAGCTGAATCAGCCAACAGAATAGTGTGGAGCTAAAGGAAATCTCTGCTCTGTGACTGGAAAGATCAGATCAGTTGTGGCAGTGAAGAGAGAAGGAGCTGTGTGCTTCTGCGGTGTATAGTTTCGCTCGGGAAGCGTGTGCGAGGCCCTGAGTTTCGGTCTGCAGCCTTGGACTGAATCCGAGTTGCGAGGAGAAAGAAGTACTAGCAGTGTGGAAACCAGTCTCACCCTGTAGAAGACTGGAGAAATTGCTAAATCGCACTCGGTCTGTCAGGAACTGAAGCTACTGTGTGTGCTCCCGAGTATTTTGCAGTAATTGTGATCGGGATCAAGGAGCAGCCTGCCTGGTATAGTACTTTCCTTTTATATATGAATGTGCGTAGTGCTTGTGGGGAATTGCTATTTCCAATCCCCTGTGCTGTGTGTTGAAGCTGGAAGCAAATCCCTGCTTGTCTCGAACTAAATCCGTTTGCTATAAACTGCAGTGGGGTGCAGTCACAAGGACCTTGTCTCCATGCCCTGCCGTTTCTGGCAATCCAAAGGAACATCCACCATCTGGTTCTCAGCTTGGGTATTGTGAGTACAAATCAGGGTATTCCCCTGTAGCTTGTTTTCAGTCACGGATGTGTCATCTAATTCTTGTTGTGTCTTTGCTTCATGGACTGAGCCATCAGTCTCTGGATTACAATTGGGTGTTGTGCATATATTTTCTTCTACAGGGCTCTATCCATCTGCACCTGCTGGCCAACACCGGGCAACGGACCTGGCTAGCCCCCCCAACCTGGGTACCCAGAGTGTGACTTTTCAGACACTGTATGTGTGCACAGTACTGTGATTTAATGCCACTAATTAACCTGATTTCCCCCTCCCATGTTACTGTTCCCTAAATAAATCAGATTTGTTGTTGTTAAACTTTAAACTGTCTGAAGTGTCAGTACCTTCATGCCAAGCACTGTATTGGTTTGTGTATGCTGCTTAACCTTATTTTTCAGGGGGTCCTCAGAGATGAACCTGCGAATCAATCTTGAGGGTAAGTGGTACCTTATGAATGAACAGTGTGTACATGTGGGGTATTGGTACTGTAACTCCTGTGCATCATGTGGGCCATTAGAGGGATTAGAAGGGTGTCTCAGTGTTCCAGAGGGCTGTGACCAAACTAGACCAACCATTACAAACCCTGACCTCTTGGTGGAGGCACCCGCCATAGAATGTAGGTCCCTCAACCTGTCAGTAGTCAAACAGGCAGGGGTAGTAGCCCTTGGGATAGCGCCACCTGGGGGTTACATACATAGAAACATAGAATCTGATGGCAGACTAGGACTGCTTGGCCCTCCCAGTCTGCCCATTTTTCCCTACCTACAGTATCACCACAGACCCTACTTGATCTCTGTCTCTTTCTCCTTCCCTCCCTCTTCCTTTCCATTAAGATTCCCTTATACCTATCCCATGCATTCTTGAATCCTACTGCTGTTTTCACCCCACAAACTTTGCTGGAAAGCTGTTCAAGGAAACTTTCTATGAAGAAATACTTCCTCATATCTCTTTCCTGGATACGCCCCCCCTCCAACTTCATAGCATGTCCCCTTGTTCTTGAGCACATTTTTTTGTTCTGAAAAAGTACTTCTCTCTTGCACCTTATTTACCCTGTGAGGTACTTTAAGGTCTCTATCATATCCCCCTCTCCCAGGGTGTATGTACTGAGAGGCCAAAAATACCTGCACTCGTACAGAAATGGACACTATACTTTGTAGCAAATAAAATTAAGATTCTTTATTAGTCATGCCTCCTGACAAAGTGTGTTTTACTCGAAATGCCAGGGCTAGCAGTTGTTTAGCAGCTCTGTCTGATCACTCACTTTGTGTTTTATTTTCTAGTAAAGAATCTGAATTTTATTTTCTACAAAGTGAAGTGTCCGTTTCTCTACGAGTGCAGGTATTTTTGGCTCTTGCATTATGGTTTCGTGCTGGCTGCCCACTTTACCTGCACCGGCCCCATTCTGCAGTTTCGAGGTCTTGCTTTGGATTTTGTGCATGTATTGAGGTCCTTTAATCTCTCCTCATTGGACATTTGATGCAGACCCTGCACCCTTGTAACTGCCATCCTCTGGATCACCCCACTCTAGGTCCTTCTAGAGATGTGGTCTTCAGAATGGATACAGAACTCCACATGGAATCTTAACAGTGATCTATACACAGGCAACACCACATCCCTCTTCCTGCTGGCAATACACCTCCCTATGTACTCCAGCATCCCACTCTCTTCCTGCTGGCAGTACCCCTCCCTATGCACCCCAGCATCCCACTAGCCCGCCCAACTAACTTGACACATGGCCTGACCACCTTTTGGTCATCAGATATGATTACCTCCGGTCTTCCTCCAGCTTGGTGTTCGTCAGTACCACTCCACCCATTTTGTACCCTGCCCCTGGGTTTCTGTGCCCTAAGTGCATTATTTTGCACTTTTTCCAATTGAAACCTAACTGCCTAATCCTTGACCACCCCTCGAGTTTTCTCAGGTCTCTCCTCATCCTTTCTACCCTCCAGGAGTGTCCACTCTATTGCAAATCTTGGTGTCATCTGCAAAGAGGCAGACCTTCCCTTCCAGCTCCTCTGCAATGTCATTTATAAAGAGGACCAGTCCCAGCACTGATCCCTGAGGCACCCTGCTGGTCACTCTCCCTTCCCTGGAGAGAACTCTATTTACCACCACCCTCTGTTGTGCATCCTCTAACTAATATCTTACCCAGTTTACCACCTTTGGGCCCACTCTTAAGCCACCCAGTTCACTTACTAGTCTCCTATGTGGGACAGTGTTGAATGTCTTACTGAAATCTAGGTAGGCCATGTTCACTTCTCCAGCCTGATCTAATTCCTTGGTCATCCAGTCAAAGAAATCTATCAGATTTGTTTGTCATGACCTCCCCACCACCAATGAATCCATGCTGCCTCAGGTCTTGTAACACTTTGGATTCAAAATATTCCACAGTTCTTTCCTTCAGCAGTGATTCTATTAACTTTCTAAACACCGATGTCAGGTTGACTGGCGTATAATTGCCTGCCTTCTCCCTGCTACCACTTTTGTGTAGTGGCACTACATTTGCCCTCCTCCAGTCTTCCAGAACCACTCCTGTTTCCAGTGAGCTGTTAAATATGACTGTCAGAAAGGCAGCCAGTACCTGCATGAGCTCCCTCAATACCCTTGGATGCACCCCATCCGGCCCACTGTTTTTTTTGGTTTTTTTTAATAATTTATTTTTATTCAAACTTTCAAAAGCAGTTTACAATGGTTCAGTTGTGAAGCAGAATATAGGGTAAAGTAGCAAAAAGTATCCATACCATTCAAGTTGCATTTCACAGACATGGTTTGGACTACTAGCAAACAATCATACAGGATGATTAATGAAGTCCATGAGCTGGCACTGCAGATGTCCTCTTTTCTGCCAGTCTGAAACGGGTTCCCCAACAAGAAACTGATTAGGGCAGAATAAGGAGTGGAAAGATGTTCATGTATCTGTGTTTATTCAATGGAGGAGATCACTGCAGAGGAATAGTGCAGAGTAAGGAGTAGGGGTATAGAGGCAGAGAGTCAGAAGGTATAAGAGCTAGGATAAAGGAGAGAATGGGGGGAAGAGAGAGGACAAAGAAAAGAAAGAGGAGATGGGGGGACACCTGATGGGACAAAGTCTGGATATTTATCCAGTTGGTACAAGACTCGCCTGTGCCATTTGATTTCATATGATGGTAGTTGGTACATTATCTGAGATGTCATTCTCCCCAGAGTATAGAGTTCCAACATGATATCCCTCCAGTTAGCATGAGAAGGGACTCTCTGTGTGCCACAGCCTTGTAAGAGCTTATATGGCCACTAAAATCAGTAGGAGGATTAACTTTACGGAATTTTTGCTCAGTGAGCTGCCTTCTGGTGGTATAGCAGCTAATTACGGAAGGGGTAATTGCACCCTGGCCCATTGCTTTGTCCACTTTCAGATTAGCGAGTCCTTTCAGGACTTTCTCCTCCAACAAAGGACTAGTGCCCACTTCCCTCCCTTCAAAGCTCCTGTTGCTTTTTCGTGGCTCCTCCCCTTCCTCTGTGAACACTGAACAAAAGTGTTTGTTCAGGATGTCTGCCTTTTCCTGGTTCCCCTCTGCATAACTCCCCTTCCCGTTTTAATCTTACAGTACCACCCCTGGTTTTCCTGTTTTCACTTACATACCTAAAAAATCTTGTCCCCTTTCATTACCATCTGGGCTATTCTCTCTTCAGTTTGCGCCTTCGCGCTCCTTACTGCTTTCCCAGCTTCCTTCTGTTTCCCCTGACATACCTTAGTGTCCTTTGACCTCTGCATTTCCTTATACCTTTTGAGTGCTACCATTTTTGTCTTTACCTTTTCAGTCACCTGTTTCGAGAACCACAGTGGTCTCTTTTTCCTCTTGCTTTTGTTCACTTGCTTGATGCAGAGGTTTGTTGCCTTCGCTATGCCTCTTTTAGCTTCACTCACTGTTCCTCCACCCCACCAGGTCAGCCCCCCCACCAGGTCATCCCAGAGGCATTAACCCATCTTTATAAAATCTGCCTTCATGAAGTACAGGACCCTTGCCCTTATGTGGTTTGATTCCACAATTATCCTTATATTGAACCACATTGTGCGGTGATCACTGGCCCCAGGTGGCTTCCCAGCTTGACATCTTCCACACTGTTCCTGCTGGTGAGTACCAGGTCAGGTATTACCCTATCACACGTGGGTTTGCTGACTAGTTGCCTGAGGAATGCTCCCTGCAGGAAGTCCAGGATGTCCTTGCTTCTAGCTGAAGCCACAGGCGGAAGGCTCCAATCTGCATCAAGCAGAATTAAGCCTTCAACTGGCAGAACCTTCTTTTTTCTGCCATGTTGCCAGTGGCTTCCACCAGTACCTTATCTAACTCTTCACTCTGTGCTGGAGGTCTGTAGATCACATCAGTGTGAATAATAACTCTGTTCCCTGTCTACAGTGTGACCCACTGTACCTATGTCCCCCCCGTATTCCCTGCATCTCTGTCACTTTTATGCTTTCCCTCACATAAAGCATTACACCCCCTCTTTCCTTCCCACCCTGTTCTTCCTGAACAGAGCATAGCCTGGTATGGCCATGTCCCAGTAATGGTTTTCAGCACACTATGGCTCGGTAAAGGCCACAATATCAAGGTTGGCCTCTGCCATGATGGCCTCTAGGTCCAGAATCTTATTTCCTGGACTTTTAGCATTTGTACACATGGTCTTTCATATTTTGCTACCACTCTGCTGGTTACCCCCCTTTTTTCCTTTTGGCCCTCCCTCCTTTCCCCCTCTCTTTTTAATACTCCTGTTCCCATCCCCCATCATTTCTACCACCCTGCTTCCTTTATTAATTTGCATGCTGGGGGATTCCTCTCCTCTTGGGTTCTCCTTACTCTTTAATTCAGCCTGTAGGAGGGGCGCAGTTTCTGCCTCTTAGATTTCTTCCACCACCCTCCCGGCTACTTTAAATGTTCATCAAAGTACAGTAACACTTAAACTATCCACTAAGGACTTTGGGTCCACTCCTGGATGGATGCAGGCCATCACCCCAGTATAGGCCCTTATCTCTCCAGGTGGTTCCCCAGTGGAGCCAAACCCCTTCTCTCTGCACCATTCCTTCAACCATGAATTGAAGGTCTCGGTGCAGAGATCCCTCTCCTTCCCAGACAGGAAGCAGGAGAATGCTACTTAAGATCTCTCCCTAACTCCCTAAACTCCCCCTGCACTATCCCAGTCCCATGCCTAGCCATTAGCCCCCAGGTGAACAGTGACATTCATCTCTCCCTCCCATCCTGCTGCCCTAGCAATCCTTAAGATCTGCTTCCCATCCCTCCAGGCCATGGAGCAGTGTAGACAGTGTCACTCCACTATGTATAGTATACCATATATAGTATTCCACTCCAGAGCCCTCAGACACTTAAATACCACCCTAGAGCCTGTAATGCTGTATGGTCCCCGGGATGCAAAACAGTCTTGGTGGCCATCCCTTCTAGTTTTGACTTCCAGGAATAAAATTAAAGGAAGGATCAGCTGAGTCTATGTTGTGTTTCATGGACAAAGGCAGAAATTCAAAGCCTTTTTATTGCCCCCTGTGACAAACTAGTCTATCCCAGAGTCAGCCTGTTAGTGTTATCAGTGTTCTCCAACCTTTCAGATGCCTGCAAGGGTCCTCTGTAGCTGCCACCACTCAGCATAGACACTCACTCAGGGTATCTCAAGGTCTGAATCCCTCCAGAACCACTGCTCACACAGTACAGTGCCCCTTGCTCAAGGGCAAATGACCCACCCCTTTGTCACAGCTGAGGACAGCTTACTTTAGAAACAAATTATGGTAATGGCATCCTTCTTTTCAGAGGTGTAAACACAGTTTGTCAGTTATAAGTCAGTTGACTGTACCTCAAAGGACTCAGTCACAGAAACATGAAGTATGTAAAAAAAGTTTTAATACTTCCAGATATTTACACGTACAGTATAATACAGGATACTACATAAAGACTATGGGAAACAGTTATTCTACAGAAATGAAAAAGAAAATGTTTAAACAGTAAGTTACACACAGAACAACCTATCTTTCTCTTCTCTTCTCTTCTCTCTCTTCTCTTCTCTTCTCTTCTCTTCTCTTCTCTTCTCTTCTCTTTTCAGCAAGGTAGAATAGCTTACCACACAAGGCACTCTGGTGAATCAGGACAGACTTGAACCCTTCCCTTAGACAGTAGCTGTTCGTAGTCCCAAATCTGTCTCTTCAGATCTGTTCCTAGTGCCAAACCTGACTGTCTCTTTCAGGCTCTGCCAGATATTAAGGCCTTTCAGCTGCCCCTCCATGGCACATCTTCCAGTATGTCACTCTCACATCATAGATTCAACATTCTTTGTGTCTTGAGTTTGGTCCACTTGGAAAAACAGTCTGATCTGGACTCCGGATATTGTATACATAAATCCATCTGTTTTTTTTTTGTTGTTGTTGCAAGTTCTGTCTCACACAGCAGGAGTGACTCCCTCACAAAATATAAAAGGGTTGTTTGTCCTGCCATATCTCCCATTAACTGTCCAGGGTCCTGCCATGATAGCACAGATAGTAAATTGCTTTCTGAGTCAGTGAATCTGTCTGTGATAAGAATCTAGGCCTTTTTCTCAGGAATATCACTTTGACTCAGCAGCTGATACCCATGCAGGAAGAATAACATTTAAAAAAATGCACTAACAGATATACATGGCAAATTGTTACATCTCCTCCAATGAGAAAGAACAAAAAAGCAAATCTTTTAGCCCCCCCACTAAATTATGTTGGTTTTTCATGTGAGCCAGCTGGCTCCCACTGCTATACACTCAGTTCCATCTCTGGGTGAACCCCACATGGCATCTCCTAGCATCTCCCCCCAAAAAACAAGGGCAGTAACTATTGTCTGGACAGTCCCCCCATGTTGCCATGCTGTGACTTGCTGCAGTGACTAATGTCCATATTGTAGGACTGCAGCACCAAGCTTTACCTTAGCAATTTTAAGTTCTGCCCACTGGTTCTATGCAACCATGTAAGTGAACCCCCTCCCATACAGATAGGTTTGCAGCTTCTGCAAAGCCCAGACATTCCCCATACACTCTTCTCTCTCTCTCTTGTGGCATAGGCCTCCTCTCTAGGAAGCAGCTTCCTGCTCAAGTACATGACTGAGTGCTCCTCTCCCGAGTGCATACCCTGACTCAGAACTGTGCCTAGCCCAAGATCAGATTACTCTACATGCACAATAAACCTAAGAGAATAGTCTGGGCTGGTGAGCACAGGTGCCCAGTGCAATTCCTCCTTTATCTGGTAGAATGGAGTATCACAGGTGTCTGTCCCCTGAACCTTTTCCTGCATTTTCTTCCTGGTGAGAATGGACAGGGGGATGGTCATGTTGCTGAAATTCAGCACAAACTTATGGTAGTATCCTGCATCCCTAGGAATGCCCATACTTTCCCCTTGGACATGGGCATTGCCCACTCCTTGATAGCCTCAATTTTTAATGGTTCAGGTCAGATGTACCCACACCCTACCCTGTGCCCAAGGTATGACACTTCTGCCATTCCTATCTGGCACTTCTCCACCTTGACTGTCAGCCCAGTGGCCTGCAGTTGGTGGAATACCTCAGTCATGTGCCTGATGTGATCCTCCCAAGTCTGGCTATAGATGGCAATGTCTCCTGCCCAATTCAGAATGTAGTCCATATGCCGCTGAAAGGTGGCTGGCACATTCTTCATCCCAAAAGGCATCACCTTGAACCTGAATAATCCACATGGGGTGATGAAGGCCAACATCCCTCTGGCTTTGGGGGTCAGGAGTACCTGCTAATAGCCCTTTGTTGGGTCTATGGTGGACCAGTAAAGGGCTCCCCCAGCCTCTCTAGAACCAGATCCATCCAAGGCATGGGGTATGCATCTGACTCTGTGCAGTTGTTGAGTTGAGCTTGTGGTAATCAACACAGAACTTCATGGTTTTGTCCTTTCTGTGAATCAGTAACACTAGGGAGGCCCAGAGACTACTGGACTTCTGGATCACCCAGACAGCCAGCATCTCCTTGATTTCCCCTGTCTGTGGTATGTCTTACACCTTCTGGGGCTCTGTAGGTTGACTGTCTTAGCGGGGCTTGAGACCTGGAATCCATGAAGTCCTCTGCCAGCATGGTATATGCCAGTTTCTCTGTGAACATTTCACCAAATGTACACAGCTCCTCACTCATTTCAGCAGCTTGGGCTGGTGTCAGCTGCTCCAAGAGGGTGACAACATCCATTGTGGATTCTCGCTTAACCTCTCCCAAAAGATCCACCAGTGGGTCTGCTTCTGCCCCCTCCTCCAGATTGCTGCACACAGCCAGGACCATCTTATTCTTGTCATGGTAGGGTTTCATCATGTTTATGTGGTAAATTTGCTGTTTTTGCCTCCTGTCTGTTACTTCCACCATGTAATTAACATTATTCTCCCTCCTGACCATTGAGTATGGCCAGTCCCAAGCCACCTGTAATTTGTTCTGCCAGATGGGGATGAGCACCATCACCTATTGAGCTACTCTGTACTCCTGGGCTCTATTCTCAGTCATAGTATGTCTTTTGCCTGTGTTGTGCAGCTACTAGGTGCTCCTTGACAAACCCCATGTGCTCCTTGAGTCATGACCTGAAATTCAGAATGCACTCCACAACAGATTCCCTTTGGGTAACAAGGTCACCCTCCCATTCATCCCATACCCAATCATGGGGGCCCCTTATCCTATGGCCAAACAGGAGCTCAAAGGGTTAGAACCTTGTGGACTCCTGGGGGACCTCCCTGTATGTGAACAGAGATGGGGTTGGTACTTGTCCCACTCCTTCATATACCGGTCAGTGAATGCTCTTAACATGGTCTTAAGAAATCCACTGAATCACTTGGTCAGACTGTTAGTCTGAGGGTGGTATGGTGAGGCCCTGAGCTGCCTTAATCCACACTTCTTCCAAAGACTAATCATCAGATCAGACATGAAGTTGGTGCCTTAGTCTGACAGAATTTCCTGGGGGAACCCACCTAACTAAATATCCCCAGCAGTTCATTAGCCACCTTCTCAGCCTTGATGGAGGACAAAGGCACTCAATCTGGGTACCTTGTGGTGTAATCTATAACCACCAGAATGTTCCACTTGCCAGTGTGACTTTGCTTGCTACGTGGCCCCAAAATGTTCATGTCCATGGCAACTTGCCATAATAACTTTTCGATAACGTAGGGGAATCAAACTGCCTTAGTCTTGTCCCCAGCCTTTCCCACCCTTTGGCAGTGTGGACAAGTCCAGCAGTAGTTTGCCATATCTTTAAAGCTACCGGACCCCAAAAAATTATTAGTTGGCTGCTTTTTTGTATGGCTGACCCCTAGATGTCCTGAAAAGGGTATGTCATAGGCTAAGCCCAAAAGCTGCTTCCTCTACTCTATAGCAACCACTATATGCTGGAGTAACCTTTCTTCCATTCCTCCCTTAGGAACCCACTCATGATACAGTAGCCCCTTCTCCCAGTACACCTCCCTTTTCCCAGAACTCAGAGTCATCTTCTACACTGGTGGCTAACTCCTTTAATTTTTGCAGGGACTGGTCAGCTTGCTGAGCTCTACCTAGCTCTACACACCCAACTTTACCAAAAACATAATCTGCTATGGGAGAGCCACCAGTGGCAGGACTCTCCTCAGTCTGGAGCTGTGGCTTGAAACTGCTGCTTCCAGCTCATTCTTTAGCTACAGCTTCTCCTGCTACTGAGGTAGGGGTTGGTTCCTCATGCACTGTCCCCTCTGTGTCCTCAGGAGCCTGTTCCCTTGCCTTGCTATGGGTAGTGACATACACAATATTGACCCTACCAGCACAGTCATTACCAATGATTATATCCATAGGCAGGCCTGGTTCAACACCCACCTCCCATATGCCCTGGCTACCTTCCCAGCTTAGAAAGATACAGGCCAGTGGTACTGAGACCACAGGACCCATCATGCCTCTAATCCTAGAAAACTGGCCAGGCAGGATCTGTTCCTCTTGAATCAAATCTTGCTTCACCAAAGAAATGGAGGCCCCAGTGTCCCTCAATCCCTGGGTCAGCATCCCATTTTCACACAAAGGGTGCATGTGTGCAATGGAGTTAGGTGGCACTGCACTCTGTGTACAGACTACTAACTTCAGGGAGATTCCTGAGCTCCCCCTTCCAGCTGCACTTGCACCTTTTATTTTACATTTTTTGGACCATCATAAGACAAATGTTCCAGTTTCTAGCAGATTCAGCACCTGCATTCACCTATCTCCGTGCTTTTGAAACCAGGTGACTTTTCTTTTTGTTCAGGTACAGGCTGGCTTCCTGTAGGTTGCCCCCCCCCCGGGGCTTCCCCTAAAACCAGCTGATGGCCCTCCTCATTACCTTTGCAATGAGAGAATGGTTGGCTTGATATGAACTGATCAGCCCTCCTGGCTGTTTCCCTCGCTGAGCTTGGAGTCCTGTCCAACAACCATATCCTTATATACTCCTGTACACTTTTTAGAAACTGTTCCAGAGGAAATAAGTCTTTTATTTCCTCTATGGAATGAGCTTTTGCACCCTCTACTCAGTCTTATAGCAAGTTACTTAGCTGCACACATATTTCAGCATAGCTGTCCCTTGGTGACTTTTTTAACCTTCTAAATTGTTTCCTATAGGCCTCAGGGCTTAATTCAAAATGCTTTAGCAAGGCATTTTTCACTTTATCATAGTCCATGCAATCATCAGTGTCCAGTGTGGCAAAAGATTGTGATGCTTTGCCTATAAGCAGTGGCAATAAGTGACTTGCCCAAGAAGCCCTGTCCAATCCAAATTACCCACAGATTTTCTTGAAAGATCTTAAAAACAAGTCAAGATGATTCCCCTCCTGATATCTGGGAAACATTTTAGAATTAATTTTGGCTTACAGGGTCAAACCCCTCTTGCCATTACTCACAGTTTGTGGTGATGTCCTCTGGCTGAGCCTCTCCATCTCTCTTGCATTCTCACTCCCTTTCATCTAGAGCTTGTGCTGGTGCTACCTTTCCTCTTGCTGAATTTCTTGCTGGTGCTCATTTGCTCCTCAGCTTTTTGCTTCTTCTCCTCAGCTTCCAGCTTCATGTTTTGCAGCTCCCCCTCTGCCCTTTGCCTCTCAATTTCTGCCTTTGTCTTAACCAGGGCAAGCTCCATCTCCAACATTTGTATCCAGTCTGCTTGTGCAGCTGCCCCAGTCAAAAGCTCTGGCCCATGTGCATTCCCCCCATCCTCAGTCTCACAACCTTGACTAGCAGTGACCCCTTTCACATGGCTTTCCTGCTTACTTTTTTGAGGATAACTGTGAGTTCTGCCCTTGTTTGGCCATCTTCATGGCCCGATTTTCTTTCTTCAGTACAGCTCCTGCAGGTCTAGCAGTGAGTGCTTCTCATATGGCCCAGACATAATGTTTTCTATCCATCTACTCTTGCTTAACAAAAAAACCAAAACTGGTAGAATATACAGTCTCCTTTTTTATATCCTGTTTTGTGACTGGACTGATAACCTGTTTCAGATCCCACCCGCTGCCTCCAGTTTATGGCAAACTAATCTCTCCCTGACTTAGCCTGCCAATGTTACCAGCATTCTTGAACTTACAGACACTTGCAAGCATCACCAGTAGCTGCCATCACTCAGAATAGACATTCGCTAGTGGTATCTCAAGGTCAGAATTCCTCTAGAGCTACTACTCACACAATACAGTGCCCCTTGCTCAAGGGCAAATGACCCACCCATCTCTCTCACAGCTATGAACTCCTTACTTTAGAAGCACATTGTTCAAGTTCAAGTTTAGTTCAAGTTCAAGTTTATTGCAGGAAAACTCCATTGAGCAAGCTCATTCACAAGGAGGTCCTGTGACATAAACACTTAAAGTACAAACACAGATAGGTAATAACAGTATATACATGAAATACACGTTACATGATGCAGGCTGGATATACATACAAGGGTACCACACAGGGTGACCGCAAGTGGTAAACATTGATATGAGACAGGGAAGCGACTTACAGGTCGCATACTGATAAATGAAACATGATGACTGGTGTGATTTGATTTAATCAAATCAAATCAAATATACAGTATTTTGGCAGCTAGAACAAACAACAGTCTACAACTGATATGAGAGGGAGGAGAGATTTGATAGAGTAGCAGTGGAGCGTAAGCAAAGATAAAGCCAGGAGTAGAAGAGGAAGGGAAAGCAGTTAATATGACAAATCAATTATACCTTACCAGTGGATAAATATGGCACACATGGGGAAGGAAGAGACTTAATGACAGTTACAGGTGTCTTTTATTTTGGCTGAACTTAGCGATTTGTAGAAGTTTATTGAAACTGTGCTAGTTAGTTTCAGTACGGTTTGTAACTGGTTCCAAATGGAGGAAAGGGCATATGCAATAGCACGTTTACCAAAGGAAGTCCGCGTCCTTGGTATGTCAAACATAATAAAGTCAGATTTTCTTAACGAGTATGCACTATGTGAGATACTAATAAGGGAAGAGAGATAGCTTGGCAATTTCTGCAGGAGCAGTTTAAGAATCCATAGCCCAGCATGGAGCAGGCGTCTAGTAGTAAGGGATGTCCAACCAACAGCTGCATATAAGTCACAGTGGTGTGAACGATAAGGGGAGTTGGTAATGAACCGTAACGCACGGTGATAAAGGATGTCCAGTTTACTTAGATTTGCAAGAGTGGTGGAGGAATAGATTACATCGCCATAGTCGAGTAGGGGAGAAAAGTGGCCTGTACAAGCTTGTTTCTATGTTTCAAGGAAAAGGGCCTATTTCTAGAAGAAACCTAACCTTGCTTTTAACCTTCTAGAGACATCTTTGATGTGGTCACTGAAAGATAATTTATTGTCGATCCAGATACCTAGATATTTAAATTTGGTTACAACTTCCAGAGGCTCGCTTAGCGTGGTGACAATGAAGTCTTGGGCAAGAGTATTGGGGGCCTGAGACAGCACTGCGGAGAATATCATCGCTTAGTCTTCTTGGCATTGAGCAGAAGCTTTGCCTTTATTAAATTATGCTCAAGTTGTGCGAAGTCCGCTTGAAGCACTCCCTTGACTTCAGATAACGATGAGCCAGAAGTATACAGCACAGTATCATCTGCAAAAGTGCAGATTGGACGAGATATGTTAGCATCTAAGTCATTGATGTACAGAGAAAACAAGATAGGGCCTAAGATGGATCCTTGGGGACTCCTCTTGCAACTGGCAAGGCAGCAGAAAAAAGCCTCCGCCTTTACTTTTTGGAATCTTCCAGTTAGGTAGCTAGAGAACCACTGGGTGATATGGTATGTGGCACCCAACTTTGCAAGGCAATTGACTAATAGTTTATGATCAACAGTATCAAAAGCTTTGTTGAGGTCCAAAAGACTGCACCAGTTACCTTCTTAGCATCTATAGCAGAGATCCAATCATTGGTTACTTTTGTTAGTGCAGTGATTGTGCTATGATTAGCCCGGAAGCCAGATTGAGCTGGGTTAATGAGAGAGAAGGTTTCAAGTGAGATTTTAACTGAATATGGATCAGTTTTTCGAGAACTTTAGAAAGGATAGGCAATATGGAGATAGGCCTATAGTTGTTTACATCGCATGGGTCACCAGATTTAAATAGAGGAGGATATGTGCTGATTTCCAGCAGGACGGCACAGCAGCAGATGTAATGGAAAGATTGAAGATGTGGAGAATTGGGGCAGTGAGGATGGGCATAGCCTGACCTTAGGAAAAAGGGTTCCAAGCCATCGTCCCTCTGCACTTTTTTGGTGTCTAAGTTAAGAAGAGAATCTTCTACTTTATAAGTTATCTCACGAGTTGGAAGGGACTGGGTCCAGGACTAGATGTGGCGGAGGGGTATGCTGGTTCACCGCAGCACCTGCATAAGGTGACGAAATAGTTAATCCAGCTGTGGCAAAGTGGGAGTTAAGTTCCTCCAGGATTAGGACTTGTTTTCCACAATCTTGCCACTTCATGCATTATCTTTGTTGGGACAGAGGGGGCCATGGGCCATCCTTCTATAGCTTTGATAGTCTTCCATATTTTATGAGGGTTACCTTTAGCTTGTTCGAGTAGAAATATAATAGCTTTAGCAGAGCGAAGTTTTTCACACAGTTATTCCTGGCTGTTCTAAAGGCCTGCCAATCCAAGATTCTTTGGAATGTCTAGCTTTAGTCCAGAGCTTATCTCGAGCTATAAGGGCTGCCTTGAGATCCGAGGTGAACCAGGGATTGGAATTGTTCCGCACTTTACTTTGATGAAAGGGCATGCTTATTTATTATTGTAGTGAGTTTGTCATTAAGGATGCAAGCTGCCTTGTTGACATCTTTGGCTAGGTAAAGATCTTGCCATCTGATCATGCTCAGGTCAGATAAAAAGTTTACTGCACTGAATTTGCGAAAGGATCTTTTTGTTATAAAGATGGGTTGTGGCCGGGCCTTAATTTGAGATCTTATGCAAGCAACAATTCCATGATCGCTCATGTTGTTGTGAAACACTGCCAAATGAGATATTTTGTGTGGATGGGTGGTTAGTACCACATCTAGAATGGAACTGTTTTGTGTGGAACGGAATTGTGGTAATGGTAGCCTTCTCTTCAGAGGCATAAACACAGTTTGTCAGTTATAAATCAATTGGTTGTACCTCAAAGGACTAAGTCACAAAAACATGAAGTGTATATAAAAAAAAAGTATTTGAATACTTCCAAATACTGACATGTATAATACAGGATACTACACAAAGATTATGGGGAACTGTTATCATACAGAGATGAAAAAAAAATGTTTGGACAGAAGGTTACACACAGAAAAAAAAATCTCCCTCTTTTCTATTTAGTGAGGTAGAATAGCTTACCACATAAGGCACTTTGATGAATCAGGGCAGACACATACCCTTAGATGGTAGCTGTTTTTAGTCTCAGACCTGACTGTCTCTTTCATGCTCTGCCAGACCTAGACCCTCCAGCTGCCCTCCCATGATGCATCATCTAGTACGTCACTCTGACATCATAAATTTGACATTCTTTGTGTTTTGAGCTGGGTCCACTTGAAAATTGGTCTGATATGGACTTTGGACACTGCATATACAAATACATCTTTTTTTTTGCAGTTAATACTTGTTATTGAATATTTTCAACAAATACATCACAGTACCATTATATTCAAACAATCACAATGCATACAGTACCAAACACAAATACGTGTCAGTAAATAGCATAAAACAGTAATCATAGGGGGTTCTTTGTATAACAAATGGGGAAGGTTACCAGACCAGACAGGGTAATCTCTCACTATATATTGACCATGGCTGTCTACTTTTTGCCCACTTGTCAGGGTGTAAGTTCCTGAGGCCTATGTCTTTCAGGCTTGTTTCACATCCAGTGGGGATGGTAGGACCAAGGGGGGAGGTTGTTTACTCAGCTTTAGAAAGGGCTTTGACCAGCCTGCTGGCACAGTAATTGGATTTCCAGTTGTGTTGCCGATGACCCAGGTTTGGAAATGAACCCAGGAGTTGGAGGGCCAGCCAGAGGAGAAGGATTGAGCATCCTGTGGACTGGTCTCCTTCTCCAGGGGGAGGGAGGGGAAGAGTGTCCAGCACTTTACGGACCTCTGGTGGAGGCTGGGGGTAATGC
The DNA here is from genome assembly GCA_016271365.2 of Neoceratodus forsteri. Classification (NCBI taxonomy): domain Eukaryota; kingdom Metazoa; phylum Chordata; order Ceratodontiformes; family Ceratodontidae; genus Neoceratodus; species Neoceratodus forsteri. The sequence goes on along the minus strand of CM028136.1, from coordinate 223,491,603 downwards.
TGCGACCGGCGTTGACATATTGAGGGGGCAGGGTAGACTCTGGACATCATTGCATGTCCCTCCCCCTTGAGCAAGCATGGAAAAAACCCAGCCCCCCGGCATGATGACTCACTCTGCCCTGCCATTCACTGCCTCTCCCATGGCACCAACCCAAGGGGTAAGCCAGGGCTTGCCAATAGTTTCCGATGGGAGGGGAAGCCCCCCCAACAGCCCCACCTGGGGGGGGCAAGCCTGGGCATAGGGGTGGTTGGCAGAGCAGGTTCGAGGATAGTGGGAACCGGACAAAAAAAAAGAAAGGGCTTTGACCAGTTTGACTGGGAAAAATCATCTGCTATTGTCTTGTGACGTGGAACCTTTGTAAAAGAGCTCATAGCACAAAGGTTAATTCCAAAGTGTTAAATAAATACATAACATAAATAAGTACATAAAAAGGGCCATCAGGGGATAACCAAGATTCGCTGGTGCCCCTACAGCCCATAGGGGTAGTTGCATGTGGAGGTAAGGGGGGAATGGTATGGAGATTTGCATGCCTTAGGGGACTAGATTTGTGCCCATTTGGGGTCCACCTTGCAGAGGGGAGAAGATGTTGATATATAAGGGGCCCGCATATCTTAATAATGGTGCAGAATGCCCTTTGCTATGTGAGACATTCTGGAGAGTATTGCCCCCTGCTGAACCCAATTAAGCCATTCCTGGATCTGGGGCACCTCTGTGAATCTCCACCTCCTGAGAAGCAAACGTTTTGCTTCCACCCCTGCCTGAATGCTCCAACATACCAGAGGGTCCGTATAGCGGATGTGGGAGGGGGGGTATACCCAGCGGTTACAGCTGAGGGGTGAGAGGAATAGAGTTCCCCACTACAGATTTGTAGACAACTAGTACCTCTTTCCAATAAATTTGGGTGGATGGACAGCTCCAGGGTTTGTGAAAAAGATCACCTACAGGGGAGCCACAGCACCAGCATAAGTCCTGAGGGAGTAGGCCCATGGCACGCAATTGGGCTGGTGTTCAGTACACCCTATGGAGAAGCTTATTTTGTAGTAGAAGGCTTCTGATGTCCGTACAAGTTATATGGGCTGCCAGCCAGGAGGTTTCTCAATCCTGAGTGGTGACAGGACAGCCTAGGGCAGATGTCCAGTAACATTGAGTCTTCTGAGTTTGGTCAGGAATGGAATTATGAATCTGGGAGTAAATTGTGCTCGCCCAACCTCTGGTTTTGGCCAGCCAGGGCTGAATGTCTAGTCCAGGAACATGGGGAAGGTTTGAGAAACTGAGTAAGTGCACTTCTCAATTGTAAATACCTCCAAAAATCACGTTTAGGGAGGGAATATCGGGTTTTTAGGTTACTGAAGGTGTCAAACATTAAAGTACCTGGGATCAAGAGGTCTTTTAGGTGTGTTATGCCCCAATGTAGCCAGCTGGACCAGTGTATATTCTGACAGTCGATGCCGACCACCAGATTATCCCATAGAGGTAGCCATGCCTTTGGTGTGAAAGAAGTTTTGGTGGTTCTGGACAGCTAGTGCTATCCTGTATGGATGCCAAGATAGTGCTCCATTGGTGCAAAGGGTGAGGAAGAGGAATGTAAAGGTAGTCCAGCAGTAGAGTGGGATAACATAGTATGGTTTTTATGTGCAGCCAAACTGGGGGGGGATCTTTAGACAAAGGCAGAGAACGATTGACAGGTCTGTGTTCCTAGAAATACTGTATGATAACCTTGAAGCCAGGGGAGGTTCCAGCCCCCTCTTTTCCAATGGAACCGTAGTTTGGCTGTACTAAGTCTCGGTACTTTACCAGCCCACAGAAAGGAGTCCACTAAAGTGTCAATTTTGGCAAACCAAGTTCAGGAGAGGTTTAATTTCTGAAGCAGCAGGGTAAGATTGAGAGCTGGAAGTTCTGAAAGGTCTGCTGAGAGGTGAATGCCTGAGTACTTAATAGATGACAGGGACCAGCTGAGCCCTACTGGCTAGAATGGGGTTGCTGTGCATTTAGCATTAAGAGGTAGCACCTCTGTCTTCCCTTGGTTAACCTTTAAACCCGAGACAGTGGAAAATGTTCTTGGGAGGGAATGAAGGTGGGAAAGGCCAGAAGGGGCCTCAGGCAGTAGCACCAGGAGGTCGTCTGCATGTAGGCTAGTTCGCAGGTCTGCTCCTGCAATGGGAAAACCATGTAGTTCTGTATGTTCCCTGATGGCAATAGCCAGGGGTTCAATGGACAAAACAAATAACATTGGGGATAGGGGGCTTCCTTGTTGAGTGCCTTTTTGTAATGAGAAGAGGGCCAATAGGGTGGAGTTGGTGAGGACCTGTGCCATGGTGGCCTGATATAAGGTTTTCACCCAAGCAGCAAAATAGCGACCAAAGCCCATATACTGAAGGACTCCACTGAATCAAAGGCCTTTTCAATATCAATTGCAATAGCAGCAGAGTGGGGGGTCTGTCCAGCAGCAGTGATAATGGAGATAATAGAGTGGATGTGGTCAGAGGCTAGTCTTCCCTTATCCTGCTTATGCTGTATGTATAAGTGCTGGAAGGCTCTGCTCCATAAGGAGTGCTAGGGCCTTTGCTAGAATCTTTGCATCCAGGTTGATTAAGGAGATGGGCCAATAATTGGCAAGGAAATGAGGAACCTTACTCTCTTTGGGTAAAACCGTTATTATGGCCTAGAAAATGGGATGGAAAAATAAATGAGTTTGAATGGCTGAAACATCATGTCAGGGCTGCATTTATTTTCCAACAACGGCCACTGAAAAACAAGTGCATATTCGGGGTGCCACGTTATTTGCAGTAGCAAAAAGTACACTGAATTTTCAAACTCCATGTGCCACAATTTGTTTACTCTTGTTAAGTGACAGACGTGATGCCCGCCCAGTCCCGTTCACTGGTAACGACAGAATGGTTCCCCTCAAGTTGAAAGAAAAAAATCCTTTCCAGCACCATCCTATATATGTTTTCACTCACCTCCACACCAGAGTCAAACTGTTCCACACTGTGATCTCACCGCGATCACTGTCACCCAGTATCCTGATGGCATATTGGAAGCAATCCCTTGTAATTAATGCCGTGAAGTAAATCAAACAAAGTCACTCAACCACAGCTCCTCGGTACTTTTTGTGGCGACCTTCAACATGCGAATAGGAGCTTCCACAATCCTCCCCACTGGCTGCATTTCACACCCTTAGACTGGTACTCAAGTCCCCCCACCTCCTTTCACAAACTGCCCATCAGCAGGACCGTTTCTCCCCTTCCCCAAACTATGGAGTCTCCAATAGGACAAAAGTCCATACCACAAGAAAAAAAGACACATCAGCATAATATAGGTGGAGGAACCACTTTATTACAAAATTATTACAAAAGTTATTTTAAACTATTTTTTTTATTAACTTTTTTTTATTAAACTTATTTTTTCTTTATCGTGGGCCATTTTCTAAGTGCAATAATACCCTCCAGGGTGGGCATTATGGTATATAACAGATCTCCCAGGGGCTATGAGGCCCTCTGTGTGTGGCGTTGGACCTCATTACACCTCTAGGCAGTCTGTTATAGCCCCAAAACACCCACCCTGTTGGGGATTATTGCTTAATTCTCTAAGGGTTGGGGGGAGGGATCCGGACATATGCGGTTCTATGAACATTCTGTGTAGGATGGGACTGATAATAGGGTCCAGATGTGCATAGAGGTCTTTCAGGATGCCATCCTTACCCGGTAATTTATTTTGATTCAGGGAGCGGATGGCCCTCTGGATCTTTAACAATGCAAGTGAGGACTTTTGGGGGTCCCTGTGCTGGGGAGAAAACTGGGGTAGGGGTAGTTTAGACGGGAAGGTATCAATCTGAGGGTTATTTCCCACAGCTGAGGAGCTGTATAGTGTTTTGTAGAATTGGGTCATTACTTTGTTAATAGCTTCTGTGTTATGGTGGGGGGACCCCTTACTGTCATAAAGCATGGTTATGTGGTGTTTAGCCTGTTGTTTTCTCAACTGGTAGGAGAGAAGTCAGCCTGCTTCCCCCCTTCCCAATATCTATGTCTGGTGCAGAGGAAGGCCAGCTCCACCTGTCTGGCAAGCAGCAAATTCAGCTAGAGGTGGATACCAGCCAGGTTCTGCTAGTGTGGATTTTGCTTGTGGCGGGGTGGAAGCGGTTTTGTATTTTGGCTCTCTCTGGGATAGTGCTGTTTCTAGAGATTTGAGTTTAGATTCCCTGTCCCATCTGCATTTAGCTGCATAACCCATGATGCTGCCTCCAAGGGTAGCTTTAAAGGCCTCCCAAAGGGTGGCTGCAGATACCGGCTCCATGTTATTTTCCTGAAAGAACTTGGTAGCCATTTCAGTGACCCATTTACAAAAGGATTTATCCTTCAAGAGCAGAGGGTCTAGTCTCCATTTTGAGGATCTAGGAATATCTGGGCCCTAAATCACCACTGAGGAGACTAGAGCATGATCGGATATGACCAGAGATTCTATGTCACAAGTTAGTACCTTTTGGAAAAGGGGTAGAGAGCCCAGGAATAAGTCCAGCCTGCTGGCCAACCCGCGGTCAGGGGAAATATAGGTGAAGCCTTTGACCGTAGGGTTTATGGTCCTCCATACTGTATGTCAGTGAGAAAGAGAGTTCTTTCATCATGTCTTTCAGTTCCTTGGCCACTCTAGGGTGTGGTTCGGTAGTCTTCATGGACTCGTCAAGGTCTGGGGATGTGGTTGTGTTAAAATCCTCTCCTACCAGGCAGGGCATTGAGGGAGGAGTGAAGTCAAGGATAGCCTGACAGAACGTATGGAAAAAGCTCGGGGAATCAGTGTTGGGCCCATAAATGGAGCCCAAGACTAGGGGACCTTGTGGGGTGGCAAGTCTTACAAGTATCCAACACCCTTTGACATCCTGCTCCTGCTTCTCTATGGTCCACTTTATGTATTTATGGAGGAAAATTGAGACTCCCCCTTTTTGCCATAGGGGCACAACTATGTGCTCAAGGCCCACCCAGTCCTTCCATGATTTAGTGGTTTCTAAGGGGGCCAATTCAGTCTCCTGCAAGAAAGCTATTTTCATGCACACTTGCTTGAGATGTGAAAGGATCTGTTTATGTTTAATAGGGGAGTCCAGCCCTTGTACATTTCAGGTCAGCCATGGAGACGGGGGGGCGGAAAACCATGGAAACATACGGGTGTGTATAATCGTGTCTATCATATAATGAGGGCATAAAGACTAAGGAGCAGGAAGCAAGATGTTGAGGGGACCTTGGAGACTGTATGTAATGCACAGCAGCATACAGTCATCGAGTCACAAAACAGTTCCCGGAATGCATTTTGCTAGGTACAACAGATATACCACACAGAAAGGGTCTGCTACTGAACAAGAAACTAATACCATACTAAACAACAAGAGTTCAACAGTTAACAGAATCACAAAACTTACAATCATATTTGTACCTCTCACTAACCAGAGAGGTATGGAAATACTTGGGTATAAGATATCACTACAGGAACAGAGCCCCATAATATTGCCTGCCTTCAGGCAGTCAATGGTCAAGGGGTTCAGATCCAGAGCAATAGCCATAACTGATCTAGGATATGGCAGTCTACACTTGTCCTGCCACCATCAAGTTTATGTAGGGTGAGAGAGCTTAGTCACAGAATTGTCTATAGTAACACAGCAGTAAGGCTGGGGTAATTGAGCCCAGCTAGCGCAAGGGTGTGTTGGGGGGGCAAGTAGTCTTGGTGGTGGGCCTGGTCCTCTCCAAGGGGGGTGGTTGTAGGAGGTAGAGGGGAAAATGCCAGTGGGATGTAGGATGTGGGGGAGGAGGTGGTATAGCCTCCAAGCTGTGTGAGGAGGGTAGAGGTGTAGGAAAAGGGGGAGGGTCCTTTCAAAACTGGGCTGGAGCCCTACATAACCAGTAAATGTATCTCTCAGGGAGCTAGGAGTAGGGGCTTGGGGGGGGATGGGGGGAACTAGTTATGAGACGGAGAAGAAATACCTGAAAAATGGACACTGCATTTAAACTAGTATAACAAACTGTTCAAGCACTCCTCCATATTGCCAGGGGTACAATAAATACAGAGCCCAGTCTAGGTGGGGTGATATCCCCCAAGGTGTTTTTGTTCCCAAAAGTTTGTGCTGGTGAAGCCGGCACTTTGGGGGTAGCGGAACCTGATAGCAAAGTGCCATCCATTTACAACATAACCACTGGAGTAGTGTCCCTTCCTGGAGAAGATGTCCATAGATAGGGCTGGCATACTGCTCCTGCAGGTCAGGATGTAAGCAGAAACAACGTGCCAAAACAGTGTTTCGAGATCCAGATGCCCTGGCCCTATCATGGGTCCCTTGGGTCTGTATCTTTAGCAGAATCTTACTATGGTCTCCGAAAGCATTCTCGTCAGGAGGAGGAGGGGAGTTGTCTGGATGCATAGTTAAGAAACAGAGGAGATATGCCTGGGATAAAATGATTCACACAAAACGTGTATGGAACATAGTTCATGCATCCTTCCTTCATACAGGGGGACCATAGAAATAGTACTCATTCTAGGTGGGGTGATAGACCCTGGGGCATCTCATTTCCCAACAGCTCGTGCTGGTGAGACTGGCACTCTGGCGGGAGTTGAACCCATTGCCAGAGTGCCCAATCAAATACAAAATAACTGCCAGGGTGGTGTCTCTTCCCTGTGTAGAGCACCATCTAGGGCCAAACATGCTGCTCCTGCCAATCTAAATTTATTTAAGTCTTTGGTAACTGGGTAAGGCCCACTAGGCACAAGTACCTGTTTTCAGGGGTGACCTGGGAGCACTGGGCGGTTAAATGACTTGCTCAGAGTCACACAGTATGCAAGTGGAGGTTGTGAGAATCAAACCAAGGTCTGGTCTGCTGAATACCAAGCTTGTTCACAGCTCATTACTCTAACCTCTAGACTATACTACCAGCCCATGTAAATGGAAATGTAAGCAACAAGTGTCTAAACAGCAGAAATGAATTGAGCCCTAATAGCCCTGGCTGAGTGTGGGTCCCTTGGGTCTGTAACTTTAGCAGAGTTTAACAACAGTCTCAGAGACAGTAATCGCCAGGAGGAGGAGGTGAGCAGATGGGATGGTTCATCAATTGGAACCCTTTTTATGTGGTGAGTTTGTTGCATCTTCCATACCTGAGGGTGTGAGCAAAGGCAGAGCAGTAGTGGCTGCTTGGTCCACCCAAGATTGTACTGCAGGGTCAAAGGGTGTTGCATCCAGGTGAGTTGGTGGCTCCTTCTCCACTTCAGTGGTGATCTCAGCATGCACAGCCAAGGCCACATATCTGTTTGAAGTGGGTGGGATTCCCGGGCTGCTTGATGATGCTGGTGAGCCTGAGCTTCTGCTCTGACTACGGGATCTGTTCGGTTCTCTGTGTGAGTCTTTTCCGCTGGTCCATAGATCCTATGCCTGTCCCTTTGTTTCTTCACCAGTTGCCAGGAGAAGTCCACAGTGGTGGGAGGTTTCAGCTCCTTGGCAGGGTTGGATGAGGCCTTCGTCCAGGGTTCAGGAGCAGGTGCTGGCTGAGTGTCCATTGGGGCTGGATTTGTGGCTGGGAGGATCGTAGTAGCCAAGAAGTGTTCCACTGCTTCGGGTGAGGAAAAAGTCTGTTGTACTCCGTTATGGGTTACATACATCATGGCTGGATAGCGCAGCTATATTGGAGGCCTGGCTGTGCTAACTTCTTATGGGCAGATGCAAAGGCCTGTCGGCAGTGGGAGAGCTTGGCTGAGAAATCTTGGAATAGTCTTATGGTGTGGCCCTGCCATATTAGTGGGCCCCACTCCCTGGCTATGCAGAGAATATTCTCCTTGACTGGAAAACAAAGGAGCCTAGCTATCTTCAGCTGGGGAGGGTGGCCCAGCTTAGGCCTTGGGGCCAAGCTCCTGGTGTCTACTCAGATTCAATAGGTGGGCAGTCTGGTGTGTTCAATAGTTGAGGTAGGGCGTGCTGGAGGACCCACACCATATCAGAATTTTCTGCCCCCTTCAGAAATCCAATGAATCGCACATTGTTGCATCTGGCTCGATTTTCCAAATTATTAATTTTTTCTAAGAGGTGGTAGGTGGAGGAGGCTTATTCCTGGAGATGGGCCTGCATGCTGTGAGTGACTTCTTCAACTAAGGTATGGCATTGTTCTGCCAAGGAAAGGCATCCCCTAGTTGAAACAGCTCCCGGTAAGTATTGACTGCTGAGGTTTTTAACTCTGCTGTATCCTGGAGCACCTGGGCTAGCGTTTTGGTGATTTGCTGCAGGTCTGCCAGGGTCTGCGACTGGGAGGTCATGATCAATATGAGATTGTGGTGTTTAGGACTGAGATGGCGTTCTGGGCCTGACTTTTTACAGACATGTCATCCGCGAGTAAGTCAGCCTTATACTAAAAAATGGGACCAATCTATTGCTGGTCGGGTGCTGGTCTAGATCCTGCCATATTTTGCTGATTAGGATGCACCCTTCAGATGGATGCTAACAGATTATTGTGATGGTTAGCAGCGGACATGCTTTAGGTGGCCATCATGCTTGGCCACTAGCCATGCACCCATAAATACATCTGTTTTTTTATCCCAAGTCCTGTCTCACATAACAGGAGTGGCTACTTCACGAAACACTAAAGGGTTGCTTGTGCTTCCACCTTTCCCATTAACTGTCCAGGGGTCCTGCCATGACACAGGATAGCACAGATGATAAATTGATCTGAGTCTGTGGGTCGATCTCTTTTTTTTTAAATTTCTCTTTATCCACCCCTCACCCTGCTGATTCTGACCCTTCACAGCCCCCCAAGAAATCATCCTCCTGCCTCCTGCTCTACCCGAACATACCTCCAGGCTCCATGGAGCCGCGGCTTGCCCCCCGAGTGGGGATGAAGTGGGGGATCAGACACCCCGTGATCCTTCATTTTGTCGGTCTGGAGGTGGCCGAGTGAGCGGGGGCACAATAGAGGCACGATCCTGGAAGCCCATCCTCTCAGCATCGGCAGGCATTTTCCTTGCTTTTCTCCCCTTCCCTGCAGTGTGCAAGCCCCTGACTTCAAGGCGCAATGCGCCGACATCCACACTGTGTGTTGGCCACCTTTTCCCTACAATTGGGGCTTGCAATACTTCGAGTCTCCACTCGGAGTCAAGCAAGTGTGTGGGCATTGGCCTCCTCCCCAAGAAGGCGAATTGTCATGGGACGCTCAAGCCATTCTCCACTGGCCGGTCCTCCAGCGACCCGAGTCTACTCCTGAACCCGGGTCGCCAGCATCGCAAGCGGAAATCCAACCGCTGTGCCAACGGGCCTGTGGGTCTATCTCTTATAAGAATCTTGACCTTTTTCCCCCTGGAATATCTTTTTGTCCCTGCAGCTGCTAAATTCTAACTGATATCCATGCAGAAAGAATAAAATAAAAAAAATACAGTAACAGGTATACATAGCAAATTATTATAGCATCTAAAATAAAACTGTACACCACTGAGTACATGGACTGTGTCTTCCTGCATTCACCCCTTTCATGAGCACAACCCATATGGAAAAAATGAATAGGAGTGCTCAACCGGAGCACTTGACTAGTGTCTAACTAGGTGTCAAATGAGCACTTGTTGAGTGTGAGTTGAAATATTGCCATGCAAATTAGTTACCACTCAGCCAGCTGGAATGATCAACTGTTCTGGATAAACCAGACTGAACTCTCAACTAGCATTCAACTGAAAAATATCCCTATCAAAAATGTTTTAAACTCTACTTTTATATCTGTATTACATCAAACAAACACATTCTGTTGGGCTTTAGCTTCTCTATTTAGGATATAGCCTTTACCCACGTACATGTACTTTTCAATTATACAGTACTTACGGTTTAGACTTACAATGTGCAATGCTTCGAGTCTTTGGTTTTTTCAAGTTGGTACTTAAACTCCTCAATACAGGATGACTTTTACTTTATGGTGAGCCAATACATGGTGCTTGATCTGTGTTAAACATACCTGTTTTCCTGGTCTAACCACATACTGTAACTGCAAAATTCATATAAACCCTAAAAATTACAATTATTTCAATTAATAAGAAAAGCTGATAGTCAGAGCTGCTAGCATATGTCAATTTGTTTTCTGAGCTCAGCTTACATTCAACTCATTCACAATGTAGAAAAAGATCTCAGGATATGATCTGCTTATCAACCCTGCATTCAACTTGGTGAAAGTGTTGAATTACTGTATTATCGCTTAACTTTCCAAATATTTAAATTAGTTGAGTGCTCAACTTTCTGAATGCTCAACTGACTATGCTCAATGAAAGCTGCTATTTCAGTTGAGTGCTAATGATCATCTAGTCTACTTCTAGCTCATAATCAACTATACTTTTTATATGGGACAATTTATGTATCACTGATGCAAAATTATTTATAAAATGGGTTGTGAAAAATCCTGCTTCCTGATTAGTGGAAAAGATTTAAGAGCAGTGTAGTTCAGGAATAGTGACCGCACTGTCAAACTTCTTGTGACACTTGCAATGTATTTTTTTGCAAGTATTTTTTCTTTAAATTATTTTGATTGTCATCTATGCCTCTATAAAGTATTCCTGCTAAGATGAGAGGTCTGATGGAAATCGAAAATTACATTCTTCTGTGCTGCAGGGAACTCTGCTGTGAGTGGTCTTTTGTATAAAAAGCCCTTTGTATTCACAGTACGAACAAGTGGGTGTGGGTAGTAGAAGCTTTTTGCACTAGAAGGCTTTTGTTTTGGTTAAACTTCAAAGGGCATTGACCCTTTCAAAAAAAAAAGATATGTTTTGAATGTAAACATTGGCCTAGGTTCTGAACAAGCAGAGCACCAGGAGGAAGGACCTGCTGGTATAACTAAACTTCTCTACTTGGACTAAGAACTAGAACTCTTGTACTAGGACATTCAACTTAGGTAAAAAAAAAAGTCAGTCTGTTTGTCAGAGTTAGTTGAAGTGAATTGTTATCTGTTATCTGTGTAGTTATCTAGGTGCTTGTCACAGGTGGTTGAAGGGAATTATCTGTGAAATTAACTAAGTGTAGAAATATTTGCAAAGTAGGGGGAGTGGCTTAGCTAGAAGGAGCCAGGTTAAAAACAGATTTAAGCACTGCCCTAGATAGCTTCTGCCAGAGAACAAGCAGAGCACCAGGAGGAAGGAACTGCTGGTATAACTAAGCTTCTTTACCTGGACTAAGAACTAGAACTCTTGTACTGGGACCTTCAATTTAGGGTAGAAAAAAAAAAAAGTTAGTCTGTTTGTCAGAGTTAGTTGAAGTGAATTGTTATCTGTTATCTGTGTAGTTATCTAGGTGTTTGTCACAGGTGGCTGAGGGGAATTATCTGTGAAATTAACTAAGTGTAGAAAGAATTGCAAAGTAGGGGGAGTGGCTTAGCTAGAAGGAGCCAGGTTAAAAACAGATTTAAGCACTACCCTAGATAGCTTCTGCCAGAGAACAAGCAGAGCACCAGGAGGAAGGACCTGCTGGTATAACTAAACTTCTCTACTTGGACTATATCGCCCTCCTTCCCTCCCCTCCACCCCCAACCCAAAGGCAGTTCTACTTTTATAGGCACAGGATTTAACTGACAGCAGGAACTTCCTGTTTGGGAGCAGGAAGTGAGTGATCACAGAACCGCCAAAGACTCACCATCCTAAAAGGGCAAGAGTAGCTCTCCATCCCCCCTAGCTGCTGGAGGTCTGACTCTGAGCAAGTAAGGAGACTACTGAGAAATATAGGAACTTCTAGTCTCAGAACAGGAAGATCAGGAGCTAAAAGGGCACAGAGGTGTAAGTAGGGACAGAAAAGAAAAAAGAAAAAGAAAAAAACAAACAGAAGAAAGAGTAAGTATTCCAAACAACAATTAGGGGGCCAGAAATAAGACATGATGGAAGTGGTGCAGTGCAGTGGCTGTGCAGCAGCAGTCTTCTGGGAGATGTTCTGGAGGATGCAGTGTTATCCCATCTGCAGGAACCTCTCTGGGCTGAGAGAGGAGGTTGCTCATCTCCAGGCTGAGTTGGGTAGGATTTGTAGGACCACCCAGAGACCACCAGGGTCACTGCAGTTGCCTCAGAGGTTGCCAAGAAAGAGGAGTGGTTGGACCACAGTGGGCTCAGGGAGGGTGAGGGTGGTGGAACAGAGGTGCATCCCTCCAACTGTACCTCTCCACAATTTCTATGCCATTCTGGAAAAGTGTGGTTCCTCTATGGAGGCACCCACAGTGGAGACCAAGGAGGATGTTGGGAACCTCCACAAAGGAGACCCACAGGAGGATGGCATGGGACCCCACAGGGGAAGAAAACAACTCCTGGTGGGGGACTCCATTGTTAGGAAGGTAGAACTGGGGGAGGAACGGGAGAGGGAGGTAAGGTGCCTGCCTAGTGCCATGGCTTGGAGGGACGGGGAGGGAATCCTCAGGATCGCGGGAGCAGCTGCACAGGGGAGGGAGCTGGATGTCATTGTCCACCTAGGAACAAATGATCTGGCTAAGAAAGGGATCAGAGCAGTGCAAGAACCATTTGTGGAGATGGGGAGGGGCCTTAGATAAATAGCACGCACGGTAACCTTCTTGGAGGTGCTGCCTGTCTATGGCACAGGTGAGGCTAGGGTGCTCCACACCATGGGATTCAATCAGTAATTGAAAAACTGGTGCAGAGCTCAGGGATTTGGCTTCATTGGGGACTGGGGGTCCACCTGGAAGGATGCAGGCCTATACTGGCATGATGGTCTGCATCTGTCCAGGAGGGGAACCAGGATCCTAGGTGATAGGTTTAAATGCTTCATTGGCAAGCATTTAAACTAGCCAAGGGGGGGAGGTACTGGAGAGGAGCAGGGAAATCCTAGCCCCCCCAAAAAATCAGGGTACTAAGTGAGGTAGACACCAACATAGAGATGTTGATAGGGAGAAGCGCAGGGGTAAATGGAGAAAGTGACAAATGCAATAAGGACAGGGATAGGGCAAAAAGGGGTAAGGCCATCAAGAAATGGAGGGTAATGAGTACCAATGCCTGTAGTCCGGGCAACAAGCTCCCTGAACAGGTAGCCTTGATGGAAGAGGGATGCCTGGATATTGTAGCAGTCATAGAAACATGGTACAGAGAACCATGACTTGGATGTTAACATACTAGGGTACACAACCTACAGGAGAGACAGGGAAGGGAGAAGAGGGGGTGGAGTAGCTCTCTATGTAAGGGAAGGGATAAAAGCAACTGAACAAAAGAGTAAACAGGGAGGAGAGGAGGCACTGTGGGTCACCTTAGAGACTGAAAATGGCACCACAATCCACACAGGGGTTGTATACAGACCCCCATGTCAGGGGGAAGGAATGGACAAGGATATGATAGAAGGCATACTTAGGATGGCAGAGAAAGGGGAGATACTGTTGATGGGAGACCTTAACATGCCGGATGTCAACTGGAGCACCTTTGCTGCAGCCACATCCAAAAGCAGGGTCATTCTCGATGCCCTTCAGGTGGCATGCCTCAGACAGCTAGTTTTGGAACCTACTCACGAGGGAGCAATCTTAGACCTTGTACTCTCAAATAGGGGCAGTGAGAGGATCTCAGATCTAGAAGTGGGTAGCCATTTGGGAACAAGTGACCACCAAACAGTGTGATTCACGATAAACTCAGCTACAGAGTCAAGCCATGCAAAAGTGAGGGTTCTGGACTTCAGGAGGGCTGACTTTGGCAAGATGGGAGAGTGCCGTAGAAAAGCACTAGCAAACAGGCTAGAAGGAGGGGTGGAGCAGTAATGGGGAAATATCAAACTGCCATCACAGAGGCAACAAGCCTTTGTGAAGCAAATAAACAAATCAAAATGAAAGAAAAAGCCACTATGGTTCTCAAAAGAGGTGGCGGTAAGGTTAGGGAGAAAAAGATAGCATTTAGGAAGTATAAGGAAACAGAGAAGGAGCAGGACAGAGAACTGTACCAGTTAAGGCAGAAAGAAGCAGGGAGGGTAGTCAGAATAGCAAAGGCCAAAACTGAGGAAAAGATAGCCAACTCAGTTAAGAAGGGAGATAAAACCTTTTATAGGTATATCAGGGAGCGTAGAAAGACAAAGGGAGGGATAGTGAGGCTGAATAGAATATATGGTGGGTGGGCAGAGAGGGACAGTGAAAAAGCAGGGATACTGAATGAATACTTCTGTTCAGTATTCACAAAAGAGGAGGTGGGGGGTGCCTAATCCAATTAACAGAAGCACTCTGGATGAGGGTCAATCCCAGTCCTTTCACAGAAGAAAGGGTTCTGAAAGAACTCCTAAAACTGAAGGTGGACAAAGCAATGGGGCCAGATGGAATTCACCCCAGAATTCTAAAAGAATTAAGCAGAGAACTAGTGACACCACTGACTACCCTTTAAAACAAATCATGGGAGGATGGTGTGGTACCTGAGGACTGGAGGAAGGCAGATGTGATTCCCCTTCACAAAAGTGGGACCAAGACAGAGGCAGGAAACTACAGACCTGTCAGTTTGACCTCTGGTAAGGAAAGTGATGGAATCACTTCTGAAGGAAAAGAATTGTTGAGTACCTAGAGGCCAGTGCGGCACAGGACCCAAGGCAGCATGGGTTCACAGCGGGAAGATCATGTCAGACGAATCTAATTGATTTCTTTGACTGGGTGACCAAAGTAGTAGACCAGGGAGGGGCTGTGGACATGGCCTACCTAGACTTTAGCAAGGCATTTGACACAGTCCCACACAAAAGATTAATTGTCAAATTAACCAGCCTGGGAGTGGGTCCCAGGGTGGTAGCCTGGGTAAAACATTGGCTGGATAACAGGACACAGAAAGTAATTGTAAATGAAGTCCACTCTGAAGAAAGAGGGGTTACTAGTGGGGTACCGCAGGGTTCAGTACTGGGTCCAGTCCTTTTTTAATGTCTTTATAAGTGAGGACTGAAGGAAAAAGTATGCCTATTTGCAGATGACACAAAGGTCTGCAACAGGGTTGATACAAAAGGAGGCATGGAAAGGATGAGAAGGACTTGGCAAGGTTGGAGGAATGGTCAGAAGTATAGCAGCTTGGATTCAATGCAAAGAAGTGCAACAATGCACCTGGGAAACAAAAACCCAGGGGAAGATTACACAATGGGGGGGGGGGTAGTAACAACAACAAAAATGGAAAGGGACCTAGGGTAATCATATCAGATGACCTTAAGGTTGGCAAGCAATGTGAGAAGGCAGTAGGGAGGGCTGGGGGGATACTGGGATGTATAGGGAGAGGCACCGCCAGCAGAAAACAGGAAATTTTTATCCTCCTGTACAGACAGTTGGTGAGACCCCATCTGGAGTACTGTGTCCTGTTCTGGAGACCCCATCTCCCCAAGGACATAGACAGGATGGAGGGAGTTCAGAGGAGGGCAACTAAAATGGTGCAGGGTCTGTAAGAGAAGCCATACGAGAAGAGACTAAAGGAGCTTAATACTGTATGTATACCCTTGAGGAAAGGGGGACATGATAGAAATGTTTAAGTACTTCAGTGGAATCAACAAAGTCCAAGAGGGTAGCATCTTTCAGAAAAAGAGATGTGCAAGAACAAGGAGACACAATTTGTAGATAGAGGAGGGGACGGCTTAGGGGCAATGTAAGGAAGTATTTTTTCACAGAGAGGGTAGTGGATGCCTGGAACAGCCTTCCTGAGGAGGTTGTGGGGTCTAAAACTGTGGGAGAATTCAAGAATGCATGGGACAGACATAAGGCAATTTTTGTGGGAGGGTAGGAAGAAATAGGCTGTTGGTTAAATAGGATCTGCAGCTTATCCTCTAGGTAGGGAAATGGGCAGACTAGGTGGGCCAAGCAGTCCTTATCTGCCATCAAAGTCTATGTTTCTATGTAGGTAAGGTGAGATGTTTCTAGCTTGGCAGATGACAAGGAAAACAAAAGGACAATGCTCTAAATAATAGATTCAGTTTGGAACAGTCTGGGGAAAATGTGATCCTCAGAGTTCAACAGCAGAGACAGGGTATAATGTCAATGAGGTCAGTCCAGTGATGCGGGATAGTGGGTTGGCCAGCCACAGGTGTATGTGTGCAATGAGAAGTCAGTTATGCTTTGAGTCATTAAACTACTAACATTGCGGGTTCGAGTCTGCCATAACTCACCTGTTCCTAGTGGGGGGTGAGCTTCTTCTGCTTTACTTAGAGATTTAGATAATGTTGAGTCAGATTTGTCTGTGTGACCTCTATCTTTTTCAAATTTGATTATTTTTCATCTCAGTACAAATACTGTATTCTTCATGGTCTTTAGTGTGTATTATCCAGTAAAATATGTAAATATCATGGAAATGTTATTTTTATATACTTCATGCTTTTAGTGACGGAGTCATTTCAGGTACAGATAACCAAGGGTAAATTGTCAGGTCTGTGATCCCTTTCTGAAGAGATGGCAACAAAGTTACCATCTCAAAAGCAAAGTGTGTAGCCGCTGATTGCAGTAGAACTAATTTGTGGAGCAGTATGTGCCATACAAATTTAATATGTGTGCAGACTTTAAAAATGGTGAGTTCATTTTCCAACCTTTTTAGTGGTGTTCTTGGGCCTTTAGTTGCAACAGACTTCTACCACTGTTTTTCTATTTATATGCAGGGAAGCCAAGACAAACTTTCTAACTGCAGAAGCAAAGTGTTCTCAGCTGTGACAAAAGGGGGTGAGTCGTTTGCCCTTTGAGAAAAGAGCACTGCACAGTGTAAGCAGTAGCTCTAGTGGGATTCGGATCTAGAGATACCCTGAGTGAAAGTCCCTCTGAGTGGTGGCGGCATGTCAGGGTAACCCTTTAAGGCATCTAAAGGGTTGCGAAAACTAGTAGCAGTGCAGTGTTCTGGGAGAGAACCAGTTTGTGACAAAGTGGTTGGCAGTGGCTGGGATCTGAAACAGATTGTCAGTAAAGAAGTTATGTTTCCAGTCACAGAACAGGATATAACAAAGTGGATACTGTGCACACTACTATTTTTATTTTGTTGTAAGTAAGAGTAGATAGCTAGAAGATACTATGTCAGGGCCATACAAAAAAATTGAAGTTGGCAGACCTTGAGGAGCTGTGCAAAAGGAGAGGGCTTGTCTTTGAGGAAGGCCAGCAATGGGCAGACTTCATAGACTTCCTTGAAAAAAATGACCAGGGACACAATGCAAAAGGGGTCACTACTAGTCAAAATTGTGAGACGGAGGTTAGGGAGAGTGAAAATGAGCTAGAGCCTATAACTGGGGTAGCTTGTCAACAGACTGGATACAAATTATGCAGCTGGAGCTTGCTATGGTTAAGCCAAAAAGCAGATGCTGAGCTGCAGAGAGTGACAGTGAAGGAAGAGCTGCAAAAAGTGAAGTTGGAGGCAGACGGACAAGAGAAGTGGGGCAGCATAAGATCCAGCTGAGAGAGGAGCAAGAGAAAGAATGAGTGGAACGGGGGGCACGAGATCCAGCTAAAAGAACACGAGATCCAGATGACAGAGGAGCAAAAGCATGAATAGGAGAGGAAGATGGAGATTCTTCACCAGAAGGCAATGCCACAAACTGTAAGTACTGGCATCAGAAGTTCAAACCAAGAAGCCAAAATTAATGCCAAATGTTTCCCACCTATCAGGAGGGGGATGATCTTTTTTTTCACACCTTGTTTTTGCACCCTGTACTCCACTGCCTGAACTCCCTCTGAAATCCCTATGGTGCCTTAGCTCTGCTGGACTCTGTCCCCCATCAGCTGCCCACCTCCATGCTGCCTTGGTTGTGCCCCCGGGTGGGGTAGAGGGGATCTACCCCTCAGACTGCATCGTCATCATCAGGTGACAAGCTGTGGAGGACAAAACTAATCATCTTTGGTCCACTGGAGTCCACTGTCCTTAGGAGGGGGATGATCTTGATTAGTTTAAAAAAAATCTTTTGAGAGAATTTGTCGGCAATTTGAATTAGACAGGGCTTCTTGGGCCACTCACCTTTTGCCACTCCGTTATGGGGCAGGGCTTACAAGCCTTCACCAGGATGGACAATGAGGACTGTATGGACTACAACAAAGTGAAAAATGCCTTTTTTAAAACATTTTGAACTGAATCTTGAGGCCTACACAAAAACATTTAGCGGTTTAAGAAATGCAAAGGGAGATAATTCTGAAATGTGTGTACAGGTAGGCAGTCTGTTAGAGCGATGGTTAGAGGATACGAAGGCTGGCTCTGTGGAACAGATACATGATTTGTTCCTCATGGATCAGTTCTTAAAGACTGTACCAGAGGAATTGAGAATATGAGGGAGCAGAGAGGGATGAATAGTTTGGATCCATATCTAAAGCAGAGTTCTCAGCAGTGACAAGAGGGGTAGGTAATTTCCCCTTTGGGAATGAGAAGTGTACTGTGTGAGCACTGGCTCTAGTGGGATTCAGACTTAGAGATACCCCAGGGGAGAGTCATGCTGAGTGGTGGCCGCATGCCAAGGTAACCTTTTCAGGCATCTAAAGGTTTGTGAAAACGGGTAGCAGTGCAGGCTGAGTTCTGGGAGAAAACCAGTCAGTGACACTTATTTTCTTTTTACAGTGGACTAATTTTATATGTAGCCCCTCCCCCTTCCCAGTGTCTAGGGGTATGAGGTGGAAAGCAGTCTGTGGGGAGGGGGGTGCCCACAGCAGAAACTTCACCGAAATTGCTTATGTTTGGTGCAGTGCATTGTGTCCAGTGAGGGTACATGACACTACCGTGGTGCTGGGCTGCAAGAAAACAGGTTAACAGGTACAGGCATTTCAATTAAATAACTGCAGTCCACACAAGATTGAACAAATGGAGGGGTCCATTTAATGTTGAACCATAAAAACAGTACTCCATGGAGCAAAAGTTAATATGTGGGGGTTAGCAGCACAGCTCAGACCGTTATGATCTAGACATTTAGGCAGCTTTCCCTGGACCACTATGGTCTCCCAGTCTTCAGGCAGAGTAGTTCTAGACCACTATGGTCTTACAGTCTTTAGGCAGCTCGGATCACTGTGTGTGTATATATATATATATATATACCTCACCCTCGTGCTCTCTCTCTCTCGCAGCTTACTCTATGGGATGTGATTCAGGCATCCCCAGAATAACGCTGGCGCTTCTGCTCTTCCATATAACTTGTGCTCCCAATTAGGGTTGTCAGAACCCACTGAAGTTCTGGGTTCTGGTTCTCATCTAGAACTTTGCAAATAGTTCTAGAGTTTTAATGTTTTTCAGAAAAACTCTTTTGTGTATAGGACTAAACCTAAATAAAAGTCCTATCCTCTCAGCTCAGTAATAGTACTGTTTCACTGTGCCTGCAGAAAACAGAAACACATTGTGCCTTTCAAAATGCAAATGTCGAGTGTCACTGTTCCATGCATTTGGCATACCTGCATATGAGCAGCACTTATCATACTGTTTCTCTCTCAAATATGTTAGGATATAATTCCCAGTGATTAATTTGGTTTCCAGGTTGGCACTTCCTGTTTTTAAAATGTCTGAACAAAAAAGCATTTTATTAAGGCTCTGTACACACTTGTGCATCGGATTAAAAAACGTTTTATAATACGGGTTAACACTTACAGTGTTAAAGCATCCACACTGATTTATTAACCTAATCTTGAGGCCATTCTTAAACATGCATGGCATACACACTAACAACCAGTGGCGATCACCGTGCTTAACTGCTCACAGCTGTGTATCCCACAATTCCAATACATATCCCACTATACTGTACTGTAGGAAGTGCAGCATAGATTCATGTACACACTGCAGGAGGTAATGTGTTCATATCAAACCATTTTTGAAAGTGGGCTCTAGACTAGGTAGTCAGCAGGGTTAAAGCACAGTTATCAAAAACGGTTTAACTACGGTTGCAATATGTCTCCAAACCGAGGTAGTTGATCTCAAACCATGTTAAACTCTCTAACACGGGTTTAAGTAGCTGAGTGTGTACAGGGCCCTAATGTTTAGAACCCTTAATACTTAGAACTCATGGGTGTTCCATTTCTAAATTAGAACTCAAACTCATGGATTCTAAAAGGGTTCTAATCTTTTTAGAACTATTTCTAACAACCCTACTCCCAATGGCTCTACCACAAATATCCCTCGGGAACAGGCAGACCTCTCAGTTTGGGGCTACTTGCTCTCTCTTGACCACCTGTCAAAAGTCTTCTGGCTCCAGTGTTGATTGTCTCCAAAACAATGGGCGACACATCCCATGGAGTCATGGGGGCTCTGACACTGCACCATTCACTTCAAGACAGCAGGACTTCTCAAAAGTGCCTTCACTGCCTTCATGTTTCCTGGCAGACCTCCTCTCTCAGCTCCCTCTTTTTCCCTGGTGTTTCTCTCCACAGCTGGCACTACCTGGCTGTTAACCTCTTCTGTCCCTGGGCTCCTCTGGCACTCCCACTTCTCTCTCCATGTTCATCAAGCTGCCGGCAATGGGCCAGAGTGGGCAATCACCCTTGCCCGACCATTTCACTCTCCTCCCTGCATGTTTCTCGCTCTCTCTCTTCCCTGGGAGTAACTCCTCTTTCCTGCCAAAACTCACAGTTAAATACCTCAGTGCACCTACGGTAACTTCTCAATCTGCAGTTGGTCCCACTGTGTGGCAGAGGGGTTAACCATATTTTCACCAGGTGAAAATAACTCCCAAAACCCTACAGTACACAAGATACTGTACACTCCCCAAGTGGGGGTGGGGGGTACGTATAAATGCAGTGAACCACTCCAGGGTATGGATTACTATTTCTGAAAAGCATTTCCTGGTGGTCGAAGGTACTTGGTGCAAGCCATGGGTGTAGGCAGGCATACTCCAAGCACTCCATGGTGTGCAATTTTATTTAGGGGGGGTAGCAAATAGGCTCTGAACTGCTTCCTTTTTCCATGAAAACTAACAAAGAAAATACTGAACCTTTCTTTTATTCATAGGAGTCGAAACTAGAAGGACTGGTAACTAATACTCTCTTTGCATCCCAAGAACAATACAACTTTACAAGCTCTGGGCTGGTATGTGGGTGTCTTAGGGAACAATGCATGGCATTTGTATTTATCCATGCATGACAACAACCAGTGTCATGAGATACAAAACTTGTATTTATTGGGCCAAATGAAGCAACGAACACAGACCTGGTGTACATTTGTATATTGCCTGGCTACACTCGGGAGGGGGGTAGCTCACCGTAACAAGGGGGGGGTGGGATAGCAGTGAGTTCACTTGGTGTGCAGATCTGAAATCCCTGGCTACACCCCTGGTGCAAGCCCTTTGTGTCTCACAATGTTCCTGATCATTTGGTTCATGAATAGTAACCCATACCCTGTTGTGTCTTATTGCTTACTTATACAACTGGAATGGTTACAAAGACAAATCATAGAGCTAGACCTGCAGGTAGCCATACATAAAAATAAACATTTATTTTCATGTACATCCATGAAAATAAAGTTATTTCCGTGTGTATGTCATCACTCATGAAGACAATCAAGAGTAATTGTTTACTTACACTAGGAACATGTCTGTGCATTACATAACCCACTTGTTACATGTTTCCTGACTGTATAATCAGGTTAATTTTCACTCATACTTCAAAGCCAATTTCACATTCATGGCTATCCCACTCATGATTAAAGAGGCTTGGAGGTACTCATGAATATAAATTTAATTTAGGGCAAGTATAATAATCCCTATTTGTTTTATTAATAATCCTTATTTTTGCACCTCATATTTGGAACACATTGCATCTTAATTTTAGCTCATCTACTAATCGCGTATGTCTCAAAACCAAACATTCAGAAAGTCACATCTTCTAACGCAATCTCTGTACATCTGTACTTAATTAGTTATTATATACTGTTTTGCTGACTTGAACATTTATGTATATATTTTTATATTTCTATTTTATTATTTATTTTATCTTGTGCTGTATTCTGGTCATACCTGAAAATAGGCTTTAGTCTGGTGTACCTAACTGACGTCAGCCTAATGTACCTAACTGGTTAAAAAACTAAATTAATAAATTATATAGGTAGGCCCACAAAGGTGTAACAGCTCATCTTTAGGGGAGTCAAGTCAACAGAGGCAGCAGCAAATTGTGTTTAGGGCTGCAGTGGGTGCCGCCCTGCAGACCTCTTGCTATCAGAAAAGGACTCAGTGCATTCCTTCCGACCGAACAACGTGTTGGAGTTGCAACACAGTCACCTCCGCTTCCGGGAAGCACTCCACTTGTTGTCTCCATTGGAAGTCGCACTGCACTGTTGTTTTTGCTGTGTCAGTGGTCACGGCAGAACACGACACACTCCACCATGTCCAAGATGGCCACCAAACTGTATTGCTCATGTGTGACTACCAGTGCATGTGCAGTACAGTGCAGCAGCAAGCTTGGTCATGGCAGACTATGTTGTGTTCTGCCGTGATCAATGATTTCTTTTTTTTAATTATACATATCCCCCCGCACCTGACCCTCCCTCTCAGCACCCACCACCCCACCCCCAGAAATATAACAATGACACTGGTGGTGCCTAATCCCCCAGTGTCGCTACTGTGCTCCGTGATATTTTTTTTTAATATATGTTTTTTTCTCCACACCTGACCCTCCCTCTCAGTGCCCCCTCCTCCAGAAACATAACAGTGACACTGTGCCCAATCTCCCAGTGACATGATGACAATTCCTCAGTTCTTTTTTTTTATGCTGTAAAAAGAAAACAATCCATCAATGTCTTTTTTTACCCTGTAAAAAGGAAACCATCCATCAATGTGTTTTGCATCATTACTGTTCCCCCACCCGACGCTCCCACTCAGCACCCACCACCCCGCACCTTCCCATGCCCTTACTTACCCATCAGCGGTCAAACCCCGTAATCCTCTCTGGACCGCAGACACAGCTTCACTCTTCAAAGCTGGACCATGAATTGAAGAAACAAGTAAACAGGTATGCTGTTCAATATAGTTCAATGGGGTTTTGAACTCAGTGGCATAACTTGGGCATTTTTTGCATATTTTTGGCCCAAATTTTCAGCATGCCTTTTTTGGTACCCTGCACATGAACAATTGCACTAACATTAGGCAAATCTGTCCCGAAAGATGATTTTGCAGTCCCTGTGCAAAATCACCTTTTGGGAAGGAGTTAAACATTTTCTCTGCCCTTGGTCATAAGGTGGGGTTATAAGATGGCTATGTTGAAAATTTGGTGTACAATTATTAAAAAAAACAATAAAATTATGAGTCTACATTCAATTTTATGAATGCAGGCTCATAACTTTGGAAATTTTCAATATTTTTACCCCAAATTTACAACATAGCCATATCTTTACAACACCGCATGAATGTGACAGCTGACATTTTTCAAATCCTAGCCAAAATGTTTTTTTTTTTTTAAATCCTGAAATGTGATTTTGGCATACCTGCAGGAAATCACCTTTCGGACAGGATTTGAAAATTTTCTCTGACCATATTCATGAGACGGGGTCATAAGAAGGCAATGTTTGAAATTTGGTGTAAAAATACTTAAAAGGAAAAAAGAAGTTATGAGGCTGTGCCGAATTCTGCAAATGCAGGCTCATAACTTCTGTAATATTCAATATTTTTACCCCAAATTTTCAACATAGACACTTCTTTAGAGCACCTCATGAATGTGACAGCTGTCATTTTTCAACACCTGCCCAAAATGTGTTTTTGTGTCCTGAAAGTTTATTTTGCAGTCCCTGCACAAAATCACCTTTAGGCCAGTATATGAACATTTTCTCTGCCCTTCTTCATGAGGCAGGGGCATAACAAGGCTATGTTGAAAATTTTGTGTAACAATATTAAAAAAAAACAAATTTTCAATATTTTTGCCCCAAATTCCTTGGCTGCATCCCCATCAGCTCTGGCCAGAGTTTGTTGTAGATTGCTGTTGGCCAGTTTATCAATAGGATGCCTGTTTACTGAGACTCAGACTGCCCTATTTTCCAAATGGTTCCTGGTAGTGTTGCTTATGTAGTGCTTTTGTGGCTCCTACTACTATCTGTCAGATAGTGCTGGTATCCTACCTAGGACTCTACCAGAAATCCTACCAAAGACAGATGTAAGATTCATGGTCAGATAGCGATGGATCCTAGTTAGGATCCAGAGATCCTAGGTCAGATCCAAGGATCCCAGGTCGGATAGTTAGGATTCGGGGTCAGATAGCGATAGATTCTAAGTCAGATCCAGGGATCCTAGGTCAGATAGTTAGGATCTGAGCTGGATCTGTTGCTGGGGATCCACAGAATCCACAACATTTTTAGAATCCATGCACTGTATCCTAGAGGGTAGGATCCATGGTCAGATAGCACTACTATCCTACCACAGCAACTCTCTGGCCAAATGGGAGGTATCTGTTGGTATCCTATTTTCTAGGATACTATCTGAGCAACACTAGTTCCCGGTCACCAGAAACTGGTTGTATGGCTCACAGTGGATGCGACACAATTTTATCCCTTAAGAAAGAGTCACTCTGCCTTTAAGGAGAGCAGAGTTTGCCTTCAAGCCCCTGGAACTCCATAATCTGGTGTCTGTAGGGGCCAAGGAAGTCGAGGAGATGAGGGCTTGGCTCCCGGGGTGAAATGTTACTAGCTGTCAGGGAGCATTTGTGCACCTCTCCTTTCTGGCCAGTCAATGAGCGGCAATGGCAATGGTGTTCACAGTGAAGGCAACTCTCACATGCTTTCCAACTCTGAGGAGGGGTTTGGATGTGACAGTGCCATTATCAGGGCGGGTGACTGGGGAGGACAGAGGACAACAGAGCAATAATAATAATTAAGAGTTACATTAAACTAGATCAGCCCAGTTTAAAATGACTTTCTATAGTACTTGTCCAGTGACAGCATCCTCCTTATAACCAGGTCTTTTATAACAGGAGGTTAAACTGCTGACCTACATAGAAACATAGAATTTGTAAGCAGATAAGGACTGCTTGGCCCACCCAGTGTGCACATTTTGTCCCTGACTATACTGTCACTGCAGACCCTTAATGATCTCTGGCTCCCCCCCTTCTCCACCAAGATTCCTCTGTGTCTATCCCATACACGCTTGAAGCCCACCACTGTTTCCACCCCCACCACTTCCACTGAAAGACTGTTCCAGGCATCCACCACTCTTTCAGTGAAGAAGTGCTTCCTTACATACCTCCTAAATTCCCCACTTCCAGCTTCATAACATGCTCCCTTGTTCTTGTGCCCCTTTTCTTCTGGAAAATTCTCCCTTCCTGTACCTTATTCACCCAGTGAGGTACTTATAGGTCTCTATATGTCCCCCTCTCCCTCCTGTCTTCCAGGGTGTACCTACTGATTTCCATCAGTCTCTCCTTGTAGGGCTTATGATGCAGCCCCTGCACCATTTTAACTGTCATCCTCTGGACAACCTCCACCCTGTTTATATCCTTCCTGAGATGTGGTCTCCAGAACTGCACACAGTACTCCAGGTGGGGTCCGACCAATGACAGACATAGTGGTAACACCATCTCTATCCTTCTGCTGGTAATTCCCCTTCCTATGCAGCCCAGCATCCCACTGGCCCTGTCCACTGCTTTGTCGCACTGCCTTGCCACCTTGAGATCACTGGATATGATAATCCCAAAGTTACTTTCCTGTTTAGTGACTGTCTTTACCTCTGTACCCTAGCTGCATGATTTTGCACTTTTGTTGCATTTAAACCAAGATGCCATACCCTCGACCACTCCTCGAGTTTCCTCAGATATTTACTTATTCACTACACCCCTTCTGGAGTATCTGCCTTAATGCAGATTTTGGTGTCATCTGCAAAGAGGCACACTTTCCCTTCCAGCTTGTATGCAATGTTGCTTATAAAGACATTGAAGAGGAGTGGTCCCAATACTGAGCCCTGAGTTACCTCACTGGTCACATCCCCTTATTAGAGTGAGTACCGTTTACCACCACCACCCTCTGTCTCTTATCCAGCAACCAGTTCTATACCCAGTTTACCTCCACCCACACCCGCAAACTGCCCAGTATGCTTATTAGCCTCCTATGAGGTACGGTGTTAAACACCTTCTAAGTAGGCCACGTCCACAACCCCACCGTGATCTATTGCCCTGGTCATCCAGTTGAAAAAAATCAGTCAAGTACCCTGTACAATGAGTGGTATTTGTTTGCTGAATGTCTCTGGACTGCTATTATGGGACCAAAAAAAGACAGGCACACAGTGCATAACCTTGATGCCTACATCTCCTCTGCGGCTGGCTCAAAAACCTCCGGGAGTGGTCCGTCTATACTAGCTGACACGAGGCCCACAGATACCCCGAATCCAAAGATCATGGCCATGCTGGAAAAAATACAGACTACAGGGGAGGACACTAATCGGAGGTTGGCGGCTATGGAAGCTCATTTTACTGACCTGGAGAGTAAAGTGCAGACGAATACTGCTCAACTCTTAGAGATTCACTTGGAGTCCGAACACCAGTGGGAGAGAGATGCAGCCTTTGTCCGGGACTTCCATTTTCTCTGCTCCAAGGTGGAGTCATTGGAGAATGCCCAGAGACAGGCGAACGTTGGTATAGTTGGATTCCCTCCCAGGCTGGCGGGCAGAACAGAACTGCTGGCGGCGGTACAGCGCTTGATTTTTCAGGAGCTGGCACTGTTGCCTTCTGACTCTGGTATTAATATAATTAAGGCCTTCGCCATCCCCATCAGATCTCGGCCCAGAACTACCGCAAAAGAATGCCCGCTCACTGCAATAGTGATGCTGTCGAGCCCAGATGCTCGTATTCCTCTGCTCCAGGCAGTAAAATTGCATCGTTCCCGGACATTTCATCCCAAACACAATTGAAGAAAAAAGCCCTGCAAGACACAAAGAAACTTTTGCTTGCCAACGGATTCTCTGCCCAACTTCAATTCCCTGCTCATCTTCATGTCAGACATGAGAATAAATCTCATATTTTCCCGGATCCTGATGCAGCAGCTGCATTTGCCTCACAACCTTTGGAGGAACAGAATCCCTGTAAAGAGAAAGGGATTGACAAGGACTCTGATTTAGACCCTAATGACTGACAAGTAACTATTGGGGTTGATGTTCTTTAACTCATTGGTTATTATACCTGCATACAGTTTAGAGGAGTAACAGTTTGGATTGAATTGTTAATGCTGCTCTGTAATATTTCTGTTATAATTCTTCTGCCATGTTTTGCCACGTTTTAGCTCTAATAATATCTTGCATGCAGTACTTGCATGATTAGGATATCTGGCATACTGGAGTCTATAATACTGTTGGAGTTTGATTAGCTCCACTTAATTTGTGAACTATGTTTAAAGTTCTGTAGAACAGCCTGTTTCCCTGCTAGCCATCTGGTATATGCATAACAGCACGGGTGTGATTTAACTTAATTGAGCCCAGAACTTCTGTTTGCTTTCCTTGGGGGCTCCATTATGTGAACTTCAGTCTCCCCCACTATCTTTTCTATCCTGCGAGGGGCAGGAAATTTTGGCTGATGCCCTTCTATCATTGAGAAGGTGAGAGTGAACTATTCTACATAATTATCTTGCTGGACTTTAATGCCTTGGTCATATCTGACAGAGCAGGTTAAATTAAGGGACACATACTGATTTATAAGATATACAGGTCTGATTCTGTACCTTATTTTTTCCTCTGGTCTATTAAATGTCTACCTTTGTTGGTGTTGTATGAATATAGTATTTGTTGTATTTCATAAAATGCTATAAATTAAAAGTATAAAAAAAAAAAAGAAAAAGAAATGCCCCCTGCAGAGAGTCTAGCATGGTTCTGTTTCTAGCTGAGGCTGCGGCAGGGAGGCTCCAATCTACATCCAGCAGACTGCAGTCCCCAACAGCAGCCCCTCCCCTTTTTTCCCATCATGCTGATGGCTTCCCCAGTGCCTTATACAGTTTATCCCCCTGCGGAGGTCTATATAGCACCCCAGTGTGAACAGTGGCTCCAGTTCCAGTCTCCAAGGGGACCCACTGCACCTCAAACCTCTCTTTTCACCCTGGTTCCCTTGCATTTCTGTCACTTTAATACCCTCGCAAACATACAGCACAATCCCTCCACCCTTCCTCCCCTCTCTCTTTCCTGAACTGAGTGTAGCATGGTATGGCCAAGTTCCACTCGTGGCTCCCTGTGCACCACAACTTAGTAACAGCCACAATATCCAGGTCTGCCATTGCCATGATGGCCTCCAGGTCTCAATTTTATTTCCAAGACTCCTTGCATTTACAAACCTGACCCAAACCATGACCTTTGAATAATCCTTACAGAAAATCATTTCCAACACAAAGTATGATGACGTGTGTGTGTGTGTGTGTGTGTGTGTGTGTGTGTAAGTAAACCAAGGTGCAGTCACAGCACTAGGAAATTCACTGTAGCAGCTTAAGCAGAGATGTGGATGAAAAGTATTCTAAAATAGCTTGCCACAAGCACACCACTCATGAAAAAGACTACAATATAGTCTTCAGTTTAAAGTGCATGAATCACTTAGTGCATGCTATATGCACAAAAAAGTACATGCTGGTTGCAGGGGCCTTGCTTTGTGGATAGTTTCAGCTTTTACTAATAAATAATTTATGTACTTTGAACTGAAGACTAGATTGTGATGTTTTTTATGACCACTGTTGTGTCTGTGCAAGACTTGTTTTTAGTTTCATGAGTTTGTCATTACTATGAGCACCACTACACTCTGAGTGACTGTTTCTTTCCATGGAAAATATATTCAACCTAGTAGGCCTGTTCTTATTTCTAACCTTAATGAGTGTTCCGAAAAAAAAAAAAAGTAATAAAGCTACATCTTTGGAATTGCCTGCTCAAAAGTCCCCAGAGCAGAGGGGGTAA
Source organism: Neoceratodus forsteri (assembly GCA_016271365.2). Lineage (NCBI taxonomy): Eukaryota > Metazoa > Chordata > Ceratodontiformes > Ceratodontidae > Neoceratodus > Neoceratodus forsteri. The sequence continues at coordinate 223,462,877 of CM028136.1, read as the reverse complement.
GACAAAAGAAGAAATGGCATTTCATTTGTTTGCTGGCCCGTTACCAGGAGGGTGTGTAATCCCTGGCTCTATATGTCAGAGCTCTTTGTCATTTTGTCAATGGTTCTGAGCACACCCAGCATTGCTTTCTTGACTTAATACCCCTCTGATGAACCAGTCAGTTCCAGGACTCTGAATAAGGAAATAGATCAGATTAAAGGCGTGTGTGTGTGAGTGCAATTGTGTGTGTGTGTGCGTGTGTGGGGTGGGGGCCGAATGTTATCTGCATAAAACCTACCAACTGTACTGTGTAATCAGTTCTGGAACTAACTGGTGCAGAGCAATTGATCGAACAAGCATGTTGTTCACATAAGAACAGATGTGCAGGGTAAGCTGTCTTTATGTTAGATAGGCACTGGGAATGAAACATTTGTTTTGTCGTCTGTCTCTCCTCCCCCCCTCCGACCCACTTCTTAGACAGCTTCCAGCTCCTAAGCTAGCATTTCTGATCTGATAACTTGCTTAACATTTTACTGGCTAATCAGATTTCAGAATTATATATTTTTTTAAATTATTTGTTTTTGTTCACTGGAACAACTGTTACATTTACAAGAGTGACCTGGACAAAAACAGACCACTGTATAACCCTCCTCCATCTTTTGGGGATGTTAGCCTATAGGATCCCCCTAAGGAGGGATTGGCATAATGGTATGGCCCAGGGAATTGATAAGGGGAGCCCTGGAGAATAGGGGTGGGAGCTAGAGTACACAGTGAAAGACAGTCTGATTGGATGACCCAGGGTAGCAGTGGGGACCCTCTGGTCCACAGTATGGCACTGGCCCCATGTCTGGAGTCCTCTTCTAGCACTAGTTCCTTGGGATCCCACCTTGAGTTATGCCTGGGAGCAGGCCACAGCTATAACTTTGAGGACAAGGGGTGTGGAAGTTGGGTTGGAGGACCCAGGCTTTCCCCTGCTGGTGCCAGTGTCTGTGGGCCATCTGAAGAGTGAGTGAGTTCATTCAGGAGCCAGTCCTGCTCCTTGTATGGAGGTCCCAAACAAAGAGAGGGCAGAGCACATATGTACTCAGATCAGATGAAGAGGAGATATCCTTAGCAAGGTAGTTCTTAGTAGCAGAGGGGGATAAAGTACCATACTTCACCAGAGGGAGAGAGCACTGGGGCCCTGTCTGGTCCCCTAATGGCCATCAATTTATAAACTTTCCAAGGGAGGTAAAAAAACAAGTAACTGCTCGAATGGCTAATATCTGTTCAAGGAGGTTTGGTGTTTGAAAAATAAAACCAGTTTGCACTTGTCTTCAACCTTAGAATTAACTTTATTTTACCATGGAGTTCAGTGCTCGAGGAGATGTCAGAGTGGAACCCTCATGTACGAAGGACTGTTATGCTTATTCTCACAAAGAGCTGCAGCTTAATTCCAAAGATGCCTCAACTGCAGGTGTGGGCCACCCTACATAACCGTGATATACTTTGCCTGACTGAGACCTGGCTATCCACTCGGGTCAGGGATAGTGAGATACTCCCAGGTTACAGTACTTTTAGATGCGATAGGAATGGGAAAAGAGGTGATGGCTGTCCCATTTATTTACGGAACACCCTACAAGGCGTTGTGCTCCCCATCACAACCTGCAGCATTGACCATGAGCTCCTTGCAGTTAGAATCATTTTTGGTGAACATAAAATATCTCTGGTCATTGCATGCGTCTACCTCCCACTGAAAATGGCCAAAGACAGTCTAATTAAACTACTAGGGTCCTTGGCTGGTGTTAACAACAACTGTGAGCTCATCGTGACTGGGGACTTCAACATCAATTGGCTCAGTAACAAATCGACCAACCAGAAGGATATCATAGCCAGCTCCCTACTCATGCAATTAGTCATGGAGCCTACTAGAATGAACCATAAGACCGGTAAGCACACGCTCCTGGACTGGCTCCTTGCAAGCTCACCTGGCAAGATTACCAATGTCTTGGTACTACTGGAGTCACTAAGCAACCACTCTCCTATCACCTGTATGTGGTCCAATAAATTCGAAAAAGTGCCACCTGTCTTTGTGAACAGCAGAATTCTCAGGAAAGGGCAGCTCTCAGCTTTCAAGGAGGCACTTTCTCAGATTAATTGTTCTCCCCTTAAGGTGTGGCATGACCTTGACATAACACTCCAGTACTTTATTGATAACTTTAATAGCGTTTGTGACAGACTTGCTCTGTTCAAAAAAGGAAAACACATGGCCATAACAATGGGTGGATTACTTGTGACCTTCTAGATCACATGAGGGCAAGGGACAACCGTTGGTATCAAGCCAGGGCCTCCGGTAAGCCCAGTGACCTTCAAAGATACAGGGCAGCCAGAAACAAATGCACACATCTCATCAGGAATGTTAAGGCTAATTTCTACAAGGATCAATTGAAAAGAACCTGGGGTGATGGGAGGAGGTTTTGGGACAATATAAAGATACTCACAGGGAAGGACGACAAAATACAGCCATTACTGCTAAACATTAATGGCACAAATACCATGGACCCCCACACCATTGCCAAAGAGTTCAACTCCACCTTCACGGATCTTAGCTCTGTTCTGCCGGCTGAATACCTCAAGCCTATCAAAGCTGATAATAGATGCTCACCGGACATCAACTCGCAGCCTCAATTTTACTTCAAGAAAGCCACTGTCAAAGAAGCTCTGGCTTATGTTAAAAAGGTCCTGGGGAAAACTAGAATGGAGTCTGACAACATTGACTTGAAACTGCTGGTGCTGGCAATCAATGAAGTCATCATTCCCATCACTACGATTTTCAATAAATCCCTCCAGCTCACCCAAGTCCCTTCTCCTTGGAAACAAGTGATGGTGACCCCGATCCATAAGGGAGGTGATAGGTCACTGACCGCAAACTACAGGCCCATCTCTATCCTCTCCCCCTCTGTAAAGTACTGGAAAGGATTGTGGCAGACCAATTTACTGACTATATTCACAAATACCAGCTGCAATGTTGCCAGTAGCATGGCTTTAGGAAACTCCACAGTATGGACACTGCACTGGTGGATTTCACTGAGTATATCCATAAGGCATTGGATGAGGGAAAACTGGTTGGGTCCATCTTCATTGACCTAACAAAGGCATTCGACACAGTCTGCCACCCACTCCTTTTGTCTCAACTGCATGCCCTTGGTGTTTCCCCAAATGCCGCTCTATGGTTCCAGGACTACCTAACCTCCCGGTCTCAAAGAGTCAAGATAGGTCACTCTGTATCTGCATCCAAGGAAGTCTCGCTAGGGGTGCCTCAAGGGTCCAGCCTGGGTCCACTGCTCTTCAGCATGTTCCTGAATGACCTACCCGATGTCTGCACTAGCGAAGTCATTCTATACGCCGATGATGCTGTCCTACTTAGCTGTCACTCTCGCATACAGCACCTACAGGCCAAGCTACAATCATCCTTCCAGCAACCGGGGACCTGGTTCTATTCCTAAAGGTTGCTACTAAACTACAAAAAAACCAAGACAATGCTCCTATCTAGCCCCCAACTAAAAAAGAGATGCCCAGAACTAACAATCACAATCACCTGACTGCCCCACTGGAACAGGTTCATTCCAAGTACCTGGGTGTCAGTGTGGATGATACCCTCTCGTATGTTCACCTCATTTACATGGTGGTGAAAGCTGTGAACACTAAATTAGGGATCCTGTTTAGGCACATGAAAATCTTAACTGCTGAAGCCCTCCTGCTCTCAGTCTCCAGCTCTGTCCTCTCCCTGGTCGACTACGGGCTGGTGGTTTACGGTGCTGCCACTGATACAGCCCTCAAAAGGGTTGCCACTGCCCTTAGCAAGGCTTGCAGACTATTGCTAACTGCTTCACACACACTTGTACCCTGTATGGTCAGGCCCACATACTACCACTTCAATCCAGAATCAGATACCAAACTTGCCTGCTAGGGAGAAAGGCCATGCTCTCCCTAACCCCTACCTGCATTGCAGACCTGGTAAAGGAAGCAAGCTCCAAATACAGCACACGAAGAACAGTGACAACACAGCTTGATGTCCCTTTTCATAGAACTTCCCTAGGACAAAGATCCTTCATATACTGAGCTCCACTATGGCTAAATGAGATCCCTGCTGCAGCTCTTAATACAAAAAATGTTCGGTCCTTTAAAAGAGAACTGACGCAATACCTGCTGAACTCAAATGCATGAGACTGCCTTACCTGAATCCATATCCTCAACCCGGATACCCCCCCATCCTACTGAGCTTTCCTCCTGTTTTACCTACACTGGACCCTCACCTGCCATCTCTTGCCACACCCCTCTCTAGCTCCCTCCAACTCCCTCCCCAACACCTCCCTTTCCACCCACTCTCCCCAAAATATTCTCCCTTCTCCCAATCCTCTCTCTCTCTCTCTCTCCTCCTCCTCTCTTTTTCTCTCTCTGGTCTCTCTAATCTACCCCTCGTCCACACTCTCCCCCCTTTCTTTCTCCTACCCTTTCCGATACTCTACCTTGACAGGCACCCTGGGTTATCTATGCCACATGTTGCTAATTGGGAAACCTCGTTCGCACTTCCCCCCTTTCTTTTTCCTACCCCTTCTGATACTCTACCTTGACAGGCCCCCCTTGGGCAGCTATGCTACATGTTGCTAATTGGGAATCTCCTCCCGGTGTCTAATTTCAGTTGTCTAGGTTACTCAAATGTATTATTTATCTATTTTCTGTATTACATAGCAATCTTATGTTTTGTGTTAACTGTCAAGTTTTTGTTATGTCTCTGCTGTTTTACATCCTGACGTGGAACCTTTGTAAAAGAGCGTATACTCAAAGGTTGTTTCCGAATATACAAATAAATAAAATAAATAAAGCTCCAGGAACATTTGCTCCTGAGGACTTTAATGAGCTTCAGTAGGTGTCCAAAATGTGCTATCGCATCTTTCCCCCACCATTCTTCATCATATACTGACTGTATTTGCAGGGAACAGTGAACCCTTGCCAGACCCTTTGAATGCAGAGGCATCACCACAATGTGTCTTGTGGTTACAATAACACAACACAGGGGAAACAACACACTCACAGCACACTCCAAAGCACCAGATCTTGAAAACCACACTGTGGTGTCAACTAATGCCCATCTAGTAATGGATAAGTGGCAAGTCTACAAAGAAGGGGAAACAGATCCTTCATGAAAAAGAACACAGTAGTACAGAGGGAAAGGGAAAGGGGAAATTGTTTAACCAGGAAAGGCACACTACCCAAAGCTTGTTTCCAGGTGCTACCTGGGAGCACAAGAAAGTTATGTGACTTGCTTAGGGTCACACAGTATGCAAGTAGGGGCTGTGGGATTTAAACCCAGGTCTCCAGGTTTGTAGCTCAGAGCCCTAAACCTCTGCACAATAGTGCCTCCAACAGAAATGAGGCCTTTGTCCTTTTAAGTAGTAGTAGTAGTAACATTTTTATTCAACTGAAATACATATCAGTGATAGGGTACAACTCAACTGAGACAAGCTCATTTCCAGCAAGGCCCTAAATACATCTAGTATAAAAGTAAACACAGTACAAATTACAAAATACCATAATAAATATCATATACATTGAATATCATAATAAGACATATAGCCTACAAACACACATAATACGTAACACATAACACAGAAACACTAACAATATTACACCATAAAATTCAACTATGCACTAAGCATCAGAGGGGATACCTGTGTCAATTTTTACATATCAAGTCATGCCCTCCCTAACATTCCTAATAGCTTTCTGTTGGAACCAGGCTACAATTTCACCATGGTATACACCCGTAGTCCTTGATCTGTAACCATATGGCACAGAATTCCAAATCTGGGGATCTCTATTACAGAAATGTGTACATCCAAATTCTGTCCACATTTTAGGTTGTTTAAATTAGATACCACAAGCAGACCATAGTCATAATTTTACTTCCCTGATTTGTAATTCATCCAATATATAGTCAGGGACCTTCCCCTTTTTACACTTTACCATAAAATTTAATATATGGAGTTTCCTCCTATTCTTAGGATGGAAGCACCAAGGGAGGTCAAGAGTAAACATGCCGACCTCCCGCACAACGATGGCACAATACTGACGCAGATATTGTGCTGCCCAATCCCCAGTGTTTTCTGTGGGGGGCTGTGCCCCCCACTCCCCATGCAGGAGGCTCTGCCCCCCCATACCCCCAGGACTTTAGGATTCTCAACTCCAGGTCAAAGTTGGTCCGGGGAGGGGGCAGAACACTGTGGGAAAGCAAGCCACGGAAACGGACCATTACAGCGACTGTCGCTGTAGTGGTCTTTTTCCATGCTTCGCTGTCAGGGTGTCGAGCAAAAGGGGGCCACCCCCTTAGGATACACCCATCCCAGCAGATCATATAACTGCTTTCTATATGCTGTTCTCAGGGCTCTCAGGATAAATCTGGCCAATTTATTAAACATCATATCTATCTTAGTCAATACTGTATTTGTTGCACTCATATAAACTATCTCCACACAGTCCAAAAGAGGAAGGACTAATGTTGTAACAACATGTTTTCTAATGTGCTCAGACATACACCCTTTAATTCTATATAAGGCCCCCAGACGACTTCCCACCTTTTTTAGTACATAGTCCACTTGTGTATTCCATTTCATGGCATTATTCAAATATAGTCCTAGGTACTTAAAATTCTAAATTTGCTGGAGAGGGACCCCATCCAAAGTCCTAATACCTAAAGGGGCATCCAAAGTCCTAGTCCCTCTATCCCTAGAGAATAGAACAATCTGTGTCTTTTGTGAGTTCAAAATAAATTCAGAATCCAAAATAAAATGTTGAAGTTCTGAAAATGCTGCCTGTAATGTAGTTTCAATCCCCTGAATGGATGTACCCTCTGAGTAAATAATGGTATCATCAGCATATAGATGCCAACCAACCCCCAAATGAGTCAAATTAAGACTATTTATATATAAATTAAAAAGAATAGACCCCAAAATAGATCCTTGGGGCACCCCTGAAATAATAGTTCTAAATTCTAATGCACAATCATTCACGGCCACCTGTTGTTTTCTACCACTTAGGTACTTGCAAAATAATCTCACCACCTGCATAGATAACCCCAGAGTTTTTAATCTGGACAGGAGGATGTCATGGTCCAAGGTGTCAAATGCTTTTGACAAGTCAACAAAAATTACCCCCACTGACATCCCCCTGTCCAGAGCTCTGGTAATATCTCCTGTCACCTTTATTAAACCCGTAGTAGTAGTAGTACTACCATGTTGTGGTCTAAACCCAGATTGATGCTTATTCATGAACCCACCTACTTCCAGAAATTTTTGCATTTGTATTCCTATTAATTTTTCAAGTATCTTCGCTACAACTGGCAATAAAGAGATTGGTCTATAATTTTCTATGTTCAGTCAACTGGGTCATGCCTAGATTTACCAATATTTCCTTAATTTTGTGATTAGTTTCCACTATCTTCCAATCTACGTTGAAATCACCAGTTAAGAGAATTTCATGTGAGGTTAAGTACTTCCCCAGAAAATCTTGTAACACATCAAATACCTTATGAGTACATCTAGGTGACCGATATACCCCCATAATCAATAAGGGCTTCATAAAAGGGAGTTGCATCTCCAAAACCAGAACCTTAGAGTCATACCAATTAAGGTGTTGATCAACCTGCATTACCTGTAAGGTGTTAGATGTATAAATCACACCCCCCTTTTTGTTTTTGTCTTGCTTCCAAACACCATATCCTTTTATTCCAATTTTATTGTCTGTAGTTTTCCCATTTAACCACGTTTCAGTCGTTACAATAACATCTGGACCATATTTAATGGTCTATTCCCTTATATAGTCAATATTTTTAAGCAAACTACAGACATTCATATGGTCTATACACATACCACCTTGTTTTAATTTAACTGTAGTAGTATCCAACATATCTATATCCAGGGTACTATTACTGACATCACCATGCTCCAAATCAGGAGGTCATTTGTATGGATGTCCCCCCAGCAACAAACCCATCACCAGCATTTGTTTACAGAACCTATAGAACAAATGTTTACTATGATTTCTACCCCAAACAAAATTTGTTTCCTGCTTACTAGCAGATGATTTATTCTGTCCCCCTCCAGCCAGAACAAATCTCTGCAGCGTTACCCAGTATTTCAAACTAACTTCCATTTTATGAAACAACATTCCCCCCATTATTTCACCGACCTAGTTTTGCCTCAAGTCCTCCCACTCTACCTGGGTACTTTTAATACACCTATTATTTTAGACTTGAACACTTTAGTACAACTACTAATCAGATAACATCCCATGACAACTTTTAAAACCCACATATTCATATTCATAATACTGGTACAAATTGTTGAAAAATACTATATTTACTAGCATATACATGGGCCTTGCAGCAGGGATATACTTGCACTATAGCTTATTACTGTATTGATACCTATAGAATCTCAATTACCCCTAGTATTTCTAAACCACTATTCTTACTAACTACTAAGCACCCTGCATACACTTTCACAGCACCTACCCGGAGCCTCCCACAGGTAGACCCACACAGGGTGACTCACACCACTCCTTCGTGAGCCACTCACGTGTACAGCTGCTCCACGGCAGCTGCTAGTACAAATGCGTTTTTATATGCAGACAGTCTCCACCCCTCTGTGTCACCTGTTGCCACTTAAACCCGCACCCCCCGGTAGCCCCCCGCTTACTGGCACCGGGACTCCTGATGTAACTTTATAGTCCAAAAGTGGTAAATAGCAACAGGTCTTCCTCCATACACTGCAGGGCACAGCAAAGCTGAAACAGCTGATAGAACTGCTGAGGAGAACTGAAGCAGCATTCGTTAGAGAGTCTCAGTTGATTAGGCAGGTACAGATCTTGTGCAAATGTGCTGTTATATGCAGATGGTCTCCGCCCCTTTGTGTCACCTATTACCACTTAAACCCACACCGGTAGCCCCCCTGCTTACCGGCACTAGGACTCCTGATGTAACTTAACAGTCCAAAAGCGCTAAATAGCAGCAGGTCTTCCTCCACACACTGCAGGGCACAGCAAAGCTGAAACGGCTGATAGAACTGCCGAGGAGAATTGAAGCAGCATTCGTTAGAGAATCTCAGCTGATTAGGCAGGTACGGATCTTGTGCATATGCACTGTTATATGCAGACAGTCTCCGCCCCTCTGTGTCACCTGTTACTGCTTAAACCTGCACTGGTAGCCCCCCCGCTTACCAGCACTAGGACTCCTGATGTAACTTAACAGTCCGAAAGTGGTAAATAGCAGCAGTCTTCCTCCACACACTGCAGGGCACAGCAAAGCTGGAATGGCCAATAGAACTGCCGAGGAGAATTGAAGCAGCGTTCGCTAGAGAGTCTCAGCTGATTAGGCAGGTACAGATCTTGTGCAAATGCGCAGGTGGACAACGGTGCACCCTGTCTTACAGTGCCTAAGTAATACCAAGAAGGTGTTAGGACTGAGCCAATAAATGCCTTGTATTGGAATACCGCCTCCCCCCACCCATCACCCCCTGTGAGCAAGAGGACCTCAGCTGGCCACCAGCAAAAGTAAAATCATCGTGTGGAAACAGCACAACATTCTAAACACACCTTATTTGCTGACAGGCCAGACTGCATGTTGGTGATAGAACAGTGCCTGGTGGATATCGGTAAATGTATGGCATTCAACTGTCTGGCCCTGAACTCGAGTCAAGACAAAGTTGTTGGTGGTCAGCTCTGATGGACATGTGTAAGCACCACAGTGTATCCTCAGACTACCCTCTTTAGAGGGAGGTGAAGACTGGAGGCTGCTAGAAATGCTCAAAACCTGGAAGTGATCCAGGATCAATCAATCAATCAATCCATCAAATCTTTCTTTATCCAGGCGAAATATCATTGAGAAGAACTCATTTACAAGATGGACCTGCACATGTAACAATAACGATGACAAATCAGGACAACCAGGAGAAAGATCTAATAGGATACAATACATCATTCCACGTAGCATATAAGAACATGATGCAAAATGTAACAATGTGACAACATAGCATGACTAAACAAAAAGGATAGTTGCTTGACGTTTGAATATCAGGTGTTGGTGATTTTCTAGTCCTGCTTTTACCATCTGAAAACATTGCTAGGCTCTGATCCTTTCTTGACCCTGATGACCTAGCCACACCAGTTCATGCCTTTAAGTCTTCGAGACTAGACTACTGTAATATTATTTTTAAGGTCTTACCTTGTTGTCTGATGTGCCATCTACAGCTAGTGCAGAACACTGCTGCTAGACTATTGGCTTCCACATGGAAATCTGATCACGTACTCTATCTGTCAGGGTTCTGGGTTGGCTGCCTGTGAGCTACTAGATAGTCAAGAAGGATCCCTTGATCACCTATAAAGCCCTGGATGATTTGGGTATTCAGTATTTTTGGGATATCCTGACCCCCTACAGGCCCTCTAGAGTTATCAGCTCCATATGCAGGCTCTTCTGGTAGAGCCTCCAGTATGTTTAAATTATCTGGAGATAGGGAGTTTGCTGTGGTGACCCCCAACCTTTGAAATTCCTTGCCACTGGAAATTCAAGTCTCCCTCACCATTGGTGTGATCTAATCCAAGTCACACAATCATTTCCACTGCCATACTGCCACCAGGAGGACCACTGGTGGTAATGCACTGGCTGCACATGTGGGAGAGGGGATGTTGGCCAGGATCAGCATGAATCACGATGTGTTCATGGACCTTCCAGCATATCAATGTCCAAGAGGATGGGGCGACAACACTGAAAAGCAAAAAACACAGCTGCGGGAGCACTCAAAATCTGCGGGTGCTCACTCCAAGAACTCAAGATCGAGAAGCACATATGGGAGGAGCACAGATGCATAATGTGAAATAAACAGTACACACAACAAAGTGCAAAGCATGGAGTCTGCATAGGATCCCCGGGCGCTCGGTCTACTTGTGATCCTTCCTCAGAGGAAGTCACCCCCTGAAGAAGGGTCAGGAGTAGACCCAAAGCACAGGGGATCCTGTGACTGCTTTTGCACTTTATTGTGTGTACTGACTTTATTTTCTACATTATGCATCTGTGCTCCTCCCATATGTGCTTTCGTAACATAGAAAAGCAGCTTGCCTCAAAGCAGGATACATCTGGGCATGCTTGGACCCTGACCCTGACTCTGACCAAAAACCATCATAGCAGATCCCTGAGAACTCTTGCCTCCTGCACTGGAGGAGGCAGGAGGTTGGATCTGGCCCAGCTGAACACCACCACGGGGCGTAAACAGGTTAGTGATGGACATCAGGGTGGGGAAGAGTTGGTGGCTGGGCCAGACTCAAGGTGATGGAGGCTGAAGCATGAAATAGATAAAAAGTTAATTAAAAACAAAATACAAGTTGTTGGTGCAATGCAAGCAAAATTAAGGTGCATATAATATACAAATTGTTGGTGAAGTGCAAACAAGAAGATGGTGCAGAGAACTCACAATTTTTGTGAGGTACTGTAAGGACCACATTCCAATATGAGAATATCTAATACAGTGATAATACCCAAAATGATGAGGCAGACAGGCACTGACAGAGATAAGCAGTAGCAGCAAAAGAGGGGCAGGCAGCACTGGTGTGGGCAAGGGGAGCGATAAGGAAGAGAAACAAAATGGGGCAGTGAGATGATGGGTAAACCTGGGTAAAGGTGGGGGGCAGTGAAGGAAAGAGGGGGTAGCAGCTGGAGTCGGTATGATTGGAGAGGTCATGAAGGAGCGCTTTAAATGAGAGGGCAGAAGAGAAGGCATGGAGGGCTAAAGGTATGTTGTCGCTAAGATGGAGGAGGCGGAAGAAGGGAGGGAGGACATACTGTCCAGCACTGAGGTTGCTGTGGTGCCAGAAGCAGTACTGTAACTGAGCCTGGTCATCTGCCTTGACCCCGAGTCTGCTTCCTAACCCATGTTGCCAGCTCAGCAGTGTGCCAAGACAACAGATAGTCTACATAAAATAATACTTTGTAAAATTTCCCCTTAATTTGTGCCCCCCATCAAGTTTCAGGGCATGTCCTCTAGTTCTGCTTCCACTCTCTGGCTCCAACATCTATGTATACGCAGCCCTGTCTGTCCCTTTTACTATTCAAGTCCCCTCTCAGCCTTCTACTCTTCTGGCTTAATAATTGATGTCCAATCTTTCCTCTTAGATCTTACTCAATTACTGAGTACAACCACTTTTAGATAACATGATCCATGGCATAGTTGTCACAGGGAGGAATCAAGTCCTCTGGGACACCACCGGCATGACTGGCAACAGTGGAGGCGTTTTTCCATTTTCACTTTAATCCCTGCCTGGCACTACACTCAGCTTGTACTGACTGGACTCAGGTTTCTTCATTATTTTTTTTGCATGTTTGCATGCAGGCAAAGAATACAAGAGAATTAGAGAATATAATTTCACATAACTAAAGTGTTATTTATAAAAACAGGGTAGATGCTGGAACTTTGTGCAGGTGAACACGGCAGCTGTCATTCACCTGCAGCATAGCACACATGGTTGCAGACAGATGCATGACAGGCTGAGGAATGGGATGTTGGCCAGGCCTGGGGGTATTTTGAACAACCTCCAGAGATGGGCAGAAGAGAGACCCAATGTTAGTGTCTCATCAAAAAATCTTTAATTCAGAAAGGGCACTTCCCTTTTAATAATGCACTGGATACAAATCCACTAACCTCTGGCCTAGAGGTAAGTAGTAGTAGTATTTTCATTTCTTAGGCATGCAATCCCACAGGCACTAGACACCTTACAAAAGAGCAATCCATACATTAAATGCAGAAGCACTACCAAGCAAAAAAAAAGTACATTCTAAAATGAACGTTAGTACAGTGTCTCAAGTACAAGAGGGGCATGCTATTAAAAATAGATAATATTTCAGCTCCCTTTTAAACTATTCTATCAAGGAGGCCTCTTTAAGCTCACAGGGCAGCTGATTCCAGAAAGTAGGCACTCCCACAGCAAACACAAGATACCCAGACAATTTCAAACAATATCTGGAAAACCTTTAGAAAGCCAACTCCACAGGACTTGACGGGGTGGTCAGGAGCATATGGATGCAGGAATTCTTTTAGGTAGCTTGGGGTTCAGGTCATGTAGGGCTTTGTATGTTAAAAAACTTACTTTGGGCTGGCCTGTCGGTGCAGCAGTTGGATTTTCACTTGCGATGCCAGTGACCCGGGTTCGGGAATGGACCAGGGTGCTGGAGGGCCAGCTGGGGAGAGAGGGCTCGAGCGTCATATTACTGGTCACCTTCTCTTGGGGGGAGGGCAGGGAAGTGACCTGGCACTTGCTGACCCATGGTGGAGGCTGGGGGCATGGCAATGAGCGGGGTCCCACTAACTAATGGGGCATGGCGAACGTTGGCATATGCCTGATGTTACTGGCATGCCATGTCCCTGGGAAGCAAATGGGAAAAGAGCCCCTTGGCTGACTAGATGATGGTCACCAGCTCCTGTGAGACCTCGAGCAGTGCATGGACCACTCCAGCAGCACTCAGGCCAAAAATTGCACTGGCTGCCCCACCAGTGCCTTTCCCCTTGGAGAAGAGGGACCCACCCGGAGAAGGGTTACATCTGGGTTACCCAGGGGCTGCAATATGAGATGATGGGTGGTTGCATCGAGGCAGTGTGGGGCATAGGAAGGCCTGAAGGACAGGCTGGTCCAGAGCTGGGGGGAGCAAAAAAAAAAAAAAAAGCTTACTTTGACAGAGATGCACTACCTCACAGGTAGCAGTGCATCGTCCGCAAAACAGGAGAGATATACTCGGAGTGAGACCCCCACCAGCAATCAGCTGAACTGCAGCGTTCTTCACCAGCTGCAGGTGGTGCATCAAACCTCCAGACAGCCTACGATACAGAGCATTACAGTAGTCCAACCATCTGTACCTCACAGAGGCATGCACGAGTGCCTTTAGGTCCTGAAAACATAGCTAGAGCTTGATCCAGGCGATACTCCTAAGATGGAAAAATCCACCATAGACCACTGCCGACACCTAAAGATCTAGTGTCAGTTTCTGGTTCATGATAATGCCCAGATTCTTTACCCTATCTCTGCTAAAGAATGGGGTGGAGCCAAGATGTACGCCAGCTGCCACCTCACTCAGTTTTTTCACATTCTGGATAACCTCATTCACCAGAGGCACTTCAGCCTTATTTGGAGTCATCCTTAGTCATCTGGAGGCCAGTCACTGAAAACAGCATGGCAGTCATTTAGTACACCAGCTGCATTCCCCTACCCCAGGGCAAATGATGAGTACAGCTAAGTATGATCAGCATGGCAAAATAAACTGTATATGGTACCTACGAGTACCCTCACCCAGTGGCAGCGTATATGCCACAAACAACATAGACAAGACTGAAGCTTGAGAACATTTCCACATCTCTCCTGGTGTACCCTGCTGGAAAGGAAGGACTCTAACCACCTCAGCATGGTGCAAGTTGTTAAAATCCCATGATCTACGGACAGTGTCAAAAGCTGACAAGAGATCGAGGATAACAGGAACGGAACATTCTGCTCTATCTCCAGCTAGGAGAAGATCATTTTACAGCTTGACAAACGCAGTCTCCATGCTATGATGCCACCTGGATCCTGACTGGAATGACTCATAGATGGAAAAAGCCTCCCAGGTTTATCTCCAGCTATGTCATCACAACCTTCTTGATCACATTCCCCAGAAAGGGAAGCTTTGAGACAAGCCTACAGTTAGCTAAGACATCCAGGTCCAATGATGGTTTCTTAAGGAGGGGCTTCACCTGAGCCCTTTTCAGGGCTGTAGAAAAAACATCCTCCTCAGGTAAACACACAACAAATAATCTATCTCATCAATCACTGGCCCTAAAGACTCCTGCCAGTTCACCAACAGGATCCAGTAAACAGCAGGTGGGATACTGCTTCATGATCATGAGGAGGATCTCTCTAGTCGGCATCTAGTGAAAACTCCTCCCAGACTGACTGAAGGCCTCTGCTAGTCACAGATGACTAAGCTGGTCCCTGACAGCCCACTTGTGGATACTGGGGAGCAAAAGGATTATACCCTATCAAGAAAGAACTAGCCAAACTCTTCACATTGTTTGAGTGTAAAAATTCCTCTGGACTGTAGGCAGGCCAGATGTAACAGCCCATTGGTGGCGGAACGGTCTGAGAAAGTGGTAGGGCCAAGGATGTATGCGGTAAATTGTCACCTACTAAGTTGCAAAAACTGATGGGGCCATTTATGATAGTGGTAGGGCCATGGCCATAGTGGCCCCCCTGTGTAACCTATGTAACAGCCTGTCCACAGTGCAAAAAAGCTGAACTGGTCTGTTCTTCCATGCAGCAATCAGCTGTGATAGGAACTCTGCCTTTCTCAGAGTGATTACCCTCTGATACTCCTTACAGTGAACTGTCAGGGTTAGTCAATCCTCCATCAATCCTGATTTCCAGCAAAAACGCTCCAATCCGCCCTTTGGCCTTCAACTGTCTAAGCTCCTCACTTAACCAGGGGAACCTCTAATGGGAGACATTTGGGCATACATGAAATGGTGCAAGTGAGTCAAGAGCCACAGTGATATCCATATTATAAGCCTCTACCTCAGTCCTGACCCCATCAGCTCACACCTTTAACAGGCTCGAGCAGCACAGTACTGACAAAAGCCTCGAAGGCTCCAGATTATTTAAAGGTCAGTACTGAGCTAACTCCACTGGGGGGGTGTACATGCATTGGAAGGGGCCCTGATCTGAAAATGTACAGTGTGATAGTCAGACCAGCTCTTTGGAACAACCCCAAAATTAAATATCTGGAGCCCCAGCGGAAAAGCTTGGTGCAAGGTGTGACCGAAATGGTGAGTCGCAGAGGTAACTACCTGTGTGAAATCCAACAGTTCCATCTGTCAGAGGAATTACTGTCCATGCATAATGGATTTGTCATCAGCCCAGATACTTAAGTCCCCCAGCACAAGCTACTTGGGGTACTCCAATGTTGGGCTGGCAAAAAAACTTCCCAGATTCCTGCAGGAATCCACTCTCACATCCTGGAGGACAGAATATGAGAAGAATCCTGCCCCCCCCCACACCTACATCACCCTTAATGACCACACATTCAAATAACCTGGTATGATTCACTGGGTACACCACAAGTCTTAGGCCAGATCTAAAACAAATGCCTCCCCATGTGTTTGCCTCAGGCAGTGTACCACTGCACAACTGAGGAGAGAATAGTTACCTGCTGTAACAGTAGATCTTTGAGAGAATCTCCTCCATTGAACCACATCATGGAACTGTAAGAGGTCAGCATTGGGACCACCTGGAAATGTTTTGCAGGCTGGGGCTAGCCAAGTTGATGCACCTCCTCATCACCTATATCACAATGGCATCCACAGCATACCTCAGTTCCCTGCTGGAGATAAGCTCAGAGGATCATCGGACCGGCAGGGACCAAAGCACCCAGGACCACACCAGGCACACAGGAGAGAATATGAAACCTAAGTATATATACCATAGGGGTGTCAGAGGAGAAACAACTTGCAAGACCAGGCAGTGTAATCACCTTCACCTGACAAGGAGGGAAGGCGGGAGGGACAGCTGTGGCTCAGTGGAAGAGATTCTCCCAAAGTTCTTCTGTTATACTAGGTAACTATTCTATAGTGTATGTGGAATGCGGTAGTGTATGGAAATCCATACACTGCAAAAAGTTGTTCTGCCACAGTAGTGACATCCTCACCAATGCAGAATGACTTTTTGTTCTGCGTTAGTGAGGATGTCATAATACAAGGGACTCCAGCAGACATTGTGATTTGTCCCTTGCTGTGTGAGAGTGGCACGCGGGTGTGCTGGGCAGCAGCAGCTTAATCGAGGGCAGTCGACAAAGCGGATTTAAAATATAGAAAAGTGAGTGTTTTTTTTTTCCTTTTTCAGTCACCATACACTATATAGAACAATGTATGGTCACCCATACACTATTCAGCTATTATTTCACCTGGTAGATACAATGCTGACTTGGAGACCTCTCAAGCTTTGCTCTCGAGGTCATCAGTTGGCATTGTATCCACACAGTGGAAGAACAGCCTTGTAGTGTATGGTCACTCATACACTATCCTATATATCTTCTTGAGGATCTCTCCCTCCACTGAGCAGCATCATGGAACAATTCCCGACCAGAACTAAGCACTGAAGGAGGATGGCAGGACCTATTGATCCCGAGTAAGGAGGCCCTGCACAATACTGAGGCCAAAGCCGGCATGTCTACGAAAGAGACAATGTCCATACTGTAGTGTTTAGTGAATGTGTGAACAGTACTCCACGTGGCGGCAGCACAGATGTCAGCTGCATAAACATTCTGAAAACAAGCACCACTGAGGTAGCCACCACCTAAGTGGAATGAGCATGCACAAGACCAGGAAGCTGCTTACTGTGCTTCTGGCAACAAAATGTAATACAACTGGCCAGCCATTTGAACAGGACTTGTTTAGAAACTGGTGAGCCCACCATTCTGGGGGCAAAAGGAATAAACAGTTGAGAGGATTTTCTACAATCCTTTATACAATATAGGTACCAACACAGCATCCTATGAACGTTCTGAATATGTAAACATTGCTCCCCACTGTCTGTGGGGGGGATGTAAACAGGATGGTCTATGGTCTGATTTAGAGTTCTTTCAGGCACTACCTTCAGGAGACAAGCATTTGGCAATGCCAAATGTTGATTGCATTGGTGTGTTAAGCTCGCTCACTGCCCCTCTGTCACTCGCTCAGTCTGTCTCCCCGTGCAGCAGGCTGCTGATTTGTACTGGCTCCTGCCTGCACTGGCACCTTGTTCTGCCCACTAAGAAATCTGCAGCTGTCCCGACAGAGCTCCGTTGAGGTGGCTCACTCCCCCCTCTCTCACTCGCTCATTCTGGTTCTCCTGGCACTGCAGGCTGCCCTTTTGTACTGGTCTCCTGCCTCTGTTGGTGGCTTTTTCTGCCCGCAAACAAATCTGCAGCAGTCCCAACACAGGTCTGTTGAGCCTCCTGACTCCCCCTTTCTCACTCGCTCATTCTGTTTCTGCCAGCGCTGTAGGCTTCCCTCTTCTATTGGGCCCTGCCTCACGTTGCCGCCTCTGTCGCCTGGGCTAAAGAAATGTGCAGTTACACAGAGCTCTGTTGAGCTCACTCAATCCCCCTCTCACTTGCTCATTCTGGTTTTCATGCCACTGCAGGCTGCCCTTTGTACTGGGCCCCTGTGTGCATTGCTGCCTTTTTCTGCCCACAAACAAATCTGCAGCAGTCCCAACAGAGCTCCATTGAGCTCACTCGCTCCCCCTCCCTCACTCACTCATTCTGTGTCTCCTGCCGCTGCAGGCTGCCCTTTTGTACTGGACTGCTGCCTGCATTGGCGGCTTGTTCTGGCCAGAAAGAAATCTGAAGCAGTCCCGACACAGGTCCATTGAGCTCGCTCACGCCCCCTCTCTCACTCACTCATTCTGTTTCTGCTGGCGCTGCAAGCTGGCCTTTTGTACTGGGCTCTTGCCTGTGTTGCCGCATTTTCTGCCCACAAAGAAATCTGCAGCAGGCAAAATACAGCTCCGTTGAGCTAGCTCACTACCTTGCTATCACTCACTCGTTCTGTGTCTCCTGATGCTGCAGGCTGCGCTTGTGTACAAGGCTTCTGGCTGTGTTGGCACCTTTGTCTGTCCACAAAGAAATCCGTAGCTGTCCCAACAGAGCTCCTTTGAGGTCTCTCAGTCTCTCTCACGTGCTCATCCTGTTTGTCCTGGCGCTGCAAGCAGCTCTTTTGTACCGGGCTTCTGCCTGCATTGACACCTTTTTCTGCCCACAAAGAAATCCGCAGCAGTCCTGATAGAGCTCCGTTGAGCTCACTCAGTCCCCCTGTCTCATTCACTCACTCATTCTGTTTCTCCCAGTGCTGCAGGCTGCCCTTTTGTACTGGGCTCTTGCGTTGAGGCCTTTTTCTGCCCACAAACAATCCGAGCAGTCCTGACAGAGCTCAGTTGAGCTCGGTCACCCCCTCTCACTCATTCGATCTTAATCTGTCCCAAACACTGACTTCCCACAGTGACCGTTATTCTCCGGCAGGAGTGCAAAAACATATTTTAGCCAGGATGTGAAAAATGACAGCTGTACTGTTCATAGGGAGGTGTGAAAAAGTGCCACTGTTGAAAATGTGGCATGAAAATACAAAAAATTTGTGAAGTTACAAGGGTGCATGGAAACAGTTCAACGTACGCTTGTAACACAGTCATGTTATGGAGTTTCGTCACCAGATTTTCAACATAGGGCTTTTAGGACCTCTGCTCATGAACAGTGCCACTGTCATTTTTTTAATCTGTCCCAAACACTGATTTCCCACAGTGACCGCGTTATTCTGTGCCGCAACTGTGAAACCACATTTCAGTCAGGATGTGAAAAATGACAGCTGTAATGCTCATAAGGACGTGTGAAAAAATGTCACTGTTGAAAATCTGGCATGACAATACTACAAATCTGCAGTTATAAGGGTGTGTGGAAAGTGTGCAACACACACTTGTAACACAGTCATTTGGTGGGCTATCATCACCAAATTTTCAACAAAGGCATTTTAGGACCTCTGTTCATGAATAGTATCGCTGTCATTTTCTTAATCTGTCCCGGACACTGATTTCCTACAGCGACCACTCTATTCTGCGCCACAAGTGTGAAAACACATTTCGGCCAGGATGGGAAAAATGACAGCTGCATTGTTCATAAGTAGGTGTGGGAAAATGGCAATGTTGAAAATCTGGATTGAAAATATTATAATAGTGTTACGATGGCGGCAAACCGCGCAGAACGACGCCGTAATAACATACAGTCATTTTATGGAGCATCGTTACTGATTTTCAACACAGCCATTTCAGGACCTCTACTCATGAACAGTGTCACTGTCATTTTCTTAATCTGTCTCAAACACTGATTTACCACAGCAAGCTTATTCTGCGCCGAAGTGCGAAAACACATTTCCACCAGGATGTGAACAATGACAGCAGTACTGTTCACAAGGAGGTATGAAAAAATGCCACTGTTCAAAATCTGGCATAAAAATATTGCAAATTCATGAAGTTACGAAAGGCAGTAGCAACCGCGCAGCACATGTCAGAAAACAGTCATTTTTGATTTTTTCCCTCAAATTTGCAACATAGGCTTTTTGAGAGCCCACCTCATGAACACTGGCACTGTCATTTCATTAACTGGCCCTGAAAGGTGATTCCACGCAGTGACCGCGAAAGCACCTTTCGAGGCCGATTAACGCCATGACTGTTCAAGAATTCATGAGGAGGGGTCCCAAACCCCATGTTGAAAATTTGGTGAAAAAATTCCCAAAAATGCCCGAGATATGCACTAAAGTTGGAAAAACCCCTATTTATTATGTTATACAGCTTACCGGCATTTCCTCAGTTCGCGGTTGGCTTTGAAGAGTACAGACGTGTTCCTGGTCCACTGAAGATCGCCGTACAAGCTCCGGAGGTAGTGTGTGGGGTGAGGGAGGTGAGGGAGGCAGGGTGTCCAGTGGTGGGTGGGTGCGGGTTGCAGGTGGGGTCCAGGGAGACTACGAGGGACCGCTTTCTTTTGCAGGTAAACAAAAAACAAAAGACTTTGTGGGACCGCTTTTCCCTTTACAGGGCATGTGGCACGCTGGGTGGGCTGCCCCAGTGTGCCACCAATGAAGCTTTTGGGAGGGCAAAAGTAGCCGATGGGGGGATTGGGCACCTGTCGGCACACAAGGGGAGAGTCATTATGCCGATGGGGATTGGGCACCCGTCAGCAGGAATAAAAGTGGGGGTTACAGAACGCTGAAAGGGAGGGCCTTCGCTGGCACCAACAAACACGGGGCACTGAGGCCGACGGGATTGAGGCCTCAAACACGGTGGGGGAGTTATACTGTTTGTGAACACGGCGGCAACCCGCTGCCATGTTCACAAACAATATCAGGGTTTTTACATCCCGCCCTGCAATGACGGGTCATGCCCTCATTGCAGCGGATGGCTGATGCTGCAATGACGAGGTGGCCCCTGATTGCAGCAGCTGATTTGTCTGAAGTTGGTGCAAACGTCCCAAACTACTGTCACCAGCAGCCTGCACGGCATTGGGGGAAGCGGGACAAGCCTTTGCAGGCTGTGGGGGCATTGGCCACAACAGTGTTGCGCCTCCACAGCCTGCTACTGAGAAAGCTGCCGTAATATGTTTCTTGTGCTGTGCACAGTCAACATAAAAATGGGGAATAAGGAAACCCTATCCTTGTGAAAAATAATAAACAGAGGATCTGCAACCAGATTTTTTAAATCCAAGATACGTCTAGCAGACATTATTTCCACTAGAAACAGTGCCTTCCAAGAAAGAAAGCACATCCCACAAATAGCCACAGGCTCAAAAGGAGGTGCAGTAAGGGTCTCTAAGACTAAATTAAAGTCCCAGACTGGAACCAGATCTTGGACTGGGGATGGGGAGGGGTAGAAGAAGGATGCTCCTTAGGAATCTACAGGAGACCTCTAAGTGGGCCACAGTCTTACCCTCTGATAGGGCAAGAAAGGCCGACAGATCAGCCATATGGACCTTTGCTAAGAAATACCCCAGTCCTGAGTCCTTAAGAGACAAAAGGTAGTCCAGTATTTTAGGAACTGGACAGGTAAAGGGATTCAGAGCATGCCCTGTACACCATACAGGGAAACATTTCCATTTTTGTGCATAAGTGTACTGAGTAGACAGCTTTCTAGGCACCGAGAAAACATCAACCACTGCTAGGGAAACCTGAAGCAGAAGAGCTCTACGTCTTCAGAAGCCATGCATGAAGGTAAAGGGACCAAAGATACAGGTGCAGCAGAGCACCCCACTGCAGTGCTAGAAGTCTGACTTGCAGTGGGACTGGAGGTTCCACCTCCAATTGCTGGAGAAGTGGAAACCAAACTTGTCTGGGTCACTGAAGTGCCTCCAGAACCATGGTGGTATGCTCAACCTGCAGCCTGACCAGAACCTTCTATATTGAGACAGGATAAAAGCTAAAAGGCGACAGCACAGCCCTCCCACTACTCCATGAGTAGCTGCCGTCTAGTGAATGAAAGCTGTCCCGTGCTTGCTCACATAATAAAACCACGGATCAGCTGTTTTACTATACGAGCAAACATGGGAGTGCTTTCATTCACTAGAGGGCAGTCACCCATGGAGGAGGGAGGGCTGTCGGTCCCCTTCTAGCTTCTTTTATCCAGTCACATTTCATGATATAGTGCTGGGGAGGGGAGGAGGGTGCTGCTACCAGTGTGTGGGGGGGTTGGGAGATATATTTGTTTTGGGGCAACAAGTGCTGAAAGACAGTGGCCTGCCAAGGAAGGAGGCGGATTGTGCTAGCCGCCCCTCACTGGAGTTTTTTTCATCACATTGTGTGTGCTGGAGGGGAAGAAGGTGGGATTGGGGTTCAGACTAAAGGTGAGGGGACTGGGGCTGGTATATTTGAAAGGATCTGGGCAGGGGAGGAGGGTTGGGGCCTGTTTCTTTATCTTTGTTTTTAAAAAATGAATAACGAATATAAATATCAAATACCCGAATATTTGTGGGTCTGAATAGAATATTCAGACAAATGTTTGAAATAAGGTATTCGCACACCCCTAACATCCAGCTTCCTAAACTCTTTGTCTGGAGGGAGGGAGCTAAGGTGTTTTGGTATTTTAGATCTGTCATGAACTGCTATAATTACAAAAGTCTGTTTCAGGCTGTGAAGAATAATATGACTTTGCAGTTGGGGCAGGATATTGTTTATCTGCCTTGCTGGGGCTGCAGGCAATTGTGCAGGTCTATGCCAGGCAGCCAAAATAGCATCATCTAGAGCAGAATGCACAGGAGGAATTATCACTGTAGAAGAGGCAGAAACTTCAAAGAACTCATTAAGATTTTTCTTGGAAGAATTCTCCTCCTCAGCCTGGAATCCCAGTTTGGCCTGAACCTGTTTAAGGAAGGCCTGAACTTAGGCATCTTCAGGAGAGATCTAAATGCATTCACCACACTCTCTTCAGAGCAAGAGGACAGAGTGAAGCTTGAGTCAGCCAAATCAATTATCTCTTCCTCCTCTTCTTCCTCCTCCATATATTCCGGATTATAGTCCAGTTCATTGCTGACATCTGCCAGTATAGGTAGAGGGTTAATGGGGCAGGGAGAAACACGAGGAGGAGCCAACAAAGGCAGCCTGTCCAAGCCTGGAACTGAAGCAGGGGTGGAATATGGATGCATTGATGGCAAAGCCATGAATAGACGAGCTGGAAGGGTCAATGGTGCAGGCATCGACAGCAGTGGCTGTAGGTGTTGAAACAGCTCCAGCATTGTTTTATACAATGTCTGTGCATCAACAGAGCCCAAAGGGGTTGCCAGTGGCTGTGATGTCAACAGGATTGTGCCCAACAGTGGAATAAGCTGCAAGTCTCTGATTTTGGATGATGAGCCAAAGCCAGACCCTGACGTTGGTGTCTAATACCACCAGGGGAGTTGCAATACCCATGGCCGTAGGCAGGGCTCTGTCTTTTTCTGTGGATGTACCCCATCTTAGTGGTGAATGGGAATGGTCCAAGAAGCATCTTTTTCCTTTCTAAGTTTCTCCTTGTCTGCATGCTGATGTTTGTCCGCCACCTTTGATGAGTTGTCTTTTTGCTTTGATGACTCAGAAATGGTCACTGTCGACCATGGAGACTCAGGGACTGATAGGGAACTGGTGATGATAGAGAAACTGTCTTTACCATAGCCTAGTTCTGCATTTCTTGGATCAAAAGAAAGTTTTCTAAAGCTTTCTGACAATGTGTCCTGTTTGCCTGGTTAAAACTGAGGCAGACTGTGCATGCTTTAATGCATACTCCCCAGGTGACCTGCATTTCACAGGTCAGACCCACAAATGGATATTTAAACCTGCAGACCCGCACAGTGCATTGCAAACCTGCAAAACGTACAGCTAGCCAAGACAAGTCCTCTGAGTCTGCGCAGTACAGTCCTTGAGTGCATAGTCATGCTACTTGTTCCTGCCCTTGGTCAGTGGTGTGCAGGTGCCAAGTCCGTGTCTGCATAGTACACTGGGTCTTGAGTTGAGTGGGTGCTTCAGCAGCACATTTCAAGGGATGCTTTTTTTGTGGTGTGACTTAAACTTTAATCTGCTCTGGAAAAAAAGAAAAAAAACACCCAACTGGCCTGTGCGGTAAGTGGGTGATGAATGATCGTGGTTAATGGTGGACTCGGGAACTTTTACATTGGCTGAATTGTGATGGTTGCAGTTTGGGGAAGTTTTGGCTTCCAGTTAGTACTAAGCTGTGCTGTACAGCAGTGGTTGCTGTTGGAATTAGTCTGTACATTTTGGGGGCCGGGGAGGGGTGCTGGCTTGTGAAACCTGCTATAAATCATGGAGATTGGCTGCAAAAAGTAAGGATTACAAAAGTGCTAATCAGATGTTATTTAAAATACTATTTATGCTGGCCCGGTGGCGTTGAGGGCTGAGGCGCTGGCACCTTACCTTGACCCACGCCGGTGACCCGGGTTTGGGAAAAGACTCGGGATGCCGGGGATCGGCAGGGGAGGAGAGGATTGAGCGTCTGTGGGACTGCTCTCCTCTCCTGGGGTGGGTAGCTGGTTTACTTTGCTCTGCAGTGGCCCCCGGTGGAGACCGGGAGCACTGCAGGAGCATCGACGTAGAGGGAGGAAACAAGAAAAAGGGAAAAAGCACGGGATTGGCCAGATGATGGCAGTCGGCCTATCAGCGCCTCTGAAGGGCTTCCCCTGGATGTTCCACCCATCTCAGCAGTGCCCTGGGGCTGACCAAAGTGAACAGTGTGCTGGGTTCCCCCAACGGTGCCTTTCCCCTTCGGAGGAGGGGGACCCAACTGGCGAAGGTTCGCGACTACCCCAGGGTCTGGCTGCATGTGAGGTGAGTGTGGGGTCTGGGAGGGGACTAGTAGGAGGGATCGAGAGACCATGGCTGCCCGAAGGAGTGGTGGATCCCAGGAACGTGGGGCGGATAAAGAAATAATGCAAAAAAAAATATATATTCTATTTATTAAGGTGTTTGGTTATCCTTCCCCTTCACCACCTTGGATGCATTTGGTGAACCTCCTCTCCCACCTCCTGTAACATTGGCCCATGTGTCTCCATCAGCCTCAGGCATCACAATGCAGTGTATCAGTAGTTCAAGTAAAAAAGTGCCCATAGAGACATAGTAGTCAGATACAGCAGTCCCAGGTGGGAAGAGGGAGTGTTCTATAGGTGCAGTGGGGGAGACCAGGAGCTATTCCAGCTGGAGAACTTACATGTGTGCTGAGTGAACTGTAATTTTAATCATTTAGGTCACATTAAGCATTTTCCAAAATTTCCCTGAGAAAGGGGGATATCCCGACAGCTGCCTCCCCCCGCTCAGCCACAGCAAAGAGGACCAGCATTCCAGCTGATGGAAACTTGGGACCTATGTAATGTCATGGTTTGTACCAAGGCAATGGATACAGAGTGGTTGTCGTCTTCATAAATTTTAACATTGGCACAATGATAATAGCAGAACAGCAGTTCTTCGTTCATTTGCAGCATAAAATATGTGTTTAAAATAACCAACAGAAGTAAGTATATAGTGACAGCGCAATACATGCTAAAGTTTGACAGCATTCTTCAGCAGCAGTGGACTAATGGTGGTTGACGGTAGGGGAAAGAACTGAGGCATGCTGTGGATGCCAATGTGAAATAGGCACTAATGAGGCATGTCAATGTATACAGCCCCAACCTGCAAAATGTTCCAGGTGGTCCTGATGCTGATGGCATACAGTTCCATGATGTGGCTTAAAGGAGGGCGATATCCTTGAAGAAGATCAGCCACCTCCAGCACAGAGCATGGGACAGACATATAGCAATTCTAGTGGGAGATAGGAGAAAGTAGGCAGTTGGTAAAATTAGGATCTGCAGTTTATCCACCAGGTAGGGAAATGAGCAGACTGGTGGGCCAAACAGTTCTTATCTGCTGTCAAAGTCTATGTTTCTATGTTTCTAGAACCAGAGTTTTACCCCAGCCAGGTCTTCAATGCACACCAAGCCTGCAATGGAATCCACAACCAAATTCCATATTGTCGTGGTCTTAATCCTGAGGGATCTGGCATTACAAAGAATTGCCTGAAGGGGGAGGAGCCATGCTAGTGGGCTCACCAGTTACCTCTATAGTGACATTTCAAGAGCCCTTGGAATTGGAACCAAGCGGGGTACTTCCTTATTCTGGTTCCGTTTTGGCCTGGGGTGGCTCCTTATCCCTCTCCTGATCCTACCCCCTCAATCTCCATCCCTAGGAACAACTCTGCATTAGTGATACCCCCCTTGTGATCCCCACCTCACTGCACCAGTGGAGAGACATTGAAGGGATGGGGGACAGCTAAATGGATGGAGGCGATGCAGTAGTTCCAAAGAATAGGAGATACGGGAGTTCTGTTTACCCCAAAACACAATCTAACTAACACTAAAACCTGTTAAAACCCTACTACCACCATCCCCAACAATAACAACAAAAATTCCTCAACAATAATCCCAATACCCCACCAAAATCAAACCACTCATGACACAATCACACACTGCTCACACATCCAAACTCCCTAAGCATGCCATTCATCACCAACAATAAATAAAATTAAACTAAATAGAATATCCACAACTATATTAAATATACAACCGTCTCAAGTACCACAATTTCACCAGATATCACACTGTACCTTGAGCAGCCATTTTGTATCAGGTAAGCAATGGATGGTTTGAACTTCAAATAGAGTTACTGGGTACAATGGATATACTCAGTCCAAAGAATTTGGGTAAAAAATAAGGTTTAAAAAATGTCCCAGCTGAAATCGCATTGCTAAGACTCAAACATAAACATTGGGAAGTTGGAGAAAAGGTGGCAAATTGTTAGCCTATTGACTCAGATTTCAACAAATGGAATGCTACATTGCTCACCTGAAGGATACTTCCAGCTATGTACATACTGATAATCCCTCTATTAATAAGATCATGACTGCATTTTATATACAGCTATACTCATCTCACTCCCCTTCACAACTCCTTTCTACTAGTACTTTTTGGGAGAAGCTAATTTTTCCCCATCTCTCCCCTGATATGGCAGATACTTTAGATAAATCTTTCTCAACTGAAGGGATCCATCAAGTTCTTCTGTCTTTAAAATCTGGGAACGCTCCCGGGAGTGACGTTTTTTCTACAGAATTTTATAAACACATAGCTGATCTATCATGTCTTTTATTATGTAATGCTGTTCATGAATCCACACTCCTTGGCAAGCTACCCCAATCTATGACAAAAGCAATTAGTAAGGTACTTCCAAAAAAGGACAAGAATACTACCCTTCCTTCTAATTATCGCCCCATATCCTTACTTAATACTGATCGTAAAATATTTGCTAAATGTCTAGCTATACGTCTTGAACCCCTTATTCCTTATTTAGATCACCGATACCAGGTTAGGTTACTCAAGGGAAGGTTAGGCTCTGACCATCTTCCTTCCTTATTTAACCTCATGCATAAAGCTAAATCTCTTAAACCCCTTGCAACTGCCATAGCTATTGATTTTGAAAAAGCTTTTGATTCTTTAAACTGGAACTATATCCCTACCTTGTGCTTTCCCACCTGGGTATCAGTGTTCATTTTCGTTCTTGGATACAACTTTTATATACTGCCCCATCAGCTAAGGTCCTTACAAATTCTACATTATCCCAACCTTGTAACCTTGCTAGAGGTACTAGGCAAGGGTGTCCCCAAGCCCTGTTTATTTTTATCCTAGCTCTCGAACCCCTGGCTGTTGCTGTTCACCAGTCTGCTGACATTAAGGTCATATCTATTGGCAGTACACAGTATACCTCATTATTATATGCTGATGACTTGCTAATTTTATTACAAAACTTAGAATCTGCTGCTGAACTGCTTGTGTCACTGTTAAATACCTTCAATGTATTATCCAGTCTGGTGGTGAATTACAAAAAAAGCTGAAATACTGCCTTTGAATACCCTTTGTAAACCCTGCATGAATAATCCCCTTGGGTTTCGATGGGCTCACCATGGCATTTCCTATTTAGGGATTAGGATCCTACCTAACATTGATAAAATTTGGGAAGCAAATCTTTCCCCTTCACTTAATGATATTAAAACAGTTCTAGATTGATGGAAAATCCTTAACCTGTCCTTAGCAGGAAAGATTGCTGTTATAAAAATGTCTATTACACTGAAAATTCTTTATTTGCTTTCTAACATCCCATTAATATTAACCCCCCCTTTCTATCTAAAATTGATAAACTGCTGGGGGACATCTTATGGGAAGGGCATATCCCAAGGTTTAGCTGAACTAAATTATGGGCTCATTGGTCTAGAGGAGGTTTTGGACTTCCCTGGTTCTTAACATATTTATGGGCCTTTCGAGCTTCACAAACCATAAAATGGTTTGTTAAATCCAACTCCAAAACTCCTTTATGGGTAGACATGGAAGAATCTCTGATCCCTAGCAAGATTCCTGCCAAGTTCATATTTAATACCCTATCCAAGAAATTGAAAAAAATATCCTACTATTGCCCCCTCAGTTCAATACTGGTTTAAATTACATAAATGACTTAAAACCAGCCTTGTACCTATTTTATACACTCCCATATGGGGGAATCTTGATATCACCCTTGATGGACAACCATTATTCTGTAATTCATGGAAATGCAAAGGTGTAATCTATCTGGTGGATATCTTGGTTTCTGATTCACATATTCTGAACTCTTTCTCTTGCTTGCAAACTAAGTGGAATATACCTAAACAGGACTTTTGGAAATTCTTACAAGTCCGAACCGCAATTTCACCTCTGTTACAACAAACTGCTGAGCAACCATCCTCTGAAACATACATTACTTCATAGATGGAAAACACATCTGGCCTAGTCAGTAGAATATATAAACTTATTAGAGATACCCTACTGTACCAATCTCTTTCGGCTACAGCCAAATGGAATCTAGCTTCACAATATAATATAACCGACTCACAACGGAAAGGATGCTGAACACTTTGCCACAATTCTTTTAAGGATGTTCATAGTATGCTTAACCAAAACAAAATTCTTCACCTTTGGTACAGAACCCCAGCAATGCTCTAACACTTTGGATTAGTACCTAATGACCATTGCTGGTGATGTAATTCTCCTGGTGGAGATCTACTACATATTCTATGGTCTTACAAATCAGTCATTGCCCTATGGCAGAGAATTCACCATTTTGCCTCTAACATCATTGGCTGTAATATCCTCTTTGATCCTAAATACATGCTATTGAGCATCCTAGACCAGGTACCAAATTTTCAAAATACCAGCATAAATGGTTAAATATTTTATTTATGTAAGCAAAACGTTTAATTTGAATGCATTGGAAATCCTCCATAATACCCACCTTTGCAGATCTTCTCAACAATCTAACCCAAACTGCATCCTTAGAGTGCCTTTCTTATTTGACCTTAGACCAAATGAACGATTTTAGATTATGTTGGCAGAACTACTTTGATTTCCTACAAGCTACCTAATTAGGAGGTGTCTAAGGGCTCTTTAAGGTTGCTGACTCTTTTTTTTTTTTTTGCAATACATTACTATTTAATGCAACTGTAGTATATCGCAACTGTATGTAGTTTGTTCAAACTTTTATTTCATTAGTTAATTTCTAGGTATAGTACAGAGAATTGTTAATCTCCATCCTATGAACTATTGTTTATCATTTGCAGCACTTTGTATGCATAACTACTCTTCTTCCTCTTTTCCATCTCTGTCTACTGGTACTGATAGTAGTTCTCAATTAATGCTTTATGTGTTTATTAGTGCTCTCTATACTGTATGTTTTGTATTATAATATATTTTCAATAAAAAGATTAACTGCAATAAAATGTCCCAACTCC
Organism: Neoceratodus forsteri; assembly: GCA_016271365.2. Taxonomy (NCBI): domain Eukaryota; kingdom Metazoa; phylum Chordata; order Ceratodontiformes; family Ceratodontidae; genus Neoceratodus; species Neoceratodus forsteri. The sequence continues at coordinate 223,432,955 of CM028136.1, read as the reverse complement.
CTTCAGCTCCTCACCCCCACAGTCAATGCTTCATTCATACAAGACGTGATTTGGTCGCATTAATCCACTACTCCAGTACAACTTCTGCTCTGATTTTCATGTCTCTATTGGATCCTCACTCTCACTAGGAGCCAGGGACCAATCTCTCCCTGCCACCAATAAGTACTGTTACGCTTCCAGTGCTCTCTCACTGTGCTGCAGATCCAGGCCCAGACCCTTTCACAACATTGTCCTTACTGGGCTGCATAAGCCCCATTCCACAGCACCAGCAGCAAATCTAGGTAGAGGCAGAAAAAATTATCTTACAGTTGAAGCTGTTAAACCTTTCTTATACCAAGTCCACTGGCCACCATGAATACAGACCAGCCAGCCAGTCAGGTAGTCCAGGCAGTCCAACACCATCAGCAGGGTGCTCACACAGATTGCAATATCCTAGTTGTTTTTCACAGCATGCTGAAAATGGCAAACATCTGACCAGCCAACAGGGAGGAGTAGGAGCACTTTACAAGTTGCCAAACCACAACTCGTTAGTTCTATTAAGCTGGAGAGGCAAAAAAAATGTTTCTGTGCATCGAACAACAGAAAGGAAGAGACACAGCCATCCCACCACCAGGCCTTCACACATGCAGCAGCTCAATTCATGCATACTGCTTTCCCAAAATTTCTTCAACATCCCATCGTAGACACTTATGTTAAATTGAGATTTTTAACTGCTTTAATCTCAGCTGTCCTTTGACCTAGGAACTTAAAAACTCATTTGCACAACTTTTGTATGGATCTCAGAACCTACCAAATGTGGTGAAATCCAAATACCATAAGTACTTTTACTTATTGATATTTTTTTTTACTTTTCTATTTCTAGCAACCTGGACTGGATATGGGATTCTCTTTCCATCTCCCTCAAGGTCCATTTGCTGCCCTTGACCCCAGGGAGACCGACACTCCCTTCCTGCCTTTCACTGACTCCTAACTCTAGCCCCCGGGGTCAGCAATTTGTGATCTATACCCCTACAGGTGGTACCTTGGATGGGGGCCAGGCCTCAGTGACATACTTTGCTCAACTGAACAGGAGACCAGAGGGGAGAGCAAGTGAAGGGGAGCTGGGCCAGACAGCCCAGGGGAGCATGGTAAGACAAGGGAACTATATCTGTTCCACATATGCCCTTCATTTTTCTGCCCCATAACCCTACTTCTTAGCCCTTTGAGTCTATGCTCCTGTAGTATTATGCCTTACCCAGCATTATGCCTATCAGAGCCATTGGAAGAGAGGTGAACCCCATCCTCCTGTAGGACTCCGCTGCTGTGACTGCTCTAACTGTGTAATGCATCGGTGTCACACGCTAGGTGAATGAGTGCATGCCGATGTAGGGCAACTCTGTAATGAACCACTACATTCCTTCCCATATAACACCCCCCCACCCCTGTGTCACTAGGGGGAAGTTGTGCAGTGGAAGGAGGTTGCCTCCCTCCCCAAGGTAGGAGGTGTCCAAGGTGGACACCAGAACCTCACCTTGCTGATAAGCACCAGGTGTCCTGGACCCAGGACACATACCCTAGTTTTCTGAGTGACAAGTGTTACTACTATTACTACACAAGCTGACTGGGTCAGATAAGTACGTGGGGGTGGGGGGGACAACAGAATCCTGCAGTTAATCTATTGGCACAATTTCTTAAAACCTTTGACTTGGTAATTCCGCTGACAGAATTTTAATTTTGTACAGTGCTACTTCTCAGCAGGGCTCAGGTTCTTTCTGAGAATTCAGTGTTTATTATCCTGGTTCCCACTGCCTTTTCCCTGACATAATTACTATACCATGGCATTTCTCACTGAAGCCCAGTAACTATTTCCCAGAATCTGTCACTAATTTTAGACTCAGAATCTGCTTCCAGGTAGTTATGTACAGTGAGTTCCCCCAGGATGAAATCCACTTTTAAAGCACTCTGCAGTATGCTGCAGCAGATCTACTGAATAAAGCCATGTAATTTCAATGGCAATGAGTCCCTTTTGTCATGCAGGAAACTGTGGCATTCACTTCATCCTGTAGTGTCACCTTTTCCTGCATGACAAAAGGGACTAATTGCCATTGAAATTACATTGCTTTATTCAGTAGGTCTGCTGCAGCATTCTGCAGAGTGCTGCAAAATGCTGTAGAATTGTGTTTCATTCTAGGGGATGGCACTGCATTTTCCTTTAGGTGCTAGTTGTCTTTCATGGAGAATGGAAACAGGGGACACTCTCAGGTAAAGATCAGGTGCTTTCATAAATCTTGGAGATGCTAGTTCAGGCAAGCAGCACAATGCACTCACAAGCAGGAGAGACACGATCTTAGGAAGCAAAACTAGATTTAATTCCACAGGTCAAAAGTGCAAACAAATGTGCTGGCAATAACAAAACAGGCCTAGACACACCGACAAATGCCCTGGCACTTTGCGGTGCACTCTTCCTATGCCAATGTGCCCACAGAAGAAGTGTGCCATGAAGCACAAAGGCTTTTAGTTGTGTTTCTCCAGGCCTAGTTTTGTTATTACCACAACAGTAGTTCAATGTTTATCTTTTGGAATTAAATCGCTTTTCACTTCACTTCCTACTAGTTGTCCTTCCAAAGCACAATGTTTGTCTTTTCCAGCCCTGGTGACCTTCCTTCAACCTCCCAGTACTGATACCAACCCCAGTTCCCCCAACACAATCTGTTTATTGTCAGACTACTTTTTTTAGCACAGCAGTACATCTGTAAACAAAAGGGTTCAGTTTACTTGGTTTCCTTAAAGTCTCTGATGCCAAAGGGCAAACTTTTAAACAATGATATCAGTTCAGAATTGAACTCATACTTCAGATACTTCCTGAATTAATTTTCCCCATATTCTTTACTACGAAGGACATTTGTATGAAAACAGGTTCTCTGTCTTCATTGACTCTGGTTACTCGTCTACGAATGACATCATAATCCTCTCCTGCGACATAGTTGTCAGAAACCAGTTATGCTGTGATGTCTTAAGAGAGGATTATGATGTCATTTGTAGAGAAGAAGCCAGGGCAGATGAAAACGACATGTCACAGATTCTGTTTTTCATGAAAACTTCATAAGTAGTAATGTGGGAAATGAAAATATGTATTGAAATGCATGCAAAAGTGTCTGTATCATTTTTTAAAGTTGCCCCTGTAGGGCCACCGATGGCCCAGTGACCTGGGTTTGGAAGTGGACTAGGGAGTATGCACAGTTGGCTATAGGGGCTGGGGCTACTATAGTGACCCCTGTGGTGGGCCGGAGAAATTGATCCACCATATGGGAAATTGTGCAAGTGCCAGGCTGATAGAAGCACGGCACTGTGACAAACAGGGTGGTGGGAAGGGCTAAGGGTGAAAAATAAGAAGAAAAACCATGAGCCATTGGGTTGATGATATGTGTGCATCATGGTAACCTGATCTGTAGTGATCAGAGGGGCAGCAGCGGACAGGATTGGGAGGTTGCTAGGCACTGCCCGACCTGAGGACTGGGCAGACTGACCTGGTTGATAAAAAAGTTTTATAAAAAAGATGCCCCAGTGTTGTCAGTGCTCTAAAAGAATTCTGAGAAGTCTGTTTTAGATAACTGCATTACAGTGTATGGTGGAATGCGGTTGTGTATGGAAATCCATATACCGTAAACCGTTGTTCTGGTGCAGTAGTGACTGTGACAGGGAGATCCTGCCACTCCTGAGGACCAACCTTTTCTTAAATCTGTTGCAACAGTTCTTCTGTTTCTTAGCCTGATTTATCCTTTACAATTTCTAGTCCATACGGATGGCCACCTATGGGTGCCACCTCCCATTTCTTGACTATGCTACAGTGTCCTCTTTAATTTTTCCTTTTCCCTTTCAGGTCCTCATACAGGGAGGTTCTTGTGGTGACCTCTAAGCTGATGTAAAACAACAGGCTGTGTTCCTCTTTGTTGTATTTAATATGCAATAGAGCTATGCCATAAAATATCTTGAGATATATATATATATATATATATATTCACACAGTATATACCTTATATGTATGAAACCTGTAAATGTTGAAGATACCATGGTACTAGCTGTTTTTGATGAAGGTTAAAAGTTACTTAGGGGACTGTATTATAGAATTAAGTTACTGGGGTAGAGATATCAGAAAGCCCCCGTTGTGTTAAAATGCATGTAAATGACAGATTGTTTGAGAGGCCCCTTAACACCATGCATTCCTGCTTTAAGCTGAACCAGCCTAACATTTCATGGTGATTTGTATATACATCCAATGATGCTTTGCATTATGGGGGTATGTGTGATGTTGTGTTTACAAACTTACGAACATAGGAAACTGCCAGCAGATACAGGCCAAATAGTCTATCACATCTACTCGATTGTGCAGCACAGAGGCTAGACTCCTGCTGCTCCCACCTTCCCTTGCCCCCCTCTCATCCCCCCTCATCTTCCCACTGACTAGTATCTTGCCTTTAACCTTATCCCACCCCCTTTAAAGCTCTCCACTGTTTTAAGAGATACCACTTCTTCAGGAAGCATGTTCCATCCCTCTACCACCCTCTCTGTGAAGTAATGCTTCCTCGCCTCCCTCCTGACTCTACCCCCCCATCAACGTCAGGCTGTGTCCCCTAGTAATCCCTTCTCCCTTTAATTGAAATGTGCCCCCTGTATTAACCCTGTTGATGTCTTTAAGTACCTGAAGGTTTCAATCATATAACCCCTTTCCTTCTTTCCTCCAATGAGTACATGTTGAGGTTCCTCAAGCAAGCAAGCATTTAGTATGTAACATGGTATTTTGGGATAGTTTTAATTGATGTATTTAAATTATATTGTAAGTCATTTTTAAGTTGAGTTGTTTTGTTCTATGATGTTTTTAATTATGTACAATGCTTTAATTTTTAGAATTGCGCTAAATAAATAAAGCATTATTATTATAACCTATCCTTGTAAGGCTTCCCCTTCATACCCGTCAGTGTCAGTGGCTCAGTAGGTAGCACACTCACCTCTGAGGCCGGGAGATCAGAGGGCTGTGGGTTCAGTCCCCACATCTGGCACTTGGGTCAATATCCCAGTACTGACACTGCAGTGCAGCATGAGAGGGGTGCTGCACTTCTGAGGTGCCGTCCTTCGGATGAGACGTTAAACCGAGGTCCCATCTGCCTGGATTGGTGGTAGTTCAGATGGATGTTAAAGATCCCATGGCACTTAAGGAAAAGAGTAGGGGAATTTCCCTGGTGTTCTGGCCAAATTTCCCTCATTCACTAAAAATACCACAAACAGCTTAATCTGGTTCAAGGTCAGTTGGCATTCATCTATATCCCCCTCCCCCGGGTCGTGCCTGAAAATAGGCAGGATTTGTCTAGTGCACTTACCCGGTCAACAAAAGCTAAATAAATAAAAAATAAAAAAATACCTTCAATCATTTTAATTGCCCTCCACTGTACCCTCTCCAGTAACTTGATGTCCTTCTTTAAGTATCAGTTCCAGAACTGTACACAGTACTCCAAGTGCGGCCTCACCAGTGACCTGTACAGTGGCAGAATGACTTCCTCCCTCCTAGAGGTGATTCCTCCCAGCATTCTATTGGCTTTTGCTACTGCTTTCCTACATTGAGATGAGTGGTTCATATTCTTTGTGACCATTACCTCCAATTCCTTTTCCTCCTCAGAGACAGACAGCTGAACCCCTTCCAGATGGTAGCCGTACCCAGGATTCCTCACTCCGAAGTGAATGACCTTTCACTTCTTAGCATTGAAACCCAGCTGCCAAGTGTCTGACCACTGCTCAAGCCTTTCTAAATCTTCTTGGAGGCCTTTTCCACCCTCTACCCCATCCACAACTGCCCCTATCTTGGTATCGTCCGTGAATAGACTGACTCTGCTCTTAAACTCCAACTGCTATATCAGCTATGAAGATGTTAAACAGCACTGGCCCAAGCACTGAACCCTGTGGGACCCCACCGGTGACTGCCCTGTGAGTTGAGAGTCCCCCCCACAACCACCCTCTGATGTCTGTCCCTCAACCAGTTACCAACCCACTTAACCAGTTTCTGCCCTGCTCTTAGGTTCCTCAATTTACTAGTTAATCTGCCATGTGGTACTGAGTCAAAAACCTTGCTCAAGTCCAGATACAGGACATCTATGGCCCGACTGGTGTCTAGTTCTTTTGTCACCCAGTCAAAAAAGTGAACCAGGTTTGTTTGACTTGATCTCCCGGAGATGAGCCCATGCTGTTTGTTGTCCATAAGACCATCCACCTCCAAGAAGGTCACCAACCTTCCCTTTTGGATTGTTTCCATGAGCTTACCCACAATGGATGTCAGACTGACTGGTCTTTAGTTACCAGGGTCGTCTTTGGGACCTCTCTTGTGCAGGGATACCACCACGTGAGCCATCCAACAGTCCTGCGGCACGCACCCTGTCTGCAGGGAAGTATTGAACAAGTCTGCCAGTGGTGCCACCAGGACCTCAGCTAACTCCCTCAGGACTCTAGGGTGCAGCCCATTCAGCCCTGGAGCCTTGTCCATGTTCATTGACTTAAGGCCCTCAAGCACTCTGATCACAGGGATCTCCCCATCCATTGCCTTATCTTTTCCCATGCCAGTATTGTCCTGCCCCTGTGGTATTGGCCCATATTTCTCTCTGGTTAAAACTGAGCAGAAGTACTCATTCAGTACCTCTGCCTGTTCAACCCCCTTCTCTACCCAACCTCCAACCTTCTTTATCCTCCTTGCAGTTCCTCTTCTCTCACATGTACCTAAAGAAGGCCTTGTCCCCCTCCTTAATCCCCACTGCTAGCCTTAGCTCCTTTGAGGCCTTGGCAGCCCTAACCATCCTGCTCACCTCCCTGTTTTTTCTTGTGTACTCCTCCCTATCCTCCACTCTTTTGGTCCCCTTCCATCTTCTGAAGGCCGTCTTTTTCTTTTTCACCTTTATCCGCACCTCCTTTGACCACCAACTTGGCTTCTTGGTCCCTGCCTTCTTACTTTGTTTCTTTGTGCAGGTGTCTGTGGCCACTAACAGGCCTTCTTTCAGGATGGCCCATTTCTGAGTGGTATCCATGTCAGGGGTGATGCTAGCTAAATGCCCTCGAGGATGTCAGCCATCCTGCAGAAGTCAGCCCTTTTGAAGTCCACTGTCTTGGTTTTTGTAGCTGTCTTCTCCCTACCCATATCTAGGGAGTTTATTTATTTATTTATTTATTGGAATCTCAGATAACACCTTTGTGCTAAAAGTTCATTTACAAAAGTTCCACGTCGTAAGGCAATAGACAAGGTACGTAGACATTACAAAACAGATAGGGGTATATACAGCAGGCAAGTACATTATGGTACATACAGATACAGATTCAAGCAAGTACAGCTAAAATACATCAGGTAGGAGAGGTCAACTTTATTGCAACAGTACTAAAAGCATACCTAAGGTGAATAAGCAATTTATAGTGGTAGCTGAGCTTAGAGCGTGCAGGTAGAGTTATGGAGGGTCAGAAGTGGTGGTGACCAAAGGAGGGGGAGGACAGAATAGATGAGAACAGGAGGGTGGGGGAAGAGACAAAGGGGTGACAGAATAAGGGGTTGAGTAGTCAGAAGGGTGGGATTGGACAGAAATCTACCAGGGTTATATAAGTAGGTAACAGGGCAGGGCTGGGTAATGTGGGGAGAGAGGGATAAGGGAAAGGATTTTAAAGTGGTGGGGTGAGGTGAGGGGAAACCGGGGAGCAGGTGAATACTGAGGGGATTAATATTTGTGAAGAGAAAGCAGGAAGGTGGGGGGATAAAGAGGGACATGGAGGTAAGTGTTCAGTGGGGTCACATGAGGCAGGGAAGGAAGTGGGGGGATGGGTGCTATGCAGGACAGATAAGCTATCACTAACAGTAGGATTATGCACAGGTTTCTTTGAAGCTTAGCTTTATTGCCAATGCCCTTTGGGGTAACCCTTGCTTCAGTGTTTCTGCACTGAGGTTCTTTGTCTTCAGCTTTTTTTTTTTTTTTGGTCTCCCCATCACCCAAACACACAAGACAAACAACATAAGGGATAGTTCATTTCCACAGGAAAGATAGATCAGTAGAAACATAGAAACATAGAATTTGATGGCAGATAAGGACCGCTTGGCCCACCCAGTCTGCCCATTTCCCTGCCTACTGGATAAGCTGCAGATCCTAGTTAACCAGCAGCCTACTTCTTCCTACCCCCACCCCCTAGAATTGCCTTATGACTGTCCCATGCATGCTTGAATTCCACCACTGTTTTTGACTCCACGACCTCCCTTCGGAAGGCCGCCCATGCATCCACAACCCTCTCTGTGAAAAATACTTCCTTAAATTACCCTCTGAGCTGCCTCCCCCATCTTCAAATTGTGCCCCTTGTTCTTGCACACCTCTTTTGAAAGATGCTACCTCTTGGACTTTGTTGATTCCCTGAGGTACTTGAAGTTTCTATTATGTCCCCCTCTCCCTCCTTTCCTCGAGGCTATACATATTAAGCTCCTTAAGTCTCTCTTCATATGTCTTCCAGTGCAGACCCTGCACCATTTTAGTTGCCCTCCTCTGGACAGCTTCCATCCTGTCTATGTCTTTGCGAAGACTGGGTCTCCAGAACTGCATGCAATACTCCAGATGGGGTCTGACCAGCTGTCTGTACAGAGGGATAATAACTTCCTGTTTTCTACTGGTGATGCCTCTCCCTATGCATCCCAGTATCCCCCCAGTACTCCTTGCTGCCCTCTCACATTGCTTGCTCACCTTTAGGTCATCTGATATGACTACCCCCAGGTCCCTTTCCATTTTTGTTGTTGTTAGTATCTCATCCCCCATTGTGTACTCTTCCCTGGGTTTTTGTTTCTCAGGTGCATTACCTTGCACTTCTTAGCTGAATCTAAGCTGCCATACATTTGACCATTCCTCTAACATTGCCAAGTCCCTTTCATCCTTTCTACCCCACCTTGTGCATCAACTCTGTTGCAGATCTTTGTGTCATCTGCAGAGAGACATACTTTTCCTTCCAGTCTCTCTGCAATGTCGCTATGAAGACATTGAAGAGGACCGGTCCTAATACTGAACTCCTGCGTACACCACTAGTAACCCCTTCTTCAGAGGACTCCATTTACTATTACTCTCTGTGTCCTATTCTCCAGCCAATTATTTACCCAGGCTGTCGCCTTGGGACCCACTACCTGCTAGCTAACTTGTATATTAATCTTTGTGTGGGACTGTGTCAAATGCCTGCTAAGTCTAGTAGGCCATGTCCACAGCCCTCCCTGATCCACTACTTTGGTCACCCAGTCAAAGAAATCTATCAGATTTGTCTGGCATGACATTCCTGCTGTGAATCCATGCTGCCTTGGGTCCTGTGCCCTCTGGCCTCTAGATACTGACAGTTCTTTCCTTCAGAAGTGATTCCATCATTTTCCCTACCACTGAGGTTAAACTAACAGGTCTGTAGTTTCCTGCTTCTGCCTTGCTCCCACTTTTGTGAAGGGGAATCACATCTGCCCTCTTCCAGTCCTCGGGTACCACCCCATCCTCCCATGATTTGTTAAACAGGGTAGTCAGTGGTGTCACTAGTTCTACCCTTAGTTCTTTTAGAATTCTGGGATGAATCCCATCAGACCCCACTGCTTTGTTCACCTTCAGTTTTAAGAGTGCTTTCAGAACCCTTTCTTCTGTAAATGGGCTGGTATCAACTTATGTATCCAGAGTGTTTCTACTGTTTGTTTTAGGTACCTCCCCCTCTTCCTTTGTAAATAATGAGCAAAAATATTTATTCAGTATCTCTGCCTTTTCACAGTCACCCTCTGCCCACCCTCCTCCCCCTTTATTAAGCCTCACTATCCCTCCTGGGTCTTTCTTGCCCCTGATGTACCTATAAAGGTTTTATCTCCTTCTTAACTGAGTTGGCTATCTTTTCCTCGGTTTGGGCCTTTGCTGTTCTGACTGCCTTCCCAGCTTCCTTTTGCTTTAACTGATACAGTTTCTGTCCTGCTCCTTCTGTGATTCCTTGTACTTCCTGAAAGCTTTCTTTTCTCTTGAACCTTCACTGCTACCTCCTTTGAGAACCATAGTGGTTTCACATCGTTTAGTTTTGTTTATTTGCTTCACAAAGGCTTGTTACCTCTGTGATGGCACTTTTATTATTCCCCATTGTTCTTCCACCCTCCTTCCTGCCCATTTGCTAGTGCCTTCCTTAGGCACTCACCCATTTTGGCAAAGTCAGCCCTCCTAAAGTTCAGTACTTTTGCCTTTGTATGGCTTGACTCTATTGCTGTGTTTATTGTGAACCATACTGTTCGATGGTCTCTAGTTCCCAGATGGCTACCCACTTACATCTGTGATCCTCTCTTCATCTCCATTTGAGAGAACCAGGTCTAAGATTGCTCCCTTTGAGTGGGCTCCAATACTAGTTGTCTAAGGCATGCCCCTATGGGGCATCTAGAATAACCCCACTCTTCAGTGGCAGCTGCAACTGCACTCCAGTTAACATCTGGCATATTCAGATGGCCATCAGCAATATCTCCCCTTTTCTGCCATACTAAGTATACTTTTATCATTTCCTTGTCCATTTCTCCCCTGAGAAGGGGTCTGTATAAAACCCCTAGCGGATTGTGGTGCCATTGCGGGTCTCCAAATTTACCCACAGTGCTTCTTCTCCTCCCTGTTTTCCCTTCTGTTCTGTTGCTTTGATTCCTTCCCTTATGTAAAGAGCTACTCCTCCTCCTCTTTTACCCTCTCTGTCCCTCCTGTAGATAGTGTATCCTGGTATGTTTACGTCCCAGTCAAGGTTTTGTGTGAACCATGTTTCTGTGACTGCCACGATATCCAGATGTTCCTCCTCCATCAAGGCCACTAATTCAGGAAGCTTGTTACTCAGACTATGGGCATTGGTACTCATTGCTTTCCATTTTTTGATGGCTTTACCTTCTGTTGCAGCATCCCCACTGACCTTTCTACCTCGGTTCTTTTCTCATTTAGTACTCTGTTTTGTAGGAGATGCTGGGATTTTCCTGCTGCTTATCAGTGCCTCCCCCCTTGACTAGTTTAAAAGCTTGCCAATGAAGCATTTAAACCGATTGCTCAAAAGACTTGTTCCCTTCCTGGACAGATGCAGACCATCCTGACAGTATAGGCTGGTGTCCCTCCAGGTGGAACCCCAGTCCCCAATGAAGCCAAACCCCTGTGCTCCACACCATTCAACCATTCATTAAACTGCATGGTGCAAAGTACCCTTGTCTCACTCATGCCATTGACAGGCAGCACCTCTGACAAGGCTACTGTGTGTGCTACTTGTCTTAGACCCCTCCTCAGTTCTACAAAGTCCTTCTGCACTGCTCTAATCTCATGTTGAGCCAAGTCATTTGTCCCTAGGTGGACAATGATGTCCAGCTCAGACTCCCGTGCAGCTGTTCTCATGATCCTGAGGATGTGCTTCCTGTCCCTCCAAGCCATGGCACCAGGCAGGCACCTTACTTCAGTTTTCCCTGCTCCCCCAGTTCTATCCCCCTAATAATTGAGTCCCCCACCAGGAGCTGCTTCCTTTCCTTGTGGTGTCCTCTGCCTCCTTCCTGTGGGTCTCCCTTGTGACAGGTGTCCTCAGCCTCCTTAATCTCCTCTGTGGGTGCATCCATAGGGGAGCTGTGCTCCCCCAGAATGGTGTATGGATTGTGGAGTGGAACAACTGACTGGGTGTGCCTCTGTTCCACCATCCTCACCCTCCCTGAGCCCACTGTGGTCCAACTGCTGTGCTTTTGCAACCTCTGAGGTAGTGGTGGTGGCTCTGGTGCTCCCTGGATGGGGAGGTTCCCTTCCTACCATCCAGTCTGGCCTGGGGAAAGGTTCCCTTACTGCTGTCCAGAGTGGCCTGAAGATGGGCAAATTCCTCCCTCAGGGCAGAGAGTTGTCTGCAAATAGGGTGGCATCTCAGCCTCCAGAAAGACTCCCGGAAGACTGCTGCCCCACAGCCATTACATTGCACTACTCCCCACATGATTATGTACTTTTTTTTTTGTGTGTGTGATTGGTTTGTTATATAGAAATATATCTATTATACAATGTGTATGCTTATATTTTCAGTGCTGTGTGCTAAAGAGATATGACATTGATATGCACCTTGCACTTTGAGGAATGATGTCAGAACCCCAGGTATAAAGGAACTATTTCCAGGGGTGGGTGGGGTGAGGGGTGGGAAGGGTTGGGCCTAAACTGTGCCCTCACAAAACAATCAGCTAAGAGTTCTGACCCACCGCCATGAGTGCCTTCCTGTCAGCAAGATACCATACACAACAATTTGACAGAGAAAACCTGCTAATCAAACAGAGAAAATCCAGACATCCAAGTCAGACACAGGAAAACCTCCCCAGCCCCAAAACAGCCTGGTGGTTTGTGCTTCTGAAAGCAGTCAGCCCCAAAATAAGTCAGCTGTGCTTTAAACTCTTCCTGCACTGAAAATCTTAATAATTGTAACAAGACTGTCTTTTCCTGATAATTCTAAGTTCCTTATTTCACCTTTCAGTTAGAAGTAGCCTCCACCTGCAGAATATCTGCTACAAACCAAAGACAATTGTAAGGTTCACCTTCCTCTGTTGTGAGCACAATTCGCTTTCTTGCAAATCCTATGTTCAGTATTGCAGCTCCCAGCAAGAGGTAGTTTGACTTGAAAAATATTAGCTGTTCTCCCTGCTGACTAAGTGCAAAGAAAGGACATGCATAGTCTGTTGCTGCAAACTGATGTATTGAAGAAGGGATATGTCATTACTTAAGGTTATCCTCTGTGTTTTAAATAAACATCACAAAGAGATTGTCTGTTGAACCTGAAGTTCTGTGTCTGGTCCATCTGTTATCCTACAACCCCTCCACAGACTTGATGTCAGCGGTGGGATAACTTGCTGGAAACATCTGGACTGGACTGGGGGACGTTTTCTGGTGGATATCACCCAGATACACAAGGTGGACCAATGCACCAGGAGTTGCCAGAGGAGAACCTGGAGAAGGAAATCTGTGGAGTTCTGACCAGAATCATGGCCGACAGGCTGGGAGAGAAGCTGCTGTTGCCTGGACTGGACATAAGAGCTTGGAGGAAGTCCAAGTCTGAAGATGATGAAGAGATGCAAGAGGATAAGGAAGAAGTGAGAGAACTGCCTCCTCTTGAACATGCTCCACACAAGGACGTAGGGGAGTTGTTGAAATGGCTCTGCATCAAACAGGTGCAGATGGAGAGAGACAGAGACATTGAGCAGAGAGGGCAAGATACCAAATGTGTGGATACCATGAGGATCATGCATGCCATCAATGCAGGTCAAACTGAAAGAACCAGTCGCTGAAAAGACATGAAACTGCCCAAACTATCAGACAGTGAAGACATTGAAGTGTACCTCACAACTTTTGAGAGGATTGCTCGAACATGCGCATGGCCTTGGGAACAATGGGTTGTTCGACTGGCACTGCACCTGACAGGCAGTACCCAGTTGGTTTATAGTCTTATGGAGCCCCAAGAGGTAGAGGACTATGACCCTGTGAAGCAGGAGATCCTCAGGTGCTATAACAGAAGCACTGAAATCTATCACCAGAGGTTTAGGTTTCTTAAAATGTAGTCACTGGACACCTCCAAGAGATTTATGCCTGTCTCAAGAAGCTGTGCTACAAATGGTTGCAGCCAGACAGCAAGAGCAAGGACCAACTTTTGGAGGCAGTAATTACTGAACAATTTATTAAAGTTTTACTCCAGGATGTACAACTTTGCGTTCAGGAGCATAAGCCTGATTCCGCTGATAAAACCATCACGTTGGTGGAAGACTTCCTGATAGCCCAACCATCCAGACCCAGAGGGTTCAAAGGGACATCAGCAGCAGCTGAGACCACCAGCAATCCAGTAAGAAACCCTTTTTCTTATAAACTGTCAAATCTAGCCACAGTGAAACAAGACTGGAGAGCAGAGAGAAGGGGTGAATTCCAGTAGCAGACATTGTATGCCATGGGTGCCAAAAGAAGGGACATTATGTAAGAAACTGTTCTAATATAAAGAAAGCAACAGCTCACCTAACCTTAGCAAACTGGGGTCACTTTATGGCTACTGTGCAGACTGGATCACAGCAGATGATGGGATTGACTGATTCAGGGAGCCACCAGGCTCTTGTGTGAGCAGATCTAGTGACTGGGAATAATAAAGGGCTGGATACAGCAGTCATCTGTGTGCACGGTGATACCCATTGCTACACTACAGCTGCCATACAAATGACTGTTCAAGAAAAGACACATGAGGTAGAAGTGGGGTTGGTACCTCGCCTACCCATGCCAGTTATTATGAGACATGACCACCCAGACTTTGCTTCATTCATACATTGTCATGCCGCCCAAGACTTTGCTGTAGTTGCCGAAACCACCAGAGCTCAAGTGAAGCAGGGACATTTACCATCTGTGTTCCCATTTTGATGATGATGTTTTTGAGGATCCTGGCAAGGACCATAAAACTAAGGCAGAGAAGAGGAAGCTAAAGAAGGACTGGGCTGATACTCATGCTGGTGTACAGCCAGACTTGGGACACACTTTTAAATGTGATATGCAGCATGAGCAGACCCTTCACTTAACCCTTTTCTTTCACAGGTGGGGAAGGGAGTGGAAAAATGTGCCCCTCAGTTTGTTGTAAAACAGGGAATACTGTACAGAGAATACACTAACCACAGAACTGGAGAGGCAGTAGACCAACTAATGGGTCCAGAAAAATTCCGCTCCCAAATCATGCAGCTGGCACATGACATCCCTTTAGCAGACCATCCAGACAGAGATAGTACCCTGAATAAGATATTACCCAAGTTTTATTGGCCCTCTATCCATGAGAACATAGCTGAGTATTGTAAAGCATGTGCTGAGTGTCATAAAGTAGCTCAGGCAGGAAAAAGGGAATAGAGTACCACTACAAACCATCCCCATTGTGACTAACCCCTTTGACATGGATGTAGTGGGCCCCCTTGAAAAGAGCACCAAGAGTAACAGATTTGTACTGGTCATATGTGATTATGCTACCCACTACTCATAAGCTATCCCATGAGAACTGTCACCACCCTAAGTATAGCAGATAAGCTAACAAAGGTGTTTAGCTGCATGGAAATTCCCCAGGAAATTCTTACTGATCAGGGGAGTAATTCTAAAGCACACCTGATAAAAGAATCGTACCGTCTGCAGGGTGTGGTAGTAGTGCATACTTCCCCATACCACCCGCAGACTGATGGCCTCATAGAGAGGTTTAATCCAACATTAACGAGAATGTTGAGGAAGTATGTAAAAGAAGAGGGTAGAGACTGGGATAGGTACCTTCCCTATTTACTTTTTGCTTACAGAGAAATCCCTCAAGCATCCACTGGTTTCTCTCTTTTTTCATTATTGTATGGGAGGAACCCTAGGGGGCCACTGGAAGTGGTTAAAGAACACTGGGAAGAAGGGAAGGAGGTAGGACATCTTAATGTTGTAGAGTACATGACTCAGTTACACAAACACCTGGTGAGGTATATCTACTTAGCACACCAGAGCTTAGAACAGAAGCAAGACTTGCAGAAAGAAAGATACGACCACGGTTTGAAGACTAAAACATTTCGGTCAGGGGACAAAGTGTTGTTACTTCATCCCTCCACAGAGAACAAACTACTCATGAAATGGCAGGGCCCCTTCACCATTTTGAGGTAAACAGGAGCAGTGAATTATGAGCTTAGCATGCCAGGAAAGAGAGCCCCCCCAGAAAATTTACCATGTGAACCTCCTTAGGAAATGGCATGAGAAACCTAACCCCTCCCTTAATATTCATCCTGAAGTTAGGGAGTCAGAGCTGGAGGTTGCCTATAAATGGCTACAGCAGTCAGGACAGTTGGGGGAGATCCAGATAAACCCTGAACTGGAGCCTCAGCAACAGAAAGATTTGCAGGGGGTATAACAAGAATTTGAGCCCATATTCACAAACATCCCAACAAGGGCCAAAGAAATTGTGCACACTATAACTGTCACGCAAGACAAACCCATACACCAAAAACCCTACAGATTGCCCATGAAGGTCAGGGATGAGGTGATTCAGGAAGTCAAAAATATGGAGCAGTTAGGCATAACTGTGCCCTCAAAGAGTGCATGGTCTTCACCCATGGTCATAGTGGACAAGAAAGAGGGTGGGATACGTTTGTGCCTAGATGTTAGCAAGCTTAACAATGCATCACTGTTCAATGGCTATCCAGTACCTCAATAGATGACATCATTGACAGGCTAGGCAATGCACAGTATATCTCCACCCTTGACCTTACTAAGGGATATTGGCAAATCCCCTTGTCACCCGATTCACAAGATAAAACCGCATTTAGCATCCCCAATCAGTTTATACCAGTTTGTCACAATGCCATTTGGACTATATTGGGCCCCAGCCACTTTTCAGCATTTTATGGACCATATACTAAGACCACACATTGACTACTGTGTGGCTTATTTGGACGATGTGGTCATATTCAGCTCTGACTGGGGAACCCATGTTAGATTCTTGTCTTATATCAGAAAATAGATGGGGAAGAACATCCAATCATGTATATCAGCAGGAAGCTACATGAAAGGGAGAGAAGATATGCTACTATAGAGAAAGAATGCTTAGCTCTGAAGTGGGCTATTGAGTTGCTGAAATATAACTTGTGGGGGGCTGAATTTAAGGTTGTAACCGATCATAACCCCCTTTGCTGGTTGCACCAAATGAGAGAGAAAAAAAACATAAAATGAGGTGGTACTTAGCTCTTCAGCCATGTCGATTTACTGTGTCCCACAGGGTAGGGACAAAACATGTAAATGCTGTTTTCATGTTGTGATAGGGTGGGTGACCCTACCCCAGTTGGAAAACTGTAGAGATGGATAAAGCAGCTCAGCTTCAACAAAGTTTACCCCATGATGCCAAATTAGGGATATGTATAGCATGCAGTAGTCCCTGGAAGTAAAATAAAGTTGTAGTTACCTTTCCTTCCTCTATGTAAGTCTGTTGTACTTTATATTTTGTTGTTTATCTTTGGGCCTTTCTAGCTGGCCACTATCAGGGTAGTCTTCAATCTAGTTTGTGTTCTGCAATCCCCCAAAGAATGTGGCATGCTGGTATATAGAGATCACCATAAGAAGCATTACATGAGGGCTTTGCTTTAAAATAAGAGTAAAATGAACTGACCAAGGAGTGTAATCTGCCAGCTAACAAACAAATAAAGCTCTCCTTGCAGTAGAAACTCTGAGCATGGCAGTTTGGCTATGTGATGAGAGGATGCAACCCCCAGTACAAGTGTAACAAAGTGTTGAGCAGTAAATCCAGGCAAATATACCTGTGCTAAATAGTTTGCTGTTTGCAGGCTGCTGCTAATTTTAGGAAACAGTTGAGACTATACTTCTATGAAACAAAACATGATATAAGGAAGCATTTGATAGCTATAGAAAAAGAGATGTGTATAAATTATAAAAGTATATGCAGGATAACAGTTAAAGGTTGAGGTTATCTCTAGAAGAATATATGCTTTTTAAAGTTAGTTTGTACCTGGAAGCTGGGAGTTCAGTAGCTCCTGGGTCTGTGTTTCTGCTGCTGCTGTTTTGGTGGCTGCAGCCATTTTAGAAGGATGTTCCCTTGGGGAAGGGCTGGCCCTTGATTGCATTGGTATATAGGGAAGGCTTGGGTCTTGTCCTGCCAGGAAGTGATTAGTTTAGAGGAATGTACATTCTGAAAAGGATATTTGTATGTTCTTGTGTTTATTCTTTTGTAAGGGGTTTAGCATTGTGTACCAATTGCCCCAATATATGTAGCCTGTATATTTCTTTGAAAATAATGCAGTTGTGTGAATTATAAATCTGGTATTCCTTTAATTGTTTAATAGAACATGACTGATAAATCATGTGACACCTGAGCTCTATAAAAGGGATGCTCAGGTAACTTACATTTTTAGATTTACTTTGGGCTCAGGAGCAGAGAGGAATCTCAGGAAGAAGTGGTGTGGAGCCAGAGAAGCAGCCAAACGTGAGAGAGACATGCAGTGTTAAAGTACTGAGATCCTGGTTACCCAAAGGTGAAGGTGAGGCAAGCTTAAGGTGGAGTTCAGGTTGAAAGTCCTGTAAAGCCTAAAAGCAAGGAGGAATCACTGTGGCCTGGGATTGGCCCTGGACCTCCAAAGGTCAGGTTTTGGCTACCTGGATGCTAGAAGCTGCTCACTTGGAATTTACCAAAGGGGAAGGACTCAGACTGGTGAGAAGCTGCAGAGGCCTGAGTGGGCAGATACTCAGACTGCAGAGGAACTTGCAGAAACCCAGGGGGTATTGGCAGGGTGACCATACCATGTGGTGGGTTCAGTTTCTGGTCTCTAGAGGGCATTGTAAGGTCCAACTGCAGTGTTCTAGTGAGAGGTCTCCTAGCTAAGCTCCCAGCCCATACTCTTTATTGTTTTTCTTATAGTAACCTGACAAAAATTTACATCTGAAAGTGCCATCTGTACAAACCTGGCAATAAAACAGCAACTTGGGGTGTTTCACATGATATTTTATGATTCCTGCTGTCTTCCTGACTTGAACTGCATGACGCATGTCTAAATATGATGCAAGAATTGATGTCAATGAAATATAGTGGACTTTCCCTAAAAGGAGATAGTGCAGGGAAGGTACCATTAATTTCTGTTGAGAAATGTGTTAACACCTCAAGGTAAGGAATTATGATATCTATTATGTTTATACTGGGATGTTTATCATTAATAGGGACCCTGAGACGGAGCTTCTGAAGATTGATGGGTGAAAGCTCCATCTCTTCCTGGGACAGGAAGGTGGTAAGCAGTCTGAAATAACTGCTTTCCTCTTAAGGTGAGGGATATGTGACAGGGAAATCCTGCCACTGTTGAGGACCGACCTTTTCTTAAATCTGTTGCAGCAGTTCTTCTATTTCTTAGCCTAATTTATCCATTACAATTTCTAGTCCATAAGGCTGGTCACCCATGGGCACCCCCTCCTCTTTCTTGATTATGCTGTAGTGTCCTCTTTAATTTTACCTTTTCCCTCTCAGATCCTCATACAGGGAGGTCATTTTGGTGACCTCTAAGCTGATGTAAAACAACAGGCTGTGTTCTTCATTGTTGAATTTAGTATGCAATAACACTATGTCATAAAATACCTTGATGTATATGCCTTATGTGTATGAAACCTGTAAATGATGAAGATAGCACAGCACTAGGTGTTTTTCATAAAGGTTAAAAGTTGCCTAGTTGACTGTATTACAGAATTAAGTTACCAGGGTACAGATATCAGAAAACCCCTGTTGTGCTAAAATGCATGTAAATTACAGATTGTTTGAGATGCCCTTTGGCACCATGCATTCCTGCTTTAAGTTGAACCAGCCTAAAATTTCATGGTGATTTGCATATACATCCCATGATGCTTTGCATTATGGGTGTATATGTGATGTTATGTTTCATTGAAAATTGGCTTTATTGCCAATGCCCTTTGGGATAACCCTTGCTTCGGTGCTTCATCACTGAGGTTATTTGTCTTTAGCTTGTTTTTTGGTTTTTTCTTGATCTCCCCATCACCCAAACACACAAGACCAACATAAGGGGATAGTTCACTTTCGCAGGAAAGATAGATCAGTGGGTCAGCAGGTGCTGCCTAAGTGCAGAAGAAGGACATACATAGTATGTTGCTGTAAACTGATGTACTGAAGAAGGGATATGCCACTGCTTAATGTTATCCTCTGTGTTTTAAATAAACATCACACAGAGATTGTGTGTTGAACCTGAAGTTCTGTGTCTGGTCCATCTTTTATCCCACAACCCCTCCACAGTGACTTATCATTCTGCAATAGTATGGATGTCACAGTGCAAGGGACCCCATCAGGGCTTGTCATTGGCCAGTGGTGGGTGAAGAGTCCTGCGCATGAGCTGGCCAGCAGGTGATGGTGGTTAAATGTAGACAACATAGTTGCTGTTACTGGGAGACAGCAAGAAGCACATCAGAGGAGGGCAGGCAGATTCATGTACTGCAGTAAGTAACAAATTACACTATTTTGAGTTTCTGTGACACAGGTCAGTGGTCTAGCAATCTTCATACTCCAGATGAAAACCACCAGTAAACAGTTATGCTGTGGCATCCATGCCAGCGAAATAATTGTGCTTCTTGTTTGTTTCTTTTTCTGCGGTGTTTTTTTTTTCTGTTGGTTTTTAAATAAATGCTGCAATGATCACTGTCCCTACAATATACAGAACAGTGTATGGGAAACCATTCACAACAAGGCTAATCTTCCTCCTCAAGGTTACAATGATGACTGAGGGACCTCTCCAGCTTCACTTTCGAGGTCATCAGTCATCATGGTATCCACCCAAGGAAAGAATAGCTTTGCTGAGAATAGTTTCCCATGCACTATCCTACATATGATGATGTTTGCATGATAGTTTTGTACTCATATGGGTTCTGTCAGACACAGCTGGGTTTATAAAAGGCCCCACTGTAGCATTATGAGAGGAGTTAATTACACTGACCTGGTTGATGATATAAATGCCATAGTCGATCTTCTGCCGACGTAAGATAGGGTAGAGGTAGTGCAGCAAATATTTTAGGTGGTGTTCCCTGTTACGGTATGGGATAATGATAGCCACTTTCTGTTTTGCCTTGCAGTCTAGTGGGGAGTACTTTCCACCCTCCTTCACGTCTGGGTTCTCCTTCCTCAGCCTCTCCTGCGTCATCGGTGTGCTGAACTCAATAAGCAGGCGGCCCACTGATGGAGACAAAATGAAGATGTGCAGTGGATGAGAAATATAACATTTCTTAGACAGCTTCCCCCACACCTGCGCAAAACCCCCCACTAGAATAGACTGGAATCCCACAAGCCTATTATTTCTACCTCACGTCTGAGCACTCGACAAGATTCTGTCCTGCTGAAACTTTGTAAGCCTGACCGTATACATACTGCTTCCATGATACTTTGAACTGGGTTTGGTGCTTTGGGGGTGTGCACATGGTTAGAAAAGCAACACAACAAACAAATGGTGCATTTTGCTCTCTCCTTATAAACTGTCAAGGGCACCTGCATGCCACTCGTTTCGCAAACTGCTTCTTGTGTGCTACCCATGATGGTACCAAATGTCCATAATGTCCTTAGAGAAACAGCCTCACCAGGACTTGGGTGCAGAGATTAGTGAAGTATCAGTGAAAGTTGAAAAAATCTTGCACTCACCACTCCCATATTACTCATGGTATTTCCTTCAGCATTCCATTCTCAGCATATCTGAAGACAGCAGTGAACTAACCAAACCAGCATTTACATTGGCCACTGTATCAATGGTGTTAGTATCTTCTTGGCTTCGGCCCATGCAGCTTCGCACTTGTTTTTGTGCTTTATAGTTAAATTAGAAGCATACATAGAGTTGGAGCTTTCTTTACCAAGCTCCATTGATAAAGCAGCCAATGTAAATGCTGTGATGGTGAGTTCACTGCTGTCTTCAGATATGCTAAGACTGGTTGATTGTGAGCAGATGGATGTATTAGCACTAAGCGAAACATGGTTAAAGAAATCCATCAGCAATGATAATGTAAGTATAGATGGTTATAAAATCTGCAGGAACAACAGGTTGAAAGGCAGGGCAGATGGAGTTCTGATTTATTTTAGGGACACCTATAATTCTGAACTAATTAAAGAGTGTCATTTTACTCAAACTGATTATGTAACTATTAAATGGACTATGGGAGGAGACTATGGCACTCAGATATATCTTACGTGTATATATACCACCTAAATCCTCTATTGGTTTTAAACAAAAATAAGGAACATATAATTATGGGTGATTTTAATTTAAAATGGTCAAGTTTGAAACAAACAGACAAAGTACGTAATTTAATAACAGCCAAGGGGTACCATCAAATTATAAATACACAGACTAGGATAAACTATTAAAAAGAGTGCGAGGGAACCCTGATAGATTGGATTTTAGTAAATAGGTTAAATTTTGTTAAAACTTCAGGTACTTTAAAATACATTATCTCTGATCATTGCCCCACATTTATGATAAGGAAAAGCATAAAACCTACACTGGAGTAACACAAATCAGGGAAACTCGCTCCTGTAAAAAGTTAACAAATTAAACAATAGAAAAAGAAGTGAGTACTATTGATTGGTCTTATTTGTGTGGTTTAAAAGACAAAAGAGGTTACAAGCTACTTTACTGTACAAATTTAAAATATTGTAAATGCACACGCGCCCAAAAGAAAACATAGGTTAAAGGCAAAATATACCCCATGGCTAATACAAAAATTATTAAATTTGTTATAAAATTAGACATATGTTATGGAAGCAATACCAAAAAACTGGATCGCAATACGACTTAGTTAATTACTGAAACAGTAGAAACGCTTGTAAGACAGAAATAAAAAAAAAACTAAGCAAACATTTTACAAAGAAGAACAATTAAAGAATGTGACAAATTCAAAAACACTCTGGGATTCATTTAAGAATTTGTATACAACTAAAGAAAAAGGTCAAATAACCAAAGTTGTATCTGGGGACACAGTGGGGGATAACAATCAACTGACAGCTGATGCTTTCAATTAATTTTTTGTAGTTATGGGTCAATATAAGAATCAAATAAATTTAAACTATCAAAACTTAGATGCGTGTGTTCAGAATAATAATAATACAGACAATTTAGCTTATAATGAAAATACACAAACATTTGTCTTTACAAAAATTCAAGAAAATAAAGTTTTTGACCTATTAGTCATTTTAAACAAAAGCAAGGGCCTTGGAGTAGATGAAATATCACTGAGATTACTCATACTTGCAGCTACATACTTGTGTAAACCAGTCACATATTTATTTAATCTATCACTGTGTACAAATAAAATCTCTGATCTGTGGGAAATTGCAACAATATCACCCATTTACAAATCTGGGAACAACAGGTTACAAATTATAGACCAATATCTGTATTACCAGCACGTACAAAGACTTTGGAAAAAATAGTTACGAAACAACTAACTGAATACCTGGAGAAAAATGATTTATTAAATGAAAATCAGTATGGGTTCCAAAAGGGGTACAGCATGTCACCAGCCTTGGTCAGGTTAACAAGTGACACCTATGATAATATGGACAAAGGCCTCATAACAGGAGGCATTTTGATTGACCTGACCAAAGCCTTTGACTTGGTGGACCACCCAATTCTGATATTCAAGTTAAGGAAACTAGGGGTGGGATCTTATGCCTCTGCCTGGTTAGAACACCATTTAACAGCTAGAATGCAGCAAGTTAAAACTGATTCATTGACTTCGCCTATGAAAAGTATCCATACAGGTGCACCATAGGGATCGGTTTTGGGCCCACTCCTATTCTCTGTTTTTATAAATGACTTACCAACAATTTTGCACTACAACATTGCTTATTATGTATGCTGCCGATGCAGTAATTTACTGTAGATCACAGAGTGGAGCGGACCTACAAGCCAAACTTGAGCCTATATACTGGGACAGGCAAAAGTGATTTGTGCAGAACAAAATCTTATTAAACGAGGAAAAACGGTCACAGTGTTATTTGACTTAACACGTAGGTTAGAAGGAAACACATTATCTATTACAGGTAAAAATTGTATTAAATTGGAACAAGTAAATGGGTTTAACTACCTGGGAGTCAATCTGGATAGTGGTCTAACTTTAAAAGACCACATATCGAAAGTAACTCACAAAGTAAATAGTACATTTGGTTTCCTGTACAGAAGCAAGAACTGCTTAATGACACAGGCAAGAAAACTTATTACAGAGAAGGTCTTGTTATCAACTCTGGAATATAACTGTGTCCTACTAGTAAATACCTCGGATAAATTGTTGCAAAAATATAGTGACCTTTAATAACATCATAAGATTTGCTATAGGCTGTGCAAATAATAGAGAACTTCACTGCAACCTATATCATGTATCTGAGACTCTTCCTCCAACACGGAGAATTACAAAAGCAGTTTACATGTTTCTGTACAGCTTACTTCAAACAAATACTCCATTAATCTTGTCAGGGCGTTTTCAGTACATGACCACATCAAGAGTACTGAGAACAAACATGACAAGATTATTTAAAAAAAAAAAAAAAGATGACCACCAAAACAGTGGGACGTTCACTAACAACATGTGGTCCAAAAATTATCAATAATTTAATACATATGAATGTTGACATTAATAGTACATAAGCTATCTTTAACAGAACATTAGAGAGCAATCTTAAAAGAGCTTTCAGTTGTATGTATGATGGGGTTACATGAATTTAAGGGATTTCTCATATACAGAACTAGCTCATTGTCCTAAGAATGTGATGTTAAGTACCATATGTATGATTATAGCTGCCCCTTTGTAATAGTGTGGTGATGTTGTATATGTTTTGTTTGGTTGTGAACACGAGTTATGCAATGTTATTGTGCTTAAATTAATTCTGTATATTATACATATTATATTTAATATGTTGAACTTTTGTACCCCTCCCCCAGGTGTGGCTGAAAAAGAATCTTTGGATCCAGCCAATTTCCTGGTAAAACCAATAAAATGAAAAATGAAAAAAAATTAAAAGAATGGAAATGGTGAAGGAAATACCATGTGCCATACAGGAGTGGTGAATGCAAGAATTTTTTCAATTTCCATTACTAAATGTCTGTTTTCCTTTGATTTCACCACGTACATAACTGAGATAAGTACTGTCCTGGCTATAGTGAGGATTCCTGAAAGTATGATTTTTGTCTCGAAGATGTAGCTCTCAGGTCTACTCCACAATGTGAAAGTTGGCCAACACTGGGCCCTCCAACACCTCCGCAGTGTGCCCAATAAAGGGATCTGCATGTATGTTCCCTTGTGTTCATGTGGTTGGGACAGAAACACTAAAACAGAACAAAATCTGAACTTTCCAACCAAATTAGGGTGCAGTCTATGGCATGTGGAGTCCATTTTCAATAGTCACGGAGCTGCTAATTGTCCCAAAACAAACACACACACACACACACACACACACACACACACACACACACACACTGTATTATGCGGCCATTCTTGTGCATGCAAAGCAATGCCCTATGCACAAATTCAAAGTGCTGTGTATGTGCGGCATGTAAGCAACTCCAAGCAACAGATCTGGGATGTGGCAGGAAGCGTGGGCAGGGAATGTGGATGTTGTATGTGTGCCCAGACAAAGCTCTTCCAGTGTAAAACAGTGGGATACAGTTGCAAAGTGAGGGCACCTGCTGAGTGCCTTCAACCACCCGAGAAGCGGCATTGTTTCAGTGACACACATCCTGAAGCATCTTATTGTGAATATAAAATGGACTCATTTATGTATTTGCAGTCATAAGCAGGATATTTAACTGGCACTAGTTTCACCCATCCTGAGCACTAGTTTCACCTGTGAGGTTGTGTGGGGAGAACATCATGGGTGAGACCAGCTTTCCACCAATCAGCTTTCAGCATTTGTCTGGACTACAAAGTCCTGGGGCATGATTTTCAAAGGGCTGGGAGAGGTTCAGGGTTGCACAACTCACCAGTGTGGAAAAAACAAGCCCCACCCTGGCGACCTGCAGACAAACAGCTATTTTTTGCAGTATCTCTGTAGGGTTGCCAATTCCAGTGCTCTGCAAACTTGTTATGTCACTTCATACTAGGCATAACATGTACTGCACACAGAAAAATGACCAAAAGCTGCCATGAAGCAGGGACAAAGGGTAACAAAATGACACCCTGTTTGTTTTAAAACCTTGTGCATGCACCAGTAATTGTGGAAGTGCAGCTGGAACCCCCGACTGAATATGCAACATTTTCTGACATATGTGCATGATTTTCTTTCTTTTAAAAAATTTATTTTATTATTTATTTATTCACTTTTGGTAACTGGGTAAGTGCACTAGGCAAACACCTGCCTATTTTCAGGCATGACCCAGGAAAGTACACGTCAAATACAGAGGTACAGATAGCAGCACAGGAATTAACAAATATTGACACATCCGGTGACTACATCAGAGTCAAGGGAATGATGACTGGATATATAGATGTTGGGAATAAACAAAACAGCTGATATCATTTAAACATCATCCTAACTAGTTGACATGAGGTAGTGTTCAGACAGGATTGGTTATAGCTTAGGGCAATTGTACACAATAAGCTAAGAATTGTATAAGTGCATGTCAATAGCTCCACAAGAATAATAATGTGGGGGGGGGGCATATAGAATACATAGGCACCAAACCTTGAACAGGCAGACATATCCAGATCCTGTACAGTGTTGCATATTTCAACTTAACATAACACTGTTTGTACCAATACACCACTTTATCACCTCTGAAAAGGTATGGTTTCCTAAAAGTGAAAATCCATATGCTAATGAAAAATATGGCCTTTCTTGGCTCCAATTGTCCATATGTAGTTTAGAGATGTGTCTGCATCTTTAAGAAATAAATTCTCCTTTTCTGTGCCAAGTACCTAATTAGAATGGCTCATGATTAAAATAAAACTAAGTCATATTAAACTTTTATATAACAGCAACTAAAGGAGGTAGATAACAAGCACTACCTCCTTCCACTAGTCCTGCAACAGAAATTTCAGATCAGGTAAAAGATGATTGAGACTGTATCTGATGGTTAGAGGCTTGGTTTTTCATGCTGTACAACTTATTATGAAAAGGGTTGAAAGAATGTTGGCTCTCGAATGGCCAAGAGGCATTTTCAGCCCAGCTGTTATTCAGGTAGAACAGCCCGGCTAAAAGTAACAAGTGTTAGAGCATTCCTTTTAGCGTTCTGTGTGAATTTGCATGACATTTTGCTGAACACACAACTGCTGCTGTTAAACTCAAGGAAATCACTGCTCTTATAGTTTTTAGACCACTCGCTATATGCTGCTAAGCAGTTGCTAGGAAGTGCCGTTGGCAGTGATGTCTGGCGTCATGTTTCTGATGCTCAAGCAAAACGGGCTGAATAAAAAAGTTTGTGACACCGGGATGTGCAACATTAGTAGTTTTAGAACTTAAAGTATGGTTTCCCAGGGCACCATCTACCCATCATTTTAATTTTTTAAAGGTCTGAACACAAAACATCAAATGTAGTGAAGCGGAGCAAACGTGGAGTCCTCCCAATTGTCCGTTATCGACGGAGCTACAGGTATGATTTATTGAGAAACTGTACAATGGTACTATATAGGAAATGACTATGACAACAGAAAAATTACCAGGATAACCAACTGTCTGCCATAACGGTGTCTGTTTCATTTGGTAACTACTGCATGTTTAAAAAGTACATCTGACTTTGAGAAAAAGGACCCATTTCATAATCACAATAAGGCACTCCAGGGGTGTGTTATGATGAGCTAATGGCCCTTCCTGGGTGGTGGAAGCACTTAGCTTCACCTCGTGCTTTGAACCACCCAAGGCAGGCTGTTATCCTACCATAATGCCCCCCTCCCCATGTAATGCTTTATTGCTTAAATAAACTTAACCTCTGCAGTTGACTTACTGTCCAAGATGTTCTCATTTTATGAAAGCTGTTCCAAAGTGAGACTACCCTCTATTTTTTTCCTGTAGTCAAAGAAGTGGAGCCATCTGGAATTAAATTTGTTTTAACTCTTAGAAGGGCTGTAATTGCTTCCATGTCTTTAATCTGATCAGAAATGCTAATGAGCTCTGTGGTCCCTGGGGGTTCAGGGGTAAGTCATCTCCTTGTTGCAGCTTTTAGTAGCAAGGCACGGCAAGGCAAATTTTAATTTTCTGGCGCCCAATCCCGGAGGCTCTGGATGCCGAACAACAGAAATAAACTATCAGTACAATAATACGAATCAAGATAAAAAACAGAAAAATATCAGTGTCACAAACCCACTCAGAAGGTCAGGCCCTCTACTCCCAAAGTGCCAACCTCTGAGTGCAGTCTTGTGAACAGTGTAAAAGACAAGGTAACCCTTTTGTCTGTTTTTGTGAGTTTGGATCAACCTTTGGTCTCAAGTTCTGGAGGGATTCAAACTGTGAACCTCTTGCTAGTGTACCCAATGCACAGGCTCAGATATTTCTGTCTTCGGGGGACCAGATATCTTTGCCTATGGGCACCTAACCAGGTATACAGAGATGAACCCTTAAAAACTTAAGACCTCAGATTTAAAATGCTTCTCTGTCCAGTTTGGTATCACCATTCAAGCTTATGTTTAGTATCTGCAATAACCATATACTTTTCTTACAACTAAAAAGAAGTCAAAGACAGACCAAGTAAGTTCTAAAAAGAATTTTACTAAAATAGTTAAAATATGTAAAGCACAAAATGCAGAACTGTTATATCACCAGACATACACATCTTTTAAAAGAACAAGGTTTAAACAGTGCAAATTCCTACTCACAGTACTTAAAATTTGAAATCTTTCTAAATACTTGATTACAAGTACTCCAAATATCTTTTCTCAGTCAGAGTCTAGGTAAAAGTGTGTAAGTAAAACAGAGTATTCCTTAAACAACTGTATGGGACAACCCATTTTTTGTGTGAGGTCAGCTAGTTCCTCCTCTGTCAGATTGTATATAAAAAAATATACATCTTATACAAAAGTATTACATTCTGCAACTTCAGCATAATTCATGTCCTTCAAATGACACTTCTTTTGACCTCATAATAAGCTTCCTCCTTCCAGGGCATGAAAGCATCTTTATGATTTCTCACTTCCATGTAATAACCTGGGTTTTCCTTCCAACATCATAAAATAGATATGTTATAGCAACTATGGTTGTAATTAACTCAGACAGACAGGATCCTTAATTAAGGCCTTACATGTAACACATGGTCTCTAAAAACTGAGTGTGTGTGAACTCACATGCTGTCAGTACTTTTCTTATGGCTTTCATCTGTTTGCTAAAATCTGGGGGGGGGATGAGTGAGGTCATTCTAAGAGCATCAGATTTTGTCCCCCCTCTCCCTCCTTTCATCAAGGGTATACATATTAAGCACTTTTGGTGTCTCTTCATATGTCTTCTGTCGTAGACCCTGCACCATTCTAGCTGCCCTCCTCCAGACTGCCGCCATCCTGTCTAGGTCCCTGCGGAGATGGGATCTCTGGAACTGCATACAGTACTCCAGATGGGGTCTCACCAACTGTCTGTACAGAAGGATAACAACTCCTGTTTTCTACTGGTGATGCCTCTCCCTATACATCCTAGTATCTCTCCAGCTCTCCTTACTGCCTTCTCACATTGCTTACCTACATTAAGGTCATCCGATATGACTACCCCCAGGTCCCTTTCCATTTGTGTTGTTGTTAGTACCTCACCACCCATTGTGTACTCTTCCCCTAGGTTTTTGTTTCCCAGGTGCATTACATTGCACTTTTTTGCATTGAATCTAAGCTGCCATATTTTTGACCATTCCTCCAATCTTGCCAAGTCCCTTCTCATCCTTTGCACCCCTTCTTGCGTATCAACCCTCTTCCATGTAAGTTTAACATACAACCATTAACATCCAAGAATGTAACTTGAAGCTCTACCCAGCATTAGAGCCCCTTTACATCTTGTTAAGAATTCTTCCTACACATAACTTCTCAGGTGGAGGTGGAGGTGGAGGTGGATTTACCCCCCTCCCAAAAAAACTAATACTGCCTCCCATTAATCAGGTTCCAGTTCTTGTACCTCTCATTTAAGAAAGAAAATAGTGCCCTGCAACCATTGAATAACATGAAAGCATATTTATTTGAGGATGGAAAGCATTTCATAGAGGAGGGTAAGGCGGAGGAGACTATTTACACCTTCAGCCAGTTCCACGGATAGAAAATATGACATCAGCCCTTTTGTACCTGAAAAATGTCTGCAGGCTCTGCCCACTGCAGCTGTAAAAAGGGTGGCATTCAAAAAGTACAATGAATTGCAGAGGGTAGAGGACAGTGAGGTGTACTAGGCAAGGCAGAAGGAATTAGGTAAGGCAGTTAGGGGAGCAAAAGCGTAGATAGAAGAAATGATTGCTAGAGGGCTGACTAAAGGGAACAAAACATTTTTTAGGTAGTAAGTGAGAAGAGAAAAACAAGGGGACAGATAGTGAGGATCAGAAGGGTGGAAAGGGGAGACTGTGTAAAAGAGAACCAGGAATAAGTGTATATCTTAAACAGATACTTCTGCTCAATGTTCACAGTGGAGAGAGAAGTGGACAGACCAGCAGGGAGAATGGGGGGGCATAAGTCCATTTTTAGAGGAAAGAGTCCTGAAAGGACTTGCAGCCCTGATGGTGGATAAGGCGATGGGACCAGAGGGGCTATAATCCAGGGTACTAAAAGAACTCAGGGAGGTGCTAGATGCCCCACTGACAGACTGATTCAGCAGCTCATTGGAAACAGGCATGGTTCCAGAGAACTGGCGAAGGGTTGACTTGGGCCCCCCTCACCCCATAAGAGCAGCAACAGAGAAGAGGCTAGCAACTATAAGCTGGTCAGTCTAACTTCTGGGTTGGGAAATGAATGGAAACTCTACTTAAAGAAAGACCAGGATAGGAGCATGGACCATTGTACCCAAGTTCAGCTAAATGTGTTTTTAGGTACTAGAAAGAAAGCTGACCTCCAGAAACGAGTTAGTTTTTCTTTCGGCTTAAAAGCACTTTAATCGTGCTGTGAAAGTGGAGCCATAATATTGGGCATACGCGTATGTTCAGTATCACGGCTCCACTTTTGGAGCGCAATTAAAGTACTTTTAAAAAAACTAATTAGTTTCCTGAGTTCAGCTTTCTTTCTAGTACATAAAAATGTATTTCGCTGAACTGGGGTACAGTGGTCTGCAAGGGACTGACAGTGACAAAGACATGCTGCTAGTGTTAACAGCTGATCAGCTGCTTGCTAACAAGCAGGCTTCATGCAAATGTAAGCCCCCCCCAAATGGGCTTACCTTTAGTGAGCTCTTGCTCCACATTTCCCCTCCATTGCCGGGTCAGTCAGTGGCTCTGGAGGGATTTGGACCTTTTCAATACACAAGTGGCTCTTCACAGCTCTGGTTGCCCCGTTGTGGTGTCCTGGCTCTTAGGGGGTGGGTCAGGTGCCAATTTTTGTTTCCATACCTCCTGGCATTCATTTTGGGGTGGTGTTCAGTCATGGGGAGTGGCATAGCAACAGGACTGTGGTTTGTATATAGTTATGGCGGTCTGCACTACTGGGCATGCGTGGCCACTAGTAAAGATGAATTCAATGGAGCGGCTGCTCCAGTACTGGCTCCGGTCTTTGCTGGGGTCGGCTGGGCTCAGGACCATTTACAGATAAGAACAAAATAAAACAAATAAAATTGTAAATAGTTTTATGGCAGTCTGCACTTCAGGGCTTGCACAACCACCTGTTGGGGATTTAAAGGAGTGATAGCTCAATTTGGAGGACAGGGGTTTTTGGCACCAACTGGTGCTGATAGGACAACTATAAATAGTTATTGGTTGGAGGGACTATGTGTCCCATATGTCTTTGAGGAGCAGAGTAGTCTGGCCCAGGACTGAACTCATGATTTGGCAGGTAGTTTTTCAGTGCCTGGGGGATTATATAAAAGGGGGCTGTTTGGCACTAGCCAGGAAATTCAAGAGGGAGCAGAGTGAGAGGAGGAGGTCGGAGTGGGGCATTTGCCTGCTTGGTCATACAGTCGGGTGTTCTTTGTTTTTCCAGGCCATTCAGTGAGTTGAGGACAAGGTTGTGGCAGCGGCCATTGGTTCGGGAGCCCTGTGTTGGGGGCCAGCCTGCAGTTTTGGTCCCTTGAATGGGACAGAGGGAAAGGTTTTGCTGCCAGCAAGGAAGCACATCTGGAAGAGTCAGAGACATGAGATGAGGGGGTTTTAGTTGTGGGCCAGGGGTCCTGGACTTCCCCTGGTCCTAGTCTGCTCCTCTGGCTGGAACTGTTATTCTTGGGCACTGTTCCCTAAAGGAACCGGCGCTGAGGGTGGGTGTGTGTCTGGGCAGCCACTCCTCAGAGGTCTGGACTCAGTGGACATGGAGGGCAAAGAGATGAAGAGGGTGGCCTTTGTTGGATGGGTCATCCCCTTGAGGTCCATACTCCTCGCTGGGAACAGGAACTAGAGGAAAGAAAGGTTGTGTTGCTACCTGCTGTTCGAGGGCTTATTTGGCCACAAGTTTTGCATTTGGACTGTAGCTACCCTAGGCTATGGATAACCACCTGAATGAACTTTCTCACTTTGTGACCCACACGGTCCAAAGCACCACTAGCTTAGATGTGGCCCGCATGGTCCAGAGCAACCTATTTGTGTTTTACTACTCCATGGATTGACTGTTCCTGTTTTTATCAACTGCTCATTAAATGGGCTCCCCTGTTTCTGCAGTTCTGGTGTCTGCCTTGTTTGTTGAAGGAACTGTTTTGCTGCTAAAATAAGTTTGCCTCCACAGCCATGTTCCAGTGTGTGTTCCGTGGTGGCATTTAGTTTTCAGTTTAGTTTTAGTTAATTTATTATACTGGAAAGGCATGTGAGCAAAAGTTGTCTGTTTTCACAAACGTCCAGTTTTGTGAAAAACAAATTGGAAGAGTTACTTAGTGCACAACAGAAGTACAATACAGAAGGACAGTCACTGGATAACAATTGGTTACAAAAACAAATAATAACACAAATACTGATTTAAAACATATTATTAACAGATCAAATGATCAGAAGATTAGAGCCAAGTGCCTTTTGTTGGGTATAGTGCCAAACTTAGGCGAAGTATGCTAATATTCACAGAACAGGTAATCATGCCATTGGAGAAAGGGGGTGCCATCATGCTGTGTTAGAGGAGAAAGGAGAGGAACCCAGGGTGGGACAGTCAGAACTGTGGATAACAGAAGTTGATGGCCTAGGAAAGTGTTTCCTTAGGTTGTACTTAAAGGAAAAGGTAGAGGGACATTGTAAGAGGGCAGGGGGGAGATTGTTGAAGAGTTTGGTGCTCTTGTAGGAAAGGGTGTTTTGGCCCAGGGTGGTGCAGCAGAAAGGAACAGAGAAGGAGAGGGTGGAGGACTGTCTTGTGGTCCTAGAGTGGGCTATCTTAGGGAAGAGGGAATCAATGCTGTCAGGAAGGAGTCCCAAGGAATGTTTGTGAAGAAAGGTGAGTTTTGCTACTAAGTCTGTCCGGGGGGGGAGGGCAGTTTGTGAGTCTGTAAAGGTCGCAGTGGTGTGTATGTCTAGGGAGGCCAGAGACAAAATGGATTATGTTGTGGTAGGTGCTCTAGAGCCTATTAAAATTTCTCTTGGATGGGGGGAGGAGTAGGCCAGAGCTCTCAGTCAAATATTGGGAGAAGGACTGCAGGCTAGGAGTCTCTTTGATCCCATGGTTAGGAAAGGTTTCACTGTGTACAGCATGCCAAGCCTTTGGTGGGCATTCTTAATCATCTGATTAAGTTGTGATTCAAAGCTTAGTTGGCAGTTGAAGAGTAGGCTGAGGTATTTGAATTAATTAACTCTTTCAATTGGGTTGTCGTCATTGTCATGCAGGGAGAAATCAAAGGCTAGCAGTTTCCAGGAGCTAGAGAAGACCGTGACTAGTGTTGCTCAGATAGCATCCTAGAAATTAGGATACCAACAGATACCTCCAATTTGGGCAGATAGTTGCTGTGGTTGGATAGTAGTGCTATCTGACCATGGATCCTACCCTCTAGGATACCTGGATCCTAACTATCTAACCTAGGATCCCTGGATGCTAACTAGGATACCTGGATCCATCACTATCTGACCCTGGATCCTAACTATCTGACCTAGGATCCTGGGATCCTAACTATCTGACCTAGGATCCTGGGATCCTAACTAGGATCCATCACTATCTGACCCTGGATCCTACATCTGTTTTTGGTAGGATTTCTAGTAGGATCCAAGTTAGGATAACAGCACTATATGACAGATAGTGGTATGATCCATAATAGCACTATCTGAGCAACACTAACCATGGCTTTTGCTTTTTTTTGCATTTAGTACAAGCCCTTTGGATGAAAACCAGGAGTGAAGCCTATGGAAGTCAAGCTGTAGCTTATGAAGTAAGGAGGAGGGGTCTTTGTCCCTGCAAAAGAAGGCAGCATAGTCGGCATACAGAATGGGTTCCATGTTCAAGCAGATTTCAGTAAGGGAGTTTACCACAAGGGAAAAAAGTAGGGAACCCAGGATGGACCCTTGGGGTACTTCATATTTTATGGGGCAGGAGTTGGAAAGTATGCCACTGATAACAGTCTGATGCGACTTGAAGCTAAGATAGTTACAAAACCAGTTTATGACTCTGGACGAGAAATGAAGACTGGATAGGGTGGAGAGTAGGGCATTGTGTTCGATGCAGTTGAATGCTTTTGTGAGGTCCACAAAAACCCGAACCAGTGTAAAGACCTTCATCGCTGGCTCTTTCATTGAAGTTGGTAAATTTTACATAAGGGCAGTCTTGGTGTTATGGCTGGCCCTAAAATCATGTTGTGCCTCTTATCTGCAGGTTGTTTTTCTTGAGAAAATCAATGGTTTGCTCATGTATGATTTTTTCCATGGGTCTGGATCCTGATCACCACTGAGGAAGATGTTGAGAGGCCTGCCTGGTGAAGACTGTCTACAAAGGCCTGTGGGCAAAGTTAGCAAGGCCAGGCAGGTGAAGGTCAACATCATCCCTCCAGTGTTCCAGTTTGTCACCCCCGAAGGTCCAAGGACATCACTCAATAGAGCTAATCTGTTGCCTGCACCACCAAAGGGAATCAAGGTACTGTTTTCCTATTTTATTTCTGGACTGTGTTTTCCTGCTTGTATGGTGCCCCCCCCTCCCATTTTTGTTTACCATCTGGATACCCCTAGATACTGGGAGTGGGGGACTTACACAGATCAAAGGACCAAAGCCCTCTCTAATTGGAGTGGCTTGGTGCTTTGAAGTACAAAAAGTTTCTGCCCAGCAAGCAGCGAGTGGTGTCATGACCACAGTGCATAGTCATTGATCTACATTGCCGAGTCCCTGCTATTTTGAACTGCAATGGGCGCGGCAGTGACCCCCCCAAAAAAAAAATCCCCTTTCATTGAAAGCAAAATGTTCGGTGCACATGTGCATTAAATGTAAAAATCAGAACTCTTGATGTTTTTTGTTCCCTATCTAAACCCCAAGATACAGAGAGTCAATTTTTTCACAATGAAGGGTGAAAATTGGGCTTTAAGAAAGGAAAATACTAATACACTGTGTGTGTGTGTGTGTGTATATATATATATATATATATATATATATATATATATATTATAAAACAAACTAGATTTAAACCTGCAGTGTAGTGAAG
Organism: Neoceratodus forsteri; assembly: GCA_016271365.2. Classification (NCBI taxonomy): domain Eukaryota; kingdom Metazoa; phylum Chordata; order Ceratodontiformes; family Ceratodontidae; genus Neoceratodus; species Neoceratodus forsteri. Next base: position 223,397,765 of record CM028136.1, on the reverse strand, counting down.
AAGACTAACAGCTTAATGGAGGAAGGTTTTATAGGGGTTTATTTTGATCAGAAATTCAAGGGTTTTGTGACTTCGTTGTCTGCAGCAAAGAACAAGGCAAGTAGTCTACCTGAAATGCAGTTAGCGTAGGGATATTTTCATGTTTGCTTACTTGTATACAGAAAGCAAACATATTGTTACTGTAGTGTAGGGGTTGTGTAGGTGTGTACTGTATAAGCTAGAGGATGTAGAAATGCAGAAATGAAGGAGGTCTGCTTCTCAAAAGCCAATGCTGAGTAAGCTGACAATGACAGTGTTCCTCTGGCTGATGAGTGTAAACTTCTTATAATTACTGGTTAGCATTTTTTCCCATAGGGAAACCCGGTTATAATTCATCATTATAACAGGGAACATGTGCCGGCTTTACCTCGGTCCATTAATGCACCATCTGGACACTTCCCTGCCACCTGCACACCGTGGCAAGTTAATTTAAAAAAAAAAATAACTCGGCTCATTATACTATTATGATTAAGCTTAAAAAAAAAAAAGAAAAAAAAAGGGAAACATTTAGTTTTACCTGCAGCTTCAACGTGACCATGGACCGCTCACCGCACTGAAACCTGACCAGACCGTGGCTGCACAGGAGTGTGTTTTTATTTATTTATTTTTTTAAAATATGGTATTTCTCTCTTGTCCTGGCTGGCACTCCTAGTACCATCGGCTGTCCTCCCAGCGCCATCCCCCAAGGATCAGGCCCCCTTTTTTATGCTTGCATGACTTACTCTTCATGGCAGGGTGGTAGGGACCATCGCAACCCACCAGAAATGGATCCAGCCAGAGAGGTGCATTCTCAGGGGTATTGCCTGTGGGGGGCAGTGGCATGCTGCATGGCCAGGACCTTTTCTGTTTTTCTTCCCCTGAGGTGAGGCATGCAATGACGCCCACGGAGAGAGTGTGCACATGGCTGTTTGCACTCCTCCAAGCATCTGCCCCATCTCCTTCCCTTTCTGTAGCATCAGCACACCACCCCCAGCCGCCACTAGGAGCCAGTGGAATGCCAATCACTGGGTGACCCCCCTGCCCAGAGGAGAAGAGCAGTCCATCGGATGCTCAATCCTTCTTCTCCTCTGCCGACCCCCGGCGGCTCATTCTCGTTCCCCAACATGGGTCACCAGCATAGCACGAGGTAAGGCATCCAGTGCCTCAGTCCTTAGCACCACCGGAACGGCACGTGTTTTTATTTTAAATAATTGTTGTGATAAAAAAATGCTCCCCAGCAATTATATAAAATAAAACATGGGATGGTATGTTTAACTAAAATTTTACAAACACTCTTGGTGCTGGATGCTTAAATAAACCCCTTGAGTTTCGCTGTTGGGTTTATGCAGCATCCAGCACCTCGGGTGTGTGTAAAAGCTAGTTTAACACAGCACCCTTCAGTTGGCCTGGTGGCACTGAGGGTTGAGGTGCTGGACACCACAGTTTGCACCATGCCAGTGAACTGGGTTTGGGAATGAGCTTGAGTTGTTGGGGGGAATCGGCTGGGGGGGAGGATTAAGCATGAAAGTGGATACTCTCTTTCTCCTCCAGGGGGTTGGGGCGAAACTCCAGACAGTGATAGCACCCGTTGCACTACTGCCGGTAGAAGCATAGGCAGTAGGGTGCACAGTTCTCATGTATTGGGGAGGGAAGGGTGCTGCCATGTGCTTGACTATGACATACGTTAGCATGCTGTCAGTCTGGATGCTCAGGTGTGGGGACCACACAAGAACAAGGGAGAAAAAACAGAATCACTTCTGGGCATTGAGCACTATGATGCCAGGATCCTGGTATGCAGTGACTCAGCCGAAAGGCCAGAGGAGGTGAAGCGGTACCCCCAGTGGCCAAAGCCCAGGACAAGTGAAAAAAAACCCACCACCCCATCTATTATTCTATATATAATAACTGGGTCTTGCTTTTTCCCATAGGGAAACCCAGTTACAATTCGCTGTTATAACCCATAGGTTATAATGGTGAATACATGCTGGGTTTCCCTTGTTCTCCGCATGTGCCAGCTGCAGCTATTCCCTTAGCACCCACCCCCTTCCTTATGCCAGAGACTGACTTCTTCACTGCCATTTGGATTCAGTGGTAAGTTTTTAAAATGAAATCACTTGGACTAAAACGCTGTGAGCAAAGCATTTCAAGGAAACAAACAAAAAAAAAGGTTGCATTTTTTTTTTTTTTTTTTTATCGGCAGCTGCAGCCAACCGCGCTGAATCCTTCCCAACCGGACCAGACCGTGGTAGCACATGAACATTTTACTCTTTTATTCTATATAATTGCTGTGTTGACAAAACAATACCCAGCAATTATATAAACTAAAACATGGGCTGTCTGTAAAACTCAAATTTTACAAACACACTTGGGGTTCGATGCTTAAATAAACCCCTCGAGCTTCGCTCTCAGGGTTTATGTAGCATCCAACCCCTTGAGTGTGTGCCAAATTCTCATTAAGTACACAACCCCAAGTATTATTCTATATGTAATTCAAAGGAGAAAAGCTCTACCAATCACACTGCTTTTCTGCTCATTAGCCCGCTCGAAGGCATCATCAGGCTTTGAAGGTAAGCATCAAGCCTCACACTGCGTGTGTAGAAGTCACTGTTTGAAAGCACTAAACAAATGGGAACAGCATGCAGGATGCAAACATAATAGCTTCATGTATGTCAACAGCATGTCAATAATGTATCGAAAACACCAGCGACAGTTGATTTAAGTTATATATTATGCTCCCTTTACAGAGTCCCTGATAGAGATGTGGTGATATTAAATTTTGCTGGTGAAATTCATGCAAAATTGGCAATTTTGCCACACAAAACATTTTGCAGAATTCAGGCGTTCTGCCAAATATTTAGTGGCTGCAAAATTGTGAAATGCTGCCCATTAAATTTTGCCCCAAAATGGCCGAATTACGACTGGCAGTGGCAAAATTTTGCCATTTAATGGAAATTTCATACTCCATGGTTGGAATTTCACAGTCTGTGGTGAAATTCTGCATTTCGTGCTGCAAAAAATTTTGCAAAATGCATGAGTTTCACAAAATGTTTTGCAGAATGAAATTTGCCAGTTTCGCCCATCTCTAGTCCCTGATAACAGATGAATAACTTTAAAAAATGTGACAGACAATTCAATTTATAGTTCATATATTTTTGCAATCCTTTTTCCCTTATGTGGACTTCAATCTCCTGTCCCTCCCCATCAGTCCTCTTCTGCTATAAAACCCCAGCCCCTTCACTCCATCTCCAAGACTTATCCCATCTACTTCTTATCTCATTGTGTGAGTGGGTGCCATTGGTGGTGGTGGTGTGGTGCCTTCAGGGTCACAGCATCATCCTGCTGACAGGGGTTCTTTTCCACCCATTGCCCCACTTGAGTCAGAGCTGGTGGTGTGCAATGGTGCACATGCAGACCATGAAGATGATGCACACTTTCAATTCCAACCTCTTACTTTCAATTCTGGTGACCACAGCTTTGCCATCTACCCTCCACTAGGTGGCAGCCAACAGCAGTGCACACTGTCCCCCCATCTCGAAGGAGGAGATCTGTTGCTGGATGCTAAATTTTCCTACCCCACAAAAACCTGAGTCACCTTGGTCCAGTCTCAAACCCAGGTCAGTATTTTGGTGGGAGGGGAGTCATCCAACACCTCAGACCTCCATGCATCTCGGCCGGCTACATGTTTACTATAGCTCAGATTTCCTTAGATAATACTGTTCCTGGCCCTGAAAAGACTGAACCTGCAATCCACTGTTTTACAGTTCTGTCCTGTTACCCTCTGTATCTTTCAGCTAGAACTATATTTTTGCAATTCTTTCTCCTTTTTCTTTATTATTGAAGGAAGTGACATAAAAACATGATTACTGTCCTTTGGACTTTGTTTTGACTGTTTGTCTACATGTGACATCATAATTCCCTGTTTATGACATCATAATTATAGCCTACCAGTAGATGTAGTGTACCTAGATTTTGCCAGTGCTTTGGACTCGGTGTCCCATGAAATCATGTTGAACTCCATTACAAAGATTGGGGTACAGCAGGGTCTGGTTACGTGGATAGGATCATGGTTAGGAGGCAAATACCAGAGGGTGTCAATAAGTGACTTTTTCTCAGATTGGGGGAGGGTTGCTAGTGGGGTGCCCCAGGGATCGGTTCTGGGGCCCATACTCTTTAAAATCTTTGTCTCCACTATGCAAGTGACAAATGGAGCATGGATCTGCAAATGTGCAGATGATGCACAGGTGGGGTTGGTTGTGAATGATGCAGAATCTATTACACATTTCCAGAAGCAGTTGTATGAACTGGAAAATGGGGCCAATAAGCTTAGATTTAATGAAAAAAAGTGTAAAATGATGCACTTCAGATACAACAATACCAAGGTATCCTACACGATTAACAACAAAATTATTATAAGTACTGACTACGAAAAGGACCTTGGGGTAGTAATTACTACTACTCTGACATCTGACAAACATAATAAAGCTATAACAAATAAAGCAAATAAGATAGTGGGAAATATTCTAAGAAATATTAGGAGTAGAAAGGAAAATGTACTCGTTCCATTGTACAGATCCCTGGTAAGGCCGATTTTAGAGTATGGTACCCCCTTTAGTACTCCTCAGAGTGTTGGAACAGCCAGAAATATAGAAAGAGTGCAAAGGCGACTAACTAAAAGAATTAATAGAGTCCACAGTATGGACTATGGATATAGACTACAAGAATTGGGGCTATACTCAATGGAATATCGCAAAACAAGGGAAGATCTGTGCTTCATATATAATGCTTTCCGAAATAGAATATTGTGGGAATCAGCTGGGTTATGTGAGAAGAAACAGTCTGGTAGGCCACCTAGAGCTCATGAATATCAGCTCCAGGGGGAAATGTATAGGACCACTAAAAGAGGAAGGTGGTACAGTCAGAGGGTGGTAGAGGTATGGAATGCCTTGCCTAGGGCCGTTGTTGGAGCAGGTAGCCTATCAACTTTCAAAATATTGTTGGATAAACATATAGGACAAAAGAAATAGGATTTTGTCCACTGAAAAGTGACAAGTCCACAAATGGCCCATGAAGCTACAGGACTTGAATCTCTATCTATGAACCTACACTTATCTCCACAGCAGCAGACTGGGATGTTGTAAACCAAACTGTGACTGCGGAAGTGAAGAAGCGAACAGAACAAATAGGGCAGAGATCCTAATTCAATGCAAATGTCCTTACTAATAAACAAATAAGGGAAACAATTACAAAAAAGGGTAAAATATAGGCTAAATTGTGGTATTATGTTATGCAGAGTTGTCTAGACACTGAATGCAAACATTCAGTATTGGCAAATGCTTGTTTGTACTGTTGGTGACTTGACTTTGTGCTCAAGAAAAGATTTAATAAACATTTTTTTTTCCCAGAGAAAAATCAGGCTCGACTTATTGTTAGTTGATGCTCAGTAAGACTTATCAGCTCATCATTGCTGCAGTGACTTGAGTGACTATATTTCATAATCTAACACATCTTCCTGTGAGGAATACAACCATGGCAGACAGAGGATGTTGTACCAGAAAATGTAGTTGGTCCAGCAGCCCCAGCAAAGCTGCAGCAGGTGTAGAGCAGCAAGCAGCAGAAGATGGTGAGCAGCAGCATACTACAGAATGACGGCACATTCAGCATACAACATTATGTTTATTTCATCAAAGCCTGCAGTTTCCACCAGCACCAGTATGGCGTCAGCTGATACCAGGGACTTAATGGAGAAAGACCACATGTCACCAAACATCCTGTCATTCATTCAAGACTTTCTGCAGTCATGGACAATTCGTGCCAATCTACATGTTGTTTTTTTCATCATGGATAACAGGACAAATATGGTGAAAGTGGTTTGCTGATTGAAATGTTGTCAGTATTTGTTGCTTTGTCCACACCTTGAATCTAGTGGTCACATCTGTGCTACATCACAGTCATGAGGCAAGCAAGACTGTCTTCACAGCACGCTCCATCTGTGCTCATTTTCATCGTTCTGTAAAAGCGACTAACCAACAAAGAGAAGTGCAACACGGCCTTGGTCTGTCTCAACATTGCTCGACTCAGGATGTCAGTAACAGCTGGAATTCGTAATACCTGATGCGGTCTAGACTGGTAGAACAGAAGCACGCACTTCATGACATGACAATGGAGTGCAAAATCAGTGGGGGGGTCCAAAGCCAACAAGAGTGGTCACTGGTTGATGTCATGGTGAGAGTACTTGGGCCATTTGAGAGAAGCACCCATGATCTAAGTGTGTCCACTGCCACTCTGAGTCAGGTGATCCCAGCAGTGCATATACTGATACTGATAGCACCCATAGAGAGATATGTAGAGCAAAACAAACAGATTCCAGACGGTGAAGCTGTGCTCATTAAGTGGCTGCAATCTGAACTGGGTGCAAAGTTTGCTAAAGTGCTGGATAGTCATATCCACACTTCTGCAACCATGCTGGATCCCTGGTTCAGGAGTGAAATCCTTCACATGGCTATGAATAGTCAGAGTGATTCATTTTCAACAAGAGGTGTGTGATGAACCAAATGGTTGTATGCAGGGACTTGTGACACCAGCAGCTGGTGTAGAAGGTCATGAGAGAGAGGAAATTCCATCTGGCAGGTCTGGTTCAACTGATGGAGATGGGGAAGAAATACCTGTCATTAGACCTGGTTAGACCCACTATTAGCATTATCTGATAAGTTTACTCCCGAGATCTGTATTTTAGGAGACTACACATACCAGATCAAGGGCAATCAAAGAACACACATGGCATTGGTCTTGGTCTGCACTAAAAAAGTAATACTTAGACACTGGCTAGACCAGATTACACCCAGTTATATAGAGTGGTATCAAGAATTATGTTTGCCCTGCAAGCAGAATGTATTATTGCAAGCCTGAACCATAGGTTAAGCAGGCACAAGCTAATATAGGACCCATTATTCACTCTCCTATCAATACAGTAGGCAAGCAGAATTCTCCACAAATATTAGTAGTACAGCAGATCCTGGGAGTACTACCCCATATAAGGTAGCAGTCAAGATCCTTAGATGACGAAAACCCAGCAGCCATCCCTCTCCTGGATGTTCTGGTGGCAAGTGGGGTGTGGGGTGGGAAGATGGGAGGGTGCACAGACAACAGTAACATAAACTGTATCTATGTCTTTTGCTCAATGCTGTATCATCATCACCTATTTATGTACCTTGTTATATATGGACGCATCACTCTTTGTTGTCTGTGCAATTGTTAAAAATCTGCAATAAAGCATATTTAATTTAAAAAAATAAATGCCTGTCATTGAATGTAGCACTGATGGGAGTGAGTGGACACTGCTCAGTACATCCTTACATCAAAACAAAGAGAAGATTACATAATCACAGCCTTTTTCTGCAAAACATATCTTGAATGGCTATTTTGTGGAGTTTCTTGAGCCACTTCAGGTTGATCCATTGGGCTAATGGGCACATGGATCGCACGGGGTTCAGGGTGGGGGGGTCCCTACATTACAGAAAAGGCTGTATTTGAATGGCATTTATGGATCGAATCGGGAATGGGGTGGAGGGGGGAAGTCTCTGCATTACTGAAATATGTTCTATGCAAAATACGATTATAGATTGAACTGAAGAGGTGTGTGTGTGTGTGTGGGGGGTCCTGCATTACGGAAGATGTTTTCTTCGAAATACGATTATAGATTGAACTATGGAGGGGTTGGGGTGGGGTCCCTGCATTATGGGAGAATATTTTCTTCAACATATGAATATAGATTGAACTGGGGAAGGGATGGGGGGGTTCTCTGCATTAGGGGAACATGTTTCTTTGGATTGCAATTATAGATCAGACAAAGAATGGGGTGGGTGTCCACTCCACTATGAAGGCTTGGGAGGATTTCAGGTACTTCACTGGCACTGGGGAAAGGGACTTAGGGGGGCATGCCACTGGGCTGTGGGGGCAGGCAAGCTGCTGTGCTGCTGTGTGCAGTACTGCAGCCTGCCTGTGGGTGGTCAGTAGCTAGACATGCTTTTTTCATGCCTAACTTTGAGCTGCTCATCTCCTACACGTGGGCAGCCCATCTCTTCTAAATATCCCATTGTGTAGGATATTCATGGGCATGCCCCCTTAACTTAGGCCGCATACATTAACTCTGGTCTGTGGCCAATCTTGATTTGGGCAGCCATCCCCCTCCTTTGAATATGGGAATTTGGAGCATATTTTGAGATGGGCAGCTCATCTCCATTTGCTCCAGGGATGCACCACCCATTTCTTTTGAAAATGTGGGCCATAGTTTGTCAAATCCTTGTTTACTGATTCTTTTTCTTCTTAAAGTTAACCTGTGTATATCCCCCCATGCATCTTCCTACAGTGTTTAATGCACGCACCTCCTTATAATACAATTAAATACATTAACTTTTCCTAAACCAGATATAACTTCTCTCGATGCTGTTTTAATACACGTTATTACCTTGTATCTTACAGACAGGAAGGATGTTGAACAGGAACGCAGCTATAATAGCCCCCAAGTAAATCAAAATCCAGTAAGTGCTAAAAACTTGCTTCATAACAGTGAGGTTGTGAATCTGGGTGTACTGCACAGTGCACCACCACTCACCACACCACCATTGCATAAATACTACAAATATGACATTCCCAAAATCTTCTTGCTTCCCAGTTCTTACATCGCCCCAACGTTTCACAGATACGATTCGTTTAGGGAACTGTTTTCACTGCTTTCAGCATTCTGCTGTCCTGTTCTTTCTTGCAGTTACCTCACAAATAGAAAGGCTGTCTGCTTTTATTGCTCTTTTAAAATCCTTTCTTTTCAGTTTATTTTTTCGCACCTCCACTTTGCTCAGCTGCCACCCGGCATCCTGCTTACGCTAGGGCACCATGGCAGTCAACAGGAGGATATGTCTGTACCTCCACTTCTTGAGAGAACAGTCATTCTTGTGATGCTTAGTCCTCTCTTCCTGCTGGCCCCCTGAATGACCAAGGTGTATTCGGAAACTCAGTTCATTGGAGTAGTTAGCAGTACTGACGGCACTGTAGTGCTATGGGGTTGGCTCTTCTTTTCATTTTAGAAACCAAAACGTTGTTGTTTTTTTTTATTCCCCTTCCTGTTGTCCACCAGGGATATACCCTGTTCATGCTGTATGAGCCTTCATTGAGACAGCTAGGAAGTTTTTTTAGTCAGGGGGCTGTTATGCCACACAGTGCCTACCCAGCTCTGCTCATCCTGAACCTGGCCCATTGGGGTGGCTACATAACCAAAATATTTTGACTGTACCATGTTGATCTCCTAGTGATTTGGGGATCCCTGCAAGTTGCCCAACATGGTGCTTTAGAAAAAATGTTCTGTGAGGCTTGCCCTTGGGCTCTCCTTGAAAATGACTTGAAAGGTTTTGAAAAAAAGAGCCATAAAAGCAGGCAGCCTTTTTATGTTGTCTTGCGCGTGCAGTGCAAGCAACATTTTGTGACAGCTTGCTGGAGTAGTAGGTTGTGGAGATGTGGCCATGTTGTGGCCAATGGCGCCACTGCTTTCTTGGGCTGCTCTGTGTGGCACCAATGAATGAGCACGCTGTCTATGACAGCACTTGGGAAGCATGCCACCAACTTGAAAGAATTTCACCACTGCAATGAGGGAGTGCCCCATCATTGTAGGGTGTGCCTTGCCTGCTGAAATATTTCAATAAACATGGCGGTGGCTGTTGCCGTCTGCCTCGCACAATCCCCAGCAAGTCGACTTCAGGGGTGCCCAATCCCCCAGTTGGCATGTTTATAACCCCCACTTAAGATTGTGTGGCACACTGGGAGCCCACCCCAGTGTGCCCGCATGTGTTCTGAAGCCGACCGTGTCAGCATTTTCCTAACCCTGCCCACACCCATTGTGAGCCACACTAGGAGCCCACCCCAGTGTGGCAGACATCACACCCCCAAAGTCATGGGACACACTGGGAGCCCACCCCAGTGTCTCCAACATTTATCATACACCTGTAAAAAATGAAAATGGTCTGTGCTGTTTTTTTTTTTGTTTTTTTTAGAACCTGAAACCAAAAAAAGGTCCCTTGCTGTCAGCGGGGCCCCCTCCCCAACCCGCACCTACCCTCTGCGCACCCCACCTCCCCACAACTCCCTCACCCCATGCTTACCTCCAGAAGTCCAGCACCGCGATCTTCGGTGGAGCAGGAACACGTCTGCATTCTTCAAAGCCAGCCACGAACTGAAGACATGCCAGTATGCTGTATAATGGCATCAGTGGGAGAGGTTCCTTTTTTTTTTTGAAATTCAAAATCTTTATTAGTTTTATAAGAATACAAGAAACAAAATAAACATACAAACAGTTCCAGGGATAATACGTGATACTAAAACAACCACGGGAAAACCTATAGATAGAACACTACTACCCCTTACCACTCAACCCTCCCCTTCCCCTGGAGTGTGCCAATAAATGCTATATGTTGGGGTACAACCAGTACAATTATAACATTGAGGGGGTTATTGAACTAGGTGGTAAGAGTCCTTAATGTAGATAGAGAGCATACAATTTGCCCCACTATCTGTCAAAAGATATCAGATTGTTACGAGAACTAGCAAGCAAACGTTCGGTTCTAAAACTTACCGATAAATCATTCAGCCATTCAGTATATGATATAACCAGTTGATCCATCCAATGTTTAAGTACAAGTTTTTTAACCGTTATTGAGATTATCGCCATGTGGAATCTACGTGCTTTGGCCTTAATATGGGAGAACATGCCCAATATACATATTTCAACCGTGAAAAGGTCTTCTAATCCTAAAAACGGGTCTAATTTAGATTGTATTAATTGCCAGAGGGGAGCCACCTTTTTGCATTGCAAGAATACACAGACCAGATTCCTCTCTGCCTTACCACATCTAGTGCAAGTGGGTTTGGGAAGTTTACCCAGTTTAGCAAGTATAATACATATTATTAACAATATGATATTGGGTGAGTCTAAGCCTATCCTGGGTGTGGTATCTATGCAGGTCTTTCCAGATTTGGGCCCAGTTAGGGGATATGTCTGGTAGTAGGGAGCTCCATACTTTGGAGCCTTCAAGAGGGACTGGGAAGTTATATGTTAAAAGAATATTATATATTGCAGAGACACAGTGGGGTTTAGCTGAGTAATCTTGCAAATGGGTTAAAATGGGTCTTATTTGAGATGGCCTGGATACAGCTCCAAAGGAAGCTCCAAGTAGGTGTCTCAACTGGAAAATCTTGAAAATGAATCTCTGACGAATATTGAACTTGTTAAGGATTTCAGGAGAGGTAAGAAGTACATCCTGAGAGTAGAGATTTTCCACTAGGACACCCTGTAGTTGAGGGAACCAGTTGGGTGATAGACTTGTGCCATTTATTTTAATGTTGGGATTATGAAAAAGGGATTGACCTGAATCCTGTTTAAAGGAAATCTTGAAGTGAGCCCAGCATTGAGAAAGGACTCTAAGAGATGTGTTAATAGCTGAGTTGTGTAGTGGAGTTGGAAGTGATAATTTTGATAGATAGAAAATGGTAGAGGAGTGTAAGTCAAGAGAGATCAAAAGCCGATCCTCCAGTTGAAGCCAGATAGGGGAATGTATGTTATCTATTACTGAGAACCATCTACCCACTCTGGATAAATGGCTGGCCCAATAATACAGAAGGAAGTTAGGGAGGCTAAGAACGCCCATTTCTTTGGGGAGACTAAGTTTAAGAAATGACCGCCTAGGGTATTTGCCCAACCAAATAAACTGAGAGATAATAGAATGTATCTGGTGAAAGAAGGACAGTGGGAGCCAGATGTTCAGCATATTCAAGGGTTAGAAGAGACGAGGTAGGACATTCATTTTGATGATATTTATACAGCCCCAAAAAGAAAGGGGAAGGGCAGCCCAATGTTGGAGATCCTGTTGGATTGTAGCTACCCAGTCATCCAGATTCAACTTCTTGAATAGCAGAGGGTCATGGGTTAGGAAGATACTCAGGTATTTAATTGAGTGGGGTGCCCATTGCATATTGAAATGACTGAAATCTGCTTTATGAGTGAGGCCATTCAAAGGAAAAATTTCTGTTTTTGAGAGATTAAGTTTATAATTAGATAAAAGAACAAATTGTGTGTTTAAGAGATGATGTCAGTTGTTCTAAGTGTAGAAGGATATCATCGGCACATACTGAGAGGGTTAGAGATTGGTGAAGTATAGAGATACCTTGAATTTGGGGTGAACCTTTAAGATGATGGATGAGAGGTTCCAGAAAGAGATTGAAAAAAAAAAAAGGGTGAGGGGGCAGCCCTGTCTAGTACCTGTATGTAGAGAGAATCTGGAGGAGAAGACACCATTACAGTAGATTTTAGTGGAAGGTGCAGAGTAGACCGTTTGTATCCACTGAATAAAAGAGGAGGGAAACCCCATTTTCGTTAATGTAGCCCAAAGAAATTTCCAATCCACCCTGTCGAAAGCAGTGGGGGAGGTTTCAACTTAGATGGATATCTCAGCCATTTTGTTTTTTACTTTTTACTCCAAATTTTCAACATGGGGTTCTTGGGACCTAACCTCATGAAATCAGTCATTGCCATTTCGTTATTCAGCCCCGAAAGGTGATTTTGCTGTCACTGCACGGAATCACCTTTTTGGGACCAAGTAAGAAAATGACAGTGCCACTGTTCATGAGGTGGGCTCTGAAACAGCCTATGTTGCAAATTTGGTGAAAAAATTCCAAAAAATGACTGTGTTACTAGCATCCATTGTGCAGTTTCCACATATGCTTGTAACTTCGAGAATTTTTAATATTTTCACTCCAGATTTTCAACATTACCATTTTTTTCACACCTCCTTGTGCACAGTACAGCTGCCATTTTTCACATCCTGCCCAAAATGTGTTTTCGCACATCTGGTGCACAATGGCGTGGTCAGTGTGGGAAATCAATGTTTGGGACACATTAACAAAATCACGGCACTGCCGTTCATGAGTGGAGGACCCAAAATGGCTATGTTGAAAATTTGTTTACAAAAATCCTCATAATAATTGCGTTACAGGCATCTGTTGCCCAGTTTCTATGCATGCTCGTGACTTCACTAGTTTTCCATATTTTCACTCCAGATTTTCAACATTACCATTTTTTACACCTCCTCATGAACAGTACAGCTGTAATTTTTCACATCCTGCCCAAAATGTATTTTCGCACCTGTGGCGCCAAATGGCACAGTCTCTGTGCAAAATGACCTTTCGGCTAACAAACTTATAGTGCCACTGTTCATGAGGTGGGGTCACAAAAAGCCCATGTTGAAAATTTAGAGTGAAAATAACCAACAAACACCTGGGGTGTTAGGGTTTCCAAATGTAATGCCCCAACCTGTAGAGACTGACAGGTGTCAGAGGTGTGACTTGAGATTAGCAGCTGTAATGCTCACGCCATTCCACCCCAGCCTGCAGCCACTTACATGGATCGAGGTGCACCTTGGACTCTTCATCCCCAAAGTTCACCCCATTCTCCTATACTGTACCCATCTCAGGGTATTTCCTTAAGGAATAGGATGAGCATAAGGCCCGAAGACCCCAAAGCACACCGTGACACTTGTCAGTGTCTGCAGGGTCAGGTAAGGTGAAATGGCATGAGCATTATGGCTGATGACCTAAAGGCACACCACAATGCCTGTCAGTCTCTGCAGGGTAGGGGTGGGATTGGCATCAGCTCCATACTTCACAGCCATTCCTATTATGCATCTCTCTTAACTCCTGCACTACCAATGCCAATGCCAACAAGATAACATTCGGCATTGACAAATGCTTGTTTATTTGTGTGATAAATAAATTATTACAAGAAAGAGCTAGCAAAATGACAACAGTAAAAACACTCCAATAGACGAGCCCTATCGGTGAAATATTGGGATTAAAATGTTGCTTTTAATGGAAACATTTAACAACTTGATACTGGAAATGTTCTGTATTTTTTGGCTTTGTACAAATTGCAACTGCCTGATAAGAGGCCTTAAGCCCTTTCGGCCAAGTGGTGATTGTTTGATTGCTTTTGCTTGCAGAGCAGAAACAGGCCTAGTATTTAGAAAAAAAAATCACTACCCAGTTCTTTTGAGAAACACTGACAATTATTTATCACACAGAAATGACAAAAATTACTCTCTTTAGCTTGGGATGTAGAGAGAGAGACAAAAAAAGTCAACATTTTTGATTTTTTTCTAATTTTAACAATAGAATGGAAGTATATTCTCTGCAGCAGTTCATGTCATCTGTCTTTCCTACCTGAAACTTCTGCAAATGCTGGGTCACATGATATGCCTTCCATGAAACTTCCAAAGTGGCCTGTAATTGGACAGGATGCCTTAGGAGATCTTGCAGTCTCACAGCCAGTTGCAGCGGCCGAATAATGAATAATGAAGCATGAACAACAAATAATTGGGACCCCCAAACATGAAAGCTTGGGGAATATTCAAAAAAAGGTACTCACACACACCCCTAAAGGATGCATACATTTATACACAATTCTGTTTCCGGTTCAGATGTTTACTCATTTAATTTTTCCACATTCTGTATTACTAGGGACATTTGCATGAACGCAGGATCTATGTGTCTCAGACTTCACCTCATACACACACTTTTCTTGCCGCTATCACAGTTCACTGTTTGTGACATCATAATTTCCCCAGCAAGAGACTGTGATATTGCAGAGAATTATTATGTCAGTCAATGGAATAATACAAGGAACAGAGGATGTCAGGGAGAGGGGAAGAGAACATGCATTCATGCGAATGTCCCCAGTAATACAGAAAGAGAGGAGATGAAACAGAAAATTGATTAAATATACACCAATATTACATGACCTGGATACTGAAGAATTGCTTTTAAAAAACAATATACTGTATACCCACTGGCTAACTAGCACATTTTAGGCATCTACAGTCAATCCAAAATGATTTTTATAAAACACTGATTTGAGACATGTCCTACATTGGCTACCTGTCTATTTCTCTGGGCTGGATTACCAACTTCTGTGGCCATTGGCAATGTGTAATGGTGGAACCCTCTGTGACTTCACCAACAGGTTGGGGGGTGGGGGTCACTAAGGCCCCCACAAGCTTAAGGGTTTTTAATGCCTAAAAATGCATTTGGAGGGGTTTCCAGTTGCCCTAAATGTCCTTTCTTAGGGTGGTAAATGAAGGTTAGAATGTTTATGAACATACCTACGAACATGCAAAATTGCCACCAAATAAAGGCCTTATGGTCTATCAAGTCTGCTTGATTGTGCAGCTAGCAGTCATTAAACTGCAGATGTCCCTCCCTCCCCTCCCCCTTAATTAACAGTTAACATGGTGACACCTCCTCATGCTGCTGCCATTGCCTGCCACGTGAGCCTGTGCTCTGGAGTCTGGGAGGGAACATCTAACAACATCAGTCATGTGACTGGCTGATGACATGCACATCACCATGGTGCCAAAACTGCTGCCTTCAAATCGGCCTCTGGCCAGCTGCCAGCGCTATTGCTACTGTCTGCTGCTGCAGTGTTTTAGAGTACAGACATGCAGCTATTTAAATTCTGAAGGGGGGGTCAGGAAGGGGGAGCATGGGTGATGGCCACACAGACTCGGTGTGTGCATGCAGCCGCAGCTTCACAATGAGAGTGGTCTGCTGGAGGAGAGGAGCAGGAGACAGACCATCAACACCATGCAGAGGAAGAGATGTCTGAAAATGAAAGTGAAAGGGTGAATCATGAATCATGCTAGAACAATGTACACGGCAGTATGATCCTTTCACTTTTACAGGCTCCTGTGTGGCTCCAGTTTAGGTTCTCTGACTACACCCCCCCCCCCGGGTGAAAAAATTATTTACTGTGTTTTTTTTCGTTATCTTTATTATTCATTTATTCAAATTAATTTCTGCTTAAGTAAAATCCAGCAATGTGACTGGTCAGTCACTTTCCTCATACCTTATGTTAATGTTAGGTAAGTATGCATGTCGGATCGTATCACATAATGTAAGGCTCATGAATATATGTACTCTGGATGCCAGAACTATTTACTAACTGCAGGTGGGCTTACCAGACTTATAAAGTGTCTCAGGCAGTGAAAATGACAATTAATCATTGTCATTTAATGTGATCACTGCATGGTTCCAGGCCTTCTCTTTCCCCTTCTGAATGTTTTACATATAAAAGATAGCCACCCCTCCAATACACTGCGGTATCTGTCCACCCAAATGTAGTGGGCTCTGCAATCTCTTTTTCCACCAGCAGCAGTTGTAACACTAGGAAGTCTACTTTACTCATTTCTATTTTTTCTGTGTCTGACCACTGCCTGATCCTTCCCCACGGCCTGGAAACATCAACTGCAACTTACGTGATACTGACCTTAATGTTATCTTGTACTGTGAGCAGTACTCCCTACTTGATTCTATCAGTATGTGATGGGCCGGTATGATTCCTTACTCAGAAGCTGATGTGTCAGCCAACTAATGTACTTGTACAATAGATCCAAATAAAGACATTTCTATGGTGGAAGGACTAGTTACATTAAAAACATCTCAAATAACAGAAACTGATTTCAACAACAAATTCATGACCATGTATATGTGTATCAGATTATAATCACTGCATTAGCTGGCCAAGTGGTGCTGAGGGTTGAGGTGCTGGACACTTTACCTTGTGTTTCGCCAGCGACCCAGGTTCAGGAATGACCTCTGGTCACTGGGGAGCTGGCATGGGGGGAGAGAGAGAGAGAGAGTAGGATTGAGCAGCTGAAGGCAGCTGTCCTCTCCCAGGGTAGGTTACTTGCCCCCCCAAGTAGTTTTGCTCCCACTGAGTGGAGATCTGATGAGAAGCATAGGCAGAGGGGGCAGCAGGCGATGGCCAGGGTGGGAGTTGGGACGGAAGGGGCTGAGCCAATACCCGGCATGCGTGTATGCTTCCACATGCATGCGCGTGTCTGCTGGAGTCCCGGGCAGGGGAGAAAATGCAAAAATTGTAAACTGAAAAAAAAAATTATAATCACAGCAATAAGGCACTCCAGGGGTTATGTTAATGCCAAGTTAATCACCTTCCATGGCCATTCACTCTTCTTCATCTCATACCACATCACACCCACATGGAATAATTAACAGGACATTAAGATAATCCCAGTTACACTGTATTGCTTACTTATTCTGTTTTTTTTTTTTTTTTTTGTATTACCCAGTAAAGCGGTTTGTGATTATCTGGTATAAAAGTTGCTATATTGTACAATACATAATTTTTTTGTTACATCTTTGATGCAAATGCGTACTGCAACATATTTCATTGTTGGGGTAAAAACCCTAAACAGGAAATACAGAATACAAAATATAGGTGACAGAACATTTAAAACCAGACAATCTACTACAATATGTGCAGCAGGTGGGCTGTTTACAGTAGGGACAATATCAAGACACATGGTGGGCTAAGGTAGCAGCAAGTATAGGCAGTGTCAGCTGAAGTAGCTGGCTGTTGGGCAGCCAAAATGAGCAAAACAAGGAAAAGAAATGGTGACAAGGAATTTTAGGCAGTGGAAAGCAGATATGTTTTTGGTGAAACATGAAGAAGGAGGGTAAGGTGATTAGGTGAAGAGAGATAGAAAAGTTGTTCCAGATGGCAGAAGCAGCAGATGAGAACATTCTACCATCAACAGTGGTATGATATGGTTTGGCGTGGTATATAATATGGTAGACTAGGTTTGCTGGCAAAGGCACCTAGTGTCACCTGAGCTCTTTTCTTCTAGGTTTGCTTGTAAGGACAGAGCAAGGAACAACATTATCAGAGCAAAGAACAACATTAACAGAGCACGGAACAACATTTAGGCTTCTTTTGGCTAGGCAGATTTACTGTGTGTTACTATTTTTTGCTTAGGTTTTACTGCTTTATTGTTCTCTGATTCAAATTGCTGTTGCCAGATATACTTTCTGCTGCATTATTACAGGCTGTGCCTACAGGTTTGTTACTGTTTCGTGCTTATAGATTACTGCTGTAATCTTCTCTGGTTCAAACTGTTTTTTGCAAGCTATATCTTCTGTTAAAGTGTTCTGCAGGTTGTGCTTACAGATTTTGTTACTTTTTTACTGTTTTATTTTTCTCTGTAGCAAAGTGTTTTTTGCAGGGTATATCTTCTGTGAAATTGTTACAGGTGGTGCTTACAGGTTTTACAGTTTTATCTATCATAAGGCCAAGCTTTCAGGGTTAATTACAGGAGCACATTGAAGATACAGACTGAGGCATAGCGACTGCATTTGTTGTTGGTTGATTGTTTCTGCTCTTACCTCCTTGTTTCTTTCGTCCATGGTTCTTCTTTTTTGGCAGGGGAAGGGCCCAACTACCCACCCCCTATTCCCAACCACCCCCTGCTATAGTCCTTTTATAGAGTAGCACAGTCGTGACATTTCCTGTAGCAAAGCTGGAAGGGGAGGATCAGAGGGGTATCCATACTGTGACCTCACTTACAGGGGCAGAATTAATTTAACTTGTTATAAAAAGTTATACAAAAATAAACAAACAAAACAAATAAACAAACTAAAAAAAATATATATATATATATATATATATATATATATATATATATATAAATCAGACTTTTGCTTTCATTTTCCTTCTAATTAATCGGATCAGGTTATAAACTCAGCAACTCAACTGGAGTGGATATTGTTAACTGCAGGTACTGCGGACACTTTTCAAAAGGGCAGTTATACAGGATTTAGGATGCTGTCCTGCATGCTGGACCATCGGAGATCCAAGGGCTCAGCTCCTGGCAGCATGGACAGAGATTGCATGCCTCAAATCGCATATTCAGGAGGAAATATATTACAAGAACTGCCTGCCATTTCCCCAGCATCCAACTGAAGCACCTCGACTGTAGAAGGTAGTTGGTCTGGGAGGATGGCAGGTGGTCAGGAGGGGCAAATCGGGTGCCCCATTACTCAATGCTCTCCAATGTAACACCTCCACAAACCATATAAAAAGTACAAACAGGTATCTGCCTCCGAAATTAAACAAAGACGCAGAGGACACTGCAGAGCAGAACACTGTAGCACAAGAACTAGTGCAACAAAACTCACCCAAAACAGGGACCAAAACAAAAAAAGCAAAAAAAAGGAAATCCAAAACACTTCTGACCATAGGAGACTCCACAATTCGAGGAGTTGATATCTACCTCCGGCTAGGGGTAATGGTCAGATGTTTTCCAAGTACATCAGCATGGAGAGACACTGGCTGCATTGCTAAAATTGTGCAGGAAGCAGGAAAAAACATTGACATCCTGGTAAACATAGGGACTAACACTCTTGCCAGCCAGTCAGTTGTGGAGACCAAGGAACACCTGCCCAGGCTGGGAGACAAGAGGGGAGCAGTTAATGTCACCTACCTTGACTTCAGCAAAGCTTTTGATACTGTTCCACATAGAAGATCGATTAATAAGCTAGAGCCTTGGGGTGGGTCAGAAGTTGATCAACTGGGTGGCAAACTGGTTGGTGGGCGGCAAACAGAGAGTGGTGGTAAATGGTACACAGTCAGAAGAGATGCAAGTCACAAATGGGGTACCTCAGGGATCAGTCCTGGTGTCAGTCCTCTTCAACCTTTATCAGTGACATTGCAGATGGACTGGAAGGTAAGGTTTGTCTGTTTGCAGATGACACCAAGATCTGCAACAGAGTAGATGATCCAGCTGGGGTGGGCAGAATGAGAAGAGATCTGGAAAAACTGGCCAAATAGTCTGAAGAGTGGCAACTGGAGTTTAACGCAAAGAAGTGCAAGATCATGCACATAGGGAAGAGAAACCCTGAAGCTACTTATAGATTGGGAGGGGAGTTGCTGGCAATCACAAGGGAAGAAAGAGGCTTGGGTATCATCATCACAGATGACATGAAATCATCCAAGCAGACCACTAAAGCAGTAGGTAAGGCTAGAGGGATGTTGGGGTATATTAGTATATTAGTATGGGGTATATTAGTAGGGGTACTGCAAGTCAGAAGAGGGAGGTAATAAACCCTCTTTACAAGACACTGGTTAGGCCCCATCTGGAGTACTGCGTGCAGTACTGGAGGCTGCACCTGCACAAGGACATTAACAAAATGGAGGCAGTCCAGAGAAGGGCAACCAAAATGGTGCAGGGACTGCATCAGAAAAGATATGAGGACAGATTAACGGAGCTCACTATGTATACCCTATAGCAAAGGAGGGAGAGAGAGATGATATGATCAAAACATTCAAACATCTTAAGGGTATTAACAAGGTGAAAGAGCCTAACATGTTTCAATATAAGACAAATAGCAGGACAAAAGGACACAGCATGAGATTAGAGGGATGCCATTTAAGGGGTAATGTGAGGTAGTTCTTTTTCACAGAAAGGGTGGTGGATGCATGGAACAGCCTACCTCAGGAAGTGGTGGATATGAATACAGTGCAGGGCTTCAGACAGGCATGAGATAGACATAGGGGAGCAATACAGATGAGTATGAATAAATAGGTAATTGACAGAGTAAAGACCTATGGCACATTCATAAGGTAGAAAAAATGAGCAGACTGGATGAGCCTTGTGATCCTTATCTGCTGTCAACTTCTTTGTTTCTATGCTATGGATATAGAAACACAGAATTTGATGTCAGAAAATGACTGCTTGGCCCACACAGTCTACCCAGATGCTCAATGCCTAGTCTGTCTCCACAGACTCTAGATAGTCTTTTTCAACCCTCCCACCTAATGTACTCCTATGTCTATCTCACACGTGCTTGAAGCCCCCACTGTTGTAGCATCCACCACTTCCATTGGCCATTTATTGCAGGCATCCACCACACTTTCAGTGAAGAAATATTTTCTCACATCACTTGAATTCCCCCTCTACCCCAGCTTCACTGCATGCCCTCTAGTGCCAGTGCTTGCTTATATTTGAAAAAGTCTCCCCACCTGTACCCTGTTCATTCCTTTGAGGTACTTGCAGGCCTCCACCATATCACCTCTCTCTTCCCTCTCTGTCAGGTTGTACATGTTGGTGTCTCCTTATCAGGCTTCTCATGCAAACCCTGCACCATTTTAGTTGCTTGCCTCTGGGCTGCCTCTACCTGTCTACATCCTCTCTGAGGTGTAGTCTCCAAAACTGAACACAGTACTCCAGGTGTGGGTACACCAACAAGTGATAAAAGGGCAACACCACCTCCCTTCTCCTGCTGAAGATACCCTTCCCTATGCAACCCAGCATCCCACTAACCCTGCCCATTGCCTTGTCAACTGCCCTGCCACCTTCAGCTCCTCAGATATGTGATAACCCTGAGATTCCTTTCCTGTCTAGTGACTGTTATTACCTCCCCCCAAATCCTATACTCAGTGCCTGGGTTTCTATGCTCTAGATGCATTATTTTGCACTTTTTAGCATTGAACTCCAACTGTAATGTTTTTGACCATTTCTTGAGTTTTCCAAGATCTCTGCGCAGTTCTTCCACCCCCTCCTGAGCATTCACCATATTGCTGATTTTGGTGTCATCTACAAAAATGCATACCTTTCCTTTCAGCTCTTCTGCAATGTCCCTTTTGAAGATATTGAAGAGGACTTGTCCCAGTACTGAGCCCTGTGATATCCACCGGTCACACTCCCCTCCTTAGAATGAGTGCCATTAACCATCACCTATTGCCTCCTACACTTTAACAAGTTTCTGACTAATTTACAACTTTGGATCACACACCTAGGTTGGTCAAATTCCTAATCTGCCTCCTATGTGGCACCTTGTTAAAGGTGTTGCTAAAGTCTAGACGGGCTATGTTCACTGCCATCCCTTATTAATTTCCCTGGTCACCCAGTCAAAAAAATCTATTAGATTTGTTTGGCATGACCTCTCCCTGTGATTCCATGTTGTCTGTGGTCTTGCAGCCCATTGGATTCAAGATACTCTACCAGTCTTTCTTTCAGTAGTACTGTATTTACATTAATTTCCTCACCACTGAAGTGAAACTGTCTGGCCTATAATGGCTAGCCTCCTCCTTGCTGCTGCTGATATGTGGAAGGACAATGTCAGCCTTTCTCTAGTCCTGCAGAACCACTCCTGTTTCTAGTGAGTTGTTGAATAAGGCTGTCAGTGGGGCAGGCTGCACCTCCTTGAGTTCTTTTAGTACCCTGGGGTGAATCCAGACCATAGCCATGCACCTTTAGGGCTGAAAGTTCTTTCAGGACTCTTTCCTCTGAAAATAGACTTGTGTCCACCTCCCCTCCCACCTTATTCTTGCTTCTGCTGGTGGTCCATCCCCTCCACCCTCCACTGTGAAGACTGAGAAGAAGTACTTATTTAAGATGTCTCCTTTTTCCTTGTCCCCTTCTGCAAAGTCTCCTTCTACCACCCTTCTTATCCTTACTATCCCTGCCTTTGCTTTCCTCTTCTCACTTATGTACCTGAAAGAAGTCTTACCTTCTGTAGTGGCCCCTTTGGCAATCCTTTCCTCTGTCTGTGCCTTTGTTCCCCCCACCGCCTTGCCTGCTTCCTTCTGCTTTGCTATGTATACCTCCCTGTCCTCCTCATCCTGTGTTTCCCTGTGTCTCTTCAATGCAACCCTTTTTTTCTTTTACTGCCCTTGCCACTTCCTTGGAGAATATAATGGTTTCTGTTTCCTTCTATTTTGCTTACTTCCTTCACACATAGGTTGGTAATTTTAGTTATGCCCTCTCTTATTTTTCCGTACAGTGCCTCTACCCCTTCCTGGCAATCCCTCCCCCCTTTTTAGGCAATTCCTGAGGCAGTCTCCTTTTCTTTACTATCTGCTTTCCTGAAGTCCTGTTGTTATGTTGAACCACATTGTACGGTGATCACTGGTACCACAGGGAGCGCCCACTGTAATGTCTTCAATGCTGTCCCTGTTTTTAAGAACCTGATCCAGCACTGTCCCATCCCTAGTGGGTTTTTTGACTATCCACTTGAGAAAAGCCCTCTGTAGGGAGTCAAGGATGCCCTGCTCCTTGCTGAAGCTGCAACTGGAAAACTCCACTCCACATCTGGCTGAGTGAAGTTGCTAACTAGCAGCACCTCCTCCTCCTTTGCAATTCTGATGATGGCTTCCCCAACTGACTTATCCATCTCCTCACACTAAGCTGGAGGCCTCTGCATTACCCCAGTGTGGACAGGGGTCTCAGCATCTGCCTGTAGGTTGACCCACAGTACTTCAAGCCCCATCTTTTCCTCTCTGTGCCCCTGTACCTCTGTGGCTTTGATACCCTCCCTCAAATATAATATAACCCCTCTTCCCCTCATCTTGCTCTTTCTCTCCTGAACACAGAGTAGCCTGGTATGACCATGTCCCAGTTGTGGTGGTCAGTACACCATGACTCAGATATTGCCACTAAATCCAGGTTAGCCTCCACCATGATAGCATTCAGGTCTGGAATTTTTGTTTCCAAGGCTCCTTGCATTAGAGCCCATCGCTCTCCATACATTCACCTCCCCATCTGCTACCCCGCCATTCCCTCCCACTTCTGTCTGTGTTGTTCCCTGGCTTACCTCTTGACTTGCCACCTCTCTTTTTACCTTCACCATTTCCACTCGGTCAGTGCTCCTCCTGATTGGAGGAAAAGGCCATCAGGGCACCAAGCAGGAACTATTACAGTCAGATAGGATCAGCCGATAGAGCCCAACTGCCTCTAATGTTGATTTTGCACCCATAGCACAGGAATGTCTCAAATATAGCTGATTGCAATCACCACTCCAGTGGCACCAGTTTTTAAAAGTTGCCACTCAGATACACTCACAAGCCCCACCCACTCAGTCAGTGCTCTTCCCAGCTGGAAAACAGGCCATTCAAGGCACCACGCAGGAGCTGTTACAGTCAGGTAGGATCAGCCTGTAGAGCCTGACTGGCTCCGATGTTAAACTTGCACACACAGTTCATGAATGCTACTATTCTGCATTATCATGCTGCCACTGTTTCTACTGTATTGTACTCTTTCAGGTTATGCCTGATAATAGTAATTTTTATCTAGTGCACTTACCTGGTGAACAAAAACAAGTAAATATGGTATGGTATAGTGTAGTATAGTATAGTATAGTACAGTATAATATAGTATAGTACAGTAAAGTACATTATAGTATAGTATAGTTTAGCATATGGTATGATAAGGTATGCCATGTTATGGTAGGGTATATTATGTATAATGTATGGAAAGGCGTGATATTTATTTAATTAAAAATTGGTAACCGGGAAAGGCACACCAAGCCAAAGCTCATTTCCAGGTGTGACAGGAAGGAAAGTATGCTATGCTATGGTAGGGTATGAGACAGTACAGTAGATGGTATGGTAAGGTAAGGTATGGTATGGTATGACATGAAATGTTATGGTAGTGTAGAATATGGCATAGTGTGGTATAGGGTATGGTAAAGTATGATAGGCCATGCTATGGTAGGGTAGAGTATGATATAGTATGGTATATGTTATGGTAAGTCATGTCATGCTATGGTAGGGTATAGTACAGTATATGGTATAGTACGACATATCATGGCAGGGTATGGTATTGGGTGTGGTAAAGTATGGTAGGCCATGCTATGGTAGTGTAGACTACAGTATATGGTATGATATGGTATAGTATAGTATGGTATGCCATGCTATGGTAGTTCAAGTTCAAGTTTATTTCACCAGGAAGACTACACTGAGCAAGCTCATTTACAAGAAAGTCCTGCTAAGGACTATATAACAACAGATACAAGGCAGTGTGTTGATGTACAGAGCATGGTACATGAAGAAACTGCTATATAATTAAATACATAGTATACAATTAGGAGAATTTAGCCAACTAGAGACAGAACACGGCATTCGACAATTACACAACTATAACAGTTCTAACAGTTCTTAACACCTGATTGATAGAACAATGAGTAATAAATGCTGGGAGGAAATTATCAGAAGGTAAGGTGGTGTGGTGTAGTGTAGTGTAGTACAGGATATGGTATGCTATAGTAAGGCATGGTATAGGATATGGTAGGGTAGGGTATAGTGTAGTGTAGTGTGGTACAGGATATGGTATGCTATAGTAAGGCATGGTATAGGATATGGTAGGGTGGGGTAGGGTATAGGTAGGCAGTAACACATGATGAGGTATGGGTAATGGCCTAATAAGAGCATGCCCCAGGTGCATAATAAGGCATGAGGCACTTGGGCCAAGTGCCTTTAGTACCCAGGATGTGCTTTCATCAGGCCATAACCCACACCTTGAAGTGTATTATTGTGCTTATAAAATGGGCACAACATTTCCAATACTGGGTCAGAAGAAGTTACTGCAGTTTTAAAAGTAAAATGTAATTTGTTTTTCTATTTTGTTCACTTTTTTGACTTTCAAGAAAGTAATTCATCTCACTGGACAACTACGGTAAGTTTTTCACATTTCAGGGAGGTGTTCAATGAGGTGATGTGTGTCTGTTTCTGTCTCTGCATCCCCCACCCTCTTAACACACACACACACACTCCACACACAAACTGTTGGAATGTATTTTGTGTGTCTTCTTATTCATGGGGGGGGGGTTGTAATGATGAACAAAGTGTGCCTGTTTCATCTCTTGTGCCATTTTCTCCAGCCATCCCATCCCCCACAAACACACACACAGAAGTAAGGCTTTGTTTTTTTTTTTCTTTTATTTATTTTTACTTTTCTTAGGTTTTTTTTTTTAACTTTCTTTTCTCTTCCCTGCACTGTGTTTGAAAGCGAGTGGTTGGCTTGAGTGGGAGCGAACATGGCCTTGCGCAGCCTCTTTAGTGAGAACTTTGTACTTTGCACTTATACCTATGGGGCTGCAGAATGAGCGAGCGGGTTCCTGATCCTTGTGTTAGGTAATTCGTTTGACTACAAGTCATTACGAAGAAGAGTAAAACATTGTACCTAGATCCAACATGTAATAACATGTAGAAAAAAAATACATATAAAATCATCATTATTGCTTAAATAGGGCTATGTACTACATAAAGCGGACATAATGAGTTATAAAAGCAATATATATTCTAGATTACTATAAGACCTTCTTGTTACTGTACACCTTATTTTACAGATCCTGTGTTTTTACTTTTCCAGCCCGCTCACTCTAAATTACAGTTTTAAAATCCTGCCACTATGGAATGCAGCTAACCGCTCAGTGAGATGACTGCTGAAGACTGAGTTTTGCTTTTCTGGTAAGCTTTACACATTGTGGTCCGCTTTTCACTCTGGGGTAGGCTTTGCAGCATGACACTGCTGACTGGAGTAGGATGGCACACAGACATATATGGTTACGGTGCTTTCCGTGGCATGGGGGGGCAAGAGAGTAAAAATAGGAGTGGTGTATAGACCCCCTGCCCTGGCGGAGGAGCTGGAGGACAGTCTGGTGGCAGATGTTGGGAGACACTGCAGACTGGGCAGAGGAACGGTGGTGGTGTTGGGGGACTTAAACATGCCAGGAACAGACTTGGGACTATGACATCCTCTGTGACCAGGGAACAGAGGTTGTTGGATGTCTTTCAAGATGCGTTCCTAACTCAGCAGGTGAGGGAACCGACCAGAGAAGCGCTGGTACTGGATGTGGTCCTGGCAGACAGTGACCAGATTGAGGGCCTGGAGGTAAGGGACCCATTGGCGGGAGTGACCATGCCACGGTCTGGTTCTGCCTGGACCTAGGAGGGTGAAGGCTGCACAAAGGCAGGAAGTACCCGACTTCAGGGGATTTAGAAATGGGAAGGATCCTTAAGGAGCATTTGGATGGGATTGGGTCAGACATGGACGCTGATAGTAGGTGGAAATCATCAGGAGAGGGGTGCAGGATGCTACCAGCACCTGTGCAAGAGTAAGACGAATCATGGTGGGGCCCCAAAACCTCTGCTGGTGGACCAGGGAGGTCCAGGAGGTGGTGCGGGGAAAGAAAGCAGCCTATAAGCAATTCCAAGTGCTCAAGGAGTGAAAGGATCGAGGGAGTATGAGCTGATGGCTAGAAGGGCCACTAGAGTGGTGAGGGTGGCTAAGGCAAGGAAGGAGCAGAACCTGGCCAGGAAATGGGAGAGGGAACAAGGGGTTCTTTAGATACATTGGGGAAAGCGAAGGGTGAAGGGCAGATTAGCAGGATTAAATCAGGGGAGAGATGGGCACAAGACTGGGGAGCAGGCTGAGGTACTAAATGAGTACTTCACCTCAGTTTTCACCAAGGAAAATGGGGGTGCTGCATCATACATGGGAGGAGACAGAGATACTGAGGAGGGGGGGACCCTTACCGATCGGCGGGTCTGGGGAGAGGGGGAGGCATCACTGGCAGGTGGGGAGGGCTAAGCAGGGAGAAGAGGTACCGGAAGTGGAAATCACAGCAGAGAGAGTGAGGGAAGCCCTCAGCTCCCTTAAAACGGAGAAAGCACGGGCGGATAAATTACATCCCAGAGTGCTGAAGGAACTTGCGGATGTCTGGCGAAACCCTGAGAGCTTTCACCATCTCTCTGAGGACAGGGTGGGTACCCCAAGACTGGAAGGTGGGCGCATAGTGCCTATCACAAGGGGGATCAAGGGAGGTGGCAGGGAACTACAGGCCTGTCAGCCTGACATCGGTGGTGGGCAAGGTGATGGAGGGCATTGTCAAGGAGAGGCTAGGGGGACCTGGATAAGTCAGGTGCCTGGACGATAGACAGCATGGATTCATCCGGGAAATCGTGTCAGACAAACCTGGTGGAGTTCTATGACTGGGTGACAAGTGCCTTGGACCTGGGTAGACCAGTGGATGTCCTCTTTCTAGACTTCAGCAAGGCATTTGACTCTGTTCCTCACGTGGGCCTGTTGGATAAGCTGGGAGAAATGGGGTGGGAACCAGATGATCAGATGGATAGGCAACTGGCTCAGGACCCGGACCCAGAGGGTCGTAGTTGGTGGGATAGTCTCATCCCAAGGAGGGTCATTAGTGGGGTCCCACAGGATCAGTCCTTGGCCCCTTCTGTTCAACGCCCACGTATCTGACATAGGACAGGAATCAGGAGTGAGATGAGTCTCTTTGCAGATGACTCAAAACTGGGAAGCGGTGGTGGATGGGGAGGAGGGAGGTGGCCCTACAGGGGACCTGGAGGCTCTGGAAAGATGGTCTAGAAAGTGGAAGCTGAGGTTCAATGTAGGGAAATGCAAGGTACTCCACCTGGGGGCCAGACCCAGGCCAAGTGTACACCCTGGGGAATGCTACAAGTCTCGATGGCTGAAAGGGACCTGGGGTGGTGGTGGATGTCAAGATGAACAACTCTGAGACTTGTAGGAGGGTAGCAGCCAAGGCCAACAGGATGCTGGGATGCATCGCTAGGGGATCACTTCAGAAGGAGAGTGATACTCCCTCTATATAACTACTTGGTGAGGCTGCACCTTGAGTACTGCGTGCAGTTTTGGAAGCCACACTTAAAGAGGGACATTAACCTCCTGGAGAGGGTCCAGAGGAGGGCAACCAAAATGATTTGGGGCTTGGGGACAGGACCTATGAGGAGGCTCGAAGTGCTAAATATTTACACATTGGAAGAGAGAGAAGGGACCGGGGGACATGATGAGAGGTCTTCAGGTACATGAAGAGGGTAAATAGGGAGGAACAGTCAGGGTGCTTGAAGGAAGGAGGAGGGCCACTAGGGCATGGGTGGAAGCTGGAGGGAAGAGTCAGGGAGAAAGGAGGAGGTGCTACTTCACTGAGAGGGTGGGTGGAGCCATGGAATGCACTGCCTAGGGGCTGGTGGAGGCAGAGACAGTGGAGGGTTCAAGAGGGGTGGAACAGGTACAGGAGAAGGGTTCTGGAAGCAAAATCCAATGCAGCAAGAATATCCGGAACTGGGAAGGGAGAAGCCAGAGAAGGTGAGGGGGACAGCTAGGTCAGCACCCAGGGTGGGGGCTGACCAAACGAGCAGACACGAAAGACCGTTCGGCCCATTCTGCTGGCATTTGAGTATGTTGGTATATGTAGTGCCAGTTGGCAAGTTATGGACTGATAACGACATGGCTAAAATGGGCTATTAGCCAATAAGAATGCAGGAAATTGTGTGTTCATTTTATAATATGATACACTGAATGGTAAGGTATGCCATGCTGTGGTAGAGAATGGTATGGTAAGGTGTGCCATGCCATGGTAGAGAATGGTATGGTAAGGTATGCCATGCTGTGGTAGGGTAGGGTATGGTATGGTAAGATATGCCATGCTGTGGTAGAGAATGGTATGGTAAGGTATGCCATGCCATGGTAGAGAATAGTATGATAAGGTATGCCATGCTGTGGTAGAGAATGGTATGATAAGGTATGCCATGTTATGGTAGGGTATATTATGTATAATGTATGGAAAGGCGTGATATTTATTTAATTAAAAATTGGTAACCGGGAAAGGTACACCGAGCCAAAGCTCATTCCCAGGTGTGACAGGAAGGAAAGTATGCTATGCTATGGTAGGGTATGAGACAGTACAGTAGATGGTATGGTAAGGTAAGGTATGGTATGGTATGACATGAAATGTTATGGTAGTGTAGAGTATGGCATAGTGTGGTATAGGGTATGGTAAAGTATGATAGGCCATGCTATGGTAAGGTAGAGTATGATACAGTATGGTATATGTTATGGTAAGTCATGTCATGTTATGGTAGGGTATAGTACAGTATATGGTATGGTACGACATGTCATGGCAGAGTATGGTATTGGGTATGGTAAAGTATGGTAGGCCATGCTATGGTAGTGTAGACTACAGTATATGGTATGATATGGTATAGTATAGTATGGTATGCCATGCTATGGTAGTTCAAGTTTAAGTTTATTTCACCAGGAAGACTCCACTGAGCAAGCTCATTTACAAGAAAGTCCTGCTAAGGACTATATAACAACAGATACAAGGCAGTGTGTTGATGTACAGAGCATGGTACATGAAGAAACTGCTATATAATTAAATACATAGTATACAATTAGGAGAATTTAGTCAACTAGAGACAGAACACAGCATTCGACAATTACACAACTATAACAGTTCCAACAGTTCTTAACACCTGATTGATAGAACAATGAGTAATACATGCTGGGAGAAAATTATCAGAAGGTAAGGTAGTGTGGTGTAGTGTAGTGTAGTACAGGATATGGTATGCTTTCGTAAGGCATGGTATAGTATGGTATAGGATATGGTAGGGTAGGGTATAGTGTAGTGTAGTGTGGTACAGGATATGGTATGCTATAGTAAGGCATGGTATAGTATGGTATAGGATATGGTAGGGTAGGGTAGGGTATAGGTAGGCAGTTACACATGATGAGGTATGGGTAATGGCCTGATAAGAGCATGCCCCAGGTGCATAATAAGGCATGAGGCACTTGGGCCAAGTGCCTTTAGTACCCAGGATGTGCTTTCATCAGGCCATAACCCACACCCTGAAGTGTATTATTGTGCTTATAAAATGGGCACAACATTTCCAATACTGGGTCAGAAGAAGTTACTGCAGTTTTAAAAGTAAAATGTAATTTGTTTTTCTATTTTGTTCACTTTTTTAACTTTCAAGAAAGTAATTCATCTCACTGGACAACTACGGTAAGTTTTTCACATTTCAGGGAGGTGTTCAAGGAGGTGATGTATGTCTGTTTCTGTCTCTGCATCCTCCACCCCCCCCCAACACACACACACACACACTCCACAAACAAACTGTTGGAATGTATTTTGTGTGTCTTCTTATTCATGGGGGTTGTAATGATGAACAAAGTGTGCCTGTTTCATCTCTTGTGCCATTTTCTCCAGCCATCCCATCCCCCACAAACACACATACAGAAGTAAGGCTTTGTTTTTTTTTCTTTTATTTGTTTTTACTTTTCTTAGGTTTTTTTTTAATTTTCTTTTCTCTTCCCTGCAATGTGTTTGAGAGCGAGTGGTTGGCTTGAGTGGGAGCGAACATGGCCTTGCGCAGCCTCTTTAGTGAGCACTTTGTACTTTGCACTTATACCTATGGGGATGCAGAATGAGCGAGCGGGTTCCTGATCCTTGTGTTAGGCAATTCGTTTGACTACAAGTCATTACGAAGAAGAGTAAAACATTGTACCTAGATCCAACATGTAATAACATGTAGAAAAAAAATACATATAAAATCATCATTATTGCTTAAATAGGGCTATATACTACATAAAGCGGACATAATGAGTTATAAAAGCAATATATATTCTAGGTTACTATAAGACCTTCATGTTACTGTACACCTTTTTTTTACAGATCCTGTGTTTTTACTTTTCTAGCCCGCTCACTCTAAATTACAGTTTTAAAATCCTGCCACTATGGATTGCAGCTAACCGCTCAGTGAGATGACTGCTGAAGACTGAGTTTTGCTTTTCCAGTACACTTTACACATTGTGGTCCGCTTTTCACTCTGGGGTAGGCTTTGCAGCATGACACTGCTGACTGGAGTAGGATGGCACACAGACATATATGGTTATGGTGCTTTCCGTGGCATATGTAGTGCCAGTTGGCAAGTTATGGGCTGATAACGACATGGCTAAAATGGGCTATTAGCCAATAAGAATGCAGGAAATTGTGTGTTCATTTTATAATATGATACATTGAATGGTAAGGTATGCCATGCTGTGGTAGAGAATGGTATGGTAAGGTGTGCCATGCCATGGTAGAGAATGGTATGGTAAGGTACACCATGCTGTGGTAGGGTAGTGTATGGTAAGGTATGCCATGCTGTGGTAGAGAATAGTATGGTAAGGTATGCCATGCTGTGGTAGAGAATGGTATGGTAAGGTATGCCATGCCATGGTAGAGAATGGTATGGTAAGGTATGCCATGCTGTGGTAGGGTAGGGTATGGTAAGGTATGCCATGCTGTGGTAGGGTAGGGTAGGGTATGGTAAGGTATGCCATGCTGTGGTAGAGAATGGTATGATAAGGTATGCCATGCCATGGTAGAGAATGGTATGGTAAGGTATGCCATGCTGTGGTACAGAATGGTATGGTAAGGTGTGCCATGCCATGGTAGAGAATAATATGGTAAGGTATGCCATGCCATGGTAGAGAATGGTATGGTTAGGTATGCCATGCTGTGGTAGGATAAAGTATGGCTAGGGCAGTACTTTCGTCATTTTAAATGTTAAAGATAATCAGAGTATTGACATAGTCAAAATTACAGAAGTCATGGAAATCATAGTTAAAGGCACAAGAAGTCATGGATCCATTGTGTATTAGAAATTACCTCTATTTTGGCAGTTTTATACAAGCATATCAGCAAAGATGTAAATGTGTTAAAATGTACATTTAGACTGGCACAGTGGCAGAAGGCAGCACACTGTGCTGGCATCTGTGAGACTGGGGCTCGCTTGCAAGCCCCAGAATTCCACACTGGGACCAACTGGGGAGCAAGCACATTGCGGGGGGTGAGGCTCAAAATTATGGCTCTGTAATTTTTCAAATGCAGTATTGTTTTCATGGAAAAAATGCCAAAAATCATGGTATTGTCCTGGAAAATTGGTAAAAATCATAGAGTTTGCATAAAAATGGGGAAAAAAATCACGGTATTGATGACTTTCATGGCAAAGGTACAGCCCTAAGTACGGTGTATAGTAAGATATGGTATGGTAGGTATGGTGTCACATGGCATGTTTTCTACAAAACAGTGATGGTGGAAGCAAGAGCAGCTTTCTGCCCACTGACCCAGCATCATTACTGTATACCTTGCACAACTTTGCTGAGCAAGGATAAAAGAAGATGAATTTTCTTTGAAGTCAGTACAAGAGTAGAGCTGATTCAGATACTTTAATTGGGAAGTTTTTACAGACCTGATAGCACTAACAGAAGCATTTCAAACCAAGGCAACCCACACACACATGCACAAGCTTTCTCTCTCTCTCTCTCTCTCTCTCTCTAGGATCTCTTCTGTATTCCTTCCAGTTTTCCTAATGAGCTCATTCCCACAATGAAACAAATATTACTGATCGTATCTTTATTTTAACCCCAGATTCCTGACAGGCAATTAGTGTTTTAATGACTGCGGTATGTATTTATGGCAATTGGTGTTTAAGAAGCAGCTGACGCCAACTTGTCTCTGAGACATGGACGCACATTTAGAATGCTCCATTCCAGGAATGTTATATGGTTACCTCATACTGTATTTGTGGTTATCTGAGAAATATGACCATTTCAGAGCCTCCGGATCAGTCTGCCATTTTTCCTGTTAATTTCAGGACAATGTCCTTGTGTTTTCCTAAATGTATGTATATTTACAGTGTCTGTGAATTCTGAGGTTATAAGACTGCATTCAAGAGTTCTTTGGGTGAGAGACCAACGAAGAGAAGCTGAGCAGTTCCGGCACACAAATGACATGAAAAGAAACATAAGCATAAAAGGGATCAAGAACTACACCTATAAACATATAGGAAAACACAGAGAAATTACCCTAAAGTTAGCAGGAAACATGGCAGACTGACACAGAGGCCTTGCTATGGTCATATTTCTCAAACAACCACAAATACAGAATTTGAATTTAAAATCAACCTGTTTTACTTATATTCGAGAATCCCCATAGTGGGAAATGGACTATGCCAACTGAACACATAACATTAGGCTATTAGAACCACAATATATGTATGAGACACCCTCTTATGATTATAAGAGTACCTGGAATGTTTAGAAATAAACATCATAAAATGGCAAGAAGAATCTCTGTTTTCTGATTGGTCAGTGTGGGGCTAGACTTGTGATATTATTCCAGCGCAACATCACAGGTCTTGTCCCAGCACACCCACGACCGCATTAAATGTTTAAAAAAATCGGTGCACTGGCCATGTCTCTCCTTGACTTCAATTATGTCTTGTACACAAAATTACCATGCTCTTTAGTCCCCCTTGCTTAAGGGGAATCGTTTACAAAAAAGCACCCACATGCACGCTGAGATCTACTTCCTTATCCTTATTAGCAATCCAGAAGATGCAACGCCTATCGGATAAGCGCTCATTCGCCTTCTCAGCTCACTCTGCTTGGAAATCCCCCCCCCAACTTACTCTCCTGCCCCACCCTATCCTCCTTTAAAATAGAGCTTACCTCTTTCCTACTAACCCCTCACCTGCAATTGCTTTGAATAACCCTTATAGCATAGTTAATGCCTAGTCTATGTTACTCTGATAGATGTATCTTGTAATCCACCTGCTCTCGTGTTCCTGCTATGTATATATTGTATAATATTAGTTATCCTGTTTATTTATATATGCTTAATGCCTGATCTGTTTTAAGTTACTTACCTGGCTTTTCACTGTAATAATTTTTGCAACATTGTTAAATCTCTCTGTATCCTGTATATTGTTATTGTATTTACCTACTGTACTGTGTTCACCATTGACACCCGGGTCGTCACTGAAAAAGGGACTGCATGGTCTCAGTGGACTTACCCGGTTACCAAAATTCTAATAAATAATAAAATAAAAATATCTCTGCAGATGTGGTCTGAAGCACTGCCCCTTCTTCTTCCTTGCCAAACTAGATCCTCTCTGCAATACCTTCAGTCACTTAACAAGCAACTCTTGCTTCCATACTCATCACTGTTCCCTCTCCATCCTCCCAATACCCTCGTGTCGCTAGTCCCTCTGTGCCTGCATCATTGCTAAATACTGGTTTGGATCCCTTCCTTCTTATCTCTCCTCACTCCTATCCCCTGTCCTCTCCTTTCTGTTACTCTGGCTGCTCCAGAGATTCCCGCATTTTCTTCCTTCCCCTCCCTCAGTTGCTGGGAAAGCTGTCTTCTCTAACCACCTTCCTTCTTTCCTTCTGGAGTATGTTCCCCTCTCCCCTTCATTCTCAGCTCTTAGATACCAGCTAAGGTGCCTTCCTGCTCCCCTAGTCTCTGCCAATCTCCCTCTTAACTCTTCTTCCCTTTTTCTTCAGACCCCTCCCCTGCTTAGGATCCCCCCAATGTTGACTTATTATTCTTACGCCCCACTGATTCTGTATCCAACAGCACTATCTCCATCCCCAACAAGCACTTGTCCACTTCTTTAATTTTATCCCTTGTACCCCTCTCTCCCATGGGTTGCACCTGTAAATGAGCCTTAGCTCAGTGTGCTTTTCCCGGTTAACATTTTTTAAATAAATAAATAAATGTCCAAGTTGCCCATACTTGGCATGGTTGCTGTGTCTTTTGCCACTAGTTGCTCCATTTTTTTTTATTTTAAACGAAATCCCTCTCTCCCTGTGCCACAAAAAATACCCAAGCCATCCTAAATTAATTACATTTTTCCACCCTAACACTAGTACATTTCATTTTCATATTTAACTTTTAAATGTCCTGTAAAAATGAAAGAAAATAATGAGGGCTTCAGCTGTTTCCATTCCTCTCCCAGCCTGAAGTCAGTAAGCATGTAACAAAGCACTTCAGTTAATCCAAAATCCATATAAATCACTCATGGTTTGTTAATCACAGTTTTCTATTGATACGACATAAGAGCACTGTACCGGAAAACCCAAGCAAACCATAGCCAGAGGAAGGTGAGTGGGCAAAACCGCAATCCTGAAACCAGGCGATGGCACAACTACTGCAGTCGTTGGCTGATAGAGGGAAGGCATTTCATGCTGTGCTGCTGACACAAACAGTATAACTGCAATCGGGTGCTGGTGGAAGGAGCGCATATCTTGGCAACGACAGGTACTAAACTGTAATTGGGGAGGAACAGAGAGCTGATAAGGACTCAGTCAACAGTCATATTTAAGACAAAGGTTGTTGCAGGGGCTTCAGCAGGAGAATACTAACACCCCTGCAACTCCACCTACTGGTCAAAACAAGAAATGAACACTATTTCTTTTAAGCATACCTACCCATTAAAAAAGACACAAAATCAAGTTTTAATAAATTTGTTTAATCTTTTTTTTCACAAATATTCCATTTTTCAATCACAATAATGCACAACAGGGTGTTTGCTGTGTTGGGATAAAGTCACACCTTGGTGTTGGATGCACTCAGCCTGTGGCCTCGTGTCCAACCGCACAAGGCGTGACATTAAATGTCATCCCAGCACAACACACACCATGTCATGCAATACTGCCCACTGTATATTCTGACTGTCTAAGAATGATGTCATCATTTATAATGTGGATTACATTATTTCCTATGGAAGCTGAATTGCTGTGTTCCTGTATAACCAATGAAAGTGCATGGAAATGGCTTCCCTTTAGATTGCTCAATTTTTTCTGTTAAATGCAGAAATCCTTGTAAATCTATGAGCCATGCCATTTCTTCTGGGAGATTGTAAAACTCTTCCCTCAGATGCTGCCCACACCTCGCTATGTACTTGCTGAGATGAACAGCTGTTTGATGACACCCCCTTACTTTGGGAAGACTACTCAGACATTTCCTTATCGATTTCAATGGAGTGGAGGGAAGGCACATTTTTATGTTGGCTCATGCTTGTGCAGCCAACATCTTGTGCTAGTAGCAGATTTGGAGGTGCAGTCACTGTGGGCGAATGCAGGGCATGCATCAGTAGGTGCGTCCCTTATTCACCAATAAGCCAGCAGCAGGAGCTGACATCATGTGGCCTCCAGATCTAAGAAAAGTTCCACTGCAATGAGAGCAAAGCTCTCATGCAGCGGACCACAACATGCCTCCCTACGTGCAGACAACATGGCGGCAGTGACTGCGGCTGCTGCCACCTGTTACAATACCGACGGGGGAGTCCACCTCCTGTTGATATAAAGACCCACCCATTTACAATGTATGCCAAGGGAGTGCCCAATCCCCCTCGGCATCATGTGCACCCCCCAACAGTCTTTCTTTGCCAACAGGGGGCCCAATCCCCAACAGCTTCAATCCCGCTTCCACTTTATGTTGCCGTCAGCATAATGTCTCCCCCTGCTTTTGTTGTATGCTGAGGGGGGGTGCCTAATCCCCCTCGGCTCTTGTCTCCCCTTCAGTATGTACCAATGGGGGTGCCCAATCCCCTGTCGGCTAATGCATCCCCTAAAAACACTGTGAGGTGGCAGGCTGGGAGCCACCCAGCATGCCAAATCACCTGAAAAGGAAAACCGTTTCCAATGTGTTTTTAAACCCTTGTAAAGAAAAGCGGTCCTCATCGGTCTCCCCTGCCCCATCCCGCAACCCGCGCCCACCCTCTGTGCACTCTGCCTCCCCACCCCCCTTCACCCCATACTTACCTCCGGAGTCTGGCGCGATGATCTTCGGTGGACTGGGAACATGTCTGCACTCTTCAAAGCCGACCGTGAATTGAAGAAATGCCGGTAAGCTGTATAATGGCATAAATAGGGTTTTTTCAACTTTGGTACATATCTCAGCCATTTTTGGGAATTTTGGGACCAGTTTTCAACATGGATTTTTTGGGACCCCTCCTCATGAATTCAGGCACTGTCATTTTGTTATTCGGTCCTGAAAGGTGTTTTCGCGGTCACTGCATGGAATCACCTTTGAGGACCGATTAACGAAATGACAGTGCCACTGCTCATGAGCGGGGCTCTTAAAAAGACTATGTTGCAAATTTGGTGGAAAAATCAAAAAAATGACTGTTTTACGAGCGTGCATTGTGCAGTTTCAACGCATGCTCGTAACTTTGTGAATTTGTAATATTTTTACTCCACATTTTCAATTGCCATTTTTCCACACCTCTTTATGAAAAGTACAGCTGTCATTTTACATATCCTGGCTGAAATGTGTTTTCACACGTCCGATGCAGAATAGTGCGGTTGCTGTGCAAAATCAGTTTTCAGGACAGTTTGAGGACATAACGGTGACACTGTTCATGAGCAGAGGTCCTAAAATACCTATGTTGAAAATTTGGTGATGAAATTCCATAAAATGACTGTTACAAGTGTGTGTTGCGTAGTTTGCACGCACCCTTGTAACTCCGCAAATTTGCAATATTTTTATGGTAGATTTTCAACACTGGCATTTTTTCACACCTCCTTATGAACAGCAGAGCTGTCATTTTTCACATCCTGCCCTAAATGTGTTTTCGCACCTGTGCTGCACAATGGCGTGGTCACTGTCGGAAATCAACGTTTGGGACAAATTAACAAAATCACAGTGCCACTGTTCATGAGGGGAGGTCCCAAAATGCCTATGTTAAAAAAATCCCAAAAATATTTGGGTTACGGATGTGTGTTGCTCAGTTTCTATGCATGCTCATGACTTCACCAATTTTTCATATTTTCGCTCCAGATTTTCAACGTTGCCATTTTTTTCATCTCCTCATGAACAATACAGTTGTCATTTTCCACATACTGCCCAAAATGTGTTTTTGCCCCAGTGTCACCAAATGACATAGCTGCTGTGCAAAACCACCTTTCAGCTAACAAACTGATAGTGCCGCTCTTCATGAGGTGGGCTCACAAAAAGCCCATGTTGAAAATTTTGCAGGGAAAATACCAACACACGCCTACGGTGTTACGGTTTCCAACTGTAGCTCCTCATCCTGTACAGACTGACAGGCATCAGGGGTGTGATTTGGGATCATCGGCTGTAATGCTCACGCCATTCCACCCCCATTCCCCCACCCCTGCAGCCAGTGTCAGGCATCGTTGTGTGCCTTGCACTGTTTGGCCATAAAGTTCACCCCATTCTCCTGTACTGCACCCACCTCAGCATATTTCCTTATGGAATGGGGTAAGTATAATGCCCAAAGACCCCAAAGCACACCACAACACTTGTCAGTGTCTACAGGATAGGTGAGGTAAAATGGCATGAGCATTATAGCTGATGACACAAAGGCACACCCCAATGCCTGTCGGTCTCAGCAGGGTGGGGATGGGGTTGGCGTCACTTCAATACTTCACTGCCATTCCTATTATGCATCACTCTGACTCCTACACTACCAATGCCAATGCCAGTGAGACAACATTCGGCATTGACAAATTCTTGTTTCTTGTTTATTTCTAGTCTCAGTGAGACCAGATGGGACCAGACTTAATATTTCAGTAGTTAAGACATCAAACTACTGGACTGGAATATGTTCATCTGTCCCTGTCTGGTCCTGCTGTGAATAAAAATAAACAAATAAAAATCCCCTCTGCCTGCCTCTCTACTGAAATCAGTAGGGAACCCTCTGCATAGCATTCACCAGATGAGGTTATCACAAGTCTGTTCTAGCTGTGGCATGCACACAGATGGGCTCAGGCAGCCTAGGAGGGAAACCTTTTGCAATGTTAAAGAAGAAATGTTCATAGTTCTCAAACAACACAAATACAATATAAGGTAACCCTTTTCTCTGTAGCATCCCCTGGTATGGAGCATTCCAAATGTGCTTCCTTTTCCCAAACCTGTGAGCTGCTCTTTAATTTTACACTTCTACAGATTCATTTGTTAAGGATAAAGATCTCTGGGATTTTCTCCCATTTACAGGATCATCCTGTGTGAGGCAACAGCAGTTTCAGTAACAAGCAGACAGATTTAAAACAATTGTTGCAGACAAGGACACAATTACTGTAGATCTTGTTGAAGTGAAACATGTAGAGCAAACGACTTCAGGTACACACCAGAAAAAGCTTATAGGCTAATTAATCATAATATAAGCATTCGTGCATCAACAAGGAATCAGGCCTACTATGCCTGACTGATGAGCAAACAATGAACATTCAGAGAAACACTTGTTCCATGAAATAGCAGGAACAAAAGACAACTGACCATAACAAGAATAGACCTTGGGGGAAAAATATGCCCCCTTAACTTCACATCGTTCAGTTACAAATACTGAAATTTATTTGATCAGTTTTGTTTTGTAAATATATCATTACTACTGTTCACTATCACAGCATTTTAGATATATGTTTATGATTGCATATACTTAGAATGTAACTGTTTGTGTATATTAAATCAAAATAAAAAATTAAAGAAAATGTATTTTTTTATTGATTGTCCAAGTAGATAAGTGAGCCAACAGCCACTGTACAGGGTAATGGTGTATCTGTACCTGGAGTATTACCACAAAAGGACATCAACCTGCTGCAGATGGTACAGAAGAAAGCTACGAAAATGATTCAGGGCCAGCAGGGACTCTAGTATGGACAGAGACTGGAGAACCTTAATATGTACTCACTCAAGGAGAGACGGTAACAACAGAACATGATATATTCATGTACCTCAAAGGTATAAGCAAGGTTGACCTTGATGATCTTCTTAGGTTCAATGAGAACAAGAACACAAGGGTAAAAAATTGCAAACTGGGAGGAGGAAGGTTCAGGAAGGAGGCCAGGAGACACTTCTTCACAGAGGGAGTGATCACAGGGTAGAACCGACTACCAGAGAGGAAGAAAACAGAGCAATTGGAACAGGGGAAGGGATAAGGATGACGGGGGGGGGGGTGCCATGTAACATAACATGCAAGAGCTCCGAAACAAGCAGACTGGATCGACCATAAAGGCGTTCTGCTGGCAATTTCCTATGTTCATATGTCCTTGAACAAGTCACAGAACTACATCATGTGAGCTTTATGGCAAGTAAGTTCTAGAATTGCACTATGAAGTGATGACATTAATGTTCTTGAGCTGTGGTTCTGTCAACTGGTTTCTAGAACTGTACCATGTATTGTAGCTATGACAACTGGTTTCTAGAACTGTGCCATGTGGATATTACAATGACACTATGTGGTTATGGTGACAACTGGGTTCTCGACTGGCTTGGAATTATGACAACTAGCATTCTAGAACTACAGCATGTGTATATGACAATTTTATTTGAATTTCTGCCTTGTAAAGCATTGTGTGATGCACTACACTGTATATAAAAGACACTTTATAAAATGGGTTTGAAATTTCCTGCTTCCTGATTGGCATAAATAAGTTCTGAGACCCCCATGTTAATTCCCAAGAAATACACAGGTTGGAACAAGTTCAGTCAATGAGTAACTTTACTCATCCCTGACTGCCATTACAAACATGGCTACCACCTTTACTCGATAAAACCTTGGATTCAACAAGGTGCTAAAAGTAAAACTCCCTTAAATAAAAAAAAAGGAATAATTAAACATTCTTTCCTCGCATGATACCATCCTTACACACATAAACAAACTTAGAAAATTAAGTAATATTCACTGTTTTAATTCCTGGTGTTTCTTTAGTGACCATGAGAAATCCTCCTTCTGTCCTTAGCAGCTTACCAGGGCAATCTTTGCTACTTACACTGTTTCAGATACAGTTGAGCCCATGGCTCCATATAAGGTCGCTGTCCTGTTGTGTGTAAAGGGATTCTGCAGCAGTTTGAGCCGTACATCCTTAGAGTATCAGAACCACTCACCTTTGGTTTGTGGTTCTCATTTAAGAATGCACATGAGACCACTCTTACAACTATAAGAGTGGTCTTGGCAGCAGTATTAACATACAGACATTCCATCTATTGAAGTGTGGAAAGATAAATGACTGACAGGTAGGGTAGGTTTACTTTTTACTAGTTATTTTTAACAAAAGAAAAAAACTTTTTAATTAAAAAAAATTGAATTTTTTTTAATTGTTTCCTAATGTACCCATTTTATAATGCAATAAGATACTCAGAGTCATTGCTTGTCTGTGGTTTATGTACTTCTGGGTGCTGAAGGCACTTGGCGCAGCACTTTATGTCTC
The DNA here is from genome assembly GCA_016271365.2 of Neoceratodus forsteri. Classification (NCBI taxonomy): domain Eukaryota; kingdom Metazoa; phylum Chordata; order Ceratodontiformes; family Ceratodontidae; genus Neoceratodus; species Neoceratodus forsteri. The sequence continues at coordinate 223,356,255 of CM028136.1, read as the reverse complement.
ATTACTCACCTGGCCGGGCATTAACCCCTATCAACCAATGCCTTGTTGTGTCATATTGCTTACTTATAAAATGATATTGTAAAATTATAGAACTGCATCATACATACAGTGCATGCCTACATACATACACACACACACATTCGTACATACATATTTAGGGGGAAGAACACCTGCACCCCATTGTGTTCTACCTACCACCAGCCCAGTGGGAATACCCTGTTATCCTATTTTCTTCAAAGTACTTGCATCCAAAAAGAAATCTGCTTCCTCCCTTTGAAAAGATCAATGTTTTTTTTCAAAGTAGTACCCCACAAATGTTGTTTGTCAATTTATTGAATGCACTGTATGTATAGTGTCGTTGCTCACTGCACATTGAATTTAGTTTTCTTTATTATAAGGTGATTTGTAATTTTATGTGTAGCTCATGCAGGATGCCATTGAAAATGAGCTTAGTAGTAATGCTTTTCTTCCTGAATAAACCTACTTCACTACTACTACTACTACCAGTAGCACTACCACCACACCACTACTGCTGCCATCACCATCACCACCACCATTAGAACTTCAGCTATCACCACCACTGCCACTAATAGCACCACCACCACCACTACTACTGCCACTACTTTTCTACCACCACCACTGTCACTACTGCCATTACCACCACTCTCACTATCATCATCACCACCACCACTGTCACTACTGCTACACCACTCTCACTACTGCTACCACCACTCTCACTACCACCACTGTCACTACTGCCACTACCACCACCACTGTCACTACTGCCAGTACCACCACTCTCACTACCACCACCACCACCACTGTCACTACTGCACTACCCACCACTCTATCATCACCACCACCACTGTCACTACTGCCCCTACCACCACTGTCACTACTGCCATGACTACCACTGTCACTACCACCACCATCACTACTCCCATTACTACAACTCTCACTACCACCACCACTGTCACTACTGCCACTACTACCACTCTCACTACCACCACCATTGTCACTACCACCACCACTGTCACTACCACCACCACTGTCACTACCACCACTCTCACTACCACTACCACCACCACCATCACTACTGCCACTATCACCACTCTCACTACCACCACCACTGTCACTGCTGCCACTACCACCACTCTCACTACCACCACTGTCACTACTGCCACTACCACCTCTCACTCACCACGACCACCACTGTCACCACTGCCACCACCACCACCTCACTCACTACCACCACTGTCACTACCACCACCTCACTCACCCCAACACCACTGTCACTACTGCCACTGCCACCTCTCTCACTACCACTACTCTCACTACCACCACCACCACTGTCACTACTGCCACAACCACCCTTCTCACTACCACCACCACTGTCACTACTGCCACTACCACCACCACCACTTTCACTACTGCCACTACCACCACTCTCACTACCACTACCACCACCACCATCACTACTGCCACTATCACCACTCTCACTACCACCACCACTGTCACTGCTGCCACTACCACCACTCTCACTACCACCACTGTCACTACTGCCACTACCACCACTCTCGCTATCATCACCACCACCACCACCATCACTACTGCTACACCACTCTCACTACTGCTACCACCACTCTCACTACCACCACTGTCACTACTGCCACTACCACCACCACTGTCACTACTGCCAGTACCACCACTCTCACTACCACCACCACTGTCACTACTGCAATTACCACCACTCTAACTATCATCACCACCACCACTGTCACTACTGCCCCTACCACCACTGTCACTACTGCCATGACTACCACTGTCACTGCCACCACCATCACTACTGCCATTACTACAACTCTCACTACCACCACCACTGTCACTACTGCCACTACCACCACTCTCACTACCACTACCACCACCACCATCACTACTGCCACTATCACCACTCTCACTACCACCACCACTGTCACTGCTGCCACTACCACCACTCTCACGACCACCACTGTCACTACTGCCACTACCACCTCTCTCACTACCATGACCACCACTGTCACTACTGCCACTACCACCACTCTCACAACCACCACCACTGTCATTACCACCACTCTCACTACCCCAACACCACTGTCACTACTGCCACTGCCACCTCTCTCACTACCACTACTCTCACTACCACCACCACCACTGTCACTACTGCCACTACCACCACCACCACTTTCACTACTGCCACTACCACCACTCTCACTACCACTACCACCACCACCATCACTACTGCCACTATCACCACTCTCACTACCACCACCACTGTCACTGCTGCCACTACCACCACTCTCACTACCACCACTGTCACTGCTGCCACTACCACCTCTCTCACTACCATGACTGCCACTGTCACTACTGCCACTACCACCACTCTCACTACCACCACCACTGTCATTACCACCACTCTCACTACCCCAACACCACTGTCACTACTGCCACTGCCACCTCTCTCACTACCACTACTCTCACTACCACCACCACCACTGTCACTACTGCCACAACCACCCTTCTCACTACCACCACCACTGTCACTACTGCCACTACCACCACCACCACTTTCACTACTGCCACTACCACCACTCTCACTACCACCACCACTATTTGTTGAGTCCGAGCTTGAAGATTCTTACAGTGTCAACTGATATCACATGCTCTGGAAGCATATTTTAAGTATTCACCACTCCTTCTGTGATGTAGTTCTCTCTGATGTTTCCCTTAAATTCTACTCCCTTCAGTGACATTGAGTGCCACTTTTACTTTTTTATCCTTGTGCATCTCAAAGATTTGTCCTTTATCTGATGGTGTTAATCATTTTAGATGCTTGAATACCATAGACCACTGGTTCATGGAAAAGGAGAAGAAAGTGAAAGGTAACCCGCACAAGAATGATTCCCCTGTCACCCAGACACTGGACTACAACATCTTGGTGGATCCCTTAATTGGAACGGGGTTGGCAATCCATGGAGGTTCTTATCTGGATAATGGCATGGGGGCTAGGGTAGCTGCAGCTCCTCCCCCCCACACATACACAGCATAGCCACATGAGATCAGGAAATTGGACAACTTTCTCTTATACTATGCTTGTATTTTAATTGAGACTGGGTATTGACTGCACTATAATGAAGTGGATCAAACAATGGTTAATGGAAAGGACACAATCAGTGAGAGTGCAAGGATATGTACAGTATCTGATGAGGTGGAGGTTACCAGTGGTGTGCCACAGGGGTCTGTGTTGAGACCTCTGTTGTTCAACATTTTTATTAGTGATCTAAACATCAACAGCAGAAACAAGCTAAATAAATTTGTGGATGATGTGAAACTTGGGGGAGTGGTGGACACTTTTGAGGACAGACTCATTTTAGGGCAGGATATAATAACTATTAGTGAGTGGGCGGTGAGGAATAAAATGAAATTTAGTTTAAATAAATGTATAATAATACATATGGGGAGAAATAATATTCAGCAAGATTATCATGTATAGGGAGTTAGAATAAGAGATTCAGTTAGTGAAAAGGATTTGGAAGTATATATTGGGAATAATTTGAAGAGTGGGGTGCATAGCAGAACAGTTGCAAATAAGGCAATTCATTTCACAAATTGCATTCGAATAAGTTTTTCCTCCTGAAATGAGTGTGTACTTCTTCCATTATACAAAACATATATAAGGCTGCATTTAGATTATTGCTCTTCTAGTTGGAATCCATTTTTAAAACAAGATAAATCTGTGGTCGAAAAACTGCAAAGGTCGCTTACGAAGCTAATAACAGGGCTAAAAGATAAACCCTATGACGTTAGGCTCAATAAACTTGGATTATAGCCCTTAGAAGTTAGACGTGCACGAGGGGATTTACTATTACTATATGAAATTCTCAAACAATATGCATTAAAGAGTGAGCTGGATTTCAAATATAGGGAGCAAAATTATAACTTAAGAGGGCATAACCAGCAGTTATTTGAGATATGGTGCAGGACTGATGTATGGAGGTATAGTTTTAAACCCAGAGCAATTAGATTATGGAATAAGTTGCCTGATGAAGTGGTTGGTGCATCTTGTTTCAACACCTTCAAGGCTAAGCTAGACTACCATATTTCGGTTGGTAATTTTAGTTACCTCCACTGAGTAGTAGGGACCAACATATATGGGGTAACGCCTTCTGTTATCTTACAACTCCAAGTATGACATTCTCTAAAGCGATTTGTTTCACTAAAACCCTCTATTTACCCTCAGCAGGCACGCACACCATGAGTCATCATGTGGCCTGGAGCTGCATCATATGGTTATCTACAATTCTTTTTGCTAATTAATAAACTTTTTTAAACATTTATTATTAACAACAGAGTACAGGGGCCCATACAATTAATTCACAGGTTTCCATTTCAGTATCTCATTTCAAAAACATCTATTCAGCAATTATGAGGACACCCTTTTCAGGTTTCACTTGACTGTTATCATGTTTTCGGGGTGTTTTAGCTAACGTATCCACGGTGTACTGCAAGTATAGAAAGCTTTCAGCAGGATTTTTTAACATCCACATGTACTTGCTGTGATAGCATCACACTGCTAACTATAACACAGACTGTAATGTCACCAACATGGCATTTGTGCTGTCAGCTGGGGACATAGTCACATGCCTTAAAGCAGACTGAGCAAGTACCCATTCAACTGAAAACATTACAAGACTGATAATAGGACAAAGCAAAATTTCAGCAAACACTAACCTTAAATGCAATTATATAATGGATAGGAGAATTCCTGGAAGCTGATTGGCTGAAGCAGTATTTGATCCATAACGATACCTCTGGTGCCATCTTGGTTCAAAGCAGATTACTAAGATCAGCCATTTCCTACATTTTGGAACCATTTTATATATAGAATAGCACATGGTGTGGTATGTTTAATGAGAATTTTACACACCCTTGAGGTGCTGGATGCTGCATAAACCCCGAGGCGAAGCTTGAGGGGTTTATTTAAACATTCAACACCAAGGGTGTGTGTAAAATTTGAGTTTTACACAGCACCCCATGTTTTATTTTATATAATTGCTGGGGAGCCTTTTTTTCACCACAGCAAGTATACAAAATAAACACACATTGCTGTTCAGCCCTTGCTGAGTTGAAGGGCAGTCCATGCCCTGGTCAGTGGTCAGGCTGAAGCCCTGGTTTAAACTGCTAAATTTTTTTTTAATTCCAAGTTAAAAAAAAACCAAAAAACAATTTACAGAAAAATAAGTTCCTTGGTCCAAGAGTCACTGACTTTGGAGTCTTGGTAGGAAGAAGTGGGGAACAGCAGTCACAGTCCTTGGGTTTTCTTGATGATGGGAAGACTGCTGCCAACATACGTAGTGAGTGAAGGAAACCCAGAGTGTGTTCACTGTTATAATCCCCAGGTTATAATGGTGAATTATAACCAGGTTTTCTTATGGGAGAAAGGCTCCCCAGTAGTTATAATCACAATAATATGCTCCAGTGTGTGGTGTATTATGGGATATCATCACTTTTTGGGTGGTTGAAGGCACTGGGCACTGCCTCATGCCTCACAGTGCAGCAAGACATGAACAATATCTTATGATATACCAAAGGATGTCATATGTTACTGCTTTATTACAAAATGGGTAACCTGCAACTAGGTGTGCATTAACTCCTAACAACCAGCACCCTGCCTTGTCTTATCGCTTACTTGCTAGAAATATAATGGTTTTAAGGGTTTTGTTTTAGAAGATATCGGCTTTAAGGGGAGTCTCCACTAGCTCAAAGTCAAAGGAAATGACTTCATATGCAGGTGGTTCTGCTTTCTCTTTACACCCCTGGTTCAATCCCCTATAGCAGCACCTCAGAAAACACATTGGGGAATATGGTGAACAGTAGAAGGGTGTTCGTGCCTAGAAAGACTGCCACCACTGCACATGATGCAGCTTCATATACAAAGATGGTGTGCACAATACCCACTGGCTGCTTCAACTGTCATGGCTTGTAAAGAGCTGTGGGATACAGTGTTTAAGAAAGAAAGGCACTATATAAACCAAATTCCTTCCTTGCTATTCATGCGGAAGAGGCAAACAGCCAGTTTTTTTCCCTATGAAGACACACACTCATAGTAAGCCATACAAAATATTAAGAAACTCTCACTCTAATCATGTTTAAAACCTTGGTAGCAAAAGAACAGCTTCCATTGTGAAATGCTTCGGTCAGCAGTCTTGGTAGTGTCAGATGTTATCACAAAGCCAAGATTGCAGATCCAGATTTATCTTTGCCCACATAGTCATCCCCCCTCCCCAACAAACTCCTCTGCTGTAAAACCCTTCTGTTTCACTTTACAGCATAAGTTTTGTTAAGGCAGAGAGAAAAAGAAGTGAATAGCCTCAGAACAAAACCCCCCTCTGTTCAGTTCTCTCTCTATTTTCTCTTGACTTTGGCTTTCAGCTGCTGTCTCACATCAAGTCTCCATGCAGACTAAAAGACCAGAAGAACAGTTGCTCTTTTGTGGCTTTTTGTTTAAATCTTCTGTTGCTTTTATTTCTTTCCTTTTTGTCCTCAGCATGTCTGATAAGACCCAGAAAGACTCATGCTAAACCCTGGAGGCGGCAGCAGTGGCAAGAACATTGTTCTGTTTCTCTAATGGTCTGGCCAAGCTTGGTCTCCACCTCCACTCATAGCAACTGTGGGGCACCAGTTCAGCAGCATTTTCCTTGAAATACATTATTTATTTATTGGATTTTGTTTACCAGGTGGACCCGCTGAGACTGAAAGTCCCTTTTTCAGGGGCAACCTGGAATTAGTTAACAGGTAAACAGTGATACATAGCCGCAGTCAATAAATATGGGATGTTTGAACAAAACAGTACATTACAATCAATAACAGGTAAAAATAGTAAATACATAGCAGTGACACAGAGTACATCAGATGTCTGGACGATACAATACAAAGTTGTTAAATATAACGATGGTACAGTAACAGCACTAATATTTTGGATTGAGAACAGAGTGTGGACAAAACAGCATGTACAACAATGAGCCACAAACAAGGAACCAGCAATATAAAACTTGGACCAGGATTCACAAAGGGAATGCAAACTGGGCACAAAAGTTTGCACTGCATTTCCTGGCCACCCGGGTGGGCAACGGAGCTATTCACAGTTGGGATAGCCCAGTGGGCTGTCCAACCATGAATAGAGGCCTGCAGGGGCAGTGCTAACCCCCAAAAAGCAGTGGAATACCCAGTAATGCTGCCCCCACAGTCAGCCAGGAAAATGGCCCCACGGCAATAGCACACAGGTGTTAAAGTGCTATTCATGACTGGAGTCATGCAAATGAGCCCATTGGGCATGCAAGGTGCTAGTGGCCATTAGCATGCCCATTATGGGTTCATTTGCATGCCATTAGTGTGGCAGTGCATTGCCCCTCCCCACCAGCCCATGCTCCACACAGCCGCATTCCCCATAGTCCAGTGTTGCCCTCCTCCCACCCTGATCGTGGACCCTACTGTATGGTAAGAAAACATATTATTCCATAGTGTAGGGTCCCTCCCCAGTCCCCAATCTCCTGATCTCCCACCTTTTGTAATAAAAATGATGTTCCATAGTGTAGGGTCCCACCCCTAATCCCTGATTGCATCGCCTGATTACCCACCCATTAATTAGTGTAGGGCCCCTTCCTGATCACCTAATTACCCACCTGGTAATAAAATAAAACAGGTTTTACATAGCGTAGAGGTCCCTGCCTATTCGACGATCGCTTGATTACCCACCCGGTAATAAAATTAAAGTTTTCCATAGTGTAGTGGTCCCTCCTGGTCCCTGATCACCTGATTACCCACCCAGTTATAAAATAATCTCATTTTCATAGTGTAGTCAGGGTTTTAAATAATTGATTAGCAGTTTTTTTCTTGGGACTATACTAACTGTACAGAAAGTATATAGATTTTCTAGAAGTGGTATGTTTGTTAAACACAGTGAGGCATGAGCTATGCATTTTCACAAAGATTTAGCACTTTTATGAGCAAAACGCTAATCAATTTTTAGAGTTAAATAAATCCCTGGTAGTGGTCCCACTCTGGTCCCCGGTTGCCTGATTAGCCACCTGGCAATAAAATAATCTAATTTCCATAGTGTAGTGGTCCTACTTCAGTCCCTAAGCACCCGATTACCCACCCATTATGAAAATAAATTATTTTCCATAGTGTAGGGCCCCACCCCAGTCCCCGATTGCTTAATCACTGACCCATTAACAAAGTAAATTATTTTCCATAGTGTAGGGTCCCACATCAGTCCCTGACCAATGGGCTTGTAATGTATACTGTAAGTTGTAATTCACAGTTCATTCTGCGGGCAGCAGTGGAGGTGTGAGGAGGGCTGTGCTGCTCGGTGACCGGTGGCCATGCTAGGTGGGGGGAGTGGGGTGGTCTGTGTTTACCGGAGTGGGTGGGGGGATCACTACACTATGGAAAGCTATTCAGTTTAGTATCAGGTGGGTGATTGGGCAACAAGGAGGGACCCTACACTATGGAAATTAATTTTTTTATTCTCAGGTGTGCGATCAGGGACTGGGGTGGGACCCTACACTATGGAAAATTATTTATTTTGTTAATGGGTGTGTGATCAGGGACTGGGGTGGGACCCTACACCATGGAAAATTATTTATTTGGTTAATGGGTTGGTGATCAGGGACTGGGGTGGGACCCAACACTATGGAAAATAATTTATTTTCATAACAGATGGGTATAGATGAGTATCTTACCTTACCTTACAGTATAGAGTCTATCAAATGTCTAGTACTGATTGTATTAGTACTATAGTGTATCATTGTAACTAATCTAATGTGATGTATGACTGACAGTTCTATCCATATTTACTGTACTGAGCCAGTTTGTGACTTATCTCTGTAATTAATCCTGGGTCACATCTGAAAAAGGGCCTACCGAGGTCCAGTGGGCTTACCCGGTCAACAAAATTCAAATAAATAAATAAATACATTGGGTGATCCGGGACTGGGGTGGGAGCAGTATAGTATAGAAATTGGATTATAATTACGGGGTGGGAACCTCAGGCGATTAGGGACTGGGGAGGGGGGTGGGGGCCGTAGTACCTCCGCCAACCACTAGGGTTGCATGGATTACAGCCAGTTTTTTTAGCGGTAATTTTCTCCAAGCAAGGACCTTTGCAAAGGCCCTTGTATGGAGTCAATCCTTTGTGCATGGGATTGTGGGGCTATGCAGGTCCCCCACTTTGCCCAGGCACAAACTTAGTTTGCAGGGACAAACTGGGCTTTGTGAATACCAGCTATTTACATAGCCCAGTTTGCGTCCTGGCAAAGCTCTGTGACTCCTGCCCTTGATATCTTAATGGAGCTATTGCACTGTCCCCTTCCCAAGTACAAGGATATTAACACAAGATTATAAACTGGATACCATCTTGTAATCCCTAGTTTCAAATGGGGGGGAATATTTCATAAAGAAGGGGCAAAGCAGACAAAAGACCTGCTACCAGACTTAGTCCTGGGGACATCCAGTTGGATACTGGAGGAGGAGTGAAGAGTTCTCCATTGATGCTTCATCTTCAGTAGCTCTTTTAGGTAAGGTGGAGGTGTGCCAAACATGAGTTTGTGCGTTATACACAGTACCGGGAATTCTAACTTACAGTACATTCGAAAATGGGCTTAAAAATATAAGCAAGCTGAATGGCTGCCACGTTTACCAGAGGGGTACATTACAGTTAGAGCCCTGGAAAAAATAAGTGCCAGGCATGACAATCCCTTTACTGGTATCCTGGTGCCACGCTGCATTTCAAACATTGATGGCCACCATGTTTCACTCACTTACCAAGAACCGAGTTACTGACCAATCCCCCCCCCTTCCTCTTCACAATCCTTCAGGTCGCTGTTAACTAAAAAAAAAAAAAATACATTTTACAGCATGGCATCTTTTACACAGTACCATCAATCCTCCTATTACTTCATTATCATCCCCCTCTGACTCAGTCACGCCATCTGCCGTTCTCTCACCTCTGCCACCAAGCATTTCTTCCTCGACTCTTTGTTCTCGATGATGGCCGATGTGGTTCTACTCAAAACACTCTCTCTCAACAGCCGCAGTTGGAATCACAATCGGTGCCCTTGTAAAAATGTACACCACTACTGTGTCTGCTGCCCAGCCACACCATACTTCTCACTCTGGTCGGCAACGCCAAACTTCCAAATGGCAAAAAAATGGACTTTTCCAAATCAGACAGAAAACTTTTTTTTTTTTAAGAAAACCAATGATAGAGAGAGGTGTACAACAAACTCCACATCTTGATCTGGAGGTGGTGGAGTGGGGCAGAGGAGTAGAAGAGAATGGTTCTGTGAGTAGGGAGACAACAGAATATGGAACAGCACAGGAAGGAAGGAACTACTTTACAACACAAAGACTTTAACTTAATTTTTACACTATTTTATTCGCTTCTTTTTTAATTTTATTAAATTTCATATTAAAATGTCACAGGCAGCCCATTTTCTAAGCACAATAATACCTTCCAGGATGGCAGTATGGACAATACTGGACCTTTGGGCTATAGGGCCCCACAGCCTGCAGCATTGGGCCTCATTACACCCCGGGTGGTCCAGTATTGCCCAATACTTCCCACCCTATTGGGTATTATTGCTTGCTTCTTGGGGGGGGGATTAAGCAGGGAGAGGACCCAACATTAGCTAGATTCATTTTTTTTTTTTTCTCAATTAGCCTTTCTGCTCCCTGCCCTAGTGTCCATCTCTGCCCTACCCCCATGGCCACTGCTCAGCTCAGTCAGTTGAACCAAACCCCAGATGCCAGCTTACCACTATGTTGCCATGACTGACCCCTCACAGCGAGGGTCTTCAGGGGCAGCCACCTCCACTCCAGAGTCCAAAGTTGGTGGACGAGCTGGTCTTTGTGCTTAGTGGATGGTCGTGCAGGGTCCGAGCATGCCACTAGGCAGGGGCTTGTCATCCTAACAGTGGCAGCATTTCCTCTGCTTTCCCACTCCCATGATGCCAGCATCAATTTGCTGTGTGTGTTTTCAATGGGTGCTGTCACAGCTACAGCATGAATGTCCCCCATCCCCGAACTGCCAAACTGCTGTTCTAGGCACCCCTGCCCCCCCCCACCAACGAGTTCCTCAGAACATGCTGTAGCAGTGACAGATGGTTGGCCTCCTATCTCAGGGAGATCATTGTCCTGCAGGATGCTCAGATTTCCTCCCCATCTACTATCTGGTGATCAGGGATAATTTCCCAAACCAGTTTGTTGGTGTTACATGCCACAGTAGCTGACACGTCAGGCCAGCTACATTTAGCTAGCTTTTAAACCCAGCGACTCCAGGGGTTGGGATGAAGAGCAGCTTGTCACTATCACAGGCTTCAGAGCTGCACACAGCAGAGTTGAAATTAAGTATCATTTATCTGTGGCCCTCCTGATCCTTATTTTCTTAATCTTTAGAACTACAGTACAGTGCTGTCTGCCAGAATCAAGTCCCAGTTTTTGTTGTGATATCATGCAGGATACTGCAGGAACTCAATGTACCCCAATGCAATTTACTCGTTTGTCACACAGTAAACTGTAAAATCTTACACAGAGCACTCGATCACGGTGGACGGCACTGTGATTTGTACAGTAAAAAAAAAAGTGGTGAAAGGAAAGCCAGCAGTGGAACTGAAGCTATTTTATCAATGACAGGCTAGTCATACAGTGCAAACTGGGTGATTACTAGGGAAGGGGAAAGACAGCTATGGAGGCTGAAGCCCACAGTTTATCCATAGGTCAGGTACAATGCAGGCAGGTACAGTACAGATTTTCCGCACCGTGATGAGTGCTGGTGAAAGGTAATGGACTGACAACACTCGAGACTGAAGTTCTCTGTTTATCCACAGGTCAAGTGCAGTGGAGACAGAAGTAAATCAATCAATCAATCAATCATCTTTATTTTACCAGGCAAAACACCATTGAGACATGCTCATTTACAAGGTGGTCCTGGGTGGATCAGAAAAGGTTCATAAAATTGAAGTTTTACGGACACAAATACAACAGACAGAATAGTACAAAGCAAGTAAGCATGAATAATACAAAGCAAGCCACAAGGAAGACAATACAGCTTACCCTCAGATTCTTCTGTAGGAGATAATCACAAATGACTGTGAGTAAATACAAGAGATACACTATGTGAACAAATGATTACAAGTTATTGCATATCAGTTACTACAGAGGATACTATGCATACCCAGTATGGTATATAGGGGTTGGGCTAGGGGAGAGTAGAGGTGGAAGGGGTCTCGAGAGTCACGGGGGGTAAGGGGATGAGGGTGACTAAGGAGGGGAGGGCACAAGGAAGGCTATGGGGAAGGACATGGAGAGGGCACAAGGATGGTTACGGGGATAGGGAGGGAGGGATGGACAGAGGAAGCACTAGGGGTGACCAGGCTAGGTAAGGTAAATAGGGTTCACGGGAAGGACATCTAATTATAACACTCACAGGATTCACTGACCTTACAATGAAACAGTGCCTTAAAGAGAGTCATGCTTAATGGCACTACAAGCTTTAGAGTCTTTTGCAGGTTATTCCATAACACGGGAAGGGCATGGCTTATAGCTGCTGCACCAAAGCATATCCTAGCCTTAGGAACAATCAGGGAAATCAAAGAAAGGCTTCTCAGTTCGTAGTAGCCAGTGGAGGAAACAGGCAGAGAATCAGAAATATATTTGGGCAGTTTGGTGATTATAGTCCTATAGGTCCATAGGACAGCATTCCTCTGGCATCTAAAGCTGAGCGAGGACTAACCAGCCTTGGTGTGCAATGTGCAGTGATGGGTGCAGTATGGTGCTCCTGTAATAAATCTGATCGCCTGATGATAAAGAGTGCCTAGTTTAGACAGGGTGTTGCTAGGACCTTGCTCATAGTAAAATCAGCAGAGTCCAAAAGGGGCATGAAGGACTAGCCTAACCTTTGCTTCTTGTATAAGCAAGTTCTTGATCCTGAAGAAGAGCCCAAGCTTCTGTTTCAGTTTCTTTGCAAGCTGCTCCACAGGAAAGAAGTATTTTGTTTATAAACAGGTCTGATACAGTGTGGGCAGGTGCAGTGCAGGCTTCCTCACATTGATGCATTTTTTTCTGGTGAAGAGTGAGGTACTAGCAGTACTGGAGAAGGAGCCCTTTGTTTTGTCCTCACCAGCACCAAATCCATCACAGTGTGGGCAAGCCGACGATATACCTGCCCACACTGTACATGACCCTGTAGATAAACAAAAGGACTTTAGGCTCTGTGTCATTGGTTTTGAGAAGGCAGTTGGAGCTGATGGGTGGAGCTCAAGACTGTGAATCAAGAAAGCCAGGTTTAGATCCCATCAGAGCCACTTACTGACCATGTGACCTTGAGCAAGTCACTTGACCTGACCTCCATGTGTGTTTTTTGTTCCAACTGTACAACTAAATAGAAATAGGACTGCACTGAGATGTCACAGCTCACTTGGGCTGTTTCAGAGGAAATAATGTTTTTGAAAATTATGCCAGACACAGATTTCACCAATAAAGCGTGCTTGAATAAACACCAGTAACAAACTTACACTTAGGGGTAACCGTGAGGAGGGTCAACACTACTGTTGAGGGGAAAGACAGTACCTTCAACACACTGACACGACAGAAAACATTAACAGTGCCCTCTAGTGCCAATGACAGCAGTACAGTACAGGGACTACTTTACATTAAATATTTTATTCATTAAAATGGATTATTTGTGTTAGTTTGTTCCTTTTTTTAAACTTTATTTTATTAGTTCTATATGTAACTCGGACACCGTGTCCCAATGTGCTACTACCCCTGCCTTGTGGGCCCATAAATAAGGTTGAGGGGCCTAGGTTCCTATTCTGATATTGAAAAACTGGTTCTTTCCCATAGATAACATAACTGCGTAGGGCCTCCACCCAGAGTATACTTTTAGTGGGCTAGATAAAACCTGCTACAATCCCCCTGGGATGTTGTACCCACCCACATTACAATATTACAACCCCACACATGGACTTCTTACCAAAACCCCCAATTTCAACATTTCAGGAATTAAAGGTTCACTCTAATAATATGCTCACAAAACACGACTTATAAAAACAAGTAAACAACAATTTGTTTACAAGAGGTGAGGATTAGGAAGGGTAAATTGGAAGCAGAGGTTAAATCATACTAAGGATCATACTAAGGAAATTTAAGGAGCAATAAAGGTGAAAGCCCGTGAGTTGCTCCTATTAGTTACTATAGAATTGTAGATTGCTACTAGAGAGAAAGAATCTGTCTAACCTGTTTTTGAAAGAATTTTTGGTATCACTAATAATTGCAGATGTGGGTAATGAATGTCATGGGTTTATAATTCTTTGTGAATAATAGTATGCTCTCCTTTTTGATTTAAATTTGTACTTAGCCAATTGAAGAGAGTATCCTCTTGTATTAATGGTAACCTGTTTGAATTCAAGCCTGCAGTCTGACATGAGAGATTTCAATATTTTCACTGATTGGCATTTTAAATTGGTATTCTTGGCATTGCAATCAAAATAATCTTTTTGCATGTTAACCTCTGAGGATATACTATGGTATCCCTAAACACAATATCCTGAGTCTTGGGATACCGACCTCACTGGTCCAAAATACATGCTCCCGAATCAATCAGATGCCCGACAATACAATGTCCGGCATCTGTTGAAAAATAAAAAATACAATTTGGGGGGACTTTGCCCCCCAAACCACCCATGTGGGGGACCCCACCCCCGTAAATAAAATAACCTAACTCCGAGGGGGAGTGAACCTCAGAGTTACAAAAAATTTGTTACAGGGTAAAAAAAATAAATGGACACAGCACAGAACAGAACTTGGGCCTCCCAGGGCATGCTGGCCAAGCTGCCAGTGGTTTCACCATCAACACCACCCGAGCAGCTTGGCCAGCCAGGATTTGAAACCCATCAACAGGGGATAAGGTAGCAAGCAGTCACATCGGCTACCTTACCCTGTAAACATCCACTGGGTTTGCTACTGCTGGAATTCTCACTATCCAGATACTGAACCAACAGGCAATACTGCCTGGGCAGGTCAGTGCTGGGATAACAAGACTCAGCAGAACATAAGGGTACCACCTCCGATGGTATCAGAATTTAACTGGGCTGTCTAACTAGCTGCTCAAGATGGTAAAACATATATGCCCAATACCCACACTGGTACCAGTCCCAGACTATTATGGAACCCTGCAATTCCACACATTAAGTTTTAGGTGCAGGCCTGATAAAGTTGCAGCTGAGATGGCTGGCATTGCAGCTGGTTGGGGCCCTTAGAGGAAAATCAAGTCAGCATGCTTTCTTTCATTTAAACAATAATGGCTGATCTTGGAAAGCAAAACTTTAAACTTTAACACTCTAGCCTGACGTTTGTACATAGAAGAACTGGAGTTAACTATTTGCAGCTTCTCATATGGTAGCAGAGAATGACTCTGTCTATTCACTGTTTTGAAGTCATCATTGCTGTAGAGAAACTATAGCTGAAGTGCAGCCGAAGTTTTGGCTGACCTCTCTTTACCAGGCTCTTTCATCTTGGAACTTCTCGGCTTTGGATGGTTACCCCCTCTGTCTGGGCTTGCAGTCACATTCTGGAACAGACCAGGTCAGGACCGGGGCCAGCACACTTCAGACCCCACATCTAGGCTATGCCCCCATGGGGAAGCGCATATGACAGTGCATAGCTGGCACACTACCAGGCTGACTCCCAGGCCAATCTGGAAAACAGTCTCTTGTATTCAGCACATTCTGGTTGCTTTAAGTGGTTACAATCCCTTCAACCATGTACCAGTGTGGCAGGCATGGTCCTTTTAGCTTTCAAGTCACAGTCTCTCAATATGGGTGCTTTCCCTAGGGCAAAAGAGGATGCAAACTTGCACTGTCTGTTTCTCTTAACCCATTCACTTAACTTGGCTGCTCCAGCCAGACAATTAGCTCAACTGCTGTGGCTTTTTAGAAGGCACAGTCTTTCAGACAAAATCTCTTGCTCTCTTTCCAAAGCAGAACAGGAGCCCAAGGTGTGACTCCTAACCAGGGTAGCACTTTACTTGTCAGTAATCCACTTTCTCAGATGCTTCTCAAAGCACAAGACACACTGTCAAAGTCCCTCTTGGCTATGCTGGTATTTGTAGCTCCAAATTGGACATTCACAGTCCTTGCAGGCAATGCCAGGAAAAGCTCCAACATCAGGATATTCCCCTTACATTCCTGTAGGCACTTTTAAACAGTCACATCAAACATTCTCAAACACTAGACCCTTCTTTGGTCACTTGCAACAAGTGCCCACTCTATACAAGGCAGTGATGAAATGCAGGGTGCAGACAGAACTTGAGCACCTCCTGGCTTTTGGGCTTCTTGGCTCCAAGGAGCTCTCTAGAGCATTTGTGCATTTTAGTAGAAGTTTACTCACTCAGGTGAAGCTTGCAGCTCTCCCTCATCTGAAGTCACAGATTTCATCAGCACTCTCACTGCTGAGGCAGAACATTCATGCAGCTCTCTCACAACTTCAGGCAATCTTGTAGCAGCTCTCACACAGCTGATGATATTTCAGTTTTCTCCCACATTTTTCCAAAAATGTGGAAAGGCAAAATGCCAGCCCTGAAGGACAATATCTGGCAACCCCCATGCCAGCAATTCCAGTTCCTTGCAGCCACTTTCTCTCAGGAAAATAGAGACCCCCTCCTCATGGAGGGGCTCCCACTGAACACACTAGGCCCTTTCTCTTTGGCAGAGGGCCAGAGCTCCCCCTCCCTATGGAGGGGCTCATGCCGAACTGACTCAGCCAGAAAAGTCCCTTGGGTTTTGGGAGCTCTCTGAGGCTCCTGATTGGCTGAATCCCAATGTCTGTCTTGAAAATGAGTATTCATGAGGCTCCCTCAACACCTGATAGGCTCCCTGTTTGAGTGCCTAAATTTAGTCCTTGCTTTTCTCCCACAAGTCCTTGGCACTGTCCCATGAGTCTCTGGCAAAGTCCCAAAAGTCTTTGCAGTAAATCCTGGCTTTCTGATTGGCTAACAGGTTGCAAATATGGCTGCCAGTATTCACGGTCCCCATGCAGTCCATTGTAGTCCAAACAGCAAAGTTCTGGTGCAGCCAGTACATGTATTTTTTATTTACATTAGCCCCACATTGATGTAGCACATACTTTGCTCTTATAAATGCTGCCATGACTAAACATTTTACTGCAGTCCTTAGCCTGTCACTGCTGCCGAAATGTACAGGCCCCTGGCAACAGATAGGCTTCTCATTAATATTCATCAGGTTCCTTCTTAATATTTATGAGCCCTCAAGTGCTCATTATTGGCGCTCTTTATTTACAATATTCAGAGGGCTCTCTTGGCCCATGTCCAGGTCACCATTCCTCACTTGGCCTTGACTGGGACCACCAGTAAGCCATTTGTTTGACCACAATCAAGGTCGGTAACTGAAGCACACTTCTGCGCATGCATGAGCTGCCAGCCAGCTGTGAAGCGTGTTACGGAAAAGCTGGCAGCTCCACAATTGCTCTTTAAGTCCATTAGGGGCAAAAATTAAACACAGGGGCTGTTTGATGGCCCTTAGGACACATGCAAACTCAGGTCAGTGGAGGTGAGATTCAGGGTGAAGATCGGGGGCCACCACAGGTATGGGAGGCAAATTGGGAGAACAGGGCAAATATAAAGTAAGCCCCATAGGGAATTACATATAAGAACTTCTTACAAACATTTAGTCGCAACTGCCAATTAATAGAAAACTGATACCAAATCATACTTATCATAGGGTACAAGATATCACAGTCCAGGGTTTGTCTACATTTGAGGGCTATACACAGTAAAATAAGCTTTACTTCCATGTTTTTAACAGCATAAGCCTGCTTTGCCATACCAGACCTGGGCCACTAACAACATAAATGTAGTGTCACATAGTGCTAAACAGCTCTAAAAGCTGTGGAGGCCAAATAGAACAAAGTATGAAAATGCCAAGATAATATGCATTAGCCATGAGTCCTTAACATAGCACTGTAACTTTATGAGCCTCTTTAATATTGAAGACACCCACCCAACCACAGTTGATATTTAAAAATGACTAAAATCTTTTCTAAGTGCAAAATATCCTCCAGGATGGGTGGTGTGGGCAATATCCACCCTTCCAGGAGCTATAATGCCCTCTGCCTGTGGCACTGAGCCTCATTAATGGGGGGAGGGGGTAAGTCCAGCACCACCCACTGTGTCTCATATTACTGCTTGCTTAACACACACTCTGGAGTGGATTGTTGCACTTATAAAATGGCTCACTGATTTTACGGATTCTATATAAACAGCAACATATTGAATATAATTTAGTTAACATTATCATCTGCTTAAACACATTTTAAATAGCAACATTATATACATGAAACTGACTCTTTTTTTTTGTGGGCAGTGAGATGTTTTTGCCTTGATAATGAGATCTGGCACCTGGCCATGTATCTCTAGCCTTTTTTTTTCCTAACTCTATTAATGTACCTGTGGTTTTGGTGGGGGATAACCCCACTTTTACCCCATTTTCCACCCACCCTCTGTAAACTATACTGACAGCCTATTTGCTTGGGCTGTGGTGGTGGCTTGCCATCCTCCCCATAGTGGAGCCCCTCTCAGGAGGGGACAGGGGAAACACCAAAATCACCAGATGGCCTGGCTAGTCGTTTTCAAGGTTGGGCGCCTGAGAGGCTGAGGGTGCCCAGAGTTAATGTTGCTCAGCCATGGGGTATTTTATTTTGTTTGTTCTTGGAGTGTATCACCTCCAGTCTCTGCAGCTGCTGGGATGCCAGGCTCACTACCTCCTGACCACTGCCAAAAGGCAACCTATTGCCAGGTGCCTTCTTAGGAGAATCGCCTACTGGCAACTTGAACCTCCTCCACCCAAGCTTGCCTTCTGATGAATCAAGCTCATTCCTTTACCCATGTCATTGGCATCATGAGCAACATGGCTTCTGAAAAGAGCATATCACTGACACTGCCAGGCTGAATTCACTGATGCCATCTACCACGCTATGGACAAAGGCCTTGTAACAGGATCTGTGTTCATGGACTTGACCAAGGCCTTCGACCTGGTCGACCACAAGTTACTAATAAACAGGTTACTTGATCTTGATCTCAGGCTGCCTGCGCTCGCTTGATTCAAAGACTACTTGAGCCACCGAAAGCAGGCTGTAAAGATAGGAAACACACTATCTGGAGTAAAAAACATCACCGATGGTGTCCTCCAAGGTTCTTTTCTAAGCCCTATCCTTTTCACCATCTTCATAAACAACCTGCCCACAGTTTGTAAACCCACACATACTCCCTCCTTATGCCGACAACACTGTTCTTTTCACTCACAGTAATGTTGCTGATGTTATCAACCAATCGCTCAGCTCCTGTCTTGCCAGGCTTCAGAACTGGTTTTGTTTATGAGAAAATGGTCCTTAGCCTCCCTAAAACTCAGTCCATGGTTTTTGGTACTAACACAACCTAAACAAGTTACCCCCCATGTTCTGCATCCTCACAGACCACGGTTCACCCCGGTAAAGACTATGTCCTTCAAGTACCTCAGTGTTCATCTCAATCCCACACTACATAGAAACATAGACTTTGATGGCAGATAAGGACCGCTTGGCCCATCTAGTCTGCCCATTTCCCTACCTACAGGATAGGCCACAGATCCTAGTTAACCAACAGCCTATTTCTTCCTACCCCCCACAAGAATTGCCTTATGTCTGTCCCATGCATTCTTGAATTCTTCGACAGTTTTAGACCCCACAACCTCCTCAGGAAGGCTGTTCCATGCATCCACTACCCTCTCTGTGAAATAATACTTCCTCACATTGCCTCTGAACTGCCCCCTCTCTATCTTTAAATTGTGTCCCCTTGTTTCTATGTAGTGTGGGATTGAGATGAACACTGAGGTACTTGAAGGACACTGTCCTTTGAACTCCATCTCCAGCATAGCACCTCACTCCTTCACCAGAAGTTAGGTTCACTCTACAGAGTTCTCCAGCTCTTAACACCTGTTGCTAGAATCCATATTGCAATGGCAAATCTTGTACCTTTCTTTTGACTACAACTTCGTTGTCGTTGATGCTGCCAGCAAATCTATATCACAAGCAAGCATTTGTCAATGCCGAATGTTTGCTTGCTGGTATTAGCATTGGAAATGCAGGAGTTAGATGCAGAATAGGAATGGCAGTGAAGTATTGAACTTCACACCCACCCCATCTCCACCCTGCAGAGACGGATAGGCATTGGGGCATGTGTTTGGGTCATCACCGATGACATTCATGCCATGTCACCTCACCCTATCCTGCAGACACCGACATGTGTTGAGGTGTGCCTTGGGGTGTTCGGCTTTACAGTCACCCCATTCCATAAAGACATACATTGAAATGGGTGCAGTATAGGAGAATGGGATGAACTCTGGGGCTGAAGAGTCCAAGGCACACCTTGATGCTTGTCACTGGCTGGGGGTTGGGGTGGGATGGCATGAGCATTACAGTCGGCAATCCAAAGGCACACCCCTGATGCCTGTCAGTCTGTACAGGGTGGGGCATTATGGTTAGAAACCCTAATGCCCCTTGTTGGTATTTGGACTACAAATTTTCAATATGGCCTTTTTGTGACCCCACCTCATGAAAGCATTTGGAACCTCTTCTCATGAAGAGTGGCAGTGTGATTTTGTTAATGTGTCCCGAACTTTGAGTTTCCACAGTGACTGTGCCATTCTGCGCCAGATGTATGAAAAATAACAGATCGGGCAGGATGTGAAGAATGACAGCTATGCCACCCATAGGGAGGTGTGAAGGGATGACAGTGTTGAAAATCTGTAGTGGAAATCTTAATGCTCGCGCTTCTGAGCATATGTGGAAACTGCATAACACAGTCAGTTAGTGGAATTATTTCACCAAATTTTCAACATAGGCATTTTGTGACCTCTGCTCATGAACACTGTCACTAAGATTTTCTTAATCAGTCCATAACACTGATTTACCACAGAGACTGTGCTATTCTGCGTCAGATGTGTAAATGCAAATTTTGGTAAAGATATGAAAAATGACAGCTGTACTGTTCATAAGGAGGTGTGAAAAAATGGCAATGTTGAAAATCTGGAGTGAAAATTTTACAAATGAGTGAAATTCCGAGGGCACGTGGAAAATGCACAATGTACGCTCGTAACACAGTCATTTTATGGACTTTTGTCACTAAATTTCCAGCATAGACATTTTAGCACCTCTGCTCATGAACAGTGTCACTGTGATTTTTTTAATCTGTCCCAAACACCGACTTTCCACAGTGACTGCGCTATTGTGTGCTGGAAGTGTGAAAAAATATTTTGGTCAGGTTGTGAAAAATGACAGCTGTACTGTTCATAAGGAAGTCTGAAAAAATGCAAATGTTGAATATCTGGAGTGAAAATATTACAAATTTGAGAAGTTACAAGGATGCGTGAAAACTGCACAAAGCACACTTGTAATAGTCATTTTATGGACTTTCGTCACCAAATTTTCAACATAGGTATTTTAGGACCTCTGCTCATGAACATTGTCACTGTGATTTTCTTAATGTGTCCTGAACACTGATTTCCCACAGTGACCGTGCTATTCTGTGCCGGAAGTGCGAAAATACATTTTGGCCAGGATCTGTAAAATGACAGCTGTATAGCACATAAGGAGGTGTGGAAAATGCCAATGTTGAAAATCTGGAGTGAAAATATTAAATTCGCGAAGTTATGAGTGTGGGTGGAAACCGCACAATGCACGCTCGAAAAACAGTAAGTTTTTGGATTTTTTTCATCAAATTTGCAACACAGGCTTTTTGAGAGCCCATCTCATGAACAGTGGTGCCAGCATTTCGTTACTCGGTCCCGAAAGGTGATTCCACGCAGTGACAATGAAATCACCTTTCGGGACAGAATAATGCCAAGACAGTGACTGAATTCATGAGGAGGGGTCCCAATAACCCCATGTTGAAAATGTGGTGCCCAAATTCCCAAAAATGCCCGAGATATGCACCAAAGTTGAAAAAAACCCTATTTATGCCATTATACAGCTTACTGGCATTTCTTCAGTTGGTGGTCAGCTTTGAAGAGTGCAGATGTATTCCGGTCCACAAGATCGTCACGACGGGCTCCGGAGGTAAGTATGGGTGAGGGAAGGTAGTAAAAGCAGGGTGGGTGCGGTTGGGGGGGGACCTGACTGGTGTGGGACTGTTTCCTTTCTTCCAGGGACAGAAAAAAACCAAAAGACATTGCAGTAAGGTGTTTTTTTTTGCAGGTTTCTTTTCAGCACACTGGGGTGGGCTCCCAGTTTGCCACCTGCCTTTTTGGAGTGGGGGGACTTAAGCTAATGGGGATTGGGCCCCCGTCAGCAAAGAACAACTGTTTGGGGGGCATGATGCCAAGGGGTTTGGGCACCTGCCTCAGCACACAACAAATGGGGTGGGGGCATTATGCCAACAGGGGGATTGGGCACCCCAGTTAGTAGACTTTCCCTCCACTGCCATGTTTATGGACATGTTACACCAGGCAAGGTACCACCCTGCAATGACGGGTCACTCCCTCATTGCAGCAGGATGGCTGACACTGCAATGATGAGGCAGTGGCCAAATTGTTTCAACTTGGTGGCACTTATGCAGAACCAGTGTCATCAGGACACAGGGCCTGCATTGAGTGAACAGTGCCAAGTCCACAAATGCAGTGCCTGTGTTGGCTGCCACAGTGCTGCACCTCCGCGACCCGCTTCACTCTTAAGCTGCCACATCATGTTTCTTGCGCATGCACAAGCAAACATAAAAAAGTATACTTTATACTAAAAAAACAAGAAAATTCGCCTTAGGCAGTAGGTCTAATGCCCACCACTGTCTGGCCTTAAATTCTCTAAACTGGTTTCCTCCTGACCTCAAAGCTGACCTGACACTCTCCACATTTGTCAAGAAAACCTTGCAATCTAGGGCCCTTGCTTACCTACAAACATAAATCTCATTCAGGGATCTTCCCTCATCCCACTCTGCCTCTAATAACAATCTCGTAGTCCTTGTATTTTGCACCAACTTGGGATAATGCTCCTTTAGTTGCCGAGTTGCTTCTATTTGGAACTTCTTAACCCCTCCTGTCAAAAACTCCTCAGCTCTCTCAGCCTTTACTAAGCTCCTAAAAGCACATTATTCCTCATCTTGAGCCTGTAACTGCTTCTACTAATCCCCCCCCCATGTGCCTACCTACCCTAACAAGATATACAATTTTTTTTCATGAATTTTCACTTGTTGGAGTTAAACCATTGAGCAAGCTCATTTGAAATGGTGCCCCTTAGTAGACAATTACAAACAATAAAGACTTATTACAACACGTTTTACAATACATTATAACAAATAAACAATCACGGACAATAAAACCATTCAGTACAGTTAATCATAAAATTGACCACAACAACATCTAATCTGGCTATTGATGTTATCCACAAACCAATGTTTTACAGCATTTATTGGCGACTTAGTATTAATCAAAACTTACGTGATAAATTATTACAACAGAAAAGGACCATCTGACTAAAGAAATGCATTGACCTTCATGTTTTGGTTATAGAAAAAGACAAATCATGATAAATTGAATTCCTAAGTGACAAGTTTACCTTCCTTTCCTGCAGTTTAACTATTAGGTAGTCTGGTACTTTACCCAATCCACTTTTGTAAGCTAAAACAAATTTGTGTAAATGATGTCTATCCGTAAGGGATATCCAACCTAAACATTTATACATACTACAATGTTGAGTTTCTTTTGGAAATTTCAAGATCAGTTTGGCCAGTCAGTTACATAATATATCTAGTTTTTGTAGTTAACTTTTGTTAGAATAGCTGTACAAAACATTGCCATAGTCAAATAAAGGAAAACGCTGAGTTTCAACTATTTTTTTAACAGTTTGGCTACCCAGTGTTGATTACGGTATATAAGCCCCACTCTCCTGTCAATCTGTACAACATGTTTGTCTGCAGGAACACAGCCAGAACACAGAGAGTCCAAACAATATCCTAGATACGTATAGGAGTCTACCTGTTCCAAATGTGCTCCTTTAACATTCAGATTGCCAAATCTCTGCCGCTCAGAGTTTTAGCTGTGGTTGCAAACAGCATACACTTAGTTTTACCTATATTCATTTTAAGTTTAGATCTTCCAAAGTAAGCCTGCAAACCATTGAAATTAGCTTGCAGTCTACTCTGTGTGGCAAACTATGCCACTGCCAGTCAGATGTACAGAGATAAAAAAATATAACACCATATATGTATACATGTCACAAGAATGCCAGTGTTAAGGAAATATCTCATAGGATGGTGAGAGAGACTGGATTTCTTTTAAAATGGTTGAACTTACTCTGATCTGAGAGGAACCAGCTGGCTTTCCAGGAAGCTGACAATTTCTTGTCAAAGGCTTGGGGGTAGCTGATCAAAGGGTATTTCTCTGGGTAACTAACTGAGGGAAAGAAAGGTAAATAAAATGTTCAGGACATAGCCCTTTTTCACCTCAAAGGCAGGATGCTTTGGTCCCAGGAAACTGTAATGGTATATTGCCTTTGATGAGATGAAAGGAAAGGAAAGGACAGAAATATCCATTCTGGCAGGGTATTGTGAATTCTCTTACAGTTGTCATAATTGTCAGGGAAGAATGACATCACAAGGTAGCCGGAAAATTGTGTTGTTGGGAAAGCACAAGAGTGACATCTACTGGTCTAAAATGTTAGGACAGACCAGGGATTCTGACACTATATAAAGAGCTTGAAAACCAGGAGCGCACTGTCATTTTGCTGAGCATCTGCAATGGATAGTCTTCTCCTGACACACAAGAAGCAAGACTGCTATCAAAGGAAACTGAAACCTTCATTTACTTTTCCTGGACTTCAATCCACTACAAACTTAAGGTAGAACTTAGCTAACAATTTTAAGGTGGGTTTTTTTGTATGTACATGTCCACTTTTTATTTGTGTTATTCTGTGACCAAATTGATCAAACCTTTTTGTTGTAATGTACGATGATTATTTAATTATTTAGTAAAAACATTTGCTTTGTTTAAGAAACCTGCCTGAGTGAGATTTCTATATTGCATGTGTGATTGTGGGATGTTTCAGTAATAATCTATGACTAAACTGTTATTGCTAAGTGGTGACATCATAAGTTACCAAATTGAACAAAGAGTCTGAAAAGGGAAAGACTGGATAAAGATAGGGGAATATCAAAGTCTCAAGGAAGGGTCTGTGGGGATTTGAACCAGGTTATTGCACCCCTTGTGGGAGAAGACAGAATCAGGGTTACGGCATTACCCCAAAGAGGTTGTAATGCCTGGATCTTCCCCCTTTGTGTACAACCAAGAACGGTTCCTATTTGGCTACAAGACTCGAGACTAGTATTGTACCCTGATCCAGAGTAAAGAGGGGACCCTGGGACTTTGTGGAGTGTGTTCAGTTGTGAATCCAGCAAGCACTATAGAAGGATACAAAGAGTGTATCCCCTGTTTTCCCCCTTCCTGTCATGGATTACACTTAGGGGTGGGCACTGTGAATTCAGTGGACCTGACCCTCAGGAGTGGGCTTGTGACACACTGTACCTCTGACAGTAATGGTGCAGCAACATAAAGAATTTTATCATCGGCATATAAATGATTTGCCATACCAGGCACACTTTTTACAAGATCTTTTAAATAGATCAAATACAATAACAATCCAAGGACTGAACCCATGGGACTCCTCGGACTACTGGCAGCGGTGAAGATTCCACACCATTTACAGCAGTTAATTGCATCCTTGCTTGAAAGTATGAACAAAACCATTTCAGGGCTACTCTACTAACCCAGGAATGCAGGAAGGTGGCAGCAAAAGCCAACAAGATGCTGGGGTGTATAGCGAGAGGTATCTCTTCCAGGAATTGGGAGGTGATCCTTCCCCTGTACAGGTCACTGGTCAGACCGCACCTGGAATACGGAGTGCAGTACTGGTGCCCATTCCTAAAGAAAGACATCAGATTATTAGAAAAGGTACAGTGCAGGGCGACAAAGATGACCAAGGTTTGAAGGGTATATCCTATGAGGACAGGCTGGCAAGCTGAACATGTATTCACTGGAGAGGAGGGATGGGGGGATATGACTGAAACTGTTAAATACTTAAAGGGGATTAACAAAACTGACACAGAGAGGATCCTCCAGTTTAGAAGTGGGAGGGACATGAGAGGGCATAAATTGAGATTGGTGGGGGGAAGATTCAGGAGAGAAATCTGGAGACACTTTTTCACTGAATGGGTGGTGAATAAGTGGAATGCCCTGCCTGAGGAGGTGGTATCCTGTAGTATGGTGGGGGGTTTAAGAGGGGAGGGACACAGTAGGGAGTGGTAAGTAAGAGGTGGGGGAGGGTGGGACAGCTGCAAGTTGAGAGGTTAACTGCACAATCAAGCAGACTCGATAGACCGTTAGGCCTGTTTCTGCTGGTATTTTTGTATGTTCATATGTTCTGCAAACCTATGTAGAAGGATTTGGTTGTCAACTGTGTTGAAGGCCTTGGAGAGGTCAGCAAAGATGGCCCCTGTTAACTGATCTGAGTCCATAGCTTTGTTGATGTTATCCAAGACCCTCGACACAGAGACCACAATACCATAAGTTTTGCAAAATTGTGACTGGTATTTATCCAGTAGGTTGTTTTTATATAAAAAAATCAGTTAAAAGCATAGCCAGTGTCCTTTCAAATAACTTTGAGACTAGAGACAATAAGGATATAGGGCGGTAATTTGTTAAACGACCAAGGCTGACCCCCTTGAATATAGGGACAACCCTGGCCAGTTTCCACTCCTGTGGAACCACCCTCTCAGACAAGGACCAATTGAACATGCCATTCAGCAATCTGTAATGCAGAGTATTTTAAAAGTGAGGCAGTTAAACCATCTGAACCACAGCCTTTTTTGGTTTTCAATAATTTCATACACCTCACATGGGGTCTCTTCCTCTCCTTTCTGGACTCCAAGAATAACTAAGCTAGGATCAGAGTTGCCAAAAAAGTTCCCAGGCTCAGCAAAATGCTTATTAAATTTATCAACACTTACCTCCCCACCTGTTTTCCTTTTTCCTCTCTTTTTCTCTCTCTAGTGACTGCTACCCTTTTTCTCTTCCTCTCTCCCCTCTCCCACTTCTGCTCTTACTCTCTCAAGTGACCGCAACCTCACATGCAACAGCAATGTTACCCGCCTTTGTTTCTTTCAATCCAGTGTATGTAACTCTATGATAAGCTCCAAATATCCATCCCCTTTTCAAATGTATTGTAACTCTATCAAATTCATGTATAGTACTACACCACTGTTTCTTTTAGGTGTCCTCTATTGACACATTGTACTTCCTCTTTTGCCTGTGCTGCTGCACAAGGGTCGTGCCTGAAAAAGGCACTCAATACCAGTGAACTCAGCTGGTCAACAAAGTTAAATAAATAAATAAATGAGCAGTCGTGCTACAGCTGTGCCAGTGGGCTGTCCCTATCTTTAGCTTTTTAATGCACTCTCAGCCAGTGAGGTTTCAGAATGTCATGGGTGGGCCCCATGAACAACATTTAAAACGGGAATGTTCCACTTTTGAGACAGGAGTGTCCATTTTTTTTTAAATAAATGTGCATTCAGCAGCCCAATGGCCAGCGGGAGTGCATTATGCAGTCATCAGTGGAGTAGGGTGCTGTGGCAGGAGGGAGCAAAGTAGTGGGAAAAGGTTCTGGGAGAATATAAAGGAACTAAGTGGTAAGTCCGCCACCCCTCCTCCCTCCATGCTGATTATTGATGGGGCTCCCATCCAAGACCCTAGCAAGATAGCGAATGCTTTCAATACATCTTTCTCTGACCTCAGTGCTATCCTCCCCCCTGACTTCTCTCCATCTAACGGTCAGTCCCCCCCCCCTCCTTGTGCTCCACCTCTTCACTTTAGGACAATCTCCCTAGTGTGGCCCGGACCTACCTCTTCATGTTCCTCAGTAAAACAGAGTGGTGATTCCCTTGATGCAACACTGCTCTCCTTAATGCTTGACGCAGTACTGACACCCCTAACTAAAGTACTCAATATGACTCTGTGGCTATGGCAGTTCCCTTCCCTGTGAAAAAGGGTGGTTATTACCCCAGTACAGAACAAGCATTTGTCAATGCCAAATGTTTGCTTGCTGGCATTGGCAGTGGTAGTGTAGAAGTTACAGAGCTGCGTAATAGGAATGGCAGTGAAGTATTGAACTGAAGCCAACCCCACCACCACCCTGCAGAGTGACAGGCATTGGGGTGTGCCTTTGGGTCGTCAGGCATAACGGTCACGCCATTTCACCACACCCCACCCTGCAGACACTGACAAGTGTCACGGTGTGCCTTGGGGTCTTTGGCCCTTATGCGCACCCCATTCCATCAGGAAATACAGTGAGATGGGTGCAGTATAGGAGAATGGGGTGAACTTTGGGACTGAAGAGTCCAAGGCATACCTTGATGCCTCTCACTGGCTGCAGGGTGTGGAATGGTATGAGCATTATAGGCAAGAATCCCAAGTGACACACCTGATGCTTGTCATTCTCTACAGGGTTGGACGTTATGGTTGGAAACCCTAATACCTCAGGCATTTGTTGGTATTTTCACTCCAAATTTTCAACATGGTTTTTTTTGACCTCACCTCATGAACAGTGGCAATATCAGTTTGTTAGCCAAAAGCTGCTTATGCACAGCGACTATGGCATTTAGCACCACAGGTGCAAAAACATTCCGAACAGGATGTAAAACATGACAACTGTACTGTTCATGGGGAGGTGTAAAGAATGGCAATGTTGCAAATCTGCAGTAAAAATATTAAAAAAACTGGTGAAGTCACTAGTGTGCATAGAAACTGTGCAACGCACACCCGTAATGTAATTAGTTTGGGGAATTTTTACAGCAGATTGTCAACACAGGCATTTTGGGACCTCCGATCATGAACAGTGTCACTGTGATTTTCTTTATCTGTCCCGAACAATGATTTCCCACAGCAACCACAGCATCTCGCGCCTGAAAGTGTGAAACACATTTCGCCATGTTGTGAAAAGTGACAGCTGTACTGTTCATAAGGAAGTGTGGAAAAATGCCACTGGTGAAAATCTGGACTGAAAATATTACAAAATCATGAACTTACGATGGTCTGTGGAAACTGAGCAATGCTCACTCGTAACACAGTCATTTTATGGACTTTTGTCACCAAATTTTCAACATAGCCATTTTAAGACCTCTGCTCATGAACAGTGTAACTGTGATTTTCTTAATCTGTCCCAAACATTGCTTTCGCACACCGACTGCACCATTGTGCGCTACATGTGCGAAAACACATTTTGGGAGACATGTGAAAAATGGCAACTGTACCGTTCATAAGGAAGTGTAATAAAATGGCAATGTTGAAAATCAGGAGTGAAAATATTGAAAATTCGCAAACTTACGAGAGTGCGTAGGAACTGTGAAATGCACGCTCGTAAAACAGTCATTTTTAAGAATTTTTTCACCAAATTTTCAACATAGCCATTTTAAGACCTCTGCTCATGAACAGCATCACTGTGATTTTCTTAATGTGTCCCATACATTGATTTCGCACACCGACTGCGCCATTGTGCGCTACATGGGGAAACATGTTTTGGGTGAGATGTGACAAATGACAGCTGTACTGCTCATAAGGAAGTGTAATAAAATGGCAATGTTGAAAATCTGGAGTGAAAATATTGAAAATTTGCAAACTTACGAGCATGTATAGGAACTGCGCAACGCACGCTCATAAAAGTCATTTTTGAATTTTTCCACCAAATTTTCAAAATAGGCTTCTTGAGAGCCCACTTTATGAACACTGGCAGTGTTGTTTCATTAATCAGTCCCAAAAGTTGATTTTGTGCAGCGACTGCAAAATTACCCTTTGGGCCCGAATAACGCCATGACAGTGACAGCATTCATGAGAAGGGGTCCCAAAAACCTGATGTTGAAAATTTGGTGCAAAAATTCCACAAAATGCCTGAGATATGCAGCAAAGTTGAAAAACCCCTATCTATCCCATTATACAGCTTACCGGCATTTCCTCAGTTCGCGGTCGGCTTTGAAGAGTGCAGACGTGTTCCCAGTCCACGAAGATCGTCGCCGAGGTCGGAGGTAAATATGGATGGGGGTGTGTGGGGAGGCAGGGTGCACAGTGGTGGGTGCGGTTGTGGAAGGGGGCTTATTTGCAGTTTTTTTTTTTTTAAATGACTTACTGCGGACGCTTGCCACGCTTGGGTGGGCTCCCAGCTGCACAAGGAAGGGGCTGGTTGGGGGCATGGAGCCGACAGGGATTGGGCACCGCCATCGGCCATAGCATCTGTTGCCATGCTGGGGTGGGCTCCCAGTGTGGCACCCTGTACTCTGTGGGGGAGGAAGACAGTGGAGCCGGCCGAGGGAAAGGGCACCCGTCGGCTATGCGATGAGTTGCCACGCTGAGGGTGGGCACCAGCGTGGCATTGGGAAGGCTTTTGGGGAGCGAGCACTGCTGATGGGGGATTGGGCACCCTGGGCCGCTATACAGTGTGCGTAGTGCGCCTGGTATGTGCGTGTGTGTGTGTGTAGGGGGAGTATGATGAGCAGGCGATATCTTATCGCTGCTCACTGGAAGCGTAGTTCTCTTTCAACTGTACTCCACTGCATTTTGGAGCTGTCACAGACAGCTCGAGCAGGCATTGGAGAACTGCGGCCGTGCATGCAAACACGCTGCCTGAATTGGAAGAGGGCTGCCACACCTCCGAAAACTTGGATGATGGCACTATGTTTCTTGCACATGCATGCAAGCAAACATAAAAATGGTGATCGTACCTCTAGTAGTAACTATAGGCTCATTTCCATCCTTCCTCCCCTCTCAAAAGTGCTGGAAAAAATTGTTGCTGAACAGCTTACTGAATACTTGGACTCGCATCACCTACTGTGCTATCAACAGCATGGTTTCAGAAAAGGGCATAGCACAACCACCGCCCTCCTGGTGTTTACCTCCTTTATTCACGATGCCCTAGACCAGGAAACCTTGGCCAGATCTGTCTATATCAATCTCTCCAAGGCTTTTTTTTTTTTTACTTATTATTTTTCCACCCCTACTGTCCCTTCCAACCACCACTCCTTCCGTCCTCATGGAGTGACACCCTCATGACTCTTACCGACCAACTGGGTCTGCCCCTAGAGTGCCACACTGCCATCGGAGCCCTCGATGGCCCGGATTACCCCCCAGGCAGGGTGAGGAGAGATCCTCTGCTTACTTCCCTCTTTTCCCTGTGGCGAGCTGCACAGTGGCGTCTGCCCTGGTCGGAGGGTGGCAAGACTGGCTCCAGAGGATTTCATCTAGGCGAATGGAGGGCTTTTTTCCTCCAAATTGTGTTTGTCCCTTCCTTAACCCCACCCCCTGAGACGCCAGTGTGTAGGACATAAGTAAAGAGAGACAACGTGCTGAGGCACGTTCCTCTCAAATGCCTAACAGGGTCCCCCCTTCCCGGCTCCGGCAGACGAAGCCACCGAGCCCCTCAAGAATCAGTGCTTCCACCAACTCTCTCAGGACATTGGGCACTCCACAGTGCCCCTGGCATCCCACCCTGAGGGAGAAAAGTATCTGTTTGGATGCTCCATTCTCCCTCCCTTCCCCAGCCAACCTCCACCGACCTGAGTCTGTTCCCAAACCTGAGTTGCCGGCATAGCGCAAGGTGCGGCGTCCAGTGCCTCAACCCTCAGCACCACCAGGCCGGCATTCTCCAAGGCTTTTGACACAGTTAATCACCCTATACTCACAAACTCCCTCCTCTCCGTTGGTGTATCCCAAGAGGCCACTGGCTGGTTCTCCAACTATCTCCATGGGCGTACCCAGCAAGTGAATATCAATAACACCCTATCCATAAGCCTTCCTGTCCATTTGAGTGTCCCTCAAGGGTCCATTCTCAGCCCACTCCTCTTCTCACTATACTTAAACTCCCTCCCTATGGCCTCCTCTGGTCATCTCCTCCTGTATGCAGATGATGCAGTGATCTTTAGTCGGCACCCAGACCCTACGCAGCTCCAATATGCTTACAAGACTCCTACGCAGAAACAGAATCATGGTTTGCCTCCCACAAGCTTGTCTTTAACTATAAAAAAGCAAAGGTCATGCTATTTGCCCACCCTCAAACATAACTCGGCCATCCTATCTATACAAAACTGCCAGGGTACCCCTTTGGAACCAGTTACCAACTTTAAATATCTTGAGTCACCCTCGACTAGGCCCTTACCTTCCAGGAACAAATAACATTTATATGCTCTGTGAAAAATATCAGAATTGGCCTCCTGTACAAACTCAAACCCTGTCTCCCTCCTGACGCCCTCTGACTAGCCATCTCTAGCTCCATCCTTTCCCTGGTAGACTATGGTATAGTCATCTATGGCGCTGCCTTGGACACTGCCCTATCCACTATTATATGCACAATGAATAAGGCCTGTCGGCTGACCACAGGCAGTGAACGGCTCACGCACATCTGTGATCTCTACCAAAGTTCGTCATGGCTTAACTTTCAGGGGTGTCTTTTCTACCAGACCTGCCTCCTGGCCAAAAAAATCCAATTGGGTCTACCCCCCCCCCCGGCTGGGCAGAAAACAGAGAGTGGTGGTAAATGGTATACAGTCAGAAGAGATGCAAGTCACAAGTGGGGTACCTCAGGGATCAGTCCTGGGGCCAGTCCTCTTCAATATCTTCATTAGTGACATTGCAGATGGACTAGAGGGTAAGGCTTGTCTGTTTGCAGATGACACCAAGATCTGCAACAGAGTACATGATCCAGATGGGTGGGCAGAATGAGAAGAGAACTGGATAAACTAGCAAAATGGTCAGAAGAGTGGCAACTGGGATTTAATGCAAAGAAGTGCAAGATCATGCACATAGGGAAGAGAAACCCTGAAGCCACCTATAGGCTGGGAGGGGAGTTGCTGGCAGTCACAAAGGAAGAAAGAGACTTGGGCATCATCATCACCGATGACCTGAAATCATCCAATCAGACCTCTAAAGCAGTAGGTAAGGCTAGGGGGATGTTAGGGTGTATTAGTAGGGGTATCACAAGTTGTAAGATGGAGGTAATAATCCCTCTTTACAAGACACTGGTTAGGCCCATCTGGAGTACTGCGTGCAGTACTGGAGGGCACACCTTCACAAGGACATTAACCAAATTGAGGCAGTCCAGAGAAGGGCAACCAAAATGGTGCAGGGACTGCATCAGAAGACATATGAGGACAGATTAAAGGAGCTCTTTATGCATACCCTTGAGCAAAGGAGGGAGAGAGGTGATATGATCGAGACATTCAAACACCTTAAGGGCATTAACAAGGTGAAAGAGTCTAACATTTAAATATAAGAAAAATAGCAGGACAAGAGGACATGGCATGAGATTAGAGGGATGCCAATTACGGGGGAATGTGAAGAAATTCCTTTTCACAGAATGGGTGGTGGATGCTTGGAATGGGCTTCCTCAGGAAGTGGTGGCTATGAATACAGTGCAGGGCTTCAAACAGGCATGGGATAGGCATAAGGCAGCAATACAGATGAGTATAACTATATAGGCCACTGACAGAGCAAAGGCCGATGGCACATTTATAAGGTAGAAATGTAAAATGGGCAGACTGGATGGGCCTTGCGGTCCTTATCTGCCATCAGCTTCTATGTTTCTATGTTTCTATGTCTCTCGCTTCTCCAACCGAGTTTGCTGAGAAGGGCCACAAGACAGTCTGACACTACTGCCTTTCGTATCCCGTTTGTCAAGACCAGTGCTGGTCAAAGGTCCTTTCGCTACAGGGCACCACTCTGGATTAACTCAATCCCTGGGCCTACCCTATCAATCCCTAGACTGGAGCCTCTTAAAACTGAGCTATGTGACTACATTATGTCCAGATCCGACTGTGACTGCAAATAATCTCCTGTTCCCTGTATTGGTCAGTTCCTGTGATGAATATGTACTTGTTTCTGTTGTGTGATTGTACTACACGCACCTCTGGTGTTACTCTTCATATTTGTCTGCACTATGTCTCTGTATTTTATTCTCTGTACTTGTCTTCATTATTCTCCCTATTTGATTTCATATTTTGTATGGCATGGAGCCTTTGTAAATGAGTCCCTGACTTAAAGGGTTGTAATTCCTAGACCATAATAAATAATAATAATAAAGAAACAGAGGGCATTACCCCTGCTACCATGTCAGTAATAGTTGCTGGCATTCTCTGACCCTGTATAGCCGGAGCTCTGATTTGGAAAAGAATTTCTGGGGCTAGGCAGTTGCCATGGATATTAAAGCCTAAAGACCTGGAGGACCAGTGCTGGAAGACAAGAGCTAGATAATACTCTCACCACAAAAAAATGAACACTTCAAATAATAATAATGTTGTAAATATTGCAGAAGTGTACTGAGCAGGGCAAGCTTTTCACTAGACTTTCACTCTCTGCAGCAGGAAAAACTATTTTCTTTCACCGTATGTGTGGCAATATTTTCAGTCCATGAGACTGTAACTACGGGGAGGGAGGCGACAGAGGAACTTGGTAGACAAAAGAAAGGATCATGGCTTCATTATGTTTACCTCCTGCCATCCAGGAACCTGCTGCTGTCTTCAACACAAAGCATGAATTAGTTTTGGAAGCGTGATTAGTTGTAATCACTAATCAAAACTATTTTGGCTAGCAACAAGTCAGGTCTGAGGAGCAATTTCGCAAAACAGTTTTGTAAGAAATAGCCCAGGAAAAAAAGAACAGAATTGTGAGAAAAATGACTGCAGTGCAGTGCATGCTACCATAAATGTGGAAATGTTTTACCATAATGTGGAAAATCAATTGATTAGCAACTGCTGCTAATCAAGGCTGCATTTGAGTCACAAATCACATTTTATTTTCAGTGACAATTGCAATGCAAAGCCACTAACTTTATACCTTGCAATACTATAAGAAATAGCTGTTGTAGCCATTAATTCTACAAGCTAGGGATGAAAGGCAATGCTATGCTTTGGTTAGCTGGCATGGGGTGCACAAATGCTGGGAAGCCTTGCCTGCCAACACCCTCACTCCCCCCATAAAAGCTGGATGCCTCAGCTGGCTTCATTGTGGGATTTCAACTTTTCCAAGAATCATCTGCAAGTCCTGGTCTCACAGAGGGCAGTTCAACTCACCCTGACTTTTACCTCATCTGCCCTTGTTGCTCGTCTTCGTGTGAGTACCTACTCCCCCACCTGTGACATCATAATCATTTGCAAAGCAATGAAAGAAGCATGGATGATGACATCACAGGCCACACTTCTGAAAAGACTAGGCTGAAATACCTGCCGGCCTCATTTTTGTGGAGTGGACTCATGGAAAAAGACACTTGCCATCTGTGGGCGCTTAAGCCAGTTGGGGGTGGGGTGAGGTTGTCCTGCCGCAAGGAGCAAAGTGCTGATGCAAGTCATAGTACCCAAAGCACAACCATTTGTTAAAATGCTCCCCACATACCATCACCACATATCCTATAATTCTATGGATGTTAATGTTAACAGTCTGTGGGACTACATAAACTTTTTTTAGACTATTTATTTACCCATACTAGCCCATTTAAAATGCAACATCTTGTTTTCAGTGGGTTATGTTTTTTACTCAGTTATAAAGTGGAAAATGCTGGATCACCTGGAGCTGAGGTGACTTGCTGAAGGTATTCTTATGTGTGGCATATATACACCATGAATTGTCTCACTTTCATTTAGTTTAAACAGACCCAAAAGTGACTACTTCTTGTATATGGGGTTTTATGCAGTATTGGGCCTGGTATGGTCCAAAAAAGGCAAGTACTGACCAACGCACCTATGCACCACGCACCCAGCCTCTGACTAGTTTGTGGGGGCCAGGATTCACTACCTCTCGGCAGCTCCTCCCTTCTAGCCCATTGCAGCAGAGAGTGAAAGGGTAGCCTGGAGGGCAGAGTTGAATTGGAAACCTGCTCTTGCTCCGTAGTGGACCCCCTGCTTCATGGGAGCAGGGGATCATGGGATCCAGAAGTCCAAGGCAGGGACTGCCGTATCCCTTTCAGAGATGTAGAAAAATACATTTCAACCAAACACCGACACAATGGAACCAAGCCCTCCATGTCAAGATAGGGACTGGGAACATGCCAGCATCCAGCAGGTCACCCCAAAGGTGCTATCAACAAGGTGTGGAGGGAAGATTAAGGCAGCATTTGGCTAGCGTAGCTGTCCACCCAGATATGCATGTGAAGCCTGTCATAACAGTTGCTATGCATGCACATACTGAGTTAGCATGCATGCTAACACTTCACCCTATTTCCATCTCCAATGGATGCCACACTGCACAGGATCCAGCCCAGCTGGGGAAAGACAGGCATGCACTGTTGCAGGTCTGTGCTAATGCATTTGCTGGTGTTCCTACTCACCGTACATCATGGCATTTAGGGTCAAAACCAGTTTGTGCATAGATCCTATTTCTGTATGGGTGTTGATATTTGACTTTATGTGCAGACAGGCAACAGTAGCAGATGACGTCCCAGAGACAGTGATCCTGTTTTTGTGAAA
Source organism: Neoceratodus forsteri (assembly GCA_016271365.2). Classification (NCBI taxonomy): domain Eukaryota; kingdom Metazoa; phylum Chordata; order Ceratodontiformes; family Ceratodontidae; genus Neoceratodus; species Neoceratodus forsteri. The sequence continues at coordinate 223,319,630 of CM028136.1, read as the reverse complement.
ATGTCCTTAGCAACAATTAACTGGGGTAAAAGAAATACAGAACTGACTGAATAGGGTGTCCAGCCACCAGGACATAGAATCGCAACTGTCTTCAGCAGAAGTTGGTTGTACTACATTCTAAAAAAACCAAAACAAACCTGGCTCTCATGTCATTGTATTCTTACAAAAAATATATAAATCACTTAACGTGATTCCAGTCAATCAGTGCGCAGCAATACTGTACCTCTTGTCCTGCATCCAGCGATCTCTCGTGCAGGAACATTAGGAGTGGAGCATTCCACTTCACAGCCAGGTGGAGGGCGACTTTATTTGGCTTTTGATATAAAAACAAGTTCTTATTATAAATCACTCTAGCTAACTAGAAGGATTTATTATATATTAATAGGGCCTCCAGAAGTGTCTCTTATGGTAAAAGAGAATCTTGTTGTAAGGTTTGGGCAGCCAGAACTGCTTTTCCTAAACAATTCTGTCATCCAGACCTTACACTTGGAGTGTCATACTATAAGAAACACCTATTACAAAGGCCCTATTAACTTACATAACTTTGTGTGCATATGCAAAAAGAGGAGGTAAGGTGGTGTTTCCTCACACTATCTTTGCAGGATATTAAGATAGAAGAGCTGCATACAGTGGGAGAGAGGAAGTTCCAAAACCGAGGTACAAAGAATGGAAAGGCTTGTTCCTCCATTCTGGTGGTGCATCTGGGAATGGCAAGGAGAAAGGCATCAGCGGATCTAAGTGCGTACGAATGGTGTGTGACTGCTCTAGGTAAACACTTTCCCATCTGGCCAACCAATTCCATAGCCTTAATGGACCAGGCCCTTCTATTCCCCTGTCAGCTGGCATCCCATTAGGGTCACTATACCCCTTCCCCTTGGCACCAACCCTCCTGCACTTACCTAGCTTCCTTGGGGGCCATCACCTTATTAGGTTGCCCCTCCTTTCTCCCTCATGGTTTTGTTACCCCTTCTAACATTCTCTAAGTCTCCCTTCCTCTCCCTCCCCCTGTATTATGTTGAGATTCAGATTATGCTAATTACCTATATCTGTATTTGCCATCAAAGCTAAACTATGATGTTTATTGACTTTCTTTTATTACGCTGTATTACTAACTGTCATGCATGAACTGTTATGCTCTTGTTATCGAATATGTCCTATGTGTTCAGGACCATCTTGAAAATGAGCTTGCTCAATGATGTAACTGCCTGGTTAAACAAACTTTGATTGATTGATTGATTGGTGTGAGCTGTGAAGCAAAGATGAGGAAAGATATGGGGAGGGAAGTGGACCCGAGTATTTAGGTCACAACCGCTTCTTTACAGCAGGTGGAGGTGACGAAGTGAGTTTGTTGACAAAGTGCTGGGTGAATCAGTCCACTGCCTCTATACATAGATACATAGACACTGTTGGCAGATAAGGGTCTATGGCCCACCCAGTCCACCCATTTGAGCTTGTAAGCTCCCTTTACATTTTTCTAGAAGTCTGTTGCCCCTTACACCTGACCTCCAGAATTCCCTTATGTCTTTGTAAATGACTTTTTGGTCAGCTAGTTTTTCAATTCGGCCACAGAACTGTGTCTCAGGAATACTTTGCCATTAACAAACAAATAGATTGGCAACTTTGAATGAAAAAGCCCTTGAAATCTGAGCCTGTATGCTGTGCATCTTCTGTGCCATTTTATGCACTGCATTGAGTTTCTGAGTAAAAGACACTTCTCTAAAATGTGCATGTGTGCTGTGCTTTACTACTAGAGTTTTGATGAAGTTTGCTGTTCTAGTTTAGCATCACCCTTTAGAGAGTTGTTGGGGAATCCATGTGGTTGTATGGAGGTGGTTATTTCCCAGGTGAGTTCAGAAGGGGAGTGGTACCTTGGCATCATCCTCTGTAGAAGGAGGTACAGGCAGTATAAAGATAGGGTGTCCTTGTGTTGCTAGTTATTTCTTAATAAATTGTTTCAGTTTGAGAGGGGGAGCTTTGATGCTTCAGGTGCCCTCACCTGACAGGCCATTCGAGTGTGGGCAAGGGGCCAGCTGTGCTACCCTGGGCATCGGTGCCAGCCAAGAGAGGACAGGGCAATTCTAGAAGGTGCTGATAGTGCCAGGGTGTTGTCCAGTGTGCCTGAGAGGAGTGGGCACTCATCAGTGCCCACTGAGTGGCTGAATGCTGGACTCAGGCCAGGAACACAGGAGGCACCCAACACAGCTCCTGCCTGAAGGACTGGCAGGATTGAATGCAAGTTGCTTTCAGGACTGAGAGTGACACAAGGTCCTAGACACCTCACTGCTCCAAGGACTTTGTGATGCCAATGAATGGGACCCTGGTGGCTACCAGGGAGGGACACTGGGAACCCTAGATGTATTCTGAGTGGTTGAGATCTGTGTGCATGGATGGGGGATGGTTGCTAATAGAGTGGGAATTAAGTGGCATCACCAGGAGAATTTGGGAACTCCAGGAGGGTATTTCCTCAAGCGAATGTCTTTTGCCCTCTGGCAGGTTCCTGTGAAGACCATCGTGGGATGTTCTGGTGAGAGGTGACCCCAGAGACTGCCATGTTCCATGACACCCAAAACCTGAAGCTGACAGGTGAAAGCTGGTACCGAAGCAAAAGGGCTGGAAAGCAATGTACATTAGTAGACTTAGCTTCAAAGTGTATTGGAAAGAGGGAATCCCATTTGGAGGTAGAACACTGACCTGCTGGTGAGCTCAACCCAGGAGCATGAGTCTGAGGGTTTGCCTGGCATGCACAGAGGCAAGGTGTGGGTGATGCTCAGTGAAATCAGACTGGCCATACTACATTATGGAGAGTTGAAGGGCTTGGTGAAAAGAAATGCCAACCTCTGATAAAGTCCTCTTATAAAGGAGCTCAAATCACATTAGAATGTCCTATCGATGTGCCACAGAGTAGTAAGACATTCCTCTTACTATTATAAAGCAGCACCCTGCTTCAAGTATAAAGTTCCCAAAGTTTAAGCTTAAAGGGGACAGGAAATGTGTGCTAATTGGAGCAGTTAATAATGTTTCTGTTTACAGAAATGAAATTCATACCTCCAAAGGATCCATATTAAGCCATGCCAGAATAAACACAGATTTGAAAAAAGTGTTTTCTATTTTTTCTTTTTTGGGGCAACATTCTGCACAGTTCTTCTCATGGAACAGTAATTTTAAGCTTTGACATTGTCAGGGTTTGCGTACAGAATGCTAAGCATGAGCTGTTATCCTATTAGAACCATGCTTATGGTTCTGTACTCAAACCATGACACAGTTAAGCTCCATATTACTGGTTCCATGCAGAGAACTGTAACAGAATGCTGTATATAAAAATAAAACAATGCAAAATAAAGTTTTTAGCATCACATTTTATTCAGGTACATATGGATCATTTGGGGTATGAATATTATTTTTGAATATATGAACATTACAAACAGATGCCAAATAGAAATATTTTCTTGTCCTCTTTAAGCTCCGTTAGGAATCAGTGCAGAGGGGGATAAGTAAACCCCAGGCAGATGCATGTCAGATAACACAGAGAGGCCGGCCGTGGGCACATTTCCATGCAAAGAAAAGGTGTCACAAGCCACTGTAAGAATGAGAACTGCTGAGAGCACAATAGGGTTAACATGGGCTGCAGCAGGAGGTAGTAAACCAGCTGGAATGTTGCATAGCCTTGACTATTTTTGGGAGGAGACTAGAGGTTACTTGTGAAAATCTGGGTTACAGAAATGAATTGCTTAGGAGCCAGTGAACTTGGATCCAGGATCCTTGGGGCCCTCAGAGGTCAGTGTGTACAAATTAAATTGTTGTTCTCAGCCTTTGCCGATTGTATTGTGAGGCTTTCTGGCACCATGCAATTCTGCTTAAAGTGAGCCAGTCCAAATTAATTAATGGACATTTGCATATGCTTCCCATGATGCTTTGCATTATTGGGGTATGTGCAATTTGTGTTTTCTTTAAAATTTGGTTGTATGGCCAATATCCTCTGGGATAACCCTTGCCCCAGTGAATTTGTTGTTCAAATAAACTTTGACCAAACCCTCAAAAGTAAAAGTCAAGTGCATAAACTTTGGAAGTCTGTGGGATTTACTGCTACTAGTAGCCCCCTACAGTGCCCCAGACCTATCCCATCCAAGACAAAAAGTTAAAACAACAGGAAAAGCAACCTGAGAAAATGAGTGCAAGGGTTTAATGTCGAGCAAAATATACCCCTGGCAAAGGGAGTTCCCTGGGCCAGGCCTAACTCCACCACCTTCCAAGCAGAGAAAATGCTGGTCAGTCGCAGCAATGCCTGAAGTTGGAGTGGGGGTGCAATTAAAAAAAAGATTTGCTCTGGGACATTGGCAGTGCCTAGCTTACAGTCACCTAAATAAAAGAAAGTCTGCAATTAAACCATGCTGTTAGCTGCTTTGTTTGTTGTGAATTTACACAAAGAATTGCATGGTCTGCACATCTGTGGTTCAGTAATAAGCAGCTGGATAAAAGAAAAGCAAACAGTCTGATGTCTGCATCCAGAGCTGCGAAACCCACTGGGGATGCAAGCACTGTTTTTTTTTTTCTTTTATTCAAGAAAACAATATTAATTTCTACAAGTAGCCAGCTGTGCACTCCTTACTTCTAAAATAATTTTCTTTTTTATTTTGCCTGTTAGAAGGGAATTCTGCCTCAGTGTATTATAGGTGATGTGAAGGACAGTACTTTACTTGTAAGCTAACATACTGGACAGGATTTTGAAAGCAGTTTACTTGGTGCAAGACCTCACTGCTTCATACTTTTGGTGCAAGGGACATGTGTCAAACAATTGTAATTTTCCATTAGTGTGGCTTGGAGAAATCCTCCCATATGGAAAAAAGATATATTTTCCATATATGGTCAAAAATACATTTTTTAAATATAGAAACATTTGTCCCTCTTTTATATCATGAAAATGTATGAAATAGTAGGAAAATATAAGCCATATATATGATATGTGAATGGGCAACATATGGGAAATGCATTCTCAATGTAAAACTTAGTTTCATATATGGTCCATATGTTGTCCATGCATCTCTCATATATACACCATATATTTTCCTACTGTTTCATATATTTTAAATATATAAAAAAGGAGCCAATTTTTGTACATTTAAAATGCATTTTGGACCATATATGGAAAATATATATGTTTTCCATATGGGCTGTTAGACCACCTTTCTGTGGTCTGGTGGGTGTTTCATTTGGGGTCACCTGAATGCATCACCAAGTTGCTTGCACCTGTAATTTTTCCCAAAGTGCTGTAAAAAATATTGGCCAATGTTTGAAAATACAAGTACATCAAATGTTTTCAGTGCAGCAGCTGCATGGGTGCACCTGCAGCAACAGGCCATGCACCAATGTTTGAAAAACCTGCCCACTGTATCTAGCTGTACTGTCTTTCACACAGTACCTTGGTTAGTTGTGATGTCACAAGGCTGCACTGCTGATGAGGTATATAGTGTGGTGATTGGATTCCGATTTTTGGATTCAGGCACATCAGAATCCAAGAATTCAGATTTAGGATTTTCAGTTCTAGTTGCTGAAAACCCCAAATCCTGTTCAACCAGCAGATCCAGATTCCGAAATCTGATATCCAGTTCCAAAATCTGAAGCTGATGTGCAGGTATTCTGCACTCAGAGCGGAGTTTGATTTGGACTTAGATACTCCAAAAATCTGAAAAACAACCGATGGATCCTATTTTGAGATATCCAATCACCCCTAGTATGAAGGGGAATAGAACTACTGTACTGTAGATTGGGAGGCAGTACTGCATAGTGGTTAAAGGCACTGGGCTACAGATCTGGAGAACTGGGTTTGAATCTCACAGCCATCACTTGCATATTGTGTGACCATGAGCAAGTTACTTAAGTTCCTTGTCCTCCCAGGATGCACCTGGAAATAATTCTTGGCTTAGTGTGTCTTTCCTGGCCAAAACAAAAGTGTAAAATAAAAAACGATCACACTCCAGGCAAAATACTGTTCCATGCATCTCACAGAGTATTGTTGGGTGGCAAATCTTCTTTTTAGTCAAAGGAAAAAGGCAAAAAACCTTTTGAAACAAAACCTAACAGATGACTACGTGTAAAAGTTACTATTTTTTTTTCAGGTGGTTTACTAACTGTTTATGTAAGAAGGCCTGAAGAGGTTGGTGTCATCGTGGGATATTGCCAGGCTTTGAGTACTGTGGCATGTGTGCAGCAGCCATAGCAAAGATTGTGGGGGGGGGTGGGGGTGGAGCAAGATAATGAAAATGACTATTTCTATGCTGGCAACTCAGAATTCAGTTTTGCATTTCAAATAAGGGCATGTGGGCAACAAATAGCGTTTCCTGAATACCACCAATAATGCACTATTTCTAATTCAGATCCAAGTAATAACTAGTTGCACTAGTAGGCCATTATTTGAGAATAACTATTTGTGTCCCTCTCAACTGTCCCACATTATAAGGAACTGTTCCTGATTTTACCTCACAAAAGCCAGCTGTCCCACATTGAGACAGTGCTGTTCCACATTCTACACTAATATTGTACAGCAAAAATCCAAATAATGTGACCAGCGTGTTACTCAATGAACAGCTGACTCCATCTCAAAGATTTGATAAAGTGTCCTACAGTTTACATTGTTATCTCCCACTTTGCAGAGCAATGTTCTACATTTAGGAGATGAAAGGTTGGGGTATATGCTATTTGGCAGGATTTCAACCTGCCACTAAGCTGGCTGGGGTTCAAACCAGACTCCCAGCTTGCCTTTTTAGGTTTACTCCGTGTACATGGGATGGCCTTTTGACCTCCCCAAAACGTTCGGGAGCAACCACCCCATTCAGAAATTTTGCTTGAATGGGGAAGTCTAACTGGGTGTGCATGTTAGCATGCACTTGGCTGTGTGTTCAGTTAAAACTACACGACCTCAATCATGGTCTAGTCTATTTGTCTGATTCAAATTACCTTATCCTAAACCTTTATAGTTGTTTTTATTTTAATATTCTGGTACAACTTATATATACCAATAGTTACAAGTAAGCTTTACCCCATATTGTAAGTCAACAACTTTATAAACAAAAATATTTAACTGAAAAGAAATACCAGGAAATGTCACATTGTCTTAATTTTTTACTTAAAACTGGTATACAGAATTAACATCAGATCAGCAGTGCAAGCAAACAGCGTATAGGCGCTTTTACACACAGGTTTCTGTAATGGAATGACTGTTATGGAAACAGTATACCGTTACATCCCCTGTGTGTAAAATGCATCTGTTCCATTACACCGGTGAACATTCACCCAAACCACAATCTCTTCCTTCCTCAGTTCGTCCCTATGTGTTCCGTTTCATCTGGCTGTGTAAAACAGCCATTCCGGCAGCAGTAAAAAAACATCCATACAGCACCACACTCCATGGGGGAGCTGAAACACAAACACTGAAAACGGAGATGGGGGGTTGCCGGAATACCCTCTGCATGTAAAGTGAACCACAAACGGAACAGAGTACAACAGTGGCACACTGGTAATGGCCATTCTGTTGTACTCGACTGTGTGTAAAAGCGCCTTATGATTAACTGGAGCTTAAGTCTCTCCTACTTTTAGATACAATCATACAATAAAGTAAAAATAAAATAAAATATAAAATGCAAGTATCATCCCTCCCTGCTCCATATCAGGGAAAATAGCAGTTCATAACACACAGTGCCATACCTTGATGTTTCAAATGAAGTCCTAGGCAGAAGGACATGCTGTCACAGCTCCTTCCTCTCTTCTGCCCTCCTTTAGCTTAAATGAGTCTAAATTTATATGTTTTTTGGATGTGTCTTGTGTTACACTTCTGGTAGAAGTGTGTCTCGTGATGTACCTCTTGTAGACGTATACCTCGTGACACATGTCTTGTAGAAGTATGTCCCATGACAGTGACACATTTCTTGTAGAAGTGTGCTAATCATGCAAGGTGGCAACAAAAATATCTTATTTTAAAGGTGGAATGTCACATCAGATTCTTGCTTTACTGGAACATTGTTTTGTAAGCCATAATTATTTTTTGCTACTGAGGAAACTGGTTTAGCTAGCATTCTGTCTGGCATGAAATGTGTTCTTTTTCTCTTTGTCAGATAAAACCTCCCCATTTTACAGTTAGTTTCAAACAAGACATGCAGATATATTTTTTCTTTTAAAACTGTAAACTGCTAATATCACAAAAAAAGCTATAATCATTCTTGTTTTAAATGTATCTTCAAACTGTTTATAAGGCACACTCAATAATAATAATAATGTTTGCAGCTTACAGATACTAATGATATAACTTGTGTGCTATAGAGGAAACTGGTTTAGCTTGCTGCTTTCTTGAAGTGTCCTTTTTCACTTCCTCAAATACATTTTCCCCATTCTACAGCTAGTTTTAAAACAAGGCTTTTTTTTAACCTGAAAAATGTTAATGTTACAACCAAATATTGCAAAGAAGCTATAATCATTTTTGATTTAAATGTATCTTTTAACTATTTTACAGTAGGACACACTCAATGCATTGGCTAAACAGAGTTATGCTTGGCAATAAGGATGTATTTAATTCAATTCAGGCAAATCAGAAGTAAAGCATTTTTCAATTGTCATTATTTAATTTAGAGAAAAGTCAATAAGTCAGCTCTATTTGTTGATTTGTCTCTGGGAAATAGTGGGTTCTTGCTCCATCATGTCCTCTAGTTCTAGGAAAAGCTGCTTCTTTGGAATATTTGGATCAGGCAATCCATATAGGGACTCAAGAGTATTACAGGTTTTACTTCTTTGAAATATTTGGATCCAGCAGTCCAAATAGGGACTCGAGGGGATTGCAGGTTCTGCACCACGTGACTTCATGGTTAATCAAAGTATTATCAAAGCTCACAGAAGCCAGCCGGATGTAACACTGTCATCAACAGCAGTAGGATGGTAGACGCATGTTTTTGGCAGTCTCAAAGATCCAACCTGTTTGTAGCAAACAAATATGAAAAAAACACCAAAACATGTTTTTTTACATATTGTGCACTGGAAGGGAATATTTTAACTGTGTATTTTTCAGACTTTTATATTTGTCTGATCTACCTCACATACCACAGTAGTCAGGTGTAACTGCTATATATTTCTTTTGTTATACGGAATCTGTGCTCTGGTTCTAGTTAGTTGACCTCGGAGGGCAGTTGGCTGACTCCATCATCTGCAACTCACAGTAGCCTACCACCTGCCTGTGTGTGCAATTTTTTGTGATGCTCATTCACATTCAGTACTACAGTAGTCAGGCTTGACTGCTGTATTTCTTTTGCCATGTGGAATCGATGCTCAGCTTCCATTTAGGTGAGGACAGTCAGCTATCACGTAACTTGGGTTTCACTTAGGCAACCTCAGACAGTTGGCATACCCCCCCCCAATGCCCACAGCTCAGATCAGAGTGTCAGTGCACCACCTGCCTGTATGTGTATTACTTGTGATGCTTATTCAGTGCCACAGCAGTAAGGTCATGTGATTTGGAATCCAGGCTCAGGTTCCACTTAGGCGACCTCATAGGGCAGTTTGCTATCTTCCACTATCTGCAGCTCACAGTAGCATACCACCTGTCTGCATGCAGATCTTTTTGTGACTCTCAGTCCCATTCACTACTACAGTAGTATGAGTTCTGTATTTCTGTTGTATGAAATCCAGACTCGGATTTCACTTAGGCAACCTTGGAGGGCAGCTGACTGACTCCCACTTCCTTCAGTTCTTTTGTGACACTGCCTCTGTATGTGGACATGTTTTTTTGGGGTGGATTTTTCACTGTTTAGCAAAGTTTTGCCTTCAATACAATGGTAGACAGAGGTGGTAAAAACGGGTTTGTCCCAGCGCCAATAAACCTACACATGAACAAAAACTATGACAAAGGCAAATATGAGTGACTGCCTGGCTGTATGTGCCTCCAAAAATTATTGTTTGCCCTCTTTTAAAGCCTGCTGCTTCCAGCAGCAGTAGTAGGGCTTGAACTACTGAATCTACTAGTGTCAGCACAAACAGGACAACATGGTTATTGACTCCCACTGCTACCTACATGTCCCCATCCATCATCAGTAGCACTGTCACATCAGTTATTACCGCCTCTACCACCATGATGCTGCCTGCCAGTAGAACTACCCCACCACTGTAACTCTAGCATCACAGCCTGTTAGACCAGCCACAAGACTATTGCACCTATGACCACCACAGCTGTGATGCTTTCTGTTTCTCAACTTTTCACCTCTCTTAAAGATGCTGGAGAGGAGAAGCACTCATTGAGGTCTAAATATTTCCCAACTTAGGAAATGATGAATAACATGTCTTCACTGGAGGCTAAGGTAAGCAGCCTTGAGAATGAGGCAGAGTAGGGCTTCAACCTGTAGTAGCAAGGGCCGAGGCAGTAGGAAGTATATGAGCTCCCCCACCAGGAAAATCAAACAACCATCACTGGCATCTGTCCATCGTGCTTCCATCCAGCAAGCCAGAAACAGAGTGGAGAAGAGACATCATTAGTGCCAGTGGTCACAGGGGAAAAATAAAACAGCAGGGCCTTGCAGGCACGTCTGGTGGTAAAAGATCTAATGGATGTGATACTAACAGAATTAGTGGTAACCATGGCAGACTGTGATGTGACTACATTTTGCGGTGCTAAAGGAAGATACAAGGAAGACAATCTGTTCATTGTGCAACAGCACTATATGTAGATGGAACTGTCTCTCTGACTTAACCACTACTTCATTGCAGAACCATCCGAAGCTAAAGCACTCTCATGTTTATGGAGATTCATCTTGGTTAGCACCCTTGGTTTCACGAGACCCCTCCTGTGATCATGCAGATACTTCTGGTAGTGGTGCTAGTGCTAGTAAGAGAAAGTTCTACTACTGAACGACCTATCAGTCATGCCACTCCTCCCTCAGCACTACTGAGTTCCACTACTCTGGATAGAAGCAGTGACTCTAATGATTCCACAAGGTGTAGACAGTCCCTTGCAGTTCACACACCAGCTGGCAAGTGGTCCACATCTATGTCTCATTGGTCAGTTCCAATAATGGATGCCTTGCATGCAGGAACAAATTATCACACTTCAAATCCAACAGCACAGTACATCACACAGCTGATTCCTGAATAATGGTGTTGGATCTTTAGCCTGTCTCAGTTGTGGAAGAGACTGGCTTCTGAAGATTTCCTCACTGCTTGCACCCATGGATGAAGGTTTGCTCACTGGTGCTGTGTTCGTGGACCTGTCCAAGGCCTTTGATTTAGCGAACCATCCCCTGCTGATCAGGATGCTCCGGAACTGTGGCTTGGCCGAATCATCACCTGATTGGTTTCAAAGTTATTTAATGGAATGGCCCTTGAAGTTGGGATTAAGTAGAACTTGTTCTACTTATAGGTTTTTGCAACAGGGAGTGACCCAGGGATCTATCCTGGGGCCACTTTTGTTTACCTTATTTGTAGATATTGTTCCATCATTATTGCAACATACAAATTGTTTGATTTATGCAGACAATATTATTTTGTATAAAAGTTCAGCTTCAGTGGAATCAATAAATAAGTCCTTAAGTGAAGACTTTGGTGACTTGTGTAATTGGTTACAAGAGAATCATCTGGCATTGAATAGTACAAAAAACAAATGCATGCTTTTTGGGTCCAGACTGAGACTCAATAGAGCTCGTGATGTGTTGATAATGGATAGACTGGGAAATAAATTGGAGCAGGTAAAACAATTTTAAATATCTGGACGTCCTGCTGGACCAAAACTTAACTTTTTCTAATCATATTAATTTCATTACCCATCAAGTAAATTGAAGACTGGATGTTCTGTTTAAGTTCCAATCGTCGTCAACTTTACCGGCGAGGAAGGCAAAAGCCAAGAGTGTATTACTTCCACAGTTAAACTATAAGGTAACTCATTTTTTTTTCAAATTTGCCCAAGAGAGAATCATCTCTTCCTACCTCTGTATTTCATGACATTTGTAGATTTGCTTTTAAATTACCTTATTCCACTCATCATTGTGAATTATATAGGCTTTCTGCCTGGCTTCCACCAAGGCTGAATAGTCTATATAATTTTCGTTGCCTGACTGATAATATTCTTCACCAGGGCACAAACTCTCTCCTCTATTCATTGTTATCAATTAAAATGAATATAAGGGAACTCTGGTCAAATGGCCAGATAAAATTAACTGTTTCCAAAACTAAGAATAAAATGAGGGATGGTTCTTTCTCTTGCTCTGCAACTAAAAACTGGAATGAGCTTCCTGTTTTATTGCATGGAAATTTTAGCCATCAAACTTTTAAAGCTAATCTAAAGAATTATTTTCTTAGCAAATTGTCAATGTTTTTTAATGTTTGTTTATGTTATGTTTTATTGAGTAGTATTAATTGTTCTGTCATTACTGTAATGTTTGTAATGTATGTTGAATAATTTTGTACCATCTTGACTGTATATCTATGGTCCCGGGTCGTACATGAAAATGGGCCTTGGCTTATTGTATTTACCCGGTAAACAAAAGTTTAAATAAAAAATAAGTAAAAAAATTCCACATTTTCAAGCACTGTGCTGTCAAAGATCTATGATAGCATGAGAACCACTGTTGCTACTCTACCAGTAGAGGCTGTAGTGGGATTTTTAGCTGCACATCTCACATCTGGACCAGCGATAACTCATTGTATGCCTTTCTCTCCTTGACTGTGCACTGGTGTGCGCAACATCCTGCTGCCGTTGTTGCTAATGCATTACCCTATGGCTCACCCTTACACCCTCCACAGTTTGGCACTCACATCAGGTCTGCACTGCTTAATGGGTTGATGGAAAAAGACCACAGGTCACCTAACAAACTTTCATTCCCACAAAACATGTTGCAGTCTTGGACTGGTGGCACTGATCTGAATGTTATTTTCTTCATGAACAACAATGGAGCAAACATGATAAAAGCAGTGAATAATGAGCATTTTGTGGGCATTCGTTGCTTTTCCCACACACTAAATCATGTTGTCACAAATGCCCTAAGTAATAGTGGCTAGCAACATCCTGGCAGTAGCCCATTCTATATGCAGGCATTTTTACCACTCTGTAAAAGCCACCATCAAACTGAGAGAACTCATAAACAGCTTGGTCTGTACTAGTGTTGAGTAATATGGGATGTAAGCACATGGTGGAACTCATCATATCTGATGCTCTTAAAACTGCTACAGAAGAAGCAGGCCCAGCATAAAATATCCATGGAGGCAGATGTTTGGTGGGGGGGGGGTCCTAGGACACTGTATGGTTAGTGCTAGGTCAAGGTTCTTGCACTCTTTGAGAAGAGCACCCAGTGACTCAAGTGCTGCCCCTGCCCTGCTTAGTAATCCCACCCTCTCCAAAATATTGGAATCCCTTATTTCCAAGAGACTAAATGCTTTCCTTGCCTGTAAAGGCATTCTGATGCCATACCAATAGGGTTTCTGTCACCTACACTCTACTTCCTCCTCTCTTCTCCGGCTCACCAACCACATCCACTCGGCCATGGATAAGGGTCACCTCACACTGGCTATATTTATAGACTTAGCCATGGCTTTCAATTCAGTGATTCATAAACTCCTCCTAGAGGACCTCTCTGTTATTGGACTGCCCACTTTTTCAACGGACTGGTTCAGGGCTTACTTAACAGACAGGTTTCAATTCGTCAAGCTTGGGCATACCAAATCTATACTCCTACCCATTATGGCTGGCATACCACAGGGGTCAATCCTTGGTCTAACCCTATCCTCCATTTTCATAAACAACCTTCCTTCTGCTTGTTCCATCTTACACATCCAAATGTACGCAGACAATACCATTATTTTTGCTTCCGGACCCTCCCTAGCCCAGGTTGAATATGCCCTTCAATCTGACTTCTCAAACACCCTAAAATGGCTTGATGACAAATCTCTCAAATGCAACACAAAGAAAATGGTTGCCATGGCTTTTGGCTTAACCCAGAAACTGGCCAAAATGGCATCTCCTCCCTCCTTTTACGCCCCTGATGGCTCCAAAATTACAGCAGTTGACTCATTTAAATACTTGGGCATCTGGCTTGATCCTAAATTGGACTTCTCCCTGCACCTTGACTCTATCCACAACAAACTGTGTCCAAAACTTGGAGAGCTCTATAGACACAAGGACAGTCTCTTCCCCCCATCAGGAGGGAAATAATATCTAAACTTATCCTTCCATCATCTGATTATGTGGATGTGGTCTATAGTTCAGTGCCAAAATCCTCCCTTGCCAAATTAGACCCTTTATTCCATGCCTTCTGCTGCTTTGCCTGTGATCTCCCATTCTGCACCCATCATTGCCTCCTCTACCATGCTGTCTTGTTGCCCTCACTCACCGACCGACATCTGGCACACTGTGCAACCTTTATTGCTAAGTTTTAGTTCAACACCCTTCCCCCTTATCTCTCGTCCCGCCTAGCCTCTGTTCTAAGTTCTGGCTACTCCCTGTGCTCAAGAGACCATCGTTCCTTCTCTCTGACCACTCCTCACTCACTTGCCAGGGAAATAGCCTTCGCCCATCAGCTCCCCACCTTCTGGAACTCCCTCCCTCTCACCATACGCTGCCTGCCTAAACCACTAGCTATTAAAAAGAACTTCAAGCACCTGCTTCTCCCCCCATGCCATTGCTTTCACCCTCCCTAATCACTACCTCCAGCCATTATCTCCAGCCAATGTTCCACCGGCTACATTGATCTCACCTTTCATTACCGTCTCTGCCCCTACTCTACATGCACACTACTGGCTGCACATTTTTTGCACACTCTTGTTCTGTATCATTTCATCAAACCTCACTAAGATAGAATGTGCACTGCTATTTATTTTTGAGGTTGTTATTGTACACAGTTAGATGAGCTGTTAGGCCTTACTTCTGATCGAGATGTAACTAATGTTTATTATTTTGTATTTCTGCATATCTCTTGTTTATAAACATGTATATACTCTATGTATCCAATGTACCCTTTCCCCTGCCCCAGGTCGCACCTGGAAATGAGCCTTGGCTCAATTTACCTTTCCCGGTTATCAACTTTTAAATAAATACATTTGCACATCCTGAAAAGATCCCTGCATAGACGTATGGCTGACCAGAGCAAGAATACACAAGAGGTGACTTACCAAGCTCATTCGTCAGCTGGATGAAGAACTGAATGCAAAGTATGCCAAAGTGATGGATAACAGCAACCACATTTTCACACCCATGATAGACCCCAGATTTAAATGTGAGATCCTTCACATAGCCATGGACAGACATCCAGTGACTCATTTTCAGCAATAGCTGTGGGAGGAGCTGGACAGTAGCAAGCGAAGACTGGTGGAAATGGCTCAGAGAGATATTCCTGATGGGGAGGAACAGCCATTTGGTTGTTTGGGCTCTACTGGTGTGGATGAGGCAAAACAAACTGGCAGCACAGACAATAGTGAGTGGGCACTGCTCAGCCCATTCTTACATCAGGAGCAACACACGAGGACAGAGTCACATCCTTTCTCTACTGAACAGATATTCTGTGGAGTCTCTTAAAACTTTTGAAGTTAATTCACTGGACTACTGGGCTTATAAGATGTACTCTTCTGCTCACATGGCACAACTTGCTATGAGATACATCAGTTGTCCTCCTACGAGTGTGCCATCCAAGAGGGTGTTTAGCACAGCCATAGATGTTGTTGAGCCTCACTGTTTGAAGTCGGGCCATGAGAATTTTAACTGCTGGTAGTTATTAGACAGAACTTACCAGTGCTGGGTTACAAATGTGACTTTCCCGCATAGATCTGATTGGAACAGGCTATCAACTGTTGATATCACAAATGTTCTGTGTCTGCACCCCCTTTCTGTGGCACATTTTTTATTGTGTGACACGTGTACTTTTTATTTACGTGTTTTAGCTCAAACATGAGGAAAATGTTACAAACATCAGGACAAAGAATAAGGCTTCTTGCAGGACAATGATTTAAACATGTTTCTCTACATCTCAAATGCTATACACAATCAATTAATTTAAAGTAATTCTGGACCGGATCTGGATGATAGATACTGAAGAGAATGATATTAATGGCCTATGTGATGAGAATTGATGCGCATGACACTGACCCATGAAACAGAACCAAATCCAAATGTACACTGTCCAAGTGATTGACATGAAGCCATGAAGATGCCCTGACCAAATCGGGAGGATGTGATGTGTGCCATCTAGCTCCTTCAACATGTCTTCATCTCCACTCTCTTTTTTGTAGGTATCACGTAGGTAACGAAGATGCTTTTGCTGCATGGTTCCAGAAACGACCAAGAAACAAGCTGCTGCTGCTGCTGATGATGATGATGATGATGTGTAGGACAATGGAAGATAATAATGATAACAGACAATGAGGAACTGGGAAACTTAGAGTTTGCGATGGAACTGACCATAGCAGTACTTGTTGGACTAGTGATAGCCTCCTAGGGAGCATATAATGGAAGAGCAGACTATATTGATTCAAGAAGACAAGAAATACTGGAGCATACCAGTGTTACACTGTTCTTCTAATTAAACAAGCATTTGTCAATGCCGAATGTTGGCTTGCTGGCATTGGCATTGGTAGTGCAGGAGTTAGACAGATGCATCATAGGAATGGCAGTGAAGTATTGAACTGATGCCAACCCACCCCCACCCTGCAGAGAGTGACAGGCATTAGGGTGTCCCTTTGGGTGTTTGGTAGTGCAGTGCGGGAAAACATGTCGGGCAGGATGTGAAAAATGACAGCTGTACAGTTCATAAGGAGGTGTAAAAAAATGCCAGTGTTGAAAGTGTGGCATGTAAATATACCAAATTTGCGAAGCTACTAGGGTGCGTGGGAAATATGCAATGCACACTTACAACACTGCCATTTTATGGGGTTTGGCACCAAATTTTCAACATAGGCATTTTAGCACCTCTGCTCATGTACAGTGTCACTGTTATTTCCTCAAAGTGTCCCAAGAAGTGATTTCGCACAGCGACCACGCTATTCTGCGCCAGAAGTGCGAAAACATATTTTGGGCAGGATATGTGAAATGACAGCTGTACTGTTCATCAAGAGGTGTGGAAAAATGGCAATGGTGAAAATCCAGACTGAAAATATCACAAATGCACGACGGTACGAGCGTGCGTCCAATCTGCCAACGCATGCTCGTAACACAGTCATTTTATGGAATATCATCACCAAATTTTCAACATAGGCATTTTAGGTCCTCTGCTCATGAACTGTGTCATTGTCATTTTCATTATCTGGCCCAAACACTGATTTCCCACAGCAACTGCGCTATTGTGCGCCGGAAGTGTGGAAACACATTTCGGGCAAGATGTGGAAAATGACAGCTGTACTGTTCATAAGGAGGTGTACAAAATGAAAATGCTGAAAACCGTGGTAAAATAATATGAATGCGCGCTGGTTATGAGCCTGGCGTAGCAATCCGCGCTAACACACGCTTATAAAATAACAGCATTTGTTGATTTTTTTCCACCAAATTTGGAACTTAGGCTTTAAGAGGCACCTCAGAACACTGCCACTGTTATTTTAGTTATTGCCTCGAAAGGTGATTTCGCGAGTGACCGCGAAATCACCTTTCGAGGCTGAGTAATGCCATGACAGTGATAGAATTCATGAGGAGGGGCCCCAAAAACCCCATGTTGAAAATTTGGTGCCAAAATTCCAAGAAATGCCTAAGATATGCAGCAAAGTTGAAAAAACCCTAGTCACTCCATTATACAGCTTACCGGCATTTCCTCAGTTCACGGTCGGCTTTGAAGAGTGCAGACGTGTTTCCGGTCCACTGAAGAGCGTCGCGACGGACTCCAGAGGTAAGTATGGGGTGGAGGGGTGAGGGGAGGCAGGTGTGCAGTGGGTGGGTGCAGGTAGGGGAGGGGGGGCATCGAGACTACGAGGATGGTTTTAGTTTTATAGGGGAAAAAAGAAAACCATCCTGGACAGTTTTCCTGTTGTAGGGCATTTGGCATGCTGGGGTGGGCTCCCAGCATGCCACCTAACTGTTTTTTTTGGGGTGTCAGTAGCCGACGGGATTGGGCACCTGCTGGCCTCACAACACGGGGGATAATGCCGACGGGATTGGGCACCCCATTGGCAAACAAAGACAGTGGTGGGTGCGCGTGAGCCGAGGGGATTGGGCACCCCTTGGCATTCAACAATTGGGGAGAGGTGATGCCGATGGGAAGTGGGCTCTCCTGTCTGCATAAAGACAGCGGAGGAGGGGCTCCAGCTGAGGGTAATTGGGCACCCCTCCTCGGCATTCCAGATTGGGGGGTATGCCGATGGGGAGTGGGCTCCCCCGTCGGCACAGTAAAACAGCGGGGAGGGGGTTACCAACAGGGGGATTGGGTACCCCCGATGTCGACAGCCGTAAGCCGCCACCGACCATGCTGATAATGGCGTGAGCACGCGAAGCAGAGGGGTCCGCTATGCGATGACAGCTTTTGCTCAGATTGCAGCAGACCTTTGCTTAGATGTGCTCGCCCCATTATGTATGCATAGGGTGGCGCCGCATGCAGGCTGATTGGGAATAGGACGACCACTGATGTGTGCCCTGCATTCGCCCAACAGCGGCCACGCCCCCAAATCTGCACTCTCCCTCTATATTATGGCTTGCGCCTGCGGCAAGCCAACATAAAAAGAAAATTTATTTCAGTGACCAAATACCAAATAGCATCCCAAATACAAGTACTCAGCCGAATATTCAAAATAAGAAATTCACACACTCCTAATTTCAACCATTATCAGTGCTCTTTTTGGTCATAAGTGCACAAATTTGCCTGTGGGGCACTGACAACACCTGCTTCACTAGTGGTTAAATTGAGAGATGCTTAGGGAGAGGAACTCTCACATCTAGATATGTAGGAGATGGGACTATAACCTCTAAGTGGTGGAACACTCCTGTAGTATTTATTGGAGAAATACGTCAGAAATACAAGGAGTGTATATAATTGTTTATGAAGTGTGAAAAATGGGTTCCTGCTTAATTTAAATCCTGTGTTTCACTACTTTCATCAAAATTGTGGCCCCATCAAGAAAGCTTAAATAGGTGGCATTCAGGAAGTACAAGGAAGTGCAGAGGGAGGAGGATAGGGAAGTGTGCCAGGAAAAGGAAAGGGAAGCGAGGAAGGTGTTGAGGGGCGCAAAGGCACGAACTGTGGAAAGGACAGCCAATGGGGTAACAAATGGGGACAAGATATTTTTAGATACAAAAGTGAAGAGAGGAAGACAAGCAGAGGGACTGTGAGGGTAAGAAGGGCGGGGGAGACTGTGCAGAGGAGAATCAGAAAAAAGCAGATATCCTGAACAGATACTTCTCTCAGTCTTTACAGTAGAGGGAGAGGGAGGCGACCTACACAGAACCAGCAGGAACACTGAGGGGAGGGACATAGATACAAGTCCATTCACACAGGAAACAGTCCTGAGAGGACTTGAAAAATCTAAAAGTGGATAAGGCTATGGTGCAGGATAGGGTACACCCAAGGGTGTTGAGGGAGTTCAAGGAGATACTAGATGCACCTCTGACAGCCTTATTCAACAACTCACTGTAAACAGGAGTGGTTCCAGAGACCTGAAGGAGGGCAGATGTGGTCCTGCTTCATAAGAGTGGCAGTAGGGAGTAGGCTGGTAACTATAAGTTAGTCAGCCTAATGTTATTGGTGGGGAAGATAATGGAAACACTTTAAAAAGAAGGGCTAGTTTAGTATCTTGAATCCACTGGGCTAAAAGACCTGTGGCAGCATAGATTCACAGGGGGAGGCCATGTTAGATGAACCTGATTGATTTCTTTGACTGGGTCACCAGGAAAATAGATCAGGGTGGGGCGGTGGACGTGGCCTACTTAGACTTCAGCAAGGCCTTTGACACCATATGTAATAGGAGGCTAACAAGGAAACTGGGCAGTTCAGGAGTTGTACCCAAGGTGGTAAACTGGGTACAGAACTGGTTGATAGAAAGGCAACAGAAGGTGGTGGTAAACGGCACTCACTCTAATGAGTAGAAAGTGACCAGTGGGGTACCTCAGAACTCAGTACTGGATTCAGTTCTCTTCAATATCTTTACAAGCAACCCTGCAAAGGAGAAGGAACGGAAGGTATGCCTCTTTGCATATGACAGCAAGATCTGCAATAGGGTAAATACTCAGAAGGGAGTGGAGAGAATGAATAGAGACTCAAGGAAATGTGAGAAGTGGCTGAGGGTATAGCAGCTGGGCTTCAATGTGAAAATGTGCAAAAAACATGCGCCTAGTGCACAGAACCCCAAGGGTGGTATATGAAATGGAAAAGGAACTGACGGTCACTAAACAGTAAAGGACGTTTGAATTATCATATGTGATGACCTCAAGGTGGTGAGGCAGTGCAAAAAGGTAGCGGGCAAGGCCAGTGGGATGCTAGGGTGCACAGATAGGGGACTCACCAGCAGAAGGAGAGAGGTGGTATTACCACTGTATCGATCGCTGGTGAGACCCCATTTGGAGAACTGTGTCCAGTTCCAGAGACCACATCTCAGGAAGAACACAGAGTGGAGGCTTTCCAGAGGAGGGCAACTAAAATGGTGCAGGGGCTGAATCAAAAGCCCTACAAAGAGAGACTGAGGGATCACAATATGTATGCCTTGGAAGAGAGGAGGGAGAGGGGGGACTTGACAGAGACCTGTAAGTACCTCATGTGAGTAAGTAAAGCCCTGGAGGGGTGTATTTTTCATAAGAGAAGAAGCATGAAAACAAGGGGGCATGCTGTGAAGCTGGAAAAGGGGACATTTAAGAGGGATGTGAGGAAGTGCTTCTTCACTGGTACAGTGGTGAATGCTTGGAACAGTGTTCCTGGAAAAGTGGTTGGGGATGAAAACAGTGGGGTGCATCAAGCATGCATGGGATAGGCATCAAAGGATCTTAATAGGAAAGCGGGGTGAGGTGGGGGAGTAGCCAGAGATCACGAGGATCTGCGGTGACAGTATAGGCAGGGACAAAATAGGCAGACTGGGTGGACCAAGTGGTCCTTATCTTTCAACACATTCTGTGTTTCTATTTGACTTGATAATACTGATTGTAGTCACAAATCAACAGAGCAAGACTCTTCATCATGCCAGACACGCACTCTCCTGTCACAGTTTACGCTTCTTGTCAAACACGGCACTCCCTGAAAGGGGCCAAGGCAGGGGAAGGCTAATCCAAAATACAGGTCAGGTTCAAAAGATTTTCGGTCTGTCATCAGCTATAATGAGCAAGGAGACGATGTGTGGAGAACCCAGAGTGAAAGGGAGAGAGAGAGAGAGAGAGAGAAAATGGCAAATTTCCTCTCCCTTGACAGCTAATTAAACATGGCTACAGCACCGAGGAAATCATTCAGATTTCTGGTAATTACACCCCAGGACCTGGTTCAATGTAACCCAGCATGGAGGGAGGAGGAACCTGATTTGTAGTGGTTTCTTTCAAAGCTATGGCACACTGAAAATGAAAGGGGAATGGGGACTTCCAGCAGCTGAACACTTTGTGCACAGGGCCTTGGGACTATGAAAATAAATTAGGAAAAAAATGCAAGAGTCGTCAAAATGAAATGCTTTTTGCTGATGAAAACAGAGCAATGGCTCAGCACAGATCTCATGCAGCTGGCATCAGTGCAAACCCCCCAAGCATTAAAGGCTCATTTTATTATTATAAGACGGAGCACAGTTTTTGTGCCAACATAAGAAAACAATCAGTTGTACAGTTTCTTCTGCTCATTATTGATGACAGAGCAGGACAGAAATGGGATTTGTGTAGTACATCTATAAACAATGCAGTTTAAAAGTACTATCAAGCGACAGCGAGAAAAAGGAGAAAGTGATTGGCTGAATCACATCATGTGACCGTGCAATATAATTTGACTTACTGCATAGCTGGCTGTCAATCAAATAAGCAGTTGTGTTTTGAACTTATGATGCATGCTTTAAACACATTGGATGCCACTGATAATGGTGGGTGCCAAAGTCATTAAATGCCTGTGGGGGATCCATTACCCAGTTAGGAAGTCATTATGCATAGTGCCCTCATCCAGTGAAAATAAGTGAGCTAGGTCACAATACAGTATTACTCCCTGGGAAGCAATACCAACCCACTGTGTCCCATGTTGGTACACCCCTTCTGCTATCCACACATTGAAGCAGCAATCCCAAATAAACAACTTAAATGCTGTAAATAATAAAAAAAAAACATTCGGTCTGAAAATACAAAAAACAACAAGTTTTTTTCTGGGGTGAAAACAGGAACTGGGATCTGGGAAGGAAGAATGCATTTAATGCAGAATGAAGTGAAAATAACAATAATAGTCATGGTGCCACTGACTGCCTATGCCTGCCTGCTCCCAACATATTGCTCAGCCCAACTATACTATTGGATCACTATCCGAATCGCCACCAGTACCGGTAAACCCTCTGCAGAGCTCAGGAGTCTCCTGGGGTAGCCTGTCCTTACTGAAAAAAAAAGGTTTATGACTGATCATGCACTATTTGTAAGAATACCTTAATTTACTTTTTCTTGCATGGAATAATCACAAGTTCATTGCACATATTAGATGGTTTTTCCAAGAACACAATTTGGGGTTTAACACTTGACAAGAAATCAACATGTTTAAGATGTAGTGTGGTACAAAACATGACTATATTACATGGTGGTAAGAATAGTGCAAGAAAACAAATCCTGTACTTACACAAGTCAAGAAACATGCAAATATAAAACACTGCATTTAATGATTATGGTACATAATGACACATTGTAAGAATTGTGTAAGGAAACTTTCTCTATGTACAGGTCAATGTGTGCATCTGCAGTTGTCTTCATGGTGCTGTTACACACCTTTGAGTACAATCTGTGCCGTAAAAGCTGAAGGCACTTTAGTAGTGTGTTTAAATACCTCATGCCCAATATTCGTCCAGAATATTCTATTCAGGGGCCCAAATACTTAGTATTGGGTATTCCTAGTTGATATTTTGCTTGGGGGGAAGGTTTCTCTTCCCCATGTGACCAGGGTAGTCTCCTGGCCACCCTCCCTCTCGATTCCAAAATTTTATACCAACCTATCCCTTGCCCTGAGTCCTACATGGCTAAGAAAAGTGATAGTTGGCTACTGGCATGTTGCAGGGAGCTGACAGCGTTTTTAGGTGCTTTTACATGGAGATTACTTTCAGCGCTTGTTTTGTAATGTGCTCTGCTCTGCTCAGTCTTTCACTCCCAGTCCCTTTTACACATGCCACCTTGCATCAGTGTCTCTGCCCTCCGGGATGTCAAGTGGCTCAGAAAAAAAGGTAAAACAAAGAAGTGTGGCACAATGAGAGGCAGGATGTGTTTACATGGCACGGCAGAACGAAAGCTGTGAACCTAGAAAAGTAGGGAACGCGGTTTTGTCAAGCACTCAATTTGATTGCAGAATGGATTGCCTTTACATGACAGACAGGTACTGTTTCAGTGGGTCTGTATCGGTCATGCTGATACAGACCACTGTGTGTAAAACTGCCTTTTATGACACCCCCTCCCTAGCCCGAGTATGCCATTTGATAAAAATTAACAAGTTTTGCTCTCCTGGGCTCAGGCCTCAGAGCCCATTGTAATAACTTGGACCATTAGTCGAACCATTATGAATCTAAGAAATGGCTGGAACTCTATACTATTATTCAGTCCAGTGTCTCATTGCTCCTAATTCAAAAATCCAGAACAATGTCCCCTCCCCTCAGGAAAACCCGCCACTGTCTCAATCCCACAGAAGGTAAACCCACGTTGTGCTTCATATCAAATCCCTTCCAGAAGGGTAAACAAGTCACTTTTATAAGGTGCCCCACTGCAATGCTATGGTTTTGCAGTGCTCGCTCCAAATTCTTGTTCCTGTGGAAGGTGTGCTTTTACACACCACAATTGAAATTGATCCCGGAGAGAGTCTCATGTGACCCTTCTGGATTCCCATTGCTTTTCAATTTTGCAGTGCATTATGGTGGGTCCGATGCTCGTGCAAGCACTATTATGCCAGAGTCCAGCTACATAATATATTCTGATAGTAGAAAGAAAGGTGAGTTCAGGCAAGTAGGCAGTTTAGGAAACGGGGGCTATAAAAATGTGTTCACTCAGAAATTGTGGGCATGATACTGGGCATGAGCTTATGAATATTCATATATGAATATGCATACGGGCACACCTACTGTCACGTCCCCACTTTCCAAGTGATTTTATCGTAATTTATAGCCCCTGTTTCTTAAAACTGCCTACTTGACTGAGTTCAGCTTTCTCTCCCCCCCCCCACTGCTATGCCCTGTTTGGGGTTGTTCACTTCGCATGTCCAAGTTAAACACTTTATCTACCTTCAGCTCCTTGTTGTACTGCTTTATCATACACTGAATATTGTTTTTGCATAAGTGTAACCTATTTTACCATGCACCTTTTGTGTTGCACTGTATTACTTGACGTTGACTACCACTGATGCATATCTGTTAATGTACTTATAGTCCTTTCACCATTTTGTATTATATTCCTCCCTCCCCCCTCACCCCCCTCGAGAGATTTGGATGCAAGCTATTATATGCTCGGTATGTTTTTCCTGGTAAAAGTTTTAAAATAAATTATTAAAAAAATAAAATACTGTTTTTCTTGATAAATTAATCTTAAAATGATATTTATGTAACTGACTGGTCACTCCTGAAAAGGGGTTTATAGTACCCTACCCAGTCAATTAAAGCCAAATAAATAAACAAATGTATCCATTTGAGTTAAAATGTCCTGGCTTAAGAACATGTGTATTGGTTCCATTAGATGTTTTAAATGAAAATGTGCTGGTATATAAAATGTATTGGATTCAACAAATACATACTATTAAAGCACATAATCTTCACTGATGTATATAAAGATGTATTGCTTTCAGTAAAATGTACGGATTTCAGTGAAAATGTATCTTTCTGTGTCAATACAAATGTATCAGTTTCAGTATAATTGCATTGGTGTCAGTGTGTAAGTGTTAGACTTGAAAAAGCGTAAATGCTACGTGAAACATTGGTGGACGGGTGCTGCTTGTCCTGGTCAGCTTTTTTTATTCAATAAAAGTGATTTTAAACATGACCTAACGTTGGAGGTCTTTTGCAGTCAGTTGCCAAGCTGCTCCACTTCCCCGCATGTGCTAATTCTTCATTCATGGAGGAGCTGGTATAGTCTTGGGCAGCCGCCTTTCTTTGTGATGTTAGTATATGTTGGTTTAAGTATACATGTATCAGTTTCAGCGAATATAATCTGGTTCCACTTGAAAATGCATTGGCTCCACAAACGTAACAGGCATTAAATAGGCAGCCTTGAGGTCCTTGCCTTTATCTGAAATCAGAAATGTTAGGAATTCTAGGAAAATATCACAACTTAACAATAAGCAAACACAAAAGTCTCATGAGAAAAAATAATTGTGAAAGAAATCACACATAAAGGCAGAGGCTAGCAATCCGGGGACTGTCAATTATATCTTAGGAAGCATAGCAAAGGAGATGTTATTGATATTTGTATACGCAACAGAATTGATTGAAGGTTTAAGGAAGCCTAAGGGCCTGATTAAGACAAATGCTGGGATACATGTGATTCGCATGAGCCTTCCAAGTTTCATACCTCAGTTTTGCTCTGCAACTGGCAGAACCCTCAGTCCCCATCTGCCACTCTGTGAACAATTGGAATGTATATATTGTGCCTACCATGTTGCTGTAAGATTGTTTTTTTTTTTGTATCCTGTTAATCACCTTGTATACTGCACCTTATTGTATGTATGTGTATTTGTCCTTGACCACAGCAGGTCCACCTTGTAAATGAGCTTGCTCAATGGTGATCGCCTGGATAAATAAAGATTTGATTTGATTTGACTCTTAGTGAGTGTGAAGCCTTGCACAGGGGCAAGGATAGATTGAAGGGCTGTGCTGGGCTAGAAATTAGGCTTTCAATGGGACACCTGAGTCACACACCAAGTGGGTCTTCTGCTGTGCATGGGGAACAGATTGCAATGGATCAATGGATCCGCTTAAACTGCAATTTCTGTCATAAAAAAAGCTGAATGGCTGGCAACTGCTGGGGAAGAGGGATGTTAGGGATTCAAATAGGCAGGAGTGTCACAGCATGAAGAGTGGGCCTTTGGATTTATGGCAGGGGGTCTCCTGGTGTACCCAACATGGTAATACCCTTCTGGCTGCCTTTACAGAGCACAACTTGTTCTTTATATTAATGCACAGTGTGGCCATGCCCCCTCAGTGGACCCCAACCCAACTGCCCGCACTGACCCACAGTCTGAGCATGTTGGGCCACCTTCCACTGAAGGACCATTTTCTTAGACACACAGAAGCCTCTGCACCTGTGGAAAGAGGCCACCACATGTCTCAGCCATTCCCTTGCACCAGCATAGGGTTACAAAGAGCCTTTTGGATCAGGGCCCTACTCTCTAAATAAGCCATTCCATAGAGTCCTTGGTGCAGAAAACCCCACAAATGTACTCATCTTCTTTGCAACTGGTACCATGCTGTATTCTGTTGTCCCTGCTGCCCCAGAGTACAGCCATAGCAGTCTAACTAGAGGTCAATATCCCAACTCAAAATAATTACCAGAATGTAAGGGAGGGGTTATATGAGCATTTTCCAGTGCAAATTTGTGGGATACCCTTTAACTGGCTGTCTCCACTCTTCTGAAGGAATTGAGTGGTTATTGAAACTGTGTGCCAGCTGGAGTGGTCCTGACAGCTTACTGGAGGGTCGCTATCCTGACAGCAATGAGAGCCATCGTCTAGCATGTAGGTGCAGCATTTCCACCACTTTTCCTCAACCCTGCTTCCTATTGACTTGTATATGCAACCGGCAGACTTGGGGGTGCCCGACGGTGCAGGGTCACCCACATTGTCAATGGCACCTTTATCACCAGGAGTGACATGCAGAATGGTGCCACAAGCCCACTGCTCCCCAGGAGGAGTGCATCCAGCAGATGGTCAGAGTCCTTCCAGCCAGCCTTCACTCCTGACATCCCGGGCTCGGGTTTCGAACTTGAGTCATCGATGTGCCAGAGTGATGGAGCAACAAAACCAGAAACAACAGCAGAAAAACAGCACCAGGCAACAGCAAGGTTTCAAATTGTTTACTGTGCAAAAATAGCTACAAAATAGTGCAAACCATGCATACCGAGACAATAGCAGTAGAGCTCACAACCAGGTTTTGCCCGTAGGCTTTCTCAAGGGATACTGATCAATGGGAAAGTCACTGTATTTAAAATTATGTTGACAAATCCTATTACAAAACCCATTTAAAGGTGCAGTGTGCTTTTAAGTGGTTCACAGCGAGGCAGAGCTGTGTGAATTCATTAAATGGTTGGAACGAACCAACAAAAATCTAAGATTCACAGCAAATGTGAGTGAGGAAAAAGTGCATTTCCTAGATCTGGAGACAGAAAAACAGTAGGTGGTACAATAAAAATGAACCTGTATAGGAAACCGACAAATCGGAACACCTTACTCTATGCCACTAGCTGCCTGCGGCGTCGGGCCTCATTATGCCTCTGGGCAGTCTGGTATAGCACAATACCGCCCACCCTGTTGGGTATTATTGCTTACTCACTTCATGCCTTTTACAATTTCCTTGAAACTAATACATTTTCCCTGAAACCAACTCCTTTTTTTCATTAAACCAACACTGAAACCAAAATGTACACGCTGAAATCAACAAATACACTGAAATGATACATATTCACTGAAATTAGTACATTTTCCTTAAAAGCACTACACTTTCACCAAAACCACTATACCTTCACAAACACACTACATGTTCATTGCAAACAATATACCTGTATGTTTTTGAAGCCAATACATTTTTATAAAACTAGCACATTATCATTTAAAAACAATACGTCTACTGGAACCAATACATACATTTTCTTAAACCAATACCATCTGGACCTCTGACAACAGGGTAACAGAGTGAGGAACCTGTGAAAGAGCTAGGGGCATTGGCAAAAATGTTGAATAAATACTTCACTGTACACTGCAGAGTCCTACAGGGGAGGAAGGGTCCTTATTCTGAGGGCCCAGGGCATCAGAAGTAGTCATTATTTCACCTATGACATTACATCCACTCTGGTAGCTAACTACCTGGCAAAGATCAAGCCAGCTAAGTTCCAAGGGGCAGACAAGATGCACCTCAGAATGATAGTGGATCTAAGGGAACAATTGGTAGGGTTACTAGTAATACTTTTTCAGGGGTCTTCCAGACAGGCGTGGTTGGTGCAGGAGGACTAGAAAGTGGTCAGTGCAGTCCCCATCTTCAAGTAGGGGGCAAGGTCTGAACCTGGCAATGCAAGCCAGTCAGCCTGAATTTAGGGGTGGACAAGGCCCTGAAAGCCATTATCAAGGACAGAATTGTTATGGAGACCTTAATTGAGGTTAGAGATGCAGCAAAGTTTAAATTCACCTGCAAAGTTAACTCAAAGTGGCCAACTTCGAATTCACGCAGCACTACATGAAATTTCCATTAAAAGGTAGAAATTCGCCTTTAATGGACTTTGCGTTGTTCACTTCGAGTTACAGTTTGAGAAGGCAAAGTTGGTAAGAAAGCCCACAGATTACATGTCTGACTGTCTTCAGGTCACATGATGCAGGCAGGCAGTTAATTAGGCAGGAAGTCAGTGAACTAGTTTCACTTTCTCTTGGAGAAGGAGCTGGATAGTCAGTGTGTGTGTTTACTGTGTCCGATATAACTCAGGGAAAAGTATGTCCTGGATGGGATATCTCATTTAGGACATGCATGTGCCACAAAGCAATGGAATCCTGCATTCTCCACAAAGGAGAATGGCAAAAGGTCAATTGCCAACATTTCCACTATGGCACCATTGAATTCATGTGCAACTGCATGATTTGGTGGGTATTTACTGTTCCACGCAAAAAGGCTGTGCAATGTGGGCTACATTGTTCAGTGTTTTGCACGTGGCGTGCCAAATGACTCTCCTCTGTGAACCGCCATGGATGGGGTACCTTTGACGTGTGATGGTGGGTGAACAGGTGACAAGCCAATAAACATAATGGGTCATACCTGCGTGGAGAAAACCGCACACAGCACGACCATGCTGTGAGTAGAGCACATGCCTTTAGACTAGAGCAACTGGGGAAATTACAGTGATACTAAAGTATCGCTACCCCTGATGCTCACTATGAAGGAGGAAGTGGATATGAACACTGCTGGTTGGGTGCTCAGTCAAGCTGCTTCCATGGTGGAGTGGCTAGAGCACCTGACCCTGCAGTGGATGGAGAACGAGGTTTCATTCCCAACTTGGGAATCTTTTACTTTTCTTTCTTGCCCTCTTAATCCACACCCCTCTGGGTTGATTATAATATGCCTGGGAAGGGATGGGGGCACAGAACAAAGCCCCATAAAATAAAGGAAAATGGTCGGCGTGTTTTCATGCTGATTGTTGCTGCGCGGTTGTGGCGTACACAGTGTCGTCCACAATATTATGACCTCATGCCACCAATAAACGCTGTTATTTTCCCTGTTTTAAGCACAGGGGTTGATGTAGTAGTATTACTACATGGACCACCACTGCTACTCTGACCACTGCTTGAACATTCAAAATCCTCCTCCTTCTCATGCCTGTAGTAATCCTCCAGTGTTATTTCAGCACTTTTACCAACATGGCTACTTACAATGAAGGAAGGTGATACCATGCTCACTAAGGTGGCTGAGGGTGAATGCCCCAGTATAACATTACCTCCCCTCTGGTGCTGAGTCCACTGTGCCATGTGCCTGCTCTTGAGATGAGTATGCTGGCCCCCAGTGCCCAGATGGCTTCTCTTTCTACCACGCTTCACATGTGCTTGGCAAAGCTGGCAGATTGCCACTGTTTCATTGCTACCATCTTGTACGAAAAAATCCCAAACTAGGGATTTTGATGCCCTACTCCTTCGTGTGTTGCTGGTGCTGCATATGGAACAGCAGTTTTGGTGGCAATGAAATGGGGGTGTACTGCATGATTTCTGGTGTTGTGCACACTTGAACTTGGACTGAACATCACAATCTATGACTATTACTTCAGGGCGATCAACAGACAGAGCGACACCAGAACTTTGAGGAGGGGGGATTGATTAACAGACTGTTTACAAACAGCCACCTTCATTTTCTTTTTGTCTGGTTCCCAAATGGGATCGCTAGCTTCATCAACATAATCATCATCCACAAATTCTCTTCGGATGCTGTCCTCCTGTGGAGATATTCCAACCACAGCCTCAATATTATCATCCACAATGTTTTCGTCAACATCTGAATGTTTGGATGGCCTAACCTCAAGATCAGTGGAAACATGAAACTGTGGGCCCAGTTCCAAAAGGCATGGTGCAATTAACGGGTGTATGTGAGTTGCACCATGTGGCGGCGCTATGCCGGGGATGCTGCACCATATTCCAGGACAAACAGGCACCCTGGCACTTACACCCATGACTTGTGACAGCCGCAGACTAGCATCAAATGCATGTCAAACCGGACCTGGGTGCTGCAAGTCGCAGCATGCATTCAACTGCCCCCCAGAGCACCCCACCCTGGAACATCACTGCATGTACATTGGGGTATTGGGGGGCTGGCCAGGTGGTACTGGCATTTGGGGGCACACTGTGGATAGGACCCCAGGGGTCCCTGACTTTCAGGGGGATGGGGCGCATGTCAGTAATATGGGGGATATGGGGAGTTGGGCAATGTCCATGCCGCAGCACTGCAGAGTGGGCATCCATCTACTGGTACAGACGGATGCCCCTTAGACCATCTCCCAGGTGGTCTAACTTCACTGCGCCATTTGGAATTATGTAAGTGGGTTACGGCAGCCACCCTTTTGGAATAGGGAGCAGTTGCTACCGTAACCCACCCTTGTGCCATGCTGCTGTGGGTTGAGGGTGCAGTGGGTGGTGTAACCCAAATTTGGTGCCATCTGCAATGGCATGGCACAAGGCACTTTTGGAATTGCAACCTGCATAACGCATGGCGCAAGTTACGATTTACACCATGAGATTAGGTGTAAATCACCTTTCACCATGTGTAACTTGTCTTGGAATTGGGCCCCATGAGTCATTAGCATGATCAGATTCATGTTCAACTACTGTGGGGAGTGGGACATCATCTACACTCAAGTCTGAGGATTCAACAACATTTTTCCCACCTGATAACTTTGCCTGTGTTGAACTTGTAGCAATACTCATGCTGTTATTAACCATGCCATCACTAACTTTACTACCAGCAGGGACAACATCATCTCCAACCAGCACTGAAGTGACTGATTTTGCTGTGAAAAACAGAGCTGGAGAAATCCCTTTACTTGTAGCAACTACTACCTTTCCCTTTGGTTCGTACTACCTCGGCCACGACCACTCTTAACACTGCTAGACTTGCTAGTCTCTGATGAACCTGCCTCATCATCACAACAACTTCCACTGATAATAGTCTTCTTGGCAGCAGTGCCACAGCCTTAAACAGCTTTGCCAGACAGTCTCCTCACAGGCATTTTTTAAGATTACACAGAAAATTAACAACAACTTTATATTTGCAGTTTTTGGGGCAGGGAAGCAAAAAACGAAAGAGGTGCAGCCATACAGGCGCAACACAAGACCTTAACCAATCTTCAAAGTCCAAAACAAAACCTTGTTCTGCCGGGGGTACAGCAGTAGCTGGTAGCTACACAAAAACATGGAAAAATATTGCAGACAGGCTGAGAAATTCAGAGTACTGCTATTGCAATACCGCAATAAAATGCGTTTCAATTTACACCACGCACACATATTAAAGGTCAGGCACAGAAACTTTAACTGTTCAGGAAAATTACAACACAAGACAATCCTTTAAAATGCCTGAAAAAATGCCCAGCAAACAGAAAAAACTTACAAAAAATTAAGTGAAGTTGTACTGTGTGTACCTGAACATGCAAATAATAAAGCACTAGCCAACAACAGTTGGAAAAACTGCCTTTCTTACTAATCTTCCTTCTACACCACAGACCTGCCCCTCTCCCGAAGCACAGTCCTACAGTATCTATCAGTACAGAGGCTGATTGTACTAAATTAACATTAAATATTTACACAAAATCAATAGATGCTCGATGATATAAACACAAAAGGGTTTACTACAATCGATGTGCTAAATTTTGACACAAAATTTTGTGGCAAAAATGCATTTTTAAAGGTTTTTTGGTGTTGGGTTCTCGGAGCTCCGAGAGCAAACTGTCTCCAGATTTCCGCTACACACGCTACGCTGAATTGAGGCTGTGCATGAAAAGATAGAGCCCATGTGACCTTACATCCCATGAATCGCTGCAAAATTCACCTAAAAGAGCCAAACAAAAAGGCAAAGTAACATAAAGTCCATAGAGAACAATGGGAACTTCGCGTTACTTCGAGGTGCGAAGTTATTCACTTTGCTTTGCAGAATATTATGTGAAATTTGGGTTCTACGCGAAATACTATGCATAGCGAATTTTATGCACTTTGCCCACCTCTAGTTTTGGCCAATGCTCATGCTCACTCTTAACATGGCTTTATGAGGGTCTGATCCAGCCAAATCAATCTGATTGTCTTTGAGGGTGTGACTAGGAAAACAGATGGGGCAAGTCCATAGACACTGGTAGTTTACTCATCTGGTAAAGGTGATTGTGTGTCTGTATATCCATGGCACTCCAAACTCCTTATAGCTAGGGTTATGTTCACCTGACCTGACAGGCTGATTGATGCACATGTGACCTAGGATCAAATTTTAACCCTGCCAACTAAACTCCTGCAGCTCCCCTTTGTCTGCAGTTAGATACTGTACTTCCCAAGCTGTGCTAAATGAGTGAACCATGCAGACTCTGACAACTATTCCATACTCATAATCTGTTTCTTATCTACTTCATTGCCCTCATCATACACCTCTAAGGTAGAAATTCAGAATATCATAAGTATGTATTGATCTAGTATATCTCTATATTTTTAAGCCTGTTTACCACATCCTGACTGCTGACTCTCACAGGAGGGCCCTGGTGTGCCATGGATATACAGGCACACAATCACCTTTACCAGGTGAGAAAACTACCACTGTGTTGTCAGTTTATCCATGGTAGTCCAAACTCCTTACAGCTAGGCTAGTAACGAGCAGTACTTCTCAAATGGGAGGGTTAGAGCGAGTAGTTTCCAGACCTGAGAAAGTGGCGGCCACCAACACCTTTGCTCCAAAATTCGCCTTGTGCGATATTTCAGTGTCCAGTCTGTAATGTCTAGCAAAGGTGTGATTAGAATTCCATGTTGCTGCTGCACATATCTCTTCTACAGAGGCGTTATTTTTCTCTGCTAATAAGGAGGTTACCACTCTAGTTGATTGAGCCTTAATGCCTTGCAGTGGTGTTTTTTGTTCTTTTGTTTATACGTCTCTTGTTCTTTTTAACCATAAGGCTGTGGTATTTTTTTGCCACCACCATTCCTTTCTTTGGACCTTGGGTGATCATGAGTAGTCTCTCCAGTTTTCTAAATTGCTCAGCTCTGTTCAGGTATGTCAAGATTACTCTCTTCACGTCCAGCATGTGGAGACCCCAATCTCCTTCTCCTATGTAATCCATGTAGAACATTAGAAGCTGCATGATTTGGCTGATGGGAAAGGCAGATGCTAACTTGAGTATGAAGGAAGGCACCGTTCTGAGAGTCATCCCCTCTATGGTGATAATGATGAATAATTCTCTGCATAAAAGAGTGTTGAGTTCTCCTATTGTATGAGCTGAGCATACTGCTACTAGGAATGATGTCTTTCGTGCCATCAATTCAGTTCTACACTGTTAATGTGTTTGAATGGGTGCTCTGCCAATGCATTACGTACCAGTGTTAGGTACCATGGAGCCACCACTGACATTGTTCAAGACCTGATATTGTGTGCCGCATTGAGAAATTGCAGAATGTCTGGGTGGAAGCCTGGGGCAGTGTCCCCCACCTGACTCAGCACTGCTCTGATCGCTGAAAGCTGCACCCTCAATGATGATGGAGATAGACCTCTTTCTAGCCATTGCTATAGATAGAGCAGTTCCTCTGGTATGGACGCTGATTTAGGTTGGATGTAATTATTGCACCAAGATGCAAATATCTTCGTATGTTGAGTTTGTCGATGCATTCTGGAAAGCAACACTGTGTTAATGACTGACTCATGGCAGTCTGCATTAAGCAGTCTCTCCCTTTCAGCAACCAAGCTGTGAGCTTCAGGGTGTGAGGGTTGGGACATGTGACTAGTACCTGTAAAAGAATATCCATGTGGAAGGTAGATGACAGTTGTCCACTGCCATCATCACAACTGTGGTGAACCATGCTCTCCTCAGCCATTATGGAGCGGTCAGTATGATTACCCTTCTGGACTGTATTGTTTTTATGGAGACCTGTGGTAATAGCAGAAATGGTGGAAATATGTACGCATAATCTTGGGTCCGGGGGATGGACAGGGCACTGATCCCCATCGAATGAAGTTCCTTGAACCTTGAGAAAAATCGACACGACTGGGTGTTTTTGCTGGTCACCATTAGGTCCATCATTACCTGCTGCCACGTCCATTGTATCAGTCAAAGCATTTGCAGGTGCAGTTGCCATTTGGTAACTGGGTATCATGAGGACAGAAGTAGGCGGTTTCCCATCGAGACTGTCTTCCACACAGTGTTGATCACATTGGACCTAATACCAATTAATTTTGCCTAATTCCCTTTTTAAAAGTATTGAAATTGATGATGTTTACTAAGTACTGGGGTAGTTTATTCCACAGTATTGGAACCCTGATAGTGAAGTAGTTATCCCATTTTTTGTACAGGATCTGGCACCTCAAACTGTTTATTGTGGGATCTTAAATATAGTGGCTGTATAAGTGGGGAAATGTCTCAACCTGTCCTAAGTTCCATGTTCTTTAGTACACTAAAATAATTGTAGGTAGTCACATCTTACCCTTCTATCCTCTAATGACATTAAATTTGATTCCTCCAGTCATCTGTCATATGGTTGATTTTTTAATCTAGGAATTAATTTGGTAGTCCTGCTCTGTATTCAATTCAATTCAGTTCAATTTTATTTATAAAGCGCCTTTTAAGACCAAGGCGCTGTACAAAATATTAAAAATAATAAAATCCAAACATTTAAAAGTCAACCACAACTAACAGAAATACGCTAAACCAAAAAGATATGTTTTTAAAGCAACTTTAAAGTTATCGATGGTTGGACATTCTCTCAACCAATGAGGTAGAGAATTCCACAGGGTTGGTGCTGAAACAGCAAAGGCACGAGATCCTGATGACTTTAATCGAACCCTGGGAACCTCCAGCAATCCCTCGTTGGTGGAATGGAGAGGATGGAGGGGGCAGTAGGGAATCAGGAGATCTTTCAGGTAACTGGGTCCCTGATCATGTAGAGCTTTAAAGGTTAGTAAACCAACCTTAAAGGTGATCCGCCACCAAACAGGCAGCCAGTGCAGTTCATGGAGCACAGGCGTAATATGACTGGTTCTAGAAGTCCCAGTCAGAAGCCTGGCTGCCGCATTCTGCACCAGCTGGAGGCAGCAGATATTAACCCCTGGTAGCCCTAGGTAGAGGGAATTGCAGTAGTCCAGATGAGTAGTGACAAAGGCGTGGACCAATGTTGGACGGTCCTCCGGGGGAATCAGATGTTTCACCCGGACGATATTCCTCAGATGGTAAAAAGAGGATTTGACAACAGCTGACACCTGAGATTTCAGGGTCAGACCATCATCAAAAATAACGCCCAGATTTCGCACCTGTCCAGATGTAGAGAGCGGTACACCACCAAGTAATAAACCTGATGGTTGTCCAGCTCCCACCCCCACCCCCAGACGATCTTGATCCACAACCAATACCTCAGTCTTATCCGGATTGAGTCTCAACCAGCTCGAACTCATCCAAAGTCTAATCTCATCAAGGCAGTTATTAAGTACAGAGAGTGCATCACCCTGACTGGGGAGAAAGGACAAATACAGCTGAGTAACATCTGCATAGCAGTGAAAACCCAGACTGTATCGCCTGATGATTTCTCCCAATGGCAGCATATACACTGCAAACAACATGGGAGCTAAAATGGAGCCCTGTGGTACCCCTCAAGGCAGGGAGTGAGCGCCAGAGGAATAAATTCCGGTGACAACTCTCTGAAACCTGTCCATGAGGCAAGAACAAAACCAGTTGAGGACTGTACCAGACAGCCCACAAAAGACCCGCAGGTGCTCCAATAGCACTCCATCATCTACAGTGTCAAATGCAGCAGATAGATCGAGAAGGACCAGAATGGTGTGCGCCTTTCGATCTCTGGCCATTAGGAGGTCGCTCAATACCCGGACAAGGGCAGTCTCTGTACTACGCCTTTTCCTGAAACCAGACTGGAGAGTATCATAGATATTGTGAGATATGAGGTGATCATCCAATTGCAACACAACTGCCTTTTCAATAACTTTACCAACAAATGGCAGGTTAGAGATAGGCCGGTAGTTAGCTAGACAACCTGGGTCCAAGGAGGATTTTTTAAGGAGTGGTTGAACTACCGCCTCCTTAAGGGGGTCAGGAAAAACCCCCCTCTCCAAAAACTTCCAGACAATGTCTGCAAGGATTGGGTAGATAACTTCTACACAACCTACTAAAAGCGGTGTAGGACCCGGATCCAAACTACAACTAGTTGGTCGCATTGTTTGGATGATCTTCACAATGTCCCCAAATTCCGGCCGGTGAAAAATCTAACCAGACAGGCCGAGGGCAGGCCACTTCCAATCAACCACCGCAATCCCCCGTAGGAGAGGTCGGACCGATGCCGGACCTGATGTCGACAACCTTATCTGCAAATAAACGAGCAAACTCCTCATATCTTAGCTGAGAAAAAGCTTCTCTAGGCTGAAGACAGACTGGATTGCATAGTCTGTCCACAGTCCGGAAAAGCTGAGCCGGTCGATTTTGTGCAGCAGAAATCTCTCTGGATAGGAATTCTGCCTTCTCACGAGTGATTTCTGATTGATAGCTATCATAATGTGCCATCAATCTAAGCCTGTCAGCATCAAGGCCCGACTTCCACCAGGATCTCTCCAGTCTTCGGCCTACTCGCCTTAACTCCTTCAAGGAGCCATCAAACCACGGGCTCCTTGGACGGAGGGTGAGAGGCTGAACACGAACAGGTGCAATTTTGTCCAGAGCATCTCCCACAGCCTTATTATAGGCCAATACAAGATCATCTGGACTCATGCATTCACCCGACAAGCTCGATAGATCCAGCACCACCATTAGGTCATTGGGGTTAACACCCCTTAAAAGGCTGGTACTGAACCATCTCCGTAGGGGCAGACCTATTAGAGGGGGCCCTGAAACTGAACCTTATGGTGTAATGGTCAGACCAACTGAGTGGTTTCACCCCCAAATCAGTGATCTCCATACCCAAGAGAAAGACCAGCTCCAATGAATGACCCCTTATATGGGTAAAGGAGGTAACAACCTGTGTCAGGCCCAGCATATTCATCAGCTGGAGGAGATTTTGACCAAAATAAGAGAGTTCATCATTGACCCAGGCATTGAAGTCACCCAGGAGTATCAGTTTGGGAAACCTCAACACCAGGTCGACGATGAAGTCTGCAATCTCCTGCAGGAATTCTCCAATGTCTCCTGGTGGACGGTAGATGAGGAGAATCCCACAGCCTGCACCCTCACCCAGGATATATTCAAAGGAACTGGTGTTTCCCAATGGCACATCCACAAGGCCCAGCTCAGGTTTAAACATAATGGCTACTCCCCCCTTTCCCTACGATCCAGCCTTGGACGGTGTATCACCGAGAACCCGGCTGGAGTTACTGAGGCTAATATAGGGCCTGGATTTTCATCCAGCCAGATCTCGGTGATGCAAGTCAGATCAGATGATCCAACAAGATCAGCAATAATAGCTGTCTTGTTCTTAATTGATCTGGCATTGCATAACACCGCCAAGGCGGGATGAGCTGTTGGGGAAGACCTTGGCACCTGTCCGATTACTTCAGAACCTTTGGGTATGGGCACAAGACAAAAGTAACCTCTATCCTGACTCCATTTCACCCCAGGGTGTCTTCTGGACCCTAAAACCCCAATCCGCCCTCCCCTTTTCTGTCCCCCACCAGGCCCAGCTCTCCACCTTCGTCCCACGCCTCCTCAGAATGCCCAACGCATGACACCTAAAATAGGTATCGGATGACAGCGGTGGGCACTCAAAAGGACATAATTCCCTGAGCCTAGTGGGGGAATAATGCCCCACCGTCATTAATCAAATCAAATATAAAGAAACAAAAAATAAAACAAAAACCTATAAATATCAAACCTATAAATAAAACACTCTCCACTCTCTCTCTCACAGAGGGGGAGTAAAATAAAACAAACAATCTAGCAAAAATTAAACCCAAATTAAACCCCAAAGCAAAAATAACCCGAATAACAAAAATATAATAATAAAATAACATCAAATAATCCTAAGAACACAATGATAAAATTATCATATGCCACTGGATACTAAACCCAAACAGAAAAAAAAACAACTTGTATTTTAGAGTTCAATGAAGCACATCTCAAGTGCAACAATCCAGCAAATCGTCAGAATATTAAAAAATGTTATATACTCCCCCAATACTACCTCTCACATGGTGGGGGACCATTTATAGAATAAATCCAAACAGTAATCCATAATTATATAAAAGTAAATGAAAGTACACCACACTCTCACCACCCCTAAGTCCAGGAACAGGGCAGAGACAAGGGAGTCAGTTCTCCAACGGATCCAAATACAGACGAAAACCAGAATCGAATCCAAACAAGGAGAAGGCAAGATAAATTCTCCAGCAGATCAGTCACATAACAGGGATCCAAGTAAATCCAGGCAGGGAAGGCCAAAACAGCTCTCAACACAGTCCACCGGCAGCTGATCCTCACAACACGATCGAAAGTCGAAAACTCCAAGCAGGTAATCATTCAGGGGAACAGTCACAGGCAGACACATAAGCCCATTCACTTAAAGCAACAAAGACACTCCCAGCCGGTCGACGACCAGCGGCTACAGACGCCTCAATAGTCAGCCCAACAGCCGAACCCTAAGGTGGCTTAGGAGAAGCCCCAGTCCCCCCCAGCACCCTAGGGAGCACACGAGGCAACTCCTGCACGGTCGAAGACCGAAAAGGGGGTCCGTCGCTTCCGCAAGACTCGAACAACTCTCTGCTCGATCCGGATCCGCCAAAGCAAACCTTGATTTGAGCCCGCTAATTAAACGAGCCTTTCCTTGTTGCAGATATTATGAGACAATCCATGGCTCCAACAGTGAACTCCTTTCCTGATTACAAGTTCCCCAAACAAGGTCTTCAAACGAAGCAACAAGCTCCACGTATCCTGGCGAAATAACGAGATGGTGAGGGTCAAAAAGAAATCAAGCAGCAGACCGAAGGTTAATCCACACAGTTTGTCCTTGATTCCAACAAAAACAAAATAAAATCGAGCATCCAGATGGCATACAGATACGATTAACAATATGATTACCGAAAATCAAAATATGGCTAATAAACTTAACTTAAACTATAAATTATTTAAAAGCCAAACTTAAAACTAGTTACTCTTAGTAACTCTCAGTGGCTGACCCAGCGTGGCCGTCATCTTGTTCCTGTACATCTTCTAGTAATTTGATATCCTGTTTTTGATAAGGTGCCCAGAAAGGTGACCCATAGTGGACATGAAGTCAGACATAGTTCTTGTACAAGCTCATGACACAATGCTTGTCTCTTGTTATAAAGGCTTTTTTAATTGCGATAATAAATTTGTTTGCAGTTTGTGTTGTTTTTCTTATCTGTGTATGCATTGTGAATGAACTGTCAATAATGATGCCCAGATCTTTGACATTACTTACTACTGGCAGTGGTTGGTTCATTAGATAGTAAGATCTCAAGGGATTGTTACAACCAAGGTGCAACACTGTACACTTGTCTAAATTCAGTTCCATTGTATTAGTTTTTGTCCAGTTTATGATTAATTCTAGATCTTTGACAAGGGATGAATATTTACTATCAGTATCTACTTCATCTGTAATTTTTGTGTCATCAGTAAAGTTGTTATATTGCTTAATCCTATGTGAAAGTTATGGATGAAACAGCTAAATAAGAGGGGTCCAGACAGACCCTTGTTGGACTCCACTTGTCACGGCTCTTTCGGATGAGATTTTACCTTGGATTCTTACCCGTTGTGTCTGGTTTTCTAATCAAGAATGTACCCTTTTAACTAGATAGGAACTATATCCCATGTTTATCGGTTTGTGTACAAGTTCACAGTGGGGAACTGTGTTCAATGCTTTCTTGAAATCCAAGAATATTATGTTGCATGGTATCCCAGCATCCAAACTAGAACTGACAGATTCAGAGAAGGTGATTATATTGGTTATACAGGCTTATTAGTTTGTAGTTTTCGGGGTCTGTTGTGCTTCCTTTCTTATGAATTGGGGTAATGACTGCTTGTTTCCATTCAGTTGGTGCTGTGCCCAAAACTAGGGATTTGTTAAACAGTAACCTTAGTGGTATACATAGACTATTGGCTAGATTTAAAAAAAAATCATGGATGTAGCCCGTCAATACCTGCTGATGAATGTGGTTTTAGAGACTGTAGCCCAGCTAAAATCTCCTCCAATAAAAATCCCATTATGGGGGAATCGTTAGTGCAGCTTGACATGACAAAATCATCCTTGTTTGTTAAACACAGTAATAGGGTGGATCTGTTGCCTCCTCAGCCAGTCCGCTTTTATGCTCAACGTTCCTGCCAGATGTATCACTGTTATGTGCTTGAGGTGTTTTTGGGCCCAGTTCATGATTCTGGTGGTTTCTCTCTGTAGGCCAGAACTTTTTCTGTCCCCCTACTTGGCTATGTATGCCACGGTCACTCTGTTGTCTGACCTGATCAGTGCCAGCTTCTGCTCTATCTGACTGATGAATGTCTGTAAGGCATTCCTCACTGCCTTCATTTCCAGAATGCTGATTGAGAACTTGCTGTCTGATCTTGCTCACTTTCCTTGGGCTGTTCTGAGTTCCATGAATGCATCCCACACTGACAGGTTGATGTTTGTGTCGATGATCATATCGTGAGTTATCTCCAGTGACATGTCCTTTGCTAGGTTCTGCATTAAAGTCCATCAGTGTAGGGACTTCCTGGCCATGCTGGTCATGACCACCTTGTTGTGAAGGTTGTCCTCAGATTGTGACCCATACTGATGTAATAGTGTTTGAAGCAGGCCACGGCACTAAAGCTATGCAAGACACCATGTACCCTAGTACTTGTGCCACTGTGGGGGACTGGATGGCTTGCAGCTTGAGTGCCCTGTTTACCATATTCTCTATCCTTTCCTTGGAAGGCCTCACCTTGCCCTCTGATGTATAGATTTTTGCTCCTAGGTGTTTTACTGTCTGTGCAGGATGGAGGGAGCTTTTCTGGTTTTTTATCACCCATCCGTGTGCTGTCAGTGTTTTCCTCACCACCTCTGTGTCCCTCAGTGACTGTTTTTGGGACTTCATCCATGTGAGCCAGTCATTG
The DNA here is from genome assembly GCA_016271365.2 of Neoceratodus forsteri. NCBI lineage: Eukaryota > Metazoa > Chordata > Ceratodontiformes > Ceratodontidae > Neoceratodus > Neoceratodus forsteri. The sequence continues at coordinate 223,278,076 of CM028136.1, read as the reverse complement.
AGGTAGGGGATGATGTGCAGAGACACTGGTTTACCATGATTGATAACGGGCAAAATCTGTTTTGCTGATGGGCAAAAAATAGTATTGTCACCAGTGTCTGCACCGCCAAAATCAGATTTTACCAGTGTTCTATTCTTGTACCCTTTTGGTGTGTATATAAATATTCAGAATGAAAGAAGCCTAAGCATACATCAAATTAAAGGGAAACGTCCATGTCCCGTGGGGCACCATCTCCATGTAAAGAGGGGCCCGATTAGCAGTTGCATAAGTAGTAATACATTTTTAACTTACTGTTTGTTATTTTATTTGAAATAGTATCTGGTTGATCCTGTGTACTCCCTGATGGCATTTTAGAAGCAAGAGCCCTCCTTGGCGTGCCAACAAGCACCCGCAGCTCTCCCAGTGATGATGTGTCATGCAGGGAGCAGCAGGGACACCTCCATATGCTTAATATAGTGCCATACTTTCTAACAGCTGCCGTTTGGAGCCTATGTACCCCCATGAAATACTGATACCAGGTATAGGCTGCTAAGGTGCCTGTCAGTCTGTACCTAGTCTCGGTACAGCACAGACACACATAGACTCCAAACTGGAGCTGTCTGAATCTACCGCAATACACATAATCTGTATTGTGGTAGCTTCAAATAGCTCCGGTTTGGTGTCTATGTGTGTCCGTGCTATACTGAGACCAGGTACAGACTGACAGGCACCCTGGAAGTCTGTAACTGATATCAGTATTTGCGGGGGTATGTAGGCTCCAAACCAGAGCTTTTTGAAAATACAGCACTATATTAAGCATATGGAGGTGCCCCTGCTGCCCCTGCATGACACGTCATCAGAGGGACAGCTGCAGGTGCTTGTGGGTGCCCCGGGGAGGGCTCTTGCTTCTAAAATGCTGGCAGGGAAGGCACAGGATCAACCAGATACTATTTCTTTTTTTTTTATACTTTTTATTTATATATGTATACTTTACAGTACAAGATTTACACTCAGAACAGAGCATACAACAGATTTCCATATTAATTTGATATTAGGCAAAGTGAGTCAGTGTTACCATTGTTATAAGATACAGGGGGAATACCATAAATTGTTCCAGAATTATACAAAATGGCTTATCAGCTGCTAAATGCCTTAAGCTACTAGTATCCTATTAAATTTTTTAAAGTATGATTAACGGCCTTATAAGCCTTTATTTGTAAGCATCCTTAAATAAATCAGAGTAATGTTTCCCCTATCAGTTTGTTCCCTTAAGCCTATTCGGTGAACAACTTTTAATAGTCGCTTTAAAAGTGAATCTTCGATAAACAAAGAGGATGTGAGGCCTTCCTATAAATACAATTAGTGTCAAGACCACCCTTTTAACTAAATTCGGCACCAAAACCAAAAACATTAGACCAGCGTCATATTCATACTTAACTTGGTAACAGTAAAGGTTAAATTGTCCGTAGCAGAAAGAAACAAATAAATATTTAGAGAAACTTTAAGTTCAAATCGACAATCTTTCCATGTGGACCAAGATTCCAAAGGATACTATCCAGTTTTAACTATCTTCTGTGGGAAAGTCCCATTATATTTTATTTTATTTTTTTTTATTTTAGTCTTTTGGAAACCGGGTAAGGCCTACTAGGCACAAGTGCCTGTTTTCAGGGGTGACCTGGGAGCACTGGCAGTTAAGTGACTTGCTCAGAGTCACACAGTATGCAAGCGGAGGTTGAGAGAATCAAACTCAGGTCTGGTCTGCTGGATGTATCAAGCTTGTTCACACCTCATTCCTCTAACCTCTAGGCTATACTGCCAGCCTCAGTATCATTTGCAATACTTTTCAAACCTTCCCCATGTCAGTTGCCGGGAATTTTAGTAATACCTGCCACTTGGGATTATAACTACCAGACTCAAAAGTCCACTTCTAGGTCTCTTCCTTGCCTTCCAACTCTGATGACCTCTCTCCCTGTCAGGCTGCCTTTTCGACCTCAATCTTTTCAGCCATTCTACCAGCTTCTTTGGGGTCAGTGTAAATATGTTTTCCACCCAATGTTTACATGGAGTCGAGCCGGCATCAACATACTAGTCAGGATCTCCAAATCACGAAATCGCCGTCTCACCACATCAAAACCCTTTCTTTTTGTTCTGGTGGCATAGGAGAGGTCCAGGAAAAACAATACCCGGGATCCCTCAATGTGTACATTTCTCTTGGCCCTGGCAGCTTGCAGGATTCGATCGTGGATCACTGAAGAGACTGTGACTACTAACAACATGCGGGGCTCTGATTTCTGTCCACTAGGTCTCCATGGTGTAATCCGGTAGGCACGAAGGATTAAGTCTTGAAGGTCTAACCCATAGGTCTGATTGAGCCAAGAAATCATGCATGAGCACAGATCTTTTCCCTCAGTGTTCTCAGGGATCCCCAAAACTCTGACGTGCAAGGCCCTAACGGTATTTTTAAGATGCTCCAGCCTATTTTGCAATAGGGCATGCTCTTTTACACAAGTTGTAGCTGTGGCCAATGCTTTATTGGAGGTTCTTTCTGCACTTGTTGCTGTTTCTGCCAGGCCCTCTACCTTTTGCTCCATAGCCAGCATTTGCTTGTGGTACGAGTCCATTTTTTTGTCCATATGTTGGACCGTATTAGTAAGGGTAGGAAGAGCACGCTGGAGTAAGTCCAGCGATGCCGGGTAGGAGTGCTCTCTGCTAGGTTCCTCCAATACAGACTCCAAGGATTCTGTTGGTGCCTTTGCAGCCCCACCACGAGGCATGAAAAAGTTAGCTTTGTCAGAGTTTTTCCATCCCATAATAGCGTAATCCACCGCTAGCGATACACAAACCCTCAGTGAATAAAAATATCTAGTTCTGCTTCCCCAAATAGGTTGTAACTCTATTTTCTTTTGAATTTTATATAGTAATCTTAGGGAGCTCTCTGAAAGAGCGTGTTGATGGCTGAGCAGCTAGCTACACCCTCCAGATACTATTTCAAATAAAATAACAAACAGTAAGTTAAAAATGTATTACTACTTATGCAACTGCTAATCGGGCCCCGCTTCACATGGAGGTGAGGCCCGACAGGACGTGGACATTTCCCTTTAAATAAAGCAAAATGAAAGTACTGTAGTACAGGGAAAAATTTATTAAAAATAAAAGTTCTGGAGATTCACTGATCTGGTAAAAAAAAACATCAAATTATGTGAAATTCTTTGTTTTAACCGGTGTGTAAAAGGACCAAATTCTGGAGTTTTACCTGATTTTCTGGTATAAACTGAAAATCAATGATGTGGACTTCTTGTTCTTCCTGTATCATTTCTCACACCCACTTGTGTGTTGTCTCTCATGTTGAACCAGCTTGACAAAGACCATGCCATTCTCCTCCCTCCCCTCTCCCCCCACAGGAAAGTATCGCTCAGAGGTGGGTGCAGTCATGCTTGCATTATGGACTTCTTCTTGTAGTTATTGTTGTGAGCACTTGTTGAATTTTCCTCTGCCCCCAAGGAACTTGCCCCTTGACATGATTCCTCTACTTTTGAAACTTTTGTCATTGTTGGTTAAATAAGATGACCTGTTGCCAGAGTTGGTTGTGCCTCGAAAGTTACTGCTCCTTCTATTCTGTTGCTGTTATCCATTGCCCTGAAATCTATTGCAACAGAATGGTAGATAAGAGGAATTTGTCCTGATCTTTGGCTAGGTCCTTGCCTTGATCTCTTTGCTTGAGTAATTCTTTGAGACCTTACCCAAAGATGTGTTCTCCTTTGAAAGGTCGTTTTTGAAAAAGTACTTCATGTTCATTATCTGCTTCCCACAGCTTCGGCCATAGTGATCCCCTGGCTGTATTTGGTCATTGTTGCTATTCTGGCACTCATTTTCAGCATGTCTTCTGCCATGTCCCCCCTATATTTGTCAATTTGTAAAGTGAAGTTGGCAAAGTCAGCTTCTGTGTCTCGGTGTGAGGCCTTTGATGAGTGTCTCCAGCCATCTTATCTGAGCTCTGACTCCACATGTGGCTGTTGTGGTTGCTCTTGCCATTAGTCCTGCTATTTCAAACATCTTTTCCAGCAATTCATCCATTTTAGTATCAGCTGGATCCTTTAGGAGTGCCATTCCCTCCATTGGCAGCACTGTTTTTTTGCTCATTGCAGCTATCAGGGCATCAATTGCGGGGGCTGTGCACCAAAGATTCAGTCTATCATCCTGAATGGGATACATTTTGTCTAAGGAGCATCTTTAAGGGATATGTGCTGGATCCAGTGCCTCCCATTCTTTCAAAATCACATGCTGTATGGTGAGACAGATTGGGAAGAAGTCCTCATACTTCTCCGTTTGCAGGATCATTGGATCCAGTTTGCTTTCAGGGTGTGGGGGCAGTAGATCAAACTCAAATGAACACAGTTTTGATGTCAGTGATGATTCTTCAGATGCCATTGGTTCATCCTCTCCATAAGACCCATGATTATTAGATGTCCCATACATGCTCTGATTCTTGTCTCTGTCCACGTTTGGCCATCCTGTGTTATTTGTGGCATCTGGTGGATGACTTACACTCCTGCTTCAACAAACCTTGACTGCGAATGCCACAGGTGGTACGGTGCAAGACCAAGGCTGGCTTAGCCCAAAATGAACTCCACAACTCAACAGGTCTTGCACTCAAAAGATACACAATACTCCTATGCTAAATTATGCTAAATTAAATTGCGTTATTGCAAATCCAATACAACGGTGTACTGTGAATGGACTGAAGGACGCTCACTCCTCACCCCAATTCACGGGCATAGAATACATAGTACTGATGGAAAAGGGAGGTGAAAGATCTAACAGACTTCTACAAAGGGAATCATTCTGGATATTCACATTAAACAGTGAGGAACCTCAGGGACTCAATGACAAATGGAATATCAAACCGTACTTAAAATTGTGATATGTACACAATGGGGAAATTCGGACTGAATGAGGAGTTTTGTTACAATTTCAGTCAAATAAGATATGTAATATATAGCTGAGTAAATAGCATTAAAATATAAAAAATATGTTTATTATTATTATGCATTCACCGCCCTTTGGGCTTAGAAAATGCCTTCCTATGTTCACCCTTAAAGTCACTGATGTGCCATGCAGTCATGATGAAAAGGGAAGAAATGGGTATGCCTTAATACCGGCATTGTTTTGGTATCTAATATTGATTTAAACTTGTTCTGCTGTCTTGTTTACTGTTTCCTGTATATTACAAAAAAGATGTTGTGAGTTCATTATAACTGATAAATATTTTCAGTTTTTTGTTCTTTCTCTACAGGATGGTTATGACTATGTTACTTCTCTTCTTATTCAGAAGTTAGGGATTTGTGCAGGAATTAAGCCTTGGACACCGTTAAAATCCATCATCAATCCATTAAATGGAGACGACTTTTTCTAATTGATTGTTTATTTTAAGTATTACTCTCCACACCTCTCTACTTACCTTTTATTTTTCCTGCTTTAAGATGAATGGGCATGCTAACTAAAATGTATTCAACATTATGAATTGAAAAGGAATGAAAGATTCTTTACACTTTTTTGAATAGTTAGATATGGTATAATATGATTTATTTATTTTATTTATTATGTTTGCTTGCTCGCATGTGCAAGGAACGTTTTGGGAGAGTAGCACACTTTGGAGGTGTGCCTCTCCCTTGCAATCCAGTGCTCCGTTGAGCATGTGTGGCAGTCCTGCACCAATGGGTGCGGGAGCTGTGTATGACAATGGTGGTCTTCGCTTCAAAGAAAACCACCGCTGTCATACTGAGCACCAGCGATCACGCCACCCCTCTCGCATCGCGCACTCCTCCCATCACCGCCCCCCAAAGCTTTGGTGCCATGCTGGGGCCCACCCAGCATGGCAAGCGTGTTGCCAGCGGGGTGCCCAATCTCGTCGGCTCCACAGCCCCGTGTCCTTCTGCCACACTGGGAGCTCACCCAGCGTGGCAAACGCCGTTGAGTTTGTCAGACGGGGTGCCCAACCTCGCTGCCTCGCCCCCCCCAGCCATCTTCTGCCATGCTGGGAGCCCACCCAGTGTGGCAAACGCCCCACATCGCCTGTTGCTGTTTTTTTGTACCTGTAAATCAAAACGTCCCATGGCGCATCTCCCAGTCCCCCTCCCACAACCCGCACCCACCCACTGCGCACCCAGCCTCCCCACACACCCCCCTCACCCCATACTTACCTCTGGAGCTCGGCGCGATGATCTTCGGTGGACCGGGAACACGTCTGCACTCTTCAAAGCCGACCGCGAACTGAGGAAATGCCGGTAAGCTGTATAATGGGCTAGATATGGGGTTTCAACTTTATTGCATATCTCAGGCATTTTTGGAATTTTGCACCAAATTTTCAACATGGGGTTTTTGGGACCCCTTCTCATGAAGGATGTCACTGTCATGGCGTTATTCGGGCCCGAAGGGTGATTTCGCAGTCACTGCGCGAAATCACCTTTTGGCCCAAATAACGCCATGACAGTGACATCATTCATGAGAAGGGGTCCCAAAACCATGTTGAAAATTTGGTAAAATTCCAAAACATGACTGTTTAATTGTGCGTGCGCTGTGCAGTTCCTTTATGCACGCCGTAGGGTTTGCGTAATTTTCAATATTTCTACTCCCAAACCTGTTTCGCCCATATGGCGCTAAATGGCGCGGTCGGTGTGTGAAATCAATGTATGGGACACATTAAGAAGATCACAGTGACACTGTTCATGAGCAGAGGTCTTAAAATGGCTATGTTGAAAATTTGGTGAAAAAATTCCTAAAATGACTTTTACATGGTAACTGCGCGGTTCCAACAGCAGGTCGTACATTTAGCGAATTTTCAATATTTGCACTCTAGATTTTCAACATTGCCATTTTACCACCTCCTCATGAGCAGTACAGTTGTCATTTTCACATCCGCCCAAAACATGTTTCCGCCCATATGGCGCACAATGGCATGGTGTATCTGAACTCAATGTATGGGACAAATTAAGAAAATCACAGTGACACTGTTCATGAGCAGAGGTCTTAAAATTGCTATGTTGAAAATTTGGTGAAAAAATTCCTAAAAATGACTGTTTTACAAGTGTTCATTGCGCAGCTCCTATGCACGCTCATAAGTTTGCAATTTTCAATATTTTCACTCCAGATTTTCAAAATTGCTATTTTACCACACCTCCTTATGAGCAGTACAGCTGTCATTTTTCACATCCTGCCCAAAATGTGTTTCCGCCCATGTAGTGCACAATGGCGCAGTCGGTGTTCAAAATCAATGTATGGCACACAGTAAGACAATCACAGTGACACTGTTCATTAGCAGAGGTTTTAAAATGCCAATGTTGACAATTTGGTGAAAAATTCTAACAATGACTGTTTTATGAGCGTGCATTGCACAGTTCCACCTGCTTTCGTAGGTTTGCGAATTTTCAATATTTCCACTCCAGATTTTCAACATTGCCATTTTACCACACTTCCTTATGAGCAGTACAGCTGTCATTTTTCACATCCTGCCCAAAACGTGTTTCCGCCTATGTAGCGCATACAATGGGGGTAACAAAAAGGTCATGCTGAAAATTTATTGTGCAAATACCAGCAATCGCACAGGGCATTAGGGTAAAGCACCATACGTGCCAAACACCACTGCAAATACCTGCAAGCGAACGTTCGGCATTGACAAATGCTTGTTTAGATTTTGTTGACCTGGTAAGCCCACTGGGCCTAGAAGTCCCTTTTCAGGGGTGACCGGGGAGATACAGATGGTAAGCAACTGAGACTGAGCCGCATTAATGAGTTAATGGTATTTTTAGTGAATGAGGGAAATTTGACCAGGACACCGGGAAAATTCCCCTACTCTTTTTCGATAAGTGGCATAGGATCTTTAACATCCACCTGAACTACCACCAATCCAGGCAGATGGGACCTCGGTTTAACATCTCTTCCGAAAAATGGCACCTCAGAAGTGCAGCACCCCTCTCATGCTGCACCACCGTGTCAGTATTGGGATATTAACCCAGGTGCCAGGTGTGGGAACTCAACCCACAGCCCTGTGATCTTCCAGCCTCAGTGGCGAATGTGCTATCTACTGAGCCACCATTTGTTTTTGTACTGTTACAATGTACTATTTTTTGTTTATTTACTTAAGTAAATGCATTCATGTTTATTAATGAGTATTAACTGTAAAAGGAATGTCTCCATACTAGCCATGCTCCCTGATGAAGGGTTTTTCATACCCAAAGTGCAAATAGGGATGAAGAGTGGGTGTCCTTCAGTCCCTCCACAGTGCACCATTGTACTTGCTTTGCAATAAAGCGATATAATTTAGCATTTAGGAGTACTGTGTATCTTTTGAGTGCAAGACCTCCTGTGGAGTTGTGAATGACTAACACAGCTGTCCAGCCTGTAAGTGGCCCCTAATTTTGTTGTGCTATTGTTTGTACCCCCTGCTGTTTTGGAGGTCATTACTGGTCCATTTGGTCTGTAATTTGTCATAGCCTCCAGATGCTTCATCATGAAATGTTGCTGATTTACCATCATCACTTCAGCTGCCTTCTGTGACTACAGCATGAAGTCAGTAGGGTCAAACTGCCAGTCCATTCTGTTGTTGGGCCTGATGTAGACTGTGGACATCTTCAGTGAGGAAGACTGCTCCACAGAGGATTGTGCTTCCCCAGCCTCGCATATGAAGCATTGTGGTCTGTTATGGTGTGGCAGTAATGGTACGCTGCATGTGAAATGAACTATGACTTGATCCATTTGGTAAGATAAGTAGAAAGAAGACATGGCTACAGTAGTGGTTACATAGAAACATAGAAGTTGACGGCAGATAAGGACTGCAAGGCCCACCCAGTCTGCCCATTTCTTTTTCTGCCTTATAAATGTGCCATTGGCCTTTGCTCTGTCAGTGGCCTATCTATTCATACTCATTTGTATTGCTCCCTTATGCCTATCCCATGCCTGTTTGAAGCCCTGCACTGTATTCATAGCCACCACTTCTTGAGGTAGGCCATTCCATGCATCCACCACCCTTTCTGTGAAAAAGAATTTCCTCACATTCCCCTTAATGCCCCCCTCTAATCTCATGCTGTGTCCTCTTGTCCTGCTATTTTTCTTATATCTAAACATGTTAGACTCTTTCACCTTGTTAATGCCCTTAAGGTGTTTGAATGCCTCGATCATATCACCTCTCTCCCTCCTTTGCTCAAGGATATACATATTGAGCTCCGTTAATCTGTCCTCATATGTCTTCTGATGCAGTCCCTGCACCATTTTGGTTGCCCTTCTCTGGACTGCCTCAATTTGGTTAATGTTCTTGTGAAGATGTGGCCTTCAATACTGCACGCAGTACTCCAGATGGGGCCTAACCAATGTCTTATAAAGAGGGATTATTACCTCCCTCTTACTACTTGTGATACCCCTACTAATACACCCTAACACCCCCCTAGCCTTACCTACTGCTTTAGAGGTCTGCTTGGATGATTTCAGGTCATCAGTGATGATGATGCCCAAGTCTCTTTCTTCCTTTGTGACAGCTAGCAACTCCCCTCCCAGACTATAGGTGGCTTCAGGGTTTCTCTTCCCTATGTGCATGATCTTGCACTTCTTTGCATTAAATCCCAGTCGCCACTCTTCTGACCATTTTGCTAGTTTATCCAGATCTCTTCTCATTCTGCCCACCCCATCTGGATCATCTACTCTGTTGCAGATCTTGGTGTCATCTGTAAAGGCTGTTAGGTTAGGCTGTGTTTGCTGGATAGGTGCACAGTTTCCATAATGGTGCATTACTGGATTGAACATGGAGTGCAGTGTAAACTCTAACCACCATCCAACTCATCCTGGCACGTATGTAAACCAGTGAGGCTATTTACATATACATATACACATACAGTACATATATTTATACATGTGAGGCATGTCCCTTTTTAGTGTTTACAGTTACTGCATGCCTGTATGTTACTGCCTCTTGAGCAATGTCTAGCAAAATGATTACTATATATATATATATATATATATATATATATATATAGTTATACTCCATGAAAACTATCCATAAAATGATCAAAATGTTTAAAAAGGGCAATTCTAGTGCTTGGCAGTGGATCATGTTAAACATCAGTCAAAATATAGTTATCTGTGCTTAGGGCATGGTCTCCATGATCTTCTTTTGTCCTCCTGCATAATTCTTAAGTTGGCTGCCAAAAAGGGTACTGTTAAAATGGTCACTGCATCGGTCTAGCCACTGCCTACATGGCAGCCATGAACTGCAGATGGGGGGGTGCCTCAAGATGGCCCCTGATCTCCCACATGTGTGCATCACCTGAGAGATGTCACTGCAGCCAGGCTGCCTTTTTGCGCATGCGTGATACACCAGTGGAGTTTTGGCTGTGTGGGCATGTGTGCTCGAGGGCTCGTTGTCCTTCACTGGGGTGAGCATGTGCATCGCCATGCTCACATCGAGAGCATGGTGTCACAGAAGGTGCAAGGCAGAAGTGCATGAGCAAGACTATGGCGCAGGCATTGTCTTGGGTTGAGAGAGAGTCCAGTCTTGGCTGGAGAGGTGGAACCTGACTTAGCCTTGCGTTCTGTCCTGACTACAATAGTTTGGCACTCACAGTCCACGCTTTTTCTCACAGGGGTGAAATCAACCCCTGAAAGCTATGGGCATACCAGTTACCTCACACATAAGGGATTATAAACTTGCTACCATACTTTGTGCCATCGAGCCCCCCCCCCCCCATCATGCGGGACTGGACAGGGCTGGCATCTTCTGGGGGAAGGGGGCTGTTACACAAATTAGTATGCATTACCAAGATTGCAGTGTGGTAACAAATTTAGATCTTTACATTATTCTCCACATGGTGGACAACAGCCCTCTATGGCCGCTGAATCGGGACCATAGATGCCACAGTCACAGACACTTGCATGGCATGTATATTCCACTAGTAGGGGAGTATCCTATATTAACAAGGCGACATCATTCCTGTGTTTGCTCATACTACAGCCACTGAGTTAGGGGCTGTAGATGTGAATACACCACAGCTATTCCTGGTAGTAAGAGGAAACGGACAGTGTAATACCACCAGCTGTTCATAAAAGTGCCAAATTTAAACATATTGTGATCACATGCAACCTAAACTTATCCACGGTAGAGTGAAATATGATAGGGGACTGGAGATTTTTCCTAGCCAAACGAGCGCATGTCTGTGGCTACTGGATTGCAGTTCATAAAGCTGTTGATGGAAGTACCTAAAATGTTGTTTATTTTCTCTAAATTAGGTCAGAGTCTGCTAATTCTGCTAAGGTTCACCCAGATTAAGGGAGTTCTTATCTTCAATGCTATGAAGTAGAATTTTGGTCGAACGAAGAAGCAGGAGCCAAAGTGACTGTGCTGCAGCCTTATCAAGATGAACAAATTAACTGGAGACAAAGGGGAGCTGCAGGGGCTTAGGTGGAAGGGTCAACATTTGATCCCACATCACATGTGCATCCATGAGCCTATCAAGTAGAACATAACACTAGCTATACGGAATTTGGAGTGCCATGGATATACAGACAATACAATTTCTATTGGGACTTTGGTGAGGCCTTTGACACTGTGGTACATGACGCTTCAGGCGAAGTACACCAGTGTAGTACTCATGAATGCCAGACTACTCTTAAGAAAAGACTGCAATGATCATGCAACTGCAACACATGAAGTTCTAATAAATTCTGTATGCAATTTTTATTAATTGCCAAATGGTCTGTTTTGTACTCATTGTACTGTCAGTAGTCACTACCTGTTTGATGTATTTTATACCGTACAGGGCTTTTATTGTAAATAGGGTTTGTTCCTAGCAAACTATTCCAGTATAAAATTTACATTTTATCTATCTATAAAGCATATATGAAGTGAATTGTTAAGTAACTTGGGGCAGAAAACAGAAGACTAGTGGTGGAAGGGCTCTACTCTGAGTGGAGAGTGTCACAAACACGCTCAGCAGGTCAGGCCCTCTGCTCCCACAGTGCCAACCTCAGAGCGCAATAGTATGAACAGGTAACAGACAGGGTAACCCTCCTGTCTGCTTTTGGGTCTGAATCACCTTTAGTCTCAAGTTATGGGAGGGGATTCAAATTGTGAACCTTATGCTAGCATACCCAATGTACAGGTTCAGATATGTACCCTCTTTGGGGATTGCAGTACAATCTCTCACCAGAGGCACTAAGCCAGGCTTCCAAAATGAACCCTTAAAAACTCTGTAAGAGACCTTAGGTATAGTCTTACCTTTTCCTAGTTTGGTAACACCATAGAAACATAGACTTTGACAGCAGATAAGGACCACTTGGCTCACCTAGTCTGCCCATTTCCACACCTAGAGGATAGGCTGCAGATCCTATTTAACCAACAGCCTATTTCTTCCTACCCCCAACAAAAAATGCCTTATGTCTGTCCCATGCATTCTTGGATTCTCCTACAGTTTTAGACCCCACAACCTCCTCAGGAAGGCTGTTCCATACGTCCACCACCCTCTCTGTAAAAAAAAAATACTTCCTCACATTGCCCTTGAGCCGTCCCCGATCTATCTTCAAATTGTGTCCCCTTCTCCTTGCACATCTTTTTTTCTGAAAGATGCTACCCTCTTGGACTTTGTTGATTCCACTGAGGTACTTAAATGTTTCTATCATGTCCCCCCTCTCCATCCTTTCCTCAAGGGTATTCATATTAAGCTCCTTTAGCCTCTCTTCATATAGCTTCTCTTGCAGACCCTGCACCATTTTAGTTGCCCTCCTCTGAACTGCCTCCATCCTGTCTATGTCCTTGCGGAGATGGGGTCTCCAGAACTGGATGTAGCACTCCAGATGGGGTCTCACCAACTGTCTGTACAGGGGGATAACAACTTCCTGTTTTCTGCTGGTGATGCCTCTCCCTATACATCCCAGTACCCCCCCAGCCATCTCTACCGCCTTCTCACATTGCTTACCAACCTTAAGGTCATCTTATATGATTACCCCCATGTCCCTTTCCATTGTTGTTGTTGTTACTACCCCCCCATTGTGTAATCTTCCCCTGAGTTTTTATTTCCCAGATGCATTACTTTGCACTTCTTTGCATTGAATCCAAGCTGCCATACTTCTGACCATTCCTCCAACCTTGCCAAGTCCCTTCTTATCCTTTCCATGCCTCTTTGTGTATCAACCCTGTTGCAGATCTTTGTGTCATCTGCTAAGAGGCATACTTTTCCTTCCAGTCCTTCTGCAATGTCACTTATAAGGACATTAAAAAGGACTGGACCCAATACTGAACCCTGCAGTACCCCACTAGTAACCCCTCTTTCTTCAGAGTAGACTCCATTTACAATTACCTTCTGTGTCCTGTTGTTCAGCCAATGTTTTACCCAGGCTACCACCCTGGGACCCACTCCAAGGCTGGTTAATTTGTCTACTAATCTTTTGTGTGGGACTGTGTCAAATGTCTTGTGAAGGTCTAGGTAGGCCATGTCCACAGCCCCTCCCTGCTCTACTACTTTGGTCACCCAGTCGAAGAAATCAATTAGACTCATCTGACATGACCTTCCCGCTGTGAACCCATGCTGCCTTGGCTCCTGTGCCCCACTGGCCTTTAGGTACTCAACAATTCTTTCCTTCAGAAGTGATTCCATCACTTTCTCTACCACAGAGGTCAAACTGACAGGTCTGTAGTTTTCTGCCTTTGTCTTGCTCTCACTTTTGTGAAGGGGAATCATATCAGCCTTCTTCCAGTCCTCAGGTACCACACCATCCTCCTATGATTTGTTATAAAGGGTAGTCAGAGGTGTCACTAGTTCTCTGCTTAATTCTTTTAGAATTCTGGGGTGAATTCCATCTGGCCCCATTGCTTTGTCCACCTTCAGTTTTAGGCTTTCTTTCAGAACCCTTTCTTCTGTGAAAGGACTGGGATCAACCCCCCCTTTCCAGAGTGCTTCTGTTAATTGGATTAGGCACCTCCCCCACTTCCTCTTTTGTGAATACTGAACAGAAGTATTCATTCAATATCCCTGCTTTTTCACTGTCACTTTCTGCCCACCCACCATCCATTCTATTCAGCCTCACTATCCCTCCCTTTATCGTTCTATGCTCTCTGATATACCTATAAAAGGTTTTATCTCCTTCTTAACCGAGTTGGCTATCTTTTCCTCAGTTTGTGCCTTTGTTATTCTGACTACCCTTCCTGCTTCCTTCTGCCTTAACTGGTACAGTTCTCTGTCCTGCTCCTTCTGTGTTTTCTTATACTTCCTAAATGCTATCTTTTTCTCCCTAACCTTCACCACCACTTCTTTTGAGAACCATAGTGGCTTTTTCTTTCATTTTAATTTGTTTATTTGCTTCACACAAAGGCTTGTTGCCTCTGTGATGGCAGTTTTGATATTTCCCCATTGTTGCTCCACCCCTCTTTCTAGCCTATTTGCTAGTGCTTTTCTAAGGTACTCTCTCATCTTGCCAAAGTCAGCCCTCCTGAAGTCTAGAACCCTCACTTTTGTATGGCTTGACTCTATAGCTGAGATTATCATGAACCACACTGTTTGGTGGTCAGTTGTTCCCAAATGGCTACCCACTTCTAGATCTGAGATCCTCTCACTGTCCCCACTTGAGAGTATGAGGTCTAAGATTGCTCTCTCACAAGTAGGTTCCAAAACTAGCTGTCTGAGGCATGCCACCTGAAGGGCATCAAGAATGGCCCTGCTTTTGGATGTGGCTGCAGCAAAGGTGCTCCAGTTAACATCTAGCATATTAAGGTCCCCCATCAACAGTATCTCCCCTTTCTCTGCCATCCTAAGTATGCCTTCTATCATATCCTTATCCATTCCCTCCTCCTGACATGAGGGTCTGTATACAGCCCCTGTGTGGATTTTAGTGCCATTTCCAGTCTCTAAGGTGACCCACAGTGCCTCCTCTCCTCCCTGTTTACTCTTTTGCTCAGTTGCCTTTAACCCTTCCCTTACATAGAGAGCTACTCCCCCCACTTCTGCCCTCCCTGTCTCTCCTGTAGGTTGTGTACCCTGGTATGTTAACATCCCAGTCATGGTTTTCTATGTACCATGTTTCTGTGACTGCTATGATATTCAGGCATCCCTCTTCCATCAAAGCCATCAGTTCAGGGAGCTTGTTGCCCAGACTACAGGTGTCAGTACTCATTACCCTCCATTTCTTGATGGCCTTACCCCTTTTTGCCCCATCCCTGTCCTTATTGCATTTGTCACTTTCTCCATTTACCTCTGCACTTCTCCCTATTGACATCTCTATGTTGGTGTTTACCTCACTTAGTACCCTGATCTTTTTGGGGGGCTATGATTTCCGTGCTCCTTTCCAGTGCCTCCCCCCTTGGCTAATTTAAATGCTTGCCAATGAAGTATTTAAACCTATCACCTAGGATCCTGGTTCCCCTCCTGGACAGATGCAGACCATCATGCCAGTATAGGCCTGCATCTGTCCAGGTGGACCCCCAGTCCCCAATGAAGCCTAATCCCTGAGCTCTGCACCAGTTTTTCGAACACTGATTGAATCCCATGGTGTGGAGCACCCAAACCTCATCCATGCCATAGACAGGCAGCACCTCCGAGAAGGTTACCATGTGTTCTATTTGTCTAAGGCCCCTCCCTATCTCCACAAATGCTTCTTGCACTGCTCTGATCCCCTTCTTAGACAGGTCATTTGTCCCTAGGTGGACAATGACATCCAGCTCCATCAAGCCCTTGAACAGCTGTCAGACTTAAAAATACAGTCACTCCACAGCACAAATGATGGAGGAGACCTAGGCAGAATCTTAAAGAATATGTTTACTAAAAATGGATAAAAACAGTAAGATAAAATACAGAACAAATATCAAAGAGCATCACAATCACATAAAAGGAAAACTACAGAACAAACTCCTACCAAAAAACATTTCAATCTTTTCTGTCTAATGTATTACCTCTGTAAGTGTGGTTAAAATAGAGAACTGTGTCTCTCTAGAGCCCAAAAAATTATATGACCTTCATCTCAGACACAAGTATCAGTTTAAACTGTGTCTCCAACCTCCTTCTGTGAGTCTTCTAGCTCCTTCTTTTAGAATCAAAAAAATACAAACAATGTTGTATCAGGAGGTATATTAAATAAGGTGAAATCAACAAGAACTCATTTCCCAAATTAGGAGTCTCTGATCAAGTCTTTCCTTTGAACTGGTGGCTGGTTCCTGTCTTCCCAAGGAGATCAAAGGGTTTTTATGACATTTTAACACATGTTGGTATCAATGGCCTGTTCTTCTTAAAATATCATAAAAGTTTATTAGGCTCATCCTCTGGCAGATACATAAAGTTACATTTGGTTTTCAACTTCAAAGCAGCAACAGGCTATAAAAGATAATAAAATGCCCTCTGGAAGGAAGGTAATTAGTTAACTGGTTCCTGGGGGGGGGGGCACCCATGGATTCAGAGGGTCACATACTATATTTTTATATCACAAATATCAAACAACAATCATAATCAGCTGGCCAAGCATTACAGAGAGTAGAGAACTGGTATGGCAGGGAAAGGAAGGGGAGGATGGGGAGTGGCAAAGAAGGAGAGGAGGCCTTCGTCCCTCTGGGATGCAAACCCCACAAGGGCCAGACGTGGCAGGGTGCACACCCAGTCTGTGCACTGATTCCAGGCTTGCAAGGAGAGAGAGAGCAGGAAAGTAAGGGAGAGGCAGACCTTTTTCCCTCTGGGATGCAAACCCCACAAGGGCCAGACACAGCTGGATGCACACCCAGTCCATGTACTGGTTTGCAGGCCTGCCATGAGAAAGTTAGGAGTGGAGATGGGAAGAAGTAGAAAGAATCAGTTAGGAGGAAGAAGAGGAATACAAAAGGGAGAAAAGAATAGCTAGTAAGGCTGGGGTAAGGGGGAAAGCTGGGAGTTAGGTGGAGGACTAGAGGAGAGGGGGGAGAGAGAAGGATAGCACTGGAGTCAAAATAAATGGTCAGGTGCAATTGCAGGAAGGGGAAATGAAATTGTGAAGAAGAGAGGATAGTGAGTGAAGGGATGGGGCAGATTGGATAGCTAAGGGGAGGGAGTTCCAGAGTTTAGGAAAGCAGTAGGAGAAAACAGACTAGTCTGAAGTGGATGATCTCACAGGAACAGCAAGGGTCCAGTAGTCAGAGTTATGGAGGGAGTGAGTGGGTGGAGAAGGTAAGATGGGAGGGAGTTAAGTCTAAACTTCCCGACAAAGGAGGAACAGTGGGTGAGGCATCTGGCATCAAGTGAGCAGAAGGAGAGAGAGATATAAAGGTAACAATGGTGAGTATGGGGTGGACAGTCAAGAGCAAACTGTCAGAAGGAGTGGAAGAGGGTGTGCAATCTAGTTAGGGTGGTCTTAGGGGCTGCACTGTAGATTATGTCACCGAAGTCAAAAATTGGGAGAATAATTTTCTGAACAATTTCATGGCAGGCCGGTAAGGAGATGGAACTATGGTATCTGAACAGAGCACCTAGTTTGGGGTGCAGTTTTTTGTGAATGGCATCCACATGTCCAGAAAAGTCGAGGTGTCAGTCAAGCCAGAGTCCTAGATATTTGAAGGAGGTGACATCCTTTAGCTTGGCCCCATCAAGTGTGTGGAAGGATGTGGAAGGATGATGTGGCAGTAAGCCTAGAGAAACTTGCCTGGTGTCAAAGGTCATGGAGGCCATCTTCCTGGCACTGAGGGACAGTTGAGTTGTGCAAAATTAGAGCTGGACTTTGTCACTTTCCAGCTAGAGACTGGTCACCACAACAGAGGGGGTGGCACTTGAGGCACACAGAATAGTGTCATCCACATACATATGAATCGGTGCAGAGGAGCAAGCAGCAGGGAGGTTGTTTATGATGATCGAGAAAAGTACTGGACCAATGACTGACCCTTGGGGGACTCCATTGTTGATGGGGGTTAAGGAGTTGCCTATTCTGACTGATTGAGTGCAACCCACAAGACAGAAATGGAACTAGTTAGCGGTGAGGACGGAAAGCCCTACCGCTGCACGCTTGTCAAGGAGGAGGGTGTGGGATGCAGTATCAAAGGCTTTAGCAAGTCGACAAAGATGACAGAGGTGATGTGGCCCTGATCCATGCTGGAGAGAATGGAGTCAGTAAGCCGGGGAAGGGAGGTTGAGGCGGAGTGGGACTTACGAAAACCAGACTTTAAAGGGATGACAAAGGAGGAAGAGTCAAGGAAGGAAAAAAACTGAGACAATACGTGGTGCTGTTGAAGTTTGGCAAGAATGGGGAGCAGGGATATAGGGTGGTAGTTGCCTGGCTTGGAGAAGACATCACCCTTGGGAAGGGGTATGACTGTTGCAAGCTTCCAGGCATTGGAGACAGAGGCAAAGGAGAAAGAGAGATTTAGAAGGGTGATAAGTGGGAGGGCAATGGCTGGGGTAGAGAGATGGAGAAGCTTGAGGTCTAGCCCATCAGGGCTTTTACCTTTTTCTGAGGATTAAGGGATAGGAGGGCCTTCAGGGTGTCTGCCAGTGTGATAGCTGAGAAGGAGAAAGAGGAGGGTGTAGGGAATGGGTAGAGGCTAGTGTAGAGGGTACAGGGGGTAGGTGAGAAGGGAGGAAGCACATGTGGTGAAGAAAGTGTTGAATTTGAAAGCCACAACAGGGATGGGAGTCAGAAATAGTGGTATCTCCCACCTTCAGGACTGGGACTGGTGGGGGGGAAGGGGAATAGGGCATGGATGACCTTCCAGAACTTGGAGGGGTGATCAATTATTTGGGAAGATGGATGAGAAATATTCAGTTTGGGCAAATTTGATGACTCTAGTGCAGGTGTTTCAGAGGGCAGGGTACTTAAGTAGGTCCACATAGGAGCCTGAAGCCTTATGCTCGTTCCAGGCTATGTTGTGGGCTCGCAGACAGGCCAGCAGTTCAGTTGACGCCCAAGGGTGGTGGGAGGCTCTGACCCTGTTTTTTCTGGTGGGAGCATGCTGATCCCAGATCTTTAAGAACTTGGTCTTAAAGTAACTAAGGGCAGAATCAACTGAGGAGTCAGTTGACATGGGAGACCAGTGGGTTTTTGCTAAGTCCTCATGGAGGGAGGACATATCCAAGAACCTGAAGGAATGGATCAGGAGAATATTTGTAGGGGCTTTTGGATGGTGAATTTGGCGCACACAGTAAACCATGTGATGGTCACTGAGTGCATTAGGTAGTATCCCCGCAGCAATTACCCAGTGAGGGTGTGAGGAAAGAGCCCAGTCCAGAAGGGCATCCTTGAGATACTTGTGGTTTAGGTGGGTTGGTTCTATGTTCAATTGTGTAAGGTTAAGAGATGTGATGTTGTTGCAGAATTTGGTTTGCATGCTGGAGAGCCAATTTAAGTTGAAGTCCCCAAGAATGGGGAGTTCACCAAAAGAGAAGTGGGTAGTAAGAATTGAGATAAGGTTGCAGATCGAGGAGGCATGGGTAGCAATAGACACTGCCCACAAAGATAGGGAGGGAGAAAGGGACGGAGAGTTTTAAGAGCAATAGTTCATAGACAGGAGTGGGGGAGATGGAGAAAATGGGGGTGAACTGGATAGATGAGGAGAGGTATGTGGCCACCCCACTGCCCCTGCTTGCAGGATACTGACAGGTGAGGGAGTAACCAGGGATAGAGACGGCAGTACCTGAAATCTTTGAGGAAAGTCACAGTTCTGAGTTGATTAACATGTCTGGCTTAAGAGTAATCACTAGTGGCTGTACCAGGTCAGTCCTGGGGAGGAGGCTCCTGATGTTGAGGGGAACCACTTTTAGTCCTTTGGGTGGGTTGGTGGGGGAGAAGTGAACAGGGCCAGGGCTGGGTTCTATATCACCTCCACCTGCCACTAGTAGCAGCATAAAAATGAGGGGCTTAATAGGGATAGATATGCATCTGCAGAGGGGTGGAACAGGAGGGGTGCATATATGGGAAATTGTGTGAGGGCACTATGGAACTGAGAGATGCTAAGTGCTAAATTTAATAAATGGATACATGCACATCGGGTACGGTCTGCGTTAATACTGTAGGTAGGGAGAAATGGGCAGACAGGATGGGCCAAATGGTCCTTATCTACTGTCAAATTCTACACTTCCATGTTTATACAGCACACTAAAACATAGCCGCTTCTGAAGGGGGGGGCAGACATAATGAACCTAGCGTCCCTTCAGACCTTAAATTATTAAGTTACTACGAAATACATTTTAACTGAAAGCAATATATGCCCACTATATCCAGTATATGTGAACCTCTACCAAAATAGTTATATTTAAACCAATATATACCTAATTGTATACAAACAGATGGCATGCTCACTCAACCCAATACAGTTAAATCTGAATCAGTGTACATCTCGGTGTAAAACAATGCACAGTCAAACAAACCAATACAGGCTCGATGGACCAGGGATCTTTTTCTGTCTGTAAAATGTTATGTTCTACATTTCCAGTAATAGTTGTGTGTCATTAGTGGATTATGTTTTCCTGTTCAGAACCTCATACTATACATATATTTTTCTTTTGATAGCCAGTGGTTAGCTGGCCATCTCTGGTTTTGGCAAGTATGCAAAACACGCAGATCGGAACCCATATTCCATTCTGTTACCTCAGTTGTAATTAGATATTCTCAATACAATTAAGAGTTTGATTTTCAAGTGATTGCTGATAGCAATACTTCACAATAACTGCTAAATATCCCCTTGGGCTCTAAAAACCCATTTCGGCTAATGTTGCATTGCACTCACCTAGTGATATTGTCATTACTTTTATTTATCCGACGTTCTTTGCATTAGAGTGAGCAGCAAGCATAACAGCCCTCCCCCACAGGAAAATAGACTCCAAATCAGAGGGGTTTACCAGAAATCGAACAAATACACAATTCTTCAGTCAACAAAAAATTTATAAATCTCAAAGTAGCCTTCAACCTACACATATACATACATTACGCAGCACTACATGCTTATTACCGGACATACACATGCACATTCACAAATGTACCACACACACGCATGCACATACACACACACACATATACATATACACATGTGCATGCACATATGCACACACACGCACATGCACATACGCACGCGCTTACACATGCACACACATACACATACACTTGCACTTACACATGTACACACATACATAGACACGCACATAAACATATACATACACATACACACACACACACACACATGCACATGCGCATGCACTGTTTTTTAATAATCATCTTTTGATACTTTTTGTAAACCTTAATGCTTACAATAATTACATTCAAAGTTAGCATTTCAAGTTTTTTAACCTTCCATTCTTGGCAGCTTTATTTTTTAACAACCCCCCCCCCCCAAAAAAACAAAAACAAATGTACCTACTTCTTATTTTGATCCTCTCTCTGTTTGGATTTGTGGCCCTCGTGATCCCCCATAGATTAGCCCTTCCCATGATGTGGACAACAGGTCATAATTCACACAGAAACACTGCAGAAGAGGTCAAGGGTCACCACCCAGAGATGTCGTTCAGTGCCAAAGGGCCTTTTTGCGCCATTACCTACCTGTGCCAGCACTGAAGCTCCATTCTGTGGCGGTAGGACTTCGGGTGGGCAATCCCACCCCTTATCTGAGGGAAGAGAGCCAACACTTGATCCTGCTCCCAGGCCCCCCTCCCCCATGCTGGCACCCCGGCGACCCGAGGTAGTTCCCGAACCTGGGTCGCCGGCATAGCAGGAGGTGTGGTGTCCAGCACCTCAACCCTCAGTGCCACTGGGCCGGTGCTTATAATCCTATTTTTAAGTTGTTTTATGATTTGAAATGGAATCAGATAAGGATTCAGAAGTTCCTAAAATCCTAAATCCTAAGATCAGATCAGAATCATCCGATTCCAAGCATATAATGAAGTACTTAAGGGTCTTGGCAAGACTGAACATAGGTCTTTAAAGACAGAAACATAGAAATTGCTGGCAGAAGAAGACCAGTTGGTCACTCTAGATTGTCTTTAGTCCTGCCTAACCTATGAAGCTGAGTCCCTTAGTGGCCACTTGACTCAACCCTGCTCTTTTATCCCCTCTCCCCATTGCCCCCTACTAAGCCCATGTGTCTGTCCCACTTATGCTTAAACTCTACCCCTGATTTTACACAGACCACCTCTTTGCACAGTCTGTTACACTTGTCCACCACTCTGCTGTAAAACTCCCTGACACCCTTCTTAAACATGCCCCCTACCAGGTTCTTTGTGTTAACTCAAGCGTTTGTGTTTTCACTGAGTGTGAAGAGTGAACTGTTATCCACTGTGTTTATTCCCAGTAGAAACTTAAATGTTTCTATTGTGTTCCTCCTTCTCCCTCCTAGTTTCTAGTGAATACTGCACACCTTAAGGTCTGTCAGCCTTTATATGTAGGACTTGCCCTCCTGCCCCTGAATCATCTTGGTGGCCCTTCTCTGGATGGACTCCACCATATCCCTATCCTTATTCAAGTAAGAGTTCCAAAACTGCAAGCAGTACTCAAAGGCTGAGATATTCAAAGGGGTTGCACCTGGCACAACTGGGTTGTGCCAGTACAACAGAAATCACGCCCTGGGGCAATATTCAAAAGGAGTGTATAGCACAATTCCCGATGTGCAGTGCACAAAGATAATGCAGCACATCTCCAGGGGCATACTCATGATATGCACATCCCGATGTTCACCCCGGAATGTACGGTGCATCTGCCGGCACACCCCAGAGATGTGCTGCATACCTGGACACAAAGTTGAGCCCATAAATAATTGCTCAACTAGTAGCCACCACAGGCAAGCCACTGTAGTGCAGTGCGCAACACAGCAGCGGCCAGTAGTGAGTGGCTTCCACCCCCCCAGAACACCATACAAAAGAACCCACAGAATTCTCTGGTGGTCCAGTGGTTCCCCCCCTCCCCATCTCATAACATCGATCACCATATTAGTCTGTTTTTAAGATCTCTGGTAGTCTAGTGGTACCACCTCCCCATCTCATAACACCGATCGCTGTATTACTCATTTTTTACAATCCCTGGTAGTCTAGTGGCACCCCCCTCCATGTCCGTAGCACCAATCACTGCAAAACAAGACCAATATCGGTTCCTGGTAGTCTAGTGGTTCCCCCACCCACAGCTTCCCCCCGGTCAGCGTTGGGCAGCATATCCACCCGCATACCTTCGTGGCTGCCCACCGAATGACAGTTTACAGTATGTGCTGCAACTTCATTGGTCCACACTGTGGACCAATGGGCTTGCAGTGCATACTGTAAGAGTCATTCATAATGTTGTAAATGAAGTCATTCATTCACAAAGTTGTGAGTGACTCTTACAGTATGCACTGCAAGCCACAGTACAGCCAATCAGAGGGCCAAGATTCTTCTAAGGACTTATGAAACTGTGCCAAAGAGTTATGGGGGAAAATGCTGGGGAAATACTTGCTGCCCTTCTGCAGGACCAATCAGGTGTCAAAGCAGCCTGATGCGTATTCATTTTTGGAAGGGACAGTTGTTTTGCCAATGGGGAGCTGCCAGAGAGCCTCCAAAACCCAAGGACAGTTGGTTCTGGGCTCAGTTCAGTGGGAACCCCTCTAGAGGGAGGGGGACTTCAGCACCTTGGAAGAAATGGGTCTGCAAGTCTTCAAAAAGGTCTGCCTGGGGGTTGCCAGTAAATGTCCCCCAGAGCCTGCGTTTGCTTTTCACCATGGTGGAGGACTGCGGTCAAAGAGTTCTGTTTTACAGCTCAGCTGAGAGAGAGATGAAAGGTCCTGCAGCAGAAAGCTGTGGGAGGATGCTACATCGCAGCGGTGAAGATTTTGTTTGAAGGTTATCAGGGAAAAAGTCTTCTGGAATTTCCAGGAGGATGGAGATCTTCTTGGGGGCTGCGAAGCCCTGGTTTCAAGGCAAGGTTCAATTTTGTCTGCACCCTAGATGAAACAGCATCACAAGAAAGGGAAAGGACATTGGTAAAGGAAAATGTCCATGGAAGGTTCGGTTTATGGAAAATGGTCATGGTCTATGGAAGATGAGATAACCGAAAATGGTATGGGAGCTTCCCAGACATGCGGAGGCTTGCCACTAAATACAGGTTTGTCCGGAAAAAGAAGAAAAGATAGCCTCTTCTAGTCTGTGAGCACCTGCATGATGAGGAAGGCAATTCAAGAGAGTGGTCGAGTGAAAGGTGATTTTGGTCAGTACCAGGTTCAAGGTCCTCGGAGGAACCCATGGTGTGTGTGTCCAAAGCTCACTGAGATGGTTTGCTTGGTGAAAGTTCAGAGACTGTGTCCTGTAGACGATGGGCCACTGCTGCCACACTGGTACTGTGGCTGAAAATGCCTTTAATAACTGAATGTGATTAAAATTCAGGACTAAAGTTTTCCATGTGATATGAAGCTAAAAGAAACTAAAATCTGTCCATCTACCACCCACAGCCAGGTAGGGAAACGGCCAAACCCTATTGAGTGGGGCTAACTGGGCCACAGGGAGCCACGAGCATGAGGCTGAGTGCTAGGGCACTCTGGATCCAGTCGGGAGCCAGATCATGGGGTCACTCCTGGGTCTGGTTTCTTTCATGGCCTGGAAAGCCTTGTGTTTGTGCTTTGCATCTGGCCTGCTTGGTGGGCTGAAGGGGACAAGCTGCTAGACCTTCAAGCAAGTTGGAAGATCCCAGCTACAGAGTGCCAGCTCCACATTTCAAGCTTCTTAAGTTCCAGGATTCTGCTTTTCCAGCTACAGAGTAAACAGGGAGGAGAGGAGGCACTGTGGGTCACCTTAGAGACTGGAAATGGCACCACAATCCGCACAGGGGTTGTATACAGACCCCTATGTCAGGGGGAGGAAATGGACAAGGATATGACAGAAGGCATACTTAGGATGGCAGAGAAAGGGGAGATGCTGTTGATGGGGGACCTTAATATGCCAGATGTTAACTGGAGCACCTTTGCTTCAGCCACATCCAAAAGCAGGGCCATTCTCGATGCCCTTCAGGTGGCATGCCTCAGACAGCTAGTTTTGGAACCTACTCATGAGGGAACAATCTTAGACCTCATACTCTCAAATGGGGACAGTGAGAGGATCTCAGATCTAGAAGTGGGTAGCCATTTGGGAACAAGTGACCATCAAACAGTGTGGTTCACGATAAACTCAGCTACAGAGTCAAGCCATACAAAAGTGAGGGTTCTGGACTTCAGGAGGGCTGACTTTGGCAAGATGGGAGAGTGCCTTAGAAAAGCACTAGCAAACAGGCTAGAAGGAGGGGTGGAGCAACAATGGGGAAGTATCATAACTACCATCACAGAGGCAACAAGCCTTTGTGTGAAGCAAATAAACAAATCAAAATGAAAGAAAAAGCCACTATGGTTCTCAAAAGAAGTGGCAGTGAAGGTTAGGGAGAAAAAGACAGCATTTAGGAAGTATAAGAAAACACAGAAGGAGCAGCACAGAGAACTGTACCAGTTAAGGCAGAAGGAAGCAGAGAGGGTAGTCAGAATAGCAAAGGCACAAACTGAGGAAAAGATAGCCAACTCAGTTAAGAAGGGGGATAAACCTTTTATAGGTATATCAGGGAGCGTAGAAAGACAAAGGGAGGGATAGTGAGGCTGAATAGAATGGATGGTGGGTGGGCAGAGAGTGACAGTGAAAAAGCAGGGATACTGAATGAATACTTCTGTTCAGTATTCACAAAAGAGGAAGTGAGAGGTGTCTAATCCAATTAACAGAAGCACTCTGGAAAGGAGGTTGATCCCAGTCCTTTCACAGAAGAAAGGGTTCTGAAAGAACTCCTAAAACTGAAGGTGGACAAAGCAATGGGGCCAGATGGAATTCACCCCAGATTTCTAAAAGAATTAAGCAGAGAACTAGTGACACCACTGACTACCCTTTATAACAAATCATGGGAGGATGGTGTGGTACCCAAGGACTGGAAGAAGGCTGATGTGATTCCCCTTCACAAAAGTGGGAGCAAGACAGAGGCAGGAAACTACAGACCTGTCAGTTTGACCTCTGTGGTAGGAAAAGTGATGGAATCACTTCTGAAGGAAAGAATTGTTGAGTACCTAGAGGCCAGTGGAGCACAGGACCCAAAGCAGCATGGCTTCACAGCAGGAAGGTCATGTCAGACGAATCTAATTCATTTCTTTGACTGGGTGACCAAAGTAGTAGAGCAGGGAGGGGCTGTGGACATGGTCTACCTAGACTTTAGCAAGGCATTTGACACAGTCCCACACAAAAGATTAGTAGTCAAATTAACCAGCCTTGGAGTGGGTCCCAGGGTGGTAGCCTGGGTAAAACATAGGCTGAACAACAGGACACAGAAGGTAATTGTAAATGGAGTCCACTCTGAAGAAGGAGGGATTACTAGTGGGGTACCGCAGGGTTCAGTACTGGGTCCAGTCCTTTTTAATGTCTTTATAAGTGACATTGCAGAGGGACTGGAAGGAAAAGTATGCTTCTTTGCAGATGACACAAAGATCCACAACAGGGTTGATACACAAGGAGGCGTGGAAAGATGAGAAGGGACTTGGCAAGGTTGGAGGAATGATCAAAAGTATGGCAGCTTGGATTCGATACAAAGAAGTGCAAAGTAATGCACCTGGGAAACAAAAACCCAGGGGAAGATTACACAATGGGGGGAGGTAGTAACAACAACAAAAATGGAAAGGGACCTGGGGGTAATCATATCAGATGACCTTAAGGTTGGCAAGCAATGTGAGAAGGCGATAGGGAGGGCTGGGGGGATACTGGGATGTATAGGAGAGGCATCACCAGCAGAAAACAGGAAGTTGTTATGCCCCTGTACAGACAGTTGGTGAGACCCCATCTGAGTACTGCATCCAGTTCTGGAGACCCCATCTCCGCAAGAACATAGACGGGATGGAGGCAGTTCAGAGGAGGGCAACTAAAATGGTGCACGGTCTGTAAGAGAAGCCATACGAGGAGAGGCTAAAGCAGCTTACTATGTATACCCTTGAGGAAAGGAGGAAGGGGGGGATATGATAGAAACATTTTTAGGTACCTCAGTGGAATCAACAAAGTCCAAGAGGGTAGCATCTTTCAGAAAAAGAGATGTGCAAGAACAAGGGGACACAATTTGAAGATAGAGGGGGGACGGCTCAGGGGCAATGTGAGGAAGTATTTTTTCACAGAGAGGGTGGTGGATGCATGGAACAGCCTTCCTGAGGAGGTTGTGGGGTCTAAAACTGTGGGAGAATTCAAGAATGCATGGGACAGACATAAGGCAATTTTTATTGGGGGTAGGAAGAAATAGGCTGTTGGTTAAATAGGATCTGCACCTTATCCTCTAGGTAGGGAAATGGGCAGACTAGGTGGGCCAAGCGGTCCTTATCTGCCAACAAAGTCTATGTTTCTATGTACCTCAGAGTTACAGTCCCAACACCACTGAGACTGTCTGCAGAACCATGAGTAATGTAGGGATTGTCCGG
This sequence comes from Neoceratodus forsteri, assembly GCA_016271365.2. Taxonomy (NCBI): domain Eukaryota; kingdom Metazoa; phylum Chordata; order Ceratodontiformes; family Ceratodontidae; genus Neoceratodus; species Neoceratodus forsteri. The sequence continues at coordinate 223,250,712 of CM028136.1, read as the reverse complement.
CAGCTGGGGGCTGTAAATAGTTGTCTTCGAGTAATGCCCAATGGTGTAGTAGCCTGCAAAAGTAGTTAATGGATGTACAGAAAGTTTACCTTTGATTTAAAGCAAGAGTGCCAATGTCGGCCAACCAGCTGCACCACAGACCTGCAACAAAATACTACTGGGTAGCCAGGGACAGATTCTGGGGTGTCATCTGAACTGGGGGACTGGTACCAGTTGGGGTTTGGTCACTGGTAAAGATCTGCAGCAGTTAGCTAGTTAGAGGGTTGGTGCTGCAAGTACTGAAATATGTCCTGAATTTAAAGGGGATATAATTGCTCTAAAAAATGCTAATCTCTGATGCCACTATCCAAAATGTGAAACGTTATTTAACCTCTACTCCATTCTCCCTTTCCTAACCCTCCCCTTGTAAATAAAGGATAGTTTACTGTTTCTGGAAAATTCTGACTCATGAGCATATTTTTAGTGAGCATATTATTAGTGAGCATATTATTAGTGCAAGTTTATTTCAAACTGTTGAAACTGGAGAGTTTGGTTTATGGAAATTCCATGTGTTGGGGTGACTGTACGGGGAGGTGGGTTGGTACAACATCCCAGGGGGTTGTACTGTTAAATATCTTACCCACTTAAAAGGTACTCTGGGTGGAGGCACCATGCTAGTTTGTTTTTAACTTGGGAAAGAACCCCTGTAACAGCAAAATGGGAACCCAAGCCCCTCGACCTTGTACTGGCCAGCAAGGCAGGGGAAGTAGCCCTCTGTAGACATGACACCAGGGCTACACAGAGTATTATGACATCAGGTTGGGAAGAGGCAATAGGAGCTGATGAACTGCCAAGGAACACCTATCCTGTTTTCATGCCTATGGCCTTAATAATAAACAATAGGGATAAGAAGTACAGCACTATTGAGAAATATAAGCTGCTTTGTCCGGATATTATGTTTTTTGAAGTTCTTCTTATGGTGGTGGTGGCTCTTTAACAACAGTTATAACCAGTGATACCTTTTTCCACTTATCTAAGCATCCAAGCTATGCTTACAGTCAGTTAGAGTGGCATTTCCAACCACCCCAAAAGGCAACTTATTCCATATAGTTACTACCCTCTGGTTGAACCAGTATCTCCTTTTTTCTGTTTTAAGTCTCTCCCTTGAGTGCCATGTATATGCTCGGGTCTGTAGTTTACTACCCTTTAATTCCAATTCCATGCCAGATCTAAGGCCTTCATCCTGCAGTACTCTAAATACTGTACTGTAATCATATCAAACTGTTGGTGCAGAACACTGGCCCGAAGACATCAGATTATTACAAACTCAGTGACTCAGACAGCTTTCTCATCTACAACTCCTTCCATCCCAAAAATGTCAAGAATGGTCTGCCACATTCACAGTTTCTTACACTTCACAGGTTGTGCAGTGAAAGTGATGATTTTGCTGAGCAGGCTCAAATAACGCACACTTTTTTTATTAACAGGGAATACACAGAAAGGATAGTGGACAGAGCACTCTCCTGGGTCAGTAATATACCCCCCTAGCATTGACCTTCTCAGAGGCATGCTGTCACACAACAACAACAACAACGCATTCCACTGGTGCTTCCCTTCCATTCTAAGACCCCTTCTCTTCACAGGACCATCACCAGGAACTTTTCTAGTCTGCAAACTGACCCTAATATCGAAACCTCCTTTACAGAGCCACCAACTGACTCCTACCACAAACCACCCAAACTGCAGAATCTCCAGATATGTAGCAGCCTCCATAGTCCTAATAATTCCTTCCAAGCAGGTACAGCACCAAAGCCTGCAACAGGACCCACTGTTATACCTGTAAATACATTTCTAGCATCACTAAAATTCAAAGTCCTATAGGTGTTTTTCACATCACCAAGGATTTCTTATGCACTTCCAGTAATGTGATTTACTGTATTATTTGCAGAAGTGTGCAGCGATCTACATCAGAGATGCCTGGCAGACCAATTCAAGGAACATTAAGGCAGTCAGGAATGGAGACACTGATAAACCCATTGTATCCCATTTTACATCCAGGGACCATAACAGCAATGATCATTCTGTTTGTTTTCCTTCAGCAGGGTTTCTGGGATGCTGACCACAGTAAACATAGAAACCAAGCTTATTGTCCACCTAGGCTCCCAGCAGCCCCCTTGTTAAAAAACAGACTTATTTTCTACTAACATCCTTCAACCACCTTATGGTTTCCCACTGTAGTGTGTCCTTTTTACCACCACACCCATTATATCTTTGCTTGCATATGTGCATGGTACATTTGCATGCACATATTTCCATCCAGTGTGTGTGAGCATACTCACATGGGCATTCCAGCTACCACATTTCACAGTTTTAAAGCCGTGGCTTTAGATCATTTTGTTTCCACTCGTGGCCTTAAATTGAGGGCAGCTACAAAATGATGGCGGCTTTAAAAGCAATCAGCTGTTTTTGGCAACCAGCTGATTGCTGAGCTGACCCACAGATACTCCTTGTCTAGGACACTGTTCAGTGCCATATCTGCCCAGAAATAAAAAAAAAGCCAAGAAAAAAAAACACAGTGATGGCCACAATCACTGGTGGCTGCACAAGGCAATTTTAGCCAGCAGACATTTCATGGAATGCATCCTTAAAGGCTCGCTATTGGGAAAACCATGATGAGTGGCTGGCCAATAAGGAACAAGAACTGACACTTGCTGGGATCCCTCAAGCACCATCCAGGCCAACAATTGTGGAGTGGGTAAAGCAAGTATAACCCCCAGGTGGCGCTATCCCAAGGGCTACTACCCCTGCCTGCCCAACTGCTAACAGGTTGAGGGGCCTAGGTTCTATGGCGGGTGCCTCCACCCAGAGGTCAGGGTTTACAGTAGTTCGACTAACTTGGTCCCAGCCCTCTGGGACACTGAGACCCCCTTTTCTTCCTACTAGTGGCCCACACAATGCACCATGTGTATCTTCACCATTTACTCTTACCCCCAGTACTGGTTCGGTCCGCTTGACTCTGGGGACCCCCTGTAAAACAAGATGATGTAATACGATAGCCACTGTACAATACTGTAACATGAACGAATACCTCAGTCAGTGTAACTTTGCTGAAACAAACAGATCTGATTTATTTAAGGGGCTGTAACAAGGACAGTGGGAAATCAGGTTAATTAGATCAATCACATAAATAATCACATTACTGTGCACATATTTAGAGTCCCTAAATGTCACTTTCACTGGATACCCAGGATGGGGGGCTAGCCAGGATCGGTGCAGCTGGTTGGGGCCCTGGGATGGAAAAACACTTGCACAATACCCAATTGTAATCTGGAGCCGGTTGGCTCAGTTCATAAAGACAGAAAGATAAGAAATCAGATGAAACACTTGCAATTAAAGACACAGATGGCAGGGAGCTACCCTGATTTGTACTCACAGATTCAATGCTGAAAGCTGGATGGGATGCAAATTGTCCTGGGTTGCCAGGCGAAACAGAATAGCTGGCCCAGCCCTTGTGGCAGGGCTCACTTGCACTCAATGCAGGCAGATGCAGTCCCAGTGATGCTGGCTATGACTTCCAGCTCACTGCACATTTTATATGTACACAGAACACTACCAGGCAAGCAGCTGGTCACTTCCAAAGATTTAGCCTGGCTACAGAGGCATTCTTCTCTGACTCAAACTCGGATTCAGTTCGAACCCTGCTAGGGAATCACACTCCCAGAACAGCACTCAGTTTGCAACATGGGGAATTTCTCAGAGCTCAATCCCCACAAGCACTACACACATTTATATATAAAGGTCACTTACTGTACCATACCACAGAGTCCTGACAGGCTGATCGCAATTCTGCACACTGTCCGTCTTCTTCAGGTTAAGTCTGGTCCCAAAATGACTTTGGCTTCTTCTTTCACTCTGAAAGCTCGTATTCAGTCCGAACAACGCTTACTGATGGTTGCAGGCCAACTGTAGCCTCACACGCACTTCCAGCGAACTGCTGTGTACTGTGACTGCCACGAACACTGAGCGGTTTCCCCTCAGCTTCCAACTTCAAAATGGTTCTCTTCTGCCCCAAACCTCAGGGCACTTCGGCATTTGCTTCCTCTTCGGAGTTGCTGTACGAAAATCAAGGTTCCTCTTCGGAATTTCTGTCCGAAAATCAAGGTTCCTCTTCGGAATCTTTTCTCCACACTTGGTTGCCCATGATCTAGTTGCAGAAAAGAGGTGTCCAGGGAAATTGCCTTCTTTATATAATACTTAAGTTGATATATCCTAGGTGGAGCTTGCTGATTTTCGGTATATTCCAAATACAAATAGAGTTGGCAAGCTCATTAGCAACAACGGCTAATACACCATATTTTCTTCAAATAGTTGTTTTATTTTATGTGAATAGTCCCAACGTTTTGCCTAAATAATTAGGCTTCTTCAAGAGAACTGTAAAAAATTATAACATATATACAGTTACATTTCAAATATCAAGTTAAACTATTCACTTTAATTTGATCATTTTGCACTTAATATACTTATTCATATGTCAGGTCAATAATGTTAATAATTAATATTATATATACTTATATATATATTATATATACTTTATCATTTTTATATTAAAATGACAGCACAAGAATTACAAAATTTAAAGAGACATGGCAAGTATTCTGGCCCTAAATGGTAGTGTTAAAAACTAAGGAAAATTATTTTGTATTAAAATTGGTGGTCCCTATAATAGGAGAAGTTGAGTTAATTTGTATATTTATATATATTTTTTTATACATGTTTTCCAAAACATAAGGAATTATTGATTGCTAAGTTAACATTATTGACCTGACATATGAATAAGTATATTAAGTGCAAAATGATCAAATTAAAGTGAATAGTTTAACTTGATATTTGAAATGTAACTATATATATGTTATAATTTTTTACAGTTCCCCTGAAGAAGCCTAATTATTTAGGCGAAACGTTGGGACTATTCACATAAAATAAATCATCTATTTGAAGAAAATATGGTGTATTAGCCTTTGTTGCCCATGATCTAGGCCACAACAACTGCTTTCCTTTTACACACAAAGTTTGGATACTTGGTCTGAGAAAACACAGTCCTTTTCTCTCCCTCCAGGACAGCTGACAAAAGACAGGCCTTTTTCAGGCATCCCGTGTGGTTCCCGCGCTGCCCTGTGGGCAGCAGCCCCAAGAGCTGCTCACTCTTCCAGCTCCATGCTCAGACTGACCCTCTCAGCAGGCAGTCCGGGCATTTCCCCCAAATCCAAAAGGTTTCCATTGGCTGAGCCTCCTTTTCAGTCACAACAGGCTCCCTCTATTGGCGAAAAAAGGTGCCAGGGTCTAAACTACATTTCCCAGAGGCTCTCTTCATACAAGCCCCTTGTGGCAGGCTCCAGTTGAGAGTCCAAGTTCTGATTTGCCAGCAGGCTCCATTTTAGAGGCCCCCCGCACTGATTGGACCCATTAGCAGTTCAGATCCAAAATGGAGGGGCAAAACACACAGAGTCCCAGCTGCAAGAAAGGCAGGTTAGACAAACTGTACTGTCATTATCACTCTAACAAATTACCAGCAGATAGTTACATCTTTTGAAAGGGCTCCCCCTTCGCATATAGCGACTGCAGAACGGAGCGATCTGCTCAGTGGCCCAGGCGGGACTCAAGCAGGGAAACACACAGCCCCACCAGTTCAAAATAATTATACTGCAGTTTGGCAGCTCTTAAAGGGACAGTACACGGAGGCATTATGCACTCTCACTCAATTATTTTTTAAATCAGCTGAAATACAGGACACCAGCCGGGCGGAGAGCATTTAGGCTCACCCAAGGAAGGCTTTTTAGTGACCCCCATTTGTAGGGGGGGGTTACACAAGCCTAGGCTGCTGTTTCAAGGGAAGTTAAAATAAAGTCATTTGAAGTCTGCGGCATAGCATCTGTGGACACGGACACCATCTACTGCTTCAAGCAAGATGGAGTGGCTAGTGGCTCACATGAGGAGCTTCTGAGCCACCTAGCCATGAATGACACAGGCACAGCTTCTCAGTCCATTGCAGAAGATTTTGGAGTTGACAGTGAAAGTTGCTCTGAGGATGATGAGCCAGACAGAGATGGTGAGCTGGATTAATTTTGTTTTATTTGATTACATTTTAGACTGCAACAATAAGGACCATATACAGGCATGTTTGCATTTTACTTGTTAGTTTGCGAATACCGCTGTCCTTGCCGTGATGCTCTAATATTTTTTAATCACATAATAAATGCTACGTTTTATGTTGATATACAGAAAGCACAGTGCAGTAACAGTAAAGTAACATCTCACTAAACAATTCAGCCCCATGTGTTTTCATAAAACCATACTAGTGTGCGTGGGGGGAGGGCAGTCAATGAGTGCAAGTGAGCGTGTTGTCATTGTGTGGAGTTGGAGGCTTATAAACGAGGGCAGCTTTAATTGCAAAAATTGGAAATCAGGGAGGCTTTAAAATGAGGGTGGCTACAAATTGAGAGCAGCTTTAAAATGGTGAAATACGGTATGTGTGCAAATCTGTTTATATTTTCTCCAGAGACACTGAATGTTGCCTGTTTGGCCTTTTTCTGTCTTACCTCACCTTCTCACCCTCTTCCTAGCACCCTCCCTATTGCCCTTTTCTCTCCCTTTTACTCCTTGCTGGTGACATTAAATGTAACACTGGCCCCACAAATACCCTCATGGACTACACCAGTGTCATCGGACAAGGAAAACTGGTTTGAAAGTGGCACATGAAACATTTGTAGCCTCCCATTGAAGTTCCCTGACCTTGAGGCCTGGATGTCTCTTTATAAGCCCCATGTACTAGAGCTCGCTGAAACACAACTCCAACACCTCCTACCATCTTCTGGGATATGCCGTCACTCGCCTCGACAAATCTGAGAAAATGAAGGGTGGTGGTGTTGCATTGTATGTGAAAGAACATATATCAGCCACCATTGTAAGCTGCTCCAATCCCCTCTCTCCCAGTGAATGGCTCCTTGTAGAGCTAATCCTCAGCTCCTCTAAAAAAATCTACCTTGGTTGCTGCCACAACCCCCCTACCGTAGGTATCTTAGGCTTATCTAACCTACTGGATGGTCTAGGGCTAACAACTACAACCAGGGGCACTATCTTAGTTGGGGACATCAGCCTTAACTGACTATGCACCCAGGAGCCTGACTATGCTAACCTCCTAAAACCCCTTAACCTCAAGCACGTCATCTCCTCCCCCATTAGACACAATGCTCAAACACTAAACCACTCCCTACTCGACTGGATGGCCACAAATTTGGTGGACATGGTCCTTCAGGTGGGTATCCTGTCAGATTCTATAAGAGACCACTCCCCTACTTATATCATTCTGGCTGCCAAAATTAACCCCCCCAGATACCTCTCCTTCTGAAACTTTAGCTGCCCGGACCCCACCAGTCTTCTTGAGGATTAAGAGTGATAACTGATCTGCCCTATACCTCATTGACAATGTGTTATCTGCAGTAAGTTTCTTCACCAATGCCTTCCTTTGGGTACAAGACCTCCATTTCCCACTCACTACTCGTAGGGTGGGAGGGGGGCTGCACCCATTGGATATCCACAGACCTACTGGCCCTAATGAAAGAGAAGGACAGCAAATGGAAGAACTACAAAGCATCCCCCTCCCCCCAACTCTGGAATGCCTACAGGCTCTTACACAACACCTGTAATCAAACAGCCAAAACACTAAAGTGTATTTTACACCTTAACATGCAAAGGAACAACCTTGGGGATCAGTGGCGTTTCTGGGCCTCAGTTGGGTCCTTACTCAATCCTAAGACTCACAGCCAAGTCACTCAACTCACCTCCCCATCAGGCCTCCTGACTGACCCCGTTGAGGTTGTGCAGATTTTTAACAAAACATTTACCGACCTTTCTGCCCACCTTAAGAGACTTCCCCCCAGTCACCATCTAGCCCTAGTAGTGAGGCTAACTGTCCACCTGCCAGCCACCCCTCCCACCCCCTTGTACTTTAGAGTCATAGGCCCAGCTGTTACCTCAAGCTCCTAAAGCCCTCCTCCTACCAGGTGCAGCCCTGGCAGTGATGGGCTGTTTCCCTTCTTCCTCAAGCTCATCTCTCCTGCAAACATTAAACCCCTTACCTTCCTATTCACCCTTGCCCTCTCCATGTCCTCCATGCCTGATTCCTAGAAGCACACTAATGTTTTTCCTATCTTTAAAGCAGGTGATCCCCTTTCTGCCAATAACTATAGGCCCATCTCCCTCCTCCCCATCTGAGCAAGCTACTAGAGAGAATTGTAAACTCCCAGCTCTCTGAGCACTTCGAAAAATATATGCTGCTGTGCCCCCAGCAGCATGGTTTCTGCAAGCTCCACAGCACCACATTGGCCTTAGCACATTTTACTGACCATGTCCTCAGAAACATGGATTTGGGTAAGGCCACAGGTGCTGTAATTGTGGCTCTAAGGCATCTGACCTAGTCGACCACCCTCTCCTACACTCTACTCTCCACTGCCTTGGCTGCGCCTCTGAGACTTCCTCATGATTTCGAAGCTATCCTGAGGCAGGTCCCAGTCAGGTACTATTGAGGCTGCCTCCTCCCCTGCCCTGCCTGTCTCCACAGGAGTCTCCCAAAGCTCCATCCTTGGCCCTTTACTATTTTTCGTATTTATTAACGCACTCCCGGCTGAGAGTCTCTCCTGTGATGCACTTCTCTATGCAGATGACCTTGTTCTATACCATAGTGACAAGTCACTTGCAAACATCTCCTCCATCCTTGCCCTTAACTATAGTGCTGCCTACAATTGGTTTATTTCCAAAAGGCTCTTCGTAAATGAGAAAAAGACTAAATCAATGTTATTCATCTCAAAACCATTCCTCACCAAGGTCTCCAAAGCAGATTCCTATATACTTGTACTCACAACAGTTGCCCTCCACCGAACATGTCTCCAGTTTCAAATACCTCAATCAATCAATCAATCAATCAATCAATCAAGATTTTATTTAACATAGTGCATTTCTCCACTTTGACTCACTGCACTTTACAACAAAATCAACACATTTAAAACAGTACAAATATAACAGATTCATACAAGTTATATATACATAAATATATTAAATACTCATAAACTCTTGATTAAATAGGAAGGACTTTAGCTCTCATTTAAAGCTCTCGAAAGATGTACTGTCATGAACCTGACAAGGGAGGGAGTTCCACAGGACTGGGGCTGCGAAACAGAAAGCATGTGCCACAGATGATTTTAGACAGATCCTGGGCACCTTCAACAAACCCTCAGAGGGGGCAAATGGGCCAATAGGGAGACAGGAGATCTTGCAGGTAACCGGGCCCCTGACTGTGCTGTCACCTAACCGACAGCCAGTGTAGAGAGCGCAGTGCAGGTGTGATGTGACACGATCTTGGTAGACGGGTTAGCAACCTAGCTGCAGTATTCTGCACCAGCTGCAGGCAGTGCAGATCTCCCCCTGCTAGCCCTAGGTATAGGGCATAACAGTAATCCAAACTCGAGGCCACAAAGGCATGAACCAATGCCAGCAGATCTGCCGGGAGTGGGCAGGTGTTTCTCTCTGGCAATGTTTCTAAGATGGTAGAAAGAAGTCTTGACCACGGCCGACTTTTGTGATCTAAGCATCAAACTGCAGTCAAGAACAACGTCAAGGTTCTTCACCCGATCAGAGGTAAGCAACTGGGATCCTCCAAGTCTTAGCCCTGAGACTCGACCAGATTTCACTCTCATCCCCTGGTGACCAGGTTCCCAGTACTAGAATCTCAGTCTTCTCTGGATTCAACCTCAACCAGTTCACCCTCATCCAGTCTTGAATTTCATCCAGGCAATTATTTAGCACCAAGGCTGCCTCTTGCTGCTCAGGCACAAAGGACATGTAGAGCTGAGAATCATCTGCATAGCAGTGAAAACTCAGTCCATACTACCTTATAATGTCCTCTAGTGGTAGCATGTACACTGCGAACAACAGGGGGGACAGTATGGAGCCCTGCGGGACCCCACAAGGCAGAGGCATGGGGGACTGAGGAATACACCCAGACACCACATGCTGAGATCTGCCAGTGAGCTAAGATTTAAATCTGTTATGGACTGTTCCCACTTGCCCACAACATACCCACAGGTGCTCCAATTGCATCCCATGGTCCACGGTGTCAAACGCCACTGAGAGATTGAGGAAAACAAGGATGGAACATCTCCTTTGATCCCTTGCTACCAGGAGGTCATTAAGCACCCCAACCAGGGCAGTCTCAGCACTGTGCCTTTTCCTGAAACCAGACTGGAGAGGCTTATAGATGTTGTGGTTTGTTAAATAGGTCTCCAGTTGAACGGCCACCACATTCTCAATAACCTTCCCCACAAACGGAAGATTTGAGACTGGCCTGTAGTTTGCCAGACAGTCTGTGTCTAATGATGTTTTTTTTTAGGAGGGGCCTTATAACTGCCTCCTTCGGGGCTCAGGAGTGATCCCCAACATCGGACTATCTTGGCTAGGACTGGGCCAATGACATCAATGCACTCCACAAGGAGGTGCATTGGTCCCAGATCCAGACTGCAGTAGGTTGACCATATCTCCTGAATGGCCCACGACAACTGCTACCTGGTCGAAGTCAGACCAGACAGACTGAGCGCCTGTGACCTCACATTCGCCACTGCCATGCCCATTTGAAGACGCTGACTGGGTCTCTGATTAATCTAGGCAATCTTTTCAACAAAAAACAGAACAAACTCATCACATCTTGGTTGTGATAAAGCTCCTCTGGACCAAAGACAGGCTGGATTACACAGCCTGACCACTGTGTGAAAGAGCTGAGCAGGTCTGTTAATTGCTGCCACAATCTCCCTGGACAGGAACTCTGCCTTCATACAGGAGGTTGAGGATTGATAGTCTCTATAATGGACCATTAATATAAGCTTGTCCTCCCTCAATCAAGACCTCCACCAATGTCTCTCCAACCTTTGGCCCCTCCTCCTCATCTTCCTGAGATTCCCATCAAACCAAGGGGGCCTCTGATGTGAGGTGAGGGATCGAACATGGACAGGTGCGACAGAGTCGAGGGTCTCAACAATGACCCTATTATAGGTCAGCACCAGTTCCCCCGGCTCCTCGCAAGCACTCATTGGACCTGATAGGTCCAGAACTGCCATCAGACTCTGAGGGATCAAACCCCTTAAAGGGCGGTACTGGACCATCTCCATAGGGGAAGGCCTATTTGGGGGGGCCTCGAACAGAATCCTCACAGTATGGTGGTCTGACCATACAATGGGCTCCACCATGAGGTCAAAGACCTCCATTCCCAGCAGGAAGACAAGGTCCAATGAATGGCCAAAATCATGGGTTGCAGAGGTAACAACATGTGACAGGCCCAATGAACACATTAGCTGGAGGAAGACCAATCTGGGCGTCATCCTGGACTCCTCCCTTATGTTCACTGAACACGTTAATATTTCTGTGTATGGAGATAACCAGAAGGGGTTACCTACCGGCTAAGACAGTTCCTGCCACATGAGGTGCACCTAGCAATTGCACAAGGCAACCTTCTCCCCTATTGATTACTGCTCCCCAATCTATTCCCCCATGTCGTCAACACTGCGCTCAAGGCTGATATCAGTTTACAACAGCATCTGTTGCTTCATCCTCGTTGCACCCTTTTCTACCCATCAGTGTGACTTATACAAATCACTTGGTTGGCTCCCACTTCAAGGACATTTTGACTACACCCTTGGCTGCGTAATAGACAATACACTTAGAGATGGTCCCTTGTCCCCTTATTCATCCCTCACTGTCAAAGTGGCATCTAGGTGTCTCCATGAATCATCCATTCTCCCCAGTAGTTCCTAGAATCTCCACTACCATGGGCTTTTTCCATCTCTGCCTCCTCCCTATGGAACAAACTCCCTATATCACTACTCTCATCCACCTCCCACTTATCCTTCAAAAATCACTTTAAAGATTGGCTACTATTGGAAGCCATATGTCGCTGTCCATCTGGGTAAATTGGGATCTCCCCCCATTTATTGTGGGATCTCACAAACCCTTGAGACATCCCTTCCTCATCAGCTCCTTTCCCACACCCACCTGGCTTTCCTTCCTTCTACCCCCGTCTACTCCACTGCACTTCATTTATCGTGGATTCTTGCACTGAATTTTGGATAGCTACCTGGTTGCTAATTGATTTGCCACTGGTGTGCCTATCTGAAAATGCTCTTTATCTGTCGTACCTGGCAATGCGTCACTGTACTGTATTGTTCTCCATGCTCCTGAGATGATGTATTGGACGTGTAGCTAGCCTACAACTTCACCTTGTACCTTATGTAATCTCAATTTGTATTAATACCCTCTGTACTGTAATTTCCTGCACCTCATTGTTAGGCCTGCAATGCGGCCATGTATTTCTTCCTGTATCTGTATTGCTAAATGTGCCATTGTTTATGGCCCAGGTCATGCCTGAAAACAGTCCCTTGGATCAGTGCACCTACCCAGTCAAAGACATAAATAAACAAATGAATAAATAAAAGTCTGTCTGCTGTCTCACATTTGTCACCTTTCAGCCTTCTTACTACGCCCTATTAATTGGTCGCCAATTGAGGACCCCACAGCTCATTCACTCCAGCGATGCCTTTTCATACTCATCATCACCTTTTTGTATTCTAGCTTCTATTCTTATCTTGCCTCTTGTCACTTTTTCTCCTAGATCCTCCCCTATTTTCTTTCCTCACCTATATGCCTTATTTCCCCTTACCTCTCCACTAACTTTATTTTTTTTCTCTTTTTGATAATTCCTGAAAAAAGACCTATGGTTGAAACGTTAATTCTAACTCTTTTCAGGCAGTGTGCATTTAATATTACCTTCTTGTTTTGTTTTCAGCCCACACGCTGATACAGCACTTTTGTTTTTCTACTCTTATATAGTGTAATCATGTCCTGTTGCATTCTCCTGCATTTGAGTGTGACTGGATTTAATTCTGCCAATCTATGCTCATATGAATAGTCCCTTAATCCTACAATTGATTTTGTGAATCTTCTATGTTACTGTTCTAGTCTAGAAATACCTACTTTATTTTGGTGCCCATACCTGAGCACAGTACTCCATGTGGGGTCTGAAGAGGGGCATGAACAAAGGCAGCATCATCTTTCTAGTTCTGCTTACAAAATTTCTTTTTGTACAGTTTATAATTTCATAGCATTTTTTTTGCTGTCTGGTTGCACTGGGCAGACTGCTTGAGGTCATTATTCATAACAACCCCCAGAACGTCTGTATCAGTCTCTGGTGAGACCCCACCTAGAGTACTGTGTCCAGTTCTGGAGTCCTCATCTCTGAAAGGACATAGAGTTGAGGCAGTCCAGAGGAGGGCAACTAAAATGGTGCAGGATCTGCATCCAAAGCCCTATGAGGAGAGACTGAAGGACTGCAATAAGTACAGACTGAAGGAATGGAGGGAGAGGGGGGATATGATAGAGACTTTCAAATACCTCGCATATATAAGTAAGGTTCAAGAATAAAGCCTTTTTCAGAGAAAAGGATGGAAAAGAACAAAGGGTAATGCGATGAAGCTGGAGGGCACAGAATCGGGAAATGTGAGGAAACAATTCTTCACATAAAGGGTGGTGGTGCCTGGAACAGCCTCCCTGAGGAGGTGGTGGGAGCAAAAACTGTAATGGGATTTAAGAAGGCATGGGTGGGTATAAGGGAACCTTAGAAGCAAGAAAGGAAGGGGGGTTAAAGCTGGAGATCAAGTAGGGTCTATGGTGTGACAGCAGGTAGGGTACATGGGCAGACTAGGTGGGCCAAGCTGTCCTTATCTACCATCAAATTCTATGTTTCTATGATCCCTTTCACAGACAGAGTCTCTTAATTTAAGGGGTATATAGCTTTTTTGTTGTACATCTTGACATGCACAGCAACACATTTCTCCATGTTGACGGACATCTTATTCTCCCCCACTCAGTCCATTCAGCTCCTACTGAAGTGTTATCTGTTCCTCTGTGTTCGCAATCACGCCAGTGTTGGCATCATCTGCAAATTTTGCCAGCCAGTCATGTTCTGTCTGCATGTTAGCTACATATTGTTGTCAAGGCACAGGTCAGGAAGCATAGAGAAAACCCAGGAGCAGTTGTAAAATTCCACAAAACTGTTTATTTGTAGCTGCAGTAACATAAAATAAAATAAATCTGTTCGGAATAACTATATGCAGAAGCAAAATAAAATCTCTTGTCATCCCTCTAGTTGCAGCTCAGTTTAGCTGTTTTTATAACTCTTTTCAACCCCCATCCTTTGCAAGCATCCTGTCCTTTGTAAATTTCAGGAGTTGTTAGAACATTGAGAGCTTCCTGAAGTCCCTCCAGCCTTTGCAAAAGGCTCAGGCATTTGCACTCAAATAACCTATGGCTTTTTACAATTATCTCAAATTATATATACATATACATTTCAACAGCAACACTAAACATTTTATAAACAAAAGAGATCCCAATATCAGTTTCACTCCATACATTGATTCTCATATATTTTAAATTAGCTGTCATAGATATGCAAGGCAGGAAAAACAGACAGCAAGAGAAAACAAAGACAGTGAGAGACAGTATGGGTTGATCAAGTCCAAAGCCTCACAGGAAAATTTGGTTGCGCAGCCAGACAGAGAAGAGAGAAAAGGAAATAATACAGATCCTTGCATTTAAATACTTTCTCCAAAACAAATGGGACAGGGTCTTATTCTGCCCTGTTACACATATATACTAAATAGTGTGGGCCCCAATACCAGTCCTTGTGGGACTCCGCTTGTCACCCATTCCCAGTCTGAAACACAGCCATTTAATGTGGCGCTGAGTCCTCCCAGTTAGCCAAGATGCAATCTGTCTTACAATAATAGTTGGTTATCCCATTTTTCATATGGTTTCTACCAATTCCCAGTGCGGCATGGTGCCAAATTATCTGTCTGACTGTCTATCTCAAAAGTTTTACCAGGTAAGACATACTAGTATGCATTTCAACATTCTACTGGCCATGTCCCTGCCCTATTTCTATTGGCTAGGCTCACTGTCCTATTACTACTGGGCATGCCCACTGCCTTAATATGTTTGATTTGGTGCTTTGCAGCAGGACACAGGAACACCCTGAAGCTCAGAGGTGGTAAATTCAGGGGCAGTATTAGGAAACACCTCTTCCAGAGGGTGGGGAACTGCTGGAACCACCTAGCAGTAGAGACTGTGAACATGAGGACAGCACAGGACTTAAAGTTAAGCCTGGATCAATTTCTACTTACAAAGGAAAAAGAAATCACTGGATACCCTGGGGAGTAAAGTGAGTAGGGAACATCTTTAAATCAGTAAATGTTTACACTGCAGACTTATTCATACCTGCTTATGAAGCAGGGTCTGGACATGAAGGAGCTAGAATCCCTTCCAACCTGACATTTCGATGTGTATGTTCCTATGTCCTCAGTGCAGTACAGTCATATTAGACTGTTGACATACAGGACTTCCTTGTACAATACAATCAGTTAATAGGTACTCCGCTGGGTGTCTCTTATGGTATAAGAAACTCCAAGCATGAGATTTGGGCAAGTGGGCAGCAAAGTGAAGCTGAGAGGTTCTGGCTGTTCAAACCTCATGAGAGAAATCTTTTATACTATAAGATACACCCACATGGAGGCCCCATTAAATGAAAACAGTTGTTTTCCAAACATTCCCACCCCCAAAGCCTTACCCCAGATTATGGCTTTCACATGTAAAGACAATTTATTTTAAAGAGTGGAATTTAATTTTGTAAATACCGCCATCAGGGAAGATGGTGGGTGCTGTGCAGTGCCCGTTGTGGTTATGTGGCTCCACTCCGCTCACTTGCATTGAAAAACATACGAGTGAGCGGTGCGGAGCTGCACCATGACGTAAGATGGCACTGCGCAGCACCTGTCATGTCCCTTGATGGCGATTTTTACAAAATTAAATTCCACTCTTTAAAACAAATTGTCTTTACTTGCCAAAGCCATAATCGGGGGGTAAGGCATTAGGGGGTGGGGAGTTTAGGAAAACAACAGTTTAACTTATAGATCATTCAAGTTAGATAGAGCGATTCATAATAAGCTTTAAGTATTTTGATTTTTAATTTCAAAAGTTAAATGAGGCTGACCTCCCCCTGGCTGCGAAGTGGAATGCTCCACCCCTAATGTTCCTGCACAAGAGATCACTGGACACAGGATAAGAGGTATAGTGTCTCTGTGCACTGATTGGCTGAAATCATGAAAGTGACTTATAATTTTCAACCACTGAGGCTGATCCTCATCATTCAGCTTTTGCTTCCAAAAGCATTTATACTGGGCCACACTTTATTTTATACTGACCATGTTACTGATTATGCAAACTTGTCACCTATTCTGAATTTCACATAGCACTGTGGTTTTTTTCACTCAGATTTACAGATGTCCCTCACATAATGATAGAGCTATTTCTGGACACATAAATTATTAAAATATCGAACTACAGAAACATTCCTTAATGCTAAATATATGGGGCCCGCTGTTCTTAGACATGTCATTCTTTAAAGTAAGAAAATGGTACACATTCTGTCCATTTTGCGCTGCATATTGAAGACCAGTGTTATGTATTTTAATGCTAACAGATTGAGAGTAAAGACGTGCAAGGCTGATGAAATTCACTTTGTGAATTCTGCAAAGTTAATGCAATTTGTGAAGTGCAGAATTTATCCGCAAAGGGCAGAATTTCACCCATGAGCGACAGAATTCACACATGAATGGTGGAAGTTGCCTGCAAGTTGTGGAATTCACCTGCAAATTCTATAATTCCCAGATATATTTCACACTCCACAGTGAAAATGTGATTTTCAGCATAGTCTAAGTTGCCGAGGGCAATGAAGACTTTGTGAAACTCCACAAATATGAAATTTGGCCACTTTGCAGGAACTTTGCCAGTGAAGTAAAACTTGGCTGCATCTCTAGTTGAGAGGTACGTATGCATTTTCTGGTCCAGGATTAATACTGATGCCCCCCCCCCATGCCCCAGAAAGCCAGGGAGCAAATGAGAAGGTACTGAGACAACCTTTCCATTTTCAGACACAGTGGGGGGGGGGGGATGCACAAGGTACACAGTACAGCAAAGAATGAACAGAGAATAGTTTACAGTAGTTTGGGATAGTGCACAAAATAGCAGAATGTAAGTTAATTAAAACCAGATCAGCAATATTCAGCAACATGATAGAAACTTTCAAGTACCTCAGGGAATCAACAAAGTCCAAGATGGTAGCATCTTTCAAAAAAAGAGGTGTGCAAGAAAAAGGGGGCACAATTTGAAGATGGGGGGCGGCTCAGAGGTAATGTAAGGAAGTATTTTTTCACAGTGAGGGTTGTGGATGCATGGAACAGCCTTCCAGAGGAGGTTGTGGAGTCAAAAACAGTGGTTGAATTCAAGCATGCATGGGACAGACATAAGGCAATTCTATGGGGTGGGGGTAGAAAGAAGTAGGCTGCTGGTTAACTAGGATCTGCGGCTTATCCATTAGGTAGGGAAATGGGCAGACTGTGTGGGCCAAGTGGTCCTCATCTGCCATCAAATTCAAAGTTTCTATGTTTCTAGTTAGATACTAGGCAGTCTTTCCTTCCAGCCTTAAATTAGTAGACAAATGTTGCACTCCTAATCTGTACTGTAGCAGTACAGTTTCTAATAGAATCTACTAATCAGATCTGATCGATTTCTTTGATTGGGTGTCCAGGAAACTAGATCAGGGGAGGGCTGTGATCGGGGCCTAGCTGGACCTTAATGAGCCCTTCGATACTGTGTCGCACAGTAGGCTAATCCAAAGTAGTAAATTACAGTAGGTTAGAAACTGGTTAATGGATAGGACATAGAGGGTGGTGCTTAATGGCACTCATTCTAAAGATGGGAGAGTGACCAGCGGGGGACCACAGGGCTTGGTACTGGTACTGGGACCAGTCCTCTTCAATGCCTTCTTTGGGGATATTGCAGAAGAACTGGGAGGGAAGGTATGCCTTCTTGCAGATGACACCATGATCTGCAAGAGGGTAGACCCTCGGGGGGGGGGGGAATAAAATGCTCAGGGATCTTGAGAAACTCAAGGAGTGGTCAAAAGCATGGCAGTTGGGGTTCAATGCTAAAAAGTGCAAAATCATGCACTTAGGGTATAGGCACCCAGAAGCTAAATATAGGAAGTGGGGGTAGGATGGGGGGGAGGTACTGACAGTCACTAGACAGGAAACATACCTTATCATAGCTGAGAACCTTAAGCTGGCAAGGCAGTGTAACAAGGCAGGTATCTCCAGCAGGAAAAGGGAGGTAGTATTTGTGCTGTATTACTCGCTAGTGTGACCCCACACAGAGTACTATGTCCTGTTTTGTAGACCACACCTCAGAAAGAACATATACAAGCTCGAGATGGTCTTGAGGATGGCAACTAAAACGGTGCATGATTTGCACAAGAAGCTCTAAGAGGAGAGACTGAGAGATCTCAACATGTACACATTGGAAGAGAAGAGACAGAAAGGTGACATGATAGAAACATACGAATACCTTAAAGAGATGAACAGGGTGTAGGTGATAAGTCTCTTTCAAATGAGAACAAGCACCAGGACCAAGGGCACGTAATGAAGCTGGAGTGGGGGAGTTCAAGAGTGATACAAGGAAATATTTCTTCACTGAAAGGGTAGTAGACACCTGGAATAGACTACCAGTGGAAGTAGTAGAATCCGGAACAGTTGGAGGCTTCAAGCATGCATGGGACAAATATAGGGGTATATTAGATAGGAGACGTGGGGAGAGAGGGAGGGGCTTCAGAGACCAGGTGGGGTCTGTGAAGGCAGAATAGGCATGAAGACTCTGGGCAGACAGGGTGGGCCAACTGGTCATTTTCTGTTGGCAAATTCTAAGAATCTATGTTTTCCAAGTGTTGGACCAAGATACTTCATGGAAATTTTGTACGATTTTTGAGTCCAGTTTCTGTTGCATGTTGGTTCCTCCTGTCACAAGTAAAGTAATCTTAAACAATGCACGTTCAAAGGCAGCTTAGAATATCAATGGAAAAACTGGGGCATTCATATTTAGTGTAACTCACCTTTAATTCAAATAAAAAAAAAAATTAAAAGAGACGGGGGGGGATCTTACGAGACAGGAGAAACTAGTATCTAAAATGGAATAAAACGGTACAGGTAACCAACGTTTTAATGTAACATGCACTGCAGCTTTAAGATTTAAACTTGCAACACTGGAAATTTCCCCCGGTAGATACATCTTCATTAATAAAAATAACTTGTTAAAATCCTGTCTGGTTTTTTAATGAGAGTGCGCCTCAGATCAGTGGTGAGGTATGCGATTGTGCATGCCTCTGAGGCTCAACACTGCTGGTGACAGGAAGTTTTAATTGTCTTTTCATTGCGGGGGCTGTTAATGTTTTGTAATTACCTAGGATGTAACTCTCAATCACATTATCCCAAATCCATTTAGATGCTGATTACTGACGGCAAATATTGCTCTGGTAATTAGACTGCCTCCTTCATTTGCTTAGGAATACAATTAACGTCCGTGGCTGGAGTCTGTCCCCCCTCCCAATCACCTGACAAGGATAATCAGATTCGTGAGACAGTGTTCTGGAAAAAGCTCAGCTTGATCTTTTCTTGTGTTTGCTATTTTGCATTTCCACATTATACCCTCTCCCCCACAACAACTGGGGTGGCTGTGGTCACACTCTTCCTCCAGCTGGTAGATCAAGCAAGTGACGGCATTCACAGTTGCCACCAGTGCTGTTCCTTGATAGGCCAGCAGAGGTGGGCATCTGCTGGGAGCAGCTCATGTCCAGTGTTCAACTGGATCTGTTCTGTAAGGTAAGGTGCTTCTAAAGTGGCTGTGTTGTGACCATGCCCCCCCCCAAAAAAAGAATTCTATTTTCACTGCATGATTTGATTTGCTGGACGTCCCATTGCAGTTGGGATTGCCCCTATTTAGTATGTTCACTCCTGCTATCTCAGCTGGAAGCTATTTTTCCCAGCTAGCCACGCCTCCATCATTTTCCCAAATGAGCCTCAGTTAAGGTTAGCCTAAATCAGTATTTTAGTGTACTTTTTTATGTTTGCTTGCGCACATGTGCAAGAAACATTATGTGGTAGCTTAGGAGAGAAGCGGATTGTGGAGGTGCGGCACTGTGGCAGCCAACAGAGGCATTGCATTTGGGGGCTTGGCACTGGTGGACCAATGGAGGCACAGTGTGCTGATGACAGTGGCTTCCAAAAGTGGCAGCAACTTGTAAGGTTTTCACCGCAGCAATCAGGGCCACCTCGTCATTGCAGCGTCAGGCATTCTGCTGCAATGAGGGAGCGACCTATCATTGCAGAGCGGTACCTTGCCTAGTGTAATATTGTTTGTGAATGCAGCGGCATGCTACCGCCATGTTAACAAATGATATTACCAGCCTCCAGTGCCAAGGGGGTGCCCAATTCCCCTTGGCATCATACCTTCAAACATCTTTTGTTTGCCGACAGACCCCTAATCCCCATCAGCTTCAGTCCCCCTTCCAATTTAATTTGCCAGCGGGGAGCCCACTTCCCGTCTCCATTATATTCCCGCCCCAAAAACTTTGTTTTGTTCAGAAGTGCCCAATCCCCTTGGCTCCCTTTTTTATATGCGCTGGCCAGGGGTGCCCAATCCCCATTGGCTACTGCCCCCCAAAGAAAAACACTAGGGTGGCATGCTGGAGCCCACCCAGTGTGCCAAATGTTCCTGTTAAAAAAAAAAAAATCCCACAATTTTTTTTTTGTTCTTCCTGGATAACAGAAAGCAGTCCTCGTTAAGTCGATCGCTCCTCCCCAACCTGCACCTACCATCTGTGCACCCCCTCCCACCCCATACTTACCTCCGGAGCCCAGTGCGACGATCTTCGGGGGTCCGGGGACATGTCTGCACTCGTCAAAGCTGACCGCAAACTGAAGAAATGCCAATAAACTGTATAATGGCATAAATAGGGTTTTTTCAACTTTGGTGCATATCTCAGGCATTTTTGTGAATTTTGGTACCAAATTTTCAACATGGGGTTATTGCGACCCCCTCCTCATGAATTCAACCACTGTCATGGCGTTATTCGGTCCCAAAAGTTGACTTTGCGGTCACTGCGCGGAATCACCTTTTGGGACTGATTAATGAAACGACAGTGCCACTGTTCATGAGGTGGGCTCTCAAAAAGTCTATGTTGCAAATTTGGTGGAAAAAATCCAAAAAAATGACTGTTTTACGAGCATGCATTGTGCAGTTGCTATGCACGCTCATAACTTTGTGGATTTGCAATATTTTCACTCCAGATTTTCAACACTGCCATTTTTCCCCACCTCCTTATGAACACTACAGCTGTCATTTTTCACATCCTGGCCAAAATTTGTTTTCGCACTTCTGGCGCAGAATAGCGCAGTTGCTGTGGGAAATCTGTGTTCGGGACACATTAAAAAAATCATAGTGACACTGTTCATGAGCAGAGGTCCTAAAATGCCTATGTTGAAAATGTTGTGATGAAAATCCATAAAATGAGTCTGTTACAAGCATGCATTGTGCAGTTACCACGCATGCTCGTAACTTCGCGAATTTGCAATATTTTCACTCCAGATTTTCAACACTGCAATTTTTCCGCATCTCCTTATGAACAGCACAGCTGTCATTTTTCACATCCTGGCCGAAATGTGTTTCGCACTCCGGTCGCAGAATAGCTGTCGCGCTGTGGGAAATCAGTGTTGGGATACATTAAGAAAATCACAGTGACACTGTTTATGAGCAGAGGGTCTTAAAATGCCTATGTTGAAAATTTTGTGACGAAAGTCCATAAAATGACGCTATTGCAGCGCATCGTTACTGAGCCTAAGCATGCTCCAGAAATGCGAGCATTTATAATATTCCACTACAGATTTTCAACATTGCCATCTCTTCACACCTCCCTATGGATGGTACAGCTGTCATTCTTCACATCCTTCCCAATCTGTGTTTTTGTACGTGTGGCACAGAATGGCACAGTCACTGTTGGAACTTAAAGTTCAGGACACATTGACTAAATCACACTGCCATTCTTCATGAGAAGAGGTCCCAAATGCTTTCATGAGGTAGGGTCACAAAAAGGCCATGTTGAAAATTTGTAGTGCAAATACCAACAAATGCCTGGGGTGTTAGGGTTTCTAACCATAACGTCCCACACTGTACAGACTGACAGGCATCAGGGTGTGCCTTTGGATTGCCGACTGAACTGTTCATGCCATCTCACCCCCAACCCCACTCCCCAGCCAGTGACAGGCATTGAGGTGTACCTTGGACTCTTCTGCCCCAGAGTTCACCACATTCTCCTATGCTGCACCCATTTCAGCATATGTCCTTATAGAATGGGGTGACTGTAAAGCCAAACACCCCAAGGCACACCTCAACACATGTCAGTGTCTGCAGAATAGGGTGAGGTGACATAGCATGAATGTCATGGGTGATGACCCAAACACTTACCCCAATGTCTGTCCATCTCTACAGGATGGAGGTGAGGTTGGCGTGAAGTTCAATACTTCACTGCCATTCCTATTTTGCATCTGTCTAACTCCTGCATTTCCAATGCTAATACCAGCAAGCAAACATTTGGCATTGACAAATGCTTGTTTTGAATACAGGAAAACGCAGAAACATGGACAATGATGGCAGAAAATAGACCAAAGGTCCACCCAGTCTGCCCGAGTTTCCTATTTAGCCCGGGGACAAACTGATCCTCCAGGGTCCGAGCCCTTCCCAGCTACATGACAAGTCATGCTGGTCATGTTGCTGTGCAACAACTCACCCTGCACAATTTGTCCCCAGACAAATCACCCCCAGCATAAATATTATAAAACAAATTCATCTGGGGATGAATTATGCAGGGTGGCGATTCACGCCGGAGCTAAAAGTCCAGGGTGAGGTGTCAAGGAGCGAGATAACCAGGATGACTTGATGTGTCCTCACCCACCTCATACTCATCTTCTTCCACTTTTCTGACACCTCAAGTAACCACTATACCCTTCAATCTATCCCAGCCATGCTTAAAACCACTAATGGATTTTGCACCCACCACCTTGGCCAGCAGCCTGTTCCACATCTTCCCTACCCTTTCTGCAAAATAGTACTTCCTCACATCTTCCTGAAACTCCCTCCTGTTAGCTTCCATTCATGACCATATGACTGTGAGCTAGTATTCAAATTAAGTAGTTCCCCACAGTTCACCCTGTTAATTCCTTTTAGGAATTTGAAAGTCTCTATCATACCTCCCCTCTCCCTTGTGGTTTCCAATGAGTACATGTTCAGTGCCTTGAGGAGCTCTTCATAGGGCATGCACTGCTGGCCATGAATCATTTTTGTTACCCTGCACTGCACCATCTCCAACCAATCCCAATCCTTCCTGAGGTGAGGACTCCAGAACTGTGTGCAGTACTCAAGGTTTAGTTTCACCAAGATCTATATAGGAAAGTATTACGTCTCTTTTTTATTTTTTTTATTTTATTTTGGTCTTTGGTAACCAGGTAAGGCCCACTAGGCACAAGTGCCTGTTTTCAGGGGCGACCTGGGAGCACTGGGTGGTTAAGTGACTTGCTCAGAGTCACACAGTATGCAAGTGGAGGTTGTGAGAATCAAACTCAGGTCTGGTCTGCTGGATGTATCAAGCTTGTTCAGACCTCGTTCCTCAAACCTCTAGGCTATACTGCTGCGATCATTTCCCCTCCTGATACACCCAAGCATTCTACTTGCTTTGCCATAATCCTTGTTGCACTGACTTGACTTCTTTACGGAGTCGCTGATGATAACTTCAAGGTCTCCTTCCTAAGTCATGGTACTAGGTCTTACCCCTACCATCCAGTACCCTGTCCAGGGGTTCTTGTTCCCTAGGTGCATAACCTTGCACTTTTTGGCATTGAATTTCAACTGCCAAACCCTTGACCACCCCTGCAGCTTCTGCAAGTCTCTCTGCATTTATTTTATTCCCTTGTCACTATCTACCCCCAGCAGAACTTAGTGTCACCTGTGAAGAGACATAACCTGCCCTGGATTCCCTCATCAATGTCACTGATGAACATGTTGAAGAGGACTGGACCCAGGACAGATCCATGTGGAGCCCCACTCATGACCTCCCTCTCTTCTGATTTAACCACATTAACCACTATCTCCCCTTTTGCCAGTTACCTACCCAGTTGACTATGACCTTAGCCACACCCAGGTTCTCCATTTTCTCCAGCAAGCAACTGTAAAGCACTGAGTCGAAAGCCTTGCTGAAGTCGAAATAGAGCAAATCTACAGTGCGGTCCCTATCCAATTGCCTCATCATCTAGTCAATGAAAGCTTATCACCCAGTCAAGAAAAACTATCAGGTTAGTTTGACAAGACCTCCCTGCTATGAATCCATGCTGTTTTCTGTCCTGGATACCATTGTTGTACAAGTAGTCCATGATATCCTCTTTGACCAATGACTCTATCAGTTTCCCTACAACAGAGGTAAGACTGGCAGGTTTGCAGTTCCCTGCTTGTTCCTTGTCTCCACTGCCCTTATGGAGCAGAACTACATCCACCACCATCCAATCCTTTCAAAACTAACCCTGTCCTTAGAGAGCTGCTGAACAGACCTACCAGGGGATCAGCGAGGTCTGCTGCCAATATCTGGTGTATGCTCAGATGCAGCCCATCTGGTCCTGTGGCCTTATAAATCTTTAGGGCTGCCAGCCCTCTTAGGACCCTTTTACTAGTAAATGCTGACAGCCTCATCTCCAGTACCTCCGTAGTGGCAGCTTTGATGCCACTCACTGGCAAGGGCCTACCATCCTCCCTAGTGAAAACTGAGCAAAAGAAATCATTAAGGATGGTGGCCTTTTGCCCATCTTCCTTACTCACACTATCCTCTTCAGTTAGCCTTTCAAATCCCCCTTCCTTTCTTCTTTTTTCACTACCATACCTGAAGAACTGTTTTCTTTTCCTGCTCTTGACCCCCTCTGCAATATGCAGCTCTGTGTCTGCCTCCCTAACTGCCCTCTTTGCCTCCCTATTTTTCAACAAATATTCTCCCCAATTTCTTCCCCTGCTTTTCTTTAAATTTGATGGTGACCTTTTTCATTGCCCTCATTGCTTCCCTGATCCTTGTCAAGACCATAGCAGTCTCTTGAATCTGTTCTTTTTGGTTACTTCTGTCTTACATATCTTAGAAGTCCTGAGAATTGCCCACTCTCATCTCTCTATTCCCACCTATCTATGTTGTCCACCCCTACTAACCTTCCCTGACCAGCTCCTTCAGCCTATTGAAGTCTGCCTTTCTAAAATCAAGGACTTCAGCTCTCAGTTGCAGTTTACCAGACCTGAGGGCCAGTTTGAACCAAACACAGTTATGGCCACTGTTGCCTACTGGCTCCTGTGCTCTCACAGTTCCTACCACCTCTGAGTTGGGGAGTACCACATCAAGAATTGCAGTCTGCTGGGAGGGCACCTTAATTAGCTGTAGTACCAAGCAATCCTGGAACGTGTCCAGCAAGGCCTGACATCTGGTGCTCCTGGCTGCTGGAACATCCCAATCGATGTCCGGCAGGTTCAGTTCGCCCACCACTACTACTTCCCCCCTTAGCTACCCCCTTTGTAGTTGTTCTCTGAGCTCTCTGTCTGTCTCCTCCCATTGCCTAAGCAGTCTACAGATCACCCCAAAGCACAGTTTCTTGCCTGAGGCTGCTGTGAGTTACACCCACTAGCGACAACTCAGTCTCCTCATTATTATACCTGATGCACCCTACTTCCACCACCTCCATGCCCTCTTTAACAAAAAGGACTACTCCGCTCCTTCTACCTGTTCCTCTATTCCTCCTGAACATTGAGTACCAAGGTACCTTCAGTTCCCAGTCGTTATTTTCTGAAGCAACCATATGACACTTTGAAAAAGCATTTTGTAAGGGACTGGCATGGTCTCTGGACTCTCCTAACAATAGGTATCCCTACTTGATTTCACCAAAAGGTACCAACCCTATTCCTGATAATTTTAGAGTGACCTAGGGCCCTCTTCAACTAGCTACATATCCCATCCAGTTCAGGGTAACCTGCTCCTGACAGCAGACAAGGGTTCCTACCTCACTTATCCAAGCCTAGGCAGGAATTCCCTCTGCAAAGGGGCCCATTCTTGCCCCCTCCAGAGCTTGGTGATGAGGTGATGGAACTGAAGATGAAGGACAATGAAGGTGGAGTGGCTCCAAGAGATATGGGAAACAGGGCAGCATCCTCCTCTCATGACCCCACCTTCCTGTTTTGCCTTCATTATCTCCCACAGAGATACAGTGGTGTCTGCAAGCATCAGAAAACCCTAAATGCTGCACCTGCAAAACCCTCCATCTGATGTGAACTGGTATCAGAAGAGTTCACCTCCCTGAAACTGCAATGCTTTGCTAGCCCAGGAACTGAGTACAGGAGTCACACCTTATACCTGCTACACTCCTCACTTGGTACCTGGGACAGACTCTGGGATGTAATGCTGGGGAAGGCTGCAGTGGCCAAAACCTGGGCCACCACACAAGGGGGGCATTCCTGACTTGTGGCTCAGCCGCTATTGCTAGTAAATTGGCTTGCCTGTTTGATTACTTTGGAGACCAGGGGCCCCTTACGCAGAACCAATCATTGTCCGGAAGTGGATCAGGGCTGTATATGAAGCCTATAGCCTGTCCCAAACAATATAATGTCTGATCAGCTGACTAGTCCATGTGCTATAATGAGCTTGCAGTTTGGGTCCTCCTGATGAAGTGGTCACCATAACCATGAAACATTAGGTTGTTAGCAGGGTCTCCATAAGACTATTCCTGTTGGCATCAGGAGTAAATAACTTTTGCATTTATAATCACAGACTCTTTGCATCTTTGTGCAGACTCAGTGTTTCCTGTCTTTGTTTTCTGTGCAGTTTGTGACCCCATATCTAAGTGCATAGGCAGGAACCAACTCCGACCAGTATTAGCACCTGCATGGCTGAAATTGCACATACAGATGTTCTAATGTCGCAACACAGGGGCCTGTCCTCATGTCGCCAAGTCCAAGTATATGGCTGTTAGGTACCCAGATGTAATTAGCCATTGTAAAGAAACTGCTTCGTGCCTGGGCACACTGCCTTTGAATATGGTGCTTAAATTATCTGTAAAGACAAACGGATGTTTGTAAGACTCACAGATGGACCAGTCTTTACAGTGCATGTGTGTGTTCTTCTCTTTTTGATTTTTTTGTCATTCTTAGCGTTCAGGCTGGTGAAAGATGATGGATTAACAGCAGTGGGATATAAAACTCCCGTTCTCTATTTATAAGTATCCGCAGGCTATGACTGTGCAGCATAGTACATCTGGGCGCAGTGCAAGATTTCTTATGCTTCTCTGCTTTATATATGCCCTGATCTGGTGGGGTGATCGTCTCCTGCAATAGCTCTACATGCTTACTCAGCCTCAAACACCTTCTAGTGAACTCTGCCAGCTGATGACAGAGTAGCTTAGTGCTTTGACAGTAGAGTTGTGAACCTGGAGACCCAGGTTTTAGTCCCACTTACTCAGCGTCTGACCTTGGGGAAAGAAATCACAGTAACATGGTAATTTAAGGTCATGAGGAGCACTAGGTCTATTATGTCCCTCCCTTTCTCCCCTCCTGATCTTCATAATCAGGGAGTAGTAAGTATCACTATTATCACTTTTAGTTAGTGCAAATATGTACTAATTTATAGGAATACACCACACTACTACCCAGAGTACCCTGTGCTTCCTTTGGTAAACTAAAATGTTTCATTGTTTGCTCTGAATGCTTGTACAGTTTTCATACCCCCTGTTGATGCTGGTAGGCTGTTCCATAGGTTCACCACCCTCTGGGAGAAGAAGTGCTTCCTAACATCACCCCCAATTTTACCACCTCTAAGCTCCAAGGTATATCCCTGAATCCTGCTGGCACACACTAGTGCCAACAGCTATGTGAGCTGGATCTTGCTAATACTCTTGAGTATGTGGAAGACTGAGCCCATGTTCCCTCTCAGCCTCCATTTCTCCCAGGTGAACATGTTAAGAGCCTACAGCCTCTCCTCATAGCCTTTGACTTCATACTGCTAATCATTTTGGTGGCCCAGCATTGCAAATGCTCAGCTGCCTTTATGTCCTCCTTATTTAAGAGCCTAGTGCACAGTACTCCAGGTATGGCCTGAACAGTGTATTGTAAAATGGCAGGACTACTTCTCCTGCATTGCTGGTTATCAACCTTTCTTCTGATGCACCTCAGAATTCTGCCAGCCCTCTTCATAGCAGCCAAGCACTGCTGCTCATACTTCAGTAGCCTGCCTAATATAACTCTCTGGTCCATTCATAGCAACCATGCGATACTGGTTATGCGTCAACCGGTCTAATATGACTCACTAGTCCATTTCCTCCTCCACTGCAGCAACAGGAGCTCCACAATATGTAGGTCCTACCTCTGTTTTGTGTCCCCAAGTGTAGCACCTTGCATTTGGTTACACTGAAGCTGAGATTCAGGTGTCATTTAATCTTCATGGGCTTGTTGACCTTTACTGAATGCCCCTTGCTCTTATTTAATCTCCTGGGCTCTCTGACCTTTACTGAATGTCCCTAGGTCTTATTTAACCTCTCTAGGCTTTATGGCCTTTACTGAACTTCCCTAGGTCTCCTAGACTCTCTTGCCTTTAAAGAATGTCCCTAGGTTTCATTTAAACTGCATGTGGTCTCTGACCACTGCTGAATGTTCCAAGGTCTCATTTAACCTGCCTGGGCTCTTTGACCTTTCTTGAACTTCCCCAGGTCTCATTTAACCTTCATGGGGTCTCTGACCTTTACTGAATGTCCCTAGGTCTCATTTAACCTTCCTGGGCCTTCTGACCTTTACTGAATGTCCCTAGGTTTCATTTAACCTATCTGGGCTCTCTGACCTTTACTGAACATCCCTAGTTCTCATTTAACTTCACTGGGCTCTCTCACCTTTACTGAATGTCCTTAGGTATCATTTAAACTCTCTGGGCTCTCTGACCTTTACTGAATGTCCCTAGGTCTCATTTAACCTGTCTGGACTGTTTGGACTTTCCTGAACTTCCCTAGGTCTCATTTAACCTTCCTGGGCTCTCTGACATTGACTGTATATCTCTAGGTCTCATTTAACCTCCCTGGGCTCTCTGACCTTCACTGAACCTCCCTCCATCTTATTTAACCTCCCTGGGTTCTCTGACTTTTACTGACTGTCCACAGGTTTCCTTTAACCTCACTGGGCTCTATGACCTTTACTGAATGTCCCCAGGTCTTCTTTAACCTCACTGGGCTCTGTGACCTTTACTGAATGTCCCAGGTCTCATTTAACCTTACTGGACTCTCTGACCTTTACTGAATATCTCCAGATCTCATTTAACCTCACTGGGCTTTGTGACCTTTACAGAATGTCCCTAAGTCTCATTTAAACTCCTTGGGGGTCACTGGCCTTTACTGAACATCCCTAGGTCTCATTTTACTTCCCTGGGCTCTGACCTCTACAGAACTTTCCTAGTTTTTCATTTAATCTCCCTGGACTCTCTGACCTTTACTGAATGTCTCCAGGTCTCATTTAACCTCACTGGGAGCCACTGATCTTTACTAAATTTCCCCAGGTCTCAGTTAACCTCCCTGGGCTCTCTGACCCTTACTGACCTTACCTACACCTCATTTAATTTCCCTGGGCTCTCTAACATTTACTGATCTTCCCTAGATCTCACTTAACCTCCCTGTGTACATGCCTGGTAGTTGTTGCAAATGTTAATGGTTTGCAAACTCTTTAGGACATGTTGTATATAAAATGCCTTGTATAAAACCAAATTTGTCTTTCTTTCCTATTTGGATGTGATGGGTTGGAGGTGAGGAAAGACTAATCTGAGACTGCTGGAGTTCATTCCAAGTACATCCAGAGTCAGCTCAGAATTCAGGAGCCTTGACCCTGTAGCCTGCTAGAATCCTGATGTTGTACCCAACTAATACTGCAGAATTCCATCCAGATGGAGCAATCAGTGTTTGTTCTTGATATGTTTTTCATTTATTGCCCTCCCTTTACTGCCCCTCTCCTGAACCCCAGTGATGATCAGGATGCCCATAACGACACTATTTATCCAGCTAGAAGGATGGGTGAACAGGCGCTTCCAGAGCTAGTGCCAGTGCCAATCTGTGGTCAGACAACAGGGGGTTAGGAATGCAGGGTGGCCTGTGCCCACCCTCCCTCATTTTCTTTGAGCCATACTCCTCCACCCCCCCCAGCTGGCCTCAGTGTGAGAGTCTGGGACTTGAATCTTAGTCTCTCAGTTGGCCACACAAAGCATTAAATCGCCACCCCCACCTCATCATTGTTTTTAAAATCACATTCTGTAAGAATAACACATGCACACTGGATTAAATCACAGGTAACGGCACTCTTCCTTTGAGGCTGGGTAGGTTCCCCAAAATAATACACACAGGAGTGCAAAACACAGACAATAGGACAGTGCACCTCTTCAGATAGGGTTTCTTCTTCTCAAATCCGTCCGATTTTCCAGGTGATAACGTTAAATGAAAAATAAGTCTAGAGGCTTTGTTGAAAAAGGTGTAAGATATTAGTTTGTCTCAGTATGAATGTCATTCCAGATTTTAGTGGGTTATGAAGCAAATGATCTGGAACCAGTCTTTGTTGGAATCGCCAATAGAATCATAGCACTGTTGTTACAATAAGTCCATGTTCTGCTGTAGAGCTCTGAGTGAAAGGTATAAAAGCTACGCCATTTAGTTTTAATATGACGCCTACCACCAATGTGTAAATCAGAAACACACATTGAACCTCATGCAGTCCAGTTTTTAAATCACAACTTCTACAGGAAACCGACTTACAGGATTGACTAAGTTCTCTTTTGGCATTTCTTTTCACCATTTTCAATGAAGCCCATTTATAACAATATTCCTTTTATAAGAACATTTTTGCTTTTCATTTAGAGTGTTTTATTTTTCTATAGAAGTTTTTAAACCTCACCTGGGACTTTCTTGCTCTCTTCACGGCTCCACTCATGCAAAATGAAGTTCATTAACTCATGAACTTTGATGAATATTCATGAATGGTTCGTTAACATCTACCAAAGTTCGGCAACTGTTCTTCAGCTCAGTTCATGAACCAAGTTACTGAACTGTTCAACAACACAGTTCATAAGCTGCTGAACCATGAAAGAATCAAGAGAAAAATCAATTTGCATAACTAATTTGCATATCAGAATGCACTGTTTTGCCACAGTATGAGTTCAAAAGCATCACACACTTAGAATTTTTTCAGTTTATGAGTGTAACATGTATGTTCTACAAGGCAATACACTATTTGAGAATCCAAAAGCATCAGCATGTCACTTCACCACATCTTAAAAGAGTTTTAGATTCTGCTGATATAAATAGCAATTGGACCGCTTTGTTAACGGAATTAAGGTGAGCAATGATTTTATTTGAAAGAAATCAAGGAGTATAGTAAGTTTTTTTCTGGTGGTTCTGAAAAGTTGGTCTCGATATTAAACGTTTAAGAACAGCTTTTTGCAGGTGCTAATGATTAGTTTTTGAAGTTGTTCTTGACTCTGAATACTAATCAGCAGCATGTATGAACAGTCGTGCAATGTCCTAGCTTACAGCAAAATCAAACACAGACAAGTGATATCCCATCTAGATGAAATACTGATATTTTGTCAAGACGGAATATTGCTTGACCAGCTGTGTTTAAGGAAACTGGTAAGTCTTTATTTGTAAAAGATACGTTATATTATATATAATAAAATCATCTCTGAGAGTGAAAAACAAGCTTGGGTCTTACACCTTGTAGGTAAAGTGCCATCACAGAGCGCTGGAGCTTCACTCTCATACTTTATGATGTCTTTTTACTTACTTTTAAGAGAACTAGTTTGTTCTTTACACTCGGGGTGTATTATTCCTTATATTCTAAAATGCATGGCAAAAATTGTTGAAATTATCACGGTTAATTGCTTAGGTTTTGTGCTAAAACAACTAGGGGTTGAATGTGCCTGCTATTAATTTGTATGTAGGGCAAATACCTTTTTAGAATAGTACTAAAACATGCATGCCTGATGAATTACTATTATAAAAGCATGGTATTGCTGGTTGTTACAACTTGCACTTTATTTTTACAGGGTGCGTTGTGGTTTTTTTTTTAAGTTTTTTTTTTTATTATTATCAGCTAGGCCTCTGTAGGTATGTCAGCTGAAGGGGGAGATCTGGTGTGACTTGGACATTACACTCCAGGATTCTCACGGATGTTGGGTGGGGGCAGCTACTGTTTCTGTCCTGTAATATTTTATTCTACTTAAACATTAAGGACTGGGCCCCTTCTCAGGTAAAAGGAGTCTGTTTTGAGGTAAACTTCAAAGGGCTGAATTCCTTTCATAACCAAAGGCTATGTTTTTAATGTAAGTGACCAGACACTTCCAGATATGCAGGCAGTGATGAGATCAAAGATGCCCTAGTTCTGCTGGCCCGGTGGTGCTGAGGGTTGAGGCACTGGACGCTACATCTCATGTCACACTGGAGACCTGGGTTAGGAAACGCGTCCGGGTTGTCAGGGGTTGGTGGGGGGGATAGGATCGAGCGTCCAGAGGACCACACTCCTATTCCGGGGAGGGTTGAGGGTTCCCACCACTCTGCAGCAGCCTCTGGTGACAATTGGGGGCACTACCAGAGGTGGTGCAATCAGGGGTGGAGTGCAGTGGACATCGGCACATCGTGCTCAGACGTCATTACACATCTGCACTCCCAAGGGGTCTAAGGAGGAAAAATGAAAATGGCAGCAATTGACCGGGTAGCTTGATGGCTACAACTTCCTCACCCGGTGGGGCCTGTCGTGCAAGGTCACACTCAATTATTGGTTCCCGACCTGTCACAGGAATTGGGGGGCCCTTTCAAAGGTATGGCAGCATATGCCAGCCAGTGTTTGGGTGAGCCTATGGGTTGCTCGGGGAAGAGAAGTGGTGGCTGGATGATCGCAGGTCAGGCTGCAGGAGGGATAAAAAAAAGAAATAAGATTAAAAAAAAAAGATGCCCTAGCTCGAATAAATGAATCTAATTTGGACCAGTTCTGAAACAGGGTAGTACTCAGGGAACACAGACAAAACAAGGAAGTGGAGCCACAAACTTATGTGGCAGGCTGGTGCACGCCAATGGGGGTTGCCTACCCCATACACAAACCAAACCAAACCAACAAGCTGTGGCACTCAAAATGAGGACTACATAAAATGGCAAATCTGTGAGTCATGCCATGCTTGTATCCAAGTTTAGTCAACCCCAGAAGAAGACTGCGTATGAGTCGAAGCATGAGGGTGAGTGGCGAGGCAGCCCACTATTATATTTGTAGCTCTGTGAGCACTAGCAATTCACGTATAGTGTGAATAAACTTGGATAATAGCAGCAAGTACGATGTGACTAACAGATTTGTTGTTTTATGTAATCCTCATTTTGAGTGCTGTGGCTTTTTGGTTTGATACCAGGGGAACAAAAGAATATTCAAACCCCTGATGTCAGAAAGAAATGTATAATAATGTGGCATAGTGGGCCTGCCAGCCAAGGGCATATCTCTGTATGTTAGCTCTTAGAGCTTCAGTTATGCTTTAGGATTTTGAACATACAACACCACAGGTTTGAGTCTGCCATAACTCACTAGTTGGGGTAAGCTTCTCCTACTCTAGACTTTACATAGCTGTGAGTTAGATTATTCTGTGTGTCCTCTGTCTTTTCCAATGTTTATTTTTTATCTCTGTAGATATACTGTATTCCCCATAGTCTTTAATGTGGATTATCCTGTAACATATGTAAATATTGTGGAGTATTAAATGCTATTTCACATACTTTAAGCCTTCTGTGACTGAGTCATTTCAGATATAGATAACCAGGGGTAAATTGGGAAGTCTGTGATCCGTCTCTGAAGAGGCAGGCTACAGTTCTCATATCTAAAGCAACAGTGTTCTCAGCTGTAACAAAAGGTGTGGGTCATTTGCCCTTTGGTGAGGAGCACTGCACTGTGTATCAGCAGTGACTCTGGTGGATTCAGACCTAGAGATACCCTGAGTGAGGTTGCAGAGAGTGGTGGCAGCATACCCATGCAATCCTTTCAGGAGTCTGAGGGGTTGTAAAACTGGAAATAGCCTGAGACTGAGTTCTGGGAGAGAACAAGCCTGTAATGCTGGTCAAGAAAAATATTGATGGACTTTCTCCATTAAAGTTCAGTGGAGGAGATTCATGAGGAGTGGTCAAGAGCATGGAAGTTGGGGTTTAACACCAAAAAGTGCAACATCATATACCTATGGCATAGGAACCCAGGAACTGAGCACAGGATGGGGGGAGGTGCTGTCAGTCAATAAACAGGAGAGGGACCTTTGGGTTATATCTGATGACTTCAAAGTGGCAAGGCAGTGTGACAAAGCAGTGGACAGGATCAGTGCAACGTTGGGATGCATTGGGAGAGGTATCTCCAGCAGGAGGAGGGAGGTGGATTTGCCACTGTATCGCTCACTGGTGAGACCCACATGGATTATTGTGTCCAGTTCTGAAGAATCACACCTCTGAAATGACATTGACAGGGTGGGAGGCAGTTCAATGGCAACTAAAAGGCAACCAGAATGGTGCAGGGGTTGCACCAACAACCTTATGAGGAGAGACTGAGGGAGCTCAACATGTACACCCTGGAGGAGAGGAGGACAAAAGGAGATATGACAGAGACCTACAAGTACCTCGGGGGGAGGGGGGGCAGAGTGCAGGAGGAAAATCTCTTTTGAATAAGGAAGAGCACCAGGACCAGAGGGCATGCTATAAAGCTAGGGTTGGAGTTTAAGAGCGATGTGAGGAAATACTACTTCATTGAAAGACTGGCAGACACCTGGAATAAACTTCACAGTAAGAGTGGCAGACACCTGGAATAGACTGCCAGCAGACATGGTGGAGGTGAAAACAGTAGGGGGTTTCAAGCATGCATGAGACAGACAGGGGAATATTAATATATAGTCAGGGAGGAAAGAGGGTCACCCAAGACTATTTAGGGTCTGCGGAAACAGTAGGTTGAGTTCTTTTTTGTTTGTCAAAAAGAAATAACATTATAAATGTTTACAATTAATAAATGCAATAAGATTAAAATTACATACATCATTAGAAAAAATATTTTAAGACAGCCATACGTAACATTAGCTTTACATAAGAACAAGGCAATTAATTCAAAATGTATAAATTATTCTTCTCTTTTGGTTTAAAACATTTCCCAGCCAGATTAAAATATCATTGTCATGTGTTATAAACAAATAACATAGAACCCTGGCTGCCCAATCTTTTATTCTTCCGTAACCATCCTATCCAGTTACTCCTTTGTGGTATAGGGGATAAACTATTACTACATGCACAGGATCCTCAGCAGGGTTTTAAATAATTGATTAGCAGTTTTTTTCTTGGGGCAATACGAACTGTACAGAAAGCATGTATATAAGTTTTCTGGAAGTGTTATGTTTGTTAAACACAGTGAGGCAAGTGCTATGCATTTTCGCAATGTTTTAGAACTTTTATGAGCAAAATGCTAATCAATTTTTTGAGTTAAATAAACCCCTGCTCAGGGATTCCTACAAATACAGTGCTCTGTAACTGTTTTTTTCTTTGTTTAATCTTTTATCCAGAATTGTATTTGGAAATGCAACAAATTAGAATTTTGGTAGGATCCTGCTTATTTCTGGGTCTGCAGAAACAGACTAGGCAGGTACCATCTGCACATGAATGTTCATGAACACAGGAGTGCCATTTAATATTCAGGCACAATTCATGAACATTCATGAACAGTTTGATTTGTGCTTGATGGATGTTTATGAGCTGAAGTTATGAACTGTTCATGAATAACTGACAAGCAGTTCATGAATGTTTCAACTGAACAGTGACCTTCCAGTCCTAATGCCACATGTTTGAAAGACTGCTCTAATTGGCAAAAGCCACAAGAGTACCGAGTGCCATACTCCTGCTAGGCCAGTGGACATTTGTCCTAATGTTTGTGTTCTATCTCCCTCCCTCCCCTCGAGACACAGAAATATGGCACTATTGCCTTGAGAACCATAGTCTTCCCCTATGATAGGAAGGGGAACCCTCATTTGCCTGCTGCAGGGATCAGTGTGACCATGACGCTTGGTTCCACTCTTCTCTGTCGGCTAAGTACTTCAGCTGGTAGCACTCCTAACCTCCAGCCGCCCAGTTGCCAGGGCCTAGGCCGGGGTCACCTGCATTAGATGCAGCATGCTGGTATTACTCTTTTAGGGCAGCCTTCAGGGTGTTCTTTTAACTAGGATCTGCCGTACATAACTGTTACTAGAACAGAACAGGCTCAGAACTCAGTTAAATAGAACTGTCTTGATGGAGAGTTGATCTTAAAGCAACAGTGCAATGAAACTGGGCAAAAAAAATCGACTCTATGTTTCTTTCACTTTAAAAGATTCCAGGCATCTTCCAGTTTAATTTAGTGGTGCAATTTTCTAATTCCACCAAAATCTGAGTATTTTATAATGTTTTAATTGAATTTTATTTTCTCACGAAAAAGTGACAGCTGCCAGATTTGCATAGAAATAGCGCTATAGATCTGGCATGGTTAGGACTGAAAAAATTAAAAAAACATTTGATGGTGTACAGCAGAGGAGCCTAGGCAAGTAGATTTCACAGGTATACATATATTTTTGCAGTGTCAGTGGCTCAGTAGGTAGCACACTTGCCTCTGAGGCTGGAAGATCAGAGGGCTGTGGATTCAGTTCCCATATCTGGCACTTGGGTTAATATCCCAGTACTGACACTGCAGTGCAGCATGAGAGGGGTGCTGCACTTCTGAGGTGCCGTCTTTCAGATGAGACGTTAAACCGAGGTCACATCTGCCTGGATTGGTGGTAGTTCAGGTGGATGTTAAAGATCTCATGGCACTTATCGAAAAAGAGTAGGGGAATTTCCACAATGTCCTGGCCAAATTTCCCTCATTCACAAAAAATACCACCAACAGCTTAATCTGGTTCAAGGTCAGTTGGCATTCATCTGTATCCCCCTCCCCCGAGTCGTGCCTGAAAATAGGCAGGATTTGTCTAGTGCACTTAACCGGTCAACAAAAACTAAATAAATAAATAAAATAAAAATGTCCTTACTGTACCTGAAACTAGCTTTTTAGAAAAACATTTTTTGTTGCACTGCTGCTTTAATGAAAGTATTTTTCTTCTGGTCTGGGTGCCAGTTATTTTTGAAAATGCCAATCTGATTTATTTTGAACCTGTATTACTACCACCTGACTCCGGAAATGACTTTTTTGGATTAACTTTACATAGAAGAACCCATGGAGAGCTTTGTCAAGATGGGGTGGGTGGCATATTTTTATGAGAAAAGAGAACCACAGCAATGTCAGCAAACTGTAGTTAGGAGGCTACGCACAGTCCTGTCTTCTGATTCATTTGCTTTGGTAGCAGAACATAATTACAGGTCATGCAGGAATAGATCAACACATTAGTAACCTGCTTCTCATTTACAAAATCAATTAGATGTGAGTTAGATGCTTTTTAGTGCAGTTTTTTCCCCTGAAACTTCTTTAATGACAAATTAATTGTCATGT
The DNA here is from genome assembly GCA_016271365.2 of Neoceratodus forsteri. Classification (NCBI taxonomy): domain Eukaryota; kingdom Metazoa; phylum Chordata; order Ceratodontiformes; family Ceratodontidae; genus Neoceratodus; species Neoceratodus forsteri. Next base: position 223,213,101 of record CM028136.1, on the reverse strand, counting down.
CTGAAAGGGTCTAACAAATAAAAACCTAAGAAATTCATTTAGTACACCAACAGCTTCCTGGCTGTTCTGAGACTTGGCAACTGTCTAAACCTCATCATGTGACTGACTGTGTCTAAGGGATTAGACAAGGTTTTGTGGTTGCCTAGTTACAGCTGTGACTGGCATGCAGTCAAGAGTCAAGCAGTTGTGCGGCTCCCAAGGGAGTTTTACTGAATCTCTTGAGGTGCTGCTTGCAGGCCAGTATACCCCTAACCTGACCACCACAGGACAATTGTGTACATCTACACTACATGTGTAGGTAATATGAAAGGTGGCGTACATTTGTACAGTGATATGCAGACATCACAGTTGTGTTATCTTGGCTCAAGGCATAGCAGAATGCTTAAAACACACCTGAGGTGTCCAGTATGGTACAAACATACATCCCAAACTGAATGTCACTTCACTTACAAAGCAGTCCCTAAAAAACAAAATATTAGAAATATTTTGCAAACATTCAATTTACTAAGAACAGAAATAGTTAAAGATTCAGAATGGTGGACCTCTGTTCTTTTTCTATTGCAGCCAGTGGTAGTAATAAGGGGTTTGTGGAGGAGTGGGGACATCAAAGTAATCTGAAACTGAATGTTCATACTGTGGGTTTATGCAGTTACCTTGAAAGAAGTTTCCCACTGTATATGATTATATCTATAGTCTAACAAACATACCGTTTTAGAGGGGTTTCAACCAATCAGGCCACTTTAAAAATCTTTCATGGGGCCCTAATGGGCAGCTCAAGTGCAGGACACACCTCCCCAGAGCACTGTCTCCTTTGAGTTAAAATTATATATTTTAAAGTGGTACAGCCCTTGTGAACTGCAGAATTTCATACAGGAACTGGTGTTGTGACTTACCATGGACGACTGTCTGTTGGGAACAGTGGCAAAACAACCGCTAAGCACCAAATGCCAGCAAAAGAAAGCAGTGGCAACAAGCATGGCTAATTGCTGCAGGACTGTTATACTGTCAGCAATGGAGATGGCTGTACTCGGAAGAACTGCTGCCGAGTAAGTGATGGAGGCTCTTAACCCTGAATTGGTTGGTCTGACAAGGAGCCTAAAGAAACAGCTGGCAGAGCAAGTGTTTGGCACTAAGGAGGCAGAGAGTTGTATCTGAGCGATTGAGGACAAACTTACCCACCCACCACTGAAGCAGGTCGCCAGTCTAGAGAAGGAGCTGGATGATCTGCATGATCTGTTTCATGACCAGGAAAATTATAGCAGGCAGAGGGGCCTGCTAGAGGGCAAGGAGGGTCAATGTATGGAGCATTTCTGTGTTATAGTGCTCCCCCAGCTACTGGGCTTCGAGTTCAAGTTTATTGCAGGAAAACTCCATTGAGCAAGCTCATTCACAAGGAGGTCCTGAGACATGTACACTGATAAAGAACATACATAAATAAAAATATTCGATAGAACAATAGTATAACATGTATTCATGTGAACACTTAGTACAAGCAGGATATTACATAAAAGGATACAACATCGGATGACAATAGATGGTGAGAATACAAATGGTACATAGTTGCATTGTGGCAGTCACAGAAACATGGTACACGGGGAACCAAGACTGGGATGTCAACATAGCGGGGTATACGGTCTACAGAAGAGACAGGGAGGGGAAAAGAGGAGGTGGAGTAGCTCTATACATAAGGGAAGGGATCAAAGCTACAGAACTAAAAAGTAAAGGGGGAGGACAAGAGGCACTCTGGGTCACCTTGGAGACAGGGAATGGCATCACAATCCGCACAGGGGTTGTATACAGACCCCCATCTCAAGGAAAGGAAATGGACAAGAAAATGATAGAGGACATTCTCAAAATGGCTGAAAAATGGGAGATACTGTTAATGGGGGACCTGAATATGCCACATGTTAACTGGATGACATGTACTGCAGCCACATCCAAGAGCAGGGTCATTCTCGATGCCCTGCAGAGGCAGGCCTTAGACAGCTAGCGTTGGAACCCACTCCGGAAGAAACAATACTAGACCTGGTACTCTCAAATGGAGAGAGGATCACAAATTTAGAAGTCGGTAGACATCTGGGAACAAGCGACCACTGCACAGTGTGCTTCACAATAAGCACAACCATGGAGACAAGCCATACAAAAACAAGCGTACTGGACTTTAGAATGGCTGACTTTGGCAAAATGGTGAATACCTGAGGAATACACTAGCAAATGGCCAAAAAGGAGGGGTGGAAGAACAATGGAGAAAAATCAAAACTGCAATCACAGAGGCAACAAGCCTTTGTGTGAAACAGATAAAAAACAAAGCGGAGTAAAAACCACTATGGTTCTCAAAAGAGGTGGCAGGAAGGTTAAGGAGAAAAAGGCTGCATTCAAAAGTATAAGGCATCACAGAAGGAGCATGACAGGGAACTGTATCAATTAAAGCAGAAAGAAGTGGGAAGGCAGTCAGAATAGCAAAAGCCCAAACTGAGGAAAAAATAGCCAAGTCAGTTAAGAAGGGGATACAACCTTTATAGGTACATTAGGGAGCATAGAAAGGTTAAGAGAGGAATAGTGAAGATTAATAAAGGAGAGAGGTGGGCAGAGGAGACAGTGAAAAGGCAGAGATACTGAATGAATACTTTGCTCAGTATTCACAAAAGAAGATGAGAAGGAGTTACCTAAACCAGACAACAGAAGCACTTTGGTGAGGGGTTGACACCAGTCCATTTACAGAAGAAAGAGTCCTGAAAGAACTCCTAAAACTCAAGGTGGGCAAAGCAATGGGGCCTGATGGGTTTCACCCCAGAATCCTAAAAGAACTAAGGGGGGACCTAGTGACACCACTGACTACACTTTTTAACAAATCATGGGAGGATGGGGTGGTACCTGAGGACTGGAGGAGGGCAGATGTGATTCCCCTTCACAAAAGTGGGAGCAAGGCAGAAGCAGGAAACTACAGACCTGTAAGTTTGACCTCAGTGGTAGGGAAAATGATGGAATCGCTTCTGAAAGAAAGAATTGTTGAGTACCTAGAGGCCAGCGGGGCACAGGACCCAAAGCAGCATGGATTTACAGCAGGAAGGTCATGTCAGACAAATCTAATAGATTTCTTTGACTGGGTGACCAAAGTAATAGACCAGGAGGGGCTGTGGATATGGCCTACCTAGACTTTAGCAAGGACATCTGACACTGTCCCACACAAAAGATTAATAATCAAGTTAGCCAGCTTGGAGTGGGTCCCAGGGTGGTAGCCTGGGTTGCAAACTGGCTGCACAACAGGACACAGAAGGTAATAGTGAGTGGCACACATTCGAAGAAGGGGTTGCTAGTGGAGTACCTCAGGGCTCAGTACAGGGTCCAGTCCTCTTTAACATCTTTATAGGTGACATTGCAGAGGGTCTGGAGGGAAAGGTATGCCTCTTTGCAAATGATACAAAGATCTGTAACAGAGTTGATACACAAAGGGGGTAGAAAGGATGAGAAGGGACTTGGCAAGGTTGGAGGAATGGTCAGACATATGGCAACTTAGATTCAATGCAATGAAGTGCAAAGTAATGCACCTGGGAAACAAAAACCCAGGAGAAGAGTACACAATAGCAGGGGAGGTACTAACAACAACAAAAATGGAACAGGACTTGGGGGTAGTCACATCGGGTGATCTAAAGGTGGGTAAGCAATGTGAGAAGTCAGTGAGGAGAGCCAGGGGGATACCGGGATGCATAGGAAGGGGCATCACAAGTAGAAAAAGGGAAGTAGTTATCCCTCTGTACAGACAGTTGGTGAGACCCCATCTGGAGTACTGTGTGCATTTTTGGAGACCTCATCTACACAAAGACATAGACAGGATGGAAGCAGTCCAGAGGAGGCAACTAAAATGGTGCAGGGTCTGCATCAGAAATCATATGAAGAGAGACTGAGAGAGCTTAATATGTATACACTTGATGATAGGAGGGATGGGGGACATGACAGAAACGTTCAAGTACCTCAAGGGAATCAACAAAGTCCAGGAGGGTAGCATCTTTCAGAAAAAGAGATGTGTAAGAACAAGGGGACACAATTTAAAGATAGAGGGGGATGGCTCAGGGGTAATGTGAAGAAATCTTTTTTCACGGAGAGAGTGGTAGATGCGTGGAACTGCCTTCCTGTGGAGGTTGTTGGGGCTAAAACAGTGGGGGAATTCAAACATGCATGGGACAGACACAAGGCAATTGTAGTGGGGGGTTGCAGGAAGTAGGCTGTTGGTTAGCTAGAATCTGCAGCTTATCCAGTAGGTAGGGAAATGGGCAGACTAGGTGGGCCAAGTGGTCCTTATCTGCCGTCAAAGTCTATGTTTCTATGTAGTGAGAACACTTCAAGGTAGCATGTTAACAGTACAAGGCATGGTAACTGGTGTTTGCAATACATATAATTTAGTAAATTGAGCAGCGGCAGGGAATATAGGGTAAATAAGGTATTCGAGGCTTGGAAGAGTGAGATGAGTAGTATATACATAGACAGGGCTTGCAAGTGAAGGGCAACAGGTTGAAGATCGAGAGGGCTCATAGACCGCTAAGCCCCAATATGCCAGCCGAAGTGCCTGCGTGTCTGATAATGTTTTAGCTGCAGCACTTCAGGGACTGCCAGGAAGTCTTCGTAACCTACTGGAAAGAAAAGGAAATGATGCATGAGATCCTGAACTTTTATCTCCACCAGGACTTTTTGCAATGACTGCAAAAGAAAAGTAAGCATTTTCAGCTGTCCTGGGTGACTTAAGGGAGAACAAGATAGACTTTATTACCTAGCGGTGGTGCAGATTAAACATAAGGGAGCCATCTACTCATTCTGGGAAGTGGATAAGGCTCAAGCTTTCATTGAGGTAATTTAGAAGTGTAATGGGTGAGCTGATGAAACATTTCTTATGGTAGATTCACTCGGTGTTTGAATTTACTCCGCCATCTGACTCTGGGTACCATGAAGAGTTATTCATTCCTGCTCCCCTCTGATGGGAGCTTCGACGTTGATCGCTGGTGAATCCATATCAAACAGTGAGTATTATGCCTGCATTAGATTGCAATTCTTCCTGCATTAATTTGTGAGTGTGTGTGTGTGGGGGGATAGGGTACACAAGCTTATCTCTACCAGGGACCACCTTAAAGCTATAGACTTGCAAGGTATTTCATATTATAACATGGTGAGAAAAATGTAAGTCATTTAATTGACTGAGAGACCAGTACAGGAGTGTAATTATGAGATTATATGTAAACTCCTGTAATTCTTTAGCTTGTGCATCAGTTCAACTACAATATCTATGCACATCGCACACTATGGAGACAGTGTCTGTGCACGAGCGGCAGTTTTAACATGAATGTATGTTCTATCAATACGGAACTGAGCTGCTTGAAGGTACTACTTTGTGTCAACTATAATGCAATCATTTTGCATCATTCAAAAAAGAAATTGAACTTTTAACTCAATTAGTAGCTCAAAATTTTTCTCTCCATATTATAAGTGTGATATAACACTTCAGGGATGTGTAATTATGGGGACTAATTGCACTTTACTCTCGGGTGTTTAAAGGCACTCCGCGTAAGTGCCTCTTGCTTAACAACACCCCCGAGCCATGCAATTATTTCTCCATAATTACACCCCCTGGTGTGTCTTATTGCATACTTAATGCATGCTTTGGCCTATTTGGCCTAAGTACCTGTATTTAACTATGGGAAGTGGGATAATAGGGCACCCTGCCACATGGTAGGGTGGGAACTATGTTGCCAAGGCCAGTGACTTTTCCATTCATCAAGGGGGGGGGTCCCTGGGAGACGAAGAGGATAGACTGATGGATGACTGGGTCAGGCCACCAGAGCTTGGGTGGGGCTCATCTAGAGGTACAACTGCTTGACCTGTCCATTTGATTCGTGTCTGGATTTGAGCCAACTAGGATCAGAGGCGGACTGAACTCACTTTTTGAATGGCAGGGAGGGGTATTTACAAACCCTGCAGATTGGACTTCAATGAAGATTAATGTCTCACCTGGGGACTGTCAGGGGGGCACACTAGTGGCCACCTATAGGAGTGGTCCATGATCGGTAGGCTGTTAGTTCCCTCTGTTTTTTACTGTGCTGGAAGGGACTGAAAGCTAGCCACTGCACAAAATCTTGGAGTCTGTAAACTGTGCACTCAGAGGTTCTTTTATTCTGCTAGAAGAGATGTCCCTGTAGGGATGGGAGCTGGGACATGAGATATTTATTTGTATTTTTTGTAGCATTATATGATTGTTAATGTAGTTACTCTTTTACTTAAGAATGTGTGGAAGGAGAAAGATGAAGGAGAGGGAAAGTGGGAACAGCAGGAGTTTGGCTGCTTGTACATGGATTGATTGTTCTACTGATGGGGGGAAGGAGCACTCTATGCCATTTGTTCGTGTTTTACATGCATTTGACAAAGACAGATGCTCTTCCATTGTGGAATGATCAAAAAGTAGGCTCAATCAAACAAGTAAAGTAAGTACTTGTAGTCTGGCACCAGTAGTAGATACTCAGCTAGAGCCCAATGGACAGGGCCTTCGTGTCAGAGTGTGAGTCTCTGCATGCCTCCAATGTTCTAATGTGTGCCACTGTTTGGTTTTCTTTTGCATGTATTTGGACTCTGATGGCCTCGGTGCAATATATGTTCTATGTTTTTATGTCACTGTATCATTCCTTGAATTTTCTGAGATATGTACTCAATATTATTTTTTGGTTTTTCAATTGTTTAACCAGGAGTGGCACATTAAGCTGAAAGCTTGTTTACAGGTGCGACCTGGGAGCACAGTTAAGTGACTTGCTCAGGGTCACACTATGCAAGTGGATGCTGTGGGATTCAAACCCAGGTCTCCAGATTTGCAGCTCAGAGCCTTAACCCACTGTACTATACTGCCTCCATTATGGGTGTCCTTTGTGCTCATGGAGGGCAGAATGGGGAAGGACAGTGATGGGGCTGGAGGCTCCATTCCTAAGGGATTCTATGCCAGTTATGTTGGGATTTGAGGCAATTACAATTAAATGGAAGGTGAGGGGGAGTTTTTTCTCTATTAACAGAAAGAAGATACTCACAGCTTTGAAATGAGAGGGCACTCTGGTGGCAATGTAAGAGGAGACCCACTTCACTGAGGAACAGCATATGAAATTGATGAGAGGGTGGCTAGTAGGGGAATGTCATATGGCCCCCTAGAGTTCCCATAACAAAGGGGTGGCTACCATACTTAACAGTACATTCCCTCAAGTTTTGAAGGTGGTGATGGACCCACAAGATGGCAAATACATTTTTGTATAGGGTGCACTGCATGGTAAGGTGATCTCCTTTGGTAGCATTTATGTCCCTGTGGTGTGTGACCCATACTTGTACCAAAAACTAATAGATATTTTGCATGTGGAGCAGTTTGTCAACTTGCATCTGTGGGGGAACTTCAACTATGTAATGGAGCCCAGCCTGGACCACTTGTAGGGTATAGGTTAGTGTGAAGGGGGCTCTTCCAGTGGAAACAAGGGGTTGTGGACCTGGGTATGCTAGATGTTTGGCGTACAGCTAACCCAGGGGCCTAGGAAGTCACATTTTACTCTATCCATCATAAAATATGGTTCAGCTATATTCCATGGGAACAATATGGGGCAGTTAAGGAGGTCTTCCATTGCCTAATTTTTATCTAAGAGCATTCTGTGGTCATTCTCTGCATACAGGTAGGGGGGGAAACAAGAGAGGGATGATGAGGTGGAGATTCTCTACATATCTTCTAGCCATGGAGGAATTTGGAATGCATCTGAAAGAGCAGTGGAACTTATATACCCACACTAACCTGCCTTCAGCCCCATCGAAGGCAACATTTTGGGAGGAGTGGAAGGCCTTCATGCAGGGGTGGTGATCAGCTATGTAGCCAGTCTCAAGTGGAGGAGAACAGAAGAGCAGTGGGAGCCAGAAGAGGGGCTTAAGAACCTAGAGAAGAAAGCAGTGAAGAACAGTTCAACGGGGTTTTGAGGGGAACTTTGGATAGCCAAGGTGGCTCTGAATATGTTGCTGACAGGGGAGGTCCAGACATCTCTCTTTTTTTGCAAGGCTGCAGCTCTTAGAGATGAGTAACAAGCTGGGAAGACTGCTGGCCAGATTGGTATGGGACAGGAATATGTCAACAGTGGAGCTGCCAGTGAAGGGACAGGCGGGCCACCTGGTGAACAGAGGGGTGGATCTCAGAGCTCAATTTCAAGCATTTTTCCAAAAGTTGTAAACTGCAGAGGGTCAAGGTACAAAGGCCCTAGCTGAGGAATTTCTGAATAGGATTCAGATCCCAGTTGTCAGGTAGTAACAAAAGGAATTTCTGGGAGCCAAGGTTACGAAGGAAGAGTTGAGGGGGGCAATTAAGCCCTTGAGAAAGGGGAAGGCTGGAGGCCCTGATAGCTTTGTAGCAGAATAGTATAAGGCACTGAGAGATGTGTTGGTTGGCCTAATGGTGGACATGCTAGAGGAGGCTATGGTGGAGAGGGTACCCCTTGCCTCCTGTTACAGAGCAGTGGTGTGTGTCCTCCCTGAGCCTGGTAAAGATCCATCAGAGTCTGCTCCTACCAGCCCATTTCTCTCCTTAATTGTGACCTGAAAATTTCTGCTGAAGTACTGGCCTGCCAGTTGGATGTGCTGTTGCTGAAGATCATCCATGCAGACAGACTGACTTTGTGAGGAGAAGAAGGCTCTCATATCATAATGTGAGGAGGCTTCTGAATATGGTAAGCCTCACCACCTCTGAAGACTCATAAGAGTCGAGGAGATAGGGGAGTACTGTTTCAGGAAGTTGATCATTGCTACTAAAGCTGTTGTTATGGAGTGAAAATTCAGTAAATTACTTTGAACAGCAGAACTGCTTCATGACTATCATTTCTTCTCTGAGTGCAATGCTGCTAATTCTTGGAGCTATTGTCTTTTGAATATGGTACCCTGGGGCTTTCAGCTTCCTGGACAAGCTTTGGTGCTATTCACAGATGTTGAGAAAGCCTTTGACCTCATGGAATGGGAGTACAGTACTTACTTTTGATTATGGAGAGATTTGGACTGGGGGGACGTATTCACTAATAAAGTATATCTGATTTATAGGGAGAAGGTCTTGCTACAGTGGGGTGCAAGGCAGGGATGCCCTCTATCTGAACTACTGTTTGCCTTGGCTATTGAGCTGCTGGTGATCAAGATTAGAGCTGATGAGCAGATTAAGGGGTGACAGCAACTGGCTAGCAGGAAGTAGACTGCAGGATTAGGGGGCTTATGGTAGTGGGAATGACCTTCACTTATTTAGGAATACAAGTGGGTCAGGAACTGAGTGAGCTTTATACCCTGAACTATAAATCTTTATTTAGAAAAATTCAGGTGAACCTGGTGAGCTGGATGGTGCTCCCAACTTCGTGGATGGGTCGATAAATTTATTAAAAATGAATGTACTTTGGAGGATACTCTATGTGATGCAAATGCTCCCCAAGGGCCCTACCAGGGAGGATGTTAAGAAAGTGGAGAGGGGCGTGGCTTGGCCCTGAGCAAAGATGGATGTCTGAACTCTGTGTTCTGCCTCATTACCTACAACCCATCATCATCCATAACCATCTAAGCAAAATAAGAAGAGTCTGAAGATGGAGTCCAGGTAAACTAAACCTCCATTAATTGATTTCCAGGTTCTTGTTTGACTTTCTTCTTTTATCTGATCTATTTTTTCAACAGACTTCATCTCTCTACTGCTACCTTGGGGCCCTGCAAGATGGTTCTATCCTCCAAATACTTAATTTCTCTGGACAATGTGGAAACTATGTTTAACAAACTTATTTATGATATGAACTAGCTAGCAATTGTCACTCAGCAACACACAGCCACTTTACAGTCAATCAATTTTAATTTGGCTGCAGCCGAGAATAAATCAAGAGCTAATGAATCTGCTGTGCAGGAGTTACAAGCAATGGTAAGACAACAAGACTATGTCATTAAAGATCTCCAGTTTAAACCTGATGATTTAGAAAACCATAACCACAGGAATAACCTGCATTCTTTCAGTTTTTCTGAGGCGGTTGAAATGAACAATACAGGGTTTTAAATAATTGATTAGCAGTTTTTTTCTTGGGACAATGCTAACTGTACAGAAAGTATTTATATAGGTTTTATAGAATTGTTATGTTTGTTAAACACAGTGAGGCAAGTGCTAAGCATTTTCACAATGTTTTAGCACTTTTATGAGCAAAACGCTAATCAGTTTTTGGAGTTAAATAAAACCCTGCAATACAACCGCTTTTCTCCTGCACATCCTCCTGCAACTCCTGAAATTACTGGATGACCATGGCCTAGTTATCAAGTGCTCTCATAGCTCACTTGTCCCCAAATCACCTCCAGATCATAGGCCCAGGCTGATTTTGATGAGATTTATAAACTGTGCTCACATGGAATTGTTGCTAAAAAAAGCCAGGGAGATCCATCAACTTAAGTGGCAGGAGCACCGTATTCACATATACAGGGATGTCTCTAGGGAAGGCTCGGTTAGAAGAATGCCTTTACCCCGACTAGACACCAGATGCATCAATTGGGAATTCATTTCACATTGTAATATCCTGCTGTTATGTGTGTCTACATCAACAACTCGTTCAAAGACTTTGATTCCCCAGACTCCCTGATGTCTTTTTTGAACAATAACTGGCTTCAAGCTCCTCAAAATTCAGGGATATCTGCTTCGACTACTGCACTGGCCAACCACAACAGACAGGCTACTGATGCTCCTGAAGGGGTGAATACAACCCCCACTGTGCCAACTACTTCTAATTCTAATAATAATATTCTCATTCCACCTCAAAGACAATCCTCCAGGTTGCAAGATAAGTTTGCACAATACGTTACTTACAATAAGAATAGCTGGTGCAACTCTGATTCTGGCTCGATTAAATCTGTAACTTCATCCTGCATAATGGAGATCATTTCTCCTATTCTTCTGCAGAATAAATATGCCATTTTGCATGAAGAACCACTTGTGCCGCAAAGCCCTCAGCAGCAGCATAACGTTCCATAGAGGATAACCCTACTCTGACCTCTGAATTGGATTCTGCATCTGCAGATATTTCTTGAGGCAATGCTGTATTCAGTTCCCCTCAAAAATCTTTGGAACCATTGAAAAAAAAGAGACAGATTAAGGACAAAACCAAGGTGGATTCTGTCGCATCCAAACCATCACCAGAGCAGCCTGTGCTTCCCTCAGGTACTTGAACTGGTTTGACCATCATTTGGAATCTTTTAATAGCAATTTCAGCTCCCCTTCTACCGCCCACTATGTTATTTAAAAGGGCTCCTACATATTTGCATGATTAGACTTCCTGTTTCTCCAGTGTGCTGGGGTGCCCTATTTTGTGTGGTGAGAGTTGCACTGGATCCAGTCGATCAGAGTTCATTGTCTAATTGTTGAACTGGCTTGAAATGTGGCTGACCTTGTGGACTGAACATTTGTCGGGTTTCATCATTCTGTTGTAATGCCTCTTGAAACCTGTGCTTGTGACTCTGATTGTTTTTTAGCTCTCGAAGTTGTATGGTTTAGTCTCAGAATTCCTGTCACTGCTTTCAAAAACATGATATTTTCGAAAACACTGCAGACTAGTTTTGATCTTTAGATCATTAGGAATGGCGAAAATGCAAATTATATCTTGAATATGGTTGCATCTGCTCATTCCCAAGGTTTTAAATAATTGATTAGCAGTTTTTTGTCTTGGGACAATGCTAACTGTACAGAAAGTATTTATATAGGTTTTCTAGAAGTGTTATGTTTGTTAAACACAGTGAAGCAAGTGCTATGCATTTTCACAATGTTTTAGCACTTTTATGAGCAAAACGCTAATCAATTTTTGGAGTTAAATAAATCCCTGATTTCTCCTGAGTTGTTCAAAGCCTGACAGACTTTAGTTTGTGTGTCATTATTATATAAGCTTGGCTACCAGTTTGGTTCATATGAATTTCGCAAGTGTTGCTGACAATTTTTGCACATTGGGTGTTTTGGGAAGCCGGCAGATATGAATCACTCTTTATCTGTGTCATTTCCTACATAACTACCTGTGAGGATCGAAACCAGATAGAACTCTAAGTAATTCATTCCATACAGATATGACCGCTCTTTTAGTTACAGCACAACGTATTTTCTTATGTTGATGTGGATATTTGGGTGTGTGTTGCTTTGCAGTTTAACTTTTTGATAACATTGTCATTTACATTTGGATGCTATAGGCTATCTCTCCTATGTACCTGCAATAATTATTTTTGAATGATTCTTGTACTGTATTCACATTAGAATTTGATCATGCTGTTAGCTTCCTCATGTTAACACTGCCTATTTTAAGGGTTGGTTGCCCTAATGTATATATTTTAAATGTTAACTACTTCCTTTGAAGTATTTAAACAGCTACTTTTATATTTATAGATATTTACTTTCTCTTAAAGTATGGTGCTTTGGCCACCATTACTAATATACTGTAAGATGTCTGTTACGTGGATGCAACATAATGTCCTATTTTACTTTTACCTACAGGCTAGGATGTTTGCTTATATTAAGAATGTTATATCTGTTATTGCACTTAGTTTTATTGCTTAAGATCATTTAGTGTATTGCATCTATTATTTTGTCAAAGCTTGTTGATCAAGACCATCTGAGTATTTCATAGGTTTTTCTCTTTTATGGCTCAGATTTTTTTTTTGTCCTGTGAATTTTTTGTTTGGTTCCGTGAACCTTATGTTTAATTAATATAAGTTAGCCTATTTTATATTATTTTAACTTAAACTAGTTTGACTGTTTCCATAGTTTCTCCTTATTAATTTGGGCTTGATGGTGGGTTGTTGGAGGGTCCGACAATATACCTACCAATACCTTGTAAATAATTTTGACTGGCTATTAATAGGTGTTTATTGGTCGCTATATCATTTTACTCTTGATATTACATTTATATACCTATTTTGTAGTACTAATATATTTAGTGCTAATATCTTTGAGCACACTTCATCATTATACAGGTGCACTATATAGTGTTTGATAAGACTGTTGGATTGTTCAGTGTCTCTAAGGAATAGTGGATTCTTCTTTTATAGCTATATCCACGCTTCTTAAATTCCTTTTCCACACCATGTTGTGTGGAGAAGTGGTCTTGGTCTGTACGTTTTATGTAACCGACCTTTAATTCTCTGCTCATCTTAGATGGCCTTAGGATGGTTTATATTAGAGTCCTGGTTGTTAGTTCTAATAGTTGGTAAAGAGAGATACAGCAAATGGAATCCAACAGCCCTTCTGACTGTTCTACCTCTGTACCTCTGTTAATTTCTATCTTCCCTGCCCTGAAACCTATTATTATTATTTGCTCTGTCACTTTACTCAGCTTTTTTATTCTTCTTTTATCTGGCGCTTTTGGTCCCTGGCAGTTCCATTAATACTTGCTATAAGCTATTTGAGTTTAAATCTCTATGGCTGACTTATTATTTATATGGAATGTCAAGGGACTCAACACACCTAGCAAGTGGAAGCGAGTTTTAAACCATCTAAAAAACACAAAGCACATATTGCTTTCTTACAAGAAACTAAATTATTAACCAAGGATAATGAAAGAGTAAACAGAGACTGGGTTGATCAGGTTCTTGCAGCCTCAGCCCCCTCAAAAAACTGAGCGGTTACAATTTTAATTTATAAGAAGCTGAAATGGACATTGTCCATTTTCCTTAAAGATCCTAATGGTAGATGGGTGATTGCCTCTTTCGATACCTTGTTGGGGCCATTGACTTTAGTCAATGTTTCCACCCTGAATGCTGATGACCCTGAATTTTTCCATAGTTTGTCCCAATGGCTAACTTTGTCTAACCTATTCACTACTCCTATTTTAATAGATGGAGATATTAATCTTGCACTTAAGTCATATCTAGACAGGAGCAATTCCTCTCTGGATACAGACCCGAGGAGTATAGCTGCCTTTTCACTATTAATGAAGGATCTTGGACTGTCAGACATTTGGAGACTTTTCACCCTCGTGATAGAGACTATACATTTTATTCCACCCTCCATCAAACATACAGCAGAACTAATTATTGGTTGGCTTCCCCTACAATTACTTAAAATATAGTTGATTCTACTATTTTACCTTTACTTGTTTCAGAACATTCTCCAGTTAAAATTAATTTCATTTGGGGCTGCCCTCCCCTTAAATCCCCCTCTTGGTGTCTAGACCCTCTCTTACTTAAAGATCCTGAATTTTTGCTTTGGATTGAATCTCATATATAGGACTTTATATCCCATAATGATCCTGCTGAAAGTTCCATGGATATAACCTGGAAAGCACTCAAGGCTTCACTTTGTGGTAAAATCATCAGCTACGCAGCCCACAGGAAAAAACTGAGGAAACATCTTTATAATCTTGAATGTTTTCTTAAGACCAAAGAGTCACAATACTTAGCGGTTCCACACCCTAATCCTACCCCCCCATTATGAAATACTTCAGCTTCATATGCAAATTAATGAGCTAATTTCCTGGAAAACTGAAGTAGCTTTATTAAGAATTAAAGATAAGTATTGGGAGGGTGGTGAAAAAGGTGGTAAAATATTAGCCTATCATCTTAGATCCCAACAAATGAAGTGTTACATTGCTAGCTTGAAGGATACTTCTGAACATGTACATACTAATAATATCTCTATTTTTTTTATTTGTAATTTCTATTTTTCTGCCCCCCCCCACTAATAGCCTCCATCCAATAGGCTCCTCCAACCCCATTGCCCAGAATTACTGGGGCTTACGTTATGCCCGGCCCAGGAGCGGCACCTGTGAGGAGTCAATTGTCATCCTGCCACTGGTGATTTTTCCTCCATTTTTCTTCTGAGGGCGCCAGGAGAAGGACACATGCTCATGGAGGCACGCATGCACCTTACAGCCCCAGTATGGACCCCTTTCTACCCACCCCATTGGCCTAATGCCTGGCACACTCAGAGCCTGCATTGTCCCCTGGCCTCCACAAGAGGGCAGCCATTAGCCAAGGGCTGCCGCTTCACCACCCTGGAGAGGAGAGTTGCCTGCTAGCAGCTCCATCCAGCTCTGCCCTCCCCCCAATGCTGACCTCTAATGGTTCGGGCTTGTTCCCGAACCTAGGTTGCTGGCATGCCATGAGGTGTGGCATCCAGTGCCTCAACCCTCTCTGCTGCCGGTCCAGCAATAATATCTCTATTAATAAAATTATGGCCACATACTATAAAAACCTGTACTCGTCTTCTTCACCCCACAAATTTTTTCTATTACTATCTTTTGGAGAAATTAATCCTTCCCCGTCTTCCCCCTGACATAGTGGCCACCTTAGATAGACTGTTTTTGGTCGAGGAAATCTATCAAGCTCTTTCATCTCTTGAATCTGGGAAAGCCCCCAGAGGAGATGGCTATCCCATGAAGTTTTATAAATCCTTTGCGGACTTGCTTTGCCCTTTATTATGTAAGGTTTTCCAAGAGGCTGTATCTATAAACAGGCTACCCCAATCCATGACAGAGGCAATCATTGCAGCGCTTCCTAAAAAAGACAAGGATACCACCCTTCCATCTAATTATCACCCCATTTCTTTACTTAATACCGATGGTAAAATATTTTGCTAAACTTTTAGCTGTGCTTTTGGAACCCCTTATTTTCTATCTGGTTCACTGATCCCAGGTGGATTTCTTCAAGAGGAGAATGGGTTCTGACCAACTTCATTCTCTGTTCAATGTTATGTATTAAGCCATATTTCTTAAATCTCCTTCAACTACCATAGCTGTTGATTTTGAAAAAGCTTTTGATTCTTTAAATTGGAACTATCTTCTCCTTGTGTTATCCCACCTGGGTATCGGTGACCAGTTGTGTTCTTGGATTAAACTACTTTATACTTTTCCTTCAGCTAGGGTTCTTATGAATTTCTCATTGTCTCAGCCATTTCAGCTTGCTAGAGGCACTTGACAAAATTGTTCCCTATCCCCACTCATTTTTATTTTAGCTCTTGAACCCCTGACTGCCACCCTCCATCAATTCACTTAAGTCAGCAGCATTTCTATTGACAGTACACAATATATTTCATTGTCATATGCTGATGATTTGTTAATTTTATTAGAAAATCTTGAATTTGCAGCTCAGCCCCTTACAATGCTTTTCAACACTTTTACTGGGATATCTGGGTTGGCAGTAAATTACAAAAAAAACAGAGGTGCTGCCTTTAAATGTTATTTGTAAACCATTTATGAATAATCCCCTTGGCTTTAGATAGGCTCCTCAAGGTATTTCATATCTAGGGGTCAAGATTTTACCTAACATGGATACAATTTGGGAAGCTAACCTTCTTCCTTTACTTACAGACATTAAAATTACCCTTGATAAATGGAAAACCTTGAAGTTATCTCTAGCTGGCAAAATTGCTGCTATAAAAATGACTATTTCACCTAAAATACCATATCTATTCTCTAACATTCCACTCACTCTGCCTTCCTCCTTTCTATTAAAACTAGATACATGACTGGGAAATGTTATTTGGGATGGATGTACTCCTAGGTTCAGCCAAACTAAATTACAGGCCCATTGGTTCAGAGGTGGTTTTGGACTTTCCTGGTTTTCAACGTATTTATGGGCTTTTCAAACCTCACAAACTACTAACTGTTTCATTAAACCCCACTCTGAAACTCCCTTATGGGTAGATATATAATTGACTTTAACACCAAGCAAAATTCCTACTAATTTTATATATAATTGTTTAACTAAGAAATTAAAAAAAACATCATACTGTAGCCCCCTTGGTTTATTACTGGTTTAAGTCACACAAATGGTTAAAAACTAACCCGATTCCTACTTTCTATGGATGCCCCCATTTTGGGTAATTATAATATCACTTTAGAGGGCCAACCACTATTTTGTAACTCATGAAAGTGTAAACAAATATTCTTTCTAGGTGATATTCTAGTTAATGACTTAAGTACATTATTTTTTTTTACCTGCTTACAAGCTAAATGGGGCATACCCAGACAAGAATTTTGGAAATGTTTACAAGCACGATCTGCGCTAGTGCCTTTACTGCAACAGTTGAATGTGCAACCATCCTCTAACATTCATTTTACCTCATGGATCAAGAACTCAAATGGCCTAGTTAGTAGAATATATAAGCTTCTCAGGGGATTCTTCACCAGCTCAATCTCTTTCTTCTAGGGCCAAATGGAATACAGCTTTACAGTGTAATTTAACTGACTCCAATGGAAAGGATGCTGGGCCCTCTGTCATAATACCTTTAAAGATGCCTGTAGTATGCTTATTCAATATAAAATTATTTACCTTTGGTATAGAACACCGCCAGCTCTCCATCAATTTGGATTAATGCCAAATGATCATTGCTGGTGTTGTAACTCCCCAGGAGGAGATCTTTTTACATATCCTATGGGCTTTTAAATCAATCCATACCTTATGGCAGAATGTCCTTATTTTTGCCTCTAACAGTATTGGTAGTACTATTCCCTTTGATCCCAAGTATATCTTATTAGGAGTTATGAATCCAGATATTAGACTTACTAAATACTGTACCAGCATAGATGGTTACATATTTTTTCATGCAGGTAAATCATCTAATTCTTACATATTGGAAATTCCCTACTATACCTACCCTTTCAGATATCCTTAAAGGGGAACTGTCATCTACAGGATTTCTTAATGTCTAAAAGCCCATAAAAAGCTAATCTGAGTGAACCATTGTGTTTATATGTGAGTCTTTGCAGTCTAGAGTTATTCATATGTAAATCAGCCTGTAATTAAGGGCTGTGGGCAGCCATGTATTTTAGGCTGCTGACAGGAAATTATGTCACCAAGTGGCTTGTCCCTCTTTGACTATAGGCTAAATAGGAAATAGTCTAGTTTATTAAGTGTGTTTTAAGGTGTTATCACAACACTTTCTACAGTTATAATAATTGTTTTGTATTTGCATTGGAACTAGTGAGTTATCACCTTTACATTTCAAACTGTTACTATAAATAATCCATCTTCAGGATTGCTTTAACCTTTAGGCTATACTGCCAGCTGATCATCAAAAACTACATATCTCAAGGCTGGCTCTGTGGTGCCAACAGGTATTGCAGCCCCATATCAGATTCCTAAACTCTGTCTGTGTTCATGTCAGTACAGATTTATGGTGCTGCCACAGCACCAACTTTTGTCTTTTTCTATTCCCTCTCTTACAGCCTTTTCTCTTACAATTTTGTTGGGTGTGAACTCAGGTCCACAACACGCACATGTGGGTACATACCTACTGGCCTGGCATAATTGGGCCAGCTTTGAAATGTGTAGTTTTTGATTATCAGCTGGCAGTACAGCCTAGAGATTTAAGCAAAGAGCTGTGAACAAGCTTCCTTTGTCCAGCAGAATGGGTTTTGATTCCAACATGCTCTACTTGTATATTGTGTGACCAGAGCAAGTCACTTAGCTTCCCTGTGCTCCCAAAACATGCCTGGGAACAAGCTGTAGCTCAGTATGCCTTTCCTGTACAAAGACAGTAAAAACAATCTGAGCATGTGTTATGATTCTGAAAGTATTATGCTCTTTCTATCCAGATCTAACTTGGAAAAAAAAATAGGACAATTACTTGTTTATTATTTGCAAAAACACATAGACAACATTGTTAAAACATGTGTAACCTGAAATGCATTATTAAAAGGAGTGTTTTATTTCTTTTGATGATGTTAAAAGTATAACAGTTTCTTACTGAAAGACTTTGGATGGAATGGGATTTTTTACCGTAACAATACCAGTGTTCTATTGGATTAATTTTACTAACTGTTTGAAATTTAAAGATGATAACTCACTAGTTTCAATGCAAATACAAACCAATTACTGTACTATAGATGCAGAAAGTGTTGTAATTGGGGAGTGTGCCTTTTTTTTAGGAGGGGATATCCTCAACCATGTTTAGCTCCTGGGTGGATATGATGGGCAAGTTTCATAATTTTTCAGAATTCTCCGTTGTTTTTACTGGCTTTATTTCATGCATTGGTTTAATACAGGTTGGATATGCAAGGGTGATTTTTAGCATGTTTTAACTTTTTTTGTAAGATCCTTTTTGGCTTTCCAACAGGAATTATTAAACCATGATTTATTGTATTCATAAATATTGTTTTTAGTACTGTAATTTTTTTATATTTTAGAACGTATTAATGAAGTTAGATAATGCATGATATGTCCTAATTGTATGGATGAAGTAGATTCATTAATGATATACATCATGTTGTTAAATACTGAGGCCTGCAATAGTTCATTTAACTGTGCCAGATTTGGGGTGGGGGTGGGAATGCAGAGTTTTTGTTTCCCCAATATACTTGCTTTGGACGATGCACATACAAAACAATTATTATAAATGTAGAAAGTGTTGTAATAACACCTTAAAATACACTTAATAAGACTGGCAATTTCCTATTTAACCTATAGTCAAAGGAGGGACAAGACTTCGGTGACATTATTTCCTATCAGCAGCCTAAAACACATGGCTGCCCCCAGCCCCTAATTACAGGCTGATTGACATATGAATAACCCTGGACTGCAAAGACTCGCAGCTAAACACAATGGGTCACTCAAATTAGCTTTTTATGGGCTTTCAGACATTAAGAAATCCTGTAGATGACAGTTCCCCTTTAATAATTTAGCTCAAACTGCAGACTTAGAGCATCTTTCCTATTTGGCCTCAGACAGAATGAATGAATTCAGGCTTTGTTGGCAGGGCTGTCTTACTTTTTTACAATCTACTTGATTAGAGGCATTTGGGGGGCTCTTTGGATTCTTATAGTTCTTTCTTACTTTTAATGTACTATTACTTGATGCTCTTATTGTATCTCTCGATTTTAGGTAACTTGTTTATATTGTTACTTTACAGTTTTGTTTCTTTATATAGTGAAAAAATTGCTGGTCCATATCTCATGTCCCACTGTATATCAAGTATTGCATTTTACATATGCAGTTTTATTCTCTTCTAGTTTCTTTTTGGTCAGTGGTATTATCTATAGCTGATAAACTGTCTATTCATTTTTAAGAGCTAACTGCATTGTATTTTGGTATTACTTGAAAATGTTTTAATAAACAGATTAACTATAAAAAAAGAGAGTGGAGAGGGGATTCACCCAGTTTATATGGCAGAACAAGAGGACACACAAGAGACTTAAGTGACTGAAGTGCGGTACAGATCAGGGTTGCCCAGTTTCCCTGACTTGTGGGGGTACTTCCTATCCATCCAGCATTGCTGTGTTCAGGACTGGGTCAACAGAAATGAGGCATTGAGCTGGATGGATTTGGAGGAGGATTTGGTGCCTGGCAGGCTATCAGTGTATTTGGCATCCGGGTCGGGGGAAGGGAGAGAACATATCATGTGACTAGATGTAGTAGCCTCCCTGGTGAGGTACACCTTTGTGGCATTGGAGGAGGTGAAGAATGGGAGAGAGGCTGGGCACAATCATACACTGTTAGTATCTGTGGCAGGGAACCTGTCATTTTTGCTGGGCATGGAAGATGCAGATTTTATTGGGAGGAGCATAAGATTCTCTGTATGAGTGACAGGTACAATGGGAAAGGGTTCAAAGGTCTGGCAGACCTACAGGAGCAGTTTCAATTCCCACCCACCCATCCACCCACATGTACGGGTATCTTCAAGTCAGGGCATATAGCCACAGTCTGAGGAGGGACCTTGTGGAGGCCTTGCAGTTGTACTCTCTGGAACAAGTCACCCTAGGTGCATGGGTGCCTCCTAAGAGGTTGATTGTTAAGGTGGTCCAGCAGGACAGAGTCTGCTTCCTGGATCTGTTGGAGAAGGTGAGAGGTCAATGGGTAGGAGATCTGGGGTGTGAGATCACAGATGAATTCCTGGGAGCTGTTTTGAAGTCACATATGGGTTTACGTATCTGCAATAAATACAAGGAGTCACAGTTAAAGTTCATTCACCAGATTTATTGTCCACCAAACAACTGTGCATAAATTTAACTTTCTCTTGTGTGACAGATGTAATGTGGTTTTGGATACTTACTTACACTATTTTTGGGAGTGCCAGGAGCATAGACCATAGTTGGGGGGACTCACTGAGGTCTCCAGGATCTTCTCTAGTCCCTTAGCTAACACCCCAGTCTCGCCTCTGTTTGTGGTGAAAGATGTGGGTCAGTAATGCTGACAACCATACTCCAGAGAGATGTGGGTCCTCCTGGAACTGGTCCGCCAATGCATCCAAAATACATAGGTTTTGCTTGTGACACCATCACTGTCACGGTGGAAGACCATGGTTAAACAAACCCAGGCTCTGAAGAGACTCACATACATGCTATGTGAAAGGGAGGAGATGTTTCAGAGACTCTGGAGTTGTTTTGTAGACACTCTCCTGATGGCAGAAACTCGTTCTCCTTTGGCAGAGCTATATGTGATTACCTCTTTTGCCTTGGCCTCCTATTAAGGAAAATATTAAACACCTGTATTACGAGCCTTATAAAGGGATACAAATATCTTACTGAATAGAATATAGGTGGAACAATACTGAATGACTGTGTTTTTTTCTAATTTCTAACATTATCTGTTTTTACTTTGCATTATTTGGTTTACCTCTGTATACCGTCTACTTAGGTTGAGTCTATTATGAATTTTGATTAACACTGTAATCCAAGCTGTACTACCTATTGTTGTTTTTTTCTGTGTCTGTGAAAATAAAATTGAATAAATATGAGGCTGGCTCAGTGGTGTAGAGGGCTGGAGCACTGGTGCACACATCCCAACTGAGTGAGGTGCTGTACAGATCCGCCAGTGGCTCTGCCAACACCTCCGCCATCTACCTCAGCACCCTGGGGTGGATGCCATCTGGCCCTGGTACCTTGTCTATCTCAGTGCCCTCAGTCCCTCTAGGACTCTACTTCCCTCAATTCTTCCATCTGTCACCTCCTCTCCCCCCATCCCCACACTCTCAGCCCATGGTGGTAGTGGTCTCCCCTTTCCTTCCATGAACACTGAGCAAAAGTATTCATTCAGTGCTTCCTCCTGTTCCTCCCCTTTTCCGTCCTCACCCCACCCCTTTTTATCCTCACTATTGCCTCCCTGCACTTCCTTTTCTCCCTGATGTATCTGAAGAAGTCCCCGCCCCCTGGTTAATTCCCTACACTAATCTCAGCTCCCTCTGGGCCTTGGCTTCTCTCACTTTTCTGGTCACTTCTTTGGACCATCTTGCCAGCGACCCTGGCTGGGAATGGACGCAAGTCACTGGGGGTTGGCTGGAGTGGTAGAGGATTGAGTGTCTGAGGGAATGCTCTCCTCTCCCACAGAGGGGGAGGGATGCTGATCTGGACTCAGTTTTATGTGATAGAGGCGAGTCTGAAAGACCACCTATCACATAAAGCAAACAAATAAGAGCCCATGGTCAGAACGAAGATGGATATTGTACCGACCATCGCAAATAGTGACGGTCACTACAATATTTTAAAAGAGCACACAAGAACATTTTTTATGCAGGGGGCTGTGCCCCCTGCATCCCTGCTTGTAGCAAGCCCCCGCACCTCCCAAACTAATATAACCAACTCCAAGGAGGTGGACCATGGGGCAAGTTATTGGTTTAAAAAAAACCAAAATGATTCAACCTATAGCCAGACCTGAACCCAGGTCTGCTTGCATTGCAAGCAGTGGTGTACACCACTATGCTATGCAAACTGCTCAGTGTGAATTGGCCTCACAGGATCCTATATCTAGTAGTAGTGAGTACAGCTCCTTGCTGTACTCGCTATACAGGATATAGCAACGTATTGCACCACTCGCTGTCATGTAGAGTGCTATTATTGAGTCGCTCAAAAGTGCAGCACTCAACAATAAGCACTCTATATGAGTACTACCCCTTGACTCAGACAGCCACCCGGTGAAGGCTTGGTGGTAGTGCGGTGCAGGCAGCACAAAGGATGGGGGCCACGGGAACATCATGTGTGTGTGCCTCTACACATATGCATTGAGGTCCTGCAGCAGTGGTTGGAAGAATACCATGAAAAAGGGTGGTGGAGTCTTGATGAAACCTTGCCCACTCATCCCCAAGTCCGCACCTTCACCAGAGAACTCACCTATGGTCCACTCTGGATGAATAGTACTGGGGGTGTGACAGCCCTACACTTTCAGGCCGTACCACAGGGGAAATTCATGGGGTAGTCTTCACACCATGAGGAGTTTCAGGAGAGTTGGCTGCTGGCTTGGGGATGCAGGGACAGGGCTGATCATCTGCCTCCCAAACACAGATGCAATAAACACAGCTTTGTGGAAAAAGAAAATAAATTGAACAAAGATATTAAACAAAAAGGAAAAAATCTTGCATGTTTCATTTATTTAATAAGGTAGGATTCTTCAAAGGACCTGATTAGCTGAAGCCCCTCTGGAATGATTATTTTGTCAGAGTATAAACACGCTAAAGTTGCAAACTTCTCTTAAGACAACTGTATAAATGTACAGAACGAATGTAAAGGTCCAGACTAGCTTTACTTTACCCCCCCCAAAACCCCGGATTACTACAGCTTACCGGTGAGGAGATTGGCACAAAAAACATGAATGGGTTCAAGCACAGCTAGAACAGAGTAAAGGGTTTAATAGCTACTCAGGGTGGTAGTAGTTAGGAAGAGGGATGTCTAAACAATACATCACAGGGTATGGTAGGCTAGAGTAAAACTGGGCAGACTGGATGGACCAATGGACTTTTTCTGCTGACATTATCTTTGTTTCTGTGTTTCTGTACCTAACCGCAAAAGCCACGATCCACCATTCTTAATCTGCCCCCCAACACTTATTACAGTACACCTGTCTGCAAAAACATCCATTCTAAATCAAATCCCAAATTATTACACCTTACTATATGTAAGCCCACCCCCTTCCCAGTGTCTAGGGGTGCGATGGTAACTGTCAGTGGGGAAGAGGAGGCTACAACAGCAGAACAACTTCCAAGACCATGACAGAAGGGAAGGGTGCCTGCTGATCCCAATAGTGCTGAGCTGGAAGAAAAAAAAAACAGACTAGCAGCATCACAATCTTTAAAGAAAGGAACAGCTCCCTCTTACTTAAGGAACAATCAGATCCCAATTTATTAAACTTGATTCAATGAAAGTACAGCTGCTCTATGGAGCAGTTCATATTGCGCAAAGGGGAGCAGCACATTATTCTTGACCATGGAGGTCACATAGGTACTTGGGTCCCTTCACATAAAGTCCATTCATGGGGCATGATCAAGATGACCCCAACTCTGAGGCAGCTCAGTTCATCCTGTAATACAGAAAAACACATGGTGCTTCAGGGTTGCTTCCTCACAGTCCCAATATGCACTTGCTCAAATCATCTCATCTCAGCCTGGCCTCTCACCTTGGGGGCATTTCTTCACTATCCCACAGGTCCAAATTGATCACTAGGGCTATTCAGTTCACCTCTCACCTTGGGGCTAATGCTCCCTCCTCCCACAGGTCCAAATTGCTCATTAGGGCGGTTCAGTGCTTTTCAACTATCTCCCATTGGTCCATTTTCCATCTTGGGGCATTCTGCCTCTTACTTTGAGCTGCTAAACACTCTGTCACAGGCTCATCACTTTCCATGGGCAATGGCCCCATAGAACCTTGTGGTGACCCATCGTGGCTGCCACTTTGCTCTCCCTCAGACCTCATCTCTCCCTACCACCTTCCTCCAGTGGAGAATGCTCTCTTTACACTGCTCCCCCAATGGGGGGATCTGATTTGAGTGGCTGTTGCCACGACCCACAGATGCTATACAATTAGCTGTTCCTCAAGAGAAAAACTGTACCACCACTCAAGCAGGCAGCCACCCTACTCAATCTCAGTCCATCTCCCCCTCTCTCTTCCCCTTATATCCAGCACTGCCCCCAGGGTACTCCCATGCCAGCAGTCCTACTAATATGCTTATGGTGCACACCCAAATTCACAAAATAAAATGACGCTGCTAACCCCACCGGGGTTACATATAAAAACAGAAATCCACCATTCTGAATCGTAAACTCCTTCTGTTCTTAACAAATAAAATTTGTTTCATTCACAAAATGTTTCTAATCATCTTTTTAGCAGCTTTTTTGTAAACAAAGTAACATACGGTTTGGAATGTACATTTGCATTATATATATGAGCACCTCAGGTGTGCTTTTGGCATGAGGTGGCAACACACCCTTGATGTCTATATATCACAGTATGACTGTGCATCTAACCCTATGTTTTTACATACAGTATGTATATATTCATTGCAAAAAAAACTTTATTAATGCACTAGTTAGTGTTCAAGTAACAAAAGTAGGAAAACGTGGCATTAGGGTTTCCAACCCTAACACCCCACCCCCACCCTGCAGGTATCAACAGGAGCGTGGTGTGCCTTGGAATTGTGAGCCCTACCATTCACCCCATTCCATGTGTAAGTAAGCTGAGATGAATACAGTATATAAGGATGGGATGAGCGTTAATGTTTACAACCCCAAAGCACACCACTTGTCTGTTGCTGTCTGCAGGGTGGGGGTTGGATGCTAGAGTTGGAAACCCTAACCCCACATCCCCCTACTTTTGTTGCTTGAACCCTAACTAGTGCATTAACAAAGTTTTTTTGCAATTAATTTCCTTACTTTTGAGACAGTATAATGACATATACATCCTCACTTTTCTTTGGAAGCGCAGTACCCTCTAGGTCCTGCGCTCCAATCCCTCTGTAATCATATCATTATTTGCATGTAATTTTTGGGCTAGTGTAATCATATCCTTATTTGCCTAGGAGAGAGCAGGGCCCATAACATTGCCATTTTTACATATTTGACCCCAAATGTTCAACATACCGTTCTTATGACCCCACCACATGAACAGAGGTGGTGAAAATTTTCATATCCTAACCGAAAAGTGATCTCACCAACTGATCACAAAATCCCCTTCTGGGATGGATTTGCATAATTCTACTGACATTGTTCATGAGGTGGGGTCTCAAGAAGGCCATGTTGAGAATTTGGTATACAAATATGCAAAAATGGCAACGTTATGCACCCAAGTTGAAAACCCCATTGAAATACATTAGTCTGAAATCCTTTTCCATGACAATGGATCCTTTTTTGTGAGAACAAAAACAGCTCATGAAAGGGATCCCTTCTTATGAAAAAGGAATCTGAAAAAAAAACTACCTCCAAAATCCTTTTTCGTGAGCTTTTTTTTATTCTTATGAAAAAGGATCCCTTCTCATGAAAAAGGAATCGGGGAAAAAAATTAAGACCAAAATCCTTTTTTGTGAGTATGGATTCTTTTTTGTAAGAATGAAAAAAATCTCACGAAAAAAGATCCTTTCTCATGAAAAAAGAATTGGAAAAAAACTAAGTCTGAAATCCTTTTTTATGAGAAACTATCCTTTTTCGTGAGAACAAAAGTGACTCTCAAAAAAAGCGTTCATGAAAAAGGATTTAAAATGTTAAAAAAAAAAAATATTCAGGGGTAATTTTTCCAACAGATAACCACAGAATCCACCTAACGGAGTCCCGATGAGCAAGATACATGTATTGGTATATAGGCAGAATATTATTTTTGTGGCTTTTCAAATTTGTTTTTGGAAAAATGAAAAACAAGATGGCAGCTAACAAAAAAAAAAAGGAATTGTTCCTCATGAAAAAGGACTGGCCCATGACATAAAAGGATCTTTTTTCACTTGACCAAATTATTTTCTCATTCCAGTAAACTATCCAGGAGAGTGAAATTCCCATTGAAAATAATGGGAACTTTAAAACTGAAAAACTTTGGAATGGATTACAATTTTTTACCAAACAAGCAAAAGGCACTTCTGTGACCCAAGCCCTTTCTACCATGAAAATTTCAAAGTTATAAACCATCTGGGTGCAAGGCAATGACAACAAAAGTTTGACAAACATTGATTTTTAATGTTTTTGCACTATTCAGATCTCAGAATCCACACATCCAACCAGAACCAAACTTGGTATGTCAAGAGATCCACGAGACCGTGCATGCAAATCTGTTGAATAGTTGCAAAGTTATTAAAGCACAAAATGTGAGGAGATATTCATATATATGTGTACAGTCTGTGTGTGTATATATATATATATATATATATATATATACACACACACACCAACACACACACAATAAGGTGAGTGGTAAATGAGTGAGATAAAAACAGCGTATCATCCACTGCAGTGTGATATTTTAACCTCTCGCTTACTGTGATGATATCAGCCATTATACACACAGGTCATAAAAGGTCACTGATCATTCTCCAGGCAGCTTTCCCTCAGCATGCAAGAAACACCTGTGCTGTTACCGTAGACACAAATGCAGAACTACCTGAGAGGTCTCACTGCTGCCTACAGCTAACTCAGTGAGCATTACAAAACACACCTATCCTGCACCCCCAACTTCCAGCTCATTACTGTGATGCTCTCAACTTGATGCAGCCAGAATTCCAAACAGCACAGCTTCACAGAACAGTCTAAACTACTGCTTGCAGCTAACTCAACTACCACTGAAACACACTCTCACTTGTTCCTCAAACTCTGATTATCACCCATTACAATTACTGTGACAATCTCAACTTCACTGCAGCAAGAATCCTAAAGAGTACAATTTCACAGAACACTCTGCACTCTGCCTGCAGCTAACTTAATTACCACTGAAAACAGTATCAGCTATTCTGACACACTGCCTCTCAACTCATTACAATTACTGTGATGCTCTTAGCTTCACTGCAGCCAGACTGCTAAACAATACAGCTTCACAAAAGTATGTTTCTCACTCCTACCTAAAACTAACTCATTTAGCATTGCATGTGTCTCTCAGAGTTTATAACACTGCCAGCCCATTCAGAAAAGCTCACACACAGAATGAGCAAACACATAAACAAGAACAGAACACAAGACAGCATAACAAAACTTCTGAAACTCTTGGCCCTATTGTATATATTGAATACATGATGGGCAGATCATGTGCTATGGCAAATATTGTCACTCCTGCATCGTGAGCTTGGATATCTCGCTCTGCAGGAGTGACAATATTTGCCATATCACACTCATACCCATCATGTATCCCATATACATATATATATATATACACACACACACACATAGTATATATAAATGTATATATTCATTGCAAAAAACTCAGTTAATGCATCAGTTAGGGTTACTAGCACAGTGACAAAAGTTTGGAAATGTGATGTTAGGGTTTCATCCCTACCACCCCAACCCCCTCCACACACCAACAGATGTTGGGGTGTGCCAAGGGGTTGCCAGGCCCAACTCTCTCCCCATTCCATGTGTAAACAAGCTGACATGCTACAGCATAGGAGAATAGGGTGAGACTTAGGCCTGATGACCCCGTGGCACACCCTGATATCTGTTGGTGTGTGGAGTGGGGATGGGATGGGGTGGTAGGGATGTAACCCTAACATCACATTTCCAAACATTTGCTGCTGTGTTATTAACCCTAACTGATGCATTTCCAGAGTTTTTTGCAATGCATTTCCCTTCTTTTTGAGACAGTGTAATGTAACTGGTAACTGGCATGTGTTAGTGGGACACAGGCCCTCTGGGCCCTGCGCTCCCTTTACATTGCCCATTTTTTGCTCAATAGTATGCGTATGTGGGAGCGCGGGCCCTGCGCTCCCACTTACTCATAGCTACGGAGCCATGCAGCAGCCCTACAGGGCAAGGAACCCTTGTAACAGTAATTTGCCAATATCTCAGCAACTGTAGCAGCTATGAAAAAAATTCAAGTGCCTTTGTAATTATGACAGTGTAACCTCCATGGACGACAAGTCGACGAAAACCATATCTTGCATCGTTTACAAGATACAGGCACCGAAAAGTACTGAAAAGGCACCCTTGTAACCCTTGGAACACATTTTGGCCAGTATCAATGTAACTGTAGCACTATATCTTGCATCATTTACAAGATACGGGCACTGAAAAGCGCTGAAAAGGCACCCTTGGAACATGTTTTTGCCAATATCTCTGTAACCGTAGCAAGTAGGAAAGAAATTCCACTGCAGGTGTAATCTATGATTTCCAAACTTGTTTTTATAGTTTAGGTCACCTAAAGGTGAACTAAGCTGCAGGTAGCGACAAACCCGTATCTTGCTTCGTTTTCGAGATACGGGCGCCGCAATGTTATCCTATGGGAAATTTCTCAACTTCAGAACACTGTAACTTTGGGTCTGTTGACTACTGTGGTACAAAACCACCAAAAGGCACATCTGTGGGACCGGGGCTTGCAACCCTGCAAATTTCAGCCCAAATGCCCAAACCATTTTGTTGTAGGGGGATGGCAAAGATTTGCAGTTTTTGGACAAATTACTTTTGCAAATTGCAACAGTTTTGCAAAAAACAGCACAACATTTTTGTGTTTGTGAAAGTGTCATGGACGTTTCTGCCACAATTTGTGAAAGTACTGGGGCTCCGAGTTTTGAATCAGCTCTTCTTGGGGGGGTTCCCACAAAAAAGGGCAGTCATCCTAAGGACCTGACTAGGTAAATCCAACAGCCAGTGTTTACCTAGGGGGTCCCAAATTTAAACACCAGACATTTTTCTCTCTCACTAACTGAAAACAAGGTGGCCACCTCATGAAAGTAAAAGGGCCATTTGTGAAAGTAAAATGTACTGGCGGCAGCTTTTGAGAGACATATATTTTTTCCCCATTGACTGTAATGGGAAACTTGTTTTTTGAATAACTTTTGAACGGTTTAATATTTTTTCACCAAATCTTTGAAAGGCACATCAGTGACCCAGACTCTTCTCTGAAAATTTCAGACCAAACGGACAATTTGTACGGGCTGTAGACATGAGCAAAGAGACACACAAAAAGTCAATTTGTTTGAATTTTTTGGTGTTCTGTGGCTCTGCAACCACTCATCCAACCATAACGCAACTTGCCAGGTCTAGAGATCTATGGTACCAGACCGTACCTGCAACATTTCAGGCAAAGCTGTCATAGAGTGACAAAGTTATTAATGTGCAAGATTTGGGATTTAACATTAAAGTGCTTACTCAACCCTACTGTACTGCCACTACCATGGCAGTATAATATATAGGATAAAGTATGGGGTGCAGTGTGTTACGAGAATTTAACACACTCCCAAGTTGTTGGATGGCACATAAACCCTGAGGGTGAATGATAGCCATCCAACAACAAGTTATACTTGTCCTGTGCACCTGGAAACCAGATGGCGGTCTCTGTGTTTAACACCTGCCTGGAGAAAATGCAGAACTAGATGACTCGCAATTGGCTAAGACTCTACCCAGACAAGATTGAGGTACTGGTGGTGGATCCTGGTCATCACTGTGATGGGGGGGAACTCAGAGATTCCCCTGGTCTAGTATTGGGGAGGGTGTTCCCATGACCCCCCTCCATTTGGGCTAAGGATCTGGGCGTGGTCCTCAATGAGGGTCTGACACTTGATGTGCAGGTGTCGGCCATTGTCAAATGTGTTTTTTATTACCTGAGGAACATTGCCCGGATCCGGGCCCTTTCACCAGCTGAGGACCTGTCCATCCTGGTGCATGCTTTTGTCACGTCCAGGCTGGATTACTGCAATGCCCTGTACCTGGGGCTATCTGGTGGCAATCTCTGCTGACTGCAGCTGGTGCAGAATGCGGCACTTAGATTACTAATGGGGCCTTCTGAGATCAGAACATATTACACCCATCCTCCACAAACTGCACTGGTTGCCAGTTTGGTGGAGGATTGACTTCAAGGTCAGATTACTGACCTATAAATCCCTGCACGAGGGGGAACCAAACTACCTGCAAGACCTCCTTGTTCCTCACTGCCTGTCCTGGGCTCTCCGTTCCTCTGAGGGTTGCCTTCTTGTGGTTCCCAGGGGTAGGCTGCATCATTCTGGGGACCGTGCATTTTCAGCGGCCGCGCCAGCCCTGTGGAACTTTTTGCCTAGACATCTACAGGAGGCACACTCGGTGAAAACCTTTACAAAGGGCCTAAAAACATTTTTATTTGACCAGGCTTTTAATATGGAAGCTGTACATGAACTGATTAACTTGTACTGTGGTATTTTAATAATGATAGATAGAATTTTATATTGTGCCTTCCTACATGTTTTCTTTTTACGTATTATGTATAGTTTGATGATGTTTGTTGTTGATCTTAAATTTTGTTCAGTGCTCTGAGTCCCTGGAAAGGGGAATTATATAAATAAAGTTTCTTTCTATCTATCTATCTATCTATCTATCTATCTATCTATCTATCTATCTATCTATCTATCTATCTATCTATCTCTAAGATGAACTGTGTCCACGATCAGAAAAGTGTGTATTAATCCAATAGGCACAACACTTTTTAGCACTCGCCTCCCTTGAGAACAACTCAACCACTGGGTGCATACTTTTCTGGAGAAGGAATCTTCTAACTCAGTTGTGGCCCAGCAGATCAGCCAAGAGTAGAAACCAGCACTTCCTGTTTGAAATTCATAAAACAGGAAGCACTTGTGTTGAAACAGTGCACTCCTTTTTTTCCATCAAGATCGAATAACAGTATCAAAGAAAGACTGAGATAACTGACCCACCGGCACAGCAGTTGGATTTCTGCTTGCAGCGCTGATGATCCAAGTTTGGAAGCGAGCTCAGGGAGTCAGAGGGCTGGCCAGAGGGAGGAAGACTGAGCATCTAATGGACTGTTCTCCTTCTCCCGGGGGGGAAGCACTCAGTCAGCAACTGACTCCTAGTGGGGGTTGGGGGTTGGCACAGTCAAGGCTTAGCAGTTCCAGGAGGTGTTCCAGACATGGGCACATGCACTGCTACATCACTGCATGCTACACCTCCCACCACGGAGGGACAAAAACAGACCCGCGGCCAATCGCTGTCACCACACCACGAAACCGAGCCTGGAGACTCCTGCAACCACCGGACTAACAACGTGGCACTGCTCAGAGGGTTATGATGGGGACCCCCCCAGTTGCCCCACCCCCAGGTCACAGGGGATGAAAAGGGGCAAGGTGAGGAGGGCCAAGGAGTCACAAAAAAAAAAAAAAAAGACCGAGTTGTCATCCTCCATGCCTCAACAATTTTATAGCTCCATGGTATTTTCTGTGGTGAGTTCAATATGCCAGAGCATCTCTCATGCACAGGCTTCATGTGTCTAACATTTTGGTCATGTCACCTTCATTATAAAACATGAAATGTTAGTCACGTGACAGAAAATCTAATAGAGATATAAAATTGTTGAGGCATGAACGATGAAAATGATGTCTTTCTTTGATATTGTTTTTCAAGCATGATGGAATAAAAAGGACTGCACTGTTTAAATAGAAGTGTTTCCCATTTTGTGAATTCCAATGAGAGACTGTTTGTTTCTAGTCCTGGCTGATTAGCTGGGTCACATTTAAGTTTGTATTAATGTAAACAATAATTCAACGCCGGGCATGTGTTTCTAGTGAATTGATTCACGCCGCAGGTGAACTGGATTGCATACAGCCAACGGCAAGTACCTATCAGTGCACTCGGGAAGGGCATTAATTCTTAAGAAACACATGCCCTGAAGTGGGTTATTGTGGTTATACATGATGATGATAACATTTGTATTTTTATACAGGAAACAGTTTGTTAGGGTAGAAACCCCATTTACAACAATGTCCTATACAGATGATATAAGAGACAATAATACATTTAAAACTCAGATAACATGTATACACAGAACTGCACATAGTGGTGTAACTTCATATGGGTTATGAATAACACTCACAAGTGAAACTTAAAAATTTCTTCATATCCAGCTGTAATTTGTGAAGTAAATTTATAGCCTTCAAATCATTAGGCAAAACATTCCAGGATTTGGCCATACTCATTTGTTAAATAGCATCCCCAAATGATATGTCCTACATACAGGCAAATTCAAACAGCTGTATCTTAAATTGTATTTTTTTTAAAGCTCAGTTTTCACCGGATAGTAATGGTTGAGAACACTTTTGAATTTGTAAGCTTCATAAGCTTATATTTTTCTATATAAAATAGAAAAAGGTTCTTCTTTAATGTAAAAAAATTATTTTCGCAAAGTTAGATTGTTACTAGGTAGAATATGTGAGTTTGGTAACGGAGGCCAGGTGCCTTTGAATGCACCCAGAATTGCATAAAGTTTGAAGAAGCATATACTCTGTCTTGAGTTATTGTGTTTTAAAAATTGAAAATGCTTTTATGTTAATGGAAAAAAATATTTTATTTACATTTAGTTAGCTGTTGCTAGTTAAATAATGTTAAGTTAGTTACCAACCATGCATCCATTGTGAATTAATGAACGGTTAGGCGATGTGTTTAGAGCAATAAAGTTGCTAGGATTGTGAATCCCATTTTACAAATACATCGATGGTTCTTTTGCCCCTCACAAAAACCCATAATGCATTTCCCTTTATACTATGACACTTCAAGGACATGTAAACATGGTATTTTCATAAGAAATATTTTAAAAATCTGGCTTCACAGAGATGTAAAGGAAAGGCTACTGTTTACATTGATGTTAAAACTGCATTTATTTAGTAAACATAAAAAGAAGTTTCGCAGCATTTGAAAAATGTCAACAAAATCCCTCTCCTTTTAAAACGCACGCACTGTCTGCTATACAAAATGGCCAACAGACGTGCAACATAGAGGTCACTGAAGCGAGA
Organism: Neoceratodus forsteri; assembly: GCA_016271365.2. Taxonomy (NCBI): domain Eukaryota; kingdom Metazoa; phylum Chordata; order Ceratodontiformes; family Ceratodontidae; genus Neoceratodus; species Neoceratodus forsteri. The sequence continues at coordinate 223,179,477 of CM028136.1, read as the reverse complement.
GATACATTGCTCTCAACAAACAGTGCTGCAAACCAGTTTTCTAAAGCCTTTTCTGTAGTACATTTGATTCAAAATGATCAAAATCATGACTTAACATGTATATTATTTTACCAATACACATGTTAAGCTTTGCTTTTGATAAATCATGTTACATTATGACTGCAGAAAGAAAGATCAAAAGTACTGTAATTGCAGGATGGAACTTCTCTGAGCCCAAGAGCAGTACAAGGTGCACTGTAAAGGAATGTACCTGGTGACCTAGTGGTTGTTACATAGCTCCTTTGCCAGTTCATGCCTAGAAAACCCTTACATTCAAAATCCATCCTTGTTAGTATCATGTGTAATTCTATGAAATTTATTCTCTCAAGTATAGATCCCCCCTGCCACCAGCTACCGCCACTCTCCTTCTGCTGCCAACTCTTCTCTGCCTGTTCCAAAATGTACTAATACTGATATCTCTAGTAAGAGCGGCATTGAGTGTTTGCTTGAATGCTGCACCAAGGATGCTTCTTCTTTGTGAAGGTGCTGGTAAATGACATGTAACTGCATCATTTATCAGTGACACTGTCTCTCGAGAAGGAGGAGGTTACATCCTCGGTGCAGCATTCAAACAGAGCTTTATTTTCAATGCCACTCTTGCTAGGGATGTCAGTATGAAAAATTATTTTCTTTTCTTTATCCTCCCATCTCTGTGCTGGCCAGACCCCTTCATCCACATCCCCCCAGCCCTGTCATCCAATGTCCCTGGGAGTTACCTCCTGTCATTCAGTGCCCCCCAGTTTTCCCCTTGTGTCAGGGCCCCACATGGTCCCCCAAGCACTGGGAGGAGTGTTTTCCAGTTGGCAGCAGGCTGTCCTGTATGCAGTGCAGAGCCTAAAGAAAAAGGTCACCTCACACTGTTGCCTGGCAGTATTTTCACTTTTCTTCCTACCCATCCCCTGGACGCCTCGTGGGCTAGGACTGATGGGATGTGAACATACAGGACATGCTCACGTCACAGTCAGGTGCTGTTCATCCTCCCTATTACAACTCCGCCTGTACCACCACCTGTAGTCACCCACAGTGGGGTGAAGGTAGTGCAGCAGAGCACACAGATCACCCTCTCCTGAAGGAGGAGGGCATCTTGTGGGATCCTTGCGCCTCCTCCCCCTCCAGCAGGCTCCCAATAACTGAGGATCACTTCTGAACCCCGGTTACCAATTTTGTGAGCAGTGGCACTACCTCTGGGCTACCAGGCCAGCATCATCTTTTATATAATTACTGGTTTTGTGTTTTCTTGTATAGTGACGTGTAAGTGGCATACCACATGCACCAAACAGCTAATGTGGAGCACAAGGTGATCTCTGTTACATATATGTAAGGAGGGGTGTAATGGAGATTTCCACATACTGATTGTAGGTTGTAATTATACCTCACCAGTAATTATTATAGATTATACAATGGCAAGGAAAAATGTAAGAAGCTAATTGGCTGCTGACCTATTGAGACAGTGATGTCATTACACAGTAACATCACTGATTGCATTGGATTTGGATTTGCATTGTTTGCATCTTCTCTTAAGAAACAAAAATATTTTCCCACACTAACAAAAACATTCTTCAAAATAATTTTTTTAGTCCGTATATAACAACAAGCCATTGTATAATTGCAATAAGGCATTCCAAGGTGTGTGTTATTGTGTAATAACATCACTCCTGGGGTGGTGGAAGCACTAGGCTTCGCCTCATGCTTCAACCCACCCCAGGAGTGATGTCATTACACAATAACACACATCTTGTCGTGCCTTATTGCCTAAATAACACAGGGTGTGTAAGGTGGTATAGGGTCATAATCAATGTTGTAGATACCTTTTATTAGACTAACAAAATTATTTTTAATTAGAAATAATTTTGTTAGTCCAATAAAAGACATCACCTGCAACATATTTGTTGTTTTTTTTTTTCTCCACATTGTTGATTGGACTAACATGGCTACCACATTTATTTTTTTTTCCAAGAAAGTGTATAAAATTTGAGTTTACCCACACCACCTCTTGTTTAGCTGGTTCTGAGTTAAACTGAGAACCTCCCTCAGCTCCCAGTAGAGCTGCTCTGACCGAGAACATGCTACTGAAAACAAGGTAATTCACAGCAGTAGGGCATCAGTTTGTGACACCGATGACCCAGGTTCAGGAATGGACCCGGGAGTCGGAGGGCCAGCCGGGGTGGAGAAGAATTGAGTGTCGTCTGGCAACTCTCCTTCTCTGGGGAGTGGGGGGATGAGCATTCGGTACATCAGCGGCTCCTGGCAGAGGCTAGAAGCCACAAATACCAAGGCCACACATTACGGGAGGCAGACCAGACATCAGGTGTGGTCGATTGATGTCATTGCACATCCTGCTTCAGGGGGAACTCTAGTATCCCAAAAATCCAGCCCCATGGGTGATGCTCCCACTTCCGCCACCACTCCTGCATGACTAGAACTTCCGCCGGGGGTGTCCCACTCCCGTGAACCCATCCTGGGGCGGGGGTAATTCAGGGCTAGAGACCAAGTGTCTTCGGAAGGGGGTGCCTGCCTGGTGGCCCCACCCAGGAGGGTAAACATGGGTAGGGGATTGTGTGCAGGAGTGGGTGCTGAGGAGCCTCTGCCCATCAGGGTGTGTGGGGCAAAAAACCCCCCAAAAAACAAGGTAACTCACTTCTGCATTGATCTGCTGTCTGTTGCTTATTTCATTGAGATCATGTAATTTTTATCAGCACCAAGGAGCATTTTTGAGTTTAAAGATGATTAGCTGCAGCTGTGTGTGGAGATGATGACTGTGCTGTCCCATGACAGCACAAGTGGCCCTCTGTGGTGCGTAACCGCCATTATAAACAGGTGGTAAAAAAATTTAATTATACCCTTTTTCTTAAGCAAAAATAGTTGACCAGTAATTATACAGAGAATAATGGATGGGTGGGTAGTTATAACGAGGATTTTACACTCCTCTCCCGAGTGGTGGGATGCCACATAAATCCCGAGAACGAAGCTCGAGGGGTTTATTAAGGCATCCCACCCCAAGGATGTGTGTAAAATCCTAGTTTTACATATAAACCCATCCTTTATTTTGTATAATTGCTGGGGGCTGTTTTTTTGCCACAGCAATTATACAAAATATCTCTATTTAGTACGCAGTCGGTCATGGACCATTGGAGTTTTAGCTGTCCATAAAGGCTGGCTCAGAACTGAAGCAGCTTTTTTTTTTGTAACTTAAATAATAGGTAGTTTTTTTTTTGTGCCCAGTAGTATTGTGTTAAAATAAAAGAAGAACTTACCACCGACTTCTATCAGGGAAGTTGAGAGCACTGAAGAGTGGGGACAGACTGCGCAGAGAGCCAGAAGTTTGCGGCAGGTGTATGCGCTAACATAGGGCATGTGAATGTTGTTATAACCAGCTGGTTATAACGCTAGAATTATAACCCGGTTTCCCAATGGGAAAAAATGGTAACCAGTTATTATATTATACTGTAGTTATTTACATAAGCAATGTATTAAGACATCTGACTCCAGAGTAAGCCTCATCTTTAAGAGTATTGCAAAGGACAAATCTCCAGCTTTCTCATTGATGCCAGTGTGAACAAAGGGAATTAAACATAGCAGCGCAACAAAAATTCTTTTACCAAAAGCTGGTTTCAGCTACAATTAATAATATCAGCGTACCTGTCAAATCTACTTTTCTAGGTCACTTTTATGCTGTACACCATGAGCTGTATTTTTTTTATCCTAACCCTTGTCAGATATACAGTGCTACTTCCAAGCCAAAAGAGGTGGCCATCTTGTTTTTGTTTTTTTTTGAGAAAAAATTAAATTAAAATTAATGATATTCTTATTATGCCCATAACAATGCTATTTAATAAATCCTTGGCCCTAGCTCAATTTCCAGAGGTATGGAAGCAAGCCCTGGTAACTCCAGTGCATAAGAATGGTGACAAGGTGCTGGTGTCAAACTACAGGCCAATATCTATCCTCTCCTCACAATCCAAAGCTTTGGAAAAAATCGCGGCAAGTCAACTCGCAGAATATCTCAATAAGTACAATCTGCTCTGTCCAAACCAACATGGCTTCAGGCCAAAACACAGTACCACCACGGCACTGCTGGAATACACTGACTATGCGCACAAGGCGCTGGATGAAGGCAAATTGGTGGGGCCCATCTTCATTGACCTCACCAAAGCCTTAAACACTGTCAACCACTCTCTACTAGTACTCCAGCTCCAAAGACTGAGTGTGATACCAAATGCCGTGAATTGGTTCAATGACTACCTAACACACAGGAGCCAGCAAGTCAAAATCGGGCAGACGTTATCCAGCTCCAGAGATGTACTCCTAGGAGTCCCTCAAGGATCAATTCTAGGGTCCCTGCTTTTCGGCCTCTTTGTAAATGACCTACCCACAGCCTGTGACACCAAACTTATTCTGTAAGCGGACGATGCCGTGCTGCTGAGCAGCAGCACCTCTCAGGCTGCCCTACAAACAGAACTACAGAACTCTTTCAATAAACTCGAGGACTGGTTCAGTAGGTAAAAGCTGCTACTAAATTACAAGAAAACTAAGGCCATGCTACAATTCAGCCCCTACAACAAACACAAGCATGCTCCTCTCATAATCACCAACAAGGCTGGTGAGCAGATTGAGCAGGTGCACTTGTTCAAGTACTTTGGAGTCACCACTGATGACTCTCTCACTTATACACACCACGTAGACTCCCTTGTCAAAGTGGTAAACACAAAGATCGGGGTCCTCTACAGGCATAAGAAATCCCTCACCCCAGAAGCACTCCGAATCTCAGTCTCCAGCTCCATACACTCCACGATAGACTACGGGCTGGTGGTCTATGGAGCTGCTACTGATATAGTGCTCAAAAGGGTCCAAATTGCACTCAATAAGGCATGCCGCCTCACCCTGTGTGCAGATCACTACACTCATACTTGCACACTGTATGAGAGTACAAACTGGCTTAACCTAAAAAGACAGGATCAAATACCAAGCTTGCCTCCTGGGAAAGAAGGCACTCCTTGGGAAAAACCCCACCCTGTATAGGAAACCTGCTTGAGGCATCTCTCTCAACACACATCTCCAGACAGAGGAAGAATGGAGCACTGTCCATACCATTCCGTCAAACCTCACTAGGGCAGCGTGCTTTCTCCTATCGGGCCCCCATCTGGATAAATGGACTTCTGATGAAATTACAAACAAACAGCTTGTCTCAGTTCAAAGGAAGGCCTCAAACAGCACCTAATGTCTAACTCAAAATGCACCTGCTTCTCAGGCCCTGCTTGATAGACAGGCCTACCCCCAAAGTAACACCCAGCAGGACTACCTAGAGAACCCTGCCTCCATTCCAGCTTAGCCAAGGGCTTAAGTAAGCTATCAGTTCCTCTTTAAATGCACTTGGTACTGCCCCTCCAACCCCCCACACAAAACATACTTGACAAAGCCTCTGGAGCTGCTCCCCATCACAGCCCCTCTGCTTCACTATCCCCCACCTCTCGCTCTCTGCAGTTGGTTTCAAACCCAATCCCCCTTGTTTCACTGTCACCCAGCCTCTCACCATCTGGGATAGCGTTAAACCCTATGCAGTTACTCTGCCACAGTCTATCAACGGATTTGGAGGTTTCCAGTGGTGTGTTACCTAGGGCAACTGATTAGAAATAGCTTATTATTCAATTACAACTGCTCAGTTTTTTTCTCCTATTTGACTAATTGTCATGTAATCACTCTTTAATGCCTAATGATCAGGCTTCTGTAACCACTGAATATGTGTATTGTCTTATTGTCCACCCTGACGTGGAACCTTTGTAAAAGAACTCACGCTCAAAGGTCTTTCTGAAATACTAATTAAACAATTAAAATATTTACTCAAATTTTGGTGGACCTAGAACATTTTATCACCAAATAAAACTAGAGGATGCCTGGAATCTTTTATAGTGAAAAGGAAGGGTCAATTTTTTTGCTCTATTTCATTGTATTGCTGTTTTTTTTTAACTCAACTTTATTCAAGCACTGCTGCTTTGAAGAGCTTGTAGCTAGCACCAAAAGTCAAAAAATGTTATTTGCTTTTCCTGGCGTTTTATAGAAAGCTTCCTACCCAACAGTATTAGGTGTGATGTGAAGAGCAGTACTTTACTTGGAGAATGACATATCAAGTTTGTACTCTTCTTCAGACCTCGTCAGTATCATAACCTCACTTCTGGTGACAACACAAGTAACCAATCTGACAGCAGGTGACTGACTCCTGCTGAGCAGTCATGATGTCACAGTCAGTGAGATGAGATAAGAAGAGTAATAGAACTAGATATGTCAGCTGCCAGGTAGACTACTGTTACATACACTACACTTGTTACTGGCAGGTATAACATTTTCTAATTAGCACATGTGAAAAGGAAAAAGAACCTCAGATATAAAGAGTAACAGTTAACTACTTTTACAAGTTAATATTAATTTTAGGCATTACGCTTTTTACATTCAAATACCAGTACTTTTGGAATGCTATGCATCTCAGTTCTGTTAATTCCAACTGTGCTTTTTATGGCTGCATAGCCAAAGCTATGCTGAGATACTGCCATGATGTGGAAAAAAAAGGGGGCTCTGGAATGTTTCATAATGCAGCACAGCCTGACTGTTTCCATGGGGTGGAGTTGAATCACATCTCACTGCGTCCTCTCCATTCACTACAGTGCAGTTGCTCCCCCCTCACCGTACTATTTTCTTGCTCCTGACCCCACTGCCTGCATTAGTTTTCAGGTGCATTTATCAATATTTGTTACCCAACAGAGACAGCAAGGCTAAATAAGAGGATGTGGCTCTGTAACAAAAACAAGCATTTTGAGCTCGAATATATATGCTTGAAAATGAAGCTAAGATCCTACACATGCGCACCAGCATGAAGCTTTGGCTCTGTTTTTCAAACAAATTTATTAGCACTAACAATATTTGCTTATTGCAGTAAAGGCATCTGATGTTGGGCTGCACTGTCACTGCAGCAGCTTATTCATTGCTTTTCTCACCCACCAAAAGTTACACCTCCTTAACATTTCAGATCCCTATTCACTGTGTACAATCAAATGCACACGACACATGCACCTAATAGGAAACCGCCTGGCACACACAAAACTAACTCCAAGTGCTACACCATCTACAACAACTGTTGCCAGAGTGGCGTCTTCCTCTGAACATTCACCTTACCACCTCCAGCATACAACCAATCAGGTGTCTCATTTCACAGTGGCCTGAGAAACGCTTGTTGCTCGGGTACATAAAACAGAAGAGGTGGGACCGAAAAATCACATGCAACAGTGTTGTTTAGTGTTTATTATGTCAGCTTCAATAAAAAAAGTTGTTCAAACCAAGTGAGTGTCTCATTTTGGCAATATATGTTAAAATTTACATTTTCAAACCTTATGTTTTCTCCAGTCCTGCATTCTGATTCACCCATTCTGTTCAGATGTACTTCACATCAGGAGCCAAGCAGCGTCATGCGCAATTACATCGTTTGGTACCTGTGCCACTTGACAGCCCTCAAATGTGCCTAGCTCTTTCCCACTTCAGTTCAGCTGTGTGCTTTATCCTAAATGTTGATATTTTGGTACAATGTTTAAAAAACTGCCATTGAACCAGCAGAACAACTGAGGCAGTACTGTGTCCATATTCCATGTGGCACTGTCCAGTATTTGTTTGTTTTGCAGCATTTGTGATTTTTCTGACCTTTCCATCATTGTATTTTATTCGGTGACCAGCCATATGTTCGATCACCATCAGAGCTGTATACATAGTAAATGGTCAGCTGTTTTTAGTGTAAATAGTTTGTACTGCCCTAAGAAACTACATCCAAAAAAACCACACTCTGATAAAAAGTTGTAGTTTCTGTCATGAAGTGACCATGCAGTTTCACTGCCCTCAGACATACCTACACGGTTCCTCTGTTCACTTCTGCAGTGTGGTCTCCAAAACTATTTTATCATTTTGTCCTCTGGGTAAAAATATTCACTTTCACTGTTTGAACAATTGATGAATTACTTTGAGTACTGTATATTCAGTCTCGCACATTGCAGCATTTGTGTGTTTGTCTTCATTTTTTCTGTGCTGACCTTTACATCTGTGTATTTTTGTTAAAGACCAGGCATATTAGCGACTGTTATACACATGCTACAAGTTCAGCAGTTCTCTATCTAAGTATTTAGTTTTGCCCTAAGAAACCACATCCAAGAAGGTTGAATCCTACAAAAAATGGTAGCTTCTGTCATCAGGTTTAGTTTGACTACCCTTTGATGCATTACCTAGGATTCAGCCCCATATGCAATTGCTGATGGTCGCTGCACACATGGTAAAAGACCAGCTGTTCTCTCTGGAAGGCATTTTGTCCACTGTGAAAGCACATCTCAAAAACTGATATGATAAAAAATGGTAGTTTCTGTCATTGGGTGTCTGTGCAGTTTGACTGCTCGCAGCAAGCCTACCTATTTCCCTAGTTCATTTCTGAAGTGTGGCTTACTAAAATATTTGATCTTTTTTTCTAGGGGTACAAAACATCCATTTTCACAGGTTGAACAGCTGAGACACTACTGTGTGTGTACCAATACATGTGCTGTCCCATGTGTACACTGACCACAATACATAAGCAATAAGACACAATGGCTGTGCATGGAACAGATTTTACTGCATGCTGATGGGTGTAGTAAGACACGAGGCCTCAGGCTGAGTGCCTTCAGCCCATGGAAGTGTGGTAAAATCTGTTCCATGAACACCCCATGGGTATCTTATTGTGCTTGTAAAATTTGAATTTTATTTTACTTTTTTACAGTCAGAAAAAAAGGTTTTATGTAGAATAAACAGATTTTATTATGTGAATTTACGATAAAGTAGTCCTTCTGCCAACTAAGTCATGACGTCATTCTGCATGTGCTGTGGAAACTTTGTCCTGTAGTGCAGTGGTATCAATAGTAATGGTTTCTTTTTTTATTTTCATTTTGTTTTTGTTTTTTTCTCCTTTTCATTTTGTTGTTCCCATGTATTGGTGTGCAGTTTCTTTTCTTTTTTTGTTAGACCTGGATGAACAGGACAGGAGATTGACAGAATATCTCTTTTATTTATTTTAATTAATCACCTATGGCAGCACAGTGTGGGTGGGAATTGCAGCAGTAGCAATTGGGGACCTTGTGGCCACAGTGAAATGGATGGAGCTCCAACAGGAAAGAGAGAGAGAACAGACTTAGATGATCTGGAAATGCAGGTAATGGAATTGAAGCACTGGGCTGAAACCACCACCTCCTGCCTGGGTGAACTAAAAGCAATGGTGTTGAAGATGGTGGAAACAAAACACGAATGAAAGCAGAATTGGTAGCATGTAGCAGGAGATGGATGGGAATCGCAGAGGGGCCAATGGATGGATGGATAGACGGACGGACAGATGGACGGGCACAAACACACACACACACACACACGGAGGTCCATCTGAACTCCCCCCCCAAACAGCCTATCATAAAATGAATGGAGAAAAGACTACCTTTTAAAAAAATTGAGGTAGCTTGTTTTTGTTGTTGAAATCATGGAACCAGCAGCACGATGACCACAGCGAAGGCAGATATGCCATCAATACCAGCAGTTATGGGGCTGTCAAGGAACAGGAGCCTTTACAAGTTTTACTTTAAATTTGTGAGTAATACATTTCTCTGTGCCATGGTAGTTTACTGAAATAATGTTTACTTGTGAGCGTTTCCCTGTTTCTCCCACTCGTATACGATAAAAAAATGAGGCTTTTCAAAAAGCAGTGTTCTAATTAGGGTTGTCAGAACCCTCTGAAGTTCTGGGTTCTAGTTCTAGTCTAGAACTTTTGAAAAAGTTCTAGGGTTCTAATCTTTTTTAGAACTTTTTAGAACTCGAACCCTATTTTTTTTATTGTGCTGCCAGTAACAAAGATAGTAATAAAATACATGTAAAGGAAAAACTGTTCAATATAAGGGGGAGAGAAATTATCATGTGTGACATTGATAGGAATACAACTAGGTTTATTTATGGTTTCTTCTGTTTGCTAAAGCCAGCAACTTAATACGTAACAGGCCCACCCACCCATATGTTAAAAGTTTTCCTGCTGCAGCTGCATCATAGTTCCTTAGTGAAAGAAAGAGGCACATTAGCCATTTATGTACTCAGTTATATATACTCATCGTCATGAATTATGAGAAAAATAACTGATATTACCTAATTTCAGCTATTTGCTGCTTTCTGTTTTAAATGAGTAAATCAAAAGTTGCTATGTTTAAAAGAAAGCTTTATAACAAAGTCAAGCCAATACTACAGCAGCAGCATGTGGAACTGTTGCAAAACATATTATGTCATAACGTAGTCAGTCAAGACATTTGAATAAAAAATATGCCAGTCATTGTTGCTGGCAAAAATGCATGCAATTTTCTAAGGTAATGCATACATATACCAACATTTTTGTTGGCAAATTGAAGTACATACAACTTTCTAAGATGATGCATTTTTGCAGCTGATACTTCAATAAAATCTGTATTTCAGTCACATAAATAAAAAAAGTGGTTTGCTCACCACATACTAAGGAACATTTAATGTAGCTGCAGCAGTTGGCATGTGATGTTTAAGGGACAGCGTCTGTCAACCCCATTATGTATCAAATTATCACTACTTGAAAAGCAAAAACACTTTATGATACGTCACATTCTGTGAAAACTGCTGATGCAGATTTTCTTTATTTCTGATTCCTTTATTCTTTTTTTAAAGGGGACAGGACAATTGTGCTAGGTGGCAGCAGTTTGCAATGTATTTAATAAGAATATATATTATGTGTACAGTAGGTTCAGTCTGTCATCATTTTTTTCCTCACCATCCCCAGCTGATCACGAATCTGTAAATAAAAGAACTAAAACAACACCCACCTTTCACCCCATCACCCATTCCACTTTTCTTCCACCACCCTCATCTGTGCAGTAGCACCCATGCCAACCCTTACACCCATAGTTAAAACCAACCCACAACCCTCACCCATGTACTAGCATCCATTTTTCGTTTATGGCTAACATTTCTGTAATTGAAAAAATAATAAACAGCTACCAATTAGAACTCATTGTTTTGTCCTCTTTAAAATTGAAAAATAGACCATCTCCTGTCCCAGCCCATACTGATGCACCACAAAGTCACAGAAGGTAAATCCAAAAATATATGTTTGCACTTTAACTATAAATAATATGATACAGAAAGGATTGACATGACAGTGTCCCTTTTATGCCAAATTTGGGCCTGTTCCCACTGATGTTAAAATTGCCCTGTATATAAAACTTGTTGACTTTAGTTTAGACCCTAGCTACAAAGCAGTTTGCCATGAAATGGTGAAAGTTTTGGGGTATATAGTCCAAGGTAGTAGATCGAAAAGGAGAGACGACAACCAAAGTCATCACAGTCTGTAAAAGTTTCCTTTTGGTGCAGAGACTCAGTTCCACACAATATTTACCAGCCACCACCATCTGAGTTGTCATCACCATCAACATCCACAACATCAATCACTTCAGGATCAGTCTGTATACTCTTGTAGGATACTGTAATCTTGACTTATTAACTTTAATAAAAGTTAACGTGTACATTTTCTGGCAGCAACCTATTTCTGGTGTCTGTCACAATATTGCCAGCTGTACTAAACATGCTCTGAAGAGACACTTTTGCAGGACAACCAAGATATTTACAGGCTTCATCATACAGCTCTGTCCAAATTGACTTTTTGATCTCCAGTATTCAAAAGGGCATGCATCAATAGGAATAGGCAGTTCTTGCAGGTAACTGTCTACCATGTTGGACAGAGACCGCCAGAAGAGGAATCAGCAGAAGCTGGTATGGCAGCAATTTGGGAAAGGTTTTGCCATAGATTTAGCTTGCTACTAAGGGCTGAAGAAGTGGCAGTTGTGAACAACTACTGTTAATGTTTGGTGACTTTTCCAGTTCTGTATCCCTTTGTGAAGATGAACCTGCATGTTGTGGTGATGACAACCTGAGGGTACTGTGCGTGCCTGTGTCTGACTCCTGTGAGTGCTGCAGCTCGTCTAGCAACATACATTTGTACTGCTCTATATCACCTGTTTTTGGAAGATGTATAGCCTTGAACCTGGGATCTAAGAGAGTTGCAAGGATGTAGTGTCTTGATTTCATCATTGCAACTAATTTGTCATTGGTTTTGAAGCGCTCGCTCATTCTCTTTACGAGATTCCCATGATACAGGCAACATGTTGTCTGCGCTTCAGATCTGTCTTTTTCTATCTGTAGATTTAGAACACTAAGATGATGTGAAATGAGCATTATGAGTGGGATAACCTGACTCACAGATGCACCTTCAGAAGACATGTCCCTTGTAGCTGTCTCAAAAGGAGCTAGGATACAGCACACTGTCTCCATTAATTTCCACTGCAGCACAGACAGCATAATGCCATCCTATAATGTAACTGGAGCAGTACTCATGTACAGCTTGCTTTTGCTCCAAGAGGTGCTGCAGCATATAAAGCATTGAGTTCCAATGAGTGGAAACATTTTGAATCAGCTTTGCTGGGGCAGCTTGTGTTTTTGTTGCAGTTCGGACAATGTCCGTATAGCCTTGTTGAATGTGAAAAGTGAGTCACAAAAATTTTTGCAAACAGCAATCATACCATCCACTTGTGTTTCGTTGCTGAGAAATCCCGTGACAATATGTAAGTAATGTGCAAAGCAAGAAGCATGCAGAAATCCTCCATCCTGTACTGCTTTTAAGATGTTGGCTCCATTGTCACTTACTATGAAGCCACATTTTAGACTGTGAGAATAAACCCATTCGTCAAGGAGGTCATTTAGTTCCTGCAAGATGTTTGCAGCAGTATGACTTTGCCCAAACTTTTATATGCAGCAGCGCCATCTTTGGGGTGTCTTTGTTTTGAAGAAGCACAAGAAAACGTGACCCAATGAGCGGTAAGGGACATGTAATCTATGTTTTGAGTGCTGGTCCACATATCTGTTGTGACATGAATAACCCCACCCTCTGCAGTTTTAAATGCAAGCATCACTGTCGCTTTTAAAGCCTGATAAATGTTTGGTATTTCAACATAGGAAAAGTACCTTCGATGAGGAACATTGTAACGAGGCTCTGCTAATGTCATGAGCTCCCTAAAATCCTCATGATCTACCAAAGAGTATGGGAGAAGGGCTCCAGCTAACAGTTCACCAATTCGGTGATTAAGATGAAGGGTCTTTGGATGATTTCTAGTAAAGGTATTCTTCCTTTCAAATGCCTGAGACAGTGTTAGTTGTTTGCAACATGTCCCTGCTGGTTTATTATACACCGTGCTTCGATGGACAGATGGACGCAGAGATGGTGGACTAGGACTTATACATTCAGTGCCATCACTGGATGTGCAACTGGTACTAACGGTGCTGGCATTGGTGGTAACAGTGATCCTAGGGCTGGCAGTGGTTCTGCCCGCATCAAGTTCAGACAATTCAGTATCCATTTCAGATTCCTGACTCTTCTCACGTGCGGTCTGGAAGATGGAGGACATGGGTTTTGGATGATCAAGCAAAACCGAATGCTTTTTCAGATGGCGTTTAAGAGCTGTAGTGCAAGGCATGACACAACTTTACCACGGCTTACACTCTGTTTACACAGGAACAAATTGCTCTGCATGGATCAGTTTTACTGACAGAGAAATAATTCCACACCTCAGATGTGACAGATTTTGTTCGAGTGCTAGGAAGATAGCTAAAGACTGTTTGTGTCTTTTCACCTGTCCTAACAGAACCTGGGACATGCTCCTTGGTGCTAGAAGAGTGGACAGAAGACTCTGATGGATTTTCATTGCTGGCCAACACACAAGTGGTGGATTCAATGGATATGTCCTTTTCATTGCCAACAGTGCTGGATGTATTTACAAGTGCACTACCTGATTCATTGTCAGCAGACTTGCTCATTTCACTTTGTTGAGGAAGTAATGATTTGTCGTGAGACACAACAGTGTCGGACTGAGACAAAGAGCTACTGTTTGAGTCAGAGAGGGACTCACTGTCACTTGCATTATTGCTGCTAGTCACAGGGATCTTAATAGCATGAATGGCATACCTTATGGTGCCTCTCCGTGAGACCCCAGCAGCTGTACAGGTTTTCTTAAAAGGTCCCCCTTTACCACACTTCACTGTTGCTCTTTTGCTGTTTGTTGAATTTTTATCACGTGAAACATTTTGGTTATTTCTGTTAGCACCAGGATTACCACTACCACCAACACCTGCTCCAACACCAGCACTAGATGCTTCATCTATGTTGGTGTCAGCCATAGCAGACAGTAAGTACCAGTACTACCAGTATACTGCAGTGAACACACCCACACCCAAACAATTCCTGTGTAACAAAGCAATGTGATCTGTGATCGCTGGCTACAACTCCAACATTTTATTTTGGTTGTGTGACACTGTGATACCGTGCACTGAAAGTAATTGAAGAATATGACAGTTTGCAACTAAAGGATCCCAGGTTCAAGGCTTACAGAATGATTGGGCTGCTGGGCATAGGCATACATAGCAATCAAGGGTGCACACAGCAGGGTAATGGGCTGACCACAGAGACGGAGTCACACGCAAACCCAGGGAATGAGAATTATATTTCACGTTTCTGTCATGTAAGGTTAATGCCACCACACAACTGGCCACTGGGCTTCTCTCTGTAACACACACTGGGTAGGGTACAGTGCAGTCAAGGGGCACACAGCAGCAGGGTGATGGGATGACCACAGGAGACGGAGTCACATACGCAACCCAGGGAATGAGAATTATATTTCTACATTTCTGTCATGTAAGGTTAATGCCACCACACAACTGGCCACTGGGCTGCTCTCTGTAACACACACTGGGTAGGGTACAGTGCAGTCAAGGGGCACACAGCAACAGGGTGATGGGCTGACCACAGGAGACGGAGTCACATACACAACCCAGGGAATGAGAATTATATTTCTACATTTCTGTCATGTAAGGTTAATGCCACCACACAACTGGTCACTGGGCTTCTCTCTGTAACACACACTGGGTAGGGTACAGTGCAGTCAAGGGGCACACACTGGGCTTCTCTCTGTAACACACACACTACACTGGGAAGGGTTCAGATTTATTTGCCTTTTTTTGGCCCCCTTGTATGCTTGTTGCTGGCAGCTGCTGAGTGTGCAGTGTGCACCACTGACTGAGCAGTGCTGCAGTTTCAAATAATCACATTTCACAAAGGTTCTTCACTTCTTCTTATTTTTTTTTTTTCTCTCTCCGAGTCCTCCTGAGTCCTCCTCCAGTCCTGATATCTATTGATCTCGGTCTCGATCCCTCCCTATTCCCCAGTCCCTTCCCAATTCTTGATTAATCCCTCCACCTGTCCTGAACCTCCCCCTAGTCCCACTCCCACCCGATTTTGAGCTTTTTTCAGCCTTTCTCTTGTTCTCGGTCTCACAGGAAAATGGATGATGGAATTGGCCACTGGACAAGAGTAGCGGTACGCTAACCGCTAATGCTACAGTTTAGCTAGGCTGCTGCTGCCTCCGCTCTGATCCTCAGCAAATGGTGCTCCTCCTCGCGGCACATCTGCCTAAATACCCCCACAGATCCCGCGGCTCGCGCAGCTTACTCGACCCCCACCTGACCCGTACGTAGGTACGCAAGTGCAAACAGACAACGCTCGCTAAGCTCATGGGTGATTCAAACCTTTTGCTAACCATTTATTGTTCGAGTTCTAAGTTAGAACTCGAACACCAGGGTTCGAGGAGGGTTCGAATCTTTCACGAACTAGTTCTGACAACCCTAGTTCTAATGGCTCAGTGATTTCTTTTTCTTCATAATGTGGGCCTGCTTAGAGGTACTTGTTATTACCTGTGCATGAAACAGATTTCATGCACAGGTAATAACCAATCAGACAGCAGGATTTTCTCTCTCCAGTTTATAAATGTAGATACAGTCTCCAAACAAAATAACATTATATGATGTACAGTACGCTGTATGTTCCAATGCACTCATATATGTGATATAGCATTTGTCTTTCTCTTCAGTATTACATGTACTTGTCTGTGCCTCAGTAACAATTGACTACATGTACTGGGCTGTGTGTCACTCTCAAACAAGTAATGTTCCATCCAATGCAACTGAGTGCCCGAGACATGCTGAGTACAAGACCAAAATCAGTGTGTCTGTGAGGTGAGTGTGTGTGTGTGTGTGTGGGGGGAGGGGCACACAAGTATGCAACAAGTAAATTTCAGCTAAGTCACACAGTATTCTATATCCCTTGTCACACTAACCTATTAGCAGCCATATTGGATCTGGCCAGAGTTTGTTCTTGCTGCCAACTGGAGGCCAACTTTAAGGCAATTGCTCGCAAACCCATCATGGCTGGAGAACACAGTGCAGTCAGAGAGTGGTGCAGGAGAGAAACACCAGAGAAACATGGGTTTCTGGCCAACCAAAAAAGATGAAAATCTTCCATTAAATTCCACAAAGTTCTGCAAAATGTGCAGCCATGCTGCATTGTGGACATCTTGGGGAACAAAAACACTATGCCTTCCACAGCTATGCATCATATGTGATCTTTTTAGGGATTCATTAAATAATCGTTAGCCACTTCACCTCCTAATTAGTCAATTAATTACATTATAATTACACAGCAGTAATTACAGTTTGGAGAGGCAATCTACAGACAGATGTGGCTGGCTAATAATCCGTAATTCTGTTCCCTGGGCTTCCTTGGCAGCTGTCTTGATTCCCTTGGCGGTCCTGAAGGTCCCCTGAGCCAATCCTGTGCCTGCATCGCATTAAATATAGCTATTGCTTACATCATTTAAAAGGCATCATTGTATGTTATTAAATAACCCTGGATGTCTCCAGCAAGACTTTAAAAAAACACAGCATACACAAGTAAGCCTGTATTTTACATATTTTCTATGCTTCTCTACTGTATTTTCTTTAAAGTTCCGAACTTTAATATAGAAAACAGGATCACTATCCTCGACTTCATCTGCTCTGGCTACTTGATTACACCTGACATCACAGTACTCTGCTTATGATGTCATAATCCTGTCCACAGTAACAAACAGTGATGTCACAGGCAGAGGACTGCGATGCCCAGTACAGATAAGCAGCCAGAACAGATGAAGTCTATTGGATAAAGATCCTGTTTTATATGTTTGTATGTCTAATTATGTGAGTCGCTTGATGAATAAGAATGTTATCTTGTGCTGCTTGGACGAGAGGACTGTGAAGCTGAGCCATGGTTGTGCAGCCCAAACGGCATGCGATAATGTTTTTATTCTTCATACAAGTGGACATATACTGTACATATTTTATTAATCACTGTGAAATTATTTTGATGACAAAAAGTTCAGAAAACATATGGTAATATTAATATATTTAAACTGAGTTCAGTTTGTTTCCCTCTCACTGCATACACTCCAGTGGTACAGTCTCAAAAGCAAACAAGATAATTTCTGATGAAATACACTCGCTGGCACTTCTCAGGGACTGTGCTTACGGTTTACCAAAACATAACTTCAGTTAGTAATTAAAACATTTTAAACATTTTTTATACATCAGAGTCACATTTTAAAGAAAATGCTACCACAAAACTGAAGTATGAAAGCTGAGGGAGACACTGAGAATGCCAGCTGTGACAGATGCTAAAGCTGCAAGGGAGCTCAACTGGACTGCGAATAAGAGGTACGGCTGTTCTGTGCTCTGATTAACCAAAAGTGTGATAGTGATTTATAATCAGGTTAATACACAAAGGGTTTAAGAAAATAGGTGAAGCTATTGTAGGTTCAGAAAATATATGAAATACAAGCTAAAATGTATCCAAAAGTGAGATGTGTGTTTTAAATAGAAATGTAGAATTTAACAGTGGAAGGAGACTAAAGATCCATCAAGTCTGTTTTTCCTATACTACCTTACCTCCGCTGACCTACTGTGCTGGTGAACTGTTACTCTCCCAACCCTCAAACCCATGTGATCCCCCCCCCCGGGGATTTTGAGTCCTCTTTCCCTATCCCAAACACGATTAAACCTGTTTATGACAGCTACCCCCACCGCTTCATCTGGCAGTCTGTTCCATGGTTCTACCACCCTCAGTGAAGTTGAACTTCCTCACATTTCTCCTGAACTTACTCCCAGCAGCCTTCAACCATGCCCCCTAGTAACTGCATCCCTATTCCTTACATGCCCTCACAATTCTCTTTTCTTATACCCCTGAGAAACGTATATGTTTTAATTATGTCCCCTGCTCCTGTTTGACCTCCAACGAGAACATATTTAGGGCTTCCAGCCTATCCTCATAGGATCTGCCCTGCTGGCCCAGGATCATCTTGGTGGCACTTTTCTGTACCAGCTCTAGTCTGCCAGTGTCTTTCTTCAGGTGAGCACTCCAGAAATGGATGCAGTACTCCAGGTGGGGCATCACCAGAGATCTGTTCAGTGGCAGAATCACCTCGCTTCTCCTCCTACTGTAAAAGCCCCTTCCTATACACTCCAGCATCCTTGATGCCCTGCTGTATGCCTTGTTGCAGTGACTCATTTGCTTGAAGGAATTCCTGATGATGACTCCAAGATCCCACTCCTCTGTCAAAGTGGCCAGTCTCACCCCTCCCATCCAGTACTTCATGCATGGATTCATCTTGCTAAGTGCATTTCTTGGCATTGAATCACAACTGTCAGACCTCAGACTCTTTCTCTAGCCTCTCTAGGTCCTTCTGGAGCTCCTACCCTCTTCCTCATGATCTGCTGTGCTGTATAGCTTTATGCCATCAGCAAAGAGACACAACTTTCCCCAGATATCATCGACTATGTCACTTCTGAACATATTAAATAGGACAGATGCCGGGACTGATCCCTGCGGCACTCTGCTCATGACCTTCCTGTCCCCTGATTTAACCCCGATCCCCACTAGCCACTACCCTCTATTGCCTCCCCCAAGCTAACTTCTTACCTACCTAACTAAACTCTGCTCTACTCCCAAGTCCTTCAACTTCTTCATCTGTCTTCTGTGCGGTACTTAATCAAAGGCCTTGCTGAAGTCGATGTAGAGCAAATCCACCACCTGTCCTCTGCCAATCGCCTTGGTGACTCAATCAAAAAACAGTATCAGGTTGGTCTGGCAAGACCTACCTCCCTTACACAAACCCATGCTACTTGTTGTCCTGCAGTGTATTGTCCTCTAAGTAGGCCACCAAGTTTTCCTTAACAGTGGTTACCATTAGTTTGACTACTATGGAGGTAAGGCTGACAGGACTGTAGTTGCCTGAATCCTCCCTGGCTTCCCCCCCCACACCAGTGGAGTAGTGGAGTGGTTTTACACAGCAGATCACTAATCTACAGACACCACTCCTGACTTCAGTGAGTCATTAAATAGATGAGTTAAGAATACTCCCAATTCTGTAGCCAGTTCCCCGAGCACCCATGGGTGCAAGCCATCCAGTCATGTCACCTTGTTTACCTTGAGCGCTCTAGACCCTTGTTTATTCTGTACATTTGCCTTCTTCTCATCTTCTTTCACTACCCTCACCCCCTCAGCTAGCCTAAATACCCCCCTCATTTTCCTTTCTACTATTATATACCTAAAAATTTATTTGTCCTCCACCTTTTACTCCCTCAGCAATCTGCAGCGCCGTGTCTTCCTTTGCTCTCCTGATCTCCACCCTTGCCTCTGAGTTTAGCCTAATAATCCTGCCAGGCCCCCCCCTCCGTTTCACTTGTACTCAGTGAAAGCGTTTCTTTTCACCCTCTCAGCCACCCTCACCCCTTCAAGAACTAGATTGGCCCTTTGTATTTGTTCCTTTTTGTGACCTTCCTTGTACAAGATTTGGTCACCTTCTGGGGTGCCCCCTTGATCCTACCCCACTGTTCTTCCACCCCCTTGATCTAGTCCACCCCTGCCAATCTTTTCCGGACTAGTTCTTGCACCTTCCCAAAAATCTGCATGCCTGAGGTCCATAACCACTGTCTGGGTCCAATGCCTCCCCGCTCCCTACCAGAGCGAACCACACAATGTTGTGGTCACCGGATCTCAACAGTTCCCTGAGATTCACCCCCCCAACATCTCTGAATGGGTGAGTACAAAATACTCCATGTATCAGCAAGAGTCAGTGTACTGCCTAAAATAATATATTATCTTTCAGAAGTACTGAACTATTACTTTTTTATATCCGAAGTGTTTTTTTTTCGTTTCCCTTTTGCCATTTAGAAGATTCTGTACCTTACAATACTTAGTGTGATGTGTGGAACAGTACTGTACCTGGAAAACATAAAAACCCCAAACTGTGCACTTGCCAAACAGGTCCAGGTTATTTTATTAGATCAATTCAAACATGAGCAAATAGGGCTAGCACCCCTGCTTTCTCACATTTGAATGGTTGTCATAAAATAACTTGGACCTGCATGGTGAATCCAGTTTTTTTTGGTCTAGTTCCAGCTGTACTACATAGAAACACAAAAACATAGAAATTGATGTCAGATAAGGACCGCTAGGCCCATCTAGTCTGCCCATTTTCCCTGCCTACTGTAAAAGCCGCAGAGCCTACTTGATCTCCAGTTTTACCTCCTTTTTCCTATTGCTAGGGTTCCCCTATGCATGTCCCATGCATGTTTGAATTACCCCACTGTGTTTGCCCCCACCACCTCTGCTGGGAGTCTATTCCATGCATCCACTGCCCTTTCCTTGAAGAAATATTTCCTCACGCTACCCATTAATCTACCCCCTTCCAACCTCATGTCATGCCCCCTGGTTCCTGAACATCTCCTTTTCTGAAAGATGCTACACTTTGGTACCCTATTTATGCCTTTTAAATATCTGTAGGTTTCTGTCCTATCTCCACTGTCTCCTCTCCTCCAGGGTATACATATTGCGGTCTCCCAGTCTCTCCTCATATGACTTTGAGTGCAGGACCTGCACCATCTTTGTTACTCTTCTCTGAACTGCCTTCACCCTGTCTATGTCCTTATGGAGATGTGGACTCCAGAACTGGACACAGTATTCTAAATGAGGCCTCACCAATGATCTGTACAGTGGCATCACCACCTACTTTTTTTTGCTGGTGATACCTCTCCCCTGTGCACCCCAGCATCCCACTGGCTCTCCCCACAGCCTTGTCACATTGTTTGGTCACCTTTAGGTCATCAGATATGATTACCCCCAAATCCCTTTCCTGTTTGGTGACTATCAATATCTTCCCCCTCCCCATCATGTAATCCTCCCTTGGGTTCTTACACCCCAAATGCATGATTTTGCAATTTTTCACATTGGATTGCAGCTGCCACACTCTAGACCATTTCTCCAGTTTACCTAGGTCCCTCCTCATTTTTTCCACCCCTCCCGGCGTGTCCACCCTGTTGCAGATCTTAGTTTCATCTGCAAAGAGACACACCGTCCCTTCCAGTCTCTCCACAATGTCACTTATGAAGACATTAAACAAGATTGGCCCCAGGACTGATTCCTGTGACACCATGCTGGTCACCCTCCTTTCCTCAGATTGAGCTCCATTTACCATGACCCTCTGTCTTCTATCACTCAACCAGTTACTAACCCAGTTTACCACCTTGTGACCCACTCCCAGGTTGCCCAGCTTGTTCACCAGTCTTCTATGTAAAATGGAATCAAAGGCCTTACTGAAATCCAGCTAGGCTACATCCACTGCTCCCCCCTGATCCAGGGCCCTAGTCACCCAGTCAAAGAAATCAATTAGATTTGATTGACATGAACCATGTGAATCCATGCTGTCTTGGATCCTGTGCTCTGCTGGATTCAAGGCATTCCACAATCCTTTCTTTAAGTAGTGTTTCCATAATTTCCCCACTATTGAGGTGAGACTGACTAATCTATAGTTTCCAGCCTCCTTCCTACTCCAGTT
This sequence comes from Neoceratodus forsteri, assembly GCA_016271365.2. Classification (NCBI taxonomy): domain Eukaryota; kingdom Metazoa; phylum Chordata; order Ceratodontiformes; family Ceratodontidae; genus Neoceratodus; species Neoceratodus forsteri. The sequence continues at coordinate 223,157,581 of CM028136.1, read as the reverse complement.
TTGTGAAGAGGGACTACATCTGCCCTCCTTCAGTCCTCTGAAACCACACATGTATCGAGTGATTCATTGAGCAGGGCTGCCAGTGGTGCTGCCAGCACCTCCTGTAGTTCCCTTAATATTTCAGGATGTATTACATCTAGGATGTTGCACGTTTGGGGGCATATGGTGTGCAGTCTCCTTGCCTTGCCTATGGACTGTACCTGGAGGCTGACACAGCTGATTCTATTCCTCCTCATACATCATCAGTATTTTGACCTCATTGTCTGTGACATCACAACTGACCCAGAAGAGCCAATCACCTGCTGGAAGATCAGTCAATTATGATGTCACAATAACTGAGGTCACAATGCTGATGAGGGGCCGGCCCAGTGGCAATGAGGGTTGAAGCACTAGATGCCACCTCGTGCCACACCGGCGACCCGAGTTTGGGAACAAGCTCGAGTTGTCGGGGGTCGGAAGGGGAGACCTAGGATCGAGCATCTGTAGGACCGCTCTCCTAGTACTGGGGAGGGTTAGGGGCACCACTGCTGCACTGGCAACCCCTGGCAGAGGCTAGGGCTTCTGCCGTGCATGGTAGCAGAGGCATGGGGATTGGAGCACCGGCAGATGTCCTCCAGGTGCATGCAGGAGTGCACGCATCCTGGGTGGGACGTCATTGCACGTCCGTGCTCCGGAGTGAAAATGAAAAAAAAATCCTCTGCATTCAGGTGGAGCAATGGCAAACTGAAGCAGGTCGACCCACCACACGTCCAGAATTGGCAGACTCTCTGGTTCTCCCTGGGGTCTGGGGGGTCTCTCCATGGGGCCAGGAGAGCCCCAGACCTCACTTACCTGATACAGCTCTGGAGCAGTTGGTTCAGGTGGGTGGTTGAGTGATACGTCTGCGGATGGGACCCTGAGAGATGCCCTGAAGGTAGGGTGAATAAATAAAGCATACAACTCCCCCCCCCCAAAAAAAAAAAAAAAAAAAAAACAATGCTGATGAGGAGTGAAGAGAACCAGATTTATAAATATCAGCATCTGGGTACAGAAAAGTGCTGTTCTTTCCATCTCACCAATACTACCAGGTAGAAAATCTTCTAATGACCAAATGAAAAAAATAATAATAAAAAGTAACAACTATTTTTAAAAATGAGTAACATTTTCTGACTGCTGTTGTTTGGTGCTACTAATTCTTTAAGACCAGTGTCATAATTTCATACTTGACATGTGACATCATTTCCTACTCAACCAATCAGAAACAAGAAACAGCAGTCAGAAAGTCACGGGTAAATGGCTGCTGATTCTCAAGTCTTTTTGCAGAAGAATGCATGATGTGCTGCAAGTATTGGTAAATGCAGTGCAGTATGTGTAGTGATGCAAGGTAAGGCCACACTACCCATAAAGTTTTCCTTTCTAGCATATCAACAATCACCTGAAATGCCTTTAGTCTCTTCTACCACACACCCTTCCACCTTTTACACTTTGGTCTCCATTATTTTTAATGTTTACATTTGAAATTACTTGTAGGCAGTACAAGAGACAACTATGGCTCTCTTTATCCCTAGTCCATCCAGATGCAGCCAAACCAATCTTGTTTTGACCTGTAGGTGTATATGTGAAGTGTGACTGGGTTAGCTACAACTCAACAAAAAGGTTGCAGGCTTACTTGTGTGCTGCCCCCCCAACCCACACACTTTGATTAAATGTAAATCAAACAATGTAAAAAAAACAACTAAATAAGTTATTATGAACGGAGGGACTTTTTCTGTATACGTTGAGCAGTTAATATAGAAAAAAAAGTTTGTTTTTGCATTTTTGAAAAGTGCTGATGTCTCAGAAAAAACACGTCAGAACACCATCTGGAGCATGACAAGCTGAAAATAGCAGACGACAGTCCATTACTGAAAGGTCAGAACATGTGCAGATCCCTTGTCTGTTTGGGTCTGGATTTTTTGGCTACTGCTCATTCAATACATCATTACTGTCACTCATTTGTTTTTGCCTTTTTATTGTGAACTGTCCTATTTCTTTATTGTTAGTGCTGTGGAAAACCTTATCTTGAATTACCCTACTGGTTTTTTGTTGTTCATCCTTGTATTGATTGTTGTATGTAATTAAACCCGGGTCACCCCTGAAAAAGGGACTTCTAGTCTCAGCAGGCCCACCCGGTCTACAAAATTCAAAATAAATAAATAATTCTGTGCAAACCTGTGTTTTTGTAGGTTTGCATGGCCCAGGTTACCTTCCAAAACTTTAAATCATGGAAGCACAGTATCACCATGCTTAAGAGCTGTAGCCACATCTTTCTTCGGAGACAGGTGCAACAAGTAGCCAGAACTGATGTAGAGTAGAAACAGTACAGTTACATAAGAACTTACTGTAACAGTAGATCTTTGAGAGGAGCTCTTGCAGCAGGCAATACTGGTAGGACTGAAGCCACCAGGTGCCAAGACCACATGGAAAACATCTAGCTAGCAGTCTATCATGTGGAATCACCCCTGCGGACGTTGGCATGTTGATGTCTGCCTATCCTATAAAGGGGGTGGTCCCCCAGACCTACCTCAGTTCTCCCACCAGAGACCCAGCACAAAAAGGTGAAAATGGAGAACTGAGGTGGTTCCTCAGAGCCAAGGAAAAGGAGAAGCAGCTATCAGGGGGAAGGAGGGAGGGAAAGCAGTGCCTGCTGCAAGAGCTTCTCTCGAAGATCTGCTGTTATGGTAAGTTCTTACATAACTGTACTATCTTACTTTGAGGGGACTGTTGCAGCAGGCAACACAGGTAGGACTGAGTCCCAAGCAGTATCAGTACTATGCCCAAAGGGTAGTCGGGAGGAGGCAGAAGATATAATCAGAAAAATTTAGGAAAGTTGGCCCTGAAGGACAGTGAGTCCAAAATTGGCCCTGCATCTGAAAACAATGTCCAAACTATAGTGTCAGACAAAAGCGTGAACAGAACTCCAATTGGCAGCTGCACAGATCTCCGTAGCAGACACATTCCTGAAACAGGCAGTAGAGATGGCCATACCTCTGGTGGAGTGACCCTTGACTGCCTCAGGCAAGGGTTTGTTGTACTTACGGTAACAGTAAACAATACAATTTGCCAACCATTTCGACAATGTTTTGAAATAGGTGCCCCTTCTCTTTTTGGGGCAAATGAAACAAACAACTGATCAGTCTTTTTAACCAGTTGGGTGTGATTTGTGTAATAGCGGAGCATCCTATGAATGTCCAAAGTATGCAGTAAGGCCTCTCCCAGATTAGAATACTCAGGGAAATAAACAGGCAGGTGGATGGACTGGTTTACAGTGAACTCGGACATCATTTTAGGCAAAAACGTAGGATCAGTACGTAAAGACACCCTGCCTTTGTGAAAAACTAGGTAAGGCTCTTTGCACATCAGAGCCTGAAGCTTGTAAATCCTCCAAGCAGAAGTAACAGCAACTAAAAACAATGCTTTCCATGACAGAAAGTGTAGCTCACAACACTCGGCCATCTCAAAGGGAGGCAGAGTGAGCTTTTCTAACATGAAGAAAGGGTCCCATGAAGGGACGGGGTCCCGAATGGGAGGTTTCAAATGTAGGATACCAGCATGAAAGTGCGGGATACCTCCAACTGGGCAACAGCTTTGCCCTCAATAGGTACATGGCATGCAGAGATGGCAGAAAAGTACTGCAGGCCGGAGTCTGAAAGGGATAGGAAATACTCTCAAATCAGATTTACTGGACAGGTGATGGGATCCAGGTGGCAAGCAGCGGCCCAGAGGGAGAAGTGCTTTCACTTCATGGCATAGGTGGCTCTAGTGGAAGGTATTATAGCAGCCACCAGGACATCAGTGACCTTGGAAGAAACCCCAAAGCAGGCGATAGCTAAGTCTGCAGGAGTCGTGCATGTAGATGCAGAGACTTGAGGTCAGGTTTGGCCACGGTGTCCTTCTCCTGGTAGAGCAAGCCAGTGCACAGGGACAGGGGTACTGGAGGTTCCACTGTCAGCTGCTGCAATGGGGAAACCAAATCTGATGCAGCTAATAGGGGCTATGAGGATCATCTCTGCCCCCTCTGACTGCAGCTTGAGGAGAACTGCAGAAGTGGGAAGGGAGGGAAGGCATATAGAAACCTCTCTTTCCAGGAGAGGCACAACACATTGTGCCAGAAAACTCCAGGCCCTGGATTGAGTGAGCAAAAATGCGGCAGTTTTGTGTTGAGTAGGGACGCAAAAGGGTCCAACTCTGGACGGCCCCATCAGTCAAAAAGATCTTCGACCACTGAGGGCAGGAGTTCCCACTTGTGAGACCATGACCTGGACTGGCTTAGACTGTCAGCCAGGGCATTTTGGTCACCTTGAACATGGACAGCTGAGAGCTCCCAGATTGTGCTTAATAGACCAGTACCAGACTCTCACAAAGAGGGTAAGAATGAGTGCCCCGCTGCTTGTAGATGTGTTATACTACAGACATGTTGTCTGTCCGTACCAGTAGCAGGTCGGGAAGAATGTAGGTCTGGAAGGCCTGCAGAGCATAAAGAACTGCCCACATCTCTAGTACATTGATGTGGAGATGCTGCTCTGACTTGGACCAGATCCCCTGGATTTGGTGGTCGACTAGGTGAGCACCTCAGCCCAGCCCAGACCAGAAGCATCCATAGTGAGAATTTGCTGAGGGGACACAGCCCAGAAGGGAACCCCTCACAAGAGATTCATGGGTTTCTGCCACCACTCTAAAGTTCTTCTTACCGGGTCAGAAACCATCACCAGCTGGTCCAGATGGTCAGTGCATTGGTCTCATTGGAACCAAAGAGTCCATTGTGGAACTCTCATATTCAGATGGGCCAGGGGAACTGTGGCTATAGCTGCCACCATGTGCCTCAACAGTTGAATAAATGCTCTAGCTGGTATCTGATGACTGGAGGAGACTAGCTGTGGCTGCACTATCAGACACTCTGCTCTGTCCATCAGCAGAAAGGCTGTGCCCTAGGATGAGTCCAGAACTGCCCAATGTACTGGAAGCATTGGTGCAGGGAGAGGCAAGACTTTGGTAGGTTTATAGTGATCCCAAGGGCCTGGAAAAGTCGAAAGGTGCATTCCAGGGTCTGCAGCAAAAGGTCCCTGGAGGGGACTGTTAGCAGCCAATCATCCAGGTAAGGGAAGACGTGAAAATCCTGTCTCCTCAGAGCTGCAGTCACCACAGCTAGGCACTTGGTAAAGACCCATGGTGCCAAGAAAAGGCCAAAGGGGAGGGTCCTGAACTGAAAGTGATCCCCTGGAAGCAGAAGCGGAGAAAGCAGTGGTGGTCCTAGAAATCCAGGATATGAAGATAGGCATCCTGCATATCCAGGGAATAGAGCTAATCCCCCTGATGAAGGAGGGGCAGCAGTCCCTGGGGTAACCATCCTGAACCACTTGTACTCTACGTTGAGGTTCAGCTGGCTGAGATCCTGGATTGACCGCAGATCCGCTGTTTTCTTGGGGACGAGGAAAAAATGGGAGTAGAACCTCTTTCCTCTTTGAGCCGGGGGGGGGGGGACAGGTTCTATGGCCTTTTTGTGTAGGAGAGCCTGAATATCTTCCTGAATAAGGCAAATGTGAGCCTGAGGGTAATGGGAGAGTGAGGGAGGGCTTTCTGAAGGAATCTCCAGAAATCCGAGGGTGTGACCCCGCTTGATAATCTGCTGCACCCAGTGATCTGAGGTCACTGTGCACCACCTAAAGAGGTATAGGGAGAATTGACCCTGATCACCGCCCCCAAGGCTTCTGCTGGGGGGAGGGTCAGGCAAGGAGTCAGGCAGTGGATCCAGGGGTAGGCAGAGTGGCTGTGGGCTCTCTGGGGACCCAAAGAATATTTAATAGTTCACTAGAGTCAGGCATGGTACCACAGGACTGGAGAACAGCACATATAGCGCCCCTCCACAAAAGCGGCCCTAAGGATGACCCAGGGAATTATAGACCAATCAGCCTGATCTCCATTGTGGGCAAGCTCAGAGAGACCATACTAAAGGAAAGATTGGTGGAATATCTAAAGAAGCATGGTCTCCAGGATGCGAGGCAGCATGGGTTTATGGGGGGAGGGGGGAGATTGTGTCAAACTAATCTGATTGAATTCTTTGACTGTGTCACTAAAACAGTAGACAGGGGCCAAGCAGTAGACATCCTCTATCTTAATTTCAGGAAGACCTTTGACTCTGTGCCCCACAAAAGGTTGATCAGGAAGTTGGTGGATCTTGGGGTTGGGGAAAAGATGGCCTGATGGGTGGAAATCTAGCTGAGGGACAGAACCCAGTGGGTGGTAGTGGGGGGAGAGTTATCTGGTACCAGAGAGGTAACCAGTGGGGTCCCACAGGGCTCTGTGCTGGGGCCAGTGTTCTTCAATGTCTTCATCAATGACATTGGGGATGGCATTAAGGGCAAAATGTGCCTATTCATGGATGACACCAAGCTCTGCGGGAGAATGGACACAGCTGAAGGGATACAGGACCTACAGGAAAATCTGGAAAAGCTGGGGAGTGGGTCCAGGATCTGGCAGCTTGGCTTCAATGCCAAGAAATGCAAAGTTATGCATATTAGAGCCAAGAATCCCAGGACAGTGTACTAACTGAGTGGAGTCAGAGTATCTGCATCAGAGGAGGAGAAGAACTTGGGAGTGATGATCACTAGTAACCTGAAGCACTCTACGCAGTGCAAGAAAGCAGCAGCAAAGGCAAACAAGATGCTGGGATGCATATCTAGGGGGATCAGTAGTAGGAGAGAGGAGGTTCTACTGCCCTTGTACAGGTCCTGGTAAGGCCGCATTTAGAGTATGGAGATCAGTACTGGTGCCCACACCTCAAAAAGGACATTAACCTGCTGGAGAAGGTCCAGAGGAGGGCTACAAAGATCATAGTGGGTCAGCAGGGTAAGGCATATGAGGAGAGGTTGAGTGCACTGAACATGTGCTCCCTGGAAGACAGGAGGGAGAGAGGGGACATGATTGGGACCTTCAGGTACTTGAAAGGGATAAATAAGGTTGATAAGGATAGTCTCTTTAAGCTGCATGGCAACCATAACACGAGGGGCAGAGTCTTAAGCTGGAGGGTGGGATGTTTAGAAGGGAAGTCAGGAAGCACTTTTTCACAGAGAGGGTGGTGGACACTTGGAATGCACTGCTGGAAGAGGTAATCTCTTTGAAGACAGTGGGCAGCTTTAAGAGAGGCTGGGATAGTCATGGGGGAAGTAAGGATCATGGGTAGGGAGGATGGGAGGAGTGGGGAGGGAGGGCAGGGACATTAGCTTAAGCTGTGGACCTTGCAATACGAGCAGACTTGATAGACCAAATGGCCTTCTTCTGCTGGCTTCTTCATATGTTTGCCTGTTTGTATGTAAGGAGCAGCTGCTCCTGCTGAAGGGGTGTTTGCCTTGTGCTTAAAGGGTCTTTTCAGCTGATGGCCCTTGGGGGGCTTACGAGAGGACTGACAAAAGGACTGATGTTGAGAAGACTGAGGTTGGGATTGGTAGAGAAAAAGCACCAACCTTAAGGCCTTACCTGATTCTTGGAGATAATATCCTGGGCATTTCCCCCAAACAAGACAGAACTCCAAAAGGGGCATCCATGATTTTGGTCTGAACATCAGGCACAAAGCCAGACACCCTAAGCCATGAATAGCTGTGAAGGCAGATCCCTGCTGCCACCCCATGCCCACAGTCATCAACAGTGTCCTAAGCACCCTGAGAATGTGGTTGCCCACATCCAACTCAGATTTATGGAGTTGGGCCAACTGTGTCTTAGCAGAGTCCTCAGGGAGGGTTTGGACCAGATCCCTCACCTGATCCCAGAGAGCATTCTGGTACTGCAACATATGGGCCAGGTAGTTAAGTGCCTGAATGGTCAGAGTGGCCAAATCAAACATCCTTTTGCCCAGCTGGTTTAGCTGGTGGGACTCCTTGTCAGGGGGGTGAATACGGAGATGTTTAGATTTCTTAGTGCAGTCATGGGCAGCTTTCATGACCACTGAGTCTGCTGTGGAGTGCTCAACAAAGAAAGGCTTGCCCACTAGTGCATGATAAAGGAGATCCACCTTCTTGGCCAAAGCTGGAGTTGAAGAAGAGTGGTGCCACACCGCCTTAGAAACATCATCATAAGATTTAATAAGAGGAGGCACCACCAAAGGGAGGATCTCCTTTTTCCAGCGATATATAGCCAGATGGCGGTGTTCCAGGTTAAGCTCCTTAGCTTCCCACCCCATGAGGGACTGGATATGGCACATCACATCAAGGAAAGAGGGATCATCCTGGGAAGACTTCGAGGTCTCTTTAGGAAGCTTCTGACCACCAGAGGAGCCCCTCAAGTCCTCTGATAACTCAGAGGAAGAGTCATCCCCTGACTGATCACTGTCAGAGACCGATGTTTGAGGTTGATGTTCTTCCAAACACTGGTCAGAGCTCCCCGTGCATCCTCCAGCAGCCCCGGTGGTACAGGGGTCGTTAGGTCCTGACTGGTCTGTGTCCTGAGGAGGGGGATCCCAGGGAGTATGAGTAGGAGAGGTTCGTCTGGGAGCATCCTTGTTCTGTATGAAGGACCACGAGGCAGTAAACAAGGCATTATAATCCACTGGTGGGGGAGTAATGTAAGGTGGATAGGGTTAATGAGGAAGAGGGTACAGGTACATAAGTGGAGGGGCTGGCATAGGTTACCTCGGTGTAGGTCCACCAGGCACTGGCTGAGGATCCCTAGGAGGACCAGCAGGCATTGGCTGTGGTGCAGGCTGAGGCGCTGGCATAGTTGGAGCCGGCATGAAAGGCAAAGGCTTGTGTTTGTCTCACAAAGTAGCCAACACTGGCCCAAAAGGCGAGGCTGGTGCCTGCAGGGGAGAATTCCCCTGATGTAGGGACAGAGGCATCGCCTGCATGGAAGAAGAAGAATAGGCGAGTACTTTCTCTGGGCGATGCCTGGAAGGTCTAGTGCCAGCCCCAGAGTCAGAGACCAATGAAGACAATGCCTTGCCCAGGGGGAAGGGCCCACCACCGGAGGTTCCAACCCCAGTCGAGCTGCCTGGCTGAGGACCCATGGGAGCTAAGGGCCTGAGCATCAGAGGCTGGGAGGCAGGGGACGAAGTCCGTTGCCTGAAATGGAGATGACGGAGGGTGGCTGCATCACTGGTAGCCCAGAGGGAGTAAGGGCTGCCAAGGAAGGAGGGGTAGACGCCCCACAGGAAAAAGACCCAGAGGTGGAAGCCGGTCTATGTGGCAACCATGAGTGAGAGGTTGACCAAGGATGGTCCCGGTGCTTGTCCCAGTGCTTATGCTTCCCACTTGACTTCTTCTTCTTCTGGGAAGAAGAAGGAGAAGATGCCCTGAAAGACTGAGTCGGGGAAGTAGAAGCGCTCTTGGCCTGAAGATCCTTCTCAATTGTGGCTATTTTCTGCTTCAGCAGGTAGCTTTCAAGAGTCTTCAAGCAGCATCTCCATGTGGTCTGGCTGAAGTCCAGGCAGTGCTGGCAGGCCTTGCTGTCATGGTTGGGCCTAAGCAGACCAGGTAGGAAGAGTGACCATCTTTGGCAGGTATCTGCGTGCTGTAGGTGCACTTTGTTGGCTGATTGGAAGATGATGCTGGAGAAGGAGACATAAACGAGAAGGAGATCCCATGGGAGCTAAGGGCCTGAGTGTCAGGGGCTGGGAGACAGGGGACGAAGTCCGCTACCTGAAATGGAGATAAGGGAGGGTGGCTGCATCACTGGTAGCCCAGAGGGAGTAAGGGCTGCCAAGAAAGGAGTCTATGACCCTTTCTGTAAGGAAGTACTTCCTGAGGTTGCCTTTAAACCTGCCTCCCACCAGATGCAAGTTGTGCACCCTTGTATGCGCATCCCTGTTTTGCTGGAACAGCTCACACACAAAGGGTAACCCTAGAAGGCATACTCCAAGTATGGTCCAGCCCCTAAATTGTTTCTTTATTACTGCCTCCTCCTCCCCAAGTTATTTATATAAAATAATAAGAATCATAATGTTGCACTGTACCACTGTATTGGGGTTTTATCACTGCTGCTGCCTCCTTCAGTATATTGTTTCTTCATTGCTGATGTCTCCTCCTGAAGTTCTTTATTTAAAGAGCAGCTGATGCCTTCAGGACAACTTTAACAAAACATAATATTCAGATTCAGTTCAGCTTGAACTTCACATTAGTTCTGTATTTTTCCTCCCAATTATTTAATACTGAAGTCATTTGCATGAAAACAGAATAGTTGCTTCTGAAGAGTTAATCCACTCCCATTTGTTATTCCCTACCTAAGGTCATAATGCACTGCTTGTGACATCACAGCTACTCCCATGGAAACAGATTGTGATGTCACAACAGAGGATTATGACTTCAAGTAGGGAGTAAGCTATAAAGGCAGATGAGCTCTAAGGAAACTCTAGGGGACAAAGAAGATATAGTAATGCAGATTTACTTAGTAATAAATAATGGGGAGGAGAAATGTATAGAATATACTGTATCTGGAATGCAGACAGAATTGTGCCAAATTATTTTTTTTTCCAGTTTTCTTTGAGGTGTCAGTAGCTCTTTAAAATAATAATGACCATAATAATGTTAAACTATACCACTGTACTGGGGTTTTATCACTGCTGCTGCCTCCTCCCCAAGTTTATTTAAAATAATCATAATAATGTTGAGCTGTACCACTATTTTGGGTTTTATCACTGCTTTCTCCTCCCTAAGTTCTTTATTTACATTCATAATATGAATAATGTTGAGCTGTACTGCTATATTGGGTCGTTTTCACTGCTGCAACCTCCCCTAGTTTGTTATGTATTATAAATTATAATTTATAATAATAATGTTAAGTTGTACCACTCTATTGTGTTTTTATTACTGCTACCGCCTTCCTGTGTTCTTTATTTTTTTAAATAAATATTTTTGAGATATACCACTTTATTGGGTTTTTGCCACTGCAGCTTTCTCTCTGAGTTCTCAGAGAGAGGCAAGGCTCCACGGCCCACCACAGAGATTGCTGGTGCTGCAGGAACAGTGGCAGCCCTCTCTGATTAGAGACGTTCTGCCGTCAGCAGCACTGCCTGACCCCAGCCACCCACTCCACAGGTTTGTAGGCTCACTCTGAAATCTGGGTTGGCTATATGGTAGCCCAAGACGCTACAAGTGGGCAATGGAGAAGCCCACTCATTTTTTTATGTTTGCTTGCATGCATGTGCAAGAAACATAGTGCCATCATCCGAGTTTTCAGAGGTGTGGCAGCCATCTTCCAATTCAGCCAGTATGTTTGCAGGTGCGGCCGCAGTTCTCCAATGAACGCTGCAGCTGCCTATGACAGCAGTTGCAAATGCAGTGCCGTACAGTTGAAAGGGAGAGCTCCGATTCAGTGAGCAGCGCTCCCCCCCCGCATGCATGCATGCATGCATGCGTATTGCATGCTCATACGCTTCTCCCTCCCACGCACATACTGTATGGCCGACATGGGTGCCCAATCCCCCGTCGGCTCCACGTCCCCTCCCCCAAAGCTTTCCAGGTGCCACGCTGGGAGCCCACCCCAGCTTTGCAAAAATTGATATGGGCCGATGGGGTGCCCAATCTCCGTCAGCTCCAGGCCCCCAAACAGTTTTCAGCTGCCACGCTGGGAGCCCACCCCAGCGTGGCAAACATCCGCGCCGCCTTCCAAAAAAAAAAAACCTGTAAACAGAAACACGCCTCGGTGATCTCCTGCCCACCCAAGCCCACCCACTGCGCACCCTACCTCCCACACTCCCCTCACCCCATACTTACCTCCAGAGCGTGGTGTGACAATCTTCATGGACCAGGAGTATGTCTGCACTCTTCAAAGCCAACCGTGAACTGAGGAAATGCCGGTAAGCTGTATAATGCAATAAATAGGTTTTTTTTTTTAAACTTTAATGCATATCTCAGGCATTTTTTGGAATTTTGGCACCAAATTTTCAACATGGGGCTTTTGGGACTCTTCCTCATTAATTCTTGAACTGTCGTGGCGTTCATCGGGCCCAAAGGATGATTTCGCAGTCACTGCGCTAAATCACCTTTTGGGACCAGTTAACTAAATGACAGTTCCAGTGTTCATAAGGTGGGCTCTCAAAAAGCCTATGTTGCAAATTTGGTGAAAAAATTCATAAAAATGACTGTTTTACGAGCATGCGTTGTGCAGTTCCTATGCACGCCATAAGTTCGGAATTTTACTATTTGCATTCTGATTAACATTGCTTATTTTACACACCTCCTTATGAGCAGTGCAGCTGTCATTTTTCACATCTCGCCTGAAATGTGTTTCTCGCATGTAGTGCACAATGGCGCAGTCGGTGTGCGAAATCAATGTATGGGACACATTAAGAAAATCACAGTGACACTGTTCATGAGCAGAGGTCTTAAAATGGCTATGTTGAAAATTTGGTGACAAAAGTCCATAAAATGACTGTGTTATGAGTGAGCATTGCGCAGTTTCCACGCACCCTCGTAAGTTCATGAATTTGTAATATTTTCAGTCCAGATTTTCACCAGTGGCATTTTTCCACACTTCCTTATGAACAGTATAGCTGTCATTTTTCACAACATGGCTGAAATGTGTTTTCACACTTTCAGCGCAGAAATGCGTGGTCACTGTGGGAAATCATTGTTCGGGACAGATAAAGAAAATCACAGTGACACTGTTCATGATCGGAGGTCCCAAAATGCCTGTGTTGACAATCTGCTGTAAAAATCCCAAAACTAATTACATTACAGGTGTGCGTTGTACAGTTTCTACGCACGCTCGTGACTTCACCAGTTTTTTTAATATTTTCACTGCAGATTTTCAACATTGCCATTTTTTACACCTCCCCATGAACAGTACAGCTGTAATTTTTCACATCCTGTTCGGAATGTGTTTTTGCACCTGTGGTGCTAAATGCCGTAGTCGCTGTGCAAAAGCAGCTGTCACAACAAACTGATATTGCCACTGTTCATGAGGTGGGGTCACAAAAAACATGTTGAAAATTTGGAGAAATATCTAATGAATGCCTGAGGCGTTAGGGTTTCTGACCATAACGCCCACCCTGTAGAGAATGACAGGCATCAGGGATGTGACTTGGGATTCTCGCCTCTAATGCTCATACCATTCCAGACCCTGCAGCCAGTGAGAGGCATCGAGGTGTGCCTTGGACTCTTCGACCCCAAAGTTCACCCCATTCTCCTATACCGCACCCATCTCACCGTGTTTCCTGATGGAATGGGGTGCGCATAAGGGCCAAAGACCCAAGGCACACCGTGACACTTGCTGGTGTCTGCAGGGTAGGGTGTGGTGAAATGGCATGGCCGTTATGCCTGACAACCCAAAGGCACACCCCAATGCCTGTCAGTCTCTGCAGGGTGATGGTGGGGTTGGCTTCAGTTCAGTACTTCACTGCCATTCCTATTATGCAGCTGTGTAACTCCTACACTACCAATGCCAATGCCAGCAAGCAAATATTCGGCATTGACAAATGCTTGTTTTAATTCACTCTTTTTGTTTTCTGGCAAAGGGACCAGTGTGGGATAGGACTATTACACTTGTAAAATTTCAGCTATTAACAAAAAAAGCAACTTAAGGAATAAAACAAAAAAACACAGTGTTGTATTACAGGTTATTGTAAATAAAACAAAAGGGTTAAATTAAATGCACTCTGAAAATACAAAAAAAGTTAGAGTTAACATCTTGACCATAAGTCTTCTAGAATATTCTGTGAAGAAAAAGGTAACAATACTTACATTTTTGTTCATAAATAATTCCTGAGATAGTTCTGGCTACGCCATGGAGCTGCAAGCTAGGCGTTGGAGCTCCCTTCGTACTAGCCATTTTAACCTACCCCTGCAGCAAAATTCCTTTCAGTTTTTATCACAATGCCTACAGGAATGGGGGGGGGGGAGAGGGAGGACAGGAGGACCCAATCCAGAGCTCAGAAGCCAAAACTAGCCAGGATAAGGTTGAATCCCAAACCCAGAGCTCAGACTGCAGCCGCAGCACCTCACCCACTAGCTCAAAGGGCCGTGACTATGCTACTGATGCTGAGGGGGACAGACTGAGTCATAATAGGTTTGAAATACTACTGAAAGAAATTATGGCATTGAGAAAATTAAATAAAAAGGAATTCAACCTTCTCAATGAAAGACTCTCCAGAGTGGAGAAACAAGTACAGGAGGCAGAAGACTGCATGGTGATCGTAAAAGATTTCACACTTCAGCTTCAATCATTGGTGAACTCTTTGTTACACTACACTGAGGCCATACAAGAAAAATGCTTGGACTTGGACAGTAGGTCCTGTAGGGGAAATCTCCATTTGAGTCGCTTGCCGGAGGGCAAAGAAACCGGAAATATGTGCGATTTCCTGGAGACGTTTTGGCCATCCCTCTCATGCTCTCCTTCAAACTTTTGCCAGCACATAGGGTCTTACTTTCGAAGCTTACAGATCCAAAGGCCCACCCACACTAGATCGTGATGACATTTTTAAGCTTTAAGTCTAAACAAGATATTTTGCAGGTTACATGGCAAAAAGGACATTCCGTATAATGGCACTACACTTTATCTGGATCAAGATTACCCACCTGAAGTCCAGTGTAGAAGACTCTAGTACGCTCCAATACTGCAAACTCCAAAGGACTAACAGGTAACATTTCAAACCCCCATCCTGCTCCCTTGCGAGCGTTCTGGGAGGAAGGGACACTACTATATCATTCACTGGAGGAAGCAGTTCTGGCTTTAAAAGGTAATGAATGGCAAGCGTAACTGACTAAGACAGATTCTTCTAAATGGTGACAGCCAGGGTAATGGAATGGACCACATTGCAACACCAAAAAATTAGAGCCACAGGGTGTTGGAGAGCACAGCTGATGATGGAGATCCAGGATCTTTTGCAGCAACTCCCAGGCACTTTAACTGCTTCTCAGTCTTGGACTCCTCCAGCTACATAACTTTTCCTACAGGGATTTATGTCTTTCCTATTTGCCCTCACTGGGACTGTCACTATGTAGACTGTAAAGTTTCTTGCATTGGTATGCTAATAGAGGAGGGGGAAGGAGAATGGGTTATGCAGGGGGCTAATTTTATATTGCTCTCTTTCTCTCTCTCTCTCCTGTGTTTGTCTGGCTTGCTATCCTCCAGCTAATTTGAAACATTGAGAGAGGGGTGCCGGTCTCCACTTGGGCTGCTTTTACAGAGCCCCGGGTTGCCGGGGTGGCAGTGGGGGGTGCTTGAGGCACCTGGCCCCACTCTCCATCAACTCTTCTTGGAGACTAGATTGGCTGGTAGCTATATGGGAGGGGTTCCAGCTGTAGAACTAATAGTGCCACACCACTGATGTGTTTGTTAGTTGTAGGGCACGAGCCCTAGCCCTGTTCTTTCACCTGTTTGCACTGGCCTTAGCAGATGGCAATAGTTTTCAGCTGTTTCCCCCATTTTAAGCACTTAGAGGATTCATAGCCTGGATTGGGAGGCTGTAGAGTAAATAACTGAGAATGGTGTAGGGATTTATAGATCCAATCCATAATTGCCACTCTGAGGCAGTGATTTTAAGGTGCTTTGGATGGTTTTTACATACTTACAGTATTCAGAGGCCAGTGTGGGTGGGGGGTCTTCAATTTTGTGGGGAATAAGTTTCTATGACGTTGTTTGCTGTTCTGGATTGTGGTGTCTTTGCATCTTTACCACCATGCTGTGAGCTCTCACTACTTTGGTGTGACTCAGGAGGTGGGCCCCCTGTAACAGGGGGAATTGTACCATTTCCTTTCCTTAGCTGGAGTCTGGGCTTAGGAGGGAGGGTACACCAGGGAGTCAAAAAGAATACAGTGCAGTATTTTCCTGGTTTGGAAGTTACAGGTTTTTTTACAGTTGCATTGTTCCAACCTGATTGACTGCACTGTTTTTTTTTGTTTTTTTTTTTAGTTAGACACCGAGGATATGCTTGTGATTTCTATACAGGTGGTTGGCAGACGTGGGGGGTTGCCTTGTGGGGCTCAGGTACCTATTCTTGGATTTCTTAAATGGTGATCATTTAAACTAAAGAAATAACCTATAATGTCAATGGCCTGGCCCATCTAACAAAACATAATAAGATGCTGACGTATTTCCGACAAACCAGGGCAGATTTTGTTATGCTGCAAGAGAAGCATCTAACAGATGCAGAGTATCTGAAGCTAAGAAAATTTGGGTCTGGGCAAGTCTACTTCTTCTCACAGAAAGCTAGGAGGAGGGATGTGGCTGTTGTGATCCTGAAGAGTACCAGCTTCGAGGTGTCTGATTCCTTCCTGGACCCAGAGGGAGGATACTTTCCAGTTAAGAGCCATTATACTAGGCATCCCCTGACGTTAGCATCTGTCTCATTTGGAATACGGTGTCCAGTTCTGGAGGCCATATTTCCATAAGGATGTACACAGGGTGGAGCCAGTTCAAAGAAGGGCAACAAAGATGGTGCATGGCCTGCACCAAAAGTCACATGAGAAGAGACTGGGAGACCTCAATAGGTATACCCTCGAGGAGAGAAGAGACAAATATCTAAAAGGTATAAATAGGGTGCAGGAGGGAAGCATATTTCTGAAAAGGAGATGTCCAGGAATGAGGGGGCATGACATGAGGTTGGAAGGGGTAGACTAAGGGGTCACGTAAGGAAGAAGTATTTCTTCACAGAAAGGGTGTTGGATGCATGGAATAGACTCTCAGCAGAGGTAGTGGGGGATTCAAGCATGTATGGGACAGGCATACAGGAACCCTAGCAAAAGGAATGAGGAAATAAAGCCAGAGATCAAGTAGGGTCTGCGGCTTTTACAGTAGGCAGGGAAAATGGGCAGACTAGATGGGCCTAGCGGTCTTTATCTGCCATCAATTTATATGTTTCTATGTCAATTTCTATGTGATATTTCTATCTATGCTCCCCTGCTGCAGACTATTTGCTCTTTCGGAAGCTTCTGTTATTGAGAGCTGAAAAGAAGAAGGGGATGATAATTTGTGGTGGGGATCTAAATCTAAAATTCAGCCTATATTTCTATAGCACCTCTCAGATCCCTAGGTGAGAACATAGGATGGCTAAGAGAGACCAACAGGTGAAAGCCGAGGGTGAGCTTTCGCCATTGAAATTGCTACTTGGAGGTGTACCATAGAGTTCAATTTTGGGACCTCTGCTATTTGCGCTATACAGTACATCAATAACATCGACTCTGGAATCAAATCATCCAACATCCACCTCTTTGCAGATGACGCAGTCCTGTATGTCGACAGGCCTACTCCAGAGAGCGCCTGTGCAGACTTTCAGTCAGACTTTAATAACCTACAATTAAACCTGTTGAATCTAAAACTACTTTCAAATGCAAAAAAAACTAAGACCATGCTTCTCTCGCTGTGTATCAATGCCTCTAATCCCTCCTTACTAGGCACTTTGCCATTAATTACCATGTTCCTTGGGGAAACTTTGGACTTTGTGGTTAAATAATTTAAGTACCCGAGGGTGTGGACTGACAATAGACTTTCTTCTCTGACCATACTGATGAGCTTTCAAAAATGCTAAAACACCTACTTACTCAGGATGCCAAAAAGAGGTTGGTCCAGACTACATTCCTTGCCCTGTTGGACTACGTTGACTTCCTCTATGGTCAAGGTCCTTCTACTGCGTGATATCCTCTTTCACAGAGCCCTACAATTTATATCGGGAGCAGCCTATACTATGCACCGTTGTTCACTCTACTCCCTGGTAGGCTGGTCTTCCCATAAGTATAAAAGGCAAAGAAATGCTGCCCTTTGGACCTACAAAGCAATCATTAAGGAGCTACCACAGTATATCTCTGACTGCCTGCCATTCTGTACCAGAGGTAGCTATGCCCTGAGAGGTTATTCCTACATTTCAAGGTCAAATCACACTTTGGTAGAGCCTCCATTAGTTAAGCACTTCCGCAACTTTGGAATAAGCTTCAAAAAACCATGAAACTAGCTATTCTAGCTAATCTAATTAAACTTACCACATTCAAAATGCTTTATGCACAATCCTTCAATGAGGCTTGCAATTGTTTCACCTGCTGTAGTACATGTTTCCTGCTCTTATCCTCTCCCTCTGGTCTTCTGACAAGACTCCTTCCTCTGTGTGCATCCTCTCCCCTTCCCCCCCTTTCCACCCCCCCTCTCTTTTCCCTACATATACTGTCTATTTATTCTTGTGATGATTACTGTGCAGTTTATATTGTACAGTTTTTGTGTTAATTGGTGACAGTTGTACTGTACCCTCACCTAACTGGTGATGCGTTTCATTTTTTTGTACCCCTTATACTGTTGTACTGGCTATATGTATTTGCCCAAGTCCATCTTGTAAATGAACATGCTCAATGGTGTTTCACTTAGTAAAATAAAGATTGATTGATTAATTGATTGATTGAAGAGAGTGAAATTCTAATGTGCGGAGCTGGGCTTTCTGAATGCCTGGCAGACTCTCTAAGGGCAGGGGAAGGGATACAGTTTCAAAAGAGGTTCATCGGGCACTGCAAAAATCTTGGACGAGCCCTATGTTTTGTTGGATCATGTGCCCCTCCACCTTCAACTACAGTTACAGTCCCTGCACAAAAATGTATCCCTGTTAAAGGACCCAGAGATCCAAAAACTGATGCCTCAGGTTACTGAGCAGGCAGCCAGGGATGATGCCATTCAAGATGCTAACCCAGTTATTTTATGGGACACTGTTAAGGTGATTCTGCAGGGCAGGTTGATTGCCTGGGCTTCTAGGAAAAAAGTTAAGGGAAGCTTAACAAAGGGAGTGGAGGTGCAGATTCAGGAGTTGGAGGCATTTCAGCAGGTTAGGCTTAACCGACAGTGGGGAAAAGAGGTTGTTAAAATGAAAAGGGAATTAAATCAGTTGTTGGATTTCATAACAGAACAAAATCTGAAACTTCTTAGACAAAGGTATTACGAGAAGGGCTCCAGAGCTCTTAAATTATTGGCCTGTCAGCTCTGGGCTCAACAGGTAAGGGTGCAAATTACTAAAATTGTCCTCCCAGATCTGGCGCATAGGGTTACAGGAACACAGAAGAGCTCAGATGGTTTTAACTCTCATTATGTTACGCTGTATGGGGAAAAACTTGGAAAACCATAACAGAAAATAAAAGATTCTCTTGCTCCACTTCACTTGCCGCAGGTTACGTATGAACAGAATGAGGCTCTGTGTGCTCCAATCTGTGCTTTGGAAATTGAGCAGGCAATTGCGTGGAGTAAGATGAGCAAATGTTGGGGGTCGGTTGTTTTTTGAGTCTGATCTTATAAACAATTTAGAGAAATAATTATCCCTGTCTTATGTCAGACTTACACAGCCTTGTCTGAGGGGATCATTTGGCACCTTCTTGGAATCAAATCATGATATCTGTTATTCTTAAGTCTGGCAAGGATCCCTCCCTCTGCCCCACCTATAGACCTATCTCCATTTCAAATGCAGACTATAAATACCTGATGTTGATACTGGTGCAGAGATTGGAAACTGTGATTCTGAAGTTGGTACATTTAGATCAGATAAGTGTTGTTATGGGCAAACAAGCACCTTATAATGTCTGTAGATGCTTCATATTACTGATCATCTTAAAGAAACACAGAAACAAGTGGCAACCATGGGTATGGATGTTGAGAAAGCATTTGATAAAGTCAACTGGAATTCGTCCCAGTGGCATTGAGGGTTGAGGCACTGGACCCAACACTTCGCACTACACCGGTGACCTGGGTTCAGGAGTGAGCCCGGGCGCTGAGGGTCGGCAGGGGAAGGAGTTTGGATCGCGCATCCAGAGGACTGCTTTCCTCTCCTGGGGAGGGATCCAGGGGTTTCCTGGTGCACTAGTGGCCCCCAGTGGAGACCGGGGTACTACTTGCTTGGGATCAAGTATAAGGGGATGAGCGTGGCAGGCGTCTATGAGGGCAGCCTGTATGCTGACACCATTGCACGTCCACACTCATGGGGGGAAGTAAAAACAAGTGATAATGCCTCCTACACTGCCAATGAGATGATGGTGGCCCCAGGGGAATCGCCCACATACCATTCGCCGGCCCAGATGTGCCCTGATCTGATCTTCTGGGCCAAACTCCATCGTCGCAGGTAAGGCACTTCACACTTAGGAGCCAACCACCAGGGGAGGGCAGAACCAGCCCCAGAGGTGATACCGGGGGTTGAGCCTGCCTGTGGTCGTCCAGGGGGAGGAGATCCTGGGAGATGCGGGGGGGGAGGTTCAGGTTGGGAGTTAGGGTGGATTCTGAGTTGGCACTCATGAAGGAAGCCTGGTGGTGTGGGAGTAAAATAGAATTAAAAAAAAAGTCAACTGAAATTATCTTTATGGGGGTCCTTGCCAGGTTTGGCTTCGCACCCTCTTTTGTGCAGAACATCTGTGCACTATACACAGCTCCCACGGCATATGTCTGTGTTAGTGGTCATCTCAGCTGGCTTTAAATTGGGAAAAGGCACTCAGCAGGGCTGTCCTCTCTCTCCAATTTTATTTGCTTTACATTGTGAGCCACTGGCTCAAAAACTCAGGCTGTCTGGAGAAGTGAAGGGTGTGGTGATGAGCAGCACTGAACATCAGATCGCTTTATATGTGGATGAAGGAATATTACTGTATATCTAACCCGCAACCATGCCTCCCTCTCACACAGGCCACATCTTTCATGGGGGAGTTATCTAAATATGTAGGGTACCATCCTCAATACTTCAAAGACTAAGGTCCTGATTTTTTAATCCCCTCCCCCCCAACATACGGCATACATTACAAATGAAGTGGTCTCCTTCTAAGCTGAAATATTTGGGAGGGGTTCCTGAGTACTGACACCAGATGCCTACTGTATGTAGGGATAATTGTGTGCCACTGATGGAGATTCTCTTGAAAGATGTGGAATGTTGGTCTCTACTCCCTCTCCGTATGTACTCAAGGATACTGTAGGATAAAATGAAATTGCTCCCTCTCTACTTGTACCTGCTCCAGGGTGTCCAGTCAGTTTCCAAGTCCTGGTTCCAACGATGCAAGCAGCAGATTAATACATTTGTGTGGGCAAATATAAGGCCTAGAGATTGTGCAGGAGTGCTGCAAGCTAAGAGGAACTGGGATGGATGGGCTCTTCCTTCTCTGGAGCAGTATTGGATGGTGGTGCAGGTTAGGGTTGCCTTTTTATGGGATCATGGCAGGTACCAATCCCAATGTAAAAAAAAAAAAAAAAAAAGGAGCTGGAGCATACCTCTCAATCTCCTGCCTCATAAATCAGGGACAAGGCTTAAAAAATCAGGCACAAAGGACCAGACTCAGGTAATCTTCAAAGCTGGTGATATCCTCTCAGGAAGCTGGTAGAATAAGTGGCTTAGTGTAAAAGGCATTTTCTAAGGAAGAACACGTCTGTAGCTTTAATGTTTGACATTATTTTGTGCTTACAACTCCCATTGTTTGGTCAGGGAAACACAATTTTTAGGAGGGACAGAGTAACATTTTGAGGCAAAATCAGGGACGGTTGAGAGGTATGAGCTGGAGGCCAGAGAAATCCCTTTTCCAGCTCTGTTGTATGATGTCTCCCTACCTCAGGAGTATGGACTCTTCCACTTGTTGGTATAGTCATTACTTTGGAGGCATGGGATTGGTGTACCAGATGAACTAGGATCAGACAGGACATACTGAAATATAAATGGCTGGGGTGGGGCACTCAATTCACCCCCAGTCAGTGGGATAGTTGGTTCAGAAGACATGCAAAGGGGTTTTGTACCCACTGGCAAATGTTAGATGGGGACACCATCAGAACATTTAAGAACTATAGGAAACTGGTTGGGAGCTGAGGGACCGATTTAGATATTTACAAATTTGGAATTTAATCAATAAGCACCTATGGACACAGGAAGGGGTCCCTCTGAATAAAATTGTGGGGCCATCTCTTTCTTCCTTGGTTTTATTCCTGAGTATTCAGGGGAATATCTCTCAACTATATGGCTTCTTGCATTTTGATAAATGGGTGGTGGTAACCTATATACCCACATATAGGAAGGGGAAGCACAAGTGTAATCCCAGTAAGACCTAGTGGTAAGCAGGGAAGGCAGCTTGTGAAACTCCAGTTAAATGGATTTCACACTGTCTCACTCTGTTCTCAGTCTCAGCTGAGACTGAGGGATGACATCATTTAGAACTGTTGCAGCTGCATAAGCCACACTGGAATGTTGCAGTTGGAGGTTAGAGTAGAATGTTGGGGAATTTGAAGTCAGTTCTGTTGTAGTCTGTAGTAGAAGAGGTGCTCTGCTGTAAGCAGGTCCTCAGAGCTCTAAGCTCTGTGAAAGAGCTATTTTTTGTTGTATAGGTGTGTGTTCTCACCTGAAGAGGAACACAAAAAAGCACATTGAAGTGGTGGAGACCGCTTTCAGTGGTTCAGGGCCCCATCCCTGCGGGGATGGGGGGAAGGAATCAGCCTGCTTCCAGGGGCAACCTCCCCAGGTCCAGCTAGGGAAAGAAGCTGCCTGATTTAAGTTTGTGCTGAGGCACCAGATGCTCTGGACGAGAGTTCTTTGAGGAGAAAACTCCTGTGGGGCACCTGCAACCAAGGGGTGAGTTCTCTCTGCTAAAGGGCCATGTATTTCCACCTGAATCAAGATGAAACTAAAAGGACTGTTACTGTGGGGTCAGGAAAAGACAGCCAAGTACAGTTTGGAAGATGTGGGGATTGGACTGCTTAACTCTGTGGGGGGTCTAGAGTAATGGACACAGCCACTTATTAAGTATGTTCAAGTTCAGCACAAACAGGATGTAAAGACAGTAGATTGAATGTGAATACATTTAAAAAAGAATCTACATAGCAAAGTGTTTTAAAGGATGAGGTGTTACAGTCAAGAGAAATGGCCGGGTATGAATTATGGGAGCAAGAGGTGGGAGACCCCCCCCCATTAGTAGTAACCAAATTCACCTCTACAGATTTGCTCTGGGACACCTGTTGCTTTCTCTTAGGTACTTGGCCAGTGCCCGAGGAAAGTACCCAGATGTGGGTTGATGAGGAAGATTCCCTTATGGAGCAGAAGTACTCATAGGTGGTTTAGGGAGCCACCAGTAAATGTTTCCATGCTGTATGGAAAGTGTCCAAGTGGCTGGCAAGAGAGCCGAGCCAGAGAAAACCCAGAGCAGCGTACAAGCTCAGGCTGTGTGCCCAGTGTGTTTCAGAGCCTGAGGGCTAAAGTGATGAGGATGTGTTCTGGTCTCCGTAAATCTGCATTACCAGGAGTGTAGCCCTGTGGGGGTCCATCTATGCTTTGTTTATTCTGTTTGAATGTGAATAAAAGCCACACTTTAAAATCCCACTTCTGGTACTGGACATTACAGTTATTGCTTCCTTTGTCCGGAGTTACTTGGGTGCCCCTGTGCAGAGTAGCCAAACCTAGCAAATGTGCCGAGTGACATATTCCACCCTGAACCCAGCCCACCAGGTAGAGCTGTCAAGATAGAAATGGCATACCTGGGTGGGGGTTACACACGTAAGACCCGAGGGGAAGTGGGAGTCAGTTTGTGAGGGCTCCTTTTATGTCCTCTCCTCATTAAGATGGCACGAGTTTGCATGGAAGGTG
This sequence comes from Neoceratodus forsteri, assembly GCA_016271365.2. NCBI lineage: Eukaryota > Metazoa > Chordata > Ceratodontiformes > Ceratodontidae > Neoceratodus > Neoceratodus forsteri. Next base: position 223,134,081 of record CM028136.1, on the reverse strand, counting down.
AGGTCTCACCCCCTTAAACTAAGTAAATGGGATACAACTAGGATCTCTGCATGTTGGAGGAATTGTGGGGAACTTTGAGCTATGAACTGTCTTATATGCTGGTCTTGTTCCCACCTCTAGGAATACTGGTGGGAGGTTTTGTAGGTAATTCAATGCGTGCTTGCCACACAGAACTACTATTTCAAAAGCTGATTCTGGGGCTTAGACCATGATGGATTTGGGGACAGGAGACTGTATATTTATTGTACATGTTGGTCGCCTTTGCAGCCATGGCCATAACATGGTGGCTTCAGCAGACTTCTCTGACTCTGCAGGATGGAAGAGAGCTTGTTCAACAAATAGCCGAGATGGAATGACTTACCTTTATGATGAGGGCTAGAATCCCAGATGATAGTAATAGAAGGACAAGGTGAGAGACACTACAGGAGGAAGGTGGTTTTGATACAGGGGAAGGGGAATCCAAGTAAGAATGCCCTTGCCTTTGGTGGGCTAGGGGCCCTGTGTCGACAGCAGTTACATAATGCCAAATGCTTGAAGTGGTTGTGGACATTACCTATCTATAGTCCACTGAGTACCCATAATTGCATTGTTTTTAATCTCAGGGCTGAGTTCTGACAAATGAGAGCCCCTCTGATCTATCTTCCACCTCAGCACAAAACTGGCATAACATTCGATCATTAAATTCCTCAGTGAGTTTGTTAATAGTGCTAGTTTGGGTTTTTACTACATATGTATTTTACAACTGTAGCATAGTACCTTGAAAGAGAGATTGTGTAGCATAGGCTCGTACCTCTCCATAAAATCAGAGTACTTCTTTTGTATACTGTATTATATAGACTGCAATTTGCGAGGAGTTGTGCTATCTTTCAATAAAGGAAGTAAAAAAAAAAAAATAATTCCTGAAGAAGATCAGATAGTCAAACCATCAATTCTAACATTCATTTTTATTTTCATGGTGTGTTTATGCTAATTTTTTTATTATACAGTATTTGCAGCCCTCTCACCAATGTAGCAATACCTGTTTTGTTGTTGTAAAACTTACTGTAAAATGTATTTTCAAACTGGTGACTAGGAAAGGCATACTGGGCCAAGTCTCATTTCCAGGTGAGACTGTAAATAAAAATCAGCTTTTTAAATGTTTTAGTTTCATTCTTCCTTTGTTTTTTGCCTTGTCTCCCAATCCCCCTCCACTGTGCTGCAGCACTTTCATATCATATCTTCTGCTGCTCACATGTAACATAGAAACATAGAAACATAGAATTTGAAGGCAGATAAGGACCGCTTGGCCCACCTAGTCTGCCCATGTTCCTACCTAACAGATAAGCTGCAGATCCTAGTTAACCAACAGCTTACTTCCTCCTATCCCCCACTAGGACTGCCTTATGCCTGTCCCATGCATTCTTGAATTCTTCCACTGTTCTTGACTCCACGACCTCCTCAGAGAGGCTATCCATTCTGCTTCTTCTGATTTCTAGGCCAACTGTGCACACTGAGTAATCACCAGAAGACTCCCATCCCCCACCACTTCACCCCAGTGGCAGTGATCATGGAGGGCAGAGTTAAGACTAGGGAGCTGAGCTTGTGGTGATGCCTGTCTCTAGAACATCTCACTCATGAAGCCAGCTACAAGATGTGCCTTGACACAGAATGGATGGCATAAGAGGCTCTGGCCTGCATTGCTCCTAAGTGCCAAAAATTGTTTTTATTTTTTGTTTACTGTCTATATTTCCCTTCTTACCCTGTGATTCAGCCTCTCCTTCTGCCCATTCACAAGCTGTGGATTCCATCCCGTGCTTATTGGAGTGGTTGCCACTGTCTCCCAAATACCCATACCTCTGAGTGGGGAAGAAGCCAACTAGTACCCTCCCAACTGGGGTGAGTGGGCAAGGAACCTCAAGGAGCAGACTCCAAAACTGTGCTGGGAGAGCACAGCAGTTTCAGCTGCCTGCTCAGTGCCACTGCTTTTAATCCCTCCCACATCCCTTCCCTACCCAGTGTGGGCATGACATGAGATGGGAGACCTTTCTGGCAACAGGAAGTGGTCTGGGAAGAGACCTAAACCACCACTTTCTGATTGACCCTCTCTGGAACAGGACTGGATATATGATACCGTTTTGCCCCATGTAAGCATCTTATATCAGTCTGGTGGCAATGATTTCAGTCCCCTGTCTTTAGCCATGAATTGCTTCCCACGTGGTTTCCTCCCTCAGGACTACCAGAAGGAATGTCTTTTTTAAAAGTATACTGTATGCAGTGGTGGTTCTACATCAAGGCATGTGCCCTTGTACACAAATGCTGTGCCCCAGTTGGTGCCCCATATGGTGCAGAGCTTCCCCAATAGTAACTATATAGTAGCGCCCTGGCTGCCATCTGTTGTGCCCAGCTGTGCCCTGATAACCGATAGTGGCTAAAACCACTACTGACTGTATGTCCTGTCCCTTTTCCAGATTAGCACTGTTTGATTCAGGAGGAAATATGGGGCATAAGGATGATCAATGGGTCATAGCATGTGGCTCCATAAAGACATCCAGCTGGCTAGTAATTCTATGAGTTATAATTCTACTCAGACAGCACAGAACTGAACAATTTCATGCCTTTCTTTCTGAAATAAGGGCTTGCCACCAAGAAGTTCATTCTTAGCACTGGGAGAGGTGGAAGTGACATGAACGTCACATTAATCAGTGCTGTGTGCTGCTGTAATTATATATCTCAGCAAATCGTGACCACCCCCCTGCTAAAACCCATCTTTGTGCCATAGTTAGAATTCAAAGTATGTTAGCAACTGAGAGGAATCAGCCCAGGAACCTGAGACAGGCACCCAGAGACAACACTACACAAGGAAGGATAGATACAGTACATCCGAGGGGACAGCTGAAGCCACACCTTCCCTTTGTTTAAATGGGTGCTTTGATTCCCACCACCGCCTCTTATTACACGTTGAACCTACAGTATATATCATTTTGTCATTTAAAAGCTGCTTTTACAAGAGCTAATACACTGCCATATATTAATATTAAATTTTAAAAGCAGACAACTGTTTCTGCAGTACATGTTTTTTGCACTTTGGCTCACTGGAAGATTTTTACCTGGCAGTATTAAGTCTGGCAGGGAAGAAGATCAGAAGGGTAAAAGCAGATACTGAGAAGAAAATAGCAAAAAAAGCCAAAAGAGAGGATAAAATGTTTTTCAGATATGTGGGGGAGAGGAGGGCAAGGTGAGGGATTGCTAGACTGAGGGGGGAGGAGGAATAAAATTGGAAAGGGACTGTGAAAAAGCAGAGTTATCAAATAAGTACTTTAGCTCGGTATTCACAGAGGAGGAGAACGGTAGGGGACCTGAGCTAAGGTCAAAGGGGAAGGAGGGCAAATGGGTGGATCTGAGCCCATTCGCTGTGGATAGGGTTAGGGCAGAGCTAGATAGACTGAGGGTGGACAAGACAATGGGGCCGGAAGGGTTACACCCCAGGGTGATCAGGGAATTGAAGGAAGAGTTGGCTGCACCCATAACAAGGCTCTTCAACTTGTCCCTGGATACAGGGAGAGTGCTGGAGGACTGGAAGAGGGTGGACATAGTGCCTTTACACAGGGGAGGTAGTAAGGAGGTGAAGGGGGAACTACTGACTTGTCAGCCTCATGTCAGTGGTGGGGAAGGTAATGGAGGCATTAATCAAGAAATGGGTGTTGGATTACCTGGAGGAGAGTGGCTTTCAGGACAGCAGACATCATGGCTTCACAAAGGGGAAGTCTTGCCAGACAAATCTAATTCAGTTCTTTGATTGGGTGACTCAGGTGATTGACCTGGGGGGGCGGTGGACATGGCCTATCTGGACTTCAGTATGGCCTTCGACACCATCCCCCATAGGAGACTGGTGAGCAAGATGGAAAGTCTGGGGTTGGGTGGGAAAATAAAAAGCTGGGTGGAGAGGGTGGTGCTAAACAGGGTGCACTCCAGGATGACGAGGTTGAAGAGTGGAGTGCCACAGGAGTCATTTTTTTTTGTCTGCTTCTCTTCAAATCTACATCAGTGATATTGCAGAGGGTTGAGGGGGAAGGTGTGCATATTTGCTGATGATACGAAAATATGCAATAGGATGGACACCCTGGGAGCAGTAGAGGACATGAAGGAGAACATAAAGATGCTCAAAAAATGGTCTGGGATGTGGCAGCTGAAATTTAATGCTAAGAAGTATGCTGTGATGCACTTTAGAAGTAGGAATAGAAGAGCAGGGTACACCCTAAGTGGGGAGGAAATCAAAGTAACAGAACAGGAGAGGGATCTGGGGGATCATAGTCTCCTTGAACCTTAAGGTAGGAATCCAATGTAGCAGGGTGGTGGGAAAGGCCAGTGGAATGCTGGCATGCATAGGCAGGGGCATTACTAGCAGAAAGAGGGAGGTAATAGTGCCCCTTTTAAAAGCCATGGTTATGCTGCACCTGGAGTATGGGGTTCAGTTCTGGAGGCCACATCTCTGCAATGATATAAATGCATTGGAGAGGGTTCAGAGAAGGGCAACCAAGATGGTGCAGGGTATGCAGGGAAAGTCATATGAGCAGAGATGTAAGGAGCTGAATCTGTACACGCTGGACACAAGGAGGAAAAGGGAAAACATGACTGAAACTTTTAAATATGTAATGCCCCTGCCATGTAATTGTCTTCTCTCGAGGGCAGCACAGCTACCATTGACTTTTTATGTAATTGTTTTCTCCTGTAACTAATTTTGGCACAATGCCAGCACTGTTTATTTCTGTACATCAATTCTCCCTTTTGTTATGATGTACTGTGTCCTTGTTCCATTATTGTACTTGCATTCTTCTGTAACTAATTCCGGGTTGCCCCTGAAAAAGGGACCTTCGGGGCTCAGTGGGCCTACCCTGTTACCAAAATTTAATAAATACATAAATAAAGGGAAACAATAAAGAGGGAGACGAGAGTTTATTTAAGAGGAAGGAGGGGGTCAGACCTAGAGGGCACAGCCTCAGACTGCAAGAAAAAAGATACAGGGGCAATGCGAGAGGGCGCTTCTTCACAGACAGGGTGGTGGAGCCCTAGCACAGACTACCAGGTGGACTGTTGGTGGCTAAATCAGTGGAAGAACTCAAGAAGGCATGGGACAAGCATTTGGGGCTGAGTATCAGGCGGAGGGTGGGGGCTGGCAGGGAGCGGGAGGTGTAGGGGGGGAAAAAGGGCAGACTAGATGGGCCGGTATGGTCCTTTTCTGCGGCTTTAGGCTTCCGTGATTCTATGATAAGTGTGACATGTGAAAAGGCACACTACTTGGAAACTGATATATCTAGTTCATTTTCCTTTCATACGTCATCAGCATTGTGATACCACAACAGACCAAGAACAGCCACTCATCTTCTGTCAGATGGTCTAGTAATGTAATAATCAGTGAGGTCACGATGCTGATGAGGTATGAAGGGAACTAGAGCTAGACATGCCAGCCAACAAAACTGAGTACTGATCTTCACATCACACTATATAATATCCTGAAGAAGCCCTTTTAATTGGCAAAAGGAAAAATACTTCAGAATTATAAAGTAACAACTAGCTACTTTAATTGGCAAAATGAAAAAGGAAAATACTTCAGAATCATAAAGTAACAACTATTTACTTTTAAAAATTGATAATTTTCTGACTGCTACTGTATTTTTGGTGCTACAAACTCTTTAATTCCATCTGAAGTGGCCATTTTGAATAAGGTTAAACATACAACGGTTTGACTCATATATATAGCCTACGGGAGGTAGTGAGTTAAATACTACTGTAGCTTGAGTTCTGTTTTTTTTTTTTTTTATCTTTACTATCCTCTTTGTTAACTGAGTATTTCTGAATAACATACTGGTAAGCGCTGTCTGAGAACCCTATGATGTTAGTCACATGGGGGAAGCAATAGGGCAAGTGGTGGAGTGAAGGGCAATCACCCCGATTAGACAATAGGTCCCGGGGTAGGATAGGGTGGAACAGGGCTAAGTGGATGGACCAATGGTCTTTTTCTGCCGACATTTTCTATGTTTTTATGATATGGTTTAAATCCCTTCCAGCCACAGAGTTCTATAGTAGAAAACTGACTGATGAAAGAGAGTAAAAAGGCCATAAGCAACAGAATATGGTTCTATATGATCTTTACTACCAGTATATACATCAGAAACACCCATCAAATTTACTAAAAGGCCAATAAAAATGGGGAAAAAAATTTGGAACTGGTATTTGAAACAGAGATGCTGCTGTATAGGAGACACAAACTTGCAGGTTAAATGTAGTTCTTATTTAACTGCTTCTCTTTCAGTTCAGTTGTTTCTTTCCTTCTTTCTTTCTTTAATTTTTTTTCTTTTGATTTCTTTGCTTTCTTTACCTCTTTATTTTTCTTCTTTCTTCCTTTTCCCCTTTTAACCTTTTTTTTAACTCCCCTGGCTGTTCCCTGAATTTTCATTGATTCTCCGTGTCCCCCACCCCAACATTTTGGGCCACCCTGGCTGCCTCTTCTTCCATCTGAGAGGGTGGGTGTAGTACAATTGCCTTCATAGTCCACATCAATGTTACTGCATGGTCAGTCATCACTGGGTGTGTGAATGCCTGGTAGGCTGCTCTTCCGTCCCTTCCAAAGAGCTAAGAATGACACAGTTGTGATGCCCTAGGCTCCAACCCTGCACTCATCCTTTGTTTTTGAGGATGACATGCAAACTATGGTTCCCCCCCAAGTGACAGCACAACATGCTTCCACTATACAACATAACCCCCTACCTCTCATTCTCAATCTCACAGAATTTCTCTGTGTGCGCCTAATGGCTGCTATAAACCACTCTTAGCTGGTAAAGCACTTTAGGCTATGGTGTGTATACAACGGTTAAATTGCAAATGTTTATGTGGGGGAACTCACATCTAAATTTCTAGGTGGTGGAACTGTCATTTCAAGGTTGTGCAACTCTTCAATAGTACTCAACAGAGAAAGATGACAGAGATGGTGGAACTGTCATACAATGTTTAAGAGGTGGTGGAACTCGGTTCCTGTGAATTCCTGCCCAATTTAATCCCTGGAAAAGCACTATAAAACCACATTTTTTCCCTCTTCCCAACCCATCTGTAAGAATGGCAAGAAGCAGGACCCCCACTGTAAAATCAGAAAAAATATATATATATGTGGAACCTCTAATTTGGTTGGGCATTTTCCCAGAGAAGCAAGACAATTATTTTACATTTCTTTTGCCTACCTCCACAGGCTTAAATGTGTTAGTTATAATGACAGAAACGACTTATATATTTGTCCAGGAGTCTTCAAATGATCCAGAACTCCATGCTGACCAACAGTGGCATGATGATCTGGTAACTATGTATACACAACAGATATGAAGTTAACAAAAAATAGAGTAGGGAAGGTGGGTGAGGAGAACAAGAAGCATCAAATCCAGCCTCAGCATATTTTTTTGTCAAGGTCCATATGAGGTGTTGTACATTGAGCTATCCTGGGAGAACTAATTCTAAAAAACATCTTACACTGGAAGCCTCTGCATTTGTTATAATGACTGCACACATTTTGATATATTTTTCAATGAAGGAGTTAAAAGCATATCCCCCCTCCTTGACCTTTACACCACCCTCCCTCTTCTGCATCATACTGTCACTGTGAGTCATCAGCACCATGTAGTTCATAAGATCTGAGCCATTGTCAATATCACAGCCCACCTCTGCGGTCTGCGACGAGCTCGCAATGACCTTTCCTGCTAATCTTATTGACAAAATATCAGTGGATTCTTCACTGTTTATGTGAGGTTTTTTGCCACCCTTTCTGTGAAGGTGTAATTCCTCTTCTGCAGATGTAAGGCATGTCTCCTCTTTCAGAACAAAAATATTGGAAGCTGCACAAATTTCCTTCAGGGGACATGATCAGCCACCATCAGGGGCCACTTTTCCCTTTTTATTTACTTTCTTTTAACCCTGGTAAAGTATTCTCTTTGCTCCCCTTTTGCCCCTGTCCCCCTTTACCCCCATCCAACAATCAGGGTTGCCAGGGGTGCACCCATCCCCCTGCCAAGTGGGAGGACAAGTGACTGCCTTCAAAGACAGCACCAATACAGCTCTTGGGTTAGCCAGCACAGGGTATGCAAGATGCTGAGTAACCCACACCCACAGTCTTTGGGTGCTGAGTACACAACCTCTGTGACACACCCTTCCCCCTGCCAGCTTCACTGTGAGGCTCCAGGGCTGAAACGCTCTGGTGACTGGAAAATATAATTCCACACCACTGGGTCAGTCATGCAACTATTTTTACCCTACATGGATGCACAGGGACACCTTCTGCTTTTGTGGTAGCTACCTACTCTGATAGGAACATAGGAATTGAAAAAGGAAGTGTCTGGCTAGCATAGCAGTAGAATTACCACTGGGCATCCAGATGATCTGGGTTCATACCCAAGCTCCGAATGTCTGGTGCCAACCAACCAGGCAGGACAGGCATCTGCCTTGGATGCCTCCCCATCTTGGGGAAGTACTTCCTATTGTTGCATGACTGCCTCATGGTGGCCATGGGGAGGAATGTCATATTAAAATGAATCAAGTGATCTCTCTGAAGTGTCCTTATGTCTGCACACACCTGCTGTCCTGGCATGTGACATGAAGGTCTTGCACACCTAGAACAGGGCCAGCAGGGTAGTTCCAAAGTAAGACAGAAGACTCTCCAATTCTTCTGATGGCCCCAATAGGCTGCTATCCAAGTAAGTTCTGAGGAATGTGTTCTAAGGGTTAGGATAAGAGTAAGGAATTAAGACAGGCATAACATTTTGGAGGCCCCTATGCAGATGCAGTCACCCCCATCATAACACAGTAGGGTCCTATCACTACACTCGGAGGCTTCAACGAGGGAGGGAGGGAGAGAGATTGAGCAGAGGCTGGCAGAGGCTAGAGGCAGAGTTTGGGGGTGTGGTTTAGTATCCTGTTTTTGCCTCATTCAGAAGTGTCAATCTTAAATCCTAGATAGACAAACTTCAACAGGATGACCCAGATACATTGTTTTGTTAAACAAATCAGAGGTTTCTGGATCTAGTTGTTTTTTTGGTGGGGGGCAAGCACTGACATTAAACAAGCATTTGTCAATGCCGAATGTTGTCTCGCTGACATTAGCATAGGCATCAGTAGTGCAGGAGTTAGAGATGTATAATTGGAATGGCAGTGAAGTACTGAACTGACACCAACCCCACCCTCACCCTGCACAGACTGACAGGCATTGGGGTATGCCTTTGGGTCATTAGCTATAACGCTCATGCCATTTTACTTCACCCTACCCTGTAGACACTGACAAGTGTTGTGGTGTGCTTTGGGGTCTTTGGGCCTTATACTTACCCCATTCCATAAGGAAATATGCTGAGACAGGTGCAGTATAGGAGAATGGGGTGAACTTTAGGGCCGAACACTCCAAGGCACACCTCAATGTCTGTTACTGGCTGCAGGGTGGAGGTGGGGGTGGAATGGCATGAGCATTACAGTTAATGATCCCAAGTCACACCCCTGACGCCTGTCAGTCTCTACATGGAGGGGTGTTACAGCTGGAAACCCTAACGTCATAGGTGTTTGTTGGTATTTTCACTCCAAATTTTCAACATAGGTTTTTTGTGACCCCACCTCATGAAGAGCAGCACAATCAGTTTGTTAGCTGAAAGGTGGTCTTGCACAGCGACTATGCAATTTGGTGACACGGACGAAAACACATTTTGGGCAGGATGTGAAAAATTGTATTGTTCATGAGGAGGTGTAAAAAATGGCAACATTGAAAATCTGGAGTGAAAATATGGAAACTTGGTGAAGTCATGAGCATGCATAGAAACTGTGCAACACACATCCGTAACCCAATTATTTTTGGAATATTTTTAACCACATTTTCAACATAGGCATTTTGGGACCTCCCATCATGAACAGTGGCGCTGTGATTTTGTTAATCTGTCCCAAAGGTTGATTTTCCACAGTGACCACACCATTGTGTGCCACAGGCGCGAAAACACATTTTGGGCAGGCTGTGAAAAATGACAGCTGTACTGTTCATAAGGAGGTGTAAACAAATGCCAGTGTTGAAAATCTGGCGTGAAAATATTGCAAATTTGCAAAGTTACAAGGGTGTGTGGAAACTGCACAACGCACGCTTGTAACACAGTCATTTTATGGACTTTCGTCACCAAATTTTCAACATAGATATTTTAGGACCTCTACTCATGAACAGTGTCCCCGTCATTTTCTCAAACTGTCCCAAAAACTGATTTCGTACAGCAATTGCGCTATTCTGCGCTGTACATGTGAAACACATTTCGGCCAGGATATGTTAAATGACAGCTGTACTGTTCATAAGGAGGTGTGGAAAAATGCCAATGTTGAAAAGCTGGAGTGAAAATATTACAAATTCACAAAGTTATGAGTGTGCGTGGAAACTACGCAACACATGCTCATAAAACAGACATTTTTGGGATTTTTTTCACCAAATTTGCAACATAGGCTTTTTGAGAGCCCCCCTCATGAACAGTGGCACTGTCATTTTGTTGCTTGGTCCCAAAAGGTGATTCTATGCAGTGACTGCAAAATCACCTTTTGGGATGAATAATGCCATGGCAGTGACTGAATTCATGAGGAGGGGTCCCAATAATCCCATGTTGAAAATCTGGTGGCAAAATCCCCAAATATGCCTGAGATATGCAACAAAGTTGAAAAAAATCCTATTTATGCCATTATACAGCTTACTGGCATTTCTTCAGTTCACGGTCAGCTTTGAAGAGTGCAGACGTATTCCCGGTCCACTGAAGATCATCGCACTGTGCTCTGGAGGTAAGTATGGGGTGACAGGGCGGTGTGGGGAGGCAGGGTGCGCAGAGGGTGGGTGCAGGTTGGGGGAGGGCCACTGGACTTGACGAGGGACCGTATTCTGGTTTGCAGGTTGTGAAAAAGGAAAAAACATGCAGGACCGTCTTTGTTTTACAGGCATTTGGCACGCTGGGGTGGGCTCCCAGCATGCCACCTGAGTTTTTGGGGGTTCCTGTAGCTGATGGGGATTGGGCACCCCCGTTGGCACACAACAAATGGGGAGGGACATTATGCCGATGGGGAGTGGGCTCCCCTGTCAGCAAATGAAGTGGGTTGGGGCATGCTGAGCGGGGGATTGGGCACACCTGAATTCGTCTCTCTGCACGGTGGCAGTCAGTGCCGCCATGTTTACTGAAGGGCTTCTCGAGGAAAGGCATGTAGGGAGGGCGTGTTTTGGTGCCGCTGCACGATGAACTTGGCTCTCATTGCAGCAGACCTTTGCTTAGATGTGCTTGCCACATTATGTATTACTGGTGTGGTGCCTGCATGCTGGCTTATTGGGGAATGAGGGACGCACCTACTGATGCGTGCCCTGCATTCTCCCACAGTGACCGTGCTTCCAAATCTGTTATTAATGCAATATGTTGGCTGGCGCGCAAGCGTGAGCCAACATAGAAATGGGGCAGAACACAAGCAAACCTCCAATAGGGAACAAATAATCTTAAATCCAGTAATTATAAAACTACAGCATGTGAAGTTATATATAATTTGTTTTCTTTAATATACCATTCATGTGAAATTGCAAACTAGAACAAATGCCCTGCTAGGTACTTCTTGGCACTGGCAGCCCCCCTCCCAAGACATTGTTCTGGATGTCTGGAACATTTGGTCTTTAAATAAATTATTTATGTTTACAACATGGGCAAATCATGTATGATATATGTAACCTCTACAACCCGCTTTTGGGATAATGTCCCTATCAAGGATATAGGTGAATGGGTATTAAACCAATTTCTGTAATGACTCCAAAGGAACATTCATGGAATCCAACATAAATTGAAGCAGTATCCTAAAGGTAGTTGGCCCCAACATGGCAGATAAACTGTCCATGGAGTCATGATCAAACTGCTGAGTCTTGGTCAAGGCCATTGACAACTCAGCCTCAGAGTTTGATGATTCCTCAAAGACAGCCTGAACCTCTTTTCCTGTGGAATGCTGGAAGACCTTCTTCCTAGGTGATTTCCACTGCCAAACAGCCTGGAAAGCTGGAGGCTGGGTGGGGACTCCTTGGTGGTTGCCCCAAACCTTGACTGGTGTGGAAGGAGTTCCATCCGAAGTGAAGGAGAAGCAAACACCAATGTCTGCTGAGTCTGGTGGACTAACTAGAATGGCTAGAGGAAGCCATGGACAGTCTGCCCCAGGGGAAAAGCCCTGCCATCTCCTATAATTGTCAGTTGCTGCCAAAGGAGGTTTTCTTAGCACTGCTACATATGCTGTTGATGCCTCTCCTCACCTGAAGATGAGGAAGTTGAGGAGTGTCAAGAACAACGCTTCCTGATCAAGTGAGATCGAGAGCATGAGAGGTTTCTTGACCTCAGCCTTGATCATCAGCCTTGGGACTGGCATCGACATTTGTCTTCTGGGGGTTTCAAATAGACAACATGCTTAGGTGGTGCGACCAATAATGGCCTAGGAGGCACAACCGCCAGTGGAAGCAGCTCCCAAAGTAACTTGGCAGGAGGTACTTTAGTGAAGACAGGGAGCAGCATGGTCTGGGAGACTGATGACTCCTCAATGACCTCCTTCGATAGCCAATTGACCAGTTCAAGAAAGATCTTGACCAACTGGTTGACTGGAGTCAAGGTGAAGGTCAGGGGAGTCAAAGGAGCAGGAATAGCAAGATCGTTCCAGTCGAACAACCTACAATGGCGATGCATTTTATGCATCTTACTGTGGTGAGAAGGGCTCTCCCAAAAGGTCTGGAGTCCCATGCACATCTCTCAGAACTCATCTGAGGACAACTTCTAATGTTGGGTCCAGCCAGAAAGAGCACTGAGACTGATAAGATGCCAACTGCAACCGCTGCTGCTGTTGCTTCCTCTTCAAGGACCACTAGCTGTGCAGCAGACCTGGAAGCTGCAGAGGCTGATATGCAATCCATAGATCTACTTAAGAGGAGCCAGTCCTTCTGTTTTTCGAAGGTTGCTGGCAGCATGGCACAGCACTGACAGCAATGGTCGATGTGCTGTTCACCTAGGCAGTGGACACATGTGTCATGCAGATACATTGCTGACATTTTCTGCCTGCACTGAATGCAGAATTTGAATCTGGGCATCTGCTTTTCCATCATGGTTGTCATTGACAGAGCAAAACTGGAAGACTCGGGAGCAACTTTTAAGCCAAAAGATTGTACTGTAAGTCAAGGACTGACCAAATAAAATGCTTGAAAACTAAATCCTACTATGTATGCAGAACTGTGAAGGAAGATACTTGTTCCTTCCAGCAGGAAGAAAGAGCTGACATCACGTGGTGGAGTTGGAGGATTTACCACTCTGGTGGTGGGAGAAGTTTAGCTTGAAGACTTCTGATGACTCAGCTATCTCTAGCAGAACTGCTAGAGCATGAATAGTGATCTGAATCCACAGTCCTAGAATCTAGTTTTTTGCGATCCATCTCAAATTTGCCAACAAATTAGTAAGAAGAAGATGCAGCACACAGAACTGGTTGAAAATGGAAATTAATTTTGAAGAACTAGTGATTTTTCTTAGTGTGATAACTTTTAGAATCCTCTATTTATTTATTTCTTTGTGCATTTGTTTACCGGGTAGGTGCACTGATCCAATGGATTGTTTTCAGGCATGACCCGGGCCATGAAGACGGCACGAAGATAAGGTGCACAGCAAGAGCTGTGAAGGAGGAGCCCTGTTCCTTCGAGCAGAAAGAAAGTTCTGACATCAATCAGGGCAGAGTTGAAGCCTGACACCATGAGTGGTGGGAGGAGTGGATAGTGAACTGAATTTAGGTAGTTAACAAGCATTTGTCAATGCCGAATGTTTGCTTGCTGGCATTAGCATTGGAAGTGCAGGAGTAAGACAGTTCCAGAATAGGAATGGCAGTGAAGTATTGAAGTGACGCAAGCCCCACCCCTACCCTTCAGAGATGGACAGGCATTGGGGTGTGCCTTTGGGTCGTTCATAATGCTCACATCATTTCACCTCACCCTACCTTGCAGACACCACCAAGTGTCGAGGTGTGCCTTAGGGTGTACAGGCTTTGCACTCACCCCACTCCATAAGGAAATACACTGAAATGGGTGCAGTATAGGAGAAAAGAGTGAACTTTGGGGATGAAGAGTCCAAGGCACATCTCGATGCCTGTCACTGGCTGCAGGGTGGGGTTGGGGGTGGAATGGCATGAGCATTACTGTCGACAATCCCAAGTCACACCCCTGACACCTGTCAGTCCCTTACAGGATAGGGAATTATGGTCAGAAACCCTAACACCCTGGACTTTTTGTGACCCCACCGCATGAACAGTGACACTATCAGTTCGTTAACCGAAAGGTGATTTTGCAGTTTCTGCGCCATTTGGTGCCACAGGTGTGAAAACACATTTCAGGCAGGATGTGAAAAATGACAGCTGTACTGTTCATGAGGAGGTATAAAAAAATGGTAATGTTGGTCATTCTGAGAGCTCCGCTCATAAACAGTGGCACTGAGATTTTCTTAATCTGTCCCGAACGTTGATTTTGCACATTGACCATGCCCATTATGTGTCACAGGTGCAAAAATATGTTTCGGGCTGGATGTGAAAAATTACAGCTGTACTGTTCATAAGGCAGTGTGCAAAAATGACAATGTTGAAAATCTGGAGTAAAAATACAACAAATTGGCAAAGTTACGAGCTTGCATAGAAACTGTACAATGCTCGCTGGTAACGCAGTCATTTTTTGGAATTTGTTCAACAGATTTGCAATATGGGTTTTTTGGGACCTCTCCTTATGAACACTATCACTGTGATTTTCATAATCTGTCCCAAACGTTGATTTCACACAGCGACCAACAGAGGGATTAGGCACCTCTGAAGTCAGCTTGCTGGGGACTGTGAGAGGCGGACAGCGACAGCCGCCGCCATGTTTATTGAAATGTTACACCAGGCAAGGCATGCCCTACAATGATGGGGAGCTTCCTCATTGCAGTGGCAAAATCATTTCAAGTTGGTGGCACACTTGCAGACTGTTGTCATAGCCAGCATGATCCTTCATTGGTGACACATGGATGAGCCCTAAAAAGCAGTGGCGGCATTGGCCACAACACTGCTGCACCTCCACAACCTGCTTCTCCAGCAAGCTGCCACAACCCGTTTCTTGCACATGCAGGCAAGCAAACATAAAAATAGAGTTAATTCAAAATTTCTGCCAAAAATTGTTCAGTAAAGTGCAAGTGTACAATATTTCAGGGTGCTGCTAGTTTTTAAACATTTTTTTGGCAGTACTGTACATTGTGAGGTGTGTTCCATTGTTGGTAGCTTCAACAGGCCCACCCCCCACACCCACTTGCCCCTTCCTGACAGCTTTCCTATATTTTTATTTATATTTCTGTAGCATATTCCTTAAACTCTCTCTCTCTCTCTCTCTCTCTAACAAGGATATTCGGCAGCGACAGTTTGGCACGGCAGGAGGCTAGTGCAATTGGAAACTGTTATGGGAAATTCTCTTTCTCTGACCAGAGTTGGCAGTGTGATTTAAAAACACACAGACAAAGTGGAGTAGTGTAGTGCAGACAGACATAAGAATTCAGTGAATCTGGTGAGAAAAGGTGTGCTGTCTGATTAATTTTGTTTGGATCAAGTGAAGGTGCAACCAGGGTGAGCAGAGAAAGCTGTCTCCAGTAACACTGAGCATGCAATGTTCTAGTGCTATCATTTTACAGCACAAAACGGTTTTAAACATGAACAATGGCATTGAAGTGCAATAGTGTGTACCAGATTTTTTTCCCCAAACACAATTCCCTACTGAACAGGCGAACCCACTGGTTTGCTCAAGTTGAGGGACATTCTCGCTAAGCGGGAGAAAAAAACATGGCAACAGTTTGAACTGTAACAATGTTCAGCACAGTAATACTAAAACATAATTAGGCAGGCAGAGTCTGGGACTCGTTATTGCCTGATATCTGCTGCCTGATACCAGATCAGCTGGTTGTTGGCTTTAGCCCAGTCAGGATCAAGAATTTTTCCTATCTATTTTCTAAAGTTCTTGGAGTGGAAGAACTCTGAGTTAATGCTATATAGTTGGACATTTTGTGCCCCCAACACACAAACTTCAGGAACATTTTGAAAGCAGCCAGCTATAAACACTGCTTACACTGCTTTCAGTCATTTAGTAGACCAGCTGCAGGCCACATATAGTACCATTTTTTAAAGCTGTATTTTTATACACTGTAGTTCTGTTATATATTATATTTGTCAGCACAGAGTTTTTGAATAATTATCCCTTAAGACTATCCAAAGCAGGCACTCTTTCAAGACACTGGATGTCCAGTTGCTGGATACCAAAAAGAAGTTTGAACTTCAGAGATTTTAATGTCACATTCTTATGGTTATGGGCTCTATCCATAGCAAACATAAAAACAAGCATTTGTCAATGCTGAATGTTTGCTTGCTGATATTAGCACTGGACATGCAGGAGTTAGGCAGATGCAGAATAGGAGTGGCAGTGAAGTATTGAACTCGCGCCAATCCCATCTCTACCCTGCAGAGATGGACAGGCATTGGGGTGTGCCTGTGGGTCATTGCCCATAATGCTCATGGCATATCACCTCACCCTATCCTGTAGATGCCGACAAGTGTTGAGGTGTGCCTTGGGGTGTTCGGCTTCACAGTCACCCCATTTCATAAGGACATATGCTGAAATGGGTGCAGTACAGAAGAATGGGGTGAAGTCTGGGGATGAAGAGTGCAAGGCACACCTCGATGCCTGTCACTGGCTTCAGGGTGGGAGTGGGATGGCATGAGCATTACAGCCGGTGATCCAAAGTTACACCTGTGATGCCTGTCAGTCTGTACAGGGTGGGATGTTATGGTTAGAAACCTTAATGCCCCGGGCCTGTGCTGGTATTTGCAGTACAAATTTTCAACATGGCCTTTTTGTGACCCCCACCTCATGAAAGCATTTGGGACCTATTCTCATGAACAGTGGCACTGTGATTTTGTTAATGTGTCCCGAACTTCAAGTTCCCACAGCAACCATGCCATTCTGTGCTAGATGTGTGAAAACAAAGATCAGGCAGGATGTGAAGAATGACAGCTGTACCATTCATAGGGAAGTGTGAAGAGATCGCAATGTTGAAAATCTGTAGTGAAAATATTAAAAATGCTCGAAGTTCTGAGTGTACGTGGAAACTGCACAACACATGCTTGTACTGCAGTCATTTAGTGGAATTATTTCACCAAATTCTCAACATAGGCATTTTGTGACCTCTGCTCATGAACACTGTCACTATGATTTTCTTAATCTGTCCGAAACATTAATTTCCCACAGCGACCGCGCCATTGTGCACCAGATGTGCAAATACATATTTCAGGCAGGATATGAAAAATGACAGCTACACTGTTCATAAGAAGGTGTGGCAAAATGGCAATGTTGAAAATCTGGAGTGAAAATATTACAGATTTGCGAAGTTACGAGGGTGCGTGGAAACTGCGCACCGCACGCTTGTAACGCAGTCATTTTATGGACTTTTGTCACCAAATTTTCAACATAGGCATTTTAGGACCTCTGCTCATGAACAGTGTCACTGTGATTTTCTTAATCTGTCCCGAACACTGATTTCCCATAAGCGATCGCGCTATTCTGCGTTGAGAGTACGAAAACACATTTTGGTCAGAATTTGAAAAATGACACCTATATTGTTCATAAGGAGGTGTGGAAAAATGCCAATGTTGAAAACCTGGAGTGAAAATATTACAAATTTGTGAAGTTATGAGCCTGCATAGAAACTGCGCAATGCATGCAGTAATTTTTTGGAATTTTTCCACCAAATTTGCAACATAGGCTTTTTGTGAGCCCACCTCAATAACAGTGACACTGTCATTTTGTTAATTAGTCCGGAAAGGTGATTCCATGCAGTGACCGTAAAATCACCTTTCGGGACTGAATAACGAGATGACAGTGACTGAATTCATGAGGTGAGATCCCAAGAGCCCCATGTTGAACATTTGGTGCCAAAATTAAAAAAATGGCCAAGATATGCACCAAAGTTGAAAAAAAAAATGTATGCATTATACAGCTTACCGGCATTTCTTCAGTTCGTGGTCAGCTTTGAAGAGTGCAGATGTGTTCCGGTCCTGTGAAGATTTTTGCGCTGAGCTCGGAGGTAAGTATGGGGTGAGAGGGGTTTGGGAGGTAGATTATGCAGCGGGTGGGTGCGGGTTGGGGGAGGAGGCATGGGGCTCAACGAGGGACTGTTTTCTTTTTTTACAGGATTTAAAATTAAAAAAACATCACAGGACACTTTTGGCACACTGGGGTGGGCTCCCAGCATGCCATCTGGTGAGGTGTTTGTTGGTCAGGTGGGTACTGGAGCCAATGGGGATTGGGAACCCCCTTTGGCCATATAGTGTGGTGGGGGAGTGGGAGCACATGGGCTGTGGGGGATTGGGCACCCCCTCAGCACATAAATGGGGAAGGGGCACATTATGCCAACGGGGATTGGGCTACCCCAACAGCAAATAAACTGGGGATGGGGACATGCCAACAAGGGGATTGGGAACCCCCATGTCAGCTTTCATGGGGACTCTGAGGCCGACCGCCACCATGTTATATGAAATTTCACATCAGGCAAGGGACAGCCCTGCAATGACGGGTCGCTCCCTCATTGCAGCAGTGGATTCCTTTCAAGGTGGTGGCACGCTGGCTGAACTAGTGTCACCAGCAACGTGCCACTGGATTAGAAAAAGCAGGCCAAGCCTCAAAAGGCACTGGGGGCATTGGCCCCCACAGTGCCCCACCTCCAAAACCCTGCTTCTTTCCGAAGCTGTGATGACCTTTTTTTTGTGCATGCATGCAAGCAAACATAACAAAGCACTATCTATCACAAACAGTGCCGGGGTGATGCTCGAGCAAGTTCTTCTGTTTAAATATCTGGGGTGACCCTCAACTGCACTCTGGCATACAATGAACACATTGAGAACATTGCTAAGATCATGAATACCTGCATAAGACTGCTTTATAGACATAGGAACTGCCTCACAGATGAAGCCCTAAGCACTGCTATTCAGAGCTGTGTTATCTCAATAACTGACTATGGGCTAGTGATATACAGATCTGCCACTGACACTGCACTTTGATGAATTGCCATAACCCTAAACAAGGCATGTTGTCTACTGACTTCAGCCCCCCCCACCTTTCACACACCTGTGACATCTACAAACAAGCAAACTTGCTCCAACTATCCAGCAGACTCAAATACCAGTCCTGCTTTTTAGCCAAAAGATCACCTTAGATCTCCTACCCACAGGGGTTCAGACCTTACTGGCTCCCCATGGTAGCCCCCGCCTAACCAGAAACTCGTAAAATCTTACTTTTTCTGTTCCCCACTGCCGCACTACCCAAGGATAATGATCCTTTAAATCCAGAGCCTCTTCTTGGTACAACTCACTTCCACCTGAAGTTACCACCAATACTACATTGGGAACTTTTAAATGCAGCCTTCATCAGCACCTTGTCGCCAGGGCCTCCTGTGACTGCTTCTCATAACTTGCCAAATCCTCCTCTCCTCCCATCCCCCCTCCCAAGTCCCCTTCCCCCTCTCCCTCCTCATCACTCCTTCCCATCCCCCGTTGTTATTTTTCTACTAGTTTCCTTCCTATCTTTCATCCCTACTCCACTCTGTGGCAATGCCCTATGTGCTACACTCCCACCTCCCTCACTCTTCTCCACTTACTCTGATCCTGCCATACATACTCCTCCACCTGTACCCTCCCTCTCTCCTCACAGCTTCCAATCCTCTGAGAATTATTGTACATATGACCTGAATTGTATATGCTAACTCATGTACCTGACAAAGCCTATGGCTGCTGTGAACTGTCTTATTTGTTATTGTCTTTAACTGTGTTTCATTCTCGTTTTCTGATGTGGAACCTTTGTAAAAGAGCCTTGGCTCAAAGGTGTCTTCTGAAATCATAATAACTAAATAAATAAATAAAATAAAAACATTCTGTGTTTCTATGTATTAATTATTCATGGACTTACCAGAACTTTTGAGTGTTTCCTTTTTAAAGTCTTAGAACTCAGGGGTAGGCATTCCTTGAGGTCTTGCAACTTTGAGGGTCTATTTCATTGGGATCTTACAACGCTGGATGTTTGATTCTGTGGGGCCATGTAAATTTGGGGAGCTTGATACTTAAAACTTTTCAGTAAGTGATTCTTTGGTGTCTTAGAACTTTAGGGAAGTGGTTCTTTAGGGTCTTAGAACTTTGGTGGGAGTGATTCTTTGGAGTCTTGGAACTTTGGGGAAGTGATTCTTTAGAGTCTTAGAATTTCAGAGGAAGAATCTTTGAACTTCAGTGAGAGTTATTATTTAGGGTCTTAGAACTTCATGGATCAAATTTTTGTGGTCTTACACCTTTGGGGTCAATTTCTGTGGTCTTAGAACTTTGGGGAGGTTTAATTCAGTGGGGTCTTAGAACTTAAGGGATGTTAGATTCTTTGGGGTCTTAGACTTGGTGTTGTACTAAGTGCTAATGATGTAATGCAGTACTATGAGTTGCCCTCCTGGAGGTGCTGTCCTTTAGAGAAGCTGTTGAACCGAGATCCCCTTGCCCACATTTGGTGGTTGTCCAGGTAGAAGTTCAACTCTCCCATAGCACTTTCATAAGAGTAGGGATATACCTGGTTTCCAGACCAACATTCCCATTGAATAAAAAACATGCAGGTTCCACTACTATTGTTCATGGCTATATGTGAGAAGATGTGCCCTTAATGGCTGCTGCATTCACCTCCATGCAGTCCCTGCAGAACAAGTATCTAGTTAATCTATAAAGCACTTCAAGGTTATTCATGTATAAAAAACAGGTAGGTAGGTAGACAGACAGATAGATATGTAGGTAGATAGGTAGGCAGGCAGGCAGACAGAGACAAACATAGACCATGATGGCAGAAGAAGACCAGAGGTCCATCCTGTCTGCCCATATTCCCTATAATCCTTGGAACCTTCCCTGGAAACTATTGTTCCTCCAGGGTACTAACTCTCCCCATCCTATTCCCATTCTCCTCCATGATCATGTCACCCCATGTGACCACTATTGCCTTCATTCTATCCCATGCCTGCTTGACTCCCCTGACTGAATTTGCACACACCACCTCGGCCGACAGACTGTTTCAAGATTCCACCACCCTTTTCGTAAAGTAGTACTTCCTCATGTCCCTCCTTTACCTCCCTCCTGTAAATTTCCACTCATAACTATGTGATCTCGAGTTGGTATTCAGGGTAAAGAATTCCCCACAGTTTCCCTTGTTAATTCCTTTAAGGAACTTGAAGGTCTCTCTCATATCACCCCTCTCTCTTCTGGTTTCCAGTGAATACATATTGGCGCCTTGAGCACAACTCATAGGATCTGCCCTGCTGGCCCTGAATCATTTTTGTTACTCTGCGCTGTACTGTTTCCAACCTATCAGACAGAGAGAGAGAGAGAGAGAGAGAGAGAGAGAGAGACAGAGACAGAGACAGAGACAGAGACAGAGAGAGAGAGAGAGAGAGAGAGATAGATAGATACCGATATAGATATAGATTTATTTTTATTTTTATTTGTGTTTTGTTTACCGGGTAGGTGCACTAGCCAGAAAGACTATTTTCAGGCACAACCCAGGAGAGTACAGTCACACTAATACAAAGCTACAAGAAGAATTTACATGAATATTAACTATTACATGAGGAGATAATCGCATAACAATAGAAATTTTGACTACAGGTTTAAAAGGAGGCAAACAGCACAGACAAAAATGAAGAACAACAGTAATGCTACAAAAGGCAATAAATCAGGCAATAATAAGGCAACAACAGACAATTTAAGAGATAATGTAAGTGCTAGTGGTGTGGATATCAATTGGCAGAGAGAGATGAGGAGGGGCTAGAGAGATAAGTAAGAGGAGTGTGGGAGGTGGTGGCACAGGCAGTATGGACCGTGATTGAAGGGGGTTAGTGAGGAAGGGAGAGATTAAGAATGTACTGGAAGAGGGAAGGGGAGAGATAGAGGATGAAGAAGTAATTGGTAGGAGAGGAGACTGAGAGGAAGTGCTACAAGAGGGATGGACCCCCAACCCCTGACAACAGGGAGGGGGGAGGAGATTTGGGGAAGGGACTATGGCGGTTTGAAACAGGTGCAGATGTGGGATGAGATGAGATGGTGTCTTAGTTCTCTTTTAAAGGAGTAATGGGAAGTCGATTGACGAAGTGTAATAGGGAGTGAGTTCCAGAAATGGGGTGCATGGTGGGCATAGGCACTACTGCCTTTTCCTTTCTGGTGACTAGGGATAAGGACAGGGGCATTTTCTGCAGAGCGCAGTGCATAATTAGTTTTCTGATAGGGAAAGAGACTGGCCAGATGTTTGGGTGTTTGAGACCTAATAATATTATCAGTGATGGATCCAAGTGCAAAAGACCTTAATTCTTTAGGTGGGAGCCAGCCAAGATCAGAGTAAAGAAGGCAGTGATGTTTCAGCCTGGGGGGAGCAGCAGGCAAAATGACAGATGTTATAGGTTACATGACACTTACGAAGACATGAGTAACTGGTAGATGCATATATAGGGGCTCCATATGTGAGAGAGGGAAGTAGTATGCCACTGGCAATTGCGAGTCTAGCAGAGGGAGTGAGAACGTGACTGGTCCGGTAGGCAATCCCTAGCTTAGAGTTTACCTGCTTAATGGTAGATAAAATATGAGGGGTCAAAACTCAGGCATGGGTCTAGGGTGACACCTAGATATTTAAATGATGTAACCATGCCAACCGATGTGCCATCAAGGGAGGAGACAGTTAGTGGAATTTGGACATGATTTAGCTTGACACTAGATCCGAATAGCATGGCTTGGGTCTTTATTTTATTTAGAACAAGTTTATGCTCAGTAAGCCACAGTTGGATAAGTTGATAGTCACGGGAGAGATTAGCATTTATTTCATCAATGCTGTTAGAGCTTGAGTATAGAACAATGTCATCTGCATAAAGTAAGGAGGAAGTCCTGTGGAGATTTGCAGTAAAGCTATTGATAAAGATGGAGAATAGCAGAGGACCTAGGATGGATCCTTGAGGTACTCAAATGCTTACGGAGACCTTGACTGAGAGGGTAGAGTTGAATTTCATGTGTTGAGACCTATCAGACAAGTAACTGTCAAACCATAGATCAGAGCTAGGGGAGCAGCTATTTAGAGGGCTGCCAATCTTAGGAGCCTAGGTTCCAGGTTATCAGACCCAACTGATGTATGCTCGGAGATATTCCTTAGAAGTCTGAGAACGTCACTCTTTTTTATAGCCTTAAAATGGAGAGTAGGTCCTAAGACCTTTGCAGGGGAGATGGGGCAGGAGATCTGGACAGGGATACAGTGTAAGAGGTGAGGTCAGCAAATTGCCTGTTGAAAAAGTTTGCTATGGTGTAGGGATTATTGCAGTGGATGCCATCCAGAGACATATTATTTGGGGTGGAGGGTTGGCTAGATCCAAGGAAGAATTTGATATGTGACCAGAATTTTTTAGGGTCACCCTGGGAGGCAGCAAGAAGGTCTCTACAGTATGAACTTTTAGCCTGTTTAATTTCTTTTTTACATGCATTTCTCATGGCTCTATAGGTATTAAGGTCAAGCTGGAGAGCCAGATTTCTTATAGAGATGCCATGTCTTATCCCTTTGCCTTAGTTTAGAAAATAATTTGGACTTTAACCACCGGGACTGTTTATTTCTGATCCGCCTGGTCAGGAGTTAACAATGGGATTCTTGTAATGCAAGGAATTTTGACGAGAAGATGTTTAGAGCAGTATGAACATCAGTAGCATTATAGAGAGGGCACCAGTCAATATAGGCCATGTCTGACAGAAAAGCATCTGCATTAAGGTTAGCAAAATTGTGGAAAGTGATGAGGCAAGGCTTCATCAGTTCCAACCTGCCTTTACCCCAGACACAATAAACAGGGGAGTGGTCAGAGATGGCATCAGCTAGGACTCCTGCATCTAATATGTTTCCAGGGCGGTTAGACATGTTCCAATCTAGCAAGCTGCTTGAGTGGAATGGGGCACTATACGAGTGGGTTCAGTTATGAGCTGATGTAGGTTAAAACTCTATAGTTTAGTCAGGGGTAATACTTGTGTTTTCCCCAAACAGTTGATATTAATGTTCCCTAATATAAGAACTTCATTATTACCATAGTGGGTGGCTGAATTGTCAAGCAGCTCTTCCAAGCCCTTCACGCCATGGGATGGGGGATTATAAGCGCAGATGATATTTAATTTCATTGAGCCGAGGGTGAGGCGGACATGGATTGCCTCACAGTAATTTAGGGGGGTGGAGCTAATTACCGAGAGCTGGAGGTGTGATTTGAAATAAATGGCTGTACCTCCCCCTCTTTTGGGGACTAGTCCATCATTCCTCAATAAATTATTGGATGGCAGGGGATAACGAGAGTCAGGAATGGAGGGCTTCAGCCAGATTTCAGTTAGGCACAGTATGTCTGGTTTGTAGAGCTCGACCCAGGGTTCAAGTTCCAAGAAGTTCCATTCCAGACTCCTGATGTTATGGTGGACTATCAGTAGGCCCTTTGCAGAGCACATGGGAACATTATTTGGGACCAGGGGCCCTGGGTTGAGCTGTACATCCCCTGATAGCAGAATAGCTAGTAGTAAGAGGTACCATAATTTATAACGTGGGTGTAGAGACAGGAAGAGAGTATGCAGGGAGCTGTGTTTGAGGGCATAAGCAGCCAGATAGATCCAGGCTTTTTTAGGGAGTGGGGGGGGGGTAGGATCACACCAGGTATCCAGTGCCACCAGCATATTGGAGAAGGTAAAATCATAGTCTTGGGTAGGTGGGAGAGCAGAATCTGTATTGTTTGCTCCCATAGTAGAAAGGTATAATAAAGGCAAGGAGAGTAGGAGAAACAAGAGCAGCCTCTGTGTAAACATTTTACTTTTCACTTTTTAAGTAAGGGATCAGAGAGGATATAGGAATAGTAGGGGTAGGCAGCAAACATGGAAGGAATAGAACAAGCAGAGACAGATCAGTGGTAAAATAGAAGAGTTATCAGCAGGACCAGCAAAGAACAGAATGAGGTTAGGTGGCAGTGAGAGACAGGAACAGAATAGATTTGGAAAACTACAACTTCTGGATAATGCAAGGGGTTTATAATTTGGGAGAAAAGCAGTAACTAGTTGAGAGAAATAGGATAGTTACTGGACACTATAGGCTAACAGTAGACACCATGTGGCAGAAGGGGGAGACTACAAGCGAATTGCAATATTGTTGTTATGGGGGGCAGAGACTGCTAGTGTATTTAAAAGGTGGTCTGGTAGAAGGAGGGGGGGCAGGAGAAAAACTGCCTACACTGAGCAAGTCAGACCGCTGAAACGCGTGCCTAATAGCGGCTGGCTAGCGGTCTAAAAACAGCCAAACAGGCGCACCAATCAGGAGCCTAGCTGTAGCAACTCAGCCAATCAGGAGGTAATGGAAAAAAGGCACTCCAATCGGAGCGCTGCCGTAGGCTAGCCGAGACTGGGTAGCAATACCTTGAAGCCGAAGCCGAAGTTGAGGACCAGGAGGGCAGCAGGAATCCTGATGGTTAAGCGGCGATGGTGGCAGCGGCCATGGATATGGCCGGAGGCGCCGACAGCTCCACGGGCACCACTCGGGCAAGCAATCGAGTTCTGAAAAGAAGAGAACAAGAGCAGCTTATTTAAGTAGTCAAACACAATGGTAAAATGCAGGGGGCGGAAAAAGGTAAGTAAAACTGGCGGCGGACCAACAGTGGGGGGTAGGGGTACTTAAGGAGAGACAAAAGACCATCAGAAATTAGCAAGGCAGGGGAGAGATGGGGAGGGGTTACCTAAGAACAGAGGTGATAGATGCGTGGCTTACAGATATAGATATAGATATACAGTAGATATAGATATAGATACAGATACAGATATAGATTTAGATATAGATACAGATATAGATATTTATATTGATATTGATAAACAGTGTGATTTACTGGTTAGAACATCACTTTTAGGCTCAGGAGATCACAGGTTCAAATCCAAATACAGTCAAACTACAAATCCAACTACAGTCAAACTACTATAGCATGAACTTGAGCAAATCACTTAACCTTCCTTTTCTCCAGTCCAGCCAACTGCAGATCTGGATAGAAACAGGACCCCACCTGAAACAATATGTTGTGTCTCTGATGGGCTATCCTAGGTAAATAAATTGTAAAACAAATCAAAGTTAAAGCAAATGTAAAGCCAATTTCCATTTTATTCTATAATGCTCCTAGCTGTGAATCGACATCTACTAATAACTGGTTTTACTTCAAGAGGAAACTGCCTAGAGCACACCGGGAAGCTTGTTGTAGGCAGTCTGGTATAGTGGTTAGAGCACAGAGCTGTGAACCTGGAGCCCCAGGTAGGAATCCCACCGCTCCCACCACTTAATCCCTGTTTGACCCTGAGCAAGTCACGTCTCCTCCCTGTACTGGACTCTCCACACATACCACAAGTCATGTTTTTGCCCCATTATGAGTTTCCACTCCTTCAACCCCTGGCCCTGGGGCTCTCTGCAGCTCCATCACTGACCTTCTGATGGACTTACTGGTTATCCACCACTTTCAAAGGTTCACGCAAGGTGGTGGGTTGCCTGTCATGCTGGTCGTGTGATGCCTGCAGGGGTACTAAATAGAAACGGGGTATTTTTCCTCTGGTGTTTCTCCCAGGGCACAGGTGTGCAGTGACACACATGTGTGCAGGCATCTGACGGGCGCCTGTTCCCTGCTGATGTGCTTGCATGCCCTGCCTCCTGGCCTCCACCACATGGGCAGTTTTGCAGCCAGGCATAGTCTTCCACCCTGAGGGAGGAGAGCTCGATCCTTTCTCCCTCAGCTGTCCCTCTGATGACCCATGCTTGTTTCTGAGCCCAGGTCACCAGAGTCAGAAGCAATAGCCCTACTGCTGCACAGACAGACCAGCATCGCACAAGTCATTTAAAAAAAAAAATCTGCCCAGCATTGAATAACATTCTGCAGCAATATAGTCTCACATGTTTCAGTAGGCACTGCTCAGTTGTACAGCTTTTTAGCTGTTTTGTCGCTTGAGTGAGTGTTCTTCACATTGCCACTGATGTGTTTTCACCTCTGCCCTGTCTTACCTCCCTATACCTCCACCCGATACCCTGACAAATGCTGAGGGCAGTACCTGCATTGCCTATCATTTATCTGTAGCAGGAGCAGTGTTATTTTTTAAAATGCTGCAATATACATTAACTGCATGAAATAAAGTAAAGATAAAGGGCCAGAATTTAGTTTTAGCATAACACTGAATGTCTGTACAGTAGCCAGCAGGAAACGTGATGTGGAACGCTGCCACAAGAACTGGACAATCAGGAAGTAAGCATGGCAAGTAAAGAAAACTAAAGTTTATTTGTTGTTCTTTAAAAGGGTTTTAATTACAGTTGATTAAATGTTTAAGCCAAGTGAGTTGTGAGTCATTAACTCCCCTGCATGCTGTCCCTGATAACGAAATGCCAACACACTGACACAGTGGGAGGAAATCAGGTGTCACAATGGAGATCAGTAGGGAGTCACTAAAAGCATTAGAAGCATTAAAACTTTAAAAACATTAAACCTCAGCATTAGCTCAACAGAGTTAAAAAGGCTGAAACATTACAAAAACCATTTATTGTATGTCTTTGGTTAATAAATTCTATCTGATGGGAGATGGAGCCGTTGGTGTGATAAAGTAAAGTATGGGATTATCTCTACAAAATAAAACAAGCATTTGTCAATGCCAAATGTTGGCTTGCTGGCATTGGCATTGGTAGTGCAGGAGTTAGAGAGATGCATAATAGGCATGGCAGTGAAGTATTGAACTGATGCCAACCCACCCCCACCCTGCAGAGAGTGACAAGCATTAGGGTGTCCCTTTGGGTGTTTGGTAGTGCAGTGCCGGAAAACATGTCGGGCAGGATGTGAGAAATGACAGCTGCACAGTTCATAAGGAGGTGGAAAAAAATGCCAGTGTTGAAAATGTGGCATGTAAATATACCAAATTTGCAAAGCTACTAGGTGTGTGGAAATATGCAATGCACGCCGGTAACACTGCCATTTATATTGCTCGCACCAAATTTTCAACATAGGCATTTTAGCACCTCTGCTCATGTACAGTGTTACTGTTATTTCCTCGAAGTGTCCCAAGGACTGATTTTGCACAGCGACTACGCTATTCTGCACCGGAGGAGCGAAAACACATTTTGGGCACGATATGTCAAATGACGGCTGTACTGTTCAACAAGAGGTGTGGAAAAATGGCGATGGTGAAAATCCAGACTGAAAATATCACAAATGCACAATGGTACGAGCGTGCGTGCAATCTGCCAATGCATGCTTGTAACACAGTTATTTTATGGAGTATCATCACCAAATTTTCAACATGGGCATTTTAGGTCCTCTACTCATGAACTGTGTCACTGTCATTTTCATAATCTGGCCCAAACACTGATTTCCCACAGCGACTGCGCTTATTGTGCTACCGGAAGTGCGGAAACACATTTCAGGCAGGATGTGAAAATGACAGCTGTACTGTTCACAAGGAGGTGTACAAAATGACAATGCTGAAAATCCGCAGTAAAATATTGTGAATGCGGCGGTTACGAGCCTGCGTAGCAACCGCGCAACACACGTCAGAAACAGGCATTTATTGATTTTTCCACCAAATTTGGAACTTAGGCTTTTAAGAGGGCACTCATGAACACCGCCACTGTCATTTTTATCGGGCCCCAAAGGTGATTTCACAGAGTGACTAAGAAATCATCTTTCGAGGCTGATAAACGCCATAACAGTGACATAATTCATGAGGAGGGGCCCCAAAAACCTCATGTTGAAAATTTGGTGCAAAAAGTCCAAGAAATGCCTGAGATATGCAACAAAGTTGAAAAAACCCTATTCACTCCATTATACAGCTTACTGGCGTTTCCTCAGTTCGCGGGCGGCTTTGAAGAGTGCAGATGTGTTCCTGGTCCACTGAAGATCGCCACGCTGGACTCCGGAGGTAAATATGGGGTGGGGGTGAGGGAGGGCAGGTGCGAGTGGTGGGTGCGGGTGGGAGGGTGGACCTAGACTACGAGGGACTATTTTCGTATTCTAGGTACAGAAAACGTCACGGGACAGTTTTGGCACACTGGGGTGGGCTCCCAGTGTGCCACCTAAGTGGGTTTGGGGGAGTTAGTAGCCGACGGGGGATTGGGCACCCCATCGGCACACAACACGGGGGGTTAATGCCGCTGGGATTGGGCACCCCCACCGCAAACAAAGCGTGCAGCACTGTTTTGGCATGCTGGGGTGGCTCCCAGCGTGCCACCTAAGTGGGTTTGGGGGTCACTAGCTTACAGGATTGGGCACCCCCGCCGCAAACAAAGTCGGGGAGCGTGAGCCGAGGGGATTGGGCACCCCCCTCAGCATTCAACAGTTGGGGTGATGCCGACGGGAGTGGCCCCCGCTACGTGTCACATTAGGGGCGCGAGCTCGCTTCGCGCCTGTTTATTGAAATGTTTCACTGGAAAGGCACGATGGGAGGCGTGTCTTTATGCCACTGCATGACGAGCTTGTATCTGATTGCAGTGGCACTTTGTTTACAAGTTATGTCCACTTTACATAATGTTGGTGTCAGCGCTAGCATGCTGGTTTATTGGGGAATGAGGGACGCACCTACTGATGCGTGCCCTGCATTCGCCCAACAGCAGCCGTCCCTCCAAATTTCCACTCTCCCAATATGTTGACTGCCACGCAAGTGCGGCAGGCCAACATAAAAATAAAACAATGGGCAAGTGCGAGTTAGAAGGTGATGATTCAGTCTTGGGGTTTATGGAACTTTATAATCCACTCAGCTTTCCGCCTCGTGGATTATTATGTTCCATAAACCACTCGACTGAATTATCACCTTGTAACTCACACCTGTCCATCATTTATTCTATATTATCTCACTCAAATCCAGCCACCCACACTAAAGAAGTAAGGTTCAGTTTGATTTTTTTTTAAATCTTTTTATGTGCCATCACTGAGGATTTATAATCTGGTGACATTAAAGGGGCACTGTCAACCCTTTTTGTATCATAGTATTTCTAGTTAAAAACACACATTTTATAATTGCTGACCTTCCCTTAAATTCATTGATATTGCTGGTTGTTTTATCTGCTTCCTTTTTTAGCAGATCTGAAATGCGTGTGAATGGTATAATTCTACACAACCGTGTTTTGTTTCAAATCCTTGATCTGCTCTTCTTGAATACAGTCAGACCTGGTTAATCCATACACATTTGTGTTTGCCAATTTTGTTACGTAATACAAATCTATGTAGTAACCAGACAGTGATAATAAAGAGGTCAATAGCGCAACAAAAAATCTGTATGCAGTGTTTTTCATTCAGATACTCAGACATATGGATTAACAAGGCACGGATTAACCAGGTCTGACTTCCTGCACATTAGCTGTACCCCCAAACAGTGCATCCACTCATGGTACAATAGTCCCCTTTCCTCCCCTTCCCTCCTGCTGCATTATAAGCAGGGCCCCTGGTGTTCTGCGGCAGAATTTTCTGATTTCTGCGGCAGGGCTCCTTGACTTCTGCGGCATCATTTTTTGATTTCTGTGGCATGATTTATTCATTCCTCTGGCAGAATGCAGTCCTGTCATTGGCTAAATATGATGTGATGTCATCGATGACATCATATGCTGAGCATAGAGGAGGGGCTTCAGGATAAACGACCTAGGAAAGAAAGCCTGACACTATGAAAAAACAGTATATTTATATGAAAATTCACCAAAAACAATGTATTCTGCGGCACTATATATATATTCTGCGGCATGATGCAAATTCTGTGGCAAATTCCGCAACTGCAGAACTGTAGAATTCCAGGGGTCTTGATTATAAGTAGCTAGACTGTGTTGGGTGTGTTCCCAAGTGCAGGAACAATGCAGTGGGAGTTGCTCAAGGACTGTAAACAAACATGTTTTTTGTG
Organism: Neoceratodus forsteri; assembly: GCA_016271365.2. Lineage (NCBI taxonomy): Eukaryota > Metazoa > Chordata > Ceratodontiformes > Ceratodontidae > Neoceratodus > Neoceratodus forsteri. The sequence goes on along the minus strand of CM028136.1, from coordinate 223,103,061 downwards.
TGGTAACACCAGTATGGTAGGCAGTCTGATTTTTACTTTTAAAATTAAAAAAAGTAATCAGAATCAAACTACCAGATACATCAAGTAATCTCTACAGCATTCGAGTGATCATAAAAAGTGTTTTTAAAATTAAGGACAATTTGAAGCCTAAGGGTGTTGACACAGTCTCTTACATCTGTAGGCTTTCAAAGTGAGCCTAACCTCACTCTATTTTTTTAAAAGACAGTTACTGTATGCCCTTTCTTTCTTATGTATCAAAAATATCACTGATTGAATATTCACCTGAACAAGAGCAGTTAAAGAAGACATGTACTGAACCTGTAAGCCACGGGTTTATGGAAAACCTAGTTTTTTTTTTTTAATACTAGTTCCCATTAGTGGTCTTTTACTAAAAGCAGTGGATGTTTCTGAATTACACACTGATGTTAAGTATCATTTTAGAACTGTATAATGCACTTTGTGTAAGCAATAACATCGACAGGGTGTGCATTAAGCTGAATCTACACATGCCCCGGGTGCGTTGAGAAGCACAGAGCCACAGGTGGAGTGCCCCTATCCACCCAGGAGGTGAGCTAATCAAGTTCCCTGCATGTCTGGAAGTGTGTTATTGTAAGTAGTTCTTCCACTGACCCCCCCCCCCACCACACACCTATTATTGCTAGGCTCTGTATTGTTTTCTTCTGTTCTTTACTTAAATGCTTAACTTTGCATTCCATAGCTGTAGTTGTTTGGGGAGTTTAATGGGTGAGTTCTGACAACAGTAAGAAAGGTGAAATTGTGTTTAGATGAATAGGTCTTGCTCTCAGAACAAGGAGTTTGCTCTTGCTCTGTAAGCAAGGAGATAGCTGACTGACGCAGCTAGAACATTTCTGCTAGAACATGTGTAACTAATGGTAAGTAGACAAATACTTTATTGGAAGTGTAGGGTCTGTAAAGTAAATTGGGATCTTCAGTCAGGGTATAAAACAAAACACGGTCGTTAATGTGCTAGTCTGAGTTAGGAAAAGGCACCTAACAATCATCCTTGCAGTTAGCTGGTAACGGCGTGTGAATATACCAAATAAGTATTTGCTGAATATTCGTTGAATACTTTGGGGAGTATTTGGGAATTTGAAGCTAATTTTATTCAAATCTATATAAGATTACAGATGGCAGAAAAACACTCTGATAGCAATACTATGTGCTGAGTTATGGTACTATACAGCGGTAAAGCATCTACGCTTCCACCATGGCTGCACAGTTCATATCATCATGCCATTCTGTTATACTTCAATGTGAGGAATCAGTCATCTACGACACAGTGGCAACCCACAGTTATGCCCCTGCCTGCCCTGAAGGAGGAGTCTAGGCTGACTAGGAGAGTTATGAACATCCAGTGAATGCTTTCCACCTGAGGGGAGGGGCTGCTAGAATAGATTCAGATTGTGGCTGGGCATCTGGCCCAGGGGCGGCAAAGTGGGTGTACCATTAGAGCAGTGTGTGACAACTCCACTTCAAATGGCAATACCTTACCTATGTAGTCTACCTGGAAACATAATGCTGTGATGTATACAGCATGTAGGTTTCCTTCCCATCCACTGCTGCATGCTGTGATGCTCTCCCTTGGACCCGCCATGTTTTAAGTAAATAAAAAAAACAAAAAAACACAGACCCTTCTCCCAGCCAAATTAGCCTCCCAAATTCCTTTCCTCCTCTCAATCCTAACCCTCCCCCACAGACAGTAACAGAAATTTTATTTTTGTGATCGTTCGCCAGTCCCCAATCCATTTAGTATCCCAGCTCCTGTACTCTCAGGGTCAAATTTACATGGCTGTGGGAGCTATGCACATCAGTCACCAGCTCCCCCCCTGCCATATGCCCACGCAGAGTTGAGCAAGCACTCAGTACATAAATCTGTATACCAACAAAAATTCCAAAGAAAATAAAAGTATTTAATTTCCCAGTATTCATTTACTTAGGTAAGGATTCAGACTTAATTTATAACAATTACACAAACACACATTCCCCTCATCCTAGAAATGATTGAAAGTACCTTGTATGCATTTTTGTTTTATCTCTTATTAGTTTTCCATTTTATCTAGTCAGTGAATAGCTTGATTTCCCTGTGGCTGTCTGAAATAAAGAAATGGTGTGTATGCATCTATCATAACCCCTATGGACCTCGTTAAATTGTGGCTTGCCACCATAGGTGTAAAATGTTTAGAAGCACCCTTATTTTAAATCACTTTCTAGGCTTAGTTCATTTGGGCTTTCATCATTTCTATAAACTGCAAATAGTAAACACACATTTTTGCCTTCTTATATGGCTATGTTTAGTCATTTACAATCTCTGTCTGGTTCAAGCACTTTATATTCAGTTTTATGACTCAAAAGGATATTATCCCAGCATGATTCTCTAAGTAATATGCTCAGGCACTTAGTTTTCTCCATTTACAAGTCTCCTGGTATTTTTATTATTTGCACAAAAATCACAAATTTCACTAGAGATTATAGATCCATATATAAAAAATGACAGAGCCCCTTATCCGAGCCTGGGCACTGCTCCTCCAAATCTGACCCTGATGGTGGCCAAGAACTTTCTCAATATTAGCTTCTGTGTATAATATCCTGTGATAACCGTGAGTGCAGGATTGCAAATGTCAAAATTGCGACTGCACAACAGCAAGGAGAAAAGGGCAACTGGCAAAAACAGCGATCGCCAAAAAGGTGACCTACGGCTTTCTCCCCTCCCCAGTGTGCCCCCCCGGAGCTGTTTATATATAGAAGGGGGGATATGGGGTGAAGTTCCTCACAGAAACTCACCATTCTGGCAATTGCAGCTTCCTGCCGTAGTCTGTCCTCAATCAGCCAGCCAGCCTCCTTGAGTCCAAGGCAACTTTTAGCTCCAGTCCCTGATACTGCTTCAGATGACTGATAATCTGCTGCTCTCCCATATGCTACCGCTAACCTGACGCCTGCCTAACCTAAAAAAAAACATATATATATATATACATACACTAAGACTGATAACTTGACATCGCAGTCACTGTTTCATTTTCTGCCCCAGACAGTCCAGACCTGCTAACTCCGCATCACTGATTCCTCTTTCCCTGGTCAACACTGCACCCAGACCCAGCCACAGGCTACTAAGCTAGACAAGCCACACCATGTCCATCCACAGTTCATGTCAAGTAAGACCCAATGCTGCTTATCTGCTATTAGCTGACAAAATGGTGATTTTGCACCAGATTTGCAGAGGACTGAGTAACAAAGTCGATCTGGCAGTCAATAGCAGGGCATCAATGGCAACACAGCAGACACACAACTGAACCACTGTGAACTGTACTCCCAATGACCCACCTCTCCACCCACCACAGACAGTCCAAGTCACGGGCTGTACCTGCCAGAAAAAAATATAACAGTCGGACTCGAAGTCGCAGACAGTGTATGTCGTCCATATAAATCATAATATCAATGGTGGTAGCTCAGCAAGGCACTATAGGAGGGCATCATCTATGCAGACTATGCCTGTAGAGGGCCCCCAGAAAATCATAGGCCCTATGCACAGGCATAGTTTGTGTCATGGTAAATCTGGCTCTACGCACACACCTCCACAGTCCTCACTGTATTTTGGGTCTGAGAAGGGAACAGAACAGGAGTTGATAAACTGAGTGGGTTGGTGGAAAGGAAAGATTGAAAAAAAAAAATTTCTGGGACTGTGTGAGGAGGAGGAGGGTTATATTTTTAAAGCTTAAGTGGGTGGTGGCAAAGGGTGTTATTGTCATTTACTGGTATCACTGGCAAAGAAGAGCAGTGGTACATAGGGTGCAAGGCTATGTGATGTGGGTGGAAATGTAACTTTTTATGCAGCAGTAACACATGACAGGGTGTCGGGTATGCTGTGATAAATGCATGCCTAGGGGCATAGTGAGGCACAAAGCTGAAGCAGATGGGCGTTTACCACAGAATAACCACACCCCATTGTGTGCTATTGTGCTTATAAAACAGGTTTTGCCAGAATCTTTGTAAATTTGCTTAAAAATATGAAAACATTTTTAAATATTATCAATTTGATAGAAAATAGAGTATTAGCCCAAAACAGTCAGAAAATGTGTTTCAGATAATTTTATATTAATAACAGTACCGTACTACCAAAATTATAGAAAATGTGCATGGTGCGCTCTTATGTCTGACCCAACTGGGATACGAACTCTGAAGAAATTGGTCTGGGCACAGCAGAACCTATATATATATATATATATATATATATATCTGAGAGTTACTAAGGGTTACTAAGAGTGACTCGTTTTAAGTTTTTGCTTTAATTAATTTATAGTTTAAAATTAAAATTTATTTAGTTTTAATTTGTTTTTCGTTGATTGCATTGTCGACTGTATCTATACGCCATCTGGATACAGTACTGGATACTCAGTTTTACTGTTCGTTTTGTCGGGACCAAGGACAAACTGCGTAGATTAATCTTTGGTCTGTTGTTTGACTTTTGTCTCTCGCCATCTCTTTATTCCGTCAGAATATGTGGATATGTGGAGCATATTGCTTCGTTTGAAGATTTTTTGAAGAACTTTTATGCAGGGAAGGAGTTCGTTGTTGGATCCGTGGATTTGCCTGAGGTGTTTGTAACAGAGAAATGCTTGCTGATTAGCGGGCTTGATTACGGCTGCTTCAGTGAATATGGACTGAGCGGAGATCTGTTTGAGTCCTGTGAGGCGACAGCCCCTGTTTCGGTCTTCGACCGGGCAGGAGTTGCCTCGTGTGATCTCTAGGGAGCTGAGGGAGACTGGGGCTTCTCCTAAGCCACCTTGGGGTTCAGCCCTTGGGCTGACTATTGAGGCATCTGTAGCCGCTGGTCGTCAACCGGTTGGGGGTGTCTGTGCTTCCTAAGTGAATGGGCTTATGCATCTGCCTGTGACTGCTCCCTAAATGTTTGCCTACTTGGAGTTTTCCATCTGATTGCATTGTGAGGATCAGCTGCCGGTGGACTGTGTTGGGAACTGTTTTGGTTTTCCTGCCTGGATTTATTCAGATCTCTGCTATGTGATCGTTTGCTGGAGAAATTATCCTGCCTTTTCCTTGCTGGATTCGACCCTGTTTTCACCTTTATCTGGAGCTGCTGGAGAACTGGCTTTTTTTCCCCGTCCTGTTCCTGGATTTAGGAGTTGTGAGAGCGTGGTGTATATTTATTTTATAGTTGCTGCTTGATATATTTTATGAACGATCCCCAATCCATGTGAGAGGTGGTATTGGGGGAGTATATAACAATTTAATATTCTGACAATATGCTGGATTGTAGCTTGTGAGAGGTGCTTCATTGAACATAATATAACATAACATTTTAATATTCCGACAATATGCTGGATTGTAGTACGTGAGAGGTGCTTCATTGAACTTTAAAACACAAACTTTGAGTACCCAGTGGCATGTGTTAGCATTGACATTGTGTTTTTGGTTTATTTGATGTTATTTTATTAATATATTTTTATTTGGAATATATTTGGGTTGGGATTTAATTTGTGATTGGGAGGGGTTTTATTTTTATTTTATATTAGACTGTTTGTTTTATTTTGCCCTCCCTCTGTGAGAGAGAGTGGAGAGTGTTTTATTTATAGGTTTGATATTTGTAGGTTTTTGTTTTGTTCTTGTTTGTTTTTTGATATTTGATTTGTTTATTGATGGTTGGATGGTTGGACATTATTCCCCCACTACACTCAGGGAACTACGTCCCTTTGAGTGCCCACCATTGTCATCCGACACCTATTTTAGGTGTCGTGCATTGGGCATCCTGAGGAGAAGTGGACAAAGGTGGAGAGCCGGGCCTGGTGGGGGACAGGAGGGGGGAGGGCAGATTGGGGTTTTAGGGTCCAGAAGACACCCTGGGGTGAAATGGGGTCAGGATAGAGGTTACTCTTGTCTTGTCCCCATACCCAAGGGCTCCGTAGAAATCGGACAGGTGCCGAGGTCTTCCCCGACAGCTCATCTTGCCTTGGCGGTGTTATGCAATGCCAGATCAATTAAGAACAACACAGCTATTATTGCTGATCTTGTTAGTTCATCTGATCTGACTTGCATCACTGAGACCTAGCTTGATGAAAATCCGGGCCCTATATTGGCCTCGGTAACTCCCAGCCGGGTTCTCGGTGATACACCGTCCAAGGCTGGATCGTAGGGGCAGGGGTGTGGCCATTATGTTTAAATCTGAGCTGGGCCTTGTGGAAGTGCCATTGGGAAACACCGGCTCCTTTGAATATATCCTGGGTGAGGGTGCAGGCTGTGGGATTCTCCTCGTCTACCGTCCACCAGGTGACGGTGGAGAATTCCTGCAGGAGATTGCAGACTTCATCGTCGTCCTGGTGCTGAGGTTTCCCAGACTGATACTTCTGGGTGACTTCAATGCCTGGGGTCAACGATGAACTCTCTCATTTTGGTCAAAATCTCCTCCAGCTGATGAATATGCTGGGTCTGACACAGGTTGTTACCTCCTCTACCCATATAGGTGGTCATTCATTGGATCTGGTCTTTCTCTTGGGTATGGAGATCACTGATTTGGGGGTGGAACCAGTCAGTTGGTCTGACCATTACACCATAAGGTTCAGCTTCAGGGCCCCCTCCAATAGGTCTGCCCCTATGGAGATGGTTCAATACCACCCTTTAAGGGGCAATGACCTGATGGCGGTACTGGATCTATCGAGCTTGTCAGGTGAATGCATGAGTCCAGATGATCTTGTATTAGCCTATAATAAGGCTGTGGGAGATGCTCTGGACAAAATTGTTCCTGTTCGTGTTTGACCTCTCACCCTCCATCCAAGGAGCACGTGGTTCGATGGCTCCTTGAAGGAGTTAAGGCGGGTAGGCCAAAGGCTGGAGAGAGCCTGGCGGAAGTCGGGCCTTGATGCCGACAGGCTTAGATTGATGGCACATTATGATAGCTGTCAATCAGAAATCACTCGTAAGAAGGCAGAATTCCTGTCCAGAGAGATTTCTGCCGCACAAAATCGACCGGCTCAGCTTTTCCGGACTGTGGACAGACTGTGCAATCCAGTCTGTCTTCAGCCTAGAGAAGCTTTTTCTCAGCTAAGATGCGAGAAGTTTGCTCGGTTTTTTGTGGATAAGGTTGTCGGCATCAGGTCCGGCATCGGTCCGACCCCTCCTATGGGGACTGCGGTGGTCGATTGGAAGTGGCTTGCCCTCAGTCAGTCTGGTTAGATTTTCACCAGCTGGAATTCGGGGACATTGTGAAGATCATCCAAACAATGCGACCAACTAGTTGTAGTTTGGATCCGGGTCCTACACCACTTTTAGTAGGTTGTGTAGAAGTTATCTACCCAATCCTTGCAGACATTGTCTGGAAGTCTTTGGGGGGGGGGTTTCTGACCCCCTAAGGAGGCGGTAGTTCGACCACTCCTTAAAAAATCCTCCTTGGACCCAGATTGTCTAGCTAACTACTGGCCTATCTCTAACCTGCCATTTGTTGGTAAGGTTATTGAAAAGGCAGTTGCGTTGCAATTGGATGATCACCTTATATCTCACAATGTCTATGATACTCTCCAGTCTGGTTTCAGGAAAAGGCATAGTACAGAGACTGCCCTTGTCCGGGTATTGAGCAACCTCCTAATGGCCAGTGATCGAAAGGTGTGTACCATTCTGATCCTTCTCAATTTGTCTGCTGCATTTGACACTGTAGACCATGGAGTGCTATTGGAGCGCCTGCTGGTCTTTTGTGGGCTGTCTGGTACAGTCCTCAAATGGTTTCATTCTTACCTCATGGACAGGTTTCAGAGAGTTGTCACTGGAATTTATTCCTCTGGCGCTCACTCCCTGCCTTGGAGGGTACCACAGGGCTCCATTTTAGCTCCCATGTTGTTTGCAGTGTATATGCTGCCATTGGGAAAAATCATCAGGTGATACAGTCTGGGTTTTCACTGCTATGCAGATGATACTCAGCTGTATTTGTCCTTTCTCCCTGGTCAGGGTGATGCACTCTCTGTACTTAATAGCTGCCTTGATGAGATCAGACTGTGGATGAGTTTGAGCTGGTTGAGACTCAATCCGGATAAGACTGAGGTGTTGGTTGTGGATCCAGGTCGTCCAGGGATGGGTGTGGGAGTTGGACAACCATCAGGTTTATTACTTGGTGGTGTACCACTCTCTACCTCTAAACAGGTGCGAAATCTGGGTGTTTTTGATGATGGTCTGACCCTGAAATCTCAGGTGTCAGCTGTCGTCAAGTCCTCTTTTTACCATCTGAGGAATATCGCCCGGGTGAAACATCTGATTCCCCCGGAGGACCTTCCAACATTGGTCCATGCCTTTGTCACTACTCGTCTGGACTACTGCAATTCCCTCTACCTAGGGCTACCAGGGGTTGATATCTGCCACCTCCAGCTGGTGCAGAATGCGGCAGCCAGGCTATTGACTGGGACTTCTAGAACCAGTCATATTACGCCTGTGTTCCGCGAACTGCACTGGCTGCCGGTTTGGTGGTGGATCACCTTTAAGGTTGGTTTACTAACCTTTAAAGCTCTACATGATCAGGGACCTGGTTACCTGAAAGATCTTCTGATTCCCTACTGCCCCCTCCGTCCTCTCCGTTCCGCCAATGAGGGATTGCTGGAGATTCCCAGGGTTCGATTAAAGTCATCAGGATCTCGTGCCTTTGCTTTTTCAGCACCAACCCTGCGGAATTCTCTACCTCGTTGGTTGAGAGAATGTCCAACCATCAAAAACTTTAAAGTTGCTTTAAAAACATATCATTTTGGATTAGCGTATCTCTGTTAGTTGTGGCTGACTTTTAAATGCTTGGATTTTATTAATTTTAATAATTTGTACAGTGCCTTGGCCTTGAAAGGCGCTTTATAAATAAAATTGAATTGAAAAAATTGAATATATATATATATATATATATATATATACACACACACACTCAAATAGTCAGGAAATGTATTGCAGATAATTTATAGTAATATCAGTGGTGTACTTCAAAAATGCAGCGTGCTCGTTCATGCGACCCCGCCAGGGCATGCACACTGAAGAAATTGGTCTGGGCACAACACAGCCTGGAGATATACTACAAAACTGTTAGAAACTGTATTTCAGATACTTTACAGTAATGTCAGTGATGTACTACAACAATTACAGAAAATTTGCACAGTGCGTTCTTACATCCAAAACAGCCTGGACACAGACACTGCAGAAAGCGAGTGGTCACAGGAAAGCCTACCGAATTAGATTTAAGGCACAAAAAAACTGCCAGAAAATACAATTAATTCTATATAGCATCAAAATAATAAACTGGCAGTCACACTTAAATTAGACCCAGCTGGGACACGGATGAGACAGACCAAATGTAAGCAATGAAAGCTCACAAACAAAGTCTGTACCAGTCCAGAAAAAAACAGTGAGCTGAGCCACAGAGGGAGCCACAGCAGGCCTAGTAAGTCTGCAGTTTGAAGTTTCCCCTTCCCGTCCGACCCTGTCTTTGAGTCAGTCAAAGATAACATAGGAGGATTTCTTAAAAAAAAAAATTATTATAATAATAAATCTCCCCCACCTTGTCTCTGAGTCAGTCAAATATAACACAGGAGGAGTTCTTAAATAATAATAATAAAAATAATAATAAAACTCTTGTTTGAAATAGTTGCTTCTGGTACTAACAGTCCTGTAACAATGACTGCAGAGGAACACCAGAGAAAAAGGCATTTAAAATAATTTTAAGGCAGGTGAACAAATTGAAAGTAAGCAGCCGCCACAGCCAGCAGCAACAGCATATGATGTCTCCCTTCACACTGTTTCCCAGGACTGTGGTGTGGGCTGTGGGTCATATGCTCTGCCTTAAAGAACAACAGCTTATTTGCTGTCAGTAGTCACATGTATCTGATGAATACATCAGCTGAATACCTCCGAATATAGCAATTATTTGGATTTTGGAATTTGGCTGAATACATGTGGTATTCGGTGTATTCTGTCGTTGATTCAGATTCAATGTACTCCCGTATTGGTTGGGTACATATCGCTGGTGCAAGTCCCCTTTGGGAGCTTAAAGCAACTTTTTTGTTATGTGATTTGTTGTGTAAATGTTGTTGCACTTTGAGGTTTGTTTATACTTTGTTATAGTAACTGGACATCTGTGAAAATGGGCACTTGTGCTCATATACTTTTCAGTATAAAATACAAGCATTTGTCAATGTCGAACGTTCACTTGCAGGTTTGTGCCAGGATGGGTAACAGAGGGCGTCGGGTGGACTGCACACAGAGGGGAGGGAGCAGGGAGTTTTACTTAGATGCCTGGTGACTGAGGGGGAATGGAGGGTGTGCTTCAGTGACCTTGTGTAGTTATTTTAGACTGAGTTCTGTATTGATGTTATTGTAGTATCTGTTTGTATTACTGTTTAAAATGGTTGTGTGTCTATTTTATTTGTCTTGCTTGTCTTAATTGTAAGGCGACCAGGGGCTATGGGATTGGGCACCATAGAAATAAGGTTTGCCTTGACTTGCCTATTAGTGCATAATACACAGTCATCCTGGTGTAAAGCACATCACACAATAAGCAAAGCAGTCCTCCTACAACCAGAACTCTCTCGAATCAGTCCCTTGGCAAGCAGTCTTGATCTTCCATCACTAACAGGGCAGCTATCTTAACACTGTAAAAAACCTTCAACTGGGCCCTAAACATAAAACTACCTTAAATAAAAAAGTAAAAAAAAAAAGTAAATGTTGTTTCCTTGGTCATCATACTCTCCTTACACACAGAAACAAATTAGAAACATTACATATTTATATTTTTCGGTAGATACATACGGGACAGAAGGAGCTGTAAGGATCAAGTAGTGAGGATCAGGAAGGATGGGGGTGCAGAAAAAGGGGTGAAACAGGCAGAAGCAATAAATGAGTACTTCTGTTCTGTATTGAGGGTGGTCAGGGAGAGAGGGGTAACAGATGGGGTGATCACTGAGGGCAGAGTATTGGAAGGTCTAAGTGCTCAGAGGGTGGATAAGGCACGAGGAGCAGACAGCATACATGCCAAGGTGCTGAAGGAATAGGCAGACATCCTAGCTAGGCCACTGGCAGATCTATTCAATACCTCCCTGGACACTGGGTGCAGATCACATGACAGGAGGATGGCCCACGTGGTACCCCTCCATAAAATGGCACAAAGGATGAACAATGCAGTTACAGACCAGTAAGCCTAACATCCATTTTGGGGAAGCCGATAGAGACAATCTTGAAGGAGAGACTGTGTCCTGTCTGGAAGACTATGGGCTCCAGAAGCAGTCATCAGCATGGGTTTGTCTCGGGAAGATCCTGTTGGACTAACCTGGTTGAGTATTATGCCTAGGTAATGAGGGAATTGAGCAAAGGCCATGCTGGGGATGTCACATATTTGGACTTCAACAAGGCCTTTGATTCAGTGCCCGATGAGAGGTTGGGGGAAAAGTTGGCATATGTGGGGGTGGGGACTAAGATTGTGAAATGGATTGATAATTAGCTGCAGGGGAGACAACAGAGGGTAGTGTTGTGGGGAGCTCTCAATTGCAATGGCTGTGATGAGTGGAGTGCCACAGGGATCAGCACTGGTGTGCTGTTTGGGATATTCATAGCACACATCTCACATGGCATCAGGAATAAGATCAGTCTGTTCGCTGATGGCACCAAGTTGGGGTGGTGGTGGTAGGCAACATAGCAGGACAGCAGGAGCTGCAGGATGACCTGGCCAAAATCAAGGAGTGTTCAGAAGTGTGACAGTTGGGGCTCAATGCTTAAAAGTGCAAAGTACTGCCCTTTGGAGCAAAATAACCCAGGGAGGTGTTATGAGCTAGGAGGAGTGCAGCTAGGTACCCCTGAAAAGGGAAAGGATTGAGGGGTGGTTATAACGGGGGAAAAAGAACAATACAGAGCAGAGAAGGAAGGCAGTGGCAAAGGCCAAGAGGGTGCTGGGATGTATTGCGAGAGGAATCTCCCTCAGGACCAGGGAGGTGATCCTGCCTCTCTACAGGTCACTGGTCAGGCCACACCTGGAGTACTGCATGCAGTACTGGTGCCCATATCTGAAGAAGGATGTAAGATTACTGGAAAGGGTACAATGCAGAGTGACGAAGATGATCCAGGGATTGGAGGACAGGCCATACGAGGAGAGGCTGAGTGAGTTGAATATGTACTCCCTGGAGGAGAGAAGGGATTGGGGGGATATGATTGAGAACTCTAAGTACTTAAAAGGGATAAACAAGACATGCACTGAAGAGATATTTAAGCTAAGGATGGGGACGTGCATGAGCGAGCATGGTCTTAGAGTGGAGTAGGGAAGATAATGGAGGGAACTGAGGAGACACTTTTTCAAGGAGAGGGTTGTGGCAGAACGAAACACTGAGGAGGTGGTATCCTGTAAGACAGTGGGTAGTTTCAAAAGGGGATGGGACAGGGTGAGAGGGGGGATAATTGTGAATGGGAAGGGGATGGGGTAGCTGCAAGGTAAGGGAGCTAGCTGTACACTCAAACAGACTTGAAAGACCATGTGGCCCGTTGCTGCTGACAAATTCATATGTTCGTATTACAACTGTTTCTTTGCTGACTATGAAAAAACCCTCTATCTATCTTTACCTGCTCATTGGGGAAACCTCTTCTGCTTGCCCTGACAGTGAGATAATTGAGCATGTGGCTGTACAAGAGAACTTTATAGTATATGGTTAGGGCTTCTTGTGTATGGAAAATGGTGGTTTTTCCAAATCTTGTTGTAGGACAGCTGAAAGGTCACAAAAGTTGTTGTACTATTGTTCTGATGTCACATCGATAGTACAACAACTTTTCAGCCTTGAACTGTTAACCGAGTGGCTGAAACAACTCTGATTCAAAAATTCATACAAAATGCTGATGTTGCATAGCGAGAAGTTGGGCAAGCAGGTGATTAGGATAGTTTGGACACAGACTGCCATAGTGGGGTCTGTCTGTCGAAACTATCAATTAGCCAGTGTTCTTTCTTTTTTTTTTTTAAATTACCAGTGCAGTTATAGGCTTACAGCAGAGCACGACAGCAGCTAGTATCTTTGGGGAGCAGAGCAGGAATGTAAAGAGGACTGGTCTGGGAGCAAGCAGGATAATGAAGTCAAGAAACTCTATGCACCTTGTGAAACTGAACTCTGTGCATTTCATGGAACCATATACTATATAAAATAGTGGATGGGTGATCATCCACATCTTAGACTGTGTTTCCATCTTGGCAGTTGATGACATCATAGAGACCTCTTGAGTCTCACTCATGAGGTCTGTACAATATCCTCAACTCCCTCGATAGTAACACAGCCTTGTTGTGGATGGTCACCCATTCACTATTCTGTGTGTGTGTGTGTGTGTGTGTGTGTGTGTACTGTATGTTAAGAGAGGAACAATCTGCCAGTGGAACACAGCAGAATTTTGAATCTCTGTTTTCCATGGTAAATATTACATGGTAAACACTCCAGTTCTTCAATATGGGGAAAGAGAGAAAAAAAAACAGGATGAAGAAAGTATGCAATAATACTTCCTAAACAAAAAGAAAAGGTTGGAAAACACTGTTACATAGGCAGAGGCAGACCCAAACTGCTCAAATATATTCCTGAAGTTTATAAAAGCATGTAAATTTGAATCATATATGGGTATTTTCAACTGAAATTTATTCCCTCCCCCCCACCACCACCACCTTCACCACCACCAAGAAAAGGCAGCATGGCAGGTTCAACGTTTTGAAGTCATTTCCATTAAGAAACAGTTCTTGTATTGATCTGAAATGCAAGGTAATGGTTTTTGTCTTATAAAAAGGTGTCACACACAGTTTTCATTATGTTGTATGTGTTTTAGCTAATCCCCCAGTTACCAGAATAGGGGTTATTTTTTCAGAGTTAAAATGGAAGCACATTTCAATGAAAAAGTCAAATATTCATCTTTGTAATATACTTGCTTCTTGTTTTCATTCCTTTTAAGCAAAGAACTTAACTGCCATTTCATAAGAGGACTAAGACATTCCAGGGTGTGCATTGTAATGAAATAACCACACTTCTCGCATGCATTTAAAGACACTGGGCTGAACGTCATGCCTAACAAAGCATTTCACCATAAAGCACACCCTTTCATGTCTTATTGCTTAATTGAAGTCTGAATCATCCATGAGTTAACCTGATACAATGGCCGCCCAGGTAAAAAAGAAAGATGGCATGCTATAAGAAAGCAAACTGCTTTCTGTGAAATGCAGTTAGGTTCACTTCTGTTCCATATCTCTGCAGCCAACCCCTTTATCTATGTCTCTGTAAAGTTTAATTCTGGAGCAAGCTAGCTGTCTAACAAGCTGGGAGTTTACCCTTTTTCTTAATTTTTAAGGGGGAAAAAAGCTTGATATTGTGTTTTGTTTCGCCTTGCTTGCCTGGGTAATCCACAGGAAGACATTTAATATTCCCACGGATGGCTTACTTTCCTTAATGCTTATGTGTGCACTAACACCCCCCCCAAAAAAAAAAAAGAAAAGAAGACGACATACATACTTACTGCTGGCAAATGTAACCTGGGCTGGCAGAGGCAAAGTCTGACTTCTGTGTTGGGGTACACTTTAATTCCTTTCTCAGCAGTATACATTTTCTTTCTTTTTTTTTGTTTTGTTTGTTTGTGCACTCAGTGGTCAAACCTTGAGGTATGTTCCAAAGTAAACTTGAAAGCAACATCAGAGCTCCTCTCTGTGTAATGCTCTAATGCCTTCAAAATATCATTTAAATTTAACAGTTGAAATTCAATTAGAAAAGGCTCCCTCAAAGTAAATGCCTGCCTCATTTTCAATGTGTTTTGCTGCAGTTTTCTGTCCCAGACTCATTACTGCTGAAGATGGTGTTGCATGATTATTTGAATCCCACTACCAAGACAGCTTTGAAAGTCTGAAGCTCAGTATTATATAATACTGTACAGAATACTTCACTTCAGACTTCCAGAGCCAGTTTATAAAGGGAGCAAATGATGCAACATCACCTTCTGCAGTAATGGGTCTGGGACAGAAAAACACAACAAAACACTGAACATGAAGCAGGCATTAAGTTTGAGCCTTTGTGGGAGGCTTTTTTTGTACATCTTCTAATTGAACTTCAGTTAGTTTTAAATGACAGTTAGAGTATATTTCAATTCAGGGCATTCGATTCACATTTGAATCACATAGCGTGGGCTAAAAATATTTAAAGGAAAGCTGTCCAAATTAAGATTTCGCCCTCCCCCAAAAGACTTACCCCCTGATTAAGCATTTCATAGTGGAAACGCAGTTTTACACTTACTGGAACATAGTTTATTTTTCTTTTGAAAAGTCCAGTGTTCCACAAAATATCAGAACCTTGTATTGAAGAGAGCGATGCAGTGTTGCAGTTTCTGACTAAATGGAACTGTGCAGGTTCCGACATTTAGTGGAACACCGGACTTTTCAAAAGAAAAATAAACTGCATTCCGGTAAGTGCAAAACTGCGTTTCCCTTGCGAAATGCTTAATTGGGGGTTAAGGCTTTTGGGGGGGCTCTAATTTGGATAACTTTCTTTTAACATCACCAGACTAGCTGGCAGGGCAGGATAAGCCAGTCACGTGACGATCAGTGGTGCTTGAAAATGAAGATTACAATGGACAATGCTGAATATTTATCTGCCTTTCGATGTCTTCTGTGACACACACTACAAATCAGAACAAAATGGGATCAAAAATGTAAAACACACTTTCAGACACAATGACTGGAACTCTATTACTCATTCAATTTTGCAAGGGGCTATTTAAAGCCAATTGCAACAAACAATT
Organism: Neoceratodus forsteri; assembly: GCA_016271365.2. Lineage (NCBI taxonomy): Eukaryota > Metazoa > Chordata > Ceratodontiformes > Ceratodontidae > Neoceratodus > Neoceratodus forsteri. The sequence goes on along the minus strand of CM028136.1, from coordinate 223,087,287 downwards.
AAATTTAATTTTAGAACATATTACACTCAACTAACATCTGACATCTAGATCTACAGGGCACCTTTACCCTTTTTTTAGTTGTTTTAAGATAAAGGATTTTATATTTAACAATTCCTACTGTACAACTAAATCAACTTTTGCAGACACTTGTGCTGTAGAATATGTCACCTACAGTAATAACCACTCCATTTTTTTATCAGACTGTGTTACTTTAAGACTACTTTTATCTGTATTTCAGATAGTACATGATTGAATTGAGAGGGCTAATTCTGAGCCACATCCTGTTATGACTTTTTTTACTAGGTTTACCCCCCCCCATCTTCACCCATATACTGTGTATTCCTTGGAAAGGAGGGCACTGCAGCACAGCCTAAATATTAGTAATGAGCTGAGCTGTGAAAATGAGCTTGGTACATCCTGCATACCTCAGTTCGATTCTCACGACAGCCACTTCCATACATACTGTGTGTGGGTGGGAGACTCTCTACTCTGAGGCCAGCCAACATTCTTTTAGTTCTTTTATCATGCCATTATTGTTTAGTGGATATTATAGAACACTAGTAGCTCTACCCTAAATGGCATTGTGACATAAACAGCAACAGATGATATGAAAGAATTTGTTTCTTCTCTTGGTAGACATTTTCTGTATTCATGTCCAGAACATTTGATGACTGAGTCAGGTGTTGAAACAGGCAGCCTGGGTGATGGTAAACTTCAACCTGTAAATGAGTCATAGCTTATGTACTGACAAGAACATTGAATACATTATTGAGATGAAATAGGATAGGGAAATGCTATGGACATATGTATCCTTTTTTTATCAGCCAAAATATATCTTCTGCAGAAAAATCATCCCACTAGTTGGAGTCAAAATATGTAAAAGGAGGGACCCCAGAGCCCGTCTGTTGGTTTACACATCTCTAGCCACCCATGGTACATAAAATTAAACACTGACAGTAGCTGTGCCTCTCAGTATGGCAGTAAGCATAATTAATTAATTTTACACAGACATGTATCTGTTTTGTTGCTATGAAGTGACACAATTTGGTACCAACATACTACTCAATAGTCCGTACTGTCCATATTATGATATAGAAACCAAAAGGAAGAGGCATATTGATGGAGACAAGCACAAATGTATCTCTCACCATTAACTGTGTTATTTAAATATTTGCTTTTTTTGATGAAAGTATGCAGCAAATAATTTCAAGGAGCATGGCATAATTTCTCGGTCTGCATTTTTGGGCATCATGCATCTGCAGATGTTTGTACTCAAGGGCATCACATTCACCTAGAAGGCTGTGTATGTAGGCACGGAACATCTGCGGACTGCATAATCTGGCTAGGATAAATTTGCAGATAGTTGCGTAATTACCTTGCATGATACATTATATAAAAGCTGGTCTACTGCCTAAAAGAAAAGATTACTACTAGTACCTTACCCCACGGCCCACTGCCTGAGACAAGTTGTCTCGTCCTGATGCGGAATATCAGAGAGGCAATCAAGTGGGAAGGAGAGACTAGAGCCTGGTCAGGTTGGCACTTGGCAAACAGCCAAACAGTGACACAAGAGCACAACGCAGCACAAGTCCACAGCAGCATGCAGTTGTATAAAAGCCGTTGTATAAATAATATTGCATGGTCTGGACATCAGCTAATCTGCAGATGTCTACAAATATGGGCATACCATACACTAAATATTTCCCCCTCAAAAGTGCCCCTCTTACATGGGAAAGAAGTTGGCAAAACACAGTATGTGCTATAATTAAACTCTGACTTAAAAAAAAAAAGCAGAAATTTGTAATACTCAAATTTGGTAAATGACAAACTATGCACAAATGAAGATACTTTCTACAGTGCCCTAAACTTCAATCTCCATGTTACATGTAATGTTGCTTCTTGCTTTTACTTTTTAAGAAACAAACATTTCTTGATGTTGCAGACTTTCTCTTTTTGTATATGCCGGTCTGCTGCCCAAAATAATTGATTACTACTAGTACCTTACCTCGCGGCCCACTGCCTGAGACAAGTTGTCTTGTCCTGGTCTGGAGTATCAGAGAGGCAGCCATTCCAGCCAAGTGGGAAGGAGAGACTAGAGCCTGGCCAGGTTGGCACCTGGCAAACAGCCAAACACTGACACAGGCGTGCAACGCAGCACAATCCCGTAGCAGCATGCAGTCACACAATAGGAAGCGCCAGCGCAAGGTGAGAGCACACAGCATAAAAGTACCCACTAGGTGTACCTGAAAGAAACTACCACATATTTTGAGGAATAACACCACTTGTATGTGATGTATCCTGACAAACACACAGCTCAAATGGACAGCCACACAATGTGTTGAAAGTGACTGAGTAAGGAAAATGCTCACTGGATAAAGCGAGCTGGCAGGAAAGAATGGTTTACATCCGGAGGGAGGGCAAGCAAGCCAGCAGGATAGGATAGTCAAGATACGGAGGGGCAGGGTAATGTTCATGGTAGGGCTGAAAGAGAAGGTCTACTGGGGTTCCTGGAGGCACCGGTGCACAGGCAGCGGTGACAGCTCCAAGGGGAGAAACAAACTGAAAGCTGAAAGAAGCACAGCATGCAAAATTCGAAAAAGAAAGGGAGTACAGAGATGGGGGGGTATGGAAACAGCAGAGGACACTGATCATCTGCTGTATGAAGAATGAGGAAGTGGTAGGGATTTTGTTTGCGGCTGGTCTGATAGGGAAAGGTGACATCAATATGCTAAATACACACACATTTCCACTGCTGATTGCAGCAGTGGTTTTGTTTGAACTGAAGACCACTGCAGCCGAACTGCTGTCATAGACAGCTCACGCATCCATTGGTGCAGTACGGTCACGCCTGCTACAGGGAGCACTGCATTGGACAGGAGGGTCACACACCTCCAAAAAGTCATATTGTCCCAAATGTTCCTTGCGCATGCGCGCAAGTGAACGTAAAAATGAAATGAAATGAAACTTTGTCCCTGGGTTAGCTTGCCTGGCCTCTGGGGCCCCCTGCTGGCCAGAAGGGCAGGAGACATGGGGCTATATAAGGGAGGGGTTTGGGCACCAAAGGGAGAGAGAGGCACATGGGGATAGGAAGGAGTTGGGAGTCGGCAGGTGTCTGACCAGAGGTCTGAGGTTTGGGGCCAGGGTGGGGCGACTGTTACCCAGGCCAACCACCTTTGAAGAAATGTACACCTGGAGATGTCAGGGACCATCCAGTGCTGCTGTGAGTTTGGCCTATGTGTAGGGACCACCACGCCAAGTTGGGAGCCAGTACCCAGGGGAGTAGAGGAACCTGCAATGTGATCCCTGACACCAGGGCAGGTCAGCAGCGTGGACCTCTGCATGGTTAGGCCTGGCGGTTGCCACAGGGGCCCCTGGTGCACAGGTCGGTTGTAGCAGTCTGGCCCACTGGGGTACAGTGGTGGCAGCCTGTATCCCATCACCAGTGGGAGTCCTTTATCTGCCTATGAGCAGTGTGGAGGCCAGACATGTTTAGTGTCCATCCCCAGGGTTCCTACCAGACTGAGTGGGCAGGTAGCCAGTGCATCTGAAGTCCCCACTGGTCCCCTACAGGCAGTGCTATGCAATGCTGGATCAATGAGGAATAAGACCACAATGATGGTGGACTTGATTTCCTCAGTCAGTCTGGCTTGTATTACAGAGACCTGGCTGGGGGATGATGCAGGTCCAATTCTGGAGGCATCAGTCCCGGACGAGTACTCTGTAGTGCACTGCCCGAGGAGGGAATGTAGGGGTGAGGGTGTGGCCATCTGTTTTATATCCAGCTTGAACTTCTCTGTGCACCCAATGGGTTCTATCTTGTCATTTGAATGTGTTGCTGTGTGTGGGGATTCAGGTGTAGGTTGCAGGATTTCCTTGTTTACCACCCTCCTGGGCATGGGGCAGATTTCTTGCAAGAGGTCGCAGACTTAGTCACTGACAGGGTCTTAGTGTTGGAGTTGCCCAGATGGTTAATTCTGGGTGACTTCAATGCCTGGATTGACAATGAATCCTCACATGTTGGACATGACTTCCTCCAGTTAATAACAATAATAATAAACTTTATTTATTAAGCACTTTTCAAAGCATCAAGGCGCTTCACATACAGAATAAGTAAAAACATGATTAAAAATAGACAAAATATAAACTGATGATGAGTAAGGTCAATACAGTTAGGCGGCATATGCTTGGCACCATAGATATGTTTTTAATGCTTGATTAAAACCCCCCATGTTCACGCACTCCTGTAGCTGATGTGGTAGAGAATTCCAAAGGGCAGTGGTCACATACATAAATGCACGGGTCCTAGAAGATTTTAAAGGCACCCTTGGAATCTCTAGCAACCCCTCGTCAGCCGAGCAGAGCGATCGCTCGGGGTGGTAGGGGGACAGAAGCTCTTTCAGGTAGTCTGGACCAAGTCTGTGTAGGGCTTTATAAGTCAGAAGTCTGACTTTAAAGGTGATCTGCCACTGAATCAGCAGCCAGTGCAGTTCGTACATGACATCACTGGGCCTAGCACAAGCGGTTACTTCTGTGACTCACCACCATGGCCATACCTTGGACTTGGCATTCTTATTGGTGCTTAAGGTCACCAATCTCAGGACTGAACGGGTTGCTTTGTCCGATCATAGCATGGTGGAATTCTCATTTGAGGCCACCCCCCGATAGCCTTTTCCCTACTGAGATGGTCTACCATTGCCCATTGAGGAGATTGTCCCCAGAGGGACTTCTGGTGGTGGAAGAATTTTCTGGTGTGAGTACTGCATGTGGGGTTGGCATGGGCGAGGCTGTTACAGCCTATAACAGGGTGGTCTCCAAGGTGCTTGATGCCATTGCACTGATCGGTATAAGACCCAGGTCTTCTTGCTTGAGACCCCTGTAGTTTGATGGGGCTCTCAAGGAGAGGAAAGGAGAGGAAGACCAAGGATCAGAAGTTGGTGCATTGCTGGCGAAGGACCCAGTCTGAGGAGGATAAACTGGCTTTGAAAGCTCACTATGGTGATTATCAGAAGGCAATCAACCATAAGAAGACAGAGCTCCTGTCCAGAGAGATTGCTTTAGTGAGGAACAGACCAGCTCAGCTCTTTTGGACTGTGGACAGGCTACTTCACCCTGCCTGTCTACAACTGAAAAGAGCATTTTCAGTCACTTTCTGTGATGAGTTTGCTCAGTTCTTCTCTGACAGGGTGTCCTCTATTCGGTCTGGGCTCTCCCCAGTGGGACAAGATCAGTCCTGCAGTGGTAGATCTTGTATAAACAGTGGCACTCCTATTGTCTTAGGGAAGTTTCAGCCAGTGGGGGTGACTGAGGATGTTGAGGTAATTTTGAAGCTGCAGCCCACCTTTTGTGAACTGGACTTGGGCCCAGCTCCTCTCCTAGTTGGATGCACCATGCCCATCAGTCCAGTGTTCACTGAGATAGTCCAGTGTTCACTCTCAGAGGGGTTCTCTCTCAATGCCTTGAAGGAGGCACTGGTGAAGCCCCTTCTGAAGAAACCATCACTCGACCCTGATGTCTTGGAGAATTATTGACCTATCTCCAACCTCCCATTCCTGAGAAAGGTTGTTTAGATAGTGGTGGCTCTGCAACTCAAGGCACACCTCACAGCCTTTGACAGCTACAAGCCATTCCAGTCTGGATTTAGGGCTAGGCATAGCACTGAGACAGCATTGGTCAGGATGCAAAATGACCATCTCAGGGTGAGGGATAGAGAAGACCAGTCAGTTCTTATTCTCCTGGATCTTTCCTCAGCATTTGACACTGTGGATCACACTGTGCTTCTGGACTGCCTTAGAGAGTATTGTGGACTTGCTGGTAGTGTCATCAACTGGTCTGAGTGCTATCTCTTAGGCAGGATGCAATGGATAGTGATGGGGAATTTCTCCTCTTGTCCGACATTCCTGCCATGTGGAGTTCTTCAAGGTTCAATCTTGTCACTGATGTTGTTCGCAGTATACATGCTGCACCTGGGTGAGCTCATTAGATGCTACAGTCTGGGTTCTCACTGTTATACAGATGATACCCAGCTGTATATGTTTTTTGCTCCTGGGACAAATAATGCCGTGGAAGTGCTAAACAACTGATCAAGATCCAAGATTGGCTGTCCTCCACCTGGCTGCAACTGAACCCTGGCAAGATGGAGGTACTGGTGATTGATCTACCTCAGGTCCCCTGCACACACAAATCCAAAAAGGGAGGCCACATCATAATCGTGCAAAAATGTGATTTATTACGTTAAAAACGCAGACAGTGCAGGTGACCGCCTGACATGTTTCAGTACTGATGATTGAGCCTGGTTGCAGGTGTGATATGGATGACACCGGGGTAGTAACTGGGTTGTTCCTTGGGCCTGCTCCATTGATGGCATCTACTAGGGTGAGAAATCCGGGTGTCATCCTTGATGACAGTCTGACGCTTGATACTCAGGTGTCATCTGTCATCCAAAGTGGTTTTTACCACTTAAGGAATGTCGCCCACATTAAACCTTTAATTCTGCCTGGTGACCTGCCCGCACTGGTACATGCCTTTGTTACGTCAAGGCCAGACTACTGTAATGCTCTAGTTCGCGGTCAGTGAAGGGAACCTCGGTTGATTGCAGCTGGTGCAGAATGCAGCGGCCAGATTGCTGACAGGCCTGCCCAGGTCATGTCATGTGACTCCAGTCTTGCAGGCTCTGCGCTGGCTGCCTGTCACATGGAGGATCATCTTCAAGATAGGCTTGCTCACCTATAAGGCCCTATACAGCTTGGGTCCTGGCTACTTGAGTGACCTGCTGACCCCTGCCCTTCTGGTATGTTCCCTTTGCTCCTTCACCAAGGGCCTCCTAGCAGTTCCGAGGGCAAGGCTCAAAACCTCAGGGCACCATGAGGTTGAGATGGCCAGCCCGGTCCTCTGGAACTCACTCCTCAGATCCCTGAGGGAGGCCCCATCAGAGAAGGCTTTTAAGAGGGATCTGAAAGCCCATCTCTTTAAAGAAGCATTTCCTAATTAACTTCAGCTGATTTTAGTGTTATTTATTTACTGTTATTTATTTATTATGGATTTTAAATTATTTGCTTGTTTGATGACCTTGTATGTATTGTTTTGGATAACCCTGCCATGTCTTACACCTCCTGTAAGGTGCCCAGTATCTCCCGGATTCGGCACCATGTAAATAAAGTTTTACTTACTTACACCTTAAGTCCCAGTGCTGTGGGTTTGGGATCACCTTGAGAAGGAATCTGTGGGGTGCTCGTGCAGCATGGAGAGAGCAGGATATACAGTAGTTGGGGAGGCCCTGTGAAAAATGAAGAAAATGTTCCAGCTGCTATTTGGTTTCAGTGAGTTGCTGCTGGAAGGAGTGTGGAGAAGTTGTGTGGTTTGAGGCCTGTTTAGCCCTGTGAAGTAAAGCTTGCTGCCATCATTTGGACAGGAGCATTAGTCGGCCCATTAGAGTACCCACATAGATCCCTAGATCAGAATGTCTGTACCTTCGTTTCAACCACAAAAATAGTGGACTCCCCACCATATAGCGCTACCTCATATGCTCCATGGAGCAGTTACCAGTTGTAATGAAATCAGTTTGGATCTTCTAATCAATTGTGGACAATGGATTTAATCTTTGCTATGCCTGTGATTACCTTAACCAAAGTTTACACCCCCAGCAGCTGCACCCTGTTAAGAGACTGACTGCAGCCCCGGACCATCTAGAGTAAACCCAGGTAATGAGCTATACTTTTTCTGGACTATGTTCATAGCTGTACAGTGACCCCCTTCCTTTACCACCTGGAATACCCCTAGACAGCTGAAGGGGGGCTTACACTGTGAATTGGGGGTGTCACTTAGGCAGCAAGGAAGCAGTTGTCTCCATTTAGACTTCCCTAATCCTCTTTTAAGAGCACTATAAAAGGACCCCCTTCTAACATATCCCATTCACATTTGTCTCCCAGCACATGAGTGGAACAGCACCGGAGTGGAAAAGGATTGGCATCTTAGGTGTCAGCAGGCATCCACAGGCACACAGGGAACTCTGCCAGTCCCCTCAGGTAAGGTATAGTACCTATTGACTTGTTGCTGCCTGAGCAAGAGAGTACTGAAGGAAGGTAAGGGGGAAACAGAAGGGAGGAAACAGGCTGCATAAGCTGTAACTACCTGTTGAGTAGGAAAAAAGGAAACACTCTATCTAGAGTAAGGGTTCAAAGAGGTTAAAGTAAAGCAAAAAATGGAAAAACTAGAAACACCCTATCTAGGATAAAGTACAAAGTGGTTAAGTAAAGCAAGAAAGAGGAAAACTAGAAACACCTAATCTAGAGCAAGGGCACAAAGGGGTTAAGTAAAGCAAGAAAGGGGAAAACTAGAAACACACTATCTAGGGCAAAGGCACAAAGGGGTTAAGTAAAGCAAGAAAGGGGAAAACTAGAAACACCTTATCTAGGGCAAGGGCACAAAGGGGTTAAGCAAAGCAAAAAAGGAAAAAACTAGAAACACCTTATCTAGGATACGGTACAAAGTGGTTAAGTAAATCAAGAAAGGGGGAAACTAGAAACACTTTATGTAGGGTGAAGGCAGAAAGGGGTTAAGCAAAGCAAGAATGGGGAAAACTAGAAACACACTATCTAGGGCAAGGGCACAAAGGGGTTAAGTAAAGCAAGAAAGGGGAAAACTAGAAACACACTATCTAGGGCAAGGGCACAAAGGGGTAAAGTAAAGTAAGGAAGTGGAAAACTAGAAACACACTATCTAAGGCAAAGGTACAAAGTAAATTCCAGTATAACGTAGAGCTGGAAGGAATTTGGAATTTGGGGAGTGGTGCAGTGGCTGTACAGCTGCAGTTTTCAGAGAGATCTTCTGGAGACTGCAGTGCTGCCTCATCTGCATACATCCCTCTGTGTTGAGGGAGGAGGTTACTAGACTCCAGGCTGAGTTGACTAGGGCATGGGTTACCTCTTCCCCCACCCAGGAGCCACTGAGTCTACCACCGATGCCCCAGTGGATGCCTAGGAGAAGAAGAGTTGGCTGGACTGTGGTAGGCTCTGGGAGGGTATGGGTTGTTGGTTCAGGGGCACATTCCTCAGGCTATGCAACTAGAGAACTCATTCACTGCTCTGGCAGGATGGGACTGCCTGGGAGGCACCCATAGAAATGACCAAAAAGGATGTGGGGGGGGGGGCCTCCTGAGGAGAGGCCCCAAGATGGAATGTGGAGGCCCCCAGCAGAAGAGGAAGCAATTTCTGGTGGGGACTCTATCATTAGGGGTAGATTTGGGAACAGGAAGGGTGGGAAAGAGGGAAGTTAGGTGCATACCTGGTGCCACGGCTTGGAAGGATGGAAATCATATCCTAAGGATCACTAGGGTAGTGGAGGAGGAGGGGGAGCTGGATGTCACTGTTCACCTGGGGACTAATAAACTAGCTATGGACAGGCTATGGACAGGCCTGGGATTGTGTAGGGGGACTTTAGGGAGCTAGGGAGGAGTCTTAAGCAGGTAGCGTGCTAAATGGCTTTCACCGAGGTGCTGCCTGTCTACAATGGGGTGGGATAGGGTTTTCCATATCAGAGCTTCAACTCATGGTTGAAGGAATGCTGCAGAGAAGAGGGTTTTGGCTACACTGGGGTCTGGGGACCAACTTGGAGGGATCTCGGTCTATACAGGGGTGATGGCCTACATCCACCAGTGAGGGTAACTGCAGTCCTCAGTGGATGGTTAAAATGTTTAAATGTTACTTTTATGAACATTTTAAGTAGCTGAGTGGGTGGTGGAAGGAAAAAGGGAGGCATAAACTGACCACCCACCCGCAACGGACTGAAGCAGAGAGAAGGGTAGGCCTGAGGGAAGGAAAATCCCCAGGGTGCAAAATAAACAAAAAATTAGTGTGGTAGAAAACAAAGGGGATGGGAAAAACAGCTGTAAAAAGAGGAGAGAAAAGGAGGCAGGCAAAAGGGAAAAGAGGGGGATATCAGACAGAGAGGGAACAAAGTGTGGAATATCATGTGTGCAAATGCAAGATGTCTAGGAAACAAAATTCTGGATCTAGAGGCCATCATGGCAGAGGCAGACCTAAATAGTGTGGCCATTACTGTACCAAGTCGAGGTGCACAGGAAACCATGACTGGGACATGGGCATACCAGGTTATACTCAGTTCTGGAAAGATAGGGTGGGAAGGAAAGGAGGTGGTGCTGTATATAAGGGAGGGTATCAAGGTGACAAAGACACAAGGAACCCAGGGAGGAATGGAGGGGTATGAAGTACTGTGGGTCACCCTGGAGACAGGAACCAGAACCACTATACACATAGCTGTACTGTTTGTAAGGAGGTGCAGAAAAATGGCAGTGTTGAAAATCTGGAGTGAAAATATTGCAAATTCATGAAGTTACGAGCATGCGAAGCAACTGCGCAATGTACGCTCGTGAAACAGTCATTTTTTGGATTTTTTCCATCAAATTTGCAAAATAGACTTTTTGAGTCCACCTCATGAACACTGGCACTGTTGTTTCATTACTCGGTCCCGAAAGGTGAATCCGCGCAGCGACCATGAAATACCCTTTCAGGACTGAATAACGCCATGACAGTGCCTGAATTCATGAGGAGGGGTTCCAATAACCCCATGCTGAAAATTTGGTGCCAAAATTCCCCAAAATACCTGAGATATGCACCAAAGTTGAAAAAGCCCTATTTCTGCCATTATACAGCTTACCAGCATTTCTTCAGTTCACGGTCGGCTTTGAAGAGTGCAGACGTGTTCCTGGTCTACTGAAGATCATCGCGCTGGGCTCCGGAGGTAAGTATGGGGTGAGGGGGGTGTGGGGAGGCAGGGTGCACAGAGGGTGGGCGCGAGAGGGGGTGCAGTGCCACCGGACTCAACGAGGGATCGTTTTCTGATTTACAGGTAAAAAAAAAAAAACAACATCGCAGGACCTTTTTTTTTTTTTTTAACTGGACATTTGGCAGCTGGGGTGGGCTCCAGTGTGCCAACTGAAGATATTTTTTAGTGCAGGGGCAGCTGTGCCGATGGGGATTGGGCACCCCCCTCAGCACAAACCGACTTTTTTTTGGGGGGGGGACATTATGCCGACTGGGAGTGGGCTCCCCCATCAGCAAATTAAACTGGGATATAGACTGAAGCAGATGGGAATGGGGCCCCCATTGGCAAACAAAGACTGTTGTGGGGGGCACATGCTGCCAAGGGAGATTGTGCACCACCTTGGCAGTAGGGGCTGAATAATATTGTTTGTGAACATGGTGGCAAGCTGCCACCATGTTCACAAACAATATTACAGTAGGCAACGTTCTGCCAAGCAGTGACGGGTCGCTCCCTCATTGCAGTGGAATGGCTGATGCTGCAATGATGAGGCGGCCCCTGATTGCTGCAGTGAAAACATTACAAGTTGGTGGCTCTTTTGGAAGCCAGTGTCATCAGCACACTGTGCCTCCATTGACCCACCAGTGCCAAGCCCCCAAATGCAATGCCTCTGTTGGCTATCACACTGCCATGCCTCCACAACCCACTTCTCTCCTAAGCTGCTACATAATGTTTCTTGTGCATGCGTGCAAGCAAACATAAAAAGGGGAGGTGCTGCTGGTGGGGGACTTCAGGCTGCCAGATATAGATTAGAATCTCCCAGCCACAGCTTCAGCTAGAATCAGGGACAGCCTAGGCTCACTGCAGGGGGTATTTCTCAGGTAGTTAGTCGGGAAGCCCACTCATGATGGAGCAATACTGGACCTGGTGCTCACAAACAGGGGTAATATTGCACACATCAAGGTGGGAGGCCACCTGGTGACCAGTGATCACTGTACAGTGTGGTCAACATAAGGATGGCAGCAGAAGCAAACCACACAAGGACTAGGGTCTTGGACTTCAGGAGGACAGATTCTAAAAAATGGATAAATGCCTCAGAGATGACCAAGCAGGAGGTATGACCTGGGTGGGGTGGAGGAACAGTGGGCAAAGTTAAGAGAAGGCATAGTGAAGGCAACAAACCTGTGCTCAATGGAAGTAAGCAAAACCCCCTGCTCCCTTAGCCTCCCCTCCCCCCCATGTCAATCGTAGGAAAACCTCTCACCATCTCCCAGCCAGGGTGTTAGTCATGCTACTACTCCTGTCAGGGAACATTCATCCAAACCCTGGCCCGGTTCCCAGGAGCTCCCCAACTCGCACCACAGGCCTATGCATGGTCTCCATGAATATCTGTAGCCTCCTAAAAAGTTTGACTCACTACAATGCCTGGTCACATCAATTAACCCTGATGTCATCACCCTGGTTGAGACTTGGCTGTCAATCCTCCCTGACTCCCTAGTCTCCTTCCTGGTTTCACCCTTTTCTGGTCCGACCGTGTTGGGAGGCAGGCGGACTGCGCTATTATGTCAAGGAATCTCTCCCAGTACTAGCCCTGTCCGCTCCCATCCTTGACTCCAGGGCCCAGGGCGCCACGCTGAAACTAACCCCTGACCCTTTGAAGGACCCTTTATCTGACTACTGCATACTGCCCCCAGGGACCAAACGCAGGCCATTGCCTCTCTTACAGAATACCTTACCTCTCTACCTCCTTCCGCTGATCAAATTCTGGTGGGTGACTTAAATATCAACTGGCTCAGCCTCCTCCTCCTCCTCACCTGAGACTCCTTTCTGCAATAGACCTAACGAACTAGTTACCCACCCTACCAGGACTAACCCCAAGAGAGGCTCCAGTACCCTGCTTGATGTGGTACTCACCAACCACCCTAATCGGATCCCCAATGTACAAGTCCTCCCAGACTCTCTCAGCGATCACTCCCCTTTCTATTCCACTGGTCAACCTCAGTCCCAAACCCATAGCACAGTCCACATGCATGCATCTAATACCTGGTGGACTGATAAAACTTAAGGAACTTCTGTCCCAAATTGACTGGTCTCCTATACAGGCAACTCCTGACATCGACACAGCTCTCTCCTTCTTTACCCAAACTTTTAATAATGCCTGTGATATCTTTGCCCCAGTGTTGACCCTGCGTTCTAAAGGAAGAATGCCCCCTGGTTACCCAGCTTTGATCCACCAGCTCAAACATAGGGACAACCTATGGCACCGTGCCATTGAGACTGGCCGGCCCAATGATAGGCGGTTATATGCTGCAGCCCGAAACAAGTGCACTCGGGCCATCAGAAAGACCAAGTCTGAGCACTATCGGTCCTCACTCACTGCCTCATGCGGGAATCCCAGAACCTTCTGGGATAACATTAAACAGTTAAATGGGAGTGCACACTCCCCCCCACCCAGATCAACATTAATGGTGTGATCTCCTCAGACCCAGCCCTCATAGCCAACCACCTCAACACCTCATTCACTGACCTTAGCCCTATCCTCCCTACAAATTTTTTTGACCCTCCTCCCCCAGCACCTGCCTAAATCTTTCTCACCCTTATTTTCTCCTCTGCCGTGTTTCTGCCCAAGAACTTAGGCCGCACCTTGTCACTGCCCTCAAGAGTAATAGTACAGGCAGTGACACCCTGGATCCGTGTATCCTACGGCTGGTCTTAGACACAGTCCTTACCCCGATCACATGCCTCATCAACCACTCTCTTTGCCTGGGAAGGTTCCAACTGCCTGGAAAGTCACCACTGTCACCCCTATCTTTAAAGGTGGTGATAGGACTGTGGCTGGAAACTATCGACCGATCTCCATTCTCTCTCCTCTCTCCAAGGCCTTGGAAAAAGTGGTGGCCTCTCAAATCTCTGACTTCCTCTACACCTACAATGTCCTTTGTCCTGAGCAGCATGGCTTCTGAGCGGGCCACAGTACCAACACAGCCCTCCTAGAGTTCTCCAACTTTCTCCACTCCTCCTTAGACACTGGTTCTCTGGCTGGTGCTGTCTTCATTGACCTCTCGAAAGCTTTCGACACTGTCTCCCACCCCTCCTTCTTGATGCCCTTAGTCTCTCTGGTTTTGCTGCTGGGCCTATCTCCTGGTGCACCAGTTATCTGGTCTGACCGCTCACAGCGTGTAAAAATTAATGGGACCTACTCAGACATCTGTCCCATCTTTTCTGGGGTTCCCCAGGGCTCCATTCTGGGCTTCTTACTATTCTCCCTTTACCTTAACACCCTTCCACGCTCTTGCTCGGGGAACAGTCTATTGTACGCTGATGATGCAGTCATCTTTGCCTCAAATCATAACCCTATTGTCCTCCAGGACTCGCTGCAGAAGTCCTTCACTGAAGCCGAGGGCTGGTTCAAGGAACATAGATTGGTGATAAATCTTAAAAAAAAAAACCATGTTCTTCACTCATCCCCAAAACAAGTCCTGCAACTTCAAACTCCTCATTCACTCTGGGTCCTCATTCCCACTTGAACAAGTTTGCTCCTATAAATACCTAGGGATCCATTTGACCCTCCCTCTCCTTCCATGGACACATCGCTGCCTAGCCACTGCCACTAATATCCGATTGGGCATCTTACATCGGTATAAACACTGCCTCTGCCCGGAAGCTCTTCGACTCGCAGTCACCTCCTCTATCCTGTCCCTAGTGGACTATGGACTGCCGGTGTATGGTGCTGCTGATCAGACTGCACTCCATAAAATTCGCACTACTCTGAATAAGGCCTGCAGGTTAATTACTGGAGCACCTAGGATGACACACACCTGCCTACTGTATGCTAAAGCACTGGTACTTGATCTCGACGAGCGCCTCAAATATCTTACCTGTACCCTTACAAAAAAGACCCTCCTTGGGCTTTCCCCACCAGGATTGACCACCACCATACGCCGCTCTGTCCCACTAGTTCATACTCGGACCTCAGGGAAAACCTCTCTTGTTATCCCTAGAGCTAGAACCTCTCACGGCCAAAGAGCCTTCAGCTTTAGGGCCCCCTCCTGGTTCAACACACTGCCCCCCTCCATCTCCGAAGCTCCAACTAAATCGTGCTTCAAAACTTCCTTACGTAACCACCTTATTAACACCTGATGCTGTAACTGCCGCTAGTCAAAGCTGTACTCAATACTTATGACAAAGCTTATTACTAAGCTGCTAAGGCCGACATAACTCTGGTATTGTTTGCATCCATCCTACCTGTACCAGCTTGTTTGTATCTATGTCTTAATTTACTGTTATACTTATGTGTTGTACTGCTATACTGTGTATTTTGGTTTGTCTTACTGTGACAAGGTACCTTTGCAAATGAGCCTATGGCTCAAAGGTTTTCCAAACTGCTGTTTAAATAAAATAAAATAAAACCAGGAGAAACATACTCTGGCCAGAGCTGATAGGGCTGCGGCTGAGGAATTTGGGGTAAAAATATATAAAATTGCCAAAGTTATGAGCCTGCATTTGCAAAATGTAACATAGGCTCATAACTTTGTTCTGTAATATTTTCACATCAAATTTTCAACATAGCCTTCTTATGGCTCCATCTCATGAACAAGGGCAGGGAAAATTTTCAACTCCTGTCTGAAAGGTGATTTCCAGCAAAGACCGCAAAACCACCTTTTGGAACAGATTTGCCAAATGACAGTGCAAATGTTCATGATGCAGGGTCCCAAAAAAGACATGTTGAAAATTAGTGCCAAAATATGAAAAAATGGACAAGTTACATGCCATTGAGTTCAAAACACCATTGAAATTCATTGAACCACATACCTGTTTCTTCAGTTCGTGGTCTGGCTTTGAAGAGTGAAGATGTGTCTGCTGTCCACAGAGGATTATGGCCTTGGACCCCCAAAGGGTAAGCAAGGGCTTGAAGGGTGGGGGTGTGGGGTGGTAGGTGTTGAGTGTGAGGGTCAGGTAGGGGGGAAGTGCAGCTGCCGCAAAAGACATCAATGGACTTTTTTTTTTTACAGGTAAAAAAAAACACAAGGATTCCTGCACTGGGAGATTGGGCACCTCCCAGTGCCACTGCTCCATTTCTGGGGTGGGGTGGTGGGTGCTGAGAGGGAGGGTGGGGTGGGGTGGAGGAACTGTGAATATATAAAAGAAAGATCACAAATAACTGCCCATGCGTGGTAATAGTCCAGGGGTTGGTCAGTAAGGATTTGTGATCAGGACACTGGTGGATTAGGCATCACCCAGTGCCACTGTTACATTTCTGGGGTGGGGAGAGTGGTGGGTACTGAGAGGGAGGGTCGGGTGGGGGATCTGTATAATTTAAAGAAAAAGAAATCAGTAGTCACAGAAGAACACAGCACAGTCCGCCATGACCAAGATGGCCGCCACATTGTACTGCACATGCACTAGTAGTTGCGCATGCACAATACAGTTTGTCGGCCATCCTGGACATGGTGAAGTGTTCAGTGTTCCACCGTGACCACCAACACACAACAAATAGTGCAGTGCTACTTTCAACCAAGACAATGAGCAGAGTGCTCCACGGCCGACGAAGTGACTGTGATGGAACCCCAAAATGTTGTTCGGTCAGAAGGAATGGATGGAGTCCTTTTCCCACAGCAAGAGGTCTGCAGGGCTACACTCACTGCAGCCCTAAAAATGAGTCTGCTATGGTTCTCAAAGGATGTGGCTGAAAATGTAAAGTAGAAAAGAGTAGCATTCAGGAGGTATACACAGATGCAGAGGGAAAAGCATAGGGAGGTATCTCCGGAGAAGCAGAGGGAAGCAGGGAAAAAAGTGAGGAGCAAAAAGGGGCAAACTGAGGTATGACTAGCCAAAGGGGTAACTAAAGGGAACAAAACCTTTTTAGGTACATACAGTATGTGAAAAGAGGAATACGAAGGGAGTCATTCGGGGGACTGTGCAGATGAAGATCAGGAAAAAGCAGATATCCTTAAGTACTTTTGTTCAGTTTTCACAGAGGAAGGGGCAGGGGATGGGCCACATGAAAGCAGCAGGAGTACTGGGAGAGGGAGGTAGATACAAGTCCATATACAGAGGACAGAGTCCTGAAGGGACTAGCAAATCTGAAAGTGGACAAAACTATGGGGCCAGGCAGGGTGCACCCAAGGGTATTGAGGGATCTCAGGGAGGCACTGGCTGCACCTTTAACAGCCCTATTGGACAACTCACTGGAAACAGGAGTGGTTCCAGAGGAATGGAGGAGGGCAGATGCAATCTTGATTCATAAAAGGGACAGCAGTGAGGAGGCTGGCAACTAAAGGCTGGTCAGTCTGACATTAGTGGTGGGGAAGTTAATAGAGTTGTTGCTAAAGGAAAAGATTGAGGAGTATCTTGAATCCTGTGGGTTACAGGACCTGAGGCAGCATGGATTCATGGTGGGAGGTCATGTCACGCAAATTTGATAGATTTCTTTGACTGAGTGACCAGGGAAACAGATCAGCATGGAGCAGTGAACGTGGTCTGCTTAGAATTTAGTAAAGAACTCAACACCTACCACATAGGAGATTCATATGGAAACTGGGCAGCTTACTGGTGGGTGCTAAGGTAGTAAACTGGCTAAGAAACTGGTTAATGGATAGGTGACAGAGGGTGGTGGTAAATGGGGTTTACTCCAGGGAAGGAAGAGTGACCACTGGGGAGCCTCAAGGCTCAGTACTGGGACCAGTCCTCTTTAATGTCTTGATACGTGATATTGCAGATGAACTGGAAGGGAGGATATGTCTCTTTGCTGATGGTACCAAAATCTATAATAGGGTAGACACTCTAGAAGGTGTGCAAAGAATGTGCAGTGACCTGAGAAAACTCGAGGAGTGGTCAAGGGCATGGCAGTTGGGTTTTAATGTGAAATAGTGCAAAATCATCCACCCAGAGGCAGAGAACAAAATGGAAGAAGAGGTACTGTTGGTCAACAAACAGGAAAGGGACCGGGGGGGTAAATCACATCTGATGACCTAAAGGTGACCAGGAAGTGGGTAGGAGCTAGTGGGATGCTGGGGAAAATAGGGAGGGGTATCACCAGCAGAAAGAAGAAGGTGGTGTTGCCTCTGTATAGTTCACTGGTGAGATCCCACCTGCAGTTCTGTGTTCAGCTCTGCAGACCACATTTCAGGAAGGACATAGACTTGGTGGAGACTGTCCAGAGCAACACAACTAAAATGATGCAGGGGTTGCATCAAAGGCCCTACAAAAAAGACTAAAAGGCCTGAATATATATATGCATCCTAGAAGAGAGAGGGGAGGGATGACATAATAAAGACCTATAAATAACTCACAGGGTTAAATAAGGTACAGAAGGGGAGTAATTTTCAGAAGAAAAGATGCAGGAAAACAAGAGGACATCCAATGAAGCTGGAAGGGGGAAAATTTAGGAGAGATGTGAGGAAGTGCTTCTTCACTGAAGGTAGTGGATGCCTGGAACGGTCTTGCAATAGAGGTGGTGGGAGTAAAAAACAGTGGTGAACTGCAAGTATGCATGAGGCAGGCACAAGGGAATCTTAGATGGGAAGCAAGGGGAAGGGAAGGAGCCAGAGATCAAGTAGGATCTGTGGTGACAGGATAGGCAGGAAAAAAATGGCCCAACTGGGTGGGGCAAGTGGTCCTTATCTGCCATCAAATGTTATATTTCTATGTTGTTAACTGAGTGAGAACCAGAAAAATAGGGCACTCATGCTAATGGAGTGTTTACTTTTATAAAATATATTTTTATATAGTTTGCCTGAAACAAGTGCAGCCAGAAAATATTTTGGGAGGATGAAGTTGGTACTGAGAGTGAGTACAAAGGAACGAGCGGTGTGTGTGTGTGATGGGGGGGTAGGTGGACGGGTTGTGTGTGTGTGTGTGTGTGGGGGGTGGGTGGTGCAGGAATGTAACCTTGTATCCGGAATAAAAAACAGAGCTTCTGTTAAAAACAAAAATGAAGATCTGGGACTTGGCAGGGTTGGGAGGAGCCAGTAAGTGGAGTAGAAAAAGGAAAATGTATTTATTTCGTTTTTACTGACCTAGTTCGTATATTAAACAAGTACATACCTATTTTCATGTATGACCTGGGGGATTACAGTGAAACACAAGTGAACAAATTGCAGGAAGGGTTGAATCATACACTGCAAGAAAAGCCAAGTTAGTAACAAAAGAAATGAGGATTTGATATACAATACTCAAAGGCAACAACAATAGTCAGTCCAGTACAGTAAGGAACCATGTACAGTATAAGTAGTAGTAGTAGTAAAAACCTTTATTTTTATACAGGAATTGATGACATCATTTACATCGTTAGGACAATGTCCTATTTACAAGATGCTCCTGTTTCTCCATGAACCTTATAACACTAGTTAAAAACAAAGTAATATGACATTACAATTACAAAACATATTGCTAACAATAAATAGTAAACACAACTTACATTTATCTTATCATTCTTTACAAATTACTCCAAAAAACATATACAATCAACCAGTGCATTCACACCTTAAACTCAATTGCAGCTTCAAACTTAATAAAAATGCTTTCACATCTTTAAATTTATTATTTGTTACTATTTTTAACTTATTCCATATTCTATCCACTATTACAGGAAAACGCATGTGACTATATTTATTTTTTAATTTTGGAAGTAAATAATGCCCTTGATTTTTATCACGCAAGTTATAAACAGTTGTTTTCCTTTCTAATCTATCATTCAGGCTTTTAGGCTGATTTTGATAAATAACTTTATAAATTTGTAAAGCCCAAGAAATCTGTCTTTTTGTTTCCTGGGTAAGTCAACCCAGGTCTTGTAACACTAGACAATGATGAGTTCTATAATCCGCTTTTGATATAAATCTAGCCATCTTGTTGTACAATTTATCAACTTTTTGCAAGAGACCTTTCGATGCCAGGCCATACACATGATTACCGTATTCCAAAACAGGTAGAAGAAGTTGTTTTATTACCATTTCTCTTATTAATTTATTCATACAATAGCTTGTTCTTCTAAAAGTCCCCAATCTTTATTTATATTGGCAATAGTATCAAGAGTATGTTTATCAAATTTTAGGGCGTAATCAATCCAAACTCGTAAGTATTTATATTCTAATACTTGTGCTAATTCTTTATTCTGTGGTGTCTTTATAGATATGTTTTCTCTACTACCAATCAGTCTGTGCTTAGTCCTAGAGAAAAACATCAGTTTTGTTTTTTTGCTATTTACTATCAAACCTGAACTATTCAACCATGTGCAGAGTCTGGTAAAGTCTGCTTGCAATTTTTGTTCCAGTTCAACTATAGTTCATCCATCTGAAATCATCAAGGTGTCATCTGCATAAAGGTTAATACTAGAGTTTTGTATTACTTCTACTAAATTATTGATGTAAATCAGAAACAATGATGGTCCTAAGATTGACCCCTGTGGGACACCTCTCTTTACCAAAAGGCTCTTGGATAAGACCCCATTGATACTTACTTGCTGTTTTCTATTTTCTAAGTAAGATTTAAACCAATTGTAAGTTTCATTTTTTAAACCCATATCCACTAGGCGTTCACCCAATAATTTATGGGATACCGTATCAAAGGCCTTTGATAAATCCACGAACACCGCGACCACCTCCAGGTCATCCTCCAGTCTTGTAGCCAGGTCATCAACCATGATGGTGAGCACGGTGGATGTGGAATGACCCCTTCGGAACCCTGATTGAAACTTTGTTAGCAGAGTATGTTTCTCCATAAAGTCAACTAACTGTTCTTGAACCAATCTCTCCAGTATATTTGAAATACTTGATAGTAAAGCAATTGGCCTATAGTTTGTGGACTTATATGCATCTCCAGAACCTCTGTAGATTGGTATTATCTTTGCATTTTTCCAAGCCTCTGGGAAAATTCCCTCCACCAAACTCCAATTAAACAGTTTAGTCAAAATTGGTGCTATCACTTGTATGGCATCTTTAATAAATCGATTTTCTATCAAGTCTGGACCGTATGCTTTTTTTAGGCTTAATTTTCTGATCTCAGTCTTAACCTGTCTGCAGGCGACACCCTTGAATCTAAAAACGTGCACATTTGAATTTACTATCCATTCTTCAGAATCCCTAAATATCGGGTCAGCAAGTTTCAAATCAGGCAAATTTACAAAATAGTCATTTAACATGTTTGCTGACTTTTTGGCTGACTGTATTACACCTCTATTTATCATTTGACTGGGGGGGCCATTATTTTGTGGAGATTCAAATGATTTTATTAATGACCAGAATTTTCTATTGTCAGTAGTGTTTTTTGACTTTTCTTCATAATATTTTTGTTTTTGTTTTCTTATTAATAATTTTAGTTGATTTCTGGCCTTTTTATTTGTCCCAATCCTCAGTTTTTAAGGTTTTCCCTGAGTTTTTCCACAGGCGATCTTTTACTCGTATCATTTTCTTCAATTTTTCTGTTATCCATGGCACATGTGATTTTCTCTGTATATATTTTTTAAAAGGGGCTAGTTCATTACATACATCTAGGAACAGTTTTGTAAATTCCTGGACTGCCAAGTCAATTGACGGAATTAAAAATAATCTATCCCATTTAACTTGGAATAATTTTGCAACAAAAGCTTTTTTATTGTAATTTTTAAAGTTTCTACTCATCACTTTTATTGGAAAATTCAAAGTTTGTTTGAAATTTATGTCCCCTAGTGCAAAGAGACAACTTAATGAATTATGATCACCCATAATGGGTTGATTTACTTCTATTGATTCAATCAGAATTCTTGCTGATACAAATATTAAATCCAAAATGTTTCCATTACTTTGTTGCAAAGTTTTCCTAGTGGGAAAAAACACTTTTTGTTTTACATCCAGGAAGTCAAAACTGTTTTCCAGTGATATTCCTCATGGCTTACCCCACGAAGCATTAAAATCCCCAATAATTAACAGTTCACAGCCCATTGTACTCTTTTGGATAACTGAAGCCAGATTATCAAATTCTCCTAAGACTGTTTTTGGAAGGGCATAAACCACTCCCAAAACGAAATCCATATTATTGAATTTTACCAATAAACAATCTATTAAGCCAATTTGATTTGCAAATAACACTGTGGTCTGTCCAAGTTCCCATTTAGTAAATAGGATAACCCCCCCAACCCTACGACCCTTCCTGTCTGATTGGTGGCTAAAAAACCCCGCTGGTTTTACTTCCTCGGTTTCAATTTTGTCATTTAGCCATGTTTCTGTCAAGGCTACTATATCTGGAGCTTCTGAATAAATCCAAGTTTTAAATAAATCAGTCTTATTCTTTAAACTTCTGGCATTATCATGAATTATCTTCATCTTCATTGGTACAAATTTCCCTGGGCCAGGGTTAATTTCAATATCTCCACTCAGGAGTACTGAAATTAATAAACAGTTTCTGGATGATTTAGATTCTTGTCCCACTAACCTTAAAATACGATTTATATTTTCCAACTGAATCCTTGTTTTTGAAAAGGAATTTCTACCCCTGCTCTTAGTTAACAAACCTTCCTTCATTAGGGCAAATCCCCCCGTGTTTGGAGTCCTCATAACCAGTGCTAGTGTGCTGGTCATTTTCAATTGGCTCACCGAGGTTAACTTTCCATAAATCAATGACATGATATAAATGTACAACAACATCCTATAAACGAGCTTCATTTTATTAAATTACTGTCTAAAACTTGCAAGATCTCCTATTCCTATTCTATTTGCTTTATTAAAATAAGTGTATTTTAAACTTACCTAAGCTTCTTTATACTTCTATGTAATAAGTTAATACAAACAACGCATTATCTAAACAATTTAGATAACTTAAAATAGCTTTCCCCAATGAACTAAATTATTAGACAGGTAAAAGCCACTTAAATATTTATAAAATTATCAGAACTGTTCAGGTTAACCTTCAGAGCCTATTTGTATATCTTTTTTTTTTTATATTTTTTTTTTTATTTTTTAAGTACCAAGTGGCCCTCGCGACACTCATGCTCGCGCGGTAGCAGCGCGAGTTCTTTTAAACTGTCCTGCCCCTCCTATTCATGACGTGGCTCTGTAGATTCCACCCCTCACAGCTGGTAGTTGCTCTGCCGCGGTCTTTCAGACACACAGGAGGTTTGGCACAAAAGAGGGAAGTAAGTTGATACACAGTAGCCCCCATGCTGTTAAATCACAAACTGTTCACCTTTTGCTGCAGTAGCAGCGCGAGTTCTTTTAAACTGTCCTGTCCCTCCTATTCGTGACGTGGCTCTGTAGATTCCACCCCTCACAGCTAGTAGTTGCTCTGCCGCGGTCTTCCAGACACACAGGAGGTTTGGCACAAAAGAGGGAAGTAAGTTGATACACAGTAGCCCCCACGCTGTTAAATCACAAACTGTTCACCTTTTGCTGCAGTAGCAGTGCGAGTTCTTTTAAACTGTCCTGCCCCTCCTATTCGTGACGTGGCTCTGTAGATTCCACCCCTCACAGCTGGTAGTTGCTCTGCCGAGGTCTTCCAGACACACAGGAGGTTTGGCACAAAAGAGGGAAGTAAGTTGATACACTGTAGCCCCCACGCTGTTAAATCACAAACTGTTCACCTTTTGCTGCAGTAGCAGCGCGAGTTCTTTTAAACTGTCCTGCCCCTCCTATTCGTGACGTGGCTCTGTAGATTCCACCCCTCACAGCCATACCTCTCAACCTCCAGATGACCAAATCAGGGACAGAGCCCTAGAAAATCAGGGACAACCAACGAAAATCAGGGACACTTCATTAGCATAAAATTTGCATAGTCCGCCCCAAAGTGGGTTTCATTCCACATGTCGCCAGCTATTTAGAGTTGCCTCACATGAAGCATTTGGAAAGTATTGTTCTTTATTTCTTTGCCAATTGTATGGCCATAAGAAGGTGGTTGGATTTTTAATCTTTCTATTGCCATGGATAGAATCATGGTTGACCTGAGGAGGGAGCAATAGCTACTTTCCTGAAGTGACTCCATCTCCCCCAAGTCTCAGAGGCACATAATGAGGCCCTCACTGTGCAATGAAATACACAGGGAGATTGGTAGGCTTAAAATGGTAAAATGTCCAGGGACAGATGGGTTCACAGGAGAATTTTATAAACATATTAAGGACCTGGTATCCCCTCTGATACACAGAGCATGTACATCTGCACCTGAGTCAGCGGGGACAAATGGCCCTTTCTTTGTCCCAGGCAATCATCTTAGTGGTCCCGAAGCCTGGCAAGGACCCCATGAGTTGCTCCTTATACAGGTCAATCTCTTTTAAATGCTGACTATAAGATATTAATGGCCATTCAGACAAGAAGACTGGAGCAGGTTATTCCCCAGCTTATTCATATTGACCAAACCAGCTCTGTCCCTAGCCATCACCATCAGGCACAAGATAATATTCATAGTATGGTCCATATTATTGACAACCAGCATTTTTGAGGAGTTTAGATGCAGAAAAAGTATTTGATAATGTTTCCTGACCATGCTTACAGGGGTCCTTGCCAGGTTCAGGTTCACTAACCACTCTGTCTGCTATATGCCTCTGTTTGGTAAGCACCATTCATGTACACAAACAACACATTCAGTATTAATCTCCTGCTGTCCCCATTTGCTTTAATTTGACATACCTCCTCGAGTATACTTCACTTCTGTTGGCCCAGGCTGCTGCTTCTAACTGTGCAGGGTTCGAATAATCGTCTGGCAGGCTGCTCACTGTCTGGCTGATTCTCTGTGCCACCCGAAAGTCTTAAAAAAAAATTTATTGGGAATTACAGCTGCTTTTATTTGCTCGGCTCACTGCTCAGAGAGGCAGCAGGGTCGGAGTTTCGGAGAATGCAGCGTCGCAGCGATCGCCGATTGGATTCAAGACGGGAGGACTGGAGGAAGCGGCACCGCACCGGCTTGTAGTAGAAGCAGTCACAGTCAGCAGACACTCGACTCATGCTCACAGATTCACAGGCAGTTCAATAAGATTTTCTCTCCAGTGCTCTGGAACTCGTCTCCTCGGCTGAATGAGTTCCAAGAGCACCGGAGAGGATGCTTATAACGAGGACTTCCGAACCCGAAGGGGGAATCAAATCTCAGGTCCGCACTTTGTGGGAGGAGGTGCCAATTTTAGGAACGGACCGTAAATGCGGCTGGCGATTGGTTCAGTTGGGTGCCTGACATCAACACGTGTGACATCACCGGCGCTAGCTGTGTGCAGCACAGATTAAGAAATGAGACACAAACACAATGGCTGAACCCGCCTTGGCGCTACAGTGTTTCAGGGACCTCGGGTGAACCAGACGGCATTTTCGGGGCAACGAGCAGCAAATCTGGGATGGCGGGACAAAACAGAAAATGCAACTGAAATACGGGATGTCCCGGGCAAATCGGGACAGTTGAGAGGTATGCTCACAGCTGGTAGTTGCTCTGCCGCGGTCTTCCAGACACACAGGAGGTTTGGCACAAAAGAGGGAAGTAAGTTGATACACAGTAGCCCCCACGCTGTTAAATCACAAACTGTTCACCTTTTGCTGCAGTAGCAGCGCGAGTTCTTTTAAACTGTCCTGCCCCTCCTATTCGTGACGTGGCTCTGTAGATTCCACCCCTCACAGCTGGTAGTTGCTCTGCCGCGGTCTTCCAGACACACAGGAGGTTTGGCACAAAAGAGGGAAGTAAGTTGATACACAGTAGCCCCCACGCTGTTAAATCACAAACTGTTCACCATAATAGCCCTGATGCTGAGAATGTGCATAGCAATATCATTGCCTGGTTAAAAAAGGTGTCTAGTAGCCATTATAGTTTATATGGAATTAGCAACAGTGATAAGTTTACACATATGAAATATCATGTATGAAATATAATGAGTTGGGTCAAGTACAATTGCAGGCGGAGTTGGTCAGTAGGTAAAGTCTCCTTAGTGGGAGGAGAAGCTGCAGACCAGCAGAGGCAGAGTTCCAGAGTCTGGGGGCAAAGGCTGCAAAGGCCAGGTCCTCCATTTTAGTATTAACTTTAGGGACTACCAACAGTGATTTATCATTTGACCTTAAGGGAGTACGTCTGGTGAGAGAGCTTATGAACATCAGCTTCAGAAGCATGGGTAGCAGACTGAAGAAGCTTATCTGTAAAGCAACCCAGGGCAAACAGGCATCCATTTGATAGAGATAACCACCCTAGTTTTTCACAGAGGTCACAGTTGTGTGTAAGATGAGTACTGGACAATGCAAATCCACAAATATTATTATGTGTCATGTCCCATTTGGCCAAGATAGTTTTAGTGGTATTGGCAAACGAGAGCATGACTTAGTTTATGCTGAGGAGGAGCACACCTCTAGCAAGGGCAACATGAGCAGACAGTGCTGGAATACGTTTAGCTCTATAGGTCATGCCCAACCTGATGATGACAGCTCTGCTTATATTGGGGATATGTGAAGAAAAGTCTAAGCAAGGATCTAGTGTGACATCGAGATACTTAAAGGAATAGACCACATTAAGCAAGGAACCATCAGAACAGGACATGGATGGGGTTTCTTAGCAGGATCTAAGTTTATTGAGATCCAAATAGCATTGCTTGGGTCTTTTTGTTTTCTAGTCCAAGTCTATTATTTGTGAGCTAAGTCTGAATTTTATAAAAACTAGCGTTATGCCGAGAGTTGATGTGACCTACACATTTTGAACTGACAAAAAGTGCGAGGTCATCTGCATGTATCACTGTAGTACAGCAAGTTGACATATGGGCAAGATTATTTACAAACAGGAAGAAAAGGATGGGACCCAGGATGGAACCATGTAGGACACCAAGCTCAGTGAGAGCCGTGCCAGATACAATCTGATTGAATTTGATGACTTTCAGTCTATTGTTAAAATAGTTAGAAATCTAAGATACAGCATGAGATGACAAGCTCAGATCCAATAACTTTGAGCAGACCAGTTTAATGACGACATGCAGGCATATCTTTTAATACTGTTGGAGGGCTCATTTTTCAATACTATATAGAAAAACCTGGCTGTCAAACTGCAGGTTCCGAAAAATGCACTGGTGCTTTGATATGCAGACAGATTTGGGACCATAATGACTGTGCACTGAGTTAAATCAAAGCACGGTCATGGGATGTGTTTTGAGTCAACCAATCAAATGTAAACAGTGTCTTTACCCATTTTATATGTCCCTTTCAACCACAGAGTTCTACAGCATAACATGGATGCACTGTGCCACTGCCAGCGATCTAAGAGCTTAATAAGGACATTACCTACATCACAAAGTTTTAAAATGGTCTTTAGCATCAGCGTGCAAGTCAGAAACACCCAAGGAATTTACTCAAAGGCCAATACAAATGGAACGTTAGCAGAATGTGAACCAGTACTTAAAAAAATAAACAGCTTCTATGGAAAATATAGGCCATAAGAGTAAATCCTGTGCCCCTTTACAGTGTCTAAAGGAAACAGTAAAAGAATCATAAATTAATGTGTTTTTATCCTTCTACTAGCTTCTTTGCTTTCTCACACTCTCTCTCTCTCCCTGACCTTTATCTTTGTTCACTATACCATCAGGGCAAACTGGCTCAGATGAAATGAAAAACAAAAACAAAACAAAGGCAAAATCAGCGTTGTTTTACAGTTTTATACCTTTGATAGGACCAGAACAGATCAGGGTGGTTAAGAGTTGGAAAATACAGTGGATAAGGACTGGCTGACAGAACTGAGGCTGATTTCCTGGAAAAAGAAAGGATCTGAGGAAATACCCGACAGGGGTAACACCATCACATTGAATGCAACTTTTCAAGATGCACAAGGTTGAAAGTACAAGGGGGTCCTTGTTATTGAAAGGATGACCCAAGGGATACATCAGGTAGAACTGCTTTCTAGAACAAGTGGTAGATATTTGAAATAGACTTCCAGAGCAAGCCAGCTGGCTAATGCAGCAATAGCCCTACGTCTTGCCTTCCAGATGACCTGAGTTCACAGTCAGAGTCTGGGACATCCGGTGAGGTGGGGTTCTGGCATCAGTCCTGGTTGCTTTCTGCCTTGAGGAGGGAAGGCACTTCTTTCTGCTGCATGACTGCACCCTAGTGGTCCAGGGGGAGGGGATGTGGTGTGGTAAGGAATAAGTGATCCCTTATGAAGCAACATTAGTTTGGTATGTACCCGTTTGCCTAGTGTGTGATGTGGAAGAGTCACACATTTACAGCATGACTGGAAGGGTAGTTCCAAAGAGGGGTGGGGCTCTTTGACCTCTCCATAGACACTGAAAGGCAGAATGCTAGGTCACTCCACACTACCATGTTCTGTGGGAGGGATAAAAGGTGAGGTTACAGGGGGTTAAAAACTGAGGGGTGAACCTTGGGCAGATAAAGTCCCCTTGTCCCACCACACCCACCTGGGCTGCCTGATCAATCTCCTCCCTGTGCTGTCACGTTCAATTGAGCAAAGTAGGATGGAGGCCTGATTCTCTCCGAGGTCCTGCCAGTGCGGAACAACTACATGTTACCGGTGCTGGGGCCAAAGTTTGGAAAGAGCAGGGCAGGGAAGGAGTGTTGGTTCCCAGGAGGTTCTGAGGGTGGGAAAGGGACCTTGAGTGACATGGACAGGGTATATCTCATTGGGTCTGAGGGTGTCAGAAAGTGAAAGTATAAATAAAATGATTAGACTTGCAGAACAGATGGTAGCAGCTGCTACTACAATAACCTTCAAGCTCAAAGTTGACAAGTACTTTTAAGAAATGGGGTGACAGGGTATTCCCATTGAGCTGGTGGGAGGAAGAAACTCTTCCCCAAAGCAGGCTGTAAGTATATATGCATTATAGGGGTGCGGTCACGCCCCTATAGTTAGGGTTGAGTCTTGACTTCTATGTTAAACTCAAATTTTGAGCAAGGACCAAAGATCTCTTGATGTGGCAAGTTTCGTACCAGTAGGATGTGTGGGTGTGAAGATACGGATTGTCAAAAAATTTGAAAATTACCATTTTTGGTGAAATTCTTTGTCATGCCGTTGTGCTAAAACGGTGTGGAATTTTGGTCTGAAATGTTTACTGTATACAGTGTGTGCTCATTCACAGCTCAATTGGTGGCCAGTGGCGGAGGTGAGAGGAGAGCTGTGCTGGTCGCCGGCTGGCAGTTGGGATGGGGGGATGAGCGGAGTGATGAGTAACTACTTCAACAGGTGGGTGGTGATGGGGGTCCACTAGGATACCAGGGATCTGATTATCTTTTCACGGGATGGGGATCGGGGACAGGGAGGGACTACTAGACTACCAGGGAATAAGATATTATTTTACCTGGGGTGGCAGATCAGTGAACAGGGGAGGGATCACTAGACAACCAGGGAATAATATATTTTTTTAGATGGGGATGGCGATCGGTGAACGGGGGAAGGGAAAGAGAGCATTACACTACCAGGGAATAATATATTTTTTTTTTATACGGGGACGGCAATCGGTGAAGGGGGGAAGGACCACTAGGCTACCAGGGAATATTTTTTTATATGAGGATGGCAATTTTTGAATGGGGGAAGGGGAGGGACAGCTACAGTACTAGGGAAATATATCTTTTTTTCATATGGAGATGGCGATTGGACATCGGGGAAGGGGAGGCACCACTAGACTACCAGGCAATTAATCTTATACAATCGGATGGTGATCAGAGAATGGGGGAGGGAAGGAACATTAGAGTACCAGGGAACTGAGAAACTAAAGTAAATGCTGTTCAATGTATTTCACTGGGGTTTTCAACTTTGGTGCATAACTTTGTAATTTTTAATAATTTTGACACCAAATATTCAACATAGCCTTTTGGAGACACCTCCTCATGAACAATGTTGGTGTCATTTCACAAATCCTGCCTGAAACACGATTTCATGGTCCATTGGCGAAGTCACCTTTTGGGATGGATTTCAAAATGTTCACTATACTTGTTCATGAGTTGGTGTCAAAAGAAGGTATGTTGAAAATTTGCACATCTGTTATGTGTGGTTCATAGCTCAGTGCTTATGTAACATACTGTAGCTGGATGATGTAGATGGTTGTTGGATACAGAGGCCAGCAGGTAAGAGGACAATGTTTACTAGGTACTAGTAGTATAGAATGATTTGTGCTTAGGTACTTCAGCATGAGCATGACAGAGTCAATGAATATAGTACATATGAATCGGATAGTATGAGCAGTGTGCTTGGATGCTTGAACTGAGAGTCTTTATATTATTTGATGGTTTTGGCCTTTCTCTGCATCCCACCTGTAGGGAGGAAGCTTGGTTTAGTATTATGAGATTCCCAAAAAAGAATATGATATCAACGATTGTTCTGTAACTGACTGGTGAAGGAGCTGAGCAGGAATGCACCCCTAATAATAATATGAATAGATGATCACCTCCTCCAACTCCAGAGAGTGTGACCAGTAGCACGCAGGAGAGGAAAATCCCCTTTGGGAGGAAACCTCTGAGGACCCATGGCTACTGACCTGCCCGTTCTTCTGGGCATACTAAAGGAGAGAGATCCTAATTAACAAATTAAATTAATCAGCTAATCTGAATTCCAAATTGTAGAACTTGATCCAGAGAAATGGAGAGCTTAAGAAAGTACTGAGTTGTAACATGTCCAGTGAAACAATCATCCTCCTAGTAAACTCCGAGTTCGAGAATCCATGAACAAGTTGGGATGATAGGAGAATGGATACATTAAAAGGACCATCTTCTGGACTTCAGTTGATAGAAGGCATAAGAATCCAGGGAATTGTAGGATGGTGGAGATGAAGCTGATGACTGACAAACTCAATACAGGTGACCAGATGAAGATAGTTGCATCCAAGCTTTGATGCAAGTGAGGCAGGATGAAATAGAAGTAGTATGACTTCCAGGTTTCTACTAATAGAGGGCTTGTATAGCATGTGAAATGGAGAAGGCTTGCAGCAAGGCTACCAACTGACGAATCCAGTTCTGGTAAGTATGATAGGAGTAGAGTATAGTTTTAGGAATTGATATAGAGGCAATGGGTGTAGAGCTGAGCTGGAGTAATGGCAGGCTGTAAGGATTAGTCGGAGGCACTGGTGCAAGGATAGGAAGCATCCAAGTAGTAGAATATGGCGAGCCCAAAAAGTAAGTAAGGCGGGTGGAATGCAAAATTGAAGAGAGAGGTAGTAGGTAGCAAGTAATGCACCAATGTAGGCAGGTGAGAAGGAATGGGACGTGGCAATCAGCCCCTGGAGAAAGCGCAACTTAACCAACAGCTGGTGAGGTAGGGAGAGAAGCGGCTGATTCCAGGTATGGGAAAGTGCAGCCAGACCTATGGAGGTCTGCTGATAGAAATAGAGCATGACAGTTAGTCTCTCGATGAGACATGCAGCAAATCCATCAGCTGGTGAGGTAAGTAGAGAGGCGACTAACTCCAGGTAACAGGAATTACAGCCAGACCTATGGAGGTCAGCTAACAGGAATAAAGTGTGGCATATAGCCTCCAGGAGATGTATCTTGAGTCAGTTAGAGCAGAGTAGTACTGCATTTGCAAGGCAGACTTAGAGAATGGAATGGTGCTGAGGACTGACGTATCCAGTAGATCAAGGATGGCAGGGATCGCATTGAAGAGACTGTGGCAGAGAGATGGCAACTTAACGAGAGGAATAACATCCGAAACTGTAGGTATGCAATGCTCGAGGCAGTAATAACCTGACGAGACCCGAATAGTCGAGCATAAGAGTCCCAGATGGAGATAACTGAAGAGGCTGAGTCAAATGGAGTAGAGTTGTCACAGGGTCCAAGAAGCGGTAGAGCACAATCAGGATAAGGAAGTCTGCAGGAGAAGCTCAACTAAGTGTCCTTGAAAGGGGTTAAGCAGCAGTAATTCCATACGGTGGAAGCGGCAGGGCAAAGCATCCAAGAACAGATGATGATCGAAGAAACGGCCAGATGCGAATCCATAGTAAAGGAGCTTCTGGCCAGCTGACATGGCAGATGAAGGTGTATAGTAGAAAGTGTAAATCTCCAGGCCCGAGGTGGGTGAGGCAGAAGTAGAGCAAAGTAGGTAAACCTCCCAGCCCGATAAGCGAAAGCGGGTCATAGAAGCAGACGAGTAGTAGGAATTCTCCCAGCCCGATGGGCGAGGGCAAGTCATAGAAGCAGGCGATCAGCAGGTAAACCTCCCAGCCCATGGGTGAAGGCAGAATGCAGAAGCAGGCAAGTAGTAGGTAAATCTCCCAGCCCGATGGCGAAGGCAAGTCGTAGAAGCCAGCAATTTGTAGGAAAACCTCCCAGCCTGATGGGTGAAGGCAGGTCGGAGAAGCAGATGATTAGTAGGGAAACCTCCCAGCCCGATGGGCGAAGGCAGGACGTAGAAGCAGGCGATTAGCAGGAAAACCTCCCAGCCCAATGGACGAAGGCAGGTTGTAGAAGCAGCGATTAGTAGGTAAACCCCCCAGCCTGACGGGCGAAGGCAGGTCATAGAAGCAGGTGATTCTGCTGCAAAATATAGAAACAAATGTCCACTGGGTCCATAGGTCACAAGCCTGACTAGAAGCGATGGCTAACCTCTGGCCCCCGTGGGGCGAGGCAGGTGTAGAGCAGTGGTAGAGAAGCAATGGAATGTTGAACAGCATGCAATGCAGAGGGTCACGTCCTAGTATGTAGAGATTGCAGTAAATATGTAAACATAGATTAGATGGGTGCCAGTTCATGAGGAGTACAGTAGATTATGACGGCAAGTTAGTCATAAGGCAGCACCATAATAGTGCCTGATATAGAGCAATCCTAAGCAACCGGATGTGCCAAGAATCGATAGGAGTATAGGTGATGCCATCATGTACACTAAATGAGGTTGCAGAACTGTACAGTGAGGGAGCGAATGTCTGTAGTCTGCGGTATAGGTAAATAGTGTAAGTACCAGGCCATCTCGAAGCCAACAGTAGGAGTCAGAGCAGGAGCGATAGGGGAGAAAGAAGCAGTGAGGACTGCAGCAGGCGTCAGCTAGAGGTTGGAAGTAAGCCATCGGGTTTCCAGAATGAGGAACAACATGCAGTACCAGAACGCAGCCTAGATGTGAATAGTCCAGAGTTTGTCAGGCCAGCCTTAAGCAACAGGTATTCCAGGCAGAAACCGAAGGGCAATGAACAGTAGGCAAGAGGAGGACTGGCCGGCAAATCAGTAGACTGGTGAGTAGATTTCTCAACCTCACAAGAATAAAATTAGAGCACTGGCCTTCAAATCATAGCAAAGGCTAGAATATGAAGCATATCCGTACTGTAAACAAATCATGTCTACAGACAGTAGGCCCCATATTTTTAGTGATAAGGAATGTGCCTATCAACTTAGTTCAACGATTTTATAGTATGCGTGCCCAAAAATAGCCCTAAGAGAATGAGAAACATTGGGACACCTGTGAGAAGCAAGGGTAAATTTAAGTGCGAAAACATGGCACTATACAGAAGTCGTAGCAGCTGAGAGATATACTGGGAGGAATGGCACAGGACAGCTGGAACTGGCAGTACATTAAGGCAATAATGGCGGTGGAACAGATGAATATGAGAAGGAGCCCTGCATACCTGATGTCGAGACGGCATACAGGAATCCGGAATCTAGCAGGGTGGCTGAATCGAGAATAAGCTGTCCGATGAAGGAGACCAACTGCAAGAAGTAGAAAATTGTGGGGAAAGGAGGTGACACGAACGACCAAGTCCAAGCCAGGCAGGCAGCAGAAGCTGAGCAGCATGACAGCTGTAATTGAATGAATGTTGATGAGCTCATGCGGCATGGGAAACAATCTTTGCAAACGGAGTATCCAGCAGAAGCAGGCAAATGTCTCCTAAGCAGTTGCCAGTCCGTAGGTGGATGATCCAGAAAGTAGACCAAGAGAGTTTGAGCGACTGAGTGGGAGAGGGAAAGGTCAGTGTCCACAACGAGCAGGAAGCAGAACGCAGCATCAGTAGCAGTGGAGAGCGAGGCAAGAAGCGGAGGCTCCGAGGCCCCAGAGGTAATGGCAGCAACCCAGCTCAGTGTTGGCATGGCAGCGGCTACTCAAGAAGCAGAGAAGGAGCAGAATGCTAGTGGAGACATACGGAGAGCAAAAATAAAGGGCAGCAGGTGAGGAGAATCCCCAAAGTAGGAAGGGACGAAAGAGAAACAAATGACGGTGGGGGGGCAGACAGACAAAACGAGAAGCAAACAAAGAGCAAGGGATACAAAGAGACGGGGGGAACAGGAAAGAAGGAGAGCAGCCACACACCGGCAACATCACTAGCGAGTGCGACTCGCTCTAAGCAGAGCGGGAGTCTGCTGCTTGATTTAAATAGGATGTGGGGGAGGAGCTCTTCCCCCACATAACAACAGGCTTGCCCTTCAATTGACATTTCACTACGCTCGCTTCTAACTTTCATAATTTTCAATATTTTCATCCCAAACTTTCAATACAGCCATTTCTTTACATCACCTCAAGAGCGTAACAATTGTTAGTTTTCAAATCCTGGCCAAAATATGTTCTCTCACCTGTGGCATGAAATGATGCTGCGTGGTGTGGAATAACGTTTTGGCAGGGATTTGAAAATTCTGAGCCCAGCATTCATGAGGTGGGGTATCAACAAGGCTATGCTAATAATTTGGTTGCTGTTTTTGCTGAAATGCTTACACTGCAACATACATGTACACATTTATGAAGGGATGGGAGCGCTGAGCCCAGAGGGCCATGCGCTCCTACAGCTAAATGAGGAAACGATTATACTATCTCAAAAAGTAAGGACATTCTTTGCAAAAAAATGCTGTTATTGCATCAGTTAGTGTTCCAGCAACAAAGGTTTGGAAATGTGGCATACGGTTTCCAACTCTAACATGCCACCCCCACCCTGCACTCACCAACAGATGCTGGGGGTGTTCCTTGTGGTCATTAACCCTGACACTCACCCTATTCTCCTATACTGTACCCATTTCAGCTTATTTACTTATGGAATGGGTTGAGTGTTAGGACTGATGACCCCAAGGTACACTCCTGATGCCTGTTGGTGTGTGCAGGGTGGGGGTGGGGTTTTAAGGTTGGAAACCCTAAAACCACATTTCCAAACGTTTGTCACTGGAACCCAAACTGATGCATTAATGAAGTTTTTTTGCAAAGAATATATTACAGAGATGATACAGCAAACAAGCTTTCATGGCCACACATGTGCCTTTACCCAGCCCCAACTCCTGCCCACCCTTTTGACTTCAACCTCTCAACATCACAATAGAAACCTGTGACAGCAGCTCACTCCCTGAATCCTGATGCTCCCCACTCTCCCTAGCAGGAGGAGGAGAGCATACTGGGAGACAACGAATCCCCCCCCCCCGCAAGGCCACTGCACGCATACCATGCTAATGCTGGACAAACCACTGCCACCTCCTAATTCCCATACTCCATTAGGAGGCAGTGGCAAAGCAGGCAAACCAGCTTCCACCCCCACCTTAACTGGGAGCCTTTTAGTGGACTCCTCCTCAGTCTCATAGTGGTGACCAGGGCTGTGGTTCTGAACCCAAATCACTGGCATGGAAAGCAGCTCCCCTGCTGCTGTGCTGGCAGAATGATCAAACAATATCTAATTTTCGATGGAGGGGCCTGCTTTTACAGTTGGTCCGGGGTACTGGGATGTCACGTGAGTTGCAAATGTTCATGCAGTGAGCAAGTGGCTCTGGTGCAATGTGAACCTAGCTCGCTTGGTTCCAAGTCTGTACTTCATCCACTAGATCATGCTGTCTCCAAATGAAGTACGCAATAAACCACAATAGTATATATCAAGTTATATCACTGCATGCATCAGGTGTGTACTGAGGCATGAGGCCACTGGCCGAATGCCTTACAACACCCGGGGCATGTGGCTATTATAGCTTAATGTACACCCTGTACTGTACTTATTAAATGGATTTTTATGTTGGCTTGCGCAAGCAACATCTTGCGGTAGTATGGGTTTGGGGGGCGCTGCCGCTGTTGGGCGAATGCAGGGCATGCATCAGTAGGTGCATCCCTCATTCCCCAATCAGCCTGCATGCCGGCGCCACACCATGCATGTATAATGGGGCGAGCACATCTAAGCAAAGGTCCGCTGCAACCGAGCAAAGCTCATCATACGCAGCAGTGTCCTTGTTGCTGCCGTGTTTCGCCACCATTATGAGCATGGTCGCGAGTGGCTCAGGTTTGCTGGACATCGGGGTGCCCAATCTCTCTGTCGTCACCCCCGCTGTGTTAGGTGCTGCGACGGAGAGCCCACTCTCCGCCGGCATCCTCCAACAATTGGAATTGCCGAGGGATGCCCAATCAATCCCTCGCTTGCACCCCCATCTTTGTACGCTGACGGGGAGCCCACTCCCCTGGCATCACCCCCAATTGTTGAATGCTGAGGGTGCCCAATCCTCCTCTCGCGCTCCCCGCTTTCTTTGTTTGCCGGCGGGGTCCCCAATCCCTGTAGGCATGACTCCCCGTGTTGTATGCCGATGAGGTGCCCAATCCCTGTCGGCTACTGACACCCCCAAAAACACTATTAGGTGGCAGCTGGGAGCCCACCACTCAGCAAATGCCCCTGCAACGCAGGGTCTGTCCCGATGGTTTTCTTTTTTCCCTGTAAACGAAACCATCCTCGCAGTCTCGATGCCCCCCCACCCACTGCACACCCTGCCTCCGGAGTCTGGCGCGAGATCTTCTGTGGACCGGGAACACGTCTGCACTCTTCAAAGCCAACCACGAACTGAGGAAATGCCGGTAAGCTGTATAATGGAGTGAATAGGGTTTTTTCAACTTTGCTGCATATCTCAGGCATTTCTTGGAATTTTGGCACCAAATTTTCAGCATGGGGTTTTTGGGACCCCTCCTCACGAATTCTATCACTGTCATGGCATTAATCGGCCTCGAAAGGTGATTTCGCAGTCACTGCGGGAAATCACCTTTCGGGACCCATGATCAAAATGACAGTGCCAGTGTTCATGAGGTGGCCTCTCAAAAAGCCTATGTTTCAAATTTGGTGGGAAAAATCCAACAAATGCCTGTTTTACGAGCGTGCATTGCACAGTTGCTACGCAGGCTCATAACTTCACGCATTCCCAATATTTTAATGCCGGATTTTCAGCATTGGCATTTTTGTACACCTCCTTGTGAACAGTACAGCTGTCATTTCCCACATCCTGTCCAAAATGTGTTTATGCACTTCCGGTGCACAATAGCGTAGTCACTGTGGGAAATCAGTGTTTGGGCTAGATTATGAAAATGACAGTGACACAGTTCATGAGCAGAGGTCCTAAATGCCTATAAGTTGAAAATTTGGTGCTGATACTCCGTAAAATAATTGTGTTACAAGCGTGCATTGGCAGATTGCACGCACGCTCATACCGTCGTGCATTCATGATATTTTCACTTTGAATTTTCACCATTGTCATTTTTCTACACTTCTTGATGAACAGTACAGCCGTCATTTCACATACCCTGCTCAAAATGTGTTTTCGCACTTCTGGCACAGAATAGCATGGACGCTGTGCAAAATCACTTCTTGGGACACTGAGGAAATGACAGTGACACTGTACATGAGCAGAGGTGCTAAAATGCCTATGTTGAAAATTTGGTACTGAATGCCCATAAAATGGCAGTGTTGCAAGTGTGCATTGCATATTCCCCACGCACCCTTGTAACTCCGCACATTTCGTATATTTGTATGCCACATTTTCAACACTGGCATTTTTTTACACCTCCTTATGAACTGTGCAGCTGTCATTTTTCATATCCTGCCCAGCATGTTTTCCTGCACTGCACTACCAAACACCCAAAGGGACACCCTAATGTCTGTCACTCTCTGCGGGGTTGGGGTGGGTTGGCATCAGTTCACTACTTGACTGCCATTCCTATGCTGCATCTCTCTAACTCTTGCACTCCCAATGGCAGCAAGCCAACATTCGGCATTGACAAATGCTTGTTTTTATTGCAACAGTATTTTTGCCACCTTCTGTGGACATGGCAGGGGCTACAACCCCCCCAGAGGGGTACGTCCTCTGGCCCATTGAGGCCATAATAGGTCCTGCCAGGTCCCGGTATTTTTCTTCTGGTTTTTCTCCCACACCTGCACCCGTACAATGGGTGCAGCAGCTGTCGCCACCTCTGTGGAGGCAGCCAAGCACCCTGGGCATGGGCTGAACCCCTCTTGTTGTGCTGATACACACAGCACAAACTCCCCTTCCCGAGGAATGGGAGCAGTCCTCCAGATGCTCAATCCATACCTCCCCCAGCCAACCCCCGAGTGACCTGAGTCCATTCCCAAATCCGGTTTGCCAGCATGGCACAAGGTGTGGTGTCCAGCACCTCAACCCTCAGCACCACTGGGCCGACATTAAATGTATTTTTGACAAATAAAACATGTAAAAAGAAAGCCAAACCTGTAAGTGTGCGTTAAGCAATATCACTGCATGGTTGGGTGATGGGTTTGGGTAAAGACAGCTCTCTGTTTTTTTACCTATTTTAAGAGAACAGTAATAATCCCCTCCTGGATGGGAATTGTTACCTGATATGGACCACTAGTGGCTCCCCTCCCTGACTTACAGTGTAGCACAAGATCCATATCTTGCAGCAGCTGGCAGATTAGGCTAAGGAGGTGGCTGCAGTAGAAGGCAGAGGCTGAAAAGAGGGCCCATACATACGCAGGTAACGTGGGATTACTATGTGTGGTGCTGGTGATGCCAGAGGAGCTGGTAATGGAGAGAAGGGGGAGTAGGTAAATGTGTGGGTGCAGTGGGCAATCATTATGCAGAAGGAAGGGACAGAAGAGCTGTCAGAAAAATAGTGGGCAGGTGCAGATGATGGAGGGAAGGGCTGGGGATGTGTGTGGAAAGAAGTTATGGGGTGAAAGGGATGGGGAGCAGAACGGAAAAGGTGGGGGCAGGGGAGCTGGTACTGGGAAGGAGCCGATAATGGAGATGGTGCAGGGGATGTGCAAGGGGTGCTAAGGTTATATGATATACAAGTTAGGACATGGTAGCTGGCAATGGAAGGAGGTGGATAATGTTATTTATATCCTTTATCTGGTATTGCATTAGCAGCCATTCTGACTCTGCTCAGATTTTGTTACTTGTTGCATTTTGTTATGATGGTACCCTGTTAGTTTTTCTCTTTTCAGCATGTACAGATATTTGCTTCTGTTTTCTCCATTTATTTGTGCATTGTCTACTGCAATTTGTGCCAGTTTGTGTTGCTCTTTGCATTGCACATCCTTTGTAGACTCCTCCCCTGGGTTGCACCTAGAAATGAGATTCAGCTCAGTATGTCTCCCCCTCTCAAGAAATATTAAATAAATATATCTAAGCTCAGCATAGAGAGTAGAATAGAGCGCAATGCAGAA
Organism: Neoceratodus forsteri; assembly: GCA_016271365.2. Lineage (NCBI taxonomy): Eukaryota > Metazoa > Chordata > Ceratodontiformes > Ceratodontidae > Neoceratodus > Neoceratodus forsteri. Next base: position 223,048,256 of record CM028136.1, on the reverse strand, counting down.
ATCAGAAAGACGTGGAGGATGTGAAGCGCTAAGAGAGAGATGAGTCGGACTGGCAGATGACGTTACTGTCGCACTCAGCACGGTGAAATGCCACAGAACTGCACAGTAAACAAACAGTGATGTGATTGAGAAGGTACGAGGTGCCACAAAAGAGTTGTAGAAATGAAAGTGGTTGCCCTAAGCGGAATAGGCAAAAAAGGTTGTGGGGAGAAGCAGCGTGCCACTGTACGTAAATGAGCAGTATCTCCCAGAAGACACAAGAAATGTGTAGTATTTGAAAATGAACAATTTGTAGAGTAACACATTGTGTAGAAAACAGTGATAAATATTGCAGTACTTTGTAAAGACTGTAAGAATCCAAAGAGCAGTTGTGTAAAAACGAATAATGTGAGTGATAACTACTGTATATAAACAAGTGTGGTTCCCAAAACACATGGCATGGTAGTAAAACAGATAGCAATGTACACAAACAATATTTCTGACAGTTATTGTGAATTGTACAATATATAAAAAATTCCTAGCTTGCACATGTCATGTTACAAGAGCATTAATCCCCTCAACAGGAGGCATTTCCCAGGAATGAATGCATGGTTGGGGGGTGGGAAGCCCACCCCCCAACCATGCATTCATTCCTGGGAAATGCCTCCTGTCTCAGTGATTAATGCTTACAAAATGGACCCAGCACATGGGCACCTTCTGCTGCCTAATTATGGAACTTCACTGGCTTTAGTTGTAAAGGAGTGACTTGCCTGTTCTTGCATCTGACAGACTAGTGAGGACCACTGCCCCATATCAGCTGGGGGAAGGCAGGTAATCAGGGTATGTATAGAAAATGTTTATTGTATAGTGCTTTTCATACACACACTGTATCCCAAAGAGTTTTACAGAGCAATAAGTAGATACTGCTAGCTCAGGGACTGCAGAATACAATACATTTGATTTAATGTGGCTCATTCATTCATATTGTGTCCCACAGCACTTTATAGAACAATGAGTTAGAAACTGATCATGCAAGGATTATAGAATAAAATAAATGTTAATACATCCCTTGGAGTCCCTCGTTGCTGTGTAAGGGAGGTTTCACACACTTTCGGCTTAAGCAAGAACAGCAAAGCGAAGCTGAGCTGTTCTGGCACAAGCTGAAGGCAGGTGAAACCACTCTAATACAGCAATGAGTGGCAATGGGGAATGTATTAATATATTATTGATCAAGTGCAATCGATAATATATTTGAAAAAAAAAACTTTCTGGAATGTGGCCGTTTCCAGGGCATCTGCACTGGAGACGCTTTTCATAGAACAAGAGTGCCCTCACACACAGGGGAAAGGACTGCTCTGATTGGTCGGGAGCACTCCTTCTATCTATAATTTGGTTTTATGCAGCTCCTTTTGAACACATGGCATCCCAAAGCACTTTGCAGAGCTATGAGTAGATACTGGAAGTGCATAAATTGTATGCTGTACACACACTGCAGCCATTAATTACACTAGTACCCACGGCACAGCTATATGGCATTCAAACATGTGTTACTGAGAGAGTTTATGCTGAACAGGATACCATAGATAACTCACCAACTCTTTCAAAAATTGTCCACTGGATCTTTTAACATCTACCTGGGCAGTCACCAGCAGTGGGCATATAGGACCTCAGTGCTAGTGCAGCACCCTCCCTCCACCCCATGCAGCCCTGTAGTATCAGTGTTGGGTATTAGGGAAGATGTGTTTTGGGTGTACCTGACTTATGTGAGAGAACAATCTAGCTCCAGAGAGAGATGATAGAAACCACCTTGAGACATGCATCTGTTTCTCCTCTGTGTGCCTAGAGATGGCAGCAATAAATATCTGAAGGAGTCCTTCTACAGTTATTGCAACTCATTTTTTCTGTGTGAAAAAAGAAGATCTCATTCACCTGGAGGGGCCAGGGTGTGCTAACCATAAAAGTGCCCAGTAAGGTTCTGGCGACAGAGCAGTGGCATGCCAGGAGTTCTATTACCTTGACTCCTATGGACTGATGAAGGTGCTGGAGGAGTTAGTGAACCGGTAGAGCCTGGATCAAAGGAATGAAGGACTCAGGAAGGATTTAGAAGAAAAAAAAAGGTGATAACAGTGGCATGGAGTGGAGTGAGAGTAGGAATTATGCATTATGAACCAGGGCCCTGTAGGACATTGTAAGGGAAATGCAGTGCACTGTGAATTGGAAAGAGAGAGACACCTGGTGAGAGCATTTAGCTCATAGAATGCCAGAGGAGGTTCTGATTTTTATTTTAGTATAAGGAGTACAAGCCTTTAGAGGAAAAGCTATCAAACATTTTTACAGCCTGTGCTGAAGTCATAAACAAATTTTAATAGACTTTATATGCCTGATAGTTCTTTGGACTTCTCAATGGTTGGAAGGGCTCAGAAAGCACAGACATTTCAGAATATACTTTTCTATCTGTACAAGAATACCATGGATCTTGGATAAAGCTGCAACATGAAGAAGTTGATGCAGGTGATATATTTATTCTATTACCGGAAAGGATTTTATAATCTCATCGAAGATGCTTGTCTCAAAGCAAGTCTGGTTAGCCAAATCTTGCAGACAATAGTGATTTTGTGGACTTAAATACTGCTGCACTTTTGAACTTCTTGCCTAATTTAAACAAGAAATTTCTTCTCAGAAGAGGAAGATCTCTAAACATTTCTGAGCTTTGTTGTATACTTTAATGTCCACTCAACTGTAAAGCTATACAAAATCTTAATAAGATAAAATACGTTATCAAGTAAGCTACGATGTTTGTTACTAGTAGTAACAAACTAATATTGGAGGATGTGGTGGAGGTCCCTTAGCTAAGCCAAACAAATATTTGTCAATGCCAAATTTTTCCTTGCATGGTTTATGTGGCAGAGGTGTATTGTGTACTGAAATTGCAATGAGTGGGCATAACTTTGTAATTTTTTCATATTTTGACTCCAGATGTTGAACATAGTCTTCTTATCACCCCACCTCATGAATCCCGTAGGTGAAACTGTTCAAATCCGTGGGAAAACGGCATTCGGCACCACAGTTGCGAAAACACATCTTGGGCAGCATGTGAAAAATTACAGCTGCACTGTTCATAAGGTGATGTGATAAAATGGCTGTATTGAAAATTTGGAGTGAAAATATTGAAAATGGACAAAGTTACATATGCGTGGAAAATTTTGAATGGCCATGTGTAAGTTGGCCATTTTTAAGAGTTTTTCTACCAAATTTTCAACATGGCCTTTTTGGGACCCTCCTCATGAAGAGCACCACTGTCATTTCGTTCATTGGTCCCAAAAGGTGTTTTTGCACAGCGACCGCGCCATTGTGTGCCACAGGTGTGAAAGCATGTTTTGGGCAGGATGTGAAGAATGACAGCTGTACTGTTCATGAGGATGTGTGGAAAAAATAACAATGTTGTGAATTTGGAGTGAAAATATTAAAAATTGCCGAAGTTACGAGTGTGTAGAAAAATGTCAGCAGCCACGCTTAACTATTGGTGTTTTTGCACCAAATTTTCAACATGAGCTTTTTGGGACCCCACCTCATGAAGATTGGTACTGTTAGTTCATTACTCAGTCCCAAAAGGTGATTCCATGCAATGACTGAGAAATCACCTTTCAGGACAGAGTAACGAAATGACCGTGGAAGTGTTCATGAGGTGGGGCCTCAAAAACCTCATGTTGAAAATTTGGTGCAAAGATATTGAAAAATGGCTGAGATATCAACATAAGTTGAAAATACCATTGACAGTCATTATACGGCGCTTACCTTGATTCTTCAGTTCCACGGTTCAGCTTTGAAGAGTGCAGACATGTCCCGGTCCACATAAGTTTGCAGCTGTTGACCTCAGAGGGTAAGTATGAGGTAAGGGAGGTGCGGGGAGGTGGGTGTGCAGAGAGAAGGTCAGGATGGGGGAAGGGATGGGAGAGAAGATGAGGGACCGTTTTCTTTTTTCAGGTAAAAAAATAGGATGTTGGGGGACCGTTTCCTTTTTTAACAGGTTAATACAAATGTTTTATTTGGAACACTGGGGTGGGCTCCCCAGTGTGCCACACTACTGGGGGAAGTAAATGCTGACACAGGGATTGGGCACCTCGATATCTGCATGGGGATGGAGAACGGAGGGTGCGGTGTGGACAGCATACAGCGGGAAGGCTAATTATGATACTGGGATGGGGAACGGAGGGTGCGAGGAGGACAGCATGAAAAGTGTGAGAGCAGGCGGGCTAATTATGATACTGGAATTGGGAAAGAAGGGTGTGGAGTGGGCAGCATGTCAGAGAGAGGGAGCGGGAGGGCTTCACTGTGATGCCAGACAGGGAATGCAGGCTTGGGCCAACAGCACTATGTAAATGAAAGAAATGATGCACTGTCATTGGAGTACTTCATTTCTTTCAACTAGAGAATGGCTTCCAGCTGTGAAATTCTGACTAGTGTCACAGTCTGGTGGCATGCTCATTGGTCTGTCTGGGATGAGCCCACTGTAGATTGCTCTGCATTGGACTCATCCCTGACACACCTCTGAAATGTCATTCTACTGCAAGATGTTTCTTGCGCATGCACAAAAGAAAATGGTTACTAAAAAGCAACAGAATGAGGAGGATCTAGAGAATAGTAGTAGAAAGTGAAACCTCAAAATAACAAAGTCTGGACAAAGCCGATAGGGCTGGATGGGAGGAATTTGGGGTAAAAATATTGAAAATTACCAAAGTTATCAGCTTGCATTAGCAAAACGGAACATAGGCTTATAAATGTGCTGCTTTGTAATATTTGTACACCAAATTTTCAACATAGACTTATTACGACCCTACCTCATGAAGAAGGCCAGAGAAAATGTTCAACTCCTGTCTAAGGTGATTTTTGCGCAGGGACTGCAAAATCAATTTTCGGGATGCAAAAACACATTTTGGGCGGGAGTTGAAAAATGACAGCTGTCACAGTCATGAGGTGCTGTAAAGAAATCGCTATGTTGTTAATTTGGGGGTATAAATATTGAATATTACCAAACGTATGAGCCTGCATTTGCAAAATTCAACATAGCCTCATAATTATTTTTTTTTTTATGTTTGAACCAAATGTAGAACATAGCCTTCTTATGACCTCACCTCATAATCAATGGCATAGACAATTTTCAGCTCCTGCCCGAAAGGTGATTTCACGCAGGGACTGCAAAATCATCTTCCCGGATGTACAAAAACATTTTGGCCAGGATTTGAAAAATGATAGCTGTTGCATTCATGGGGTGCTGTAAAGATATGGCTATGCTGTAAATGTGGGGTAAAACAACTGAAAATTACCAAAGTTACAAGCCTGCATTCGCAAAATTCAATGTAGGCTCATAACTTTGTTGTTTTTTAACATTTTTATTCCAAATTTTCAACATAGCCTTCTCATGACCCAACCTCATGAACAATGGCAGAGTAAGTGTTCAACTCCTGCCTGAAAGGAGATGTCGCGCAGGGACTGCAAAATCAATGTTCAGGATGAAATAACACATTTTGGGCAGAAGTTGAAAAATGACATCTGTTACATTCATGAGGTGCTGTAAAGAAATAGCTATGTTGAAACTTTGTGGTACAAATATAGCATATTGCCACAGTTACAAGCATGCATCTGTAAAATGCAACATAGCCTGATAACTTTTTTGTTTTTTCAATATTTTTACACCAAATTGATGACATAGCCTTCTTATTTATTTGTTTTTTTTTGTTGACTGGATAAGTGCACTAGACATATTCTGCCTATTTACAGGCACGACCTGCAGGAGGGGGATACAGATGAATGCCAACTGACCTTGAACCAGATTAAGCTGTTGGTGCTATTTTTAGTGAATGGGGGAAAATTTGGCCAGAGCACCAGGGAAATTTCCCTACTCTTTTCAAAAAGTGCCATGGGATCTTTAACATCCACCTGAACTACCATGACCCCACCTCATGAACAATGGCAGAGAAAATGTTTAACTCCTGCATGAACGGTGATTTTGCACAGGGACCATGAAATCACCTTCTGGGATGTAAAAAACATTTGGGCCAGGATTTGAAAAATTACAGCCGTCACATTCATGAGTTGCTGTAAAGATATGGCTATACTGTAAATTTGGGGTAAACATTTTGAAAATTACCAGAGTTACAAGCCTGCATTCATAAAATTCAAAGTAGGCTCATAACTTTGTTGTTTTTTAACATTTTACACACTGGGTGGGGATATTCAAAGGGGTTGCGCATGGTGCAACAGTGTTTGTCATGTGCAACCCACTGATCACCCCAGTGTGATATTCAAAGGGATGTTGTGCTGCGCAATCTCGACTGCGCTGGGTACACCAGTAATGTAGAGGCTGCAGTGTGGGCATACCCATGTATATGTGGCACATCTTGATATTCAGCCCGGGATGTGCGGCACATATGCAGGCACAAACCCACCTTGCGCCGCACAGGGGAGCGCAAAGATCTGCCCCTGAAAAGCAGAAGCAAGTCCTGGCCACCCACAGGTGAGCTGGATGCAACACAGCAGCCGCCAGTTGTGGGTGGCCACCCAACCACCTCAGACACAGTTCGGGACTCATGCCCCCCCAGCCCGGATGCGGGCGTAATGAATCAATATCCCTGGTGGTCCAGTGGACCCTACCCCTGAGCCTGATCGCGGGCAAAGAAAGAAGTTAATTCCCTGGTAGTCCAGTGGATCTGTTCCCCTGCCCGATCATGGGCAAATAAAGACATGTACTCCCTGGTGATCCAGTGGACCTGCTCCCCTGTCCTATCGTGGGCTTCAGTAAAATAATATATTCCCTGGTGGTCCAGTGGACCTGATCCCCAGCCCGATCGTGGGCTTCAGATGTGAATATATGCCCTGGTGGGCCAGCGGTACCCCCCTCCCCACCTGCCCACTCATACCCGCCACCTCACTCCCATTCAGCACCCCCCAACCCCAAGCCCTTGCAAAAAAATTAAAAAAAACACAAATAAACTGCACATGCGTGGTAGTGGGGTAGGGCAGTAAGAGGATTTGTGATTGAGATACTGTAAAACTGAGCACCCCCAGTATCAATATTATGTTTCTGGAGGGGTGCTGAGAGGAGGGTTGGGTGGGGGTTATGTATTTCAACGTTCACAGCCAAAAACAAACAAACACATGAGGATTCCTGCACTGGAGGATTTTCCACCCCATCCCATGCCACTGTTACATTTCTATGGGAGTGAGGTGGTGGGTGCTAAGTGGGAGGTTGGGTGGGGGGTTATCTATTTCAGCGGTCACAAAAAAAATAGTGCGAGCTGAGTGCTTCACAGATATGGAGGGGACTGTGTCATCACGCCAACATATAGTTTGTTTGCAAGGAATGCGTGAGTCCTTTTCTCATAGCAAGAGGTCTGCAGGGCTTTGCCCACTGCAGCCCTAAAAAGGGACAGATAGTACTGACCTGAACAAAAAACAGGAGGGTGGAATTGCTGACATGGGGGATTTTGCCAAAACCAAACAGGGCCTGATTAAGAAATTTTTGAAAACATCAACACTGTTAGGTACAAGGATTAAGAGTATTTATTTTTTGTGTACTGATACCTATAGAAAAGATGGTGGAATGATACATAGATACATAGACAGTGTCGACAGATAAGGGCCTATGGCCCACCCAGTCTGCCCATTTGAGCTTGTAAGTTCAGTTTATGTTTTCCTAGAAGTCTGTTGCCCCTTACCCCTGACCTCCAGAATTCCTTTATGTCTATCCCATGCATTCTTAAATCCCGTGATTGTTTCAGCCCCCACCACTTCCTCTGGCAGGGTGTTCCACTTGTCCACCACCCGTTCTGTGAAGAAATTCTTCCTCATGTTTCCTCTGAATCATCCTCCCTCCAACTTCATCCCATGCCCTCTAGTCCTGGAACATCTTTTTCGCTTAAAAATAGTGTATTCCTGCACCCTGTTCCTCCCTGTAGGATACTTGTATGTCTCTATCATATCCCCTCTCTCCCTCCTCTCCTCCAGGGAGTACATGTTCAGTTCCTTCAACCTGTCTTCATAGGACTTGTGATGCAATCCATGCACCATCTTTGTTGCCGTCCTCTGAACCTGTTTCATTTGTTTTCATTTTCACTGACCTAGACAGCTTCCCAACCAGACAAAAATTTATCTCTACCCAAATGCTTTCTAGTAGAACAGAAGAACACAGGGAAAGCATCTAAGGTAATGGAGAACCCTGATTTAAACAAGTGGCCCCACATGCAATTTCCGCTGCCCTCTCCCACAGACACAGAATATAAGTGGGAACCATTTCCTAATTTGATCACCAAGGTAGAGAACCTATCATCATCTCAGGAAAAAAAAAAACATTGCTCTCTAGAATGACACAGGATGAGGTGGAGGGTACTACAGAAGGAGATGTGGAGGTGCCAGTGGGAAATACTGAGGCACCATACTCTGAGATTAGTCTGGACACACTGTGCCTCTTTTCCCCAGACTGATTAAAGTAACTTATAACATGGAATCAGAAAAGGGGGAAGCTAATTGGGCAAAGGCCATCACCTGACCATACATTAAATTCACTATTTAATGCAAAGTTGGGGTGAGATGCCCAGCCAGCAAGATCCCTGTGCAGAGTGGGACTTTTTATATATGGGAACATTCAGCACTGACAGGCAGTCATTAAAAATACACCAAGAGAGAGAGAGAGAGAGAGAGACACACACACATGGGGTGGAGGAACAGTGAGGGGGTTGTAGAGTAAAACTGTCAGTGACGGTTACCACCCACTGTCAGTGTGGTGAAGAAGAAACATCAGCATTGGAGTGAGACACACACACACACACACACACACACGCTAAAACAGCATTGTTGCTCTGAGTGTGTGTCTCTGTCATGGGGGGGGCAGAAAGTCCACCACATTAGCAGTGTATAAAATGCTGTTATGCGCAACAAATGTCAGAAATAATCTCAGTACTGGAATTCTGACATTTGTATGTGCATAAAGGCAATCAGAGGTGGATTATTTGTTGGGGACTATTTCCTGGTGGCAGGATACACTCACTTTTTCTGTCTTTTAACAGGGGGGGAAAGTGGTTTCTGTGAACCAGATCAGTTTGTGGGAAACCCATGTAATAAGTGCAATAACCCACTCCAGGGTGTGGGTTATTGCTAACAAATGAAACCCAAACAAAAAGAAGAAAGAAAGAAAGAAAGAAAGAAAGAAAGAAAGAAAGAAAGAAAAAGAAAGAAAGAAAGAAAGAAAGTGCCTTAGTTGGCACTTGATACCAGGTCATCTGGAATACTTATTTCTTTCTCTCTTCTGTTTGTTTTGGTTCCATAAATGTGCACACCACACCTCATGATTGAAAATGTAATTATCTGTGCAGCACCAGGTTGTGCATTAGAGAAAGAGTAAGGTGACTTGGGGCATCCCAGTTTCCATTTGCCTTGGTAATGCAGCTAGTAGAGCATGGGGGAGGGTGCAGAAACAACAGAACCTGCCCCATAGGTCTATGGCACACACAGTTGTAAATAGCACACCAAAGTAAAGGTTTGCAAAAATCATGAATGCTTACCTTAAGCTTTTCAAAACTTTATTTGGCAGCAGAAAAGTACTGAACAACATAAATACATGAAGCCGTAAAGTGCAGGTGCAGGACAAACAATTAAACTGTATGGCAAAACAACATCAAAAAAATTCACCGCCAACACCCACTGGTGTTCCTGAAGTGGAAAACAGGCAGCATGCAGATAGTATGCATACTGGCTTGGTCATCACAGCATGCTGATGTTTTGGCTAATTGCCTTCCTCAGAGCTCTGAGGAACACCAGTGAGTGTCGGTAGTGAATTTCTTTGATGTTGTTTTGCCATAAAGTTTAATTTTGCCTTCACCTGCACTTTATGGCTTCGTGTATTTATGTTGTCCAATACTTTTCTACTGCCAGATGAAGTTTTGAAAAGCTTAAGGTAAGCTTTCATGATTTTTGCAAGCTTTTACTTTGGTGTGCTACTTACAATGGTGTGTGCTACAGACCTATGGGACAGGCGCTGTTGTTCCTGCCTACCCCTTCCCCATGCTCTGAATCTCTGACTGTGAGCACCAGACCAGAATAGGGCTAGTGAAGCCCTGAGCCCCTTGCCCTTTTTGCAGTTTTGTAGCTAGTAGAGCAACCAGAGTGGTATTCCAGGTGGCATAGGTTCATGTCCCAGTTAAGGCACGTATTTCTTTCCCTCTCTTTTCTGTTTGTTTGGGTTCCATAAATGTGCACACTACACCCTCATGATTGAAAAAAAAAAATAAAGCTCTAAATGACCAACATATGACAAACATTTTAATCCTGGAGCACCTTTATGTTCTAAGTGTTGAAATGACTGACACTAAAACTATGCTGGCTCACCCAAAGGGAGTGCACAAGAGACCCTAATAGTAAACTCCTTGCAGCTTAATTCTGATATTCCACAGTGGAGTAATTCCATAAAGGAGATGAGGAAAAAGAGAAATAAAAAATAAGAAAAAAACAAAGACAGAACAGTCAGACTGATTAATTGAACCGTGTCTAACTCATGAGGACTCCCTGATTGTTCAGCAAAAACTGTCAGGAGGAAAGCCTTCCCTGAGACTAGCTGAGTAAGAATTGAAACTGAACATATCCTTGATGCTAGAACATCTTTAGAAAATACTCAAAGCCCTCAGGGGAATAACTCCAGAGAGCAAGTAGTTCCCTCTGTGGAACAGAACTCTGGGAATGCTGCAACCTTAAACCAGGGTACTAATAAGAGCACTTTAAACTTTAAATTTAATAGTGAAGAGTCAGTGTTATTAATTTATGGTCTAATAAGTAAACAGAATAAAACACCAGGCATCCTCTTCAGATTGGTAAAGTTTCTGTTTGAAAACTCAGATATAAATTGAAAAATAGACAAATATGTAAAAGTGATCCATTCAGCATTTAACTATATGGGGCAGATTACACTGGTTCTTTAGTTCCTATCTATAGCCGTAGCAGTGTCTGAGGTTACTGGGAGGTCGTCTGTATTTCTGTAAGGACATGAGGACATACTAATTTACAGAAAGGGTGCTGGAGCCATGGAGCAGGCTGCTAGCTGAGGTGGCAGGTGCAAAAAACTTTCGTTATCTTAAGCATGGCTGGGACAGAATGAAGGGTATAGTGGTTGCTCAGGGTGTCAGAATGAGGGAGGAGAATTGAGAGGCGGGGAGGGCTAGGACCCTGGAGGAACAGAAGGCCCCAGGACTAAATAGGGAACTCGGGCAGACTGGATGGACCTTTAGTCTTTTTCTGCCATCATTGTCTGTGTTTCTATGTCACCCTCTCATTTGAGAAGTTTGAAATTTTGGTGGAAAAAAACAAAAGAACAACACAAATATTGGCTGACTTTGTTCAGAGGGGTGAATCAGAGGATCCTTCATCTTACAAATTCTTTCAGAACCAATCTTTATCCTCCTGGCTCCAAATTATTGAAGATTTTAGAAAAAAAAAAAGAACAGGAGCATGTAAATATCTATCTGCTTTTTATGTTGGCTTGCCGCGCTTGCGCGGCAGTCAACATATTGGGAGAGTGCAGCTTTGGGGGTGCGGCTGCTGTTGGGCGAATGCAGGGCACACATCAGTAGGTGCGTCCCTCATTCCCCAATAAGCCAGCATGCTAGCACTGACACCAACATTATGTAAAGTGGACATAACTTCTAAACAAAGTGCCGCTGCAATCAGAGACAAGCTCGTCATGCAGCGGCACAGATGACACACCTCCCGTACGTGCCGTTCCCCCCCCCCCCGAGTACAGGGTGCCATGCTGGGAGCCCACCCCAGTATGTCAACTGATGCCATGGCCGACGGGGGTGCCCAATCCCCCGTCGGCTCCACTGTCCTCCCCTCCCCCCAGTACAGGGTGCCACGCTGGGAGCCCACCCCAGCATGGCAACTGAAGCCATGGCCGATGGGGGTGCCCAATCCCCTGTCGGCTCCATGCCCCCCCAGCCATCCTTCTGCCATGCTGGGAGCCCACCCCAGCATGGCAAACGTCCCGCATCGTCTTTTTAATTTTTTAAACCTGTGAATTAAAAACGGTCCCACGGGCGCTTCTCCCTGCCTCCCTCCACAACCAGCACCTCACCCACTGCGCACTCCTGCCACCCCACACACCTCTACCCCTATACTTACTCTCCGAGCGATGATCTTCGTGGACTGGAACATGTCTGCACTTTTCAAAGCCGACCACGAACTGAGGAAATGCCGGTAAGCTGTATAATGGGCTAGATAGGGTTTTTTCAACTTTGTTGCATATCTCAGGCATTTTTTGGAATTTTTGCACCAAATTTTCAACATGGGGTTTTGGGGCCCCTCCTCATGAATTCTGTCACTGTCATGTTTATCGGCCTCGAAAGGTGATTTCGCAGTCACTGCATGAAATCACCTTTCGGGGCCCATTAATGAAATGACAGTGGTGGTGTTCATGAGGTGCCCTCTTAAAAAGCCTAAGTTCCAAATTTGGTGGAAAAAATCCAACAAATGCCTGTTTTACGAGCATGCGTTGCGCAGTTGCTACGCAGGCTTGTAACTTCACGCATTCATAATATTTTACTGCCAGATTTTCAGCATTGTCATTTTTGTACATCTCCTTGTGAACAGTACAGCTGTCATTTTCCACATCCTGCCCGAAATGTGCTTCCGCACTTCCGGCGCACTATAGCGTAGTCGCTGTGGGAAATCAGTGTTTGGGCCAGATTATGAAAATGACAGTGACACAGTTCATGAGCAGAGGACATAAAATGCCTATGTTGAAAATTTGGTGATGATACTCCATAAAATAACTGTGTTACGAGCATGCGTTGGCAGATTGCATGCACACTTGTACCGTCGTGCATTTGTGATATTTTCAGTCTGGATTTTCACCATTGCCATTTTTCCACACCTCTTGATGAACAGTACAGTCGTCATTTGACATATCATGCCCAAAATGTGTTTTCGCACTTCCGGCGCAGAATAGCATGGTCGCTGTGTGAAATCACTTCTTGGGACACTTTGAGGAAATAACAGTGACACTGTACATGAGCAGAGGTGCTAAAATGCCTATGTTGAAAATTGGTGCCGAACACCATAAATGGCAGTGTTGCAAGCATGCATTGCATATTTCCCACACCCCTAGTAGCTACCAAGAATTGATATATTTACATGCCACATTTTCAACACTGGCATTTTATGTTTTGCACACATGTGCAAGAAACATAGTGCCATCATCGAGATTTCGGAGGTGTGTCACCTCTCCTCCAATTCAGGCAGTGTGCTGGCAGGCGCGGCCCTGTAAGCCAATCGCATTTTGGAGCTGTCCTGACACGCCCAAAATGCAGTGGCATGAGTTGAAAGGGGAGCTACGCTTGAGTGAGCAGTGATAAGAAGCTGCTCACCAGCTCTCCCAGCCACAGGCGCAGCGCGCCTCACACGCAGTGTATAGCCGACGGGTGCCCAATCCCGCCGGGCTGAGCTGCATCGCCTCCTCCCCTCCCAGTAGTTGGTGCCACGCTGGGAGCCCACCCAGCATGGCAATCAGTCATTGTGCCGACGGAGTGCCCAATCCCCGCCGGCTGAACGCCTCAAAGCCTTGAGCATGCTGGGAGCCCACCTCAGCATGGCAAACGGTCCCACGAGGGTTTTAAATTTTTGTCATTTTGCAGACGGGGTGCCCAATCCCCCATCGGCTGAATGCCCCCAAAGTCCTTGTGCCACGCTGGGAGCCCACCCCAGCGTGGCAAACAGTCCCATGACGTCTTTTTTATTGTTTGTACCTGTAAGACAAAAACAGTCCAGCGGTGCGTCTCCCGACCCCCTCCCACAACCCGCACCCACCCACTGCGCACCCAGCCTCCCCACACCCCACCCCATACTTACCTCCGGACTCCGGCGCGACGATCTTCGGTGGACCGGGAACACGTCTGCACTCTTCAAAGCCGACCGCGAACTGAGGAAATGCCGGTAAGCTGTATAATGGGCTAGATAGGGGGGTTTCAACTTTATTGCATATCTCAGCCATTTTTGGGAATTTTTGCACCAAATTTTCAACATGGGGTTTTTGGGACCCCTTCTCATGAATGATGTCACTGTCATGGCGTTATTCAGGCCCGAAGGGTGATTTCGTGCAGTGACTGCTAAATCACCCTTGGGGCCCAAATACTGCCATGACAGTGACATCATTCATGAGAAGGGGGTCCAAAACTCCCATGTTGAAAATTTGGTGCCAAAATTCCCAAAAATGACTGTTTAACGAGGGTGTGTTGCGCAGTTCTTACGCAGGCTCGTAAGTTCGCTAAATTCCAATATTTTCACTCCAGATTTTCAACATTGCCATTTCACCACACCTTCTTATGAGTAGTACAGCTGTCATTTTTCACATCTCACCCAAAATGTGTTTCCGCCCATGTAGCGCAGAATGGCGCAGTCAGTGTGCTAAATCAATGTATGGGACAAATTAAGAAAATCACAGTGATACTGTTCATGAGCAGAGGTCTTGAAATGGCTATGTTGAAAATTTGGTGAAAAAATTCCTAAAAATGACTGTTTTACGAGCGTGCATTGCGCAGCTCCTATGCACGCTCATAGGTTTGCGAATTTTAAATATTTCCATTCCAGATTTTCAACATTGCCATTTTCCACACCTTCTTATGAGTAGTACAGCTGTCATTTTTCACATCTCACCCAAAACGTGTTTCCGCCCATGTAGCGCGCAATGGGCGCAGTGGTTGTCGCGAACTCAACTATGGGACACATTAACAAAATCACAGTGACACTGTTCATGAGCAGAGGTCTTAAAATGGCTATGTTGAAAATTTGGTGAAAAATTCCTAAAATGACTTTTACGAGCGTGCTGTACAGTTCCTATGCATGCTCGTACGCTTGCAAATTTAATATTTTCACTCTAGATTTTCAACATGTCCATTTTATTAAACTTCCTTATGAACAGTACAGCTGCAATTTTCATATGTCACCCAAAATGTGTTATCGCATGTAGCGCACAATGGTGCTGTTGGTGTGAAAGCAATATTTAGGACAGATTAAGAAAATCACAGTTACACTGTTCATGAGCAGAGGTCTTAAAATGGCTATGTTGAAAATTTGGTGACAAAAGTCCATGAAATGACTGTGTCACGAGTGAGCATTGTGCAGTTTCCACGCATCCTCGTTAGTTCATGACTTTGTAATATTTTCAGTCCAGATTTTCACTAGTGGCATTTTTCCACACTTCCTTATGAACAGTACAGCTGACATTTTTCACAACATGGCCGAAGTGTGTTTTCACACTTTCAGTGCAGAGATGCGTGGTCGCTGTGGGAAATCATTGTTCGGCACAGATCAAGAAAATCACAGTGACACTGTTCATGATCGGAGGCACCAAAATGCCTGAGTTGACAATCTGCTATAAAAAATCCCCAACCTAATTATATTACGGGTGTGCATTGCACAGTTTCTATGCACGCTTGTGACTTCACCATTTTTTTAAATATTTTTACTACACATTTGCAACATAGCCATTTTTACACCTCCCCATGAAAGAGTACAGCTGTCATTTTTTACATCCTGTTCAGAATATTTTTGCACCTGTGGTGCTAAATGCCATAGTCACTGTGCATAAGCAGCTTTTGGCTACCAAACTGATATTCCCCCTGTTCATGAGGTGGGGTCACAAAACAAACATGTTGAAAATTTGGAGTGAAAATACCAACGAATGCCTGAGGTATTAGGCTTTTCCACTAAATCGTCCAACCATATAGAGAATGACAGGAATCAGTGGCGTGACTTGGGATTCTTGCCTGTGATGCTCATACCATTCCACACCCTGCAGTCACTAAGAGGCATCGAGGTATGCCTTGGACTCTTTGGCCCCAAACTTCACCCCATTCTCCTATATCGCACCCATCTCACCATATTTCCTAATGAAATGGGGTGCGCATAAGGGCCAAAGACCCCAAGGAACACATGACACTTGTCAGTCTCTGCAGAGTGGGGTGTGGTGAAATGGCGTGGCAGTTATGCCTGACGCCCAAAGGCACACCCAATGCCTGTCACTCTCTGCAGGGTGGTGGTGGGGTTGGCTTCAGTTCAATACTTCACTGCCATTCCTATTACGCAGCTCTGTAACTTCTACACTACCACTGCCAATGCCAGCAAGCAAACATTCGGCATTGACAAATGCTTGTTTTACACCTCCTTATGAACTGCGCAGCTGTCATTTCTCACATCCTGCCCAACATGTTTTCCTGCACTGCACTACCAAACACCCAAAGGGATACTCTAATGCTTGTCACTTTCTGCAGGGTGGGGGTGGGTTGACATCAGTTCGGTACTTCACTGCCATTCCTATGATGCATCTGTCTAACTCTTGCACTACCAATGCCAATGCCAGCAAGCCAACATTCGGCATTGACAAATGCTTGTTTACTTTACACTCAATGTTTGTGATTGTTATGTGTAAATTCTTCTGTGTATCTTCTCTGCATTTGTACTTACTGGACTGTCTGTACCAATTACTGTAACTTGCACTGTCTGTATTCAAGTATTGCACTGTATTGTTCTTCTGCACTGTATCAGTTACTGCAACTTATATTATCTGTACTCAACTATTGTAAATTCTATTTTTGATGTCCATGCTCTTGCACCCAGGTGGTTTCTGAAAAAGGCATTTGATGCCAGTGACTGTACTTACCTGGTTACCAATGTGAAAAAAATAAATATCTGAACAGAAATGCAGAATTTATACTCTATTCATGGTTTACAATGATTCAAGGACACGTGAACTGTGGTGGTCAGGACAGGGAGCTTCATCTAAGGATACTAAAGGAATCACCAAAGCTGGATGCCATTAGTATTTTAATTACTGACATTAGCATAAAGATCAGAAAATGAATAGATGGCAGGAACCCTGAAGGGAAGAGAAAAAATGGGACAGTGTATTCCTTCCAGAACGTGTAGCAGTATCCCCAGATATACCTCTATTAAACAGACTCAACTCCCTACCACAGAATGTTAATTGACTAGAACAGAATAAACTACTGGGAAATAATGAGTACTCTTTCACTGTTCTCTCTTGGAACATAATTCAGCATTCAAAACCTTGTTAAGCAAACATTTACATGATATCTGCACCTGTCATTGATTGTACAGTAAGGTCGCATACATCAGCTGCACTGATACATGTTAGTAGGTTAAATGTATCCCTCCTATGTATATAAGAAACTTTGTATCTAGCATGTATATTACACTGTCAGCCTGAAATCTCTTGTATTGCACCTTTGTATATAAGAAACTTTGTATCTAGCATGTATATTACACTGTCAGCCTGAAATCTCTTGTATTCCACCTTTGTATATAAGAAACTTTGTATCCAAGCAGGACAACTTTGTAAACAGGGCTGCAAAGTCCTAACAGTTCTATCCTGTTTAAAAAATAAAGATTTATCTACAGTATTTACTATGGCTTTAGAAGGTAAATTAGGGGATGAAAGTTTATTATCCTTGTTTCAGTCTCCCCATTTACTGGCATCACAAGAGATTTTGCTCCTTGATCAGAATCTACATTTAAATGTTTTTTTTTTTTCAGTTTTGAGAAAAAAACAACTAAGAAAGGAAGAGGTGCTAGACTTAGTGATGGCTTAATTACAGCCATCAAGAATACAGGCTATGTCAAAGATGCCAAGTTAGACATGGTTGAAACTAAGTCCCTCCAACATTCTGAACTGTGTTAGAACATATGACTGAAGCGCCGCCACCTGTGGGGTCGAATGCAACAGACATTCTGCACCAGCACACTATGCAGTAACTCTGCAACTCTCCTTGCCCAGATGAAAATTGACTGAAAACGAGAGTGAGTCAAGTTAAGCAGTTGGTTGGTTGCTGAATGGGGAAAATGTGGCCAGGATATGGGAAATGTTGTTATTCCTTTTGAGAAGGACACAAAAAAGGGAGCAAACATGCAAACACATCAATCTTCTGTGCGCAGTCAGTGGCTGCTCAGCCTGATCAAAATGCCAGGACAAAATGGAGACAGTGTACTCATGGAGACAGAACATAAGGCAAACAGAGTCCAGGATATCAATTCTAAGTGAATATATCTGCCTTTACTGGCAAAATGTGACCAGGACACAGCTAACCAGCTGACCAGATGCCCTTTGGTGTCTGGTCAGCATTTCCATTCTGTCAGTTAGCTGTGTCCAGATCACTTTTTGCAAATAAAGGCAGGTATATTCACTCAGAATTGCTATTCTTTATTGTTTGCCTAGCCTTTCATGCAGTCTTGGAATTTGGTAGGGATGCACAATTTTGCAATAAGTGGAGGATGTAACATTTTGGATATGGCAGGGATATGCAATTTTGGACTGTTGTGGGGTTATGCAATATCAGATTGTGGAGCTGGCACACAAATTTGGACTGTAGTTGAGGCGTCCAGTGCTGGAATGTGGGGGAATGCAAAACTGCAGAATGTGGGAGTACAAACACATGGCAAGGATGCACAATGTTGGAATGAGTTTAGGATGCACAATTTGGAAATTTGACAGGGATGCATAATTTCAGAATGTGGCTCAACTGTGGCTTGGATGCTTGTTTTCAGAATGTGGTGGGTACACGCTGTTTCAGGATTTGGAAATGTGGTGAGATGCAAAATTTCAGAATGCGGTGAGGACATGCAATTTTAGAATATGCATCCCAAAATTGTTTATCCCCACATTCTAAAACTGTGTATTCCTGCCACATACAGTAATTGCATATTTCCATCACATTCTGAAATTGCACATGCCACTCACCACATGTCAAACTGTGTGGCATCGTCAGTCCAACATTGTAGATCACCACCATGTTTTGAAATGGCACATTTCTGCCACTTTCTGAAATTACAAATCATGCCACATGATGAAATTGAACATTTCTGTGATATTACAAAATTTGAAGTTCTCTCCTCATTCTTAAAAAGCATGCCTCCACCACATTCCACGTTCTCATTTCAGTCACATTGTAAAAGTGTGTGTTGCCCAAATTAAAAAAATATGAGTCCCTCTACATTCAAAAACAGCACATCCCCACCTTATATATACACATCACTGAATTCCAAATTGCACATCCTACCATATTCTGAAATTAAACTTCCCTGCCATATTCCAAATTAATGTATACACCCACATTCTGCAGGCAATCACACATGTGTAAAAAGTATGTTTAAGGTAAAACTGGCCCTGGCAAATCTTGAAGCACCAAAACAATCAAGGACTCCCACATTCTGAAATTTCTCATCACCACTGCATTCCAAAATTGGGCATCCCCACCATTCTGAACCTGCATATCCTCACCATAGTCCAAAATTACACATCCCCTCCACATTCTGCAATTGTGCATCAGCACCACATTCTGAGACTGCACTCCCTCATCACATTCTGAAATGGTGCATCCCCCACTCTCTGAAACTGCACACTCCCACCACATTCTGAAACTGTGTGTCCTTGCCATATTCCAAATGTGTACACCTCTCATTCCAAAATTACAGATATCTGCCCCTTTTCACAATTCTCAGTCCTCCACATTCCAAAATTGAACCACTGATGCATTCTAAAACGTTGTGACCCCTCAAAATCCAGTGCCCCTGCAATATTCCAAAATTGTGTGTCCTCACTGCATTCTGAATTTGTGCCTCTGCTGTATTCAAAACTGCAACCCAGAGGAATTCTGAAATGGGGCACAGAAATGGTATGCCAAAACCATGTCCATCATTGCATTACCCCCTTCCCCCAACACACACACACCCCCACACACATACACACACACACACACTCTCTGAAGTTCCAGCAATTTATTCTGGAAATATTTGCACTATATCCAACCCAGCATCTGTGTTCTTTTTTTAAACGTTTACCACAACCACAGCTTTATTAATATTGAGGTGATTTAAGACTTATGGTGCTACTGGCAGTAAGGACTAGTCTGTGGGTTTGGAAGCGGACATCAGTAGCTCTTCACTAAAACCAGCTTTTTTTTAAAGAAGAAGTGTAATGAAATTGGGCAAAAAATTTGATCCTACCTCTTCTTCACTTAAAAAAATTCTAGGCATTTCCAGTTTTATTTGATGGTAAAATGTTCAAGAGTCACAAAAATTGAATATACCAGTGTAGACCTGGTAACATGCTTGTGAAAAAAAAATTTATTCTGTGCCGCATTGGATATACATAGAAAAGTAGATTTCACTGGTATGCTAATATTTTTAACTGTAGCTGAAACAAGCTTTTTGGAAAAAAAACATTTTTCTTTGCACTGCTACTTTATCCAAGCAGTGATAACAGGATTACAAAAAAACTTGTGTAACTTTTAAACAAAGTACTGTTTCTTAGCACTCTGAATTGTGGCATGATACTTCTCAGGGTTTGCTGATCCTAATTCTGAATTGGCTGGACCCCATTTTCTAAGTTGACATCTGAAAGATGGCACCTCTGGACAGCAGTGTCCCCCAAGCATTACGGGTTACTTATAACCAAGAGGGGTGAGTGCCTCATAAAGAGAATCTAACACCATATCCTGCAGCATCTGGTGTTGACTGAAAGTTTCCCATCTGACAACTCATCAGGCCAAACCTGGTTTAGATCCAGAGAGCTGACAGGATTAGGCTCAAAGGTGGTAAGGCTGCACATAAAGTGCTGAAGGGGGAGCACTGCAATGACCCTCTCTCTGGAGTTGTAGTTCACTACCTCCATAGCCCATCCCGACTCTGCCTACCAAGAGGGTGAGTCAGACACAGGCCACAAACAGGGATCTCTTAAATGGTAGTGCAATGTGTTATCACCAGCACCACAACTGTGAAAAATACTAGTTCCCTCTTCTGTGCCCCAATTCTTTGGATCGCAGAAGTGCTGCTACTGCCTGGAGTCATCCCTTGCCACTGATCCCCTTCTCCAGATTTCCAAAACTATCCATTCCTTCATCTGTTCTCGCTTATCCCTGCTGTGGGGTCTCCCTTCTCCCAGCTGAGAGAAGAGGGACTTTTGACAGATAGCAGAGGGGAACGGGGTGGTGCACTGAGGAGTCAGGGTGTATGGGGGAGCATAGTGAGCCTCCTGCAGGCAGTCATGTGCCATTTCTCCCTACCCTTCCTCCATCTGCCTCACACTATCACTATCATGGTGTCTGAGGAGGGTATATGGCAGCATGTGGTCACCCACATCACCAAGTGCACCTCCTCTAAGCCACTACCTGGAGTCACTCTAGGTGTGGTGTATGCCAAAATCTCCCCTCAGAGAGGACAGCATCACATGAACACTTGTTCACCCTGTCCACCCACCTCTCCTACATTTGTCCTGGGGTCAGTGTGCAAACTCGGCTTGCCAGTGTGTGCCTCACCATTTGGTGCCATGGAGCAGGTGGTGAAATGTTTCAATAAATACAATAAATACCACTTTACAGTGCTGATCTATGACTCCTTCTGTACTCCCACAGTTCCATTTATTTCAATTATAAGTCATTTATTAAGGATAATACCACAGAGTGATTTGTTCATTAGCAGTGGTGTCCCAGTGCAATAACAAATGATAACTCCATCAATGAATATGTGCGTGTGTATCAAAACTTTGATTCGTGGAAGATTCAGAGCAGTGTTGTGCTGTTACCCACTACTGTGACTCAGAAGGAAATGGAAAGCAAAAAGGAAGAAATTAAGTAGCCCTTTAGAATTGAAAGGGAAACCTTTGACTCCGGAGCTGACCGCCGACCCTGAAGCTCACTAATTTTCTCTCTCATCGAGGTTCTGATTTAATGCGACAAGGACGCTGCCCTGTAAATTGCTGCAGCACTGACCTCATTCCAACACATCATCTGCCTGTAACCTCGCTGTGGCATCATCTCTTCTGCCACCCGCTGTCTCACTGAAAAGTCTCCCTCCTTGTCCTTTCATTCCATGTGTTTAATTACTTTAGCTCAATTTTTTATCTTCTCATTTAATTTAATGTTAAATATCTCTCTGTCTCTCTCTCTCTATATATATATAACATTTTCCCATTTTCATATTTGCTGAAGACTTCAGAAATGTCAGTGCTAAGAAGAAACTGGAATATTAAGCACCTGTGCTAGCGTGTACAAAAGTCAAGGAATATGATCCAGACTAGTACTGTAAATAGCTTGAGAAGCCAAAGCTGATGGGTATTTTGACTAGATCTAACTTCACACACTGTAGTAAAAAAACTCTCCTAATTATTTCTGTCAGGCCTGGTGTTCTGATGTTTTCCCCCCAGTAAACTACCCTTGCATGAAATAGTAAAAACATACCTGTCCTGGTGCTTTATTTTGTTTGGCGGTACATAAAGATGAAGGAATAAAGTGTGCTCTAGTGGTTAGAAAACAACTTAGAAAATGGAGATCAGAGATTCAAACTGCACCACAGTCCCAATAGAACCTTGAGCAAGACACTGACACACAGTACCGCACAGTACCGCACAGCTGTATTGGACAGAAGCAGAACACCCCTCTATTAAGTAATAAGGCATGACAGGGGGTATATTATGGTGGGCTAACAGTCCACCTTGGGTGGGTTGAAGCAGGAGGCAAAACTGAGTGCTTCCACCACCCAAGAAGGGCTGTTGGTCCACCATGACACAACCTCTGGAGGGCCTTATTGTGATTATGAAATGGGTCCTTTTCAGAAAATTGGATGTATTTTTTAAACCTTTTTGTTGAGCTACTTTCAGCTGTGTTGTCATGCTGGCACAATGGCCTGGCTGAAAGTACCTCTTGGCCAATCAGGAGCCAGCATTTTTTTCTATCCAATTCATAATAGAAAATAAGATGTGTCATCTGGAAGTCATCTTGCTGTAGCTGGAAAAGTGGACATCAAAGCACAAATCTGGAGTTGCAGTAGTTTAATATGCAACTCCAAATTAGTGCACTCATCCCCCCCCAACAGGCACACTACTTTTTCTGCCACCACCCACTGAGCTTGCTGAATTCACAGCTGAACACAACACAATCATCCATGTCCAAGACGGCCACTGGAGCTCAGTGTGCATACACAACTTCACTTCCATAGCTGCAGTGAAGTCGCACATGCATGACAACTTGCGCATGTGCACTGAGTTCCAGTGGCCATCTTGGACATTGTGAACTGCCGTGTTCTGCAGTGAATTCAACAAGTTTGACTGCAGCTGTATCGGCTCTGGCCAGAATTTGTTTCATTACTTATGAGTTCTTGAACCCAGTGACATCAGTTGAACAGAAGCCTAGAGTGAGGCTTTCCATGCAGGGCTTCCAATAACAGGTGTTCACTAAGTCAAACTTGGTATACTCATTGCTGTGCAGTGGAAGGTGCAGACTAGAGGAACCCTATGTGCCTTCCATCACTGCAATACTATGCTACTATCACAGATGCCCAGTGTTCTACCCATCTCTAGCTGGGCAGAGCACTTTAGTCATCAGTATAAGACCTGGAATGACTGGAGCTGAGCTCTGTAAAACTGCTTATTAAATTGGGTGCACCACACAGGAACAATCCTACATCCACCTTCCAGTACCTCATGAGATTGTGCTAAAAATGCTACTCCCGATGTTCGACTATGGGGCTGTAGTTCATAGTGCTGCGCTATAACCCACCATTACCCATCAAGACCTCCTCTTGTTGTTTTGGTCTTGACTTCCTTCCCTGCACTCATCACTGCTCTCTGTACTCCTAAGCCTTTCTTCCTGAAATCATCAGGATGGCATGGAAGGGAGAGGTGCTGGTAGCTGGTGATTTCAATCTACCAGATGTGGAGTGACACCTGCTAGCTGCAGCTGCAGCAAGGAACAGGGCCCTATAAGACTCCCTACAGAGAGTTTTTCTCAGGCAGTTTGTAGAAGAACCTACTAGGGGCAGAACAGTGTTGGATTTGGTACTCCCAAAGACAGCATTGCAGACATCACAGTTAGAAGTCCCCTGGGCACCAGTGATCACTGTACTGTGTGCATTAATGCAAAAAAGGAGCAGAGGTGAGCCACATGAAGATGAAAGTCCTGGATTTCAGGAGGGAGGATGTCAATGAAATGGGAGAATGCCTCAGAAAATGCTTCATGGGGGAAATAGCAAGGTTGGGGTGAAGGTGCAGTGGAAGAGAATAAAGGAGGGTATCCTTAGGACAATGAGTCTCTGCGTGAAAGAGGTATGAAAAGGCAGGAGCAAAAAGAGACCGTTATAGCTCTCCAAAGACGTGGCAAAGGCAGTGAAAGACAAATGGGCAGCATTCAAAAGATGCAAAAAAACTTTAAAGGAAGAGGACAGGGAAGTGTTCCAGGCCAGGCAGAAGGAAGCAGGATAGGTGGTTAAGAGAGCTAAGGCACAGAGGAAGGAATTGCAAGGCAAGTGAGGAAGGGGGATAAGACTTTTTTCTGACATGTCATTAAGAAGAGAAACGTTAGGGGTGGGATAATAAGGATAAGAACAGTTGAAGGGGAAGACTGTGCGGAAGCAGAACAAGAAAAATCAGACATTTTAAAAGGTACTTTTACTCCATTTTCACAGTAGAGGGAAGGAGGCAATGAACCCCAGAGAACAATAAGAAAACAGGAGTTGAGGGGTTGGACACACAATCATTTTCAGAGGAAAGAATACTGAACATACTTGCAGCTCTGAAAGTGGATAAGGCTATGGGGCTGGATGAGATCCATCCCAGGGTATTAAAGGAGCTCAAGGAGGTGCTAGCTACTCAACTGACAGTCTTGTTCAACAGCTAAATAGAAAGATGATTTTTTCTTGGACTGGAGAAGGGCAGACAAGGTTAATGTGCATAAGAGCGGCAACAGGGAGAAATCTAGCAACTACTGTCCATTAAGTCTAATTTTAGTGCTGGGGAAACTAATGGAAACACTGCTAAAAGAGAGACTGGTAGATTACCTGGCAGCCAATGGACTACAGGATCACAGACAACACAGGTTCAGGAGGGGAAGGTCATACCAAACAAATCTGATAAAATTCTTTGACTGGGTGACCAGGGAATTACACCAAGGGAGGGCAGTGGATGTAGCCTATCTTGACATCAGCAAGGCCTTCGACACTGTGCCACATAGAAGGCTGATTCAGAAGCAGACCAATTTGTCAGCGGGAACTAACATAGCAAATTGGGCTTGCAACTGTTAAAGGATAGAAGGCAAAGACAGCGGTAAATGGGATGCATTTTAATCCTTACTGTGCCACAGACTGATACATCAGTCCAAAATTCCTATACATTCTAATTCTGTTGGCAGCCTAAGGGTTAAGGATGGGGCTGACCCAGTGGGATACTTCAGGGTTCAGTGCTCGGACCAGTCCTCTTCAATATCATTATAGGGGAATTGCAGAGGAACTGGGGCATTGCAGAGAACCTGAATGGGAAGGTCTGTCTTTTTGCAAATTACATCAATTTCTGCAATACAGTCGACACCCAGGAGGGAATGGAAACAATGTGCAGGGATCTATGGAAACTAGAGGAGTGGTTGAAGAGACAGCAGTTGGGGTTCAATGCCAAAAAGTGCAAAATCATGCACCTAGGGCAAAAAAATAACAGTGTAGAGTATAGGATGGTGGGGTGTTGGCAGTCATTAGGCAGGAAAAGAACTTCAGGGTTATTATTTCAGAAGACCTCAAGGTGGCAGCACAGTGTGACAAAGCCATGGACAGGTCTAGTGGGATGCTAGGGTGCAAAGGTAGGGGTATCACTGGTAGGAGGAGGGAGGTTGTGCTGCCACTGCACTTATCTCTGGTATACCTCTACCTGGAATACTGTGTCCAAGCTAGAGTCGTCACCTCAGAGAAGAAAGAGACAGGATGTAAGTGGTCCAGAGAAGGGTAACCAAGCTTGTGCAAGGGGTTACAAGGGAAGCCTTATAAGGAAAGCCTGAGAGATCTCAATATGTACACTCTAGAGGACATAAGAGCAAGTGGTGACATGACTGAGACCTTCAAGTACCTCACAGGGGTGAATAATACAGGGAAGGACCCTCTTCCCAGAGAGGATGAGCTCCAGAACCAGAGGGCCTGCAATGGAATTGGAAGGGGGAAATTTCTAGGATGTGATGTAATACTTCTTCACAGAAAGGGTGGTAGAAGCATGGAGCTAACTGCCAGTCAAAGTTGTGGAGGCTAGAATGATGGCAAGCATGTATGGGATAGACACAGGGGCATATTACAGAAACAGGGAGTGGGGAGTGCCCCTGGAGACCAGTTCAGGTCTGCGGTGGTACAATAGGCAGGGAACCTTGGGGCAGACTGGGTGGGCCTGCCAATCCTTTTCTGCTGACAATTTTCTCTGTTTCTGTGTTTCTCTTGATAGATGCCACCTGCATTCTGCTTCCCTCATATATAATAAGTACTGGTGCTCTACCCTCTCATGCTATCTCTCTCTCTCTCTCTCTCACTCACTGTCTCTCTCCCTTCTCCTCTCTCCCCTCTTTCCTCTCTCCCCCTTCCCTTTCCCCTCTCCCCTCTCCTCTCTTCCCCTCTCTATCCTCTCTCCCCTCTCTACTTTCCCCTTCCCTCTCCTCTCTCCCTTCTTATTCCCTCTCTTTCTCTCTCCTCTCTCCCCTCTCCCCTATCTCATCTGTCCCCTTTCTCCTTTCCCCTCCCCTCTCTCCTCCTCCCTTCTCATTCCCTCTGTCTCTCTCTCTCTCTCACCTGCTAATTCTCCCACTTAGGCTGCCTAATTGTTGCAATAACTAAAGTTTCTTGCTAGCCCTGCTGCAGTACTGTTTGCACTGTTAGCACCAGCTACTGATACATTTGCACATATATGTGGGTAATAGCATGACAGGATGTACATTCTTTGAGAGATTACACCACTACTAGTGGGGAAGCAGGAGCCCACAGGTCCAGTGCTACTCAGCACACACCAGTGGAGGACTTATATCTCCCAAAAATCATAGCACCCTGGAGTGTGTTATTGCATTTACAAAATGACCCAGTGTTATCAACTGCGGTATAGAAAATGCAGCACCATATGTTCATGAGTACACATGCAAAGAACAGATTCTGTCAATGAAAGCTGCCTCCATGGCAGCCCTACCTCTGAGGCAACTCTGCCTGGCAGGCAGACATTATGGATAGGGCTGTTTGCCAGGCAGAACTTTTACCTCTGCGGCTAACAAGCTGAGCTTCAGTGCTGTGCCAGCTTGGTGGTGTAGTTGAAAGGTCTATAGTAATGATAAACAAGAGACTGTGAGTTTGAATCCAGACAAGTTTCCTCCATTTTTCTTTTGTCAGAATTTCACTATAATGGTGATCCATGGCAGTGTGGAGTTAGAATAGTAAATACGCAGGAAAAGGGACTTAAATGTATGAAAGAATAAGTGCAACAGTAAAGTGCTGCCTCCAAGGCAGGGATGCACTGGAGGCAATTTTCACTGAATGAATTTGTCCCTTGCAGTACGTATACACAGTGTAGGTGACCTGGTTCCTTCAATCAGAGAACAGCATTTGTAGTGGCCATCTTGACTTAGGCTGAAAATAATTCTATTGTAAAACTATCAATTTTTGCATTAGTTTTATTTTGTGCTCACCCACCTAGCTATTCATGGGGTGCTGTAACCTGCAGTAACCTCTGATGCAACAGCTAATGTACTATCCACCTGTTGTAACCTGATGTCACCTGAGAAGCAGCTAATGCCGTACACTTCCTGTGATGCTCTTACCTTACTAGCTACATTATTTGTCACTTGACAATCATCAGCTGATTTAAGGGTGGACTTACCAGCTTTCTAGTCTATTGTTTGTTCCTGTTGCAAGATAGAATAGTTACCTACTGTAGCAGTAGATCTTTGAGAGAATCTCCTCCATTGAAGCACATCATGGAACTGTAATCCACTGGTGTCAAGACCACCTGGAAATTTTTGCTGATTGGGGCTAACCCATGTCAGTGTGCCTCCATTAGCGCCTATATAACATGGGTGTCCCCAGCATGCCTCAGTTACCAGCCATAGACATGTTTGCCAGATAATCAGGTCTGCAGGGACTGAAGCTACCAGGACCAAACCAGGCACACAGGAGACGATATGGAAACCTCAGTATAAATGTTATATTAGGCAGCATAGGAGAAGCAGCTTGTGAGAGTGGGCACTTTTGTCATCCATCATCCAACAAGGAGAAAGGAGGGAGGGAGAGCTGTGGCTCAATGGGGGAGAGTCACTCAAAGATCTACTGTTATGTAGGCAACTATTCTATCTTCTTCAAGGATATTTCCCTCCATTTCACCACATCATGGAATGATTCCCAAGCAGTACCAAGTGCAGAGGGAGGATGGCAGGACCCAATGATCCTGAGTAAGGAGGCCTTACAGAGCACTGAAGCCAAAGTTGGCATGTCTACAAGAGACGATGTCCAGACTGCAGTGTTTAGTAAATGTATGAACAGTACTTCAAGTGACAGCAGCACATGTGCCAGCAGCAGACACATTTTGGAAACAAGCCACTGAAGTAGCCACGCTGTGGGTGGAGTGAGCACAAACAGGACCAGGAAGCTGCTTGTCAAGCTTTCAGTAACAAAATGTGAAACAACTGGCCCACCATTTGGACAGGCTCTTTTTGGAAATCAGAGAGTACCCCCCCCCCAAAAAAAAAAATCCTGAGGGCAAAAGCTACAAACAGTTATGAGGATTTTCAACAATCCTTGGTATGATCCAAGTACCAGCGCACCTTCCTCTGGATGTCCAGTGTACAAAAACATTGCTCCCCACTATCTATGGGAGATGAAATATAAACAGGAAGGTCAATAATCTGATCTAGTGTTCTTTCAGACACTGCATTCAGAAGAAAACAAGGATTAGTGTATAAGGTAACCTATCCTTGTGAAAAACAATAAAAGGAGGGTCTGCAACTAGAGGCTACAACTCTGAGACGTGTCTGGCAAACGTCATAGTCACTAGGAACAGTGTCTTCCAAGAGAGAAAACATGGCTCACAAGTAGCAGTAGGCTTGAAGGGAGGCACAGTCAGGGTTTCTAGGACCAAACTAAAGTCCAACACTCGAACCAGATCTTGAACCAGGGGGTGCAACAATAGAATACCTCTTAGGAATATATGGAAAACCTTCATCTGAGCCTCTGTCTTGCCCTCTGTGAGGGCATGAAAAACCAACACTGTGGCCATGTGGACCATAATATAGGACTACCTCAGTCCTGCATCATTAAGGAATAAGAGGTAGTCCAGCACTTTAGGCACTGGACACATAAAAGGATCTAAGGCATGCCTGGTTCACCAAACAGACCCATAAAATGTTTCCATTTTTGTGAATAGGTGTACAGTGTAGATGGCTTTCTAGCCACCAGTAGAACAACTGCAACCACCAGGGAAACCCTAAAGTGGAAGAGCCCTATGCTCTTGGAGTCGGGCATGGTGGTGAAGGGATCAAAGATCCGGGTGCACCACAGTGCTCTGCTCCTGTGTAAGAAGTCCCATCTGCAGAAGGAACAGGATGGGAGGTTCCACTGCTAGTTTCTGGAGTAGCAGGAAACACATTTGTCTGGGCTAGTAAGGGGTCACCAGAATCAAGAAGGCCAGCTCAGCCCATAGTTTGACCTGAACCCTCTGTATTAGAGAGAATGGGGAAAAGTGTGCAGAAACCTCCCTTTCTAGGAGGGAGACAAGGTGTCACACCAGAAAAGTCCATGCCCTGCACTGAGAGAGCGGCTTTGCGTCAGTTTTGTGCTGTATGGAGACGCAAACAGGCCTATGTCTGATCAACCCCATTTTTCAAAGAGGCCATCCATGCAGAGTCAGAGCGTTCCCATTTGTGGCACATCACAAGAGATCAACTGAGGCGATCTGCTACTGCATTCTGGGTACTGCGTAGAAACATGGCAGACAGAAATACATCTTGTTCCGCTGCCCAGTGCCAAACGCTCATCACTTCTCTGCAGAGAGGGTACAAATAAACTCTGCCTTGTCAGTTGATGTAATACATCACTGAAATATTGTCTGTATGGATCAGTAGCTGGTTCTTTGGGAAGAGAGTGGTGAAGGCCTGTAGGCCACACAGAACAGTCCTCATCTCCAGAGTGTTGCTGTGTAGAGCAGTATCCAAAGGAGTCCATTGGCCCTGAGTTCTGAAGGGGCCCAGATGGGCATCCCAACCCAAACCAGAGGTGTCTGTGGTCATCACCAGAATGGGGGATGGCCGGAAGAACAGGGACTCTGACTCTAGGCTGGAGTGGTCCAACTACCAAAGCAGGGAGTGACAAAGTGGAGGAGTCACCTGTACAAGACACTGCAGCTCTTCAGAATGCTGAGCCAACTGTGCACTGAGAAACCACTGAGGGATTCTCACATGGAGGAGAGCTAATGGGACAGTTAGTATGGCAACTGCCATCAGACTGATTAACCTTCAAAGGCATCTGGCAGAGACAAAGTTGCTGGGTGAAACCAGCTGTGCCTGGGCCACCAGTGCCATAGCACAGTCGGAGGGCAGACATGTCCTTTCCAGACTTGTGTCCAGCACTCCTTCTATGTACTGGAAACACTGGCAAGAAGTAGGGACTGACTTCGGTTCATTGAGCAGTATACCCAGTTGGTCTCAAAAGTACCGGGAAAAAGAACCCTGGTTCTGTTCTGAAACTGGGCCAGGTTCCACAGCCAAGAGGTAAATGGGGGTGGTGGGGTCACTGGAGGAACAGTAAGGTGCTCTAATGTGTGTCCTTGCCGAGCTACTGCCAGGACCCAGACATCTGTAGTGATTTCCCTCCATTTTGGTAGGGAGAAGGAGATTCCTCCTTCTACCAAAACCTCCTGAGGCAGTAAGGTCAGAGGAAGGAGAGGAGAGTCAGAAAGTGCTGGGGGTGGAAGGGGTGCTAGTAATGCTCTGACTTTTTGAAGGGCTGGCATGGATACCAGGAGGCAGATTTGCAGCTGGGAAGTGAAAGACTGAGGTCTCTGGGAACCACAGCCTGAGACTCTTGAATAGCCCCGTCCTGGATAGGCATAGGTCCTGTGAAAAGAACTGAACCATGGTCTCTTCACTGGGATTTATGGTTCAGAGTATGGAAAGATCTCAAAGTCATTTTTGTGGCCTGTAAATCCCTTAACGCATTTTCTACATTGTTGCCAAAGAACTGTTTACCGCTGAAAGGAGCATTCATTACTGATTGTTGCATATCTGAGGTAATAGCCAAGAGAGGTGGCGAAGGCATATGCCAGAGGCAGCAGCTCTTGACGCTACATCACAGGCATCAAAGGCAGACCCAGCAGGTGCTTATCAGCCTCTTAGCCATTACCAATAGTCTGTTGTGCCAATATTTTATCCTGGCTCTCTGGCAATTTTTCAGCCTGGGTGCCATAGTCTTCCAAAGGCAATTTTGACATTTTTCCATGTACGCTTGATAGCTGACAATCCTTAGGCCCAGGGAAGCAGAAGCAAAAGTTATTTTCCCTATCACATTCAGTTTCTTCACCTCCTTATCAGGAGGAAGAGAACTCATGTGATTGGGAGTCTTTGATCTGTCATGAACAACTATAATCACCACTGGGTCTGTTTCAGGCTGTGATGAATATATAAAGCTTAGCAGTGGGGGCTGGATATCATTTGTCAGACTTTCTTGGAACTCATAGCAACTGAGCTGGCCTATGCCAAGCAGCCAAAGAGGCATCCTCAGGTGCGCAATGTACAGGCAGAATGATTGCTGTAGGGGAGGCAGAAACCTCCAAAAACTCAGTGATGTTTTTCTTGGAGGAACCCTCTTCCTCTGCAAGAAACCCCAATTTAGCCTGTACCTGTTTCAGTCAAGTCAACTTTATTTCAAATGTATTTAAAAATGCTGGTAAGGAAGCATCCTCAGGTGGAGACCCTGGTGTATTATTCACATTCTCCTCTAAGCAAGAGGACAGAGTGCAGCGTAGGCCCACAACATCTATTACCTGCTCTTCATCATCCATGGCCTCCTCCTCTTTTCCATATACTCTGGATTATACTCCAGTTCATCGCTGATCACTGGCTGAGGGTCAGTGGGACAAAGAGACAAATGAGGAGGAATTGTCGATAGGTGTCCCATCGATGGAGGCCATTCAGGGCCTGGTACTATAGCCAGGACAAAGAACTGGAATATCGATAGTAAAGTCAACGACGGTCCAACTGAACTGGTGATGATAGAAGCAGTGGCAATAGATGCTGAAAGAGCTCAGACATTGTCTGGTATATGAGCCGTATGTCAAGAGGCTCCAAAGGGCCTGACAACTGCTGAACCGTCACCGTGACTATGCCCGACGGTGGTATGGACTATGAATTCCCTGGTGGGGGTGGCGAGCTTACATCGGACCCTGACTTTGGTGTCTAAGAATTGGTTGGTGGTGGCTGGACCCACAACCAAAGTTGGGGACCTGTCTTTTTCAGAAGACTTACTTCTTTTTAGAGGCATATGGGAATGGTCTGGGGCAGCTGTTTTGTCCTGGTGCTACTTCTCTTTCTCAGAGTAGTGGTGTTTTTCTACCGACTTAGAGGATTTAACCTTTTTCTTCCATGATTCAGCGATGGCCATTATTGACTATGGGGATCAATAAGCTAACAGTGAACTGGGAAAAGAAGTGATTAATGATGGTGAAGCCACCTTCACTGAAACCTGTTTCTCTATTTCTCGAAGCTTTAGATATGTTTGTTTGTTTGTAAAAGTTTATTGCTTAAGAACATTCCAAAGAAAAGGATAGCCCATTTGAGCATTAACTCATTTTCATTGGGGTCCACATTCATACATAACAAGTTATTCAATAAATATACAACATGAGAAATACACATATTACATAGACATACAGAAAAGACTTATATAATCATGTACATTCACAGAAATAGATAAAAGCATAAAAAAATAGAAGATAACAAGAGCAGCAGTTTTTTGATTGTACAAACTCTTGTAACAGCTAACTTTTGATCTTATTCCATGGGACAACTACCTTTGGTCTCAAATAGTCTGTCAACCTATTCCAAATTCTTGGTCCATGGAACTGTACAGTGGAGTTTCCCTTTACTGTTCTCATTTTAGGAATCACCAAGTCTAGGTTTTGTGCTGTTCGCAAGTCTGTCCTAGAAGTACATATCTCAAATAAATTATCTAAGTAGGGTGGTGTCTTTTTCTTTAGATGCTGATAAATCAAATGCATTATATACAAATGTCTATGCTCCAGTAAATGAATCCAATTCAGGGACCTGTGCATTGTACAGTGATGTGTCAACCGGGGGGCATCCAAGGGAAACCTGGCAAATCTATTCAGGGCTACGTCCAGCCGATCCAGTTCAGCCCTGGACGCACCTGTGTAGACTACATTATCGTAATCAAACAGTGGGATTATTGTGGTGTTGACTATATGTTTTTTAGCATTAAGTGGTACACAGTGTCTCAATCTGTACAATGCCCCCAGCCTAGAATGTAATCTTTTAATCAAACCGTCTAAATGCACATCCCATTTTAACTGTGCATCTAACCATACACCTAAATACTTGTAAGAGTTCACTTGCATTAATAATTAATGTGTACTGTATATGTTTTAATTTGAAGTGTATTTGGAGTGGCAACCTGCTTATTCCCAAAGAGCATAACTTGTGATTTCCTATTATTTAATATTAAGTTTCGTGATCTAAAATACTCCTGCAAAACATCAAAATCACTTTGAAGTATTTTCTGAATTTCCAAAATAGATGCCCCTTCCACATACAGAATCACATCATCTGCATACAAATGGTGCCTCACCCCCCTTTATGAGGTCAGCAGCACCATTCATATACAGATTAAACAATATCGGACCTTCCAAAGTCTTCTTGCAATATCTCCTGGTTGTCTGGTTAAAGTTCTGGCAAACTGAACAGGCTTTAATGTTGTGGTTTGTACTGAGGCAATGGATACAAATGAAGTGGTTGTCGTTATAAATCTTAACATCGCTGCAATGGCAATAACGGAACAGCAGTTCTTTGTCTTTCAACAGTGGCATAAAAGAACATTTTAAAATAGCAAACTTAGAGAAGCAGCAGCAGTAGCTAATACTTGCAAACGTTTGAAGGCATCCTTCAGCAGTGGTGGACCAATGAGCTGTTGATGGTGGGAGACAGAATTGAGGCATGCTGGGGATGCCCATGTTATATAAGCACCAATGAAGTACATCAACGTGGTCAGCCCCAGTCAGAAACATTTTCTGGGTGGTCCTGATGCTGTTGGTCTACAGTTCCATCACATAGCTCAATGGAAGTAGATATCCTCGATGATCATTATGCCCCTCATCAACTTGCCGCAGCATAGCATTAAGGGCATCAAGCAGGACTATTCGCAGATGGATGATCCTTCAATGCTGGCTGAGAATGCAAATGTACCCCTACGTGTGGTTGAAATGTGGTTAAGGAGCTTCAGTGCTAGCCCACAACTGACCAATAAAAGGAACAGCCTGGCCCACCATTGTAGCAGCAAGGCATCCATTTGCAGCACTGACATCCCAAGTTCAGGGATGAACTTGGGAGTTGGAGGGCATGCCAGGGAGAGAAGAATTGAGCACCCCAGGGACTGCTCTCCTTTTCTGGGGGGGGGGGAGAGTATCCAGCACAATGCAGACCTCTGGTGGAGGCTGGGGGTACCACATGTTAGGGGGGTGGGGTGGACACTGGTGTTATTGCACGTCCCTGACCCAGGGAAAAATAGCAGCAAAAAAAAAAAAATGCAGGCCGCTAATGACTGTCCCTGCTTCTGCTGCCACTCCTGCTCAGACAATGGTCCACCAGTGGGTCCCGCTCCCGCGACCCCACCCTGGTGGGCAAGCCAGGGCTAGAGACCCATGTTTCCTGGGAGAGGGAGCCCGCCTGGCAGCTCTGCCTGGGGGGAAGCCTGGGGATAGTAGGCAGTGAGTGAAGCAGGGGATCCTAGCCTCCCACGGGGGGGAATAGAAGCTGGTCCCCCCCCAAAAAAGGAGTATGTCAATTGCAGTACTGCTGTTTGCTATGACATTGGGAAACATGCTGACATGGGTGTCATGAGTGCTGTCAGACTATATGTGAGCAGGAATGGCTCTAAAATCAATAAGTCCACAGTGCGAATATTCAATAAGCATTTGTCAATGCCGAATGTTTGCTTGCTGGTATTAGCATTGGAAATGCAGGAGTCAGATCGATGCAGAATAGGAATGGCAGTGAAGAACTGAACTTCACATCAACCCCACCTCCATCCTATAGAGATGGACAGGCATTGGGGTAAGTGTTTGGGTCATTGCCATGTTTTCTCACCCTATTCTGCAGACAGCAACACATGTTAAGGTGTGCTTTGGGGTGTTTGGCTTTACAGTCACCCCATTCCATAAGGACATATGCTGAAATGGGTACAGTATAGGAGAATGGGGTGAACTCTGGGGCCAAAGAGTCCAAGGTACACCTCGATGCCTGTCACTGGCTCGCGGGTGGGGGTTGGATGGCATGAGCAGTACAGTCGGCAATCCAAAGGCACACCCTGATGTCTTTTAGTCTGTACAGGGTAGGACATTATGGTTAGAAACCCTAACGCCCTGGGCGTTTGTTGGTATTTGGACTACAAATTTTCAAAATGGCCTTTTTGTGACTCCACCTCATGAAAGCATTTGGAACCTCTTCTCATAAAGAGTGGCAGTGTGATTGTGTCTATGTGTCCCAAACTTTGAGTTCCAACAGCGACTGTGCCATTCTGCACTACATGTACGAAAACAAAGATCGGGCAGGATGTGAAGAAAGACAGCTGTACCATCCATAGGGAGGTGTGAAGAGATGGCAATGTTGAAAATCTTTGGTGGGAATATTAAAAATGCTCGCACTTCCGAGCATATGTGGAAACTGTGCAGCACATGCTCGTGTAACAGTCATTTTATGGACTTTCATCACCAAATTTTCAACATAGGTATTTTAGGACCACTGCTCATGAACAATGTCACTGTGATTTTCTTAATGTGTCCCAAACACTGATTTCCCACAGCGGCCACGCTATTCTGCGCCGGAAGTGCAAAAACACATTTTGGCCAGAATGTGAAAAATGACAGCTGTACTGTTCACAAGGAGGTGTGGAAAAATGCCAATGTTGAAAATCTGGAGTGAAAATATTACAAATTTGCGAAGTTACGAGCGTGAGTGGAAACTGCACAACACACACTCATAACACAGTCATTTTATTGACTTTCACCACAATATTTTCAACATAGGCATTTGAGCACCTCTGCTCATGAGCAGTGTCACTGTGATTTTCTTAATGTGTCCCAAACACTAATTTCCCACAACAGCTGCACAATTCTGCGCCAAGAGTGTGAAAACACATTTCAGCCAGCATGTGAAAAATGACAGCTATACTGTTCATAAGGAGGTGTGGAAAAATGCTAGTGTTGAAAATTTGGAGTGAAAATATTGCAGATTCGCAAAGTTACATGCGTGCTAGCAACTGCGCAATGCACGCTCGTAACAAACTCAGTCATTTTTTGGATTTTTTCCTCCAAATTTGCAACATAGACTTTTTGAGAGACCACCTCATAAACACTGGCACTGTTGTTTCATTAATCAGTCCCGAAAGGTGATTCCGTGCAGTGACCACAAAATCACCCTTCGGGACTGAATAACACCATGACAGTGGCTGAATTCATAAGGAGGGGTCCCAATAACTCCATGTTGAAAATTTGGTGCCAAAATTCCCAAAAATGCCTGAGATATGCACCAAAGCTGAAAATAAACCTATTTATACCATTATACAGCTTACCAGCATTTCTTCAGTTTGCGGTCGGCTTTGAAGAGTACAGAGATGTTCCTGGTCCACCGAAGATTGTCACACTGGGCTCCAGAGGTAAGTATGGGGTGAGGGGGTGTGTGGGAGGCAGGGTGGGCACGGGTTGGGAAGGGCCATCAGACTCAACGAGGGACCGTCTTCTGTTTTACAGGTCTTTAAAAAAAAAAAAAAAACGCAAGATATCGCGGGACATTTTTATTTTTTTTTTTTTACAGGGCATGCTGGTGTGGGCCCCAGAGTGCTGCCTGAGTGTTTTTTTTTGGGGCTGTAACCCCAGGGGATTGGGCACCCCGCCAGCTCATACAGGGGCCGGGTTCGAGGGGGATTGGCACCCCTCAGCACAAAACAAATTTTAGGTATTATGTTAATGGGGAATGGGCCCCATTGGCAAATTAAACTGGGAAGAGGGGACTGAGGCCGACGGGACTGGGCCCCATCGGCAAACAAACATTGTTTTGGGGACACATGATGCTGAGGGGATTCGCACCGGCACTGGGGCTGTAATACTGTTTGTAAACATGGTAATGGCTTGCCACCGCATTCACAAACTGTATTACACTAGGCACGGTACCTTGACCTTGCCTTGACCTTGACGGGTCACTCCCTCATTGCAGCAGAATGTCTGACACTGCAATGACGAGGTGGCCCCTGATTGCTGTGACGAAAATGTTTTAACTTGGTGGCACTTTTGGAAACCAGTGTCATCAGCACACTGTGCCTCCATTGGTCCACTGGTACCAAGCCTCCAAATGCAGTGCCTCCGTTGGCTGCCACAGTGCCTCACCTCCACAACCAACGTCTCTCCTAAGCTGCCACATAATGTTTCTTGCACATGCATGCAAGCAAAAATAAAAAGGACTATCTGGACAGGCTCAGAGAAATGCAGAGGAAGGCCAGCAGTGTTACTGTCTGAGGCTGAGGATAGCAGCTCACTACCCCTGGGTGGTGACATCCTACCATGCCCCGTACTTTATAGCATTCAATCCCGGGGCTCACGCATACTCCTTTTCTCCATCCACCTTCTCTATATCCTGTTTTACCAACTCCTCTCTGTGTACCATGCCCTCCTAGCCTTTCTCCCCCTACCTCCCTCCCTTCCCCTCCCACCTTCGCCTCTACCTGGTGTATATTTTTATTTTTTTCTTCTATTACTCCCTACTGCAACATTAGATAACCTGCTTTATCTTCCTATAGACACTTCTATGTATTTAAATACCCTGTAATCTGTACAATATCTGTATAATTCTATGTACATATGAACTTCTTTTTCTTCCTCTATGTAAACAGCATTATCTGTAATGTCTTGTAAATACCTGTGTTGACCTGTATATACAATTGTTCATGCTCCATCCAGGTCCATCTTGCAAATGAGCTTCTGCTCAATGATGAATGCCTGGTTAAATAAAGACTTGATTGATTGATTGATTGATTGAAAGAAAACCATTAGAAGCCTCAGAGCTGAAGGCACTGTTAATGGCTGAGTTGTGATGGCCTCAGCTTGTATTTCCTGTATATGCTACCACTACATCTTGTTCTGATTCTGTTAATCTGATTGTATATGCTTTATTGGGGTTTTGCTGCATTGCATATTTATCTGATGCCCCCTCTTCACAAAGTCACATCTGTAAATGAGGCTCTGCTCACTGTGCTTCTCCAGGCCAACATGCTAAATAACTAGATACAAATACATTTTGAGCACTGTGCAGAAGTGCAGCACCTTGGGGGTCTATTTGCTGGATAGGATACCCGAACTCCTGAAAGAGGTGCTGGGACAATGTGTATTATTGATTTCTTTATTGATTGGGAAATGCACACTGAGCCAAATGCCTGAATGAAACCATTGTTAATTCCATACACAATAAACCCTTTTAATCATACCACTTTTATTCTGATGTCACTACATATTTCCATGATTGCCATGTCTCATTAAACCAAACAGTGGCATTGACTATGAAAACAGCCAGTCACCAGCCCTACAGCCAGAGGTCAAAGTGCCTGGACCCTGACTGGGGACAGTAGGAAACATGCAGGAGAAACGGACACTTGGCACCCCCCCAAAAAAAAATGAGGCCACCTAATTCCAAGTGGTGAGCATCACCACATGTAACAAATGGGATCTGAGTTCTAGTCCTGAGGCTAGGATTCTAGTCAGGTCAGTACAAGACACAACAGAGTTTTCAGGAGACATACAAAGATACCAAAAGAGGAAGGTTGGCACCCCTGCTGTAAAGCTATCCCTTGATGGCCAAGGTGGAAGGTGGTGTGCCACCATCTTACTCTGCCCAATGCCATCCCCAACTTCCATATGCAAGCCATACCAAACTTCTGGTAGTGATGCCCAAGCCTCATACAGATGCCACAGATTAGGCAAGGGATTTACAACATAGACCATTTAGCCATTATTGAAAGGAGGTTGTGGACTAAAATCACCATAGGGAAGCTGACAGGCAACAGCAGAACATCCCACCATGGGCACTAAATAAGAAGCTGCTGTATGGTTCCAAAGGGAACAATGGATGGGGGGGGGGGGTGCAGTGCAGAAATATTGGTGGGGATAAGCAGCAAAAGAAAAAAAAGAGACTTTCTAATCATATAGTATTCAAACACATTTCCTGGGTGTGGAAGGGAAGAAATATAGAACAACAGTGTTTTCAGAGGCTTGGATCACAACAAAAGGAGAATTAGGATGTTACTGAAATGATTAGCTTTGACAGCAGAGTCTTATGCAGGGCTATAGTGTCACAATTAACATTGGCACTACAGCTTTCTACAGACCGCACTGACAGACATACTAAATGAGATTAATGTGGGATTGACCAACATTCACAGACTCAATTCAGCGCCTCATCAGCTGGCCAACTGGAGCACTGGTAGTGCTACCCTTTGCAGCGAGATAACCCAAGTTCAGGAGCAAACTTGGGATGCTGGGCAGGGGAAAAGGAGTGAGCATCTGATGGACTTCTCTCCTCCTTAAGGGGAAAGGGTAGTGCAGAGCTAGCATTAGCCTGGCCCCTAGCGGTGGGTGGGGGGCAGGTGAAGGACAACAGAGAGCAACTGCAGATATACACACATCTATCTCTTGCCTCTCTCTCTCTATACACACACACACACATATATATATATATATATATATATATATATATATATATATTCTTGCAAAAACTATGTTAATGCATCAATTAGGGTTAAGGATAAAGCGACAAACGTAGAAAATAAGATGTTAGGGTTTCCAACCCTAAAACCCCTGCCTCACCCCTGAAGCGAATGAGGGGTGGAGTCTTCCTTGGGGTTGTCAACCCTAATGCTCATCCCACTGCAGTAACAGAAAAGTTAAGATGTGGTGGAGACAGGTGTGTATGTTTCATGAGTGCATACACTAGGGTGAACGTTAGGGTTGACAACCCCAAGAAGACTTCACCCCCTAGTTTTTTAGCAAATAATTTCCTTACTTTTTGATATAGTGTAATAGTAGCCTTATTTGCCTGTGAGAGGGCAGGGCCCTGTGCTCCCATTCATCTATAGTTTTTGAGATAGAGTAATTTTATCCTTATTTTTTGGGCCTGCGCTCCCATCCCTCCATAAATATTAATATGTATGTAGCTGTGGAAGGGCCCTGCACTTCCATTTATAGGACAACAGTGACCAAATTGTCTGCATCACCATCTTTATACCCCATCTCATGTACCTGGTTCAGAAAAGTTTTGAATCCCTGACAAAATGTAATACCACACAACTACAATGCCATTCCATATCACAGGTGCAAAAACACATTTCAGCCAGCATTTGAAAAATGATAGCTGTGACATACATGAGGTGGGGTAATAAGATGGCTATGTTGAAAATTTTGGGTCAAAATATTTAACATTTCCAAAGTTATGACAAATGGGCATAACTTTGCCATTTTTACATATTTTAACCTCAGATTTTTCAAAATAGCCTTCTTATGACTCCACCTCATGAACAAGGGCAGGAGAAATGTTCAAATCCCGCCCCAAAATTAGATTCACCAACTGACCATGTAATTACCTTTTGGGCTGGAGTTGTGAAATGTCACTGATATTGTTCATGAGATGGGGTCCCCAAAAGGCCATGTTGAAAATTTGGTGTCAAAATGTCAAAAAATGGCCGAGTTATGCATACAAATTGAAACCCCATTGAAACACATTGAACCGCATTTACCCTAGTTATGGCTGTGGGCAGAGCCTACAGCCATCTTGCTTCTGTAGCTGGTAAAATGGAGGAACGTGGAACACGTTTTTTGGACATTTCAATGTATCTTTCCACATCTATAAATCATTACGTCCAATGAAATAAAATACTCCCTTCTTTCTGTTTAGAATGTTGGAGACAGCACTACAGCTGCTTATCAGATGGCCATAAGGAAACTGAAACAACTTGTTAAAATATTGGTTGCCTATTAAACTGGAGATTTGTTTACCCCCTTTGAAATGCAACAACTTGCACATTTAAATACTTAGGGCCAGATATTTAAAACTTTGCCCCAGGGCTAGATTAGCACTGCCCAGCAGGCAAACTTAGCCTGGAGCACAAAACAAGCCATATTTAAAAGGAATAGCCCGGGGCAAACAGCTTCTGAATATAGCATGGGAATGAGGCCGGGCAAACTGGGCTGGGAGTGCAGGGCAAACTTAGCCCTGGAATAAGACAGCTCTGAATATGGCAACCAGGAAGTGCAAACCACAACAGCAACACAGTGCACAGCGATGTGAAGGTAGGTACAGATGAACTATGTGGCCAATGTGTGTGCCAGCAAATGCGTGGACCCAGTACAGCTGCAGGCAGCAGCGTATGTGAAAGTACGGTGTGCAAAACTGTAAAATATTCCCTGAACTGTTAGCGCAGTGCTAACACGTTTGCGCGGGTTTAGCGCAGGGCTAAACCGTTAGCCCGCAGCAAACACGTTTGCCCAGCGCTAAACTTTGCCATATTCAAAAGTGACATGCAAATGAGCCTACTTAGGTAGTCTGTGGGCAAACATCCAGATTAGCATCTCGTTATGCCCTGATCTGCATGCAGTTTGCACCGGGCTAACTGTTTAGCCCTGCGCTAAACCCGCGCAAACGTGTTAGCGCTGCGCAAACAGCTTGGGGAATATTATACAGTTCTAAACACTACTTCCACATGCGCTGCTGCCTGCAGCTGTACTGGGA
This sequence comes from Neoceratodus forsteri, assembly GCA_016271365.2. NCBI lineage: Eukaryota > Metazoa > Chordata > Ceratodontiformes > Ceratodontidae > Neoceratodus > Neoceratodus forsteri. Next base: position 223,006,404 of record CM028136.1, on the reverse strand, counting down.
CAACACAGCATAGGCACAGATGGTGGTGGTGCTGCATGCAACTGTCACATTGTAGGTCATGCTACAGTGCACAGCAGAAACTACAGTAGCAAGGGGGCCAGTAGTGTGTGGAGACAGCAATGCCTATGGTGTGTAGGGCAGTGATGATGACTGCACTATACACAGTGAGAGGCCCAACCTGCAGGTGTTTACTGACAGTGGACATTAGTGTTACGCTGTTGTGTGACCCACAGATGCTGCACCTGTGGCATGGATGCTCAAAGTGACATGTACATTCCTGGCTTTGTGTGCTATGGCAGTTGTACAGCTGTGACGTATGTGGCCGGGGGGGGGGAGATATCATCTGAAAGGCACACTGGTGTTGGGGTATTCCCAATACTGGCCCATGTACACTGCATGATGTGTCCCAGCCTTGTGGCCACACCTGGTCTGTAGCACAGCCTCGCCACCCATACATGCTCCCCTCAACATCCTCCATGCCCACAGTGCTGCATGTGTGTGCTGGCATCTGTTGGTGTCCACGGCAGTGCAGTCCGCAGGTGTGTGCTGTATGGCCACACTGCCATGCTGTCCACTGGTGGCAGGGTCACCACTTACTGCCTGGCATGGCTGGGACTGGTGGCAGATGATGGCATCATTGTGATGCCATCAGTTAGCAGCATGCTTCCTCTATGTTTGGCTTTATCTATGTGTCATATTTATTTGTTAGGGTCACTCTAAGCCCGCGCTAAACCCGCGCAAACACCGCGCAAAGCCACAGTGTCGCGCAAGGCTGCTTGCCCAAGATTAAGATGAGCTTTTCCTGGGCGGTAATGTGCACTGCGCTAAGTGCCGTGCTAGGTTGTGCTAAACCACTTAGTGCAGCGCTAGCCGCTGAATATAGCATTGCGCCTGTATTCATGTCAGTTTGCCCCTTGCATACATTATAATTTTGCCCGGCGCTAATGCAGTTTGCCCGCGTTATTTGGCCTTTTGAATATAGCAGACCTGCGCTAATCCCGGGCTAAACCTGCGCAAACAGTTTTTGCCCGGCGCAAAGCTTTGAATATCTGGCCCTTAGCATTTAAACATCTCCTTGCTACAAGCTTCAGCTGGGCAAGTATTGTCTTTCAAGAAAGATTCATATCTCATAAATGTCACCTTTTCCCAGGAACAAATGTACAAAGATTTACACAGTTTTTTAACCTCTTAAGATACTGTCTGAAAAGTAACGTCTCAGACATATGCCAGGTCTTGTGTGAACTATCCATGCTACAGTAATTATATAGCAATCAGCAGGCATTTTTTGCTATGCTTTCTGAAGGAAAAAATATATTGAGCTACAGCAAAGAAAACACACACACACACACACACACACACACACACACACCATCCTCATGGCCACAACATTCAAAATAAATACTGTAATCTAATATATTATAAAACAATAAAGAAACTGTCTGTTTATGTCAGTGAACACAGTGAAGTTCCTTTACAGAGCTAGTGTACTGCCTAAAACTAATATTAGATTTTAAAAGCAGCCAACCATTACCTGTTATATCTGAGGTACTTTTTCTTTTCCCTTTGTTTAATTAGACATTTGTTTACCTGATGTTAATACTGTAAGTGTGATGTGTGGAACAGCTCTTAGCCTGACAGCTGACATATCTTACTCTACTGCCTCACACTATATCATCAACATTGTGACCTCAATGACTGTGACATCACTGCTACTTAGGAAAAGCAAGTGAGTGACTGCCAGGTTGTTCACCTGTGATGTCACAGTGAAATCACAATGCTGATGATGTAGTATGGGGCAGTAGAGCAAGATATGTCAGCTGCCAGGATAAGAGCTGTTCCACACATCCAGCACAGTATTATAACATAGAATACTTTCTGATAAGCAAAAGGAAAAAGAAAAATACTTCAGAAATAAAAAGTTACAACTGACTACTATTTAAAATTTGTATTATTTTCCTGCCTGCCTGTTTTGGCTCCACTAGCTTTTTAAATATTTCTTATCATATATTTTGTATTCTGGATAGAGTTGGGGAGATGCTACGTCTCATTGTCATTGTGATCTTCATTTTACACATTTTTGCACTGTATTTACTCAGGATGTCCCAGATTAGATGCAATATCTTGTTTTTAGTGGTATCATGATTTTACCTTTTTTATAATGTATTTATTCAGGGTAGCCTATTCCAGATGTAAAATACTGTTTTCAGTGTGTTCTGATTTTACACAATGCAGCATCATATTGTGTGGCTGCAGAGCCCCGCTGAAAATAAGATGCCATGTCTTCTGTGAACTGTCCAGGCTAAACATATAGCAATTAGCAGGCATATTCTAGGAAAACACATTGTAAAAATGTGTAAAAGGAAGACCACATTGAAACTGCCTCTCAGCAGATCTGCATTGTGCAAATTCATTAGAAATAATGGGTAAAAGCATCCCAAGAGCTCTCCACAGCAATATCGGCTCTGACCAGAATTTGTTTTTTATATTGCAGAAGCTGGTTCCAGCAGCAATACGTGTCTTCGATCAGAGAGTGGATCTGAAACCTGGCACCTGTTCAGTTGAGTGAGGGTGTGTGGGGGTGTACTGGGGGATATGGGGTGGTGGGTGCTGAGTGGGAGGTGGGGTGGGGGGGCTGATCGGCAAGGGACCTTTTTTTTTTTGCAGGACAAAAACATCAAGGGATGGTTTTCTTTATTACAGGGGTGGACACTGATAGGAGATGGGAGGGTGCCGTGCCACTAGACACCAGGGACATATAACAGTAACATGGGGACAGTGATCAGAGAACAGGGGATGGGGAGGGACCACAGGACTACCAGTGAATGGTATTTAATAAGGGGACAGCAACCAGAGAACAGGGGAGGGGAAGGACTACTGGACTACCAGAGAATGTAATACTGTATATGGGGATGGCCATCAGAGAACAGGGGAGGGACCACTGGATTACCAGGGAATATATGTCATTTATACGAGGATGGCAATCAGAGAACAGGGAGGGGGAGGGACCACTGGATTACCAGGGAATATATGTCATTTATACGAGGATGGCAATCAGAGAACAGGGAGGGGGAGGGGGAGGGACCACTGGACTACTAAGGAATATATTTAATTTATATGGAGACGGCAATCAGAGAACGGGCATGGGTGGGACCACTGGACTATCAGGGAATGTTTTTTCTTTATATGGGGAGGGTGATGGCAGAACAGGAAGGGGGAGGGACCACTGGACTATCAGGGACATACTATTTCATTCAGGGAACAGAAATTGTCAGGTGAGGGTGGAGGTGCCACTAGACACCAGGGAGCAATGACAGTTCAATCTGTCATGGACCTTTACTGTTCACAGTCTTTTCAGTTCGAGCAGTGAAGATCTACGAATAGTTATTTTCCTATTGATTGATCCTTACCTAAGTGAGTGTTGGGCAATAAAGATTCTCACCCCAAAAAGACATACTTGCCCTCAATATTTGTAAATAATACAATAATGGAACTAAGAATGTGACTGAGACCTTAATACAGGTCTTGGTCATTCCTTACCAAGTAGTATTTCTTTAGAAATCAGTTTTTAAAATGGGGAAAAAACAATATGGCAGACAGCATGAACAGTATTTCTCCACACACGAACAGTAAATTCTTAATTAACAGTTTGAACAATTTTCATTTACCTGCCTGTCTGGCAGCTATCACAAAAACCGTTACAATTAAAACATGGTAACATTTATTTCACCAACCTATCCAAAGGCACACCCCTTGGCACAGACCCAATCATCCCTGAACATTTCATGGAACATTTTCATTCTGTCTGGGCTGTACATGATAGCAAAAATCCTATGTTAACCAATGGGAAAAAAAGTTGTTTTTATCTATTTTTTACCACTTTGTATCTCAAAAAACATACAAGATGCCACCACAAAATTTTTCACGTCTTGAGACTCTGGCAGAATGGCCATGTGCACCACATTTTGGGCTATTTTTTTGAAGTACACCAAAGTTATTACTATACTGGCACTACTGTGTCAGTAAATTATATATTTAGCTTCTGGATTATCTAAACTCATACCATGTCCCCCGAGCTAATAGGAACAAGGTGAAAGGGACCCTCGATTTTATGAACCCCTCGATTATCCAAACTAATCTTACGTCACCCAGTGAGTTTGAATAATCAGGGTTGTACTGTATATATATATATATATATATATATATATTCATGGCAAAAAAAATCCATTTAATGCATCAGTTAGGGTTGTTCCACAGCTACAAAAGCAAGGAAATTCGATGTTAGGGTTTCCACCCCGCCCCACCAACAGGCATCGGGGTGTGCGTTGGGGTCATCAGTCCTAACTCTCACCCCATCCCATGTGTAAACAAGCTGAGGTGGTGCAGTATAGGAGAATGGGGTGAGAGTTAGGACCGATGACCCCAATGCACACCCCGATGCCTGTTGGTGGGGGCAGGGAGGGAGTGGGATGCAAGGGGGGTGGGAACCCTAACATTGAATTTCCTTGCTTTTGTCGCTGTGGAACAACCCTAACTGATGCATTAAACAAAGTTTTTTGCCATGAATTTCCCTTCATTTTCAGAATATGTACTATAAATAGTGAAGTAATGGTAACGCAAATGCAAGCGCAAACAGTAACGCACATGATGACGCAAACGTAAATGATAACACAAATGGTAATAGAAACGCAAGCACAAACGTTAATGAAAACAGAAAATGCAAACACGTACAGAAATGCAAATCTTAACGCGCACGGTCATGGTAACGCAATTGGAAATGCAAAAAATTATGGTAACAGCAATGATGACGCCAAAGGAAACAGAAACGGAAATGAAAACGGAAGCAGGTACGCAAACGCAAATGGAAATGCACATGGTGATGCAAAAGGAGATGCACTTGGAATACTAAATTGCTTATATTTCAGGAACTGCATGACGTAGAAAAAAAATTAAATCTCATATAATTTATGACTTTCCTGGCTAGTTTTGTGAGCATTTTTCTGATGAAAAGTCTGCATTTCGAAGCGTTTCTGAGAAACGGGCCCCAAAAGGTGCGACGGATGCTGTAATGTTAGCCTATGGGAAAAATCATCAACTTCAGAGTACCATAACTTTGCAGCCCTGTAATATTTTGTCACCAAACCACCAAAGAGCACATCTGTGGGATCTTGGCTTTCTTCCCTCCAAATTGCAGCCCAAAAGACCAAACCGTTCTCTTACAGCAGGGTGGCAAAGATTTCCTATTCTTTTAGGCATAGTGTTGCAAAGTAGTGTTGCAAACCATGACACTTTCGCAAAAAAAAATCACGAAAGTGTCCCAAGTGCGACACTACTTTGTGACACTACAGTTTACAAAAATTTCAAAAACATATTTCTGGGGTGTTTAATCCCCCAAAAAAGACATGGCTAGCATCCTCAGGGCTCGACTAGGTGTACACAAAATAAATTGTGTCCCTAGAGGGTCCCAAATTTAAATGCCAAGCATTTCTGTGACCAGTAATTTAAAAAAAAAGGCTGACTCACAACACTACAGGGGTCATTTGCGACACTAAAAACTGCATTTGTGACACTGTCAAACTTTTTGTTAACTTTTTCCATTGACTATAATGGGAAACTTGTTTTTTGAATAACTTTTGAACTGTTTAATATTTTTTCACGGAATCTTCAAAAGGCACATCGGGGACCCTGGCTGCATGTTCTCTGAAGGTTTCGTACCAGTCACACAAACCGAGTGACCTGTAGGCGTGAGCAAAGAATGTGAAAAAAAGTGTAAATATGACTTTCTATTGTGCTTTACAGCTCCGCAATAGTACATCTGACCATTACGGAACTTGGCAAATCCAGAGGTCTTTGGTACTGCTCCATGCCTGCCAAATGTCAGGCAAATCCATCATATGGTGGCAAAGTTATTAAGCTGCAAATTTCACCCTTTAACCTTAAATGGGTGCTCAACCTTAACTACAGTGGCACTACTGCACCACTATAAAATATATATATATATATATATATATATACACACACACACACACATACACATATACACACAAAGTCCCAACCCAAAATATGGACATTGTCTTCAAAGCAGGACCATAAATCAAAAGTGGCAGAGCCCTGAGTGAAGTTACGAAAGTCCTGACCCCTCACAATTGATGATTAACTGTATATTGTGAGTCAGACCATTGCATGTTCAATTTATACATCAGTTAGATATTTATAGATTTTAAACCGGTTTGTTTGTAGATGGAACTATTGCTCTTTGGTTTCAATTTCTGACTTTAGTGCTGTACTAGGCAATTGTGGTGTCATCAGCATCGAAGAAGCTGTTCTCTGATTGGTTCACTACTCCACTGTGATGAAACTAACCTGCAAGATATCAAGTATGACAACACTAAAAAGACAGCATGATATCTTGAGGTTAGCTACAAAGATCACACTTTTTATAGTGCCTTTTTTTTTTTATCTCCACTGGTGTTGTATAAACAAAGTTATAGCCTGTTTTACATATCATTCCAGTTTCTTAGTGTGGATAGTTCCCACATTTATCAGTCGCAGATTTGTCCATTATCAGAAATGCCCACTGTCACCAGTAATTCCCAGGAACCTACTACACCAATAAAGAATTTGAAGGACAACTATAGCTACTGGACAGTCTGGGGGTTCAAAACACATACAAACACACACACACACACAGCTAAATGTTTCAATGCCATGTTCCTTGAAACACAGCCATGCTTGGACCGTTGCTGCTCATGAATCAGGAAACAATTTATCTTTTTTCAAACCATGTGCCAGTATCTTGTCAGCCAATCAGGTCTAAAATCCTGGAACCAAAGAATGTTTTTTAATGCTACATTTCTGATTCAGTACAGTGCTTTCCTCTTAATATCACCTTCCCTGGGACCCCCCCTTACCCTATCCCCTTGTAACTAATGATGTCTCCTCATGGCTGAACACCCCCGACGATGCCCTTTTGGCTGACCCCCACCCCTTCTCTTTCCTTGAACAAGTTTGTGCAATTAAGTACTAAATTGATGTGTAAAACCTCAGACTTGTTCTATTACTGGTTGTATATATGATGCAATGTTTCTTTTACTGTTAACTCTGTATTTTATACTGTTATGTCTGTTTTTAACAATTGACGTGGAACCTTTGAAAACGAGTCCTTGACTCAAAGGTATTAATCCCAAACTGAAATAAATAAATAATATGTTGTAAGCTCCCTAGCTCAAGGAAATGCTTGTTCATCAGTCCACGATCCTTGGTTCAAATGCTTTTGATAAGGGAGTGACCTCTTTGATTTATTCAAGTCTTCTGGTATATTTCCTGATATAGACAGTGTTGTCTGGTGGTTAGAGCAGAAAGCTATGGTCTAGACTTTTACAGGTTCAAATCCAGCCTCATACACTGACTCATTGCATGGCCCTGACCAGTTCCATTGACCTTCATGTACTTCAGTCCCTATCAACTTTAGAACTGAGCAGCAGCAGGGCCGCACTAAACAAGCATTTGTCAATGCTGAATGCTGTCTTGCTGGCATTGGCATTGGCAGTTCATGAGTTAGAGAGATGCATAATAGTAATGGCAGTGAAGTATTGAACTGACACCAACCCCATCTCCATCCTGCAGAGACTAACAGGCATTGGCGTGTGCTTTTGGGTCGTCAGCCATTACGATTGTGACATTTCACCTCACCCTACCCTGCAGACTCTGACAAGTGTTGTGGTGTGCCTTGGGGTCTTTGGGCCTTAGGCGCACCCCATTCCATAAGGAAATATGCTGAAATAGGTGCAGTATAGGAGAATATGGTGAAATTTTGGGCCAAAGACTCCAAAGCACACCTCGGTACCTGTCACTGGCTGCAGGGTGGGGGTAAGGTGGAATGGCATGAGCATTACAGCAGACTATCCCAAGTCACACCCCTGATGCCTGTCAGTCTCTATAGGGTGGGGCGTTACAGTTGGAAACCCTAATGCCCTGGGTGTTCGTTGGCATTTTCATTCAAAATTTTCAACATGGACTTTTTGTGACCCCACTTCATGAAAAGTGGCATTATCAGTTTGTTAGCCGAAAGGTGATTTTGCTAAGCGACTGCACCATTTGGGGTCACAGGTGCAAAAATACATTTTGGACAGGATGTGAAAAATGACAACTGTACTGTTCATGAGGAGGTGTAAAAAATGGCAATGTTGAACATCTGGAGTGATAATATAAAAAAATTGGTGAAGTCACGAGTATGCTTAGAAACTGCACAATGCACGCCTGTAACGCAATTATTTTGGGGATTTTTTTAACCACATTTCCAACATAGGCATTTTGGGACCTCCCCTCATGAACAGTGGCACTGTGATTTTGTTAATCTGTCCCAAAAGTTGATTTCCCACAGTGACCACGCCGCATTGTGCAGGATGTGAAAAATGACAGCTGCACTTTTCATAAGAAGGTGTGAAAAAATGGCAATGTTGAAAATCTGGAGTGAAAATATTAAACACTGTCAAAGTTACGAGCATGTGTGGAAACTGCACAATGCACTCTCGCAACACAATCATTTTTTGGAATTTTGTAACCAAATTTGCAACATGGGCTTTTTGGGAACCCACCTCATGAACAGTGGCATTGTTGTTTCGTTAATTGATCCCGAAAGGTAATTTCTCACAGTGACCGCGAAATCACCTTCCGGGACCAAGTAACAAGATGACTGTGCATGTGTTCATGAGGTGAGGTCCCAAGAACCCCATGTTGAACATCTGGTACCAAAATTCCCAATACCCCCCATTGCCTGCCATTATAAAGCTTACCACATTTTGTTCAGTTCCCAGTCGGCTTTTGTAGAGTTCAGATGTGTTCCTGCTCCATAGAACATTGCAGTGCCAGCCCTCCAGAGGTAAGTATGGGGTGGGGGGTGCGGGAGGTGGGGTGCACAGAGGGTGGGTGCGTGTCAGGGGAGGGGTGTGGTGGGAGACTGAGGGACTGTTTTTTACAGAAAGAATGGACTTGGGAAGGTTTTCTTTATTTACAGGTAAAAAAAATATTTGGGGCACACTGGGGTGGGCTCCCAGTGTGTGATGTGTTTTTTTGGGGGGGAAGACAAGCTGCTGACAGGGACTGGTCACCCCGCTGGCAAAGAAAGTGTATGTGGGGGGAACATGATGCCGACAGGGATTGGGCACCTCGGTCGGTAAACAAATTGAACTGGGGGGGCATGCCAACATGGGGATTAGGCATTCCTGATGTCGGCTTTGTAGGGATTGTGTGGCGTGTGGCAGGAGCCACCATATTTATTGGGATGTTTCACCTGGAAAGGCACATAACGGAGCCTTGTCATCTGATACTCCAATGAGGAAACTGCACCTCATTGGAGAGACAGATTTCTTTCAGCTCTGTGGCTCTCTTTGAAACTACTGTCATTGTCAGCATGCTCACTGATTGGCGGCTGAGGGACACACCCACTAAAGCATCCACTGCATTGGCCACAACACTGACACACCTCTGAAAGTGCTACTACCGTAAGATGTTGCTTGCGTACATGCAAGCCAACATTAAAATGAGGTACTGCATCTCAGATTGTGATGGACGGGTCAGCTGTGGCTCAGTTCTCACGTAATAAGATTTTTCTTCATGTTGTTTAATATGCAAGCAACAATAACTGAAGGGGTGGGTGGTATTGCATATGTCAAACCACCCAATGGTGTAATAAGGTCTGAAACCACAGGCAGAGGACCTTAAAGCCCCTGGAAGGTCTAGTACAGCCCATACCGCCCACCCTGAAAGGAATTATTGCACTTAGAAAATGGTTTTTTTTTACATATTTTCAAATAAAACATTTTCAAAAACATATAAAAACTGAAAATTAAACAGAAAGGAATAAAAAAAAAAAAGACAGCAATTTATGTAAAGTAGTCCCTCCAGTGCATGAACTGGCAGTAGAGGGCACTGTTGTCGATGTTAATTATTTTTTTTTGTCAGCCCACCCAGTACATTGTAAGTAGCATGCTCATCTCCCCCCAACCATCCTCTCTCTCCCCACCCAGTTCTGATGAGGTTGCAAAGCCTGGTTTGAATACTGGTACCTTTCTGTTTGATTTAGGCTTACACATGGTAAGCGTGGTCAGCACTGTTGGGAAGCAGGATGCAGTCCTTGGACCTGATGGGGCAGTTAAGGTGAGAAACTGGGAAATGGTGCTGTGGTGGCAATGTTTACTTTTTTTAATTTTGCCTCTCATCAGTTTAATTTTCAGTTTGGTCAGGAGCAGCAGAGACCGGGTTGATGGCAGAGTGGCAGTGACTCTGATGGCTCAATGGTGATGTGAGAGCATGACGGCATGATTTAGTGGAGACCTGAGAGTGTCACAATGCTGTTTACTGCTTTTTTTTATTCTGAAATATAAGGGTTGGAAAACAAAGTTTAAATAAAAAAAACAGGATCCAGTTTGTGTTAGATATGGATTTGAAAAAGAGACTGCAGTTGGTGGGGGTGGGGGTGGGCTCACTTGATCACAGTGACAGTGGAGGACTCTGGACCCACTTATGCAGTCTGATTTTAACTACGTAAAGCTCTACACCAAATCTGCAGTTCTATGGGGCAGCTGCACACTCTGTGCTGTAGGAGTAGTGATGCACTGACATACACAGCCAACATGATACCCTTTACATTTAAGAAAAGGGGGTATGGGAGTAAAGCCCCCCCATTCTTAAGAAAACTAGCTTTTATGCTTTGTTACAGGGGGGTCTGCCTCCCACATCCCCCATATTTTTTCAGTGTGACATCTTTTCCTGAGCTGACAACAATAGTGATCAGTCAGGTAGCGCTCTGCTGTAAGTCATGCAAGTCGCATAGTGGTAGTATTGCATAATGTATGTGAATCCCATGACCTACTGCTAGTCTACTAGAGTGGGTCCAGCGTCCTCCACTATTGCTCTTGATCCCTCAGTAATGAGGGGGAAAAATGGCTGTTATTCAATTTTTAAAATTATCAGTGGGCATTGATTTACTTTGTGCTAGGGCAGTTGACACAGGGAGTTGTTATTTCCCAGTCTCTATTGCCACATAAATGTCCACCTTTTTATTTATTTATTTATTTATTTATTTTTTTATTTTATTTTTGTTGACCGGGTAAGTGCACGAGGCAAATTCTGCCTATTTTCTGGCAACCCTGGGAGAGGATACAGATGATTCAACCTGACCTTGAACCAGATTAGCTGTTGGTGGTATTTTAGTGAATGAGGGAAATTTGTCAGGACACGGGAAATTCCTCTCTTTTCGATAAGTGCCATGGGATCTTTAACATCCACCTGAACTACCACCAATCCAGGCAGATGGGACCTCGGTTTAACATCTCATCCGAAAGATGGTACCTCAGAAGTGCAGCACCCCTCTCATGCTGCACTACGGTGTCAGTATTGGGATATTAACCCAAGTGCCAGATGTGGGAACTGAACCCACAGCCCTATGATCTCCAGGCCTCAGAGGTGAGTGTGTTACCTACTAAGCCACTGACACTTGGCAAGGGGCTTGGTCGATCAGAGACCGGGAAATTTCAATCCCATTTTCTAATGGAAATTATTTTATCTTTTTCTCCACTAATTGTCTGTCTGCTTACAGTAACAAAGCTCCAAAATCACTTACATAGTTTAGACCTGGTCAAAACCAGGTCACTGGCATGCCAGAACCTAGTCAATGGATGGGACTGGGTCAAACCTCTGTAGGCCAGTCTGCTTCCTCTGTCTGCCTCTTCAATCTCTGTAACAGCCGTCCACACCAAATTCATCTCTTCTCCTCCTCCATTCCCTCCTGCAAACCTCTCCTTAGTGCTCATTCTCCCCGGTCTGCTCCTCTAGTTAGTCTCTTCCCACTTCTACTGCCTTCTACATTTCCCCCATAACGCATAGCTTCTCGCCTGTCATCTTTCTGCTCCCCTGCCATTTACTCCTTATATCCTCCCCTTCCTTTTGTTCCTGTTTTTTCCTACTCCTTTTGTTTTCATTTTACCTTTGCCCCCTGCTTATTAGCTCCCCCACCCCCCTTTTTGTGTAGATGCCAACCTTTTTATCTCCCTCTTCCCTCTGGCAGCGATTATCAGGCCTACCCTGCACCTTTGATATATGTATTTTTTTACATCTTGGTAGTCTGGATATTTCTTGATTGTTCATTTTGCACTTTTGGTGCCTCCCTACGTGTCTGCATTCTCATGCACTGTCTAACTATGGTTTCTTGAGTTTTATATACTCAGCACTTTGCTACTTAGTATGTTCCCTTTGTACTCTCTGAACAAGCCGAGTTGTTGGTAGGACTCATGGAATATCAAATTCCATGTAGCCAAATTCAAGGTACACTCATGGGGAGGAAAACAGAGGTGGGACCCACATATGGAGTGTGGGGATCCTCTTGCAGCAAAGGAGAAGGAAAAGAACCAGGGAGGTCATTACAGAAACGGGGCAGAAGCATGAAATGTTGTTTGTTGCTACTGCCAAGAGGGCCCGCAGCACGCTGGGGTGCATCAAAAGGGGGTGACCAGCAGGGGAGTGGAAGTCTCCCAGCCTCTGTATAAGGCTCTGATATGGCCCCACCTGGAGTGCTGCATGCAGTTCTGGGTTCCTCAATAAAAAAAAGACACTGAAGCAGTCAAGAGGGTGCAATGCAAGTTCATCAAAATAACTGGCAGTATGGTGGACAAAACCTATTAGGACAGGCTTGTGGCCCTTAACATGTTCACAATCAAGAAAAATAGGCTGACGGGGGCACAATGTAATGTTTTTTCACATACTCAAGGGTGTCAACAACAAGGATGGATGGACTGTTCAGGGCATTCTGTCTGTGTCATTTTTGTATATTTCCATTATGTTGCCACTGTATAATTGCTCCTCAGAGGGGGGCCTCCTGAAGATTCCCAGATCATCTTTGAAGTTGTCTGGGGATCATGCTTTTGCTGTGGCTGCTCCGCTTCTTTGGAACCAGCTTTTGCGTGAACAGTGGGAGGCCCCCTCAGTTGAGACCTTTAAACGAGGAGTGAAACACTATTTATTTATTAGAACTTATCCTATGATCCCTTAATTTGCTCCTTTTATCTGTAAACTTTAATGTACCATTGGCTGTTATTTTATCAAATGTACTTTTGTTATGTAAGGCACTCAGAGCCTGCGGGACTGGGCACCTAAGAAATAAATGTACTATTATTATACAGTTAGTCCAGTTTCACACAATGAGACACTACATGACTACCTCTGTTTCTAGGGTTATGACAACCTAAGACAGAGACATTACAGGGACTAACATGGACATCACCAGTGTTTACAAGGTTAAATCCAACCACAGTCAGAGAAACATCATCTGAGACAGGTAGACATTAAAAGGACTAACATGGGCATTCTGTCTCTGTACAGGGTTAAATCCCACCACAAAGGGACATTGCAAGGACTATCATGACATTGCCCCTGTTTATAGTGTTAAATCTGACCTTGGACTGTAAGACATTATAGGGACCATGGACATCACCTCTGTTTATAGGGTTAATATTTTACCATTTAGTTAACAGGTTACGAGTAATGAATAGTATTTCCCAAATATTACAAATAATAGGCTATTTGTTACTTTAGAAGAAAAAGGAATAATTGGTGCTACTTGGGGATATTCTTCATTTTGCTATTTGGCAACATTCAAGATCTCACGAGACTTCCTGTCCAATCAGAGGACAGTTTGGAAGCTCACTGAAGGCAGGTGATGTGACCCAGCACTGGTAGAAGCTACAGGTAAGACAGAAAACCATCTGAGTTGCTGTGAAGAGCAAACTTTTTCTCTATATTTGTTAAAATTAGACAAAAAACAGAAATCTTGACTTTTTCGTTCCATTTCTAAATTGGAGGTTGATTTCTATACATTTTTAGTCTGAAAATCAGTCATTTTTGTTTTTTTTCAGGAGAACTGCTAGAGTGAGAGGAAACTGAAACTAAAGATGGACTGTTTTCTGAGAAAGACAGGCAGGGGAAGGGGCCCCAGGCCAGGAGACACACACAGCCTATGTTGTTTGCATACTAAAGGATAGAGAGGTTTTGCAGGGGTTTATTTAGTAAACAGAAATTCAAGTTTTTGCTTATAACTTAGTTGGCTTTGTCTGAAACAAAGAACAAGGTGAGCTAAGTAGCATTTACTAGTTGTTTCAGTAGTCTAAGTGAAGTGCAGAACTGCACTAAATCAGTTTGTTTTTTTGAGGATGTCTGAGTCAGTTGACTCCCACCAACATCTCTGCTTCTGTGCTGCTGCCATTTTGTCCTATTTTTGTGTGTACAGCAGTGTAGTCTAGTGTGCACAGTGTGTAGTGCACTCAGCTCATCTATTAGAGACCTTTTAGTTTATTGTATTGTTCATGGCTTCATGCCAAAGAAGATATTAAAAAAAGGCATATTTTAGTCAGACTTGACTATTAGTGAGAGAAATCTGCTCTGCTCACTGCTCACTGGTATTGCTGCAGTGAGTGACAACTACTGTATTTCATAGTAATATAATTTGGGTCCCTCCAGGGCCATTTGTACAACTGGGAGTGCACTGCTGTATTTGTTAGCTGGTAGGGTAAGACTAGTTGGCTGGCTCCCACCAATTCTGGGCGGCTAGCTGCTATTTTTTTTTTAATGTACTATTTTTTTTGGCCCCCCACTCACAACTGACTGGCCCCCATTGGTCCTGACCCCTCACTCAGCCCCATCACATGCCTTCTCCTGGACTGACCTTGACTCCTATGCATTCTGCTTAGGGCTGTTGGAGGTGGACCCTACCTCCTGATGGAGACTGGGTAGGTTCTAGTGGAGCGAGAGCTGTAGTCAGTGGTGTGGGTCCTGCTGTGAGGGGCAGACATCCTCCTGCAGTGGTTGGGGATTTTCTTATTTCTTGTTTCCCCACCCTAAGGGTGCCAAATGTCCTGCAAACATGCATGCAGCATGTGCTTGTGCACTAGAGTGTAGCAGTGTCCTCCCTCCCAGTTCCTTGGCTCCAACTACTCCACCACTTACGGTCACCTAGGTGGCGGCATTGCAACAGAGGCTGAAGACCCTCCCTCCTTATGGTGGAGAGCGTCCTCTGGGGTGCTCTACTCATCTCTCCTAGCCAGCCCTCTGATGACTCAGACTTGTTCCTGAACCCAGGTCATCAGCATCTTGAGCAGTAGCACTACCACTGCACTAGCAGGCTGGCACTTGCCCGTGTGTGTGTGTGTGTGCATACATTTGTGTTCTTATTGTTGTAAGTTTGTGTCTTGGTGCCCAAGAAGAAATTTACACAGAAAAATGTTTTCTTCAGAATTTATTTACTTATCGGGGCTTGACTATTAGTGAGAGAAACACAAAGCACATCTTCTTGACCTGGAAGGACACTACGTCTTTATTCAGCTGTGAGCTGTGTGGGAAATTCTATATTGTACTTGATATCAGCAACAACGTGCACTTTTGCTCAATTCTGTGGGAGGTGAAACTAATTACTCTTGGTAATTGCTTTTTATTTACATATTTATTTAGTGTTTAACCAAGAAGGGGCTTGCAAACTCTTTTTATCTTGTGAGTAACTTCAGAAGGATTTAAATACTGCATTTGGGTAGACCCTTGGAGGAAGCTAGATTGTCTACTAGGATTTTCTGACAGTTAAACTATTTTTAAGTACATTACAGGTGGCTGATGAGTTGAATAAGGAGCTTGCAAACTCTGCTTATCTTGGAAGTAACTTCACAAGGGTTTGAATACTGCATTTTGGTTGTCCCTTGGGGGTAGCTGGATTGACTACTAGGATTTTGGGACAGAAACTGTTTTTAAATAATTTACTGTTGCCTAGGATTTTGTGATAGTTAAACTATTTTTAAATAAGTTACTATGGTTAGTTGAATTACTATAAAGGGCAGTACTCACCAGGGTGGTGGAGCAGTGGTGTATTTGATTGTTTCTAACAGTCACCTGTGGTTATGGACTACCCAACCCCTCTTCCCCACACCCCACACCCCCAGGCATGGCATTTCCTTTATACCCAAAGTTCTGACATCACTTCCTCAACAGGTCTTGGGGCAGAACTGTCATATTCTTAATAACCAATCACAGTGCATAAAGGGTTAGTACACACCATCAAAAAAAAATTATATATATTACATACTGTATATTATAAGGGAGAGGGACATGTGGGGAGTGGTACAATGTACAGGCTGTGGGGCAGCAATTTTCCGAGAGACATTCTGGAAACTGTGTTGCTGTCCTATTTGCAGGCAACTGTCAGCTCTGAGGGAGGAGATTTCCTAACTCCAGGCTGAACTGGCAAGGACTAAGGAGGCCTCCCCCATCCAAAGAGCACCACTGCCACAACCACTGCCTCAGAGGTTGCCAAGTATGACGAGCAGTTGGACCACAGTGGGTTCTGGGTGGGTGCGGGTGGTGGAACAGAGGTGAAGCCCCCTAGTTGTACCTCTACACAAATCATACACCAGTCTGGCAGAGCAAGGTTCCTCTATGATGGCACCCTCAGTGGAGACCAAGAAGAATGCTGAAGACATCCACAAGGGAGACCCACAAAAAGGTGGCAAGGGACACCACAGGAGAAGGAAACAGCTTCTGATAGGGGACTCAATTGTTAGGGGAGTTGAACTGGGGAAGGGAGAGAGAGGAAGTAAGGTGCCTGCCTGGTGCCATGGCTTGAGGGACAAGAAGCGAATCCTCAGGATTGCAGAAGCAGCATCACAGGAGAGAGAACTAGATATCATTGTCCACCTTGGGACAAATGACGTAGCTAGGCATGGGATCAGTGCAGTGCAGGATGAATTTGTGGAGTTGGGGAAGGGCCTCAGACAGGTAGCAAGCACGGTTACCTTCTCAGAGGTGCTGCCAGTCCATAGCAGGGGTGAGGCTAGGGTACTGCACACCATGCAGTTTAATAAATGGTTGCAAAACTGGTGCAGAGCACAGGGCTTTAGTTTCATTGGGGACTGAGGGTACACCTGGAGAGATGAAGGTCTATACTGGCATGATGGTCTGCATCTTTCCATGAAGGGAACTAAGCTCCTAAGTGACAGGTTTAAATGCTTCCTTG
This sequence comes from Neoceratodus forsteri, assembly GCA_016271365.2. Taxonomy (NCBI): domain Eukaryota; kingdom Metazoa; phylum Chordata; order Ceratodontiformes; family Ceratodontidae; genus Neoceratodus; species Neoceratodus forsteri. The sequence continues at coordinate 222,989,360 of CM028136.1, read as the reverse complement.
GCAAGCTTTTAAACTAGCAAAGGGGGGAGGTGCTGATAACAGGCAGGAAATTTCAAGCCTTCCCCCACAAAACATGGCAGGTAGTAAGGTAAACACTGAGGTACAGAGCTCAACACAGGGCAGAACAGGGGTAAATGGAAAAAGAGACAAGGACAATAACAGCAGGGATGGGGAAAAAAGGATAAAGCCAACATTAAATGGAGGGCAATGAGTATCAATGCCTGTAGTCTGGGAAACAAGCTTCCTGAGCTAGTAGCCCTGATGGAAGATGAACAGTTGGATATTGTGGCAGTCACAGAAACATGGTACATGGAGAACCATGACTGGGATGTCAACATACCGGGGTACATAGTCTACGGAAGGGACAGGGAGGGTAAAAGAGGAGGTGGAGTAGCTCTATACATAAGGGAAGGGATCAAAGCTACAGAACTAAAAAGTAAAGGGGGAGGACAAGACACACTCTGGGTCACCTTGGAGACAGGGAATGGCATCACAATCTGCACAGGGGTTGTATACAGACCCCCACCTCAAGGGGGGGAACGGACAAGAAAATGATAGAGGACATTCTCAAAATGGCTGAAAAAGGGGAGATACTGTTGATGAGGGACCTGAATATGCCAGCTATTAACTGGATGACATGTACTGCAGCCACATTCAAGAGCAGGGTAATTCTCGATGCCCTGCAAGTGCTGGAACCCACTCGGGAGGGAGCAATACTAGACCTGGTACTCTCAAATGGAGAGAGGATCACAAATTTAGAAGTCAGTAGACATCTGGGAACAAGTGACCACTGCATAGTGTGCTTCACAATAAGCACAACCATGGAGACAGGCCATACAAAAACAAGGATACTGGACTTTAGAAGAGCAGACTTTGGCAAAATGGGTGAATACCTGAGGAAGGCACTAGCAAATGGCCAAAAAGGAGGGGTGGAAGAACAATGAAGAAAAATCAAAACTGCTATCATAGAGGCAACAAGCCTTTGTGCAAGACAAATAAAGAAAACAAAGTGGAGTAAAAAACCACTATGGTTCTCAAAAGAGGTGGCAGGGAAGGTTAAGGAGAAAAAGGCTGCATTCAAAAAGTATAAGGAATCACAGAAGGAGCATGACAGGGAACTGTATCAATTAAAGCAGAATAAAGTGGGGAAGGCAGTCAGAATAGCAAAGGCCCAAACTGAGGAAAAAATAGCCAACTCAGTTAAGAAGGGGGATAAACCTTTATAGGTACATTAGGGAGCATAGAAAGGTTAAGGGAGGAATAGTGAAGATTAATAAAGGAGAGGGAGGTGGGCAGAGGAGACAGTGAAAAGGCAGAGATTAAATGAATACTTTTGCTCAGTATTCACAAAGAAGATGAGGAGGAGTTATCTAAACCAGACAATAGAAGCACTCTGGGTAGGGGTTGACACCAGTCCATTTACAGAAGAAAGAGTCCTTAAGAACTCCTAAAACTCAAGGTGGACAAAGCAATAGGCCTGACAGGATTCACCCCAGAATCCTAAAAGAACTAAGGAGGACCTAGTGACACCACTGACCACACTTTTAACAAATCGTGGGAGGATGGGGTGGTACCTGAGGACTGGAGGAGGGCAGATGTGATTCCCCTTCACAAAAGTGGGAGCAAGGCAGAAGCAGGAAACTACAGACCTGTAAGTTTGACCTCAGTGGTAGGGAAAATGATGGAATCACTTCTGAAAGAAAGAAAGAATTGTTGAGTACCTAGAGGCCAGCGGGGCACAGGACCCAAAGCAGCTTGGATTTACAGCAGGAAGGTCATGTCAGACGAATCTAATTGATTTCTTTGACTGGGTGACCAAAGAAATGGACCAGGGAGGGGCTGTGGATATGGCCTACCTAAACTTTAGCAAGACATTTGACACAGTCCCACACAAAAGACTAATAATCAAGTTAGCCAGCCTGGGTGTAGGTTCCAGGTGGTAGCCTGGGCAACAAACTGGCTGCACAACAGGACACAGAAGGTAATAGTGAATGGAACACATTCCGAAGAAAAGGGGTTACTTAGTGGAGTACCTCAGGGCTCAGTACTGGGTCCAGTCCTCTTTAACATCTTTATAGGTGACATTGCAGAGGGTCTGAGGAAAGGTATGCCTCTTGCAGATGACACAAAGATCTGTAACAGAGTTGATACACAAGGGGGTAGAAAGGATGAGAAGGGACTTGGCAAGGTTGGAGGAATGGTCAGACAATGGCAACTTAGATTCAATGCAAAGTAATGCACCTGGGAAACAAAAACCCAGGAGAAGAGTACACAATAGCAGGGGAGGTACTAACAACAACAAAAATGGAAAGAGACTTGGGGGTAGTCATATCAGATGACCTAAAGGTGGGTAAGCAATGTGAGCAGTCAGTAAGGAGAGCCAGGGGGATACTGGGATGCATAGGAAGGGGCATCATAAGTAGAAAAAGGGAAGTGGTTATCCCTCTGTACAGACAGTTGGTGAGACCCCATCTGGAATACTGTGTGCAGTTTTGGAGACCCCATCTACGCAAGGACATAGACAGGATGGAAGCAATCCAGAGGAGGTCAACTAAAATGGTGCAGGGTCTGCATCAGAAACCATATGAAGAGAGACTGAGAGAGCTTAATATGTATACCCCTGATGAAAGGAGGGACGGGGGGACATGATAGAAACTTTCAAGTACCTCAAGGGAATCAACAAAGTCCAGGAGGATAGCATCTTTCAGAAAAAGAGATGTGTAAGAACAAGGGGGCACAATTTAAAGATAGAGGGGGGACGGCTCAGGGGTAATGTGTGGAAATTTTTTTTCATGGAGAGAGTGGTGGATGCATGGAACTGCCTTCCTGGGCAGGTTGTTGGGTCTAAAACAGTGGTGGAATTCAAACATGCATGGGACAGACGTAAGGCAATTGTAGTGGGGGGTTGCAGGAAGTAGGCTGTTGGTTAACTAGAATCTGCAGCTTATCCAATAGGAAGGGAAATGGGCCAAGTGGTCCTTATCTGCCGTCAAAGTCTATGTTTCTATGTTACTGCTGACTGGCACTGTCACAGTGAGTGATTACTACTATATTCCTTAATAATAAATTTAAATTTCATATCAAACATCTTCCTGTGAGGACTTGGGTCCCTCCAGGGACGTTTGTCCAACTGACTATATCACTTCATAATTACATAATTTAAATTTAATTTCATCTTCCTGTGAGGAATACAACCTTGGCACACAGAGGACACATCAGAAAATGTAACTGGTCCAGCAGCCCCAGCAAAGCAGTGCTAGCTGAACAGCATTACGTTTTCTTGCCCAGATATTTTTGTTGTTTTAATACATGTCATAATCATGTATGCTCTGTGTGTGTGTGAGCACACACGTGCACAGTGTGTTTACTCAAGAAAGACATTGCTGTAAGTCTGTGACTTCATGCCTAAGAAGAAGTTTAAAACAGATACATTTGTTCCCCAGAATTTATTTACTAGTCAGGTTCGACTATTAGTTTAAAGTAGCAGTATTTGTTACTAAGCATAGTTTTTTGAGCAATACAGAATCAGTCAGGGATTTACATAATTAAGCAAAGTAACAATACATGAAATAGCTAGAAAGAGAGAGGGGAAATGCTGGTGGAACTGGACACACAATAGAATGACTAACAAGTAGAGGCAAAAACAGGAGCAGGAAGGGGAAATAGGAATAACTTGTCACGTAATGTAACTTATAATAACATAGCATATTATAATATTCCATAATATAATATAGTACAATATACATAATATATATCATATAAAACAGTCATATTGTAATACTATAATAACATGTATCTTCATCCCACACTGGGATTGGGCTCATACCATAAATGCTGACACCCAAGTACTCTACTAATAGGGGGTGCTGTGTTGTTGCTGTACTATCGGGGTGTGCCATTCTCCAGATGAGACATTAGACCAGGGTCCCTTCTACCCATCTCTGGTGCCATCTAGGTGGAAGTAAAATAACCCAAGGCACTTTTTGCAAGAAAAGGGGTTTATACTCAGTATCCTGACCAACATTCCCCTTCCAATAAAACCAGTTCATGCAATTGTCGAAGGCTGTGTGTGGGTGTTGATATGTGATATGGCTGCTACTATATGCTCACAGTCATTTCACTACCAGTCTTACATTGCTTGGGCTTCGGGATACAGTGTATATGAAAAGCCCTATAGAAATGCTGATTCTTCTTCTTCACCACTGATACCATCAATGTGAATGTATGCTCTTTATCCCTTGCCACCATCCCCACTAATGAGTGACCTGTTGTGGGTTTGAAACAAACCTGACAGGCCATGAAACCCAATTCTGCAGAATTCTGCAGGAGAGCTACTGCAGGAATAATGCAATTTCAATGGCAGTTAATCCAGTTTGTCACGTAGGAAACTGTGTTGTGACACTGCAGTTCATCTTTTCTATATTTTCAACACATTACAGTCACATTCCACATTTTCAACACATTAGTCACGTTCTGCATTTTTTCATCAGATCTATATTCCACATTTTCAACACACCATAGTCACATTCCACATTTTTTCAATCAGATTCATGTCCTGTTCACTTTCAACATTTCCAATGCATTATAGTCACATTCCACATTTTCAACACATCATAGTCACATTCCACATTTTTATGTTGGCTTGTCGCGCTTGCGCGCAAGTCAACATCTTGAGAGAGTGCAGATTTGGGGGCACAGCCACTGTTGGGCAAATGCAGGGCATGCATCAGTAGGTGTGTCCCTCATTCCCCAATCAGCCTGCATGCCGGTGCCACACCATGCATGCTAATGTGGCGAGCACATCTAAGGAAAGGTCCACTGCAATCCGAGCAAAGCTCATCAGACACAGCGGACCCTTGCTGCGTGCTGCCACATTAGCAGCATGGCAGCCGGCCGCCCAATTGCTGACTTCAGGGGTGCCCAATCCCCCAGCCGGCTTTCTGTGGCCACAAATTTGCCGGCAGAAGCCCACTCCGTCGGCATAGAGCAGCCCCATTTCCAATATGCTGAGGGGTGCCCAATCCCTTGGTTCTTGCCTCCCGCTTTCATTGTGTGCCAATGGGAGCCCTCCCGTTGGCATAAATCAACCCCCTTCCGCACTTCTTATATGCCGAGGGGTTCCCAATCCTCAGCTCTTGCCTCCCCCCCTGCTGCCACTGTGTGCAGTAGGTGCCCAATCCCATCGGCATACATTCACTCCCCATTGTCTGCTGATGAGGGTGCCAATTCCCCGTTGGCTGCAGCACCCCCCCAAAACAGTTAGGTGGCATGCTGGGAGCCCACCCCAGTGTGACAAGTTCCCTGAAAAACAAAAACTGTCCTGCGATGTAATTATTTTTTTTTACTTCCCTGTAACACAAAAACAGTCCCTCGTAGTCTCCTGCCCTCCACCCACATCCACCCACTGTGCACCCTGCCTCCCCACACCACCCACCCCCTCACCCCATACTTACCTCCAGAGTCCGGTGCGGCGATCTTCGGTGGACCGGGAACACGTCTGCACTCTTCAAAGCCAACTGCGAACTGAGGAAATGCCGGTAAGCTGTATACTGCAATGAATAGGGTTTATTCAACTTTGCTGCATATCTCGGACATTTCTTGGAATTTTGGCACCAAATTTTCAACATGTGGTTTTTGGGGCCCCTCCTCATGAATTCTATCACTGTCATGGCGTTAATCAGCCTCGAAAGGTGATTTCGCAGTCACTGCACAAAATCACCTTTCGGGACCCGTCAACGAAATGACAGTGTAATCATTCATGAGGTGGCCCTCTCAAAAAACCTATGTTCCAAATTTGGTGGAAAAAATCCAACAAATGCCTGTTTTATGATCGCGCGTTGCGTGGCTGCTATGCAGGCTCGTCACTTCGAGCATTCGCAATATTTTAATGCCGGATTTTCAGCATTGTCATTTTTATACACCTCCTTGCGAACAGTACAGCTGTCATTTTCCACATCCTGCCCGGAATGTGTTTCCACACTTCTGGCGCACAATAGCGCAGCCGCTGTGGGAAATCAGTGTCTGAGCCAGATTATGAAAATGACAGTGACACAGTTCATGAGCAGAGGTCCTAAAATGCCTATGTTGAAAATTTCGTGATGATACTCCATAAAATGACTGTGTTACGAGCGTTCGTTGGCAGATTGCACGCACACTTGTACCGTCATGCATTTGTGATATTTTCACTCTGGATTTTCACCATTGCCATTTTTCCACACCTCTTGATGAATAGTACAGCTGTCATTTCACATATCCTGTCCAAAATGTGTTTTCGCACTTCCGGCGCAGAAAAGCATGGTTGCTGTACGAAATCACTTCTTGGGACACTTTGAGGAAATAACAATGACACTGTGCATGAGCAGAGGTGCTAAAATGCCTATGTTGAAAATTTGGTGCCGAACGCCCATAAAATGGCAGTGTTGCAAGCGTGCGTTGCATATTTCCCACACACCCTTGTTATATTTACATGCCACATTTTCAACACTGGCATTTTTTTACACCTCCTTATGAACTGTACAGCTGTCATTTTTCATATCCTGCCCAAAATGTTTTCCCACACTGCACTACCAAACACTCAAAGAGACACCCCAATGCCTGTCAGTCTCTGCAGGGTGGGGGTGGGTTGGCATCAGTTCAATACTTCACTGCCATTCCTATTATGCATCTCTCTAACTCCTGCACTACCAGTGCCAATGCCTGCAAGCCAACATTCGGCATTGACAAATGCTTGTTTAATCAGATTCACGTTCTGTTCACTTTCAACATTTCCAATGCATTACAGTCACATTCCACATTTTCAACACATCATAGTCACATTCCGCATTTGTTTTCATCAAATTCACATTCCACGTTTTCAATGCATTACAGTCACGGTCTGCATTTTATCATCAGAGTCATGTTCCACATTTTCAACACATTACAGTGATGTTCCACATTTTCAACACATTACAGTCACCATCTGCATTTTTATATCAGATTCTTGTTCCACATTTTCAACACATTACGGTAATGTTCCACATTTTCAACACATTACAGTCACTGTCTGCATTTTTTCATCAGATTCATATTCCACATTTTAAACACATTACAGTGATGTTCCACAGTTTCAACACATTACTCTCACATTCCACATTTTCAACACATTACAGTGATGTTCCACATTTTCAACACATTACAATCACCATATGCATTTTTATATCAGATTCTTGTTACACATTTTCAACACATTACGATAATGTTCACATTTTCAACACATTACAGTCACATTCTGCATGTTTTCAACAGATTCATGTTCCACATTTTCAACACATTACAGTGATGTTCCACGGTTTCAACACGTTACAGTCACATTCCACATTTTCAACACATCATAGTCAAATTCCGCATTTGTTTTCATCAAATTCACATTCCACGTTTTCAATGCATTACAGTCATGGTCTGCATTTTTATATCAGATTCTTGTTCCACATTTTCAACACATTACGGTAATGTTCCACATTTTCAACACATTACAGTCACTGTCTGCATTTTTTCATCAGATTCATATTCCACATTTTAAACACATTACAGTGATGTTCCACAGTTTCAACACGTTACTGTCACATTCCACATTTTCAACACATTACAGTGATGTTCCACATTTTCAACACATTACAATCACCATCTGCATTTTTATATCAGATTCTTGTTACACATTTTCAACACATTACGATAATGTTCACATTTTCAACACATTACAGTCACATTCTGCATGTTTTCAACAGATTCATGTTCCACATTTTCAACACATTACAGTGATGTTCCACGGTTTCAACACGTTACAGTCACGTTCCACATTTTCAACACATTATAGTCACATTCCAAAGTTTTTTAATCAGATTCACATTCTGTTCACTTTCAGCATTTCCAATGCATTACAGTCACATTCCACATTTTCAACACATCATAGTCACATTTTGCATTTGTTTTCATTAAATTCACATTCCACATTTTCAACAAATGAGTCACATTCCTCATTTTCAGCACATGATCTCATCACATTCCACAGTTTCACAGACTGTGGAACCAGATTGGGAATTGGGAGCTGCCTCACTACTATTGGAGGCTGTGGAGGGACTCTTCCCTGCATCTCAGACCTCTGGAGCAGTACAAATGCCATGCAAGCATATCCTTTTTTGACTGCACACTGGTGTGTGCAAAAGCCTGTGTCTCTTGCTTTGCCCACACTTTGTCTATTTGTAACATATGCACTATGTCACAGTTCTGAAGACAGTAAGACTGTCTCCACAGCACACTCCATCTGTGCTCATTTGCTTCACTCTGTTAGGGTGACTAACCACTAAACAGAAGTGCAATAATGCCTTGGTCTGTCTTAACATCAATTGAAGCACGATGTGAGTATCACGTGAAATTCATCCTACCTGATGCCCTCTAGACTGCTAAAACTGAAGCGGGCACTTCATGACATGTCAATGGAGTGTGACATTGGGGGAATCCTAGGCCAAAATGAATGGTCACTGAATCATGCCATGGTGAAGTACAATACTTGGTCTTCAGCCATTTTAGAGGCTTTAAGTACAGCCATTACAGATTTTGTTTTCCTTTCTTAATCCCAGTTACGCCTTCTTCTGTTGACCAAATTCTACATTTTTGTATTTCTGACACAGGAAGCTGATGTCTGTTCTTTTCATTTTTGAGTTCTTGCTCTCTCTCTCTCAAATTCTTGAGTTCTCTCACTTGGTTCCCCATGCAGCATGTTGTTTAGATTTGGTTCTGTTTCAGTACGCTTTGGTGTTTCCTTTGTCCAGACCCTGAAGCTTGCTTTTGTTTTTTTCATACTATTTAACATTGTGGCATACATTAAAAATAATAATAACAATAATAATACACAAGAATGTGCACAGTGACAATGTAAGTGTGACAGGCCAGGCTGGTACATATGAAAAAGGCGTTTACGTGACATTAATGTAATAGTCCTTAGCTGCAGTCAAGTCAGTCACAGGATCAGGCTGGTGCTGGGCAGCATACATAAAGGCTACTTGGACATGAGTTAATGAGTATGAGACAAAATAAATGAAGAAGCAACATACCTACCGGTGTAAAAAGGACAAACTAGATTTCCAAATCCTCCTTATTTTGGCATAAATGATAAAGAAGATCTCATTAGGTGTACTAGCATAGAGAGGACACTCAGTCAGCAGTTGCAATCTGCACAAAGCCAAAAAATACAAAACATTTCCAATATCAAGTTGTTACATTTTTTCCATTAACACCATGCAAAGAATAGTTACCTACTGTAATAGTAGATCTTCAAGCGAATCTCCTCTATTGAGCCACATTATGGAACTGTAAGCCATCAGTGTCGGGACCATCTGGAAATTTTTGCTGGCTGGGGCCACCCACAGTCACACCTCATCAGTGCCTATATAATGTGGGCATCCCCAGCATGCCTCAGTTCCCCACTATAGACAAGCTTGGAGGGTCTTTGGATCGGCAAGAACCAAAGCGACCAGGACAAAACCAGGCACACAGGAGAGGATATGGCAACCTGAATAGAGATGCAGCTTTAAGGCATTAGAAGAAAAGCAGCTTTCAAGAACAGACAGTACTGCCACCCATCACCTGAATAAGGGGGGAAGAAGGGAGGGAGAGCTATGGCTCAATGGAGGAGAGTCTTCTGAAGATCTACTGTTACGTAGGTAACTATTCCAGCTTCTTTGAGGATATCTCCCTCCACTGAGCCACATCATGGAGCTATTCCTAAGAAGTACCAAGCACTGAGGGAGGATGGCTGGACCTAATGATCCTGAGAAAGGAGGCCTTGTAGAACACTGAGGCCAAAGCTGAAACGTCTAAAAGAGTCTATGTCTGGACTGTGGTGTTTAGTCAATGTATGAACAGTACTCCAAGAGGCAGCAACACAACAGCCAGCATCAGACAACTTTTGAAAGCAAGCCACTGAGGTACCCACCCCTCAGGTGGAATGCGCATGAATGGGACCATGAAGCTGCTTACCACGCTTCTGGTAACAAAAAGTAATACAACTGCCAGCCATTTGGACAGGTCTGTTTAAAAATCGGCAAGCCCACCATCCTAGGGGCAAAACCTATAAACAATTTTAAGGATTTGTTACAGTCCTTTCTATGACCCAAGTACCAACACAGCATCCATTAGACATCCAGTGTATCTAAATGACATTCTCCAGTGTCTGTAGAAGCTGAAAAATAAATAAGAAGATCTATAGTCTGATTTAGTATTTTTTAAGACACTACCTTCAGAAGAAAGCAAGGATTGGTACATAAGCAGACCATAGCCTAGTGAAAATAATAAAAGGAGGTTCTGCAACCAGGGCCTGTAACTCATATATGCAAAGCTCAAATGGAGGTGCAGTAAGGGTCTCTAAGACGAAGTTAAAGTTGCATGCTGGAGCCAAATCTTGGACCGGGGGGGGGTGCAGTAGCAGAATACCATCTAGGAATCTTCAGGAAATCTCCATCTGGACCACAGTCTTGCCCTGTGTGAAGGCATGAAAAGCAAACACAGTGCCTTGTGGACCTTGATGAAGGAATACTTTAGCCCTGAGTCCTTAAGGGACAAGAGGTAGTCCAGCACTTTAGGAACTGGATGTGTAAAGGTATGTATTCTTCAAGTGAAACTACCTCTGGCTGGAAGCTGTAATACTGAACATAGGATTTGCAAGAAAGTGAGTTGTGCTCACAACAAAGGGAGGTGAACCTTACAATTGTCTTTGGTTTGTAGCAGATATTCTGCAGGTGGAGGCTACTTCTAACTGAAAGGTGAAATAAGGAACTTAGAATTATCAGGAAAATACAGTCTTTCAAGCAACAGAGGGAGGTGGATCTAGCTTTACTTTTGTTACAATTCTTAAGATTTTCAGTGCAGGAAGAGTTTAAAGCACAGCTGACTTATTTTGGGGCTGACTGCTTTCAGAGCACAAACCACCAGGCTGTTTGGGGCTGGGGAGGTTTACCTGTGTCTGACTTGGATGTCTGGATTTTCTCTGTTTGATTAGCAGGGTATTTTCTCTGTTAAATTGTTGTGTAGGGCATCTTGCTGACAGGAAGGCACTCATCGCAGCGGTGGGTCAGAGCTTTTAGCGGATTGTATTGTGAGGGCACAGTTTAGGCCCAACCCCTTTCGACCCCTCACCCTACCCACTCCTGGAAATAGTTCCTTTATACCTGGGGTTCTGACATCATTTCCTCAAGAGTGCAAGGTGCATATCACTGTCATATCCTCTCTAGCACACTGCACTGACAATACAAGCATACACATTGTATAATATATATATTTCTATATAACAAACCATTCATATACACACACACACACACTAACACACACACACACACACACACACACACACACACAAAAAAGTAGATAAACATGTGGGGAGTAGTGCAATGTAATGGCTGTGGGGCAGCAGTCTTCCGGGAGTCTTTCTGGAGGCTGAGATGCTGCCCTATTTGCAGACAACTCTCTGCCCTGAGGGTGGAAGTTGCCCGCCTCAGGCCACACTGGACAGTAGTAAGGGAACCTTCCCCAGGCCACACTGGATGGTAGGAAGGAATATCCCCATCCAGGAGCACCAGAGCCACCACCACTACCTCAGAGGTTGCAAAGAAAGCACAGCAGTTGGACCACAGTGGGCTCAGGGAGGGTGAGGATGGTGGAACAGAGGCACACCCAGTCAGTTGTTCCACTCCACAATCCATACACCATTCTGGAGGAGCATAGCTCCCCTATGGATGCACCCACAGAGGAGACTAAGGAGGCTGAGGACAACTGTCACAAGGGAGGCCCACAGGAAGGAGGCAGAGGACATCACAAGGAAAGGAAGCAGCTCCTGGTGGGGGACTCAATTATTAGGGGGATAGAACTGGGGGGAGCAGGGAAAACTGAAGTAAGGTGCCTGCCTGGTGCCATGGCTTGGAGGGACAGGAAGCGCATCCTCAGGATCACGAGAACAGCTGTACAGGAGTCTGAGCTGGACGTCATTGTCCACCTAGGGACAAATGATTTGGCTCATCATGAGATTAGAGCAGTGCAGAAGGGCTTTGTAGAATTGGGGAGGGGCCTAAGACAAGTAGCACACACAGTATCCTTCTCAGAGGTGCTGCCTGTCAATGGCATGAGTGAGGTGAGGGTACTTTGCACCATGCAGTTTAATGAATGGTTGAAAAAATGGTGTGGAGCACAGGGGTTTGGCTTCACTGGGGACTGGGGTTCCACCTGGAGGGACACCAGCCTATACTGGCAGGATGGTCTGCATCTGTCCAGGAAGGGAACAAGTCTTTTGAGCAATCAGTTTAAATGCTTCATTGGCAAGCTTTTAAACTAGTCAAAGGGGGAGGCACTGATAAGCAGCAGGAAAATCCCAGCCTCTCCCTACAAAACAGGGTACTAAATGAGAAAAACACTGAGGTAGAAAGGTCAGTGGGGGATGCTGCAACAGAAGGTAAAGCCATCAAAAAATGGAGAGCAATGAGTATCAATGCTCGTAGTCTGAGTAACAAGCTTCCTGAATTAGTGGCCTTGATGGAGGAGGAACATCTGGATATCATGGCAGTCACAGAAACATGGTACACACAAAACCATGACTGGGACATAAACATACCAGATACACTATCTACAGGAGGGACAGGGAGGGTAAAAGAGGAGGAGGAGTAGCTCTTTACATAAGGGAAGGAATCAAAGCAACAGAACAAAAGGGTAAACAGGGAGGAGAAGAAGCACTGTGGGTAAATTTGAGACAGGCAATGACACCACAATCCGCAGAAGGGGTTAGAGCACAGATCCTCTCAGGGGGAGGAATGGACAAGGAATGATAGAAAGTATACTTAGAATGGCAGAAAAGGGGAGATATTGCTGATGGTGATCTGAATATGCCAGATGTTAACTGGAGTGCAGTTGCAGCAGCCATCAAGAGTGGGGTTATTCTAGATGCTCTACAGGGGCATGCCTTAGACAACTAGTATTGGAGCCCACTCAAGAGGGAGCAATCTTAGACCTGGTTCTCTCAAATGGAGATGAAGAGGATCACAGATGTGAAGTGGGTAGCCATCTGGGAACTGGCGACCATCGAACAGTATGGTTCACAATAAACACAGCAATAGAGTCAAGCCATACAAAGGCAAAAGTACTGGACTTTAGGAGGGCTGACTTTGCCAAAATGGGTGAGTGCCTAAGGAATGCACTAGCAAATGGGCAGGTAGGAGGGGTGGAAGAACAATGGGAATAATAAAAACTGCCATCACAGAGGTAACAAGCCTTTGTGTGAAGCAAATAAACAAAACAAAATGATGTAAGAAACCACTATGGTTCTCAAAGGAAGTGGCAGTGAAGGTTCAAGAGAAAAAGAAAGCATTCAGGAAGTACAAGGAATCACAGAAGGAGCAGGACAGAGAACTGTATCAGTTAAAGCAAAGGAAGCTGGGAAGGCAGTCAGAACAGCAAAGGCCCAAACTGAGGAAAAGATAGCCAACTCAGTTAAGAAGGGGATAAAACCTTTATAGGTACATCAGGAGTGAAGGAAGACGAAGGGAGGGATAGTGAGGCTTAATAAAGGGGGGAGGGTGGGCAGAGGGAGACTGTGAAAAGGCAGAGATACTAAACAAATATTTTTGCTCAGTATTTACAAAGGAAGAGGGGGGATACCTAAAACAAACAGCAGAAACACTCTGGATACAGAAGTTGATACCAGCCCATTTACAGAAGAAAGGGTTCTGAAAGAACTCTTAAAACTGAAGGTGGACAAAGCAATGGGGACTGATGGGATTCATCCAATAATTCTAAAAGAACTAAGGGTAGAACTAGTGACACCATTGACTACCCTCTTTAACAAACCATGGGAGGATGGGGTGGTACCCGAGGACTGGAGGAGGGCAGATGTGATTTCCCTTCACAAAAGTGGGAGCAAGGCAGAAGCAGGAAACTACAGACCTGTTAGTTTAACCTCAGTGGTAGGGAAAATGATGGAATCACTTCTGAAGGAAAGGATTGTAGAGTATCTAGAGGCCAGAAGGGCACAGGACCCAAGGCAGCATGGATTCACAGTGGGAAGGTCATGCCAGACAAATCTGATAGATTTCTTTGACTGGGTGACCAAAGTAGTAGATCAGGGAGGGCTGTGGACATGGCCTACCTAGACTTTAGCAAGGCATTTGACACAGTCCCACACCAAATATTAATATACAAGTTAGCCAGCCTGGGAGTGGGTCCCAAGATGGCAGCCTGGAATGAATTGGCTGGAGAATGGGACACAGAGTAATAGTAAATGGAGTCCACTCTGAAGAAGAGGGGTTACTAGTGGGGTACCGCGAGGGTTCAATATTAGATCGGTCCTCTTCAATGTCTTTATAAGCATTGCAGAGGACTGGAAGGAAAGTATGTCTCTTTGCAGATGACACAAAGATCTGCAACAGAGTTGATGCACAAGGTGGGGTGGAAAGGATGAGAAGGGACTTGGCAAGGTTAGAGGAATGGTCAAATGTATGGCAGCTTAGATTCAATGCTAAGAAGTGCAAGGTAATGTACCTAGGAAACAAAAACCCAGGGGAAGAGTACACAATGGGGGTGAGATACTAACAACAACAAAAATGGAAAGGGACCTGGGGTAGTCATATCAGATGACCTAAAGGTGGAAAGCAATGTGAGAGGGCAGCAAGGAGGGTTGGGGGATACTGGGATGCATAGGAGAGGCATCACCAGTAGAAAACAGGAGTTATTATACCTCTGTACAGACAGCTGGTGAGACCCCATCTGGAGTACTGCATGCAGTTCTGGAGACCCAATCTCCGCAAAGACATAGACAGGATGGAAGCTGTCCAGAGGAGGGCAACTAAAATGGTGCAGGGTCTGCACCGGAAGACATATGAAGAGAGACTTAATGAGCTTAATATGTATAGCCTCGAGGAAAGGAGGGAGAGGGGGGACATGATAGAAACTTTCAAGTACCTCAAGGGAATCAACAAAGTCCAAGAGGGTAGCATCTTTCAAAAAAAGAGGTGTGCAAGAACAAGGGGCACAATTTGAAGATGGGGGGGCGGCTCAGAGGTAATTTAAGGAAGTATTTTTTCACAAAGAGGGTTGTGGATGCATGGAATGGCCTTCCAGAGGAGGTTGTGGAGTCAAAAACAGTGGTGGAATTCAAGCATGCATGGGACAGTCATAAGGCACTTCTAGGGGGTTGGGGTAGGAAGAAGTAGGCTGCTGGTTAACTAGGATCTGCAGCTTATCCATTAGGTAGGGAAATGGGCAGACTGGGTGGGCCAAGCGGTCCTTATCTGCCATCAAATTCTATGTTTCTATGTAAACAGGGCCACACAGGGTGGTTGTGGTGGAACCAGTGAAACAAACACAGTGAAGCAAAGTAAAGAGATCCAGGGCATGCCAAGAACACCACACTGTAAAATGTTTCCATTTTTGAGACTAGATGTACGGAGTAGATGGCTTTCTAGCCACCACCAGAGAAACCCCAAAGTGGGAGAGAACTATGTCCTCAGAAGACAAGCATGGAGGTGCAGGGATCGCATATTCTAATGCACTAGAGCACCCTGCTCCTGTGTAAGAAGCCTGGCTCAAAGGGGGAGTGGGACAGGAAGCTCCACTACCACTTGCTGGAGAAATGGAACCCAAATTTGTCTGGGCCAGTAAGAAGCCACCAGAATCAGGGTGGCAGATTTAGCCCATAGTTTGACCAGAACACTCTGTATTAGAGAAAAAGGGAGAAAAGCAATCAGAAACCTACCTTTCTAGGACAGGGATAATGCATCTCACCAGAAAACTCCAGACCTTGGAGCAAGTGAGAAGAAATGTGGCAGTTTTGCATTACAGACACAAACAGGTTTTAGGGCTATGCGAATACTGAATATTACTTTCCAAATACCACAAATAATGGGCTATCCGAATACCGAATAGTCCACTATTCGGCTGGTATTCGGTATTTGACCATGCAAAAGGAAAAAAAAAAGTCTTTGTCATCCTCCTGACCAGCATTAAATTAATATTTTAGCCCTGGTGTCTAGTGGTCCCACTCCTGGCTGATCACGGTCCAAAATTAACAATACCCCCGAGACCCTCAGCACACCTGGTCCCGTCTCCCAGATGTATAAAATTAAAAAAAATGCCCTCATTTCCATAGTGTCTAGTGGGACCCCCACCCTCTGTCAGGTGGTGCCCACACCTCCCCCCACCCACGTCCCTGGGCAGGCCACCGGCACAGCCTCCACTCACCTCCACGGCCGGCAGCCTGACTGAATTTTCAATAAATGAGTGCATGCTTGTACAAGAATGTGCTCATTCATTGACACTCAGATTCAACCAACAGCAGCAACTAGCACTACCAGGGGCTGGAGGAGAGGAGCTGCTCCGGTCACGGTGCGGGGGCGGGATGAAATGGCGTTGTGGATCCCGGGGTCCACAATGCTGTCTCCCCATCCCACCCCCGCTGGTGACCGGTAGCTTCCCTCCTCCGCCCCTGGTAGTGCTAGTCATTGGTGACTGAATCTGTCAATGAATAAACGTGTGCTTGTACAAGCACGCGCTCATTCATTGAAAACTCAGTCGGGCTGCCGGCTGTGGAGGTGAGTAGAGGGCTGTGGCCCACTCAGGGTCATGGGTGGGGGGGGGAGTGGGGTGGAGCACTACCTGACAGGATGGAGGTGGTGGAGGGGTCCACTAGACACCAGGGAAATTAGGGAATTTTTTTTATTTTTATACATTTGGGGATGGGGACTGTGAATACTGCTGAGAGTCTGGGCGGTGGAGATTCTTTATTTTGGACTGGTGATCAGCCAGGGGGTGGGGTTGGACCACTAGACACCAGGGATAAAAAAATGTATTTAATGCTGGTCAGGAGGATGGTGTTCTTTTAGGCCCTGTCCACACTACACCACTAAAAGCTGTAACGGTTTGAAACCGTTATAGCCCTGTAACGTTACAGTGCGTCCACACTACAAAATGAACAGTGTCGAAACCATTACGATAATGTTACAGTCTGTCCAGACTATTGAAAAATACTGGGAGTGGTGTAACCCCTTGGAAGCAGTGGCTATCTCAAGATGCAGTAGGTGCTGAATATCAAAGTCCCAGAATGCCAAGGGTTGCCATGCACACAGAACACAGTAGGGTGTGTGAAACATGGCAGCGTTTTCGAAAGCAGTGTGTTCGTTGGCCGGTATAATGCACTATTATGCAGTGAACCTGCAGACTGCCAGGTGTAGGAGACAGAGGAGGGCTGCTCAACGTCGTGCCTCATGCAGGCTTGCCAGCATTTGCCAAGGTGTGCTTGACACAGTGACCGTATTGCAGGACATATTGATGTGTATCCTTGAGAGTGGCACAGTACCCAGGGCTGTGTGGGCTCACAGAAAAAGCACTGTGTGGTGGAACAACATTGTGCGATCCTGGACAGATGAGCAGTGGCTATCAAACTTTCAGATGTGCAGGCAGACCTTCAACTGCCTCTGTGGTGAGTTGGCTCCGTACATCTCCCGGAGGGATACACACCTACGTCCAGCAATACCAGTGGACAAAAGAGTTGCAATAGCACTGTGGCGGCTGTCAACAAATATAGAGTTTAGAACAGTGTCCCATTTGTTTGGTGTTGGTCGGTCCACCGTGGGGGAAATAGTTATAGAAGTGTGCCATGCCATAGTGAAAGTACTGCTGCCAAAGGTTGTACGGGTGCAGAATGTGCATGACATAGTGCTTGGATTTGAGAAGGACTGGAGATTCCCAAGCTGTGGCGGTGCAGTGGATGGCACCCATTCCCAATCATATGCCCCCCAGGAAATGCCACAGAGTACTTCAATAGGAAATCATACTACTCCATCATCATGCAGGCTCTTGTAGACCACAGGTATTGTTTCATGGACATTACTGTGGGATGGCCAGGCAAGGTCCATGATGCAAGAGTGTTCCGAAACAGCAAGCTGTTCACCCATGGGCAGAATGGTACACTGTTCGTGGAACCACCAAGACACATAGCTGGAATTGCTGTGCCTGTTGTTGTTTTGGGGGACCCTGCCTATCCCCTACTGCCCTGGCTCATGAAGCCGTACAATGACTATGGTGACCCCAAGAAGCGCAACTTCAATTACAGACTCAGTAGGGCACACATGGTGGTCAAATGTGCTTTTGGGCACCTCAAAGGGAGGTGGCGGTGCCTATTGAAGAGAAGTGAATTCAGCATCAACAATGCTATCTACGTCATAGGGGCATGCTGTGCGCTGCACAATCTGTGCGAGACAATGGCAGAGGTATTCATGGACAGCTGGGAACTGGACAGTGCAACAGACATATATCCACAACCTATGGACCATGACAGTGTACCCACTGAGGAAATGACTATCATGGGCCAGAGTCGATACACATCACTGATCAGGGATACCCTAGCTGACAACCTTATGGACGCATAGGTTCGATAAGTTCTGTTCCTTAACATATGTGCACATTGCACCAAGTGGTAAGGAATGGTGTCCGCAGGCAGCAGTGCAAAACCAGCACAAACCTGTGACACACTGTGTAACAATCGTGTAGCCATCCACCTTTCCAGACACTCACAGATACCTGTCCAAAATACCACTGATCATGTCACAACATCCCATCCCACCACTGACCCATGTACTCACCGTTCCAACATGCATAAGGAATGATACGCAAGTCAGTTCAGTTCAGTAGTGCTGTGTTTATTGCTGTATGCATGGCAAGTATGTCGTTAGATGTCTGGTGGTACAACAAACCATGTCCATTATTGCAGCATGAGCCAGACAGAAATGTAGCTTTAGGCCCTATTGGTACACATCATTGTCACAACATGTATTCTGTCGAGGTTCCCTGCCATACACAGTGTACTCCATGTATGAAGTACTACACTGCACACTAAACGTATGATGCAGATGTCCAAACATTGGCACAGTAATGAGCAAACATTAGGCACAGCAGACCAACAACATATGTGACAGAGCATTGTATGTAACAGTGCCCCAGTACTATGCCTGTTACGTGCACAGACATAAATAAACAAAATAAACAAAAACATACCACAAAATATCAGTCTGGTGAGTGATATTGTCACTTATTTGCAGTTATATGTATTTCACAGCTAAGGAAAACTGTGTCTCTTTAGGGACTCATACAGTATTGCATATTATGTCATACATTCCTGATATGTGTTTCTTTCCACCACCAGGTATACAGAACATAGTGCTGTACCGTACCGTCCCAAGGTCGTAATGTTGACAACAGTGGATAATGCGCAACAATAAACAAAGCAGAAATGCACAGCTGTGCAACAGACAATGATGCAACAACATAATGTCACCAGTACAGTGTTTCATTTGTTAATAGTAGCATACGATGCCAGCACTTTACATTCAGTGCTGTCCCTGGTTGCAATTGTGCAATTGTACAATAAAGTCATCCTGAGCTTATACACTGCTGTGCATTTTTTAACAAACATTTTTGCAGTTGTTAAGCAACTACCAGTAGTGTGCTTTGAGACCCACTGATTCACAATGAACCACTTCTCATACAGTGTCGCTTACCATCTGTACTGGGTTCCCTGAGTAACATTATGGGGGGGGGATAACAACAGGTATCATTCTAACAAATTAAGCCACCACAGAACAAGTGACATTCAAAATGTAACATGGGGAGAACAGCCCTTGAGCTCACAGTGTTGTCCACTGGAAATCTTCACTGTACAGATCATGTGTGAAGCTTGGAACAGCCAATGTGGGTTCAGGATCCAATGGGGCAGCATTCCTGGCACCATGTGTGTTGAGTATTGGTGGCAGAGGGCAAAGTGGATGGGGCACTTGAGGGGATGCTGCCGTGCTGTGGGTTTGAATCCAAATGTGTCTGACACGAGACAGTAGGTGGCACTCCTGTACCACCACCAGTTATCCTCATTCCTATCCTAGGGTTGCAAAGCATAGGTGTCTGGTACATGTTATGGGAGGACAGAGAGCCTCATGGGACATCATTGGCATGCTGGATGTTGCCATGACTGACTGTGTGATAAGCACTGTGGGACATGATGGGGTACAAGCAGTGGACATAGTGTCTTGAGTACTGCCGACCTGGGTGGAACTTGTTGCAGTACGGGTGATGCCTGCAAACATACTTGCTGCATTACCAGGGTCTACAGGTGGCATACTACCCTGTGGCTGGACCATGACATTTGTGGTTGCCTGTTGGAACTGCATAGTTAAGAGTTTCAACATGTTGCTAAAGAATTGTGCATTTTGTTCTGCCTCTTGCTTCCTTAATCTCTCCTCCATCTCCCTCTCCTCCCTAGCCCTCTCCCGTTCCAATTCAAGCAGCTCTCGATGCTGCTGCTGCTGCAGCATCTGCCGTGTGGGCTCAAGCACTGCTCCAATCAGGTCGGCCAGTCTTGATTCTTTCTTCTTCTTCCTCAGGTTGACAAGTGGTTGACGTTCAAATGAGCACTTGGCAGCTCCTCGCCTGCCACCACCAGATGTATCGCTTGATGTTCCAGGGCGTTCATCATTCACAGCACATGATGCAGTGGATGACACTGATGATGATGCCTCCAGCAGGTCATTATCCAAGGATGTCTGGTCATCGTTCTCATCATCTGCAGAACAACAAACGTTGTTTATGAGCGTGACACATATGGTTACTCTCAGGCTGCAACAGGCAAGTGGCATAGTACTTCTTGGTAACATCTGCTGACTGGCAGCACTGCAACCACCCACCTCCATCAAAGCAGCTTGTTCGTACACAGTGTACAACACAACTGCCAGGCCCCCAGCAAACACCACCAAGCAACCTCCCAACCCCACCAAGAACTTCAACCACACCCAGCCATTTATTTGTTGTGATACCCAGTTCCCATGCAATCCGCAGTATACAACTGTAACTAAAGGAAATACTTCATAGCACTATTCAGTATACAGTATACAACTGCACTGCAGAATGCTGAACATATACCCCCTACCTCCCCAACTACATTAATGCAGTCATTGGCATCTGGTTCCACACTGCACCCCAGATGCCTCTCAGCCGCATCATGCCACCCAGTATGTGCTACCCACCTCTCATCTCCCCAGCACCCCACATAGTAACTGATATTGCACATACCTGACTCTCCACCTGCCTCTACGTCAGCATCAATTGCGCTGGGCTGGCATGACTCCTCCGTCCCCCGCACCATCACCATCATCATCGGACTCCCTGCAGAACTCTCCAGGACAAAGTGGGATTCAGTTGTTGGCCTTGTTCCCAGTATTTTGTCCAATTCATCGTAGAACGGACACACCACACGACCACCACCAGAGTGCCTGTTGCTGTCACGAGTCTTGTGATAGCGCACTTTGAGTTGTTTTATTTTGTCTCTGCATTATTTGGCACTCCTTTCGATGCCATGTTCAAATAGGTATTCTGACACTTTCTGATACACCTTGGTGTTGCGATGTGCACTAGCCAATTCTGACTGTACCCATTCCTGTAGTCAACGAGTAATTTCATGGCCTCATCAGGCCATGTGGCACCACGGTTAGACATGCCTACACCTCCACTACCTACAATGCTGCCTACTGCCTGTGCAGTGTTTGGGACACTGATGACTCACTGGTGGCTATACTGGCCACGCTCAGATGAACCACTGCACAAACACAGCCTTCGATGCTTCCTACTGCTGGTTCTTGGGCTGCTACACTAGCTGGTGGCATTAATTGGAATCCCCATGCCTAACAGATGAGGCTCACTGCACTCGCGATCAGCGCTGTAAACTTCCTGGTTCTTGCCCTGGTTTACCTCCCAGACTGCACCAGTGCACTGCCTCGCTGCATTGTGGTATACTAGGGGACTGGAGGGCACACTGCCACGCGTCCACACTGTAGGCTGTAACGTTACAGACCTGTAGACGTTACCATAACCGTTGTAGAAACCACATACAAACAGGTTTCTATAACGGTTTTGAAAACGCCTTCTGTAACGTTACAGATGTAAACGCAAACCGTTACGGTAATGGTTTGAGCCCTCTGTAACATTACAGATGCATAGTGTGGACAGGGCCTTATTTTTAAATACCCCCTTCCTGCCACCCGAATAATGAATAACGAATACTAAATAATGAATATTTCGGCACCAAATAACAAATATTTGGCAGAATATTCGAAAAAAAGGTATTCACACAGCCCTAACAGGTTTATGTTCAGATTACCCCATTTTTCAAAGAGGTTGACCATGACAGAGTCTGAGAGTTCTCATTCATGGCAGACACATGGGACTGGCTGCTAGTGCATTCAGGGTACCAGGTAGGAACACTGCTGATGAGAATATATTTGTATCCACCACCCAGTGCCAAACTCTCATCATCTCTCTACAAATTCAGAGTATGACTGTACTCCGCCTTGTCTGTTGATGTAGTACATCACCAATATATTGTCTGTATGGGTCAGCAGCCGATTACCCGGAAAGAGGGTGGTGAAGGTATGCAGGCCACACAGAAAAGCCCTCATCTCCAGAGGGTTAGTGTGAAGCTCCTTTTTCAGAGATCCCCATTGGTCCAGATTTCTAAAGGGGCCCAGATGAGCACCTCATCCCAGATCCAATGTGTCCATGGTCATCACCAGGTAGATACATAGATACATAGATACATAGGCAGTGTCGGCAGATAAGGGCCTATGGCCCACCCAGTCTGCCCATTTGAGCTTGTAAATTCAGTTTATGTTTTCCTAGAAGTCTGTTGCCCCTTACCCCTGATCTCCAGAATTCCTTTATGTCTATCCCATGCATTCTTAAATCCCATGATTGTCTCAGCCCCCACCACTTCCTCTGGCAGGGTGTTCCACTTGTCCACCACCCATTCTGTGAAGAAATTCTTCCTCATGTTTCCTCTGAATCATCCTCCTCCAACTTCATCCCATGTCCTCTAGTCCTGGAACATCTTTTCGCTTAAAATAGTGTATTCCTGCACTCTGTTCCTCCCTGTGAGATACTTGTATGTCTCTATCATATCCCTCTCCCTCCTCTCCTCCAGGAGTACATGTTCAGTTCCTTCAACCTGTCTTCATAGGTCTTGTGATGCAATCCATGCACCATCTTTGTTGCCTCCTCTGAACCTTCTCTACCCTGTCTATGTCCTTACGTAGGTATGGTCTCCAGAACTGTACACTGTACTCCAGGTGGGGCCTCACTAGTGTCTTGTATAGTGGAATTATGACCTCCCTTTTCCTGCTGGTGATGCCCTTGTCTATACATCCCAGCATCCTATTTGCTTTACCTGCTGCCTTGTCACACTGTTTCCCTGCCTTGAGGTCATCAGAGATGATAACCCCAAGATCCCTTTCCTGCTTGGTGCATGCTATATCCTCAACCCCCCAACTGATATATTGTGCCAGGGTTTTGTGCCCCATATGCATTATCTTGCACTTCTTTGCATTGAATTTCAACTGCCAAACCCCTGACCATTCTTCAAGTTTCTGCAGGTCCCTTCTCATTCTGTCTACACCTCTGGTGTGTCTACTCTGTTACAGAGCTTTGTGTCATCAGCGAACAGTGAAATTCTGCCTTCTAGGTCCTGTGCAATGTCACTGATAAAGATGTTGAATAGGACCGGTCCCAGCACTGATCCCTGTGATACCCCACTGGTCACTCTTGCCTCTGTGGAGTGACAGCCATTTACCACCACCCTCTGTGTCCTGCCACCCAGCCAGTTACCTACCCACCACACTACTGTCCTGCCCACACCCATATTCCCCAGTTTGTGTAATTGTCTTCTATGTGGCACAGTGTCAAAGGCCTTGCTGAAGTCCAGATAGGCTATGTCCACTGCCCTCCCCTGATCCACCTCTCTAGTCACCCAGTCAAAAAATTCAACGAGGTTGGTCTGACATGACCTCCCCTGGTGAAACCATGCTGCCTTGGGTCCTGTAGTCCATTGACAACCAGATGTTCCACTCAATCTCTCCTTCAGTAGTGCTTCCATAATCTTTCCCACTACCGAGGTGTGAGGCTGACTGGTCTGTAGTTCCCTACTTCTCTTTGTTCCTGCTTTGTATAAGGGGACTACATCTGCAGTCCTCCAGTCTTTGGGTACCTCCTGTTTCCAGTGATCAGCTAAACAGGATAGCCAGAGGTTCAGCCACCACCTCTCTTAGTTCTTTAGGACCCTAGGGTGACCCCATCTGGACCCATTGCTTTATCAACTCTTATTACTTCTAGTTCCTTCAGGACTCTTTCTTGTGTAAAGGGACTTGTGTCCATTTCTGCACCATTCTCACCCCTTGTACTCCCTTCAGATCCATTACCCTCCTCTTCCTCAGTAAAGACTGAGCAGAAATACCTGTTCAATATGTCAGCTTTACTGTTGTCATCCTCCACGTTGCCCCCATCCTCCCCCTTCAGTCTCACTATCCCTCCCTTTGTCTTTTTTTTTTCACTTATGTACCTGTAAAAGGTTTGTCCCCTCTACCCACTGATTTTGCAATGTGTTCTTCTGTCTGAGCTTTGGCTTCCCTTACTGACCTCCCTGCCTCCCTTTGCTTCTCCTGGTACTTCTCCCTATCCCCTTCTGCCTGTGTCTTTTTGTATTGCCTGAATGCAATCTTTTTGGCTTTCACTTTCTTTGCTACCTCTTTGGAAAACCATAATGGTCTCCTCTTCCTTTTCCTAACCTGCTTAATGCATAATTCTTTTGTTCTTGTAATCCCCATTTTAAATACTGCCCACTGTTCCTCAACCCCTGATTCCTGTCCCATTCCCCTTAATGCCTCTTTCAAGTATCTCCCCATTTTCCCAAAGTCTGCCCCCCTAAAATCCAGGATACATGTTTTTGTGTGGTTTGGTTCTGCTCTTTTTGTGATTTCAAACCACAATGACTGGTAGTCACTGTTCCCCAGGTGCTCCCCACTGTTACCCCATCACACTGTCCCTGTTTGAGCGCAAGGTCCAGTATTGCCTTCTGCCGAGTTGGTTCCATGACCAGTTGCTTGAGGAAGGCACCCTGAAGGAGTCAGGATAAATCTGCTCCTAGTTGATGCTGCTGCTGGGATGCTCCAGTCCCGTCTGGAATATTGAAGTCTCCAACCAGTACTACCTCACCCTTGTCTGCCATCCTTTGGATGGCTAGCATCAACTCCTATCTGTTTCTTCCTCCTGGGTTGGTGGTCTATAGACCACACCTGTGCAGATGGCTGTTCCCATTTCCTTTCTAGCTTAACCCACAGTATCTCTCCCCCATTTTGTTCCTCCTGGATCTCTGTGGCCCTTATGTCATTTTTCACATAGAGTGCCACTCCTCCTCCCTTCCTGCCTGCTCTGTCTCTTCTGAATATGTTGTAGCCAGGTATGGCCATCTTCCAGTCATGGTTATCATTACTCCAGGTTTCAGTGATGGCCACAATGTCCAGGTCTGACTGCACCATGACAGCTTCCAGATCTTCCATCTTGTTGCTAAGGCTCTTGGCATTTGCACACATGGCTTTCCATGATTTGACCTCCCTAGACTGTTTCACTGTTCTCTCAGCCCTTCCTTGGTTGTCCTTATCCCTGGTTCTCCTTGCTGTCTGCCCTTCTGCTGAATTTTGCCCCTTTTCTGCCTATCCACCTCTTGGGCACTAATTTCCATCTTTGGCACACTGCTTTGCAGAGATAGCCACTCCTCTGGTTCACTGGTTCCACTGCTAGCTGTGGGGGGTGAGCAAGTAGGTACCCTCCTTGCCGGCCTGCCACCCCCCTTTGCTAGTTTAAATGCTTGTCAATGTAGCATTTAAACTTATCATTGAGTGCTTGGATTCCCCTCCAGGATGGATGCAGGCCGTCAGGCTTGAACAAACCTCCATCCCTCCAGGTGGGTCCCCAGTCACCAATGAATCCAAACCCTTCCTCACAGCACCAGTTCTTCAACCATGAGTTAAAGTTCCTGGTGCATGCACTCCTATGCTCTCCCTTGCCTCTCATAGGTAGTACTTCTGAGAAAGTGACAGAAGTAGCTACTTGCTTGAGACCCCTCCCCAATTTCCTAAACTCTTCCTGAACTTCCTTTGGCTCCCCATTTGCCAGGTCATTAGTACCAGGGGATGGCCAGGGAAATGGGGACCCCCTATCTAGGTTGGAGCAGTCTGATCACCAGAACAGGGAGTAACATAGAGGAGGAATCACTTGCACTAGACATTCCAGCTCATCCAAATGTTGTGTCTACTGTGTACTGAGAAATCACTGAGGGGTCACCATATGGAGGCAAGCCAGTGGGACAGTCAGGATGGCAGCCACCATCAGGCTGATTAATCTTAGAAGACATCTGGCTGACACAAAATCGCTGGTGGAGACCAGCTGTGCCCTGAACTACCAGTGCCGTGGCATGGTCAGATGGCAGAAATGCCCAACCCAGCCTTATGTCCATAGCAGTCCTTACGTATTGGAGCCTCTGGCAGGCGGTAAGGACCAATTTCCGCTCACAGACCAGTATACACAGCTGGTCAAAATAACTATTGACGCCATGTTATACAGGCACCAAAATGTCCAGGTGGTCCTGACACTGATGGCTTATAGTTCCATGATGTGGCTCAATAAAGGGAGATAGCCTTGAGGAAGATCACATATTCACCCCAACATTTCACCAACAAGGCTTATTTATGGGAGAGTTTTACTGTTTTCATCATTTTGCTGTCCCTTTCTTGCTTGCAATTATTTATCACACAAATAAGAAAGGCTGCCTGCTTTTATGGCTCTTTTCACATCCTCTCATTTCATGTTCAAGGAGTGCCCAAAGGCAAGGCCTCGCAGAACATTTGTGATAAAGCTCTATGTCGGTCTCCTTGCAGGTATCTTTATTGTCAAGGAGTATGGTATGCATATGTTTGAAACACAATTTTAGAAGTGAGAAAGCAATAAGTGCCCCTGCTGGGATTTGATCCCTAACCCACTAGGAGACCAACATGGCACTGTCAAAATGTTTAGTTGTGTGGTCGGTGCCCCTATGGGCCATGTTCAGGAGTGGAACCGGATTGCTGTGTCGGTGGATGGACATTACTGACAAAACTTCCCTGCTGTCTCAATGATGGCTCAGAGCCTGAACAGGTTATATTGTGTTCCCTGTTTGGTGGCAGTGCAGGGGTACATCCCTGTCTGATCTGAGGGCACA
The DNA here is from genome assembly GCA_016271365.2 of Neoceratodus forsteri. Classification (NCBI taxonomy): domain Eukaryota; kingdom Metazoa; phylum Chordata; order Ceratodontiformes; family Ceratodontidae; genus Neoceratodus; species Neoceratodus forsteri. Next base: position 222,962,227 of record CM028136.1, on the reverse strand, counting down.
TCCCTGTCTCATTACAGGGTATATTCCTGGTAGCCAGCCTGGCAGGGAAAAATAACAGATTTAAAAAAAAAAAGTTTAGATTTCTTAAAATGAAAAGAGCAAGCCAGCACCGTAGTGCTCTAGTATAGTCTGTCAGTACTATTAACTACTCTGGTGAACCAAGTGTTTGAATGTACCCATGAATGGCTTTCCTCTCGGGAAGGGGGGGGGTACAATCAGTGTCCCCCTGTGGGACTGTTGCCTAGCATTACCTGGGAGGTAGCCAATTGGATATGTGAAAAAAAAATGAAATGGAAGGCTTTTAAAAGAGCAATAAATGAAGGCTGCCCTTTTTGTCTGTGAGAGAAATAATTGTAAGAAAGAAAAGGATTCGACTGAGACAATGCAAAGTCTCGGAGCTATGGAGAGACGGAGAGATGGTCGCCCCGGTCCAATTGGGTGGCTTTGATAGAGCTGGTAATAAAGAATACTTTAAATATTTACAAGTTAGCAAGGCCCTCTTCAAGTTTCATAAGCTCTCTCCATTAATAGATATAGGGGAAAAGGATCCCATTGCGCTCCTTCAAGTTGCTTCTAGACCGCACAAAGTCTCAAACCTATACAAAGCTTTGCAAGATTGGGACAATAAATTACCCTCGGGCGTGTGTTTCTATTGGGTAAGGGAACTAGGTCTTCCTGAGGATGTTAATGTATGGAAAAAACTTTGGATCTCTTTATATAAGTATGTCAAGCAGGATAGACTCAGATTAGTACATTACAATATCATGCATAATTTGTACTTGACACCATCCAAGTTGTGCAAATTTGGACTGTCGCAAGTACCAATGTGTAATAGATGCAAGATGGATGGGGGGTCCCTTTATCATATGTTATGGGTGTGTCCGCACATTAAAGTATTCTGGAAGGCCATCAATAACTCCCTGGACCCTATCCTTGGTTTGAGAGAGCTGTTTACCCCGGAAGTGTGCCTAGTGAATTCTTTCCCGGTAGGTATTCCAGATAGTAGGAAAGCACATATGGCTTTGGTAGCGGCAACTGCCAAATTAACTATAGTGAGACATTGGATGGAAGAGAAAGCGCCCTAGTAGTGGAATGGTATAGAGAGTGTGTGCTGGCTTTGCAATTAGAGAAGCATATAGCACTTATGCAAAATAGAGACAAAACTTTTAACTCTCGGTGGGGAATTTTAGAGGCCATCATGATGATATGGGAATCACAGCGTTAGTTAGGTTACAGTTGTAACTATAGTTGCAGTGGTGATAATAATGCGCAGTCTGCGATGTGGGAGGGTAGGGATGGGGCTTTCTTTTTCTCTCTTTCTTTTTTTTTTTTTTTTGATGTAAAAGAAGCATCTAATATTCTCAAATGTATATGTCTGACTGATATTCTCAAATGTATATGTCTGACTGATATTGCTGTTGGTATTGTATATTGGTGCTGAAATCAATAAAGAGACTAAAATTAAAAAAAAAAAAAAAAAAAAAGGATAGCAAAATGATAACAGTAAAAAAACACAGTCCCCAAAACAAGCCCATTCGGTTAAACGCTGGGGCTATGTGGGTATTTAAATAAAACAAGAACAATTTGGGAATATTGCTTTTGCAGGCTTTGTGGAAGATATTTTCTGCAGTAAAAGGCTGTGACTGACTCCTCCTCTGTTGCTCATGACATACGGATGTGCTGAGCAGTGCCCACTCACTCTCGCGAGTGCTGCTGCTGGTACCGGGTATTTCTTCCCAAACTCCACCAGTGGAACTGGAACTAAACTTTCCCCAGATGGTTGCAGCAGTCCCTGTATGCAACCATCAGCTCAATACATACACAGCTCAGGGATATTTTCATGATATGCACTGCTGTGCTGGAATCATCTGACTCAGTGTGGTAGTGGTCATTTCATTGTCTGCTTTTTGGCTAATTCTAACAAGTGGACTGCATGGAAGTAGACTACTCTTTCACAGTAGCCCGGGCAGCTATCTCTCTTGCCTGCACCTTCTGCTACTGCTAGGTCATACATGAGCTGCCTTCAGTGAGCTTCAAAAATGGGCTCTGATTGGACAGAAAGTCTCAGAAGGTCTTGAACTGTTACACACAGTTCTAGCCGCTGAATATCGAGTAACAAAGCATGAACAACAAATGATTGGCACCTAAATACAAATACTCAGCTGAATATTTGAAATAGTGTGTTTGCACACCCCTAACATCTGGATGAGAGCACTTAGAGGTTAAGGGAATTGCCCAAGGTCACACAGAGTATTTGGCTCTGACTGGGTTTGAATCTGCAATGTCCTGATTGCCAAGTTGGTGCTCCAACCACTTGATCACACTGCCTACAACCACATTATGAGAAATTACAGGGGCTAAGATGGAGTAGGCCTCTGTTTATAGGGTTAAATCTTAACTGAGATGACAAGAATCTACATGAACTGTGCCTTTGTTTATAGGGTTAACTCTGAACCAAGACAACACAACTTTATAGGGACTTAGATGAATAACACCACTGTTAAAAGAGCTAAATGCAATCTCAGATGGGAGTCATTACAGGGAACAACATGGGCTATGCCTCTTTTTACATGGATAAATTCGAACCAAGACAATGTGACTTTACATGGACTAACATGGACATCACCTGTTTAAAGGGCTCACTCCAACCTCATATTGGGAGCCATTATAGGGATTAACATGGTCTCTGCCTCTGTTTATAGGGATAAATCCCAGCTAAGACAACACAACTTTACAGGGATTAACATGGATATCACCTCTGTTTAAAGGACTAAATCCGAACCAAGACAACGTGACTTTACAAGGACTAATATGGACATCACCTGTTTAAAGGGTTACATCCGACCTCAGATGGGAAGCCATTACAGAGACTAACAGGAGCTTTGCCTCTGTTTATGGGGATAATTCCAAACCATGACAACACAACTTTACAGGGACTAAAATGGGCATTGCCCATTGTTTAAAGACAACATGACTTTACAAGGACTAACATGAACATTGCCACCGATTAAAAGGTTAAATCAAACCTCAGATGGTGATCCATTACAAGGACTAACATGGGCTTTGCCTCTGTTTACAGGGATAAATCCCGACCAACACAACACAACTTTACAAGGACTTACATGGACACTGCCTGTTTAAAGAGCTAAGTCCAACTTCAGATGGGGAGACTAACATCAGCTTTGCCTCTGTTTATATGGATAAATCCCATCCTAGACAACAACATGACTTTACAAGGACTAACATGGACATTGCCTGTTTAAAGGATTAAGTCCAACCTCAGATGGAGAGCCATTACAGGGACTAAAACAGCCTTTGTCTCTGTTTATAGGGATACATCCTAACCAAGACAATACAACTTAACAAGGAATAACATGGACATTGCCTCTGTTTCAGGGGCATCACCAAGGGTACAAAGTTGGGGGGGCTAATGCCCCTTAGTCAAAATCCTAACAAAGTTAGGGGGGTCCGGGGGCATGCACCCCCATAAAATGTTGAAATTTTACCTTCAAATGTTGGCTTTTCCTACATTTTAGTGGTGAAAAATATGTTTGAGAAGCCTAGTTATCAGTTATCTATTTAATGGTACATGTAGAAAAATGTGGTTACTGGTCCACCGAGGACAGGTTACAGGAGGACCCCAGAGCAAATAAGAGACCAGAACAGCCAGACACCATTATCCCAACAGATCTGCTGGGAAGGCTGCAGGAGGAACCCAGAGCAAATAAGAGACCTGCAAGCAAGCTGCTATGCTGTTGGTAGGGAGACTATGAGGCTGGTGCCAGTCACAGAATCAATAGAACCCTCTCTACATCCAGACTCCAGTCCTCGCTCCTCTCACCGTCACCCCCCAAGTCCTATTCCTCAACTCAGATTAATGCTATTTAAAATGGTAGTAGTAGGCAGCACTAGGACAGCCCTTCTTTGTTGTTTGCTCAGCTGCTGCTGCTGCTGCTGCTGCCTAAGAACTTTTAATTTCCAGAATCCAGTAAACACAAAATAAATATTATTCTTGCACCCAGCCAGCCAAGCCAAGCCAAGCCACACCTGACAACACACAGTTTAGTACCTGCCAGCCACCTGGCGCCATCCAATGCCACTAAAAAAATTCTACAGCAGTGGATGCCGAGATGAGCAGCTCTCAGCTCTGTGACCCAAAAACGGCTGGCAGGTCGATGTCTGCATGCAAGATGCAAACAGGACATTTCAGTCGATGCAAGGAATCCAATTCCAACTCGTTCTCTCTCTCTCTTCTTAACTTTCTGCAAGGACAAGAAGGACATTTGATTTTCATTAGAGACAGTCCATTTTGTTTCGATCTGATCATCTCTCTGGAATATTATGATATGCATAGTGTCTGATTAAGCACACACACTAGGGCAGTGAATGAGTGAAATTTGAAATTTCACTCATTCACTGCCCTCATGCCCAATGTCGTTAATCAGTCAGACACTATGCATATCATAAAATATTCCAGAGAGACGATCAGATCTAAATGGAGTCATGATGCCCCCCCCCAAGCCAGACAACCAAGCCAAGCGAAGCCACAGCTGACCACACACAGTTTTATTACCTGCCCTGCGGCTGCCAGCCGCCATCCAGTGCGCAGTGCCACTAAAAAAAATTCCACGGCAGCAGATGCCGAGATGAGCAGCTCTGTGACCCGAAAAGGCGAAAACGGCCGGTGGGTCGATGTCTGATGATGAATCCTCACATGCAAGATGCAAACAGGAGCAGGACATTTCGGTCGGTGGGTGCAAGGAATCCGATTCCAACTCATTCTCTCTTGTCTCTAGTCTGCGCCGCCTGCATGTTTCTCAGAATCAGTAACTTTTTTAGTTAGGGCTCAGTCAGCTCGCACTGCTGCTGCCTTGCGACTGTGCGAGTCGCTCACTCCGCTCACTCGAGTCACTTGACTCGCTACTCTGTCTCTTGAGTCAGTCAGACGGGAGGAGTCAGCAGGTATTTTTTCTAGATTTCAGTAGTGAGTCCCAAGTTGCTGAAAGGAAGTCAGAGTCAGACAGACAACAAAACAATCAATAAAAAAAAAAAAAAAGTGTATGGCTGCTATTTATTTATATTTCCTGAAAACGATTGGGGGGGCTTTAACTTAGATTGGGGGGCTGCAGCCTCCCCAAAATCAACGTGGTGATGCCACTGCTCTGTTTAAAGGGTAAATCCAACCTCAGATGGGGAGCCATTACAGGGATAAATATGGGCTTTGGATAAGTCCGAACCAAGAGACATGGCTTTGCAGGGACTAACAAGGACATCACCTCTATTTAAAGGGCTAAATCCGAACCAAGACAATGCAGCATTACAAGAACTAACATGGACATTGGCTCTGTTTAAAGGGCTAAATCCAGCCTCAGTGAGGAGACACGGCACAGGCTAACATGGGCTTTGCCTCTGTTTGGATGATTACACCCAGCCACAGAGAGACATCACAAGGATTAACACTGATATTTTTTTCTGTTGATAGGTTTAACTACCACCTCAGACAGGAGGCATTACAAGGACTAACATGGACAAACCCTATCTTTAGTGGGTTTACTCCAACTTTGAATACATTATATTGCCTAATCTGTTCATAAACAACAGCAACTATGGCCCCAAATGTGTAGAATTGTGACATAATCATGCTTTATAGCTGATGGACAGGGCTCTAATACTGCCATGGCATCTTCTGCTCCAATTTAAAGTTCAAGACCATCAATTATGCTGCAATTACCAAGGCAGTTGGTCTGATATTGCCGAATAAATCTCTCTGATGACTTCTTCATTACACTAAGATTGTGGAATACTCTGTATGCCCTCCTGCCCGCTCTGAACACAAAACACATCCCCCATCCTGGCTGGAGCCGCAGCAACCAAGCTGGATTAAAGCTCTCAACAACACAACTAAAAAAAAATCTTTCAAGACTGAGCTTCATAAGTACATGGCTAGTGAGATTAATGTTTACTACCAATGAGCAGAGAGAGGGTAGTCTCAATGTGTTTCTATGCCACCTTCAGCCCTATAGACCATATTAAGAACCATAGCATTACAGGTTTCAACAGCATTGCTGACTAAAGATTCAGCATTCTTTACACCAAAATTCTATCAGTATGCATTCAGAGATGAAGCTCAAATATGACAGAACAAAACTTACAGGCTACAGTCTCCAAATGCCAGCTTTAGCTATGCCAGTAAGAGCCTTTTGGGGTTTTGTTGCATTTTACACCAACTCCCTCCCACAGGCACCTCACTTTTTTAATATATGAGTGCTAATGCTTCTTAGGCCAGATGCCCCCCTCCCCCCCCCAATCTGACCTACTGGAGCTCTCCCAATCCTATCACCCCATTTCACTTTCAATTATGACATGGTAATCTGGAAGGGAGTGTGGTCCAAAGCACCAGTGCAGTAGTCCTGCCATCTGCCTGCAATTTTCAATCCGCCATTTGTATTTCCAGTAGAAAAATCCTCATCCCTTTTGCACCCCAAATCCTGCTTGTCAGCACACTAGACTATTGTGTGTGTCACCCAGAAGATCGCTCTGAGTCCAAATTGTTCCCTACTCTCATTGGGATGCCACACAGTCTTTCAGGAATTTTCTGATATTCATTTTTTTTATTTCCTACTTTCAAATTGGTCATTTTCTCAGCTTCTGAACACATCCCCACCCCATCACATCTTACCCTTGGAGTGAATAACTCTCACAGCTTACCCCCTGTGGTGGTGCCTTTATGGTGATATCCCATCAGGTACCAAATGCAGCCCTCCTTGAGGGACATTGTGGAGTCTGAGCATACCGGGTGAATCCTGCTTTGATTTGCTGGACCAAGCTGTCCTTTTTCTGCTGGCAAATTCTATGTTTCTGTGTTCCGGCCTGTAAAGGATTTCATGGTTTTCTCCTGTCCCTCAGAGTTGGGAACCATTTAGAGAGCCCAAGCATAAGCACACACAAGCATGACAAAGTGAGCCTACACCACCATCATCTCCACTCTCCTGAAAGGCATGCAACAGCAAGATTACATCCCTAAGGCCACCAGGGGCCAATGCAAGCCCAAAGCATTATTCACTCCCATCCAAGAGGTGAGCATCCTCTGAGACAGTCCTGTTCCTCCTCCTGTTGGCACGCAGCAATGTCCTAGTTTACAGCATGATCCAGGTCACTAGCATAGAAAACTGTCTCCTCTTACACTGTGGCCTATTAAGCCATTCATTAAGTTGTTTTATAGGAATTCCTGTAGAAAAAGGCAATGGCATGAGGATATGAAGCTGTTCTGGGGGGGGGGGGGGATCTCACTGTTTGTTTTTTGTCACCTAAATTTTATTCAAGATTTTCAATCATACTGTACAATAAAGAACAGTACAACTTATTTTCAGTACTTGCATTTACAACTCCATCAGTTGCATTAGGTCAGTCTTTCGGTATTGCATCTTAAACAAATACAGAACAATCTCACAGTACCTAAAAGAGGCACAGCACTACACATAACCATGTTTTTATGCATATTGTATTGTCCTGTTCTAGTCTCCTCTAGAAATTTTTCCAACCACCCAATCACCCTGGCAAACTCAGATCAAAGTCTAGCCCAGGTTGCCTTATCCCATCTCTCAGACACATCCCTGTCTAAGCAGGGCTGGCTTTCAGTTCCTTGAGTTAGCCTCTTCAGAGGGACTCTGATGTATTAGGAATGGAGGGTGCCCCAACTCTGTGGTTAGTGGGTGGAGCAGCTTCACTGATCTACTGAGTGGTGCCATTCTTTTTCCAATTTTTACTTATCTGATCCCTACAGAAAGCAGAGGCATGCAGATAACTCGGAACACACCCTGCATACATTCCCCTCCCCTTCCACGGGTGCTATTCCAGCTGCACTACCACCTGTAGTCATCCAGGTTGCAGTACTGCAGTGGGCTGCACTGCCCTCCCATTCAGAGATGGGTATACTCTTGTAACCCCCCTGTTACCCGGGGTTACAGGAATCCCAGTTAGACCTAGTGGTAGGAAGGGAAGGCAGCTTGCGAAACTCCAGTTAAATGGATTTCACACTGTCTCACTCTGTTCTCAGTCTCAGCTGAAACTGAGGGATGACATCATTTTAGAACTGTCGCAGCTGCTTAAGCCACACTGGAATGTTGCAGCTAGGGAAGTTAGGATAGAATGTTGGGGAATTTGAAGTCAGTCTGTTGCAGTCTGTAGTAGAGGAAGGAGGTGCTCTGCTGTAAGCAGGCCCTCAGAGTCCAAAGCTCTGTCAAAGAGCTATTTTTTTGTATAGGTGTGTGTTCTCACCTGAAGAGAAACACAAGAAGAGCCAAGTGAAGTGGTAGAGACCACTTTCAGTGATCTAGGGCCCCATCCCTGTGGGGATGGGGAAAGGAATCAGCCTGCTTCCAGGGCAACCCCTGGTCCAGCAAGGAAAAAGAAGCTGCCTGAGTTAAGTTCGATGTGAGGCACCAGAAGTTCTGGATGAGATTTCTTTGAAGAGAAAATGCCTGTGGGGCACCTGCAACAAAGGGGTGAGTTCACTCTGCTAAAGGGCCAATGTGTTTTCACCTGAAACAAGATGAAACTAAAGTGACTGTTACTGTTGGGTCAGGAAAAGACAGCCAAGTACAGTTTGGAAGATGTGGGGATTGGACTGCGTAACTCTGTGGGGGTCTAGAGTAATGGACAAAGCCACTTATTAAGTATGTTCAAGTTCAGCACAAATGGGATGTAAAGACAGTAGATTTTAAATGTATTCACATTCAGAGAATCTACACAGCAAAGTGTTTTCAAGGATGAGGTGTTACATCCAGAGAAATGGCTGGGTATGAATTATGGGAGCGAGAGGTGGGAGACCCCCCCCATCAGTAGTAACCAAATTCACCTCTACGGGTTTGCTTCGGGACAGCTCTTGCTTTCTCTCAGGTACTTGGTCAGTGCCTGAGGAAAGTACCCAGACATGGGATTGATGAGGAAGATTCCCTGATGGAGCCAGAAATGCTCATAGGTGGTTTAGGGAGCCACCAGTAAATGTTTCCATGCTATATGGAAAGTGTCCAAAGGGCTGGCATGATAGCCGAGCCATGGAAGGAAGGTAACCTGAGTGGCTGGCAAGGGAGCCGAGCCAGGGAAACTGAAAAAGAGTTGAGTTAGGGCAGAGTGCCCAGAGTGTTTCAAGACCTGAGGGTTTCAGTGTAAAGAGGATGCGTCCTGTTCTCCATAATTCTGCATTACCAGGAGTGTAGCCCTGTGGGGGTCCATCTATGCTTTGTTATTCTGTTGGATGTGAATAAAAGCCACACTTTAGAATCCCAACTTCTGGTATTGGACATTTCAGTTTTTGCTTCCTGTGTCCGGAGTTACTTGGGTGCCCCTGTTGCAGAGTAGTCAAACCTAGCCAATGTGCCGAGTGACATATTTTTCCCCAAACCCAGCCCACCAGGTAGTGCTGTCAAGATGGAAATGGCATACCTGGGTGGGGGTTACATTCTGAAATGCCCAGTCCACTTCCTCCTACCAGTCCTCTGCACAAAACTGGGTTGCTGATGTTGGGATGTTCCTTTTTATCTGTTAAATCTGGTTGACTTATACTTAATTACAAAGGCCATGTATTTTACAGTTCTAGGAAATCTGACACAAAAACTAATATATAATCTTACATTTTTTAGATACAGGACCACTTCTCATGACTTGACTATTTGAGCAACATGTTATGATTTTATGGTGGACAATGTGAAGCAATAAAATGATGAGTTGTGTCCCATGTGCTGCATCTTGGAACTTGGTTTATTCAGACACCACTCTCACTGAGGAATTCAGATTTTATCCCCATTGAGGAATTGGGCCGGTCTGGTCTCTCATCTAGCATTCAAAAGTAATATAAACAGCTGGTTCCCAATCCCACTGACAGTCCCAGCTCCAGTTCAAGCATGGCATGATATATATATATATATATATATATATATATATATATATACACAAACACACACACATATAAATATATTCATTGCAAAACACTGCATTCATGCACCTGTTAGGGCTCAACATAAAACAGCAGAAGCAGAAGGGAAATGTGGTGCTTGGGTTTCCAACCCTCATTCCCTACCCACCCCCAAAGCAGCAAAAGGACAACACTGCATATGCAACCACAGGAAGTCATCAACATGTAAGAAAAACAACATACAACTGTTCCCAGATGATAAAAATGCAGTAGCACTCATGTGCTACCTTTGTGGATTTATATCTGTGGCATGTACACGTAAACAGAATTACATAGATATAACAGAATTATATCTGCAAATACTGACTGTCAATTGGCTAGCTAGCCATATCCCTCCCTCCTAGACTGAATTTGTGGGAACATACCCCAAATGCATGGTATGGTTTTCCCAAATTCTGTTACTGTTCTAACTGGTGAGATAGCCCATCTGTGTTGGCACTGGCCGATCCGGCCCTGTGGGTAATGATCATTTCATAGGCCTGTAGGGCAATGCTCCACCTTTAGAGATGACCATTTGTTTTACCCATCTGATTTAGCCACACCAGGGTGGTTATGATCGGTCTGTACCTCGAAACATCTCCCATAGAGGTATGGCTCTAACTTCTTCAGGGCCCATACCAGCACAAGGCATTCCTTTTCAACAGTGGAATATGCCTGCTCTCTGGAAAGTAACATTTTGCTAAGGTACACTATTGGATGATCTTTTCACTGATTAGAAGTCTGACTGAGGACTGCTCCAATCCCCACATCTGAGGCATCTGTCTGAACTACAGATGGCTTACTGTAATCTGAACTGGCCAACACAGGGGCACTGCACAGTGCCTCCTTTAGCTGTGTGAAGACTTGCTCACAGGCTGGCTCCCACTTTACCATTTTGGACATTCTTTTCTTTAGCAGGCCAGATAGGGAAGCTGCCAGGGTACTGTAATTTGGTACAAACTTTCAATAGTACCTGGCAGTCCCTAGGAAGCTCCTAGACTGCTTCTGAGTTTCAGGCATAGGCCATGCCTCTACCACTTCAGTCTTGGCTTGATTTGGTTGAAGCTGCCCCGGCCCACTTCATGGCCTAGGTATGCCAACTCCGCCATGGCCACCTGACACTTTTCAGCCTTGACAGTGAGTCCTGCCCTCTGTATCCTGCCCAACACTTCCTTCAAGTGGCACAGGTGTTCCTTCCAACTGGCACTGAAGATGGCAGTATCATCCAGATACACCACTGCATACTCTTCAGTACCATGTAACACCTGATTGATCAACCTTTGGAAGGTGGCAGTGGTGTTCTTCATTCCAAAAGGCATTACCCTGAATTTGAATAACCCTATTGGAGTGATGAAGGCTGGCCTCTCCTTAGCTCTGTCAGTTAACTCCACCTGCCACTACCCTTTTGTTAAGTCAATTGTGGTAAGGTATGTTGCCCCTCCCAACTTGTCTGGAGTTTGTCCATCCATGGCACTGGGTGGGCATTAGACTTTGTGATGGCGTTAAGTGCATGATAGTCCACACAAAAGAGAGTAGAGCCATCTGTCTTGGGAATGAGGACTATGGGTGAGGTCGAGGGACTGTGGGATTTCTGGATTACCCCATAATCCAGCATTTCCTCCACCTCCCTCCTAATGTCCTTTAGGAAGGCCTCAGGCACCCAGTAGACTGTCTGCCATATGGGCGCTTGCGTCCCTGTGTTTACATCGTATGTCGCTAAAGGGGGTACATCCTGGCTTGGCCGTAAACAAAGGGGCAAATCCTCTAAAACCTCTCTCCCTCACTTCCTGGGACTGTTTCAGGGTCAACTGGGGTGACAGCTTGATTGTCTCCATAGAGGACTCCCACTTGCTTTTCTCTAGCAAGTCCAGGAGGTGGTCTTCTTCATCCGTCCCCTCCCCAGGACTATACACTGCAAATACCATGTCAGCACTATTTGCATATGGCTTCATCATGTTGACATGGTACATCCTATGGTTATGTCTCCTGTCAGGCAGTTCCACAATATAATTTATGTCATTTACCTGTCAGAGTACCTTGTATAGTCCCGCCCACTTGGCCTGCAGCTTGTTCTTCTGGACCAGAATTTGGACCATGACTTCCTGACCTACACTGTACAAGTGAGCTCTGGCTCTGCAGTCATACCAGACCTTTTGCTTCTGCTGGGTGGCTGACAGGTTGCTTTGAGTTGCTCCCATAAACTCCTTCAGTTTCTCCCTAAATTTAAGGATGTACTCCATTATGGGAGTTCCCTGGGTGGCGTGATTGCCTTCCCAGTCCTCTAGGATCAAGTCTATGGGCCCATGCACTCTACATCCATATAAGAGTTAGAAGGGGGAGAACTCTGTTGACTCTTGGGGCACCTAACTGTATGTGAACAGCAGATGGGGAAGGTATTTCTCCCAGTCCCTCCCATGCTGTTCAACAAATGCTTGGAGCATCAATTTGAGGGTACCATTAAACTTTTCCACAAGCCCATTGGCTTGTGGGTGATAAGGTGTCATGCGTCTCTGCACCACCCCACACTTCTCCCACAGATGCTTCATCAGGTCTGACATGAAGGTACCCCCTTGATCAGTGATAACCTATAGTGGAAACCCGACATGGGAGAAAATCTCTAGCAAGGCGTCTGCCACTTTGTCTGTCCTAAATGAGGAGAGGGCAACTGCCTCTAGGTATCGGGTGGCATAATCGACCACCGTCAGGATAAACATTTTCCCGGAGGAGCTGGAGGTACTCAAATGTCCCACAATATCCATTCCTACCCTCTCAAATAGCTCCTCCACAATGGGCAAGGGAATTAGGGTGGCTTTGGTTTTACTACCTGCCTTCCCTTTTTGTTGGCATCAGTGACAAGACCTGCAATATTCCTTCACCTGCTGGCTGAAGTTGGGCCATAAAAATTCTGGGATAATTGCTTCATGGTGCACACAGTTCTCAGATGTCTGGACATGGGGATATCATGAGTGAACTTGAGCAACCATTCACGGTACCCCTTGGGAATGACAAGCTGCCTGCCTATCACACCCCCCGTCCTCATATCCTGTGTATATAACAGGCCATTGCCCCAAAATACCCTATGTCTCATGTCACCTCCCTGTGTCCCATTAAATTCTCCACAAGCCCTCAGCCTCTCCAAACTATGATCAGTTCTCTGTGCAGCTACAAAATCTTCACATTTTCCAAAGGCAAGGGACATGTCCCCTTCAGTTCCTAAACTGGGGTCCATAGCTCTAGCATCAGGGCATTCAGGGTCATTGCCATCCCTAACCTTCTGACCATCTGTTACCACTCCCTCCTCAGAGTAACCTTCTGCAGCCATTTTGTGAACTGCTACTTGGGGAAGTCCTACCTCCCTTTCACCACCCTACATTTCAGGAGACACAGACCGGGGAACCAACCTCTGATTTTTTCCACAGGTGCTTCTATGGGGTTCAGGGAACTACAATCAGCCTTTGCCATCTGACTGCAGGTAACCACACACACCACACCCTTCTGGAGATTGTTCCATATAATCACAACCAGGGTGAAGTTGTTTGCCACCATCACTTTTTTTGCACCCTCTCTTCTGTCTCACCCCAGTCCAGGAGAACACTACCTAATGACAGAGCTTTCTCCTCCCTGGTGAATCCCCTTACTGTTACAAACTGATTAGGTGTAAGCTGTTCAGGCCCAAACAAATCCCCTTTTACTAAGGTAAGAAATGCTCCCCTATCCCTTAATCCATGGTTCTGCACCCCATCCACAGTAACTGGATGTATGTGCTCCCTCATGTTTACAGGCATGCTTTGAGGGATACACAGTGCACCCAACTCTGTTCAAGCACCACTTTGTCCACTCTGTGCCTCTTTAGGACACTGTCTAGCAAGATGCCCTGGCTGTTTGCAAAACAACAGTCATCATTTCTTTTTTCCGAGAAATCCCTATTTTGTAACCTGGGGCTTCCCCCTTTCTGGGGAGGCAGTGAGGATTTTAGTTGACCTGAAGGGGCACTTTTCTCTTTCTGCATGGCCACACCTGCCCCACTCCCTTTCAGAGCAGACCTGCTCCTGGCATAGCTATCCGAGAGCTCAGTAGCCTGCTGTGCTGTTTTTGGATCTTGGTCCTCTAACCAGGTTTTTAGCTCTGCTGGGCAAGCCCAAAACAACTGATCTAACAGCATAACCTCCTCAATTTTTTTCCACAGAATTTGCTTCTACTCCCTCCCACCAATGTTTCAAAAACTGACGTTGCTTGGTGGTGAGTTCTTTATAGCTCATGTTAGGGCTTCTCCGGAGCTTATAGAACTTAACCCTGTATGCTTCAGGAGTTAGTTCTTACTTTTTAAGTAAAGCAGTTTTAAGTTTCTCATAATCTTGCCTATCATGATTGTCCATTTTGCCTAGCACCTCATACCCATTACCAGTAAGCAATGGGGATAGCTGGAAGCTCCAGGACTCCCTAGGTATTCTGGCCTTGATACAGACTGTTTCAAACAAATTTAAAAAAGCATCCACATCCTTCCCCTCTTTAAATTCAGCTATTCATTTGGAACTTAATTTATATTCCAGTCCTGGAGTTTCAGGTCTGTCCTTGCCACTTACCTCCTCTGGCACAGGTCATTGGAGTCTTAGCTTCTCCAGTTCAAGCTCTCTCTGGCACTGCCTTTCTTTCTACTGCATCTCCAGTTCAAACCTCTTCTGCTTGAACTCCCTCTGCTGCTGGGCTTCAAACGTTTTCAGCTCAAATGCCATCTCCAGTTCCCTTTTTTGCCACTTTTCTGCAAGCTCCAATTTCCTCAACTCTAGCTGTAGCCTGATCCCTTCCAGCTCCAGCTCTATGGTGACTTTCTCCTGCTGCTGTGGCTTTGGGCCCCCTCTGGTCTCACTGCCCTCCTCCCTGGGATTGAACTCTGTGATGGACCCATGCACCCCCATGTCCAAGGTCTGGTCCCTTTCATTCACCTGCTGTGACTCAAGGGTCAAGGCAACTGCTTGCTCATTGGCTGCCATGAGAGCCTCCATGAGGTGCTTTTTGGTTTGCCCTTCATACTAGACCCCTGTTTCCTGACACAACTGTTTTAGGTAGTCTGCAGTGTATTCACTGTAAATGGAAGCCATCTTCTTCCCTAACTACTGCTACTCTAGCTTACACCCGAGAAAAAAAAGAAAACAGGTAGGGAACTTTATACTGTGACCAAATTATTTTTTTTTCCAAATCTCTGCCCTGATTGTGTGTGGATTATTTTCAGTTTATCAATCTGATACACTGGCCTCAAATCCAACTGTTATGCCTGTGCCACCAATATCTCTTGAATCTCACTGCTACCAGATCTCTCAGATCCCACCGCTGTGTACCAAATCTGTCATGAGCCCACTCCTGAGGGTCAGATCCACTGAGCTTATAGTGCCCACCACTAATTGCATTCCTTGAATGGGGTAGAAACAGAGATTCCCTCCTTGAGTCCTTTTAGAATGCTCACAGAGGCCATGACTGAACATCCTTCACAAGGTCCCAGGGCGTTCCTCCAAACTCTCTGAATCAGGGTACAATACAGTCTTGAGTCTTGTAGCCAAATATGAACCCTGCCTGGTTGTTACACAAAGGGGAAGATCCAGGTGTCACACACTCTTCGAGGTAGCAGTGTGATACTGATTTTGTCCTTGTCCACAGGCATGCAACAACCTGGTTCAAAATCCCTACAGACTCTTCCTTGAGACTTTGGTATTCCCCCTGTCTTTATCAGATATACCTTACAGACCCTTGTTCAATTGGTTGCTTACAGAGACACCCCTTAGCAATAACAGTTTGTCACAAATTATTAATAACTGTCCCACAATTCACACACAAATAAAAATCTCACTCAGGCAGGGTTTCTTCAGAAACAACAGAGGTTTTTACTAAAATATTTAAATAATTAAAATGTACTTAAACTTGGTCACAGAATAACAAAATAAAAGTGGACAGGTATAAGAAAAATGCACTAAAAATGTTTATCTAAATTCTACCTTAAGTTCACAGTGAATTGAGTTCAGAAGAATAAATGCTTTTTCAAAGGTTTTAGTCCTTTTGGTAGTGGTCTTGCTTCTTGTGTGTCTTGTCAGGAGAGTGTCCAGAATGATGCTCAGCTAAATGAGAGAGTTTTCTCTGTGTCAGCTCCTTAAATAGCTAGAGGAAGCCTGGAGAAAAAGAACTGTCTAATCCCAAAGGGGCCTTCTCTTTTAGGCCAGTAGATGTCACTCTTGTGCTTTCCCCACAACACAATTTTCTAGCTACCCTGTGATGTCATACTTCCCTGACAATTGTGACACCTGTAAGAGAATTAACACAAGTCTGCCAGAAAGAATGTTCCTGTCCTCTCACCTCATAAGATGCAACATACCATAACAGTTTCCTGGAATCAGAGCATCCTGCCTCTGAAGTGCATGGTTTATGACAGATAAATGGATTTTGGCATATCTCTGTTAAGGGACCTGGAAATGCAACCTTAGCTTCCTGGTGAGCAGCTGCCCCCCCCCAGGTCAGAGGAAAGTCAAATATTTTAAAAGAAATCCAGTCTCTTTCTCTCTCTCTCTCTCTCCCCATGTGCTCCTAGCCTTAAGTGGCATTCTTGTGGCATGTACTCATATATAGAATCACATAAAATAAAGAAAAAAATATTTTATATATCAGATTTATATCTACAAATAATGACTGGCAGTTGGCTAGCTCGCCACACATGGGATACAGTTTTATGGTGAGGGACTGAAAAGGTGAAAAAAAGAAATAAAGAAAGGAAGAAAGAAATTTAGCGAGAGTAAGAAAAAAGACTGTCGTAGGTGGCCAACCTACTTCAGCATCAAAAGGGAGAACAGGATAGGTTTTAGGATATTGTTGCAACAGATTTTAGCAAACAAAAAAAAGAATATAAGAAAGTTGTCCCTCTGTCCAATCATATTGTTAGATATAAAGCAGGTCTACTATAAGGACCCCATGGGACCTGCTTGTTTGCAGCCACTCATACTTGGGCACACAGTACAACACTACACACACACACACAGTCTGACTGGTTCATGAGATGGGGTCATAAAAGGGTTATTTTGAAAATTTGGGGTCACAATATTAAAAAAACAACAAAAAGGCCTGTCATCTGTATCTGTAACTACGTGGAACTGTGGGGCCGGGACTTATGCAGCCACAGATACAAATTCATGAAAGTAGCACATCAGTGCTACTGCATTTGTGTCATCTGAAAACAGCTAAATGTTTGTTTTACCTGATGATCGCTGTCTGTGGTTGCTTGTGTGGTGTTGTCCTTTTGCTGTTTTGGGGAGTGGGGAGTTAGGGATGGAAACTCTAGCACCACATTTCCCTACTTTTATTGCTTTGAGTTGAACCCTAACTGGTGCATCTATGCAGTTTTTTGCAATGAATTTAGTTTTTTTTGGAGAAGGTGGCATCGTATCCTCAGAGCCATCTGGCTGTTCCATGTGGCTGCAGATGCATATGCACAGGACCCTCTGGGACTTGCACAAGTCAGGAATCTGTCTAGCTGTGGAAATGTGGGACCCTTAGGCCCTGCACTTCCATGCAGCTACAGATGCACATGGCCCTTTGGGCTCTGTGCCAGAAGTGAAGTCCATCAGGCTGTGGAGCTGTAGGGCCTTCTGGGCCCTGCAGTTCCATGCGGCTACAAATGCAGATGTGCAGGGCCCTTTGGTCCCTGAGCCAAGAGAGGAGTCTGTCTGGATGTGGAAGTCATCAAGTGCCAAGTGAGGAGTCCATCTAACTGAGGAAGTGCAGACACAGATGTGCAGGACCCTTCCTTCATAACTTTGTAGTTTTTTAATATTTTGAACCTATATTTTCAACATAGTCTTTTTATGACCCATCTCATGAACCAGTCAGGTAACATTTTTCAACTTCTGCCTGAAAGGTGAATTCACAGAGCAACTGCAAAATCACCTTCCAGGCTGGTTTTGAAAAATGTCACCTTCCTGGTTCATAAGGTTGGTCAAAACAAAAGGCCATATTGAATATATGAGGTAAAAATCTTTTAAAACAACCTTGTTATAAACAGAAGTAATTTTTTTTAGAAAAACAAAGTTCTTCTCTCATAAGCAGATTTTCTTCTTTCATGTGGTCTCATGAAAGAAGATCATGAAGAAATCTCAGAAAAGAAGAATCTCAACTCATGAAGAAAGAAACTTCTTTCGTGAGCTTCTTTTGATATAAAAGAGCATAACAGAAGACATCTCTTGAAAGAAGATCATGAAAGAAGAGTCTTACTGCACAAAAGAAGGCATTCTTCTTTCGTGAGCTTCATTTGCTATAAAAGGAGATCACAAAACAAGAAATCTCATGAAAGAAGATCACGAAACAAGACATTTCTTCTTTTGTAAGATTCAATTCTTCTTTCGTTAGCAGAGATTCTCCTTCTTCTGTGAGACTCCTCCTAGGATTTGAGGGACATCCCAAAACCATATTTTTCAGGGTCTTTTTTACCTCCAGCATCAAACTAAATGGGCCCCATTTAGCTAGAGTCATGTGTTTTTCTCCAGGACATAATTTTTATGAGTTTTCATTTTTTTTTTTATGAAAAACAAGATGGCAACCATATGAAGAATATTTTTTTCTCATGAAAGAATAATTTCAGCTCAGAAAAGGAGAATCTTCTTTCATGAGCCAAAAAATTCTTCTTTCACATTGGACATATAATTGAAGGAACCAAGTGAGCATGCTCAGAATCGAATTTTCAAACCCTTATAACTTTGGAACTGATTAATATTTTTTTCACCAAACCGAAAAAAAGCCTCTTTCCAGGCCAAGGCTCTTCTGCCCTGAACATTTCAGAACAAAATTCCAAACTGTCTGGGCTGTAGATGAGAGCAAAAAATTACCAGAAACCCAGATTTTTCCACTTTCTGAACTATCCTGACCTCAGAATATTGACACCTGATTGTCATGAAACTTGCCAAATCAAGAGACCTTGTCCCTAGACTGTGCATGCACAATTTCATGCAATGCTGTTGAATGGGCAAAGTTATTAAAGTGCAAAATTAGAGGTTTAACATTAAACACCCTACTCAACCCTAACTATAGGGAGTTACCCTATTATTATTATTTTATCCCTGCCTACTCTACCAGAATTCATTTGAAGTAAAGACCCTGCACCTCTCTTCGCACCACACATAAGGAAGAACTCTGTCTTTTAGGAGTAAAATGTTGCATTTTATTTGCTACAAAATACTAAAAAGGAGTTCAAATATCACAGAATAAAAATACCCAACAGTAACAAGGAAACTTCCCTGATGCCGTTTTGCACCCCTTGATAAAGCACCCGCATGGGTGCAAAATGGTGTTGAGGAAGTTTCGCTTGTTACTGTTGGGAATTTTTATCCTGTGATATTTGCACTTTTTTCTTTATTTTGTAACAAATAAAGTATAACATTTTACTCCTAAAAACAGAGTTCTGCCTTATCTATGGTGCAAAGACAGGTGCAGGGTCTTTACTTGTTTTGCACTTGCTGCCTGTGCCCTATATGCACTGTCGTATCAGGGCAAACAATTTTTTTCCTTTTGCAGAATTCATTTGCCCTACTCTACGCTCTGTCAGCCTTCATTATTTGCCTACTGAATGCACTGTGCTAGATTACACTTGTACTACTGCATGCTTGGCAGACTTCACTCGCCCTACTCCAGGTTGTGCCAGATGTACCTTTGCACTTGCAATGCAAGGCCTGTTTTGTTTCCCCAGTTTTACAACTGGGAAGGACTAAAGCAATGGGAGGTTGAGTGACTTGCTCAAGGTCACACAGTGTGGCAGGAACAATGGTGGGATTAAAACTGGAGATTCCAGAGAGACTGCACAGGATGTAGAGCCTCCTCGATCCTGACCACTAAAGGCTAACAAGTAATAAGAAGGCACCTGGTCTTAAAAAAAATATATTGATTGATCCTACAGAGAATCAGCAGCAAAGTTCCCAACAATGTGACACTCAAGAGAACAGCACATATACAAATTGGGTGGGGGGCCTGGGGAGCTTTAGAAATTTAGCATTTGATGTCGGCCTTCCTCTGGAAGTAGGGAACTCCCCATAGGGCCTATTTCAAGCTTACCTTGCCCAGGGAGAGAGGGGGTCTCAAACTCCCTAATTTCTTCCTACATTACTATGTGTTGCACAGGTCTAAATGTTTTCTTTGGGATGCCCCCCTGCCCTCTCCCAGCGCCTCAGAATACCGCCCACTTTGGTTGTTATTAGAACAGCATAAATGTGAACATGAAGGGCTTCAGTTTGCAGTTTATTATACCTTAAACCCTCCCACTTGCCTTCCAAGCTATGTAACACCCCCCATTGGTGGTCCTTGTGGGCCCTCAGGCAGCTCTGTTCATATATGGGATGGGAGTGTGGCAGAGGCTTGTCCCAGCCAATTTTGGGCAACCCAAACATTCTGATCGCTCATCGACCAATCCCTCCCTCCTTTTGTCCTTGACTCAGGCACACCTCCCTCTCATCTTTTATTGATGGCAACAGGATTGTCCCACTTCCATCTCTTCAGCATATGTTTGATATCCCAGTCCTTCACCCATTCAAATATATGCAACTTACTGGAGCCGTCACTTCTTTTCTGGGCCCTCGTCCCTAGTCTTCTCTATCTGGGGAGGCCCTGTCAGACCTCATCCATATGGCAGTCCAGCCACATGCTGTCAGACTTTTACTGGTTCTTTCAAGCAAAGGACCCAGTGAGTCTGAATGGGCTTTGTTATTATTGGTAGTATGCCCTCCAGTTACAGGTGGACCACAAAGCCTGGCAGGGTGTCTGGCAACATTTATATAAGTTTCTCAAGCAGGACCAGTATAGATTGCTACAATGCCGGATCTTACATTACCTTTACTTTACACCTGTCAGGCTCTACAGGATGGGCAAATGGGCCTCTCTTACCTGCTCCCATTGTAGAATGGTGGAGGGACATTTGAAGCATATTCTTTGGGATTGTCCAAAGGTGACTCCCTTCTGGAATGCCATCAGGTCTGCACTAGACCCTCTCCTAGGCCTAGATTCCTTTTTCACACCTGAAGTTTGTCTGGTAGGCATCTTTCCAGAGGAACTCTTTGAGCCCCATCGAGCATATATGTCCCTCACAGCAAAATTAATTGTTTACTGACACTGGTTGGATGACACTATTCCATATTATGGGGAGTGACTCACTGAGGTTCTATTGGTGCTCGAGTTGGAAAAGCAGATTGTCTGCCAATTTGACAGGCTTCCCACCTTTATAGTGTGTTGGGATCCGCTTCTTACTCTGCTGTCTACTCCTGCTCCCTCGTGGGAGGCTTGATGTGCTACTACCTAAGAGGATCATTAATTTCTCTCTTGCCTGGGTACCCCGTTAGTAGATGATGATCACTATGGTGCTGTTTCTTGGCCATACCACACACTTTCTTGGTTGGTGTGCTCTGAGGGGCATGGGTGAGTAGGGAGTTGCCCAACTGCATTCTCTGGCAAAATTAATTTTCTGCTGCTGGCTGTGCCAGACTTTACATGCCCAACAGCTGCTTTTTCTGCTGTTCTGATGTTAAAATTGCCTCTACCAAGTTATGATCATAGAGCAAGGGAAAAGCTATCAGCATTTTGTGAAGAAACAATTGTGAAGTATTCCTGTCGGGCAGACTACTGTAATAAATTCATTGAAAGTGCCCAATGTCAATATGTAATGGGTGATCTTGGGAACCCATCATGAGGAGCCATCTAGCCAAGTTTTGCTCCCAGCTCATTAACTCAGCAAAGTTTTGATTCTGATTGGATAATCTCAACAGGGGCCAAGTGGTGGATGTCTTACATCTAGACTTCAGCAAGGCCTTTGATTCAGTGCCACATGGGAGGCTGATTAGCAAGTGGAGATACCAGGGAGCAGGGGAGAAAATGGTGGAGTGGATCAGGAACTGGCTGAATGACAGGAAGCAGAGGGTAGTCATAAGGAAGGAAATCTTAACTCCAAGAGTCATAACCAGTGGGGTACCACAGGGCTCGGTACTGGGTCCAGTGATGTTTGGCATTTTCATTGCCAACAACTCACATGGGATTAAAATAAGACCAGCCTTTTTGCAGATGACACAATGTTAGGTGCAGTGGTGGATGACACAGAGGGGTGGCAGGGGCTATAGGATGATCTGGCTAGACTCGAGCACTGGTCAGAAACATGGCAGCTGGGGTTCAATGCAAAGAAGTGCAAAGTCATGCAATTGGGAGCAAGAAACCCACGGAATCATTACCGACTGCAGAGGAGGAAAAAGATCATGAGATGATAATAACATGGCAAATAAACCATTCGGTACAGTGCAGAAAAACGACAGCTAAGTCTAATAAGTTGCTGAGGTGTATTACCAGAGGAACCACATCCAGGAGAGAGGAGGTCATCCTGCCACTGTACAGGTCATTGGTGAGGCCATACCTGGAGTACTGCATGCAGTTCTGGTGCCTCTACTTAAAGAAAGATGTTAAATTGCTGGAGGAAGTCCAATGCAGAGCAATCAGGATGTTCCTCAGTATGGAGGACAAACCCTACGAGGAGAGACTGAGGGAGCTCAACATTTACTCCCGGGAGGAACGGAGGGATAGAGAGGACATTACAGAAACCTTCAAATATATGGAAGGCATAAATAAAGGGCATAAATAAATAAATAAAAGGGGAATTTTAAGATTAAGGAGAGGGAGGGACACTAGGGTGCACAATCTAAAGTTGGAGGGGGTAGATTCAGAAGTGAAATGAGAAAGCACTATTACACAGGGAGAGCGGTGACAGGGTGGAATGCACTGCCTGAGGAGGTGGTATCCTTGAAGATGGTGGGCAGTTTTAAGAGGGGATGGGACAAAGCCAGGGGGAAGGTTGCCAATGAGTAGAGACCTGTTGTTTTTAGAAATAAGAAATAACAAGAAATTCAAGGTATAAAAAGAAATAACAAGAAATAAGAAATTAAAGATATAAAAAGAAATAAAAAATGTAACATATAAAAAGAATAAAACAAAAACAAACACATGAATAAAGTGAAAAAACTGCCTTTTGGGGGGCCAAAACTAAATAAATGCTTGCAGCAGTTGTTGTTTAGGCTCCATTGTTAACACTGAGATGGTCCACAAGGAGGTGACATTGGAACTGTTTCATTCTCAAAACCTTTCAGGACCATAGCACAATGCTGCTTAATACAATGTAGTATACTAGGAATGTGATTTCTAATGTGTATAAGGTTATTTTAAGGTAGTTTATGAATGTAAATGTCATAACAAGAAATAAAATTACATTTTCAATGAATAAAAAGAAATTCCAGAAAAATACAAATTATAAAAAATAAAAAGAATTAAACGTGTCTCTACTAATGAGGCACTGGGGGGAAGGATAACAGCTAGTACAAACATAAAACTGGATATGTGGGTAGGAGAGGGTGAAGCAACTGCAGAGTAACAGACTGCTAGCTGCACGCTTGCGAAGACTAGGCAGACCATCAGGCCTGTATCTGCTGGCATTCTTCGTATGTTTATATGACGATAAACCAGTCTCTCCTGGGAGGAAGCAAGAACTAAATAAGCAGGGAAGCTAAACTAGTGACGTCACAACAAGAAGCCTGGGTATTGAACTGTGAGTGTGAATTCTTATCACAATATACTGATTACTAACATAATTTGTAGCATGTCTGCTGTAGGGGAAAAAAAGAGTGAACAGTCTGATTAGGGGAGTGATGAACTGGAATTTCAGTTGTTCCCAAAGAGGGCTACACTCTCAGATCTGCTGAGATGAGAAAGTCAAGATGAGTTTTCACAGTATATCAAGCTGCAGAGTAGTTTTTTTATGCCGATAAAGTATCATCATTATTAGTAGAAAATATTGTAATAGATCTCACACACACACACACACACACACACACACACACACACACACACACCTCCATCCCCCCCAAAACACAATGAATGAAACATTTGCAAGGATTGGGGCATTTGTTGAGCAACAGAAGCATGATTCATATGGTTCTGATCTGTGGTCTTTGATTTTTCACCCCATTTCTTTCTCTCAATCCTTTTACTTTTCTTTTTTTTTTTCCAGTTTTTTCTTTGTAGCTCTAGGTCACCTTTTCTATACTGTTTTCCTTCGTGAGTTTCTCCAAATGCTGTAACTGTAACAGGATTGGGGACCATGGCTCTGCTTTAAACATGGAAGAAGAGTGGGGGTGTTGCAAAAGGATAGGGGTGCTTAAAATGAAAGTGTGGGGGCACCCCCATGCACAAATGCTTTTGAGGAAGCCCTGGAAATGCAAAAAGGCCTCGGCGCACATGAAGACTCCGAGGGAGATCAGATATGACAAATGTATTCTCTCAATACCAAGAGCAATTTGGTTTTCACAGTCTAACGTGGAGCTGCAGAGCTCCGTTCTAACCTGTTCTGACAGCCTAACACATCCTCACTGTCCTTGCATCTCACAGCTTCCCAATTCCCTGTACTGAGCCACATTCCAGTTATGTTTTTAGCAAACTCATGCAAAACGTACAGTGAGATTCTTAGGGTTTCAGAGGAACATTAACTCTATCGGTTTTCAATTCAGAGATTTTTTTTCCCATCAGAGCAAATTAAAAGGAAAAGCAATAACACAGTCCTGTAGGTCTTTTATACAACTGAATCTAAATATGCTTCACAGTAGCAGCAAACAAGAAATAAACACAAGGGTATGCATTTAGCTTAGTTGACACGCTCTATGTGCGATGAGAGGCACAAAGAGCCAAGCCATTTTAATGCCCAAAAAGAGAATAGAATTTAGCTCAACATACTGTACTCCCTAGAGTGTTTATGCTGGTAAATTAGATCATAATAAAATAGATCTAAAATGTAAAAAAAAAAAAAAAAGTCAAAAATATTTTATGTATTTAAAAACACATAGGCTTTGTTTTTTTGTATCCAATTATCTAGTCTCCTTCTACTACACTATTGGTTGTGCTGGTCCTCAACACTGCCAAATAATAGCCCGAATGGGATTGACACCAAACACCATTACCTCACCGTTCCTGCTGTAACCACTCTTATCGCTGTCCTACTGAACCTATCTTTCCATTCTGGTAAAGCTGCAGGTATTTGGAAGAAGGATGAAGTTCATCCCCCTCTAGTGGGTGTGGACATCTCTGTGCCTGAAAACTACTGTCCCATCTCTCTAACCACCGCCCTGGCTAAACTTCAGCAGAAAAAGTGCTCTGTCCCAGCTCTCCCTCTTTCTTGAGTCTTCCTCCTTTCTCGGACCCTGCCAGTCTAGCTTCAGAAATACTCCCTCCACTGTTACTTCACAGTTGCTGCCATGCTCACAATCACTGCTACTGTCCTGAAGTGGATGGGTCATAGACTGATTACCTCCAGCATCTTTGTTGACCTTGCCAAAATCTTTGACACTGTTGCCCATGCACTCTTACTTGAGAAACTTGTAAAGGCTAGTTTCTTGGGCCTCACAGTCAAATGGTGTATTTCCTATCTGTCTCAAGTGATCCTAATAGGTAACCCCCCCCCCATCCCCTCAGCTGGATCAGCTGTTCTCCGGGGATCAATCATAACTAGGTCCTATCCAGTTCTTCATATTTGTGAATGACTTACCCAAAAGCCTGCATTTCTTTGAGCATTCATTCACATATATGTACTGTGGATTACACAGGGCTTTATGCCTGCAGATCCTCAGTCCTCAAGTCAACAAAAATATCTCCATTTTCTTTGCCACTAGACAACCACTAGCTAATATCCAGTCTTCCTCCACCACCCCCGGTCTTCGTGAAAATGGATGGCTTCCCCTCCGAGAATGTCATCTCATTTACATAAGTATGGCTACATCGTCATCACCTTTTCTCATCCCACATAGGTACCATCCACAAAAGGCTCCATCACAAACTTGTACACTTTACTGGAACCAATCTTATCTCCCCTCTAGTTTGGTCTTGAGATATTTATGAAAATGGTTCTCCTAGTGTTCAGCTATGGGGATGTGGTTTATAAAGCTGCCTCCAAATCCCCTTGGGCCAGAGTTAGCTTTCTTATCCACCCATTCTGCTGCTTTGCTTTACACAGTCCCCATTTATTCACTGCTTTTTCCTTTTCTCCTCTCTCTCACTTCTCTCCCTGGAGAGTAGACATCTTTCTCACTGCATCTTCCCCATCTCTAAGTTCTGACTTGGCTTTCTCTCCTGTTACCTCATCTCTCTCCTGTACTTCCCTCTCTTTGAAACTCTGACTTTGATCCTGCACTCTCCCCCAACCGAAGACCTCAGTTAGGAAGGCTGCCTTCTTTTATAATCTCCCTTATCTCTGGTCTAGCCGCCACCACCGCCACCGCCACCACCACCACCACCACCACCACCACCTGCTCCACTCCTCCACTCTGCTCTGCCATTTCTCCCCCAGGATCATACTACACAGACCTGCATTTACTTCTAACTCCTTCTCTCTCTCACCTCTTAACCTTTCCATCCCTCCTATATTTCCCCTCCTCATTCCTACACCCCCCCAGATATCTTCATTTTGTCTCAACTCTTTGACTCCCCCTTTACCCTGGTCCCTCTCATGATACTGTCCATACAACATCAGGTCTGACTTCCCTCCTCATTTCTGGTGAGTTCCACCACCTTGGTCCAGAGTCTGCCTGCTGTTGCCCAAGGGTATCAGTGACCCCCTCTTTCCTAGTGTGAAGAACTCCTTCCTTGTGTGAAGAACTCTCCATTCCCTCCTTCTTTATTACAGTAGAGTTCTCTATCAGTAGTACCTTCTTGTGTCCCCCTTTCAGAACCACCTTCTTGGCTCATCCCTAGCAGACAGCACCCCACCACAGGTGTACTAGTTCCAGATAACTTATTACAAGGGAGGGTGACCAGGGAAACAGATCAGGGTGGAATGGTGGATGTGGCCTACTTATATTTTAGTAAAGCATTCAACACTGTACCACATAAGAGACTCATAAGGAAACTTGGCAGCTTAGGGGTGGGTCATAATATAGTAAACTGGGTAAGAAATTTATTAATGGGTAGGCAACAGAGGGTGGTAGTAAATGGAGGGGAAGGGGACCAAAGGGGTGCCTCAGAGCTCAGTAATGGGACCAGTCCTCTTTAATGTTTTTATAAGTGACATTGCATATTTATTTATTTATTGAGTTTTGTTGACCCGGTAGGCAAACTGAGATTAGAAGTCCCTTTTTCAGGGGCGACCGGGGGTGAAGGGCAGGATACAGATGGTAACCAACTGAAACTGAATCAGATTAAGCTGTTGGTGGCATTTTTAGTGAATGGGGGAAATTTGGATTTGGCCAGGACATCGTGGGAATTCCCCTGCTCTTTTTTGGGAAGTGCCATGGGATCTTAAACGTCCACCTGAACAACCACCAGAACAGGAAGATGGGACCTCCATTTAACATCTCATCTGAAAGACAGCACCTCAGGAGTGTAGCACTCCCCTCATGCTGCACTACAGTGTCAGTATTAGGATTTAACCCAAGTGCTTGGTGTGGGGATAGAACCCACAACCTTCTGATCTTCCGGCCTCAGAAGTGAGTTTGCTACCTGCTGAGCCACTGACACTGCATATGAACTGGAAGGGAAGGTATGCCTCTTTGCAGATGACATTAAAATCTGCAATAGGGTAGACACTCCAGAGAGGGTGGAACAAATGTGCAGAGACCTGAGAAGACTTAAGGAGTGATCAAGGGCATGGCAGCAGGGTTTCCATGCACAAAAGGGCAAAATCATGCACCTAGGGCACAGAAACTCAGAGGCAAAGTACAAAATGGAAGAAGAGGTTTTGATGATCACCAAACAGGACAGGAACCTGTGGGTAATCATATCTGATGACCTCAAGGGAGTGAGACAATGCGGCAAGTCAGTGGGCGGGGCCAGTGGGATGCTTGGGTACATAGGGAGGGGTATCACCAGCAGAAAAAGGAAGGTGGTATTGCCACTGTGTAGCTCACTGGCAAGACCCCACCTGGAGTGCCATGTCCTGTTCTGGAGACCACATCTCATGAAGGACAGGGACAGGGTGGAAGCCGTTTAGAGGAGGGCAATTAAAAATGGTGTATCGTTTGCATCTGAAGCCTTACAAAGAGAAACTAAAGGACCTGACTATATACACCCTTGAGGACAGAAGGGAGAGGGGGACATGAGAGACCTATAAATACTTCATGGAGTTAAATAAGGTACAGGAGGGGAGTATTTTTCAGATGACAAGATGCTTGAGAACAAGGGGGAAATTTAGGAGAGATATGAGGAAGTAGTTCTTCACTGAAAGAGTGGTGGATGCCTGGAACAGTCTTCCAACAGAGGTGGCAGAGTGAAAACTGTAGTGGACATTAAACCTGCATGGGATAGGCACAAGGGAATCTTAGTTGGGAAGCAAGGGGGGGAAGGGAAGAGAGACAAAGATAAAGTTGGGTCTGCGGTGACAGGATAGGATAGACTGGAAAAAATGGGTAGACTGGGTGGGCCAAGCAGTCCTCATCTGCTGTCAAATTCTATGTTTCTATGTTTTAAAGTCTATGCAAGGTACAGGGGGAACCACCTCCATCAAAGACAAGAACCTGCTGGAGCTACAGTATGTACTCCCTGGGTTATAGGTAGTCCCCTTTGTCTTCCTACCCCCCTCCCCGTACTACTGTCC
Organism: Neoceratodus forsteri; assembly: GCA_016271365.2. NCBI lineage: Eukaryota > Metazoa > Chordata > Ceratodontiformes > Ceratodontidae > Neoceratodus > Neoceratodus forsteri. The sequence continues at coordinate 222,933,653 of CM028136.1, read as the reverse complement.
AACCACCTGAGCCATGGAGTGGAGTCTTCTGTGGCTGTGGAGCACATAGTAGTCCTAATGCCTCACTAGCTGTGGCCCTCAGAAAGCATATTGCAGCTCTTACAGTCTCGAGTTCACTCTTTAGGGTAAGGAGCATCTTGCAGACTAGGCAACAGTTGTGCTCCCAGAGTGAAACAGCAGGACCTCAATTTGTATCAGCGAAGTAAATATAGAAATGAATATGGAATGGGAATGGTGTACAAAACTGACTGAAGGGGATCACCATGAAGTGGTGGTTAGGCTTTTGCAAATCTTGGCTTGACGTTTGTTAACTAAGAACTCTCATTTAAAGTATAATAAGAAGTATAAATGAGTTACATGAATATAGAAAAACTTTGATTACAGGCCAGTTGGGGCAGTATCAGGGGGTACACACTGGACCTTGTTTTTTAATTCTAACTACTCACCAGGAGCACCCAAAAATATGACTGTACCCGGGGTTAGAGCATCAGAGTAGTGTACTAGGTTGTACACTGTACACTGTTAGGCAATCAACCTATGCCCTTATGGGTTAAACTTGTCACCTCCAGAGGGCTAATTGTTATTTGGGAGCACCCTCGGGGGTGGGCCTTTCTGGTCAGTGCAGGAGTGCGCAGGTGGGAAGGTGTGAGTTGATGTCAGAGGAGTGGGGCTGATTGCCCGCTCGAGGTGATCATCCTTCGGTTCTTGGGGAAGGAGGAAACAGCAGATCTGGCTCTCGACGTGGTGGTGTCCATGACTAAAGTTCCCCTGGCTGGAGGAGAACATGTTCTATGCCCTATTCCTGGCGAGGGATAGTGTCCATGAGGGAGAATCAAACCCGAGTCCGAGGCAAGATATCACAGTTGAGAGAGGGAATGGACTTCACGTCTGTGTTGGAAGCACCACACTGTAATAGCCCCAGGAGTACAGGTTACATAATTGGGAGGAGCAGTGTATCAGTCGGATCAGACCCCTAGCCTGAAGGGAATATATTAAGGTCATGGGTATGAGGACCAATCAGTGAGAGAGACTTTGAGCTGAGTCACCCATGGGGCTGTACCGCCCATATTTTTTTGAGGTGGGCAGTCACCAAGGTGTATATCATGGAAGTCAATGATATTTTGGTGAGAACCAGCTGCCCCAGGATTGTGTGGTCAGTGAGCTCTGTGGAAGGAAGAGTATTTGAGTTCTTGGTTGGTCCTGCAACAGGATGGAGGGACAGTGTAGATGTCAGTGAATTATGCTTCACACTGCCAAGGATGTGTATGATGCCTGAGTGTTAGGGGTCGTCTGTCCCTGGATCTGGCCGTAGGATAACCCGGGATCCGACCAGAGATCTGACGACCGGATCTAGGGGCACAAAGGTGTGGTATCCGGTGGATCCACTATCCTGCAGCAAATGCAGGTATTTGGTGGATCCGGATTGGTGTGGATCCATCTGAGCAACACTATTAGATAGCCTTCAAGGTTTCAGCAACCAGCTGGTTTGGATTTGTAGTTAATGAAATGTAAACAGCAGCAAACAGGTAACTTTCAAAACACAAATGAACCAAAATAAATGTCAGTATTTGAGAGGCAACAAAACTAATCCATTCACATCTTTTTTAGATAAATACATAAATGTAGCTATTTAAATTTAGTACAGGAGCGAAAAGTTGAGAGCAAATGAATGTAGCAGTCATCTTGACAACCAGCATTCTATTTGCAACTGATCTACACTAACAACCAGGTGCCAGGACAAATTTATGTTCAGACCACATCATTGCAAGATCAGTTCTGGCCAAAAGGCATTTATCTGCACATTAGTTTATATTTATTATTCACTGCCAACTGACATATTGAGCAGTTTTATGTTGTCTACTTTCAATTTTAAATGGAAAAAGTAGTAATTTTTTATGCGAGTTGTAATTGTTATTCATGACTTATGCTTCATTTTATGTAGTGTGTTATTTTATTCTGTGTTTATCTTCTGTATTTATGTATCTGGTCACTATAGAAAATGGGCGATTTTACTCACCAGCTCACCATGCAATGAAATGAAACACTCAGCACTCTTACTGATCCCAAATCCCCTGAAGCCACAGCATTCATATCTAGGTGGGTCATCACACCTGGCTTTTCTTTCCCATCCTTGGTATTCTTCCTAGCCTTAGGGATTATCCTGTCTGTTGTTGTTCCAGGGCAGCAGTGCACCACTTTCTCCTCAAGGGAGGAAGGACACAACAATCTCTGTTCCCCTACCAACAGAGTTCCTCTTCACCCCTACTCTCTTCCTGTTCTCTCTGTTGTTATCTGCTACCTTTACCCATACTAGCACATCCCACCTTTGGACACATCTAGCCACCCCCCCCCCAATGTGGGTCATTCCTCAAAGTTCCACATGGTGGTTTGGCCTGGATCTCTTCAGTCAGCTTGAAGTGGTTACTGGTTGTAACCTGGGGTTCCCCCTTCCCTTCATCACCTCCACTATCTTCCTTGCCCAATGCACCCTTGCCCACTCTTCCTTGTGGTTCTTTTGCATCTGCTGTGGGAGTGAAACAAGGCCACTTTCTGTACAGAGAACTGGCCTTCAAGAACCATATAACAGCTCTTGCAGTGGCTAGTCGCACAGCTAGTGGACTGAACTGCCTGCAGAATGAGCATCCCTCAGTTTCCCAGAGAAGACCTTTGAACAGTTTCACCATAGCCTCTACAGATCATCATATCTTGACATGACTCAAAGCTGTCCTTGCCTGCCCTTGCTGTTGCCTGCAGTACTTCAGTGAGCTTAGGAAATGCAGATGTCACCCTGACTAGATAGGGAACTGCCACAACCTCTGTGCAACACCCAGTGTTAACAGTACCACATGGAAGCTACGTGCACCTGGGATTATTCACTATAGAGTACCTAGTATTCCTTGCATTACCCAATCCCAGACAGGGACTTGCCACCACTAATGTAATATCTATCATAGTCCTGTTACATATCAGTTATTACTTTTTGAGAAGACCTCTGAGCAGTCAAGTGCCCTTTTCCAGAGGTGATCTGGGTTAGACTTACAAAAATCACACTAAGACTGTATTTGTCAAAACTGAGAACTAATTCATAAAAATGCTTAAAATGTTCCTGAAATTCTCAAAGTTTGAAGTAAACTTCCAACAGACGGTTTACAAGTATTTACCCTTGGTTGGTACAACCCAGGGAGATCCTACTTTAGGCCTGTGGTTTGCTGCAGACTCCCTGTGGACACCCCTACAGACCCTGTCCTACTTCTTCATTATCCTCTGCAGACCCTGTCTTCCTCCTTCTTCGTGGTCTTTGGAAGACCCTGTCATACTTTTTCATTGTCTTCTGCAGACCATGTCCTCCTTCATGATCCTCTGCAGATCCTATCCTCCTCCTCCTCCTTCGTGATCTTCTGCAGACCCTGTCCTCCTACTTCTTCATTGTCCTCTGCAGACCCTGTCTTACTTCTTTGTTGTTCTCTGCAGACCCTGTCCTACTTCTTCTTTGTCCTTTGCAGACCCTGTCCTACTTCTTCATTGTCCTCTGCAGACCCTGTCCTGCTCATTCTTTGTGATCCTCTGCAGACCCTTTTCTACTTTTTTGTTGTTCTGTGCAGACCCTGTCCTCCTCATTCTTCATGATCCTCTGCAGACCCCGTCTTACTTCTTCTTGTCCTCTGCAGACCCTGTCCTCCTCCTCCTACTTCACGGTTCTCTGCAGACCCTGTCCTCTTTCCTCACAGTCCTCTGCAGTCCCTGTCCTCTTTCTTCACGGTCCTCTGCAGACCCTGTCCTCCTCCTCCTTTGTTGTCCACTGCATATCATGTCCTCCTTATTTGTGGTCCTTCTCTCTATTCAGGGTCACTCATATGGGGGGGTCACTTGGACTTGTGGCAGTTAAACAGTGGACTGTTAGGACTGGATTTGTCTCAAGGCAAAGCTGCCCTATAGCTGTACACAACTACCATTTTTACGTTCGCTTGGGCGCATGTGCAAGGAACATCTTGGGAGAATAGGACAGTTTGGAGGTGTGACTGTCCTGTGCAATGCACTGCTCCGTTGAGCAGGAGTGGCGGTCCTGCACCACTGGATGCGGGTGCTGTGTATGACAGCGGTGGTCTTCACTTCAAAGAAAACCACCGCTGTGTGCTGGCAGCGCCTCATACCCCCTCCCAAAGCTTTGGTGCCACGCTGGGAGCCCAACCCAGCGTGGCAAATCTTGTTTTGGCCGACGGGGTGCCCAATCCCCGTCGGCTCCGTCCCCAAACAGCTTTCCCTGCTGCCACACTGGGGAGCCCACCCCAGCATGGCAAACATCCTACATCACACGCGGTGTGCTGGCGGCGCCTCACACCCAGCTTTGGTGCCCACGTAGAGTCCCACCCCAGTAGCCAAACTTGTTTTGGCGTGACGGGTGCCCAAATCCCCGTCGGCTCCACCGCCCAGCCATCCTTCTGCCATGCTGGGAGCCCACCCGTGTGGCAAAGTCCCACGTCTTCTTTTTTTTTTTTTTTAAACCTGTAAATTAAAAATGGTCCCAGGCGCTTCTCCCTGGCCCCCTCCCACAACCGCACCCACCCACTCGCACCCTGCCTCCCCACCCCCTCTCACCCCATGCCTCCAGTCCGGTCGGCGATCTTCAGTGGACCGGAACACGTCTGCACTCTTCAAAGCCGACCTGAACTGAGGAAATGCCGGTAAGCTGTATAATGGGCTAGATGGGGTTTTCAACTTTGTTGCATATCTCAGGCATTTTTGGAATTTTTGCACAAATTTTCAACATGGGTTTTGGGACCCTTCTCATGAATGATGTCACTGTCATGGCGTTATTCGGGGCGAGAGAGTGATTTACGCGGTCACTGCGGCGAAATCACCTTTTCAGGCCGATTAATGAAACGACACCGCCAGCGCTCATAAGGTGGGGCCTCAAAAAGCCTATTTTGGAAATGTAGTGAAAAATTCCCAAAAATGACCGTTTTACGAGTGTGCGTTGCGCAGTTCCTATGAACGCTTGTAAGTTTGTGAATTTTCAATATTTTCACTCCAGATTTTCAACATTGCCATTTTACCACACCTCCTTATGAGCAGTACAGCTGTCATTTTTCACATCCTGCCCAAAACGTGTTTCCGCCCATGTAGCGCACAATGGCGCAGTCGGTGTGCGAAATCAATGTATGGGACACATTAAGAAAATCACAGTGACACTGTTCATGAGCAGAGGTCTTAAAATGGCTGTGTTGAAAATTTGGTGAAAAAATTCCTAAAAATGACTGTTTTACAAGTGTGCGTTGCGCAGTTCCTACTGCCGCTCGTAAGTTTGCGAATTTTCAATATTTTCACTCCAGATTTTCAACATTGCCATTTTACCACACCTCCTCATGAGCAGTACAGCTGTCATTTTTCACATCCTGCCCAAAATGTGTTTCCGCCCATGTAGCGCACAATGGCGCAGTCGGTGTGCGAACTCAATGTATGGGACACATTAAGAAAATCACAGTGACACTGTTCATGAGCAGAGGTCTCCAAAAGCCTATGTTGCAAATTTAGTGAAAAAATGTCAAAAAATGACTGTTAGGAGCGTGCTTTGCGCAGTTTCCACGCACACTCATAACTTCGAGAATTTGAAATATTTTCACTTCAGATTTTCAACACTGGCATTTTTTCACACCTCCTTATGAACAGTACAGCTGACATTTTTCACATCCTGGCTGAAATGTGTTTTTGCACATCCAGCGCACAATGGTGTGGTCAGAGTGAGAAATCAATGCTCAGGACAGATTATGAAAATCAGTGACACTGTTCATGAGCAGAGGTCCCAAAATGCCTGTGTTGAAAATTTGGTGACAAAAGTCCACAAAATGACTGTGTCATGAGCGTTCATTGCGCGTTTCCGTAATAAACTCAAATGAGGTTAGAAATTGTTGTATTTTCACCCAGATGTTCAACATTGCCATCCCTTCACACCTCCCTATGAATGCTACAGCTGTCATTTTTCACATCCTGCCTGAACTGTGTTTTGCACATGTGGAGCAGAATGGTGTGGTCGCTGGGAAATCAACGTTCAGGACAGATTAATAAAATAACAGTGGTACTGTTCGTAAGCAGAGGTCTCAAATGCTTTTATGAGGTGGGGGTAACAAAAAGGTCATGCTGAAAATCTGTAGTGCAAATACCAGCAATCGCACAGGGCATTAGGGTAAAGCACCATACGTGCCAAACACCACTGCAAATACCTGCAAGCGAACGTCCGGCATTGACAAATGCTTGTTCTTCTAACCACAGTACCACACATAAAGCTTGTAAACTGCGCTGTTTTTGTGGCAAATTAAAAGCAGTTAACAGTTCTCTCTTCCCCTCTACCTCAGTTTGCACTGTATAGTTTACCCCTCTTTACTCTATACCTCATTATCTTCTCTGGACTAAAAGACTTGTGCCTAGAATTGCAATTATTCACGATACACAATCCGAGCATCTTATGACAGATAATGACCCCGAATAACAATACTTAATTTTGGATATGGTATAAATATTCACCTCAAATATTAGACCACATAAGAATAATGGCAGAATAAACAAAGCAGCCAGGCTTCTTTTTACCCAATAAACCCTATCCAGCAGCATTATAACCTAAAAGAGCATTGAGGAATGAGTTAACATCCATGTTATCACCTACAAGCCCTCACCAGTACTACAGCATTATAACCAACACACAGGGGAACCAGTGATTCAGACCTATCTACTGAGCACTGTTCACTACCACAGCATCATCTTAGACACAAATGAGAAAGGGGATTCAAACCCATCTACCAATCACTGTCTAGTATAACAGCATCATCACAAACATGTAGGGGAACTGAGGAATTAAACCCATTTACTGAGCACTGTATACTGCTACATCATCATTATCACAAGCACACAGGGGAACTAGAAATTCAGATCCACTTACCAAGCACCATCCAGCACTACCATCATTATTGCAAAGGCACGGGGTGATTCAAACCCACTTACTGAGCACTGTTTCAGCACTGCAGCAACATCACACACAGGAACGAGGGATTCAAACCCACCCACTGAGCACTACACAAGCACAGACGAACTGGATTATATTTAAAACAACATATTAAGTAACGTATTGACTCTACAGCATCACCACAGATTTTCACAAAATGGGATACAAACCAACCTGTTCTTGCCTTGTGGGTAGCCAACGAATCCTTGATATCCAGCCATGTTAATAAAATGTCCCTTTATTGAGTGAATGTGAAAGCCATAGAAATTGTTTAGGTCTAGAAGCTTGAAATGCAGGTTTGACTACATGCTGAACTAATCCTCACACCATCTCTGGCAATGTCTGCCATAAAATAAACTCAGTAGTGTAAGAGTTAACCACCAGATATTACATTTTGTTTGCACCACAGCAGGTGTCTGAAGGAGATAAAAAGAAGGAGGCAGGAGCTGTCAGACAAAGGTCAGCAGGTCACAGTCAATCATCTAACCTGGATGAGGCAGGCTAAGCTTCCGGTGTCTTAAGGAGGACCTGACTGTGAAGAAACCCTGACCTCGGGAGGAAAGCAGCTGGAGGAGGAATCATTTCACAGCCAGAAGCTTCTGAGAAGTGGATAATTAGAACAGGAATCAATTTGCCAGGAGATGCCCTGTTCAGTCATCACTACTGCTAGTGCCAGAACTGCCTTCTAGGTATGGTGTACAATATGTTACCCTTATTCCAGACAGCAGTCATTCAGAATTAGTTCTCCATACAGCATAGCTTTGTAGACATGAACCTAATTGCAGATTAAAGTTCAGTGGCCTATGTTATAAATAGCCAAGGTGGCCAAATGCCACTAACATTAGGACCTGGCTATTGCTGTCTGGAAAATCTTCAACTGCAATCCCGCCTCCTGGCCCCCCCCCCCCCCGACACCTCAGTCTTTCGGGCTTCCTGTGTGGCTTCAACTACCTCCTTTGAGAGCATACAGACTTTATCCCAGATGTAGAATCTGCTGGTTTCTTCTTTTTGGGCAAACTCACCATATTTTGCTGTCTCCAGGCCCCCTCAGAACTACAAGGGTGAAGGGAAAGCACCATAGCTGGATTTCTACATAACTTCTTGAAATCTGTTGCCACAGGGACACAGCCTGGGCTAGGTTCAGGAGATCTGAGGATGCTGCCAATACCAACATCTACAGTCAGTTACATAATCACTGCAAGTCTGTTACTAGGTTTTCTAATGCACATCACAACTCAGAGTTTTGGAACAACAATGGCTTCCAGCCCTAGGCACTTCTGGAATGGTACTAAAGAGTGTCTCAGCAACTCCCATAGCAACCCCATCACCCACATACTGTTCCCCCCAGGCCAGCCCCTGGATGATCCATCCAGTATAGCCAATATTCTAAACCACTGCTTTACTAACCTTCTCGGCCAAACCAACATGCCACAACCACCAAGAGAATGGACAAGTCCACACAACATGGTCTGTCCATGTCCCCTTGAGCATGCTCCATCAGTTCCAGACCCAGCAAAGAGATCAAGGCTCAGCCTTACCCTCTATAAAGGTGCAAGGCCAGACAACTTGGAACTTAATCTTCTTTGGTCTGCTGTCTCAGCTTTTGATACACTCATCACCACCTTCTTCAACCTTTCACTCTCCACAGGTTGCCTAACAGCAGTCAAGAAGAGTGCCAAAGCCAGCCCAGTGGTGCTGAGGGCTGAGGTGCTGGACACCACACCTTGTGCCATGATGGCGACCCAGGTTCGGGAATGGACTCGGGCTGGCAGGGGAGAGGAAGGATTGAGCATCCCATGACTGCTCTCCTTCCTCTGGGGTGAGCACAGGACATACACCTCGCTGCAGTGGCATCTAGCAGAGGCTAGGTGCACTGCCAGTTGTGAATATACCAAGGGGAGAGAGTGCGGTGGGCGTCTGCATGTAGGTGCATCAGATGTCACTGCACGTTTGGCTCTCTTAGGGGGTTGTAAATGGCAGAAAATCACGGGGCGACTTTGGTGGCTCATGGCCAAGCCCTGTGTCCCCGGAGACGAGAGACGTGGTCACCAGGATCTTGGCACAGGCCCCTGGGGGGGTGTCCTGCTTACGGGCCAGCCTGTGTGATTCAGGCACATAGATGCATACGCCAGACCTGGTCCGGGGGTGCAGGCACCAGTGGCAGGTGGTTGCTGACACCCACTCTGCACAGAGGAGGAAAAAATGTGCTATAAAAAAAAAAAAAGAGTGCCAAGGTCATACCCCTGCATAAAATTGGAGGTAGACAGACAGGAAGTCAATGTTCACCAGCTTATTTTTGTCCTGTTTACACTGCCCAAACTCCTAGAGAGTTGATAATGCCCAAATAATGCTTAAATCTTGGACCACCTTCCACAAAATGAACTAGAAACAGAACATAAAAACATGGAATGTGATGGCAGATAACGACCACTTGGCCCATCCAATCTGCCCTTTTCTCCCTACTTACACTATTAGTGCAGACTGTGCCCAATCAGCAGCTCTTTCTCCCTTTCCCTTCCTTTTCATTATGATTCCCTTGTGCTTATCCCATGCAATCTTGAACCCCACCACTGTTTTTGCCCCCATCACCTCCACTAGAAGGCTGTTCCAAGAATCTATCACTGCTTCTGTGAAGAAGTACTTCCTCATATCTCTCCTGAATCTACCCCCCTCCAGCTTCATAGCATGTCCCCTTGTTCTTGAGCACCCTTTATTCTGAAAAATACTTCCCTTCTGTACCTTATTTACTTCCTTGAGGTATTTAAAGGTCTCTATCATATCCTGCCTCTCCCTCCTCTGTTCCAGGGTGTACATATTGAGGTTCTTTAGTCTCTTCTTGTAGGGCTTTATTGCAGACCATGCACCATTTTAGTTGCCCCCCTCTGGACCACCTCCACTCTGCCTATGTCCTTCCAGAGATGTAGTGTCCAGAATTGGACACAGTACTCTAGGTGTAGTCTTACCAGCGATTGATACATAGGCAACGCCACCTCTCTCTTTCTGCTGGTGATACCCCTCTCTATACACCCCAACATCCCACTAGTCCTCCATACTGCCTTGTTGTACTGCCTAGTCACCTTTAGGTCATCCAATATGATTACCCCCAAGCATCTTTCCCGCTTGGCGGTCATCAATACCACTCCACCCATTTTGTACTCTGTCCCTGGGTTTCTGTGCACTAAGTGCATTATTTTGCACTTTTTTTGCATTGAAGCCCAGCTGCCATACTTTTGACCACTTCTCTAGTTTTCTCAGTTCTCTGCTCATTCTTTCCACACACACCTACAGTGTCCATCCTATTGTAGATTTTTGTGTCATCTGCAAATAGGTAGACCTTCCCTTTCAGCTTCTCTGCAGTGTCACTTATAAGACATTAAATAGGACTGGTCCTACCACTGATCCCCGAGGTACCCTGCTGGTCACATTCTCTTCCTCGGAGTGAACTTTGTTTACCACCACCTTTTTGTCACCTATCCCCTAACCAATTCCTTATACAGTTTACCACTTTTGGACCCACTCCTAAGCTACCCATCTTGCTTACAAGTCTCCAGTGTGGAACAGTGTTGAAAACCTTACTGAAATCTAGGTAGGCTACATCCAGCACTTCACCCTGATCTAGCTTCTTGCTCACCCAGTCAAAGAAATCTATCAGATACATTTGACATGACCTCCCCTCTGTGAATCCATGCTGCCTCTGGTCTTGTAACCCACTGGATTCAAGATATTCTGCAATCCTTTCCTTTAGGAGTGATTAACTTTCCCACCACCGATGTCAGGCTGACTGGCCTATAATTGCCAACCTCCTTCCTGCTACCAGTTTTGTATAGTGACTGAGAATACATTGTCCCTTCTCCAGTACTCCCAAATCACTCTTGTTTCCCGTGAGCTGTTAAACAGAACTGTCAGAGGTGCAGTCAGTATTTCCTGGAGCTCCTCAATGCCCCTGGATGCACCCCACCTGGCCCCATTGCTTTGTCCACCTTTAGGTTAACAAATCCCTTCAGGACTCTCGCCTCCAGAAAAGGACTAGTGTCCACCTTCCTCCCTCCAAAACTTCTGTTACTTTGTGGCCCCTCCCCTTCTTCCTCTGTGAATGCCGAACAAAAGTATTTGTTCAGGATGTCTGCCTTTTTCTAGTCCTCTTCTGCACAGTCCCCCTTCCCTTTTTAACCTTACAATCCCACTCCTGGTCTTCCTCTTTTTACTTACATACCTAAAAAATGTCTCGTCCCCTTTCATTACCTCCTCGGCTATTCTCTCTTCAGTTTGTGCCTTTACACTCCTTAATACTTTCCCTGCTTCCCTCTGTTTCCCCTGTTACACCTCCCTATCCTTTTCCCTCTGTATCTCCTTATGTATGCAATAAGACATGACAGGGTGTGTGTTAGACACTTTAACACACGGCTAGGAGGCGCAGTGAGGCACGAGGCCACCAGCCGAGTGCGTCCAGCCTCTTAGCCATTTGGTAAAGTATCTAACACACAGACCCTGGAGTGGCTTATTGCACTTATGAAATAGGCATCTACATTTTAGATGCATTTAAAAATTTTAATTATTAGGATTAAGTAACAAAAAGGTGATTTTTGGGTCTTTATTTTAAAGAAAATAGTTCCTCCGCCTGGATGTTTTTTTTTAGACTTAAAGTTTGTCCTACTGTGGCCCCTATAGCTGTAGGAAGCAAGAGGAATGCCAGCATACTGAAGGGCATGGCAGTACCTGTTATGGAGTACATGGAGCGGCGCAGTGTGGGAGCAACTGTCTGCTGTGAGAATGGAGCACTTGAAGACACGTAAATAAAGGAGGATGGTATTTTTATTTTTTTTTGGTAAACTAGTAGAGGCTATTTTTGGGGGAGGGTGCTTGGGGTAAGTAAGCCTATGATGCAGCGCGGCAGCAAAGCTTATGAGTCAGCCGGGTGACTGAGCGGGCGGGCGGGTTACGAGAGAACGATTGCGATCGTGGCAGTTTTTTTTTTAAATGATGCAGGTTGTGCATTTCATATCAAGATGTGTGAGTGAGTAATTGATGTTTCTTGGGTGGTTAGCTTCACAGTGAGGGTGGCATTGCTTGTGGCACAAAACAAGATGGCAGCTATTTGATTTGTGAACATTCTTTGTGGGCAGCATCACCCATATCAACGCCCAGAGGGCATTGCCTGGTCTTATTCCTGTGTTGTTAGACACTTTAGCACACAGTCAGTGGCCAATGAGAGAAAGCTTGAATTTCAATGCCCATTTCATTAAGCTTCTTAATGCTACCCTTTTTGCCTTCACCTTTTCAGCCGCCTCTTTCGACAATCATAGTGGTCTCTTTTTTCTCTTGCTTTTGCTCAGTTGTTTGATACAGTGGTTTGTTGCCTTTACTATGCTTCCTTTAATCTTTGCCCACTGTTCCTCCACCCCACCCAGGCCCCCTTCCCCCGCTAATCAGTTAGGCTTTGTTCCTAAGCATCCAGTACAACAGCACTTTTCGGGGTAGAACGTGATATTCAGGAGGCTCCAGAGAAAGCCATCTATGGAGCAATCTACACTGACCTGACCAAACCTTTTGAGTCAATCACCGGCTCCTTCTGACTTTCTCTGGAAAGTGGAAACTGTGGGGTTTGGAAATCAGATCACTTTTTGATATCATGGCTTGTAAATTACCTTGATGGGTGCATGCAGAAGGTTGCTGTAGACACCACACATCTCCAACTTTGAGCACCTACTGCAGTTTATGTCTCAGGGTTGTAGTCTAGGATCCATGCTTTTCATAATGTTTATTAATAACCTACCCTTAACATACCCACCCAATGTGTCCATAGCAAGATCCACATGCATGCTGATGACACCATTCTCTTTTGCAGCAGCCCCGCATTGCTTTGGGTGGAGAATCATCTCCAATTTGACTCGGCAACATAGGCAGCCTGGCTAATGAGAATCAACTCCTTCTCTGTGCCCAAAAAACTAAAACCAAGGTCTCTGGCAAACTGATACCTTCAAACCTGAATAATGAAAACTTTCAAACCGCAGGAATCCTTCATTACGCTTAATGATTGCAGTGAGCCTGGGAGGTGATGCTGCGTGAGGAATATGTAAACTATGGAACTCAATGAAATTTAAACCTCTGCCTCGAGGTGGTGCTGTGCTCAACAGTATAATGGCAGATTTATTTCTCTGCCTAAATGAGGAAGTCACCCTGAGAGCTCTCCTCAGCAACTTTGCTTCCAGCTATTGTTTTCTGTGGAAGCCAAGTTTGTTATTTGATTATTTTTAAATCTCTGCCTCTTCTATGTTGTTCCATATATTTTTCTGTATTTACATTTTTCTTCAGTTCCTCAGGTTTTAGTGGGAACCAGAGGCCCTTCTCATTGTTTAGGTGGTCCTTTTTTCCGACCGCACACTTATTTGTCAAAAAAAAAAAAAAGAGTGAGAGAAGGTTTGACCATTTTTACTATATTTATAGCTCAAATTGTGCTTATTTCCTCTCATTTCCACTGTCTGAGGGAACCAAGGCATCTTTTTGTTTTTTCTCTCTCTCCCACTGGGGACAGTATGTTTAGTCTTTTGACTATTGGGCATTTCAGACAGACCTAAGAAGTGAACAGGACCTACAGGTTTTAAAAATTGCACTAAGTTTTTTCATTTATTGGCCAGGACAAATAGCCACAATTTGTGTTTAAAGTGTCCAGGTCCTAGTTACTTTCTCTCCTGTTGTGAACTCTGCAGCAAGTGTTGACCCAAGACCATTAAGAAATGTGCCAAAAAATGGCAGGGCATGGCTTGCAAGTCTTTCAAAGGAGGTCCTTTCCTCGCACAATAAACCCAGGAAAAGGCCCTCTAATGATTCCTCCGACATCAGGGCTCTTGACAAGGGGAACCCTGATAAGGATATGCACAAAGGACATTCAGAGCAGGTTCCTGAACCATGTACCTGCACAAGGACATTAACAAAATTAACATTAACAAAATGGAGGCAGTCCAGAGAAGGGCAACCAAAATGGTGCAGTGATTGCATCAGAAAACATATGAGGACAGATTAATGGAGCTCAATATGTATACTCTAGAGCAAAGGAGGGAGAGAGATGATATGATCAAAACATTCAAACATCTTAAGGGCATTAACAAGGTGAATGAGTCTAACATGTTTCAATGTAAGAAAAATAGCAGGACAAGAGGACACAGCATGAGATTAGAGGGAGGCCAATTAAGGGGTAATGTGAGGAAGTTCTTTTTCACATAAAGGGTGGTGGATGTATGGAATGGCCTACCTCATGAAGTGGTGGATATGAATACAGTGCAGGGCTTCAGACAGGCATGGTATAGGCATAAGGGAGCAATACAGATGAGTATGAATAGATAGGCCATTGACCAAGTACAGGCCGATAGCACATTCATAAGGTAGAAAAAATGGGAAGACTGGATGGGCTTTGCAGTCCTTATCTGCTGTCAACTTCTATGTTACTATGTAATACAAACAAAAAGGAAAACATGTCACTACCCCTGCTGCTGAAGGAGCAAAAGAGCTGTCAGTGGACAATATAAAAATGCCTTCTGCAGAGGACATGACTAAAGCTTGGCAAGTTTTCCAGGCATTTCAGGTCATAGGCATGCAAATGTGTTTCCTGGTTCCTCCTCAACCTCCGGTCCCCCTCCACCAGTTTCAGAGGGACAAGGAAGATGATTTTTATTACGGGGAGGAGGTGGAAGAAGGGAAACCGATGGAACCAAATGGTTCCCCTGATCAGGCCTCCAGTTCCCCTTCCCGGGGCCCAGAGTACTAGTACTCCAATTGTGCCTCTGTGAAACGACTAGTCAATACCCTCGCTCTCTCCACCCAGTAATCTGATGGGGATGAGGAAGAGGCTGATTTCTTGGACATGATGGGGTTAACCCCTACTAAGAGGCTGCTGTTGCCTCTCCACAAATTCTTTAAGAAAGCAACCTGTAAACTATTTCAAGCCCCTACCTCTATTCCGGTACTTAATAAGAAAATTGAGAAGAAATATCAGCTGTACAAATGTGATGCTGAGTACCTTCGTTCTTGTACTTGCACCCTTACCATGAAGGTGTAGTCCAGGTGGCTGCCTGTGACAAAGCCAAGGTTCCCCTCTCTTCACAACCTCCGGATGAGGACTCCAGGAAGCTGGACAGCATGGGGGAAAAAGGGCAAGCATCTGCCTCCTTGCTCCTGAGGAAGGCTGTGTACACTGCTTACATCGCCAAGTACCAGAAATCCCTGTGAAACCCGGTACTGGCCCTGAGCGATGAAGTCTATGGGGACTGGGTGCAGGACTTGTCAGATACGGCCAGGGTAAGCATCTGCCTCCTTGCTCCTGAGGCAGGCTGTGAACACTACTTACATCACCATGTACCAGAAATCCCTGTGGAACCTGGTACTGGCCCTGAGCGATGAGGTCTGTGGGGACTGGGTGCAGGACTTGGCAGATATGGCTAGGATAAGCATCTGCCTCCTTGATCCTGAGGCAGGCTGTGTACACTGCTTACATTGCCAAGCACCAGAAATCCCTGTGGAACCTGGTACTGGCCCTGAGCGATGAGGTCTGTGGGGACTGGGTGCAGGACTTGGCAGATATGGCTAGGGTAAGCATCTGCCTCCTTGATCCTGAGGCAGGCTGTGTACACTGCTTACATCGCCAAGCACCAGAAATCCCTGTGGAACCCGGTACTGGCCCTGAGCAATGAGGTCTATGGGAACTGGGTGCAGGACTTGGCAGATATGGCTAGGACTACCCCTGATGCTACCAAATATCTGTTCCATATAGCAGCAGATGCTAATGATACTGTATCCAGGGTAATGGCCCAGGCTATCTCCCTAAGGAGATTTGCTTGGCTAAGGACACCTAATTTGTCCCAGTACACCCAGGCAAAGTCCATGGACTTCCCAGGTGAGAATGATTCCCTATTTGGTGACAAGACAGAGGCATACATGAAAAAGAGTACAAAACCACTCAGAAAAGTAATTCTGAAAAGGAAAAGGCCTCTACTTCCTGCAGGCTTCATGGAAGGGGTTACTACCTATGTACTTTTTATCCTATGCCCTATGACTACTCTCAGATGTGAGGATACTTTTGAGGCAGGGGAGGAAGAGCTTCCAGAAGGGCCAACCAGGCTTCAACCTCTGGGGCTCAGCCCATGCAGAGCCCCTAATGTGTGTGTCCAGGTCTTCCGCCCATTGCCAGTAGGAGGAAGACTGGCTCACTTTTTCCAGGAATGGAAAAATATCACCAGGCAAGGCAACTTTGATTTCTTAGGTGTCCAATCCCAGAGGCTTTGGGTGCCTTACTAGTGAAAACAGCATTTAAAAGGATAGTACAGTCATAAGTACATAAATAGAAGTAAAAAATATAAATATCATAAGACAGTAGACAAAGTGCAAAACAGCATTATGGATATGTCGAATAAAATCTTCACAGTTCTATATCCCGGAATGCGAGGGCAAAAATAGGTCTTAAGGTGGCTTTTGAAAACCTCAAGCCACAGACAACTGGGTCCTGGAGATAGTGAGTATCCGGTCTCTCCCTGCAGTTCAAAAGTCTTCCCTGATTGCAGGTCCACAGTAGCCTCCCCTCTCCTCCACAGAAGAAAAGATTCTGTTGAAACTGGAGGTCAAAAAGTTGCTGCAGGCAAATGTAGCAGAAAGAGTTCCTCCTTCACAGACTCACAGTGGGGGAAAGGCCTTTATTCAAGGTAATTTCTCACCGGCAGAAAAAATAAGCAGTGGCAACCCATTTTAGATCTCAGATTTCTGAACAAACATATAAAGAAGGACAAGTTCAAGATGTTCACCCTGGCCACAGTGATCCCATCCCTGTAACAGGGAGACTGTCTGGGAACACTGGTTCTGAATGACGTGTATTTGCACATCCCAATCAGGCCCAGTCACAGAAAATATCTAAGGTTCAGAGTGCCCTCTGGTCACTATCAGTTCGCAGCCCTCTCCTTTGGTCTCTCATCTGCCCCCAGGGTGTTCACAAAGTGCTTGGCCATGATGGCAGCATACCTCAGAAGACTGGGGGTAATGTTTTTTCCTTATCTGAACAAATGGCTAGTCATAGGAAGATCACATTACCAGGTCAAGGACTCTCTCCAGTTATTTCAGTGTACTTTGGATACATTGGGATTTTTCATAAATGAGCAAAAATCCCAGACAAAACCAGTGCAGGCACTGGAGTTCACAGGAATGCAGCTGGATGCTCTCCAGAGCAAGACTTTCCTGCTTCAGGAAAGAATGAAAAGCCTCTTGAGTCTGGCACACTCATTCATCCTGGGTCATCCCAGGCCGGCAAGACATTTTCTTCAACTTCTCAGGCATATGGCCTCTGCCACAGCTGTAGGACCAGGAGCCAGATTCCAAATGAGGGGCATTCAGTATCACTTAAGGGCCCATTGGTCCCAGAAGCGGCACCCTTTGTCAAGGCTCATATCTGTCATGAAAACTCTACTGCAAGACTTGGACTGGTGGAAGGAAAGGGACAATCTCAGAGAAACATAGAAACATAGAAATTGTTGGCAGATAAGGACTGCCAAGTCTATCCCGTCTGCCCGAAAGCCCTACAATAGTATGTGGCCTCTGACCCTACCTGGTCAATGGCTTTTCACCCATCCTTCCCACCTCTAAGGTACCCTTATGCCTGTCCCATGCATGTTTAAAACCCTCTACTCTACTTACCCCCACCACCTCCTGTGGCAGTCTATTCCATGTGTCATCCACCCTCTCTGTGAAGAAAAACTTCCTCACATTTCCCCTCAGACTGCCACCTTCCAATTTCATATCATGCCTTCTCATTCTCGTACATCTCTTATACTGGAAGATGTCTCACCCCCTGCACCTTGTTAATGCCCTTAAGGTACTTGAATGTTTCTATCCTGTCCCCCTGATCCCTCCACTCCTCCAACGAGTATATATTGAGGTCCTTAAGTCTCTCCTCATAAGTTTTCTGGTGCAAGTCCTGTACCATCTTAGTCGCCCTTCACCCTGTCAATGTCCTTACAAAGGTGCGGCATCCAGAACTGCACACAATACTCTAGGTGAGGCCTCAGTAGCATTTTGTACAATGGCATCACCACCTTCCACCTTCTGCTAGTGATATCTCTGCTTATGCACCCCAGCATGCCACTGGCCCTCCCTACAGCCTTTGTACTCTGCTTAGACACCCTTAGGTCATCGGAAATGATAACCCCCAGGTCCCTTTCTTCCTTGGTGATAGTCAGCAACCCCCACCCCCATCCTGTAGCACTCTCCAGGGTTCTCTCTTCCCAGGTGCATTACTTTGCACTTCTTGGAACTGAACCTTAGTTGCCACACTTCAGACCATTTTTCAACCTTCTCCAGGTCCCTCCTCATTCTCTCCACCCCGTCTGGAGTATCCACCCTGTTGCAGATCTTGTTGTCATCTGCAAACAGGCAGACCTTTCCCTCCAGTTCTACAGCAATGTCACTAATGAAGACATTAAACAGGACTGGCCCTAGGACTGATCCCTGAGTTACCCCGCTGGTCACCTTCTCCTCCCCGATTGGATCCCATTTACCACCACCCTCTGCTTCATGCCTGTTAACCAGTTCCTAACCCAGTCTATCACCCTGTGCCCCATACCCAGACTACTCACTTTGTTCACCAGCCTTTTATGTGGGACAGTGTCGAAGGCTTTGCTGAAATTGAGGTGGACGATGTTTACTCCCCCTTCCCAATTTGCTTCCCTCATCACCCAGTCAAATAAAATCTATCAGATTTGTCTGACATGACCTTCTGGCTGTGAATCCATGTTGCCTCAGATCCTGGGCACTGCTGGATTCCAAGTGTGCCACAATTCTTTCTTTAAGTAGTGTCTCCATGGTGAGGCTGACCGGCCTATAGTTCCCTGCCTCCTCCCTACTACCACTTTTGTGTAGAGGGACTACATTTGTCCTCTTCCAGTCCTCTGGCAGGCCTGTATGCTTTGGGGGGGCGGGGGGTTCTGAAGAACTCACTTTCCTCAAGAGAGTTTGAGTTCCACAAAACTTTGCTTTTTTCCTTTTTTTTCATTGGTACAGGCACCCAAATGTGGAGGCACAAGCACAGAAACTTTGTCTCCACACTGTCTCAGAGGGGACTCCCACACACTGCAGTACCACTACAGTCACTGGGGCTGGCAATACTGTATTATACTGTATTACTCACAAGTTAGTAGTTTAGGGGACCAAGGCTGACCCCTACCCAATGACCCACACCTAATGCCCCCAAATTTTGGCAACCAGTTCAAAAGCAACCACACTCCTCCCCATGGCATTCTTATCAACCAGCTGGTTTCCAGTGTATTGGCCACCTAAAACATAAATCAATCACCCCACCTACCATTCCCACTCCCAGTAAGCACCCTAGCAGCCAGTCCCAGTGTTCAATACAAAGGACCTAATACATGACCTGTGTGCTACTTAAGGGGCCCTGCTGTGTGGGACTGTGGCAAGGCAGTACTTGATTTGACTATGTGAATACTCCACATGCAAATCAGCATCAATGGGACAGCAATGCAGCAGGCTCGTAGGCCCCAATGGCTGCCTGGTGACTTGTCTGGTCAATTATTAGTCCAGTTCTTCTAGATGCATTTTTGCCACCCAGCTTTAATGAATTCTTGATTTGGTTGGCTGGAACTAACTTGCTGTGTGTCTGTGTCTAACCAAACCCCGAGTACAGTGTGACTACTGGCAATGACGGTTTCTGATTTCTGACTAATTTGTGCTTTGTTTTTCTATTTGGGTTAAATGTGTGGTATCCAGTTTCTCACATACCCCTGCCCCATGACTTGTCCCTCAGTGCCCTTGGGTTTCAGAGTCCCCACTTGAGATAGTGGTGAAAAGGACAGTCATGTATTGGGTATAAGAGGACTCATATCTCCTGTGGCCCTTTTCCTGTTTCTTTCCTCAGGACTCTGGCTTCAGCTCATGCTGGCATCTTCCATCCAGCCATTGCAACTGCCACCCCTGGACCCTGTTGCAGTGCTGCAACACAGGTACCGTCCCTCCCTCCCAAGAGGAGGAATGTATCCTATTCCAGTCAGTCCTCCACTGGCAGCCACTGCACTGGCTCTTGTGCCATACCTGGTATACCAACCTGTAGGTCTGCGGATGGTGACTGGTCTTCTTGTCTCCAGTTCTCAATGCATTGCCAGCAGGCTTTAATGGAAACCCTGAGTCTGCCTCTCATTCATAGTGATACCCCCGCATGTCAGCATGACTTGTGCTGTCTGGTGCATGCAGTTCCACCTTAGCCAAAAAAGAACCCTCCTGTTTTCTGACCAGCATTTGGGCCTGTCTGTAACCACTCCTTTGTTGACTGACTCCATGAACAGTGCTGCCAGAGGCACTGCTAGCTCTCTTTGCAGCTCTTTTAATATCCTCAGGTGTATGCCATCTGGCCCCATTGCTTTGTCCACCTTCAGTTTTGTGAGGTCCTCCAGGACTCTGTCCACTGTGAATGGACTTGTGTGTCCCCCCCATGTCTGTTAACCAGCTGTGGTCTCTGACCCTTCCCCTCTTTGGTGAATACTGAACAGAAGTATTTGTTCATGTAACCCCTAGGTGGTGCTATCCCAAGGGCTACTACCCCTGCTTGCTTGGCTAGTAGCAGGTTAAGGGGCCTGAGTTCTGAAACGGGTGCCTCCACCCGGAGGTCAGGGTTGGTAGTGGTCAAGCTAACCTAGGCACAGCCCTCTGGGACACTGTAACCCCCCTGTTTCCCCTTTAGTGGCCTGAACACTGTACAATAATCACTTTCACAATACCCCTGGCACACCACACAAGTACCCACACTGTTTGCACTTACCACCAGGGCTGGTTCCTCTGGCTCGACCCTGGGGACCCCCTGTAAAACAAGGTTATGCACAGGAAATAGCAGCAGTTCAGTACTTGAGCAAAAACTGGAACCACAGTCAGATTACATGCAGAAAAAGTTAGATCTGATTTATTCAGGGGACTTGAACAAGGGAGGGGCAAAATCAGGTTAATTAGCTTAAAGGTTTTATCAATCAAGCAGTTATGCATGCGCTTTGAGTCCCTCCACACAGTCCACCTCTGGGTACCCAGGTGGAGAAGAGATGGGCTAGCCAGGACAGTTACCTGGGGTTGCAGCTGGTTGGGGCCCTGTGATGGAAAACACAACATGCACAGTACACAATATTTGTAATCCGGAGCCAGAGGGCTCAGTTCGAAAAGGAAACAAAACAACAAGACAATCAGATGACACAATCAGATTAAGCTGTTGTTGCAGGGAGTTACCCTGGTATTTACTCACGATACCCAAGACTGAACAAAGGCTGGACGAAAATTGAAACTGCAGGTGGTTGATCTGGAATGCCAGGAAAATCAGGGCCCACACGAGTCGCAGAGGCATCTTTCCTGTTCAAGTGTGGAGCAGGGGGCTGATCCCCAGGCAGGTCTCTTGTCGATGGCTTCTCTGTGCAGTGGGTAGTCTGGCTGGGCCAGTCTGGCAAGGCCCAGACTGCATGGAGACAAATTCAGATGCAGTCCATTTTGGGCTGGATACAGCTTCCAGCAAGCAGAACACAGTTCACACAGCGGGGAACTAACTCACAACCCACTAGCAGCTCATAGCACATTTACATATATGGGAATTCTGCTGTACCAGGCAAAGCACTACCCAGTCACAATCGCAAAGTCTCTGCACACACCGGGAGCTTAGGGGTAGCTGGAACTCCTGACAGGCCAATCGTATTCAGCAAAATCTTAGGACTTCTTTAGGTCGAGCCTGGCCCACTTTAGTAGCTTACTTTAGTCACACAAACTTGGATTTAGCCCACAATAATTCTCTTCTCTCCCTCAATCATAGACTCCTGGGTCATCCTTGGAGAGAACATTGCATGAGGAACTGAAGTAGTAGCAAGGGATTGGGGTCCAATATCTGCTTGCAGCGGTGAGAGGGGTGCAACGTATCTCAATAGTTCTTTTAGGGTGACAGTTAATTCTTTGATTTCAGCATTGGAGCTATCCTTGGTAGTGGATGCCTGAGGATGCACTCACCCCCATGGCAGTCACGTCCTGAGAGGAACCAGAATTTTGTTCCATGGGGGGAACCCTTGCAGAAGCACCCACCTTCAATTCTCAGACTTCCTTTAATAGCTCGACTTTCAAAAACTGGGCCCAGGTCGCGAAGTCCTTTGCATTCTCAAAGTGCTTGTTAGATGCTGATGTTTGCCCCCGTACCCCACTTGGATGATCACTCTCTGTCACTTGCGCAGTAGCAGCAGATATTGGTGAAATTCCCCCCCAAGGGTCACCTTTGTTCAACCCCCTGAATTTCTTTCATTAGCTCATCATAAGAAGGGGGTAAGTCCAGTCGGTTGGTGAGGTGCAACTGAAGCAGTAACAATTCTAAAAATGGAGCAGACTTAAGGAGCCGGTCTAGCCTAGTTTGATCTAATCCATTTGACGGCAAACTACCCTTTCTGGGGTACTCTTGTAGCAGCTTTTCAAGCCAAGGTACATACACAGACAATGGCTCCCCTGAGTACTGCTGGGTGTTTCTTACTCTCCACCAGAGGTCCTCATCTGAATCGGGCTCCCATACACATTCTCCAATGCATCAAGATAGTCCTGTGAAATTGCTTTGGGGTTATTGGCCCGCTTGGCATGGATAGTAGCTAGGGCAGGACCTTGGAGGCTCTCACTCAACCTCTTTTATTTCTCTGCTTCTGATCATTGCCATTCAAGTACTAGAGGGGCAACATAGTCTATTCAGGTCTCTCAGTCATCCTCCCACAAGGGGGGTTGGGAGGGTGCCCGAGAAGACTGCCAGCCTTCGGTAGGAGTCATGACTAATGGCAGGTTCAGATATAGGGGCCAGCATTGTCACAGGCACAGAAGGTGGGGCACTAACAGGTGCTGGAGTGGGAAGGGGTGTTGGGGAGGGTACTCCCCCAGGTGGCAGAAAAAGTTTCTTAAAGTCCTCTTTGGTTTTCCCTTCCTCCAGCAACAATTTAGCAAATTTCTCCTCAAAAGTCTCAGACAGTAGGGGGAGCTCATCCTCCCCAGGGTTTTTACTGTCTCTAGTTATCACTGTCCAGGTGGCTGGGATCCCTTATGGGGCAATAGTCCGTGGCACTTTGGAACTGTCCACTGGGTCACTACAGGTGCAGAAGAGATGGGCTAGTCAGGACAGTTGCATGGGGTTGCAGCTGGTTGGGGCCCCGTGATGGAAAACACAACATGCACAGTACACAATATTTGTAATCCGGAGCCAGAGGGCTCAGTTCGTAAAGGAAATGAAACAACAAGACAATCAGATAACACACTCAGATTGAGCTGTTGTTGCAGGGAACTACCCTGGTATTTACTCACGATACCCAAGACTGGACACAGGCTGGACAAAAATCGAGACTGCAGGTGGTTGATCTGGAATGCCAGGAGAAGCAGGGCCCACGAGTCGCAGAGGTGTGCGCTCCTGTTCAAGCGTGGAGCAAGGGGCTGATCCCCAGGCAGGTCTCTTGTCGATGACTTCTCTGTGCAGAGGGTAGTCTGGCTGGGCCAGTCTGGCAAGGCCCAGACTGCATGGAGACAAATTCGGATGAAATCCGTTTTGGGCTGGATACAGCTTCCAGCAAGCAGAACACAGTTCACACAGTGGGGAACTAACTCACAACCCACTAGCAGCTCATAGCACATTGTACAGGAATTCTACTGTACCAGGCAAAGCACTCCCTGGTCACAATCGCAAAGTCTCTGCACACACCAGGAGCTTAGGGGTAGCTGGAACTGCTGACAGGCCGATTGCATTCAGCAAAATCTTCGGACTTCTTCAGGTTGAGCCTGGCCCACTTCAGTAGTTTACTTTAGTCACACAAACTTGGATTTAGTCCACAATAATTCTCTTCTTTCCCTCTCAGGAGCAGCAGGCAGATATGTAAGCCAAAACTCATCCCTTTCACAGTTTTCCCATGCGAATCCACTCAGGATTGCAGCCCAAGATACACTTGAGCTCTTCTCATTTCACTTCCCAGCTCAGAACTAACTGAAAACTGCAAACAGCCCGGGACTTCTCCAAGATCTAAAAGATTTGGTTGGCTGATTTGGCTGTCAGTCAAAGCAAGAGCTCCCCCTTCAGTTGCAAAAAAGGTGCAAAAAAAGTCCAAACTACAGTTCCTACAGATTTTGAATTCAGACAGCTCCTGTAGTCCAGCTACATTTTAGGTCCCACCAGTACTGTTTGGTCCAATTTGCAGTCCAGGACCAAGATAGTGGAGACAAACAAAACAGTCCTTGCTACAAAGAAAGCAGGTTAGACAAACTACATTACCATTATCACGCTAAATGATTTTCAGTAAATAGTTACATCTTTCAACAGAGCTCCCTCTCCGATTACTTAAGCTGCAATTATGCAACTCTTAAAGAGACAGTACACAGAGGCTATACAGGTTCTAGTAATCACATTTAAACTGCTAAAACGCAGGACACCAGCCTGGCAGTGAGCATTTAGGCAAGCTCAAAGAAGACTTTTTGGGAACCCCCATTTGTAGGGGGGTTACATTCAGTATTTTGGACTTTTTCATGTCTCCCTCCTTACACTCCCCTGTATCTCCTTTGCGCCTTACAATCCCCCCCCAACCCGGTCTTCTTTTGCTAATGTACCTATAGAATGCCTTGTCCCCCTTTCTGCGCTAATCTTTCTTTAGCCTGTGTCTTTGCTCTCCTAACAGCCTTCCCTGCTTCCCTTAGATTCCTTAGGTACACCTCCCTGCCCTCCTTCCTTTGAGTCTCCCTATATTTCCTGAAACCTGCCCTTTCGGCCCTTACCCTGTCTGCCACTTCTCAAGAACTACAATGGTTTGCTTCTTCTCTTGCCCATGTTCACCAACCTGATGCAATGGCTCGTTACCTCCTCTACAGCTCCCTTTAGTTGTTCCCACTGCTTCTCAACTCCCCCTCCTGTCTCTGTTCTCACCAATGCCTTTTTGATAGAAGTCCCCATTTTAGCAAAATCTACCCTCCTAAAATCTAAGACCTTTGCCTTTGTATGACTAAACTGTGTCTCAGTCCCTATGCTAAACCACACTATGTGATGGCCGCTTGACCCCAGTTGACCTTCCACCTGGATGTCTGTGATTCTGTTCCCATTGGTCAGTACTAGGTCCAGAACCACCCCTTCTCCGGTGGGATCAATCACTAGCTGCTTTAGGCCTACTCCATGTAGGGAATCCAGGACGTCTCTGCTCCTGGCTGAAGCAGCTGCTGGGATTGGCCCAGTCCATGTCTAGGATATTGAAATCACCAAGCAGTAATACTTCACCTTTTGCTGTCATCACGTGAATTGCTCCCCTAGATCCCTATCCAACTCCTCCCCCTGTGCTGGAGGCCTGTAGATCACCCCTGCTCGGATTGCTGTGCCATTGCCTGGCTCAAGGGTGACCCACAGTGCCTCGGTTTCCCCTTGTCTACCCAGTACCTCCATTGCCTTTATACCCTCCCTAATGTACATGGTCACCCCTCCCTCTTTTCTACCCCTCTGGGGTTCCCTTTCAGCTGAGAGTTCCAACAGTCATTCTGACAACAGATGCCTCCCTCTAGGGGTGGAGAGCCCACCTGGATGAACTCACAGTAAGTGGAGTGTGGTCCCCTTGGGAGTCCAGGGAGCACATAAATCTCCTGGAATTAAGAGCTGTCTTTCACGCCCTATAGTCATTTGCCCCCTCCAGTGTGTCCAGGTCAAGACAGACAACACCGCTACCATGTATTACATCAATAAGCGGGGAGGAACGCAGTCCTCAAAATTTTGCACAGAAGCCATGATGCCCTGGAGCCTTGCTTACTCACTGGATGTGCAGCTATCAGCTGTACATCTTCCAGGAAAGGACAATGCCTTGGCGGATCCCCTCAGCAGGATAAGCCAAGATCATCACAAGTGATCACTGAACAGACAGGAGTTAACCACAGTCTTTCAATGATGGAGAACACTAGAAATAGACCCACTTGCTTCAAAAGACAATTGCCAGCTCCCCCTCTTCTGTTGCAGGCCCACAGCAGTAGGCACAGTCCCCTTGGATGCCCTGGTGCTGGACTGGTCAGGAAGGTTCCTGTATGCCTTCCCTCCATTTCCTCTGCTGTTGTGAGTCCTCCTGAAATTGAGGAGCTAACCTGCAACCATGATATTAATAGCTCCATTAATAGATTCCAGGCAGCCCTGGTACTCTCTGCTACTGGCCCTCTCCTCTGGGCGACCCATTTGTCTTCCCCTGAGATTCGACCTATTGACCATGTCTCAGGACAGAGTGACCTACTCAAGCCTAAGATCATTACGTCTCAAGGCATGGTTCTTGAGAAGCTAGAATACTCTAATTTCCAGTTTTTAGAAGAGGATCTGAATGTCCTCAAGGTTTCCAGGAAACCTGCCACCAGGAAAACTTACTCTTCCAAATGGAAAACATTTTTTCTGTGGTGTACTCTTAAGCACTTCAACCCCCCCCCCATGAGCAGATCTGCCTTTACTTCTGGACTGTTTGGTGCCTTTGCAGGCCTTAGGTCTTAGGCCCACAACCCTTAAGGTGCACTTGGCAGCCATCTCTGCCTAGGTATCAGAAAGCAACGATAAGACAGTAGCTTCTCATCCCATTTTCAAGAGATTTTTAAAGGGCCTGATCCATTTGTATCCCCCTGTGATGGAACCCATCCCACCATGGAATTTGAGCCTGTGCATAGCCAAGCTAATGGAACCCCCATCTGAGCCTATGGTCACTGCAGATATGAAATATGTCACCTGGAAGACAGTCTTTTTGGCTGCCATAAGTTTTGCCAGGAGGGTGTGTGAGCTGCAAGCTCTCTGCACTGATCCTAACTACATTATATTCCACAGGAACAAGGTCGTTATGAGGACTAAAAGGAAATTTCTTCCCAAAGTGGTGTCCGAGTTTCATTTAAACCAGTCCATTACTCGCCCAGTGTTCTTCAGAGAAGGATCTAGTCCTGGTGAGCAGATGCTGCACAGTCTGGACATTTAGAGGTCACTTGAACACTATTTGGATTGTACTCAGGACCCCAGATCCTCCCGTTCACAGCTGTTTCTTATGTATGGTGAAGTGAGAAGGGGCAGACCAGCTTCTAAGTGGACCATTGCCTGCTGGATTATTTCCTGCATTCAGTTCTGTTACTCTAGAGCAGACAGACAACCACCTCAAGGCCTCAAGACACACTCCACTTGTGGCACTGCTGCTTCAGTGGCAGCTGCAAGGGAGGCCCCCTTGCTGTAAAGCAGCTACTTGAAAACTGTACACACCTTTACAAAGCACTACTGCCTGAACATACAGTCCAGGAGAGATGCCAGGTTTGGCACTGCGGTACTGCAGAACCTTTTCCCCAAATAGGTCCTGTACCCTGCCTCCCAAGGTACTGCTTTGTAGTCTGTAATCATTAAGCATAATGAGGGATTCCTGGGGTTTGAAGAAAAATTACTTACCCACAGTAATATTGTTTCTTCCAAGGGATTCCTAATCATGCTTAAATCTCCCACCCTGCCTCCCCTTCCAGAACCTGGAAAAAGTACAACAAGAATCACTTCTTTTACTTTTTGCCTGCTTGAGCATTAGTTCTTGTTCATTCACAACAGTTTTCATGGTGATTCAGTCTATCATAACTTGGCCTGGCGGCCAGCTTATTTTTGCCTTTCGAGGGTTTTTTGTTTTAATGGTTTAAAACAGGTTAAGTTCAGTTTGTGCTTTTTTTTCTCTTTTGGCTCCAAAATAAATCTAACGTTATGCTGTTGAGCACAACACCAACTTGAGGCTGAGGTTTGAATTTCATTCTGAATTCCATAATTTATATAATTCCACATGCTCTGGGGCAACTTCACCTCCCAGGCTCACTGTAATCGATAAAGGGGAACTGTCATCAACAGGGTTTCTTAATGTCTGAAATACCATAAACAGCTAATTTGAGTGAGCCATTGTGTTTATCTGTGAATCTTTGCAGTCCAGAGTTTTATTTATTTATTTAGTTGTTTAACCAGGAGTAGCACACTAAGCTGAAAACTGTTTTACAGGAGCAACCTGGGAGCACAGAGAAGTTAAGTGACTTATTCAGGGTCACACAGTATGCAAGTGGAAGCTGTGGGATTCAAACCCAGGTCTGGTCTGCTGGATATCACCAGATTTGCAGCTCAGAGCCTTAAACCACTGCACTATACTGCTTCCCACATTTCTCACAGTTGTTCATATGTAAATCAGCCTGTAATTATGGGCTGGGAGCAGCCATATGTGTTAGACTCCTGCCAGAAAATAATGTCACTGAGGATCTTGGCCCTCCATTGACTGTAAGTTAAATAGGAAATTGTCTGTTTTATTAAATGTGCTTTAAGGTGTTATTACAACACTTTCTACATTTATAATACTTGTTTTTTATGTGCATTGAAACTAGTGAGCTATCACCTTTACATTTCAAACTGTTAGTAATCCATCTTTAGGGTTGCTTTAACCTCTAGGCTATAGTGCCAGCTGATCATCAAAAACTATAAATCTCAAGGCTGGCTCTGTGGTGCCAACAGGTATTGGGGCCACATATCAATGATTTCTAAACCCTGTCTGTGTTCATCTCAGTACAGAGTTCTGGGACTGCAACAGTACCAGCTTCTGCCTTTTTCCATTCCCTCCCTAATAGCCTTTTCTCTCACAATTTTGGGTGTGAACTCAGGTCTACAAGATGCAAATGTGGCTACATACCTACTGGTCTGGCATCATGGAGCCAGACCTGAAATGTGAAGTTTTTGATTATCAGCTGGCAGTACAGCTTAGAGGTTAAAGCAAAGAGCTTTGAACAAGCTTTGTTCATCCAGCAGAATGGGTTTTGATTCCATCATGCTCTACTTGTATACTGTGTGACCAGAGTAAGTCACTTAACCTCCCTGTGCTCCCAAAACACACCCAGGAACAATCTGTAGTTCAGTGTGCCTTTCCTGCACTAAGACAGTAAAAACAGTCTGAGCATGTGTTATCATTCTGAAAATATTATGCTCTTTCTATCCAGATTTGACTTGAAAAGAAAAATAGAACACCATTACTTGTTTATTAATTTCAAAAACACATAGATGGACAACAATGTTAAAACATGCATAACCTGAAATGCATTATTACAAGAGTATTTTACTTCTTTTGATGAAGTTAAAAGTATAACAGTTTCTTACATGGAATGGTATTTTCTACCATAAAGGAAAAAATTGAGCTGGTTGATCCTGCCGCCCATACTCTTCAAGCGTGTCTTACACTCTGCAGCTATGCTGATGGGCTGCAACTTTCCAGAATGCCACTCCCACTGCAATGTAAAGAAAAAAACAAAACAAAAACAAAGGAAGAGACAGGATGTGTGTGTGTGTGTGTACTGAAGTGCGTGTGTGTGTGTGTGTGTGTGTGTATCTCTGACAGAAGTACTGCACTAACTGAACTGTGGTGAAAGAAAAAAAATTATCACCATTAATTAAATAAAATAATATATGGGTGGGTGGGTGTAAAAAACAGAATTTTGCACACACCTTCAGTGTGTGATGCTTTTATAAACCACTTGGACTTTGCCATCGAGGTTAATGTAGCATCCAACACCTCAGGTGTGTGTAAAATTTGGGTCACACACACACACACATATATTATTCATATTTTAATAATGCAGTTCAGATTATGCTTTCTTAAACAATGTTGTCCATCCATGTGCTTTTGCAATTAATAAACAATTAATAGTGTCCTATTTTTTTTCTTTTCAAGTCAAACCTACTTAGAAAGAGCATAATATTTTCAGAATCATAACAGATGCTCAGACTGTTTTTACTGTCTTTGTCCAGGAAAGGCACACAGCTACAGCTCATTTCTGGTTGTATTTTGGGAGCACAGGGGGGGTTAAGTGACTTACTCTGGTCACACAGTATACAAGTAGAGCATGATGGAATCGAAACCCATTCTGCTGAATGAATGAAGCTTGTTCACAGCTCTCTGCTTTAACCTCTAGGTTGTATTGCCAGCTGTTAATCAAAAACTACACATTTCAAGGCTGGCCCCATGATGCCAGGCCAGTAGGCATGTAGCCACATTTGCATCTTGTAAAGCTGAGTTCACACCCGAAATTGTTAAGAGAAAAGACTGCAAGAGAGGAAATGGAATAAGACAGAAGTTAGTGCTGCGGCAGCCCCAGTAATCTACACTGACATATACACAGCCAGGGTTTAGAAATCCTGATACAGTATGGGGCCCCAATAGCTGCTGGCACCACAGAGCCAGCCTTGAGATGTGTAGTTTTTAATTATCAGCTGGTGGTATAGCCTAGAGGTTAAAGCAATACTAAAGATGGATTATTTTTATTAACAGTTTGAAATGTAAGGGCGATAACTCATTAGCGTCAATGCACATACAAAACACTTCTTATAAATGTAGAAATTGTTGTAATGACACCTTAAAACACACTTAATAAAACAGACAATTTCCTATTTAATCTACAGTCAATGGAGCACCAAGATACTCGGTGACACCATTTCCTGTCAGGAGCCTAAAACATATGGCTGCCCCCAGCCCTTAATTACAGACTGATTTACATATGAATAACTCTGGACTGCAAAGACTCACAAATAAAACAATGGCTCACCCAAATTAGCGTTTTATGGTCTTTCAGACATTAAGAAACCCTGTTGGTGATAGTTCCCCTTTAAGCATAATGAGGGATCACTTGGAAGAAACAATATTACTATAGTAAGTAATTGTTTCTTCCTCTCCATCCTCACTAAGGACAACTGTCCTCTTTTTCCTCTTTTTCCACTTCTGTTACACCAAGCCTCTACTGCACACTCCTCCTGATGTGGTACCTACTAGAGCATCAGTTTTCCACATGGTAAGTTCAATCCACAAATCAGCTACTATTTTGTCATATTTTTATGAGAAAACATAGGTAAAATTCACAATGCTGATCAGGATATGCACATTGGGATTCAAACTCTCACAAGGCTTTAGTACACATAATATTGGACTTTTGTTAAGACCCTACTAACCCCTTCCTGCCCCCCCCAAAAAAAAAATAATAAAAAAAGTTCAAATTTGAAAACATGATAAAGAAAAAAAAATAACTAGAAAACACTAAACATACTGAAACTGTAAATATAATAGTTTTTTTCTGTATTTTAACTGCTCTTTAGATCCAGCTACCAAGCAGGCTTTTAGCAGCACCCTCTTGATTTGGGATACCCACTTTTTGGCATCATAATTTTAGTAGCCAAGTTAGGCTGACAGGCAGCACTGAACCCTGGCCTCACAGGATACTGGAGAACAGAAAGCCAGCTCCAGCTCACACATCAAAAGGCTCATTCACACTGTGCCTTGCCTCAGAGGCTACTTTTTAAACATTCTGAAAAATTCTAAGGAAGCGCTGGAGAGCCACATTCACGCGGCATTGGTGTTGCTGCTGCCCTTTTCCTTTCTGACAATTTGAGTGTTGTCCTGGTCAGTGTTAGGTGGGTGGGGAATTGTGGTGTTGCAGGTGGTTTAGATGTTGACATGGCACAGGAAACCACCAACACCACTCCGCAAACCCAGGGAAAGCGGGATCATGGTGGCAACTTCATGCAATGAAAAATTGCCAAAATGGTGACTTCACTCGTGGGCAGAACACCAATCTTGCTGCTGTGAGCCACTGACAGAGGTTTATAGTCAGTCGTGTGAATGAGCCTAAGGTGTCAACACAAATGACTTGTAAATGGGAGGAGAAAATGTCCTGTGATATCTTAGAAACAGATCTGGAATGATAACAAACAGCATGGGTCTGGTCAAGTTTTTTTGGTTTTTCTTCTCATAATTTTTGGCCAGGACAAACACACTAAGCTGAGGCTTGTTTTCTGCATTCTGGCAGCACAGGAATGTTAAGTGACTTGCTCACTGTCACACAGGATGGTCATACAGACTTAGTCATGCTCATGGTTGCTCAGTATGCAAGTAGTGGCTGTGGGATTCAAACTCAGTTCTCCAGGTTTGCAGCTCAGTGCTCTTAACCCCTATGCTATAATGCCTCTAAGTGATTCAGTGGTCCTGTATTGTGCTGCTATCTGGGAGACCAGGGTTTGTATGCGAGCCACAGTCTCCTATGCTCAACTGTGGGTAGAGAGTATGGCAGAGGTGACATTTTCAGTGCCTGCGGAAGGAAGTCAGAGCTGCCCAGCACTGGTGTACTCTCTTGCAGGATGATGAACACTGCCCATGATGCTAGGAACTCGCCCACCCCTCCTAGTCATACCACACTGATTGTTGGGGAGGGCAATTGGAGGCAACTGAGAGGACTAAGAAAGTAAATAAAGCAGCGATCAATATTGTGGGTGAGCAGAAGAGCATTTTGAAGCAAAGTATTCATAGTTTTATTTACTTATTCTCGGTTTTTGACCAGGAATGGCACACTGAGCTGTGATCACTCATTTAAAGCTGCACCATGGGGTTGGTTTACAAGGACCTGTTTTGTTGAGAGTAGGCTTGTTAGTCAGCATACTTGGGAGATTCAAACAAAGAAATGTGGTGCACTGGGTGCCTTCTGAAGGTGCTCCATAAGCAATACCAAATTCAAGCTTAAGACTGAGGAATTGGGGGCACACTACCTATAGGTGCAGCAGTAGTTTATTATTTGGAGATGTGCATACAAATTCCAGTTGAGCAAACCTGTTTCCCTGGAGTTTGTGTGGACATCTTTTAACTAATAAAATATTGCTACACGTACACGTTATGTGCTCCTGATTCTTCAGTTTTATACTGGGGAAACTCCCTTCAGTAAGTGTCATGGGACCTTTAACTTCCTCCTAGACAGCCATCAGAGATGGGCACAAGGGATCTTGGGTTAACATCTCATCCAAAGGACAGCACCTCAACAGTGTAGTACCCCCCCTTGTACTGTGCTGCAGTGTCAGTTATGGTATTACCCTAAGTAGCTGGTGTGGGGCTAGAACTCACATCCTTCCAATCTGCCAGCCCCAGTGGTGAGCAGTGCATGTTACCTACCGAACAACTGACTTGGTGTTCATCATGAACTGCAGCTTTAATAGGTTTGCACTTGAGAGGGGTGCACACATGCACAAACTGTAGAAATGGGGGAAAATGCTTGCAACCAACAACAAAAAAACCAGCAAAGACATTAGATAATCCATAAGATACGTAAAGGTGCTGGGGTTTTACGCAAAACAGATCAATGTGAAACGCTGCAGTGCTGCCTTGTCTGCTCCAAACAAATGAAAGACTGTCTTCTGCACAACAGGCTCATTCATTGTAATTTAGTTACAGAGCCATTTGTGAAGTCTGCACTGTGATAATTCCATGAGTCAAGTGCTTGGGTGTCTGTTGAGTCAGACAATGACTTTCTTATTTATGTCTAGCATCAGATTTCTTTTTTTTGTGTTTTCCCCCTTTATTCCTTTTCTGGATCCTGAGTCCCCCACCATGACAATCGGGGGGTCTCTATGACCAAACCCATTCTCTGACTGGGAGGGTGGACAAGTGGTTGACTTTCCAGCTGATTCCAGTGCTATTTCTAGGTTTCTGGCTGACAGGAGGTGTAAGAATGCCCCAAGAACCAACAGGCCCCCTAACTTTAAGGTGGCAGCTTCATGTGATGTTGCTATACTGCTGGGATGCCCCCCCCAATCTGATTAACAACAACAACAACAAAAAAACACAATGCAGGTGCAGCAATTGCAATGCTGGTGACCCAGAGTTGCATTCTGACCTCGGTTCACAGGCTGCTCTCCTCCAGCGTGATGGGCAGGCACCGTAGTTGCTACATTATCACAGTCAAAACAAAGTAACTGCACTCTGCCCAAAATAGCACACACTCAAAAGTTAATGCAAATAAAAGATGGGTTTATTGTAGACTAAGGACTTGAGGATTATCCCCAGTGCATCGACCAACAATTGGTCTCTGTCAGGGGGTGACATCGTGCAAGTAACTGGTACAATTTATAACCCAACATTAGCATAATTAATTATAGAAACTGATTTAAATCAACATTTCTTTCATACAAAACATGCTGGCTTAATAGAGATAATAGGCTGAGCGTCAAGGACAATAACATACATATCAACCCACATGACAAAGCAGAAGGGGGATGGGAAAAAAAGGAAAACGCACTTTATTCATTTCTAACATTAATATTGCTATAGTGCTCTATCCACTGTCTAAGCAAAAAATAACATTCACATTGTTTTCATTTTAAATACAATCAATTTGATTTTTAATATCAGTCTGTTACTGCATTATGACAATTGTGCAGAACATACAAAGCCAAACAAATGCTTAAGGGAAGATGGTGGGGTGAAAAAAAAGGGGGCAAGACTTAAACTAGACATAGTGTCATAAAAAGCAGCAGTACGACATTTCACTGTGTAGATTAAAGATCTTCAGATTTTCAATCAATTCTATGTTATACACAAATATCAGAATAATGTAACATTTAATAAATAACAATAGCTGAACTAGGTCCAAGGGAGCAACTCATGTAACAAGGCACAATTTATTTAGAACCTGTTTTAAAGATGAGGGCTGGCTTATAGATCACTAAATCATTTCCTATTTTACTTTTAAATACTTTACAGTTTTTTAGTAATTTAATCTTTCAAATATGGTCTATAATCTATGTCTTCATTCAAACCCACAGGCTGCACGGCATCCAAAGTCACAATCCTCCTTGTCTCATGCTGAAGCAAGCGGTTAACTGTGTCATTCCCACTCCCCATAGGTGGGATGTGTTCTAGTCCCATAACCTTTAAGCTAGAGGGGTTTGAGTTGTAAGCATACTTAAAGTGTGCACCCAGAGCATTGGTGTCATCCCCATGTATGATGGCTCTGATGTGCTCCTGAATACGCACCTTAAGGTGTCTCACAGTCCTTCCTATGTCCAATTGCTTGCAGGGGCACCAAGTTGTGTATACAACAAAGGTTGTTGCACATGATACAAATTGTTTAATGTGTATTTTTCTACCAGTACTTACATTTTCAAATACTTTTGCTACATTGGCCTGTTTGCATGCTGTGCAGTTTCCACAATGAAGAAATCCATTAGGATTGATTGGTAGCCAATTCCTATATGCCTGTATTTTTTGACGAGGCACATAAAACACTAATCAGATCTAATGGATTTTTTCATTGTGGAAATTGCATGGAATGCAAACATACCAATGTAGCAAAAGTATCTGAACCGGAGCCAGCCTGGTGGCGCTGAGGGTTGAGGTGCTGGACGCCACACCTCGCGCCACGCCAGTGACCTGGGTTCGGGAGCAAACATGGGCTGCTGGGGATTGGCAGGGGGAGGACAGGATTGAGTATCCGGAGGAATGCTCTCCTGTCCTGGGAGGGAGGGGGACCTTGATCTCAGGCTTCAGTGACTCCTGGCGGCAGCTGGGAGCATGGCAAGCTTGGGATCCAGAATCATGAGGATTGCCTGTGGCAGTGATCCTGTGGTATGCACAGGAACGTGCATGCCCGCACTTGGACACATTGCACGTCTGAGCCAAGGGGGAGGGACTCTACAAGAGAAAACCCTCTACACCTTGGGGAGGTGACGGAGGCCTCCAGGAACTGTGGAACTCACACCCGACACCGGACCTTCCCCTGGCTATCATTCTGAGCCCTCACCTCTCCTTGGAGCTGGCAAGACTGAATTTCAGAAAGATCACCCAGGTAAGGTGTGGGGTGGTCCCACCCCAGGGGGCTTAATCTGGGGGGTCGGCAAGGCTCTGAGAGGGAGGTGGGGTGTCTCACACACCCCGTTGGGCCAGGGGGAGAGTTCAGATGAGTGGAAGAAAGCCAAGGTTGAGAGTGCCTCTCCTGACAGATGCTCTGAGGTTGCAGGTGAATAAATAGAAGGTACAAAAAAAAAGTGTTTGAACATGCTAGTACTGGTAGAAAAATACACATTAAACAATTTGTGTCATGTGCAATAACCTTTGTTGTATATCAGCCTGGTGCCCCTGCAAGCAACTGGATGCAGGAGGGACTGTGACACACCTTAAGGTGCGCATACAGGAGCACATCAGAGCCATCATACAGGGGGATGACACCACTGCTCTGGGTGCACACTTTAAGTATGCTCACAACTCAGACACCTCTAGCTTGAAGGTTATGGGAATATAACACATCCCACTTATGGGAAGCGGGAGTGACACAGTTAGTCACTTGCTTCAGCCTGTGGGTTTGAAAGAAGACGTAGATTATGGACCATATTTGAAAGATTAAATTACTAAAAAACTAAAAGTATTTCAAAGTAAAATAGGAAGTGATTTAGTGATCTTTAAGCCACCCCTCATCTTTAAAACAGGTTCTAAATAAATTGTACCTTGTTACATGAGTTGCTCCCTTGATCTAGTTCAGCTATTGTTATTTATTAAATGTTACATTATTCTGATATTTGTGTACTGTATAACATAGAATTGATTGAACATCTAAAGATCTTTAATCTGCACAGTGAAATCTTATGTCATACTGCTGCTTTTTATTTCACTATGTCTGGTTTATGTCTCTTCCCCTCCCCCCTCCATCTTCCCTTAAGTGTTTGTCTTTGTAGGTTTTGCATACTTGTCATAATACAGTAATAGACTAATACTGAAAATCAAATTGATTGTATTTAAAATGAAAACAGTGTGAATGTTATTTGCTGCTTAGACATTGGATAGAGTGCTATAGCAATATTAATGATTAAAATGAATAAATTCCATTTGTTTCCCACTCCCCTGCTTTTTCAAGTGGGTTGGCATGTATGTTATTGTCCTTAATGGTCAGCCTATTATCTCTATTAAGCCAGCATGTTTTGAATGTAGCAAATGTTGATTTAAATCAGTTTCTATGATTAATTATGCTAATGTTGGGTTATAAATTGTACCAGTTACTTGCACAACGTCACCCCCCTGACAGAGACCAATTGTTGGTCGAAGCACTGGGGATAATCCTCAAGTCCTTAGTCTACAATAAACTCATCTTTTCATTAACATTTGAGTGTGTGCTATTTTTGCAGAGTGCAGTTATTTTGTTCTGACTGTTCAAATCTGGGCTAGCTGCCCTTAACTGCACCACCTCACTGCTCCGAGACGCATTGTTTTTTGTTTTTGTCTTTTTGCTGTGCTGCTGCATTGTCACTATATAGATTACCACATGTGGCAGTGCAGCTCAGTGTCTTGCATGCTCTAGTGGGTGGTTACTGAGGAGAAAATAGGAAAAAATGGGTGCCCCCCCTTCGCTGAGCAGATGACACACTGCCTGTGTGGGCCCAAGTTCCTTGGGTGCTCTAAGCCCCCTCCCGAACAAGTGTCCCCTACCCTGAGGTTGCACTCTGCATAAGGGTAAAGAAGCATGCCTAGGCACTGAACTGGTTGGGGCATTATTTGAGAGGGCAATCTGGGAAGGCACGGAACTTAGGGAGGGTAGCGATGGGGATGACATACTGGAATGGGGCTCCATGGCCAAGAACAGGGTACTTAGTGGTAGCTGAAGGAGGCACCAATGAGAATCAGTCCCAAGACCATAATTATTCTGTAGAAAATAAAACAACAAACAAAGCCAAGATGGTTGCACCAGCACAGGTGGCTTAGTGGGCAGAGCCCGCTGCAAAGTGCACTTCCACACACGCACGCGCGTTCACACGTGTGCTCACACACACACATACACACAATGCATTTATACCACCTTTCTGCAGCAATCTGGGGCTGGAAAAACACCAGCTCTGCTGCAGACCTAGCTGTGTTTACACCCCCCCCCCAGTTGAGCAAAGTACTTTAGTGATTGCAGAGTTGTGTGGAGCCAAAACTCTGAGTGCATTTCCAGGCTCAGCATAAATACTTTCAACCACCTGCAGTATTTCTGATTTCAAGTACCCAGTCAGCAGATTGCCCTCACAGCATCATGATGGTCAAAGCAGTGCTGCTTCTTGGAAAGCGACATACCACATCAAGTGTGGGTGCACCAAAAGCGCTTCAGTACAGTGTAACTGCACTCTGTAGGAGTTGAAATCACTCTGCAATGAACAACGAGTGTAACTATGTCTTCTGAAATGTGATTTCACAGGATGCAATCTCTGAATGACAGGACTAGCAGAGATTTTGTTTTTGTTATTACAGTCTTTATTGAGTTTTCATGGTGAATATGGCACAGCTGTAACAACAGCTAACAATTTAGTGCATTAACAATGGATCTTGTCACTTTTACATCACCACACCATGAGCATGCTCAGCAGTTTAACCATATTGACTTCTCCTCCCCCTTAGCTACAGCTCGGGGGAGGGGAAGCAGGGACATCACAAGCGCAGAGGGTTTGAAAAAGTGAGTTCTGTTACCCTGAGGTGTGGTGGGGGACAGGGGCACACCTGAGAAGTAGGAAGCCAGTGGGAGGGGAACCTTCTATTTTTAGTGTTTCATATCCAACTAGAGGGCTCCCTATGGAGCACCAGGAGCTGTATGTACAGTTGTGGCCAAAAATATAGGCACCCTTGCAGTTTTTTCTAATAATGCACCATTCCTTCCAGAAAATTGTTGAAATTAAAAAATATTTTGGTATCCACATATGTATTTCTTTGGTTTGCAGTGGAATAAAACACAAAAAGCAGAAAAATTTAGTAAGTCTTAGCTTATTCCACACAGAAATCCTTAAATGGCCCGGACAAAATTATTGGCACCTTTTTAGAAGTAGTTAGAAATAATTAGGTTTCAAGCAGGTGATTCTCCTTCACTTTGGAATTGAACTCACCTGTGGTGAGTTGCAGGTGCCTGCAATATAAAAATCACTCATTCAACCAGTTTGACTAGAGAAGGACTCATTCTCCTGTTTTGTGTCACTGTGTGTACTGCAATGAGCATGGAGAAAAGAAAGAAAGCCAGAGAATTGTCTGAGGAGGTCAGCCAGAAGACTGTAGCCAAGCAAGGACAATCTCAAGGCTACAAATCAATCTCCAGAGACATTGATGTTCCTGTTTCCACCGTACGTAATGTTATCAGGAAGTTTAAGGCCCATGGCACTGTAGCCAACCTCCCTGGACGTGGCCGCAAGAGAAAACGTGATCGAAGATTGCAGCACAGGATTGTTCGAATGGTGGAGAAAGCACCTTGATCAACTGCCAAACAGATTCAAGCTGACCATCAGACACAAGGTACGACAGTTTCAACTTGCACCATCCGTTGCCAACTCAATGAAAGGTTATATGGTAGGAGGCCCAGGAGGACCCCTGCTGAGAGAGAGAGAGACACAAGAAAGCCCGACTGGAGTTTGCCAAAACACACCTGAACAAGCCAAAATCCTTCTGGGAGAATGTCCTGTGGACAGATGAGACCAAATTAGAGCTTTTTGGTAAAGCATATCATCTCTATGGTTACAGAAAACAAAATGAAGCTTTCAAAGAAAAGAACACCTTTCCTACAGTCAAACATGGAGGAGGTTCAGTGATGTTTTGGGGTTGCTGTGCTGCCTCTGGCACTGGGTGCCTTGAACGTGTGCATGGCATCATGAAATCTGCGGATTACCAGGCTATTTTGGAGTGCAATGTTGAACCCAGTGTCAGAAAGCTGGGTCTCCATCGAAGGTCATGGGTCTTCCAGCAGGACAATGACTCCAAACACACTTCAAAAAGCACCCAGGAATGGTTCAAGACAAGACGCTGGACTGTTCTGAAGTGGCCAGGAAGAGTGAGAGTTGTAAAGAGAGGAGAGAGTAAGCATACAGAGAAACAGTAGAGGGAACACAAAATAAGACATGATAGGAGTGGTGCAGTGCAATGGCTGTGGGGTGGCAGTGTTCCGGGAGACATTCTGGAGGCTGCGATGCTGCCCTATTTTCAGGCATCTCTCTGGTCTGAGAGAGGAGGTTGCCCGTCTCCAGGCTGACCTGGCTAAGATTCGTGAATCCTCCTCCCCCACCCAGGGACCACCAGGCCAATGCCACTACCTCAGAGGCTGCCAAGAAAGAGGAGAGGCTGGACCAGAGGGCCTCAGGGAGGAGAAGGTGGTGGAACAGAGTTGCATCCCTCCAGCTGTACCTCTCCACAATTCATTCGCTCTTCTGGTGGATAGTGGTTCCTCTATGGAGGCACCTGCAGTGGAGACCAAGGAGGATGCTGGGAGCCTTCACAAAGGAGACCCACAGGAGGATGGCATGGGACCCCACAGGGAAGGAAACAACTCCTGGTGGGGGACTCAATCATTAGGGGGTAGAAATGGGGAGGAAGGGGAGAGGGAGGCAGGTGCCTCCGGCGCCACGGCTTGGAGGGACAGGAAGCGAAGCCCTCAGGATCGTGGGAGGAGCTGCATGAGGGAGGGAGCTGGATGTCATTGTCCACCTAGGGACAAATGACCTGGCTAGGAATGGGACAGAGCAGTGCAAGAGGAGTTTGTAGAGTTGGGAGGGGCCTTAGACAAGAAGCGACACGGTAACCTTCTCAGAGGTGCTGCCTGTCTATGGCAAGGATGATGTTAGGCACCCTCACCAGGGAATTCAATGAGTGGTTGAAAACTGTGTGGAGCCTCAGGGTTTTGGCTTCATTGGGGACTGGGGAGCCACCTGGAGGGATGCAGACATATACTGGTGTGAGGGTCTGCATCTGTCCGGGGGGGGAACCAGGATCCTAGGTGAGAGGTTTAAATGCTTAATTGGCAAGCATTTAAACTAGCCAAGGGGGGAGGCACTGAAAAGGAGCAGGGAAATCACAGCTTCCCCCCACAAAACATGGTAATTAGTGAGGTAAACACCAAGGTAGAGAAGTTGTTAGGGAGCAGAACAGAGGTAAATGTAAAAAAAGGCAAAGGCAGAAAGGACAGGAATGGAGCTAAAAGGGGTAAGGCTATCAAAAAGTGGAGGGTGATGAGTACCAATGCCCGTAGTCTGTGTAACAAGCTCCCTGAACTAGTGGCCTTGATGGAAGAGGGTTGCCTGGATATTGTGGCAGTCACAGAAACATGGTGCACAGAGAACCATGACTGGGATGTCAACATACCAGGATACACAATCTACAGGAGGGACAGGGAGGGTAAAAGAGGAGGAGGAGGAGGAATAGCTCTCTATGTAAAGGAAGGGATCAAAGCAACAGAACTAAAGAGTAAACAGGGAACAGATGAGGCACTATGGGTCACCCTGGAGACAGGAAATGACACCACAATCTGTATGGTAGTTGTATACAGACCCCCATCTCAGGGGGAGGGAATGGACAAGGAAATTATATAAGGCTTCCTTAGAATGGCAGAAAAAAGGGAGATATTGTTGATGGGGGACCTGAATATGCCAGATGTTAACTGGAGCACCTTTGCTGCAGGCACATCCAAGAGCAGAGTCATTCTTGATGCCCTACAGGGGGGCATGCCTCAGACAGCTAGTATTGGAACCCACTCAGGAGGGAGAAATCTTAGACCTGGTACTCTCAAATGGGGACAGAGAAAGAATCTCAGATTTAGAAGGGGGTAGCCATCTGGGAACAAGCGACCACCAAACAGTGTGGTTCATGATAAACATAGCCATACAATCAAGCCATACAAAAGCAAGAGTATTGGACTTTAGGAGGGCTAACTTTGGGAAAATGAGAGAGTGCCTCAGAAAAGCACTAGCAAACATTCAAGAAGTAGGGGTGGAGGAACAATGGGGAGTAATCAAAACAGCCATCACAGAGGCAACAAGCCTTTGTGTAAAGCAAATCAATAAAACACAATGAAGTAAAAAAATGCTATGGTTCTCAAAAGAGGTGGCAGAGAAGGTTAAGGAGAAAAGGATAGCATTCAGGAAATATAAGGAAACACAGAAGGAGCAGGACAGAGAACTTTATCAGTTAAAGCAGAAAGAGGCTGGGAAGGCAGTCAGAATAGCAAAGGCCCAAACCTAGGAAAGGATAGCCAATTCTGTTAAGAAGGAGGATAAGACCTTTTATAGGTACATTAGGGAGCAAAGAAAGACCAAAGGAGGGATACTGAGGTTTAATAAAGGGGAGGGAATGTGGGTAGAGGGTGACAGTGAAAAAGCAGGGATACTGAATGAATATTTCTGCTCAGTATTCACAAAGGAAGAGGAGGGGGAAGTACCTAAACCAAACAAGAGAAACACTCTGAAGACGGGGATCGATACCCGTCCATTTACAGAAGAAAGGGTTCTGAAAAGAACTAATAAAATTGAAGGTGGACAAAGCAATGGGGCCTGATGGGATCACCCAGGAATTCTAAAAGAACTAAGGGTATAACTAGTGACACCACTGACTACTCTCTTTAACAAATCATGGGAAGATGGGGTGGTACCCGAGGACTGGAGGAGGGCAGATGTGATTCCTCTTCACAAAAGTGGGAGCAGGACAGAGGCAGAAAACTACAGACCAGTTAGTTTGACCTCAGTGGTAGGGAAAATGATGGAATCACTTCTGAAGGAAAGAATTGTTGAGTACCTAGAGGCCAGTGGGGCACAGGACCCAAGGCAGCATGGATTCACGATGGGAAGGTCATGTCAGATGAATCAAATAGATTTTGTTTGACTGGGTGACCAAAGTAGTAGACCAGGGAGGGGCTGTGGACATGGCCTACCTAGATTTTAGCAAAGCATTTGATACAGTCCCACACAAAAGATTAATACACAAGTTAGCCAGCCTTGGAGTGGGTCCCAAGGTGGTAGCCTGGATAAAAAATTGACTAGACAACAGGACACAAAGGGTAGTAGTAAATGGAGTACACAGTGAAGAAAGGAGGGTTACTAGCAGGGTACCGCAGGGTTCAGTACTGGGACCGGTCCTTTTTAATGTCTATACAAGTGACATTGCAGAGGAAATGGAAGGAAAAGTATGTCTCTTTGCAGATGGCACAAAGATCTGCAACAGGGTTGATACACAGGATGGAGTGGAAAGGATGAGAAGGGACTTGGCAAGGTTGGAGGAATGGTCAAATGTATGGCAGCTCAGATTCAATACAAAGAAGTGCAAGGTAGTGCACATGGGAAACAAAAACCCAGGGGAAGCGTACACAATTAGGGGTGAGATACTGACAACAGTAAAATGGAAAGGGACCTGGGGTAATTATATCAGATGACCTAAAGGTGGGCAAGCAATGTGAGAAGGTAAGGAAGGCTGGGGATACTGGGATGCATAGGAAGAGCATCAATAGTAGAAAACAGGACGTTGTTATCCCTCTGTACAGACAGTTGGTGAGACCCCATCTGAGTACTGTGTGCAGTTCTGAGACCCCATCTCCCAAAAATATATAGACAGAGTGGAGGCTGTCCAGAGGAGGGCACCAAAATGGTGCAGGGTCTGCACCAGAAGACATACGAAGAAAGACTAAAGGAGCTTAATATGTATACCCTTGAGGAAAGAAGGGAGAGAGGGGACATGATAGAAACTTTCAAGTACCTCAAGAGAATCAACAAAGTCCAAGAGGGTAGCATCTTTCAGAAAAAGAGATGTGCAAGAACAAGGGGGCACAATTTGAAGATAGCGGGGGACGGCTCAGAGGTAATGTGAGGAAGTATTTTTTCACGGAGAGGGTTGTGAATGCTTGGAACAGCCTTCCTGAGGAGGTCATGGAGTCAAGAACAGTGGGGGAATTCAAGAATGCATGGGACAGACATAAGGCAATCCTAGTGGGAGGTAGGAGGAAGTAAGCTGTTGGTTAACTAGGATCTGCAGCTTATCTGTTAGGTAGGAAAATGGGCAGACTAGGTGGGCCAAGCGGTCCTTATCTGCCATCAAATTCTATGTTTCTATGTTTGGCCAGCAATGAGTCCAAATCTAAATCCCATTGAAAACCTGTAGAGAGATCTGAAAACAGCAGTTGGGAGAAGGCACCCTTCAAATCTGGGAGAACTGGAGCAGTTTGCACAAGAAGAGTGGGCCAAACTGCCAGTAGAGAGGTGAAGGAAGCTCATCCATGGCTATAGAAAGTGGTGGATTGCAGTTATTTTGACCATAGGCTGTGCTACCAAATATTAAGTCTAGGGTGTCGATAATTTTGTCAATGCCATTTCTTTTCATTTTCTGATTTAAAAGGATATTTTAAATTCTGAATCCAAAACAAAGATTCTGTAATATTAACAGAGAAATAAAGAATTGTGGAGACCAAATACTGTTGTTAATTTCAACTTATGTTTAGAGGCAATTGTGAGTTATTTGAAAAAAGTGCACAGGTGCCAATATTTTTGGCCACAACTGTAGGAGAGACCTTATGTAGCAATACTAGTCCCTGTTGGGTGTCAGGGTAATAGAACTGAGTCTTTGCTCATGGCATGAAGGGGC
Source organism: Neoceratodus forsteri (assembly GCA_016271365.2). Taxonomy (NCBI): domain Eukaryota; kingdom Metazoa; phylum Chordata; order Ceratodontiformes; family Ceratodontidae; genus Neoceratodus; species Neoceratodus forsteri. The sequence goes on along the minus strand of CM028136.1, from coordinate 222,889,454 downwards.
CAAGCATTCCAGAGGGAGGTACAAATTTCTGAGTAGTCACTGAGTAAGAGTGTACCTTTCTCCATCTGGTAGATACTGTTGACCATAGTTTTCCAGGAATTCACATCTGGAACTGTGGGGTAAGCCAGCATTTTTGTATTGCTTTTTTGGCCACTGTGATTAGTATTTCCAGTAAGTACCATGAGTTTGGGCCATTCAGGCCCCTACAGTATTGCAGGAGAAGATATAGGATTGGAGTGGGTGGGACTGGTTTCCTGAGTAATTTTTCAAACTCCCCCTCCAACATGTGAAGGAAGAGCCAAAGATGGGGGCAAGCCCACATAACATGGAAGTGAGTTGTCCTGGATTTGCCACAGCCTCTAAAAGAGGCAGGAGAGTATGTGGGGAGGTAGTGGTCTGTTAACACTGGGGTTCCACAGAATCAGGTCAACCATTTCCATGTGTACTTCCTCCACTTATGAGAGCTCATAACGCTAGCTGCTGCTTGGCATGCTTGTGCACAGGCCTCTGTGTCTATTGGGAGACTACTCTTTCCTTCCCATTTCAGTGCAACATCTGGGTAGCTAACTCTCAATGTTGATTGTAGGGCTTGGTATAGCTGGGAATTATGTAAGGCCTAGCTCCAGACTTAAAGTGTAACCCCCCTTTGGGGAGTGTACAATATTTTGTGCACTATAGGGTTTTGGGAGTTATTCTTGGCCTGGTGAAAAAATGGTTAGTCCTTCTGCCACACAGTGGGACTGCTGTGGTTTGGGAGGTCACTATAACTGCGCGGGGGTAATCAACCATGGGTTTTGGTGGGATACGGGGAATCATCCCTGGGAGAAGGAGAGAGAGAAAGAGAGCAAGAGAGAGAGACAGAGATGTTGGGAGTAGTGTGAAAAGGGCCAGGTGGGGGCAATTGTTCCCTCCGGCCCATGTCAGCAGCTGCAATTAACTCAGAAAGAGGTGGGAGTGCCAGAGGAGCTCAGAAATGAAGGAGGATGGCCTCGAGGTAGTGCCAGCTATGGAGGGAGACACCAGACAGAAAGGGGGAGCTGAAAGAAGAGATCTGCCATCAAGTAAGTAAGCAGTGAAGGCCTCATCAGAAAGGCTTGCAATCCTGTAGAGAATAGAGCAGTGTCAGAGCCCCGTGACAACAAGAGATGTGTCGTCCACCATTTTTGGGGACAGCTGCCACTGAAGCCAGAGGAGTTTTGCCCAGGAGGTTGAGAGGGAACAAGTAGCCCCGAACTGGGAGGTTTGCTGGTTCCCAAGGGATACCTGTGGGAGAGCCAATGGGAGCACATGTTAAAGGGCAGAGCAGAAGTGCCAGTGTTGTTTTGGGGACTGCCTGAATCATGCCCAGTAGTGTAGACTACCTGAGAAAGAGAGATACATGGGAACAGTGATCTCTGCTGCCTAAAGACTGAGAGACCATAGTGGTTCAGGGAAAGCTGTCTAAACTGCATGACCACCTCGGTCTGAAATGTGCTGTGGAACCCCCATGTATTAAAGAGCTGGTGACACATTCAGGTGAACTTTAACAAAACATAATATTTAGACACAGTCCAGCTTGTATTTCTCATTAGTTCTGCATTTCTCCTCCCCATTATTTAACTTTTGCTCCATGGAGTAGTGTTTTTTTATGGTTCAAAATTAAATGGTACCCACTGTTTGTTCAACCTTGGGCAGACTGCAGTTATTTAATTGGAATGCCAATTAACCTGCTTTCCTGCAGCTCAGCACCAGAATGATGCCAGCACCCCACTGGACACAATGAACAGCACCAATTGTAAGCCATTTCAGTAAGGTTTTTGCTGTTGGCACCCCCACTTCCCACGGACTGCATCCCACCTCATTCCTCTAGACACCGGGGGGGGGGTACAAAAGATATTGATTCAATAGGTGATGAGTAGCAGGTGCATATCTGGGGTATGGGCACTCATGGGAGAGATAGAATACAACTGGACTAGCAGAAATTAGAAAGTGCAGTGTGCTGCTATCAGTCAATTTTTCAGAATTCAACACTGTTTGACTGAGCCCATCCATTTTTTTGGGGATGACCAAAAGCAATGTTTCTGTCTATGTTTTTTGGCTCCTAGCAACTGCTGAGAAGCAAGATGTATGGACTCTGTTCTTTCGGGAAATGCTAAATTTTTCAATTTATGGAATTTGAATTTCCACTGGGATCGGCAGATCTCCTGGGTGATTTATGGAAATAAAGTCAGACTAGTTTGACCTTTAGGGGATAATACTCCTTGAACCTACTGTGAGAAACAGTGACATACTATACCGCTATGTGACTGAATGTGTAACACAATGTCATCTGCGGAAAGTTTTCTACGAAATAAAAAAGTAGCACAATTTACAGTTACACGCCCCACAAATCATCCAGAAAAATGCCAGCATATTTTTTCACTGCGACATGCAAAAATTCCAACAGATGCAAATTAAAGAAAAAAGAAAAGAATTCTGCAGTTAAAAAAAAAATAATTGCTCTTTATGGTTATACACAGTCCTAGACAGCAAATTTCAGTACAACAAACTACAAAACACCTGACAGGATTTTTTGGTAACAGTACAAGTGTGTGAAGGTTAGTGCTGTATACACCAGCTATAAAAAGGTATCAATAACACTGTTTGTCTACCACACAGCTGATGGTTTATAACTAGAGGCAGTGGCGTAGAAGATACTCCATCTCTGGCATTACATACTATAAGGAAAGAACATGGATGCACTCACCATGGACTGCTCAGCACTAAACTTTGTGTTTGCACAGGCTGTAATGTAAAGCTGGCTCAGTTTTCTTTCTTCACTAGCCTCATTGCAGACTTCATTTTGCTCTGTGTTTACAGCCTGTGATGTAAAGCTGGTCCCATTTTTACTAGCCCTATCATTTGCAAACTGTAATGTAACATAAGCACTTAGTAAATTAATGTCAGAAGGGACTCTAGGTAAGGGTGAACTGATGCTGAATTTCCATTTGGGAAATGTGCCGAAATCTGGTGGTTAGGACACAGGCGAAGCTGGTCTGAAGAAAACAGCAGTTACTGTAACAGAAGATTTTTGAGAGAACATCCTCCATTGTGCCACATCATTGGAACTGGAAGCCATCAGTGACAGGACCACCCAGAAACTTTTGCTAGCTGGGGTCTTCCACATCAATGTGCACTGTTGCCACCTATATAACATGGGTGGCCCTGTCATGCTTTAGATCCCTGCCAGAGGCAAGCTAGGATTATCAGACTGGCAAGGACCAGGCTAACCAGAACTAGGCATGTGGGAGAGGACATGGAACTTGAGACAAATTACACCCTAATCAGGATGAAGAAGAATAACAAACGTGCAAAGGCAGGCAGGATTTCAGGAAAAAACACATGAGAATAAAAGGGGAGGAAAGTGGGAGGGTGAACTGTGGCTCAATGGAGAACACGAGATTCTCTCAAAGATCTACTGTTACGGTAAGTAACTGCCTTATTTTCTTTGAGAACCTCTCCCTGCACTAAGCCACACAATTGGAACAAAGCACCGTAGAATAAAGGAAGGATCAAATGACCCTAAGACAGATGGCCTAGCAGAACAGTAAGCCAAAGCCAGCAAGTCTATGAGATATGTCCAGACTGTAATGTTTAGTGCATGTGAGAGCAGCACTCCAAGTGGCAGCAGTGGACACACTGTGAAAATAAGCCATGGAAGTGGCCATGCCATGAGTGGCATGGACACAGACAGGACCAGAATTCTGCTTACTGTGCTACCAGTAACAGAAAGTAATGCAGGATGCCAACTATGCACACAGGAATTGATTAGAAACAGCGTAGCCCACCATCCTGGGGAAGAAACACACAAACAGTTGAGAGGATTTTCTAAAATCCTTAGTACAATTGAGGTACCAGTGTAGCACCCTGTGGACATCACGGTATGGAGCCTTCATTCTTCACTATCTGTGGAAAATAAAACATAAACTGGAAGATCAGCTGTCTAATTCAGTGTGTGATCAGAAGCGACCTTCAGAAGAAATGAGTATTGGTCCTTTAGGTGACCTGATACTTGTGGAAAAAGGAAAGGGACTCCGCAACCAGAGCTTGCAATTCAGAAAATTATTCTTACAGAAGTAACAGCCACAAGAAACAACATCTTCCATAAGAGGAAGTGCATTTCACAGCTAGGGGCCAGTTCAGGAGGCACTGTGAACATCTCCAGAACCACGTTAAGGTCCCAGACTGGTACTAGCTCATAGACGGAGGCAATGAAGTAGCATGATCCCTCTAAAGATTCAGTGGGGCACCTCAAGATGGGCAATCGAGTTACCGTCAGTGAGGGCATGAAAAGTTGGAACTGCAGCCAGATACACTTTCACTGAAGAGTATCAGAGACCTAAGTCCAAAAGGGACAAAAGGTAATCCAGAATATGACTGACTGGACATATACAAGAGTCCAGCTGATGGAGGAATGTTTCCATTTCTGAGAGTAGGTGTACAGTACAAACAGGACTAATTATAAGCCACCAGCAGCAACTCCTGCTATTGCAGGTGAAACCCCAAAGCAGAAGGGTTCTGTGTCTGCAGGAGCCTGGCATGGAGATGCAGAGCTCTGAGATTCAGATGCACCAGAGAGTTCTGCTCCTGTGTATGGAGCTCTGCTTGTAGAGTTTCAAGCTGATATCTTACAAACCAGTAGAATATCTTCTACTCACCCTAGACACCAATAAAAGTGCCGGGCACCAACCTAATCAAACCCTTCTTCTTGAAACTAAGATATTATTTTCTAACACCACTGATCCTGCATCTCTTTAATCTCTCCCTCTCCCAAGGTGAACTCCCTGCAATCTGGAAAATCACTCAAGTTATTCCTCTCTTCAAATCCGGTGACCTATGTGATCTTAACTATCGACCTATCTCTCAGTTACCCACCCTATCCAAATTGTTAGAGAAATTAGTTAACACCCAGCTGAGAGAATATCTGGAAACTCACAAGTTGCTTAACACCATCCAATCTGGATTTAGGCCTAACCATAGTACAATCTCCACCCTTACAAAAAGTCTCTAATGACTGGCAGATCACTCCTGGACTTGCAGAATTATGTCTGCACACTTTTCTTGGACCTTAGCAAGGCCTTTGATACTGCTGATCATGACTTGATACTGATAAGCCTGTGTAATATCGGTCTCCATGAAAATGCCTTGAAATAGTGCTCTTGCTACCTGGTGGGCAGGCAACAGCAGGTAAAAGCTCAAGGTGATCTCTCACCACTCAAAACTCTGCTGAGGGAGGTACCTCAAGGCTCAATTCTGGGGCCCCTGCTGTTTGCAGTGTACATTAATGGTATAGACCATAACACTGGCAGTGCAGATATTCATCTATTTGCAGATGACACAGTTCTGTATGTTGCTAGACCCGCCCTCAAACTCACATGTAAGGACCTACAGGTTGAATTCGATACCCTCCAACAGAATCTGCTTCAGCTGAAACTTCTACTTAATGCTAAAATGACTAAAACTATGTTTCTCTCTCCCCATGCTCACGTAACACCTGTTAACCCTATCAGTACCAAGCTGCAGATATTGACCATCCTAGGGGAGCCTCTAGAAACAATCGATAACTTCAAATACCTAGGCTTCTGACTGGACTGCAAACTTTTATTTATGGTGCATATCAAGAAGATTGCTAAAAAACTTAGACAGTGACTAGGCATTTTTTACCGTATCAAACACCTACTTAACCAAGAGGCTAAAATAAGACTGGTGCACTCCCCCTTTTTCCTCCTCCTTGAATATACTGATCTGTTATATAGCCACTGCCCTAAAACTGCTCTAACAAAACTGGACACCCTGTGTCACAGGGCGCTAAAGTTCATCACTAGTGCTCCTTACAGCACCCATAACTGCATCCTCTACGAGCAGCTTGGTTTGCCATCACTTACCTCCATGAAGCTGAGAAACACATCTCTTTGGGTCTACAGAACCATTTCTAACAAGCTCCATCCCTACACTTCCATTCTCTTCAATTGCACACTGAAAGAAACCTGCAAATGCTATTCTTAAATAACACTGAGCTTGAGAACTGATGATACCTACTCCAGCACTTTCCCCCTCAGGGCTGAAACTACCCTGTACTCACTCCCTTCCTGACATATCCTCTCACTATTTCTTGCTCTTCTGCCCCCCCTCACTTTCCCACTCTACTCTACCTCCTCCTACTCCTCACCAAACCTTCCCACCACTCTTCAGCCCTTACTCTCACTGTGTTGTGGCAGCACTGTCTACGGTCCCTCTCTGACACATCCTCTCTCTAACTACTGCTCTGCAACCCCTCTCTCCTTACTCCTTCCTTTATACCGCTCTGCCCCCTTGCCTTTTCTCTCACCCCACCCTCTGTACTAGCTACATCTTCTGTTTACAACACTAACTACTGCCACTCTATTCCACTATATTTTTGCCTCCAAAAAAAATGCATATCAACCGGATTTCGCGTTATTATGCTCCAAAGGCAATAATAACCCCATATCCGGTTACATAGAAACATAGAAACATAGACACATAGAAACATAGAAACATAGAATGTGACGGCAGATAAGGACCGCTTGGCCCACCCAGTCTGCCCATTTCCCTACCTACTGGATAAGCTGCAGATCCTAGTTAACCAGCAGCCTACTTCTTCCTACCCCACCGCCCAGAATTGCTCTTATGACTATCCCATGCATGCTTGAATTCCACCACTGATTTTGACTCCACAACCCTCCGAAGGCCATTCCATGCATCCACAACCTCTCTGTGAAAAATACTTCCTTAAATTACCTCTGAGCCGCCTCTATCTTCAAATTGTGCCTCTTGTTCTTGCACACCTCTTTTTGAAAGATGCTACCCTCTTGGACTTTGTTGATTCCTTGAGGTACTTGAAAGTTTCTATCATGTCCCCCTCTCCCTCCTTTCCTCGAGGCTATACATATTAAGCTCCTTAAGTCTCTCTTCATATGTCCTCCGGTGCAGACCCTGCACCATTTTAGTTGCTCTCCTCTGGACAGCTTCCATCCTGTCTATGTCTTTTATGGAGATTGGGTCTCCAGAACTGCACACAGTACTCCAGATGGGGTCTCACCAGCTGTCTGTACAGAGGGATAATAACTTCCTGTTTTCTACTGGTGATGCCTCTCCTATGTATCCCAGTATCCCCCAGCCCTCCTTGCTGCCTTCTCACATTGCTTGCCCACCTTTAGGTCATCTGATATGACTACCCCAGGTCCTGCTCCATTTTTGTTTGTTAGTATCTCACCTCCCATTGTGTACTCTTCCCTGGGTTTTGTTTCCCAGGTGCATTACCTTGCACTTCTTAGCATTGAATCTAAGCTGCCATACATTTGACCATTCCTCTAACCTTGCCAAGTCCCTTCTCATCCTTTCCACCCCACCCTGTGCATCAACTCTGTTGCAGATCTTAGTGTCATCTGCAAAGAGACATACTTTTCCTTCCAGTCCTTCTGCAATGTCGCTTATAAAGACATTGAAGAGGACTGGTCCTAATACATTCCATTGTTTCACAAAAAGTATTTCAACTGCAGTATTTTCAGCTGTGTTTTATTCATGTACAGTTCAATTTCTTCAAAAATAAAACTGCACTCTAGCTAAAAAAAAAAATTTATTTCAAGCTGCCGTAAATACAGTCTAAACCTCCACACCAGCAATTATAAAAAATAAAGGATAGGCAAGTTTGATGTAATAGATTTTTTTCACACACCCTTGGTGTGTAACAACTACATAAACCTCTCAAGCTTTGCTCTCGAGGTTTAAGGATCATCACACACCTTGGGTGTGTGAAACAAATCCATAACACACACTTACCTATCCATTATTCTTTTTTTATCATTGTATTTTATAGTGTATTTATCATGTTCACTTGTCTGCCCAGGACCACCTTGTAAATGAGCTTGCACAATGGTGTTTCTCTCCTGGTAAAATAAAGATCGATTGATTAATTTATAGAGGGAGCAGGACAGGAGGCTCCACTGCCAACTGCTGTAGCAGGAGGAACCAAATTGTCTGGACCGGAATAGGGCCTAAAGAATCAGGGTGGCTGGTTGCGCCCTTAACTTGAACATAACCCCCTGGATCAGAGGGAATGCAGAAAAGGTATATAGGAACTTCAATAGGAAAGCAATACCAGCACATCTCAAACTACTGTAGACAGCTTCTTTATTGAGCGCAAAATTCACATAGTGCCACAAAAACAATCAACCAGTGGCTAGCAACAGAATCCTTTACCGGTTTCACATTAGGTGCATCGTCAGAAGGATGACCAGTGTATCACATGTATGGTTTAAAAATGATACAATTAAAGAAACAGTGCCTTCATATGTGTAATGAGTTCTAGAGTGCTTAGTACTATACATATAGGATTACAAAAACAGTTTTATTCCTTACATTTATAAAAACACATTTAAAAACCAACATCAATTAAATATAACAACAATCAAAATAACCTTACGTTTAAAAGACTGCAGCATAATGCGCATTTTTATTGGACCATTCAATGCCTTGTCCTGGTTCTCAGTTAACTTTTAAGTGCTGGAGGTGAATAAATGTCTAATCCTTCTGCATCCTAAAAGAGAATACAAGGTAACTATAGTTAGGGTTGAGTAGGCAGTTTAATGTTAAACCCAAATTTTGCACTTTAATAATTTTGCAACTGTTCAACTGATTTTTATGACATTTGGTATGTGTGGTTCTGTGGGGCAGACCTTTTGATTGCCAAGTTTTGTTTTGATCGGATGTGTGGATTTTGCACAATGCATAGTGAAGACAGTGTGTTTTTGCCTTTTTTCACCCATTTTTGCTGATTGTTCCTGATCATGCTGCAGCCACACTGTTTGGAATATTGGCCTGATGTTTGCAAGATAGAAAGAGCTTGCCTCAAAGAACAAGTCAGTGTTAGTTTGGTGAAAAAATACTAATCTGTTCCAAAGTCATTACATTTTGAAATTTGGAGTTCTGTGCATGCTCAGTTCAGTCTTTTGGATAGCTGAACAGTTGTGAACAAGGATTTGGCCTCATGAACATGGATTTTGACAGCTCATGAACAGGGATTTATTAAATTCCTGTTCCGATGAAAACAATCTCTGTTCATGAGTTGCCATATTGTTTTAAATTGTTCAAAAAAACAAAACATTGTAACTTGCACCACAGATGTCTTCTGAGTATATTGAAGTATGGGTTTTGTTCAGGGTGATGCCCTCTGCAAACCCATTGCTTTGGTTTGGTTTACTTTCCTCAAAATATCCTTGTTCGTGAGCTGTCAGAATCCTTGTTCATGGGTTGTCAAAATTTTTGTTTGCTAGCCAATCCTTGTTCATGAGCTGTCAAAATCTTTACTCATGAAGGGGCGACCAGATGGCCCTACCTCACAAACAGGGACTGTCTCACTAGCAAGGATTTTGACACCTTATGAACAAGGATTCGGCTCACAAAAAAGGATTTTGACAGATCACAAACAGGGATTTTTAAAGGTTGTTGTTTCTTTGCCACTCCACTGCAAAGAAATAGTTAGGACCTTTGGCTTGAAATTTGAAGGGTAGCAAGGTGGTGTCCCAGAGATGTGACTTATGCTGGTTTGGTGTACAGATTTGCATCGATTACATAGTTATGGCATTCTGAAGTTGAGAAATTTCTCATAGGATAACATTGTGGTGAACACAGAGCCTTTTGGTGCCTATATCTTGAAAACAGTTTGAGATACAGATTTTTCACTAAATGCAGCTTAGTACACCTTAAGCATGCATTCAGGTTACCCGTCCATCATTACAACTGCAGTGGAATTTCTTCCAAAGTTGCTACAGTTACTGAGATATTGCACCATTTGCAACACAAAGCTTTCTTGGAATGTGTTTAGGGCTGTGCTGTGTCTCTACCATTATAGGTAGGTGGGAGTGCAGGGCCCTCTGGGCCCTGCACTCCCACATATGGACACCACTATACAGTAATCAGACTACTGGGCCTTCCATTATGCAATACTGAGAGTGCAGGGCCCTAGGGAGATGACAGTTCATTACAATGTCTGTGAACTTATGGATAGATGGCGGGCCCTGCACTCCCAAAAACTGATACCAGGTCCTGTGCTCCCAAAGTCATATAAAGGGTAAGATTACACTTTCTCAAAAAGTAAAGAAATTCATTGCAAAAAACTTTGTTAATGCATCAGTTAGAGTTGAAGTGACAAAAGTAGGAAAATGAGGCATTAGAGTTGACACCCCAACACACCCCACATTACCATCTCACCCCACCCTCCACAGACCAACAGGTGATGTGGTGTGTCTTGGGGTTGTCAGGCCTAACCCTCACCCCATTCTCCTATACTGTGCCATGTCAACTTTCTTACACATGAAATGGAGTGAGAGTTAGGGCCAATGGCCCAAGGCACACCCTGTCACTTGTTGGTCTGTGGAGGGTGGGGGTGGGGTGGTATGCTGGGGGTTAGGGTGTCAACCCTAATGGGGACACCCCTTTCTACCCTGCAAATTTCAAGTCAAAAGTCCTAACCATTTCTTTGCAGCGAAGTGGCAAAGAAACAGCAACATTTAAAAATCACTGTTCGGGAGGTGTCAAAATCCCCATTCACAAGCCGAATCCTTGTTAGTGAGGGTGTCAAAATCCCTGTTCATGAGTCAATCCTTGTTCACGAGATAGGGCCATCTGGTCATCCTCTCATGAACAAGGATTTTGACAGCTCACGTAAAAGGATCGGCTCACGGACAAGGATTTTGACAGCTCACAAACAGGGATTCCTTTTAAGAATCCTTGTTCATGACGTGTCATAATCCCTGTTGGTGAGGTGTCAAAATCCCTGTTCATGACCCAATCCTCATTCATGAGATAGGGCCATCTTGTCATCATCTCACGAACAAGGATTTTGTCAGCTCATGAACAAGGATTGGCTTGCAAATAGGGATTTTGACACCTCACAAACAGGGATCGGAAGCGAGTCACAAACAAGGATTTTCAAATAGTAAAAATGGCCATTTCTGACTAAAGTAAACAGAACCAAAGTCATGGAATTGTACAGGTGTACTCTCCACAAAATCCATACTTCAATCTGTACAGAAGACATTTATTTATTTAGGTCTTTTTTGACCGGGAAAGGAGGACTAGACAATTCTGCCTATTTTCAGCCTTGTCCCGGGGGAGAGGGAAACATATGGATGCTAACTGACATTGAACCAGATTAAGATGTTGGTGGTATTTTTAGTGAATGGGGGAAATCTGGCCAGGACACTCTTTTCAAGACGTGCCATGGGATCTTTAACATCCACCTGAACAATCACAAGAACAGGCAGATGGGACCTTGATTTAACTTCTCATCTGAAAGACGGCATAGCAGGAGGGCAGCAACCCCCTCATGCTGCATTAGAGTGTCACTATTGGGATTTAACCCAGGTGCCGGGTGTGGGGATAAAACCTACAGTCTTCTGATCGTCCGTCCTCAGAGGCGAGTGTGCAACCTGCTGAGCCACTGACACTGACATCCCTGGAGCAAGTTATAAGGTTTTGTTTTTGAAGAAAATTGAAAAGACGGTGGCTCACGAACAGGGATTCTTTTCATATGAACAGGAATTTAATGAATCCCTGTTTGTGAGCTGTCAGAATACTTGTTTGTGAGCCCAAATCCTTGTTCAAAGCTGTGCAGCTATACAAAAGACTGAACTGAACTTGCTCAGAACCCGACATTTCAAAATTGAATAACTTTAGAATGGATTAACATTTTTTTCACCAAACCAATGCTGTCTTGTTCTTTGGTGCAAGCTCTTTCTACTCTGAAAATGTCAGGCCACAATTTCAAATGGTATGGCCACAGCGCGATGTGGAAAATCAGCAAAAATGGACAAAAAAAGTGAATTTTACACTTTTTCACTATGCGCTGGGCAAAATCCACACATCTGATCAAAACGAAACTTGGTACATCAAGCAATCTACCCCACAGGACTGCGCATACCAACCTTTGTGCAACATTTGTGCAAATCCGTTGAACAGCTGCAAAGTTATAAAAGTTTAAAGCAAAGACATGCAAGATCATGCACATAGGGAAGAGAAACCCTGAAGCCACCTATAGGTTGGGAGGGGAGTTGCCGGCAATGACAAGAGAAGAAAGAGACTTGGACATCATCATCATCATCACACATGACCTGAAATCATCCAAGCAGACCACTAAAGCAGTAGGTAAGACTAGGGGGATGTTGGGGTGTGTTAGTAGGGGTATCACAAGTCGTAAGAGGGAGGTAATAATACCTCTTTACAAGACATTGGTTAGGCCCCATCTGGAGTACTGCGTGCAGTACTGAAGGCCACACCTTCACAAGGACATTAACCAAATTGAGGCAGTCCAGAGAAGGGCAAACAAAATGGTGCAGGGACTGCATCAGAAAACATATGAGGACAGATTAACGGAACTCAATATGTATACCCTAGAGCAAAGGAGGGGAGAGAGGTGATATGATTGAAACATTCAAACACCTAAGGGCATTAACAAGGTGAAAGAGTCTAACATGTTTCAACATAAGAAAAATAGCAGGACAAGAGGACACAGCATGAGATTAGAGGGAGGCCAATTAAGGGGTAATGTGAGGAAGTTCTTTTTCACAGAGAGGGTGGTGGATGCATGGAATGGCCTACCTCAGGAAGTGGTGGATATGAATACAGTGCAGGACTTCAAACAGGCATGGGATAGGCATAAGGGAACAATACAAATAAGTATGCATAGACAGACCATTGACAGAGCAAATGCCGATGGCACATTCATAAGTTAGAAAAAGAAATGGGCAGACTGCATGGGCCTTGTGGTCCTTATCTTCCGTCAGTTTCTATGTTTCTATGTAAAGTGCAAAATTTGGGGTTTAACATTAAACTATCTACTCAACCCTAACTATAATGGTGTGGATAGATAGATAGATAGATAGATAGATAGATAGATAGATAGATAGATAGATAGATAGATAGATAGATAGATAGGAACAAACAGCAAGTGGCAGATAACCCTATGTTTTAATACATTTCAACCTTTGGTAATAAAATGTACTAATGTGCTTATAATAAAATGCACTAATGTTATCTTGTGTTCTCTTTTAGGGTGAAAAAGGATTAGAAATGTATTCACCTCTAGCACTTAAAAATAAAGTGAGAACCAAGACAAGGTATTGATTGGTCCAATAGAAATGCACATTATAGTGTACTCTTAAAATTAAGGTTATTTTGTTTGTTGTATTTAATTGATGTTGGTTTTTAAATGTGATTCTGTAAATGTAAGGAATAAAAATGTTTTTGTAATTCTATATGTATAGAACTAAACACTTTAGAAACACAGACATTGACGGCAGATAAGGACCACTTGGTCCACTTAATCTGCTCATTTCCCTACCTACTGGATAAGCTGCAGATCCTAGTTAACCAACAGCCTATTTCTTCCTACCCCCCAACAAGAACTGCCTTACAGTATGTCTGTCTCATGCATTCTTGAATTCTCCCACAGTTTTGGACCCCACAACCTTCTCAGGAAGGTAGTTCCATGCATCCACCATCCTCTCTGTGAAAAAATACTTCCGCACATTGCCTCTGAGCCATCCCCCCCCCATCTTCAATTATGTCCCCTTGTTCTTGCACATCTCTTTTTCTTAAAGATGCTACCCTCTTGGACTTTGTTGATTCCACTGAGGTACTTAAAAGTTTTTATCATGTCCCCCCTCTCCCTCCTTTCCTCAAGGGTATACATATTAAGCTCCTTTAGTCTCTCCTCGTACAGCTTCTCTTGCAGACCCTGCACCATTTTAGTTCCCTCCTCTGGACTGCCTCCATCCTGTCTATGTCCTTGTGGAGATGGGGTCTCCAGAACTGGATGCAGTACTCCAGATGGGGTCTCACCAACTGTCTGTACAGGGGGATAACAACTTCCTGTTTTCTGCTGGTGATGCCTCTCCCTATACATCCCAGTATCCCCCCAGCCCTCCCTACTGCCTTCTCACATTGCTGGCCAACCTTAAGGTCATCTGATATGATTACCCCCAGGTCCCTTTCCATTTTTGTTGTTGCTACCCCCACTGTGCACTCTTCCCTGGGTTTTGTTTCCCAGGTGCATTATTTTACACTTTGTTGCACTGAATCCAAGCTGCCATACTTCTGACCATTCCTCCAACCTTGCAAAGTCCCTTCTCATCCTTTCCACGCCCACTTGTGTGTCAACTCTGTTGCAGATCTTTGTGCCATCTGCAAAGAGACATACTTTTCCTTCTAGTCCATCTACAATGTCACTTATAAAGACATTAAAAAGGACTGGACCCAGTACTGAACCCTGTGGTACCCCACTAGTAGTAACCCCCCTTTCTTCAGAGTGGACTCCGTTTACTATTACCTTCTATGTCCTGTTGTCCAGCCAATGTTTTACCCAGGCTACCACCCTGGGACCCACTCCCAGGTTGGCTAATTTGTTTATTAATCTTTTGTGTGGGACTGTGTCAAATGCCTTGCTAAAGTCTAGGTAGGCCATGTCCACAGCCCCTCCCTGATCTACTACTTTGGTCACCCAGTCAAAGAAATCAAGTATATTTGTCTGACATGACCTTCCTGCTATGAATCCATGCTGCCTTGGGTCCTGTGCCCCACTGGCCTCTAAGTACTCAACAATTCTTTCCTTCATAAGTGATTCCATCATTTTCCCTACTACAAAGGTCAAACTGACAGGTCTGTAGTTTCCTGCCTCTGTTTTGCTCCCACTTTTGTGAAGGGGAATCACATCCACCCTCCTCCAGTCCTCAGGCACCACACCATTCTCCCATGATTTGTTAAAAAGGGTAGTCAGTGGTGTCACTAGTTCACCCCTTAATTCTTTTAGAATTCTGGGGTGAATCCCGTCAGGCCCTATTGCTTTGTCCACCTTCAGTTTTAGGAGTTTGTTCAGAACCCTTTTTTCTGTGAAAGGACTGGTATCAAACCCTCTATCCAGAGTGCTTCTGTTAACTGGATTAGGTACCTCCCCCTCCTCTTTTGTGAATACTGAGCAGAAGTATTCATTCAGTATCCCTGCTTTTTCACTGTCCCTCTCTGCCCACTTACCGTCCAATCTATTTCGCCTCACTATCCCTCCCTTTGTCTTTCTACGCTCCCTAATGTACCTATAAAAGGTTTGAGCCCCCTTCTTAACTGAATTGTCTATCTTTCCCTCAGTTTGGGCCTTTGCTATTCTGACTGCCTTTCTTGCTTCCTTCTGCCTTAACTGGTACAGTTCTCTGTCCTGCTCCTTCTGTGTTTCCTTATACTTCCTAAATGCTGTCTTCTTCTCTCTAACCTTCCCGCACCTCTTTTGAGAACATAGCAGCTTTTTTTTTCATTTTGATTTGTTTATTTGTTTCACGCAAAGCCCTGTTGCCTCTGTGATGGCAGTTTTGATGTTTCCCCATTGTTGTTCCACCCCTACTTCTTGCCTGTTTGCTAGTACTTTTCTAAGACACTCTCCCATTTTGCCAAAGTCAGCCCTCCTGAAGTACAGTACCCTCACTTTTGTATGGCTTGGCTCTGCAGCTGAGTTTATCATGAACCGCACTGTTTGGTGGTCACTTGTTCCCAGACGGCTACCCACTTCTAGATCTGAGATCCTCTCACTGTCCCCATTTGAGAGTACAAGGTCTAGGACTGCTCCCTCCTGAGTGGGTTCCAACACTAGCTGTCTGAGGCATGCCTAGGGTTGCCACCTATCCGGTTTTTGACTGGATAATCCATTTTGTAGGGTCCTTATTTGGTCATACAGTTTTAATTAAATGTAGTCCGGTTTTTGGGCCATTTTGAGTGCTTATATACTCTTAAAACTGATGTATCAAATCATTCACTGTTATGGCTGCATTACATGTCCAGGTTACAAAGTTCTGATATCATTCAGACCTGCCTTTGCCTGTAAAACCAGTCTGTCTGGGAGGTGTAATGTATGGCCATTATGATCATTTAGCAGTATATTAACGTAATCTTTTCCACTCTAAATTTTAAGCATGGTCTTTTACTGCTATGAGAGGAAACAGCTTGTATAACTTTATGTGCTCTCATGTGTTTCTTTTTGTTTGTCCTATATTCTGGTATGTTTTAGACCCATTTTTGTTAAATTAATAATCTAACTTTTATTGCCTTTATCACTACATTTGCTTTTATGCTTTGTATTACCTAAATATTCCATGATATTAGCTACACTTTTACAGGTCATTCAGATAAAGAGCATGGAATGGTGTGTCTGAAATTGTGGAATGTCTTAGAAATATGAAAATAAACCGCAGTAGCTGCTGAGGTAAAGGAGAACAGAGTGCAGTTTTAACGCTACCACAAGCACCAATAATTAAATTACTGTATCAAAAATTGGTCAAAACATAAGAATACATGAGTGACATGGAAAGGAAAATGGGAGAGTGTTTAACAGATGCTTGAGCAATAAGCTGTGAATGAGCTTGGCACATCCAGCAGACCTGAGTTTGATTCCCACAGCCTCCACTTGCACACTGTGTGACCCTGAGCAAGTCACTTAACCTTCCAGTGCTCCAGGGTCACTTCTGTAAAATGGGCTATGTGGCCTATGGGAGTCAACCTGGCTTCCAAAGAATAAAAATAAATAACTGAATAAATAAATAAATCAAATAAATAACATTATAAACATTTTTTTTATTTTAGTCTTTAGTAATGTCTATTCCAACATTACAAATGGCTTTGGAGGAGAAGCAATATACTCACCAGTTATAAAAAGAGGGTGAAGCCAGAGGTGGAGTTTGGGGTGTGGTTTAGCATCTGGTTTTTACCTCATTCAAAGGTGGTGACCCTAGGCATGCCCCCTGTAGGGCATCGAGAATGGCCCTGCTCTTTGATGTGGCTGCAACAAAGGTGCTCCAGTTAACATCTGGCATATTCAGGTCCCCCATCAACAGTATCTCCCCTTTCTCTGCCATGCTAAGGATGCCTTCTTTCATATCCTTGTCCATTCCAGGGTTTTATTTAACTCTAAAAATTGATTAGCGTTTTGCTCATAAAAGTGCTAAAATATTGTAAAAATGCATAGCACTTGCCTCATTATGTTTAACAAACATAACACTTCTAGAAAACCTATATAAATACTTTCTGTACAGTTAGTATTGTCCCAGGAAAAAAACTGCTAATCAATTATTTAAAACCCTGCATTCCCTCCCCGTGAGATGGGGATCTGAATACAACCCCTGTGTGGAATGTGGTGCCATTTCCAGTCTCTAAGGTGACCCACAGTGCCTCCTCTCCTCCCTGTTTACTCTTTTGTTCCATTGGTTTGATCCTTTCCTTTACATAGAGAGCTACTCCTCCCCCTCTTCTACCCTCCCTGTCCCTACTGTAGGTTGTGTACCCTGGTATGTTAACATCCCAGTCATAGTTCTCTGTGTACCATGTTTCTGTGACTGCCACAATATCCAGGCATCCATTTTCCATCAAGGCCACCAGTTCAGGAGCTTGTTGCTCAGACTGCAGGCATTGGTACTCATTACCCTCCATTTCTTGATGGCCTTACCCTTTTTTGCCCCATATATGTCCTTATTGCCTTTGTCACTTTCTCCATTTACCCCTGCCCTTCTCCCTATCAATGTCTCTATCTTGGTGTTTACCTCACCAACTACCTTGATTTTTTGGGATGGCTAGGAATTCCCTGCTCCTTTCCAGTGCCTTCCCCCTTGGCTAGTTTAAATGCTTGCCAATGAAGCATTTAAACATATCACATAGGATCCTGTTTCCCCTCCTGGACAGATGCAGACAATCATGCCAGTATAGGTCTGCTTCGCTCCAGGTGGAACCCCAATCCCCAATGAAGCCAAACTCCTGAGCTTTGCACCAGTTTTTCAACCACTGATTGAATCCCATGGTGTGGAACACCCTAGCCTCACCCATGCCATAGACAGGCAGCACCTCTGAGAAGGTTACCATGTGCGCTACTTGTCTAAGGCCCTTTCCCAAACTCCACAAACTCTTTCTGCACTGCTCTGATCCTTTTTCCAGCCAGGTCATTTGTTCCTAGGGGGACAATGACATCCAGCTCCCACCCCTATGGAGCTGCTTCCACAATCCTGAGGATTTGCTCCCTGTCCCTTCAAGCCATGGTGCCAGGCAGGCACCTTACCTCCCTCTCCCCTTCCTCCCCCAGTTCTACCCTCCTAACAATGGAGTCCCCCACCAGGAGTTGTTTCCTTCCCCTGTGGGGGTCCCGTGCTACCCTCCGGTGGGTCTCCTTTGTGGAGGTTCCCAGCATCCTCCTTGATCTCCCCTGCGGGTGCCTCCATAGAGGAACCACACTTTGCCAGAACTGCATATGAATTGTGGAGAGGTACAACTGGAGGGAAGCACCTCTGTTCCACCACCCTCACCCTCCCTGAGCCCACTGTGGCTCAACCATTCCTCTTTCTTGGCAACCTCTGAGGCAACAGCATTGGCTCTGGTGGTCTCTGAATGAAAGAAGAGGTCCCCCAAATCCTGGCCAACTCATCCTGGAGATGAGCAACCTCCTTCCTCAGCCCAGAGAGGTGCCTGCATATGGGACAACACCGCATCCTCTAGAATGTCTCCTGGAAGACTGTTGCTCCACAGCCACTGCACTGCACCACTCCCATCATGTCTAATTTCTGGCCCCTTAACTGTTGTTTTGAATACTTACGCTTTCCTAAGTCTATTTAATTTTTTTCCTCCCTACTTACTTACTGCTTCCATGCCCTTTAAGCTCCTGATCTTCCTGTTCTGAGACAAGAAGTTCTTATATTTCTCAGTAGTCTCCTTACTTGCTCAGAGTCAGACCTCCAGCAGCAAGGGGGGATGTAGAGCTACTCTTTTCCTTCTAGGATGGTGACTCTTTTGTGGCTCTGTGATCACTTCCTTCCTGTTCCCAAACAGGAAGTTCCTGTTGTCTGTCAAATCCTGTGCCTATAAAAGTAGAACTAGCTAACAGTGGGGTGGGGGGGTTAATATAGTCCCAGTACAGAAATATAGTTATAACAACAGCACCTTCCTTTTGCTGTTCTCTGCTAGAAGCTATCTAAGTCAGTTTTTAAATCCAACACACCTGGCTTCCTTCTAGACAAGCCACTCCCCCTACTTTACAGGTCCTTCTACACCTAGATAATTGCACAGATAACAATTCTCTTCAGCCAACTCAGACAAATACCTAGATGACTACAAAGATAACAACTCACTTCAGCCAACTCAGAAAAACACACTAACTCTTTTTTTGTTTTTTTACCCTAAATTGAAAGTCCCAGTAGTAGAGTTCTAGTTCTGTAGTCCCAGTAGAGAAGTATAGTTATTAACAGCAGCTCCTTCCTCTTGCTGTTCTCTGCCTGTTCTCATTACACATATGAAGGTACTGTTCTTTTAATTGTATTATTTTTAAACCACATATGTCATACATTGGTCATCCTTCTGATGATGCACCTGGAGCGAAACTGATAAAGGATTCTGCTGCTGCCTGCTGGTTGATTGTTTTTGTGGCAGTATGTGAATTTTGCACTCAGTAAAGAAGCTATCTACAGTAGTTTGAGCTGTGCTGGTATTGCTTTCCTATTGACATTTTTCTTATCTTGCATGCTCTTTAGCAGTGGGGCTGTACTGCTGTATTGTTGTACTGGATATAGGAACTTCACCTTCCAGGAGAGGGACAATGCGGCGTGTCAAAACACTCCAAGCCCTGGAGCTAGTATTTCAAATAAAAGAAAACAATGAAAAAAAACCACCAGTAAAGATGCTGAGTTTCAACATTGTTCCTCTTGCTGTGACCCGAGCATATTAAGGTGCATATTTCATTTTCCATTGAACAAAAAAAGTCTAAAACCTAGTGAAGTTAGCCCCTCAGGCAGGCCACTCTTTGGTATGAGTTGTCTGCCCGGATCATGTCAGTTGCTCTTTAACTCACGGTCCATCATATCTGTCCTTCTGGCCCACCATGCTTCATAAATGAGGATAAATAAGGATGCTGTGGAAACCCCCTCTAGTATCCAGGTTACCTTAAGATTCCCCCGATAAGCAGAAATGTGTCCAAGCTTCCCTTGAAGGCCTTTACGGTCTCCATGGTCAATGTCTGAACTGGTAGACTGCTCCCCAGGTTCACCATCTGCTAGGAGAGGTGCGTCTTAACATTACCCTTGAATGTACCATCTCTGAGCTTCAGGCCATGTCCTAGTATCCTGCAGAAGGGCATCAGAAGAATCATCTCTATCTGCCTCCTCCTCACATAAAGTTGTAAACCTATGGAACAGCCTGTCTGTGGAGACAGTGGTTATGACTACAGTATAGGCTTTCAAGTTTTGGACATATTTCTGCTTGCTATAGAAATCATAGGATATTGTGTAGTAGAGCAGGGGAGGAGTTCATATAAATTGGTACCTGCTTATACAGCATACTTATTCATTCCTGCTTATGAAACTGGCATGGGAGGGAGGTGACCTGAAAGACCTTGAATCCCTTCTGACCTTAAATTACCATGTTCTACCTTGCTGCCCAAGGACAATGGAAAGAAAAACAGTTTTCCATTTTTATATAGTGCCTTCCATTCAAACTGTATTTCAAAGTGATTTACAATACAGTATAGGGAAAAAAAGAATGTTGCTGCTTTTGAGCACACTAGAAATTTAAAAGAGCAGAAGGATAGATTTATGATTACAGAGAAGTTCAGCACAGGGAGGTTAAATTATTTGTTCAGGGTCACACAGTTAGTGGTTGTAGGGTTCGAACTCTGGGTCTCCAGGTTCACAGGTCTGCAGTTTTGCAAGGTCACAATACCTCCCATTAGAATATCAGGGTCAAATGCTCCAGTGTTGGCTTCCCATAGCACAACAGTCTGCAGAATACTTACATGCAACACACAAAGTTAAAAAACAGGAAAAACAAATTACATGTGTGTGTGTGTGTGTATGTATATATATATTCATTGCAAGAAAACTCCATTAATGCATCAGTTAGGGTTGTTTCCACAGTGACAAAAGTGTGGAAATTCAACATTAGTTACCACCCACCCCACGCCCCATCCTCAAAACCCTAACTCCACATTCCCCACCCCACCCCACCCCACACACACACACATGCAAGCAGGGGAAGGGCCAAGGCAACACAACCAATCAAAGAAAACCAGCAACAGGTAACAGAAGTAACACAAAACTCTCTAAATGTACTGCAAGACACATCCATCATCATGGTCCAGCAACTGCATGAGTTCTGCTGCC
Source organism: Neoceratodus forsteri (assembly GCA_016271365.2). Lineage (NCBI taxonomy): Eukaryota > Metazoa > Chordata > Ceratodontiformes > Ceratodontidae > Neoceratodus > Neoceratodus forsteri. Next base: position 222,868,248 of record CM028136.1, on the reverse strand, counting down.
ATCAGAGTGCCTTGGGGGTACACACACATGCTGGGCAACCATTGGAGATGGCCCACAGTAAGCATTTTTCTGTTACAAACATCAATAACAAGATTTAAGCAGATGCCTATATTTCAATTGTTAAGAAATGACGAAACACACAGTATATTATCTATAGATAGCTTTATTGGAAAAAAGAGTTTGGATAACCCTAGCAACAGTCATTGGATGGTTGCATATTTTTTTCTGATAGAGTGAGTCAGTCCTAATAACAAATGGCAGTAATAATAAAAGTAATGTTTTGTAGTATAGTTTACAAGCAACACGTGACAGCAACAGTTGTAACAGCCAAAGCTAACCATAACATGCGGCTAATGAGTATTTCCAAGTAACGCAGCAGTATAACAACATATGATGGTGCTAGTTTCATACCTGAGCAGTATCTGATAAGTACTATGTATGTGTCAGCTCTATCTTTCCTGCTACCACAAGCCTATGTGGTAGCAACGATACCTGCAGCTAGCCAATTGTTGAATTATGGCACATAAAAATCAATATTTAGAAAATCTGTACAGGTTAAGTTTCACTGTATGAAAAAGATTTGCCAGCTATGATGTGTCATCATACTGTGCTGGCAGTATAGCGTTGATCATACTGTATTTGTTTTTTCATTACATAGTGTTATGTGAAATGAGTACATTGTAGTGATTATTGTGCTTACAGTTGTGACTGACTTGTATAGTGTCTTACAATCTTGCATGTGTCTTGCATGTGTGTGTGTGGGGGGTGGGAATGGGGAGGAATGAGGAGTTAGGGTTTTGATGATGGGGTCATGGGGGTGGGGTGGTAATGCTAACATTGAATTTCCACACTTCATCACTGTGGAAACATTCCTAACTGATGCATTAATGGAGTTTTTTACAATGAATTTCCCTTCTTTTTGAGAAAGTGAAATGTAAGTGGTATGTGTTAGTGGGAGGGTGGGCCCTGCACTCCCTTTACATTGTCCATTTTTTTACATAAGGGTATGCATATGTGGGAGCGTGGGCCCTCTGGGCCCGCGCTTCCACTTATATATACGTATGGAACCATACAGCAGCCCTATAGTGCAAGGAAGCCTTGTAACAGTAATTTGCTAATATCTCAGCAACCATAGCAGCTAGGAAAAACATTCCAGTGCTGGTGTAATCATGACAGTGAGTATTTCACATGGTATGAGTTGGCAGAATCTGTATCTGGTATCATTTCTGAGATATGGGCACTGAAAAGCACTAAAAAGGCATCCTTTGAACCCTTGGAAAATGTTTTTGCCAATATCGCTCTAACCATAGCAAGTAGGAAAACATTTCCACTGCAGGTCTCATCTACGATTTCTAAACTTGTTTATGTAGATTAGTTCACTTAAAAGTGAACTAAGCCACCAGTAGTGAAAACTCCATATCTTGCTTCGTTTTTGAGATACGGGTGCCGAAATGCGTAATAGGTGCTGCAATGTCATCCTACGAAAAATTTTGTAACTTCAGAATGCTGTAACTTTGGGTCCCTTAAACATTTTGGCACCAAACCACCAAAAGGCACATCTGTGAGACCAGGGCTTGCTACCCTGCAAATTTCAGCCCAAAAGACCTGACCGTTTTGTTGCAGGAGGATGGCAAAAATTTGCAGTTTAAAAAAAAATACTTTCGCAAATCATGAAAGTTTTGCAAAAAACGGCATAAAACTTTTGCATTTGCGAAAGTTTCACAGCTACATTTGTGAAACTATTTTTTCTCCAAAGTTGAAAATGATATTTCTGTGGGGGGGGGGGGTAAACCACTAAAAAAGATAGGGCTAGCATCCTCAGGACCTGACTAGGTAAACCCAACAGTCAGTGTTTACCTAGAGGGTCCCAATTTTAAACGCCAGACATTTTTTTCTCTCACTAACTGAAAACAAGATGGGGGACTCGTGAAAGTAAAAGGGTCATTTGCGAAAGTAAAATTGCATTTGCGAAACTTTCGTGATGCACATATATTTTTCCCCATTGACTGTAATGGGAAATTTGTGTTTTGAATAACTTTTGAGTGGTTTAATATTTTTAAACCAAATCTTTGAAAGTCACATTGGTGACCCAGACAGCATCCTCCCTGAAGATTTTGGACTGAACAGACAAACTGTGCGGGCTGTGGGAGCAAGCAAAGAAACATGCAAAACGTCTGTTTTTTTTGCGTTATTTGACATTCTGTAGCTCCACAACCGTACATTCAACCATAAAGCAACTTACCAGATCCAGAGATCTGCTATACCAGTCCATGCATGCAAAATTTCAGGCAAATCCATTATATGGTGACAAAGTTATTAAGGTGCAAATTTTGAGGTTTAACATTAAAGTGCTTACTCAACCCTAACTATAGTGGCACTACTGTGCCACTATTATATGTATGTGTGTGTAAAATAAATATAATATATATATATATATATATATATATATATATATATACACACACACACACACACAGTGAAGCCCACCAGGATAGCACTACAGAATTCTGCAGTAGAGTCACTGCAGCAAACAATGCAATTTCAATAGAAGGTAATCTCTTTTGTCATTCAGTAAACCTGTCACACTGCACTTCATCCTGGTGGACTTATATATATATATATATATATATATATATATATATATATATATATATATATATATATATAGATATATATATATATATATATATATATATATATATATATATATATATATACAGTATATATATATATATATACATATAAATATGAAGTCTGAGGATTACCATATATTTTTTGGCATCACCTAAGCATGACGTTTTTGCCCTTCCTTGACACAAGCACTGTTGGTCACTCTCACAACAGTATATAAGAAACCCAAACAGAAGGGTACTTTTTAAGGTCGGCAGTGCAGTAGCAGTGCTGCTAGTTGCTGATCAGGGGCATGATTCACAAAGCCTGTTTTTGTGTCTCCTAAGCCAGTTCCACAGCTGTGGATCTGCAGTTGCGGATTTTCAGCACTTGCACAATTTCCGCAGCTGCTGAATTTCCACAACTGCAGGGATTTTTACAGAATTCTGCACCTGCGCAAATTTTCTTTAAGAATATCAGCAACTGCATTTCTGCAGTGCTGCAGGCCTTTATCCCATAGCTGTGCTATTTTTGTCTTTCTTTGTGAATCCTGCCCAGGTGAACTGGGTTCACACCCCAAGCTTGGGATATCTAGAGCTGATTTGTCAGAAAGAATACAACTGTGTTCACCTTCTGCCTCAGGGAGGGTTTGCTCCTCTCTTTACACTGCTCCCCCCTAGTATCTGTAAAGGAATGGGAGCTGTGAGGACAGGAACATGTAGTCCCTTGAAGGCAGGATCACGTCAGCAAGCACCAGGTGGTGACACATTACACAGAGAAGAATCTTGTCTCTGGAGTGGGGCTGGTAGGGGACTCTCAAAGGGTAGGGCAACTGACTTTGCAGCAACTGTGGAGGACAAAACACAGATTGCTGTGTTGACTGGTGGAGGGTTGTGCAGCAATGGTTGGTTACTGGGGAGGAACACTACTGGTTCCTCAAGTGAGAACAGGGCCAGGAGAAGATAGAAGGAGACTCTGAGTGCTGGCCAATGAGAACACTTACAGAAATAGCATATATAAAAACAAACCCTGAAAGTCCTCCTTTCAGATTGGGACACAACAATGGCACTTGTTTTTAAATAACTGAGAAAGCAAAGTTGCACAATTTCACAGGATAAATGGGGGATCAAAGGCACTAATGAATCTAAGCAGGTCAGCACTTAATCTAAATATGACCTCATCCCAGGATTCTCAAGTGTTTTGCAGTACCACTGAACTTGGATATCTATACTCAGTGAAACTTCTGTAATAGACAAGCTTTCATGCCTAATGCACATACCCAGTAAACAAAAGCTAATAAATAAGTGTGAGCTCTGCATGGAGGGGAAACCAAAAATGTGTGCAGGGACAGAATGGCAGCCAGACAAATCAGAAAATCAGACTAAGTAACACGTCCTACAGTATAACACAGCTAGATAGGTTAATAAAATATGCACTCTGGTTGCAGATGTATGCATTCAACTAGCAACAAATTTATCAGGTCATAATTCTGGACCCGTAACTGTTTGCAGGCATCACAAAACATGTTCTTATGTTCGGTCAAAGTCATTATTATGTGTTGCATTCAACAACTGTCAAGTCAAGGTCATTTGGAGAAAAAGCAAAATAACATGATCATTTCAGAATTTTTGTCTTTCTTTCCTTGATGTTATTTTAATCATGAAAAGGCCATGGTGGTTTGTAAAAATTACAAACATCTAAGCCCGAGTCATAGCCGAATATATTGTTTGCAGCAATAATTTTTCAAGACCAGAAGAGAGTCAACAGATCCCATCTTACTTTCTTTTCAGAAATGTTACTCCCCCAAACAGCCACTCTAATCCTTATGCAAACACCCTATCCCTCTTTCTTTTCAGAACTGTTGCCACTCCCCAGTCAGAGACTCCAATCCATAAAGAAACACCCCAACCCATTTTCTTCTCAGGATTCTTGCCCCCCCATCGCCTTCTCTGAACTGTTGCCCCTACTCCACATTTGAGAGACTTAAATTTATTGACAGCTTCTTACCTAAACCAGGAGGCACATCCGGGCATGGCGGTAAGGGTTTCTCGATAGTGAGGTTCACCTCTGGTTTTCCGCTAGCAAGGAAGTGGTCACTGCCAGCACCAAAGGTGGGCAATGTGCCATTTGGCTTGGAGAGATTGAAGTAGTGGGACCCCCTGGAGTAATTCCTGGCATTGAAGCGGTTAAAGATGTCGAAACGCTGGATGTAGATGTCCCAGTAGAGGATCATCATGATGGCGAAGTGGACCAGGCAGAGGAGCAGGATGGCTTTGCATACTCTTTCTAGCGTCCTCCCCAACATCAGTCTGGTCATCTTCTACACGGGGCAGAGGCAGCAGCAGTGGGCCAGAGCATGAGCTTCCCCTCAGGACTGGGTAAAGACCCTCAGCATGAAACCTGTTGCTAGAACCAAACATTACAGTCAGTAAAGCATGTGTTCGGCTGCTGTGTATGCAGAAACAACATTTAGGAAATGCAAGCAATACCTGTTGGAGGAAGTTTAGACCGCAATGTATCAAATAGCAGAGCTCAGACTAATACAATGTGTTTCAAGTTTCTCACATCTATGTCTTATTTTTTATGAGACACATAAAATAGCAAGTACCCTCTTAAGCAAAGCATTTTGGGAAGTTTATGCAAATCACCATGACAAAAATGTATGGTGCTAAATGGTCTCTCAAACAGTCCACAAAGGCTGAGAACAGAAGACACAGAGATGTTTTGTTCTCCACAAGACTCACCACTACACCATGTCTGTAACAAACCTGGCAAAGGATGAGCCACTCATAGTTTGGTCTTACTGGGGATCATGGTGAGCACAAAATGGGAAAATAATCTGAAAAACAGAGAACCTCAGCACTGAAGCAAGGGTTACCCGGAAAGAGCATTGTCAATAAAGTCAGGTTTCAAAGAAATGTAAAATTACACATATCCCCATTATGCAAAGCACTATGGGAAATACATGTATATGCAAATCACCATAAAAAGCTTTAGACTTGTTCTGTTTTAAGCAAGAGTGTATGGTGCCATGTGGTCCACGTAGGCTAGCTTCATTGACAATGCCCTTTCCGAGTAACCCTTGCCTCAGTGTTTCTGTGCTGAGGTTCTTTGTCTTTTAGATTACTTTCCTATTTTGGGCTCACTGTGACCCAAAACAGTAAAACAAAAATATGACTGGTTCATCCTTCACCTGGGCTATTACAGACCAACCACAGTGATGAGTCCTGTGTAAGACTAAACACATGTTTGTGTTTTCTCTTTGCAGTCTTTACAGAATGCCTATGAGGCAATAAACTTTTGTTTAAAACAGAACCAGTCCATATTTTTTCATGGTTATCTGCATACATTTCCCACAATACTTTGCATAATGTGGACATCTATAATTTTGTATTTTTTCATATCTTTGCTATACTTTCATGCCCTTTCTGGGTAACCCTTGTCTCATTGCATTTGTATTGAGGTTCCTTGTCTTTTAGATTAATTTTTTAAGAGGCCCACTTCAAAAAGATGACAGGTGAAATGCATGCATAAATACATTGAACTTCTTCACTAACAAGCATACCTTCATAAACTGCCACCTGATGGAAGAAGGTGGTTAATTTATTATGCAGAATAAAAGTAGTAGTAGTAGCAGCTTTATTTATTTATGGCATCCTTCCCAGGAGGCCCAGGGCACCAGTACAAAGGAGGAAATAGCAAGCATTTAAAGGAAAACTCCGTGTTAAAATCAGAAAAAAAGATATGTAGTATTCTTTTTTCTGTGTTATAACCTCTTCCCAGTATTTTTTATTTCCTCTGACTGTGAGAGTTGTTTTTTTCTAACTTTCCCTGGCTGTTTTATTGCCCTTGGAGGTTGCCATTCTAGTTTCTTTTATGTCCTCTTGTTCCAGACAGTCTTCCCAGAGTACCCTTTGGTGTGATGTCTAATCGCCCCTGCAGGAAGCCAGTGACTTGTTACAGGGTCTATCACAGCTTATCCACAGAGAGAATACTTCTTCCAGAGAAGTCACACTGCTAGATTTTGGGTGAGTGTAATCATTATTATTTTTTGATATTGGTACCTTGTGCTGCTATGTTCTGCTATGTGTGTGTGTGTGTGTTTTAATCATGTCACTGTTTACAGTGGTTGTGTCTGAACTCATCTGGCTATTCCTCTCAGTCCCTTTCAGTTTTTGCACCAGTACTAAACAGCAAAAATTGAACATCACCTTATAGGTTGCAACATAGCAGGATAAGGCACCAATATCAAAAAATAATAATGATTACACTCACCCAAAATCTAGCAGTGTGACACCTCTGGAAGAAGTATTCTCTCTGTGGCTGACACTGGCCTTCTGCAGGGGCAATTAGACATCACACCAAAGGGCACTCTGGGAAGACTTTCTGGGACAAGAGGCCATAAAAAAAACAGAATGGCAACCTCCAAGGGCAATAAAACAGCCAGGGAAAGTTAGAAAAAACAGCTCTTACAGCCAGAGTTAAAAGAAACTCTTTGAAGAGGTTATAACACAGAACAAAAGAATTCTATGTATCTTTTTTTGATTTTAACAAGGAGTTTTCCTTTAAACAATTGAATAAAAGAATAAAACATTCTTGCAATTTCAACTCAGTTACAGATATTGGAATCAGGTACTTGTAGTTGTCCTAATCAAATATTCTGCAGTCCCAGTTTAGGTTATGGCTCCTAACTTGACACTGTAATGTTTGAAGTTTTAGAGCTTTGTCTGACCTCTTGGATAGTGAAGGGGTTGTAGTTTGATCTGGCACCAGCATGTCTCACTGGCAAGCTGGTACACGTGCCAGAAACCTGGCAACTACAGGTGGCATGCCCGGCACTTTCAGCAGCATGCCGGTATTGGTGCCAGAAACCCGCCACCTGGACTGGCATGGTGCTGTAGGTGCTACCTGGAAACCCAACATCTGGAGCTGCATGTCCGTGAGACATGTCATGTCTCAAAAATCCTTTCTCAAAGCATTTGAATTATTTATCTTTGTTTTCTTTGTCTGTGCAGTAACTGTGTAAGATTATTTATGCAATAGGTGAGGAGATAAATCTCCACTGATAAATGCAATTATCTCTGTGACAAATGGATGATGACATGTCTACTACATGTATAAATGTGGAATCTCACATTCTCACATTTATACACATAGTAGACACATCATCAGACATTTATTCACAAGTAGACACGTCATCCCCCCCCCCGTGCCAGCCGGCACTACATTTGTTTTACTTTCAATGTCACTGTCTCTCAGCTGCTGTCACTGTACTACACACCATTTCTCCAGACTGCTGTATTTCAAAATGGCTCAGCCAGGCTACCAACACCACAGCTACCCTATCTTGAAATCCCGGCTCCATCATATAACAAAAAAAAAAAAACGTTTCAGTTACACTCCTTGTGAAATATGTTACTCCATGCCTCAGATACAAAGCAGCACTCGCCTGCTCTCTTTGGTACAACAGGACACCCAGTGTGTTCAATCCTGCTCACTCTTTCTAAAAGCCCAACAAACAAAAATCCTTTTTTTTTTTTTTAAGTCCAAACCATTGCATATACTGAAGCAGGGACCACTCTGAAAAATAACAGCAGTTCTCTTGGTCCCATTAACACTTCACTCCATCTCTCCAGGTTGCCCTCCAACCCAACATTCCCCTCACTTGCTCCTTACACTACAAACCCCATTTTTAAGGAAACCCCAAGAGGCTAAAAGTGAAAATTCACAGCACTTACTGGGTGCAGCTGACATCAGATACAGGAGCTCCATGACTCGCTAAATTGATCCAACATTTCTTTTCAGATTTTTTTTCAGCAAGCCACTCCTCCATCAGTCAGAGACAACGCTAACATGTCAAGCCCATGTAGTGATTTACTGTCCATGGCAATGCCCCCAAAAAAGAACTCATGCTGTTTGACCTTGGGCACATCACTCGTAGCTTACACCACTCATGAGGTTACCCAAGGTAAAACAGCACTTGTGAAAATAAATAGTTTATTCCACAGGTCCCTGTTGTGTATCCCTTATATACAAAATGCACAGTATAATTTAATTGTAAATCTAATAAAAAATATATATTTTTCCTCCCCTAACACAGACTATATTCATCATGTGTGAGTCGCCATCCCACTTTCCTTATTAGCATTAATTGGATTTAATGCAACTGATTTAACCCTTACTGTGCCGCAGACTGATTTATCAGTCCACAATTCCTATACATTCTAATTCTGTCGGCAGCCTAAGGGTTAAGACTCAGAACATAGCTGAAATATGCTGCTGGTATTTTGTATGTCACAAAGCACTTTGAAATGTTTTTGTATTGCACTATATTCACACTTTTCTGATATTTGTTATCAATAAAATTTTATTGAAATAAAAAACATTGCAATTTCACATTAAAATAAATATTAACACCACTACTCACATACAATCTAGGATTTAGCTTGCTAACTTATACAAAAATTACAATATTCAAAATATGTAACCATTTTAACACTCATAATCAAATAATTCTTATTATATAGAAATGATTAATAGCTTATAGTTATGGTAAGTTCTCAACACAGTCATTTTCAACTAACATGTACCATATTTGAATTTTAATCTAAAATGTCCCCTTATTTCCTTAGAGAGTAGAAAAAGAAACAAGAGCCACTAGCTCAAAACATCTGTATAAGGAACAGAAAAAAGCCAGATAAATATATTACATGTATATAAAGAAGAAAAATAAAAATAAAATAATAAGAAGAGGAATGACTATGTGGTTGGGAAGGCTGGAAGAAGTTAGAATAGAAACAAGGGCAGAGAAAGATAAAGAGGAGTGCTCTGAGATTGATAATTTTCACTAAGTCTTATTTTTAGCTTTTCTGATATTGTAAGCATGCATATAAACTGTAATTCTGTATTTTGACATTATATCATTAACATTTTAAAATAAAAAAAAGTGTTGTTTTTCCGACAAGCCATGCCTCTTAAGAAGCTTCAGTGGGAGACGAAGTTCTGGTGCTCTTTGGCATCCTAGCCTGTCCACAAGTTGCCAAATAAATGACTTTGCATTGTATTTCAGCATCTATTTTTCTTTATTGATTTTCATCAGGAGTGCCATTCCTGTGTGTTTCCAGGTGCCAGAAACGCAAAACCTACAGTGGCATGTGGGTCACTGAATGCGTCAAGGTATTGGAAATCTAGCACCTACAGTAGCATGCCAATCCAAGTGCTGGAAACCTGGCACCTGGACTGGCATTCTGCTCTATATGCATAACTTCTGGTACCTGGATCAGCATGCCGCAGTAGATATCCAACATGCTACTGTTAGTGTTGTGTTTCTGCACATGGACTGGCATGTCACTGTGGGTGCTGGGTTTCCCCACATATGAATGGACCATTTTCATCTCATTATAGCCTCATTACAATGTGAGGAGCAATCCATTGCCCCTTGGATTGTGTGCAGGCTGCATGTTTCATACTGCAGCCTGTGGTCAACTGTGGTGCTGTCAAACCCATGGGCCATGTAAGCATGGTTCCCCTCCCAATTACCATGTCCCTGACTGCTGAGCTAATTAAAGTTTCTCTGGCATCGAGTGGTATCCATTGAGTGCTTTAAATTCAAGTGAGGCAAGGCTCTCAGGTGAGAGAGAGAGAGAGAGTGTGTGAGGGGAGAATGATGGCACATATGGTGTTAGGTAGGGAAGGCAGGAGAGAGGTGGCAGGAGAGGGTTAGAGGGGGAGATACAGGAGCAAGTGGGGGGAGGTTGGCTTTAGCAGCCATTTTAGGGATAGTAGAAATGGCGAAGAAGAGGAGGGAGCTGGTTCCATAGGGAGAGGAGATGGTAAGAGAAGGCAGCCATACCAGCACTAGAGTGAGGATGAGGAATTGAGAAGGAACAAGAGTTTCTAGAGTGAAGGGGGTAGGAGGAGGGAGAAGGGGGAGAGGAGAAAGGATAGACAGGAGGAAAGGGAGGCAAACCAGTATTTTCCAATAAGGGTGGAGCAGTGGGAAGGGCAACACGACAGTAGGGGACAATAGAAAGAGTGGAATAAATGAAGTGGTGATGTGTGCATGGAGGAGAGTTAGCAAAGCGACAGAAGACATTACAGAGGGTGCTCAGTCTAGTGAGGGTGGAAGGATGGACTGCACTGTAGACCACATATGCATAGTCAATAATAGGGAGGATCATTTTGACAAACAGGTCTTTATGGACTTCAGAGGGGAGACGGTCCTTGTTACTGTAAAGGGTGCCTAATTTGGGGTGAAGCTTTCAGTGTACAGCATCGATGTGTACTGAGAAGTCAAGGTTAATATCGAGCCACACTCTGAGATACAGTATCTATAAATGTGGACTACCTCCAGCAGGGTACCATCGAAGGTAGAAAACACTGGAAGAGGTGAGAGCCTTGCTTGCTTTTGGCTGGTGCCAAAGGTCATGGACACCATCTTTTTGGTATTTGTTATAAGCTGGTTGACTTGAAACCAGTGTAGTACACTATGGAAATTGCACTGGAGTGAGGATGCAACCACAGATGTGGAGGGACCAGATGCATAGATGACTGTGTCATCAGTGTACATATGAATATGGGAGGAGACACAGATGGAAGGGAGGTCATTTAGAAAAATAGGGAATAGTATGAGGCCCAGGATAGAGCCCTGGGGGACACCTGCAAGAATGAGGAGGGAGGGATAGTGCACCACCCACTTGCACAGATTACTGGCAGTTGGTCAGGTTAGAGTGGAACCACTTAACTTCAGGAGAGCAGAGACCAGCTGCAGCCAGCTTGTTTAAAAGAAGAGGGTGGGATACTGAATCGAACACCTGTGCATGATCTATGAAAATAGCTGCTGTGATGAGACCCTGGTTCATCCCTGTAAGGACTGAGTCAGTAACGAGGAGAAGAGAGGAGATTGTGGAGTGGTTTTTCCTGAAACCAGACTGGAAAAGGGATAGGAAGGAAGATAAGTTAAGGAAGTCGACTAATCTGGAGTGGACTAGTGACTCCTGTAGTTTCGCATAGGAATGAAGGAGAGAGATAGGTCTGTAGTTTCTGGGGGATGATGGATCACCCTCTTTGTGGATGGAGAGTACCTTGGCGGTTTTCCAGGTGAGGGGGACAGCACTGAAAGAGAGAGAAAGAGAGGTTCAAAAGGTCGGTGAGGTTAGGAGAATAGCAGGGGCTGATAAGTGGAGGAGTTTGGGGTCTAAGCCATCAGGGCTGTATTTTGAGGGGTTGAGAAGTTTGAGGGCAAGGAAAACTTCCTGAGTGGAGACAGGAGGGAAGTGAAAACCAGAAGAAGAGGCAGGCTGGGGTGGGGGGGTGGGAGTGCTTCAGGATTGAGAGGGAGGGAGCAGCACAGGTTGTGAAGAAATCATTGAACAGAGAAGCAATGGAAAGGTGGTCGGAGACCAGTGAGCCATCTACTTGGAGATTGGGGGGGGGACAGGTTGAAAAGGCAGTGAATTACTTTCCAGAAGTTGCAGGGGGAGATTAGGTTGCATTGTAGGTTGGAGCTGAAGCAGTGGACCTTGGCTACACTGCTGACCTTGGTGCAGGAGTTTCTAAGGGACTTGTAGTGCTGGTGGTCACAGTCAGAGTGGGAGGCCTTTAAACGAGCCCAAGCGAGGTCCATGGATTTGCATCGCTCAAGGAGGTCAGGTGTAATCCAACGATGGTGGGAGTGCTTCACTCAGGTTCTTTTATAGTGGGCATGGGTGCTCCAGGAGCAAGTGACGATGCCAATGAAATGAGACAGGGCTGAGTCAATATCTTGGGAAGAGTAGGCCAGGGACCAGTCAGCAGAAGCTAGGTCAATCAATGGTACATCAGTGTTGAGAGACCTAAGGGGTCTGTGTCAGATGTATTTTGGGGTGGATTTTGGTGGGTTGATTTTCCTAACATAATAGGTGAGACTGTGATCTCCGAACACATTTGGAAGCACACCAGCAGGTGAGACTCAACAGGGGTGAGAGCATACTGTAGCACCCAGTCCAGGAGGGAGTGGCTTGAGGAGTGGGGGTTAAACTTTGTGGGTTCAGAGATTAGTTGGGTGAGGTTCAAAGATTTAATGGAGTGTTGGATAGACTTAGAGTCTGGGGAGAGCCAGATTAGGTTAAAATTGCAGAGCAGGATAAGTTCACCAGAGGCAGAGAGGGAGACAAGAAAGTAGAGGGAGTTGAGAGAGGAGGGCGGGATCTTCAGGGAGGCATAAAGGACCAATAAAGATAGGGTAAATGGAGGGGAGAGAGTTTGAGCAGCAAGACTTCATAGGAGGAGGGGGAGGCCTTTTTGAGGATGATAGAGTCAGAAATGTTGTGGCAGGTAAATACAGCACCACCGCCACCACCACATTGACCTCTGTCCAGGTGGAATAGGTGAAATTCAGGGATGTCGAGAAGCGAATCCAGAACTCTAGAGGAGAGTTAGGTTTCAGATATACAAAGGATGTCTGGGAAGTGTTGTGAGGCCCATACTTTGAGGGAGTCTAATTTTGGGAGGAAGCTTCATGCATTTAATTGGAAAAAACTAAGACATTTGGGCACAGAGAAGGATGTGGGGCAGGGAGGACCAGGGTTAAGTTCCACTTCACCAGCCAAATATGGGAGGAGAAAAAGGAGGGCTAGAAAGGATGGTGTTTTATGCCTTTTGTGGCCTAGGGGAGAGAGGGCAGGAGAGTAGCGATTATGGAAGATGAGTGATCAGTGGAGGAATCTGAGGTGTGAGTAGGGGGTAGGAAGGAGGCCTGGGTGGACAGGGTAAGTGGCGGGGTAGGGAGATAGGGTGGCAGGTTGGAGGAGGAGGAGGGGAGGAGAAGAAAGGGTAGGAAGGATGGGGGGGAGAGGATAAGGAGTAGGGACTAGGGAGAGGACAAGCGGGATACAAGGGGGGATGAGTAAGGGTGGAGGGTGGGGGAGAGAAGGAAGAGATAGATGAGGAAAGTAGGTAGCCAGTGGAGCATACTGCAGAAAGAGATGGGGGTGGAGAGATGAGAAGAGAGTAAAAAACAGAGGGAGAGTTGGTCAGAGTTGGAGACAGGGGTATAAGGGGACCTGTAGATGTAGGTGAGGAGGTTTAGGGAGCAATAGGCACCCACAGCGGGGAAGGGCAAATTTGGTAAACAGATATAAAACAGGGATAGAAAGGTAGAGAGCAATGATAAGGGAACAGTTAGAGCAGGTTTGAGATGAGAGTAGAACAAAATGGGAGAGCTCAGCACCTGGGTGTTAGGGGTTAGCAAACCAAGCAGAAACAGATAGTAGAGAGAGATGGGGAACAGTTTGCTTATTTGAAATACAGGCAATAACTAAGACATGTTGTTACATGGCAGTCATAGTAAAATACAGTTAACGCAAAATAACTATTGAGCTTGAACAACACTCAAACTTGGTTGAAAAACAGCTAAACACAAGTTGCAGCAAAGCTAAAAACTAAGTTAAGACACAACAGGTGTGGCTGAAACAGGTATAATACAGGTGTGACCGAAGCTAAAATGAGGCAGAGCACAAACAAGCTTAGGTGGAAAAGCAGCAAAATGTAAGTTGCTGCAAAAGCTGAACCAATGAAGCAACAGAGCAAATCCAACTAGATACAACTGGTAAGACCTAACACAAAGCAAGCAGACAATTGTGAGCCAAAATAGGTAATGGGAGTATGCAACAGAAGAGGTGCAGACTGCTGGAGGAGTCTACTTTGGACAACATGGCCAGCTGACCAGATGACTCACGGTTAACTCCAGGCAGACTTCTTGATGTCCTTAGCACATGATCCTTTGCATCAATGGACCACTTGGGTAGGTGGCAGTAAATACAGTGAGCAGCCCTCCAAGTGGCTGAGAGGTATGCTAGGGGAGGATTTATTTAGTTTTTGTTGACTGGGTAAGGTGCACTAGGCAGATATCTGCCAATTTTCAGGCACAACCTGGGAGGTTACAAAGGCAGGGTTTTACACATATCATAGAAAACATTAAAATAGTGCTAGGATTCAGAGCAGGCTCCCAATGGGGCTGTCATGCAAGATGTTTAACCATTCTACATAGGTTTTATCCCCTAAACTCTCTGCTGTTTTCATGACCATTTTCTGTCTTCTCTCCAGTTTTTGTTGTTCTCCCATATTTAGTCCACCCCACAATTGTGAGCAATAGTTAATATGTGGTTTGATATAGCTCCAATATAAGAGAATGACTGTATTACTTGTCTTATTTATGAGATGTCTGTTAACTGAATTTACCAAGTGGTTTGATTTTTTTAAAGATACTGTCACAATGAGTTTTAGGTTGTATTTTACTTGGCTTGGAACTTCATTGAAAATTAACTCCCTCAACTGAATGTTTTCCATTATTCTTATGAATAAAAAATGATTTAGTACTACTACTACTAGATTTTAAAACACTGGTAATTGTTATTCTCAAATCCTTTTCACTTTGAGGTGTAGTCAGTAGATGGTTCTGTAGATAGCACCTGTACCTTGAATTATTTTTCACAAAGTGCATTACTTTGCATTTGGTCAAAATTAAATGTCATTCCCCACGCTCCCAATTTAGATAGGTCAGGCTGCAGAGTTTGTTGTTTCCCTTCAGTGTACACTTCTCCACCCAGTTTGGTATCCGCAAAGATACCATAGTTATTAGCCACAGAAGAACCAATATGAGATATAAAGATACTGAGCAGTGTTGGGCCCAGTACTGATCCCTGAAGTACTCCACTAGTAATATTTGAACTGATTTTGATACATGTCCATTTATTATTGCAACTTGAGTCCTATCCTCCAGCCATTTATTGATCTAGATAATAATGTTGGAGTTGAATGTATGTGATTAATTTAGCAATGAGTTTATCATGTAGCACCACATCGAAGACCTTCCAGAAATCAAAGTGTATTACATCAGATGGGATGTTGTTATCTAATGCTGAACTTGTTGATTCATAAAAGCTTATTAGACTGCTTGTTCAAGACACTCCTTTAGTAAAATCATGTTTATTTTCTGTTCTACCCAGTTCCATTATTTCTTGGTCTATTTTGTCTTAAACAAAAGTTTCTAGAATTTTGCCAAGGATGAAGGTTAGACTTATTAGTCTGTAATTTTTGGGGTCCCTTTTTGTACCATGTTTATAAATGGGAACCACGTTTGCTTTACACCAGTGTTTAGGGATTACTGAATCACCGATGGATTTATTAAATAAGTAACTTACTGGTGCAGTGATCTCATTAGCAACTTCTTTTAGTAGCCTAGGGGCTAAATTATCAAGTCCAGCTGATGTTGATAGATGCAGTGCTAATAAGTTCTTCAAAACATCTTCATGATTTATCATTTGAACAAAATTATCAGTATCTTTGATAAAATATTGATCATTTTACCCATATCCTGAAATGCACTAGAAAAATAGTTAATTATTTCTGATATTTCTGTTTTATTGGTTATAACCCTATTGCCTTGGGTTAATGGTCTAATTGTCCAACTGCCAGTGTTGTCTATTTTTTCAGGGAATTAATATAACTATGAAATGTCTTGGGATTCCATTTGTCTATTGCTAATTTAGTTTTTAGGCTTTTTTTCCTTTTTTGATTCCAGTTTTGCATTTTTTTACTGCTAATTTATATTAGTTTAATTACTCTCATTAAGCTGATTATTCATAATTTCATATAAACATTTTTGTATCAACCTTCTTATTTCTTGGTTTAACCAGGGTGGAACCTTTCCCTTTTTATTGTACATATTCCTGTTCATGATAAATTTCTCCTGTAAGTTCAGTAGTTTGTCCTTCAGCTTTATCCACCCCTGTTCCATGTCTAACATATATAATTCATTATGCCAATACCATTTCCTCAGATTTTTTTTAATAGTTACATGATCCTCTGTTTTATAATTACATTTTAATGTTGTTCCATTGTTTATTAAACTAAAACAGTACTGTGTCATGATTGCTAGTTGACAAGGGGTCCAGGATTTCATATGAGAAAGAGTCATCAAAATTAGTGAATACCAAGTCCAGAATATTTTCACCCCTTGTAGGCTTCTTAATATGCTAATTTAAGCTATCTTCTTTAACTGTATTTAGAAATTCATTTCCCGCTCGAACAGCAGAGGAATAAATGGACCTGTCAATTTCAGGTAAGTTAAAGTTCCCTAATGTAACAGTATCATTATCCTTGCAGTGATGGTTATAAATTCAAATTCAAATACAAGTTTATTGATTGACTTTGAGTCATTATAATTTCAATACATTAAATACAATAAATATGTGCATCATATCTAATTACTGTGCATTTAATAATAATAAGCTTTATTTGTTGAGCGCCTTTCAGAAACATCAAGGGGCTTTACATAAAAGAATAAATAGAACAAGGTAAAAATATAACACACAATATAAAAACAGGCAACCAGTAAAATTCAGCATACTTAAACAGCATATGCCTAGCACCACAAGTATGTTTTTAATGCCTGCTTGAAGCCCCCCACAGTCACGCACTCCCATAGCTGATGGGGTAGAGAATTCCAAAGGGCAGGAGCCACATACATAAATGCACAGGCCCCTGAAGATTTTAAGAATACCTTTGGAATCTCTAGCGAACCCTTGTCAGCCAAGCAGAGTGATCGCTCGAGGTGGCAGGGGGACAGAAGCTATTTCAGGTAGTCCAGGCCCAGTCTGTGTAGGGCTTTATAAGTCAGAAGTCTGACTTTAAAGGTGATCCACCACTGAATTGGCATCCAGTGCAGTTCGCACAGCACCGGTGTGATATGACACATCCGTGGAGTCCCTGTCAACAGCTGCATTCTGCACCAGCTGCAGGCAGTGGATATCAACCCCCAGTAGCCCTAGGAAAAGGGATTTGCAATAATCAAGGCTGAGGTCACAAAGGCGTGAACCAGTGTAGGAAAATCAATGGCTGGAACAAGGTCTTTGACCCTAGCAATGTTCCTCAGATGAGAAAAGGATGACTTGATGCCTGCTGACACTTGAGATCGCAGTATCAGCCCATCATCAAGCACTACCCCCCAGGTCCCACACCCATTCAGAGGCAAGAAGCTGGGAGCCCCCCAGAAAAGCCCCGTAGGCTGACCAGCCCCTGACCCCCCATCCGGCAGCCTGGGTCCACGACTATCATCTCAGTCTTTCCCGAGTTCAACTTCAGCCAGCTGGAATTCATCCAATCCTGAATTTCAGCAAGGCAGTTATTAAATACCGAGAGTGCACTATCCTGGTCGGGTGCAAAAGACAGGTATAGCTGGGTATCATCAGCATAGCAGTGAAACCTCAGCACATACAATCTTACAATGTCTCAGAGGGACAGCATGTACACCACAAACAACATGGAGGACAGCACCGAGCCCTGAGGGACCCCACATGACAGAAAAAGAGGGTCGGAGGAATAAATCCCGACACCACCCTCTGAGTTCTGCCAGTGAGAAAGGACTTAAACAACCAGAGGACTGTACCAGACAGGCCACAGATGAACCTCAGGTGCTCAAGCAGCACCCCATGGTCCACGGTGTCAAATGCTGAAGAGAGATCCAAAGACACCAAGATGGAATGGCTTTTCCAATCTCTCACCATCAAGAGATCATACAGCACCTGAACCAGCACAGTCTCGGTACTGTGCCTCTTTCGAAAACCGGATTGGAGAGGTTTGTAGATGCTATGGATGGTTAAATGGTTCTCCAGCTGTACGGCCACTACCTTCTCAATCACCTTCCCCACAAAGGGGAGGTTAGAGATAGGTCTGTAGTTAACAAGGCAGTCTGGGTCCAAAGAAACTTTCTTCAGGAGGGGTGTCACCAGCACCTCCTTCAGGGAGCTAGGGAACTCACCCAGCTCAAGGGAGCACCAGACTAGCTGTGCCAGGACTGGGCCAATAATGTCACAACAACCTATAATCAGGGAAGTTGGGCCCGGATCCAAACTATAGCACATAGTGCGCATACCCTGGACAATCCGCATAACATCCACGAACTCCAGCCGGTCAAAGGTACTCCAGGAAAAAAGGGGGAAGTGACAGAGCACCGATCAATAGCATCCCCCATAGAGTGTGCTGATTGGATCTCCGCCCTGATGTCAGTCACCTTATCCACAAAGAACCGAGCAAGCCCATCACACTCTAATTGTGAAAAAGCTCTTTGAGACTGCAGACAGGCCGGATTGCACAGTCTGTCCACAGTTCAAAAGAGCTTAGCTGAGTTGGTCGGTTCTGAGCAGCATCAGTTTCCCCAGACAGGAACTCTGCCTTCTTATGGGAGATTGTTGATTGACAGGCTTGATAATGTTCTGGCAATCTAAGATGGTTGGCTTCCAGGGTAGATTTCCACCAGCAACACTCTAGCTTTCGTCCTAGTCGACACATCTCCCTCACAAAATAACATCATATAAATATTAAAACATGGAAATTACAGTGCAAAAAAGCTTCCATCCAGTTCACTTACTTAATTCATCACATTTCTTTCCAATTTTGTATATAATCTATATTTCTTGGATATATATATTACTTCCAGTTTCAATAATTATTATGTCTAGTTAACATTACTTTAATTCATTTTGATTTTCTCCTATAAATGTAGGTTTCTTAAAAATGTCACTGTACTGTACATAGTAACCTTTTTTCTTCTGCTGTCCTAAATAATGTCACAATTAGCTAATCTGGTGGAAGCTCAAGAGTTTATAAAATTGGGTCCAACTACTTTTTCCTTGGCTTTTCATATACAGCATTGCACAATGAAATATTATATGTTTTAGGTCATCCTCTATATTCAGTCTGCAATTACAATATCTATTTTTAACCCCTTTTCTTTTTTGACTGTAATACATATAATTTGCCTTTTATAATTCTAAACAAAATCTTGTTTATAATCTGCGATCTTCTGGGTTTTCCAGAACTTTTAAATATGGTTCTAGTGAATGATCCAATTTCAGCAATTTATGCCATCTGAAATGTTTCAAATCTATTGCTGTGTCCTTCACCCTTGCCTTGATCTGTAGACCAATTTCATGTATTGGTCTATAGTAGACCTTGTATAGAAGATGACCCAATCCCATTGGTAGTATGTATTCTCTTGTATCTTTGATTATAAAAAAGACAAAGCCTCTCTTATTGTATTCAACAGCTTCTTCTAGGCACATTCTAGGTAGGTGACATTTCAGTAGAAGTAAAAGGTTAAATATAAATGTTAGTCTCTTCTTCAAGGATATTGTTTCAAATGAACATTTTCCCAGTTCCCTCCTGATAATCTGCACTTGAACTGATTGCAAAGCTTGTAAAATATATATATACATTTTATTAATTACTACTTCTAGAATTTTTAGATTGCCTTGTGCCCACATTTCAACCACACAGAGTATACTGAATTTCATTTTTGTATTTATTACATTCAATAAGCCTACAATGGTACCACTACCTAATTTAGCATTAAACCTCTTGAATGTATTGAATTATGGCAAATGTTTTATTCTCATTCTCTCAGTGTGACATTTCAAGATAAATTTTCAGCATATCTAATACCTAAATAGTCATAATGTTTGACCGTCTTAATTTTTACTATATAAACGTGGGAGATGTTTTTATTTTTATTCTCAAATATAATCAAATTTATCTTATCCTTGTTAATAATCAATTTGTTCATACTACATTGAGTAGAAAAAATGATCTAACTTTCATTGAAGATCAATATGAGTGATATAGCTATAAACACCAGATGATCAGTATATGCCAAACATGCAATTTTTTTATTACCGATGTACGGTGAATGAAACTCTGGATGTTTGCTGTTTACTAATATAGAATTTATATATCAATTAAAAAGGGTAGGTACTAAAATGCAACTTTACCTAACCCCTTGGTTAGTTTTTTTTATTAAAGATAACAGATTATGTTCTTGATTAAATTGAGATTATGGATTACCTTCTTGATTAAACTGCACCTTTAACCATATGTCTTGATGAAGTCTGATTAATATATCTAGCAATTCTTGGTCTATATTGTATGTTTATAATTTTTCCCACAAAAGGGTTCAGCTGATAGAATCAAATGCTGTTTTTAAATCTACAAAACAGCAATATCGTTTTGTATTTTCTGCCTTGACATACTTCCATATTAAATGGGTAACACAAAGCAATGTTGTACCATTGATCCCCTTGTTCTGAATCCATTTTGCCATTCACTCAATATGTTATTTACATCTATCCAATTTTGTATCCTATTCAGTACTATTCTAGTAAACGACTTTTGGAATGAGTCAAGTAAACTTATAGGATTATACATAGATGGATCTTTAGTATTACCTTGTTTAAAAATTGGTCCCATTATGCCCCCCTTCCAGGATGATGAAAATGGCTTGCCCTGTACATATTGTTCAAATATGTTGTAAAGCAACAGTAACCACCACTCTGGGAAGGGTTTATAAATGTCTGCTATAATGTTATCTGTTCCAGGAGCCTTACTGAGGGCCATCCTTTTAAGTGCTGTTAGAATTTCTTGTCTACTTATATAAAATGGTTTTGGAAGGAATAGATTGGAGGAGGAAGTTCCTAAGTTTAATTCATTCTCAAGGGAAGAAAAATATAAAGAGTTAAATTAGTTTCCCCATATTTCTGGGGAAATATCAGCTTCTAGTTTTCTTGAATATTGACAATATCTCTGGCTAACCAAAACCTAAAATTGTTTTGTATTTTTATTTATAATTGTCTTCCTTAGTTTAGCTCACATAGCAAGTTAAAACTTCTTTTTTTCATTCTGTAAAACTAATTTATATTCTTTTCTAGTTTAATATTTTCAGATTCCTTTTTTTCAGGTGTTTTTTATAATGTCTAATTAACCCATTAAGTTTTGTTTTTGCCTGCTTACAGGTTTTATTAAACCAGGTCTTATCCCAAGGTGAGTTTTTATTATTCCGTTTGAATAATGGTCTTATATATATTATGCATTTCCTCTCACTTACCAGTTATTCCTTGGAAATTTGTCGTAGATAGCATAGCCTGTCAAAGTAGTAATAAATGCTCTGAATTTCAGATCTCCTTAAATTTAGCAATTTCTTGGTTATTCCATCTCATTCTATATGTATTAATTATCCCCATATTAGTAGGTCTTTCCTCAGTCCTACCAGTCTTTCTTTTCTCTAAGGATAAGATTAATGTGGTCAATACTGGTAAATGTGCTGATTCCGGTCTCTATTATCTACTGCTAAGCGACTAATTTTATGGCATCTAGATTTGCTCAGACCAGATCTACTGTCTGACAGAAGAGCTCTGCAGGCCAATATAAGAGAAATTTCCCTCTTTATCTCCAATTGTTCTCCCATTTAGTAAGCAGACATTAAAATATTCCATAATTTTCAGTAATAATTTACCTTGAAAGTTTGTCACTTTATCTTTTGAACAACAAGAAAAATTAATCTCCTGGTTAATAACATTGACTCCTTTTATAAAGTCATTATATACCACAATTGTAACAGTCACATTGAATACTCTTGCATTGAAAGCTCTCATTATAAATAATGGTAAATCCTCATGACTATTAGTTATTACTTCTAAATATTCATTGAAATGCTCCCAATATTTATCCTTGTGTGTAGATTTATTATAAGGAGGGAGATATATGTTCAGAAGAACTACTGTAGTCCACATTCTTTATTCTGTAATAATAGCAGTAGAATAACTGGTAAAGGGTTTTTTAATTACATCACTTTTAAACTTAGTGAAGTTCTAATATATGTAACCAAACCACCTTTTGCCCTGACACTGTTTTTGGCTTTTTCCTTTGGTACTGTATATCTTGTATAATCTGTTAACATTGGGAGTATCTCATCCACCAACCATATTTTCTTGCAAACATATTATGTCTATTTCTTGCAGAAATTATTTATTAGCCAGCTTAATTCCCAGTCCCTATATGTTCCCAGGTACCATGTTTATTTTGTTTTGGTGAGATATACTTTTAAGTACTGGTGTTCTGTGTCAATCTGGTGGTAAAGATCTTAATATTTCATTTGGGTTTCTATCACTTTATAACAGAATGTTTTGTTTACCCATGTTCTGAGGTCTTCAATTATCATGCAAAAATTCTATACTAGTTAAATATATTCCCATTTGATTGATCACAACTGCAGCCTGCAATATTAAATCTGCCAGTTTGCTACTTCTGAAAGTAAGATCAATCTGCAGGTGGTTAGATATTCCTTTATGTACTTTAATGTATGCAATACAGTTACTATCAATGTTCATTTTGAGAGCACCTGAAAGAAAAGTGGAGATTTCTTATTTAGTGTGTCCTATGGACTGACCTTTTGATGCCTCCCATCCAAATAATGAAATTGTTCTATTTTCCTACGAGATCTTTACATTTTCATCGTAGTCCCTAATTACTTCCTGCACCCATTCAAAATATTTGTCATTGCCAGAATTATGATTGTTTGCATTTAGATTCAACTTTGGCATTTTTTGTAAAGCCGGGGCTGGGACCTCCTGAGGTGGCAATGTGTTAATACTTTTAAGTTTCAGTGTTTCCTCCTGTTCCCAAATCCTCTTAGCAGTTTGTATGGATGTACAATATATTAATACATAATCGTTATATTTATTATTGTATGGCTGAGTAATGTATATATATTAGACATCTCTTCTGCTTTATGAAAAGGAGATAGTAGGGAGGCAGTATAGTGCATGGTTTAAGGCTCTGGGCTGCAAATCTGGAGACCTGGGTTTGAATCCCACATCCCCCACTTGTATACTGTGTGACCCTGACCAAGTCACTTAACTTTCCTGTGCTCCTAGGTCACACCTGTAAACAAGCTTTCAGCTCAGTGTGCCACTCCTGGTTAAAATCTAGATTTAATAGTTGCCGTATTGGTCCTTGCAAGAATAGATCCAGAAGCAAATGATTTGATACCTTTTAATGGACCAACATAGATGTAACAACAAGAACAAAGTGCTCTAGCTTTTGGACCAACCTCCTGGTTAAAAAATTGGAAAAAATGATTGTAAAAAAAAAAAGAAAAGGTTGACCTAACCAGTCGAAGATTTTGGTGCTTCCTGATATAGTCCATTAATCCCATATAGCTCTATTAGATATTCCATTTCTACACCCACATGAGTGGGAACTTGGGCATTATCTTGTTTGTTCACAAATTCTGTCTCCACATGTGTCCTAATCAGTTCCATCTGGGGATCCTTGGTTTTCTCCCTGTTTATCCTTTGACTTACAATTGAAGCCCATGTGACTGCTCTGTCCTGCTTCTTCTCTCCTAATTCTGTAGACAACTATATTTTGTTGTTGTCTATACCTGAGAGTGAGACTTCTGCTCCTTCTAAGTGGGGAGATGCATCTCATATTACTTCAGTTTCAGGATGCAAAGAGTTTGCATTTATGGTTATCTTACTGAGGTCCTCTGGGCTTTTTATTATTGTCACAAAGTCTATTGGGGCGACCTCCTTCCTAGGTATAGATCTCCTTTTCCCCTTAGATCTTTTCTTTTGGGTCTTCTGTTTTTTTGTACAGTTGTTCCTATTTTGATTCTTTACTGAGATTTATTAATTCTATTACCTTGTTTTGCCCCCTTTGAAAGAGTGCAGGAAGAGGAACTTGTGTGGCTTTATTTTGGGTTGGTATTTTATCAATATGCCCTTCCTCACCTTGTGAATCTATTTTGCATTTCTTCATTTGATCTAATATAACTTTGTCATAGAAGACATCATTTCTAAGATTTGCTACTTCTTCTTTTATTGCCCATACATTCTCTAAAATAACAACATTGGCAAAATACAGATTTTGTTTTATTATTTATTGTTTCCAAAATTTGCTTTGATAAGGTGGGTGACTCAATAAAATGTCCCTAATCTGTAAAAAAAAATTCTTTATCATAAATATTTTGTTTTTGTTGATAAAAAATGTTGGTGTTTTATATGTAGTATCTAAAGGCATAGATACATTTGTTGAAGATAATCTTAGGGAATGGATTGAAGCAGACCCTTGCTCTACAATGTTTTTTATATCTGCCTTGGGGTAGTCTGACACTAAAATTTTTAACCCTTCAATTGTATGATTTAAATTATGTATAACAGAGGGAAGATTATCTGAATTTGTCCCTTTTCTTAGTTGATCTGTTATTGACAGCTCATGCTATAAAGTATAGACTACTGAAGGAGTCTGCCCTGCTACTTTGGATTCTATAGCCTCTATTCCTTCATTGCACTTGGTCAAGCATTCTTCTAATAAAAATTCTTCTTCAGAATCAGAGTCATAAGTCAAAAAAAATGCTAGTCTCATCTGGGTTATAGGGGTCATCTGAGGCAAAGGAAATTGCTTCTAAATTACACTGTTAGCCTAGGAGAATGAAGATTATTAGATATTGTCTCATCCAGGAAAAAAAATGTATCAACATTCTGTATAAGAGGCATAGAACAAACCCTTTTTTTCAGGTCCTGCTTTCACTAAATAATCTGTTATTCTGGATTGACTTTTAACCCTGTCTTGAAAATTCTCCTGTATAGTAATGTCCTGATCCATAAGAACTGTCTTCTATTTGATTTCAGCAAAGCTTTCAATACTGTTCACACAAAAGATTGATTAATAAGCTGGGTAGGATTGGGGTGGGTCAGAAGTTGGTCAACTGGGTGGCAAACTGGTTGATGGGCAGAAAACAGAGAGTGGTGGTAAATGGTATACAGTCAGAAGAGATGCAAGTCACAAGGGGAGTACCTCAGGGATCAGTCCTGGGGCCAGTCCTCTTCAGTATCTTCATCAGTGACATTGCAGATGGACTGGAGGGTAAGGTTTGTCTGTTTGTAGATGACATCAAGATCTGCAACAGATTAAATGATCCAGATGTGGTGGGCAGAATGAGAAGAGATCTGGATAAACTAGCAAAATGGTCAGAAGAGTGGCAACTGGGGTTTAATGCAAAGAAGTGCAAGATCATGCACATGGGGAAGAGAAACCCTGAAGCCACCTATAGGCTGGGAGGGGAAGGGAGTTGCTGGCAATTACAAAGGAAGAAAGCGACTTGGGCGTCATCATCACTGATGACCTGAAATCATCCAAGCAGACCACTAAAGCAGTAGATAAGGCTAGAGGTATGTTGGGGTGTATTAGTAGGGGTATCACAAGTCAAAAGAGGGAGGTAATAATCCCTTCTTTACAAGACACTGGTTAGGCCCCATCTGGAGTACTGCATGCAATACTGGAGGCCACACCTTCATAAGGACATTAACCAAATTGAGGTAGTCCAGAGAAGGGCAACCAAAATGGTGCAGGGACTGCATCAGAAAACATATGAGGACAGATTAATGGAGCTCAATATGTATACCCTAGAGCAAAGGATGGAGATAGGTGATATGATCAAAACATTCAAACACCTTAAGGGCATTAACAAGGTGAAAGAGTCTAACATGTTTCAATATAAGAAAAGTAGCAGGACAAGAAGGCACAGCATGAGATTAGAAGGAGGCTGATTAAGGAGTAATCTGAAGAAGTTATTTTTCACAGAAAATGTGGTGGATCCATGGAACGGCCTACCTCAGGAAGCAGTGGATATGAATACAGTGCAGGGCTTCAAACAGGCATGGAATATGCATAAGGGATCAATAAAGATAAGTATGAATAGATAGACCATTGACAGAGCAAAGGCCGATGGCACATTCATAAGGTAGAAAAATAAATGGGCAGACTGGATGGGCCTTGTGGTCCTTATCTGCCATCAACTTCTATGTTTCTATGATGACCTTTCTGAGTGTTTTATAGGTACTCTTGATGGTGAACAAACTTCTAGTATTCACCATTGTAAATAGAGTCACCTCCACTTACTTTACAAAGGGTATTCCACTGCCAACAAAGGTATACAATGCAAATGTATTAACCTAATGAACAAGTCAATACACAGTAGGTTAACAATATGTTGACTGAAGAGAAAAATAGTATATTAAATATTTGTACACCATAAGAAACATTTTATCTTCAACAGCATTTGTTTTGTTTATGTTACCCTTTATTTTAGGCAGGTTTTGCATTTTGCAGTAAAGTACTAGTCTGTCCTCCTTAATATGGGTTCTTCTTTCCTACTGTTCCCAAATTCTGACTTTTATTTAAGCAGAAGTTGATAACTTTTGTTCTTTTTCTTCCAGTGTATTTTCAGTAGCTAGACAAGTCCCCCTTTATTAAACGATGTAGAGTAAGATCTTTTAATGTCAAAGCTGGCCAGTGTTGACCAGTTCCAAGTCCAGTGTCAAAATCAAATTTGTGAGGTATTAAAGGTGCAATCAGCTAACTCCTCCTCCACAGGGTCACTTCTTTAATAAAAAAAATGTCAATCTAATAAAAGATATATAGCCATAAACAGTGTCTCTATATATTCTTAATAAAGTTTTGGTTAATGATTATAATGCCTAGAAATACGTAAAATACTTAAACCTATTTATATCTTATTGATGTCTGACATCATTTTGAAACATTTTTAAACACATCAAATTGAACCATGTTTGTAAACTCTTGTAAAAATCTTATAAACTGTGTTAGCTTTTCTAAAAGTATAGAATATATAAAAAGTATAGAATATATAAAAATAACTGTTTATCCAAGTTGTTTATGAGTAAATTGTTCAGTAATGATAATGATATATTTATCACCACAACAATATAGATATCTCAAATCAAGTAATGAATCAATAATTATTTATTTCCTGCAGTAAGGTTATAACGTATTTAGCCCATCTATAGAATTCCAAATCCAATGTATTTACTAAGTATTGCACCTTCTATTCTAACTTGATCTGGCTCGATAACATTTTTATTAGGTTGTTTCAAGACAAGTCAACCTTCTAGTCTAAAAACTTTCTAAGGCCCCCCTTTATTAAATATCTATTTTATATAGGTTTCTATAGATTTGTACTAAAAATGACTATAAAGTTAATAAATGAAATATACCAGTTTATAAAACAAATGGGATGCTTCCAGTTTTGTTCTCTGTTCTCCATTCAGGAAAAAGCAAACCTGGACAACTATTAGAATCTTGTGATGCACTAGAAGCAAGCAGCACACTAGTATGAGTTGTTCCTTCTGCTTTTCTTTAAAGACAGTGGGGTTGCCATTATAATCAGAATTACTACTAACACTCATTCGTTTAAATGCGAGGTCTTGTGAGCTTTCTAAGCCCCCCCCCCAAAAAAAAATTTTGTTCTGAAATCTGGAACCTACAGACTTACCATTATCTTTGAGGAGAGAACAGGAGCAATTCTGTGTCAGTTTATTAAAGACAAATAGACTAAGTAAGTTGAGCTGTGCTGCTGCATAGTCAGTATCAAGATGGCAATTGCTAACTAAAAACACCATGCATGCATACTTAAGGTATCGTGTTCACAACACGAAAGTATAACATTGCAAAATCTGCCATGTGGTACCTTGGCACGGCAATTTAAACTTTAAATGTAATTATTCTTTAAGTTTTCCAATAGAGTGCATTGCTTTCTTTTATTGTGGACAGGAGTGATTACACAGACACAGATAATCTTCCCAAACACCGAGAAAAGGAACATGGAAAAAGGGTCTGGAAACTCCTGGCTTACTGGTGCTCCGATTTAAAATTAAACTTAAACCAGAACCACAAACCTATTCCCTCAGCATTAAGTACTACTATTCCACCTACCAAAACACCAGATAAAAAAAGTATTAGACCTTTTAAAATTATGACATTCAATTCAAGCGCTACAAGGTGCTTCAGAGTGACCTACTGAAAGAAAAAAATATGTTGAATTTAGCTGTCAATAGGAAGTTTGAAGAAGGATTGTGCAAGATCTATGATCTGTGAGAGATTGGGAATGAACAGGAGAAACTTCTCTTTGACTATTTTCATTTTTTTTTTCTAAGTTCAACTCAGAGACCCACTGAACCACTCTGCTTTTTTCCTCCCACAGGGCTTACTGACACCTGAGAGTAGGAGGGCTCCTGCCACCACTGGAATCCTTTCGCCGTATTTCACAGGTCCAGAACTGACAGCAGTCAGTGTAACAATACTGGGAGGCACAAGTCAGCCTGGAAAAGTCTATTAATGCAAGTAGTGCTCAATAAGGAAAATCCTTAGTTATGAGAGTAGGCAACGGAGGCATACCTTTTTATTGCTAATAATGCTTTGCCAGACTCCTACTCCCTTTGTTCCTTCTCAACAACGTAGTGTACAGTCTCCTCACTCCTGAACAATGAACACCACTCCTTCTGTCTGTTACCCACAGTCCTCCTTGGTCCCTAATGACTCCCAACCTGACTAGTTATGAGTATTTCAGTCCATTCTGCGATTGTTTAAACTAATGCCTTTACCAAGCCAACTACACTCTTCCAGGTGTATAGACTGCATTCTTCCAGCTGTGTAACTCGAGCCATTTCTCTGTCTCTGTCTCTCTTCCAACAGTGTGTGTGATGGTTATATAACTGAGAATGCAAGTCAAGAGCCTATGTATTCTTTCTGTCAGGTGGAATGTAACAATTTTTAGTCATGAATGGTCTTACTTTATGCTGTTAATCTTGACCCATACTGATTTTGAGTTCTCAGTATGTGTTGTAGTTAAATTAGTAGACTGTAGAACTTCAAAAAAATATAGCGTGGCGACTCCTCCATGTTTGCATGTTCCTTCATTACTATGTAGGTTATAACCCTGAATAGTTGTGTCCCAGTGATCATTAACATCCAACCAGGCCTCTGTTATGGCTATTACATCTGATTTAAGTATGCCCACCTGGATTCCAAGTCCATCCATTTTGTTTAATAAGCTATGTGCATTTAACAGCATTATTTTTAAATGGCCAGTCTTTTCTATTTTTGTGAGTATTGTTTCTTACTTCATGTTCCAGACTTTTTTGTTCATTGCTCTTGTTACCAACATCCCTTTTTCTAGTTTAAAATTATATTTATAATGTTGTCCATCTTTCCTGCTAACATTTTTCCTCCTTCTTTGCTAAGATATAAACCACTCACCAGCCTGCTGGCACCAGTGGTAGCACTACCGCTTGTGAAGCCGACGACCCAGGTTTGGGAATGAGCCCAAAGCATCAGCGGGTCGGCCGGGGGTAGGAAGAGGATGGAGTATCCAGCAAACAGCTCTCCTTCTCTGGGGTGGGTGGGTTGTGGCACTTAAGAGGAAATATGACCCCTAGGATTGGTTGGGGGGTCAGTGAGCCTGAGATTACAGGAACAAGGGGATTGGGAGAGAGAGGCAGACACCGGCATCAGATGTGTGAGCACGTCTGACATCACCAGGACATTGTTGTACATCCTCTCCTCTCCTCTAAGGTAGAAATCGGGGTGGACAATGGCAGTCAGATGAGAGGGTGATGCAGTTCTTGCCCACCACATCCTTTGGTGGATCTGACCGGCTCTGGGCTAGCTATCCTTGGCATTCACCGCTGCCTGTAGCCAAGCTGGATTGCATGGGGGAGTTTGCCAAGACACTGAAGGCAAGCCCACCTTAGTGGGGAAGCTGTGAAGGGGTCAGGCTGCCAGGTGTGCCATTGGTGAACCAGGGGAGTCCATTACTATGAGCAGGAGGGTCTTGGCTGGATGGGATATAGGCACTGGAGACAGTCAAAAGAGGTCTTGTTCAACGGAGCGAGGAGAGATAAACAGAACTTAAAAAGATGTAAAAGGTATAAACTATTCTGGGAGTATAATAAGTAATTTCCCCAGAACCTTTCCCAGATTTTTAGGAAAAAAAGTCTTCTTTATATGACCTCTCATGTAACCATTTGTTCAATTCTATAATATCCCTTTCTTTTTTCATGGAACAATGTGGAACCGGTAACATCTCTGATATCTCTGATTTAACTATTGTATTATTTTTTTTTTCAGTTTGTTTCCTAGTTCAACAAAATAATCTTGCTTAAAGAGTCCCTGACATTGTTTCTATATCCCTTTAATGAGTACGCATTTGTGAAGTATGCGACATATAAATTTTGCACTGGTGGTTTTCCACGCAAATTTGTTAAGAGTTTGTCAGCCGCGCCACATAGCCAGTTACTGTTGTCTGTCAAGTGTCCCACTTTAGTCTGGTTAGTGAGTGCAAATGCAGCACTTGCATCATTTGTAGGGAGTCTAGCTGAGCATCTGTTACTGCACTTCAGAGGAGTCAGACATGAATATTGCCGCACTCACAGATAGTGACAGCTCTGACAGTGCATATGGTATTTCTTTTACTGCACTGTGTGAATTTTAACGCATCAACAGCAGTGTATTTTACCTTTTTTTATGGGGCTGTGACTGATTCTCAATTGGCCACCCTCCCCCAAGAGAAAATTTATTTTATTTAAAATCTTGGTGACTGGGAAAGGCACACTGAACCAGATCACATTTCCAGGTGTGACCCAGGGAAGGGGGAGGTGGAGAAAATACAAGCGAACACAGGAGAATGTACTGCAAGGTACAATAAAATGCATAGAGGACAAACAACAAAGTATATGCAGAACAGAAACTGTGCAGGTCTATATCGCAACAACAATAAAATACAGTGATTATGTACATCAGTGATTGCCTATCACTAGTACAATGGCAGTTGTCTAGCAATAGTGACAATAAATACAATAGGTTTACAACTATATATATATAAAACAGATTTACAATTACTTACAATCCGGTACTAGAATACTGCAGTAGTATACCATGTATACAGTAGTAGCATTATAAAGTGCAGTGTAAAGTAAGCTATCTGGTAAAGGTGACTGGGGTCATGGAAGAGGGACACAGGTGGGAGGTAAGTAGGTAGAGGGAGGGTTGGGAAGTCTAGCTGACCAAGGTGGGGAGAAGAGTGGCTCAGGGAGAAGAGGGGAGTTCAGAGGAGGAAAGTGGGGTTTGGAAGGGGGGGAACATATGCTGGGGGAAGGGAGAGGTTTTAGATGTGTTTTGAGTGATGAGGCAGTGGGCAGGAGGTGGATCGGGGTAATGTAATTTTCATACTCCATTATTGAGCTAACTGTCATTTGTAAGTAGCTGCACATCTTTTATTTGAGTTATTTATTTATGTTTTTTTTTTACATTGATGGCTTTTCTTCTGTCATGACATTGTTGCAAGGTTGTGAGGGAGTGAGCGAGGCAAGAGAACGCGCTGTCATTGTCAGTGTTGGATTACCATGCATGCCCTTTATGAAATCTGAATTATGCCATGCTGACTGATGTGGCTAGTAGGAAGTTTTCCTTTTTCTTTAATTTATTGTAATAAGCTTTTAGGTAGAGATGACGGCTTTCCCTTATGGCAGCCATGTCTCTGTCAGCAAGATACGAAATATAGAAAGGGTAGCAGCTGCTTGTATCTCACCGATGCACTCTGTGGCAAAAAATAAAAATGGCATAACTAAACATTTCTCTGCAAAAAGT
This sequence comes from Neoceratodus forsteri, assembly GCA_016271365.2. NCBI lineage: Eukaryota > Metazoa > Chordata > Ceratodontiformes > Ceratodontidae > Neoceratodus > Neoceratodus forsteri. The sequence continues at coordinate 222,836,322 of CM028136.1, read as the reverse complement.
ATGCCAAATGTACCTTCATTTCAATACAGTACTTTTTTACCCTCAAATTGAGACAACAGTCACTGGTGAAAAATAACAGAACTGCTATGAGGAGGTCCACGGAGTGACCAGAAACTAGCACTACAGATTCTGTTCAGCAGCTCAGGACCAAACAGCTACAAATGGCACCAGTCTTTATTCAATCTGCCAGCAGTTGGCAAACCTCGGGGAAAAAGAAGCAGGTAGGTAGGAGGGTGGAAATTGAAGCCAGAACCCCAATACAACTATCTGTAAATTATTGTATTGCTACCATACCAAAGGAAACAGCATTTAAACAGTCAGAATGTACTTAGACCTCCCAATATCAGCAGGAGCTCTTTAATAAAGTGATGTGTTATCCCCCCCATGTCATTCGTTCCAACATGAATAGCTATTGTTGCATTTCCGTTGCCAGCTCCCTTAAGTATGCCATTCAAATTATTGATTATGTTTTTAATAAGTGCACTGGAGAAGCAAGATACCATGCTGAGTTTTTGTTTCTACTACAAATTATTCAGTCAGTGTACTTAACAATAGAATCCTCCACTACCATTTTATGTTTTACATTGTGTGATGATGTTCCAGCATTGTTTCCTGAAGGTTGGGGAGGTGTACATGCTTATGCAAACTGTCATCTGTGTGAGCTTCATCTTCCAGTGGGGCACCGTTGTCATACAAAGGTATGATGTTTTGATTCGATTTCTGTGAAGAAAATACATCAGCCCTTCTACCTTTTATGTTACTTCCTGGGCAGGACTCTCACCCAGTCTGGCTCATTTTCATGTTGGCTTGCCGCGCTTGCGCACAAGTCAACATATTGCGGTAGTGCAGCTTTGGAGATGCGGCCGCTGTTGGGCGAATGCGGGGCACGCATCAGTAGGTGCATCCCTCATTCCCCAATCAGCCTGCATGCCGTCAGCCACACCATGCTTGCTAATGTGGTGAGCACATCTAAGGAAAGGTCCACTGCAATCTGAACAAAGCTCGTCAGACACAGCGGATCCTTGCTGCGTGCTTGCCACATTAGCAGCATGGCGGGCAGCCACCCAACAGATGACTTCGGGGTGCCCAATCCCCCAGCTGGCATACTGTGGCTTTACACATTTGCTGACAGGGAGCCCACTCCCCATCGGCATACAGCAGCCCCCATTTCCTATATGCCGGATCTTGCCTCCCCGCTACAGGTGCCGACGGGGAGCCCACCCCGCCGGCATAAATCAGTCCCCTGTATTTTTATATGTCGAGGTGCCCAATCCTGCTCAGCTCTTGCCTCCCCCCCGGCTGTCATTGTGTGCCGACGGGGTGCCCAATCCCTGTCGGCATAAATTAACCACCCATTGTCTGCTGACGAGGGTGCCCAATCCCCCGTTGGCTGCAGCAACCCCCCTCCCCCAAAACAGTTAGGTGGTATGCTGGGAGCCCACCCCAGCATGCCAAGTCCCCTGAAAAAAACCTGTCCTGCGATGTTAGTTTTTTTTCCTCCCCTGTAACATAAAAACGGTCCCTCGTAGTCTCCTGCCCCCCACCTGCACCCACCCACTGCGCACCCTGCCTCTCCACACCCCCCTCACCCCATACTTACCTCCAGAGTCTGGCGCGATGATCTTCGGTGGACCGGGAACACGTCTGCACTCTTCAAAGCCGACCGCGAACTGAGGAAATGCCGGTAAGCTGTATAATGGAATGAATAGGGTTTTTTCAACTTTGCTGCATATCTCAGGCATTTATTGGAATTTTGGCACCACATTTCCAACATGGGGTTTTTGGAGCCCCTCCTCATGAATTCTATCACTGCCATGGCATTAAACGCCCTTGAAAGGTGATTTCACAGTCACTGTGCAAAATCACCTTTCGGGTCCAATTAATGAAATGACAGTGCCAGTGTTCATGAGGTGGCCTGCGTCAAAAAGCCTATGTTCCAAATTTGGTGGAAAAAATCCAACAAATGCCTGTTTTATGAGCATGCATTGCGCAGTTGCTACGCAGGCTCATAACTTCACGAATTCACAATATTTTAATGCCAGATTTTCAGCATTGCCATTTTTGTACACCTCCTTGTGAACAGTACAACTGCCATTTTCCACATCCTGCCCAAAATGTGTTTCCACACTTCTGGCACACAATAGCACAGTCGCTGTGGGAAATCAGTGTTTGGGCCAGATTATGAAAATGACAGTGACACAGTTCATGAGCAGAGGTCCTAAAATGCCTATGTTGAAAATTTGGTGATGATACTCCATAAAATGACTGTGTTACGACCGTGTGTTGACAGACTGCACGCATGCTCGTACCGTTGTGCATTTGTGATATTTTCACTCTGGATTTTCACCATTACCATTTTTCCACACCTCTTGATGAACAGTACAGCCGTCATTTCACATATCCTGCCCAAAATGTGTTTTCGCACTTCTGGCGCAGAATAACATGGTCGCTGTGCGAAATCACTTCTTGGGACACTTTGAGGAAATAACTAAGACACTGTACATGAGCAGATGTGCTAAAATGCCTATGTTGAAAATTTGGTGCCGAACACCCATAAAATGGCAGTGTTGCAAGTGTGCGTTGTATATTTCCCACGCACTTGTAACTCTCAGAATTTGCTTATATTTACATGCCACATTTTCAACACTGGCATTTTTTTACACCTCCTTATGAACTGTACAGCTGTCATTTTTCACATCCTGCCCAAAATGTTTTCCTGCACTGCACTACCAAACACCCAAAGGGACACCCCAATGCCTGTCAGTCTCTGCAGGGTGGGGGTGGGTTGGCATCAGTTCAATACTTCACTGCCATGCCTATTATGCATCTCTCTAACCCCTGCACTACCAATGCCAATGCCAGCAAGACAACATTCAGCATTGACAAGTGCTTGTTGTCTTTGTCATCCTCTCTGCTACTTTTTGAATCTAATCTGGCAAATATTTTCACCATACCTGCTTTGTAATCCCTCATCTGATGGACTACTATTTTCAACTATCTTCTGTATTCCAGTTTCATGTGATCAGTCTGTCTAACCATGTCATCAGCAACTGATTCCAATTTCCTTAATTCAGTTATATTTGTTAATTCTGTTCTTAAGTTCACAACCTCTTTATTTAATTTAGCAATACTGCCGCAGTTCGAGGAAACATATTCATCAGCTCAACCAGAAACACAGGACGAAAGCACATTTACAATTTTCCATGTTTCACAACAGACCCCTTTGAACCCTTCTGCCAGGTCTAATGCTGTATCAACTTTATGAAAGTAGGTAATTTTGCCTGTTAGTCAAAAGATACAAAGGTTTTTGTAATTAACCTTGAGCAGAGTTTCCTGACCTATTGGCCTTTACTAGCTGACACTGGCAGACACACGCCTCTGTCAGTGCTCACCGATGCTTGCACTGGCATCTAGTGATATACACTACAAACCGGAAATGGGGCTAAGGTGCACTTTCAGGTTCAGCGATTTGTAAAAGTACTCAAAATTTGCTAAAAAAGTTCTGGTAATGTGTTGTATTATTAAAAGCCTGCAGTTTGTAGTTCAAACCATTTCCCAAGCACTGATAGTCCTCCTGGAAAGATCTCCTAGAATCCCATTCTGGTTATGCAGTTGGGAGAGTTTTTCTCTACTGTCCCGCAATGCTCTGCTCTAGGAGACAGTGCTATATAGTGAGAGTATAAAGGATTTGTTTGTTTGCTTTTTTCTAATTATTTTTAGAGAAAGAGTGAAGAGTTTAATATAATATGGGTTCCCAGTATCATCCAGGAGCAGCCAAGCTCATGATTCAGCCCTTCCAAGCCAACACTCGAATTTGCGTCTAGTGATATGCACAACAAACTGGAAGTGTGGATTACTTTTTTAGCAAACTGTATGCGCCTACAAAGTTATATTTTAATTTTGTTTTATTTTAATCAAAAAATATTGTGTGACAGGAATAATACACTCCAGAATGTGGTATACCATGGTAAGATACCACTTCTCGGGTGCAAGAGACACTTGGCCTGCAGTTTCAGGAATCACTATGCACCCAAGACATGGCATGATCCCATGATATACATAGCCTGTTGTCCATTATTTCTTAATTATGAATCTCACTCTAGCTAACCTGAATGATTTATAATATGCATGTAAGTGTTGTGAGAGATGGGTTTTTTTTCCATCTCATGCAGTTTGGGCAGACAGAACTACTTAACAGTAGTTTTGTTTTCTGGTCCTCTCACCCAAACTGCACAAGCGGACACTCTTACACAAGATGCATCTCACAGCACATGTAACCTTATATGATGTTCTGTGTTCTGGACGCTGATTGGCTGAAATTATGTTAGTGATCAAGAATTCATATTGACTTATTTGTTTTTTTACAATTTATTGGTACCAAATTGTTGTGCATTATTACCCAGTAATCAAAAACCAAATAAATAAATTTACTCAGCATAGCCCCACTGCACAAATTCCTTTTTCATTGTGGTTCCAGCTTTGACCCAGCTGTGCACATGAGAAGAATTGAAGCATGGGGGAGAAGGGGGAAGGTCAAGTGACTTGCTCAAGGTCACAATGTGTGATTTGAATCTAAGCTACTCGTTTTCATAGATCACTGCTCCAACCACCAGTCTACACTGCTTTTAAACTGTTTATTGGCAGGATTCACAATTAAGGGCTTGTGCTCAGTGCATCTCGGATGCCCCGGTGCAAATGAGATGTGCTGAGTGCCAACAGTGGTATTTACAGAAGACGTGCCAGCACATCCCCTCTGTGAATACCGCAGTTGTGCCCAGCCCTGGATGCACCAGCGCAACCACCTGGTCAGGCTGGGGAAACCAATGGGGCAGTGCATCTCATGATGTGCTGTGCCCAAAGGCACCATTCAGAGCCAACAATATGCAAATGGAGCCATTAGCATGTCATTATAGCCCCATTTGCATGCGCCATGCAGGGGTGCTCCCGTCAGAATGCACCAGGCACCCTGCAATGGCTAGGGGCTACAAACATAGCTCCAGGGAGGCAAATTGCACCCCTCACCCATCCCTGGCCTGGTTGCTGGCCATGCAGAAGCCTATAAGAGAGCCCCGGTGGTCCAGTGGTCCCCCCTCCATGCCCAGACGCCTATTTCATATGCCACACCCTGCAGCGGTACATCCATGCACACAGAAACCCCCCACCCTGGCCGTAGTCCCATTTCCAAGCCACACCCTGCAGCAGTAGAGCCATGTACATAGAATCCCCTGACCCTGCCTGCAGTCCCGGTTCAAAGCCGCACACTGGGTGGTGGATCATTGTACAAAGAACCCCCCCCACCCTGACATGCATGCACTGCTGACGGCACTCCGAATGACCCCCCATCAGTCCAGCAGCCCCCCACCCACTCAAGCACCCTTCACCACCCCTCTCCCCCCATCCCAGCAGGTCCCGATGGTTGGCAAGCAGCACAACCCACCTGCATACTGCCACGGCTACCCGCTGACAGAACTGTTGGAGAATGACAGCTACTGTACTACACAAACTGTAATAAAAGCAAGTCTCTAAAGGATTATACAAAGTACTGTACTTCATTTCATGCATTTGTTTGATGTTCTTACTAATCGAAAGGACTCCCTCACTTTCTGGACAAACACAAAATGGCTGTGTGCAGTGTGTACCTCTGAGCAACTCACCCGACCTCCTTGTGTTTCAGTCTCTCCCAGAAATAATATGGAGATGAAGCAGGACCCCACTATAAATGAGATGCAACAATTCCATTGCAATATTCAGGGGAAATTAATTGTGAAATTTAATGTACAATATGTGGCAACAGCATCCCCTTCACTGAAAATTGAGTGAGGCCCTGGCTAGTGAAAAAGAGAGGTGTTCCCCTATGAGGGAGGGTTCTCTGTACACAGTAAGGAAATACAGCATTTTGATTTGGTGTGCAACAATTAACACCTTATCTTTTTATTTCTGGAGTCACCATTTCCATTTTTGGAGTCTAGTTTCACAGGCCAGGGTGGCGGACAGTTTTGGGTAACTGTCCCTAGGCTGTTACTCCATTTTGGCTACCATATCAGAGATGGAGCTATGCAGATATGATAAAACTGGACATCACGGGCATCACTTGTCATGTGCACAGCTCAGTTAGATCATATATGTAAGCAATAAGACATGACAGGGTGTGGGGGTACTATTCATGAACTGCATGCCTAGGTGTGTTGGGAGGCACAAGGTGGTTGCACAGAGTGCCCTTCAACCACAGAGATGTGCAGTTCAGGAATAGTAATTCACACCTTGAAGTGTCTTACTGAACTTATAAAATGGGTCTGCTTTGGAACCTTTTCCATCACTCAGAAAGCAGGATTTTTCCTACCCATTTTATAGTACATGAGTATGGAGAAGCATCATGTTAGGTGCATTCTTTAACTTAATCGAAGCAGTTAGCATCGAAAATGCATCCAGTGATAAGTGATGACTACCTCTGAAACTTAGTCATATTCTTGGAATACCACTCATTCGAGCACTCATTCACTGCTATTAAGCAGTTTAATTACATGCAGCTTTTGGCTTTCTGACAGAGTTCACCTAAAGGGTGGAGTTGGTCCATTCCTATGAAAATGGGCTTGCTACATTGTCTTTGTTTTCTTTTAGAAGCAAAGTTGAAACTTTTAAAATAATTCTATGTTCATCATGAAAAACTTACTGCTAAAATTAAAGTCTGCTATATTTAGGGGGGAGCGTGGATTGGCCACCAATAAGATGGCAGCGTAATCTTTTGAGCTCGCTCTGGGTTCGGCTAATTTGATGCTCCGGTGTTGGGACTCACAGGTCTGCCCGTTCTATAATTGTTGCTTCTGACATAGCAACCCCCCCTTGCCTACCGGCGCTCGGCAAAAACGAATTAGATGCAGTTACTCTATGCCAAATTCGAGCGCTGATCCCGTGTGGAGAAACGAGCACTAGGCCATGCAGGCTCCACCAATACAGTGATGCAGTAACAACTAGAGGCCGGAATTGGGGATCTTTGCCCCCTGCATCAGCTAGCTGGAGCTGCCAGAGATTTGCCCTACTTCGCCAGCTTGCCCGACCTCCCCATGACTTCACCAGGCGACAACGCTCAGACAGACCTCATGTGTCAACCACCTACAAAGGAGCCCTCAGTAAATGGGTCACTACAGTATATCACTCGGATGTTGGGGACAGTTTTGAACAAAGTAGAAGATATTACAGTCACTCTTTCAGGCACAGTGGTCGAGGTTCGAAACTTGCAAGATAGAATGAATGTTTCTGAACAATGTCTGGAGGAGTATGAACAGCAGCAATCTAAACTACTACTCCATCTGCAAGCACAGGAAGAAAACTCAGCGGTGTTTCAGGAAAGATTAGACCAGGAAAATAGAGCTAGACGCAACAACCTGCACATTATTGGTCTGCCAGAGGGGGTTGAGGGCCAGAATATGAAAAAGTTTTTAAATGATTCTCTGCCTGTGATGTTAGGAGAGAGGTGGAGTGGGCAAATGGATGTGGAGAGAGCTCACAGGATAACAACCAGGAGAGACAGGAATTCCTATCAGCCCAGACCCATCGTCACCTACTTTCTTCAGTATACAACTAAGGAAAAAATACTAAGAGCTGTACAGGACATAGGGGAAATACGGTGGCAGGGGACCCTGGTCTCTTTTTACAGGGACCTTGCTCATGAGACAGCCAACAAGAGAAGGGCCTTCGCCCCACTCAAGAAGTTCCTGTACAATTTCAACTTCAACTTTAAATTTAAAGGGATTACCAGATTACTAATGGCTAAGGATGGCAGGGAACTGTTAGCTGAACATCCAGCAGCAGTGGAGAAATGGGTGGCGAAATTTTGGCCCGATTTATCTCTCCCGACTACATATCCCAGGAGGGTCTGGGAACCTAACATGTGGAAAGGGAACCTCGAGGGCAGGAGCAGACAGCTGGAGGGCAGCATAGAAGACGGACGTCTGGCACCTCTAAATGTTCCCCCAACAACCAAGGGACCTCCCGACTGCTCTAGGCTCCGACCAGGTATGGCTCCACTTTCCCTAGCCAAAGACAATCTCTCTCTCTGCCTCCGCAGGCCATGTCACCCTATGTCAGACAATGTCAAAGAGCTAGAAGTAGGAATCGACTGCCTCAGGATGCATCCATGATAGCCCCTCCATCAAAAATGTCTAGGGAAGATAAAACATCTGCTTCTCAGAGTGCTCGTTCAGTAGGTGTGGAGTCTTTGGAGATGAACACTTGCACAGGCTCTGACTGGGCTGATATTTCAGAGGACTCGCTGGTTGAAGCAGTGGACAGTTCAGCGCCAGTTATGCCGGGACTGATTTCATATGCTGCTGCGGTGATGAGGGATACTGTTGAGGCTGGGCCTGCTCCTGTTTCAAGAGCAGATTATGTGGACAGTGTTCCTGGATGAATTTGTATTATGTATTGGTTTAAGTTACTGTGGCAGGCTACTATAATCAAGCTATTTCGTGAGCTTAATTAATCTCCTCTCTGTGCCTATACCCAGGAAAGTAACTGGGGGCAGTTTTTCTAACAGTCACTGTTACCCTAATCCAGGTAGCATGAATAGCTATTCCCACATCTCAGCATGCACATCTCAGGATGGTGCTGGTTAGACCTCCACTAGCGGTTTTATAAAAGCTAGTGTACAGTGGGGGCAGTACATGGTAGCTTTTGTATTTTGGGGTATAAATGCTGGGTTGGTTTAGGACCTCTACATTGTAGGCAAGGTAGTTGCCTTTTCTCCTCCCTTCTCTGAACCCCTATCATGACCTTTTGGGCTTCCTCGGTGGATCTCCACCCCCATTCCTGCTCCCTTCTCTCCCCGTAGGTTGGACACCCGACCTCAAAGATGCTAGAACCTCAGAGGACTCGAATCCACGTGGTTCCAATCACTCCTAAATATCAGGATCTGAGTGTTTGTGAAGCTGAGGCTAAAGTTTTCAGACTAGCCTCTTTCACTGGTAGCCTCGATCCAATAGCGCTGTTGTGCAGAGTTACACTACTACTGGGCAGTTTTGGTTAGCAGAGTGGTTTTATAGTTAGCGGCATTATATTTTCATTTCTGCTATCAACTAACTGTTATTGTTTACACGGTTTGTACTTGGTCGCAATTTCTGTTGTGTGTTTGTTCCACTGTAGCTTCTCCAATGAGGAGTGTATCTACTTCTATTTCCTGAGCTTCTTCTCCTTCTCATCTGGCAGTCAAGGTTAATACAGGGACTCTCGGGTCGGTTTGGGTGGTGAATTATATTCCAGGTGCAAACTCTGCAATCTCAGTAAGTACACCCTTTCTACTATTATAATGCCCTCGTGCCCCACTACAGCTTTGACTAATCATGCTAATTCCCCTACCGTGGTGATATCTTGGAATGTTAATGGATTGAATCATCCCATTAAATGAACTAAGGTGCTCCAGCACCTTTGTTCATTACATACAGATATTGCCCTGCTCCAAGAAACCCACCTCCTAAAGAAGGCGGTTCCATGGTTAAAAAAGTCTTGGGTGGGCACTGTCTGTGCCAGCTTGGCTACCTCCAAGACTAGAGGAGTGGCCATCCTTATCTGGCTTGCATCGAGCTGGAGGGTGGAGGAATCCAAATACGACCAGCAAGGTAGATGGGTTGTTGCTAAACTATCATCCGCTGGGGAGAAATTGATTATTTGCAACCTGTATGCCCCTAACACCAACCACACAGAATTTTTCCCTTCAATTAGCCAGGCTATCTCATTGGTTTCAGGGACTGATGGGGACCTCCCTCTAATAGTGGGTGGAGACTACAATATGGTACCGGATGTGTTCCTGGACAAGTCAAGGCCCACCCCTCAGGCTAGGTCTAAGGCCAGCTTGGCTCTTCATGAACTGCAAGAGGAGTGGGGCTTAGCAGACCTCTGGCGCAGAGATAATCCTTCTAGACAGGATTATACCTTTTTCTCTTACGTACATTCCATGTATAGTTGGATAGACCTTTTCCTGGTCAACTCAACAGCGACCCAAAATGTCCTTAAAACCACAATTGGGAATATTTTGATCTCCGATCATGCCCCTGTGAGTACGTCCTATACAGTAGGGGTCATTCTAAGAAAGGCACTCGGTGGTGATGTAATCCTTTATTATTAAAGGACCCAGAGTTTCTCAAAACAATTTCCCAAACTACCAAGGAGTACTTTGCCATCAATGCAAATTGCGGGGTTAGCACGGGCACGGTCTGGGAACTGTTTAAAGTGGTCCTTAGAGGCCGCATTATTGCTTTTTCGGCCGCTAAAAATAAAATGCGCAAAGCTAAATTAGCAGAGTGGAAAACAGAACTGGAAGGTCTAGAGTCCCTCTTCAAAGCTTCCCATGTCCTACAGAGGGACAATTCCCTTACTCGACGTATTGTGGGCCTTAAGTACCAAATTAATACCATGCTGAATCAAAAGTCTGAGTGGCTTTTACTGTGATCAAAACATGCATACTGGGATGGGGGCAAAAAGTGTGGCAGACTGCTGGCATTTCGTCTTTGGAAGCAACAGGCTGCCACGTGTATCCATGCCCTCTGCAACACATCCGGCAAGGTTGTGCATACTCCTCAAGATATAAATGATACAATAAAGGTGTATTACCAGTTATTATATAAGTCACAGTCCAATCTTTCCCCATCATCCACTGAACAGGAATTGGACAAATTTTACCAAAAAATGGAAGTACTGGGCCTCTCCCCGATACGGGCCTCTGCACTAGATGCCCCCGTAGCTCCAACTGAGATACAACAAGCTTTGTCTCAAATGGCCGAAGGAAAGGCCCCCGGACCAGATGGCATGACGGTTGAGCTATATCAAGCACTGGCACAGGATATATCTCAACCATTACTTCTTGCTCTCCAGGAGCCGCATTCAAAAGGTATTTCCCCCCCATCTATGAGAGAAGCCCTCATTACCCTTTTACTGAAAAAATCTAACGACCCCTTAGATTGTGCAAATTTCCAGCCAATATCGTTACTCTCAGTTGATATAAAGATCTTGGCCAAGATCCTAGCCACCAGGATGCTCGAAGTGCTCCCGACCATTATTCATCCTGCCCAGGTTGGATTCATGAAGGGCAAATTGGGATCCGACAATACTAGGCTCCTCCTTAATTTAAAATGGATAGCCTCCGATTCACAGATCCCAATGGCTGCACTGGCAATAGATTTTACTAAAGCCTTTGACTTTGTAGAATGGCAATATTTGCATCAAATATTAAAAAGATGTTGTTTTGGTCCAGTGTTTTGCCAGTGGGTGTCAACACTTTATGGATCCCCAATGGCTAGGATTTTGACCAACACGACCATCTCTGGGCCTTTCCCACTGCACAGGGGTACCCGTCAGGGATGCCCCTTATCCCCTCTTCTTTTTTTGATAGCACTAGACCCCCTCATTTGGTCTCTCATTGTGTAGAGAGAGATAAGGGGCATTGAGGTAGCGGGGAAATCCTATTTGGTAGCGGCATATGCTGACGATTTATTGCTAACCCTGTCCCATCCAGAGCAGGCAATATGGCATATCCTGCCGTTGCTGCAGACATTTTCAACCTTATCAGGACTCTGTGTAATCAGAGGAAAACACTTCTGGCCCCGCAAAGTTCAGCATGCACTAAAAATTGCCTACATGGAACCGAGCTTCTCTGGGCAGTGACAGGTTTTTCATGTCTTGGCATAACCATTCCTTTTAAATGGTCTGATCTACAGTCAGCCAGTGTCTCACCATTTTTATCTCAAATGTCTGCAGAAATAGAGAGATGGAAAAAGCTGCAGTTATCACTACCTGGTAAGACAGCAGCATTGCGTATGTTACTATTGCCACAAATTATGTACATTTTTAAGAATCTCCCAATATGTCTGTCACCTAAACTCTTTGCTTCTGTTGAAGCTCAGGTGTCTTGGTATTTGTGGGATGGGAAATCCCCTAGATGGAATACAAGCAAATTGAGAGCACATTGGTCTAAAGGGGGGTTGGGTTCTCCCTGGTTCCAAGGGTATCACTTGGCTTGTACCACTGCTATGGCTACCAAATGGTTTGTCCCCAGTCCAACGTCTCTTCCGCTTTGGGTCCAACTAGAATCTGACCAAGTGGAGGATACAAATTTGCAATTGCTATTACATCCTCAGAGTTGAAATTGGCTTATATTTCCTCCCTTAATAGCAGAAACCAAACGGGCGTGGCACTCACTAATGACTAGCCCACACACCCCGGGTGGCCCAAGCACCTCCATGGCTTTACACTCCTTTGTGGCACAATCAGGCCCTGGCAATCAGCAATACTCCCATATACTGGCCCACCTGGGAATCCCAGGGCATCCGATACATACAGGATTTCTGCATTCCTGGCTCTTTGGATTTAATGTCATTTGAACAAGTTAGACATAAATTTCATCTTCCGAGAAATGACCTTTGGAAATTTCTGCAGATATGCAGTGCTATATTAGCCAATAAGGCCCATATGCGATCAAACCCCAAATGGAATTGGCTAACTCATAGGCACAAGTCCCCCGCATCCGGTGGGCTCATTGGTAGAGTCTATAAGACATGGTGAGACGCCCAGGCAGATACCTCAGATGCATGTCGGCTAAAATGGATGGCTATTCTGAATACTCACATATCCGAGGTTTCCTGGAAGCGCTATCTCCGTGAATGTCACTATTCCTATATGGACACCAAGAGTCGGCTGCTGCAGATAAAGATCTTGCTGCTTTGGTATCGGACACCCGCATCCCTATGCTCCCATAGCCTTATACAGAATTCCGACTGTTGGCGATGTCAAAAGTCAGGTGTGCATCTACTCCACATTTTATGGACGTGCCCCCTGGTCTCACAATTTTGGGCATCTGTATCTCAGGATTGCTGTACTGTGCTGGGCTGCCGGGTTAACCTTTCTGATCCTAAACTCCTTCTGGGTGATACCACCTCCCTGGTGAACTTAACTTGACCTTAGAAGCAGTGGGTTGTACTGGCACTCATGGAGGCTAAACGACTTATACTTATGTGTTGGCGCAAAATTGCTCCCCTGTCTCATATACAATGGCATCAGGCACTGGCTAGATTAGCCACACTAGAACGCCTCTCCTGTACTCACCGAGGTCGTATGGACCACTACACTGCCAGATGGGAAGTCTATCTCCAATCTTCTCTCTGTAAAACTTCAAATCTGAGTGATAACCCTTCTTATTGAATATGTGATATATTATTACATTGCACTATTAGTCTGATTTCTATTTGTCTTTAACACTTGAAGATAGTGGAACATTAGCCTAGTATATTGGGTCGCCATGTTGCACTAATGAATACTTTAGAAAAATCTATGTGTGAATTTCTGGTAGCTTGGCTCTGGCAAATACATTTGCATATCTGTATGGCAACGTGATAGTCACTGGCTGAATTTAGCAGCATATAGAACATGTTACTTACTTACCTGTACTTATGACCATGTACGGATGTGACATTATAACTGTATATGGAGTAAAAAAATACATAGATACATAGATACATAGACAGTGTCGGCAGATAAGGGCCTATGGCCCACCTAGTCTGCCCATTTGAGCTTGTAAGTTCAGTTTGTTTTCCTAGAAGTCTGTTTCCCCTTACCCCTGCCCTCTAGAATTCCTTTATGTCTATCCCATGCATTCTTAAATCCTGTGATTGTTTCAGCCCCCACCACTTCCTCTGGCAGGGTGTTCCACTTGTCCACCACCCGTTCTGTGAAGAAATTCTTTCTCTTGTTTCCTCTGAATCGTCCTCCCTCCAACTTCATCCCATGCCCTCTAGTCCTGAAACATCTTTTTCGCTTAAAAATAGTGTTTTCCTGCACCCTGTTCCTCCCTGTAAGATACTTGTATGTCTCTATCATATCCTCTCTCCTCCTCTCCTCCAGGGAGTACATGTTCAGTTCCTTCAACCTGTCTTCATAGGACTTGTGATGCAACCCATGCACCATCTTTGTTGCCCTCCTCTGGAACCTTCTCTACCCTGTCTATGTCCTTACGTAGGTATGGTCTCCAGAACTGTACACTGTACTCCAGGTGGGCTTCACTAGTGTCTTGTATAGCGGAATTATGACCTCCCTTTTCCTGCTGGTGATGCCCCTGCCTATACATCCCAGCATCCTATTTGCTTTACCTGATGCCTTGTCACACTGTTTCCCTACCTTGAGGTCATCAGAGATGACAACCCCAAGATCCCTTTCCTGCTTGGTGCATGCTATATCCTCACCCCCCAACTGATATATTGTGCCAGGGTTTTTGTGCCCCATATGCATTATCTTGCACTTCTTTGCATTGAATTTCAACTGCCAAACCCTTGACCATTCTTCAAGTTTCTGCAGGTCCCTTCTCATTCTGTCTACACCCTCTGGTGTGTCTACTCTGTTACAGAGCTTTGTGTCATCAGCGAACAGTGAAATTCTGCCTTCTAGATCCTGTGCAATGTCACTGATGAAGATGTTGAATAGGACCGGTCCTAGCACTGATCCCTGTGGTACCCACTGGTCACTCTTCCTCTGTGGAGTGACAGCCATTTACCACCACCCTCTGTGTCCTGCCACCCAGCCAGTTACCTACCCACCACACTAGTGTCCTGCCCACACCCATATTCCCCAGTTTGTGTAATAGTGTTCTATATGGCACAGTGTCAAGGCCTTGCTGAAGTCCAGATAGGCATGTCCACTGCCCTCCCGATCCACCTCCCTAGTCACCCAGTCAAAAATTCAATGAGGTTGGTCTGACATGACCTCCCCTGGTGAAACCATGCTGCTTTGGGTCCTGTAGTCCATTGACAACCAGATGTTCCACCAATCTCTCCTTCAGTAGTGCTTCCATGATCTTTCCCACTACCGAGGTGAGGCTGACTGGTCTGTAGTTCCTGCTTCCTCTTTGTTCCCACTTTTGTATAAGGGGACTACATCTGCTGTCCTCCAGTCTTTGGGTACCTCCCTGTTTCCAGTGATTGGCTGAACAGGATAGCCAGAGGTTCAGCCACCACCTCTCTTGTTCTTTAAGGACCCTGGGGTGCACCCCATCTGGCCCCATTGCTTTATCAGCTCTTATTACTTCCAGTTCCTTCAGGACCCTTTCTCGTGTAAAGGGACTTGTGTCCATTTCTGCACCATTCTCACCCCTTGTACTCCTTCAGACCCATTACCCCTCTTCCTTAGTAAAGACTGAGCAGAAATACCTGTTCAATATGTCAGCTTTATTGTTGTCATCCTCCACGCTCCCATCCTCCCCTTCAGTCTCACTATCCCTCCCTTTGTCTTTCTTTTTCACTTATGTACCTGTAAAGGTTTTGTCCCTTTACCCACTGATTTTGCAATGTGTTCTTCTGTCTGAGCTTTGGCTTCCTTACTGACTTCCCTGCCTCCCTTTGTTTCTCCTGGTACTTCTCCTATCCCTTCTGCCTGTGTCTTTTTGTATTGCCTGAATGCAATCTTTTGGCTTTCACTTTCTTTGCTACCTCTTTGGAAAACCATAATGGTCTCCCTTCCTTTTCCTCTTGCTAACCTGCCTAATCCATAATTCTGTTGTTCTTATAATCCCATTTTAAATACTGCCCACTGTTCCTCAACCCCTGATTCCTGTCCCATTCCCTTAATGCCTCTTTCAAGTATCTCCCATTTTCCCAAAGTCTGCCCCCTAAAATCCAGGATACGTGTTTTGTGTGGTTTGGTTCTGCTCTTTCTGTGATTTCAAACCACAATGACTGGTGGTCACTGTTACCCAGGTGCTCCCCACTGTTACCCCCCATCACACTGTCCCTGTTTGTGAGCACAAGGTCCAGTATTGCTTTCTGCTGAGTTGGTTCCATGACCAGTTGCTTGAGGAAGGCACCGGAAGGAGTCCAGGATAAATCTGCTCCTAGTTGATGCTGCTGCTGGGATGCTCCAGTCCACGTCTGGTATATTGAAGTCTCCAACCAGTACTACCTCACCCTTGTCTGCCATCCTTTGAATGGCTAGCATCAGCTCCCTATCTGTTTCTTCCTCCTGGGCTGGTGGTCTATAGACCACACCTGTGCGGATGGCTGGCCCCATTTTCCTTTCCAGCTTAACCCACAGTATCTCTCCCCTTTTGTTCCTCCTGGATCTGTGTGGCCCTTTTGTCATTTTTCACATACAGTGCCACCTCCTCCCTTCCTGCCTGCTCTGTCTCTTCTGAATATGTTGTAGCCAGGTATGGCCATCTCCCAGTCATGGTTATCATTACACCAGGTTTCAGTGATGGCCACAATGTCCAGGTCTGACTGTACCATGACAGCCTCCAGATCTTCCATCTTGTTGCTAAGGCTCCTGGCATTTGCACACATGGCTTTCCATGATTTGACCTCCTAGACTGCTTCACTGTTCTACTCCAGCCCTTTCCTTGGTTGTCATTTATCCCTGGTTCTCCTTGCTGTTTTCCTTCTGCTGAATTTTGCCCCTTTTCTGCTTATCCACCTTTTGGACACTAATCTCCATCTTTTTGCACACTGCTTTGCAGAGATAGCCACTCCTCTGGTTCACTGGTTCCACTACTAGCTGTGGGGTGAGCAAGTAGGTACCATCCTTGCTGGCCTGCCACCCCTTTGCTAGTTTAAATGCTTGTCAATGTAGCATTTAAACTTATCATTGAGTGCTTGATTCCCTCAGGATGGATGCAGGCCGTCAGGCTGAACAAACCTCCATCCTCCAGGTGGGTCCCCAGTCACCAATGAATCCAAACCCTTCCTCACAGCACCAGTTCTTCAACCATGAGTTAAAGTTCCTGGTGCATGCACTCCTATGTCTCCCTTGCCTCTCACAGGTAGTACTTCTGAGAAAGTGACAGAAGTAGCTACTTGTGAGACCCCAGTTTCCTAAACTCTTCCTGAACTTCCTTTGGCTCCCGTTTTGCCAAGTCATTAGTACCTAGGTGGATAATGACATCCAGCTCACCCTCCGTCTTGCCTTCCCAGTGATCCCCAGTATCTTCCTTCCATCCCTCCATGCCGTGGCACCTGGTGGCACCTCACCTCCTGTCCTCCCCTCCTGTGTTCCTAGCTGGATCCCTGTTACGATGGAGTCCCCACCAGGATTTGCTTCCTCCTCCTCTGGGGTCCACTGCTTTCCCACTGAGGTCACCTCCTTGCCTAACCTTCACATCCTTTCCTTCCACTTCCTGGGTACCTCTATTTGGTTGTCCTCATTTGCCAGTGTGGCATATGAGTTCTTGAGAGGAATAGGATCTGGGATGTGCTCTGCCTGACTGCTCTAACCCTCCCTGAGCCCACTGTCATCCAAGTGCTCCTCGCTCGGCATCCTTTGAGGCAGCTGCATTGGACTGGGTAGTCCCTGGATAGGGGTGATGGTACTCTGACCCAGTTTACTTCCGCTCTGAGTCTGGCTACCTCATCCCGCAGTCCAGAGATGCATGCAGATAGGGCAGCACCTCAGTGTCCAGAAGGTCTGCCTGAAGTGGCTGCCTCATGCCACTGCATTGCACCACCCCTACATTATACTGCAATTCCACTACTTCTCTGCTAAGCTCTCTTAGTTCTCTTTTTATTTATTTACAGTACTAAAAATCCTGTAACTGATCGTCAGATATATATATATTTTTTAAGGAAAAAAACCAATAAATAAAAAAAAGAGTCAAAAACACTCTGTCGTGCTGAGGGTGGTCTTCTTCCCCTTATGCCCCTCCTACTTCACACCTCTTACTATACCCTGTGTTTAGCTCCTGTCAATCAGATTTATCAGGGCATATAATTAAGAGTTGGGGAAGGGTGGGGGTGAAATTTGCAGCAATTAAAGACAGCACAGAATTACACCACCACTATGTTTTAAATTTTCAACAGCCCAAAAACAATTATAAGTAAAGACAACACAGAAAGAAAGTATAGTGTCACTACAAGCCTACAATCTAAGTTTAACAGAAAAATACCAGTTACTCTAAAGCACTGAATTGAATATGTTTCCTTCCTTCACCTTCTGGCTTCTTCTCATAATAAAATTATTCTATGATAAAAAAATAAAGTCTGCTATATTTAGCATAGCTTAAGGCAACCTTGTCCTATATCAATTCATCTGCATATTTATATAATATATATTTTTACAGCATTAAACTTTGAAAACATATAAATAGTCCAGCACAATGAAGGTATCTCAAACAGGTAAGGTGCCTAGCTGTGGCTTATACTCCTGGCATAATATTGTTGTTCTCATGGTATTTCAGCCCATACTGTTTTTGTTCATTGTAAGAGAATAAGTATGTTTTGAATAACATTAATCAACATTCAGAAAAGGCATCTCCCTAAAGATGTAACTTTATATTATGAAATGCTGGTGTTTCTATAGATTGTGACTTTACTCAGAATACAATTTTCTTTGGGTGACTTAACATTTCCAGAGTCGTCTTCTTTGCATATTTGATAGCCGTTTCAGAACCACAACTCACATCCCCAGTGAGATATATTGCACTGAATAAACTCATATGTACTAGCAACAGGCACACCACCAGGGAGTTGTATTCTACTGACTAAATCCACTTGTCCTGGCACCATGCACACTGCCAGAGAGATGTACTGTTCTGACTAAATCCATGTCACCCCCCCGGCAGGGTTCTCAACATCCTGAAGGGGGAAATCAGGAAATGGCTACCCCTTCTCCTCATATTCAGTTCTTGTCCTCTTCCCCCTCTCTTCTCCACTTGCCCTTCTGGGTCACCAGTGTGCACAACCTAATCCCATCCTTTTTACTCCAACAGCACTTGTGTACTACCTCGAGCCTGCTCCTGGTATACTCCTGCACCATAAATGGTTCTATCACATTATTACTGTTTTGTATGTTCATATGTTCTTTTCTATGATTTTGGACATGTATTGTAATTTACCCAATGTCCCACTACTGTTTATTGTACAATGCCTTGTGTTCTAACTGTTGCACAATCTTACAATGTTGTATTGTTTGTACTATCCACGTACTATTCTAACTGATCATCCTTCACAGTCCTATGTAATCCCTCCCCCAGATCGCACCGAGAGATGAGCAACTTGTTGTTCAGAGTGCACTCCTGGTGAAACATTTCAATAAATAAATAAACATTTACTGGCACCACTCACTCCGCCAGGGAGATGTCCTGACTAACCCACATGTACCTGCACCACACACACCACCGGAGAGATGTTCTAACTAATCCACATGTACCTGCATAGATATACCACCAGAGAAATTTTGTGACTAAACCAGATGTACCTGCACCATGCATGCAGCCGGAGAGACGTTCAGACTAACATACATGTACCTGCCCGACGCACACCACCAAGGAGATGTTCTGACTAAACTGACATGTACGTGCACTACGCACACCACCAGGGAGATGTTTTGACTAAACTGAGATGTACATGCGCCATGCATACCACCAAGGAGATGTTCTGACTAAAGCCACATGTACCTGCACCATGCACACTACCAAGGAGATGTTCTGACTAAAGCCACATGTACCAGCACTATGAACACTACTAGAGAGATATTCTGACTAAGCCAGAGGTACCTGCGCCACACACACCACCAGGGAGATGGCCTGACTAACCCACATGAACCTGCACCATGCACATCACCAAGGAGATGTTCAGACTAAACCCACATGTACCTGCACCATGCACACCACCAAGGAGGTGTTCTGATTAAATCCACATGCACCTGCACCATGCACACCACCAATTAGATGTTCTGACTAAAACCACGTATATCTGCACCTGACACTCACCACCAGAGAGATGTTATGACTAATCCAGAGGAGCCTGCACAACACAAATCAACAGGGAGATTCCCTAATTAACCCCTTTCACCTGCACCATGCACACCACCAAGGAGATGTTCTGACTAACCCCTCAGGTACCTGCATGATGCACACAACCAGGAAGATGTTCTGACTAACTCATATGTACCTGCACCACCCACAACACAAGGAAGATGCCCTGACTAACCCATATGTATATGTACCATGCACACCACCAAGAAGATGTTATAATTAAACCCACATATACCTGCACCACACACACCACCAGAGAGATGTTCTGACTAGCTCACATGTATCTGCAACCATGCACAACACCAAGGAGATGTTCTGACTAAATCCACATGTACGTGCACTACACACACCACCAGAGAGATGATCTGACTAACACAGTGGTACCTGCACCACTGACACCAACAGGGAGATTTCCCTGACAAAATCCACATGTACCTGCACCACCCACACCACAAGGAAGATGTTTTGACAAAATCTATATGCACCCTGCACCATGCACACCACCAAGGAGATGTACTAACTAAACCAACATGTATCTGCACTATGTACACCACCAAGGAGATGTTCTGACCAAACCCACATGTACATGCACCATGCACAACATCTCCTTGGTGGTATGCATGATGTGCTGGTCTTCTTCCTTGCATATTTGATAGCCATTTCAGAACCACCACTCACATCCTCAGGGAGATATATCGCACTGAATAAACTCATATGTACTGGCAACAGGCACACCACCAGGGAGATGTACTCTACTGACTAAATCTACTTGTACTGGTACCATGCACACTGCCAGAGAGATGTACTGTACTGACTAAACCCACATGTACTGGCACCACTCACTCCACCAGGGAGATGTCCTGACTAACCCACATGTACCTGCACACATACACCACCAGAGAAATGTTGTGACTAACCCATATGTACCTGCACCATGCATACAGCAGGAGAGAAGTTCAGACTAACATACATGTACCTGCACCACGCATACCACCTGGGAGATGTTCTGACTAAACCGAGATGTACCTGTACCACACACAACACCAAGGAGATGTTCTGACTAAATCCACATGTACCTTCACCATGCACACTACCAAGAAGATGATCTGACTAAACCTACATGTACCTGCACCATGAACGCTACCATAGAGATATTCTGACTAAGCCAGAGGTACCTGCACCATGCACACCACCAGGGAGATGGCCTGACTAACCCACATGTACCTGTACGATGCACAAGGAGATGTTCTGACTAAACCCACATGTATCTGCACCATGCACACCACCAGAGAGATGTTCTGACTGACCCAGAGATGCCTGCATCACACACCCCAACAGGGATATTTCCTGACTAAACCACATGTACCTGCACCGTGCACACTACCAAGGAGATGTTCTGACTAAACTCACATGTACCTGCACCTTACACACCACCAGACAGAGGTTCTTACTAACCCTCAGGTACCTGCATGATGCACACAACCAGGGAGATGTTCTGACTAACCCATATGTACCTGCACCACCCACAACACAAGGGAAAAGTCCTGACTAACCCATATGTACCTGCACCGTGCACACCACCAGGGAAATCTAACTAACCCACAGCTACATGCGTCACGCATACCACCAAGGAGATGTCATCATTAAACCCACATACGTCTGCACCACACACACCACCAAGGAGATGTTCTGACTAAACCCACATCTACCTGCACCACGCACACCACCAGACAGATGTTCTGACTAACCCACATGTACCTGCACCATGCACACCACCAAGGAGATGTTCTGACTAAACACACATGTATCTGCACTACACACACCACCAGAGAGATGTTCTGACTAACACAGTGGTACCTGCACTACGGACACCAACTGGGAGATTTCCTGACAAAGTCTACATGTACTTGCACCACCTACACCACAATGAAGATGTTTTGACAAAAACTACATGTACCTTGCACCACGCACACCACCAAGGAGATGTTCTGACTAAACCCACATATACCTGCACCATGCACAACATCTCGCTGGTGATAAGCATGATGCACTAGCCCTCTTCCTTGCATATTTGATAGCCATTTCAGAACACCGCCTCTCACATGCCCAGGGAGATGTACTGCACCAACTAAACTCACATGTACTGGCACCAGGCACACCATGAGGAAGATGTACTGCTGTGACTAATGCCACATATACTGGCACCACATACGCCACCAGGGAGATGTGCTGACTAAAGCCACATGTACCTGCACCCTGCACACCACCAGAGAGAGATGTTCTGACTAATGCCACTTGTACCTGCACCACACACACACACACACCACAAGGGGGATGCTCTGACTTAACCCACATGTATCTGCACCATGCACACCACCAGAGATGCTCTGACTACCCCACAGATACCTGCAAAATGCACACCACCAGAGATGCTCTGACTAACCCACAGATACCTGCACAATGCACACCACCAAAGAGATGTTCTGACTAAACCCACATGTACCTGCACCATGCACACCACCAAGGAGATGTTCTGACTAAACCAATATGTACTTGCACCACCCACACCACCAGAGATATGTTCTGACTAACCCACAGGTACTTGCACCATGCACACCACCAGGGAGATGTTCTGACTAAACCCAGATATACCTGTACTATGCACACCAACAGAGATGCTCTGACTAATCCACAGAAACCTGCACAACGCACACCACCAGGGAGATGTTCTGACTAAACCCACATGTACCTGCACCATGCATACCACCAAGGAGGTGTTCTGACTAAATCCATATGTACCTCCACCACGCACACTACCACAGAGATGTTCTGACTAACCCACAGGTACCTGCACCATGCACACCACCAGGGAGATTTTATTTTTATTTCATTTTATTTGAATTTTGACAATCAGGTGGGCCCACTGAGACAAGGTCCCTTTTTCCGGGTGACCCGGGGGAGGGGTAACAAGAGAAGTAAAAAGAAGTTTATGCAGACACCGTAACAAGAACAAGGGGAGTATGTGCAGACACTTCTTCAGCTTTAGCTTATAAAGCAATTAACAATTAAAAAGTGCAAATAAACAGTAAACACTAGACAATTAAAGTGCAGACAAAATATTAAACCAAACATCAGGTTCATACTGGTTGGGGAGTTTCAGTCTCCTCCTAAAGTATAGTAGGTTGGAATTCAGCCTGCAGCACAACAAAAGAGAATATGAGCCGGGGGAGATAGTGGGGAGAGCAGGAGTGAGGGAGAAGGGGAAAAAAGTGGGAAGGCAGTAGAGGTATCCCAAATTAGTGACATCTGCAAGTAGGAAGAAGAAAGAAGATTTCTTTGTAGAGTCTCTTAAAGTGAGGAAGAGAAGTGCAGGAGAGTAATCTGTGCGGGAGTTTGTTCCATTTTTGAGGTGCAACAACATGGAAGGATCTGTTGCCTATGGCTAAGCGGGGTTTGGGGATGCTTAATTTGTGGAGATGAGAGGATCTAAGTGTCCTAGAGAAGGATTTCAGTGAGAGGAGATTGGAGAGGACGGGAGGATTAGTTTAAAGACAGTGCATACTACTGGGAAATCTATTTTGGCCTCAAAGGACAGCCAGTTCAATATGCAGAGAACATCGCAGTGGTGTACACAAGAATGGGAGTGAGCCATGAAGTGGGCAACTCTGTGATAGGCCAGTTTAGGTTTTGCCTGGATAGGGGTCCTAGCCGAGTGAATGATAGGGGCAACAGAGAAGAGCCCAGGGAGAAGAGTAGTTGAGGCAATGGTCTTTCGAGCATGGGGTGAGAGACAGGGGGCAACGTGGTATAACATACCAAGGTTTTGGTTTGTTACCTTGATGACGTTTGTTGTGTGTGATTCAAGGGATAGATGCACATCCAGTGTCAGTCCCAAGTATTTGAAGGAGCTCACTTCTTCTAGTGGCTCACCAGAGGTGTGGATTACCAGGGGTGCTGTGAAGTTATATCAAAGGAGGTGTGACAGAACAGCAGGGTTTTAGTTTTTTAGATTCTCCTTCAACCAGTATTCCAGCTTCTGGAAATCATATTGAAGGTCCGTCTTAATGGAGGAGACATCAGTGTTAGACATATATAGAATGGTATTGTATGCATATAGCTGGACCAAGACCCCACCACAGTTCATAGGCAGCTCATTGATGAAGATGGAGAATAGGAGGGTCCTAAGGATTGATCCTTGAGAGACCCCATCAGTGACAGGAGATAAGGAGGAGTGAACACCAGACCATTTAACACATTGTGACCTACGGGATAGGTAGTTAGAGAACCAGGTCAGAGAGGTGGAATCAAGGCAGAGACAGTGGAGTTTTGAGAGGAGTAGTGGGTGATTAACTAGATCAAAGGCTTTTGTAAAGTCAATAAAGACAGCCCCTGTGGCCCGTCCAAGATCCATGGCTTGATATAAATCTGAGGTGACCTTCAGAAGGGCAGATTCAGTCCTGTGTGATTTTTAGAAAGCCATGTTGGTGTTTGGTGAGGGCACTGGCTTGCTTGAGAAAAGAGCAGAGTTGGTTATATATAATTCTTTCCTGCATCTTGGCAATATGACAAAGGATAGATATAGGTCAGTAGTTCCTCAGAAGGTTTGTTGGACCAATTTTATGAACTGGGACAACAACTGCAGTTTTCCATTTGTCAGGGATAGATTGGGTTAGGAAGGATCTGTTAATTAACTGTGCAATCGACTGAGCAAGCATGGGGGCTCCAATTATAAAGAATTTAGGTGGCAGGGAGTCAAATCCCAGAGAACTATCAGGGTTGAGGCCCAAGAGGAGTTTGAGGACTTCCATAGTTGAGATGAGTTTTAAGTGGAAGAGTGGATAAGAGGCTTCTAGAGGCGAGTGGTATGGAGCAGACTGGGAAGTTGATAAACCAGCTTTGTATGCTCCTAGGTTGGTGAAGAAATGATTAAAACCAGAGGCTATCTCCAAAGGTGAAAGTGTTAAGTTGCCATTCAGATTCATGGTATGGGGATACTCCTCCTGTTGCCCTTGAGGGTGGCATTTATTTGAGTCCAAAAATGTTTGGGGTTGGAGAAACTTGAATCTTGCATTGAAAGCATACGGTTCCTCTTTGATTTGTTAGTTTTGGCCTTGCATGTATTCGTAGATGGTGTTAGATAATCCAGTCCGATTGTAGACCAGATTGCTTAAATGACTTTCCAAGCTTTGTCCCTGGAGCCTATTAGATGCCTCAGGTCCTGAGAGAGCCCAGTGGAATAAGTACCTTTGGCAGACCTCATTTTGTAGGGGGCATGGGAGTTTAGGATTGCATTAAAGGTGGTAATGAGGTATTCCAGGGCCTGATTTATATCAGGAAGGGAGGTGATGGGGGACCAGTCGACAGAAGCCAGGCTTTGCCGAAAAGTCATGTAGTTGAAATTAGATAGATCCCTTGACTTAATAAGTTTTGGAGGTGTGTGAGGGAAGTTGTTTTTTCCAAACACAGAAAGTGGGACAGTGGTCACTGAGCGCATCAGGAAGTGTCCCTGTGATTTTGATATGGGACTTGTTGGGGAGCATCCAATCCAGAAGACTGAGGTTTCCAGGTATTTGATTAAGCCTGGTTGGCTGATCAATTAGTTGCTCAAGTTTGGCATCTGTGAGAGCATCTAGATATTGGGTAGAATTTGGTTCCACCCAATCAAGATTGAAATTACCACAGGGAGAGAGTCGAGACAGGAGAGGAGGTCTGAAAAGGATGATGAGGCAGTCCTGGGGGCGCAGTTAAACACATCCTATAATTAGGCATACGACACGACCAAGGGTAACTGAGATAAATAACTGCTCAATTATTAGGGTTGAACTGTATATCATTATCTCACTAACATTCAGCTCAGTCTTGATGTATATCGGTACACACCTACCTCGCTTGTTCTGACTAAACTCACATGTACCTGCACCATGCACAACATCTCCTTGGTGGTATGCATGGCACGCTAGTCTTCTTCTCTGCATATTTGATAGCCATTTCAGAACCACCACTCACATCCCCAGGGAGATGTACTGCATCGACTAAACCCACATGTACTGGTACCAGGCACACCACCAGGGAGATTTACTACACTGACTAAACCCATATGTACTGGAACCTGGCACACCACCAGGGAGATGTACTTTACTGACTAAATCCACATGTACTGGTGCCAGGCACACTGCCAGGGAGATGTACTGCACTGACTAAACCCACATGTACCGGCAACATGCACAGTGCCAGGGAGATGTACTGCACTGACTAAATCCACATGTGCTGGCACCAGGCACACCACCAGGGAGATGTACTGCACTGACTAAACCCATATGTACTGGAACCTGGCACACCACCAGGGGGATGTACTTTACTGACTAAACCCATATATACAGGCACCAGGCACACCACAGGATAGATGTAATGCACTGACTAAACCCATATGTAATGGCAACAGGCACACCACCAGGGACATATACTGCACTGACTAAACCCACATGTACTGGCACCAGGAATACCACCGGGGAGATGTACTTTACTGACTATACCCACATGTACTGGCACCACGCCAGCCAGTAGGGAGATGTACTATATGTTTATAGGGTATGGGGGTTGTTTTCATAAGATAAGAATGTCATCTCGCGCTGGTTTGGGCGACAGGACCTCGAAGCTGAGCAGTTATGTCAGCCCAAACCAGTGCAAGATAACATTCTTATCTCATAAGAAACAATCCCCACTAGTCCTTTAAACATATTATAAAGCAGTGGAACTGTGTTACAATGTGTACTTACATGGACGGTGTGTTATGATGTTTATTACTGTTCATGTTGTAACGTAGTGTTTCCCACGGTTTCTGTGTATGATTTGGTATGTTCTCTTTGCCTTGGGAGATGTGCACTTTGATGTTTTTGTGCATTGTAACTTTTTTTTACTTTACGATGTGGATGCTGTGGCCCGTGGCATACCGACAAGTGTAGCATGATACACGTTATTTTATTTGTGAACTTTTCATTTAAATTTCACCTGGCGGATTATGTGGTGGCTGATGCACCATGGCTTCTCATTCACAATGACAGTCACTGTCTGACGAGAATGACCATGGTGCAAATCAGCTGTGGGACGGCAAGCGAGATGCCTACTGTATGCTAGATAATAGGTACAGTAGAAGACGGGACTTGATTGGTGGAAGCAGTTCCAATGCTTTATAATGTACTGACTAAACCCACTTGTACTACCACCATGCACACTGCCAGACAGATGCACTGTACTGAGCAAACCACATGTACTGGCACCATGCACACTGCAAGGAAGAGGTCCTGACTAACTCATGTGTACCTGCACCACATACAACCACCAGAGAGAGATGTACTAACAAACCCACATGCACCTGCACCATGCACATCAACAGAGAGATGTTCTGACTAAACCAACATGTACCTGCACCTTGTACATCTCCTTGGTAGTATGCGTGGTGTGCTAGTCTTCTTCTTTGCATATTTGATAGCCATTTCAGAATCATCACTCACATCTCCATGGAGATGTACTGCACCAGGCACACTGCCAGGAAGATGTACGGCGCTGACTAATCCCACACGTACTGGCACAATGCACACCACCAGGGAGATGTTCAGACTAAAGCTAAATGTACCTGCACCATGCATACTACCAAGGAGATGATCTGACTAAACCCACATCTACCTGCACCATGCACACTACCAAGGAGATGATCTGACTAAACCCACATCTACCTGCAACACGCACACTACTGGAGAGATATTCTGACTAACGCCACATATACCTGCACCATAAACACGACCGGGCAGATGTTCTGACTAAACCCACATGTACCTGCACCACGCACACCACCAAGAAGGTGTTCTGACTAAACCCACATGTACCTGCACCACGCACACCACCAAGGAGGTGTTCTGACTAAACCCACATGTGCCTGCACCATGCACACCACCAGAGAGATGCTCTGACTAACCCACAGGTACCTGCACAATGCACACCACCAAAGAGATGTTCTGACTAAACCCATATGTAACTGCACCATGCACACCACCAAGGAGATGTTCTGACTATACCCATATGTACTGGCATCACGACACCACCAGAAAGATGTTCTGACTAACCCACAGGTACCTGCACCACGCACACCACCAGGAGATTTTCTGACTAAACCCAGATGTACCTGCACAATGCACACCACCAAGGAGATCTTCTGACTAAATCAACAGGTACCTGCACCACGCACACCACTGGGGAGATGTTCTGACTAAACCCTCATGTATCTGAACCATACACATCATCTAGGAGATGTTCTGACCAAACCCACAAGTACCTGCACCATGCACACCACCAGAGAGATGTTCAGATTAAACCCACATGAACCTGCACCACGCACACAACCAGGGAGATGTTCTGACCGAATCTACATGTACATTGCACCATGCACAACACCAATGAGATGTTCTGACAAAACCAATATATATGTATGCACTATGCACACCACCAAGATGTTCTGACTAAACCCACAAGTACCTGTACCATGCACAACATCATCTTGGTGGTGAGCATGGTGTGACAGTCATCTTCTTTGCATATTTGATAGCCATTTCAGAACCACCACTCACATCCCCAGGGAGATGTACTGCACTGACTAAACCCACATGTACCGGCAACATGCACAGTGCCAGGGAGATGTACTGCACTGACTAAATCCACATGTGCTGGCACCAGGCACACCACCAGGGAGATGTACTGCACTGACTAAACCCATATGTACTGGAACCTGGCACACCACCAGGGGGATGTACTTTACTGACTAAACCCATATATACAGGCACCAGGCACACCACAGGATAGATGTACTGCACTGACTAAACCCATATGTAATGGCAACAGGCACACCACCAGGGACATATACTGCACTGACTAAACCCACATGTACTGGCACCAGGAATACCACCGGGGAGATGTACTTTACTGACTATACCCACATGTACTGGCACCACGCCAGCCAGTAGGGAGATGTACTATATGTTTATAGGGCTAGTGGGGGTTGTTTCTTACAAGATAAGAATGTAATCTCGTGCTGGTTTGGGCGACAGGACCTCGAAGCTGAGCAGTTATGTCAGCCCAAACCAGTGCAAGATAACATTCTTATCTCATAAGAAACAATCCCCACTAGTCCTATAAACATATTATAAAGCAGTGGAACTGTGTTACAATGTGTACTTACATGAACGGTGTGTTATGATGTTTATTACTGTCCATGTTGTAACGTAGTGTTTCCCACGGTTTCTGTGTATGATTTGGTATGTTCTCTTTGCCTTGGGAGATGTGCACTTTGATGTTATTTGTGCATTGTAACTTTTTTTTTTTAACTTTACGATGTGGATGCTGTGGCCCGTGGCATACCGACAAGTGTAGCATGATACACGTTATTTTATTTGTGAACTTTTCATTTAAATTTCACCTGGCGGATTATGTGGTGGCTGATGCACCATGGCTTCTCATTCACAATGACAGTCACTGTCTGACGAGAATGACCATGGTGCAAATCAGCTGTGGACGGCAAGTTTAGATGCCTACTGTATGCTAGATAATAGGTACAGTAGAAGACGGACTTGATTGCGGGAAGCAGTTCCAATGCTTTATAATGTACTGACTAAACCCACTTGTACTACCACCATGCACACTGCCAGACAGATGCACTGTACTGAGCAAACCACATGTACTGGCACCATGCACACTGCAAGGAAGAGGTCCTGACTAACTCATGTGTACCTGCACCACATACAACCACCAGAGAGAGATGTACTAACAAACCCACATGCACCTGCACCATGCACATCAACAGAGAGATGTTCTGACTAAACCAACATGTACCTGCACCTTGTACATCTCCTTGGTGGTATGCGTGGTGTGCTAGTCTTCTTCTTTGCATATTTGATAGCCATTTCAGAATCATCACTCACATCTCCATGGAGATGTACTGCACCAGGCACGCTGCCAGGAAGATGTACGGCACTGACTAATCCCACACGTACTGGCACAATGCACACCACCAGGGAGATGTTCAGACTAAAGCTAAATGTACCTGCACCATGCATACTACCAAGGAGATGATCTGACTAAACCCACATCTACCTGCACCATGCACACTACCAAGAAGATGATCTGACTAAACCCACATCTACCTGCAACATGCACACTACTGGAGAGATATTCTGACTAACGCCACATATACCTGCACCATAAACACGACCAGGCAGATGTTCTGACTAAACCCACATGTACCTGCACCACGCACACCACCAAGGAGGTGTTCTGACTAAACCCACATGTACCTGCACCACGCACACCACCAAGGAGGTGTTCTGACTAAACCCACATGTGCCTGCACCATGCACACCACCAGAGAGATGCTCTGACTAACCCACAGGTACCTGCACAATGCACACCACCAAAGAGATGTTCTGACTAAACCCATATGTAACTGCACCATGCACACCACCAAGGAGATGTTCTGACTATACCCATATGTACTGGCATCACGCACACCACCAGAAAGATGTTCTGACTAACCCACAGGTACCTGCACCACGCACACCACCAGGGAGATTTTCTGACTAAACCCAGATGTACCTGCACAATGCACACCACCAAGGAGATCTTCTGACTAAATCAACAGGTACCTGCACCACGCACACCACTGGGGAGATGTTCTGACTAAACCCTCATGTATCTGAACCATACACATCATCTAGGAGATGTTCTGACCAAACCCACAAGTACCTGCACCATGCACACCACCAGAGAGATGTTCAGATTAAACCCACATGAACCTGCACCACGTACACAACCAGGGAGATGTTCTGACTAAATCCACATGTACCTGCACCACCCACACCACCAGGGAGATGTTCTGACAGAATCTACATGTACATTGCACCATGCACAACACCAGTGAGATGTTCTGACAAAACCAATATATATGTATGCACTATGCACACCACCAAGGAGATGTTCTGACTAAACCCACAAGTACCTGTACCATGCACAACATCATCTTGGTGGTGAGCATGGTGTGACAGTCATCTTCTTTGCATATTTGATAGCCATTTCAGAACCACCACTCACATCCCCAGGGAGATGTACTGCACTGACTAAACCCACATGTACTGGCACCAGGCACACCGCCAGGGTGATGTACTATACTGACTAAACCCACATGTATTGGCACCAGGCTGGCCACCAGGGAGATGTATTTTACTGACTAAACCCACATGCACTGGCACAATGCATACCACCAGGGAGATGTACTGCACCAACTAAACCCACATGTACTGGCACCAGGCACACCGCCAGGGAGATGTACTTTACTGACTAAACCCACATGTATTGATGTATCGGCACCAGGGTGGCTACCAGGGAGATGTACTTTACTGACTAAACCCACATGCACTGGCACCACATATGTCACCAGTGAAATGTACTGTACTGACTAAACCCACATGTACTGGCACCAGGCACACCAACAGGGAGATGTACTGCACTAAATAAACCCACACTTACTGGAACCATGCACACTGCCAGGGAGATGTACTGCACTGAATAAACTCACATGTACTGGCACCAGGCACACCACCAGGGAGATGTAGTTTACTGACTAAAGCCACATGTACTAGCACCAAGCATGCCGCCAGGGAGATGTGCTGTACTGACTAAATCCACATGTACTGGCAACAGGCACATCACCAGGGAGATGTATTTTACTGACTAAACCCACATCTACTGGCACCAGGCACACCACCAGGGAGATGTGCTGTACTGAATAAACCCACATGTACTGGCACCAGGCATACCACCAGGGAGATATACTTTATTGACTAAACCCACATATACTGGCACCAGGCACACCACCAGGAGGTGTGCTGTACTGACTAAATGCACATGTACTGGCACCAGGCATACCACCAGGGAGATTTATTTTACTGACTATACCCACATTCACCAGCACCACACACACCAGCAGGGAGATGTACTGTACTGACTATACCCACATTCACTAGCACCACACCCACCAGCAGGGAGATGTACTGTACTGGCTATACCCACATTCACTAGCACCACACCCACCAGCAGGGAGATGTACTGTACTGACTAAACCCACATGTACTGGCACCAGGCATACCACCAGGGAGATTTATTTTACTGACTATACCCACATTCACTAGCACCACACCCACCAGCAGGGAGATATACTGTACTGACTAAACACACTTGTTCTGGCACCACACAGACCACCAGACAGATGCACTGCACTGACTAAACCCACATGTACTTGCATCACACACACCTCCAGAGAGATGTTCTGACTAACCTACATGTACCTGTACGATGTAAACCACCAAAGAGATGTTCTGACTCACCCATGTGTACCTGCAACTTGCAAAACACCATGGAGATGTCTTGGCTAGCCCACATGTACATGAACCACACACACCACCAAGGAGATGTTATGATTAAACTCACATGTACCCGCACCATGCACACACCCAGAGAGATGTTATGACTAACCCACATGTACCTGTACCACGCACACCACCAGGGAGATGATTTGACTAAATCCATATGTACCTACACCACACACATCACCAAGGACATGTTCTGACTAAACCAACATGTACCTGCACCACACACACCACCAAGGAGATGTTCTGACTAAACTGACATGTACCTGTACCATGCATGCCACCAGGGAGATGTTTTGATTAACCCACATGTACCTGTACAATGCACTCCAACAAGGAGATGTTTGACTAAACCCACATGTAACTGCACCATGCACACCACCAGGGAGATGACATGACTACACCCACATGTACCTGCACCATGAACACCACCAGGGAGATGTTCTGACTAAACCCACATGTACCTACACCATGCACACCAACAAGGAGATGTTTGACTAAATCCACATGTACCTGCACCACACACACCACCAGAGAGATGTTTTGACTAACCCACAGATACCTGCACCACTGCATATCACCAGGGAGATGTTCTGACTAAACCCACATTTATCTGCATCATGCACACCACCAGGGAGATGTTCTGACTAAACCCACATGTACCTGCACCATGCACACCACCAGCGAGATGTTCTGACTAAATCCACATGTATCTGCACCACACACACCACCAGGGAGATGTTCTGACTAAATCCACATGTACCTGCACCACCCACACCACCAGGGAGATGTTCTAACAGAATCTACATGTACCTTGCACCATAAACACCATCAAGGAGATGTTCTGACTAAACCCACATGTACCTGCACCGTGCACAACATCTCCTTGGTGGTATGCCTGGTGCACTAGTCTTCTTCTTTGCATATTTGATAGCCATTTCAGGACCACCACTCACATCTCCAGGGAGATGTACTGCATTGACTAAACCCTCATGCACTTGCACCAAGCACACCACCAGAGAGATGTACTGCATTAACTAAACCCACATGTACTGGCACCAGGCACACCGCCAGGGAGATGTACTGCACTGACTAAACCCATGTGTACTGGCACCAGGCATGCCACCAGGGAGATGTACTTTACTGACGGTTATCCTGATATCCCTACATACCAGCAGCCCCGCATCTGGCTTCTCCACTCTCTTCCCCTCACTTTGTGTTGATTATCTCGGTATATTGAGAAGTGTGATTGAGGTTGCTGGTGGATGCAGATGCTGGACCACTGGGAGAAATGGTTGAGGCAGGAGTAGCAAGGCTTTCACTTAATCTTAAACAGGTATGCCACTGTTGCCACATTAAAGAATAATGTAGCTGCTACTCTTTCCAGACCGACTTTAGCATCCTTACAGTGAGAAGAAGTCCAAAAAAGTGAGAAAAAAGCTTGGTCTCTGGTCACCTCCTCATTGGGAGTGAAGTACTAGTGCTGGAAGCAGCCCTCCATCTTGGAGGAAGTTCCAGTGAAGCCCACTGGTGCCTATCAGCCTGCTTTGTATCTCTCCTTTGAGTCGGACTTTGATGTTATAAAGCTAGCAGTATTTTTTTTATTCTCTCTAAAACTCTCTTAAACTCTTGTAGAGTCACCAACAGTTATAATAGCTATAGCCCACTCAAGAGGGAGCAATCTTAGACCTGGTTCTCTCAAATGGAGATGGAGAGAGGATCACAGTTGTAGAAGTGGGTAGCCATCTGGGAACTAGCGACCATCGGACAGTATGGTTCACAATAAACACAGCAATAGAGTCAAGCCATACAAAGGCAAAAGTACTGGACTTTAGGAGGGCTGACTTTGCCAAAGTGGGTGAGTGCCTAAGGAATGCACTAGCAAATGGGCAGGAAGGAGGGGTGGAAGAACAATGGGGAATAATAAAAACTGCCATCACAGAGGTAACAAGCCTTTGTGTGAAGCAAATAAACAAAATGAAACGATGTAAGAAACCACTATGGTTCTCAAAGGAAGTGGCAGTGAAGGTTCAAGAGAAAAAGAAAGCATTCAGGAAGTATAAGGAATCACAGAAGGAGCTGGACAGAGAACTGTATCAGTTAAAGCAAAAGGAAGCTGGGAAGGCAGTCAGAACAGCAAAGGCCCAAACCGAGGAAAAGATAGCCAACTCAGTTAAGAAGGGGGATAAAACCTTTTATAGGTACATCAGGGAGCGAAGGAAGACCAAGGGAGGGATAGTGAGGTTTAATAAAGGGGAGGGAGGGTGGGCAGAGGGTGACTGTGAAAAGGCGGAGATACTAAACAAATATTTTTTGCTCAGTATTTATAAATGAAGAGGGCAGGTACCTAAAACAAACAGTATAAACACTCTGGATACAGAAGTTGATACCAGCCCATTTACAGAAGAAAGGGTTCTGAAAGAACTCTAAAACTGAAGGTGGACAAAGTAATGGGGCCTGATGGGATTCATCCCAGAATTCTAAAAGGACTAAGGGTAGAACTAGTGACACCACTGACTACCCTCTTTAACAAATCATGGGAGGATGGGGTGGTACCCGAGGACTGGAGGAGGGCAGATGTGATTTCCCTTCACAAAAGTGGGAGCAAGGCAGAAGCAGGAAACTACAGACCTCTTAGTTTAACCTCAGTGATAGGGAAATGATGGAATCACTTCTGAAGGAAAGAATTGTCGAGTATCTAGAGGTCAGAGGGGCACAGGACCCAAGGCAGCATGGATTTACAGTGGGAAGGTCATGCCAGATGAATCTGATAGATTTCTTTGACTGGGTGACCAAAGTAGTAGATCAGGGAGGGGCTGTGGACATGGCCTACCTAGACTTTAACAAGGCATTTGACACAGTCCCACACAAAAGATTAATATACAGGTTAGCCAGCCTGGGGTGGGTCCCAAGATGACAGCCTGGGTAAAGAATTGGCTGGAGAATAGGACACAGAGAGTAATAGTAAATGGAGTCCACCTGAAGAAAGAGGGTTACTAGTGGGCACCGCAGGGTTCAGTATTAGGACTGGTCCTCTCTCAATGTCTTTATGTTTACATTGCAGAAGGACTGGAAGGAAAAGTATGTCTCTTTGCAGATGACACAAAGATCTGCAACAGAGTTGATGCACAAGGTGGGGTGGAAAGGATGAGAAGGGACTTGGCAAGGTTAGAGGAATGGTCAAATGTATGGCAGCTTAGATTCAGTGCTAAGAAGTGCAAGATAATGCACCTGGGAAACAAAAACCCAAGGGAAGAGTACACAATGGGGGGTGAGATACTAACAACAACAAAAATGGAAAGGGACCTCGGGGTAGTCATATCAGATGACCTAAAGGTGGGCAAGCAATGTGAGAGGGCAGCAAGGAGGGCTGGGGGGATACTGGGATGCATATGGAGAGGCATCACCAGTAGAAAACAGGAAGTTATTATCCCTCTGTACAGACAGCCAGTCAGACCCCATCTGGAGTACTGCGTGCAGTTCTGGAGACCCAATCTCCGCAAAGACATAGACAGGATGGAAGCTGTCCAGAGGAGGGCAACTAAAATGGTGCAGGGTCTGCACTGGAAGACATATGAAGAGAGATTTAAGGAGCTTAATATGTATAGCCTTGAGGAAAGGAGGGAGAGGGGGACATGATATAAACTTTCAAGTACCTCAAGGGAATCAACAAAGTCCAAGAGGGTAGCATCTTTCAAAAAGAGGTGTGCAAGAACAAGGGGCACAATTTGAAGATGGGGGTGGCTCAGAGGTAATTTAAGGAAGTATTTTTCACAGAGAGGGTTGTGGATGCATGGAACGGCCTTCCGGAGGAGGTTGTGGAGTCAAAAACAGTGGTGGAATTCAAGCATGCATGGGACATTCATAAGGCAATTCTAGGGGGTGGGAGTAGGAAGAAGTAGGCTGCTGGTTAACTAGGATCTGCAGCTTATCCATTAGGTAGGGAAATGGGCAGACTGGGTGGGCCAAGCGGTCTTTATCTGCCGTCAAATTCTATGTTTCTATGACCGCCGTAATTAGCCGCATATAGTACATGTAATATATACTATTAAAACAGTACTAAAATAATTTTTTTTTGTTAGTTAACATGGTCGTGTGTTTTTAACACAAGATTACAGTTAAGTACTTGCAGTGCTTGGTGTGCTTTTTGCTTATTGTTCTATCAGGCTGTTCTTGGAGGTATTGGGGTCGGGGTCGATTTGCCGTGGAGCGAGTGAGAAGTGTGGTTGTTTCCATGATTCTCTGAGCTCTCAGGGTTGCTCTGAAAGATTTTGAATGCTTTGATTACTTTGATAGATTTCTTTTACTTTCCATCTTATTTTACTATATTTTTTTCACAAAAGAGAATTTTTTTAGACCGAGTACTTCCTGGTTGGAGGTCCTGTGCTGATAGGCTGTTAGGGGTCAGGTGACCCTAGGCATAAAAGGAGCATGTGCTAGATTCCATTTAGGTCTTGCATTCAGCTAATCTCATTTAGCTTGTAGCAATGGAGAGAGGAACTAGAACACTGAGTTCTGATCGAGAGCTGGTAGAGACCTGCCTGCCTGTTATTCAGCGCTGAGATCTTTAATATTATTTTAAGCTCATTTGTTCACTTGCCTATCTGCTTTTCGAATTGTAGTTTGCCAGCAAGTTCTGGGTTTGAGTTCAATTACCCAGTTTCAAGAGCTGAGTTTACCAAAACGCATTGGTAACCAGGATAGCAAGAAAGTGAAGATAGTACATGCAAGACTTAAGGGCTTAAGGGCTTTCAACGGCTCTGTAAAACATAAAGGAAAGTAAGTGAAATAAAGAAAACTGCTGGGGGTTAAACGGGGGTTGATAGAATTCCTTTTTTGAAAAATAACAGATATGAAAGGGTCCCGCCCATGCATCAATGTATTGGAATTTTTATATTTCTTGTAATAGATTATAGTATTTTAAAATTCAAACAAAGTTTAAAGATAACAGAAATTGCAATTGACATTAGTAATCATTAGTTAGGGAAAGTGAGTGAGACAAGAACTGGATTGTGTTATTCATTTTTTTTTATTATAATTTTATTATTTTATTTTTAGTGCACCGTGTGGAAGGAAATAGAAGGGAGACCATAATAGTGTCGCAGAAAAAGAAATATTCAAGTGAGAACAGTTTTTTCTATACAGGTGGAGAAGTCTGGGGGAATTATAAGATGAGAGAACCTTGGGCATCCACAAGAGCAAGCAAGCAAGCACTCAAGCACCATTAAAGCAAGTGTCATTCAAGTGCTATTCAAAAGAAGGAAGTTTCTACTTGGAAGCGATTGTAGACTGTGCATGCGATCGGACCCTTTAGAAGCAACTCTGGACATTTTTCTGCCCTCTTTATTTTCAAGGACTTGAAGGACTGGAAGGAATGTGAGAAAATAATTTGAATTTGTGAGATTTGGCATATACTTGTCCTATTAGTGTTTTAACAGTAATTTATTGCTATCTTAAGTTCCCTAGTCTGATTATTTCATTGGCTCATTGTTTTACAGGTTTATTGATCTAATTGAATGATAGCTCAATTAACTCATTTAATCTTTGTCCTGGATATCTATCCTAGCTAATCAACCCTACAAGTTATAGCCTCTTTAGTGGGAAGAATTGATATTGATTACATATTTTAGTGTAATTCTGGGAATATAGGCTTATTAAGCATAATAGGTTATATAATAAGTCTATTAAAAGGGGGACAAGAATGGTTAATACTAGGCAACAAAGGTAAAAAGATCCTCCTATCTCACCTCTAAACAGCTGGAAGTGGTTTAACTAATAAAGGATATAGCAGGCATTTAAAATCTATAGAACATTCATTCAGTAATAACAAGTCTGTTAATATGGTGTGCACCAAGCAGACACAAATTACAGAACACTCAAATAAACCCAAGCAAGTCTTATGTAAAAGTAAGACCTCTACTCCTTCCAATAAATCTAATTTATTAGATAACCTAACACAGAAAATTACACTGAGAACTGCTATTAAAATTTCTGAGACCTTTTATACAGTAGACACCGGGGGCTGAAGTAGAAGATGAAAACTCTGTGGCTCATTTCCCAAACTTGTGTAACATCAAAGAAATTAGCAATCAGGGTCTACTGGGAGAACAGGATGCTTCTGATTCCTTTGATGCACGTGATTATCAAAATGAATGTTATAGGGAAAATGAGCACACATCAGTTAAAGGGATAAATGAGCGCTATCTGGATAAGGAAAAGACAATCTTAGAGGAAGTATCCAGGGACCTGCAAGGAATTATTACTGGCTTAAAAAAGTTTGAAAATCAAGGTGTTAATGATGCATCTGAAAAATGTAAGAAAAAAATGGGGATAGAAGTAAGACTGGAAGATGAACAACCAAGTATGCATCAGACCAACATATTGAGTGAAAAAATAGTTAATCTTCTGTCAAAACAGCAAAATGCTAATATCCTTTTGATGGAACAATTACTATTAAATAGAGATTTGAAGGAAATGTTGAGAAATGAAATAATACACAATAGAATATCCATCATTGGGGAAATGAATGACAAGGCGGAGAGTATTAAAGAGGAACTAAAATGTGGAAAGAAAAGAATAAGACCTGAATTTGATAGTATTCGTATACCAGAAAGCCTGATAGAGAGAAAGAAATTACATAAGAATAGTCAATTGTTAAAGACCACAAAGGGGAAAAAATTAAAAATAAAAATAATCAAAAACAACATGAAAAATGACAACCCAGTTAATAAAGGCTCCACCTACTGCTACCAAAAATAACCAATCAAAACCACCTATTTCTATTAATAAAAACCAATCAAAGACAATTCAACAGAATTCATTAGAAAGTAAGAAATTGTGTAAATGGGAGGAACAGATAGAGACAGAGAAAGGAATAAGTGATAAATTAGGTGAACAACTGAATTATTTACAGAAAGAAGTTGCATTGTTAAATAAAGAGCTGGAATATTTGAAACCGATAAAAGAGGAAATTAAAGAGGAAAATCATACTGAATCTCTGGTTTCTAGAGATCTGGGTAGTTCAGCATCTATTGAAACTTGCCCATCTTATACTGACCCTATTGGAAAGGAGATCAGCATTAGTACCGCTAAGAAAGTGGAGATTACAGATAGTACTCCATTAATTTGAATCATGGCTCCCACAGGATGGTTTTCAGATTAGAAGGAGATGATCAGACATTTAGATTGGCAGAAAAATTGAAAGAAGTACTAAATGTATCCATCGATGTTGCTGAAATTATTGATATTAAAAATATAGGAAGTCATTCAGCAATGTTATTAAACATCTATATTGAATCATCTAGGACAGTCAACTATATATGGCTCAACATTCCCTTAATTAGAGATCAAGAATTTGCTGTTACCTTTCCTAATAGGCATCTGTATAATACTGCTCAAATCCAAATGAAGAAGTTAGAATAGAGACCTGTTGGACTCACTCTATTTGGGCTTAATTATCTATATAAAGAAACAAATTGGAAATTGAGTAGGGAAA
The DNA here is from genome assembly GCA_016271365.2 of Neoceratodus forsteri. Classification (NCBI taxonomy): domain Eukaryota; kingdom Metazoa; phylum Chordata; order Ceratodontiformes; family Ceratodontidae; genus Neoceratodus; species Neoceratodus forsteri. The sequence goes on along the minus strand of CM028136.1, from coordinate 222,796,586 downwards.
TATGTAGCCTCTTTAGAAATTTTTTTTGCAGATACAAATAGGTGGGGATGGCATTACTAATATAGAACGTGTTGGAACAGGCACTCAAATTGATTTTGTAGTAAAAAATGAAAGGGTAATGAATCAAATTCTGGAGAAGGTTCCTATATTGGACTCATCTAATAGAAACTAAATTGTTGGATGAGAGATTGGACATACAAAAAAAACAACGTGATAAAACTAGGATAACTATGAGGAATAAATTACACTCTCTTGCAGGGTATGAGGATTGACATATAGAAGAAGCTATGAAAGTTCAATCCCTTTTAGAGTCCACTATAGTTTCCACTTTAGCAACAACTATTGGAAATGATGAATATTTTCAGTTTATTACATGGAACATTGCAGGAATTAAGGAAAGGCTCCAGGATATGAATTGGATTGACTATATATCAATGTTTGATGTAATCTGCCTACAGGAAACATGGCATGATGCTTCAGACTCAATTGAGATAAATAGTTTCCAATTAATACATATCCCTGGTATTAAAAACTTGAAAAAGGCAGGAATTCTGGAGGAATAGCAATGTATGTAAACTTAGGTAATATAACATTAGTCAAATGTATTACTATAAGTAAACATTTTATAATCACTCTATTGTACTATGAGAGTCAAAGTTTCTTGGTTATGACAGGGTATATTCCACTGGAGAGGTCTCCAATGTTCAATATGTGTTTTTGGGAAGAACTAAGGAATTTACTAATTGATACCAAAACCAGTTATCCAGATGTTAAAATATTATTAGCTGGTGACTTAAATGCTCGCATAGGTACATATGACGGTCTGGGAGACAATACATATTTCCAGTCGGCAGTTCCACCATATGACTGGAATAAAAGAATTACTAAGGACAAATTAGTTAATAAATCAGGTTTGGAATTGATTAAAATTCTGAGGGAATGTAATCTTTATCCCTTAAATGGTAGACTCAATGGAGACCTTAAGGGGGAATGTACCTATATTTCTCTTAGGGGAACATCCCTAATAGGTTTCATATTTTGGACAGGTACTCTTGATATATGGAAAAGTCTAACTATAACTCCTAGGACAGAGAGTGATCATCTTCCAGTAGTTCTGACAAGTAATTCCCAGAAAAAGAACCAGGTCTCAATAACACAATTCACTTTTAGTATAGAAATTAGAACCAATAAAAAAAGTAATGTGGAAAGTAGGTTCTCCTTTGAATATTTCATATATAATTAAGACGTTGTTCTTAATAGAAAGTACAGAAATTTTAAGTAATTATAGTTTAGATCAACTATTTACAAAATTATATCTACTCTTTGGAGAAATAAGGACCAGTTTAGAATATACTGTCAATATTAAAAAATGACGGAAAACAGGATGGTACGATGAAGAATGTGTCAAATATAAAAATATAATAAGAAAGCAGAAAAAACAATATATGGGAAGTAAAAGTAAGAATCTTCTGAGTTTAATAAATCAAACAAAAAAAGAATATAAACTTTTATTAAAAAAGAAGAAAGAAGAGTTCTTTAAAAATCTTTGGAATGAAATGTTGACAGTAATTACAAATGAAGATCAGAAAGGATTTTGGCGCCTAGTAGCTAGAGGTACAACCAATTATAAAGAAGACATGGATGTTTATATAACAGAAGAAGAATGGCTAACTTATTACACACAATTCTTTAAGGACTCAGATGATAATGATGAAGTTGTCCTGCAAACAAGCGTAAGCCAATCTATAAAAATAACTAATATTGAAACTTATCTCGCCATAAACTCACTTAAAACTAAAAAAGCACCAGGGCCAGATAATATAATAGCTGAAGTTTATCAGTGTAATGCTGATTTATGGAGCAAAATATTAACTACATTATACAATAAAAGTACACAAGATAACAAATATCCACACACTTGGAAAGGAACACAGATAATTCCAATACATAAAAAAGGACGATCCAACTATGTATCGATCAATTAGTCTATTAGATAACAATTTAAAGATATTTTCTAGAATAATACTTAATAGACTTAGAGAAGCAGTCTATGAAGCCAGAGATTTATCACCTTTCCAATCTGGATTTTGAAGCGATTATTCTACAATGGATAATATTTATATCTTGATGCATCTACTGGAGAAATACGTCCAAATAAGAAAACAACAGCTGACCTGCTAGGCGCAGCGATTTAGTCAACTTCGAGCGGTGACCCAGGTTGAACGGACTCGGGTCGTGGAGGCTGGCCAGGATGAGATGGATTAAGCACCCCACAGCTGCTCTCCTCTCCAGGGGGGAGGGTGGTGGAGTGATCGGAGCTGTGAAAACACCCAGCGGAGGCTGGGTTGCACCACAAGCTCTGATGCCAAAGTAAGCTCAGGGGCGGGTGGACGCAGGTTGTCATTGCATGTTCTGCCCTCAACTAAGGGGGAAAACTATGCTGCCTGCTGCCAGGATGATGCCTGCCCCTCCACTCTAATGAGCTCTCAGGCTGGCTCCTGGACCTCTCCCATTGTCTGCAGCACTTGGGCTGGTGCCGCAGCCCCGCCCTGGGGGGTAATCCAGGGGGTATCCGGGAATAAGGTCTAAATATGGGAATGGGAGCGGAGGGGGCTGTGACCTAGGTGGATGGCTCGGTGGCAAAAAGCAGCAGATAAATAAAGAATTAAAAAAAAAAGAAAACAAACATTGTACATAGTTTTCATAGATTATTCATTGGGTTTCAACATCGTATGCAGAAAGGTGCTATGGGAAAAATTAGTAAAATAAGGTATCAATACAGATTTGATAAACATAATAAAAACTTTATACAGTAATACTTGGGCACAAATAAGAATGGGAACAACAGGACAACTTTCAGCTAAATTTGAAATTAATAGAGGTGTAAGACAGGGCTGTGTGTTTGCTCCATTGCTTTTTGCTCTATATATTAATGATCTGTTAAATGATTTAACAACCATAAAACTCAGATTCGCCAAAAATATTAAAATAACATTGTGCAGCTCTTGCTTATGCAGACGACCACGTACTTTTTTCTTTAACTAAGAAAGGGCTTCAGGACAAACTTAAATTACTGGAAGATAAATCCAGAGAATTAAAGCTAACAACAAATTTGACTAAAACTAAAATTTTAATATTTAGTCCAAATAATAATAAGAACTCAGGCACATGGACATTAGTAGGAGAAAAAGTTGATATTGTAAAAACATATACATATCTTGGTGTTGTCTTTAGTGAAAATTGTTGATGGTACTGTCATTATCAGAAATGTTTGGAAGTGCTAAAAAAACAATGCTGGCTCTTGTATGTTTTAACAAAAGATATGGGGGATTGAGTATTAAGCTATTAATAACAGCAATAAAATCAAAATATGAAGCACAGCTACTATATGGGATGAAAGTGTGGGAAGGTAAACACATGGAAAAACTTGCAGTACCACTCTTTAAGCAATTAAGACATATAATGAACTTGGGATGTTCTTGTCCAGCCCCCTTATATTAGATCAGAATTGGGACTAATAAATGTTAGAGCACTATGTGCAGCAAGACAGATTAATTTTTGGATTAGATTAACATGATTACCATCACATAGAATATCAGTCATGTGTCTGAAAGAAAAGCAGACATGGCTGCAGATGAGATATACTAATGGATATTGGCTACCTAAAATTGCACAACTGCTAAACAAATATAAATTAGAGATATTAGTACACTACGTAGAAAAGGGAATACTAATAAATGACAAATATAAAAAATATGTGACCAAGAAAATAGCAAACTATTGGAAAAAGAAGGATCTGGAATTAATTAAAAATTCATCATATTCCAAATGGTTTGCTAAAAATAATTTTGAATTTGGATATAAAATATATCTAGATGTACTTATTGACCCTCCTATGTGGAGAATTTTTATAATGTATAAATTAGAACAATTCAACAGTAGTGTCTTAAGATGTAGATATAAAAAGATTAACACTGACAATTGTAGTTGTGCAGCTGGAGGAAGGGAAGATCTGATCCACGTAATGTAGTACTGTGCTTGGTATGACAAAGCTCGCCAGTATTTATCAGGTTCCTTTATTAATAATGGATATCACATGGATATTGAAACCTTGACTCTCATTTTATTGCATTTTGTACGTAATTGTCTGCTTTAAATATTTGTTGATGGCTTTTCTAAGCCAAACAATAAAGCATTTTGATTGATTGACTAAACCCACATGTACTGGCACCATGCACACCACCAGGGAGATGTACTGTACTGATGAAACCCACATATACTGGCACCAGGCACACCATTAGAGAGATGTCCTGCATTAACTAAACCCACATGTACTGGCACCAGGAACACCGCCAGGGAGATGTACTGCACTGAATAAACCAACATGTACTGGCACCAGGCACGCCACCAGGGAGATGTACTTTACTGGCTTAAACCACATGTACTGGCACCGGTTCTATGTTAAAATAGCGACTAAAAAATCGCGATGTTAATTTGGGCGACTACACATCGGCGACCACAATAAAGGCAACAGTACAAAACCGCGATTGTTAAAATGGCGCATTTATTTCTTCAAGACTTTCATGCTGCCTCTCCTGCCTGCTATCAAGCTAAATAAGAATAAGAGCATAAGAAGACAGTAAAGATCTCCATCTATCATCACACAGAAACCTTCTCACAATCAGACAGCTGACAATGACAGAGTAGGTGGACAGATGTAAATTCAGAACTGACAGGACACACTGAAGCAATACGGTAGTTAACGAAAGACAAAGCCTTACATTTGCTTATTGGGCGTCAACGTCACTTAAAAACAATGGAGATCACATACATATTACTGACTCAATTGCATGACTACAGCAGCTGTCAAATACTGAGCACGCCAACACTGAAGCAACAAGTGCTCACCCACATTTATGTCACAGATGAAGCCATGCCCCCCCCAACAGAGCTCAATCAAGCACGCTGAAAAATTTAAATGGGACACACATTTGAAAATGTAAGCTCTTCAGAAAAATGTCAGAATTCAAATTAATTCCAACACTCAAACTACCTACGAATAAGTGCCCTGCTTGTCTGACTTGCACCTGGCTCTTCAATATCTGCTGTCACCAGACAGTAAGCTTCATGACATTCTTGGTTGTATTCTGCCTAACTGATCGGACATATACTGTGATCTTCCTTGTACCGTACCGTGTCTGTAACAGTCGCTATTATTGCAAATGTAGTCACGATTTGAGATGAGTTGTTCTAATATCCTGGTCGCTTAATTGTTTTTCGAGATTTTGTAGTCGTTATTTTGTAGTCGCTATTATTGAGTCGCTGTTATTACGGGATACCACTGGCACCACACAAGCTACCAGTGAGATGTCCTGTACTGACTAAACCCACATGTACTGGCAACAGGCACAACACCAGGGAAAAGTATTTTACTGACTGAACCCACATGTACTGGCACCAGGTGCGCCAACAGGGACATGTACTTTACTGACTAAACCCACATGTACTGGCATCAGGCACACCACCAGGGAGATTTACTGCACTGACTAAACCCATGTGTACTGGCACCAGGCACACTGCCGGGAAGATGTACTTTACTGACTATAGCCACATGTACTGTCACCACACCCACCAGCAGGGAGATGTGCTGTACTGACTAAACTCACTTGTTCTGGCACCGCGCACACACCACCAGACAGATGCACTGTGCTGACTAAACCCACATGTAGTGGCACCACACACACTGCCAGGGAGATGTCCTGACTAACTCATATGTACCAGCACCATGTACACCACCAGAGAGATGTTCTGACTAACCCACATGTACCTGCACCATGCACACCACCAGAGAGATGTTCTGACTAACCCACATGCACCTGCACCTCGTACACCACCGGAGAGATGTTCTGACTAACCAACATGTACCTGTACCATGCAAACCACCAAAGAGATGTTCTGACTATCCAATATGTTACTGCACCATGCACAACACCATGGAGATGTCCTGACTAACTCACATGTACCTGCACCATGTACACCACCAGGGAGATGTTCTGACTAATCCACATGTAGATGCACCATGCACACCACCAAGGAGATGTTATGATTAAACCCACATGTACCTGCACCATACACACCACCAGAGAGATGTTCTGACTAACCCATACGTACATGTATCATGCACACCACCAGGGAGATGTTTTGACTAAATCCACATGTACCTGCACCACACACACCACCAGAGAGATGTTCTGACTAACCCACATGTACATGTATCATGCACACCACCAGGGAGATGTTCTGACTAAATCCACATGTACCTGGACCACACACACACCACCAAGGAGATGTTCTGACTAAACTGGCATGTACCTGCACCATGCACTCCACCAGGAAGATGTCATGACTACACTCACATGTACCTGGCACCATGAACACCACCAGGGAGATGTTCTGATGAAACCCACATGTAACTGCACCGTGCATACCACCGGAGAGATGTTCTGACTAACCCACCTGTATCTGCATCTTGCACACCACCAAGGAGATGTTCTGACTAAATCCACATGTACCTGCACCATACACACTACCAGGGAGATATCCTGACTACACTCTCATGTACCTGTGCCATACACACTACCAGTAAGATGTCCTAACTACACCAACATATACATGCACCTCACATGCCATGTATCTGTAGTGCTGACTATACCCACTTGCACCTTGCACACCTTCCGACAGATGTCCTGACTAAGTCATATGTAGAACCTTGCATGCCACCAGTGAGATGTTCTGGCCAAATCCACAGGTACTTGCACAACGTAAGAGACTTAGATGGCTAAACCCACATGTACCGGTGTCATGCACATCACTGGAAAAACATCCAGGCTAAAGCCACATGGACCTGCTCCTCATCTGGGTCTGGCCAAGCTGAAACCTGCAAACACTATTGCCTGTTTTAAATAACTGTGTAAACACATACCCCCTCGCAGCTGGAAGGACTTTACTTGACGCTCCATGCCTTACAACAGTGGCTTCTGCTCCCAATACCCCACTTCTGGCTGAACCTCCTCATGACCTCTTCTCCCTGCCACCATAAGTCTTTATTCTCCCAGTCCCCAAGGACTGCAGCTGGGGAACAGGTAACACATGGTGGCCTCCTCTCTTTTCACCTACAGGTGCACATCATCTTCATGGCTGAGAGTCAGTTCAAGCCAGCAAGGAATAAAAGTGACACTGGTGCTTCTAGCAATGGACCAAACTTGAGGGAAAAAGAAGTAAAAGAATTGGCTCCCTGCCACAGAGCTGGCAAAGAGCCAGGCAGGAAGACTAGGCCTGAGGGTTGAGCACTGATGGCACTGAAAGATGCCCCTCCACACATGCCTGACCCCATTGGACATCAGTTCAGTTCAGTTTTATTGTTCAGCAAATACACCTTTACAATATACTAAAAAACGGAGCATAAAAGGAGTTACATCTTCATCACATAACATACATACAAGGTACAAAACATAAAAAGGGAATATAAAATCTAATATTCTGTCAGTCATTTTTAAACTTCATATAAATAGCAAAACCTTGGCTTTACTAAGCCTAAATCGATTTTAATCATAGATGCATTATAAATATATATAATAGTATATACTACACTCATCCCCTCAGTACTCATTCAGGAGTCTGTCCATCCTAAAATATGTAGATATCTATAAAATACATGACCCTCTGTTTTTACCTGTTGTTCAATTTATCTTGTAATGATAATACAATTTATAAAAAAGAAAACAAAAATACTGTATCAGTTGGAGAATTCTCTCGACTACAGACGAAAGCTTGACAATTTAAAAACTAATACTTCATATCATATTATGACTCCATCTCATATTTCATTTTTCTGAGGCAGGGAGATGTTTTTCTTTGTACTTTTTCACTTCATTAAAGACATTTGAGGCCATCCTTGCATCCTCAATTGTATGTGGATGTAAGAGAACGAACAGTGGATCATATTCAGCCTTCACATATTTAATAAGAAAATTATTTAATAAATTGAAACATGGAATTTTATATAGGGGGCACTTCACCAAAATGTAGTAAAGACTTTCTTCAAAGCTCCTATTACAACTACATAGGTCAGGGAAGACATAGCAGAAGTCAATCTATTAAAATAAACATACCTGGAACAAATGATTCCCATCCTTGCCCATGTAATCATTTTCCTTTCTAAAGGCATAAGGGGTAAAGTAAAATAATTCTCCAAAAATGGGTCTATCTTATTTTGACCCATCCAGATAGCTTGGCATTGTATTTTAATCAGATCCATTTGTTTTTCATAAGCAAACCTTATGCCAAAAAGATTGCATTCAGGCAATACAAAAAGACACAGGCAGAAGGGGATAGGGAGAAGTACCAGGAGAAACAAAGGGAGGCAGGGAAGTCAGTAAGGGAAGCCAAAGCTCAGACAGAAGAACACATTGCAAAATCAGTGGTTAAAGGGGACAAAACCTTTTACAGGTACATAAGTGAAAAAGAAGGACAAAGGGAGGGATAGTGAGACTGAAGGGGAGGATGGGGCAGCGTGGAGGATGACAACAGTAAAGCTGACATATTGAACAGGTATTTCTGCTCAGTCTTTACTAAGGAAGAGGGGGAATGGGTCTGAAGGGAGTACAAGGTGAGAATGGTGCAGAAATGGACACAAGTCCCTTTACACGAGAAAGGGTCCTGAAGGAACTGGAAGTAATAAGAGCTGATAAAGCAATGGGGCCAGATGGGGTGCACCCCAGGGTCCTTAAAGAACTAAGAGAGGTGGTGGCTGAACCTCTGGCTATCCTGTTCAGCCAATCACTGGAAACAGGGGAGGTACCCAAAGACTGGAGGACAGCAGATGTAGTCCCCTTATACAAAAGTGGGAACAAAGAGGAAGCAGGGAACTACAGACCAGTCAGCCTCACCTTCGTAGTGGGAAAGATCATGGAAGCACTACTGAAGGAGAGATTGGTGGAACATCTGGTTGTCAATGGACTACAGGACCCAAGGCAGCATGGTTTCACCAGGGGGAGGTCATGTCAGACCAACCTCATTGAATTTTTTGACTGGGTGACTAGGGAGGTGGATCAAAGGAGGGCAGTGGACATGGCCTATCTGGACTTCAGCAAGGCCTTTGACACTGTGCCACATAGAAGACTATTACACAAACTGGGGAATATGGGTGTGGGCAGGACAGTAGTGTGGTGGGTAGGTAACTGGCTGGGTGGCAGGACACAGAGGGTGGTGGTAAATGGCTGTCACTCCACAGAGGGAAGAGTGACCAGTGGGGTACCACAGGGATCAGTGCTAGGACCAGTCCTATTCAACATCTTCATCAGTGACATTGCACAGGATATAGAAGGCAGAATTTCACTGTTCATGGATGACACAAAGCTCTGTAACAGAGTAGACACACCAGAGGGTGTAGACAGAATGAGAAGGGCCTGCAGAAACTTGAAGAATGGTCAAGGGTTTGGCAGTTGAAATTCAATGCAAAGAAGTGCAAGATAATGCATATGGGGCACAAAACCCTGGCACAATATATCAGTTGGGGGTGAGGATATAGCATGCACCAAGCAGGAAAGGGATCTTGGGGTTGTCATCTCTGATGACCTCAAGGTAGGGAAACAGTGTGACAAGGCATCAGGTAAAGCAAATAGGATGCTGGGATGTATGACAGGGCATCACCAGCAGGAAAGGAAAGGTCATAATTCCGCTATACAAGACACTAGTGAGGCCCCACCTGGAGTACAGTGTACAGTTCTGGAGACCATACCTCACGTAAGGACATAGACAGGGTAGAGAAGGTTCAGAGGAGGGCAACCAAGATGGTGCATGGGTTGCATCACAAGTCCTATGAAGACAGGTTGAAGGAACTGAACATGTACTCCTGGAGGAGAGGAGGGAGAGAGGGATATGATAAAGACATACAAGTATCTTACAGGGAGGAACAGGTGCAGGAAAACACTATTTTTAAGCGAAAAGATGTTTCAGGACTAGAGGGCATGGGATGAAGTTGGAGGGAGGGACGATTCAGAGGAAACATGAGAAAGAATTTCTTCACAGAACGGTGGTGGACAAGTGGAACACCCTGCCAGAGGAAGTGGTGGGGGCTGAAACAATCACGGGATTTAAGAATACATGGGATAGACATAAAGGAATTCTAGAGGTCAGGAGTAAGGGGAAATAGACTTCTAGGAAAACAAACTGAACTTACAAGCTCAAATGGGCAGACTAGGTGGGCCATAGGCCCTTATCTGCCGACACTGTCTATGTATCTATGTATCTATGTAACCTCATAATTTTCTTTTTAACAAGTTGTTTAAATGAGGGAGATATTGTAATGAAATATTCCTAGTCTGACCAGAGATGGTACATTGAGATTCTACCTAGGGTACTTTTAAGCATTTTTATCCAAAGGGATATATAATCCTGTTTTTGCCAAGTAATCTTTTCTTTTAAACATAACAATGGCAAACAATTAGCATGATGATTAATAATTTTTAGCCAGTAACACACCATTCGTATATCAATTATTGTAACAATAGGAACTCTGCCCAATTTGGCCCTTACTATAACATTAGACATTGATAATGACACCTGTAATAAGGATTTGTAAAAAAAAAGAAAGGGGGATTTCCAAACTTGAGTGGGGATTAATACCCCAGACCTCTGCACCGTACATAAGGATAGGGTTAATTTTAGCTTCTCCAGCCACTAATGCAGGTACGACTGAGTATCCCCCATATCTAATGTTAAAATGTAGTAAAGCTTTAGCAATCAATCTAGCCCTTGCAGCTTGGTCCCTTCAACGAATTGACCAGGTTCCATTCGAAGAAAACTTAATGCCCAAATAAATATTAGAAGTCACCCTATCAATGAGATTATTATTTAGATAGAGCCTTGTTTCCTTTCTTTTGCTAGAATGAGTGCCAAAAATCATAAACTTTGTTTTCTTCATGTTTATTATTAAATCTAATTGATTGCACTTGAGGATAAGTTGTGTTATTTTATTCTGCAATCCTTGGCTAGAGAATGCTAATAAAATTAAATCATCTGCAAAGGCGAGAGTATGAACAGGAAGATTCTTGATTTTAGGAGAATCAAGACTAGGTGCCTACTTATAAATCATAAGGGAGTCAATGTATAAACTAAATAAAAGTGGGACTAGTAAACATCCCTGTTTTACTCCCAATGTTGTTCTAAAATAATCAGAAATACTACCCTTGTTGTCATAGTTAACAGCCGATGCTGTATGCAAATACAACATGAAAATTGGGGTCAAAAGATTCAGTGGCAATTGTTTATTCAATAATATTTCCCAGAGCTTGGCTCTGTTTACAGAGTCAGACACTGCTGTGAAATCAACAAACAACACACATAACTTCATTTTATGAAATGACAAGTATTTTTCTATTAGGTGAGAAAGAATACAAATATTGTCTGTAGTTGAAAAATTTTTACGAAAACCTGCTTGAAACATGGATAAAGGAGAAATCAACTCATTTTTGTAACAATATTTTGGCAAAAATTTTTCCACTAATATCTATTAGGCTAATTGGGCGGTAGTTGGATGGGGTTTGAAAATGTCCTCTTTTGTGAATTGGAATGATAATATTTCTAGTCCAGGAGGGTGGGATAAATCTCTCTGTCTTTAACATATATTAAAAAAATTTGTAAAAAAAAACAACCCAAAATTCAAATGTGCCTTATAGACTTCACCAGGGATAAGATCAGGCCCTGGGGCTTTGTTATTTGAAAGATTCATAATGGCATCTTCTACTTCCTGAAGTGTAAGCACTAAAGGGATGTACTCCCCCCCTTCCTAACGTGACTATCTATCAAGTCATCCCCATGATTGAAATCTTTGTTGAAAAGTGAGTTATAATACTCTATCCACGTATTTTTCGGAAAATATATTGGTAAGAATGAGTTCTGATTTTTATTTCCTTTAGCTACTACAGCCCAACAAAGTCTGATATCACCCTCCTTAATAGTTTGGTACATAGCTTCCCACTGATTATGTATGAACTCATTTTTTTTATATGTAAGAAATTTTTTATAATCACTACGAGCCTTATTTAACTTTAACATTGCTCCCTGGGTCATTTTCTTTTTTATTTGCCTAACGAGCCTCCCCAACTTTCTTTTCTCTCTTGTGCATTGGATATCAAACCAAGATGTGGGCTTAGTATTGCTGATATTTGTACAATGTATCTCTTTAGTGATCTGTTGATAAGCTAAATTCAGCAGCTGATTAATCTGTTCACTATTAGTACTGTTCTGTGTACTATGAAAGAGGGAGACAAAACTAGGGGAATAGATTAAATTTGACACCCATCCATAGGTCTATTGTTCAATCTCAGTCTCAATTTCCCTTGAATTTCCACATCTGCTAGAGGTTTTATTAGAAAGGTGTTAGATTCATGATTTCTAAAGGAAAACAGAATTGCTGCATGATCACTTTCCATGCGCATTACTACCTCTAATCTCCTAAAGTATTGATAACTAAAAGGAGAACTTAGAATAAAATCAATCACACTTCTGCCAACAGGAGAAAAAAGGTGCTTTCCCCTTCCCGATCGCCCTCCAATCTCCCATTGAGTATCAAAAGATTATTATCCATGATAAAAGTATGGAAACATCTCCCTGCCTCATCAACAACCATATCTGTAACTTTTCTTGGTTCAAAATCTGACATATATATTAATTCTTGTAAGGCTGGTAAGTTGTCAATATTTGCTATTCTGGCATTAAAATCCCCTGCTAAAAAAAATATATCTACCATGTTTAATTGCGTGATAGTGTCAATTTCCATAGTTAGTTTACACCAAATATAATAAGTAGGATGAGCATGAAAACTCGGGGAGATGTAAACATTCACAATTAATACTATATTAGAGTCCCAATCAACCACTACCATAAGAATTTCAGGGGTAGGGGAGTAACTTTTTAACACTCTTAATCCATCCCTGATCTTTATCAGAGTTACTAAACCACCCTTATTTCTCCCATACAATTTCCCTCTAATCACAGGGGTATGATTTGACTCATAGCCATTAAGATGGGGCTGTGTTAATGCCCATGTTTCTTGAAAATTAATGGCTTCAAATCTGGAAATTAAACTGACCCATTGTGGGTCTGCAAATTTGTTATGAAGTCCTGTGATGTTCCAGTTAAGGACATTACAAGTGTTAGTATTAGTTAGTATCTTATCGTATTCTGATAATATGTCATAATTTTGGTTTCCAGATATATGTAGTCATGGAGAGGTTAAACTAGAGTGAGCATAAATCTCCCACTCATTCCATGCCACCAAATAGATGCCCAACTCATCCAACATATATCGATTTTCTAAAAGTAGTGATAATAGTTGGGCGGAAGAAATAAAACAAGTAATCTGTGTTCTCACTTTAGACTCCAATACCCTTTCCACCTGGACTAGTTTGTCCGTGTGTATTTGAATTTTAGTAACAGCTGAAAGAATTACCCTAAGAAGGGAAGCTAAGTTAGAGGCTGTTTCTCTCTCCAGTGTATCTATTCCAAAGATGGAAAACACATAGAATTCAGGATATAATCCAAACTCCCAATTCAGCTTAGTTAAGGTAGCATCAAATTTGTCCAGTGATAATATTTTTCCTAGTTTAGTCCCATTATAGGTGCTTTTCCAAAATGTACCCCAAGTGACCAGTGATGACAATGAGATATCCAGCAGATTTCTCAGTCCTTGCTTAGCCCACATCTGTTTAGCCAAATCCATATCAGGTAACATGAAATAAACTGATTTACTAGGGTTTACAATGTCCCTAGTTACAAATATAAGAGCTGCGACTACCTCTGGAAGCCCCAATTTGGTCTTAAACAGATGGGCTATCAAGCTTGTCGAGGATACATTAGTTTCATAATTTTTGACATACATCTGATCTAATTTAAAGACAACTTCATTACCTGTACATATCAAGCTGAATGCTTCAGATTCTCATTTATCAAAGACATAGGATTCTTCTGTCAATAACAATGAATTAAGTCCCACCTTTATTTTGTGTTGGTCTGAGATATTAGCATTCTCTGTAACAGTTGTCCTTTGATCCAGTGTGGGGATAAAAGGCCTCATTTTATATATATATATATATATATATATATATATATATATATATATATATGGGGTTATTTCTTTTACCCTTGGCCTAATGGCCATATCAGTAATCTCCTTATTCGCTAAGTAGGAATATCCTTGAGCTGCCTGTACTCCCTCTACGGTTGTTTGCCCATTGGTCTCCTTCATTAAGAGGGGTCCCTTAATCTTACATTAATTTTTAGGAGTTTTATTAGTATTCTGTTTAATGTTTTTATTTTTTGGTTTTCTAATAAAATTTACCTCCTTTTTTTATTATTAGGGCCTCCTCTCTTCTTACCTTTGGGAGTCTCAGGTATAATTAATGATGGAAATGATAAATGAAGCTTAGATCTATAAGCCTTATTTTGTTCAGCCAACTGTACAATTTGTTGTTCAAGTAAAGTAAAATTCTCTAAAGAGAGACGTGACAGATTTTCTAGAGCTACTCTAATTCCATTATATGCTTCTAACAGTACAACATTGGACATCACCGGATGAGTTAAAGCCTTAATAGTGTATTTAGAAATAGTATTAGGGCATTGGGCAAGAAAGTCCTGATCTAACTTGATGTTCTGTACCTCCTCGTCCATTTTTTCAAAGATCTCGTCAGGAGATCCATTTAAACTGACTTGCCCGAAATCCTCATTGCCCATTACTGATCTAACCAACTCATCTGAAGTATCAAGTGGACTGAATAAATTCATCCCAGATGGGAAGCATGAGATACCCTCATCCTTCCCAACAAAGACCTCTTTGTTTGCTTCATAACACAAAGAGTGAGGCTCTAACTCCCCTGTCTGGGCATCTTGGGTGGCGACCTCAAAAGAGTCTTTTTTGTATAAAAAAAAATCTGTAATCTTAGCTTGGTTTCTTAAAGGAGCCATATGCTTACTCTTCTGTGACATTGCTGAGGTTGATCTACTTAAGTCCACTAAAGTATTGTGAAGGCTAGGCAATAAATTAGAAGGGTTCATGTTTATTAAAATGTTTTTGTTATCTTTAAAAAACTCCTTATTCACACCAGTGAAGTTATTGTTTACCCCATCTGGGGATGGTGTTGATGTTACAATTTGGAGGTCTTGTGTAAATACACACCCATTTCTAGATTTTTGGGAACCTCTGGCTTGGCCATACCTCCCTCCGAATCTTGTACCGATTCATGAAGATTTTTTTTTATCTATAATGTTTCCTCTGAGAATCTTAGAGCTCCCCTGTTTAATAACAACGATTTAGATTTTTTGGGAGAATTTTACCACTTCTGGTTGCCATCAACAAAGACCTGGAACAATCAGACATTTGAAGACCACCAGTGGGTGACGCACCAAAACCAAAACCAAAACCAAAACCACAGCTGGAGGAAAGAAGAAAAATGCACAACCACTGTTAATCTCCCAAGCTCTTAAAAAACAGGGGAATCCCAAACAGATGTTTCTTCACAAAATCACAACTCTAACAGATTAATCAGTTGTCAAATCAAAGGTGGAACCCATGTTGATAAATTAAATATTAACCAGTTAACCAATTACCTAATAACCCCGTAGCCCAATGGATCTGTTTTAGCCTTGTTTATCTCCTTATCAGAACCAGTCTGATTCTTCCTGTTATTCAACTTTCAATTCTAGTTCAAGTTCTTGTTCCAGTGTTGAATTCAAATTTAATTCCCAAAGTCAAGATTAGTCAGTGGATATCCCAGATGAGGAAATAATAGAGCACAACTCAATAATTCAAGCGACCATGTGTCCAAAAACATCAAATAGTTTTCATAGATTGATAGAAGAAAGATACTCATCTCGATTCTCGGGGCAAAAAAAAAAAAAGATGAAGCAATTGTCCATGCATACACTCAGCCTATTTAACTCGGATGGCTCAAACAAGGTAATAGGGTCATGGTATCTATCCCCCAAAAGCTGCAATCTTCCAGTCGTTACCCCAGTTCTTAAAAAAAAAAAAGGAAAAAGTGGATTAAAATAAATAAAGTAATGTACTTTATAACTAATAAAATATATCAAAGTAGAGTAGAGCAGAGCTGGAAATCAGCACAAGCAGACTGCAGTTTAAATTTCCTCGAACACAGACTTATCCACTCAAAAATAACAGCCCCCCACTAGCTACTTCTTGTTTCCCAAGTACGTACAAACCATTCTCTCACTTATATAAGGTACAAGAATAGCCATTCTTACAAAGTTCAAACATCAATGTATTAAAATAAGTAATAACCCAGTTACTCCGCCATAGACTCCATCCCCTTTTTTATAGAATGCTCCGCTTGCTTAAATAAAAATACAGCAATCTGAGAAGCACTCAAAAAAGGTGCAGCAATGTTGTAGAATGCCTTAAATAAAAGCAGTTCAGCTACATGCCAGTCTTTAAACTTTTCAACACTCTAAAGGCAGGATAATCAGAGAAACAGTAACTGGAGTGGCTCAGCTCACTGCCGGGTCCACCGTCTGAGCAAGAGATCAATCTGATCTGTCAGTAGGTCATGTGAGGTTATAGTGGCATGAAACATAAAAGGTTTTTAAAACATAAAATAATAATAGGAACTTTTACTAGTTTCTAGTTCAAATAATCACAAGCATGAGAAGAAACAAACATTTCAGAATAAATAGAAAGTTTAAAATACTATAGTTTAAGATCACAATCAGCTCAATGTCAAAACACACTTACAAACCCTCTATAACACAAAAAAAAAAAAGAAAAAATTAAAATAACTTATCTAAGGGCAAGCTCCTGATACCGAGCCAGATTTGGAGCAAAGGATTAATAGTATGCTGGATAAGTAAGTAAAAAGATTTCCAGAAGCTGGGCCAGAGGCAAAAAACCTTTCTTCGGTTCCATAAAATCCTTTCTTCATTTTTGCTGTTAACGCTCCGCTGCGTTCTTCCTCGCAACTCCCCTCATCTTACCCAACCCAAGATTCCAAACTGCAAGGGAGAGAGAGGAGGACAGCAAAAAGGAAACCCAAAAAATGGCTGCACAAGATGGTCCGGAAAGGCTGCGCTCTCAGACAGGTATGGAAATATGATGGCATACCTTTTCTGGATAGAAAAAAGCATAAAGCGCAGCTCCTGCTAAGCTGGCTGCTCCACAACCGACCAGCGTGTAGCGGCTCTCTGGCACCCAGCTTCCTCAGCAATGTCCAATCAAGGTTTGAGCATCCAAATGGGCCATCACTGAGGTCAAGCACTTCACTGGGAAGGCAGTATAGTGTAGTGATTAAGAGCACTGAGCTGCAAACCTGGGGAACTGGGTTTGAATCCCACAGCTGCCACTTGCACAATGTGTGACCCTGAGCATGTCACTTAACTTCCCTCTGCTCCCAGGATGCATATGGAAACAAAGCCTTGGCTTACAGTGTCTTTGCTGGCCAAAAATTGGGAAAATAAATAAATAAAAATAAAGGCAATATTACCCATTGGCTAGATTAGTTATTGAAAGTGATTTCCAGCGTTACCATAATGGTTGCAAGCTGCTTTGAGGGACAAAGTATTTAAAAATATACAAAATTGCCCATACACCCAGAGGCACAGCCATTTTCGCTTCCCTCTCACCCCACAGGACAGTGGGAAGGGGAAAGAGGTCACAGATTCAGCCTGAGCTATGGTAGATCAATCAGGAGGTCTTCAAGGCTTCAGGACACCCCCCCACAGACGTGCCAATCAGATGGCTCAGTAGCATCGGGGACAGTAGATGCACACAGCATGATGCACGTGGGAGAGTTTGCTTGCAAATATGAACCAATCAACATGGAAGTTCAGAAGTAGAACATCTGCAGAGTGCCCAAACCTCAGCTTACCTTTTCAGATTTGCCAGAGGAGAGTACAGATGTGCTTTCTGCAGCTCAGCCATGTGTTTCTATGGCATTGTATTTATTTATTTCAACAGGAAAAGGCTCCCTTGAGCAAAACTTATTTACAAGGAGGTCCTGGGTAGGAAGACATACAAAGTCAATAAAAAAACCAACAAAAAAACAAACAAACAAACAAAAAAAAACACTTGAGGTGCAACAGGGCAAGACAGGATCCAAGATAATTTATGATAATACAGTGGTGAAAAGATACTATAAGACAACATGAATTTACAATCAGGAGCAACAGGCAGGAAGATTATACATATGAAGGATAATGAAAGCTATAATGCATACAGAGAATAAATATAGTAGTAAAGGGTGAGCTATGCCATAACATAGGCAGTAGCCTATCATAGTAAGATAGTGGATATGAGATATGGCGGCACATAGTTTAGCCACACATACAAACATCTGTACAGAGGTCATCAATGACAGCTTTGAAAAAAATAACGACTGACCAGGGACCCTAACTTAAGCGAGGATTGCAGATTGTTCCATGCAGTGGGGATAGTGTAGCTAAGTGCAGATTTACCATTTAGAGTGATGTGTCTAGGAATAACCAGGAGAATGAGATTCCTTGTTCTCAAAGCATAAGGATTGTAAACTCTGTGGAAGAGAGGACGGGAGGTAATTTAGCAACATCTTATAAGACCACATACAAAGGCTTTTCAGCCTCCTTGTCGTGAGGGAGGTCCAACCAACTGAAGCATACAAGGAGCAGTGGTGAGTCCTAAGAGATAAATTTGTAATACATCTGAACACCCTATGACAGAGTACATCCAGTTTGGATAAAGAAGTGGAAGAACAGCAACTGTGGATCAGATTAGCATCATCTATAACTGGGAGAAATGTGGTTTGAACCAGTTGTTTCCAGGCATCAGCAGTAAAAGTGTTTGTTTCTGTAATAGGAGTCTAATCTGCAAATGGAGTTTCTTACATAGCACCTCAGTGTGAGCAGTGAAGAACAATTTGCTGTCAAGCCATAGCCCAAGACACTTGTAACTGTCCACCAGTTCTAGAGTGTCTCCTAGCAGAGTACTGATAGTGAAGCTGGGAGTACAAAGTAAGCGCAAACTGACAGATGAAAAAATCATGACCTTAATTTTCCTGCCATTGAGTAACAGTTTAGAGCAGAAAAGGTTAAGCTTTAACATACTGAGGATGTTTCAGAGATCAGAGGAAACAGTATCAGTGGTGGGTCTCAAAATATACAGTGCAGTATCATTGGCATAAAAATTCTGATTGACATCACATATATTTGAATGTGGCTGTTTAATGTAGGTCATAAAGAGAAGTGGACATAAAACTGACCCCCTGTGGTATGCCCATAAGAAGAGGAGCACATGAGAAGAGGCCTTCAGCTTTTACCTGCTGATGTTGTCCAATTAAAGGGACACTGTAATCCCTTTTTGCATCATATTATTTCAAGCTGAATACATTTTATGATTGCGTAGCTTCTCTAACAGTCATTGATATTGCTGGTTCTTTGATCTGCTTTCTGTTTCAGTAGAACTGAAATACATGCTAATCAGTGTACTTATAGCCATCCTTGTTTTGTTTTCAGTCTTTGATTTATTCTTACTGCATGTTTTTGGAACTCTGGGAACACCCCCACCCAAAGAGTGCAGCAGCTCATGATGCAGTAGTCTCCTCTCCTTCCACTGCATCATGAGTGGCTAAACTCTATTGTGGTGTTCTCCAAGTCCAGGAAAGATGCAGTGGGACTTGATCAAAGACTGTAAAGGAACATGCTTTTGTCTGGTAACACCAGTATGGTGGACAGTCTGTTTTTCACTTTTGAGAAGAAAAAGGAACCAAAATCAAACAACCAGCTACATGAGCAGTCTCTACAGAATGTGAGCATGCATTTCATAGAATGTGCTTTTAATCTAGAGACTCTTTGACGCCTAAAAAGGTTGACAGTGTCCCTTCAAGTAATTGGAGAACCAAGATAAAGAGGATGCACTTATCCCATATTATAAAGCTTTTCCAGTAGTGCTGGATTTTATTTAAAACAGATCCAGACCCTATTATTAAAGTGAGTGCACAGGACTTTAGTGCTTGGAGCAGGGGTAGCCTTGTTTATGCTCCATTTCTATGAGGTAAGTCAGCTGCCCCTCTCAACGGATGCTGCTGCCAGGATTCTTCCTTGCCCCATCATTAAGATCCCCAGTCTCAGTGCAGCTACATCTGTACTGCACTGCTTCACCTCTGGTTCACCTCAGGCCTGCAACTTGATAGCCTCTGTGTGCACACACTGAAGACAGAGTGCTAACATTAGGGACTATGAGATTTTATATCTGGTGCCCCAGGTGGAGGGATTGTGGGCACTGCCTATTAGAGTATGTGGTAGGAAGTTTGTGGAGGATTACCTCATTTTACTGCCGATTGTCTTGCCTCACCTCACCAAAACCTTTCTGCTCTTAGTGGCTGAAAGATTGTCTAAGATATTGCATGTATGTGTTGTCTATATTGTTTTAGCTATTTTAAACTTTATTTTAATTCCCATCCTAGGAATACCTTGTAAATAGGGTAATTGTGCAAATGATGTTCTATATCCTGTATTAAAAAAATGAAAGTTTTACTACTCCTACTACTACCTGTTCCTGTACCCCCAATAAATGCTGGTTATATTGTTTGTATCATACTTCATATTCTATTGCCATCTCCTGTGTGTCAGTCTGCTTGACTGACTGTGTTTCTGCCCAGTAGCAGTGGTGGCAGCTTTGATTTTGGAAGGGCTTCTGGCCTGCTGATGTTGTGGCATCAGAGAGAGGTGGATGAGTGAGTTTTTTTGGGAGCACAGCCAGCACATATTTCAAACTCTGCACTTTCAGTATGATTCTATACTGTGTCTGAAAATACTTATATACATACACACACACACAGTATATAGGAACATATGACTGTACCAGCAGAAAAAGGCCTTGTATCCTGCCTGCTCAAGTCTGCAGACCCCAGTAACTACTGAGGGATCTGTTCCTCCCCATTATCCATTCCTCCCTTCCCTTCCCTTTAATGTCCCTCCCTCGCCCCCCCTCCCCCATGCAACTTTCCCTTTTACTCCATCCCAACCTCTCTTCAGGCTGCATCTTCAGGGAGACAGCTTCCTCTAGCAACTCATTCCATTTCACCACCACCCTTTCAATACAAAAGTGTCTCATTTCCCTTCTGAATTGTCCCCTCACCAGCTTGAGGCAGTGCCTCCTAGTGGTCCTGTTCCCACTAAGGTTGAAGAGACCTTCAGAGTTCACTATGTTAAAACCTTTAGGGTATTTAAAGGTTTCATTCATGTCTCTATTCTCTCTTCTGTCCTCCAGAGAGTACATGTTGAGATCTACTTTACTCAAGATGTGGCTAAACCAGTGACCTTACATTGGCAGAATGACCTCTATTTTTCTATTGGTTATAATCCTGGCTATGCAGCCCAGCACCTGATTCACCTTGTCTGCTGCTCTCTTGTAGTGTGTCAAGTGCTTCAAGTCACTTGTAATGATCACATCCAAGTCCTTCTCCTCTTTTGACTTAGTAACTTGCACACCTCCCAGCCAGTATTTGGTCTCTGGGCTCTTTGACCCCAAGTACAAGACATTATGCTTTTTAGCATTGAATCCAAGTTGCCAAATACCTGACCACCTCTCCAGTTAGGCCAAGTTTCTCTAATGTCTTGTCTCCGCTCTTCTGTGTCTACTTTCCCCCAGAACTTTGGGTCATCTGCAGACAGGCATATCTTACATTTTATTCCATCTGCAATGTCACTGAGGAAGATGTTAGATAACACCAGCCCTTTAAATGCACCCTGTGGGACCCTGCTAGCTACTGGTCTAGCTTCCAAGACACCCCCTTCCCTTGATCACTTCCTTCTGGCTTCTATGTTGCAGCCAGTTTTAAACCCACACAGCCAGTTTTGCGCCTACCCCCAGGTCATCCAACTTCCTAATTAATCTACTGAGGAGGACAGAGACAAAGTACTCGGACAACATCAAACATTTACTCCTACCAGCACTTCAATCTGCTGCCTGTCAAATCAGCCTGATTGACAATGCTCCTGCTGGACAGCAGTGGTTGCAGTTTAGCTTTGGTAAGGGCTTCTGGCTAGGGTGGGGTGAAATTTATGTGGAATTTTTTGCAACATTTTGTGAAATTCTTTATTTAGTCATAATCTGGCCATTCTTGGAGCTAGAAACACGAAAACTGGTGTGCTTAATTTCTCTAAAAATTACTATGGTTATGCCAAGTTTCAGGTTATTTAGTTAAGTGTTTTGAACTTAAATGGGTTCAGAAATTTGTCATATTGTCTTGTTAATTTTCTGAAAGTATTTTTCTGCATACAAGTCAGCAAACGTTGAAGCTAGATACCTGCAATTTTGCATGCATAACTTTCTTGAAAGGGTCTCAAAACCTGCTAAATGCTGAGGGAGTAAACGTTACATTACATAGATTCATAATTTCACAATTTATTTTGAAAAATGTTCCATAGGCAGGGACCATCTGAGCAGTATGAGTAGGACAAGCAGTCCTTTTTAACAATTCTGTGTTTCTGTGTTACAAAGATCTGGATGTTTGCACCTCTGCTGCTACTGCAGTTCAGTTGTGCTTATGCAACTAGATGAGATGAGATAAGATGATGCTTGTGTGACTTGATGATTTACTTTGTGGCTTTCCACCATTCTATCCATGTGATGTACAACCCTGTAGGGGTATAATGCAAGGAACCCTAGAGGAGGGTGTCCCCCTACAGGTGCTGTGGGAATGATTGCATCAGCTAAAGGTAGCTTAGGAAGAAGCCAATGGGTAAGAGAGATGAGCCACTGGAGGTGGAGGGGTGGATGGTGGGCAATGAGAAACGAATCCTGGAGAGGCCCAGAATGAGTGACCTTATAAGCTTGATGGGAGAGTGACGTAGTTTCTCTGCCCTTTGAACCTCAGGCTTAAAACCCTCCCATTCAATTGTGCTTCTGCAACTAGATGAGATGAGATAATGCTTGTGTGACCTGAGGATTTACTTTGTGGCTTTCTGCCTCGCTATCCATGTGATGTACCACCATGTAGGGGTATGATGCAAGGAACCCTAGAGGAGGGTTCTCCCCTACAGGTGCTGCTGGAATGACTGCATCGGCTAAAGGTAGCTTAGGAAGAAGCCCAAAAAGAATACCCAATCGGGTGTCGAGCAGCGAAGAGGTGAGGATGATAAATGAATGAATTCTGAAAAGATGATTAAGGGTGGACTTCCTACAGAGAGAGGGGAAAACCAGGGCCACTATCCACCTCTGTCCAACAGCAGAACCTAACTAATTAACCTAAGAAAGCACTAACTCTAACTAATATTATGACCATTGGCATGCAGGAGAGGAAAAGCTCCCTTTAAGGAGGAAACTTCTGGGGATCTAAGGCCTAGGTCGCCTTCCCTCCAGGCTGACAATGTTTGATTTGAGGATGCATGTCATTAAAGAGAAGGATATGAGTAGGGAATATGATGACTGGATAGTTAAACAACCCCAAAAGAAAGCATGGATCGAAGAAGGAACATGAGGCAGCAGGGACCCGAGAGGGGTATGCCCAAGTAGCTGATGGGAAGGAGGAGATCCATGTAGAAATCAGAGGAGCAAGAGGTATCCAGATGATCTGATGAGAAGACTGAGGATGATGCAGACTGATGACGATGAAAGCCACAGGACTGCAGCAGGTCAATAGGAGAAGACTGAGGAAGAGGAGAGAGGAAATGAACTTGAGCGATGGTGGAGAACAGCTAGCCAGCTCAGAGCAAAGAGCAATGGACAGAAAGGCATGTCCCAGAGTGAAGATCAAGCTGAGTCAAGGAGCAGGAACCTGAAAGGAGTACGCTCGAGTCGGTGAATTGACGCAACAGACCTGCATGAGGGTTGGAGGAGCAGGCTGTTAGATGAGCAAGGGAAACCCAGGGGTGGGAATGAGAAGTTCTAGGGAGCAGATGGAATCGAGGCAGCAGGGAACATTCAGTGCAAAGAAGATCCATGTAGAAGTCAGATGGATAAGGGCTATCTGGATGCTCCCACGAGAAGACCTAGGATGATGAAGACTGATGATGATGATGATCTCTGCAGGAATGCAGCAGGGCGATGAGGAAGCAGAACACCCAAGGAGAGAGATGCTTGATTGATTGATGGGAGGAAGGAGACTCAGAGGCCAAGAAGGCATGCCAGAGGAGGATGAAGACTGATGATGATGAATGCCACAGAAGTGCAGCCAGTCAATGAGGTAGCGCAATACAAAATGAGATGCTTGATTGATTCGATGGGAGGAAGTAGACTCCAAAGCCAATAAGGCAGTCATGATCATGTAATGGGAACAATGAGATCTGGAGGTCAGATGGAGAGAAGTAACATACGAGTCGATCGGTCCAGAACGTAGGGACAGAGGGGATTGCTGCAGGAGAGTGGCAGGTTGATGGAGTAGCACAAGATCCAAGGAGATAGATAGACTCACTGGGAGGCATGCCTGAGCGATTGACAGGAGTGAAATAGACAAAGGACGACGATGGAGTGAATCCTCGGAGGTTGTCATGGTAAAAAAATGAGGTCTGACAGGACGAAGGACAAAATGAGAGGTAAACTTATGGAGCGATGCAATTAGATGAGCAGGACAAGGTGAGGCAGCATGGAGAGAATAGGTCCTATGAAAAACAGCTGTCAAAGGATGCGGGCGATGTCTGGAACTAGACTTCTGAAAGTGAGGTAGGATGAACCTTGAACGATGATGGAGAGCAGCCTATCGGCTCCCAGCGAAGGGGCAATGGACAGGAAGGCATGTTGTGAGTGGAGAACAGGTTGATGTCGAGTTAGCATGGACCACAGAGGGTTATGCTCGAAAGTCGATGCGATGGAGGAGTCCCAGGTGGAGGTTGCATGAGCCAGAGATGCCAGCAGTCGATGCAATGGAATACACCCACATGAGGTTGAATGAAGTGAGGAGGGAGACTCAGAAGCTAATAAGACAATGATGGAGGAAAGCCTTGGAGGCCAGAACAAGTGAGGTGAGGTGAGGTAGGAAATGGACTATGGACAAAGATGGAAGGAAGCCTTGGAGGCTGGCACAGTGAAAGCGTGGTAGGAAAGGACAAAGAACAATGATGGAGGGAATCAAGGAGCATAGGAGTCGACGGGAGGTATGCTGATAGATCAATGGAAGATAAGAGCAGGTTGAGGCAAGGTATCATGGACCTGTAGAGGAGTGAGGAGGTCGAGAAGGAATGGAGGCTGGAGAGAGAAGGAAACCAGGAATAAGGGGAAGTAGGAATCAGGCAAACAATGGAAGGGCAGGAAGACCCCAATGTGAGGAAGGAGACCCTGAGGCCAATGAGGCATGCATGGAACCATAGGGTATGGCATAGGATGCGATGATAGATATACTGAGCATGAGAGGACTGATGGTGATAATAACTAGGGGAGCAGTGGGTTGATAAGGTAGCATGATTCGATAAGAGGAATGCTCGATGAAGTGATATGAATAGATAAGCTATGAGGTAGAGATGAGTGAATGATGACTGGACTCATGAACTTGATAAAGGCAACAAGAGGGCCATAGGACAATGATGTAGCATATGATTCACGATAGGTATGCCGAAAGAGATGTCAATTGCAGGCTAGATGGAGCAAGCCATAGACAGTGCTCAAGCAAGCTATGTCAATAGATGAACCAGGAGATAAGGATGAGTGAATGACTACTAGAGTCAGGAACTTGATACATGTGGCAGGAGGGACGTGGTTCGATGAGATGAGGTAATGGATCAGATATACAACAACACAGCATGTTGGTCAAAGATGAGGGAATTCAAGGAAGGGAATTGCTTGAGTAAGTGATGTAAATAGTGGAACCAATGAGAAACTTATCCTGAGGTATGAAATGGATGAGGTACGGTGAAGGAGTGAAGCCTTGATTGTAGTGAAGCCTTGATGGCCGGTATGGGATGAGAACTGCTGAAGAGCAATGCTTCATTGGGGAAGCATAGGATTTGATGAGAGGTATAAGGGATGACTGAAGGAAACAGATGAAATATGAGGTTAGAATGAGGGAAGGAGAACTGGACTCATGAACCTGGACACACATGTGAAATAGAAAGATACGAGTAGGGAATGTGATGGCAGGATAGGGATAAAACTCCAAAGAAATGCATGGGTCATAGCAAAGGAGGCAAAGAGAAGGACACTGATTGAGCGATGCAACAGGAGAACCATGAGGGATGCAGCAGAGACAGGAAATGAAGAACAAACGATGACGGAGAATTCCAGCTAGCCCCCAGCAAGGGGCAACAAGCTAGCTGGGGGCAGTAGCAAAGCAGGAGGAGGGGCTGGATGACAGTGCAGGAAGACCGGAGCCCATGAGGAACAGGGGCAGACACAGGCCATTGCAAACATACCAGAGACTGAACGAGGATGTTCCTCAAATGATGTGGATGTGACTGATGAAGCAGCATGTGAACTGTATAGCCCTGCCAAGAATAAGGGGGAGACCATTTGCTTCTGCAAGAAACTTACATTGAGCAGAGACACTTTTTTAATTTTGTTTTTATTCTCATACCAGTACCCTAGCAATAGCATGGTATGTGGAGGACACTATGCTGTCAGAGATGCCACGTTTTGGATGAAACAGTAAACTGAGGTCTCATCTGAATGTTCTGGTGATCGGTCCAGTGGACTTGTAAGAGTCCATGACAATGCTGGAAGAAGAGTAGGGACTTTTTGTTTAAAAGAAATGGGAACCCCCCCAAAAAAATTTAAATAAATAAATACAAGAGATGTACAGCAGATAAAAAGCAGATACAAGAAATTACACCCATCCATAATGAAAACATATCAACTGTTACAATGCTGAAAGAAACTAAAACAATCAAGAAAGAATATTCTAACCTAAAACAGACTCTAAGTAGAAATAAGTATGCCGTGGACCCAACCTTGCTGTACTGTGAAGTTCAGCATGGAATCCACAGAAAGTTTTGCCAGAGGAAAACAGCTTTTGTCTAGAGAATCTGTGTTGTTCCTCCCAATAAATAGATTTTTTAAGGTTCAGTATCTGTTGGTTCGAATCTGTGTCCCCATCACCTGTGATTAGGCTGAAAGCAGGTTCAATTGTCATGGTGATGCCCCAGTAGGTCTGGGAGGGAAATTTAATTTCACATACAGCCTCAATGATAGGGTGGGAAAGAGATATCGGCTACTGACTGAGCGAAGTGCACTGCAAGCTGCAGAGAGCACAACCCGGAAGCAAGAAAGGTGTGCTATGAATAAGGGGATAACCTGTATACAGATAGCTGTGTAGGTGTTGTCACGTAAAGTTAAAATGGTATTTCCAGTGTAAAGGTGCAAGGGGAAGATTCAGGACAAGGGTTAAATGAGACAACTCATTTAGTTGGAAAAAGAGGGAAGAATAGGTAAACAAAAAGAACCGAAAATGCTGCAGTGAGACTGTCTCAGAAATGTCCCATTCAGAATCTGTACTGCGTTCGGCTGGGAGAGAGGAGGAAGAGTGGCACCTCTGGCCAAAATGAGAAACGATTCCTGGAGAGGCCCAGGATGAGTGACCTTATAAGCTTGATGGGGGAGTGGTGTAGTTGCTCTGCTCACTGAACCTCGGGCTTAAAGCCCTCCCATTATCAAAATGCAGCATTTGTTCCTGTGTTTACACAGCTGCAGTACTCTGAAATTTGTGCCACTCCATTCCTGCTCCGATAGCTCCAGCAGGCTCAATTACCACTTTACACAACCCACCCTCGTGCTCAGGGGTGTCATGCAGTCAGAAATTTTGGAGAGGCACAAAATCCATACCTCTCTGGGGGGGGGGTCCGGAGGCATGCTCCCCTGGGAAAATTTGAAAAATTGAAGTCAAATGGTGCATTTTGATGACCTTTAGCAGGCCAGAAAGCTGTTCCCCAACAAGCTAAATGTAGGATTACCATCTGTCCCTATTTTCGCAGGACAGTCACGATTTGGGCAGCTGTGTCCTGCAGAAAAACATGAAAAATACTAAATGTCCTGACATTATAGTAGAAAAAATATTGTCTGATTTTCCTCAAATGTTTCAAAAAACTATAATACCTTAACTAAAACTCCTCAAAATAATAAAAAAAAACACAAGAAGCAACTAAAAACTACAACACTTAGTCTTAATTCTGATTATTTAGAGAAAACATGCCTGTTGCATTGGTCAAGATGACATATTGTCCTGCGAAAAATCCAGTTTCAGTAAGAAATGTCTCACTTTGGGCTTCTTAAAAGGTGGTAACCCTAGCTAAATGTTACAGTACTGATACAGGTTAGAGGAATGATCAAAC
Organism: Neoceratodus forsteri; assembly: GCA_016271365.2. Taxonomy (NCBI): domain Eukaryota; kingdom Metazoa; phylum Chordata; order Ceratodontiformes; family Ceratodontidae; genus Neoceratodus; species Neoceratodus forsteri. The sequence continues at coordinate 222,768,290 of CM028136.1, read as the reverse complement.
ACAAACCTAGCATTTCAGACGTTCTGGCTTCTATGTGAAACGTTTGAAAAATACAACTCACAGATTTTTGCAGCACTTAGAAATATGCTGACTGGAGATTAAATACATATTTTTAATATCACTAAGCTTCTTGGTACAATTTCTCCAAACACAAGTTCACATTCCTCTGGGAATGTTACACAATTTGCTTTCATTTTTGACACATGAGATCGGGCAGAATCTTACTCTTTCTCATTAGGCTTGAAAAGAGGGATGGATGCCAGATCTGCCATTACAGCCTCCTTATGATGTCCATGTTTGTAACACAGCATACCAGTTCTCAACTCAGGCCTTGTGATCTGGGAAGGTAAAATATGCATGTTCTGCTTTCACGTGTTTGACTCATTTAAGTCTGAGGACATGTAAACCTCACAGAAAATGGAAGCAGAGTGCCCTGGGATAAACAACCACTGAAATTATGAAAACCAGCATGGGCACTAGATAATTCTCTCAGCACCTGCCCTCTGGCACAACACAAACTTGTCTGTTAAACACACAACACACAGCTGGAAAAAATGCAGCCAGTGAGCAGGGAGCGTGCCTTAGCCAACAGCTCATCGACTTACACTGATCAAGAAAGTGATATGTAAGAACTATTGTAATAAGCACATAAAGCCTTCATAAATGCATTAAAAGCTTGGCTGCAAGTGCAGCATCGAGGGTTACATTTCTGGAGCCTAGACTGCTATCTGTCATTTCAGTGATGCACTAGGAAATATGTAACCTGCAATAGGCATCTTTCCCAAAATCCCAGGAAGAAAAACAAGTGTGGCAGTGACACATAATAGTTAGCATTGCAAAAAGCCAACAGTAGGTGTTGTGTAGTAAACTACTATGAATTAACAGATGCTACAGTCAGTGCTCAACTTCAATGTTAGTTATCTGCATTACATCTGCAAAGTCTCTCACCCTCTCTCTCTCTCTCTCTCTTTCTCTCTCTTTTCGGAACATAAAACTTCAGTTGAATGTGGCACCTGGGAAAGCAGCTTGTTGAAAATATTGTAAGCTCTAGCGATAAAAAAGAACAGCAGCACCATGGCACGTTAGCAACAGCAAGGTGCTACTACTATATTACAGCACCTCTTTCTATGTGGAGAAAACTCAAGGGGAAAGCCTTCTGTGATTTAACAAAGCCTACTATAAGGTCTGTCTGGAGGCTACCATCACACCGCCACCTTGGCTTTGTTTGCCCGATCCCTCCCTCTTTCTCTCTCTCACCTGGTTCACTCAGGACAGGTTACTACTGCTCAGAAGGTGAAGCCCTGCGATTCCTATCTCTAGTCTGCACCCCCACTTGGTCAGACTCATCGACAGGGAAGAGGAGTGCCGCAATAACGAGCGAGCGATACAGTCAATTATTTTATTATTCTATTTGAAAGGAGGTTGTACCGACAGTCAATATAACCTCCTTTCAAATAGAATAATAAATCAGGAAACTGAGGAAAGATTGAAACTAACTAAGCAAAGTGGGGTGTGTGAGTGACAGAGCCTAAACGTAGGCAAGTGCTACGGCAGGCCACACTTGGCCTCGTTGAGTAGATCAGTACAGTACCTAGTCTGTTCGGATACTGGGAGGTGGGCCTGGGGATGGGTTGGTACGGCGTGGCAATGCTGGATGTCAAAAAACTGCTTCCAAGCCTTGATTCCTTCCCCTGAGTGAGGTACTGACCTTTCTTTCTTAAACTAGGAAGCAGCCAGGAACTTCAGTCTTCTTGTGTTCTGTTCTGGAGGAACACACCGACCGACCACGCTCTCTGCTATCTCAGTCGTCTCAACTCAAACAGAATGCCCGACTGTCAGGTCAGAGAATGGTGGGGTGCTCAACTGAATGGTGACGACGATGAACGAGAACCAATTTGCCACGTGAACTATTTCTTCGCGCCTCAGCTGTGATTGGCTGCTGGCTGGCAGTTACCACCCGTACCAATCAATTGTCTGTTGCCGTCTGTCTCTCTCTCTCTTTGTTTTCACAGGTGCTCATCAGTTCAGCCCTGAAGCCAGTTGCCAGCCCAGTGGAAGCAAGTACCTTTTTTTTTAAAATGGTGGCTCTCAGTCTTCCCACACACTTACCCCAATAGATTCAGAACCCTGAACCCCCCAGCCCCCACCTAAAAAACATTGAAAATACACAATTATTTTTGGCCAGTGGGAAAATAAAAAAATAAAATACTAAATACATTTTGTTTTAATAGCCTTCACAACAATATTGGAGGGGCACATGCCCCCTTGGGCCCTATGGGCATTACTCCACTGCTTGTGCTGATGCAGGTTGTGCCCAGAGAGGGGCTGTGGAGTTGGGTTAGGAGCAGTGGTAGAGTCTGGGAGCAGCTGCTTTTATCGGAGTGAGCATCACAGCTCATTTACACTGCCACATAATACACTAACTCCCATATACATACCCACTGCTGTGCCAGAACAAAAAGAGCCTCTGAAGTGGTCCTAGCATGGTAAGTGTTCACACTGTTGACATTGCAGAGCATCACACAGTGTGCCTGGGTTGATGCGCTACAAAGGTGGCAGTGCAAACATGCCTTTAAATTGTCAATGGGACCTGAAATGTAACAATTCTGGCTAAATTTGGTTTAGTAGTTTAACATTTACAGTGGAAAAAAACTGAAAATACAGCAAGTTACTGGCTGCTTTTTTTTGGCATTGTGTGTATAATAAACCTGTGAGTCACCAAATTCTGGAATGTGTGCCTCTTTTGTTGTGTTTGTTTGTTTTTGTAAAATTTCCTGGTAGCAGCAGCACTTCCAGATGGATTGGTGTGCACAGTTTCTGCACTTTTCTGACACCAAATTAGTAACCAGCAAAATGTGCAAAAAAATTCATGAAGCATAATAATTAATGCCACTAAAATTCCACTTGTGGAATTTAAGGAGCAGGTTTACTGCTAATAAATAGATAAGTGACTATTTTATTAATTGTATTTTGATGCATTAGTAATTACTCTGTACTTTTATAATACAATGGCCACTATGCACATAGGGGTGGGAAGTACATGCCAGAGGTGCATATCCCTCCTATGGAGCTCTGCATGTGCGGACAGGTGTTCACTGGTGGCATTCATGACCATCGGCCATCCATGGGCCCACCCCCCAGTGTACAGGACTCTGCCGGACAGCCAGCGGGCAGAGTCGTGTGTCTGGCCAGGTATCCAATCGGATGCCCAGACCGGGCACACGGTGGACCACCTATGCATCAGGGCATAGGCAGCGCCCCTCCGCATATATCCAATGGCTGGCGGCTGAGGGTGTGAGGGGACGGATGTGCCACCACCTGTTCCTAGGACATCATCAGACAGTATAAGGTATGGGGGAGTGGGGGTGTTGATGGTGCTACAGGCATGGGGGGGCATGGTCCACCACAGGAACTATGAGACACAGGGCTTGAGGCTACCATGTGTTGGTGTGTGGGGGGTTGCCAGAACCATGATCAGGGGACACTGTGATGGGTTGGGGGGGCACTTGCCAGTACCGTGAACAGGGATGCTGTGCTGGCGGGTGGGGGAGTGCATCTGGCCATTCAGAGACGGGGCTGCCATGTGTGCGAGGGGCACATAGGGGGCTTATGGCAGGGTTCTCCCTGGTGTACTTAGCATCCCCTCTGCACACCCACGGCCAGCACTATGTGCCTTTGTGCATGGCTCCTAGTGTTGGCACGCATCCAGCCCGCCCCCAGCATTGTGCAGTCCACGGTCTGGTAGGATCAGTTGCCTTGGTCCTGCATGCCCCCCCAATGCATCCCCTGTGGGGGGGGCGCAGAGTGGATATGCAACCCAGATACATGTGTATAGCCACTCTGCGAGGATAGTGTATAGAACCCAATACTTGTTTGTGCAGTGAAATAAGTGTCTTTTCACCTTTGCATTTCAGAGTGCACAGAAAAAGAATTCAATAGAATTATGGTATTGTGATGTCAGAAACTGCCAACTGTTTTGGAGCCCAGTATATTTAAATGTGAAACTAAATATTTCTTATCTTTTTTCAAAAGAAATAGATACTTCTTTCATCAGCAAGGTTTGTCTTTCATGTGTTTGCACTATTGTGGTACATCTGTATGATTTAGCAGTTTTTTCAGTAACTAGCGTCTCTTCTTCCCAAGTAAAATCTGGTTATTAGAAAAAGTTCTCCTTCTAAATTACAACAAAAGATTAAAGAGCTAGTGGAACCAATATAAACAGGCAGGAAAATATTACAAATTGTAAGTAGTAGTCAGACGTAACTTTTTATTTCTGAAGTATTTTTCTTTTTCCTTTTGCTCATTAGAAAGTTGCATGTGCTGGACCTATGGAACAGCTCTTAGCCTGGCAGCTGCCATATCTATCCCTAGTCTCTCCACTACATCGAGCTCAGTGACTGTGACATCACACATGACTGACTTGGCAGCTACTGAGTAGCTGTTCCTAACCAGCAGTGATGTCAGTCTGTGATGTCACAGTGCTGATGATGTAGTGAGGTGAAGAGAAGTAGATATGTCAGCTGCCAGGCAGAATGCTGTTCCAGACAGCACTCCTACTAACATCAGGTCAACAATCTTCCAATTAACCAAAGGGAAAAGAAAAAGTACCTCATATATAAAAGGTAATGGGTGATGGCTTTTAAAAACTAATACTAGTTTTAGGCAGTACACTAGCTTTTTAAAGGTTATTTAAAAAATCACATATTTCTATTAAAGATATAATATTTTGGTGGTAGAATGTGTTATTGCTCCATAGAGATCTGGGGCAGCAAGATTCACAAAGATTGTGCAAAGTGAGTGCAAAAGTTTGCACTGCACTCCCCGATTGCGCTGGTGGGCAACAATGCTATTCACAGTTGGATAGCCCGGTGGGCTATCCAACTGCGAATAGGGGCTGACAGGGGGCAACGCTAACCCAGACAAAGCAGTGGAATAGGTGGTAGCACTGCCCCCACAGCCAGTCAGGAAAACCTCTCCGCAGCCATTAGTGCTCGGGTGCTAAAGTGCTATTCACGAAGGTTGGCATGCAAATGAGCCCATTGGGCATGCAAGGCGCTAGAGGGCATTAGCATGCCCATTATGGACTCATTTGCATGCCATGAGCATGTGATTGCCCTCCCCAGCAGCCCAAGACAAACACAGCCGCAGTCCCCTTTAGTCCATTGTTGCCCACCCCCACCCCAGTCTCCGGTCCCCGTAATACACTACAATACAGTCCCCATTGGTAGTACAGTGGTCCCTCCCCCCACCCCGGTCTCTGATCCCTGTTAAATTAAAACTACATTTCCATTTCCATAGTGTAGTGGTCCCTTCCCCTCTCCCTGGTCCCTGATCCTGGCAATAATGAAATAATTCCCACCCCTGTCCCCGGTCCCTGTAATAATACAAATATTCCCAACCCCCTATACAGTCCCTGATCCCGATAATAATACAATAAGTCCCACCCACCTCCCCGGTCCTGCTCTATCCCCATAATGTACAGCAAATGTTTCCATAGTGCAGAGGTCCCCCAAACCCCCACTCACTCCGGTATCACATCCCTCTCCACTCCCCCAGAGTCACAGCACCCCCCCGCCAGTCGGCGAACAGCACAGCGCTCCACACACCTCCATGGCTACCCGACGACAGAACTGTCAATGAATGACAGCTTACAGTATTCGCTACAAGCCCCCTGCACCCCCCTTACTAAATATTGTCAACTCCAGGGTGGTGCATGTTGAGGAGGGGGTGAAACTTGTAAAAAAAAAAATACTCTTACCCTCAAATCGGTATACCCAGCCCCAGCCCCAAACCCTGCACCCTCCCCACTGTAGCCAGCCACCCTCACCACCATGCCACACAGCCAGCTTGGCAGCCTTTTGCTGCACTACCTCCCACATACCTTCCCTCCTCTTCCGTCCCCTGTCCTCTTCTTTCATTCACCTTCTCTTCACCCATCGCTACCCTTTCAGGGTAACTAACATAACGAGCCCTGAATTTGAGTCTCTCATATGTGAGTTGTTCAAGTGCAGTCGCCATTATGATGGGATAACCTCCACAACAAGTCTTGCTACACTGGCAACCAGCATTATGTTCCATGAGTAAAGATATCCAGATACTTCTGTCATAATGGCCTCAGTCCCAACAAGTTGTAATGCTTGGTGTCACCTGATACAACTCTTTTAATTGCTAAAAATATGCCTTGTTATCTGCAGGGCTGCTAAAGATTCAACAAGTGACATTGTACAGAAGAGAGGGCATAGAGGCCTGCAAGAAACTCAATGGGTTGCACTGTTCTACTTCAAGAAACACATCTCTGTGCTCTTATTATTATAAATCACAGATAAAAAATTACAAAGCAAAACAAAATGTTTACTTTAAAATTTAAACATAAAAAAAAAAAAAAACTGTTTTTAACATTATTCTAATCTACCCCAACCTTTTGGTGGTGGAGGATGGAGCATTCAAACTGCTTGCACAAGGGAATGGCAGGAGCCACATTAAGAAACGAGGCATGTTTCAAATCCTGTCCTCTGATTGGCAAGTGATTCTTCAAGAGATAATGTGACAAGTTACTCAATGCAAGTTTCAAATCGTGTCTCAGCCAACACATGAAACAAATATGGCATTCTCAGCTCTATCCCTATCAGGCTGATGGCCATGTAGATGAATCAGCTGTGAACAGGCACACAGCCCCATGGTCTACCCCATGGTCCCAGGATCTCCCAACAGGAGTTACTGCAGAAAATGGTGTTTGAGGTGCAAGATCACTCAGAACTCATAGCTACTACAGTTCCAGCTTCTCCCAGCAGGAGTTAATTTAGGTACTGATACAGGACCACTGAGGGGAGCACACAGCTGCTCTAGACTCAGTCTTTCCCAATAGGAGTCACTTTGTAATGGTACTGTGACACTAGCTATGGTGGGGAGGGGAGCTCATAGCTACTGCAGTGATGGCCTCTTCCAATAGGACTCACTGTAGATAATGGTGTAGGGTCACTGGCTGGGGGAAGGGCTCACAGCTACTGTGGTTCCCAGCCTCTCCTAGTAGGACTCCCTTTAGATAGTTGTCATGGGGCACTGGTTGTGGAGAGGTGGAGGGAGCTCACACCTACTCCAGTTCCAGCCTCTCATAGCAGGACTCACTTGAGATAGTGGTCTAGGGACACTGATTGTGGGGCGGTGATGGTGGGAGCTCACACCTACTCCATTCCCAGCCTCTCTGAGCAGGACTCAATTTAGATAATGATGTAAAGACACTGGCTGTGGGGGAGCTCACACCTTCTCCAGTCCCAGCCTCTCCTAGCAGGATTCACTTTAGATAATGGTATAGCTGCATTAGCTATGGGGGGGGGGATGCACACCTTCTCCAGTCCCAGCCTTTATGAGTAGGACTCAATTTAGATAATGGTGCAGGGGGCACAAGTTGTGTGTGTGTTGGGGGAGGCAGTTACTGTGGTCCCAGCCTCTCCTAGCACTACTCACTTTAAATAATGGTGTAGGGGCACTGGTTGTGTATGAGGGTAGCTCACACCTACTTCAGTCCCAGCCTCTCTAAGCAGGACTCATTTTAGATAATATGTAGGGGCATAGGCTGTGAGGGAGCCTGCATCTACTCTTGACCCAGCCTCTCTGAGCAAGACTCGCTTTAGATAATTATAGGGATACCACAGGCTGTAGGGTAGCTCACACCTACTCCAGTCTCAGTCTATCCTAGCAGGACTCAACTTAGATAATTGTGCAGTGGCACTAGCTAGGTGGAGGGAGCTCACAGGGTTCACCCATGCCACAGTGATATGGAAGTGAGCGATGTAAAATATGGCACAAGCAATGTGCCAACAGCACCTACAGTGCCCTGGCAATCTGCTGCCCAGGAGCCATAATGCCACACAATGAGAAGAACCACAGTGCAATATTGCAGGGTGCTCCGCCCCATGCACACCCCACAGTAAATATAACAAACTCCAGGTTTTGGCACTGTGGAGAAAGGGCAAAATTCAGGTGCACCCCAGCAGCATGGTGCTGTGAAACCACTGGAGCTGAAAACACAGCCTGACAAGAAATCAAGGTAGCAGACAAAGTCTGCGGCAACATCCCAGCTACTTAATCACCGCTTCAGTAGTGAGTCGACACATTAATAGACTACTAGCTCACAGTCACTGCAGTCTCAGCCTCTCCTAGCAGGAGCCACTTTTTTTTTAATTAGTTGTTTAACCAGGAGTAGCACACTAAGCTGAAAGCTTTTTTACAGGAGCGACCTGGGAGCACAGGGAAGTTAAGTGACTTGCTCAGGGTCACACAGTATGCAAGTGGAAGCTGTGGGATTCAACCCAGGTCTGGTCTGCTGGATGTCACCAGATTTGCAGCTCAGAGCCTTAAACCAGTGCACTATACTCCCTCCACTTAATAGCTGTGTAGAGGCACAAGCTGTGGGGGAATTCATATTCACTTCAAAATGAGATCCTCTCATCAGAGGACTACCCTTGGTCCGGGTGTAATAGAGTGCATAGAATACATTTTATTTACAGTTGTATGTTGCGCACAAATCTGAAATAAAAATTAGAATTAGAGGGGAAGTACACTAACTGGCATTTGAACCCAATCATTCTTAGAATATCATTCTGCTGTTCTTACCAGTTGAGTAACCAAGATAATGGGAAAACTGGGTCTTCCATAAAAAATTACAGTTATGTAAGAACTTACCGTAACAGTAGATCTTCGGGAGGATCTCTTGCAGCAGGCCACACCTATGAAACTACAGCTGCCAGGCATCAGGACCACATGGAAAATTTTCCAGCTAGCAGTCAACAAGGGGGCCACCCACTCCGACATCACATGCTGATGCTGCCCTATCCTATAAGAGTGGGTGGCCCCTGCACCCTCCTCAGTTCTCCCACCGAGACCAGAAGCAACGTGTCTCCTGTTGAGGAACCGAGGAACAGCAGAAGGTTCCCACCAATAAAGAAATAGCAGAAGGTTATCTGATAAGGAGAAAGAGGGACAGACACAGAAAGGTCCACAGGGCCAGGGGGATTTGGGGTGGGACAGCATGGCCTGCTGCAAGAGATCCTCTCAAAGATCTACTGTTACATAAGTTCTTATTCAACTGTACTATCTTGCATCAAGGGTATCTCTTGCACCAGGCCACACCTACGGAATAAGTCCCAAGTAGTTCTGACATAAGAATGTCCAGTCTGGGTGGATGGAAGCCACCTATGAGCCTAAGAAAGTAGGCCCTGTAGAACAGCTAGGTCAAAATTGGCTTTATGCCTAGAGGCAATGTTCAGACTGCAGAGCTTGGTAAAGGTGTGGATTGTGCTGCAAGTGGCAGCAGTACAGATCTCTGCAGGTGAAACATTCCAGAAACAGGCAACAGAAGTGGCCATGCCTCTGGTGGAATGACCACGAACAATGCCAGGAAGATTCCTGCTATACTTTCTATAGCAGAAACTAATACAGTTGACCAACCATTTGGGCAAGCACTGTTTAGAAACAGGAATGCCCTCTTTCCCAGGGGTGAAAGAAACAAATAACTGAGAGGACTTCCTACAGTCCTTCATACAGTGTATAGTAACAGAATTCTATGCACATCTAAAGTGTGGAGCAATACTTCCTCTGGATTGGCATGCTCTGGGTAATAACAGGCAAGTGGATGGACTGATTTAAAGTAAACTCAGACATTACCTTAAGAAGGAACTTAGGGTTAGTATGCAAAGTCTTTGTGGAAAATCAAATAAGGCTGTTCACACATGAGAGCCTGTAGCTCTGAAATCCTTTGAGCAGAAGTAATAGCAACTAAAAATAATGCTTTTCACAACAGAAAGCATAGCTCATATGTCATAGCCGGCTCAAAAGGAGCTAAAGTAAATTTCTCTAACATAAAATTCAAGTCCCAACATGGGACCAAATTGCGAATAGGAGGCTTCAGGTGAAGAATGCCTCTCAGAAATGTACGTGACACCTCCAGTTGTGCCACCGTATCGGCCATCAATAGGCAGAAATGGCAGACATGTGCACTTTAAGAGAGGAGTACTTCAGACAGGAGTCTGAAAGGGACAGCAAGTACTCCAGAATCTGATTCATTGGATGAGTGAAGGGATCCAGTTGACATGAAGCAGCCCACAGAACAAAGTGTTTCCACTTCATGGAATAAGTGGCCCTGGTGGAAGGCTTCCTAGTCACCACCAGAACATCAGACACCTTGGAGGACACCCCAAATCTAGCCATGGCTTTGTGTTCAGGACCCAGGCATGAACATGCAGGGATCCGAGGTCTGGATGGACCAGGGCGACCCAGTCTTGGGAAAGCAAGCCGGTGCACAGAGGCAGGGGCACTGGAGGTTCCACTGTCAACTTCTGCAGTAAGGGGAAACAGATCTGACAAGGCCAGAAGGGGGCGATGAGGAGCATCATGGCCCCTTCTATCTGGAACTTGATCAGAACCCTCTGAAGCAGGAAAGAGTAAAAAACCCTCCCTTTCCAAGAGAGGGACAAAGCATCTCACCTGAAAACTCCGGGCCCTTGAGCGAGCAAGCAAAAACCGACAGTTTTGCATTGAGTTTAGATGCAAAAAGGTTCAACTCTGGATGACTCCACCTGTGGAACAGGTCTTCTACGATGGAGGTCAGCAGTTCCCACTTGTGTACCATAGACTGCAGCTGGCTTAGCCTGTCTGACAGAATGTTTTGGATGCCTGAAACAGGGACTACTGACAGTTCTAGACCATGTTCTAGAGCCCAGTACCAAACTTTCATTGCTTCCTGGCACAGAGGGTACCAGCGAGTGCCCCCCTGCTTGTTGATGTAGTGGACTACACTGATCTTGTCCTTCTGCTCTAGCAGAAGGCCCAGGGATTGATGTGCCTGGAAGGACTGCAGGGCATAAAGGAACTGCCTCCATCTCCAGGACATTGATGTGGAGAGAAGACTCCCATCTTGGACCACATCCTGTGTATTAGGTGGGGCCGCAGATGAGCTCCCCACCCCAACCCAGAAGTATCTGTGGTGTGAATTTGCTGAGGGGAAAGAATGAGGAAAGGTACCCCTCTTAATAGATTGCTGGGTTCCATCCGCCAAAGCAGAACCCTTTTGACCAGAGAGGAGACCAGGACCTGCTGTTCCAGGTCATCAGTAGGCTGATCCCACTGAACCTTCAGTGTCCATTGGGGTACCGTCATGTGCAGTCTGGCTAGAGGCACTGTGATTATAGTTTCAGCCATCACATACAAGAGCCACAGGAAGGTTCTGGCTGAGACATATCTGCTGTTGTACAGCAGGCGGGCTTGAGCCATTAAGTGGTCCGCCCCGTCATGGGGCAGGAAGGTCATACCCTGAGCCACATCCAGGACTGCCCCTATGTATGGCGCTGACAGTGGGTCAAGACTGACTTGGGCAGATTGATGGTGATGCCCAGTTCTTGACACGGGGGAGGTACGTTCCAGAGCCTACAACAGGAGTTTCCTAGACTGTGCTTTGCGGAGCCAGTCATCCAGGTAGGGAAACACATAGAGTCACTCCCTCCCTCCTGAAGGCTGTTGCCACTACTGCCAAGTATTTAGTAAACTAGAGAAGGGATGAAGACAAGCCAAAAGGCAAGGCCGGAACTGGAAGTGTGCTCCTTGAAAGAGGAACCTGAGGTACTGATGGTGGGAGGCACGTACCTTGATATGCAAATATGCATCTTTCATGTTGAGGGAGCAGATCCAATCTCCCTGATGCAGAAGGGGCAGCAGTCCCTGAAGGGTGACCACCTGAATTTTCTGTGCTGAATGAAGAAATTTAGCTCTCGGAGGTCTAAGATAGGCCTGAGATCCCCTGTACATTTGGGGACCAGGAAGAAGTGAGAGTAGAACCTCCTGCCCTGCTGCGTCTCTGGGATGGGTTCTATGGTCCTTTTGTGCAGCAAGGTGCAGATCTCTTCCCTGAGCACTGGAATGTGGTCTGGAGGGTTAGAGAACTGAACCAGAAGTTTTTCCTTTTTTTCCTTCTTTTTCTCCCCTGGCCAGCATTCCTCCGGAGGGTACCCCCAGCCCTGTCCCCCAGCATCCACCAGCCGGCACTGACCTGAACTACAGGGCTTACCCCCCCGGCGGTGTCAGCGGAGTTCTTCCAACCCCCAACTGAGGCTGAATTTCAGTGGGCCAGTGGGGCGGCTAGCCAGGAGCGGAGCCTATGTGGTGCCCTCCACCATTGTGCCACGGCCCACGTCCATTTTCCCCCAGTTTTCCTCCCTGGAGCTGGGGCATGCAATGATGCTGATGGAAGGGAGCATGCATCCATCCATGCACGCTCCCCTCCAGGCATCTGCTCCAACTCCACCTTTACTGCAGCTTGGCTTCCTGTCCCCCAGCCTCCACCAGGGGCGAACAGGTGCCGACACTGAGAATCCCTCCCTCCCTGGAGAAGGAGAGCAGTCCATCAGATGCTAAATCCTTCTCCTCCCCTGCTGACCCACAGCAGCCTTTACCCATTCCCGAACACGAGTCACTGTAGTGGTGCAAGGTGTGATATCCAGTGCCTCAACCCTCAGCACCACCGGGTCAGCGCAACCGGAGGTTTTTCTGGAGGCCACTCCAGAAGCTCCAGAGTGTGGCTATTTTCTATGAGCTGAAAGACCTGGGCATCTCTGGTGATCTCCCTCTACTTGTCCAGGTGCAGGGAGAAGTGACCCCCACTACCAACTCTTGCACAGCTGGAGGGGGGAACAGACAAGGAGTAAGGCTGAGGTAGCACCTGTGGTTGGGGTCACAACACCACCTCTGGAGGTTTTCCCAGTGGTAGAAGTAGTGGTAGGCAGAGCTGCAGCTGCTCTGCATTTACCCTGAGGTTTGGAGCTGGGTTTAGGCCTATGGGCAGCATGCTGAAAGGGCACCAGGTGACATTTCTAGGCTGACTGGTGTGGTACATGGAATGAACTGACCACAAGGTGTGGTCAGAGGTCTGCACATTTGAAAGTATGTCCTGCATGTCTGCCCGAACAGTTTATACCCTCTAAAGGGGGCATTCAGGATGGATTATTGTATATCCTGGGCAAAGCCTGACACCTTCAACCAAGAATGATGTCACAGGCAAATGCCCACTGCTGCCGCTCAGGCTGAGGCATCCGCGACATTTTAGGCAGAGCAAAGAAGGTGCTTGCCAATGCTGGCTCCCAACTGAATGCTCTGGAATAGCTGCTGCTTCAGGAGTCCTCTGGGAGGGCTTTAGCAGTCTCCTTGGCCTGAACCTAGAGTTGGTTCTGAATTGGACCATATGGCTAGAAACAGAAACATAGACTTTGACGGCAGATAAGGACCTCTTGACCCACCCAGTCTGCCCATTTCCCTACCTATTGGATAAGCTGCAGATCCTAGTTAACCAGCAGTCTACTTCTTCCTAACCCCCACCAGAATTGCCTTATGTCTGTCCCATGCATTCTTGAATTCCCCCACTGTTTTTGACCCCATGACCTCCTCAGAAAGGCCGTTCCATGTGTCCACCACCCTCTCCATGAAAAAATACTTCCTCACTTTGCCCCTGAGCTGTCCCTCCTCTATCTTCAAATTGTGCCGCCTTGTTCTTGCACATCTCTTTTTTTTTATCACTACTTTATTTTTGCTGCCTTGCTGCAGCACCACCAGTGGAGGCATCCAGCCGCTGTCTCCACCTGCCTGGAGAGCAGCAGGCTCACTCACATGATGGGGGTCCGGTGGGGTCACTCTCCAACCCACCAGGGGGCCACCCCATACTTCCCCAAGCCGGGCCGGGACCAGAACTCCCAGTGCGATTCCACGACAGTCCTCTGGGCAGCGTGGAGTGCGGCCATCAAGCTACATGGTCATGCCCAGCCATTTCCTCCTTTCTTTCCCCTGGAGTGCGGACATGCAATGATGTCATTCTTGCACATCTCTTTTTCTGAAAGATGCTACCCTCTTGGACTTTGTTGATCCCTTTAAGATACTTGAACATTTCTATCATGTCCCCCTTCTCCCTCCTTTCCTCGAGGGTATACATATTAAGCTCCTTTAGTCTCTCTTCGTATGTCTTCTGGTGCAGACCCTGCACCATTTTAGTTGCCCTCCTCTGGACTACCTCCATTCTGTCTATGTCCTTGTGGAGATGGAATCTCCAGAACTGCACATAGTACTCCAGATGGGGTCTCACCAACTATCTGTACAGAGGGATAACAACTTCTTGTTTTCTACTGGTGATGCCTCTCTGTATATATCCCAGTATCCGCACAGCCCTCCTTACTGCCTTCTCACATTGCTTACTACCCCAGGTCCCTTTCCATTTTTGTTGTATGTACCCCACCCCCATTGTGAACTCTTCCTCTGGATTTATGTTTTCCAGGTGCATTACTTTTCACTTCTTTGCATTGAATCTAAGCTGCCATATTTTTGGCCAGTCCTCCAGCCTTGCCAAGTCTCTTCTCATCCTTTCCACACCCCCACCGTGTATCAATCCAGTTGCAGATCTTTGTGTTGTCTGCAAAGAGCCATATTTTTTCTTCCAGTCCCTCTGCAATGTCACTTATAAAGACATTAAAAAGGACCGGTCCCAGTACTGAACCCTGTGGTACCCCACTAGTAACCCCTCTTTCTTCAGAGTGGGCTCTGTTTACTATTACCCTCTGTGTCCTGTTGTCCAGCCAATTTTTTAACCAGGCTACCACCCTGGGACCCACTCCCAGGCTGGCTAACTTGTTTATTAATCTTTTGTGTGAGACTGTGTCAAATGCCTTGCTAAAGTCTAGGTAGACCATGCCTACAGCCCCTCCCTGATCTACTACTTTGGTCACCCAGTCAAAGAAATCTATTATATTCATCTGACATGACCTTCCCTCTGTGAATCCATGCTGCCTTGGGTCCTGTGTCCCACTGGCCTCTAGGTACTCAACAGTTCTTTATTTCAGAAGTGATTCCATCATTTTCCCTACCACTGAAGTCATATAGTTAAGGATACTGATGTGATATAGTTAAGGACCCTGATGGTCAAGGTGGCAGAGGCAAAGGTCCACTTGCTAATAAGGTCAAACTGCTGGGACTCCTTATCTGATGGGAGGGAACTGAGGTGTTTGGACCTCTTGGTATAGTCAAAGGCGACGTTAATGACTATGGAATCAGCTTGAGGCTGTTCAGTGAAGAAAGGCTTCCTCGTGAGAGCCTGGTATAGCCTGTCCACCTTCCAAGGCATAGCAGGAACCAAGCTGGACTAATGCCAAGTGGCCATGGTTGCATCCCCAAAGGTTTCAATCAATGAAGGAATGACCAGAGGAGGGGTGTCCAGCAGGCCAAGGTAAGTGGACAGACAGCATTGGATAGGGTCTGGCTGCACGGTGTCAAACCCCATGGACACCTGCAACTGTCTGAAAATGGAGACAAAGGAACTGTCATCTGGGGGGCACCGTGGATGTATGTAGGGGTCTCCTCACCATCGGACAACACTGTAGAAGTGGAGTGGGAGGAGGTAATGCCTCCTTCATCTCCAGCATCTCCCTTCTCCTCATCATCAAAAAGAAGGAGGTCCAGGTGATACTTGTCCTCATCCCCTGGGTTCTGAGGGGGTTAGAGGGCACCCAATCCCAAGGTGCATGCTGCAGCCCCTTATGGAGAGGGTGTGTAGGGGCAGGCATAGTAGGACCGTGCAGCCTCTGCCCTTGTGGGGGAGCAAGCCTAGCTATAAAATCCCACAGAGAAGAAAGCATGGCTTGAAATTTCACTGTGACCAGTGCTGGGACACCTATCAGTGCTGGCTGAGGAGGGATTGGGGCTGGCATCAGCAGTGGGGCCAGGGAAGGAAGTCAAGGAGGCCGAGGCCTGTGGAACACCTCCTTTGCCTATATAGTCATTGGAGAGGATGACTGAGGAACAGCCCTGGGTAATGCTTGGGAGGGCAGAGGCCCTGAGGCAGAGGACATGGCTGAGGAAACTGCCAAGGTCGGCATCGAGGGAGTAGGGTGATTCCCCTTGAAGTGCCAATCCAGTGCTGGTCGATGACAAGCCAGCAGAGCCACTTGATGGCCTGTTGAAAACAAGGACTGAAACTGAAGGGGCTGAGACATCAGTGGGACACCAGCACTCGAAGGACCAATGCCTGCCAAGGTGAAATTTGCCAGGGAGAGCTGCCAACTGTAGCCTTGTAGGGGAAAGGGTGTGTGAGGCAGAGTGGGCCACTCCTGAAGAGGAGGACAGCCCCGCTGTGGCCGATGCGTAACGTGGTGACTGAGAGTGAGTTGGCAAGGACCAGGGCTTGGTGCAGTCCTTTTTCCCATGTTTGTGCTTCCCACTCACTTTGTCCCAGGCCTTGGAAGTTGAGCCAGAGGATAGGGCCAGGGAAGCAGAGGAAGTCCTGGCCTGTAGCTCCTTCTCCATGCAGGTGACCTGCTGTTTGAGTAAGAAGTTTTCCAGGGTCTTCTGATGGCGCTGCCTTTTAGTCAGGTTGAAGTTGTGGCAGATCTCGCAGGCTTGGAGTTCATGGCCTGGGCCTAGGCAGCAGATGCAAATGTCATAATCATCCTTCTCAGGAAGCAAAGAAAATCAATGAAGAAACATTGTCGATTGAAGCTGGCAAAATCTCCAAGAGGTTCAACATGCAATGGTCGTTGGCAGGAAAAAAACTGAGGAGGGCATGGGGGCTTCCCACTCTTATAGAATAGGGTGACTTCAACGTGTGATGTTGGAGTGGGCAGTCCCTTGGTAGACTGCTAGCAAGAAAAGTTTCTGTGTGGTCCTGATGCCTGGCAGTTGTAGTTCCGTAGGTGTGGCCTGCTGCAATAGATACCCTCGAAGCAAGATCTCTTCTTTTACAATGCTCAACCAGTAGCTCCACAAATTTTAATGACATTTTATTTACAGGGTTGTTGTGCACATCTATGTGAAATACAATTTAGAGGTGAGAAAGAAATACTGGAATTGTCCCAATTCCAGCTAGGGTACTTATTTATTTCTCACTTCTAAACTGCTCTGAATGGATTCCTAGAATTTACAGAGAGTGGAAAACCAGAAAACATAAAATTAAAACATTTGAAACATTTTCCAAGCAAGTTATTTCAGGTCTGTTTCTCTTTTGCTCATGTACACTCGTCACCATATTTCCTTGCACCTGCTAGCTGAGCTCAGGCAGGGTGACTCAGGCTCATAATCCCAGCACTCGCTGTTAGGCTGATACTGTGGAGATCATTGGACATTTGAGGTTGGTAAGCAGTACTGGCTGCAGCACTGCATCTGTGGACAGGACCTTCCTGTAGGTAGGTAGGTCATATTTATTGATCGATCATAATACCATTACAAACATTAAAGTATGTTCATTCCACAGGTATAAAATATTCCACTGGAATCTTAAAAAGACTTCATATTCACAACTTTTGCTGGACACAAATTCATATTAAGAGAAAATAGCAATGTCACAATAATACCTCATATACTCTAAGCATATTAATTTAGCTTACATTATCAAAAATATAAAAAAAAATCTCCCCTTGATTTTAAACACCCCAAGTTTTAATTTAAGTGTTCCCCTCTTTACTCAATTATCTTAAGGAGGGAGACTACGGGGATTAATATCTTAGGGTCGCATGTTGTTAATAAGTAAAACAGTAGTTGTGTAGGCTGATACTGTAGTTGGCTCAATATATTTCCTAATAAGGAGGTCCTATATTTCTCATATAGTGGACATAGAAGTACTAGGTGCAACACATTGTCTTCTTCAAGTTCACATTTACAGACAAAATCCTTAATTTTTTCCCCTTCATATTGTCCTCTTTTTCTATTACTTTTAAATACCTCAAAGCAAAACCTTGTCAGAAGTATTCTTTGCTTTGGATTTGCTAAAACATGGAGGTATTGCTCAAACCTGTGTTCTCTCTTATTTTTAGATAGCCACAAACAGGCTTTAGATAGCCTACAGGCCTCTAAATCTTTTTGAGCAAAGATGTCCTTGAATCTAATATTTATCATCATTTTAATGCATTCAAAAAGATATCTTAAACAGTCTGCAATAATATGTAGCAACCCATAAGGTTTTATAAGATCCTCAAGGACATTCATGCATGGAAAAGTTATGCTAGAATGTGTGTATAGAATCGCTTCCTCTAAACACAGACGGAGAAGTCTATCCGAGGGCATCCTAAAAGTCCTGAGCCAATAATTAATTCACCTCTGTGGACAGGAGCATTCAACTGATAGCTGCCCTATCTCTACTCTAACCACAGCTGAAGGGGCACTATTGGGAAGTCCTATTATTTTTTTATAAAATTTATTTAAATGAGAATCCAAAGTCCTCTTGAGATCACCTCCCCAAACTTCGGCACCATAAAGTATCTGGCTTTTATGTTTTGCTCTTACAACTCCTAAGTTTCCCTCTATTGCCCTTCCCCCATATTTATGAGAGAAAGACAACATAACTGGGAGGAAACTTTCAACCTTAGATTTTATGCTTTTCAAGTGAGCTCCCCATGTACAATTATAACTAACTGTGAGTCCAAGACAACAGAACTCTTTTACCACTTCAAGCTTATGGTTATTCATATAATAACCATATCCTTTCTTAATTCCCCCAAAACAAGAACCTTGGTTTTATCATAATTAACCTGCAGGTCAGCTTTCTTACATTCCAAATAAAATTTTTCAATACTCCTACACGTGCCCAGATTACTAAATGAAATCAATGCAACATCATCCGTGTAAGCCAAATATGATATTGCCCTTGCCCCAATTTTTGGTTAGTGAAAATCAGAATTATACATTTCTTTCAGTACTGTAGTAAAATAAAGACTAAATAATAATGGGACCATTGTGCAACCCTGTTTCACCCCTGTATTATTTTTAAACCAGGCACTCAATTCCCCTGAGTCTCCATATCTGACACTGGTATAATTATCTTGGTGCATAAGTCTAATCATTTCCAACAAAGGCTGCTCAATCCCCAACTCATGAAGTCTGTCCCATAACAGAGGTCTACTTACCTTGTCAAAGGCCACCTTTACTTGGTTTATTTACTTGGTTTATAGGACAAAAGAAGGCTGTTTGCCCATCGAGATTGTCCTCCATATTGATGGATCATTTACCCATATCCCATTCATTCATCCATTTATCAAATTTATTCTTAAAAGTTGTAATGTTTATTGAGTCAACAATATCCTGAGGTAATTTATTCCATAACCTGGGCGATCTAATGGAAAATAAATTTAATGTTTTGTTATTATTTATTTTTTAACTTCCAATTGTCTATTGTGGAGTCTTGGCACAATTTTTCTTAATGAATAAACAATACCACATTGTTCCGATGGAACTGGTGATTTAAGTATTTTAAACAGTTGCAGAAGATCACCTCTAGTTCGCCTACGCTCAAGAGAATGTAATCCTGTTTTTTTATTCTAGTGTCATATTCTAAGTGAGTAAGATGGGGTACTAGCTTAGTGACTCTGTATTGAACTTGTTCAATTTTATTAATATCTGACTTCAAGTAATGGAGATCAATAATCCAGATAGGGCCTTATATGTGATCTGTACAAAGTTAAAAGGCATTCTTCCGATTTAGAAATGAATGTTTTATTTATTCTGCGTAGCAATGCATTAGTTTGTTCTGCAATTCTAGAACAATGTGAGGAAGATGATAATTTGTCATTAACCAAGATACCCAGATCTTTTTCTATACAAGATGTCCTAATAATGCTGTTATTTAGATAATATTTTTATTTGGGATTATCTTTTCCAAAATGAAGTACTGCACATTTAGATATATTAAAGTGCATTTTATTAATAAAAGCCCATTGTTCAATTAAAGCAAGATCCAGTGCTAAGTTATGGCAATTTACAGGGGTATTGACCTTTCCTCCAAGTTTAGTGTCATCTACAAATTTGACCATTATGTTATTTGATGAGATATGCATATCCTAATAAACAAATTAAACAGCACTGGGCCCAGAACAGTTCCCTGGGGCATGCCAATAGCCACCACATCTACTTCTGATAGTAAACCATTCACCCTAACTCTCTGTGTTCTGCCACTCAGCCAGTTATTTATCCAGGATATAATAGGTGCTGAAAAACCTAAACAGTTAAGTTTATTAACCAAAATATTGTGTGATACTTTGTCAAAAGCCTTGCTATAATCTAAAAGAATGACGTCCATTGGTATTTTGCAGTCAAGGCTTGAACTAATATAGTCGTAAAAAGGGATCAGATTTGTAGTATATGAAAATCCTGTTTTGAGACCATGTTGATAGTCGTCATTAATATTTAATGTAGACATTTCATTTTCAAGTTGATGTTTAATTATTTTCTCCATAAGTTTACATGGTATCAACATAAGGCTAGTAGGCTGGTAGTTTTCAATTTTGGAATGGGAGCTCTGTTTAAAAATTGGTGTAACAATGGCTGTATGCCAATCAGCTGGAACTGAGGATTCATAGAGTGATTTTTTAAAGATAATAATCAAAGGGAGAATTATCGTATCCTTTGTCTCTATAAGGAATTTAGAGCTAATGTTATCAGGGCCAGAACTAGTATATTGTTTTAGAGTATGAAAAACCCACTGAATGTCCTGGAGAAGAGTTTCATATGGTTCTAAATTAGACCCTGCTGGGATAGGTGAGATATTAGTTAATTCTGGAGTAAAAACAGCTGAAAAATATTTTAGTTCTGAAGCTGTTTCTGTATCAGATGTTATAATGATGTTATTACAGACTAAAGGGCCTATCATATTGTTATTACTTTTCTTACCATTTAGATAAGTATACAATGCCTTATGACAGTCTTTAGTATGAACAATTTTAAATTCAAAATTACGTTTTGCCAAAATGATAACTCTCTTTAATTGTCTAACCACCTCTCTGTATTTAAGTAAAATGATGTCTTTCTGGTCAGATAGACATCTTGTTAAGGCTAAGAATAATTTGTTTTTGTGTTTGATTAATATTTTAATATTACCATTAAACCAAGGGGGAATTTTCTCTTTGTTATTGTACTTAAATTTATCTGGGACATATTTTTTTTCAAGTTCAAGTATCTTTGTTTTTAGAAAGTCCCAGGCCTCCTCAGTATTCATTGGATACATTATTTGTTCCCAATTAAGGGACGTTTTCTGATGATTAATGTTTTCAAAATTAGCCCTATTATATTGTTTTATTTTCAGTTGGTTAATTTTTGGGAATAGGGGCAATTGGATGGAGAAAAAAAGGGACAAATGGTCACTATTTCCCAAAGGGTTAAGTAGTTGGATGTCGGATATATGTGTCTCAAGGTTGGTTATAACCAAATCCAATATGTTAGTCCCCCTTGTTGGTTCTCTAGCACTTTGAGTGAGTCTCAGATTAATTATAACTGAAAGTAATTGTTCGTTGTGTTGGTTAATACCAAAGAGTGCGTACCAATTTATAGTAGGAAGATTAAAGTCCCCTAAGATGAGAACTGGGTCTTTGCTAGCTATTTGAATGATTTCATTACAAAGTTGCTTAGTTTGGTCGATATCAGAAGAAGGAGGACGATAACAAGTACCTATAAGATATTGGGGGATACTAGTAGGTTGAATATGGACCCAGACACTTTTGGATTGTACAGTAGTTGTTGACTCATATGATGATCTATAAAAGTGCAAAACAATCTTTGATTTTTAACTATTTTGTGTTTGTGAATTAGGTGTGCCATAATGAAGCATTGATCAATTGCTGAGTGATTTTTTTGAAATCCTGCCTGTGCTTCGTCCACTGTACTATTTGCCTCTGCCCATATCATCAGTCTATTATTTAAGATTCTGGTAAATACCTTTCCTAAGGTATCCAAAAGGCTGATAGACTTATAGCATCCAGGGTCCTTCCTGTCGCGTTTCTTAAATACTGGTACAATGATGTTTAATTTCCAGCTTTTGGGTATATTTCCTGTTCTCCAGATGTAATTGTAAAGATTATGTAAAAAAGGGATCCAAAAATATTTTGTTCTTATTATTACATCAAGTGATACCCCATCAGAGCCTGGTGCCTTTATTTTGCTAAAGGAATCTAAAGCCTCCATCAGTTCACAAAAAGTGATCTCAGAATCAGGTGGAAACAGTCTTCCTACATATCTATATTCTTCCAATCCAGAAAGATATTCCGGGTCATCCCTATAGAACAATTGCTTAAAATGTTTAACCCATATTTCTGGCTCAATGTAAGTCTCAATTCGAGTATGATGTCTCATTCCAGAACTTACAATCCTCCAAAAGGTTTTCTTGTCCTTTATAAGAACTGCTTTATGGAGATCTATCCATAATTGTCCGGAATACTCCTGTTTGTTCTTAATTAAAAAACCCCTATATTCCTTCCTTGCCTTATTCATTAATTTATTACTCTTATCTGGATTCTGTTTTAATATTCTAAACCTTTTATTTAACAATTTTCTTGCATTTTTGCATTCATTATTATACCAGTTTTGACCATCTAACTCCTTTATAACTACATCTTTAGTGATTATATAAGCAACCATATTTATAATAGAATTAAATTCAGAGATCATGGTGGGACTAGGTGGTTGATCAGCCAATAAGGATAGGTTTAACAATATCCCTTTATTCTCAATTAGGGCCACAAAATTTTGTCCCTCAATTACCTTCCATTAAATACCCCTTCTTCTTAATTCAACAGGAAGGACACTGCCACCTTATCTAAAGTAAAATCTTCCCTCCGAACTTCTAGTTCCAAAGCCGTGTTGCTTTCCGCTCTAGAAACCAATTGTAAAGTCGAACATTTATTGATCAAATGAAGATTAATCCAAATGTGAACAATTAAGGATGACCCATTGCCACCCACGAATGAATATTCTCCTTCAGAGTCAGAAGGTAATCTTCCATTCAGAAGCAGTATATTATTTTTACACATTATCCTATGCAAATCTATACCTTTTGTGTTACTAATTTTATCTTTAGAATTCCTTGTCAGTTTTAATCTTGTATGGGGATAAACAGAAAGGGCTTTAGCCATGTCATCTGAGCAACCTTGCAAGACTTCAAGTCTTGCATTAAAATCACTTAAAATGACTATTTTCCCATTGGGCAATCTATTTGAATGTTACCCATCAATTATTCTAGTGTAATTAGATAATTAACATACCCATAGTGACTTCCAACAGGTTGGGAATAAATGTTAATTATGTACCATATTTGGTTTTTTATCCTCCCTGTTATCTTCACTGCGAGTATGCTGCAACTAGAGGTGCTGACTTCTTTTGTAGTAATATTATTATTAAGTCTAATAAATATAGTTAAACCCCAACTCCTCTCCCAAAATGTTTATTTTTCTTTGCATTCTTACAATATGCAGTATAATCGCTTAAATACTGATTACTCAATGTCCACATTTCCTGAATACCAATGATATGGAATTGGTTCAAATATTTATTTACTTCAAGGTCCCCAATTTTTTCCCCTAGTCCAGATGAATTCCAAGATAACATTTTCAGTGAGTCTTTATATTGTGGTAGTATTTCTACAATTCCCTTATTGGTATAATTACTTGTGACCTCTTCCCTATTATTTTGTCCCCATATTCTCCCCCCTAGAAAAATGTGTTTATACTGTCATTGCTCCAAAGAGGCAAGAGTCTCAAACTTATTTGATGTTTCAACCAAGATTTCCCATTTTTTGGAATTCATCTGAACATTTCTCATTTCATCACAACCATATCTGTCCTCATTTTCAATACAAAAATTAATTCCTAATTCATCTGAAATACTTTGCTTCTTCATTGGTTCCTTAATTACAGAGTCCTGATTTACATAAAATAGGATTTGTCCATCAAAATCCTGCCTAACTGTCTTCCTTACATGATAGCTACGTATTTGTATGTCAAGACAGACATTAAGAAAATCAGTTTACCCCTTAAATTAAATTTTGTTTCATTTGGTAATTGCTTCAGCCCAAAGTCAATTTTTCTTGCACCAGCTAGATTTTTATGTAAAATTCTGGGAAAAGATCCATCAATGTGGTAACTTCCCCCACCGCAATACCCATACGCTCTAAGCTTCTAGCCTTTAGAGCTATAGCTTTCAAAATGTAAAATTGGTCAGTTACTACAAGGACCAACTCAGTTCCCTTTATTGGCCTAATAATGCTAATCAGGTCTTTCAAAATGCTGCAGTCATTCAATATAGAAGACAATAAGGCTGTTAGAGTTTCCAACAGATTTTCATATGTTTCGTTTGGTAGACAAGCTACCTCAAAAAGAGGTAGCATAAAATCAGAACCTAATGTTTTTGCTAAGAGAAGATTAAAATGGTCATTCTGTCTAGTCATCTTATCATTACTTTTAGAACACCCACTATTTACAGGTTCTGACACCCACTCCTCCTCATCAGTTCGGTCTTTACAGATACCACTATTCTCAGATACCACAGAAACAACCTCTTCATATTTTTGTTTCTGGTTTTCTGTATTTTTTGGTTTCTGTTTCCCACCAATATTCTGTTTCTCTAATATTTTTGGGTCTTTAAACTTACACTTCTTGGTCTTCCTATTTGTCTGAGTTTTTCCTCCTTTATTCTTTGTTGTTTAGAGATATGACTCAGTTTAGGTCTGGATTGAGTGGGTATAATATCCTCCCTCTCTTCTACTGAAGCTTCGTTTATCAGCTTCCTTTTATTTTTCTTGTTAGTATTTTTTTTTTGAAGCGGGTATGGGGTATCCATAATGTCAACAATGTCCATCTTGTTGTTTTTCTTCTTGGTTTTTAAGATGTTAACATCCACATATCTCCTGGAATTACTAACCACAATACTTTCCTTCTGTATTTTATTAGCTGCTTCCTGCATTTCTCCCTTTTGCCAGAGATGTGGGTGGTTTCCAACTAATTCTCTACAAATACTAGTACCCCTTTGTTCCTTAGCTGGAAGCATAATACATTCAAGTTGGGAACTTTGATTACTTTGATCAACCAGGGGGAATTCTACAAATGTTGCCTCTCCATTTACTATAGACTTTAAAGTGCAATCCAACTTACTCTCATCTTTGTTAGAAAACGAATCCATAGATCCATTAAAATCCTGTTGTATAAGACCAAGATTACTTTGCTGTGAGTCTAATTCTTCACCCAAAATACATGTTCTACAGTTTCTGGTTGCAAAACCCCTTTCAATTGAGTCCAATTTAATTCTATTCTCTAAACAAACCCCTTTAATGAATGAAACATCCCATTTAATTTCCAATAACAGCTGAAACAGCAGGACATTATAATTAATTGGATCTCTTAATGCTATTAATAGATCCCTGGAGATTCCCTCAATATCCTTAATATCCAAGATATTATGTCTCTCAGGACTCATTGTCCATGAACTTGTACTATTATTTCTAGAAGGTAACTCTCTAAAATCATCCTGAAACCTCACTTTTCGTAAGTTCCCATGATTGTTTTTCTCCCCAGGTGTTTGATTTTGGCTTGTCTCAATTTTATTCTACTGTAACTGCTATTCTCAACATGGGACATAGTCCTTTCCATAATATCATCAGAGCATTTCTGAGCTATATTTACGGTGTTTTCATTACATTTACTAATTTCATTTTCTAAATGCAATGTTTCTCTCAAGCTCTTTACTTCTGAATCAAGTACTGATAAATTATGAAAAATCTGTGAAAAATCAATCTTTGCATCCCCATGCTGTCCTTTATTAAGTTCATGGTGATTAATACCTACTGTGTTTATCACTTGTCTGTCTAACACCGGCATATTTGCTACATTCATTTCCTTGTCCCTAACATTTTTATTCACATTTTTTTCCTTAAAGGGACTAGGAGCTAGCTGGGGTACTAAAGGGCTAAATAAATTTCAAATGTCTCCATTATTCCCAATGGTCCCATTAGGTGTAGAGACCAATTGTATTATTTCTTCTTTTCCACTAGCCAATTGGTCTATCTTATGTCTGTTGTTCTTTTTCTTTAGTCTGTCCTTTTTCTGCATTAGTTTCTAATTTTTGCCCAACTCTTTCATTGCGAGTATTTTTAATGATAATGGACCCTTAGTCTTAACTTCATACCCTCCCCCACCAATATCCATATCACTCTGCTCCACTCTGTCTGATATGTTTAATATGCTATTAGCATGGCCCCTTTTTTTTACTGTGAGTAGTAGCTGGCATGTTACTTAACAAGAAAAGGATTATATAAATAATTTCAGCAATAACTTCAGTGTTAGTGCAGCAATCCCATGACAGTACAAAGCAGTACAGAGCAATTCAAGATAATCAGTTTAGATTTTCAGACTCTCCTTAATATGGGATCCACCAGGATTGAAAAGATAATAACAAAATAGCAGCACAGTAATGGCAAAATAGCAGCAGCTTAAAACAATGAATCCATTAGTCCATTAAACCACAGCAGTTTAGAACCATTAGTTCAAACAATGTCAGCAAACTTTCTTCATTTTTACACTGATAAAATTGCTGCAAAGTTTCAGAGATTCCTCCAGTGGTATGTTAGAACCGAGCTCCAATCAAATTTAGTGGTCGAATATTGCTGTAAAAAACTGGTTACATTTCCACCTGACCCATTCAGCCAGTGCAGATTTTGCTCTCCTTTTTTCAATTCGATTAGTTCAATAAGTTCGATCCTTGGGTGTTTCATAAAAGTAAGCTTTGCCCAGTACTGATGATGAAAATGAAGAAATTGTCCAAATTGTCCAAATCGCCACTATTAAGAAAAAAAACAAACAAAAAAAAAACACTCAACAGCCTAACTGATATTACTCATTGACCCACCCAATGTATAAGCCAATAGGATTAACAAAAATAGGCAACAACCCTCCCAAGTATAAATGCTTTATCTTAAAATACCTCAGAATAATTAGTTGTTAATTATTGAATTATTAAATCAACTGCTACTGCAGTAAAACCAACAACCTATATAAAATATACTACTGAACACAAACCTAAATACAAAGTGCAAAGCACTATTTATAAAAGAATCCAAAGCTGTTATCCACAAAATACTGCATCTCTTGCCTGCTCATTCACTTGCTCGCTTATTTTTTTATTTATTTTTTTAAAAGAAAAAAAAGCAGAAGGAGCAAAATCAAATAAACAAACTATTCTTACTTATGCATCTTCAGATCAAAGCGTAACAGGCTGCTTTGGGGGTTTCTTGTACGTTTTATCCTTCAAAGCTCAAACCAGATTCAGCCCTTAGGAGAAAATTTCTGGTCAGTAAGGAGTGGGACTCCTGTGTATATAACGGCCCGGTATCAAGCGATAACAAATGGGGCACCAAGCACACCAAATGCACCGTACTCAGCGTGAGAAGAATGCAATTGAGCAGCGAAGCAAATGGCTAACGGCTAAACAGCACAAAATACTGCTAAAAATTAAATGAGGTGGTTAAAACCTTTTTGCCAATTCTCAGAGCTCTGATCAATGCTCTAAGCAATGCCAGACCAAATGCACTCAGGGATCACAGTGTCAAAGTCACACATGCGCACTAGATATAGACAAGTTACATGAGCCCAGTGGCACGAAAAATTAAAAAAACAAGTTTTAAACAACCACAAACTAATAATTAATTAAATACAATTCATTAACATTCCCAATTCTACCTACAAAAGGAATTTTCCTAAGTGCTGCTATTGCTGTTGCAATTGCCAAAATGATGTTAAAGTTATTTGTCCCAGAGCTGATAAAAAATCAAATCCCTTTTTTAAAAATAATCGCAAGTTTAAAGTTTTCAGCGTCAGTCACCACAACAAGTAATGTAGCCTTAATGCAGTCCTGACACAAAGCGTAGAAGACTCGTTCAGAAGCACCGTTTCTCCCAGATTGCAATATTTTCCAAACTTCAACTGTAGTCTCTAGGGTGTTCTTCACCTTCACAACCCTCTGCAGGGCGGCTTGACCACCGCAGTTGCTGGGGCTCCCTTCCCACCACTGGGACTCCACTCCGATTCAGCTGCAGGGGAACAAACAACAGAAGGAGAGAACACCAGGAACCAGATGGTACAAGAAAGTCTGGAAAGAGTAGTAAGTATAAAACCTAACGAGGCAATGGTGGCATACCTTTACTAAAATATTTTAAGGCTTCTCATTGCTCCTGCTTTTGTGACTCCTCCACAGTCAGTTAGCGTGAGGCCACTGGTATTCAGAGGCACCAGGACCTTCCTGTAAGAACTGAACACACTAAGCTGCCTTCGGTCAAAGACCAATGTAATATGTAACAAGCATTTGTCAATGCCAAATGTTGTCGCGCTGGCATTGGCTTTGGTAGTGCAGTGCGGGAAAACATTTTGGGCAGGATGTGAAAAATGACAGCTGTACAGTTCATAAGGAGGTGTAAAAAAATGCCAGTGTTGAAAATGTAGCATGTAAATATAGCAAATTTGCAAAGTTACAAGGGTGCGTGGGAAATGTGCAACACATGTTTGGAACATAGTCATGTTATGGGCTTTCGGCACCAAATTTTCAACATAGGCATTTTAGCACCTCTGCTCATGTACAGTGTCACTGTTATTTCTTCAAACTGACCCAAAAAGTGATTTCACACAGCGACCGCACTATTCTGTGTCGGAAGTGCAAAAACACATTTTGGGCAGCACATGTGAAATGACAGCTGTACTGTTCATCAAGAGGTATGCAAAAATGCCAATGGTGAAAATCCAGAGTGAAAATATTACAAATGCATGACGTTACAAGTGCGTGTGCAATCTGCCAATGCACACTCGTAACACAGTCATTTTATGGAGTATCGTCACCAAATTTTCAACATAGGCATTTTAGGACCTCTGCTCATGAACTGTATCACTGTCATTTTCATAATCTAGCCTGAACACTGATTTCCCACAGCGACCACGCTATTGTGCACCGGAAGTGCGGAAACACATTTCGGGCAGGATGTGGAAAATGACAGCTGTACTGTTCACAAGGAGCTGTACAAAAATGACAATGTTGAAAATCTGGCATAAAAATATTGTGAATCCACAAAGTTACGAGCCTGCATAGCAACTGCGCAACGCACGCTAGTAAAACAGTCATTTTTGGGATTTTTTACAACAAATTTGCAACATAGGCTTTTTGAGAGGCCATCTCATGAACACTGGCACTGTCATTTCATTAATTTGTCCCAAAAGGTGATTCCACGCAGTGACTGCAAAATCACCTTTCGAGGCCAATTAACGCCATGACAGTTATAGAATTCATGAGGAGGGGTCCCAAAAACCCCATGTTGAAATTTGGTGCCAAAATTCCAAAAATTCCCGAGATATGCAGCAAAGTTGAAAAAACCCAGTTCATTCCATTTTAGAGCTTACTGGCATTTCCTCAGTTCGTGGTCGGCTTTGAAGAGTGCAGACGTGTTCCCGGTCCACCGAAGATTGTCGAGCCGGACTCCAGAGGTAAGTATGGGGTGGGGGGATGAGGAGGCAGGGTGCACAGTGGGTGGGTGCGGTTGTGGAGGGGGTCAGGAGAGTGCCGAGGACCGCTTCTTCTTTACAGGGAAAAAAGTAAAGACATCGGGACCATTTTATTTTTAATAGGTGCTGGCATGCTGGGCGGGCTCCCAGCATACCACTTCTGTGTGTGTGTGTGTGTGTGTCTGTGGGTGGGTCTTTGCCGACTGGGATTGGGCACCCCGTAGGCAAACAAGTAAAGGGGGGCTACAGGAGCTAAGGGGGATGGGCACCCCCTCTGCAATCAAAATTCAAGGGGAAGGAGGGACATATACATGCTGATAGGGATTGGGCACCCCCATCGGCAAAGATAAACTGTTGGGGGGGCGCATGATGCCGAGGGGGATTGGGCACCCCTTCGGCAATCAAAAAAGGGGGAGTTTATATGATGCCAGCGGGGATTGGGCACCCCCGTCAGCACACAATAAAGGAAGGGGGGTTGATAGGCAACAGCGGCAGTCACTGCCGCCATGTTGCCTGCATGTTGGGAGAGGTGTGCTGTGGTCACGCTGCATGAGAGCTTTGTTCTCATTGCAGTGGACTTTTTGTCAGATCTCTTCACCTCATTAGCCAGGCAGGGTGTCGGCCCCTGCTGCTGGCTGACTGGGGAATTCGGGACACACCTACTGGTGCATGCCATGCATTCGCCCAACTGTGACCGCGCCTCCAAATTCTCACTGCTGCAAGATGTTGGCTGCGTAAGCACACCAACATAAAAATGTATTTTAGTTGTTTGTCCTGTGGTGGCTGCTGTAGTAAAGTCAGGAAGTGTGCACTTTTGTTTCATTTTTACTGTTCAGTAAAAGCACTGTTGGAGTTCAGCTGCATTTGCGCGTGTTGCTCATTAACCGACCTTTTGTTTTTAATTTACATTTTATTAAAATTTTCACATTTAAACATTAGTAATACATATGTCCTATTCTTCTTCCACAGAAAGCAGACAGAAGGACTGAACACTTGTAATAGGGTTGTTTCGACATCAAGAAGTCATAATAGTACTGATCTGACAGAATGACGCTATTACGATTCTGAGCTTTGTTTCACCACATGCTCCTGTCACTGTTTGAATCTGGCATTTAAAACTGTGACACAAGCTAAGTCAGAAGTCATCCCAGCCTGGGAACCCACAATCATAGTTCCTGCTGCATCTTCGTATTGCTTCCCTACTCTTAATTTGTCGGGTTTTCATTTTAATTCTCATCCCTCTCCTCTGGCCCTCCTCACTTCGCCAATGTCTTTCCATGCACTTCTCCTGCTAGCCTTGAACGGCCATGTCACCATCTCCTATGCCCTGGCTAGACATACCTCAATGACTGAACATCACACAAGAACCCATACGAAAAGAGCCCACTTCTATCTGATAAATGCCCTCAAGAAAATGTTTCTAATTCTCCTTTTCTGTTCAGGCAATGTCGAACTAAATCCAGGTCCCCCAACTCAAATCACTTCTCCGTCAGAGTTTGTAGCTGCTCCTGGATGAACCTGATGATGGTCAATATTCTAAGCCTGCTCAAAAAACTTGATCATCTTCAAGTTTGGGCAGCCCACATTGACCCAGATCTGAGTATAATTAACAAGTCATGGCTAAAAAAGACCAACACTGATCTGCAAATTACTATACCGGGCTTCAAGCTCTTTAGGGCTGATAGGGATTCGGGGTTGGGGGTGGTTGTATATGCCAAATCAAAATTTGATGTTAGCAGCATTTCCTGTAAAACTAAGCCCAAGGAATACAAGATTGTCTCGCTTAAACTTCATCTTCCATCCTCACAGTGCATCACAATCATTGGTATTATAGACCTCGCCAGAGGCACAGAAATTTTAATGTGTTGAAATCCATAACTTTGGCTGCTAACACGGAAACAATAATCTTAGGGACTTCTAATATGGATTGGCCTACCAATCCCACTCCCTAAAAGCCATCTGTGATGAGCTGGGTCTTACACAAATAGTAACTAAACCCACAAGAATCAATGCTTCAACTCTGCCAACAGCTCACTCTTAGATGTCATCTTAACTTGCAGATCCCCATAAAATCTCACATTCTGCAGTTTTCCAAATGACATGAGCGACACAGTATTGTTGTATGTACAAGATTCCAATCTAAAACCCAGCAGCAACCTAAATTCAGAATCGAATGCTCGTTCCGTAAATTCAACTCAGTAAACTTCCTAACCGATCTAGCTATGATCAGGTGGCAAGACCTATATCTTGCCAAATCTGCTGATGCTGCCATCTCTGTCCTAAATGACAACCTCACCATCCTAATTAACAAGCATGCTCCTCTTATTAAAATGAGGGTGCGGAAAATTCGTGATCCGTGGGTTCACCTAAGAGCTCAAATCTGCACTTACCAATAGAGAATGCTTATGGGCTAGGGCCAGGCACACAAAGAACCCGCAGACTGGGAGGCATTTAGAACTGCCAGAAATGCCTGTGTTAAAAGTGTACATGCTACTAAAGCAAATTTCTACATCTCCACTCTGGAGCAGGCCAAAGGGAACTCCCAAAAAATCTGGAAGACACCGAGATCCATTGAAGCCCATCCTGCTGCTTCCTCCCTTCCCACCAAGATTATGGCCAAGGACGGGATGGTTGAAAATAAACTGCGAATCCTTGAAGAACCTAACCTTCACTTTGCCACTGCCAGGTTGACATTCGACTCCTCCCCATACGCTAGCCGAGTGAATAGCAACACTAGCCTAGATTCTACACATGCTACTCCACCTCATCCCTTCCAGTTGTGCCTGTTTAGCTACAAAGAAGTCGAAGACATAATTCTTAGCCTTGACACCAAGAAAAGTGCAGGGGACGATGGCCTTGAATCATTTTTCTTGCTGTTAGGCTATGCCCAGCTCACAGCCCCCATCCTTCACATCTTCAACCTCTCTATTACCACAGCCACTGTTCCATTCTGCTGGAAATCTGCCCATGTTCTTCCTCTCTTCAAATCAGGGGATCCTTGTGACTTAAACAACTACCGTCCTATCTCCATCTTGCCCGTTCTCTCCAAAATGCTGGAAAAACTTATATACAACCAACTAAAAAATCACCTTGAAGCATACTCACTCCTAAACCCGGCCCAATCTGGCTTCAGGTCGAAGCACAGTACCATCTCAGCCTTGGCTAAAGTCTCTAATGACTGGATCCATGCTATGGACACCAAGAAGGTTACTGGTGCAGTCTTTCTAAACCTCAGTAAGGCCTTCAACACTGTAGACCATCATCTCCTAATCACCTGTCTTGCCTACATAGGTGCCACTCCACTTACCTTACATTGGTTTAACAGTTATCTCATGGGAAGGATACAAAAAGTTAAAGCTGATGGCCTACTATCTGAACCTTCCAATTGCCAGAAGAGTCCCTCGAGGCTCCATCCTAGGACCAATCCTTTTTCCCCTGCACATCAACAACCTTGACTCCCACATAAAGAACTCTAGCATACATTTCTTTGCGGATGATACGGTTTTGTACGCATCAGGCTCGTCCTTAACTGAAGTCAGGGAAGCACTCCAAGCTGACTTTATCCAGTTAGAAAGCAACCTTATCAATGCCAAGCTTCTCTTAAATGCCAAAAAAACCAAGACAATGATTTTCTTGAGACTTGCCTTGTTTGGTGCCCTACCTACCCCACCTAAAAACTTCATAGTTACCTCCCTAGGTGAACCCTTGGAATTTGTACCTAAATTTCAATATCTAGGTATGTGGATAGACAACAAGCTTTCCTTCAACGACCACACTGAGGATCTATCAAAGATGCTTAAAGCATGCTTGGGTTTCTTCTTTAGAAATAGGGCCCTCTTTTCTCTTGTGACCCGCAAAAGACTTGTCCAAGCAACATTCCTTCCCTTGCTTGACTACGGAGACATTATCTTTATCTCCTCCCCAACCTTGATCCTATCTAAACTGGATGTACTCTATCACCGTGCTCTTCGCTTCATTACTAACTCTGCATACAGGACCCACCACTGTGATCTTTATGCAGCAGTTGGGTGGCCCTCTCTTGCCACTAGACACCTCCTGCATGCTGGCATTTGGACCCTCAAATTACTACACCACAAACTGCCTGTCTATTTAATATCTTTCATACACATCTCGCATAGCACCTACTCCCTAAGGAAATCCAACCTTATCTTACTAGATGTTCCCAGGACACGTACCACAGCTGGCCAAAGAGCTGTCTCATATGCCCACCCAAACATTTGGAACCAATTACAAGCCATGCTGAAACTAACCAGCATTGTATCAATTAACTCCTACAAAACACTAGCTATCTCTAAATTAAAAGACATATGTAGGTGCTACTAGGCCCCCAACGCAGAGTCAACTTCCTAGGTACCAACTGGCCCTCTACTTATTAAGCTGAAATGTGTTGTATAATTTAGGGCAAGGTTAAAGCTGGAATGTACTACATATATAGCATAAGGACTTCTATTGTGTATATATCTTGTATTATATATTTTTTCTTGTTCTACATTTTATATCTCCTGTCTATGTAATTGCGAACTGTATGTGTATGTGTCTCAGGACCTCCTTGTGAATGAGCTTGCTCAACGGAGTCTTTCCTGCAATAAACTTGAACTTGAACTTGAACAAGCAATTGAGGGGGGGCGTTGGGTAAAGAGACTGAAATTGTATGGGTCTGTTGTACCAGTTAGGGTTGGGGGATGTTATACGAATTGGGTCTGGGAGCTTGCAGTTCAGAGGGAGTAGAGGGTGAGTGACTGTGAGAAACTATCAGAGTGAAGTCTGCAGTTGGTTGATAAAAAGAACATTGAGACCGTATATGAAAATTAATCAGTGATAGTAGGCGCTCAGTAGTAGGGGCTACAACCTCAACTAGTTTCGCATCAAACGTGCGACATAGTTGAGGTTGTCGTCTGTACTGCTGAGCAGCTGTGCATATACTATGCACTGATTAAAACATTTTCATATACCTGCGGTGCCATTGTTTTTTCTTTTTATCTCTATGTTCACAAGTTGGAACGCATTAGTGGAGCTGAGGACTGTATTTATTCTAGTTGGGGTTGGGAGTCTGCAATTGAGAAGGAGGAAGAGTGAGAATGTATGTGCTGAGTGAGCTGAAATCTGAAAGAACTCAAAGAAAGGCGACCTGAAAGAGTGAGAGAAGCAAGTGAGAGAACTACTAAAATGTTGAAGGTAAAGGCTCTAGACATAAAATAATAAATGGCTCTTTATTCATTACAGAGTTTAACTCCATCTCAGGGTTCTGATGACTGAGGTTCTTCAGAATCCCTCGATGGAGTTACTGCTCTGTAACAGAAAAAGAGTCATCTGTTATTCTATTTGTAATGTATTGCCAATATACACTGATTTCAAACAGGAAAAAAGAATAAATATTTAGTACACAAAGCACAATAAGGAATGATTGGATACTTACTGTAGTATCTGGCTTTTTTCTAATTAATTAGAATAGCTAGTACAACTCTTACATCATCTCCCTGCTGAGAATGGTGCACTGGAATTTAGAATGTTTTTTAAATGAAAACTCTGTCTCTGTGCTGGTCTCATGCAACCAGCCTATTCCTAAATTAAGCAATAAGGTACGACAGGGTGCTGGTTGTTCTAAATTTACCCCATGGTCAGGGACGCTGTAAGGCATGAGGTGAAGCCGAGTACCTTCAGCCACTGACCATGGGGTAATCCTGTTACAACCAATGTCCTTGACATGCATTATTGCTTATATAAAATGGACCCATAGGCAACTTTTAAAAAACAAACACTCTAAAAAATTTTTAAAAGCCCCAAAAAATATAATATAGTGTATGGTGGAACACGACTGTGTATGGAAATCCATACACTGTAGAAAGTCATTCTGCTGCAGTAGTGATATCCTAACTAGCACAGAACGACTTTTCATTCTGTGTTAGTAAAGATGTCATAATACAAGCAACCCCATCAGCACTTGCGGACTGTGGTGTGGAGCCAAAATTGTAAAAAAGTAAGTGATTCTGGGCTGTCTTGTGGTTTTAATGATGGCTGCTGTGATCGCGGCCCACCATACACTATATAGAATATGCATGGAAATATACAACAAGGTTAACGTTCCTTCAGGGGTTATTTCATGACAACTGAGCGTACTTCTCTCAAGCCTTGTTCTCGAGGTCATCAGTAATTATGGTATCCACTCAAGGGAAGAATAGCCTTGTTGTGTATGGTTTTCCATACTCTATTCTATATACAGTGTTGCTTAATAATGTAAAATAGTCCCTCCATGGATGTTTTTCACCTGTCAGTCATCTGTCTTTCTACACATTCAATACATTGTGGGATTGTTTACCATGGAATAGAAGAATTCAAAGCTCTGCATTATTCCAGTCTTCGAATGTTCCCCCCAACACACACACACATATATGGAATGGTAACAAGCAATACATGAATTCAAAATTCTTCAGAACTCCACTGGCATACACACACAAACATGCACACAGGCCTTAAGTGGAGCCAAACCTCAATTTTTTTCTGTTGCAGGGTAAGGAGCAGGGAGTTCACTTGCAAACTGGCAGGCATAGAAGGGGGATTTTTCATGGTCATGGACTTTTATTTTGAGCCTAGTTGAAGATTTTAATATATGAATATGGGTGGCAGCCATGTTTGTGATGGAAACTGGGAAGTAAGTGGCTTATGAATTCTTTATGTGAGTTGCCCTGGTTGGCAGGGACTTGTTATTAGCCACTGGTAATAGCTAGTAGTGGAAGACTAGGTTTGCTGACAAAGGCACCTAGCTTCACCTGAGCTCTTTTCTTCTAGGTTGCTTTTAAGTACAGAGCAAAGACCCTTACCAGAGCAAGGAAAAGGATTAAGGCTTCTTTTGGCTAGGCAGATTTATGGTGTGTTATTATTTTCTTTTGTACTTACAGAGATTGTTACTGTTTGTTGCTAACATTTCATTGCTTTAGTTTTCTCTGATTCAAATTGTTGTTTCTGGGTATACCTTCTGATGCATTATTACAGGGTGTGCCTACAGATTACTGTTGTAATCTTCTGATTCAAATTGTCTTTTGCAAAGTATATCTTCTGTTACTGCTGTATTTTTTCTCTGTAGCAAAGAGTTTCTTACAGAGTATATCTTCTGTGAAATTATTAGAGGTGGTGCTTACATTTTTGTGACTTTTTATCATTAGACTAAGCAAAATTACTGTTTGCCACTATTTTATTTGTTTATGTTGATTGCATACAGTGCAAGAAACATATTGCAGCAGCTTTCTCAGAAGCAGGCTGTGGAGGCGCTGCAGTGTTGTGGCTGATGCCCCCACAGCCTGCAAAGGCTTGTCTTGCATCCCCCAATCCCCTTGCATGCTGCTGCTAGCACAAGTTTGGAACCTTGGCACCAACTTGTGACAATTTCGCCACTGCAATCAGGGTCCGCCTTGTCACTGCAGTGTCAGCCATCCACTGCAATGAGGGAGTGACCCGTCATTGCAGGGCGGGATCTAGAAACCCTGATATTGTTTGTGAACATTGCGGTGGGTTGCTGCCATGATCACAAACAATATAACCCCCCATCATGTTTATTTGCCAATGGGGGCCCCAATCCCCGTCGGCCTTGGTGCCCCGTGTTTCTGTTGCCAACGAGGGAGCCCACACCCTGTTGGCATTCTGTAACACCCCCCCGCTTTTATTCCTGCCGATGGGGTGCCCAATCCCTGTCGGCATAATGATTACCCCCCCTTTGTGTGCCGACAGGGGTGCCCAATCCCCTGTTGGCTACTACTGGCCCCCCAAAAGAAAGCCTCTGGTGGCATGCTGGGAGCCCACCCCAGCGTGCCACATGCCCCTGTAAAGGGAAAAACATTCCCGCAATGTATTTTTTTCCTGCAAAAAAGGAAAGGGTCCCTCGTAGTCTCTCTGGCCCCCACCCGCAACCCGCACCCACCCACTGTGCACCCTGCCTTCCCACACCTCCCACTCACCCCATACTTACCTCCAGAGCTTGGTGCGACGATCTTCGTTGGTCCGAGAGCACATCTGCACTCTTCAAAGCCGACCACGAACTGAGGAAATGTCGGTAAGCTGTATAATGTAATAAATAGGGGTTTCAACTTTAGTGTATATTCGCGGTATTAGGAAGGGTGGGGCGGTGGTGCTCCTGCCCAGGCGCCAAGCCTCCAAGGGCGCGATTCCCACTGAAGCTCATGTTCTAATTGACTTGTGCTGCCACTTTAAATCTTTTTTTTTTAATTTTAGTTCTGTAATTACAAATGACTGTCAGCAGGGTGCATCTAAGGACCAAGGGCCAGCAAGTGGGGAGGGGTCACATGGTTGCTAATCTACTGCAGAAAATAATAATCATATTGTGCAGTGCGGTGGTGATGCTGAGAAAGAGGAACTGTGGAGTGGGTCAGCACACCTCCCATTAG
Organism: Neoceratodus forsteri; assembly: GCA_016271365.2. NCBI lineage: Eukaryota > Metazoa > Chordata > Ceratodontiformes > Ceratodontidae > Neoceratodus > Neoceratodus forsteri. The sequence goes on along the minus strand of CM028136.1, from coordinate 222,730,561 downwards.
TATAAAAGGACTAAGCTGAGCATTTGGCACTGAGTGAGGGCGTTTGTGTTGGAACCAGGGAGAATGTGGAGCAAGTTGTTGAGCGTACTAGCGTAGAGTAGTAGACAGTTACAGAAACTAAAAATAGCGAGAAAGTCAGAGAGGAGAGATGAGTCATGAGAGACAGAGAAGACAGAAGAGATCCTTGTCTTATATTTTTTTTCATCACTTGTGTAATGTAAGCATAAGCAGAATGCACACCACACTAAGTACTCTGTCTATTGTTGTCTATGTAGACAAGACTAGTAGTTGTCACTCATCAGTGACAGAGTGTCTGTAGTAAAAAATGACGGCACTGCAGACAAGCAGAAGAGCAGACCCAGTGAAGTGATGAATAATTCCAAATTAATTTCCGAATCCAAATTGTGAGATGATGAGATGGGATCTATGTGGTAAGAGTGCAGTGGGAGGGGGGTGCGGAGGGATTGATAGTCTCACTCAGGAAGTCAGAAGACAAAGATCAGTTTTCCTTGCCGTTGAATTATTGGGCCAGGGCGGGCCTGTCTCAGAGTCGGCTCTGCTGGCGGGTGGGCGGCGACTATGTAGTTCACTTGAACTTCATGCACTGGACTTGGGACTGGGATGGGAGTGAAGATTTTGAAGCAGTTGCCTCAGCCTTACTGCCATGGCGAGGGCCATGGCACACCATCCCTTCTGTCCACCACGTTGTTACATTTTCTTTTCTTTTCTTTCCCCTTGACCTGTGTCCCTCCTGCACTCCCATTCCATTCTCTTTGGTTTTTTCATGTCCTCTCCTTCTGATTCTCCCTAACCGAGTCCTTGTTCCATTCTCACCCCGACACCCACACCTGTCTTGCTTAGAAAATGAGGCTTTGCCTGCCAGTGCCTTGCCTAGTTGTCTTGGATGCCATGTGAGGGGATCTGTACAGTTTAGATCATAACATATTAACAGTTACATGTATCTGGATTGGCTTGGGCTGTGGAGGGGAACTGACGGGAATCAGGGGAATGAGGGGATTTGGAATGGGGCTCCTTCTGGCTGCAGGGATGCTTACTGGAGCAGTTGAGCTGGCTCAGCTGTATGGGGGGTTGCTGTGCAGGGGTTATTTACTGGGCAGAGGAGAGGGGCTGCACTGCCAAGGCATACTGAAGACTGGTATAGGCTAGGCAGAATGTTTTTTCCCTAATGACACTTCTTATTGCACCATGGGCCCCTACACTGTCTCTCACCAGGGCTAACTAAATGGGCCCTTGGGGGGTTCCTCAAGCTCAAGCACCCTATCATGCCCTGTCAGGCCTTTTTTTTTTTTTTTTAATAGTGCCCCGCTTAGACACTGCTTCTTGGGGACACTACTACATAATGTATCCCATCCCCATCCTAATCCCACAGCAGGACCCCCCCCACCAAACAAGCTACCCCCTGCAGCTGTCCCCTCCCACAAGTCAGGGAACAGCCAGGAAGCAGAAAATCCACAGCATAGAACTGCTGATACAGTGCTGTCCAGGGTCCCACAGTGAAACTTTTGGCAGAAAAGGAAAGCTCCCCTTCCCTCCCTTTATCTGTGTCCCCAACTCACTAGGTCTGCTTGTTGCAGACATGAACATGACAGTTTTATTAATAATTTATAACACTGTGTAGACTGAGCGTGTCACCTAAATCATGGATGTCAGTTGGCTGCTCCTGGATCTTGACATCTGACAGTTTCTGCAGTGCTTATAAATTGCATATAAAAATACCTGCCATGTTCATGGTTGCCAACAGAGTATTTGAGTCTGAACTGGGGAAAGAGAGAGGAAGGGAGTGGACCAGAGGAGCAGCGCTTTTTTTGTATGCCAAAAGTTATACTGTGGGACCCTGGACAGCACCATATCAGCAGTTCTATGATGTGAATCTTACACTCCTTGGCCCTCTCCCAACTGGGGGGTACAGGAAGATGCAGGGGGTGTTTTTCCATTGGGGGTTCCTGCGGTGCGAGGGAATGGATACAGTCAGAATATTGTTTGGTGGGGGGATGCCACTACAGAAAGAGTGGTCCTATGGAGGGATGCTAGACTTGGGGCTGCATACCTCTCAACTTCTTGCCTTATGAATCAGGGACAAGACTTAAAATAATCAGGGACAAAGACCCAAAATCTTGGACACATGGTACAAAATTGACACTATTCACTCAGAAAGCTGATAGAAAAAGGGGATTTGTGTTCATCTGCATTTTCTGAAGAAGAATAAGTCTGTAACTTTAATGTTTTACATTATTTCATGATTTTAACCACCCCCCACCCCACTGTTCTCTACCATAAAAACACAACCTTTATGATGGACAAATGCAAATTTTGATGCAAAATCAGGGACAGTTTAGAGGTATGTAGGGTTGGTCTAGTTGCAGGGATTGTTCGGGTGCATGGGCGCTGGTCTTGGTGTAGGGTGGTGGTTCAGCTATAGGGAAGATAGGTGGCTAAGGTGAGTGTAGTGTTCTGGAGGTGTTCAAGCCACATGTAGGATGGTTGGGGCGGAGTCTGGTTATGGTCTAGAAGGGTGGTCAAGCAGTATTGAGTGCTGGAGATGGTCTAGCTGAAGGGAAGATGGTCTAGGGTGGAGGCTTTCCTTCTGTTAGATGGTGGCAATTCCACTACAGGGTAGTGGAGCCTGCCATTAGAGCTAAGTGAATGGGCTCGGGGATACATCCCCCATGTGAGGATGGTGGTTGCAGGTGGGGCATCTCAGAGGTTTTGTGTTCAGCACTCGAGGACTGCATCTGTGCCACTGAGGTGCCTGTATATGTCCCCATGAGCCACTCTAGATGGAACTGTTGGTCAGACAGTTGTCCACAACAATTGCAGCTGCACTGCGCTCTGATGACAGCCAGCCAGCATCTTGACTCCCACACCTCAGATTCTATGGGGCAAAGATTTCCTGAAATCAGGGGTAGGAACGATAACAAAAGTATGCTTTTCCTTCAAGAAAAGCCCCAAAACTCACCACAGAGCATGTAAACAACCTAGAGCTTCTGGGGGCCGCAACCACCAGCTGTTTTCTGGGGGGGCGCAAAATTAATCTCTTGCCCAGGGCACCAAAATGCCTTCCTACAGCTCTGATATCTTGGGCATTTTTGGGAATTCTTCCACCAAATTTTCAACATGGGGTTTTTGGGACCCCTCCTCATGAATTCTTGAACTGTCATGGTGTTAATCGGCCCTGAAAGGTGATTTCGCAGTCACTGCGTGGAATCACCTTTCAGGGTTGATTAACAAAACAACAGTGCCTGTGTTCATGAGGTGGGTCTCAAAGCCTATGTTGCAAATTTGGTGGAAAATCAAAATGATGTTTTACTTAGCGCAGCGTAGTTACACGCACGCCAGAATCTCGTGAATTTGCAATATTTTCATGCCAGATTTTCAACATTGGCATTTTTTCATATCTCCTTGTGAACAGCACAGCTGTCATTGTTCACATCATGGCAGAAATGTGTTTTCGCACTTCTGGTGCAGAATAGCATGGTTGCTGTGGAAAATCAGTGTTCCGGACAGATTAAGAAAATGACAGTGACACTGTTCATGAGTAGAGGTCCTGAAATGGCTATGTTGAAAATTTGACAATAATCTCCATAAAATGACTGTATTCTGGCGTGCGTTCTGCGCGTTTGCCGCCGCAGCTCGCCAATTTAATGCATTTATAATATTTTCACTCCAGATTTTCAACCTTGCTATTTTCCCCACACCTATTTATGAATGCAGCTGTCATTTTTCCATCCTGGCGAATGTGTTTTTCCACTTCCCGCACAGAATAGAGCGGTCACTGTGGGAAATCAGTGTCCAGGACAGATTAAGAAAATGACAGTGATACTGTTCATGAGCAGAGGTCCTAAAACGATTATGTTGAAAATTTTGGTGATGGTAGTCCGTCAAATGACTGTGTTACAAGAGTGCGTTGCACACTTTCCACACACCCTTGTAACTTCGCAGATTTGTAATATTGTCATGCCAGATTTTCAACAGTGGCATTTTTTCACACCTCCTTATGAGCAGTACAGCTGTCATTTTTCACATCCTGACTGAAATGTGGTTTCACAGTTGCGGCACAGAATAACGCGGTCGCTGTGGGAAATCAGTGTTGGGGACAGATCAAGAAAACGACAGTGGCACTGTTCATGAGCTGAGGTCCTAAAATCACTATGTTGAAAATTTAGTGACGAAACTCTGTAACATGACTGTGTTACAAGCGTGCATTGAACTGTTTCCATGCACCCTTGTAACTTCGCAAATTTGTAATATTTTCACGCCACATTTTCAGCAGTGGCCGTTTTTCACATCTCCTTATGAACAGGACAGCTGTCATTTTTCACATCCTGGCTAAAATATGTTTTTGCACTCTTGTCGGAGAATAGCACGGTCACTGTGGGAAATCAGTGTTTGGGACAGATTAAGATTGAACGAGTGAGAGGGGAGATTGACCGAGCTCAACTGAGCTCTGTCAGGACTGCTGCAGATTTGTTTGTGGACAGAAAACAGCCCCAACGCAAGAGCTCGGTACAAAAGGGCAGCCTGCAGCACTGGGAGAAATGGAACGAGAAAGCGAGTGAGGGAAGGGGAGTGAGCGAACTCACCGGAGCGCTGTCAGAATTGCTGCAGATTTTTTTGTGGGCATAAAAAGGCGTCAAAGCAGGCAGGGGCCCAGTAGAAAAGGCCAGCCTGCAGCGGTGGGAGAAACAGTACGAGTGAGTGAGTGAGTGAGACAGGGGACTGAGTGAGCTCAATGGAGCTCTATCAGGACTGCTGCAGATTTCTTTGTCGGCAGAAAAAGGCACCAATGCAGGCAGGAGCCCCATACAAAAGGGCTGCTTGCAGCGCCAGGACAAACAGAATGAGTGCGTGACAGAAGGAGACTGAGCAACCTCAACAGAGCTCTGTCGGGACAGCTGTGGATTTCTTTGTGGACAGACAAAGGTGCCAACGCAGCCAGGAGCCCCGTACACAAGTGCAGCCTGCAGCGCCAAGAGAAACAGAATGAGTGAGTGACAGCATGGTAGTGAGCGAGCTCAACGGAGCTGTATTGTGACTGCTGTGGATTTCTCTGTGGGCAGAAAATACGGCAGTGCAGGCAGGTGCCCAGTATAAAAGGCCAGCTTGCAGCGCCGGCAGAAACGGAATGAGTGAGTGGGGGGGGGTGAGCGAGCTCAATGGAGCTGTGTCGGGACTGCTTCAGATTTCATTCTGGCCAGAAGAAGCCACCAGTGCAGGCAGGAGCCCAGTACAAAAGGGCAGCCTGCAGTGGCAGGAGACACAGAATGAGCGAGTAAGCGAGGGAGAGTGAGTGAGCTCAACGGAGCTCTGTTGGGACTGCTGCAGATTTGTTTGTGGGCAAAAAAAGGCAGCAATGCACGCAGGGGCCCAGTACAAAAGGGCAGCCTGCAGTGGTGGGAAAACCAGAATGAGCGAGTAAGAAAGGGGGAGTGAGCGAGCTCAACGTGCTCTATTGTAACTGCTGCAAATTTCTTTGTGGGCAAATTTCTTTGATGAAGGTGGCAACACAGGCAGGAGCCCAATAGAAAAGGGCAGCCTGCAGCACCAGCCGAAACAGAATGAGTGAGTGAGAGAGGGGGGGAGTCAGCAGGCTCAACAGACCTGTATCAGGACTGCTGCAGATTTCTTTGTAGGCAGAAAAAAGCCACCAACAGAGGCAGGAGCCCAGTACAAAAGGGCAGCCTGCAGCGCCAGGAGAACCAGAATGAGCGAGTGAGATGGGGGAGTGAGCCACCTCAACAGAGCTCTGTCGGGACAGCTGCAGATTTCTTAGTGGGCAGAACAAGGTGCCAACGCAGGCAGGAGCCCAGTATAAAACAGCAGCCTGCAGCAAGGGGAGACACAGACTGAGCGACTGACAGAGGGGCAGTGAGCGAGCTCAACACACCAATGCAATCAACATTTGGCATTGACAAATGCTTGTTTTGTTTTTTTTTTGCTGAAAGGTTTTTGGTTTGTCTCAGAGGTGTTGCAGTCTCCTTCTCAAATTGAAGGAGCTAAATGCTTTTCTCCCACAGCTCTTCCATGGGATTAGGTATGTAACTGGGGGGTGGAGCTGACAAACTGTTAGTAACTTCCAACAGAAGGAAGGGTTAAAAGGTCAGGTTAGTTGATATCGTGGAGGTGGAAGACTAGGTTTGCTGGCAAAGGCACCTAGCTTCACCTGAGCTCTTTTCTTCTTGGTTGCTTGTAAGGACAGAGCAAAGAACCTTACTAGAGCAAGAAAAAGGATTAAGGCTTCTTTTGGCTAGGCAGATTTACGCAGTGTTATTATTTTCTTTTGTACTCACAGGGATTGCTACTGTTTGTTGCTAACATTTTATTGCTTTATTTTTCTCTGATTCAAATTGTTTTTGCTGGGTATACCTTCTGCTGCATTGTTACAGGGTGTGCCTACGGGGTGTGCTTACAGATTACTGCTGTAATCTTCTGATTCAAATTGTCTTTTGCAGGGTATATCTTCTGTTACTGCTTAATTTTTCTCTGTAGCAAAGTGTTTCTTACAGGGTATATCTTCTGTGAAATTATTACAGGTGGTGCTTTACAGATTTTACAGTTTTATCTATCATTACGGTAAGCTTTCAGGGCTACTGCATTTGTTGCTGGCTGATTGTTTCTGTTCTTACCTCCTTGTTTCTTTCATCTGTGGTTCTTCTTTTTCAGCAGGGGAAGGGCCTAGCCACCCACCCCACACTAGACTCCTTTTATAGGGTAGCACAGTCGTGACATTTCCTGTAGCAAAGCAGGAAGGGGTGGATCAGAGGGGTATCCACACAGTGACCTCATTTATAGGGGCACAAGTAATTTAACTTGTTATAACAAGGTATACTAAAACAAACAAACAAAACACAAAATCAAACTTTTGTTTTCATTTTCCTCCTTCTAATTACTCTGACCAGGTTATAAACCCAGCAACTCATCTAGAATGGATATCATTAACTGCAGGTGCTGCGGGACACTTCTCAAAAGGGCAGTTATACAGGATCTAGGACACTGTCCTACATGCTGAGCCATTCGAGATCTAAGGGCTCAGATCCAGGCAGCATGGGCAGAGACTGCGCACCTCAAATCACATATTCAGGAAGAAATATATTATAATAACTGCCTGCCATTTCCCCAACATCCAACAGAAGCACCTCGACCGCAGAGGGTAGCTGGCCCGGGAGGTTGGCAGGCGGTTAGGAGGGCCAAATCGGGTGCCCCATCACTCGGTGTTCTCCAACATACCACCTCCACAAACCATATAAAAATACAAACAGGTATCTGCCTCTATCTCTGAAACATAGAATCTGATGGCAGATAAGGACCACTTGGCCCACCTAGTCTGCCCATTACAGATAAGCTGCAGATCCTAGTTAACCAACAGCCTACTTCCTTCTACCCCCCCACTAGAATTGCCTTACGTCTGTCCCATGCATTCTTGAATTTTCCCATTGTTTTTAACACTATGACCTCCTCAGGAAGGCTGTTCCATGCATCTACAACCCTCTCTGTGAATAAATACTTCCTCACATTACCCATGAGCTGTCCCTCCTCTATCTTCAAATTGTGCCCCCTTGTTCTTGCACATCTCTTTTTCTGAAAGATGCTACCCTCTTGGACTTTGTTGATTTCCTTGAGGTATTTGAAAGTTTCTATCATGTCCCTCCCCCCTTTCCTCAAAGCTATACATCTTAAGCTCCTTTAGCCTTTCTCCATATGTCTTCTGGTGCAGACCCTGCACCATTTTGGTTACCCTCCTCTGGAAATCTTCCACCCTGTATATGTCTTTGCAGAGATGGGATCTCCAGAACCGTACACAGTACTCCAGATGTGGTCTTATCAGCTGTCTGTACAGAGGGACAACAGCTTCCTGTTTTCTACTAGTGATGCCTCTCCCTATGCATCCCAGTATCCCCCCAGCCCTCCTTGCTGCCTTCTCACATTGCTGGCCCACCTTTAGGTCATCTGATATGACTACCCCCAGGTCCCTTTCCATTTTTGTTGTTGTCAGTATCTCACCCCCCATTGTGTACTCTTCCCCTGGGTTTTTGTTTCCCAGGTGCATTACTTTGCACTTCTTTGCACTGAATCTAAGCTGCCATACATTTGACCATTCCTCCAACCTTGCCAAGTCCCTTTTCATCCTTTCCACCCCACCTTGCATATCAACCCTGTTGCAGATCTTTGTATCATCTGCAAAGAGACATACTTTTCCTTCCAGTCCTTCTGCAATGTCACTTATAAAGACATTAAAAAGGACAGGCCTCAGTACTGAACCCTGCAGTACTCCACTAGTAACCCCTCTTCACTGTGTACTCCATTTACTATTACCCTCTGTGTCCTGTTGTCCAGCCAGTGTTTTACCCAAGCTACCACCCTGGGACCTACTCCCAGGCTGGCTAATTTGTTAATTAATCTTTTGTGCGGGACTGTGTCAAATGCCTTGCTAAAGTCTAGATAGGCCATGTCCACGGCCCCTCCCTGGTCTACTACTTTGGTTACCCAGTCAAAGAAATCAATTAGATTTGCCTGACATGAATTTCCTGCTGTGAATCCATGCTGCCTTGGGTCCTGTGCCCCACTGGCCTCTAGGTACTCAACAATTCTTTCCTTCAGAAGTGATTCCATTATTTTCCCTACCACTGAGGTCAAACTGACAGGTCTGTAGTTTCCTGCCTCTGTCTTGCTCCCACCTTTGTGAAGGGGAATCACATCTGCTCTCCTCCAGTCCTCAGGTACCACACCATCCTCCCATGATTTATTAAAAAGGGTAGTCAGTGGTGTTACTAGTTCTTCCCTTAGATCTTTTAGAATTCTAGGGTGAATCACATCAGGACCCATTGCTTTATCCACCTTCAGTTTTAGGAGTTCTTTCAGAACCCTTTCTTCTGTGAAAGGACTAATATCAACCCCACCTATCCAGAGTACTTCTATTGACTGGATTAGGTATCTCCCCCTGCTCTTTCATTGTGGATACTGAGCAGAAGTATTCATTCACTGTCCCTGCTTTTTCACTGTTGCTCTCTGCCCAACCACCTTCCTCTTTATTCAGCCTCAGTATCCCTGCCTTCATCTTTCTTTGCTCCCTAATGTACCTATAAAAGGTTTTATCCCCCTTTTTAACTGAGTTAGCTGTCTTTTCCTCAGTTTGGGCCTTTGCTATTCTGACTGCCTGCCCCGCTTCCTTCTGCTTTAACTGGTACAGTTCTCTGTCCTGCTCCTTCTGTGTTTCCTTTTACTTCCTGAATGCTATATTTTTCTCCCTCACCTTCCCCGCCACTTCTTCTGAGAACCACGGTGTTTTTTTCTTTCATTTTGATTTGTTTATTTACTTCACACAAAGGCCTGTTGCCTCTGTGATTGCGGTTTTGATGCTTCCCCATTGTTGCTCCACCCCACCTTCTTGCCTGTTTGCTAGTGCTTTTCTGAGGCACTCTCCCATTTTGACAAAATCAGCCCTCCCGAAGTCCAGTGCCTTCACTTTTGTATGGCTTGACTCTACATCTAAATTTATCATGAACCACACTGTTTGGTGATCGCTTGTTCCCAGATGGCTACCCACTTCTAGATCTGAGATCCTCTCTCTGTCCCCATTTGAGGGTACCAGGTCTAAGATTGCTCCCTCCTGAGTGGGTTCCAAAACTAGCTGTCTGAGGCATGCCCCTTATAGGGCATTGAGAATGGCCCTGCTCTTGGATGTGGCTGCAGCAAAGGTGCTCCAGTTAACATCTGGCATATTCGGGTCCCCCATCAGCAATATCTCCCCTTTCTCTGCCATCCTAAGGATGCCTTCTATCATTTCCTTGTCCATTTCCTCCCCCAAGACTGGGGTCTGTATACAACCCCTGTGCGGATTGTGATGCCATTTCCAGTCTCCAAGGTGACCCACAGTGCCTCCTCTCCTCCCTGTTTATGCTTTAGTTCTGTTGCTTTGATCCCTTCCCTTACATAGAGACCTACTCCTCCTCCTCTTCTACCCTCCCTGTCCCTCCTGTAGATTGTGTACCCTGCTATGTTGACATCCCAGTCATGGTTCTCTGTGGACCATGCTTCTGTGACTGCCATGATATCCAGGCATCCCTCTTTCATCAAGGCCACCATTTTGGGGAGTTTTTTTACCTAGATTATGGGCATTGGTACTCATTACCCTCCATTTTTTTATGGCCTTATTTCTTTTTGCTCCATCCCTGTCCTTTCTGCCTTTGTCTTTTTCTCAATTTACCCCTGCCCTTCTCCCTATTGAATCAAACAAAGGGGCAGAGGACACTACAGAGCAGGACACTGCAGCACAGGAGCTAGCACAACAAAACTAGCCCAAAACAGGAACCAAAACAAAAAAAGCAAAAAGGAAATCCAAAAAACTTCTGCTCATAGGAGACTCCATGATTCGGGGAGTTGGTACCTATCTACAGCCAGGGGTAATGGTCAGATGTCTCCCAGGTACATCAGCATGGAGAGACACTGACCACATTGCTAAAACTGTACAGGAAGCAGGAGAAAACATTGACATCCTGGTACACATAGGGACTAACAAGCTCACCAACCGGTCAGTTGTGGAAACCAAGGAACACCTGACCAGGCTAGGTGACGAACTATCATCCATTTCATCCAGCATCTCCTTCTCTGAGGTCCTGCCAGTCTGGGAAAGAGGGGAAGATGGATGGAAGGTCAGAGAAGGGGAGATAGGGGAGCTAAACATGTGGCTCAAGGGCTGGTACCAGGAAAAAGGACACAAATTTGTAGGGAACTGGCAACAGTTTTAGGAGTGAAAGTTCTTTAAATTCGATGGACTGCATCTAACTAAGGAGGGAGTCAGTGCATTGGGGCAGAAGTTTGATGTCTTTGTTCAACTAGCATTCAACTAGCAATATTTCAACTAGCAAATGGGGGAGAGGGGTGCAGCACCGACACGTCGAATGGGAAGAACACCCCTCCCCCCTCTGCTAATGGTCAAACAGGAGCTCAGCATGTTTGTAGTTCATTTGCATCACCAGGTAAGGAAAAAGGTCTCGCTCCCCATATGATGCAGAGGGGAAACACCAGACCTCGCCCAACAACTAACACACCGAAATCTGACCAATGGAAAATGATGTACACAAATGCTCGCAGTCTGGGAAACAAGATCCCAGACAATAATGACAGAGGCTAAACTGGACTTTGTAGCCATTAGTGAGACATGGTTTACCAATAACCACACTTGGGAGACTTCAGTACCTGGCTATGTACCGTTCAGAAGAGACCGAGGTGCAAAAAGGGGGGGTGGAGTGGCGCTTTTTATGTCAATGAAAATATCAAAGCTACAGAAAATTCAGAATACACATAAGGAGCCAGAAGAACTGTGGGTCACCCTGGAAACAGGAAATGGGACAGCCATACAAAATGGGGTTGTCTACAGGCCTCCAGACCAGGGGGAGGACACAGACACATTACTGTTAGAAGATATGCAAAACATGACAGCTAAAGGGGAGGTTCTGATAATGGAAAACTTCAACATACCAGATACAGATTGGTCAATATCAGCAGGAACATCTGCCAGAACTAGACAAAGATTGGATTCCCTGCAGGGGGAGGGCCTCAAACAACTGGTACAACAACCCACATGAGACAGGGCTATCCTAGATCTAGTACTGACTAACAGGGAAAGGATCACAGATCTCCAGGTAGAAGGTCACCTGGGGGCCAGTGACCATCACATAATATGGTTCAATTTGGCCACTAGATCTAAATCATCCCATTCCGAGGCAAAAATATGGGACTTCAGAGGAGCCTACTTTGATAAGCTGGCCAACAGAGTTAAGCTAGCCCTGGCAAAAAGAAATGCAGGTGAGGGTGTACAGGCAAAGTGGGCAAGCATTAAGAATGCAATACTTGAAGTAACATCCCATTGTGTTAGAGAGAAAAGGAAGTGCAAAAGAAGAAGGAAACCACTTTGGTTCTCAAAAACAGTAGCAGAAAAGGTCAGAGCCAAAAGGCTGGCCTTCAGGAAATATAAGGGAATGCAGCAGGATAAAGATAGGAAGGCATATCAAACTTCCCTAAGGGAAGCAGGGAAGGCAGTACGGCAAGCAAAGGCCTAAACCAAGGAAACACTAGCACGAACAGTAAAAGAAGGTGACAAGACTTTCTATAGATACATTAGTGAAAGGAGAAAATCCAGAAGAGGTATTGCTAAGATCAAAGGTGGTAAGGGGGCATGTGAGGAGGAGGACCATGTAAAAGCATCCATCCTAAATAGATACTTCTGTTCAGTATTTACTAAAGAGAAGTTAGGGCAGGGCCCATAGCTCAGCACCATGGACACAGGGGGGAGGGAGGTGTGCACTAGTCCGTTCACAAAAGAAAGGGTCCTGCAAGAGCTCAATAAGCTCAGGGTGGACAAGGCAATAGGACCTGATGGCATACATCCCAGGGTACTAAAGGAGCTAAGGATGGAACTAGCAGAGCCATTATCAGAACTGTTTAGTGAGTCTCTGAGCACTGGAGAGGTCCCAGAAGACTGGAGAAGGGCTCATGTGATCCCGCTCCACAAGAGTGGTAGCAGGGAGGAGGCAGGGAACTACAGACCAGTCAGTCTTACCTCAGTAGTGGGCAAGATTATTTAGGCACTCCTTAAGGAAAGGACAGTGCAACACCTGGAATCCATATGAGCACAGGATCCAAGACAGCATGAGTTTAGAGCAGGAAGGTCCTGTCAAACTTATCTCGTAGATTTCTTTCACTGTGTAACCAGAGTGGTGGACCAAGGAGGAGCAATTGATGTAACCTACCTTGACTTCAACAAACCTTTTGATACTGTTCCACATAGAAGATTGATTAATAAGCTGGGTAGGCTCAGGGTGGGTCAGAAGTTGGTCAGCTGGGTGGTAAACTGGTTAATGGGCAGAAACAGAGAGTGATGGTAAATGGTATACAGTGAGAAGAGATGCAGGTCACAAGTGGGGTACCTCAGGGATCAGTCCTGGGGCCAGTTCTCTTCAATATCTTCATCAGAGACATTGCAGATGGACTGGAGGGTAAGGTTTGTCTGTTTGCAGATGACACCAAGATCTGCAACAGAGTAGATGATCCAGATGTGGTGGGCAGAATGAGAAGAGATCTGGATAAACTGGCAAAATGTTCAGAAGAGTGGCAACTGGGGTTTAATTCAAAGAAGTTCAAGATCATGCACATAGGGAAGAGAAACCCTGAAGCCACCTATAGGCTGGGAGGGGAGCTGCTGGCAATCACAAGGGAAGAAAGAGACTTGGGCATCATCATAGCAGATGACCTGAAATCATCCAAGCAGACCACTAAAGCAATAGGTAAGGTTAAGGGATGTTGGGGTGTATTAGTAGGGGTATCACAAGTCAGAAGAGGGAGGTAATAATCCCTCTTTACAAGACACTGGTTAGGCCCCATCTGGAGTACTGCATGCAGTACTGGAGGCCACACCTTCACAAGGACATTAACCAAATTGAGGCAGTCCAGAGAAGGGCAACCAAAATGGTGCAGGGACTGCATCAGAAAACATATGAGGACAGATTAATGGAGCTCAATATGTATACCCTAGAGCAAAGGAGGGAGAGAGGTGATATGATTGAAACATTCAAACACCTTAAGGGCATTAACAAGGTGAAAGAGTCTACCATGTTTCAATGTAAGAAAAATAGCAGGACAAGAGGACACAGCATGAGATTAGAGGGAGGCTGATTAAGGGGTTATGTGAGGAAATTCTTTTTCACAGAAAGGGTGGTGGATGCATGGAATGGCCTTCCTCAGGAAGTGGTGGATATGAATACAGTGCAGGGCTTCAAACAGGTGTGGGATAGGCATAAGGGAGCAATACAGATGAGTATGAATAGACAGGCCACTGACAGAGCAAAGGCCGATGGCACATTCATAAGGTAGAAAAAGAAATGGGCAGACTGGATGGTCCTTGCGGTCCTTATTTGCCACCAACTTCTATGTTTCTATGTTTCTATCTATTAAGGCCATGGCTAGAACCATGTCTCTGCCAATCAGGAGGCAGGAATTTCCTGACCCATTTTATATAGATCATTAGCTGAAGACTAAATTGTAGTTGAAACCATTAAAAAAAAAAAAACAGTAACATTTAGAAATTAAATAATAAGATTCAACCATTTTAAGTATTTACCTATAACACTTAAAGTAAACAGGCTAAGGAATCCTTGAATGCTCAAGCTTGGTGTCCTTTCTTATCATTTATAAACGTAGATTTTATTTTTGCAGTTCTGAGTAATTCTAAAAAGGGGAGGTAAGGAAGGATGAGTTATACTATAATATGTTAGAAGCTACGGTGAGCATTCTTTCCTTCTACCAATAATAATTAGAACAATATTCAGAAAAAAACAATAATTAGAACAGCTAGTCCAACTCTTGTGGACTCCAAGCAGTACTCTGGGTTGGAGGGGTTTAGGATTACTTTGGAAACAAGTTCTGAAATGCAGAGATGCCAAACCTGTATACTTTCTTGTTGGATATCTAGCCTATAATGAGAAATGAATGTGTAAGCCGTGGACCAAGACTGCAGCTTAACAGATTTCAGCCAAAGGTACATTTCTCCTTGCAGCTGCAGAAGCAGCTGTTCCTCTTGTGGGATGTGTCTTGATGCCCTCAGGTGGCACTTTCCCTGCTTTGGTATACCAGAAAGAAATTGTAGATACTATCCAGTGAGATATAGTCTGTTTACTTGCTTGGTGCTCCTTGGACACATCCCTATATGTGACAAGCAATTGTTTGTGATCTCCCGATTCTCTCAGTTCCATTTTTGTGTTGCTTGCACGCATGTGCAAGAAACACATTGCATCAGCAGTTAGGGAGCACTCCACATTGCATCACGAAATTTGGCCACATCACCATGCAATCAGCTGTTTTGGTGCATTACAAGCTACCAAAACAGCTGATTGCGTGGTGTCCTCATGGCGCGGCTTCTCCGTCAGCCTCTCACAGTCCCCAGGAAGCCGACGGAAAGCTGTCACCTGCCGTTCAGTGTGCCTTCCTGGTGAAACATTTCAATAAATAAAAAAAAAAAAAGAAAGCTGATGGGGTGATCAATCCTCCTGTAGCCATGACCCCCTTCCCTGTTCATTTGCTGACAGGGTGGCCCAATCCCCATCGACATAATGAACCCCCCATGGCTCATGTGTCCCCCCCAGCAAATTGTATGGCCGACGGGGGGTGCCCAATCCCCCGATGGCTCCTCTGCCCCCCAAACAAACTTCCATCTGCCATGCTGGGAGCCACCCCAGCATGGCAAAGTCTCTGGCCAATGGGGATGCCCAATCCCCCATCGGCTCCACTGCCCCCAAAACAAACTGCCTGGTGCCACACTAGAGCCCACCCCAGCGTGGGGAAAAGTCCCTGCCATCTTTAAAAAACCTAGAAGAAAAAAGGTCCCTCGTTGATTCTCTTGCCCCTTCCCCCAATCTGCACCCACCCTCTGCATACCCCCCTCCTCACAAACCCATCTCACCCCATACTTACCTCCAGAGCCCAGCGCGACGATCTTCGGTGGACCAGGAACACATCTGCACTCTTCAAAGCCGACCACGAACTGAAGAAATGCCGGTAAGCTCTGTAATGGCATAAATGGTTGTTTTTCAACTTAGGTGCATATCTCAGCCATTTTTGGGAATTATTTCACCAAATTTTCAACATGGGGTTCTTGGGACCCCACCTCATGAACTCAGTCATTGTCATTTTGATATTCGGTCCCAAAAGGTGATTTCACGGTCACTGCATGGAACCACCTTTTGGGACTGATTAATGAAACAACGGTGTCACAGTTCTTGAAGTAGGCCCCCAAAAAACCTTATGTTGAAAATTTGGTGAAAAAATTCCCCAAAATGACTTTTACAAGTGTGCGTTGTGCAGTTCCTACGCACGGTTGTAACTTTGAGCATTTTTTATATTTTCACTCCAGATTTTCAGCATTGTCATTTTACCACACCTCCTTATGAACAGTACATCTGTCATTTTTCACACTCTGGCCAAAATGTGTTTTTGCACTTCCGGCACAGAATAGCATGGTCGCTGTGGGAAATCAGTGTTCGGGATAGATTAAGAAAATCACAGTGACACTGTTCATGAGCGGAGGTCCCAAAATGCCTGTGTTGAAAATCTGTTGTAAAAAATCCCAAAACTAATTACATTATCACCTTTCAGATAATGAACTGATAGTGTCACTGTTCATGCGGTGGGATCACAAAAAGCCCATGTTGAAAATTTGGAGTAAAAATACCAAGAAATGCCCAGGGTGTTAGGGTTTTTGACCATAACACCCTACCCTATAGGGACTGACAGGAGTCAGAGGTGTGATTTGGGATTGTTAACAGTAATGCTCATGCCATTCCACCTCCACCCTGCAGCCAGTGGCAGGCATCGAGGTGCGCCTTGGACCCTTTGGCCCCAGAGTTCACCCCATTCTCCTATACTGCACCCATTTCAGTGCATTTTCTTATGGAATGAGGTGAGTGCAAAGCCCAAACACTTTAAAGAACACCTTGACACTTGTAAGTGTCTGCAGGGTGGGGTGAGGTGAAATGTCATGACCGTTATGGGCAATGACCCAAAGCCACACCCCAATGCCTGTCCATCTCTGCAGGGTGGGGGTGGAGTTGGCGTCAGATCGACACTTCACTGCCATTCCTATACTGCATCTGTCTAATTCCTGCACTTCCACTGCTAATGACTGCAAGCAACACTTGGCCTTGACAAATGCTTGTTGTAGCAGTGGTGTGCTCTCTTAATCCCTAGACTGCCAACAGAATTAGAACATTTTGGAGTTCTGGATGGCTATATCAGTCCACGGCCCTGGAAGGGTTAACATCCAGACAATGCAAGGCCTGTTCCCCTTTATTGCTATGCGTACCCTTAAAGTATACTGGCAGAGTTATTGATTGGTTCAAATGAATCCCTGACACTGCTATTCACAGAAATGCAGCATTTGTTCTTAAAGCTATTTTTACTTCATGAAAAATTTACAATTCAGGATTTATGCTTAGAGCCTGGAGTTCACTTATTCTTGTAGATGCTGTCACTCCCAGGAACAATATTTCCTAGGTGACATGTTTAAAGTCTGCAGTTATCATTGGCTTAAAAGGAGGAAACATTAGTTGAGATGTGACCAGATTAAGGTCCCATGCCAGTACTGGTACTTTAAAGGGGGCTGTATGTGGCTTAAACCCTTGAAAAATCTTTTGAATGCAGGGTATGATGGGGTTTACCATCAGTCTCTGATCTATGTGTAGCTCTAGCTGAAATGTGAACTTTCAGTGATGCTGGTCTAAGACTGTCTTTAAATACATCAAATAATCTAAACTTTTAGCTATTTCTGCCTCTATAGCGTTTACAGTCAGTTTTCACCAACGCATAAACCTTTCCATTTTGCTGCATATGTTCTCCTTGTGGAGGGTTTCTGACTTCTTCGATTATCTCTTAACACCTATGTAGAGAGGTTGCAATCCATATTCTAGATTTTCAGGTACTAGCCTCTCAGGTGGAGAACTCTCATGTTTAGGTGAGTCACCTCACCCTTGGAAAGTGTCAGTAAGTCCCTGCCCAGGGACAACCTGTAGCTTTTCCTGTACATTAGTATTGAGTACCATAGCTAACTTGGCCATCTGGTTCATTAATATCATCCTTGCCCTTCCTGACCTTGCTTTCAGGAGTACTCTCTTCAGCAAGGGAAAAGCTGAGAATGCATGCATGGACCTGCTTCCCCACTAAAAACTCAGTACATCCTCTGGGAAGGTTCCTCGAGATGGGGCTCGGCAACAGAAAAGTGGCAATTTCTTGTTGTGCCATGAGGCAAACAGGTCTATTTCTGGATAGCCCCAGTTCCTGAAAACTGTTTTTACCGCTGAAGGTTTCAGGGATCATTTGTGAGACACTGTCCCCATTCTGCTCAGCGAGTCTTCTAGGACATTGGCCTTTCTTGCCATATGCACTACCGTGGGTTCCATTTGCAGTTTGTATGCCAGGTCCCAAATTTTTGGTGCTTCCCTGCTCAACTTTGAGGAACTGGTATGTCCTTGTTTGTTTATGTAATACATTGTTCTATATTCTGTCCTGATTTGAAGGACTTAATGTCTCCCGTTCTCTGAGAAATGTTGAATTGATAAATATACTGCTATGAGCTTCAACAAATTTAGGTGTTCTTGTGTTTCTGATCTGTTCCATGTTCCATGGATGGTTAGATCTGAGAAGTGACCACCCCAACCATGTAGGGAGGCATCTGTTGTTAGGACCATTGTGTGAGAGTGTCTTTAGAAAGGTATGCACTTACGCAGGTGATCCACATTCTTCCACCAATGTAGGGACTGTACTAGTTCTCCTTGAACTGGCACCAGTTGCATAGGGGCTGTCTCAGTTGAGACCAGTATTTTTTTAGGTACCACTATATGTCCCTGATGTGCTACCTTGCTCAAGGGACTACTGATATTTTTGCTGACATATAACCAACAACCTCAGAAACTCCTGTGTAGATCTCCTTGTACCCACTTGAAAGGTGTATACGTAACTTATCAGGGTATGCACCCTCTTCCATTTCAGAAATGCCTTGACTTGGACAGAGTCCAATTCTGCCCCTATGAATTTCAGTTTCTGCACTGGAACCAGTGCTGACTTTCCCAAGTTCAGGAAAAAAAAAAACAGCTGAAGCATAACACTTTTTACTCTTTATAATGATGCTTCTGTGTCCTGCTTTGTTAACCAATCATCTAAGTATGGACAGACTGTAATGCCAGATCTTCTTAAAGCTGCTGCCATCACAGCCGCGCACTTTGTAGATACCCTTGGTGCTTGGTGCTGATGTCATACCATAAGGCATTGACTTGACCTGGTACTGGTTTTGGCCAATTCTGAACCTTAGGAGCATTCTGTGGATTGGCCTGGCTGGGTTGTGGAAATAGGCATCCAGCAGGTCCAGTGAACCTGGCTAGTCTCCTTTTTGCAGTGACTGGATCACTAGCTGAAGTGTGAGCATTTTTAATTTTTCTTTCTTTAAATGACTGTTTACACACTTTAGGTCGAATATAGGGCACCATTTCCCTGATTTTTTTTCTTTGCCAGGAAGTACCCAGAGAAAAATCCTGGTTACACTTTAAGTGTCAGTTTCAATGTAACTAATCATTAATCACATGTAACAGGGTAACTACCCTGTAGTTTTATGTTTGCTGCATGCAACTACATTGCACTTACAGTGTAGTTACACTGTATTTAACTGACACAAAGTATAACCATAATCCTTTTCCCCATTCCTTTTGCTGGAACTTCCTATATTGAACCCTGGAGTATCAGCTTATATGCTTCCAATTTCAATTGCTGCTGTTCCTCCTTTGAATTTGCTTTGACGTTTTTGAACTTCTTTTGTCTTAGAACAGTCAACAAAGACAAATTCAGATCCTTTCCCAGTATTTCCAGGACCCAATTCTCTGTTGTGACAGACTCCCATTTCTGAAGATAGTGGGAGAGGAGACCCTCTACTGGTACTTGGGGCTTGGCAACCTGTGACATGTCAGGGATTAGGCTTTGTATGTGGATGGGTTACTGTGGCAGCCTATCTTTTGTCTCTGTTAACTCTCTGTGTTTGTGCCTCTTGGTGTACCATATGGCTGGGGATTGTATTATCTTCGATAACACCCACTTCTTATGCCTGCCCTTCATTGTTTCTGTCTCCTTTTCAACAAGACTTTTAAAAATGTTTTTATTTTTCTCCACTTTGTCCAAATAGATCTCTGTCTTGTCTCCAAAGAGTGATGAGTTGACCCCTCAGAGGGGAAGTCAGCTGCTTTAGTTTACATATCTAGGGATAGGCCAGTAGTTCTAAGCCAGGCCTACCTCCTTGTAGGCTCTGCATTACCTAAACCTCTTGTGGCTGTGTCGTTTATGTCCACAGTCATCTGTAACTCATCTTTGACTGTGTACAACCCAGTTTTAACAGTATGCAGTTACTGTAACCCTTCATCTGTAGGCAATCAGTCTGCAAAAGAAAGTACTGGCTTCCACAGTGCCTCCTGATAATGGGCTGTATAGCTTAAAAAAACACCTCCGTCATTACAAATGTGAGAAGAGGAGGAATAAGAGTATTTTACACATGCATCTTTTATTTAATTATCTAATTTTGGTAACTGGGTAGGCCCACTTAGACCAGGGGTCCCTTTTCAGGGGCAACCCAGGGTTAATTACAGAGAACATGAAGTACAATATACATTATATGTGTTGAGAACAGTTATAGACAATATAAATGTGGAGAACAATTATAGACACTTCATACAGAAGAATTCATCAATTATTAGTTAACAATAGCTCACAGCACAATCTCAGCAGTTCAGGGGATCTAAGACAGGCAACATATTAGGAGTATCTTATGCAGGCAATTCAATAGGACTACACTGGGTTATCAAGGATTCAAAAAAGCAGTAGGGAGGAGGATAGAAAGTATTGAGAGTCAGGGTTCATACAGCATTGCAAAGTACAAATTCAGAACTACAAGACAATTCAAGATCTACCAGGATAAGTGCCTGGGAGACAACACACCCTATCTTTTAGAGCAGGAACATTGGCTCAAGGTGAGCAGGTGAGTTTTGAGCTCTTTTTTGAAGCTCTTTAGTGAGGTGGTGGACTGGATACTACATGGGAGCCTGTTCCACAGAGGAGGGATGGAGGAAGAGAAGGACCTGGCTCCACATGAGGTCCTGACTCTGGGTACATGGAGTAGCTGGTGTTCTGAGGACCTTAAGGTTCTGCCACACTGTTTGAGCTGCAGCAAGCTTCTCAGGCTGGGGAAGGAGGTGTTGTTCTGAAGTAGCTTGAAGGCTAAGCATAAGGAGAGGTAGGTCAACCTCCCTTCGAGTAATGGCTAGCCGAGGGACCTCAATACTGAACAGTGGTGGTCATGTGGTCAGGCTGAATTGACAAACCTACCTATTCTATTCTATTCTATTCTATTCTATTCTATTCTATTCTATGATAGAGGGTCTGCAGCATATGTAGCTCTGTACTCCTGACAGAGTGCAGTACTGGGGCCCCATGAAGTAGGATAGGAAGGAGATTTCCCTGTGCAATTCTAATGCAGGATTCAGAGGTAAGGAATGTGCTCAGTCGGTACAGAAGACCCACCTTTTGATTAATAGTTCACTGGGTGGCTGATATGGGTCTTAAATTAGCTGTCTTGGTCAAAGTGGACCCCTACATACTTAATGGAGTCCACCACCTCTATCCTCGTTGTGTCAGCGAGGCACAGAATGAGATTTGTGGTGCAGTCAGCACCAAGGCTCCTTGGCCCGGATACCATCGCCTTTGTTTTTTCCCATTAAGAAGGAGTTTGTTAGCATGGATCCATTTTTTGAGCAGCAATCGGTCTTTTCCTAGTTGCTCACTTAGCTGGGTTGGGTTTGGAGCACTTCTGTAGAGTACTGCGTCTTCTGCGTATAGAGCGACTTTAGCTCCACCAGTGTACATAGGGAGATTGTTTATGAATAGCGAGAAGAGTAATGGTCCTAGGGTGGAGTCTTGCAGGACTCTATCTAGAATGTGCTGCCATTCAGAGAGTGCACCATGCCATTTTACAATTTGGGATCTCCCCTCTAAATAATTTGTGAACCACTTTAGGGACGAGTCGTCTAGTCTGAGCGATTCAAGCTTTCCAATTAGCAGCTTGTGATTTGCCAAATCAAATGTTTGGTGAGGTCTATGAAGACTCCACCTACTAGGAGACCCTGATCTACTGAATTTAAGATGTGGTTGATTAAGCTGACAAGGGCAGTGCCAGTCCCATGATGTTTTCGAAAACCGTGCTGTTCCAGGGTAAAAATGTTGTGCCGCTCTAAGAAGTCTTGTAGTTGGTTGTAAATTAATATTTCTAGTATCTTGTTTAGTGTGGGGAGGATTAGAAATGGGCCTATAATTTTCCACCATCTCTTGGGACCCACCTTTGTGCACCAGGGTGACTATGGCCACTTTCCATAGGGAAGGTACTCTCCCTTCGATAAGGGACCTATTAAAAATCCAGATGATGGGAGTGGCTATGACTGGGACACCTAGTCTGAGTAGGTTGGACTCAAGTTTGTCATTACCAGCTGCTCCAGCAGTCTTTACCTTCTGCAGCAGCTTAAGGACATCAGACCGAGGGATGAGTTTAGGGTGGAACTGTGGTCGGTGGTTGGGTGCCCCGTTGTTATTTGGTTGGTGGGGTGGGGGGTCCAGGTGACTGGGTCCTATATTTGTTAAGGTCTGTAAAGAATGTATTAATCATGTTAGCAGATTCAGTTGGGTCACAGAATCAGGTCCCATTAGATATTAGGTCAACATCTCCTGGGGAAGTGCTACCCTTTAGGAGGGAATTGATGTTTGCCCAGAACTTTTTAGAGTCCACCAAGTTTGTTGTTTGCAGATCCCTCAGATATTTTCTTTTGGCTGATTTCAGTTTGCCTTTGCACTTGTTCTGCAGTGCTCTGAAATGTAGCCAATCCTCAGTTAGGCTGGAGAATTTAAAGTTGCCCAAAGGTCTTATCCCTCACTCTCATGAGTGATCTGAGCTCTCTATTTAACCGTTTGGCATGCTGGCCTTTAACTCTCATTTGTTTTAGGGGGCATGTTTGTTTGCTATAGAGGTGAAGTTATTTATAAAAGTATCGAGGGCAGCATCCAACGTAGGGACTAGCTTGACCAGGTCCCATTTTACTTCGGCTAGCGATCTTAGAAAGGATACCTGATCAAAGTTGAAGTCCCTGGTCAAGAAAGTTCTTGGGACGAGGGGAGGAAAGTCATTCTTCCAGATTACAAATGTTGGGATATGATTACTGATGAAGTCACTAAATGTGCCAGCTAATTTGACTCTGTCCCGTCTGGAGACCAGGCTCCAGTCCAACATAGAGTGGTTGCCCATTTTCATATTAAGCCTGTCTGGTACCTGGATTATCTGTGTCATATTTAGGTCTGCTAGATCTGGTTTAGTTTCAGTGATAGGCAAGGCACCCCAGTGGATATTAAAGTCCCCAAGGATAATCTTTTCCTTTTTTTTAATTCAATATGCTTTATTGATTTTTAAGCAGCATACATGAGAACAAGACAATGCTTTGAGATGTTCAGGAAGCTGCCTGGGGAGACAGCAAGTGCAAACACAAAACAGTTACACAATACAAAACAAAACACATAACCTGACAACAAAGCCCCCCCTCTAACCCCCCTCCCCAACACCACCCCCTACTTCCCCGAACCCCTGCGCTACATGTGTGGGGAGAGAACTGTCACAGTAAATGAACGAGATTAATAAGTGGGTTATGGTTGCCAGGGGGAAAGCAAAGTCAGAAGGGGTTCCCAAGTATTCTGAAAAATGTGGGGTCTGTGCCACATATGTACTATGTGCTTTTCCAGTTGGATGGCAGTGTCTCATGGTACCATTTTAGAACCAAGGGCAGGGTGTCCTCCTTCAAGTGCCTAAGCATTACTAATTTTGCAGTTGAGGCAACCAATGCAAAATGAGCTTTTCTAATCCTGCGTGTTCCCTGGGGAAATAGAGCTAACAGACAGCATTCTGGAGTGAACAAAGTGTCTAGGCCTAGGATAGGGTCTAAGACCTGCTTTATTGCATTCCAGTAGGCTTGGGTGTGGGGGCAGGTCCAAAGGAGATGGAATAGCTTGCCCGAGGCCTGCTTACAATGGAAGCATAGGGAGGATGTGAGATGGCCAATTTTATGCAATCTAACTGGGGCATAATATAGTTTGTGCATGATACTGAACTGAATCAAAGTCTGTCTTGCTTAATGAATTTGTAAACCACACTCCAGATTCTCTTCCAGAATTCAACCTCTGAGGGAAGAGACAGCTCCTATACCTAGTAGTAACAAATCCTTGTGGGAAGATGTGGGTCCAAGGCTTGTAACTGTTTATACATTCCAGATACTGCATGTGGCTGGTCCGCAGCAGCCAAGACTGAAAGTAAGCCCTCTGAAGACTGTAGGTCCCATGGCTTGGGTCCCAGAAAAGCAAGTATCACATTCTTAATCTGGAGAAATTTAAAAAATGTCTTTGTGTCGGAGTTGCAATTGGTCTTGAAGGACAGGGAAATGAATCAGGTCATCACCTTGAAGAAAATCCACCAGTGTGGTGTTTCTCAGTTGAGGCAAGAAGGAGAGAGGAATAGGGCGGTTACCAATCTGAAAGTGGAGGTTATTCAGAAGAGGTTGGGCTGGAGAGTGGTACTAGGTCTCTGACCAGTGGTTCTGCATTTGATGGAAGGCCTTAAGAGACCAATCAAGAGGAGAACCTTTTAGTGCGTGGAGAGGTTGAGAGAGGCTCAGGTGTCCCAGTGCCGGTAGGGAACAGTGCGACTTACGAGCCAGGTCTCTCTTTATGTCCAGCCATATAAGAGAATATGTAGTGGGTTGAGAATGGGCATCCACTTTGAACCAGAGGGCTATCTTGTTCATATGCTGAGCAGTATAACAGGTGAAGATGGAAGGGAGGGCTAGACCCTTTCGGGCCTTTGGGGCCATCAGTTTAGAGTACTCCCTACGTATAATTTTGTTTCTCCA
Organism: Neoceratodus forsteri; assembly: GCA_016271365.2. Classification (NCBI taxonomy): domain Eukaryota; kingdom Metazoa; phylum Chordata; order Ceratodontiformes; family Ceratodontidae; genus Neoceratodus; species Neoceratodus forsteri. Next base: position 222,706,025 of record CM028136.1, on the reverse strand, counting down.
CAAGAAGGCATTGAACATTCGCTGCAGCCTCGTAAACCAAGACTTGGGGAAAAAAGAAGCCCAACATCCTCAGGGGGTACAATTGCCTTGGCAAAACATTCATTTTGAGGATGTTGATGCGCCCCCAAAAAGAGAGGAGGAGTGTTCCCCATCTGTCTAAGTCCGATTTCAGCACCTGTAAAATGTTAGTAAGGTTTCACTTAACCATAGTGGGGATATTCCTAGAGATGTTTATGCCTGTCGAGAGAGTCATTTAAAGCTTCATTGAAGAGCTACTTATTCGAATTAGCTTTTGAATAAGTTTATTCTGTTTCCTTTTAATTGTTTTTATATTTGAATTTATTATTGATGTATGTTATTTTTGTTATGTATCTGCGCTTTGGTATTTTGAAAAGCACATTACAAATAAATATTGATTTGATTTGATTTGATGCTCAGGTATGTGAGAGTTTTCGGTTCCCAGGCCAGGCCAAAGGCACAACAATCGGACTTGGTGATTCGGTTGTTAAGAGGAAATATTTTCATCTTGGTGAGGTTCAATTTATAGAATGAGACTGCAGCAAAGTCTTTCAGTTCTGTCAGCAGGCTGGGGATGGAGACTTTAGGGTCTTCAATATGCAGGAGGAGATCATCCGCATATGCTGATAGGGCATATCGCTTCCCCTGCACTTGAACATCCTGTATAGAAGGAGAGTGAAGTATTCTGCGTATTAGGGGCTCCAGGTAAAAATTAAAAAGAAGGGGGGAAGTGGACAACCTTGACGGGTGCCTCTTTGAAGAGGAAAAGGGCTAGAAAGACATCCATTACACCATATCCATGCTGAAGGGGAGGAAAATAAGAGCTTGACCCATTTCATCAAGTCAGTTGAGACCCCAAAGTGGTGGAGGGAAGCAAACAAAGATTGCCAGGAAACTCTATCAAATGCTTCCTCAGTGTTTAGGGAGACCAAGGCTGCTGGTACCTCAGACTCCCTAGACATCACAATCAGATGTAAGAACTTCCTCGTTTGGTCACCTGAGTTATAGGCCCATCATAAAACCCACCTGTTCCTGGCCAATAACCTCTCCCACAACTGGAGCCAGGCGATTGGCTAGAATTTTCACCAGCACTTTTATGTCCATATTTAATAGGGAGATTGGGAGGTAGTTCTCCGGCTGCAGGGAGTCTCTACTCAGTTTGGAGATTAGGATTATCAAGGCCTCTAAAAAAGTAAGGTCCCTCACCCCCTCTTGAAACCAAAGGTTAAAAACCTCGGCCAGGAGGGGTGCTAACTGGGGAAGACATGCCTTATACAAGTTACTAGAAAGGTCATCTGGCCCAGGGGCCTTGTCCAAGGATAGTTGTTTAATGACTTGCTCAACTTTGCCTGAAGAAATAGAGGCCCCTAGATGCTCTACAGAGGGAAGAGGTAGAGTGGGAAGGGTGGCAGAAGTCAAGTATGCAACCATCTCCTGCGCCATTGGAGCACGTGTCTCATCAAGGGAGTAGAGCTCTTGGTAATAATCCCAGAAGATTGAGACAATATCTCTGGGGTCAGAGACAATGCCTTCATCTGGGGTTGGTCACAACCTGGGGATAACCCTCATAGTCTCAGTCTGTCATAGCCTAAGTGCCAGGAGCGTCCCCGCCTTCTCCCCTGCTTCCAAGTAGTTTAATTTGGTACGATGGAGAGCGAGTTTGGCTTTCTGGGCCATGATATCCATGTACTGAGACCATAGGCGATGAAGATGTGCCCAGTCAGAGTCTGGGGAAGAGCATTTAATGGAATGCTCCAACTGACAGATTTTTCCCAGGAGCAAGTCCAAGGTTTCTCTGTTTTTCCGGGAGCGGGTGGTGGCAATACGGATGAATTCGCCTCTAAGGGCGCATTTTAGGGAAGCCTGTACTGTGTCTATTCTATCCACTGAGCCCCTGTTATTCAGGAGAAAGTCAGTGATGAACTCCTGAATATGGGTCAAGGTAGAGGGAAACTGCAAAAGTTGGGTATTGAGGCAACAAAGGAAGTCCTTGCGGTTTCCGGGGATCAACAGATAAGTGATGATCACTGGGGAGTGGTCCGATAGGACTCTGGGGTGTATAGTGGCACTGATAATACCAGGTAGGCCGAAGGAGCTCACCAGGTAATAATCTATATGGGACAGAGTACCATGGGGTGGGGAGAAGTAGGTGTACTGCCATTCTAAAGGGTTTAGGATACACCCGGCATCTACTGTCCCCGTACCTGACATGAGATCTCTTAACAATCTCTTTATCCAATCTGCCTTTATCCGATTGAGGGGCAAGGTTCCACTCACCCCCTAGGGCAGTCAGAATACAGGGGTCAGAAGCCAGTAGGGAGAGTAGGTGGGTAAAGAACTGGGGAGAGTCCATGTTTGGCTCATAGATAGAACCCAAGATAATTGGGGACAATTCGAGAGTTCTCTGAATAATAGTGAAACGCCCCGCTGGGTCCCACCACTCGTGTCATTGTGAAAGGGACTGTCTTAGCAATTAAGATAATTGTGCCCCCCACATTTGGAGGATACTCTGGATCTGAAAACGTGCCCCACCCAAAGTCTTTTGAAGAGAAAAATATCCTCTCGCCGGAGATGGGGCTCCTGCAGGCAAGCTATGCTAACCTGTAGGTGTTGAAGATGTTTCAAGACCATCAGTCATTTCTGCTTATCTTGGGCCCCTTTGACATTCCAACTAATAAAGGTGTAAGGCCCTCCCATACAATTAAGGAAGCCTGTGTTGTATGGCTCTAAACCCTACTAACCAGATACTACCCCACATAATAATCGAGTTTAACATATGTATCCTCAATGTGCAGTGCTGCTCCACCCATCCCACCCCATCAAATACCCTAGAAAACAGATGAACGACCCCACCATCTCTCCAAACACATAAAAGTCCAAAACCCTCCCTCCATCTCCCCCAATTAACCAACATTAAACAGTATTCTAATCTTTTCTCAACCCCACTTAAAATAACCGAAACTCCTACAAAATATTATGGCACGTGATTATCCTCACTGCCTAAGCAAAGATCCTATCTGTCTCCCACCTCCCCACCTTCCCGTCATACCCTATCAAAATCTGGTAACATGTTATAAGAAAACAAAAAACAGTTCTGTAACAAGGCAAACTTTTAGCCAAGAGCCGTAAGAGAAAAAAGTAAAAAGGGGTATAAGTTCAGTCACTCAAAACAATTAAATAGTTCTTCTGCAAAACATCTCATAGCCTCTCAGAGATGAGGTAATGGGGGGGGGGGGGTCTTTAAATATATGCTCCAGTCCCTTAGAAGGAGATACAAAGAGAGCTTCTTACACAATGTGTACTATTCTTTCTAAGCTATTCAATGTGCATGGAGAGAGTTCACCCCCACCTTAATTTAGGGTGGCCATGCAAGTCCCGAACTTTTAACACTGGAGTCCACTGTTGATTAAGCAGACCTCAAAGTGCCAAGGCAGCCCTCCCTACTGTCGTGCAGCAGGAGATAAAGTTTAGGAGGGTCCGCTCCTCTATTTGCCCCTGCATCCGTGGAGTAAAGGCCCAAAGAAACAATTTAACAAGCAAACAAGGATCAGGCTCACAAGGTAGACAGGCAGGCTCATGTGGATCAAGTTTAGGTCTGCAATAGCATAAGCCATTTGATAAAGACCTCCATAATCTTGCACAGTCACCAGATCATGAGGAGATCATGGAAACCCCCAAACATATTCCTTAGGAGAAAAATGTCGGGGCTGGGTTTAGCATGAAATATCTTCCAACCAGTACTCATTGTGATCTTTGGTGCTGCTGCACCAGTAGGTATAGAAGAAAATCAGAGCCTGAGCGAAAGTTCACTTGAAAAGGTCAGGAAGCAGTGATTTAAGCTCTGTTGCAGCTTGTTCAGCAGAGTCAAAAGCGATCCATCTGTCAGCATGTCTGACCTGTAAAGTGGCTGGGTAGCGAACTTGGAAAGATTTCCTTGCAGCAATCAATTCTGAGCCTATTGGGTGTAGCTCTTGCCTTTTGGCCCTAACAGATTGGGGAAGGTCCTGGGCAATGCGTAGTCGGTGGCCCTCCCATTGTACCTCCTGCATTTCTTTGACTTTTGCCAGGATGTGCTGTTTGTCCTAGAAATTGAGGAGTTTAAAGATGAAAGGCCTTTGTGGAGAACCCGGGGGTGGGGAAGGGCATAGTGAGCGGTGGGCCCACTCCACGATATATGTGGAGCTGTTGGGTGAGGGTCCCACCACCTTTCCACACAGCTTTGCAATGAATAATATGGGATTGCTTCCTTTGTCCTTCTCCGGTAATCTGAACAGGACCAGGTTTTTGCACCAGCTGCTCCCCTCTAGGTCTTCGAACTTGTCCTCCATCCTTCTGATCAACTGGCGCAGAGTGGATACATCAAGGTCAGTTTTCCCCTTCCACTCTTCGACTGAAGTAAGGCGTGCCTCCAAGTCTCCTACATGGATATTCAGGGATTCGACTGAGGAGCGAATTTGTTGAATGTCCCCTGATATTGCAGGAATCAAATCCTGCAGGGGTTGCATGACTTCTACGAAACGCTCCTCTGTCAGTGCCATGGTAGTGAGTGGAGGTTTAGTCGAGGCAGCAGGCTGTGCTTTAGGCCTTTTCGCTGCCTTCTGTTTTTCTGGAGTTGGCAGGGGAGAGTACCGTGGCGAGCTTTGCACATCTCTAGCTCCATCATAAACGGTCCACTACTCTGCTGGAACAGTAATTGCTGTTAGATATTGTGCTTTAGAGCTGGTGCAGCTGTTTTTGAGTTAGTTAGAAGGTATAAAAGATGGGAGTGGGGAGGAGCAGTGAAGAAACACAGCTCTCCCTGAAGCAGCCATCACGTGACCTCAGGATAATCTTTTCCACTAGGGATGAGTCTATTTTCCCTGAGTCTTTACTTTGAGATGCTGAGTAAAGAAACAGTGGTTTTGGCTTTTACACAGGCTGCTGCCTGTATAAGTCCCTCAGGGAGAGGGTGCCTGTGAAGATATCCAGAGCCAGCCCTAGTCACCTGGTACCTCATTTCTTCTTTTTTTCGCAATAGCCACACAGGAGAATGGGGTCTTCAAAGTGTGCATACTAATCTTTTTAAAAGAGTTACACACAGGAACACTTACACATTTTGTGGAAGTGAGTCCTAGCATGCTTAAAAAAATCTGGCTCACCTTCCTCTGTCTCAGGTTCTGTGGCTGGTATATTTATCATTTTATCCATGCCTCGCAGAAAAGTAGAAAATGATGTAAAATCATCCAGAGCACTTGGAGCTGACCCAGGATCGTCCTCCCCTGTGTTATCTGGAGTCAGTGGATCCTCTTCCTCTTCCTCCTCAACATAATAACCTTCAAGGTTGGAGGTGCTGAATCTAGTATCTGATTTGCCTGCGCCTTGCTTGTTTAGAAGAATTCCCACGGTTATTTAAATCCTTCCACTGAAGCTGTAGTGGGCTGGGTAGGAACCCCAACTAGCTCCTTTTCCTTCTCAGGTTCCACATTTTCTTTTCTCTGCTTCAAAGGCTGGATGAGGACCCTGTTTCTTTTGCACGCCTCTATTCTACTTTTCATCCCTTTCAGAGCATTCCTCATTTTGGTCTTTATGCTCTTTTTGCAACTCTTACTATGCCGAATAGGTTTATGGTATCTTCTACTGCATTGTATGTAACCAGCAACACTCGCTCTATTGTTTTTATTTCTGTATTTTTGCACTGTCTGTAACCAGCATCATTCGCCATATTGTATTTCTTGTAGCATGTCTCACCCTGCACCCCATGTAGCCTGTGTCTGTTGAGAATATCATCTTACTGTATGCACTCCTGAGTCCTAAAAAACTTGATTCATCTTGCCTAGCGTTGCACTGTACCAATCTAAACACCATGTCAATGTTTTACATTGTTCTCATTGTTAAGAGTGTAACCCTGCCTTGTAACCTTCCGGATCATGCCTGAAAATAAGCGTAAGTCTGCCTAGTGCACCTTACCCAGTCAACAAAAACTAAATAAATAAAATAAATCATTTTTTGTGGATGCTGTCTTACTGGCTATGTCCTTTGGAGATTCTGATTTAACTGACATTTTATCTAAAGGGTTCACAACTTTTTAGGGGAGCACTCCTTGGAAATAGATGGAGAAGTTGGGACTGTTAAAGATTCCCTCTTAGCGTGCCTTCTCTTCTCTGTTTTAGGATGGGACAATTAACACTGCTCACAGTTTTTCTAGTTGTGTGCAGTGCCTAAACACTTGAAGCACTCAATATGCCTATCTGCCTTAGGCAAACTGATTTGCCACACTTTTAACACTTTTTGAACCCGGTAGGCTAGGTTTGTATGGGTTTTTCCGATTCAGACATAAGACCAGAAAAAGGCACTACCAGAAACAACCGACCTCAGCCCCAACAGTTGATAACTAAATCAACCACAGATCTGTGTGGAATTTAAATTTCACTAGTAGGTGGTGACAGAGTGTTTTAAAATATAGAAGAAACACTAATCTTCCCCACTTGTGACCAGTGACCACTGTCACTCACCCCTCCTTCAAAGGGCTTCTGACTGAAATGGCCCTTAAAATGCATGGCTACTAGATCCCTCTAGAACTCACCAGGGTGCAGAACCCCCCAGAACCCCCAATCTGAAATTCTTCTGACCCTCATTGTTATGGGCAGATAGTGCCTGCCAAAGGGTTCCATGCCACTAGGAACCTGGCATCCTGTCACCAAGCCAAGGATGACAGACCCCTCCAGCTCCCAATGGTGCCCCACAAGCTCCAGAGAGAACCCATGCCACTCTGACCCAGGCACCCTGCCACTGAGTGAAGGATGGTGGGATCCCTTCCAGCTCCCAAGGTCCGAACCTGCGCAGTGGCACTATCAAGGATGCTGCCTAATCTACAATCCTATCTCTGCATCTCTAGTGCTGTAGAACTACCTGAAGCCATGACACTCTGTCCCCTATTTATTCCTATGTTCCTAGCCTCCACCCCTCCTTCTAGAGGAAAAACTAATTGGTGCATTGGCACCCAGTGCTTTGATGGACACTCCAGTAACAACTCATTCCTTTCCTGGGAAAGGGTCATTACATATGATTTTGCTGTACTACTTGACAGTGCTCAGTAGGTAGATTGGAATCTCCAGTTCCCCTTTGTGTCTCGGATGATGCTGGTGATGATAAAGAAGGGAGATTGAGCAGATCTGGGAGGTCTGAAGGAACTGAATAGTTCTAGGAAGGTTAGTAATGACAGGCTTATCCATTTCTTGGTACTGCATCTCAAAGACATACCCCAATATAAATCCATATAAACAAATAAAAAAAAACACAAGGTGAGAAAAATGTGAAGCCTCAAGATATGCAAGCAGAGGAATATAATAAAATTACCAGAACTGAACTGATCAGTAACTGGACTCTATAACACAGAACTCATCAGAAAGTAATTTAATTCAGTTATTATTGAATTTACTTAATCCTGCCATATTTAGCATGTGCAATCTGATTTATAATTAAGCACTGGCTTTTAAAAGTGTGCCACTTTTGCCGCTTTCCCTTTTCCTTCTTAGCTGATTGGTGGCTTTGATATGCCCCAAGTGACCCTCTAAAACATAGTAAAAGGTACCCTGACTGCTATCAATGGAGCATGCCCCCATGCTCTGCAAACTCTGATGTCACCAACTGTCGGAGCATGGTGACTGCATGGGGACAGAGCAGATCTTCATTGGGACCAGGAAGGGAAAGGGATCATGTGGCCAGCTGTTATTTATGATTCCTTCCCCCTCATGACATAGCAAATTAAACAAACTCTGGTCAGAGCTGATATGGCTATGGAGAGCTTTTGGTATGCTTTTACCTATTATTTCTAATGAATTTGTACAATGCAGATCTGCTGAGAGGCAGTTTCAATGTGGTCTTCATTTTACACTTTTTTACAATGTATTTTCCTAGAATATGCCTGCTGATTGCTATATATTTATCCCAGATAGTTCACAGAAGAAAGGTCATCTTATTTTCGTGTGGTGGAGCACTGTCAGTAGGATGCTGGAATGTGACGTACATAGGCATGAGTTGTGTGCAGGTGATAATGCCCAGTGGCCATACACCTCAGGCACCCGCATGCGGATCCATCATCCCGGTGCTGTTGCACTGCTGAGTGTGGGTGACAACTGATGCGGTACTCACTCACACAGGTCCCGGAACTCACATGTTACAGCCAACCTCTCATTCATTTGTACAATTGGGAAACCGCAAATGCACTATCCATAGCCTGGAGCGTACACCGCAAATGACATTTCAGGATACCGCACCCCATGGCACCCAGGATACCTTAGCAGTCTGGAGGGTGGCATGTTACATAGGGGAATGGGGAAGAGAGTGGGCCTGCAGTGGTGCATGACAGCAGGAAGATACAGCATCGACAAGGCATGCATTGAAGGTATGTCAATTCCCTTTTATGGTTTGCCAGGGACATGCACACGGCTACATACACTGGTGGGTCCACAGCTTTTGTAGTGTCCCAATGTATGGTACAGCCACTTGGGTCATTCTGGAGTGCATGCCCCTGGCCCAGATCCAGTGCAGTCGGCGGCTGGCCATGGCAGGGTGTGACGGGCAGTGCCAGTCTACGCAACAAGTTGGGTATGGGTGGAGCGGGGGTGTCTATGTACCAAGGTGGTGGGTGGGGGTCCTCTATGCTATGGACATGGACTGTGGTTTCCTCTAGTGTGATTCAGTCTGGGGGACCCTACACCATGGAGCTCTTCGGGGATGGAGTTGGATCGATCGGGGATGGGAGGGGATACCTGTAGTCCACCAGGACTGCCAGGCTGCTGTGCATCTGGGTGCACTTCCAAAGCCCACCTGTGGGTGGCTGGCCAGGTTAAGCCAGCTATTCATGGCCTAACTGTGGGCCACGCTGCTCTGGGCTGTGATAGGCGCATTCCCACTGAATATGCCGCAACATGGCATATGCCTGGGAACGCACCCTCAACATGCATGGCATATTATTTGTGTGCACTCTGGCCCATTCCCTTGCAGCAGGTGCATCCCGCAGGTTTGATTATTATGCCGCGGTACACTGTTGGAGTTGCACGGCACATCTCCCTTTATTGCCAGGAAGCGCTGTGCATCTCCTTTGAATATGGAGGCGTTGGACTAGGCTACCCTGAAGAAATACATTATCAAAATGGTAAAATCATGACCCCACAGAAATCAAGATATCGCATCCAGGGGTTCAGTTAATTTATTTTCAGTGGAAGTCTAATACTTCCATGAATAAAAATCTGGAAGTCATTCCAATTTTTGGGAAGTCAAGATACTTCCTGTATCCCACAATTTGAAAGTCAGTATTCTAGGAAAGATCAGTTTAGGGATGCTAACATAAATATTGGTGGCAAAATACAATTTATTTAAAAAAAATCCATCATTTATTTGCTTCTGTACCTTCAATTTTGGAAGTCATTCAATTTTATTTTTTACATTTGGAAGTCAATGACTTCCTTCCCTTTTATTTTGGAAGTTTTTGCCTAATTTTTGGAAGCCAAATACTCCAAAAATTGAATTAACTGAAGCCCTGATTGCATCTAATCTGGGACAGCCTGAGTAAATACAGTGCAAAAATGTGTAAATGAAGATCCCTATGACAATGAGATGTAGCATCTCCCCTGCATTATCCAGGATACAAAATATAGGACAAGAAATATATTATAAGGAAATGTACTCTAAACTGAACTTCACTGTGGTCATGGACATAAACAAACAAGTTCTTTATTGTAACAATCACACAGGAGTGTGGTATGCATATTTTATGGAACACATACAACGAGGGGTGAGAAAGAATAAGTGCCTCAGCTGGGTCTTGAACCCAGGCCGCCCAGAATACCGTTCCAACTGCACTAACCAGCTGCACCACTGAGTCAACTGGAACCTGGGCCATCCCTGAGTACATTACTCCTTCTCAAATGCACAACCCAACGGCTACACAAATATTTACTTGTAACAATCACACAGGAGTGTGGTGTGCATATTTTCTGTAACACATACAAACAGAGGTGAGAAAGAATAAGTGCCTCAGCTGGGACTTTAACCAGGCTGCCCTACAGTATTGTGGCCATGAGGATGATATGTATGTGTGTGTGTGTGTGTGTGTGTGTGTGTGTGTGTGTGTGTGTGTGTATGTATATATATATACATCCAGGATACAAAATATAGGACAAGAAATATTTAAAGGAATTCTACTCTAAACTGAACTTCACTGAGTTCACTGACATAAACAAACAGATTCTTTATAACATATTAGAATGCAATATTTATTTTTAATGTGGTGGCCATGAGGATGGTGTGAACAGAGTGTGTGTGTGTGTGTGTGTGTGTGTGTGTTTGCTGTAGCTCATTATGAAATGGGTAGAAAGAATACTGGCTCCTGATTGGCCAAGAGCAGCTTTCAGCTGTGCTGTTATCCCAACACAACTGCCCAGCTAAAAGTAATATGTGTAAAAAAGGCATAAAATGTATTAAAAATGACCCATTTCATAGTCGCAATAAGGTACTCCAAGAGGTGTATTATGGTGAGCTAACAGCCCTTCTCAGGTGGTGGAAGCACTCGGCTACACCTCGTGCTTCAACGCACCTGAGGTGGGCCATTATCCCGCCATAACACACCCCATCATGCCTTATTGCTTAAATATATTTTTTTCCCAAAAAGCATAGTAGAAAACGTCTGATTGCTACATATTTAGTCTGGGCAGTGCTTAACACACAGTGTCTTCAGAGGTTAAAAAAACAGTGTAAATCATAGATTTGCTGGGAAAGAGTGATATTTATGTGGTATGAATCTTTCTTGAAAGACAAGACATTCCCAAGTGAAACTAGTATAAAGAAGCTGTGTAAATGCTAAGTATTTAAATGTGCAAGTTGCTTTCTGAAGGGGGTAAACAAATCTCCAGTTTAATAGGCAACCAATATTTGCCAAATATTTAACAAGCTGTTTCAGTTTAATAATGGCATCTGACAAGCAGCTTTGAGTTATGTCTCCAACATCCTTAACAGAAAGAAGGGAGTATTTTTTTTCAGTTGGCATGGTAGGATACATTGAAAAGTCCAAAACCTGTGTTCCACGATTCTCCATTTTCCAGTTACAGATAGCAAGATGGCTGCAGGCTGTGCCCACAGCCATAAAAATTTAAAACTGGTACCATTTAACCCTGGTACAGCTAAGCTACTGGTGGGTCCTTTGGCAAACTTTATAGAAATGAGAACGATTGGTGCTCTTTAAATGATGCGCACATAAGCAGTGGAACAACAGGGTACCCCTGCCCCATGACAAATGATCAGTAGATCTGAAGCACTGGTGTTTTCTTTATGTATAGCTGCTCTCACTTTTGCATTTTTTCCCCACAAATAAATGCCTCACCACTTTACAAGGCCCTTGTCGGGCCCCGCCTAGAGTAGAGTGTGATTTTTCTCGGCTCCCCAATATAAAGAAGACATTGAGGCAGTAGAGAGCATGAAACACAGGGCCAACAATATAATCTGGGATATTTAATTTCACTTATTTATTTTACCAGGAAAAAACTCCATTGCGCATAGCTTATTTACAGGGAGGTCCTGGGTAGGACAGAAAAATAAGTTGAAAAACAGTGCATATATACAGGGATGTCACAATTTGAAAAACACAGTACGTACAAACAGTGCATACATAAAGGGATTTGACAAATTTTTCAGACCACAGTGACATCCAGAAGTACAGATTACAGAAAAGGCAAACTGTGTTGAGAGACGCATTGTCTATGACAAGGTAAGAGTAGCTCAACTAGTAAAGAATAGTTACAATCACAATAGCAGTTAATATGTACTTTTCAGATGATGATTCGACCTGGGGCATCTTATAACTGACATTGCAATGTAAAAGGGGAAACAATAAGACATATATATATATATATTGCACAGAAATGGACATAATAACATGACATGTAGCACACTACTAAGAGCAAATTGTTTATAGGTGCCATAATGAAAGACTAAGTGCCCTTAAAGGTGATGGGAAACAGTTGTCTTAGATGTCTGGATACCCTCTTGTTGTCGTTTTAATGTCTATCCAATGTTCTGATATGTCTTTGACCTTTTTTGTTCAATTTATAATCTGATTTTGTTGCCTTTGTCACTACCTTGAATCCTTTTCTCCACAGCAGTTGCTCCTCTGTCTTTTGATACTGATGAGCCCTTGAGTCAGACATAATCTAACAATTTCATATTTTGTATTCCTCCAGATCTCCCCGACACAAGATGAGCTATCCCTCCTTAGCAGGGGTCTCTCTTCTGTGCCCACACCCAGACATCGTGATGCACCCCAGGTTCAAGCTGATCTGCAGCACTTCTATTACAGAGTATGGCTTAACAGCTCATTTTTCTAATGAGCCTCCTCTTCCTGCAGATGATGACAATATTATCAGAATAACCAATGACATCAATCCCCAATGTACTGCATGATCCCCCCCCCCCCAAAGGAAGTTTTGCTGCTGTTGATTATTTTGTTAACCAATGCAAGGAAAACACCACTAACTTCAATTTTCATTGCAGGCACAACCACTCTAACCTGACAACTGGTGAACTTGCAGTCCTCAGATCTCTGCAGTGCAGGAATTACATTGTTATTAAACCAGTTGATAAGGGGGGTGCTGTTGTGGTCTGGCAAACAGAGCTATACATCAGTGAAGCCACACAGCAACTCTCTAACACCAGGTTTTACTGTTCTCTTCCCTGGGACCCCATGGCAGACCGAAGTTACCACCACCGTCACTTCTGCTATTGAAAACAGAGCTCCCTGCTTCAGCTAATAGACTCATAGTTCAGCATCTTCAGGCATCCAGGCTTTATCTCCTTCTCAAAATCCACAAAACAGGTAACCCTGGATGTCCTGTTATGTCTGCCTGCTCCTGCCCCACATCCCACATCTCTGCATTTTTAGATAGCCTCATGAGGACACTCTTTGAATCCCTGCCCTCCTACATTGAAGACACTAAGCATGCTCTCCAGTTATTTGACAGGTTCAGATTCAGTGGCTCCCATCAGCTCCTCTTCACCATGGACATCAAATCTCTATACACAGTTATCCCCCACAATGATGGCCTGACAGCTTGGCAGCATTTTCTGAATAAGCATGATGTTCAGCAGCCACCCACACACCCACTAACTCATCTGGCAGAACTTGTTCTTAAACTCAATGCTTTTTCTTTTAATAAGTTTTTTCAGCAGGTCAGTGGAGTTGCCATGGGTACCAAGATGGGTCCCAGCTTTGCCAATTTGTTTGCGGGTTGGGTGGAGGAACATTTTTTTCTCTTATTCACAGGGACTGTGCCTGAACTCTACAAATGCTACATAGACAACTATGTGGGGGCTACCTCCTGCTCCAGAGAGGCCCTCCAAATCTTCTTGGACAGGTTTACCATGGCCCATCCTTCCCTTCAGTACACTGTTGAAGTATTCTCCTCTACACCACCTTTTCTGGATATTAAACTGTCAGTGCAGAACACTGGTCTGAAGACATCAGTTTATTAGAAACCCACTGACTCACACAGTTTGCTCCTCCACAGCTACTTCCATCCTAAATATATCAAGAATGGCCTGCCATATTCAGTTTCTTAGACTTCACAGGTTATGCAGTGAAGATGATGATTTTGCTAAGCAGGTCCAAATAATGCATAGTTTTTTTAACAGGGATACACTAAAAGCACAGTGGGCAGAGTACTCTCCCAGGTCTGTAACATGCCCTGTAACCTTGACCCCCATAGGAAGGATACTGTCACGCAAGAATGACAATGAATTCCAGTAGTGCTTCCCTTCATTCACAGTACACTTTCTCTTCACAGGATCACCACCAGTAACTTTCCTATTTTGCAAACTGACCCCAACACTGGTGCTTCTTTTACAGGACCACCTATTGCCTCCTACTGCCAGACATCCAACCTGCGGAATCTCCTGGTAAGAAGCAGCCTACCTACTCCTAACAGTTCCTCCCTACCAGGTACCATACCTTGGAACAGAACTCGCTGCTACACCTGCAAATGTATTTCTAGTGTGACTGAAATTCGGGGTCCTACAGGTGTTTTTCACATCACCAAGGAGTTCTCATGCACCTCCACTGATGTGGTATGTTATATTCTTTGCAGGAAGTGTGCAGCTATTTATAGCGGAGAAACTGGTAGACATCTAGCTGGCCATTTCAGGGAACACTACAGGGCAGTCAGGAATGGAGACACTGATAAATCCATTGTATCTCACTTTATCTCCAGAGACCACAGTGTCAATAATCTTTCTGTTTGTGTCCTTCAGCAGGACTTCTGGGATTCTGACCATAGAAAAAACATGGAAACCAAGCCTTGGCTCCCAGCAGCCCTGCGGTGTAAATGATAGACTTATTTTCTACTAATATCTTTCAGCCACCCCTTTTTTTTCCCTTAAGTCTGTTTGTATCTGTACATATCTATTTCCATTTTCCACAGATGTCTCCATCTATGTCTCCTTCCCCCACATTTGTCACCTTTCAACCTTCTTACTAGCCCTGTTAATTAGTCCCCACCAGGGGTCGACAAATCCCATAGCCCGATGTCCCTATAAGATTTTTCAGTTGAACTAGCATTAATTAGGTTGCTGGTTGTCCCCGGACAACCAACTCAGAACTTGTTTTTTTTTTTTCGTTTTATTGACTTATTGTGGTGTTTCCCAGCCGGCCACTAGGTGCTGCCAGTGCCATCCATCAATCTTCATGCCAGCTCAGCCACTGTGTCACATGGTTTGCCGAGGATTTGATCAGGTGGGTGGCCAAGGTGAAACAGAGCTACGGAGCAAGCATGGTAGTGCGCGGACTCTAGGACCCTCCCAGATCCATCTCGACCCATGGCAGCAGCAGAAGAGAAAAAATATTCAGGACTGACAGGTGAGACAACACATTCAATGTGGGCGAGTACCTGTCAGTGCATTGAAGTGGGAGACTGCCGCTGAAAGCGCCATTTCCAGACAGAAGGTGATTGCAGACAGAGTGATTTTTCTTGCTGTCTGTGATTGCGAGTGTTGTACCGTACAACTCTATTTCTACCATAGGCCAGCTATTAGTGGGACTGGAAGAAAGTTAATCATTTAAAAAAAATACGAAATAAAAAAAAAACTACTGTGGGGGTCAGAGGGAGTCATATTTGTCTATTTGCAGCTTGGGGGAAGGGGTTGCTAACTCGGTCAGCCAGACCGACTGTTGGAGAAGTCGTGAAGTACTGCAGCACTTGCACTGTAGTTCAGGGTGGGCTACACAAACTGTTGTTTACTTACTACTTAACTGTAGTACTGTCACTACTTGTACTTTGATGCTCCAGTGCACTGCAGTAGATGAGGAGGTGGGGAGTTGGAAGTTAACCTGGCGCCATTGTGTGTGACTGTACAGTCAGCTGGGTGCTAAAGGCAGCATGGAGTTAGTTAATATCCCTCAAAAAAGCAATGGCCTGTCTGAACAAGCAGGCCAATTTTAAGGACTAGTCTTGTTTAAACTAAAGGCACTGCACTACTGCAGTTAGGTGGGAGTTGCTGGCATGAAGGTCATTATTTTTGTGTGATTGCATTGCAGAGTAAGCCACACATAAAGAAACTGTGTTGGGCACTGACTGCAGCTAAAATAATACATAAGACTCTCTGTCTATAGTATATCTGCAGAACTACCCTGTCTAACTAAAATCAAAAAGTGTAATTAATTAATTGCTCAAATAAATAAGCCTGTAACAAACACCAACAAACTGAGTGTGTGGCAGAGGTATCGTGTGGATACTAAGGAGTGAACTAAAGAGGAGTGACCCCCTGCCTCTACTGTCCTGTCCTGTGGATGGCTGTCTTGGGAAATACACGTAAAAAAAAGAGAAAGACAGTCATTAAAAAATAAAAAGAAGATAGGAAGAAAAGGAGGAGGAGGAGCCTAACTATGTGTGGGCTGTGTTGTTGGGGGAGAGGTGCCTGACATTGGTGTGGAAAGAAAAGGAGTGAAGGGGACGGGTGACCTGCTAGTGTCCTGTGGCCGGTTGGCTTGTGAAAGACCAAAAAAAAAAAAACCTGAAAGAAAAGAGTGTAAGGAAAAATAAATAAAATAAGAGAAGCATAACTGTTTGTGGGTTGTGAAAGGTATTGTATGGAAAGGAGTGAACTAATGAGGGGTGACCTACCCTAGTGCCTCTAGTCTAGTATCCTGTGGCCAACTGGCTTGGGAAAAACACTCCACGTTAAAAAAAAAAGAGAAAGTTATTTAAAAATAAAATAAGAGGAGTCTAACACTGTGTATGAGCTATGTGTTCTGAATGATGGGTTGTGATTCGATTTGCCTGACTGTGTGTGTTGTGCACCCTGGCCTGTACTGCTGATTTCTCTGTCCTCTTGTCTTGATCTAGTCTCTTCTCGCCTGACATTGGTTCTGTCTGCTCTAGTCTATAACAGAAATTAAACATTTTCAGACTGTCAGTGTTAACATATTAGTATTTAACTCCCCTCCCCCCAAAAAGCACACATACAAACACTTTGTTCTTTACTTTTATTGATTTTTCTTCAAAATATGCCCCTTTTTAACCAGACTACCAGCTTCAACACAAGGACTACTACTTTTAGACAAGCCACTTGTCCTGACTACTAGTGAATTTTAAAATTTGTCGATCCCTGGTCCCCACCTGGGGACTTCTCTAGCTCTTTCACTGCTATTATGCCTTGTCACTCCCATCATCACCTTTTTGTTTTCCAGATTCTGCCTTTATCTTGCCCTTTATTACTTCTCCCAGAGCCTCCCCCTTTTTTCTTTCCCCACATATATATTCCTTATTTTACCTTTCCTCTACACTAACTTTGCTTTTTTTCCTTTACATATTTCCTGAACAAGACCTATGGTCAAAACGTTGGTTTTTAACTCTATTTTCTTTTTTCAGCATGCATTTAGTATAACCATTTTGTTTTGTTTTTGAACATTCAATGACAACAATAACACCATTCTGGGCCATTCAGATGAATAGCATGAAATGGTGTTATTGATGCTATAAATGCATTAGAAATATGAAAAGAAACAGCAGTCACTGGTGAGGAGAATGGAACTCTATGTATATCTGAGGAAGCTCCAAAGCTAGATTATTTATTTATTAAAAATTGCTCAACACATATCAGAATACAGAACTGGCACAGAAAGAACAAGCATTTGTCAATGACGAATGTTGGCTTGCTGGCATTGGCAGTGGCAGTGTAGAAGTTACAGAGCAGCGTAATAGGAATGGCAGTGAAGTACTCAACTGAAGCCCACCCCACCACCACCCTGCAGAGAGTGACAGGCATTGGGGTGTGCCTTTGGGTTGTCAGGCATAACGGCCACGCCATTCTCACCACACCCCACCCTGCAGACACTGACAAGGTCATGGTGTTCCTGGGGTCTTGTCTTTATGCGCACCCATTCCATTAGGAAATATGGTGAGATGGGTGCGATATAGGAGAATGGGGTGAACTTTGGGGCGCAAGAGTCCAAGGCATACCTCGATGCCTCTCACTGGCTGCAGGGTGTGGAATGGTATGAGCATTACAGGGAAGAATCCAAGTCACACCCCCTGATGCCTGTCATTCTCTACAGGGTTGGGCGTTATGGTTGGAACCCTAATACCTCAGGTATCGTGATATTTTCACCCAAATTTTCAACATGGTATTTTTTGTGACCCCACCTCACGAACAGTGGCAATATCAGCTTGTTAGCCGAAAGCCGCTTTATGCACAGCGACCACGGGCGCTAGTACTCACAGGTGCAAAACATTCCGAACAGGATGTAAAAATGACAGCTGTACTGTTCATGGGGAGGTGTAAAAAATGGCAATGTTGCAAATCTGCAGTAAAAATATAAAAAAAAAACTGGTGAAGTCACGAGTGTACATAGAAACTGTGCAATGCACACCCGTAATATCATTAGATTGGGGAATTTTTGCAGCAGATTGTCAAGTCAGGCATTTTGGTGCCTCCGATCATGAACAGTGTCACTGTGATTTTCTTTATCTGTCCCAAACAATGATTTCCCACAGCGACCACGCATCTCTACGCTGAAAGTGTGAAAACACACTTCGGCCATGTTGTGAAAAATGACAGCTGTACTGTTCATAAGGAAGTGTGGAAAAATGCCACTGGTGAAAATCTGGACTGAAAATATTACAAAGTCATGAACTTACGAGGGTGCGTGGAAACTGCGCAATGCTGACTTGTAACACAGTCATTTTATGGACTTTTGTCACCAAATTTTCAACATAGCCATTTTAAGACCTCTGCTCATGAACAGTGTAACTGTGATTTTCGTAATCTGTCCCAAACATTGCTTTCGCACACCAACAGCACCATTGTGCGCTACATGTGCGAAAACACATTTTGGGCGACATATGAAAAATGGCAGCTGTACTGTTCATAACGAAGTGTAATAAAATGGCAATGTTGAAAATCTGGAGTAAAAATATTAAATTCAGCAAACCTACGAGCATGCATAGGAACTGCTAACGACACTGTAAAAAGAAGTCATTTTACAAATTTTATTCAATCTTCAACATAGCCATTTAAGACCTCTGTTCATGAACAGTGTCACTGTGATTTTTTTAATGTGTACCATACACTGATTTCGCAAATCGACTGCGCCATTGTGCGCTACATGGGTGGAAACACATTTTGGGCAAGATGTGAAAAATGACAGCTGTACTGCTCATAACAAAGTGTAATAAAATGGCAATGTTGAAAATCTAGAGTGAAAATATTGAAAATTCGCGAACTTATGAGCGTGCGTAGGAACTGCACAACACACGCTCATAAAACAGTCATTTTTACGTATTTTTTCACCAAATTTTCAACATAGCCATTTTAAGACCTCTGCCCATGAATGGTGTCACTGTGATTTTCTTAATTTGTCCCGTTCATTGATTTCGCACACCGACTGCGCCATTGTGCGCTACATGGGCGGAAACACATTTTGGGTGAGATGTGTAAAATGACAGCTGTACTACTCATAAGAAGGTGTGGTAAAATGGCAATGCTGAAAATCTGGAGTGAAAATATTGAAAATTCACGAACTTATGAGCGTGCATAGGAACTGCGCAACACACACTCGTAAAACAGTCATTTTTTGGAATTTTTCCACCAAATTTTCAAAATAGGCTTCTTGAGAGCCCACCTTATGAACACTGGCAGTGTCATTCCTTTAATCAGTCCCAAAAGGTGATTTCATGCAGTGACTGCGAAATCACCCTTCGGGGCCGAATGACGCCATGACAGTGACAGCATTCATGAGAAGGGGTCCCAAAAACTCCATGTTGAAAATTTGGTGCAAAAATTAAAAAAAATGCCTGAGATATGCAACAAAGTTGAAAAAACCCTATCTAGCCCATCATACAGCTTACCGCCATTTCCTCAGTTCGCGGTCGGCTTTGAAGAGTGCAGACATGTTCCCGGTCCACCGCAGATCGCTGACCGGACTCGGAGGGGCATGTGGTGGGGGGTGGGGCGCAGGGTGCGAGTGGTGGGTGAGGGTTGTGGGGGCAGGGAGACTGCGTGGGACCGCTTTCAATTTACAGGTTTTTTTTTAAATTGACGACGTGGACGTTTGCCACGCTGGGGTGGGCTCCCAGCATGGCAGAAGAACGCTGGTGGGGGCGGAGCCAACAGGGATTGGGCACCCCCGTCGGCAATGGCATCAGTTGCCACGCTGGGGTGGGCTCCCAGTGTCACACCCTGTACTGGGGGGGGGGAGACAGTGGAGCCGATGGGGGGATTGAGCACCCCCGTCGGCAATGGCATCAGTTGCCACGCTGGGGTGGGCTCCCAGCGCGGGCAATCTGTACTGGGACGGCATTATGTAAGTGGCGGATCGCACTTAAACAAAGTGACGCTGCATGATGAGCTTGTCTCTGATTGCAGCGCACTTTGTTTGAAGTTTTGTCCACTTTACATAACGTTGGTGTCAGCGCTAGCATGCTGGCTTATTGGGGAATGAGGGACGCACCTACTGATGCGTGCCCTGCATTCGCCCAGCAGCAGCCACGCCTCCAAATCTCCACTCTCCCAATACGTTGACTGCCGTGCAAGCGCGGCAAGCCAACATAAAAACGAAAGTGCAGTTAGTTATGCAAAAATAATTTCCTATCTCCTTTAACATGTTCACCCTGAATAAAGTGAGGCTGGAGGGGAAACATGATCTCAGTCTTCCACATACTGAAAGGCAGTACCGTAGAAAGGGTGGGGCGGGTGGTGCTCCTGCCCCGGGCGCAAGCCTCCAAGGGGCGCATTTTTCCACTGAAGCTCACGTTCTAATTGACTTGTGCTGCCGCTTTAAATCTTTTTTTTTTTTAATTTTAGTTCTGTAATTACAAATGACTGTCAGCAGGGGTGCATCTGCGGACCAAGGGCCAGCAAGTGGGGGGGAGGGGTCACATGGTTGCGCAATCTACTGCAGAAAATAATAATCATATTGTGCAGTGCAGTGGTGATGCTGAGAAAGAGGAACTGTGAGCGGGTCAGCACACCTCCCATTAGTATAAAAGGTACGAGCGGAGCATTTGGCACTGAGTGAGAGGCGGTTTGTGTTGGAGACAGGGAGAATGTGGAGCAAGTTGTTGAGCGTACTAGCGTAGAGTAGTAGACAGTTACAGAAACTAAAAATAGCGAGAAAGTCAGAGAGGAGAGATGAGTCATGAGAGATAGAGAAGACAGAAGAGATCCTTGTCTTATATTTTTTTTCATCACTTGTGTAATGTAAGCATAAGCAGAATGCACACCACACTAAGTACTCTGTCTATTGTTGTCTATGTAGACAAGACTAGTAGTTGTCACTCATCAGTGACAGAGTGTCTGTAGTAAAAAATGATGGCACTGCAGACAAGCAGAAGAGCAGACCCAGTGAAGCGATGAATAATTCCAAATTAATTTCCGAATCCAAATTGTGAGATGATGAGATGGGATCTATGTGGTAAGAGCGCAGTGGGAGGGGGGCGCGGAGGGATTGATAGTCTCACTCAGGAAGTCAGAAGACAAAGATCAGTTTTTCTTGCCGTTGAATTATTGGGCCTGGTGAGGCCTGTCTCAGAGTCGGCTCTGCTGGCAGATGGTGGCGACTATGTAGTTCACTTGAACTTCATACACTGGACTTGGGACTGGGATGGGAGTGAAGATTTTGAAGCAGTTGCCTCAGCCTTACTGCCGTGGCATGGGCCATGGCACACCATCCCTTCTGTCCATCACGTTGTTACATTTTCTTTTCTTTTCTTTCCTCTTGACCTGTGTCCCTCCTGCACTCCCATTCCATTCTCTTTTGGGTTTTTTTCATGTCCTCTCCTTCTGATTCTCCCTAACTGAGTCCTTGTTCCGTTCTCACCCCGACACCCACACCTGTCTTGCTTAGAAAATGAGGCTTTGCCTGCCAGTGCCTTGCCTAGTTGTCTTGGATGCCATGTGAGGGGATCTGTACAGTTTAGATCATAACATATTAACAGTTACATGTATCTGGATTGGCTTGGGCTGTGGAGGGGAACTAGGGAATCAGGGGAATGAGGGATTTGGAATGGGGCTCCTTCTGGCTGCAGGGATGCTTACTGGAGCAGTTGAGCTGGCTCAGCTGTATGGAGGTTGCTGTGCAGGGGTTATTTACTGGGCAGAGGAGAGGGGCTGCACTGCCAAGGCATACTGAAGACTGGTATAGGCTAGGCAGAATGTTTTTTCCCTAATGACACTTCTTATTGCACCATGGGCCCCTACACTGTCTCTCACCAGGGCTAATTAAATGGGCCCTTGGGGGGTTCCTCAAGCTCAAGCACCCTATCATGCCCTGTCAGGCCTTTTTTTTTTTTTTTTTTTTTTTTTAATAGTGCCCCGCTTAGACACTGCTTCTTGGGGACACTACTACATAATGTATCCCATCCCCATCCCAATCCCACAGCAGGACCCCCCACCAGACAAGCTACCCCCTGCAGCTGTCCCCTCCCACAAGTCAGGGAAGAGCCAGGAAGCAGAAAATCCACAGCATAGAACTGCTGCTACAGTGCTGTCCAGGGTCCCACAGTGAAACTTTTGGCAGAAAAGGAAAGCTCCCCTTCCCTCCCTTTATCTGTGTCCCCAACTCACTAGGTCTGCTTGGCTTGCAGACATGAACATGACAGTTTTATTAATAATTTATAACACTGTGTAGACTGAGCGTGTCACCTAAATCATGGATGTCAGTTGGCTGCTTCTGGATCTTGACATCTGACAGTTTCTGCAGTGCTTATAAATTGCATATAAAAATACCTGCCATGTTCGTGGTTGCCAACAGAGTATTTGAGTCTGAACTGGGGAAAGAGAGAGGAAGGGAGTGGACCAGAGAAGCAGCGCTTTTTTTGTATGCCAAAAGTTATACTGTGGGACCCTGGACAGCACCATAGCAGCAGTTCTATGATATGAATCTTACACTCCTTGGCCCTCTCCCAACTGGGGGTACAGGAAGATGCAGGGTGTTTTTCTATTGGGGTTCTCGGTAAAGAGGATTGGATACAGTCAGAATTTGTTTGGTGGGGATGCCACTACAGAAAGGTGGTCCTATGGAGGGATGCTAGACTTGGGGCTGCATACCTCTCAACTTCTGCCTTATGAATCAGGGACAAGACTTAAAATAATCAGGGACAAAGACCCAAAATCTTGGACACATGGTACAAAATTGACACTATTCACTCAGAAAGCTGATAGAAAAAGGGGATTTGTGTTCATCTGCATTTTCCGAAGAAGAATAAGTCTGTAACTTTAATGTTTTACATTATTTCATGATTTTAACCACCCCCCAACCCACTGTTCTCTACCATAAAAACACAACCTTTATGATGGACAAATGCAAATTTTGATGCAAAATCAGGGACAGTTTAGAGGTATGTAGGGTTGTTCTAGTTGCAGGGATTGTTCGGGGTGCATGGGCGCTGGTCTTGGTGTAGGGTGGTGGTTCAGCTATAAGGAAGATAGGTGGCTAAGGTGAGTGTAGTGTTGTGGAGGTGTTCAAGCCACATGTAGGATGGTTGGGGCGGAGTCTGGTTATGGTCTAGAAGGGTGGTCAAGCAGTATTGAGTGCTGGAAATAGTCTAGCTGAAGGGAAGATGGTCTAGGGTGGAGGCCTTCCTTCTGTTAGATGGTGGCAATTCCACTACAGGGGTAGTGGAGCCTGCCATTAGAGCTAAGTGAATGGGCTCGGGGGATACATCCCCCTATGTGAGGATGGGTGGTTGCAGGTGGGGCATCTCAGAGATTTTTGTGTTCAGCACTCGAGGACTGCATCTATGCCACTGAGGTGCCTGTATATGTCCCCATGAGCCACTCTAGATGGAACTGTTGGTCAGACAGTTGTCCACAACAATTGCAGCTGCACTGCACGCTCTGATGACAGCCAGCCAGCATCTTCGACTCCCACACCTCAGATTCTATGGGGGCAAAGATTTCCCTGAAATCAGGATAGGGAACATATAACAAAAGTATGCTTTTCCTTCAAGAAAAGCCCCAAAACTCACCACAGAGCATGTAAACAACCTAGAGCTTCTGGGGGCCGCAACCACCAGCTGTTTTCTGGGGGGGCGCAAAATTAATCTCTTGCCCAGGGCACCAAAATGCCTTCCTATGGCTCTGCTGAAAGGTATCAACAAGATGGAATAGATGGAGATATTTGATATGGTGTGCTACAGCAGGACACGGGGGGGCATAATGACGTAAGACATTATGCCGCAGCAATTTAATATACTGCCAATACAACGCAATATATTGTCAGCAGCATAAGTCTTTATAGGTCTTATCCTCTGCCTGGGAAGAGTGAGAGGGTGCACTACCACGCATACACCCTTCTGGGTTTTGCACCCTCTCGCTCTTCCCTACCATGCTGTTCCTGTTGCATGGTTTTGTCATGCACTATGAAGTGTGTGACATATTGACCTGGTAGGGACATGGGGTATGCTACAACAAGACCTGGGGACATGCCCAGAGGCTCAAAGGTGGTAAATTCGGTAGTAACATTTGGAGATAAAGTTATGCAACAGCCTGACAAAGGAGACAATAGACATGAAGGCTGTTTCAGGCTGATGTAAACTGCAGAACATTTATTCAGGACACAACCTTAAAGGAGAGCTGCGCTGAACCTGTAAGTCATTTTTCCTAGTAGAAGCTGTTTCCTTTTAAATACTGGTTCCAATTCTGTTCTAATTCTATGTGCCTTTTAGTAATCCCAGTGAGTTTTTGTAAGCCACACACAGGCAGCAAGGATCATTTTAAAACAGTATAATGTAGTTTATTGTCTTTGCCTCTTACTGTACATTGCTGTCACAATGCATCTGTGTTCCACTACAGACCTCTGCAGTTGAAAGGGATATAAACAACATCCACTGCTAAAATAGTATTTACTACCACCGTGTAAATCAGAAAAATCCAGTGAGGTAACTGAAAGGCCTGCACAGATAGAACAATATCAGAACTGGAACCATTACTTCAAAATTAGCTTCTATTGGGAAAAACAATTTACAAGTTTAGCACAATTCTCCTTTAAACTGCCTCACAGATTGACCACCCATGCATTTACAGAACTTCCCCTTCTTTTACCTGGAGATTCCTCCTCTGCTATCTTGCTGTCAGTCACAGTACAGCAGCAGTGCCAACTAATGCCACAGACAGTACAGGACTTCAAGATAAGACTGGATAAATGTCAGCTTACCAACAAAGTGCATAACAGGGTGCCCTGGGTAGCAAGGTAGGTGCGAAATCTCTATAAAAATAAAACAGGTTTGCACAGCATACCTGTTGGTCCCTGCTAATAATGCAGAATTCTTATGTCATTGCTACTGCATCCATTGACACTAAGGGCTGGATTACAGAAGGGGTTGCGATCATGGCAGGGGACTTGCGGCAGGGTGTTTGATGCAAGTGGTGACTTGCGCCAAACAGGGGAGGAATTTTTGATTTTGGAAAGCTGGCTGCCACAAGTCCCAGATGCTGCAAAGTTAGACCAGCTCCCCCAATCTGACTTTGTGTCCATGGGGGTACCCTTTCAGTGGGGGCTTGCGCCAAACCTTTGGTGCAAGCTCCTGTAAAGTGGGAAAATGCCGTAACCATGCCAGCCCTTCTAGAATTGGACTGAGTTGTATCTGAGGGCTTTGTCGCAGCTGCGTCATATTTTGCAGTGGATGCAGTGCTTGGCACAAGCACTGCGTCCCCCTTCTAGAATCAGCCCCCAAAAGTTAAAGTGAAATGGAACTGCCCTGTCAGCAGCTCTGGTGGACCAGCAATTAAATAAAAGGGGGCTTGCCTTTGTCTCACTCTGGAGCACTGCTACTGTCTTCCCCTGCACCACTCCTTCACCCCAGTCCAGGTCCAGACTTCAGTTGCAGGTCCCATAGCTGGACTGGACACTGTCATTTGTGGCCTTGCTCAGTGCCCTTCTCACTGTGGCCACTGTGCAGCCACCTCCCTTCGCTCAACCAGTTGTCTTTGTTTATTTTTACTTTTGCTTACCTTGTCCCCTACCTTATTCTCCAATCCCAAAATAAATCCATTGGTTATTTATTTGCAAATGCTGACATATTTTGCCATTATTGCCTTGCAATTTATTTGCTTGCTTAGAGTGATAAGTGGGAGAGGACTGTGTTATTGTGTTCCCTGTCAGAGAGGATGGGGTTGTATTTATTTCCTGTGGGGAAACACCCTAGCAACACTCTGGCATTAGGATCCCCTAGGTGGAAGCACCGCACTACTTTCCAAGCCCATTTCTATCCACGAACCCAGGCACCATTTACCCAAATGCATAACAGATCTTGCCCTTTACTGTCTCCAGGCTTAGTCAGCACACCTCGTGGGTGGGGATGGTTATGAATTTGGAGGCACTGCTGGCATTTACTGCATGGGATATTTCTCCAACACTTCACCCTTGGGCAATAACAGAGTCTGGTCCCCCTCCCCCCCTTCCCAATTTTCAGCTTCAAAATGGATCGCAGATCATTGCTAGACTGGTGCAAGGGTGAGGACCTTGATCAGAAAAAAAAAGCCATTTTGATGCATGGGATCCCTGAAGAAACCCATAGGGACCATCTCGAAAGAATAGGCAGCATAAAAAGTTTGGGAAAAGTGAGTGAGTGTGGGAGAGTTTAGAGTCTGGCTCAACAGACATGTGTTCTGATTGAGTGCTGAGTGTGGGGTTTTTTTGGTACTTTTTTCCCTGGCCACCAGTCCGCTTACCTCATGCTTCCAGGCATCCTCCCTGAGCTATCCGGCCGCCATCCCAAGGACCCCCTGGCTCCATTTTCAGGTCCGCAGCATACCCCCGTGGCTTGCCCCCTGCGGAGGGGGGGTGGAGAGCTCCCCTCGCACTCTTGCACTCAGACAGGATCCATTACAGCCATGCACCCTCAGAGCCGAGCAAGTCCCCCTTGGACACAGCCATCAAGCCGCCGCGACTGGTGCCCATATTTTTCCTTTTTTTTTCTTTCCCCATGGACGTCTTGTGATGTGCAATGACACCAAGGGACAGAAGCAGGCACACTACGCATCGCATACCGGTGTCGGTCACAGTACGATCCCCCAAGTCTGCCTATGGCCTGCCATTTCCCAGCCACCGCTAGAGGCCACTAGGCCACCGAGGCATCCCACCCCCCTCCTGTAGAAGGAGAGCAGTCCCTACGGATGCTTGATCCTTCTCCTCCCGCTCGACCCCCGATGACCCAGGCTCATTTCCGAACCCGGGTCACCAGCGTGGCGCGAGGTGTGGTGTCCAGCACCTCAACCCTCAGAACCACCGGGCCAGCTAGTGTTGAGAGTGTTGATCCCTCAAGGGTGCCTGACCAGCTCACTGATGATGTAGACCCCATCCTGTGCTTCATAACAACCCATGTGAACCTGGACCCCACCCAGAGGGCACTAAGGAGCAAAGTGAATTTGAACAGACATTGCAGTTCATTTTGGCAGCTGGGGGAACGACTGTTCAAGATGTGAGAGCATTCTTCAAAGAAGAAGAACTAGCACAGGCAACATCACTCAGCAGACTCCAGATTGCAGGACAGGACTGACTCTCTATTTGGTCATTCCCTATGAACTGTACAGGAGACTGCATACTTTCTTGAGAACTACCCCTACTTCTCCTGGGAAGGACAACTCTGAAAGCTAGATGAGCCAGGCACACAGATGGAGAAAGTGTGGACATGTTTAGTTGACAAGAAATGCAAAAGAATTGTGGAGATCCTGAGAGGCATGGCTTTGGACATCATCCATTCCCTACATGCCAGCCAGCTGAACTGCACAACAAGCGACCACCTTGCCATGCTTAAGAGTACATTTGGAGCAGATGAGCGAAGAGGGGAACCTAATTTACCAACTGGCAGCTACCATACAAAAAGAGGGACAAAAGTTGTCTCATTACATGACCCAAGTGGAAACTATGATTTGAAGAACTGCGGAAGCCAGATGAGTACCCCTGCAAAGACTGCACAGATGAGACTGGACCAGATTATGCAAGGAGCTGTGTATTCCCACTGAACACCAATATCTGTCAGGTTGAAAGAATGCAGAATGGATCCCTCAAACATCCAACAGCCACTGGATGAAGTAAGGGAAGAAGATGCACAAGAAGCCATTGCCAATGCACTATGGGTACCCACAGGGAAAGCCTTATCCCTGCAGTCACAAGTTGATGGCCACCGAGTGTGGAGTGACACCCCAGACATGGCTGCTCAGCTGAATGAGCTTACAAAGTGTGTGAACATCTTACAGATGGTGCAGGCACCACATCCACAAGCCAACTCCCTGTTACCTGGTCATGGATGCCCACTAAATCCTTTGTCCCCAAAGGGTCAGGCCTCAACCCTCGACACTGCCCAGAGATGGTCTGTTTTGCTTTCACAGTGGAGAAGATGGACATTTCCCATGAGGATATTGCAGGCTTGAGAGCCAGCAGCTCATAGACCAGAAATGGAAAAGATGGCATCAGTCACAGAGAAATGACAGTGGAGCCCAGTAAGGGAGTGATCTGGGACCCAGAAAGTGAACAGCTCCGTAAGATAGACAAATCCCACTGTTCAACACAAGTTGCCACCTGGACTGGTAAGTCATACCCTGATCATACAGATGTCCATTGAGAGATACCCATGTGACTCTGTATTGGTCAGCAAATCACAGGTCACCATTATCTACCAATTCTTTTATCAGGCGTACCTGAAACACCTGCCCTTGCAACCTATAGAAGAACTTTCCATTTGGGGTTTGAGCAGTCCCAGCTACCTCTACTATGGGTACATCACTGTGCAAATTGAATTTCCACACATTTTTGCACCTAAGTGCAGCAAGGTATTGTACCCCCCTGAATAACTGTCCTCCCCACCTTCCACCTGCCTCTCTATTATATCTTTTCTCTTTATCTCCGGGCTGCTACGTCTACAGCCAGTTGAGCACATACTCATTATTTGTCCTGTTTGTACTGGATCCTAATACCTGTTCTACTTGTTCTTCACACTTTCAGTATTCCACTGTTTGCATATTTGTATTCTAGTGTTCTCTATGTATAATAATTGTTCACCTCAACTGGGTTGGACACCCCCCATGGATGAAGCGTACTACTGTAAGAGTTGTTTCTCTGCAATTGTGTGCAATTGTGTGCATATTCCCACCCATGTAAAAGTGCACCTCCCCAATATGTTTTGTTCAGTTTTCTTGTACATATTCCCACTCATGTATTACTGTACTCCTGTATATGTTGATGCTCTGTATATTCCCACTGTTCTGTTTTCTCCAACTGGACACTTGTGAAAATGGGCATTTTGCTCACATGCCTTTCCAGCATAAAATAAAAATGAAATGATGAGTCCCTCAAAGGATCGTTACCTTGGCTTTCATTTGTCCTGATGCCCAGATATTGAACAAGACACCGGTGCTAACTGGAATCAATGCCAATATGTTTGTGTAACCGCCCCCCCCATGGGGCTTACCTTATTTTTGCCCCATTCCCTACAGCGCCACCTATTTCTGCCTCCTGGTCCCCCGTTTTGGCCCCAAGGTTCACTGCCACAGCCCGAGTCCTGGAATGTGCCCCTGTGTCCCCAAAACAGCCATTGTGTTTGTTTTTGCCCATAATGGGCTGGAGGAACTGGGTCATGAGCCGATGCTGTTTCTCGGTGCACAAATGTACAATTGGGCAGTCGCACATGTGCAGAAGTGCATCTGATTTTCCAACTGCGATTGTGATCAAACAATGGTCGGTGGTCCCAGCCCCTGAAACAAGTAGAGTGGGGACCAATGACCAGAACAAGAGCCAAGAGAGCCCTCTTAATATTATAAATAAAGAATGCCGAGAAGCGCTGGGCATGGGCTCATAAATATTAATGAAGAGCCATGTGAATATTAATGAGCTGCCTGTCTGCCACCTAGGGACACTGTATTTTGGTGGCAGTGACAGGCTATGGACTGCACTTAAATGTTTGATTGTGGCAGTATTTGAGAGGGGATTGAAGGGGCTATTGAACAGTGGTGCTATTGTAAATAAAAAGTAAATAACCTGGCTGCACCAGAACTTTAATGTTGGGACTACTATGGACTGCTTGAGGACTGTAACTAGTTGCAGCCATATTTGCAGCCTGTCAGCCAATTAGAAAGCCAGGTTTCATTGCAAAGAATTTTGGGACAGTGCCAGAGACTTGTGGGAGAAAAAGCAGGGACATTACTTGGCGCCTAAACAGGGAGCCTATCAGGCATCGAGGGAGCCTTATGAATACTTATTTTTATGAGAGACCACTGGAATCAGCCAATCGGGAGCTGAAAAGAGCTCCCAAAACCCCAGGGACTTTTCTGGCTGATTCAGTTCTTCGCAAGCCCCTCTACAGGGAAAGGGCTCTGGCCCCTTGCTAAATACGATGGGCCTAGTCTGTTTAGCGGGAGTCCCTCCACAGAGGAAAATGTGGCTGCAAGAAATTGGGAGTCGCTGGACTGGGGATTGCCAGTCATTGTCCCCCAGGGCTAGCATTTGCTGTTCCACGTTTTTGGGAAAATGTGGGGATGAAACCTGATCTATCTGCAGCTGCGTGAGACCTGCAAGAAGTCTACCTGCAGTTGTGAGAGGGCTGCATGAATGTTCTGCCTCAGTACTGAGGGTGCTGATGAATCCTGTGATTTCAGCTAAGAGAAAGCTGCATCTAATTCCTGAGTGAGAAAACTTCTACCAAGTGTACAAGTAGTTCATCTGGCTGCACCCTGTGTTTGATCAGTGGCAAGCATAGGGTGGACATCTGTTAACAAGAGTGACCGCAGATGGTCCAGTTTTGTGAAATGCCTGATACCTGATGTGACTGTTTAATTGTGCCTACAGGCATGAAAGGGAGGTATCCTAAAGTCCTAGCTTTTCCTGAAGTTGCCTGTGAGGACTCTGTAAAAGTCCAGTTGGCGCTGCAAACACCAGCTCACCAAGAAGGACTCTGATATTGTGATTTGAGCTTGTGAGAAGCTACAGTGAACAAGATTTGCTGACAAGTAAAGTGTTTAAAGTGGTTGGGAGCCACGCCTGAAGCTCCATCTGCTATCTTGGTCAGAAGTCAAGCCGTAAGCTCCTGTTCTGCTTTGGAGAGAGAAAGAGATTTTGCCTATAAAACTGAGCCTTCTGAAAAGCCACAGCAGTTGTGCTACCCATCTGTCTGGAACAGCCAAGTTAAATGAATGTGCTGTAATGTGTGAAACAGACTGTGCAGGATCTGGGTCTTCCCTAGCCCAAGGGGGATGCACCCACGTTTGAGACTGTATCCTTATTATTGAAAGGACCATGTCTTCCACGCTGGCCAAATAGTTGAAATTTCTGAGATGGTTAAAGAACCTGAATGCTCAACTTTAAACAAGAGACTGTTTTCCAGATCAGCCTGGAAGTCAGTCTGGTAGTGCACCAGCTATGCACTGCCATATGCTCTTTCCCCTGAAGGGGCATATCCTAGACATGGGGGCTGAGTTGTGCCAACCCCGGTCCTGACCTGGTCAATGCCAGAGTGTGACTTCAAGCCCAGAGAGGGGGGGCAACCATCAAAGATGCTGAGAAAGTTACAGCTTATAAGCTGCTAGAGCCTGATAAAAGAGTGGTCAGCCAAAGCTTCTGCCTGCACCTGAGCTAAAGCTTTTCTACACATATGATGACATCCAAACTGTGAGTAGACAGAACCATCTCTGCCACCCTGAGAGAAACTGTAAATACTTATTTCTAGTTTTGTCAAGTACAGAGGTCAAGTCTAGAACGTTAAAGATTAAAGTTTGCTTTTTTCCAAGATCAGTCAGAGTTATTAAAAGTAATCTAAAGAAAGGATGCTAGCTGGCCCGCCGGCACAGCAGTAGCACTGCTGCTTGTGACACTGGTGACCCGTGTTTGGGAGTGAGCCCGGGGAGCTGGGGGGTTGGCTGGGGGGAGGAGGATCAAGTGTCCGAGGCACATGCTCCTCCAGGGAGGGAGAGATTCTGCTCCTGCCATGCCACCACCACTTAGGTGTACGGGGGGGGGTGCAATGGAGAGTGCCATGTGGGAGGGGAGGTCATCAGCTGGGGTCTGGAGTGGCATCACATCTCAGCATGTGCATGACTCCATGGGCCTCCTTGGTCGCTGACATCCTCAGGGATACTGGGGAGAAAACGGAAAACAGCAACACAGTTCCTCCTGGCAATGGGCCCCGGTGGGGGTGTGGTACAGCCCTGGCTCAGTTGGAGATCCATCACATGTGGAGTAAATGGGGAGGCAGCTGGACCTCCTGCTTTACCACCCAGGGGGTCATCTGTGGCAGGATGGGGGCCAAAGACTGAGTCTAGGGCTTAGGCTGGCCCCTGCCATGGGAGTCCCGGAGGAGAGGAGGCCTGAGAAGAGAAAGGAGGTATGAGCATAAACAAAAAAAAAAAGGATGCTAATCTGCTTTTTCTTTAAGGGCCCCAATGTCAGCCAACTCAGCTGAAACTGCATCAGGCCCACAACTGTATTATTTCATACTGGGTACCCAGATAAGGTTTAGAATTGCGGGGTTCTAATACAGACTGGGTACTGGTACCAGTGTGTGGGCCTTGGACTTATGTGTTCTACCATCTAGAGCAGCTACTTAGATAGTCCAGTTAACTCTGAAACCATCAGAAGGTTGGTGGGTGGCCACCGTGATAACTATTTAAGTCTAAATGCAAAAAGATTATTTTTGATTGCAATGCCAAGAATGCCAATTTAAATCAATGCCAATTAAACCTGTTGTTTAAAGTCTTATTTCATTTACCCATTCCTAACCCTCAGCCCTTGTAAATAAATGTTGGTTAACCGTTTTTTATAAATCTTGTGTCATGAGCATATTATTAGAGTGCGCCTTTAATTCTTGAAATGTTGAAATGTGGGGTTTTGGTTTTTAATCCATGTGTGGGGTGACATTGTGGTATTGTGGGTGGGTATATCATCCCAGGGGGTTGTACCAGGTTTTATCTAGCCCACTTAAAAGTATACTCTGGGTGGAGGCACTGCACAATAATGTTATCTATTGGGAAATAATCAGTTTTAAATTGAAATAGAAACCCACGCCCCTCAACCTTGTTTATAGGTCCACAAGGCAGGGGTAGTAGCTTGTTGGGAGGTGGTGCCTGGGTTACATTTGAATGCCTGACCCACTTGTACCTGCGGAAAACAGGGGAGGAAAATTACCAGACATTGCCAATGTATGCCACTGTACGTACTGCTCACTTGGAGAAGGAAACCAAGGCCTGCAACAACCACCAGGATGCTCCGTGAGATGAGCAATTTTATATTGTTCAGTGTGCCATTCCTGGTGAAACTTTTCAGTAAATAAATAAACCCTGAGGGGATTGTGGGAGTGATAAAGAAAGAAGAAAACAAGCCTTTGATTGTACCCCTGGGGCTGAGTACCTAGTAGGAGATGTGGACTGCCATGAATCCTTACTGAGCCAGATCATCATTGTAGAGTCCCCAGGAAGAGGTTTGCCAAGTGGCCTGATAGTTCAATGTGGAGTACCACCTGGTTCTGATGTAATGATCAAAAGGATCAACATAAAATTAAAGAATGAAACACATAAGGATTTGACAGTGCATTCTGGTATGGTACTAACTGACCTGTGAACTGCTGAGGTGGTAGTGGCACCATCCCATCAGGACAGGACCCCTTGATTGGACAAAGAAATTTTCCATTTTAATTTGTCTTCCATTCCCCTTAAACTAGAACAAATTATTGCAACGGGAAATGACTGACAGTTCAGATGTCTTCTCATGCCATGAGTGGGACATGGGATGTTCGAAAGGGGAAGAACACAGTATACTACTACATAATGACCGCCCATTTAGAGAAAGGTCAAGAAGATGGGTATGTGCTGACACCAAAGATGTCAGACAACTCCTGCAAGAACTCTTGGTGGCAGGTATCATAAAGGAGTCTCAGAGCCCCCATGCTTCACCTGTATGGTGGCCCAAAAGAAAACTGGTGCCATAAGAATGTGTATTGACTGTCGCACTCTTAATTGAAGGACTGTGGCTGACCAATACTCCATGTCTTTAGTGTAAGAAGCCCTGGATAGCCTCACAGTAAGTATATGGTTCTCTGTGTTAGACTTGCGCAGTGGATACTTTCAAATATTGATGGCTGAGGAAGACAAGAAGACTGCCCTTATCTGTCCTCTTGGTTTTTAGCAATCTGAATGTATGCCGCAAGGATCTGGTGCCCCAGCAATGTACCACTGCCTAATGGACAAGGTGGTAGGGGATATGAATCTACTAGAGGTCTTAGTCTATCTCAATGACCTCAAGGTGTTTGGGAGAACACTGGAAGAACATAAAGCCTGACTACTGAAGTGGCTGAAGGAACCTGGTCTAAAGTTATCCCTGGACAAGTGCCAGTTCTGTCAGAATGCTGTCAAATATGTTGGGTGCATCGTATTGGAGCAAGAAATCAACACTGATCCAGTGAAACTGGAAGCCCTTACAAGATGGATGAGACCCAAAAATTTAAAAATGCTTCAGTCTTTAGTGGGTTATGCAGATACTATAGGAGATTCATGAAGGACTACTCCTAGGTGGTGAGGCCACTGAACAACATGACACAGGGGTATCCTCCAACACAAAAGACCAAAGGTTTGCGGACCAAACAGAATTTACCACTGGAATATTACCGGATCAATGAACCTTTTGGGGACAGATGGACTGTGAAAATGTTTTTCAAGAGATCGTTCAACACGTGATGGGGGCCTCTCTTTCGCTTTTGCTGACCATACCAAGATGTATACCCTTCACATTGGTGCCAGCATGGAAGGACTGGGTGCAATGCCAAGAGCATGAAAATGGTATGAGACTGATGCCAGTCATGGTCTAAGTCCATCTGAAAAGAACTATCTAGTCCATATTTTGGAGCCACTTGTGCTGAAGTTGGCAGTGACTGGTCAATTCTATGAATATCTTTTATGGAGCCAAGTTCATTGTACTGACAGACAATAACTAGAGATGCAGTGAATTTAAATTCCGCCAGCAAAGTGAACGTGAAGTGGGCACTTCGCGTTGCCACTCCGATATGCGGACTGGGCAATGCAAAGTGCTCACTCCGCCTTGTCATTACCACTTCGCGTTAAGGCAGAATGGCAATGCGAAGTAAGGCGAAGTCATTGTTTTTAAAGGACTTTGTGTTCCTCATTATGATTCTAAGTGATCCACTTGGTGTTTCAGATTTGGCAGCCCCTCCACGCATCACATGGTTTACAGTACTGTAAGCCACATGTTCTTTAGCTAGGCAGGAAGAAAGTGAGTCATACAAGCAGACACTTTTACTTTCTCCTATGCAGATGGAGAGAGAGTAGTGTGTTTTGTGACTGCTGATACTTTGAGATCAGAGAGAGGAGGAGATTTAAACTTTGATTTAGACCCAACAGCTTTTTTAAAAGCTACATTTTTTTGTCTTTTCTGTACTCTTTTTTTACTTAATTTGTTCTTTCTGTAAATTTTATTTTTCTTACCTTTATAAGTAGTTAGTTGTTTGTGACTGTGTGTGTGTGTGTGTTGTGTGACAGTGTGAGTATTGATTGCTCAGACTGAGAGAGCTCAGTAGGAGAGATGGACCAGGGTGAGGGAATGTCTGGGGTGGGGGCAGCTCTGGGAGAGTGTGGTAGTGGTAAGCATCGTACCGTGTGCATGTGTGGAGGACATGGGCACCCATTCCTGTTGGACCACTCAAAACTTGTGAGTGTCCCCCCCCCCAGAAGTAGGACCAGCACCGCCTCCTGTCCTGACTCTGAGGCAGTTGAACCACCACAACCACCACCAAGTCCAGCACCAGGTCCTCTGGAGCAGGATGTGCCTGTTCCCCCAGGCTCAGGTGTGGATCCATCCCTGTTCAGCACTGTGACCAGCCGGCTGCCAGTTCATCTGGCTATCCCCTTCCTGTGCCTGGTCCTCCCCGCACCTCCATTGTTTGGCAGTTTTTTGACTGTGTCGGGGGGACAGCAGTGTGGTCAAGTGCTGCCTATGTGAGGTGGAGGTGCACCGTGGCCCCTGGAGGACTCACCTGGGGGACTGGGAGCCAGCACACCCATATGCTCAATCACCAGCAGTTGGAGTAGCAGTCTGCCAGAGAACGGACCATGCCTGCACCTGCTGGCCATTCTGTGGGTGGAGCTATGCATTGTGGCATCCCTAAGAAGAGGAGGTCCACAACAGCACTTGCTGCTCCACCAGCACCCCCAACCCCACCACCACCACCTGCAGGTCAGCCTGTAGAACGTGTGGACTCCAGAGAACTGCATGTAACATAGGCTGACTTGGCAGTTCTCTGAAGTGCTGTCGAGGATAACAATGAGAGAGTGAGTGCTGTGGAGCAGCGGCTGGATCACATAGAGGGACATCAGTTGCAAATTATGTCCATGTCGGAACTGCTGCTGGATCACCATGGGATCCCACATTAGTTTTATTTTCCTCACACCATATGCCCCCCCACACCTTCCTTGCTGTGTTATGAAATGTATTCCTCCACCATCCCCGATCCTTGTATGTAATTATGCCCTTTTGTTGTTGTCTTCCGTATGTGTGACACTTTGTATTCTGAGCAGTGCAAGTATACTGTACTAAACTTCATGTGTGCAGTCAGTCTTCTTTCCAGTCTGTGTATGTACTGCAGACACTGTCCAACTCCCTGACTTAAAAACAAACATTAATGAATACAATGGTGGGGTGGTGAAGCATGGAGAGATACTACAAAACAGGCTTGCAATACATCCAAGTAACTATTAAAAAAAATGAATGTTGTGATTCATGACGTGATCGTGAATCATGATTTGTAACTGCATTTGTGACCGTGATGATGAAGAAGCGTGAATGCCTACCACCTACGGCTATACTTCCTCAATGAGCTGCAGCTTAAAACTCCCAGACTTAAAAATACGTATCAGTGAGTACAATGGTAGGGTGGTGAAGCCTGGAGAGATACTACAAAACAGGTTTACAATACATCCAAGTAACTAGAACAAAAATTAATGTTATGATTCATAACGTGAGTGATTGTGAATCGTGATTTGTGACTGCATTTGTGACCGTGATGATGAAGAACGTGATTTGTATCATGAGTTACTCGTGATGATGGCCCTGACTTAAAAATGCATATTAATGAGTACAACGTTCATGCAGAATTAAGCACCACACCTGTCCAGTACTCTGAAGGGAAGCCAAAGAAACAACTGTGACTTAAGTTACAGATGGAGATTTGGCCCTAAAGAGATGCAAATGCACAGACAGAGTAAGATTGCGCTGTGCACTGAAGAGATGCAGACACAAAGGCACAACACCTAACCAGTGTTCACCATCAGAAATTCAAATCTGGAAAGAATACCTTTGCCGGTTGGGGCGGGGGGGGGGTCAGTGTACTGCACTGCTGCAGTAACAGTCACTAGTACTAGTACCAGTAAAGATACCACAAAGAAGTACAAAAATCACACAGCTGCAGTGGATAGCAGCTTTACATTGCTGAAATTATTATGTGGCACAATAAAAGGTGTCTGATTTGATGACACACGTCACACACATATTCACACACACACTAAGTAATGCATAGCAAATTGAAAACTTCAGTAATATAACCACGTATTTTAAACAAACTAAAATTATGCACTGCTGCACCACAACAATCAGCAAAAAAATGGCAAGAATTATTGAAAATATTACTGTGTATACATTAACACAGTTATACAAAAAAAATCACTAAAACAGAAGGCACTGTCTTTTTCTCCAAGTTAATCTACCTACACCACATATACGCCCCTCCCCCAAAGCACACTTCCACTGTCTCTCAGTATACAGACTGAATGTTGTACATTAACATTCAAAATCCATACACAAACAATAAACGCTCGATAATATGAGCACAGGAGGGTTTCCTATAATTGTTGAACTAAAGTTTTAGCCAAAAAAATGACTCAAAAATACTTTTTAACAGCTTTTTGAAGGTTTGAATCACAGAGAGCTCTCAGAGCAGATTGTCTCCTACAGCTTCCTACACACACTACCCCAAACTGAAGCTGTGCAGAACAATCTAGAGCCCAAGTGACCTGAAATCCCATGAATCACTGCAAAATTCACCTTTGGAGCTTAAAAACAAGGAGAAGTGAGGCGAAGTACATTGTTTTCAATGTACTTCACCTTAAAGTAATTAGGTAGTGGTTTGGAAAGGCAGAATGTCTGAAGTCAGTGTTTTCAATGGACTTCACGTTACCCATTAATAATGCGAAGTACTCCAGCTCGTTGTGGGAGCACCCACGATTTGCCACTCCCATGAATCACTTCACGGAGCAATTGGGGCCACTTCACCCATCACTAACGATAACACACTAACCTATATGTTAATGACTGCCAAGCTTGACACCACTGGGTATAGATGGATCTCTGTTCTGTCTGCTTACAGCTTCCGCTTGCAATATAATCAGGGACAGAACAACATTGACATAGATGCCCTGTCCAGATAATCTCATCATACTCTGCCAATAGAGGGGCCATCAACCTATGTATCCAAAGATGGAAGCATTCTGCAGCTAATGGTGCCTGATGAATGGCCTGTTCCCATGAACCCCAACAGAGCCATGGTCTTTTTTGGAATGCATCCTGATGCTGTGCCATAGGTGTATGACCGCTTTGTCACACTGCATAATACTGCTTTGCCTCACCTCAGACCTGTAGATGTAGGATGTGCACAGCAGATGGATCCCAGTCTGCATGACATCCTTCTAGCCAAAGAGAAAGGCTCAGCTTACATGCATGTAAAATCAAATCTTTCAAATGTGCCACTTCTGTAGACAGAGTGGGACAAACTTCCACTAAAGAATGGACTGCTGTATTGAATCACAAAAATGGAAATGCCTTTCCCTAAAAAAAGCAAATGGTTCTTCCCAGAAAGTATTGAAAAATGGTTTTGTAATTGTTTCATGAGGGCATGCAACACTTGGGGATTAACGAAACTTTGGTACTCAGTCCAAGACCGATTCTACTGGCTACGCATGGCTACTGAAGTAGAGGAACATTGTTAACACTGCCACTGGTGCATTATTCATAAGACTCTACCCAAGTGGGTGGCTCCACTTGTAAACAACACCAGTACTGGACCAATGGACCTGGGCTGTATGGCTGTCCTTTCCCTTGGGCCTGACTGGAAGGGGATCAGTAACATTCTAGTGGTGATCGACCACAACACCTGCAATGCACAGGCATTCCCCACTAAAAACTAGAAGTGAACCACCGTAGCTAAAGTTTTTAGAGAAAAGTACTTTTGTGCATTATGATTTTCCCAGCCGCCTTCACTCCAACCAAGGGAGAGACTCTGACAGTTGTCTCATCAAAGAACTTACCAGCATTATGGGTATCAAGAATTCCTGTACTACAACCTATCATCCACAGGGTGACCCTCAGCCAGAGAGATTCAATAGTACACTACTTATTATGCTGGGGACACTGGACCCTACAACAAAGCCACACTGGAGCCAGCAGGTACCTTTCTTAGTCCATGCCTACAACTGTACCAAAAATTACTCAACAGGATTCTCATCCTACATCCTAATGTACGAAGGGGAAGCAATACTTCCAGTAGACTTATGTTTCAGGGCATCAGCTGACAGTGCTCTGCCATAGACATACTTGGACTACATCAAGAGGTTGCATACTCAACTAAATGAAACTTACTGGGTGGCCCAGATGCAGCTGGGAAGTTCAACTTATCTGATAAGACTACAGGTTCAAGAGCAAGCTCTCCAACCAGGGGATCAATTACTTATGCAGAACTTGGGAATCCCACCCAAACATTGAGGACCATTGGAAACTGGATCTCTGTATAACTGTGGAACAGCATCTAAACCTGCCAGTTTATCATTTGAGAATGGGAAGAGGAAATGTGGTCAAAAGCTTTGCATAAAAAACACCTTTTGCCAGTTGGTCACTGTTGCCTGAACCAGTCGACTCAGCACCTCTCTCATCGCCAAGGAGATCTGCACCACGAATAAGACCCAGACAAGTTGGGACTGTGTGCCTTCATCTGAAATTGCTTGTTGTTCCTCTGGTGACTCTGTGTGAAGTGGTCTACAGTAGCTCTGAGGATGAGAAACCCTGCAGTTGTCCATTACCATGTGAATATCTACCTGCACTATTCCCCATGGAATTTCATCCTCTCATCACCTGGAGGAAGTAATGCAAGTCAGTCCAGACCACTGAAGCAGCACCCTTTGTTCTAACTGAATTTGGGCCTACAATCATGGTCATTGCCTCCTTCACAAAGGATGTTGTGATCCCAGTAATAGAACCACCTCAGGACATGGAAAGATTTGAAATAATTCTGGCAGAGAACACAGAACCCATTGATGATCCTCATCAAATCATTGCAGAAGAATTTGTGGCACCCTGTCATTCTGGAAGAGAAGTCAAACACCCAGTTAAACTCTTACAGTGTCCATGGTGTCCCCTCTAACCTCCCTGTAAATGTGGTGCATAAAAAGGTAAATCTGCTGCCAGGCCTACTATTGTTGGCCCCCTTGTGCTGCCCATACACCATTTTTGAAAGTTGTAATTGTTTACCTTAGAGGTAAGATGCTAATACTAATGTTTACCCTGTGTTCTGTGAAGTACACTGTTGATAACATTCAGATAGTATGCAAGTGTATTAGTTACAAATGTTTAGATAGGAGTCAGGCGCATTAGACAGTCTATATTGTGTTGCAGTGTTTTTATGTTTTTCAGGCCTTGACAAAGACACCAAGGATTTCAGTGAGTGGAGGATGTAACCTCCTCCTAAAAGGGGGCTTGCATTTGACTCTCTCTGAAGCACTGCTGCCACCTTCCCCTGCACCACTCCTTCAGCCCGGTCCTGGTCCAGACTGCAGCTGTGGGACCTGGGTCTGGACTGGACACTGTCATTTGTTCTGCAGGCTTACTCAGTGCTTTTCTCACTGTTGGCAGCACACCGCTACCTCTTTTCGCTCAACCTACCTTCAGGGTCAGGAAGCCCACAACAACTTCAGCAAGTAGGTTGCTCAGTTTAGAGGATGGAATAAAGAAATGTGAATGAGCTTGGAATATCCAGCAGACCTAGATTTGATTCCCCAAACCTCTACTTGCATACTGTGTGACTCTGAACAAATCACTTCACCATCCCAGTGCTCACAGGTCACATCTGAAAAAAGGCAACTGTGCCTAGTTGGATTTATGCAGCTACCAAAAGAATTTAAAAAAAAGGCAGCTCTCAAAGCTGCACAAAGTACAAAACAACTAAATCAGTGCACCCTGTCCCTGTGAAACTGACATCAATTTGGAGACTAGTAGCCAGACCAGTTGCACTAAGGGCTGAGGTGCTGGATGCAACACCTTATGCCACACCAGTGATCTGGGTTTAGGAGTGGACTTGGGTCATTGGGGGGTTGGCAGGGGAGGAAAGCATTGTGTATACAAAGGACTGCTCTCCTTTCCTGGGAGGGACAGGGATTAAATCCTGGTGCCTGGTAAATCCCTGTGGAGACTGGGGGTGGCAGCAGCAATAGGATCTCCTACAAGGGGATTGGCTATTGCGGCACTCCTGTGAGCATGCGCGGGAGTGTGCACGTCTTTCGCTGGTGCGCACTGCACCGCTGAGCCAGGGGCAGGGTGGGCACGTAAGGAAAAAACCCTCTCTTGTACAAATGAAGCCACTGATGGAGTCCCCGCTGGCACCTCCAAACAAAGCCCTACTCGAGGGGAAGGGGCCCAAGGAAGATGTGGCCTCCCTCCCATTCACCTCTAGGAGGGCCACTCCATGGGGGCAAGCCATGGTCCTCCCTGCTTTAGCTGGGTCATGAAGGAGGTTGGCAGGTGCTCCGGCGATGAGATACCATGTAACAAGGCTGTTGGGGAAGCCCCAGGTGGTCAGAGAGCATAAGTAGAAGACACAAAAAAAAAAAGACTAGTTCATCTCTGCAAAACAACTAAATTGGTACATCCTGTGTCTGTGAAATAGACATTTGTTTGGAGCTTAGCTCTACAAAACAGCTCTGAACTGCAAGCTGGCTCAGGACTTGTATGCATGCTTTTCTCCTGGAACTGACAGCCACTGAGAGACAGGGGTTTAGCATTATGAATAGTGCATGAGATGCTAGTCACTGATATTTAATCCCTGGATTTCTGCATAAGAGGGAGATGTGAAAATAGAACAGATGTGTCTGAAACAAAACATCTGAGGGGTGAAGAATGTTTGTGAATTGCTCTCAATTATTATTTCTGTCTGACTAAAATGTTTGTCCCCTAAAAAAAGGGATTGATGCAGCTAGACTGCCAAGCCTAGGCTCTAGCACTGAATTAGAGCAGGGGTTGCCATGAAAGTTGCTCTGCATCTGGGAAGGTGGAGAACCACTGCCTTCTACTGCCATTAGGATTTTATCCTGATAAGGGATTGTACAAGCTGAGATCCCGAGTGACTGCCCCCCTGTCAGAGTGGGTGAAGGTAAGTCCCCTTGTGGTGTGAAGAGGATCATCATCATCTGGAGCATCAAAGCCCACACCCCTCACCACAGGAAGCATGTTGGGACAACCACATCTGTAACCAGCTTATAGAACAGAGCTCCTATCATCCAAAGTCATCACAGCCTGCACCCTCCATCACCAGGAGCACGTTAAGTCTACCACACCTGTATCCAGCCTACAGAAAAGGCCTCCCAGCCATTATCTGCCTAAGCAGGGGAGACATTCCCACGGAAACAGCACCAGCCTGTCATCTAAAGGTTGAGAATACTGGGTTTTACCCACACACCTTTCATTCCTTTTGTTTGGCTAACTAACTAGATACTTTCTGGGCATTCGTATATGACCTTAGAATCAAGCCCACAGCTATAGCTTAAAGCCAGGAGCAACTGTTTTACTATCCATCAAACTGTGTAATTTACCAGTCAGCAGCTGCAGCCAACAACTGAATTTACACAGCGCCACACCGAGGTCCAAATATCAGAAGGCCTGCAAATCTGCATCTGTGTGCACACTTAAAATGTAATTGGGAGCTCCCAGAAGGACAGTGGGGTTAACTGGTGCACCAGTGGAGGGAGAGATACACCTTACAAAGAGGGAGAATGCAAGCTGCTGCCTTTGCTTATTTTTACCTTCGCTTCCCTTGTCCCCTACCTTGCTGTCAAGTCCCCCCAAAATACATTTATTTATTTGCAACTGCTGACATATTTTGCTATTTTTGCCCTACTATTTATTTGCATTCTTAGAATGATAAGTGGGGAGGGAGTTGTGTTACTGTATTCCCTTTCACACAGAGTGGGGGTTGTATTTATTTCCTGTGAAGAAACATCCTGGCAGGGCTCTGTCATAAGGAACCTCATAGGTGGAAGAACCACACACTTTCCAAGCCCATTTCTAACTGTGGACCCAGGCACCACTTTGCCCTTTATCATCTCCAGACTTAGTCAGTACACCTTGAGGATGGGGGTGGTTACATAATGCATTGTTTGTGTTATCCTGTATGTTATAATTCTGGCCATAGCAAATTTGGAATCAGTGCATTCTTGTTAATAAAATGCTCACACACAGACAACTGTGTTATATGTGGGGTAGTAACTACAGGGAAGACTTGAAGAGATCTTTAAGTCAGAGTCTATTGGTTACAAAGAACACTGCTTTAGGGAAGCCTGCCACCATTCCATCTTGAAATCAGCTCACAGCAGGGAATCACAGAGGAGCAAGTATCACCATTAAAACAAGAAAAAGCCCAATGCAAGAGGAAGTGACAGTAACGTGATTAAACACCTGCCTCTGAAGTCGGTCACTACAGCAGCTTCAAAATTGATTAAAACCTGGCCCAACAGAAACGGAAACACTCAGCATTTAATTGGAAGGGAAATTTTGGCAGATTAATGGCACTACCTCTGGTAGACCCATATATTATGGAGCATATAGTTAGAGTCATGGAGCACTGAGCTTCTTTATGGTGGCATTTAATCACATCGTCTGTCATTCCCGACTCAAGATCACCCCATCCCTTTCCCAGCATGGTGAGGCAGTTAGGTTACCAATCAGAAGCCATGTAGTGGGATAGGCCTGGCCACAGCAGGGCCTATGATGAATACAGTTAATTAGACTAGGGAGCTTGATGATACGGAATAGAATTAGATTTTATATAGGACTTTTCATATCCACTGTGTCCCAAAGTGCTTTAGATATTATTAGTGAAGGGACTCTGTGTACAAACAGCAGCAGTAGTCAGCATGAAAAATAGTCACACAGCCTTATAAATCAATGTTTGGAAATGGAGCAATCCTATTGGCTGACTGCGTTCTAAAATGGGCATGTAACTGGTTGGAAACCCTTATGTACAAAAACAAATTGAGAATTCAAACTACAGAAACATTCATTAAAAAATAACAGTTTAC
Organism: Neoceratodus forsteri; assembly: GCA_016271365.2. Lineage (NCBI taxonomy): Eukaryota > Metazoa > Chordata > Ceratodontiformes > Ceratodontidae > Neoceratodus > Neoceratodus forsteri. Next base: position 222,662,159 of record CM028136.1, on the reverse strand, counting down.
TTTAATAAGGATTAAGGTACTTCAGGTAGATGGGTTATCTTTATTAATCTAACCAAAGGGGTATAAGGCACTCAGCTGTACCTCATATCTCATAATTACCCTAGAGTTAGAGTACCTGCCTGTAACCCAACCCTTCACTGTGCCTTAACTATGCTTCACTGTGAATCAACCAAAGTCATTTAGAGAGAGAATGTTGAGCAGAAAGCTGGGGATATCCTCTCCTTTTACAAAAAGCATTGTGGTAACTTTGCCCACTGGAGTGGCTCTGGGTGAAAGCAGCTTCACATCACAAGCACCATCATGCTGTCAGGAGGAATAAGCACAGCGGAAGGGATGCAAGCATACCAGTGTAAATTCTGTTAAGCTAGTAAAAATAAAATAAAATAAAAAGTCTAAATTGCTGCCAAGAGAAATAGCATGCACTGGCAGAACTGGTAAACCACTGGGTGCTCATGCAAGCAACTGGGAACACAGGTATGGGATCTGAATTCTTACCCTGAGCCTGGATTCCAGTCACACTGGTAAAAGGGGAGAACAAGTCTCCACCAATTCTTTGAACAAAAATAGAAAGATACAGAGGCGTTGGGAGATACTAGCATTTGCTCTTTTAAATAGATTTTCCATTTTGACACCACTATCCCTATATTGCCTAACCTTCTCTCCTGCCATGGGACCCCTCACCTCCAAAATTTCTCCTGTATAGTTACAAGAAGGTGTCTCACGCCCTCAACATGCATGAGGGGCAGACCATGCTAAACGAACCTGATCACATTCTTTGAAGGGGTAACAAGGGATGTGAAAAGAGGCTGGGCCATAGATGTAGTCAATTTAGACTTAAGCAAGGCCTTTGACACAGTGGCATATGATAAGCATATTGTGAAAGTACGCCAATGCAGTTTAAAGGCACACACAAGGTGGACTGCTAACTGGCTTGTGGGCAGGAAGAAGAATGTTGGAATTACGAACATACGAATGTGCCAGCAGAAACAGACCACCTGGTCTATCTAAGTCTGCTCGAGTGTGCAGCCAACACCCTTAGTCAACAGCTGCCCCACCCACCTCCCCTTTGTCATCCCACTGCCACCCCCCACCCTCACTCTCCCATATGAACATACAAAAATTGATGGGTACTACTCAAGTGGAAAGGGATACACTTCTTGGCAAGAGCTCCTGACTCCCTACAACCCTGGCTGCCCTCTCTGCTCAACTGGCGAGGGGTTGTTAGAGGTTCCCAGGGTTCGTCTGAAAATTTCTGGGGTCCGGGCTTTTATGCACGGTGCCCCCACCCTGTGGAACTCTCTACCTCATCGGATTAGAGAGTGCAGGCCCGTGGAGAGCTTTAAGGCAGCCCTGAAAACCCATTTATTTAAGCAAGCTTTTAATGATTATTTTATTTGATTATTTGCACTCTGTATTATAAGTTTTTTAATTGTTCATTCTGTTTTTTATATGTATTTTAATTATGTAAAGTGCTTTTGTTTTAGAATTGCACTATAAAAATCAAGTATTATTATTATTATCCTTCAGGAACTGGTGCTAGGACCACTGCGTTTCAATGTTTTCATTAACAATCTGGAAGCTAGAACCTCCATCAGACTGCTTAAGTTTGTGAATGACACTAAGCAGGCCAGGATAGTGGACTCCACGGAGGATGAGAAAAAACTCCAGAAGGACCTGAACAAGCTGGAGATCTTTTTGGACTCCTTGAGTCTTATAATTCAATGTATCAGAGGGTTGGGGTGGGCCAGCCCAAGCAGCTTGTTTTATCCACATCTAATTTCATCAGGAGTTTGCGGAGTGTTTGGGAGGGTAAGCCTACTCAGCTGAAAGGTAAGGGAGGCTTTTTTCCTTGCCATTTTGTATCTTAAAGGGTTTGTAACAGTACCAAACACAAACATGCTAAAAGATGGTTCTCAGCTTTCTTTGGTTCTGGGGGAAATGATGACTGATTGGAGGTAGGGTGAAGGAAGGGCGAGGACCATGCAAGCAGCTATAAATTCAGGGAAGGGGCAAGCGACCCCAAAGCATCTGCAACCCCAATGTGTGAGTGCCACAAAGCAGAAGAGTGCTGCCTGACCTAGGGTTATCTTCAGGGCATCCACAGAATGGCTGCTGGTCAGACCACAGGCCTGCGGAGGATGATGCGCAGTTGTAGAGGCCATGGGTCAGCGCTGCAAAGCCCTTGAGAAACAGTGATCACAGGTCAGTATGATTTCATACTGATATGGGAAGGGAGGTTCTGAACACAAAACACATGTTCTGGACTTCAGAAGGGCTGAGTTCAATAAAATGGGGGGTTTAAACTGCAAAAGTATCAGGCAAATCCCAGGACAAACATGGGTTTGGACAAAAATTGATTCTTAATTTGTGAGGGGGTTCAGGCAGTAACTGCAACCTGTCTAAAACAGAAAGGAAAAAAAGTACGCATAGGAAACCAATTTGATTTACCATAGAGATTGGCAGGGCAGTGAAAGGAAAAAGGGTTTCATACGAAGCACATAAGTACCACCAGAGGAGAGAGGACAGTGTCAATTACTTAGAAAAGGTAAAAGTAGCTAGCAGGATGGTAAGGCAGGCAGAGACAGAGCTCAGGATAGCAGAAGGGGTTAAGGAGGGAGACAAATACCCTTTTTTGGTACATCAGGGAAAAAAATGGTAGAGGGTACTGTGACGTTGAAAAGAGGGCCTAAGTGGGTGGAAGACAACAGACAGAAGGCAGGGGCATTAAATGAATACTGCTGCTCTGTATTCACAAAAGAGAAGGATTTACCAGTTTCATAGGAGAGGTTTGGGATAGGGAGTGGGGGAAGAGAGGGAGGAGGTGATTATGGAGGACAGGATCCTCAAGGGTTCAGGGTCTGTAAGGTGAGATAATGCCCTGGGCCAGATGGCATGCACCCGAGGGTACTGATGAAGATGGTGGTAGCCTCCCCGAATAACCTGTTCAACTTGTCACTAGACACAAGAGAGGTACCACGAGATTGGAGGACTGCTAAAGTAGTGCCACTGCACAGCAAGTCAAGGGACAAATGAGAGAACTACAGAATAGTTAGATTGACATCAATAGTTAGCAAGCTGATGAAAACCATTGTCAAAGAATGGTTGGTCAAGTTTCTTGAGACAAACAGACTCTAGAATGACAGGCAACACAGATCTGTGTCAGGTTGGCCATGTCAAACAAATGATTTTTTTTTTAATCTCTTTATGGCACCCCATTGGACTGGAACTCTCTTGGGCTGCCAGCTCACCTGCCACTCTACCACCCATTGAGACCCCCCAACCTCCTCAAAGGCATTAGCTCTCCACACGGGACCCCAGGCCCATAGGTCTGCGGAGAGTTCAAGGGGTGGAGGCGGAGGTCCAGTTATGGACGTGTGGTGGACAGGCTCTGAGGAGCCGTCGCCTATCCAGCCGGTGAGGGGTTTTCTAGATCTTGAGCTTCCCCCCATGCGTGGTGCATGCCCTGATGCACTGGCACATGGCAACCCTGCCAGCGTAGGCCATGCTATTCACGTGCTGCCTGGCTTGCTGCAGTGCCCCCCGGTCTCCACCGGGGGCTGCTGGCACACCGAGCCATTCCACCCCTCCTTCCCCAGGGAGGAGAGCACCACAGGGGCACTCGGTCTTCAACCCACCCCCGCTGACCCCCGGCACCCGAGCTCGCTCCCGAACCTGGGTCGCCGGCATAGCGTGAGGTGTTGCGTCCAGCTCCTCAACCCTCAGTGCCACTGGGCCGGCCATGCCAAACAAATTTGATTAGTTTCTTTGACTGGGTTACAAAGGCAGTGGACAGGGTTCAGGCAATAGAGGTGCTGTACCTGGTCTTAAGTAAGGCCCCCACATGAGATTGATCAAAAAGTTGGAAGACCTTGGTGCTGGTAAAAAAATAAATTGACCAAGTGGTTGGCACATTGGCTTGGGGGAGAACCCAAACAGTGGTGTTGGTGGGAAGCTGTCAAGGTTGTAGGCGGTCACTAGCAGGGCTCTGCAGGGGTCAGTGCTCAGACCAGTGCTGTTCAGTGTATTCATAATTGGCATTGGGGACAGCATTAATGGCAAAATCTGTCTCCTTGTATATGACACCAAGCTATGTGGGAGGTTGAACACAGAGGAGGGCATCAGGGATCTGAAAGATGACCTGGCAAAATTAGAGAGGTGGCCTAGGATATGGCTGCTGGGGTTCAGTGCTAAAAAGTGCAAAGTGCAAGGTTATGTACAAAGGATGCTGATTACAGGCTAGGGTATGCGAAGGTCACTGTGTCAGAAGAAGAGAAGAACTTGGGAATAGCAATCACAATACTGGGCTACTCTCTATTTAGGATAGACAGTGCTGGGAAGAGAGCAGCAGAGGTGGCATTATAGGAATAAAGGTCACTGAGGTGCAAGTACACCAAGTGAGGAGATTCTAGAAGCATTGTGGGTCATACTGGCATGGTCTCCGAGACCACTATGCAGACCAGGGTAGTGTACTGACCTCTAGCACAAGGGGAGGAGATCAACAAGGCCATAGGAGAGGCCATTATCAGGATGGCGGTTAAGGAGTAGGTGCTGCTAGTTGGAGATTTCAATCTGAAAGAAGTGGAGTGGATCTTTCCAACTGCAGCTTCAGCAAGGTGCAGGGCAACACTTGACTGTCTACAGGGGGCTTTTCTCAGGCAGTTAGTAAAAGAACCTACTGCTGGACCTAGTGCTAACAAAGAGGGGCAGCACTGCAGATGTCTCAGTGGGTAGTGATCACCATACAGTGTAGTTAAGAATAAGGAAAGAAGCAGAGATGAGCCACATGAGGACGAGGGTTCTGGATTTCAGGAGGGCAGATTTTAAAGAAGTAGGAGCCTGCCTCAGAAAATGTATCGGTGTCCAGAGCACAGACCGTCAGGGACAGAGTGTCCTTTGGACACTTCCCTCCCGGGGTTGGGTGGGTCTTTGGCACCTGGAGGTGGCTTGTGTGATGTTCTAGGTGGCGTGAGGCCTCAACATGCCGTCGAACATTCCTGCTCCAAGTTGCCATCATGACTAGCCCATTGAGGGAGGAAGGGAGTGGGGAGGTCAGAAAAGTCAAAAAGTGCCTCCCCCAGTCAACTGGTTGATGGCTGCCAGTCCCTGTTGCCATGAAGCCCAGAAGTGTTCTAGCCAACCCCACCACACCCAGGATATGTGCCTCTGCCTATGGGTGCTCCTCCCCTGCAAGGGGGGACCTTCCTGACAAAGGGTTACGTCAGGTTACCTGGGGCTGCAGCTGTGAGGGGCAGTGGATGGTGATAGGGCAAAGTGGCGGTGGTGGGCCTAAGTGGCCTGAAGGAGTGGCTGGCTGGGGGAGCCTGGGAAGCAGAAAAAAAAAATTAATTGTCTCGGGTGGGGGGGGGGTTTCAGGAAGGAATAGAGCACAGTGGGAAAGAATAAGAGAGATAAATTAAGGCAACAAGCTGCTGCATGAAAGAGGTACACAAAAGCAGAAATAAAAGGAGGTTGTTATGGTTTTCCAAAGAAGTGGCAAGGCTGGGGGAAAAATAATGGATTGCAGGAGGTTCAAATGAATGCAAGGAGAGGATGACAGGGAGTTGCACCAAGCCAGACAGAAGGAAGTGGGTAAAGTGGAAAGAACAAAGGCACAGAGAAACGAAAGGACTGCTAGAGGGGTGTCAACAGGGAATAAGGCTTTCTTTTTGTGTTCATCACGCGTGGTGAACATATTGGTATGAGAGTGCCCTTTGAGGGGTGTAACACTGTCTGACCCAATGCAGAGCAGTGTTGCAGGGGTGCGACAGTGCCAGACCAATCAGCACCCAGTCTGATAATGACAGAGTTTCTGGCTTCCTGGGCAAGGACTGCACCAACTTCAAAAGAAGTTGCCGTCCTTTAGATCCATGACGCCCAGCAAGCCAGGCTGATCTGTCATGGTCAGCCTGGAGTGAGTGCCTGCAACAAAGAAAACAAGCATTTGTCAATGCCAAATGTTTTCTTGCTGGTATTGACATTGGTACTGCAGGAGTTAGAGAGATGCATAATAGGAATGGCAGCAAAGTACTGAACTAATGCCAAGCTCCACCCTGCAAAGACTGACAGGCATTGGGGTGTGCCTTGGGGTCTTTGGCCTTAACGCTCAACCCATTCCATATGGAAATAAGCTGAGATGGGTGCAGTATAGGAGAATGAGGTGAACATTAGGGCTGAAGACCCCAAGGCAAACCTCAATGCCAGTCAGTGGCTGCAGGGTGGAGATGGAATTGCATGAGCATTACAGCCGATGACCCCAAGTCACACCCCTGACACCTGTCAGTCTGTACAGGGTGGGGCGTTAAAGTTGAAAACCCTAATGTCTCAGGTGTTTGGTGGAATTTTCAGCATGGGTTTTTTGAGGACTCTCCTCTTGAACAGTGGCATTGTGATTTCATTAATCTATCCCAAAAGTTGATTTTGCACAGTGACTGTGCCATTGGGCACCACAGGTGCAAAAACATGTTTCAGGCAGGATGCAAAAAAATGACAGCTGTACTGTTCATAAGGAGATGTGAAAAAAAATTCAGTGTTGGAAATCTGAAGTAAAAATATAAAAAACTGGCAAAGTTACAAGCATGTGAACAAACTGTGCATGCTCGAAACACAGTCATTTTTTGGAGTTTTTTCACCAGACTTGCAACATGGACTTTTTGGGACCCCACCTCATGAACAGTGGTACTGTTGTTTCATTAATTGGTCATGAAAGGTGGTTCCATGCAACAACTGCAAAATCACATTTTGAGACCTAGAAATGAAATGACAGTGCCGGTATTCACGAGGTGGGGACCCAAGAACCCCATGTTGAAAATTTGGGACCAAAAATGGCTGCGATATCAACCTAAGTTGAAACCCCCCATTGATTACCATTATAGGGCTTACCATGATTTTCTTCAATTTGTGATTGGCTTTTGAAAAGTGCAGACGTGTTCCCAGTCCAAAGAAAATAGCAGTGCCGGACATCCGGAGGTAAGTATGGGTGAGGGTGTGTGGGGAGGTGGGGTGCACAAAGGAAGGGTTGGGATCGGGAAGGGGGTGGCGAGGATGACAAGGGACCATTTTCTTTTTCTTCGGGTTTGAAATAATATACATTGTGGGACTGTTTTTCTACAGGTGAAATATTTCAAAATGGATTTAAACACTCTGGGGTGGGCTCCCAGTGTGCCAGAATACTGGAGAGGGGGAGGGATCAATGCTGACCTGGGGACTGGGCACCCCAAGGTTGGCTGACAACATAGGGGCATGGGGGCAGCACATCTGACAGTGGGAGTGGGCATCCCTGTGTCGGAAACATAAAAATAATATGTTTTGGCACACTGGGGTGGGCTCCCAATGTGCCACATTAATGGGGGGAAGGGGATACATGTTGACATGAGGATTGAGCACCCCAATGTCAGCAGGGGGGGGCAGAGAATGGAGGGTGTAGGGCAGGCAGCAGCAGGAGGGAGCTTTTTTGTCCTGCTGGGTGACTGATTTGGGAGGGAGGGAGAATTGCTGCTGCAATGACAAAACTGCCCATGATTGCAGCGGCAGATTTCTTTCAAGTCCAGTGCTCGCTCTGAAACTGCCGTCATCGGCAGCATCAGTATTCATTGATGGCCAATGGATGTGCCCATTAAAGCATCCGCTGCATTGGCCACACACTGTCACACCTCTGTAATGCTCTACTAACCTCAGTATATTTCTTGTGAGCTGCGCGTGCAAGCAAATATAAAAATGCCAATAAAAAATGTTGAAATTTCATTGGCTGACAGACACCACCTGACCATGCATTCGATCTCTATAAACACACAGTCAGGTGCAGAATCTCATTCTCCATTCCCCCACCCCAAAAAAACCTAGAGTCACAATGTCATAGGCTCCTCTAGGGTGTGCATCATAGAATTTTAATGCACTTCCCGGGGCCGTAAGGGCACTTGGCCTTTGGCCTTGTGCCTTACTACACCCCTGGCTGGTGTGCATTAAAATCCTATAATGCACATCTTGTTGTGGCTTATTACTTATTTAACATATATCCTAATATTTTTATCAACAACATTTTTTGCTGCACTGCTGCTCTCCTTACTGCTTTTGTCCCCTATGAGGCTGATCATCTTGGTGGCCCCCTGCTGCACCCTCTCAACTGCCAGAATGTATTTTTTGTATTGAGGAAACCAAAATCTCACACACCACTCCAGGTAGGACCTGACCAAGGTGGTGTAAAGTGGCAGAATTACTTCCCCTGCTCTGCTGGTCAACACACTTTGGATGCACAACTGCATTATGCAGGCCCTCTTGACAACGGTTGTGTACTGCATGCCCATCTTCAACCCCCTGTCTATAATGACCCCATGTCCTTTTCCTCCCTTACTGCAGCAAGAGGAACCCCACACCATGCATAGGTCCTACTTCTATTTTTATGTTGATTGCACGCAGCGCAAGAAACATATTGCCGCAGCTTTCTCAGTAGCAGGCTGTGGAGGGGTGGCACTGTTGTGGCTGATACCCCCACAGCCTGCAAAGGCTTGTCCCGCTTCCCCCAACACCATTGCAGGCTACTGGTGACAGTAGTTTGGAACGTTTGCACCAACTTCAGACAAATCAGCCGCTGCAATCAGGGGCTGCCTTGTCATTGCAGCATCAGCCATCCGCTGCAATGAGGGAGCGACCCGTCATTGCAGGGCAGGATGTAAAAACCACCCGCCGCCATGTTCACAAACAATATAACCCCCCCCACCGTGTTTATTTGCTGACGAGGCCCCAATCCCGTTGGCCTTGGTGTCCCAGTGTTTCTGGTGCCGACGAGGCCACTCCTGTCGGCATTCTGTAACACCGGCCCCCCACTTTTATTCCTGCCGTTAAGGGTGCCCAATCCCCATTGGCATAATGAATCCTCTGTGTGCTGATGGGGTGCCCAATCCCCATCGGCTACTGCTGCCCCCAAAAGAAAGACATTGGTGGCACACTGGAGCCCACCCAGCCTGCCACATGCCCTGTAAAGGAAAAATAGGTCCGCAAAGTCTTTTTTTTTTTACCGTAAAAGGAAACGGGTCCTCGTAGTCTCCTGGCTCCACCCATAACCTGCACCTTACCCACTGCGCAGATTTGCCTCCCCACACCCCTCACCCCATACTTACCTCCAGAGCTCGGCGCGATGATCTTCGGTGGACCGGGAACACGTCTGCACTCTTCAAAGCCGACCGCTAACTGAGGAAATGCCGGTAAGCTGTATAATGTAATAAATAGGGTTTTTTCAACTTTAGTGCATATCTCGGGCATTTTGGGGAATTTTTTCACCAAATTTTCAACATGGGGTTTTTGTGACCCCTCCTCATGAATTCTTGAACTGTCGTGGCGTTAATCGGCCCGAAAGTTGATTTTGTGGTCACTGCGCGGAATCACCTTTCGGGGCGATTAACAGCTGCATTGATGCTAATGTTCATGAGGGTGTGCTTCTCAAAAAGCCTATATTTGGGGTAGTGGAAAAATCCAAGAAATTACTGTTTTACGAGCGTGTGCTGAGCAGTTGCTACACACACTCGTAACTTCGTGAATCTGATATATTTTCATGCCAGATTTTCAACATTGGCTTTTTCTCACACCTCCTTGTGAACAGTACAGCTGTCATTGTTCACATCCTGCCAGAAATGTGTTTTCGCACTTCCGGCACAGAAAGGCGCGGTCGCTGTGGGAAATCAGTGTTCAGGATAGATTAAGAAAATGACAGTGACACTGTTCATGAGTAGAAGTCCTGAAATGGCTGTGTTGAAAATTTGGTAATGATACTCCATAAAATGACTGTATTACGAGCGTGCATTGTGCAGTTTGCTCGCACGCTTGTAACTTTTCAAATTTATAGTATTTTCACTCTAGATTTTTAACATTGCAATTTTCCCACACCTACTTATGAACAGTTCAGCTGCCATTTTTCCCATCCTGGCCGAAATGTGTTTTTGCACTTCTGGCGCAGAATAGAGCAGTCGCTGTGGGAAATCAGAAATTCAGAATACACATAAGGAGCCAGAAGAACTGTGGGGCACCCTGGAAACAGGAAATGGGACAGTCATAAGAACTGGGGTTGTCTACAGGCCCCCAGACCAGAGGGAGGACATAGACACATTACTGTTAGAAGATATACAAAACATGACAGCTAAAGGGGAGGTTCTGATAATGGGAGACTTCAACATGCCGGATACAGATTGGTCAATACCAGCAGGAACATCTGCCAGAACTAGACTCATAGTGGATTCCTGCAGGGGAGGGCCTCAAACAACTGGTACAGCAACCAAGAGACAGGGCTATCCTAGATCTAGTACTGACTAACAAAGAAGGGATCACAGATCTCCAGGTAGAAGGTCACCTGGGGCCAGTGGCCATCACATGGTATGGTTCAATTTGCTACTACATCTAAATCATCCCATTCCAAGGCAAAAATATGGGACTTCAGAGGAGCTGACTTTGATAAGATGGCCAACAGAGTTAAGCTAGCCCTGGCAAAAGAAACACAGGTGAGGGGTACAGGCAAAGTGGGCAAGCATTAAGGATGCAATACTTGAAGCAACATCCCATTGTGTTAGACAAAAAGGAAGTGCAAAGAAAGAAGGAAACCACTTTGGTTCTCAAATACAGTAGCAGAAAGGTCAGAGCCAAAAGGCTGGCCTTCAGGAAATATAAAGGAACACAGCGGGATGAAGATAGGGAGGCATACCAAACTGCCCTAAGGGAAGCAGTAAGGCAGTAAGGCAGGCAAAGTCCCAAACTGAGGAAACACTAGCACGAACAGTAAAGAAGGTGACAAGACTTTCTATAGATACATTAGTGAAAGGAGAAAGTCCAGAGGGTATTGCTAAGCTAATGGAGAAAATGGAGCATGTGAGGAGGAGGACCCTGTAAAGGCATCTATCATAAATAGATACTTTTGCTCAATATTTACTGAAGAGAAGGTAGGGCAGGGCCCACAGCTCAGCATCATGGACACAGGGGGAGGGAGGTGAGCACTACTCCCTTCACAAAAGAAAGGGTCCTACAAGAGCTTGCTAAGCTCAGGGTGGATAAGGCAATGGGACCTGATGGCATACATCCCAGGGTACTTAAGGAGCTAAAGGAGGAACTAGCAGAGCCATTAGCAGAATTGTTTAGTGAGTCTCTGAGCACAGGAGAGGTCCCAGAAGACTGGAGAAGGGCTCATGTGATCCCGCCCACAAGAGTGGTAGCAGGAGGAGGTGGGGAACTACAGACCGGTCAGTCTTACCTCAGTAGTGGGCAAGATTATGGAGGCACTCCTTAAGGAAAGGATAGTGCAACACCTGGAATCCATAGGGGTACAGGATCCAAGACAGCATGGGTTTACAAAAGGAAGGTCCTGTCAAACTAATCTCATAGATTTCTTTGACTGGGTAACCAGAGTGGTGGACCAAGGGGGAGCAGTTGATGTCGCCTACCTTGACTTCAGCAAAGCTTTTGACACTGTTCCACATAGAAGATTGATAATTAAGCTGGGTAGGCTCGGGGTGGGTCAGAAGTTGGTCAACTGGGTGGTAAACTGGTTGACGGGCAGAAAACAGAGAGTGGTGGTAAATGGTATACAGTCAGAAGAGATTCAAGTCACAAGTGGGGTACCTCAGGGATCAGTCCTGGGGCCAGTCCTCTTCAACACCTTCATTAGTGACCTTGCAGATGGACTAGAGGGTAAGGCTTGTCTGTTTGCAGATGACACCAAGATCTGCAACAGAGTAGATGATCCAGATGGGGTGGCAGAATGAGAAGAGATCTGGATAAACCAGCAGAATGGGCAGAAGAGTGGCAACTGGGATTTAATGCAAAGAAGTGCAAAATCATGCACATAGGAAGAGAAACCCTGAAGCCACCTATAGGCTGGGAGGAGTTGCTAGCAGTCACAAAGGAAGAAAGAGACTTGGGCATCATCATCACTGATGACCTAAAATCATCCAAGCAGACCTCTAAAGCAGTAGGTAAGGCTAGGGGGTGTTAGGGTGTATTAGTAGGGTATCACAAGTCGTAAGAGGGAGGTAATAATCCTCTGTACAAGACACTGGTTAGGCCCCATCTGGAGTACTGCATGCAGTATTGGAGGCCACACCTTCACAAGGACATTAACCAAATTGAGGCAGTCCAGAGAAGGCAGCAAAATGGTGCAGGGACTGAATCAGAAGACATATGAGGACAGATTAACGGAGCTCAATATGTACACCCTTGAGCAAAGGAGGGAGAGAGGTGATATGATTGAGGCATTCAAACACCTTAAGGGCATAAACAAGGTGAAAGAGTCTAACATGTTTAAATATAAGAAAAATAGCAGGACAAGAGGACACAGCATGAGATTAGAGGGAGGCCGATTAAGGGGAATGTGAGGAAATTCTTTTTCACAGAAAGGGTGGTGGATGCATGGAATGGTTTACCACAAGAAGTGGTGGCTATGAATACAGTGCAGGGCTTCAAACAGGCATGGGATAGGCATAAGGGAGCAATACAAATGACTATGAATAGATAGGCCACTGACAGAGCAAAGGCTGAAGGCACATTTATAAGGTAGAAAAAGAAATGGGCAGACTGGATGGGCCTTGCGGTCCTTATCTGCCGTCAACTTCTATGTTTCTATGTTTCCAAATCACTGTCCGGGACAGATTAAGAAAATGACAGTGATACTGTTCATGAGCAGAGGTCCTAAAATGCCTTTGTTGAAAATTTGGTGATGATAGCCCATCAGATGACTGTGTTATGCGCATGCATTGCACACTTTCCACACACCCTTGTAACTTCGCAGATTTGTAATATTGTCATGCCAGATTTTCAACAGTGGCATTTTTTCACACCTCCTTATGAGCAGTACAGCTGTCATTTTTCACATCCTGACTGAAATGTGGTTTCACAGTTGCGGCACAGAATAACGCAGTTGCTGTGGGAAATCAGTGTTCGGGACAGATTAAGAAAATGACAGTGGCACTGTTCATGAGCAGAGGCCCTAAAAGCCCTATGTTGAAAATTTCATGACGAAACTCCATAACATGACTGTGATACAAGCGTGCGTTGAACTGTTTCCACGCACCCTTGTAACTTCGCAAATTTGTAATATTTTCATGCCACATTTTCAACAGTGGCACTTTTTCACACCTCCTTATGAACAGTACAGCTGCCATTTTTCACATCCTGGTTAAAATATGTTTTTGCACTTCTGCTGGAGAATAGCACGGTCGCTGTGGGAAATCAGTGTTTGGGATAGATTAAGATCGAACAAGTGGAGGGGGGGAGTGACCAAGCTCAACTGAGCTCTGTCAGGACTGCTGCAGATTTGTTTGTGGGCAGACAAAGGCCCCAACACAAGAGCCCAGTACAAAATGGCAGCCTGCAGCACTGGGAGAAACAGAACAAGAGAGTGAGTGAGGAAGGGGGAGTGATCAAGCTCACAGGAGCACTGTCAGGACTGCTGCGGATTTCTTTGCGGGCAGAAAAAGACGTCAAAGCAGGCAGGGGCCCAGTAGAAAAGGCCAGCCTGCAATGGTGGGAGAAACAGTATGAGTGAGTGAGACAGAGGGACTGAGTGAGCTCAATGGAGCTCTATCAGGACTACTGCATATTTCTTTGTGGACAGAAAAAGCTGCCAATGCAGGCAGGAGCCCCGTACAAAAGGGACGCTTGCAGTGCCAGGACAAACAGAATGAGCTTGTGACAGAGGGAGACTGAGTGACCTCAACAGAGCTGTGTCGGGACAGCTGTGGGTTTCTTTGTGGACAGACAAAGGTGCCAATGCAGCCAGGAGCCCTGTACACAAGTGCAGCCTGCAGCACCAAGAGAAACAGAATGAGTGAGTGACAGTGCGGTAGTGAGCGAGCTCAACGGAGCTGTATTGTGCCTGCTGCGGATTTCTTTGTGGGCAGAAAATGCGACAACACTGGCAGGAGCCCAGTACAAATGGCCAGATTGCAGTGCCGGCAGAAACGGAATGAGTGAGTGAGAGAGGGGGAGTGAGCAAGCTCAATGGAGCTGTGTCGGGACTGCTTCAGATTTCTTTGTGGCCAGAACAAGCCACCAATGCAGGCAGGAGCCCAGTACAAAAGGGCAGCCTGCAGCGGCAGGAGACACAGAATAAGTGAGTGAGGAAGGGGGAGTGAGTGAGCTCAGCAGAGCTCTGTTTGGACTGCTGCAGATTTGTTTGTGGGCAGAAAAAGGCAGCAATGCACGCAGGGGCCCAGTACAAAAGGGCAGCCTGCAGTGGCGGGAAAACCAGAATGAGTGAGTGATAGATGGGGAGTGAGCGAGCTCAATGGAGCTCTATTGTAACTGCTGCAATTTTCTTTGTGGGCAGACTTAGGCAGCAAGGCAGGCAGGAGCCCAATAGAAAAGGGCAGCCTGCAGTGCCGGCAGAAATGGAATGAGCGAGTGAGAGAGGGGGAGTCAGCAGGCTCAACAGACCTGTGTCGAGACTGCTGCAGATTTCTTTGTGGGCAGAAAAATCCACCAACAGAGGCAGGAGCCCAGTACAAAAGGGCAGCCTACAGTGCCAGAACCAGAATGAGTGAGTGGGGGGGAGTGAGCCACCTCAACGGAGCTCTGTTGGGACAGCCGCGGATTTCTTAGTGGGCAGAAGAAGGTGCCAATGCAGGCAGGAGCCCAGTACAAAACAGCAGCCTGCAGCACGGGGAGACACAGACTGAGCGAGTGACAGAGGGGCAGTGAGCGAGCTCAACACACCAACGCAATCAACATTCGGCATTGAAAAATGCTTGTTCTTCCCTGGTGTAGCACCTTTCATCTGGCTACAATGAACCAGGAGCTTCAGAGTCAACATGGGCCAAATGCAACCTACTACACATGAGGAGGAAAAACAGAGGCAGGACCTGTTGCTATGAACATAATGGATTCGATCTGTTTTTTTTTTTTTTTTTTTAAATATCCTTTTTTGTAAAATAATGTTTCTGTACTTCTGAATCTTCTTGTTCCTTCTCTTGGATTAAATACATACCTCTTATGCTGTTGTCTTGTGACAACGCAAATAGCCCTGACCAGTCATTATCTCAGCGCCTTGCCATTTTAAATAAACTAGATCTCCTCTTGCCTTCTGTTGTCCAAGGAAAAGGAGTTCGATGTCCTCGCGTCTATTCTCTTATGATTTACATATCGGTTTCATTCCTTGTCTTCCGTTTTCCAA
This sequence comes from Neoceratodus forsteri, assembly GCA_016271365.2. Taxonomy (NCBI): domain Eukaryota; kingdom Metazoa; phylum Chordata; order Ceratodontiformes; family Ceratodontidae; genus Neoceratodus; species Neoceratodus forsteri. Next base: position 222,647,017 of record CM028136.1, on the reverse strand, counting down.
CACAAAGGCTGAGATCCCTGAGTTTAGTCCTATTATTTTTCAGTGCCGATGATCTGTAGTTCTTTGATGTACCATCTAATTCTGTTGTGCATTTTTGGTAGTGTATGTTCAAAAACTGCACAAGATATAGAGCAGGGTACAAGCTGGATATTTAAAACTCAAAGTTTTTCGACAAATGTCTAATGAAATTCCTTGGAGAAATCCCTATACCTGTAGCCAAACCCAAACATTTCATTTGGTTAAGACACACACAAAAGCCATCAGCATTACAATGTTGTGATGTGGAGCCCAGAAAAAAATAATCTAATCCAGAACTGTAGAGAACAAGCATTTGTCAATGCCAAATGTTTGCTTTCTGATATTAGCATTGGACATGCAGGAGTTAGACAGATGCAGAATAGGAGTGGCAGTGAAGTACTGAACTCACGCCAATCCCACCTCCACCCTGCAGAGATGGATAGGCATTGGGGTGTGCCTGTGGGTTGTTGCCCGTAATGCTCATGGCATTTCACCTCACCCCATCCTTTAGACACCGACAAGTGTTGAGGTGTGCCTTGGGGTGTTCAGCTTCACAGTCACCTCATTTCATAAGGACATATGCTGAAATGGGTGCAGTACAGGAGAATGGAGTGAAGTCTGGGGCTGAAGAGTGCAAGGCACACCTTGATGCCTATCACTGGCTTCAGGGTGGGGGTGGGATGGCATGAGCATTACAGCTGGTGATCCAAAGTTACACCTCTGATGCATGGCAGTCTGTACAGGTTGTGACATTATGGTTAGAAGCCCTAATGCTCCGGGCATGTGTTGGTATTTGCACTACAAATTTTCAACATGACCTTTGGTGACCCCCACCACATGAAAGCATTTGGGACCTCTTCTCATGAACAGTGGCAGTGTGATTTTGTTAATGCATCCCAAACTTCGAGTTCCCACAGTGACCGTACCATTCTGCGCCAGATGTGCAAAAACACAGATTAGGCAGGATGTGAAGAATGACAGCTGCATCATCCATAGGGAGGTATGAAGAGATGGCAATGTTGAAATTCTGTAGTGAAAATATTATTTATTTTATTTTATTTAGCTTTTGTTGACCGGGTAAGTGCACTAGACAAATCCTCCCTATTTTCAGGCACGACCCGGGGGAGGGGGAAACAGATGAATGCCAACTGACCTTGAACCAGATTAAGCTGTTGGTGGTATTTTTTTTTAGTGAATGAGGGAAATTTGGCCAGGACACCGGGGAAATTCCCCTACTCTTTTCGATAAGTGCCATGGGATCTTTAACATCCACCTGAACTACCACCAAACCAGGCAGATGGGACCTCGGTTTAACGTCTCATCCGAAAGACGGCACCTCAGAAATGCAGCACCCCTCTCATGCTGCATTACAGTGTCAGTACTGGGATATTAACCCAAGTGCCAGATGTGGGAACTGAACCCACAGCCCTCGGATCTCCCGGCCTCAGAGGCGAGTGTGCTACCTACTGAGCCACTGACACTGCATATTAAAAATGCTCGAAGTTCTGAGCGTACATGGAAACTGCGCAACACATGCTTGTACCGCATTCATTTAGTGGAATTATCTCACCAGATTTTCAACATAGGCATTTTGTGACCTCTGCTCATGAACACTGTCACTATGATTTTCTTAATCTGTCCGAAACATTAATTTCCCACAGTGACCACACCATTGTGCGCCAGATGTGCAAATGCATATTTTGGGTGGGATGCGAAAAATGACAGCTGTACTGTTCATAAGGAGGTGTGGAAAAATGCCAATGTTGAAAATCTGGAGTGAAAATATTACAAATTTGTGAAGTTATGAGCATGAGCGGAAGCTGCGCAAAGCATGCTCGTAACACAGTCATTTTATGGACTTTCGTCACCAGATTTTCAACATAGCCATTTTAGGACCTCTACTCATGAACGGTGTTACTGTGATTTTCTTAATGTGTCCCAAACACTGATTTCCCACAGTGACCGCGCTATTCTGTGCCGGAAGTGCGAAAACACATTACGGTCAGGATGTGAAAAATGACAGCTGTACTGTTCATAAGAAGGTGTGTAAAAATGCCAATGTTGAAAATCTGGAGTGAAAATACTACAAAATTTGTGAAGGTACAAGCATGCGTGGAAACTGCGCAATGCACGCTCGTACAACAGTCATTTTTTTGGATTTTTTTCCACCAAATTTGCAACATAGGCTTTTTGAGAGCCCACCTCATGAACACTGGCACTGTCATTTCGTTACTTGATCTCGAAAGGCGATTCCGTGCAGTGACCATGAAATCACCTTTCGAGACCGTATAACACCATGACAGTGGCTGAATTCATGAGGAGGGGTCCCAATAACCCCATGTTGAAAAGTTGGCGCCAAAAATTTGAAAAAACCCTATTTATACTACTATACAGCTTACCGGCATTTCTTTAGTTCGCGGTCGGCTTTGAAGAGTGCAGACGTGTTCCCGGTCCACCAAAGATCGTCGCGCTGGGCTCTGGAGGTACATATGGGGTGAGGTGGAGGCAGGGTGCACAGAGGGTGGGCGCAGGTGGGGGAGGGGCCACCAAACTCAACGAGGGACTGTTTTCTGTTTTACAGGTTTAAAAAAAACAAAAAAAACTTTGCGGGACTTTTTTTTTTCTTACAGGTACATTTAGCACCCTGGGGTAGGCTCCCAGCTTGCCACCTGAGTGTTTTTGGGGGCTGGGATTGGGCACCCCATCGGCACATCCGGGGGAGAGCCAGGGGATTGGGCACCGCACACAACAAATTGGGGGTATTATGCTGATGGGAGGGCCTCCATTGGCAAATTGAACTGGGAAGGGGGGACTAGCCAACAGGGATTTGGCCCCTCGTCGGCTAAGAAAGAGTGTTGGAGAGGCACATGATGCCTAGGGGGATTGGGCACCCCCTCGGCACACAACAAATGAGGGAGGGTGTTACAGTATGCCGACAGGGAGTGGGCTCCCCCGTCAGCAAATGAACTGGGTCAGGGACAGCAAGGTACCGCCCTGCAATGATGGGTCACTGCCTCATTGCAGCAGTGTATTCATTTCAAGGTGGTGACATGCTGGCTGCACTAGTGTCAGCAGCAGCATGCCACCGCAATGGGGAAAGTGGGCCAAGCCTCAAAAGGCACTGGGGCCATTAGCCCCCACAGTGCCGCATCTCCAAAACCCCGTCTCTCCTAAGCTGTAACAAAATGTTTCTTGAGTATGCGCGCAAGCAAACATAAAAATCCATCAATGTCTGCTGCTGGGGGCCCTAATTGTCCCTCAGTCAGACCCTCCCTGTCAGAACCCTCCCCCACACATACAGTAGTGACACTGGTGGTGCTCAATTCCCCAGGGACAAACTGTCCCTTGTCATTTTTTTTCCCCTGAAAAGAAAACAAATGTCCATTGACATCTGTTGCATCCGCCCAAACATAAGTCAGTGACACTGGGGGGTGCTCAATCCCCTAATGTCCTCAACTGCTGCAGTACTGTCCCTTAGTGACATTGAGGATGTCCAATCCATCCTCCAGTGTCTTGTCCCTGAAATAAAGAAAACTGCCCCTCATCGTTTTTTTTACCTGAAAAAGAAATCGTCCATCGTTGTCTGCTGCGCTTTACCCACCCCACCCCACCCAACCCTCCCACTCAGAACCTACCACCCCCAGCCCATACTTACCCACCAGAGGTCTGTCCCCATAATCTTTCTTGGACCGCAGATGCGTCTTTACTTTTCAAAGCCCAACCATGAACTGAGGTAAGTGCTTCAATGTATTTTAATAGGGTTTTCAATTTAGTGGCATAACTTGGCAATTTTTTTAGAATTTTTGCCCCAAATTTTCAACATTCCTTTTTTGGGACACTGCCTCATGAACAATGCAAGTGATGTTAGGGAAATATTTCCATAAAGGTGATTTTGTGGTCGCTATGCGAAATCACCTTTCAGGCAGGAGTTTAGAATTTTCTCCATTATCGTTCATGAGATGGGTTCATAAGAAGGCTATGTTGAAAATTTGGTGTAAAAATATTAAAAACAACGAAGTTATAAGCCTGCATTGAAATTTGCAAACGTAGGCTCATAACTTCGGCAATTAAATATTTTGACCTCAAATTTTCCACATAGCCATTTCTTCACAGCACCTCAATAATTTGTGACAGCTGTCATTTTTAAGATCCTGGCCAAAATGTTTTTTTGCATCCTGAAAGGTGATTTTATAGTTGCTGCGTGAAATCACCTTTTGGGCAGGAGTTGAAAATTTTCTCTGCCTTTGTTCATGAAATGGAATCATAAGAAGGCTATGTTGAAAATTTGGATTTAAAACTATAAAACAACGAAGTTATGGGCCTACATTGAAATCTGTGAACGCAGGCATGTAACTTTGGCAATTTTCAATATTTGTACTCCAAATTTTCAATATAGCCATTTCTTTACAGCACCCCATGAATGTGACAGCTGTAATCTTTCAGATCCTGGCCAAAATGTTTTTTTTTTTTCACATATTGAAAGGTGCTTTTGCAGTCACTGCGCAAAGTTACTTTTCAGGTAGGAGTTGAACATTTTCTTTGCAGTTATTCGTGAGGTGGGGTCATAAGAAGGGTATGTTGAAAATTTGTGGAACAAATATTAACGAACAAGACAGTTACAATGCCCAACATCATCACTTCTACTTTGCATTCTTAACTGTTAATAAAATGATTCCTTCACTGAATCAATTTTTAATGTCACTTTCAGTGGTATCACCACCACAGACCCCCATGACACCAGTGCACGCGGTGAACACTCAGCATTGGCAAATGCTTGTTTTATGTAAGTGAGAAGATAAAAGCAAGGGGGGGATAATCAGGATCAGAAGGACAGAAGTAGGAAACTGCACTGAAGGAGATCAAGAAAAAGCTGACATTCTAAATGGGTACTTCTGCTTAGTCTTTGCAGTGAAGGGGGGGGGGAACGGGCCACCCAGGAGGAGTAAGAATAGGTGGGGGGTTGGGTGGATGCAAGTCCATTTTTTTTTTTAAGAAAGAGTCCTGAAAGGACTCGCAGCCCTGAAAGTGGATAAGGCAATGGGTCTGATGGGATGCACCAGAGGGTACTTAATGAGCCCAGGGAAGTGCTAGCTGCCCCACTGACAGCCTTGTTCAACAGCTCACTGGAAAAAGGAGCAATTCTGGGGGACTGGAGCAGGGCTAACATGGTCCCGCTACAGCAGCATGGAGGAAGCTAGCAACTACAGACCTGTCAGCCCAAATTCAGTGGTGGGGAAAACTACTGGAAATCCTACTGAAAGAGATGCTGGTCGAGCATCTGGAATCTATTATGCTGCAGGACCACAGGCAGAAAGGATTCACAAAGGGGAGCGATCATGTCAGAATCTGATTGAGTTCTTTTCCTGGGTGAGCAGGGAAATAGATCAAGGGAGGGCAGTGAATGCAGCCTATCTAGACTTCAGCAAGACCTTTGACACGGTGTTGCACAGAAGGCTGATTAGGAAGATGAATTGCTTAGCAGTGGGGTCCAAGTTGGCTGGCTGGGTTTGAAACTGGTTAACAGACAAGAGACAGAGGATGGTGGTTAATGCCTCACTCTCTAATGAAAGGACAGTGACCAGCAGGGTACCACAGGGTTTAGTACTGGGACCAGTCCTCTGTAATATCTTCACTGGGGACACTGCAGAGGAGGTGGAGAAACTACTCAGGCACATAGAGAAACTTCAGGAGTGGCCAAAGACATGGCAGTTGGGGTTCAATGACAAAAAGTGCAAAATCATGCATCTAGACATAGGTCCCCAATGCTGAGTATAGGATTGCCAGTCACTAGACAGGAAAGGGACCTTGGGGTCATTATATCAGAGGAACTCAAGGTGACAGTGCAGTGTGACAAGACCTTGGGCAGAACTAGTGGAATATTATGATACACTGTGAGGGGAATCAGAAGCAACAAAAATGGAAAGGAACTTGGGGGTAGTCATATCAGATGACCTAAAGGTAAGCAAGCAATGTGAGAAGGCAGTAAGGAGGGCTGGGGGATACTGGGATGCATAGGGAGAGGCATCACCAGTAGAAAACAGGAAGTTGTTATCCTTCTGTATAGACAGTTGGTGAGACCCCATCTGGAGTAGTGTGTACAGTTCTGGAGACCCCATTTCCTCAAGCACATAGACACAATGGAGGCAGGCCAGAGAAGGGCAACTAAGATGATGCAGGGTCTACACCAGAAGCCATTCTAAGAGAGACTAAAGGAGCTTAATAGTATACCATCAAGGAAAGGAGGGAGAGGGGGAACATGATAGAAACTTTCAAGTACTTCAAGGGAATCAACAACGTCCAGGAGGGTAGCATATTTCAGAAAAAGAAATGTGCAAGAACAAGGGAGCACAATTTGAAGACAGACGGGGGATGGCTCAGGGGCAATGTGAGGAGATATTTTTTCATGGAGAGGGTGGTGGACACATGGAACAGCCTTCCTGAGGAGGTCATAGGGTGAAAAACAGTGGTGAAATTCAAGAATGTATGGGACAGACATAAGGCAATTCTGGTGGGAGTTAGGAAGAAGTAGGCTGTTGGTTAACTAGGATCTGCAGCTTATCCAATAGGTAGGGAAATGGGCAGACTGGGTGGACCAAGCGGTCCTTATCTGTCATCAAAGTCTATATTTCTATGTAGGAGAAGGGAGGTAGTGCTGCTGTTGTATCGCTCTCTGAGTTCAGTTCTGGAGATCACACCTTGGAAAGGACATAGACATGTTGGAGGCGGTCTGGGGGGCAACCAAAATGGTGCACAGTTTGCAAGGGAAGCCCTACAAGAAGGATCTCAACATGAACAACCTGGAGGAGATGATTGAGACCTACAAGTATCTTACACGGTTGAACAGGGTGCAGGAGAGGAGACTTCCAAGTGAGGACAAACTTCAAGGTTAGGGGGCATGTGGTGAAGCTGGAGGGGGAGTTCAGGAGAGATGTAAGGAAACATTTCTTCATTGTAAGGGTGGTAGATGCAGGAAACCAACTGCCAACTAAAGTGGTGGAGGCTAGAACAGTGGAGGCCTTCAAGCATGCATGAGATAAACATTGGGGTATATCAGATCAGAAGCAGGGAGTGGGAGTGGGAAGGTCCACCAGGACCAATACAGGAACACTATAGTATTTTCAGAAAGAAGAACTCTACTTTTGGCAGGACCAGAGTCTTTCTACATGCCCTGGCCATATGGACAGAAAACTCGGGAAAGTGCTGAGCCAATACGCAGTGGGAACATTCAATGCAGGGTGACACATTAATGCTAAGGCAGGAAAGTTGCAACAACAGGAAACACCAATTATATTCAGAACAGGCTACAACATTATTAATCCTTTTACTACAAAAATGATTTCACAGAATCAAAAACCACCTGGTAACCTCCTTTTACAATAGGCAGGCTACACATATTTATCGTGTTAAATTTATAACTAATAGCCTTGTACATGAACAGGCGTTTTTGCAGTCTCCAGAGCTGTCAGTCCCTCACCCCAACTGGATGATTTATAGTATATTTGAATATGCTAGTTTCAATGTGAAATATCAAATGTTTATACAGTGTATGTTGGAACACTTATCAATGGAAATCCATCCCAACTAAAATGCTGTTATGCTGTACCAGCTACGTCAGGTAGTTTGTTATGCTGTACTAGCTATGTAGCTACTGCAGCATTACAGCTTAGAATGTGATTGTGCATGCACCCTGAATGATCTTCTCCCTATTTGCCAGCGACCAGAGTCCATATGAAAGTGCTCCACAGAAAAAAAAGTCAAAGTAAGGACACAATATTTTATGATGCCTCTTTTATTGTATCTGTTTTTAGGCAGGCTTGAATATTTTTTTCAACATACACTATAAAAAACAATTAATGCCTAATGATCGGTAACAAGCTCCTTTAGTACATCTGAGGTTCCCATGTGGACCAAATCTCCTGAGCTGCACTCTTGAGGTTCAAGAGCAGTCGCCATGTGAACCTCTCGATGAACTAACTGGCTTGTACTGATACTTAGGCATTCAATATATTCTATGTTATGAGAAGTAACTTGCTGCTGTGCATCAGGACAAACTTCAAAATAGGGCCTGGGGATCTACGTGTTTTTATCCTGTATAAAAATACTTTTACGGGGGAGGGGGAAACGTGGCCTGCATGAAGGCAAGATGGCAGCATAATCCCCTAGCTCCGTCCCACACAGGGCACAATCCGCAGGCATCTAATGTGATCCGAGCGAATTCCCTAGCTCCCATGTTGGGGCAATACTAAGTAGCTTCCCCCCAATTGCCTTTGTTATCTTTTTTGCTTACAGATCAAGTTTTAAATGTGAGCCACCAGTCTGTTCTGTCGCATGCATCGTCAGGAGTAGGCAGTGCAGTTTCTGAGCTCAGGCACTTACACCCACGCTCGGGTTGGGGGATATCGGATCACTCTCTGGGTAGGGCGACGGGCTCCTCAAGCAAACTGCCCTCTCTCATCATTGGCAACATTATCTCTATCCGGAATTTCACCAGCAGACCATGGCTGAACTGCCCCCGGTGCAAGCCACCACCGCTCCCGGCTCTACCCCAGACCAGTCTCCTCTACAGTTACAGGTTGGTGACTCTCTAACATATATTACTAAAATGTTACAGGTGCTGCTGAACCGGGTAGATGGAATTAGTGCCACCCTCACCGGGAATGTCACCGCCGTCTGGGATTTAGAGGATCAGACATGAGCGTTATGGTACAGCGCATCGATGACTTAGAGAGCCGTCATAGCCAGGTATGGAGACGTCTCCAAGAGCATAAGCAGAAATTAGTGAGGATGTGGGAGAGGGCTGAGGACCAGGAGAACCAGGGACGCCAGAATAACATCCGGATTCTCTGCATCCCTGAGGATGCAGAGGGTCCCGACATTGAGAAATTCCTTAATGATCTCTTGCCTAGGCTATTAGGAGAGTGCTGGAGAGGCCCTATGGAAGTGGAACAGGCCCAAAGGCTCTTCTTCAAATCAGACCCCCTCACCTCTCCTCCTTGGCCCATCATAGCGTACATCCTACAATACTCCACTAAACAGCAGATTTTAAAAGTGGCCAGGGGCCTAGGGGACATTTCATGGAAGGGCTCTAAGATCTCCTTTTTCGGGATTATTTCCACGAGGTGGTCTCCAGGCACAAGGTGTTTGTTCGCATTAAAAAGTTACTTCAAGAACATGGTTTCAAGTACAACTTCAAAAGGCTTACCTCCCTCTACATGGCTAAGGAGGGAAGGGAGACCCTTGTGTAGTATCTCCAGGAGGTGGAGGGCTGGCTAGCCAAATATTGGCCTAATGTCCTGGAAAAGACTACATCTCCCAGGTATCTTTGGGTCCCAGGAGGGTGTGACCAAGGGAGGAGGAACCAGAGCAAGGGGAGACAGCTGCAAGGGGAACCTATTCTTGGCAGGAATGTCCGGCAAACAACTATGCCCCCAGGTCTGGCCCAAAAAACTGGCTAAAGTTCTCGGACTCCCCAGCCTCTGGTGATCAATCCCCTCAAACACTCCCTAAACTATCCAAATCAGCTCCTGAGCCACCACCAACATCCTGACTGACCAGGTTCAAACAGAGAGCCCAGAAAGACAGGAGACAGGTCGAGCACCAGACAGTTGCCCCCCCCCAGCCAAGCTACTTAAGGGAGATACTGCTTCTGATGAGGATAAGCCACTGCATAGGGCACCGAACCCAGAAGACATGGACACTCTTGCTCTGTTAGACTGGGCAGCTGAGTCAGAACTTGTTGCAGAAGAGGAGGACTCATCTCATTTGCAGCAGCTGTGGCAAAGGGCCTCCTACAGCAAGCACCTCAAGATTCTTCTCCTTCTAGTACCACTCCTGCGGGGCCAGATGGCTGATTCGAGCTGGACTGTTTCAAGGTTCAGTATATCTGTTTATTTTTGTTTATGTATATTTTGGGGGAGGTGATCAACAATGGCAATACAGCCTCCCCTCAACTACTGGTTTCTAGGGGTATGTTTTCCGTGCAATGGCACGGAGCACTGGGTCCCCCTGAGGGTGGCAGAAATGGGCGTGTGGGGTGGGGTTTCTTGCTACTGAAGGTATTCTCAATTTTACCCCTGCCATGACTGTCCCTGGTGTCTTGCCAAGGTGCCATACCCCCTCTTTCTATACTGTGGGTAGGGATGAGCTTTGCCATGCTCCCTCCCCTCTGTCCTGTTAAGGTGCTATAGGTTACCTCTGCCTGGTCCTCCACTACCCTTTCTACCCCCTTTCCCCCCTCCAATGTTAATGGTTCTAGAGTAGTCCCTGGGGCAGTAGGTACTACTTTTGGCCTGTCACACTATATGTACTGTGCCCCACTGACTGGTTGAAACATTTGCTAGTTCCTCCCTTCTATTATATACTTGGCCCTGACAAACTTGAACACTCTGCTACAGGGTGTTTACACCCCGGTGGATAGCAGTCGGGTCCCCGCTCTCTCCGCCCCCCTTGTCTAACTCTCTCTGGATCACCCTTTAGAGTGTGCAGACCTGGGTAGGGATGGGTCATTGTTGATTCTCTGACCCTCTCACTACCCTCATTGGTTGCTGTGAGACAACATTGCTTGGGTTTGCCTGCATTCTCTGGGCATCCCTAAACATGCTTATCTCCTCACCCTTACTGGTTACACAAGTTAGTGGTTATTGTCAATCATTATTGTGCTGTTCAATGACTACGTAGTGTTGCTGATTGCATTGTATCTTAATATCATTGTTGTGTTTCTCTTTTTTAATAGCTTATTCCTTAATAAGATCTTCTGTATATTGTTGCATCGCTGACGCTAGCTACAGACCTTCTAGGTACCCCTTTCAAGGAGCGGGAAGGCCTCTACCTGTTCGGCTCATATAAGGGTAAGGTAGCTCCCTTTTCTCCCTCAGGGGTCCATCTCAGAGGTAGGTGTTATTTCTCTCCTTTACTGTATTGGTGATGTCTGCTGCCAGACCCAATACCATGAGGTAGGTCTCCTGGAACATCAAAGGCCTGAACCATCCAGTAAAGTGGATAAAGGTTTACGACATCTGTGTTCCCTTAGGGCAGACATAGCACTTATCCAGGAGACCCACCTCATGGTTAAGATAGTTGTGCGGCTTCAAAAGATGTGGGTGGGTAGGGTTCTGGCTAGCTCTGCACTCACCAAATCTAGGGGGGTGGATATACTGGTGCACAAGGCATGCCCCTGGATGGTGGAGGAGGTTAAAGCTGATATGCAGGGCAGATGGGTGGTTGCTCGTTTTTCTTTTATGGGTGGCTGCACTGTGATTGCTAATGTCTATGGTCCAAACGCTGACTCAGTGGATACCTTAACTCATTTGTTCCCATAGACGACATATGGCATCGGAACCATCCATTGCTAGATCCAACCAAAAATGGCCACCGGGAGCAAATGAGTTAATGGGGGTCAGCCAGGCCCTTGCCTCTCTCACCAAAGATTATCCCAGTATACCAGTGATACTTGGTGGGGAGTTTAATTTAGTACTGGATGTATTTTTGGACAAGACGAAGCCCACCCCCTAAGCACACCCCCAAGGCCAGGGCAGCATTGCAAGAACTAATTGAGGAATGGGGACTTATTGATCCTTGGCGGAGAGATAACCCTAGTGGCAGAGACTATACCTTCTCGCCAGTGCACACTTCTTATAGCCGCATAGATTTTTGGCTGGCCAACTGTACAGCTGCCTGTGGAATTAGTGACTCCAAGATAGATAATTTGGTGATATCAGATCATGCTGCTATCCTTTTAAATGATCTTCCCACCAAACAAAACCCCGAAACTACTGGGTGGTGGTGTAACCCCCTCCTGCTGCAGGACAAAGAGTTCCACGCGGTAATCAAGGAAGAAGCCAAGGCGTACTTTCTGAATAATTCACGGGGGTAAGTAAGCTCGAGCACAGTATGGGAGGCCTTCAAGGCAGTGTTAAGAGGCAGGATCATTTCCTGCTCAGCTGCAAAAAACAAAACTCAGAGGGAAGCACTTGATAACCTCCAGGCTGAGCTTTCTGCTCTGAAGGCTCAATTCAAGGTGTCACCCATGGTCTATGAAAATAGTTCTCTAGTCGCCTCCATCACAGGACTCAAGTACCGGATTAACTGCTTACTTCAGAGGCTGGCTGAATGGCAGCTCCTCAGAACCAAGCACAAATATTGGGAAGGGGGTGACAAGGGTGGCAAGCTTTTAGCTTATCAGCTCCAAAAACAACAGGCTGCCTCAAGGATCCACACATTGAGGGATGCCTCTGGCTCAATTGTCTCAGACTCCAAAGATATTAATAGGGTCATGAGCCTATTTTACCAGTCACTATACCAGCCTCGGGCCTCTGTGGATGCCGTGAGTTTTTCTACAACACTTCAAGAGTTCTGCACCTCAGCAGACATACCTCAGCTCTCTCTAGACTTATTGGAAGGACTGGAAAAGCCCTTTACAATTGAAGAACTGCGCTCGGCCCTCCTGCAGATGGCCAAGGGGAAAGTTCCTGGCCCTGATGGGATAACTATAGAGCTGTACCAGCTTCTATTTGATGAGATTTCTCTTCCCCTCTTAAAGGCACTACAGGAGTCTCACCAGCGCAACTCACTTTCCCCAACTATGAGAGAGGCTCTGGTCACCCTACTCCCTTAAAAATCCACCAATCCCCTAGACTGTGCCAACTTCTGCCCCATTTCACTTCTGTCAGTTGATATGAAAATAGCAGCTAAAATTCTTGCCAGTCGATTGATTTAGGCCCTCCCATCTATTGTACATCTCTCTCAGGTGGGGTTTACTAAGGGAAAGTCTGGTGCAGACAACCTCAGACAAGTTCCCAATCTCAAGTGGTTGGCTACACATTCTTGTGAGACAATTGCAGCCATAGCAATTGACTTTTCCAAAGCCTTTGACTCCATGGAATTGGGTTACCTGCACGAAATGCTGAAGCTGTATGGCATCGGTCCATACTTTTGGGGTTGGGTCTCCACCTTTTACAACTCTCCCCTGGCCAGGATACTGACTAATAAGGACATATCCCTCCCCTTCAACTCCACAGGAACACGCGTCAATGATGCCCTCTCTCCCCACTACTTTTCCTGATTGCCTTGGATCCACTAATCAGGAATCTTATACATACAGTACAAGGACATCACAGGCATCGAAGTCAGAGGCCAGTCCTATTTGGTAAATGCCTATGCGGATGATCTCCTATTGACTCTCTCCCATCCCAAGCTCTCCCTGCCTAAGGCCCTAGCTTTAGTGAAAGATTTTACGGACCTCTGTGGCCTTATGGTCAATCAAAAGAAAAACTGTTCTGGCCCCTTTGAACAAGACCTGTACCAAGGACTGTCTGGTGGGGACAGAGATCTCCTGGGCCTCACAGAGTTTCTCATACCTGGGAGTAACAATTCCTACCAGGTGGCGAGATCTTGAGAGCACTAACTTCTCTCCCCTTCTCATCTCACTCACGGCAGAGTTTGACAGATGGCACCAACTTCACCTCTCACTCCGCAGCAAAGTGGAGGCTTTTTGGATATTCGCCCTTCCTAGAATTTTGTATTTATTCAATAATCTTCCCATTCGGCTCTCCCTATGACTTTTCCAGTCACTAGATAAACATGTCTTGTCTCTGCTTTGGGAAGGTAAGTTGCCTAGATGGGGGTAGGCAAAACTGTGGGCACACTGGTCCTCTGGAGGTACGGGACTCCCATGGTTTCAGGAATACCAGGTGGCCTACCTGGCAGCTCATGCCACCAAATGATTTGTTTCCTCCCCCTCTCCACCTGTGTGGGTTAGATTAGAACAGAGCCTGAACAAGGATATGCCTCTCTGGTCCCTTCTTGTTTCTACCTCCGCACTGGCTAATAGTATCACTCCAGTTATGCTGGAGACTGTGAGGGCTTGGACAAGATGTATGGCTCTGTTGTGCATGCAGCCTAAAGCCAGGAGTCCCCCACTGGAATACACCCCCTTATGGCACAATAAACAAATACCCATTGGCAACCGGCTGGTGCACTGGGCTGACTGGGCCACCTGTGGCATCAGGGTCCTTCAAGATCTTTATATACCTGGGACCACTAATCTGATGTCCTTTGAGCAATTGCGGGCATGTTACCTCCTCTCCAACAGGGATTTCTGGAAGTTCCTTCAAATCCACAGCACCATCAAGTCATACCAAGCCCAAGTCTCGGTTGACCCGAGGTGGTTATGGTTACGCTCTCTCCACAAGGCAAGCTCCCAGCAGGGCCTTGCAGGTGGGTTTTACAGGACCATACAGGATGCTCTGCCTGACCCCATTAAGTCCTGCAAGAGAAAATGGGAGGCCGATCTCGGGATGTCTGTCTCCTGCCACCTGGAGCCGATGCCTCAAGCTGTCTCACATTGCTTACAGGGATGCCAAAAGCCAGAATATCCAACCTACGATATTACTCAGATGGTACAGGATCCCTACGGTTTTGCAGTCTGTGGGTCTACTCCCCCAAGCTAATTGCTGGAGGTGCCAACAACCTTCTGCCCACCTTCTGCACATTCTTTGGCTATGCCCGAAACTTATCCCCTTTCGGAATGCAGTATTTGAAGACTGCTTTAAGGGCATCAGCCTTCGTATCAGGAGTCCCAGTGTAGTGTGGCTTCTGGGAGACCCTGTCTCTCTGGATGTGTTGCCGTTCCCTCTCCAAAAGTGGATTCTAGTTGCCCTGCTTGAAGCAAAGTGAGCTATCTTGATACACTGGAGGAAGCCGCTTCCCCCTTCTTTGTCTGCATGGAAATTGGCCCTAACACAGGCTGCCACACTTGAGAGGCTCTCATACTCTCAGTTGGGACAAGCCGCAAAGTTCCAGAGCAAATGGGGCGTATACCTACAGTCGCCCTTATGCTTGATACCACCGCCACCACCAGCTAACCCCCAGTGTAAAACTGTAGCTCTCTGCTCTATGTACTTTTGAGGAACCCTTCTTACACCCCCCTTGAAGTGTCTGCAGCAAACTAATCTACTGTGTTGATTAGTTTTGGTTAACTAGTGAAAGGATGTTCAGCATGCTATTAATAATTTTTCTAACCTTTGGATGGTAGTTTGACTTTAAGATCTGATGTGATTGTGTTTATCTCACTGTTTTTGAGGTCTAGTTTCACATATCACATGTGATAGCTTGTCTGAGATTTCCTTGAGTGATTTATATCCATATGTACTAATTTTGCTTCTCTGTATGGTCATTGTGATGCAGATCTATGTAAAATGGAATAACAATAAAAATTTTACATGTTAAAAAAAAAAAATACTTTTACTACCTTCCACTGGTTCAGCAGTAAATATATCACCCATGACAGTGAGCGGGCAATGTGGGAGAAGATGTTTAGGGTGCTGAATTATGTTATCCAGAATTGTCGCAGGTGGCATTCTGGCACCTTAAACTGACAGCGCCACAGGACCGTCCCCTGAAAAACATAGTTTTTGCAGGGGGCTTGGCTTCCCAACCCCTAATGCAAGGGGCTTTGCCCCCCACAGCCCCCAAAATAAATATAACAAACCGGGGGCAGGGCATGAAAGGGCACAAAGTTGTGGGACACCCAACAGGGCGTGAGTGCATGATGATCAAAAATCCAGATCACCCCTATCATTCACACCCTTGTTGCAGCACCCACATTATGGCACCCTAACAACAGGATACTGTGAGAAGAAGCCTGAATGTACTTTCTCACACAGAAACTGGCCTGTGGATAAACACAGGGCTTCAGTCTCTAGTGTTGTTAATCCCTCACTTTGATCAGTGCTGAACACCTCATGTAACCAACCCCTGGGGTTGAGTTTACTATTTTTCCTTTTCCTGGTCCTTTTGGCCTGTATCAGTTATTTAATATGTATGGCCTCTGCCCATCGGTGGGGTCTCCATGGGTCCTTTGGTGCCTTTTGGAGAGTTCTTGGGCTATGGAGGTTGCAGGAACAGGGGCGATTGCCTGCTCCTGCCCCAAGTTTTCAATGGTATTGACATGGCAGTGGCCGTTTGGGTGCTGGTGATCCATGGTGTGGGGAGGATTCAGTCCTGCAGCCCCGAGGTTTGTCATGCAGCAGAGAAGAATTGGAAACCATCATGCCTGCCAGAGAGCTGATGAGGAAGTTGAGAAAAGGACAGATGCGTGGTCCATGGCTGTGTATCGCAACCCCCCCCCCGATCCTGTCTGCAGCCTGTGTGCCCCACGGTGACTGGCTTGCTGCATTCAGGGAGAGGTGCTATGAGCTGCTGCACCCTGGCCAGTGTGGAAGAGATTATTGGTGGGGACATCTGCCCCAATGGGTGTAGGGGAAGAGTCGCCTGCCTGATGTATGGATCAGGGAGGGGGGGAGATAGCACGGAGCCCTGAAGGAGCATGGGATCCCGCTGCTTGTCCCTCTTGCACATTTGAGAGGGAAACTGGAGCTGTTTTTGAGAGTGAGCGAGCTATGAGAGAAAATGCTTCTGCCAATGTTGTAGAGGTCACCCGGCCTCATAGTTTTAGCTGCTGCTGCTGCCTGAAACCCATATGTGGCCACCAGGCTCAGGGATTAGTTTGCAAATGGTGGAGGGTTTGCACGACCGCAAAGAACCACTTATGCACTGCCTGTGAACTCCGTTGTGGGCTCCCAGGCCCGGAGTAACCAGTTCTGTTAATGTTTGTGACTGGCCATGACCATAATTAAAGTGGGATCCCCCATTCCTGCAAGAGATTTTCTGTGTGGACATTCTGTTCGTGAACTGTTGTTGCTGTTTAATCTTTATATCCCTTGCAGACCAACACCTGGTATGGTACCCCCTGCCACAGAAGAATCCATTTCCATCTAAGCCAGCCTATGGTAAGAACTGCATTTTAATGATCTGGTATGTGTTTCTGCTGTTGTGACCCCCTCCCCCACTCAAGTACCATTTGGCATGCCCCAGACATGGGGATGGGGGGATCTACACTCATTTATTAATTTATTAAAAGTTGCTTAAATTACAGGATAAGTTCTATGTGAAGCAAGTTTCATTTACAGAACGTCCCAAATCAGCTTTGCAAAAAACGACAAAATATATATACAGACAAAAACACAATTAATTAAAACAACTGCAAATAAATTGTTTATGCAAAAACATTGTTTTAGATCCTGTTTGAAAATACCAAGGGTTGATGAATTTCTCAGCTGAGGAGGGAGATTGTTCAATGAAAGAGAAGCAGCATGGGAAAAACATTATTTTCCTAAGTAAGTTTGAAACTTAGGTAAACAAAGACCATGATGAGGCTAGGTAGGCTCATAATATTGGCAAGCCTGCACTGAACCTTTGGTCTATATACCTGACCTGTGGACATCCAGGGTGTTTCCATCTTCAGTACAGTCAAGTCTTTCTTCTTGTTTAAACACATTTTTGATACTGCATATCTTGAGGAGTGTTAATTTAGTTAATTGATTCTACGAATTTTGTTTATTTCTGAACTACTTACCCATTTTTTTTTTTATGTATAACTGCTTGAGTTGGTGTGTATTGCTGAGTTTAACATGTTTTTTTTCTCTTTTATACACTGTTAAGCACTTTGAGTTTTCAGAGGTGAGTTATATCAATAAAAATCTACCTACTGTACCTACCTTCCACCAGCACTAACTACATCATGGAATGGAGAAAGCATGCACTGCATATGCCCAGAGTGTGTATGATCTTAGAATGGGATCGATCCATCTCCAGCAATGCCAGTTTCTCTCACCTCCCACCAGCACTGTATACATATGAGAAAGCCTGCACAGTTTCTGATGCTGCAGATCAACAGCGTTTTCCTAAATCAGTCTAATTCAGGAAACACATGTGCAATGAGGGCTCTTTCCCCAACAGCACACCATAAAACTGCTTCCATAAGTTTGCCTAGAATTCCTCTGCTGTAGTTGGAGGGCGGGGCCCAAAGAGGCACCCTGCTGTCAGCCATAAGTGCTGATGATTTTCCATCACTCAGCAATCTTGCCACATGACATCAAACACATGGTTGGTCATTAGAAGATGGACTAGTTCTTACGCAGCTGAATGTTCTGCAAAATAATCCAATGCACAGCTCCACCTTTGTTTGTTTCCCAATTTTCTTTCCCATTCTCCCATCCAAGAGACAGTCTCACTGGCACCCTCTCACCACCTTGACACAGGTTGAGGGACCTATGCTATAGGCCTCCTCTGCACCTGTGGCAAGGAACATTCTCACTGGCACCCTTGGCCACGTTAATTGGGCTGGGAATGATGAAGCTATATGCTATTGGCCTCCTTCACACTAGTGTCAGGGAGAGTTCTCAATGGTGCCCTCTGCTGCAATGGATGGGGTGATATACTACAGTCCTCCATCACATTTATGGTAGAGCCTCAGCAGTTAGTGAATCTGCCTCCCTTTTCACCCACACCAGCCAATGCACCGCTGTCTACCTCTTGTGCCAATGCATGCCAAAGGCAACAGATGGGCTTCTGTTAGTGTAACACCATAGACTACCCGATGAGCAGGGAACCTAAGTGTGACATGGTCAGTGCCCTCCATGCTCTACTGGTTTGTGGAGGAACAGTTCCAAGCAGATGTCCAGACATGCCCCCCCTTGATGGTGTAAAGTGCTGCTGACAGTTTAACCAACTGGCACTGATGAATCATCCATCATCCTCCCTGCACTGGTATTGCAGTCAGCAGGTTTCTCAACAGATGACACATAGATTGAGGGACTGAGATTCAAGTCCCCAACTTCCTTCTCATCAAGAGATGCTGAACCCTTCACTGCAGGAGGGACTCCTAGTTTAGCAGCAAAGCACACCTGGGTGACTGGGGTCTTAAGCCTCAGCATCAGTGTAAATGAAAAGCTTTCAGTTTAGGTACTGGAAACAATGCCCCTCTGCCCTCCATGGAGAGGATCCTGTTTCTTATTCCAAGGCTAGTAGATAGGTCACACTGGGAAGACCTGTCTATACTTGTTGGCCTGTGACACCTTACATGTGTTAGGCTGTTGTCCATACCAGTTTTTACCATCTCCAGAACATCACCTGGATTAAGCTCTTTGTCCTGCCTGAAGACATGGCTATGTGGGTACATGCACTCATGACCTCGTGGCTTGACTACTGTAACACCCTCTACCTTGGGGTCGGGGGTGGTGAGTTGCAGTGCCTGCAGCTTTTGCAGAATGTAGCAGCATAAGTGTTGACTGGTCACTCTAAGATTTAGCCTTATCATCCCTGTGCTGCGTGAGCTGCATTGGCTGCTGACACGCTGGTGCATCACCTTCAAGATAGGTCTTTTGATCTATAAGGCCCTACACAATTTGTGTTCAAACTATCTGAAGGATCTCCTGTATTCCTATGTCCTATATTGGTCACTGAGATCAGCCTATGGTTCCCTCCTAGAGATCCCCAGAGCAAGGTTGAAGAGCTCTGGGGACCGGGCATTTGAGGTTGCTACTCCAACTCTTTAGAACTCTTTGCCCAGCAATCTCCGGGGGGCATCGTCACTGGAAATATTTAAACGTGAATTAAAAACTTTATTATTTAGTCAAGCTTTTCCTGGGTCTGAGGTAAATGTTTTAACTGCTTAGATGGAGACTTGTTTCACTTGTTTAGACTTTGATTTTAATTCTTATTTCTTCTACTATTTTGAGTTTTACTGTTTTTTGTCTTTTTCCTATGCTTGCATTTTAATTGTTTTGTAAGGGCACCCTGGGCCTTTGGGAAGGGTTTCTCAAATAAATAAAATCTACTACTACTACTATTACAAATCCAGGCTACTGACATAACCAGCAGTGTCCACCACCACCACTACGCTGCTGGACTGGCCTTAGTACAATTCATACTGATTATCTTCGTGCAAAAAATACCACGATACACCATTTTGTAGGCCATCATCAAAGCTTCAGACTGGCATACAAACTGCAACTTTATAAATGTGTAACCAGGTCACCGTGTATAGCTTTGGTTACAACCCCTGCCTTGCAGGCTCAGAGGGGCCTGGGCTGTGTTCAGATGGAAAGGGGCTTATTTTTTCCAAAAGAAATCCATTAGAGAGGTGCCTCCACCCAGAGTTAAGATAAAGTGGGCCCGATATCTGCCTGGTACAACTCTCCTGGGATGCTGTACCTCCCATCTCCCCCTTGCAGTCACTCCACACGGAGTACCATAAACCAAAACAAT
This sequence comes from Neoceratodus forsteri, assembly GCA_016271365.2. Lineage (NCBI taxonomy): Eukaryota > Metazoa > Chordata > Ceratodontiformes > Ceratodontidae > Neoceratodus > Neoceratodus forsteri. The sequence goes on along the minus strand of CM028136.1, from coordinate 222,626,893 downwards.
ATTTCAATACCATGCAAATAAAGACTATAGCTAATGATATGCTCACTAATAAGGTGCTCACGAGACAGTTGTAAAAAAGGATAACCAATAATTTATTTACCCGGGGAAGGTATAGGTAAAAGATGAGAAGGATACAGAAGATAAACAACTTCAGCAGATCCGGAACTACAGATAATCACTTTGTAGCAAAAGAGTAAGTGCAATGCCCACCTCCCACCAGCATATAGAACGGTGCCATTTTACTAGCGCCACCTATAGTGAAATGTTACTCACTCCCCAACTGGTACGAGTCTCTCCCCAGTCAACTTGGTTGGGAGCTCCCAAAGTCTGTCTGGGTACCCAGTTCAGGGTTTTAAATAACATAGACTTTGATGGCAGATAAGGACCGCTTGGCCCATCTAGTCTGCCCATTGCCCTACCTACAGGATAGGCCGCAGATCCTAGTTAACCAACAGCCTATTTCTTCCTACCCCCCACAAGAATTGCCTTATGTCTGTCCCATGCATTCTTGAATTCTCCCACAGTTTTAGACCCCCACAACCTCCTCAGGAAGGCTGTCCCATGCATCCACTACCCTCTCTGTGAAATAATACTTCCTCACATTGCCCCTGAACCGCCCTCCTTCTATCTTTAAATTGTGTCCCCTTGTTCTTGCAAGTCTCTTTTTCTGAAAGATGCTACCCTCTTGGACTTTGTTGATTCCACTGAGGTACTTAAAAGTTTCTATCATGTCCCCCCTCTCCCTTCTTTCCTCAAGGGTATACATATTAAGCTCCTTTAGTCTCTCCTCATACGGCTTCTCTTGCAGACCCTGCACCATTTTAGTTGCCCTCCTCTGGACTACCTCTATCCTGTCTATGTCCTTGCGGAGATGGGGCCTCCAGAACTGGACTTAGTACTCCAGATGGGGTCTCACTAACTGTCTGTACAGAGGGATAACAACTTCCTGTTTTCTGCTGCTGATGCCTCTCCCTATACATCCCAGTATACCCCCTGCCCTTCCTACTGCCTTCTCACATTGCTTGCTAACCTTAAGGTCATCTGATATGATTACCCCCAGGTCTCTTTCCTTTTTTGTTGTTGTGACTACCTCCCCACCCATGATTAGCAGTTTTTTTCTTGGGACAATGCTAACTGTACAGAAAGTATGTATATAGGGTTTCTAGATGTGTTATGTTTGTTAAACACAGTGAAGCAAGTGCTATGCATTTTCACAATGTTTTAGCACTTTTATGAGCAAAACGCTAATCAAATTTTTGGAGTTAAATAAAACCCTGCAGTTTGAGTGGTTGCAAGCCTGAGAATGGTGCAGCTGGTTGGCCAGCACTAGTGCATTTTAAAATCAAACAATTTAAGTTCAGACCCCTTAAATGGATGCAAAGGCTATTTTTAGCAGAAGTTGCAACTCCTGGCCAGATGGCCAAAACAGTAAAACTGAAAAACTACTAATAACACCCCCAGTTGCGGGGCAGGCCCTGCACTAACTCATGGTTCTGATGATTCAGGACACAGGGTCTGTGCAGCAACAGTTCTCTCCTTCTCGACCTCAAAAAGGAAATGCACTGGGACTAGAGATGCAGCAAAACTTTACTACGTGAGCAAAACTGACCCAAAGTCGGCAATTTTGTCCCCAGGTAGCACTTTGCGTAATGTCCCGAAAAACCTAGAATTCACCATTTGTGACTTCAGCTTGCTTTGGGGGGTTTTATGTGCAAATTGCACTTAAAAACCCCCAAAAGCAAGTAAAGCCACAAATAGAGAACCCCCCAAACTTAACCCCTCACTGATCCCTGGTGTCTAGTGGCCCCCCACCCTGTTGCGCAGCCCCCTACCCTTCTCTACACCCCAGCAGGAGTGAGTAAATTCTTGCGACTTCTCAATGAATGAACGCATGCTTATATAAGTATGTGCTCATTCATTGACTGCTGAGTCGGGAATCAGGTGGGCTGCCAGCCGTGGAGGTGAGTGGAGGGATCTGCTAGTGGCCCCCTCCGGTTGAGGTTGGGGGCGGGGTGGGGTACTTATCATTGGGTGGGGGTGGGGTCACTAGACACCAGGGCAAATTTTCTTTTAAATGAAAAGACTTGGGGTTGTGGAGGAGCAGGGTGGGGGTACTCATCACAGGGTGGGGGGATGGGGGGCCACTAGACACCAGGGCAATTTTTTTTTTAAATGAAAAGACTTGGGGTTGTGGGGGGTACTCATCACAGGGTGGGGTGTGGGGCCACTAGACACCAGGGAGTATACATTTTTGTTTACGCATCCCGGAGTAATGCAAAGTATCCACATAAATAGGAACTTCGCTTTACTTCTGGATGTGTAATTATTGGTTTCGTTACCTGTAGTATAACCCAAAGTTTGGGTTATATGCAAAATACTACGGGTAGCAAATTTTATGCACTCCACCCACCACTAACTGAGACTGTGATGCAATGGCAGCAAAACTTCAATAACAGACTTCAAAAAACTGTCGCACTCATACCCTTGATGAAAAAAGACACCGGAGCTTCAAATAGGAAAATATAAAATCTACTTCATTACATATAGACACCAGAAATCGCCTGACACATTTTGGGTATACAAAATCCTTTGATCTCAATCTCAATCTCAATCTTTATTTATTTATATAAGGCGCCTTTCTAAAACCAAGGCGCCTGTACAATACTAGATAAAACAATTAAAATAGAATAAACAACAATATTAAAAATCATTATATGCTTTGCTAAAGAGGTGAGTCTTTAAAGATTCTTTAAAACTTTGGACAGTCGGGCTGTTCCGCACCTGACGAGGTAGAGAATTCCACAGGGTTGGGGCCATAAAACTAAAAGATCTGGCCCCTGAGGTTTTTAAATGAACCCTGGGAATCTCTAGCAATCCCTCGTCAGTGGATCGGAGAGAGCGGGAGGGACAGTAGGGGTGAAGGAGATCTTTCAGGTAAACAGGCCCCTGATCATGTAGGGCCTTATAGGTCAGCAAACCGACCTTGAAGGTGATTCGCCAGCAAACTGGCAACCAGTGCAGACCGCGGAGCACAGGCGTTGTATAACTGGACCCAGATGAGCCCGTCAACAGCCTGGCCGCCGCATTCTGCACCAGCTGCAGGCGGCGAATCTCAACCCCAGGAAGCCCTAGGTAAAGTGAGTTGCAGTAGTCAAGGCGGGAGGTAACGAAGGCATGGACCAAAGTAGGCAGATCGTCTGGGGGAACCAGGTGCTTCACCCGGGCGATGTTCCTCAGATGGTAAAAAGAGGTTTTGACAACTGCTGACACCTGGGGTTTAAATGTCAAGCAGTCATCAAATACAACGCCCAGATTCCACACTCGGTCTGAAGTAATTAGTGGTAAAGGATTCTGTATATCTGAAATGCATCAGGCGAGTTCTGGTGTCTATATGTAATAAAGTTCTCTCCTTCTGCAGCACTGGGGTGCATTGAACGCAGTTGCAGCTAATGGATGCCTTGCTGAACAGCAGGCTCCCTTGGCAGCAAGTCACCTCTGTGGCGGGGGGGGGGACTCTTGCAGCTTGTCACCCTCTCCTCTGCAAAGTCACATGTGGTAGAACAGACCAGTGCTATGGACCAGGGCCCCATGCCTCACCCCATGCGTCCAGGCATCCAACCCTCAGGGGGAGAAGATGGATAATGCCTGGCTGTGACACTAATTGGCTGATTCCTCAGACTGTCCTCTGCTGTCAGTGACTGTTCTCCTGGAGCTCAGGAATCACACAGTGCTTTTCCTCTGCGAGCTAGCAGATGTGGCTATCTTCAGGGGCAGGTCTAGATTTTCTCCCAGAGCTGGGAGTGGTGATCAGTCTGTCAGGTATTTTCAGACTTCAAGTTCAAACTACAAAGCAGCTTTCTCACTTCACACTGGATTTCCAGATTGTAGAATGCTGGGTTTCTCAAATGGTGACGCTTAGCTCCCAGAGGAGGCCCCAACCTGTTTGAGGGGAGGCACAAGCAAGCCTTAAAATGTACTATATTTAAATGTCAAGTGTTGGATGCTTTTTGTGAAATGATGCAGCAAACTGAAAGTGAATAATAGCATGCAAATTTATGTACAAAATGGGTGATCAGGAAAGTCACACTCAACAAACACTTGTTTCCTGGTATGACAAGGGGGAAAGCTGAATGGAGGAAATACAGTTCTTGGAAACTGCAATACAAAATGCAAAATAATACAAATGAATAAGAACAAGGTAACAGCTGACTCATTATACTGGCTGCAGAAGAGCACAAATACAAAGGCTAAGTGGAGAGATACCTGGAACAAGAGCAGGACAAGGCAAAATGGTCCTTGAAAAAGTGTTTAAGGACAAGGTAAAATTGACAAAGAAAGCAACCTGACTCATGGAGGTATTGCAATGAGCGGTAAATACAGTCCAAAACTCAGAAATGTGGAGTGAGTAGGCTGACACGGGGAGGGTTACACAGAGGGACAATAATAAGTTCAATAAAATGCGAATAAACTCCACTACTCAAAGGAATTTCACTGTATTCCTTGTATACTGTGCAACGTATGATAATTGTTCTAACTATTGGGAGGTCCCAAATCATTTCTATATTAGGAAGAGGCTCAAGATCTTTTCCAAGGTTGGGGGGGGGCTCGCTATGACAAAGTATAAGAACTACTACTTTAGACAAATCTCACAGGAGGTGGCTGTGGAAGCCTTAGGCCCACTTCCAAACTTTTTCTCTAGACACAGTCTAAGCCCTCCTCATTTGTGGACAGCTTCAGGTGGACTCCCCTGAGCTGAATCTGCCCCAGGGTCTGAGGAGACAATTATACTAGGGGACCTTAACTATGACTGGCTGTCCAGTGCCTCGCTTCCTCTCAAATCCTTCTGCGACTCCCATGGGCTTACAATACTTTACAATAATTGTAATCCAAGAATTTAATAAATAAATAAATAAAATACTTATTGATGAACCAACACGCATTAACAAGAAAAACCCTATGAAAAGCACTCTATTGGATGTCCTCCTAGTAAGTAAACCCCACTCCTTTTCCCATGCTGTAATTTTCTCCACCGATGTTAGCAACCATTGCTTTATCGCTGGTATAAGAGCAGACCCTAAACCGACATCCACAGCCAAGTTCGCAACCAAAAGGTCCAAACAGAACTTCGACCCGCTTGCATGTATCAATGACCTGAAAGCCTCCCTGCTTTGGCAGAGCTTTTACCTAGCCAAATCAGCGGGTACAGCATATGCCATCTTCCATGAAAAGGAGGCAGTATAGTGCAGTGGTCTAAGGCTCTGAGCTGCAAATCTGGTGACATCCAGCAGACCAGACCTGAGTTTGAATCCCACAGCCCACATCCCGCTTGCATACTGTGTGACCCTGAGCAAGTCACTTAACCTCCTTGTGCTCCCAGGTCTCTCCTGTAAAAAAGCTTTCAGCTTAGTGTGCTACACCTGGTTAAACAACCAAATAAAAAAAAAAAAATTGTAACAAGTGCCCTTAACACTCATGCACCACTGGTCAATCCCACATAAAGGCTAGAACATGTCGTTGGTTCACTGCAGACCTCAAGGCTGCATTATTAAAAAGGAAAAAGCTTTGGAAAACAGCTCGCAAATCACACAGAGCCAAAGACTGGTGTCTCTTCAGAACAGCCAGAAACCTCTGCACTAAGCTGATCAGAGAGGCCAAGGCCAATTTCTACTGCTCAGAACTGGACTCTGCCTCAAATTGCCCCACCAAAATTTGGTCTACTATAAAAGAACTGCCTGGGCATATGGCAGGGAATACACTCCACCCCAAAATTGTTTCAGACAATGTCACTATCAATGACAAACAGGAAATACTGCAAGCCTTCAACAGCCATTTTGCTACTGCAGGTCTAGCATTTGACAACTCGCCTGCATGTAGCCTGCGATCCCAGATTACTATACAACCCCCAGAACCTAGTTCCACAAATGCAGTCTTTTCTTTCTCTCCTGCCTCCTTGAAAGACGTCGAAGAGCTACTCCTCCATCTGGACACCAAGAAAAGTGCTGGTGCGGACACCTTTGATCCATACTACCTAAAGATTGCCTATCATGTTCTGGTTGTACCAATTACGCATCTATTTAATCTGTCTCTTTCACAAGGGACTCTCCCTTACCTGTGGAAAATTGCACATGTCATCCCGCTATTTAAATCTGGGGATCCCTGCAATCTAAATAACTATAGGCCAATCTTTCTCCTTCCCATTCTGTCAAAACTCCTGGAAAAAATTGTGAATGTCCAACTGAGATCCTTCATAGATAATAAAAATCTTTTAAACCCTTTACAGTCTGGCTTCAGAGCTAAACATAGTATGATTACAGCTCTGGCTAAGGTGACAAATAACTGGCAGCGCGATCTAGAGAACAAAAAGTTTGTCTATGCTGTTTTTCTAGACCTAAGCAAGGCCTTCAACACTGTCGACCACAGCCTACTTCTTGCCATGCTAAAAATGACTGGTCTAGACTCTACTTCCCTGTGCTGGTTTCACGACTACCTTACGGACAGGCATCAGCAGATCAAGGCTGAAGGTGAGCTTTCCACTCCCAAACTGTTAAAAAGAGGTGTCCCACAAGGCTCCATCCTGGGGCCACTTCTATTTGCTATCTACATCAATAGCATAGACGTTGGCATCAAGGAGGCAAGTATCCACCTGTTTGCAGATGATACAGTGCTTTACCTAAGCCGTACAACACCTGAAACTGCCTGTGGAGACCTGCAAGCTGATTTCAACTTACTGCAACACCAGCTCCTTAGCAAAAAACTGCTACTTAATGCCAAGAAAACAAAAGAAATGTTATTTTCACCTGCTAAACATATGGCATACCCTGCTGTTGCTGGTACCCTCCCCCCATCTCCACTTTATTAGGAGAAAACTTGGATTTTGTAATGAAATTCAAATATCTGGGGATCTGACTAGACCACAAACTCTCCTTCATGGATCATTTGGAGGATTTGTTGAAAAAACTGAGGCAGAGGCTTGGTCTCTTCTTCAGGATAAACTGTCTACTAACTATAGAGGCCGAGAAGCAGCTAGTTCAGTCCACGTTCCTCTCCTTAATTGAATATGCTGACTTCATTTATAGTCAATGTGCTGCCTCATACCCTGGAAAACTGGATATACTATATCACAGAGCCCTGCGTTTCATTACTGGTCTCCCTTTCTCCACCCACCACTGCTCCTTATACATGGCTGTGGGGTGGACCTCTCTACAATATAGGCATAATAGAAATGTGGCTTTCTGGACATTCAGAGCTATTACTGGCAAACTTCTGCAATATATTGCTGATTGTCTGCCTCCTAGTGCGATTGGAAATTATGCTCTAAGAAGGTGTTGGGAGAGCTGCCATTGGCTTCGTACTGCCATCGCTCTGGAATGAGCTTCAGAAATCATTGAAATTGAGGACCCCTGTTAGTCTTGCTGTGTTCAAGACCTTGTATGCTAAAACTGTCACAGAAGTTTGCAATTGCTTCCATTGACCCTAGTTCACCTGTGTCTGCCCCCAACCAACCTCCCATTGTACTCCTTATCTTTATTATTGCACAGATCTAGCCCTAACTTAATTACGAACCCTACGTCCTCAGTCCTCCCTCCACATTTGTCCATCCGTTCATGTCCCCAGCCTGTTAACCTTCCTCTTCTGGTAATATAGCTTCCCAGTTCCACATTCGTCCATCCCTTTATGTCCCCAGCCTGTTAACTGTCCTCTTCTGGTAGTATAGCTCCCCAGTACCTGCTCCACCTTGGTCTGCCTTACTTCCCCTACCCCATGATTTCCTTCGCTATGTATGAGGTTTTGTTAATTTGCTAATGAATCTTCTTCCTTTCATGCAGCACCCTCTTAGCTGTTATAACTTATATAGGAACTTTAGACCACGAATATGTATGCTAAACCATTAACAATTATTTGTTTACTCTGCTTTTTACTGCTATATCCCTATGTATACCTACACTGACTGTCTTCTTGCCTGTACATAAATGTATTGCTACTTGTGTGTTGCAGGTCCACCTGCACCTATATATACTTACACTGACTGTCTTCTTACATGTACATAAATGTATTGCTTCTTGACCTTGTGTGATGCAGGTCCACCTTGTAAATGAGCTTGCTCAATGGTTTCCGCCTGGATAAATAAAGATTTGATTGACTGATTGAGAATATGGCAGCATCTGTTTCGATTATACAGCTGTCCATCTGCAGAATTAATATGCATCAAGTCCCCTGACATCTGATTGGTTGCCTATAATGGCATCAAGAGCACAGTACTTACCCCGTTCACAGAAGTCTATGCTAAGTAGTCCTCCAGGGTGGTTACAAAGATGGCAGCTGCAGAACAGTTCATACAGAGTCCCCACATTAAGTTCTTCTTGCAGGCAAACTGAATTATTTTTATGTTGACTGTCACCAGCATTTGGTAGCTGCACCTCTGTCCTGTTGTCCAGTGGCAGAATGGGGGAAGACAGGGTCTCCCCCAGCCTGTCACGAGCACTGTAGTGCTCACCTTCCAAGTGACAGGTAGAGCTATACACTCATAGCAGCCTCGACTACTCTTTGCGTAAGGGCACTCTTTTAAAGTTTTTATTTCCTTCCCTCCCTGTGTGCCATTGGACCCCCAAATAGTATTTCTGGAGTCCCAGGAGTCAGAGCACACAGAAAGAACTTAGCAGGAGCTGCCCAAGTGACTTTTACACTTAGTGCCATGCCGTAGTGCTTTTCAACACTCAAGCAGGCAGCTGCCATTTCACACATTCAAGCAGGCTTCCTTCTTGAACGCTCACACACTTTACAGCGCAGCATTCATTGAACCACCAAGTAGGTAGCTTAACTTTTACATGCTTCACTCCTCCTATCCCCCAATAGGATTCAGGCACACAGGCGCTGGCAGGAGCACACCAAGGAACCCAGGAACTGGCAGGAGAGTGGGACAGCACTCAGGGAGGCAGAAACGGTAAGCCCCACCTATGGGGGGTTACAAATGTTTACTTACAAATAATTTTTCTAACTAAACAGAAGCAGAAGTACTTTCATCCATAATGCGGACTGCAGATTCTATTTCACTAAAGTTGTCTCTGTTTACAACCCTGTTAACACAGTCTTTGTGTTTCTGCAAACTTTTTTTTTTGACCCCAATCTGACAACAATACCTCATTCTTCTCCTAGAGATTTAATGAAAACTTACAGCCACATGGCAGTGGGGCTCAGTTTGGCTGCACTTTTGATTATGTGCCAGACAGGTGCGGTTTCAAGTAACACCACGGGGAGGTTAATCTGATACCGAAACTAACACTGCGATGCAGACTGGGGGAGGTGCACTGTTGCAGTAAAATGCTGTCCTTCAGATGAGATGTACAACCAAAGTCCCTCTTGCTCATTTCTTTTTTTTTGTAAATTCTTCTTTATTAAAAAGTTAATGCAGACAGTAACAGACAAGCATTTGTCAATGCCAAATGTTTGCTTGCTGGTATTAGCATTGGGATTGCAAGAGTTAGACAGATGCAGAATAGGAATGGCAGTGAAGTATTGAACTTCATGCCAACCCCACCTCCACCCTGCAGAGAGGGACAGGCATTGGGGTATGCATTTGGGTCGTCGCCCATAACGTTCATGCCATTTCACCTCACCCTATTCTGCAGACACCGACAGGTGCTGAGGTATGCCTTGGGGTGTTCGGCTTTACAGTCACTCCATTCCAGAAGGACATACACTGAAATGGGTGCAGTATAGGAGAATGGGGTGAACTCTGGGGCCGAAGAGTCCAAGGCACACCTCGATGCCTGTCACTGGCTACAAGGTGGAAGTGGGGTGGGGGTGGAATGGCATGAGCATTACAGTCAGCAATACCAAGGCACACCCCTGATGCCTGTCACTCTGTACAGGGTGGGATGTTGTGGTTAGAAACCCTACCACCCCAGGTGTTTGTTGGTATTTGCACTACAAATTTTCAGCATGGAAGCATTTGGACCTCTTCTCATGAACAGTGGCACTGTGATTTTGTTAATGTGTCCTGAACTTTGAGTTCCCACAGTGACCGTGCCATTCTGCCACAGATGTACAAAAAACACAGATTGGGCAGGATGTGAAGAATGACAGCTGTACCACTCATAGGGAGGTGTGAAGTGACGGCTATGCTGAAAATCTGTAGTGAAAACATTAAAAATGCTGGAACTTCCGAGTGTATGTGGAAACTGTGCAATACATGTGCATAGCATAGGTAACATAAGCATTTTGAGACCTTTGCTCATAACACTGTCACTATGATTTTCTTACTCTGTCCTGAACATTAATTTCCTACAGCAACTGTGCTATTCTGTGACAGAAGTTTAAACACATATTTCAGTCAGGATATGAAAAATGACAGCTGTACTGAGAATAAGGAGGTGTGGAAAAATGCCAATGTTGAAAATCTGGAGTGAAAATATTACAAATGCGCAAAATTACAAGGGTGCATGGAAAATGCGCAACATACGTTCGTAACACAGTCATTTCATGTACTTTGTCACTAAATTTTCAACATAGGCATTTCAGCACCTCTGCTCATGAACAGTGTCACTGTGATTTTCTTAATATGTCCCGAACACTGACTTCCCACAACGACCGCACTATTGTGTGCCGGAAGTGCGAAAACACATTTCGGCCAGGATGTGAAAAATGAAAGCTATACTGTTCATAAGGAAGAGTGAAAAAATGCCAATGTTGAAAATCTGGAGTGAAAATACAACACATTTGTGAAGTTATGAGGGTGCGTGGAAACTGCACAACGCATGCTCGTAACACAGTCATTTTATGAAAGTTTGTCACCAAATTTTCAACACAGGCATATTAGAACCTCTGCTCATGGACAGTGTCACTGTGATTTTCATAATGTGTCCTGAACACAGATTTCCCACAGTGACTGCACTATTCTGTGCCGGAAGTGCGAAAACACATTTTGGCCAGGATGTGAAAAATGACAGCTGTACTGTTCATAAAGAGGTCTGAAAAAATGCCAATGTTGAAAATCTGTAGTGAAAATATTACAAATTTGCGAAGTTACAAGGGAGTGTTGAAACTGTGCAACGCACGCTCATAAAACAGTCATTTTTTTGATTTATTTCACCAAATTTGCAACATAGGTTTTTGAGAGCCCACCTCATGAACAGTGGCACTGTTGTTTCACTAATCAGTCCTGAAAGGTGATTCCGGCTCAGTGACTGTGAAATCACCTTTCGGGATTGAACACTGCCATGTCAGTGACTGTATTCATGGAAGTCCCAATAACCCCATGCTGAAAATTTGGTGGCAAAAGTCCGAAAAATGGCCGAGATATCCACACAAGTTGAAAAAACCCTATTTATACCATTATACAGCTTACCAGCATTTCTTCAGTTCGTGGTCAGCTTTGAAGAGGGCAGATGTGTTCCATGTCCACCGAAGATCGTCGCGCCTGGCTCCGGAGTGAAGTATAGGGTGAGGGTGTGTGTGTGGGGAGGTGGGGTATGCAGAGGGTGGGTGCAGGTTGTGGGAGTGGGCATGACAGACCGTGAGGGACCATTTTCTTTATTTCAGGGACAAAAATAATGAAAAGGACGTTGTGGGAAGGTTTTTTTTAGGCTTCATTTGTGCAAACTGGGGTGGGCTCCCAGTGTGCCACCTGCATTTTGAGGAAGGGGGGGTACTTAAGTCAATGGGGATTGGGCCCCCCATTGGCAAATGAAGACTGTTTGGGGGGGCATGATACCGAGGGGGATTTGGCAGCCCCTCGGCACACAACAAATGGAGGGGCATTATGTAGACGGGGAGTGGGCTCCAACTTCGGGAAATGAATTGGGTCATTGGCATGCCAACAGGTGGATTGGGCACCCCGTCGGCTATGCTGTCGCCATGTTAACAGAAATGTTACACCAGGCAAGGTACCGCCCTGCAATGATGGGTCGCTCCCTCATTGCAGCAGAATTGCTGATGCTGCAATGACAAGGTGGTCCCTCATTGCAGCTGCCAAATCATTTCAAGTTGGTGGCACTTCTGCAGAACCAGTGTCATCAGGATACTGGGCCTGCATTGGGTGAACACCGCCAAGCCCACAAATGCAGTGCTGGCATTGGCTGCCACACTGCCACACCTCCACAGCCCGCTTCTATCCTAAGCTGCTGCATAATGTTTCTTGTACATGCGCACAAGCAAACATAAAAAAAGAGCATTACATTTCACAGGAAAGAGGTAACAGTCATACAGGAGTTCTCAACTCCTGCATATATTGTAATGTTGCTCAGAGAAACTTCTGAATGAACAAGAATGATGCACAGTGCTGTAAAATTAAAAGAACAAGTAAACTATATAATGTATTCTGTTGCTGTACTACCTTTTTCTTTCATACTGTTAAAAATTACATGTTTTAAAAAAATGTTAAAGATTAATTTACAGAGCCAACATCTATGTCCATGTCTGTGGTTGTTCTGGTCTATTTTATTTCCATACATAAAATCTGTACGGCATCCTTAATTTATGTTATGGCTGATGACCCGCTGAAAATCTCTGGCCCGTACTTTGTCCCCAATGTTCTTAAATTAATGACTATGAATATCAAAACAACATAGTCTCCATCCTAATCTGGAGTATCGTCTATTCCTGGTGGACCCCGGGTAAGGTATACGAGTACCATTTGGCACACTTCTCTATAAATTTCTCCAACATAAGTCTGAGAATGGCTGTGATGCACTCTATACAGACAGCTGCATCCAGTCCATCTCTCCATTCCTGAACTGTGGGTACCATGGTGGCTAACCAATGAACCAATGAGCTGTGATCCCCTTGACTGCTGTAAGGCACATCATTTTAACAATGGCCTCATTCTTCCTGTGGCCTTGTCCTAATAGTGGGAGTCTCAGAATATGTTTTTTTTAATTCTGCCCTAATATCTATTCCCCAGATCCTACCAAGTTCACATTTTCTTGGGCCCAGTATGGCACTATTTTAGGACAACTCCAAAATATGTGGTGGTAGTCCCCTTTGTCTTGACAACCCTGCCAACATCTCTCAGTAGGATGAGCACCAGCAAAATGCAAGGTGATGGTGGGGGGTGCAAAAAACCTTATCAGGATTTTCACCTATACTCTCTCCAGGTCGATGAGGCTGACACCCTACATCCCTGTGTCAGCATTGTTTCTGATTTATGGTCCACTAGTGGGAAATTAGTTTCTTGTTCCCACTTACTTCTAACTGTAGAGAGGGGAATGACCCCATGATGAAAGTAAAACCTTATAAATGGAGGAGATATACCTACATATTAGCTGAATGGCCAAAATAGTATATCTTCCCTGGATGTTAAGACTTGGTCCAGGTGGGACAGGTTTTCCACCGTGTTATGTAGTGGCAGATCTGCAGATATCTCTAGAAGTCCCCAGTGGGTATGTCATACTCCTGTTTAAGGTGATCAAATGAATCACAGTGACCATTACTAATAAACTGTTTATATCTGGTCAGTGTTCTGAGGTTCTGTCTAAGGAATTCTAAATCCTTGTGCATTGGGGTGATGTGGAGCCTTTGGAAATAAGTCTATGACTCCAAGGGTTGTAATTCAGATTTCAAAAAAAAAAAAAAAAAAATCTGGGTCTCTTGTAATGACTGTGAGGGGCCTATTGCATTAGGCATTTCAATTAGTGCTCTAATTTTCTTGAGAAGCTGCACAGTGTGCCTTGCCCAGGGGTTCTGAATTTATTTAAGGAGGACTGGGGTGATTCTTTTCCCTGGAAGGGTATGCAAAGGAACTGGGAGAGTTGCCTAATTTTCTAGGCCATACCATCCCAAGTCCAGTGATTGTTTTATGATAGGAATACACTGTGTCACTTGTACAGTCCTACAAGAAGAAATCTGTCATGCCCAGCCACCCTACATTGTCTGGCAATGACAGAGTGTTCGCCCCAATCCTTACCGGGTGGCCTTGCCAAATACATTTTTTAGTTAGCTGTTTCAGCCTGGACCAAAACATGACCAGTAGTGAGATGGGGAGTGTCTGGAATAAAAACATTAAACAAGGCAAAATATTAATTTTAAGTACCTCAATCCTAACTCTCAGAGTTATGGGTAGAAGGCTCCAGGTTTGCATGTCTCGAGCTATGACTTACAAAAAGGGGAGATAGTTCAATCTAAACAGGTTAGCCAGATCTGTGGCAACTTGTATCCCCAGGTACCCAAAATAGTCCTTTTTTTTTCCTAATGGAAACCGAAGCAGTATAGTGCAGTGGTTTAAGGCTCTGAGCTTCGAACCTGGAGACCTGGGATTGAATCCCACGGCCCCCACTTGCATACTGTGTGACCCTGAGCAAGTCACTTAACTTCCTTGTGCTCTCAGGTCACACTTGTAAACAAGCTTTTCGATTAGTGTCTCTTTCATGGTACAAAAAAAGGAGGGCAGATTCCAGATACTATCACAGCCTCTGACTTAGCGAAGTTAATCTTCTTGTCCATTTCTACTGGTTGTTTAGGTATGCTACAGGTCCCAGGACTTTTTTCAGAAAAAACAAAGTCCCCCAGCAATACTCATCCACTACCTATATTGCTAAATGCAGAGTTCATGGCCGAGATTTTCAAATGGTTGTGTCCATTTTTCGGATGTGGCCATGCAACATTTGCCAAGATAGTGAGACAACCAAGAAGGTGGTCTAACTTCTGGGCATGATTTCCACAACTTATGCCCCAAAAATGACACATGCATTAGAATTTATTTTTTATAATTTTTTTTTATTGCATCTTAAATAGTACATACATTTTCATAGTACAGTGAAGTGTATTACATTACATTACATGTATTTTACTGTCAGGATACATTATCACATATATCTAGAACAGTTCATTTACCATACAAATATTCTTTTATAGGATTCTACATGCAGCTCTGCTCCTTCACCATTGAATCTGTTGCAACTCATTATTGTCTCGGAGGTGCTGCCTGTCTATGGCATGGGTGAGGCTAGGATACTCCACACCATGGGATTCAATCAGTGGTTGAAAAACTGGTACAGAGCTCAGGGTTTTGGCTTCACTGGGGACTGGTGGTCCACCTGGAGTGATGCAGGTCTATACTGGTGCGATGGTCTCCATCTGTCCAGGAGGGGAACCAGGATCCTAGGTGATAGATTTAAATGCTTCAATGGCAAGCATTTAAACTAGCCAGGGGGAGGCGCAGAAAAGGAGATGGGAAATCCTATCCACCCCTCAAAAAACAAATTAGGGTAGTTAGTGAGGTAAACACCAAGGCAGAGAAGTTGACAGGGAGAAGGGCAGGGGTAAATGGAGAAAAAGACAAATGCAGTAAGGACAGAGATGGGGCAAAAAGGGGTAAGGCCATCAAAAAATGGAGGGTAATGAGTACCAATGCCCATAGTCTTAGTAACAAGCTCCCTGAACTGGTGGCCTTGATGAAAGAGTGATGCCTGGATATCATGGCAGTCACAGAAACATAGTACACAGAGAACCATGACTGGGATGTCAACATACCAGGGTACACAATCTAGAGGAGGGACATGGAGGGTAGAAGAGGAGGAGTAGCTCTCTATGTAAGGCAAAGGGATCAAAGCAACAGAACTAAAGGGTAAACAGGGAGGAGAGGAGGCACTGTGGGTCACTCTGGAGACTGGAAATGGTACCACAATCTGCACAGGGGTTGTATACAGACCCCCATCACAGGGGGAAGAAATGGACAAGGAAATGATAGAAGGCATCCTTAGGATGGCAGGGAAAGGGGAGGTATTGTTGATGGGGGACTTGAGTATGCCCGATGTTGACTGGAGCACCTTTGCTGCAGCCACATCCAAGAGCAGGGCCATTCTCGATGTCCTACAGGGGGCATGCCTCAGACAGCTAGTTTTGGAACCCACTTGGGAGGGAGCAACCTTAGACCTTGTACTCTCAAATGGGGAAAGAGAGAGGATCTCAGATCTAGAAGTGGGTAGCCATCTGGGAACAAGTGACCACCAAACAATGTGATTCACGATAAACTCAGCTGTAGACTCAAGCCATACAAAAGTGAAGGTACTGGACTTCAAATTCAAGAGGGCTGATTTTGTCAAAATGGGAGAGTGCCTCTGAAAAGCTCTAGCAAACAGGCAAGAAGGAGGGGTGGGGCAACAATGGGGAAACATCAAAACTGCCATCACAGAGGCAACAAGCCTTTGTGTGAAGCAAATAAACAAATCAAAAGGAAATAAAAAAACACTATGGTTCTCAAAAGAGGTGGCGGAAAGGTTAGGGAGAAAAAGATAGTATTCATGAAGTATAAGGAAACACAGAAGGAGCAGGACAGAGAACTATACCAGTTAAAGCAGAAGGAAGCTAGGAAGACAGCCTGAATAGCAAAGGCCCAAATCAAGGAAAAAGATAGCCAACTCAGTTAAGAAGGAGATAAAACCTTTATAGGTACATTAGGAACAAAGAAAGACAAAGGAGGGATTCTAAGGCTGAATAAAGAGGAGGGTGGTGGGCGAGAGGGACAGTGAAAAAGCAGGATATTGAATGAATACTTCTGCTCAGTTTTCACAAAAGAAAAGGAGGGGGAGGTACCTAATCCAGTCAATAGAAACACTCTAGATAGGGGGGTCGATATCAGTCTTTTCACAGAAGAAAGGGTTCTGAAAGAACTCCTAAAACTGAAGGTGGACAAAGCAATGGGGCCTGATGGGATTCACCCCAGAATTTTAAAAGAACCAAGGGGAGAACTAGTAACACCACTGACTACCCTTTTTAACAAATCATGGGAGGATGATGTGGTACCTGAGGACTGGAGGAGGGCGGATGTGATTCCTCTTCTCAAAAATGGGAGCAAGACAGAGGCAGGAAACTACAGACCTGTCAGTTTGATGCCAGTGGTAGGGAAAATGATGGAATCACTTCTGAAGGAAAGAATTGTTCAGTACCTAGAGGCCAGTGGGGCACAGGACCCAAGGCAGCATGGATTCACAGTGGGAAGGTCATGTCATATGAATCTAATCAATTTCTTTGACTGGGTGACCAAAGTAGTAGACCAGGGAGGGGTTGTGGACATGGCCTACCTAGACCTTAGCAAGGCATTTGACACAGTCCCACACAAAATATTAATAAACAAATTAGCCAGCCTGGGAATGGGTCCCAGGGTGGTAGCCTGAGTAAAACATTGGCTGGACAACAGGATGCAGAGGGTAATAGTAAACAAGAATCCACAGTGAAGAAAGGGGGGTTACTGGTGGGGTACCGCAGGGTTCAGTACTGGGTCCGGTCCTTTTTAATGTCTTTATAAGTGACATTGCAGAGGGACTGGAAGGAAAAGTATGTCTCTTTGCAGACGACACAAAGATCTGCAACAGGGTTGATACACAAGGTGGGGTGGAAAGGATGAGAAGGGACTTGGCAAGGTTGGATGAATGGTCAAATGTATGGCAGCTTAGATTTAATGCAAAGAAGTGCAAAGTAATGCATTTGGGAAACAAAAATCCAGGGGAAAGAGTACACAATGGGGGATGAGATACTGACAACAACAAAAATGGAAAAGGGGGTAGTTATATCAGATGACCTAAACGTGGGCAAGCAATGTGAGATGGCAGCAAGGAGAGCTGGGGGGGATACTGGGATGCATAGGGGGAGGCATCACCAGTAGAAAACAGGAAGTTGTTATCCCTCTGTACAGACAGTTGGTGAGACCCCATCTGGAATGCTGCATGCAGTTCTGGAGACCCCATCTCTGCAAACACATAGACAGGGTGGAGGCTGTCCAGAGGAGGGCAACCAAAATCATGCAGTGTCTGCACCAGAAGACATACAAAGAGAGACTAAAGGAGTTTAATATGTATACCCTACAGGAAGGGGGGGGGACATGACAGAAACTTTAAAGTACTTCAAAGGAATCAACAAAGTCCAAGAGGGTAGCATCTTTCAGAAAAAGAGATGTGCAAGAACAAGAGGGCACAATTTGAAGATAGAAAGGGAACAGCTCAAAGGTAATGTGAGGAAGTATTTTTTCACAGAGAGGGTTGTGGATGCATGGAACAGCCTTCCTGAGGAGGTTGTGGAGTCAAAAACAGTGGGGGAATTCAAGAATGCATGGGACAGACATAAGGCAATTCTAGTGGAGGTTAGGAAGAAGTAGGCTGTTGGTTAACTAGGATCTGCAGCTTATCCATTAGGTAGGGAAATGGGCAGACTAGGTGGACCAAGTGGTCCTTATCTGCCATCAAAATCTATGTTTCTATGTTTGTCATTTTCTATCTTTACTCCGGAACAAACACTTTTGTCTAAACTTCTCTAAATTATCATTTAAGTATGATGTTACTCTTTCCATTCAGTAAATGTCATTAACAATAAATTGCCATTCTTTTCTAGTAGAAGGCTGTGTCT
Organism: Neoceratodus forsteri; assembly: GCA_016271365.2. Classification (NCBI taxonomy): domain Eukaryota; kingdom Metazoa; phylum Chordata; order Ceratodontiformes; family Ceratodontidae; genus Neoceratodus; species Neoceratodus forsteri. The sequence goes on along the minus strand of CM028136.1, from coordinate 222,608,560 downwards.
GCTTCCAGTTCTTTGTGATGGCCTTCTTTTTATTTTGTCTTGCGCATGCACAAGCAACATTTTGCAGCAGTAGGAGATGGCAGTAAGAGAAATGCAGAGGTGTGTCAGTTTTGGCGAATGCAGGGCACACTTTAGAAGGTGTGTCCCTCAGTTGCCAATTAGCAAGCATGCTAGTGGTGACAAGTTTTATGCACTGCCACCAACTTTAAAACAAACTTGCTGCTGCAATCAGAGACAAAGTTGTCATGCAGCGGCACAGATGACACACCTCCCCTACGTACCTTGCCTGGTGAAACATTTCAATAAACATGGTGGTGGCTTGCTCCATCCACCTCTCACAATTCCTAGAAAGCCGACTTCAGAGGTACTCAATCCCCCTGTTGGCATGTTTAACACCCCCCAAGATTGTGTGGCACACCCCAATGTGCCTCCATGATGTTCGGAAGCCGACCACGATGGCATGTTCCTGCCCCCACCCCACCCCATTGTGTGCCACACTGGGATCCCATCCCAGTGTGGCCAACATCACCACCACAAAGTCATGGGGCACACTGGGAGCCCACCCCAGTGTGTGCAACGTTTGTTTTCTTACACCTGTAAAGAAAGAAAACTGTCCGCAGTGTTCCATTTTTGTTTTTTTAAGTACCTGAAACAAAGAAAACGGTCCCTCGCTGCTGGAGGTGCCCCCAACCCGCACCCATTCTCTGTGCACCCCACCTCCCTACACCCCCCTCACCTGATACGTACCTCTGGTGGTTGGTGCTGCAATCTTCGGAGGAGAGAGAACCCATCTGCACTCTTCAAAGCCGACTGAGAACTGAAGAAATGCCGGTAAGCTGTATAATGGCATCAGTGGGGGAGGTTTCAACATAGGTGGATATCTTGGCCAGTTTTTTGACTTTTGGCTCCAAATTTTCAACATGGGGATCTCGGGACTCCACCTCATGAAATCAGTCACTGTCATTTCGTTATTCAGTCCCAAAGGGTGATTTTGCGGTCACTGCACACAATCACCTTTGGGGACTGATTAACAAAACAATAGTGCCACTGTTCTTGAGGTGGGCTCCCAAAAAGCCTATGTTGAAAATTTGGCGAAAAAATTCTTAAAAATGACTGTGTTACGAGCATGTGTTGCGCAGTTTCCACACACGCTGTTAACTTCAAGAAGTTTTAATATTTTCATTCCAGATTTTCAACATTGCCATTTCTTCATACCTCCTTATGAACAGTACAGCTGTCATTTTTCACATCCTGCCTGAAATGTGCCCCAGTCCCTGCCGCTGAAAAGCATCCCCATAACATGATGCTGCCACCACCATGCTTCATTGTAGGGATGGTGTTACACGGGTGATGAGCTGTGTTCGTTTTGCGCCAGGCATAGCGCTTTGCATTCAGGCCAAAGAGTTCAATTTTTGTTTATCAGACCAGAGAATCTTTTGCCACATGGTCTCAGAGTCTGCCACATGCCTTCTTGCAAACTCCAGGCATGCTATTATGTGGCCTTTTCTCAGGAGTGGCTTCCGTCTAGCCACTGTCCCATAGAGGCTACATCTGTGAAGTGCTGCAGAGATTGTTGTCTTCTGGACAGGTTCTCCCATCTCAGCCATGGAACTCTGTAGTTCTGTCAAGGGTGGTCATTGGGTTCTTGGTCACTTCCTGACCAAGGTCCTTCTTGCCCAGTTGCTCAGTTTGGGAGGACGGCCTGCTCTAGGAAGAGTCTGGGTGGTTCCGTAATCTTTCCATTTCCTAATGATGGACTTGACTGTGCTCCTGGGAACTTTCAACACCCTAGAAATGTTTTTATACCCCTCCCCAGATCTATGCCTCCTCACAATTCTATCACGGAGTTCTACGGACAGCTCCTTGGTCTTCATGGTACCATGCTCTGACATGCACTGTCAACAGTGGGACCTTATATAGACAGGTGTATTTCCTCTGAAATCATGTCAACCATTTGAACTGACCACAGGTGGACTCCATTCAGGTTTTAGAGTGATCTCACAAAGAAATTAGATGCACCTGAGCTCAATTTGGAGTGTCATAGCAAAGGGGGTGTATACTTATCAAATCAAGACATTTCAGGTTTTTATTTTAAATTACATGTACAAAAAAATTCCAGAAGTTTCATTCCACTTTGACATTATAGAGTAATTTGTGTAGATACGTGACAAAAAATCCCATATAAATGTATTTTAATTTGAGTTTGTAACATCACAAAATGTGACAAAATCCAAGGGAGGTGAATACTTTCTGAAGGCACTGTATGTTGTGCAGTTTCTACGCACGCTTGTGACTTCACCAGTTTTTCATATTTTCACTCCAGATTTTCAGCATTGCCATTTTGTTACACCTCATCATGAACAGTATAGCTGTCATTTTTCATGTCCTGCCTGAAATGTGTTTTTGCACCTGCGGTGCCAAATGGCGCAGTTGCTGTACAAAATCACCTTTCGGCTAACAAACTGATAGTGCCACTGTTCATGAGGTGGGGTCACAAAAAGCTTATGTTGAAAATTTGGAGTGCAAATGCCAACCAATGCCTGGGGTATTAGGGTTTCCAACTGTAACGCCCCACCCTGTAGATACTGACAGGCATCAGAGGTGTGACTTGGGATCTTCGGCTGTAATGCTCACGCCATTCCACCCCTACCCTGCAGCCACTGACAGGCATCGAGGTGTGTCTTGGACTCTTTGGCCCCAAAGTTCACACCATTCTCCTATACTGCACCCATCTCGCGTAGTTCCTTATGGAATGGGGTGAGCGTAAGGCCTGAAGGCCCCAAGGCACACGGCGACACTTGTCGGTGTCTGCAGGATAGGGTGAGGTGAAATGGTATGAGCATTATGGCTGATGACCCAAAGGCACACCACAAATTTTTTATTTATTTTATTTATTTAGTTTTTGTTGACCAGGTAAGTGCACTAGACAAATCCTGCCTATTTTCAGGCACGACCCAGGGGAAGGGGATACAGATGAATGCCAACTGACCTTGAACCAGGTTAAGCTGTTGGTGGTATTTTTAGTGAATGAGAGAAATTTGGCCAGGACACCGGGGAAATTTCCCTACACTTTTCGATAAGTGCCATGGGATCTTTAACATCCACCTGAACTACCACCAATCCAGGCAGATGGGACCTCGGTTTTTAATGTCTCATCCGAAAGACGGCACCTCAGAAGTGCAGCACCCCTCTCATGCTGCACTACAGTGTCAGTACTGGGATATTAACCCAAGTGCCAGATATGGGAAGTGAACCCACAGCCCTCTGATCTCCCGGCCTCAGAGGTGAGTGTGCTACCTACTGAGCCACTGACACTGCCCGTCAGTCTCTGCAGGGTGGGGGTGGGATTGACGTCAGTTCAATATTTCACTGCCATTCCTATTATGCATTTCTCTAACTTCTGCACTATCAATGCCAATGCCAGCAAGTCAACATTTGGCATTGACAAATGCTTGTTAAGACTGGGGCCATGGACCTGGACAACAGGCTAACACCTCCCTGAGGTACACCCAGCAATATCATAGATAGGGTTAACAGCGCAGGGTCTACCCCGTTTGCAACATTTGCACTTCTAAATCTCTCCAGTACGTCTCCAGGTTGGGCCAGTAGAAGAATATATGTGCTTGATCTGCCTGAGTGTCTCCACATCTCTCCAACAACACCGTGTATTGTTAGTAAAAATTCTGTCTATTTTCGCCGGGATATAGAAGAATCTCATACACCATTTCCAGGTGAATTCTTGCCATGTATTTGAGGAAGTTATTCTAATAGAGATGGCCATGTATTTATTCCATTCCTCCTTTGAGATAGTTATTGGTAAATCTGTGTTCCACCTATCCAGTACTGAGTGGGTGGTATCAGGCTGGTACTCCATCAGTCCTGCATAGAATAGCCCTCTAAGTTTTTCTCAGTTTTTCCCTGTCTGGGCATCCATTGGTAGCTGTAATATAAATGATGTTGGTTCTGATAATTTTGTCCTATCTTTTGATTTATGTAACAGATAGGTCTGAACCTGGAGATACCTAAAGTGCTCTTTGCCAACCAGTCCATATTTAATTTGTCAGGTCTCAAATGTTACCAACCCACTCTTTTTTTTGTATTATCTCTTTTACCTCCTACATGCTCCACTTCAACCTCTCCTTCAGGCTCACCAAGGCTGCTCTGATCCATCTGCCCTCTGAGCCTCCAGTCCCACATGGCAGCCACCCCCAGGGTAACCTGGCATAACCCTTCACCAGATGGGTCCCCCTCCTCTGAGGGGGGAATGTGCCAGCCCCGGTGGGGCAGGCCAGCACTACACTTGGCCCCGGGTTGCTGCTGGGATGGAGGACTTGGCAGGGACATGAATGGAACCAGAGAGCCGAGCAGCAGACATCAGGCTCACATGGAGCAGTATTTCCACTTTTTCTGGTGTGTTCCCTCCAGCTTGCATCTGTAGTGCTCCAGGTCTCCATCAGAAGCTGCTACAGCATGACATCAACCCATTACCCACCCCAGGAGAGGAGAGTAGTCCTACGGACACGCTCGATCCTTTCCTTCCCCTGCCAGCCCACGGTGTCCCGAGTCCGTTCCTGAACCCAGGTTGCCAGCGAGGGTCGAGGTAAGGCACCAGCGCCTCAGCCCTCTGTGCTACCAGGCCAGCTACCAACCCATTTTTGTCTAAAAATTAGTATATATAAGTCAGGCCTGAAAGGTGCCACCTAGCAATTATCACGTCTTTATAAGGGGGAAGGAAATCTCGTGCTGTGGATAATACTTTTACAAAGCAGAAGGGAAAGGATAGCTTCCTATTTTGATATATGGCCCTCCAGAACTTCAGTGTAGCTCGTGTATATTGCCCATAATTCTGCATGATTTGTATATTAGTTATGTTCAACAACAAATAGCCTGAGTCATGCAAGTAATACAGGGCAAATTCAATGTTTCCAAAGGGTGTTAATATTTGGATGATTTAGCCAATGAAATACCAATTTTGGTTATGTTGCCCTGGCATAATTAAGCAAATTCAGGGATCCTGCTCCCTTCCCTTTGTTTGTTCCATAGTAGAATAGAATATCTGAGCCTAGGTTTGCATCCAACCCATACAAATCTAGATATAATTTTATCCCAATATTTGAAGTATTTTCTATCTGGAAGAAGCGATATCATTTGAAATAGATATAACAGATGAGGGAGTATATTAAACCTGACTATCTCTACCCTAGAAAACAGTGTAAGTGGTAGTAGGGCCCACCTCTCCAAATCATTCACTGTAGTTTGAATTAAGGGTTCGTAAATTAGAATTTCTAAATGTTGTAGCTGCTTTGGTATAGTGAGCCCAAGATATTTTGTCTTGGTCCCTCTCCATTTGAAAGGGAATTTATTTTTGATTTCTATAGATGGTTCTTAATTACATGCCAGTACCTGTGTATTAGGTAAGTTTAATGTGAATCCAGACACTAAACTATACTCCTTTATTTTTCCCACAGTGCCAGTATGAACGCCGTAGGATTTAAGATTGTCAGTAATATGTCATCTGCAAACAGGGCTATTTTGAATGTATTTTTACCTATTGTTATTCCCTCTACTTGTGGGGATTGTCTAATAGCTATCCCCAGGGGCTGTATGTAGAGGGCGAACAATAAGGGGGCAGCCCTATCAGTTTTCCCCTTTCAAGTGAAATTAAGGACGTAAGAGCACTATTCACCTTGATATACTGTATGCCTTGGGGGTGGTATAAAGGCCTTTGAATATATCACAAAAGGGTTGTGGAATGCAAAATGCCACAGGAAAGACCATGAGACATTGTCAAAGGCCTTTTCTGTGTCGCAGCTTAATGTCACCAATGGTATCTGCCTCCTAACTGCATGGTCTATAAGCAGGAAGGTACATATGATATTATCTGATGTATTCCTGTACCTAACGAAGCCCGATTGGTCTTTATGTATTCCTTGGTGACTCTATGTATATATTTTGTTCATATTCTAACTGTGTTTACTGACTGCTTATGTTATGTTCATCTGGTTCTACCTGATTCTGTGTAATACCTAGCTTGTATTATATTGTCTTCTGTATGAACTTGTATTTCATTGAACTCTCCTGGGTCATACCTGAAAATAGGCAAATGTCTTGTCTAGTGTACTTACCTGGTCAACAAAAGCTAAATAAAATTCTGGGAGCATGCTATCCAGTCTGCACACCCAGATTGCTGTTTGTATTTTATAATCAACATTAAGCATTGATATTGGTCAATATGGTGATACTGACATGGGGTCCTTCCCAGATTTGAGTATTGCCAAAATCATGGCATATTGCCATGTATCTGGGGAGGAGGGCACCTTCTTTAATGTCTGTGAATACTTTCAGTAGCATTGTATTAAATCCTTTTTGAATGTTTTGTACCACTCTGAAGGGTAGCTGTCCAAGCCTGGTCATTTCTGTGACTTAAGTTCCATTATGGTTTTATAGATTTCTTCTGACGTGATGGGTCTTTCCAATTTTTCTACCTGCTGTTCTGTCAGTTTGGGGATTTGTAGTTTTGGTAGAAAAATACTGTTGTGAGGGCTCTGTAGGAGGATCCCCTTCACTGTACAAATTTTTGAAAAATATGCAACATTTCTGGTGGTTTGTTAGTATATTGTTCAGAAATAGGATGTTTTAGTTTCAATATTGTTGTTGCTTTTCGACTTTGTCTTCTACGTCTTGCTAGGATTCTTGTTCCTTGTCGTCCCCTACACCCGAGTAATGACGGAAAAATATCTTTTGTTGTACTATTTTTTCATCTGTACATTTTGGAATATCTTGTTTTACCTGCTTGATTTGAGTTTCTGCTTCCTTAATCCTTGCAACCAGTAATGTTTGCAGTGATTCCAATTTTTGTGTGAGGTTCCTATACTTACAGTAGCCTCTTGTTGTTTTCTTTTCTGTGCTGCATACTCCACAATAGACCCCCTCAATACTGTTTTAAATGTATCCCACAATAAAGCAGGTGCCACCTCCAGTCCCTGATTTTCTTGTTGTATTTGTTTACATTTTTATTCATGGAACTTCTTGAAATCCATATCACTTAATAGTGTTGTATTGAACCGCCATAGGATTTTCTTTACCTGTTTACCCAACTGAAGCTTCAATAAAATATGATTGTGATCCGATAGGACCTATGGGGTTTGTGACATATCTTGAACCCTGCTAAAATGTTTACATGTAGTGAGAAAGTAGTCCAATCTTGAGTGTGATCTAAATCTTGGTGAGTAAAAGGTGAACAATTTGGTTGTGGGAAATAGTGTTCACCATACATCAACAATTCCCATTTGAATTTTTTTTTTTTAATATTTTTGTGCTGATGTATACCCACCCCTCAATGGGTAGTGGTGTCTAATTCAGCAGTTAGTAACATATTTAAATCCCCCTATTACAAGATGTCCTTGTAGTTTATCTACCAGATGATGAAAATGTTGCCTTATTACTGGTATAGTGGCCTGTGGTGGAGACAAACTTATCAACATTATATCTTGTTCATACGTTGAACCCTGTATTGTTACGTAACACCCCTGGATATCTGCGTAACTATCCTGTAATTGAAATGGGATGCCTATGGGGATCAATATTTCTGCCCCTGTCTTTTCCCTTTAGGGTAAACTGATTTAAATACCTGGTAATGTCCGCTGTCTGTCAGTTTTTCATGCTCTTTGCCTGTTAAATGAGTTTCTTGTAGACATCTAACATCTGACAGATGCTTGTGCAGGTACTGGAATAATCTCGATCTTTTAATAGGGTTATTCAGGCCATTTATATTCATTGATATTATTTTCACTGGTACTGTATCCATCTTGGTTTCATTTTAGTTTGGAAAGGGCTTGCCCCAGGTCGATGGCTCCTGCATCCTTCAACCATAAGTTCTAGTCTGTTCTTATCTGAAATTCACTTTAAAATCTCCCTTTTATAATAAACCGGGAAACCCTGTTGTGGATCTAGTTGCATTCTGTTTCGTGACATTACTGATTCACATCCTGACTTGTAAACAACAGCTTGAATACATCTTCTGTATATTCTAAGCGTGTACATTTCAATAAAGACACTCCACTGTACGTTGTGGTCCTGTATGTTATTTTTAACCTTTTGTTGTTGTAAACTCTGCCTATACAGGCACTTATTATAACTCATGGCCCAAACTGTGTGCCTTCCATCAAAATATAAGTAACTGTGTTCCTGTACCTTCTCGGGGAACTGGAGACTAACTAATGTACAAACTTCCATCGTGGCATTGAGGTGCCTTGCCAACAAGGATGTACAAACTTTAACTATATACAGTACATGTCTGCTTCCAAGGTAGGGGTGTATTCAGTCATGCACCCTATCGATTTAACATAGAAACACAGAAACATAGAATTTGATGGCAGATAAGGACTGCTTGGCCCACCCAGTCTGCCCATTTCCCTACCTAATGGATAAGCTGCAGATCCTAGTTAACCAGCAGCCTACTTCTTCCTACCCCCACCCCCTAGAATTGCCTTATGACTGCCCCATGCATGGTTGAATTCCACCACTGTTTTTGACTCCACAACCTCCTCCGGAAGGCCGTTCAATGCATCCACAACCCTCTCAGAAAAAATACTTCCTTAAATTACCTCTGAGCCGCCCATCTTCAAATTGTGCCCTGTTCTGCACACCTCTTTTTTGAAAGATGCTACCCTCTTGGACTTTGTTGATTCCTTAAGGTACTTGAAAGTTTCTATCATGTCCCCTCTCCTCCTTTCCCCGAGACTATACATATTAAGCTCCTAAGTCTCTCTTCATATGTCTTCGTGCAGACCCTGCACCATTTTAGTTGCCCTCCTCTGGACAGCTTCCATCCTGTCTATGTCCTTATGGAGATTGGGTTCCAGAACTGCACGCAGTACTCCAGATGGGGTCTCACCAGCTGTCTGTACAGAGGGATAATAACTTCCTGTTTTCTACTGATGATGCCTTTCCCTATGCATCCCAGTATCCCCCCAGCCCTCCTTGCTGCCCTCTCACATTGCTTGCCCACCTTTAGGTCATCTGATTTGACTACTCCCAGGTCCCTTTCCATTTTTGTTGTTGTTAGTATCTCACTCCCCATTGTGTACTCTTCCCCTGGGTTTTTGTTTCCCAGGTGCATTACCTTGCACTTCTTAGCATTGAATCTAAGCTGCCATACATTTGACCATTCCTCTAACCTTGCCAAGTCCCTTCTCATCCTTTCTACCCCACCTTGTATCAACTCTGTTGCAGATCTTTGTGTCATCTGCAAGAGACATACTTTTCCTTCCAGTCCTCTGCAATGTCGCTTATAATGACATTGAAGAGGACCGGTCCAATATTGAACCTCAGGTACTCCACTAGTAACCCCCCTTTCTTCAGAGTGGACTCCATTTACTATTACTCTGTGTCCTATTCTCCAGCCAATTCTTTACCCAGACTGTCATCTTGGGACCCACCAGGCTGGCTAACTTGTATATTAATCTTCTGTGTGGACTGTGTCAAATGCCTTGCTAAAGTCTAGGTAGGCCATGTCCACAGCCCCTCCCTGATCTACTACTTTGGTCACCCAGTCAAAGAAATCTATCAGATTTGTCTGGCATGACCTTCCCGCTGTGAATCCATGCTGCCTTGGGTCCTGTGCCCCTCTGGCCTCTAGATACCGATAATTCTTTCCTTCAGAAGTGATTCCATCATTTTCCTACCACTGAGGTTAAACTAACAGGTCTGTAGTTTCCTGCTTCTGCCTTGTTCCCACTTTTGTGAAGGGGAATCATCATCTGCCCTCCTCCAGTCCTTGGGTACCACCCATCCTTCCATGATTTGTTAAAGAGGGTAGTCAGTGGTGTCACTAGTTCTACCCTTAGTTCTTTTGAATTCTGGATGAATCCCATCAGGCCCCATTGCTTTGTCCACCTTCAGTTTTAAGAGTTCTTTCAGAACCCTTTCTTCTGTAAATGGGCTGGTATCAACTTCTGCATCCAGAGTGTTTCTACTGTTTGTTTTAGGTATCTCCTCTTCCTTTGTAAATACTGAGCAAAAATATTTGTTTAGTATCTCTGCCTTTCACAGTCACCCTCTGCCCACCCTCCCTCCCCTTTATTAAGCCTCACTATCCCTCCCTTGGTCTTCCTTCTCTCCCTGATGTACCTATAAAAGGTTTTATCCCCCTTCTTAACTGAGTTGACTATATTTTCCTCGGTTTGGGCCTTTGCTGTTCTGACTGCCTTCCCAGTTTCCTTTTGCTTTAACTGATACAGTTCTCTGTCCTGCTCCTTCTGTGATTCCTTGTACTTCCTGAATGCTTTCTTTTTCTCTTGAGCCTTCACTGCCACTTCCTTTGAGAACCAGTTTGATTTACACCAGTTTCCTCCATTGTCAAAGGTCTGGTGCAAGTGGGGGGAAAATCAGTGGTTTACCAATGCTGGGTCCCCCTTGTGGAAGCATTTGCCCCACAAATAAACAGTTGTCTTACATCTGCATGAACTGTTCCAGATGTAAAAAAGAAATAATAAAAATAAATTAAAAGTGCCAGCACGTGACTGCCTGCCAGTAGTCATCTGATTGAACCCTTGAGAGGTACAAAATGCCTCTCTGCTCCCCTTGGATCACTACTCTCCCAATTTATGTCTGTACTAGAGTCCAAGTTATCCATATAGGAATTTGTATCTCCTGAGAGCCTCAACCATTTCATTTATAAGGTGTAGCCTTTCCTATTTCCCAGCACGTCTATGTTCACAACCATCCACACACTTCTTATTTTCATCCGTTGATGGGCCTTACTATTTCTATTGTAAGGATAGGTCTTGTTCCATCTCCACTCCTCCCTCCCCCAGCTCCATGATAACTTCCCCTTTATATGTAGATTTGTATATCCAGTGTCCACCTGCAGTTTTAGTCTTATCTATATGTAGGCTGGCAATCATTTTCATAGATGTGCAGCAACCAGACACACCAGTTTCAAACATTTGATCCAGCTCCCCGGATTCTACTTTTAGCCCCTGCCCTGTATATCCTATACATGTATTAGAATTTTGAAACGTGCATTATTTTTTTTTTTTTGCCACAAACTGTGGCAAGTGTTGCAATGCATCAGGAAGTTTGAAAATACTACACAAGCATCATGTCATATTTGCCTGGATGCAGCACACATCCAAAATACAGATTATAAGTGCTGTGTCAAGTCTTCTGAAAATGGTGATAGTGGAGGACTCCAGACTCCAACAGGTAATGTAGTGGTAAATCACAGAGCTAGCTAACATTATGATATAGTGCCACACTAAACTGGTTTGGTTGAAGCACAAGGTACCATCGTGTGATACTAGGATTTGTATCCTTCATCTGTTGTATCCAGCACAGAGGACTATGGTAAGTGACCAGCTTGAATTCTGTACTCCACAAATAGCACCCGAGTGACTCAATAGCCCATTTGGCCACTAGGCATTCTTTTTCTATGGTCAAGTACCCTGTCTCATGATCATGCAACTTTTAACTCATGTACAGAATAAGGTGTTCCTCCCCTTTCACTTCCTGACATAATACTGCCCTAATATCTACTTTTGATGCATCAGTCTGCATCACAAAAGGCATGGAGAAGTCTAGGCTTTTTGGCACTGGTACTGAACACAGAATAGCATCATTACATTCTGGTGACAATGTAACTTTGCTGGCATTATTTTTTGGGTTAGATCATAAAAGGTGTAGCTATTTCAGAAGAATTGGGCACAAACCTCCAGTAATACCCAGCCAACCCTAAAAAGGACCAAACTTGCTTCTTGGTCTGGGGCACCGGACAGTAAGCTACTGCCTCAGTCTTGTACACTTCACACTTGACACACTCACTACCCAGTACATGACCCAAATACCCAGTTTCTTGCATTGCTATTGCACAATTCACTGGGTTTATGGTTAGACCTGCTTATTTAATGGCTTCTAGTTAGAGAGGCAGTGAAGTTAAATTCCGTCTGCGAAGTGGACTCAAAGTAGCCCACTTTGCGTTATTTTCAGGCTACGTGAAGTGCCCACTGAAAACCGCTACTTCACCACTTCACCCTGTAATAATGCTGATAATGACCTTGTGTTGCTCACTCCGCCTTACTGCACTTTAAAGGCAGAGTAAGAATTTACAGGCAGCCCACACACATCACATGGCCTACACAGTCTAGGTCACCCCCAGCCCAAACTATGAAGCAGCAGCCCCTGGCTCCAACAACACCTGGAGCCCCCCCACCTGTGCCTGGTCCTCTCCACATGTCATTAGTGTGGGAGTTCTTTACTACACTGCCTGGGGATAGCAGTGTAGTGAAAAGTAATCTGTGTGATGAGGAGGTGCGCCATGGCCCTAAAGGAACTCACCTTGGCACAGGTGGTCAGTGCACCCACCTGTACAACCACCACCATGTACAGTGGCAGGCCAAGGTTGCAGAACAGGGAAGTAATGCACCTGCTGGCCCTGCTGGGGAAGAGGGGGCAGCACAGCGTCCACCTGTGCATGGTGGTGTGATGTGGGGGAGGGCCATGGATCAACCAGCTGCTCCACCACCACAACCTGGCTGCAGCAGGTGATGGTGGAAACCCTGTCAAACTACCTGCCACATAGGCTGATTTAGGCCTGATGTGGAGTGAGTTGGAGGCCGTTAACCACCGTCTTGACAACGTTGAGCAGCAGTTTGAGCAAATTGAAGGGCATCAGCTGCAAATTATGAGGATGCTTCAATTGCTGCTGTCCCATCAGAACGTTGATCATTAGTTTTAGTTTGTTCTTGCACCCACCACCCTCTGTGTGAAAAAATAGTTCCTGATGTTGCCCCTGATCCTTCCCCCTCTATCTTCAAATTTTGGGCCCTTCCTCGTGCACATGACTTTTTCAGGATGATACTACCCTCTTGTATGTTGTTGATTCCCTTTTGGCACTTGATAGTTTCTATCATGCCCCCCTATGCATTTATATGTGATGTCCTTTAGTGTCTCTTCGACTGGCTTCGTTCTGGTGCATACCCTTCAACATTTTAGTTGGCCTCCTTTGTACAGCCTCCATCCTGTGTATATCCTTGCAGCAATATGCTCTCATCACTGCATGCTGTACCTAAGATGAGGTCTTACAAATATATGTACACAGTGATAAGAACATCCATTTTTGAACTTCATTTTAATGTGATAACTCCCAATGCATCCCATTATGCTCCAGATCTCCTTACTGCCTTCCCGCATTTCTTGCATACCTTTAGGTCATCTGACACATGTCACTGTCCATTTTTGTTGTTGTTAGCGTCTCCCCCATTGTGCACTGTTATGTGTATAATGTTAAGTGTGTGTTCCATCTTTCTTTCGCATAACCTTGTTTACCTCCCCAAAATGGTAAGAACCATGCCCAAAAACAGCTGAAATTAAATAAAGTACAAAAAGTGTTGTCCTTGCCCTCATTATATTCCTACTTAACAAAACCTTCTTCTCTGTAACCTACTGCTTCAGCAAATTAGCATTACAAATTTTCTTTTTCTGCCTGTTATCTGGGTTATCTATTTTGTAGTCCATGGAACCAGTTGTACAAAGAATTTTATAAGGTCCTTGTCACATCATGAGAAGTTTGTTCTCATTAGAAGGTAACAGAAGCAAAACTAGATCCCATTTCTTGAACTCCTTCTGTCCCACCCCCCATATCATAGTGTTCTTTCTGCTGTTTTTGGGCTAGTACACAATTCTGATGAGCACTCTCCTCATATTTCACCAGTTTCATTCGCAGATTGGCCAAATAAGTATTTACCTCTTGGCCCTTATCTGTGCACCCTTCCCAATTTTCTTTCACTACATCCAGAGGCCCTCTAGGGTTTTTACCATATAACATCTCAAATGGAGACTATCCTGTAGATGATGGGGGCACTTCTGTATGCAAACAACAGATATGGGAGAAACTGATCTCAGTTCTGCCCTTCCCCCAAACACATTTTCTCATTATCCTCTTTAAAGTCTGGTTGAAACACTCTGTCAGCTCATCTCTCTCTGGGGATGTACATACAGCTTTCATAGGCATAAACATGTAGAATTCTTTAAGCATCTAGACATTGAAATTACTGCCCTGGTTGGACGAGATTTCTTGTAGGATGCCTACCCAGCTGACAGTATTTACCAGTTCAGTGTGCCCAGTTTGAAGCAGTAACTGTTCTCAGGGGTATAGCTTCTGGGTACTTTGTGGCATAGACAACAAGCATTTGTCAATGCTGAATGTTGGCTTGCTGGCATTGGCATTGGTAGTGCAGGAGTTAGAGAGATGCATAATAGGAATGGCAGTGAAGTATTGAACTGATGCCAACCCACCCCCATGCTGCAGAGACTGACAGGCATTGGGGTGTCCCTTTGGGTGTTGGCCCTAGTGCTCATGCCATTTCATCTCTCCTTATCCTGCAGACACCGACAAGTGTCGCGGTGTGCATTGGGGTCTTCGGAAGTTACAAGGGTGTGTGGGAAATATGCAATGCACGTTTGAAACACTGTCATTGTATGGGCGTTCGGCACCAAATTTTCAACATAGGCATTTTAGCACCTCTGCTCATGTACAGTGTCACTGTTATTTCCTCAAAATGTCCCAAGAAGTGATTTTGCTCAGCGACCACGCTATTCTGTGCCGGAAGTGCGAAAACACATTTTGGGCAGGATATGTAAAATGATGGCTGTACTGTTCATCAAGAGGTATGGAAAAATAGCAATGGTGAAATTCCAGAGTGAAAATATCACAAATGCAAGACGGTACGAGCGTGCATGCAATCTGCCAACACACGCTCGTAACACAGTCATTTTATGAAGTATCATTACCAAATTTTCAAATTAGGCATTTTAGGACCTCTGCTCATGAACTGTGTCACTGTCATAATCTGGCCCAAGCACTGATTTCCCACAGCAACTGCGCTATTGTGCGCCAGAAGTGCAAAAACACATTTCGGGCAGGATGTGGAAAATGACAGCTGTACTGTTCACAAGGAGGTGTACAAAATGGCAATGCTGAAAATCCGTGTTGAAATATTGTGAACGCAGTGGTTACGAGCTCCAAGTGAGCAACCGTGCAACACACTCATGAAACAGGCATTTGTTGATTTTTTTCACCAAATTTGGAACATAAGCTTTTGAGAGGCCACCTCATGAACACTGGCACTGTCATTTCATTAATGGGTCCCAAAAGGTGATTTCGCACAGTGACTGCGAAATCACTTTTTGAGACAGATTAACGCCATGACAGTGATAGAAATCATGAGGAGGGGCCCCAAAAACCCCATGTTAAAAATTTGGTGCCAAAATTCCAACAAATGTCCGAGATATACAGCAAAGTTGAAAAAACCCTATTCATTCAATT
The DNA here is from genome assembly GCA_016271365.2 of Neoceratodus forsteri. NCBI lineage: Eukaryota > Metazoa > Chordata > Ceratodontiformes > Ceratodontidae > Neoceratodus > Neoceratodus forsteri. The sequence goes on along the minus strand of CM028136.1, from coordinate 222,593,235 downwards.
ATACAGCTTACTGGCATTTCCTCAGTTCGCGGTCGGCTTTGAAGAGTGCAGACATGTTCCCGGTCCACAGAAGATTGTTGCGTCGGACTATGGAGGTAAGTATGGAGTGAGGGGGGTGTGGGGAGGCAGGGTGCGCATGGGTGGGTGCAGGTGGGGGGCGGGAGACTATGAGGGACCGTTTATTTTGTTGCAGGGAAGAAAAAAAAACTAACATCGCAGGACAGTTTTTTCTTTTCAGGGAACTTGGCACGCTGGGGTGGGCTCCCAGTGTGCCACCTAACTGTTTTGGGGGTGTTGCTACAGCCGACAGGGATTGGGAACCCCATCGGCAGACAATGGGGGTAAAGAGTGCCGACGGGGATTGGCACCCCTGGCCGGCACACAATGACAGCGGGGAGGCAAGAGCCAAGGGGATTGGGCACTCCTCAGCATATAAGAAAATGGGGGTCTGATTTATGCCGATGGGAGTAGGCTCCCCATCGGCACACAATGAAAGTGGGGAGAGGCAAGAACCGTAGGGGATTGGGCACCCTCGGCATATCGGAAATGGGGCTGCTGTATGCCGACGGGGAGTAGGCTCCCCATTGGAAAATTTTCTGCGCCACAGAAGGCCGCCTGGGGATTGGGCACCTCCGAAGTCGGTCGTCAGGAGCCGTCACATGCTGCTAATGTGGCAGCACTAGGAAGGTTTGCTGCACTGACGAGCTTTGCTCAGATTGCAGCAGACCTTTCCCTTAGATGTGCTCACCACATTAGCATGCATGGTGTGGCGCTAGCACAGGCTGATTGGGAATGAGGATGCACCTACTGATGCGTGCCCTGCATTCGCCCAAACAGCAGCCGCGCTTCCAAATTCAACTTCTCCCAAGATGTTGACTTCATGGCAAGCGCGCGCGTCAACATAAAAAATGATTAAAATGAAAATGAAACAGTTTCTCTTTGAACTCTTTTCCAAAGGACCTACAATGTCTATATCAATACAATCAAAAGGAGTCAGTTTATTTATTTATGTTCTAGAGTGTTGGATGTGACATCAATTATCTCCCGATCAACACTTAGTGGCCAAGAGGGCCACTTCTTCAGGGTCCACAGTGGTCCTGTTTAACAAACAAAACAGTTAAAGAGCTACTGATGCCTCAAAGAAAACTTAAAAAAACATAATAATTAGGTACAATTCTGCCTGCATTCCATTTATATGTTGTATATTTCTCATCCCCATTATTTATTACTAAGGAATTTTGCATGAATATATGATCTATATTCCTTAGAGTTCCTTTAGAGTCCATCTGCCTCCATAGCTTACTCTATACTGCAAGTCATAATCCTCTGTGACATCACAGTCTGTTGCCTTAGGAGTAACTGTGATATCTCTTACTTCAGGCAGGGAGAAAGCAATAGGACTAGATAAACTCTTTGGGAGCAACGATTCAGTTTTCATGCAGATGAGCTCACTACTAAATAATGGGGAGGAGGAATATGTAACTAATAAGAAATACAAGCTGGACTGTATCTAAATATTAGGTTTTGTTAAAGTTATCCTGAACATATCACCAGCTTTTTAATACAGACTTCAAAAACAAGAACTTCTGTAGTAAAACCTAATGACAAATGTATGTATGCACAATTGTCTTTAATTATATGGCATTCATCCTACATATTATTCATTAGAGAATTAATCTCATTAGTACAGTAATCATAATAAATTCTTGTCCGACATGTCTCTTATATTTCAACAAAAATCCAAAAGAAAACCATGCTGATATAAATTTAAAAGAAAAAAGGAAATAAAATGTACTCCCACATTCCATCAGGAAAAGACTATTCCTTCTTGTAACAACGCTACCCTATCAGTTCAGATATGTAACTTAGGTGCACATCCCCAGTCTTACATGCATTGTCCTCTTAAGAGCACCATGCCAACTCTGCTCAGCCCCATTCCGCCTGCTATGTATGACGATGATTTGCTTGCTGCTATCGAGAATGAGCAGTTTAGTAAGGATGTCTGCATCCCTCTAAGGTCTGCCTGTTCCGTGGTACCAATGGCAGCTCTGTATTAATTGAGTAATAATGGGTACTTTTTAGAGACTGAAGCCCTCCTTTCCCATTTTGTGTTACAGTTTCAGCTGTACATATTTCCCCGAACCAGCATGCCACAGTGCTTGTGCTTGGCAAGTGACCGCAGAAAAAACACTGTTCTTTTAGGCACAGGCCACAGAGCATAATTTAAGTTCTCAATGGTAGAAACAGGGAGTTTAAGTTGTGGGGAAATGTTTTTTAACATTATATGATGCTAGCATCATATGGGACAGTGCAGAGAAAAGGGGAACATGATCGAAACCTTCAAGTACCAAAAGGAAATAAGCAAGGTTCAGGTTCAGGACCTTGTTTCAGGTCAAGAATCACACAAGGATGAGGGGCCATGGCATGAAACTGGAAGGAGGCAAATTCAAGAGCAACACAAGGAAGTTCTTCTTTACCGAGAGGATGGTGGATGCTTGGAATGGCTTTCCACCAGAGGTTGTTGAGGCTAGGTCAGTTGGATCATTCAAAAAGGCATGGGATAGGCACAAAGGTATTATAACACTGATTTGCAGTTAAGGGAGGGGGGCTAGGCTTATGGGCAGAATAGCACAGTGGTTTAAGGCTCTAAGCTGCAAACCTGGAGACCTGGATTTGAATCCCACAGCCTGCACTTGCATACTGTGTGACCCTGAGCAAGTCACTTAACTTCCTTGTGCTCCCAGGTCACACCTGTAAACAAGCTTTCAGCTTAGTGTGTCTCTCCTGATAAAAAATAAATAAATAGATGGACCGTGTGGTATCCTTCTGCCATCACATTCTATGTTTCTATGTAGCAGTGTAAATTGCTTCTTAGAAGGTTGTGTATAGTTAAGAATGAATAATTCTGAAATACTGTGGTAGTAAAGGCTAGGATTTTCAATATGGCAGCTACTGGCATGATTTTTATTTTCGTTTTGGAGATTTACTAATATTGGACAATAAGTAGGTTAACTGGTGGAGGAAAATTAAATCTGGCAGCTGGCCATGCATGTATAGAGATAAATGCATGGTCAGGTGACATCCATCAACCCATGACATTTCTATATTTTTCTTGCCATTTTATAAAAGAAAAATCATATATATATAGATAGATAGATAGATAGATAGATAGATAGATAGATAGATAGATAAACAGATAGATAGCATAGCTGGGTCCTTGTTTCCATAGAAAAGACCATCACATATTTCCTCATATATGATGGTAGTCAATTAGCCCATTATGACACCAATTAGCTAATTACACACAGATTAATGCATAGGTTGGTAGGTTTATGAAGTCATCACACACCAAAGGGTATGTGAAAAACTCATAATCACACAGATTTCCTGTATGATATTTTTTATAACTGGTTTAAGACATTTTAAACAAACCATTCTGGAAAAAGGATCCATACATATGCTGTTTATTGAATAAATAAATAAATAAATACACATTTTAAAACTGATAGAGATTTAATTCAAACAGATAAAATCTGTGTATTAAACAATTGCAAAGCCTGATTGTTAACTTTTTATTTTAAATGACTGTTTTAAAAAGGAAATATACTTTTTGGTTTTGCTGAATTTCTGTTTGTCAGCACAATCGATCTGTGCAGGAATGCTGTGAACTCGAGAATGCCAACTTGAAATTTAAAACTAAAACAATTAACAAGCCATTTTTAAAAATTCCACATGAAAGAAGTCTGATTTACAAAAAGCCCAGTTTTGTTTTCCTTTTTTGTGCAGGAGTTTCACTTATGGTCTGCTATTGAGCATGCTTGACAGTGCTGAGCTTGGCTTGCACATTTATTTTCCTGCTGGTACAGAGCAAGTTTGAAGTACTGCGCATCTATAGAAATGCCGTAATAACTCGTTATGATGTCATACCTGTTTATTATGGCATTTCTGCAGACATATCAGTGCATTAAAGAGGGCCTCCAGTTATAATACTGTATTAATGTGTTATTAACATCTTAATAACATACCCAACAAGCTACAAACATCCCCAATAACACATAGTACATGTAATACATGCCTTAATAACACATAACAAGTCCCTTAACGACACATCTAATATAAGCACCTTAATACATGTAACAGCCACCTTGTTAAATTCTATAACAGACACCCTAAACCCTCTATGGCTCCACCTACAGAAAGATACCCTAACCTACACTAAAAACCCACCAGCAACCTCCTTCCAACCTTGCTCACAAAGCAATGGTCTCTTGAAGATGCAGGTCTCTCATGCAGGCCCTCCATTCTGTTGTTGATGCTGGTCCTCTTGCCAAGCCCCACAGACAATGCTCCCAACCACAGACATGCTGCTGCCTCCCCACTCATGATCACAGACATGATGGCACTCCACTTGCTTTTTCTTCCCTGAACTGCCACTCTAGACGCCACACCACAAGCTTCTCCCAACTGCACACCACACTGCTCAGCATCCTGACAATAGGGTAAGACCACGGCAGCATGCCTCTGTTTATAGGAAACCCCTGCTCTATGAAAACACAAAAGGGACAGAACAGGCAGTCCCTAGAAAGCAACACTACACTACAGAAAAACACTATCACTACACTACTATTACTCTACCTCATTAACCCAGTATTGAAAATGATGATATCCCTGCCAAAATGTGATTCTGTGCCACTGCAACGCTACTGTGTGCCACAGGTGTGAAAATGCAGTTTGGGCAGGGTTTGAAAAATGACAGCTATCATGTTCATGAGGAGGTGTAAAAAGATGGTTATGTTGAAAATTATGAGTCAAAATATTTTAAATTGTCAACTTTACGAGGGAGGGTAGCAACATTTCAACATATGTGCATAACGTTGGCATTTTTACATATTCTGACCACAAAATTTCAACATAGCCTTCTTATGACCCCACCTGATGAACAAAGGCAATAGACATTTTTCAAATCCTGCCTAAAAGGTGATTTTGCCAAGCCACCACAAAATCACCTTTCCAGCTGGATTTGCATAATTCCACCAACATTGTTCATGAGGTGGGGGTTCCAAAAAAGCCATGTTGAAAATTTCAGCTCAAAATATGTAAAGGTGTCAAAGTTATGCCACAACATTGAAAACCCCATTAAAATACAGTGAACTGCATTTACCTTAGTTTCTCATATTGCAGTCGGCGTTTCCAGCAACAAGACATGTCTTTAATCAGAGAGTGCATCTTCACATTGAGACCTGTTCATTTGAGTGTGGATCTGTGGGGGATGTCGGGGGTGTAGGGTGGTGGGTGCTCAGTGGGAGGTCGAGGTGAGGGGATCAGATCAGTGATGGACCATTTTCTTTTTTACAGGTTAAAAAAAAAAAGAAAGCGAAGTACCATTTTCTTTATGCAGGTAGCTTATATTCGAGTGTGTGTGTGTGTTGGGGGGGGGCACTAGACACCAGAGAAACAATAAATTCAAAAAAGGATGGTGATCGGAGGGTGGCGTGTGCTCCTAGACACCAGGGAAAATAACAATAGAAAGACAGTGATGGGAGGGTGGGGCGCCACTAGGCACCAGAGAAAAAACATTAAATATAATAAAAAATTATACTGAAAAGGCAACCGGAGGGTGAGGGCACCACTAGACACTAGGGAAAAGACTTAAAAATTAGGGTAATGAGGATGCCACTGCCTGACTGGTATTCATCATGTGTCAGTGGCTCAGTAGTTTGCACACTCACCTCTGAGGCTAGAAGATCAGTAGGCTGTGGGTTCTATCCCCACACCAGGCACTTGGGTTAATATCCCAATACTGACACTGTAGTGCAGCATGAGGGGGATGCTGCACTCCTGAGGTGCCATCTTTTGGATGAGACATTAAACTGTTCTGGTGGTTGTTCAGGTGGACATTAAAGATCCCATGGCACTTCTCGAAAAGAGTAGGGGAAGTTTTTATTGAACAAATAATTGATATTACATCTTTAGAAGTCTTTGTTCCACATCAAAAAACTATAAAACAAAAATTAAAATAAAGTGATCTTTCAATCTAGGAGTACACCTAATTCATACCTTAGGGAGATGAGCCCCCCCCATTACTTATTCATAAAACATAGTTCCCAATACATATTTCAAAAAGAGAAGGAACCATATCTTACTTATCTGTCCCCTTATCCTGTGTGCAGTGTCCCCTGTTTACTAGCCATTTGTGTTTTATGTGACCGGAGGATCATTATCAGTGATGGGGAATTTCCCCGGTGTCCTGGTCAAATTTTCCTCATTCACTAGAAACATCACCAACAGCTTAATCTGGTTCAATTTCAGTTGGTTACCATCTGTATCCTCCTCCTCCCCAGTCGCCCCTGAAAAAGGGACTTCTAGTCTCAGTGGGCCTACCGGGTAAACAAAATTCAATAAATCAATTAATCAATCAATCAGAAAGCCAAGAGTGAGAGAAAGTGAGAGAGGTCTGACTTACTTCAAACTTGTCATGTAAAACCACATCCTTTAGCAGATTCTTTTCGAGGGGTTCTGTTCACAAGTAATTCTGAAACTTTCACTTCCAGCAGCTGCCATTCTTCCAGCTCCCTGAGTCTGGGAAACCATGATGTGAGGGTTGCAGTGGAGTAGAGTGCAGTGTGCTGCCCAGCTCGCTCTGTGCTGCTGCTGCTAGTGCTCTTACACACACACTTGTGGTACTGCAGCTGGGAGAAAGCTCAGTAAATCCCAGCTTTCTGTGCAATCCTTCCTCAACATTTGATACTGAGAAGGGAAGCTTACATCACTGAGCTAATATTAGACAACAGGAGGACTGCAAAAGCTCTGGCATGCAAAGCAAGTAATCCTCGCATACACTTTTCCTCTTCTGTCTTTCTACATCCTCGGCCCTTTTCAGCGGTCAGAGAAGAAAAAAAAAGAAAAGGTGGGGAGGGACAGTCATGAAGTTATCAGCAGGAGACAGTAGCTTGAGCAATTGGGCAGGCTGTGGAGGGGAGGATGGCTCCTCCTGTGGGTTAAGGGCATACTCAATGTGGTTTTCCTCATGAAAAATAATCTTTTTGCCACATGATACGAACAAAGAATCTTTTTCGTATTACACCTTATGAAAAACATTTATACTGTTAAAAGAAACAGATTTTGAGGGCATTTCTTGAACAGATAAGTGCAGAATCCAGGTAAGGGGATCCTAATAAGCAAGCTACATGTGTTGGCCCCTCTCAAGAATGTAATTTTTCTGGGTTTTCAAATTAGAATTTTATACGAAAATAGACAAGATTGCAGCAAATGGAACAATCATTTTCCCCTCATGCCTCATGAAAAAAGATGAGCTCAATATGAAACAATAATTATTTTTTTTTTGTTTCATACAGCTATTTTAAGTCCTTACCGAGCATGCTCAGAACCCATTTTTAAAAATTTCATAATTAAATAACTTTGGAACTGATTAATATTGTTTCATCAAACAAGCAAAAGGCACATCTGTAGCTTCTACCCAGAAAATGTCGGACCAAAAATTCCAAATGGCCTGGGCAGTAGCCAAATTCAAATAAATCCCATGCAAACCAATTGGGAAAAACTACAAAAAATAAATTTTTTTTCACTATCCAGCTCTCAGAAACTGCATATCCAACCAGAACAAAACATGGCACATCAAGAGATCTACCACATGAAACCATGCATGCAAAATGTCATACAAATCCGTTCAACAGTTACAAAGACATTAAAGTGCAAAATTTTGGGTTTAACAGAGAAACCCCAGTTCAACTCCAACTATAGTGGCATGGTAGCGCCACTATAATATATAGATATATATACATAGATACATAGACATTGATAACAGAAAAAGGTTCTTGGCCTATCCAGTCATGCCACTCTACCTAATTATTCTACCAAGCACTAGTGGCAATCTTCCCCTTTTTTTTTACAGTCCCCCTTTTTTCTAAGTCCACCTCCCTGTCCCATCCCTGCTGGAAGCTGCCGATTGACTTGGCCTGTCCTGCTTCTGTTCTAGCTTATTCCACTTATCCTTCACTTCTTCTGTGACAAGTATTTCTGGACATCCTTTTTGACCCCCCATTGCCATCTTTAGGGAATTCCTTCTCATCTCTGTATTTAAACTCAAGCAGAGTAGTTCTTTGGTGTGTACGCTATTTATCCTATGCAAGTACTTGTATGTCTCAGTCATGTCACTCCTTTCCCTCCTTTTCTCCAGGGTGTACATATTTAAGTCCTGCAGCCTCTATTCATATGTCAGATCTCCAAGGCCATGCACATATTAGTTGCCCTGTGCTATACTGCCTCCACTGTGTTGTAGTCTGTCTCCAGGTGTGGGATCCATTACCTTGCCCACTATTCCAGGTGCAGACACACTAGTGACTGACCTGTATATACAGAGAGGATCACTCCCTGCCTTTTACTGCTTATCCCCCTCCCTATCCGTCTAGCCTTCTATCGGCTTTGCTCACTGCCCTGCTGTGGTGTGCAGATATTTTAGGGGTCTCTGATATTATCACCCCTAAATTATTTTCTTCTAGCATGCTATCCAGCACCACCCCTCCCATTTCATATTGCACCCTTGACTTCCTTTTCCTTGTGCATTACTTGACATTTATATATTTATAAATATATAAATCAGATACATACATTTTTTTTTTATTTATATGCCTTACAGCTTGTTACTGAGAGACCACTGAGAGAATAGTGCAGTCACAGTACAGTGGTTTATAGTAAGTGAGGACAGGGAAACCTATAGACACTTTATCCCATGATGTATATGCACATGAGTTTTGTTTTTACTTTATCTTTTAATATGTATCACATAAAGTCGGACCACACACCCTGAGGAAGTGGTGATATTGCCGCTGGCATTGCCAGGAAACATTGGGCAGCATCTTTAAGTGGCCATAAACACTGAAATTAACTAATTTGAGTGGTGAGTGGGCTCTGACACATTCTAATTTCACTATTCAGAACACTAAGTGGGGTTACCCAACATTCCCTCCTTCAATAAAACTGACTCTACTGTGTCTGTCCATGACACTGCGTAGGGCACTGTTGAGCACAGACTGACTGGTGTGCATGTCTACACTGATTCACTGCATAACCTAATGTTTTGTAAAATACTCAGAGATATAGCATGTATATTCTTCCCCTTTTTATGTTGTCTTGTGCGTGCAGCGCAAGCAACATATTGTGGTAGCCTGGTGTGGAGTAGCAGGTTGTGGAGGTGCGGTCATGTTGTGGCCAATGGCACCACTGCTTTTTCGGGCTGGTCTCTGTGGCATGAATGAAATTGCATGCTGTCTATGACAGCACTGCAGAAGCATGCCATTAACTTGAAATAATTTCGCCGCTGCAATGATGGAGCTCCTCGTCATTGCAGGGTGCACCTTGCCTGGTGTAATATTTTAATAAACATGGCAGCAGCTGTCGCCGTCTGCCTCTCACAATCCCCAGCAAGCTGACTTCAGGGTGCCCAGTTCCCCTGTCAGCATGCCCACTCCCCAGTTCAATTGGTTTGCCAACAGGGGAGCCCAATCCCCATTGGCATAATGTCCCCCTACTTTAATTTGTCTGCCAATGGGGGTGCCCAATCCCCCTTGGCATCATGCACCCTCAAACACAGACACATTTTTCTTGCTGATGGGGTGCCCAAACCCCATTGGCTCTAGTACTCCCCAAAACACCCAGGTAGCACACTGGGAGCCCACTCCAGTGTGCCCAAAGCAAACATGGAAAAAAGAAAACCTTTTGGCGAAGTGTTTTTTTTTTAATCACCTGTAAACAAGAAAATGGTCTCTCGCTGTCTGCTGTAGTCCCTCCCCCAACCCGCACTCACCCTCTGTGCACCCCACCTCCCTGCACCCCCCTCACCCCATACTTACCTCCAGAGCCCAGCGCAACGATCTTCAGTGGAGCAGGAACATGTCTGCACTCAAAGCTGACCACAACTGAAGAAATGCTGGTGAGCTGTATAATGGCATCAATGGGGCGGGGTTAACTTAGGTGGAAGTCTCAGCCATTTTGTGACTTTTGGCTCCAAATTTCAACATTGGTTCTTGAGACCCCACCTCATGAACTCAGTCACTGTCATGTCATTATTCAGTCCTGAAAGGTGATTTCGTAGTCACTGCACAGAATCACCTTTTGGGACTGATTAATGAAATAACAGTGTCACTGTTCATAAGTGGGCTCCCAAAAGCCTATGTTGCAAATTTCTATGAAAATGACTGTGTTACGAAGCGTGTGTTGTGCAGTTTCCGCTAATGCTCATAAGTTTGAGAATTTTTATATTTTCACCCAGATTTTCAACATTGCCATTATTTCACACCTCCTTATGAACAGTACAGCTGTCATTGTTTACATCCTGCCCAAAATGTGTTTTCACACATCTGGTGCAAAATGGCACAGTCACTATGGGAAATCATTGCTCAGGACAGATTAAAAAAATCATAGTGACACTGTTCATGAGCAGAGGCCCCAAAATGCCTATGTTGAAAATTTGGTGAAAGAATTCCACAAATTGACTGTGTTACGAGCGTGCGTTGAGCAGTTTCCACGCACACTTGGAACTTCGAGAATTTTTAATATTTTCACTCCAGAATTTCAACATTGCCATTTCTTCACACCTCCTTATGAATGGTACAGCTGTCATTTTTCACATCCTGCCCAAAATGTGTTTTCGCACATCTGGTGCAGAATGGTGTGGTCGCAGTGGAAAATCAACGTTCGGGACAGATTAGCAAAATCACAGTGCCACTGTTCATGAGCAGAGGTCCCAAATGCTTTCATGAGGTGGGGTTACAAAAAGCCCATGTTGAAAATTTGGAATGCAAATACCAACAAACACCTGGGACGTTAGGGTTTCTAACCATAACGTCCAACCCTGAAGAGACTGACAGGAGTCAGGGGTGTGCCTTTGGATTGTCGGCTGTAATGCTCATGCCATTCCACCCCCACCCCCACCCTGCAGCCAGTGAAAGGCATCAAGGTGTGCCTTGGACACTTCCGCTCCAAAGTTCACCCCATTCACCTATACTGCACCCATCTCAATGAATTTCCTTATGGAATGGTTTGAGCGTAAGGCCCGATGACCCCAAGGCACAACATGACACTTATCAGAGTCTGCAGGGTAGGGTGAGGTGGAATGGCATGAGCATTATGGCTGATGACCCAAAGGCACACCTGAATGCCTGTCAGTCTCTACAGGGTGGGGTGGGGTTGATGTCAGTTCCATACTTCACTGCCATTCCTATTATGCATCTCTCTAACTCCTGCACTACCAATGCCAATGACAGCAAGACAACATTCGGCATTGACAAATGCTTGTTGATTATGCCCCTGCTTTCTTTCTTAATATTAGTCAAGCAGAGCTTCATAAATTACAGGTTGTTTATAATAATATAGGTAGCTTTACTCTCCTTGCACCAGCCAGAATGTATCATTGTCTCCTTTATTTCCAATGTAATTGGCTCTCTCTAGTGTCATGTATTAAATATGTTGGGGGTTGTTTTGTTCCTGAACCAATTTTTCCAACAGTCTTGTCCTCACTTGAGGAGTTCACATTTAGATACTACTCTATGATCATTTGAATGTCCACAATTAGTCACACCTTTCTGGAAAACAAAAAAATGGACTCCAGGGCTTTTTACAGTGTCTGTGCTGGGTTTTTGGAATGCACTTCCTTTTGCCTTGTGTAACATTACTTCCATAAACTCATTTAAAGTCAAAATGCATCAGTATTTATCCGAGACCTGTATTTGTAATTGTTGATGATTCTGTGTCTTTTGTATTCATTGTTTGTATTAATGATATGCACTACCATCTTTTGCATGCCTTTGGTCCAGGTTAAGCCAGATAAAAGGGCTGTTGGTCCAGTGCTCCTTACCCAGTTAACAAATTTAAATTAAATGAATGAATGGTCATTTTGCTGCACATGAAAAATGCAGCACCATCTAGCTGCGACAGCTGCAAAAACAGAGTTCTGCAGTAAAGGTGTTCAGATAGTACCCAACCAAATGGAATGTAATCAAACAGTAAAGACATCCAAGAACAGATCCAACCACTTTGGATCCCATCCATGAATTTGACGGCTCTGATTAGAGTACTCGGATCTGCTGGATGCAATGGTCGGAACCAGGGATCCAACTTTAGATCCACAGAATCTGACCTCAGATCTGAAATCCAGCCTCAGGTCCGAAATTTGAATTTGATTAGATACATTTCAGATCTGTACACAATTCAAATTTAGTAAGATAAATTTCGGATCTGGAGACAGATACCTACACTATTCATCAGAGGACACTTGGATCCACAAATGCACTATCCTAGGACAATAGAGTGCTAGGCTGACCAGACGCTCCAACAGTTAAATCATTAGCGAACCTAGATGCTGCACTACATTGTCACAACGTGCGTTCTCCTACCATGCACCCCACTGAATCAGTGCTCTACCACCTGCAATCTCTGGAGTAGCAACTATTGGTGCCTTCAGCGTAAGCTTCATCAGCACCTCATTGCTGAGGACAACTGTGTCTGCTTCATCTAACTTTTGGTGCATACAAGTGAAGTCTTCATCAGCACCTCATTATCAAGGACACCTGTGACTGCATCCACTTACCACCCTCCCATAGTAAGTGCCTGCTGCACTTAGATGCACCTCTTGCCCCAGGGGGCACCTTCCAACCACAGCACTTCACTGATCTCCACCCCTCCCCTGCCTGCCCACTCCAACATCTCATGGCACATCCCTCCCTTCCCCATCTCTCCCTCCATTCCTACGCTATGTCACCTTTGTCTGTTACCTTCTCTGCATCTATCTTCTCCAGGGTGTTCAAACTGACAGATGCAGGCATACATTGTACAATGCCTCAGCAGTGTCTACGTGTGTGAACCTTTCTGTAATTTACTGTACCATCTCTGTAAATGTATAAATTGTTGTTCTCTGCTATTTTCTGTTCAACTGATGTGGAACCTACAAAAGAGCATCCGCTCACAGGTGTTATCCAAGAACTCAATAAATAAAAAATAAATAAATAAAAATAGGACCACCATCCTACAGTGTTCAGGACTGATATCATGAGTGCTCTCTATTTATGAGATGCTGGAAGTTAAATGTATTGGATGATAAACTCCTAGTTCATGAGAATTTTCCTTTAGCTACACAGTAAAAAGCTCAAGCTGCTTCCTTTGGGGCTCAGGATACCCCAGTTTTATGGGTCAACACAAAGAACACTATGTCTATGAACTTTGGAGGCACAATAGCGTAGTGGTTAAGGGTACTCAACTGTAAACCTCGAGACCTGGGTTTGAATCCCATCAGTGCCCACTTGCATACTGTGTGATCCTGGGAAAGTCACTTAACTTCCTTGTGCTCCCAGGTCGCACCTGGAAATGAGCTATAGCTTGGTGTGCCTTTCCTGGTCAAACAATTTCCCCTTTCATTTTGGCACTAGTCAGAAACTGGCCAGGCTCTCACCCTCCCCTATTTTCTCCATTTTGAATGGCACCCCTCTGGAGGTTGTCCCTACCTTCAAGTACCTTGGTGTGTGGCTGGATAGGAAGCTGGACTTCTCTGCCCACATTGATGTCATCCATACCAAACTTTACCCTGCAGGGGTACCCAGTGTTGCAATAAGGACTGCTTTTCCCTCCAGGTCCGGCAGGAGCTAGTTACCAAAATGGTTCTCCCAGTCTTTGACTATGCAAATGTGGTCTATAGAACCACCCCTTCTTTCTGGCTTGCCAGACTGGAAACCCTTTGCAATGCCTTCTGTTGCTTTGCCACCTACTCCCCGCACTCAGCATTGCTCCCTCTAGTCCTCCCTCTCTATCTTCTCTCACCAGTTCATCAGTCCCACTGTGCCTCCCTCATTGCTAAATACTGGTTTGGGTCCTTTCCCTCCTACCTTTCCTCACTTATCTCTCCTGCCCTATCCTCACCTTACCCTCTCTGCTCCAGAGATTCCCATACCTTCTCCATCCTCTACCACACTCCTCTGCAGGTCAAGCTGCTTTCTCCTACTGCCTCCCTTTCCTCTGGAACCAGACTCCCTCTCCTCTACACCTCTCCCCCTCATGTCCTTTAGCTGCCAACTAAGACATCTTTCTGCTCCTCCATTCCTGCCAACCCCCCTGACACTTCACCCTCTCTCCTCCATTTCCCTCTCACTTGGCCCCACCCCATTGCTTTTGCTACTGTGACTCTACCCTTGGTCTGTCTTCAGATGCTGCTAGAACTGTTACCTACCCCATCAGGCACTGAGCAATTTTACTGACTCTCTCATGGGTGTCCTATTATTATGTGCATTACACAATATTACTGTTTTTACACATTGTATCCACATGATCCTACATCTGTAATGCTTCCTATAGAAACACAATTTGTTTTATTGTTTTATTTTATTTATTTATTTTAATTTGTTAACCAGGTAACAGCATTGGACTGAAAGTCCTTTCTCAGGCTTGACCCAGAAAGAATATACAATACAAAATATACAAATACAAAACATTCAGTTGTAATAACAGATACATAAAATATTCAGTAACAATTTCAGATACATAAAATATTAAATAATAATTGCAGACACATAAATCAAACAGATACTTCGAACGCTTTTAAAAACATGTAGAGAGCAACCAACACATAAAAGGTCAGGCAAGCTGTTCCAAAAATGTGGAGCAGCTACAGCAAATGCACATAATCCAGCTCAAGTTTTACAAAACCTGCATTAAGCACCACCCCACTGGCTGACCTCAAACTAGGAAACAAATCCCTAACTAGAAAAAAATCAGAAAGGGGAGAAGCAACAGAACAAAACATATTTTTAAAACTCAAACAGCCAAAAAAATACTGTATACAATGGATTGGGGATAACCAACCAAGCTGGGAATATAATTAACAGTGGTGAGAACGAATGGGAGCTAATAAAATAAAATAACAAATGTTGTTATAAACAACGGAAAGATTTTGGACCTCAGTAGAACCAAGGTCAAAGAAAAGGTTAGATATATAATTGAAGTAAGGCAGAAGAGAGCCAATTGCAATAGCTTTACGAGTTTTAAAAGATAAAAAAATTTTCAATTTATACAAAACTCAGATTTGTTTGGTTAATATTACAACATTCCCTCAGGTCGCCCCTGAAAAAGGGACCTTCGGGGCCCATTGGGCCTACCTGGTTAACAAAATTCAAATAAATAAATAAATAAATAGCATACGGATTTGATCAGAAAAAAGAAAGTCAAGGATTCAAAATAACACCAAGGTATCTGAACTGAGTTACTTGCTCAATTAAAATGACCTTGATTGTCATATACAGTACAAGTCACATTAAACTGTTCCTTCAACTCAATGGTGTAGCATTGTTCAATGAGTTTCCTAATCTGTGCAGTGTTTAAGTCAATGAATTAGTAAAAGATTAGTATTGGTTTGCAACTAGCTGTTAGGACTATAAGCTTTATTTTCAGCTGAGTGCTTATGAGTTTCATTTCAGAAGGCAGACTAAACAACTCGTAAGGAATGCTGTGATATTTATAAACAATGCTCTTAAGGAATGCTGTGATATTTATAAACAATGCCATGAAAATGCATTGCATAAACTCTGCAAAACAGCTACTGCCATTTCTCTAAACAGGTACAAGTGAGCTGAATAGGCAGTGAAGGATAGTTGAAAAACAGTTAAAAGTTTCAACAATTCAAGCTGCCAATGCAATAGCATCACAAAAAAATATGCTACACCAGTGAGTTTATGGAACAGTTTAACGTGACTTATACTGTACCTCAAGTAAAGGACAATTAATCAATTTAGTGTGTGAACCATAAATCCTGGATTTTGTCTTTTTTACATTTAAAATAAGTGGATTTTTAGAAAACCAATTATGAACAAAAAGAAAATCAGACTGAAGATCTTTACCCAATTTAGATTGTTCTTTAGCTAAGGAAAAAAGAATAAGATCATCAGCAGAAAGCAAAGAGTGACAATGTTTAATAACAGAAGAAAGGGAATTAATAAACAAAGTAAATAAAAGGGGCCCCCAAAATTGACCCCTGTGGTACGCCGCTATTAATTTGGTTTACATTAGACAAAGCTGAAAAAATAGTCACAAACTGAGGTTGATCAGTTAAATAACCTTTAAACCAAGAAAACAACATTAGATGAAAAAGCCAATGAACCCAACCTGAGACAAAGCATTTTATGATCAATAAGATCAAAAGCCTTGGTCAGGTCCATGAACACAGCCCCAGTGAGAAACCAGTGTCCATACCACTGAGGACCGAGTTTGTGAAGGCTGTCCCATAACCCTTTCGAAAGCCATGCTGTTGTGGGCAAAACACTTTATATTTCTCCAGGTAATCATTCATTTGTTCAAACAATTTACTAACTGGGTTCAATATTGAAATAGATTGAAAATCGTCAACACAAGCAGTATGGCTTTTCTTGGGCACAGGTACAACCCTAGCACATTTCCAAGCCAGGGAATATTGTTGAGAGGTAAGCGACAAATTAAATTCTTGTAATTGTTATTTTCTCTGTATTCCCCCTCCCCTTGGTCATACCTGGAAAAAAGCCTCATGTGCCTTTCCTGGTTGTACATTTTTTAATTAATTAATTAATTAAATTAAATAAATAAGATGAATAAATAAATTCCCAGCAAAGATTCTCGGTGAGTTCACAGAAGAGAAGAGACACATACAACACCTATAGTTCTATGAAATTAAATTAATGTCTTCTCTCCTCTAACAAAATTTCATTTTTACTTATGCAGTCACCCATAAGAAAATGACAAAATTCTGTACCACAAAGTAATCTGACATATACAGAACTCCTCAGATCTCAGTGTTACTGACTCAACATCCTGCGTGTCTTAACTTGGCAGATGTACAACACAACCACATGGGGCTCTATTGTAGACTGTTCAACAATCAGCTGATTCAATGATTGTCAGCAGTGCTCCACACAAACAGAGATAACCACGGCAAGAAACTGGATGTAACCACCACCACCCACCAATACCACCCCAAATACCTCTTCAGTATTGTGCAGGTAGTTGCTGAATGCACAAAGTTCATTTTGCCTCAGTGTTTCAGTTTCTTGTTTGAGTTCCACTTCCCCCTCCTAATCCATTCAGTTCTGTGCATTCCACTGTCTCCTCTGCTGCTGTCAGCAAACTTTCTGCATCTCCACCCACCCCAACCCCCCACCATTTTGGGGCCCTTTTTATGAGGGATCCAGGTTGGAGCATGGGTCCAAATACTGTGTCCCAGAAGGAAAGAAGGAAAATGAAAAAAAAAAAGAAACAGTGGCAAACCAGACCATCAGTGAAATGGCAGGACTATCATTTGCAACCCCAGTGACCTGGGTTCAGGGCCAGGTCTGAGACACTGCAGGTCGTATTGAGCATCCCATGTGGACACTGTCCTCCCCCAAGGAGGGACAGCTGCATTGTCTCACTCTGCTCTGTCTCCACTACCTGCTGGAATACAGGTGGCATGTATCAGGTGGGGTGACATTGTGGTGCACAGGCATGTGCATGCCTCCAAGAAGGTTCCTGTTCTTGTGTCTATGTCCCCATGAGGAGAGGAATAACAGCAAGAGGAACCAAATGGATAAATCCCCTCCATCTGGTTCTGTGATTGTCAATGTATCCAGAAGGTGGTATATTCACTCTGCCAGGTGGAGGAGCAAAAAACAGTCAAGAAAGAAAAAGTAATAACAGCGGCTCCAAGATTCCGCCACCATCTCCCCACCCAGCTGTGACACCCAGTCTCCCACCAACACCCAATCATGAAAGTTTTACCAGCTTTGCTTCCAGCTGGTGCCACCTAGAGAGTCCAAGAGATTGTATCACAAGACAGGCAGACAGCATGTGAGGGTCAGTGCATGATAGGACAGGCAGATGGCATGCGGGGGACAGTGTATGACAGGACAGAAAAATGGAATGTGGGGAACAGCATATGATAGCACAGACAGACAGCCTGTGAGGGACAGAGTATGGCAGCACAAGCAGATTACATGTGGGGATAGTATATGAGAGGACAGGCAGATGGTATGTGGGGAAACAGTATATGAGAGGACAAGCAGACGGTATGGGGGACAGGGTATGAGAGGACAGGCAGACTGCAAGTGAGGCACAGTGTATGAGAGGACAGGCAGATGGCATGAGGGGGACAGTATATGAGAGGACAGGCTAACAGTATGCGGGGAACAGCATATGAGAGGACAGGCAGACAACACATGGGGCAGTGTAAAACAGGAGAGGTGGATGGTATGTGGGTGTGGGGGAACAGCATATGAGAGGACAGGAAGGTGGTATGTGGGAGACTGTGTGTATGAGGACAGTCAGATGGGGTGTGGGGAACAGCATATGAGAGGTCAGGCAGATGGCATGTTAGGGACAGGCAAACCATATGTGAGAACAGTGCATGAGAGGACAGGCAGACTGTATGTGGAGGACAGTGTATGAGAAGACAGGAAGAAGATATAAGGGGACAGTGTATAAGAGTACAGGCAGAAGGTATGTGGGGATAATGCTGACCATGGGCACTATGCACGAAGCAGACAGGGGTACATGGAAAAGTTGCGTACCCTGCCCGTGGCCCTGCGGACAGGTGCGCCCAAACTGGCAACCACCAACACCGGCCACCTGTCTGCAACTCCTCTCGCCCAGTGTGCAGGACTCTGTAGGGTGGCTGGGGGCAGAGTCGTGGACCTGGGCAGGCATCCAATGGGATGCCCATCCCGGGACCAACAATGGATCCCCCGTGCTGCGATGCTCAGGGCCAAAGTAGTGCATGCCTACTGCAGGCACCTGGACCCATGTGGCATGGTCCCTTTGGCCAGTCTGTGAAGAGGCCTAGCCCTTGGCAACCAGAGCCCTCCAGCATACTGCAGGACCCCAGCATCAGGACCCTCCTCCAGCCCACACACCTGCATCGGCAGCTGTGCCCCACTGTGTCTGCACCTCTGAGCCACCCGTAGGGGGGCATGTGCCACTGTCTGCCCCTCCCACATCCCAGTGCAACCGCTACACTGCCATTATGGGCACTCACCCTTCCCAAAACCCCTGCCCTCACTCGCTGCCTAGTAGGCAGGGGCAGCACAGAGAGCACTGTCCTGGTCCACCAGCATCCGGCAGGTGGAGACCATGGGGGCACACACAGGGTTACGGCAGAGTCTACCCTAGCATACCCTGTGCCATCCTCCACCTCCATGAGGCCAGCACTACACATTTTAGTGAATACCACATTGTTGGTGGCATGTCCCTGGAACACCCCCATCGTGGTGTGGTCCACAGATGTGGGGGATCTGGTGTGGTGGGTCTGCATGCCCTCCATTTGTGCATCCCATGCGCAAGGGGCAGACTGGATGCAGGGTGGTTATGCGCCCATGTTACATGGCATGTAGTCACTCCACACCTTTGTGCATAGTGCCCCATATGTGTAACCAGCATACTCATAAAACTCATCACTGCTTTCTATCCATCACACTTCATCACCTCTTCTAATGAGCTGCAACAATCTCTGTGCATCTCTTGCAGATAAGACACCTTTGTTCATGCAGAGTGGAGATTTTCACCGCAATTACTGTATCGACAGAAAAATATCATATCATTACCATGATTTCTTCATTGTTTAATATTAAACCTTGAACACTCTGTGATGCTTGGCCAGCTGGTTATGATTGTTCTTTGATATTTGTAATATAAAAATGTAGTGTGTGATTTGTCTCCATAAGGCAGCTGTGCCATGGGTCAGGTTTTAGTGAGAATACAGGATGTATTAACCTGAAACCAGGAGGTAATTAAAAAGACTAGAGAGCCTTAATTAAGGGTTTTCTGTTTATCTGACTTAATTGGAGCTGACCAGCTGCCATGATATAGGGACCATAAACTTTTATGATGTCTTAGAGGAAGAAAACATGTTATATCACTATGGTGCTAAAAAGGCTATAAAATCCTTTGATCCTTGGAAGAGCAGGAAACCACAGAAGATCAAAGAAAAGGCTTGATTAAAGAGAGTCATATTGGGAAATGAGTTTTTGCTGATGTCACCTTATTTAATATACCTCCTGATAGGACATCCTGTTTTGTATAATTTTTATATTCTAAAAGGAGGAGCTAGGTGACATCATGGAAGAGGTATGTTTGAGAGACAGTTTAAGCTATTCTGTGTCTGATCTTTAGTCACACTTTCTTTGTGGGTTCTTAGAAACAAGAACTAACAATAAGCACTGTAAGAAGGTAATACATAGATAGAAAAGTCTAATTGTATTGTAGTAGGAGTTTATGTTTGTACTTTAACCTTGTTCTTTTCAGTGATTGTATGCTTTGTGATATATGGTTCTGTGTTTGCATTGCACATATTTTTATCCATTTTTAAGTAAACCTCTTATTTTAAAGAGACTGCCTGGGTCTTCGATGTTCTTTCTTTTGCATGTGAAGTATAGATGGTTAAGACTGACTAAGACTGTTCAAAGCTTGATGATGTACTAAAATGGGAAAAGGTAAGAATATACCTAAGGTCTTTTATAAAGTTTTAAGGGTTCATTTTGGATACCTGGTTGGGTGCCCTTAGGCTAAAGATATCTGGCATCCCCGGAAGAGCAGATTATCTGAGCCTGTAGATTTGGGTATGCTAGCACAAGGTTCACAGTTTGAATCCCCCCAGAACTTGAGACTAAAGGTGATTTGGACCTGCAAGCAGACAGGAGGGTTACCCTGTTCTGTTACCTGTTCACAATACTGCGCTCAGAGGTTGGCACTGTGGGAGCAGAGGGCCTGACCTGCTGAGAGGGTTTGTGACACACTCCACTTGTGGATTTTGTAATACTTGTCCAGTCTTCACATATTTTTGAAATGGGGCAGTATTATTTAGTAGACAGAGCAAAGAGCTGTGAACCAGGACATCCCAGGCTTAAATCCCATCAGTGGACCAGAGGTCAGAATTGCTCTACAGTTACCACCTCTCTGTGCAATCTATGAGAGGTAGTTTGGCCTAGTAGTCAGAGCACAGATCTGTGAACCAGAAAATCTAGGTTTGACTCCCACCAGGGATACTACTTACTGTGTGACCCTGAGTAGGTCACTTAACCTCCTTGTACTTAACCACACTATATACTCTTTCTCGCTTTTTCACACAGAAGTCTTCTTAAGAAATTAGAGGATCCAGGTGCATTGCAGGACATAGATGTTTGGAAAGTTGATCAAAAAGGAGACAGCAGAGGGTAGTGCTAAATGGAGTTAAATCCTATTCAATATGTTCATTAGTGACATAGCAGAAGGAATTCAGGGCAAAATGTGTCTCTTTACAGATGACAGTAAACTCTGCAATAAGGAAGAATGTGATGAGGAGGTAAGGGAGCTACAAAGAGACGTGCAAAGGCTGGCAAGGAGGCCCAAGGTTTAGCAGTTGAAGTTCAATGCCAAAAAATTGCAAGCTGATGCATAGAGGGCACAAGAATCCCTGGACAGAGTACTGGATGAGCAGAGTAAAGCTGGGCATTACTTCTGAGAAAAGGACCTACAGTAGGAGTCATTAGTGACTCTCTTAAACAATCTAGCAAATGTAACAAGACCTACAGTAAGGAAACCAGGATGGTGGGGTGTATTGGGAAGGGTTTTGATAGCAGGAGGTTAGAGGTAGTATTACATCTCTACAGAGCACTGGTGAGACCACACCTGGAATACTGTGTCCGGTTCTACAGTCCTTATCTAAGGAAAGACAAAGAAGGGCCGAAGATGACGCACCATTGGGTAACCAAAATAAATCAGAGCCAGCAGGACAGATCCTATGAGGATTGGCTTAGGCCACAGACCATGCACTCCCTGGAGGCCAGAGGAGAGAGGGGCGATGTAATTAAGACCTTCAAGTTCCTGAAAGGAATGAACAAGATGACGAGTGAAGAACTATTCAACAGGAATAGGGAATCTAGAACTTGGGGATATAGCGGAAGTGGGCGGGGGGGTACAAGTCAGGAAGGATGTGAGAAAGCTTTATTTTACAGAGAGCATGGTTGAACCAGTAAACAGGAGGGATGTGAGCAAGTTTTATTTTACAGAATGAGTGGCTGAGTCGTGGAACACTCAGCCAACTGAAGTGGTGGGTATCAAAACTATTAAGGGATTCAAGCACAGCTGTGACAGGGTGAAGGACTTAGTACTGTAGTTACTTGGGGGAGAGGGTTGCACCCCACATAGACAACATGTTTTGGGGTAAGACTGGGTATTATGAGCAGACTAGATGGACTGATGGTCTTTTTCTATGATCATTGTCTCTGTTTCTATGGCAAAAAACTATGTTAATGCTTATTAGAAATGCTACCACACAAATCTCCCAACCCCACAAAGGTTGGAAATGTCCCATCAGCATCGTCAACTCAATGTCCACAGAGTTTGGAAATGTGTTACTAGAGTTGTGAAGGCTAACTCCCCCCCCCACCTCCCCTACTTTTGTGACCCAAGGCCAAACTACAGGTAAGGGGTTGTCACAACCTCACTCAGCAAGTCAGCCCTCTGCTCCCAAAGTGCCAACCTCTGAGCATAGAATTGTGAACAGTTTAGTAGAACAAGGTAACCCTCTTGTCTGTTTTGTGGGTTCGAGTCACCTTTGTCCCAAGTTCTGGAGGGATTCAAACTGATAACCTCTTGTTAGCATACCCAATTGTCAGGCTCAGATAATTCTGTCTTCGGGGGGCCAGATATCTTTGCCTATGGGCACCTAATCAGGTATTACAAAATGAACCCTAGAACTCTATGCAAGACCTAGAGAACTCTTATCTGTTTCCCAGTTTGGTATCACAATAAGCACATGCACAGTGTCAAATATAACCATCTAAGCTTCACTTATATAGAAACAAGTTTCAAGGCACACCAGGCAGTTTCTGTTGTTAAAATATATATCTTTACTTTAAAATAAGTAAAATAGGAAAACAGTGAAATACAGAACAAGATATCCCCACACATACAGTCTTAAAAACAAAACCAGTTTTAAAGTGCAAATTCAATCCATACACTCAGACTGGTCTTATTCTAAGGTCTCCTTACTTCTTAATCTTTCAGTGCTTTGTTGTTCCTCTTTTCTCAATCAGGAAATAATGTCCTTGTGTAAGGTCTTCTCAGTACATTTAAAAGCAGTCTTGAGCCGGCCTTCTCTCTGAGGTCACTTAACTACGCCTTGGTGTATTAAAATTTATATTTTATAACACAGCATGTCCTATTAAGATATTTAAAAAAACTGGTGACCAATGAATCTCCTCTCTCCATGTGGTCTGTCAAAACCAGTCTGTGATCTGCTTCACACTGACATCAAAGCATCTTTGATGTAATTCTGGCTTCCTTAGATGACACCCCCAACACATGCATATTGGACTTCTTGAACCAGTCTGCGATCTGTTTCCCACAGACATCAAAGACTCCTTGATGTAATTACTGGCTATCTTGGGAGACACCCCAATACATGCATTTTCTCCTTCATTTATGACACCTAGTGCAAATCAAAAGATTTCCATGAGGACGTCATGAATGGATATTTTATTTCCTGGGCTTCAAAGAAAACTTAAAGTAATTGCAGTTCACATATCTGCAGTTTAAGCTACCTCCTGTCCTTTGAACTTATCCCTGGGGGGGGGGGTTGATGTGTCAATTTCAGCAAGACAGCGTTTTCTCCTGACAGACATTCCCTTAAATATTTTATATTGCAGAAAAAATATCATATTGAAATCAGAACTCTCTGTCCACGTGCCACAGAGATCATGCGTCAATAGTCTGGTACCTCATGATCAGTTGGTTTTACAATTATAGCGAGCATGTTCATTCATTAGAAGGTTGCTGGCCATGGAGGCAGGTGGGTTTTACCAGTCACCCTTTGCTACAAAACTGGGTGCTGGGTGGGTAGGATAAGAGTGATGCCAGGGCGGGGGAATGGGGGGGATGGGGATATTGTGTTTAAAAATGCTTTTTCTTGATGAAGATGGTAGATGGCAGTGGAGGCGGGTAGGTTGTGCCGGTCATCCAACGTGGGACAAAACAATTTAATACCTACAATATTGTGGGTGCTGGGGGAGGAAGGTATAATCAGGGTGTAGATAGTGGATAGGGGGGTGGTGTTAACTGTGTCAGAGTGGAGAAGGGAGGGTGGGATAATTCACAATAAGCAAAGGTGGGGGATATTTTTTTTTAAGTTTTTTTATTCAATTGGGAACGAATAGTACTTCCCAAATACTTTTTTTTTTATTTTATTTTTTAAACTTTTGGACAGGAAAGACACACTAAGCCAAGTTTTGTTTCCAGGTGTGTCCTGAGAGCACAAGGAAGTTAAGTGACTTTCTTATGGTCACACAGTATGCAAGTGGTGGCTGTGGGATTTAAACTCAGTTCTTCAGGTTTGCAACTCATGCTCTTAACAACTACGTTATACTGCCTTCCCAAATATGAACAGCCCCCTGTTTGGGAAGGGCTCCCAAATATTCGGGAGCCCTAATATTCATAGTATTCAGGAAATACTGGTCAGCTCTTGCACACCCTTAGTTAACAATGCTAATACCACATTTCTAGAATATGTGACCATTAGGTTGACAATTCAAATAAGCAATGTCCAACCTTTGTGGGATTTGAGTTTTGTGAAGGAAAGGGCAACCCTAATAAACATGAACATAGCTTTTTTACCAATAATTTCCTTACTTTTTGAGAAATCAAAGTGGGAACTTGCTTTGCACATGACCTTTGAGACTATGCACAAAGCAGGAGTTGGCTCCCAACATACTTTACACAGGACCCTTTGTGCCTTGTTAAAAGCTAGATGCACTGGGCTGTTTGGGTTCTGCAAATAACTCCAGACTTTGTCTGTGCAGGGCCGTGAGGGCCATGCACTAAGCAACATATGAGACATATGTGCTCTTTGTTTATGTATAACTTTAATTGTAGTACAAAATGCACACAATTTCTTTAGCTATCCATTTTCTTATTTCTCTGCTTTAAACATGTTGTTTGTGTAATAATTTTTCATGCTGGCTATATTTAAAATCATGCAGCGTGTAGATGTTAAAAACCTCTGTTTAAGATTTCTATACAAACATTTTGGGTTTAATTATAAACATCTAATTAAAAATTAAATTTAATGAAAAAAAACCCACATTGGCCCAGATATTCAAACTGCGTCAAGCTGTGGCGCAAGCTTGGGCGCAGCGCAACTTGACTGTGGAGGGGTGTGGACTGGACGATATTCAATGGAGCTGTGCAGTGGCTCAGCAGCACTGAATATTGCACCCTGGCCAACCCCAGTGTGCATGGCGCAGTGGCACTGGGCCAGTGCAAGTGGCCAGAGTGGAGCATGGGGATGCGCTAGCGCAAGTTACATTGCGCCATGCACAGCAACCGCTGAGAGCTCAGTTGGACATGCAAATGGGGCCATAATGTATGTGCATAAGCACACATGGGGCCATTTGCAAGTCATTATGGCTCCATTTGCATGCAGGTGCACCGATCCCCAATGACTTGCACCTGGTGCCCTGCCAGGTAGCAGCCGTCAGGGACCGACGCCCCCTGCAGCCCGATCGCGGGCATTTGTAGTACACAGAAAATGAATCATTCACATATCTGGAATGTGTAGTATGGTAGGGGCTGCACACCCATTGGCTCACACTGCGAACCAATAAGCGTTCCAGCCCTACCGATAATCAGTTAGCCGGGCGGTGCGGTGGCAGGCGGGTGGGTGCTGCCACCGCCGGCTGACCGGGGAGTGGGTGGTGGGGGCCAGTGGGTGGGTGGGGGGTACCACTAGACCACCAGGGATATTGGAATTAGTTGTTTTTTTACAAGTGCCGCAATTGGGCAGATAGGTCCACTGGACCACCAGGGATATAGGACTTATATCTATTTTTTTACAGATGCCCACGATTGGGCAGATAGCGGTCCACTGGATCACCAGGGATATAGGATGGATTATGCTTTTTTTACAGATGCCTGCGATCAGGCAGACAGCGGTCCACTGGACCACCAGGGATATAAGACTTATATCTATTTTTTTTTTTTTTACAGATGCCCGCGATCGGGCAGATAACGGTCCACTGGACCACCAGGGATATAGGACGGATTATTCTGTTTTTACAGATGCCCGTGATCGGGCAGACAGGGGTCAACTGGGCCACCAGGGATATAGGACAACAATCTTTTTTGTACAAATGCCCATGATTGGGCATGGGGGGGCGCTGCCAGGTGCAGCTGGAACTCAGGTGGCCACCCACAGGTGACAGCTGCCGTGTATCGCCCTGCAATGCGGCAGCTCACCTGTGGGTGGCCATCAGTTGTTCCTTTTTTTGGCGTAACTTTGTGCTGGTGCAGGTAGGTGTTGAGCATGCATGGCTCTGCACATCCCGGGCTGAATATTGGGCTGTGCAGGTTATGCATGGGCACGCCCCCCACCTGTGCCTGCATACATTATTGATGCGCTCTGGCACATCAGGATTTGTGCCGCGCACTTTTCCCTTTTGAATATCACGCCGGGGGCGCAACCCCTTTGAATATCTGGGCCATGGTGTTATACATAGTTATAGCCCTTCCTCACAAACACTAAAGTATTGCCCTTAACATTAAAATATTTAATAAGTTATCTTATGGTAAAGTTTCTGTGCATGTGAAACTTTAACAGGACTTAAAAACCTTCACACAGTACGTAGGCTTTCAAAATCAAAATCATTTTGCAGAACATGGATTTTGAATACCATTGTGCAGCATGCAGATTTTGAATACCATTGTGCATCGTATAGATTATGAAAACTGTCATGCAGCACATTGATTTTCAAAACCTCTGTGAAGCATGAAGATTTTTAAAGTACTTTTAAGTGCCTCACAAACATTTTGAAATGGTCGCACAACAGAAATACCATTGTGCAGCAAGAATATTTTTAAGACCTGTTCAAAATATTTGGGCTGCATGTCGATTTTCAAAAAGCTTGTGAAGGATTCTTGTGTGAACACTTTCATTTTTAAATAAAAATGACTATTAGAAATTTTTTTAAATACACTGTATGCCTCATATTACCTCTCTCTCGAAAACCCAAAACCTTCACCCTTAACTTTTAAGTATTTAAAAAGTTATACTGTATTATATTAAACTTTTTGTTTGTGTAGAACTTTAAAATGAAAAAGAATGTGTGTGTTTTTCAGCTACTTTTTTCAGTGAAGTGAGCGTGTGCGATCAAATAATAGTACATTAGTTTACTTAAAAACTAATATTTTTTTAAACAAAACCCCCAAAATACATAGTCCTCCATAACATTTAACGAAACTGTAAGTTTCTTACTTGACCTCTGTTGTTTTGTCTCTATCCCTTCGATACAATTTAAGCTCTAAAACAGGCAAAAATATATACTTTTAAAACTAAATGACTCAGAAATGGATTTTGATTAAACTTTCCACATTAGTATAATCTAGGCTTGAGATGGTGCATGCCAAATTTCATAGTCCTAAGGCCTAAGGATGAGTTGAAAGCATTTGAAAAGAGGGTTTTAAACAGAAAACACCAACACAATCATTATATAGGGCCACTACTGTATCAATAAATAAACATATTTATGCAACAGGTGTGGACTCAAAATCCATGTGACATATTCATTTATTCCCACATATGTGTGTGGTAAATTTAAGAACCCATAATTGATCACACATATGTGTTATAAATGCAAACTGTTGATCAACCGCCCTCCCCCAGTCAGCACTGCTTCCCTGCTTTCATTTTTAACATTACAGTGCAAGACTTGCACTTTTATTTCTGCTGTACACGTTCATACAGCAACACTTCTTACAACTAAATGAGTACTGTGCAGCCTTAGTTTCTTTCTTTCTTCTAAGCCTCCCATTTTCCCAATGAAGAAATGTCTTTATTTATTTTAGTCTTTATTCCTTCAAATTCTTTTTTTTACTTTGACTTTTTTCTCTCTGGTTTCAGTCCCCCACCCACCTGCCAGCAAAATGGAAGCACTGCTGAACTGACAGTAACAAAATAAAAAGCCTCCAACTGCTGCATCTCAGTAAGTCCTCACTGGGGCACAAAACACATCTTTTTTCTTTGTTTTCTCTGTTCTAATCTACACTCTGGTGTCAGTTCTCCAATAGAGTTACCACCTTTTAAGAAGCCCAAAGTGGGACATTTCTTACTAAAACATGATTTTTTGCAGGATAGTATGTAACTTCGACTTGTGCAACAGACTTGTTTTCTCTATATAATCAGAATTAAGGCTAAGTATTGTAGTTTCTTGGTTGCTTCTATGGTTTTGTATCATTTTAATGTATTTTAGTTAAGGTGCTGTAGTTTTCTACAAGATTTAGAGGAAAGTTAGAAAATATTTTTTTCTACTAAAAAGTCAGGACATGTAGTATTTTTCATGTTTTTTTGCAGAACACAGCTGCTCAAATTAGGACTGTCCTGCAAAACGCAGGACAGGTGGTAACCCTATTCCCCAAATGCCTGACTGCTCACTCAGCCACTCTCACAGAACACTGGCTCTGCTCCCCCTGACAGCAGTCACATAACAGTTGCTGGCTGCACTACTCTCCCTGTCAAAAAAACTCTTCTGATGCACTTGAAACATGATGCCCCCAAAACAAAAGTTCTTTTCTTTTCAAAACGTGCTTAGGCTTACTCTGTTGCCATCATACCAGTCACACACCATGCCGGCCACACACGCCTGCTCAGTCCCACAGACCACTCCCTTTCTCACAAAGACCACCGCTCATAAACTGCTAAAAAAAAAGAAAGAACAATTTTATAAAATATGTAACATAGTGTATGGCCTCCCATACACAACAACACAATTCTTCACGCCAAGTGTGTTCTATGACGGCTGATGACCTCGACAGCGAAGCTCGAGAGGTCCCTCTACTGTTATAGAAAACATGAGGTGGAAGAGTTACTGAGTTGCTTGGGAGGACATACCCTGTTCTATATAGTGTATGGTGCCCCATAAAAGGATCACTTACATTTTATGGACAGTGTCTGCTGTCAAAGACCCGCACTCCTCATCTCTCCAGCCCACCGGCCAGCTCACACACACAACTCGCTAACCACCCCCTGTCCAATGAACAGTGTTGGTGGGGGTAACTGCATTGTGACGTCCTCACTAACGCAGAATGAAAAATTGTTCTGCGTTAGTGAGGACATCATTACTGAAGCAGAGTGACTTTTTGCGGGAGTATTAATGTTTACCGACAGCCGTTATCCCGACAAACAAAGTACAGATCATTGTTGCCCGAAATGTCTGTTTGCTGAGGGTTCAGTTTCATGGTCGATGTAATCCTGACTTGTCAGAGTGATGAATCTTCAGTATCCCACTGCAGTTAATCCTGACATTCGTCGTTGAAGAGTGGATGAGTGCTGATATTCAGAATGCTGACAGAGCGTTATGGGTTTGGTTGCACAGAAGATAGGATGTTGTTTATTGTCAGAGTGTGTTTCCCGACAGAGGAGGATGAGCATGGGGTACAGCAAAGTATGATTGTTTAGAATTGTGTACTATAAATTTCCAAACACAGGTCATTGAGGATTTGGCAGTTGAATGGGGTATGTTTGGGAGCCCAGTCTCCCGACAGATGGGGTTTTAGTTGTCATTTGTGGTAGTGTGGAGTGATTCTGTTTGATATGAGATTGTATGAGAAGTTGTGTTTTATTTCAGGTTACAATTGTAGTTGTGGAGTATGACATGTTGTTACTTGATTTATTTGGCTGGGAGTTTGATTGCTGTTTATTGTTGTTACTGGTGGTGTGGACTGTTTTGTCACTTTAAGGAAATGTAGCAGGAAGGACGTTCAGGTGACGTGGGGAGTTCACAGTATGGTGCTGTGTGCTAATGCTCGGAGGTAATCTGTGGTGGAGTATTTGCTTCTGTTGGCAATGATGGCTTGGATTTTGTCTTGCCTTTTAAGGTAAGATTTACGTATGGGTGACCGTGGATATCCTCATGGTATTGATTCTGGGGTGCCTGTTCTCTGTTGTTCCCAGTGTATTTCTCTCTCTCCATTGTGTGGATTCCTCGTGGGCTTTGCCGAGCCGTGAATACAGTCTGTGGTGCCACGTTTCCACATTATTCTGTGTATGTGTATTCCCTGTGATGTAGGTTTCAGGATTGACCAGATGTCTGGTGGAAATAGTGCAGCATACCGTGCTTGCTTCATGTTGAGACGTAGATTTCCATACAGGTAATTCGACTCGAACCAGTCTTGCAGTTCCTGTGTTGTTGGTGGTAACTGTTGCTTTATTTCTTGGTATGCCAGGGAGATTTCATCGGGGCTCAGATATGTCAAGCATACTAGTTGTCTGATTAGTAAACTGAACTCGGAATTTGTGCCATATTCTTTAGAAAGTCCAAGGGCCTGTAGTCTTCTCCAGATTATCTGGCCAAAATGAAATAAGCATCCTTTATGTTGTAAGGTGGGGAATTCTTGTTTTGCAGCATTAATGGCTGCTATTTCAAAGTCTGTAATTACAGTGTTCAGTGTCAGTGTGCAGCTGTGCCTTTCGGCTAACTCATTTAGTTTTTGAAAGACTGCTGTATAGGATTCTTGTGACTTTTTTGTCATTAGGCAATATACCATGGGTAGTATTCGGGTGTTTTTTGCTGCTCTGACGGGAGCGTGTATTGAGTACAGTTGTGTGAATAGCTTGGGGATGGTCTTGAAAGTTCCGTCCATGACCCAGAATGGAGCGTTTTGTAGGTCTGATATGTTTTGGTTTGTGGTAAAGAGGGGGACTTTACTGTCTGATGTTTTCATTGTGGCAAGGAAGAAGTCTTCTACATTAACCTCGGTGAGGTTGTATGGTACCTGCAAGTCATCTAGTGACTTTGGTTCACTTGGGAGTTCCTTTCTTTATGCTCTGCTTATTGTTTGTAGTACGGATATTTCTTGGAGGGTAGGTGTTGTCGTACCTCTGGGTGCAACGTAGTAACCTCCTGTTGTAAAAGTTGTGTGTGGCTTTCTGCTTTAGTGAAGCTACCATTTGTGCTACAGGTGCTGTAGTGGCGTTAAGCGAGTGGTTGTGGTCAGTGTGCTTCTGTAGGAGATGCTGACCATTGTCTAACACAGTGATAGCTCATTCAAGACAGTTGTTACATTTCCTCTGGTCACAGCACCAGTAGTATTTTTGTTCACAGTGCCCGTTCATGAACCAGAAGATAGCCATGGATGTTAAGCCTATCCTTGCCACATTTGTATGGTGTCATCATGCATACATGCACGTTAGGGATTGTGCTGCAATGTCCGTTTTCTTCGTCGGTCGCCATAGCATGGTGTGGGTCTTGTATTTCTGCTTTGGTTTTGTTTGGGGCTTATAGCACTTGGCTTCAGTATTGTGTGTGTTAATATAGGTGCTGGTAATGTAGTTTCACATACGTTGTTATGGGTTACTTTACACCTGTGTGAGATGCAGAGCTATGCTGTTCTGGTATTCCCCCCTCCTCCGAGATACGTCAGGCCTGAAGGATGTCTATTTCAGTGGGGGGGGTGCGGGGGCGAGTTAGGGTTAGGGTTCAGGTTAGGGATTGTTTAAAAAATGTTATTGGGATTCTGTTTCGAGATTTTAGTGCTGTCAGTGATGTTTGTGTTGGGTAGTAATGATCGGCCTTACATGTGTTGGTGAACTGAGTTTATGTTTTGTGTAGTACATCCCGTTCTGCGGTCTATGGATTTCCATACACAACCACATTCCACCATACACTCTACTTGAATACTGTACAATTCTGTGCACTGATACCATGCTAAATGACCTCACTAAATGGTGGGCGGTGTCATTTTTGTTTACATTTTTGCTTCTTTTTACATTCGCTTCACCAATTAGAAACAGCATTGCAGTGTCAGTGCATCCTGGTGTGTGTGTTTGTCTCCATAGTGACGGCTGTAGCAACCACTGCAAAAAGGCAAATACTGCTAATCGCAAAATAAGCCCACACATTTTGATATATTTAGTTTGATAAATATACAAAAATACATTCGCAGTATTTACAAGGTCCCACACTATCGCATGCATGAAATATGTGATGGGGACCTGGTAGGATAAATGATTTATCGTCACTCAAGCAGTTTGATCTCAGGGACATCACTGTGGCTTATGCCACTCATGAGGTTATTGCTGTTGTGATGATAAATCATTTACCCCACAGGCCCCATCACATAGCCCATATTCATGTAGTATATAAGGGATATGCCATGGGCTGACAAGAAATATCAGCAATATTTCTCCCGAGTGCAGTTTGACCTTATGACATCAGAAGTGGTGAAGCCACGAGTGTTGTCAAAAGATCAAACTGCATGAGGGGAAATATCACTGATATTTCCCATTTGGTCCATGGCATATTCAATTTATGCCTCACCATGATGTTTTCATATTTTTTAATTATTTTTTCTTACATGTAGGGTTTTGGTGTGTATTGGATGGCTAGTGGTTTCTGGGACATCTGTGCACATTGCCTCACTGTGTATGCACTGGTCAGTGAAGTAGCGAGTCAGTAGAGGGAGTGGGAGGCAGCACATGGGGCCTTGTGTGAGACCAGCTTTGGGAATGCCACAGCTGGTATGTCGGAGAGAAGAGATTGGTCCAGGGAGTAAGGAACGGTCATGACAGGTGGGCTGTGCTGTTGAAGAGAAGACCACATTTGAGTCAGTGCTGTGCAGCTGGCAGGAAGGTGCCGATGGAAAAATAAAGGGAAAGTGATGTAACTGGCTATTTTTTAATTGGCAAAAGAAAGTTCATTATTACCAACCACTCGATGTGAATAGGGAAGTGACTGAGTTGAGAATGAGAGCAGTTGCCTGGAGTCAGCACAAGAGTCAGGTGGGAGGGATTCTTAAAGTAAAACTACTGCTCGTACTGCTGGCTCTTGTCAATCCTGACCTGCTGTGAGGATATTTTTGTTCCTGGGGACCTACAGTGAGAATATTTTAATATTCTCACTGTAGGTGTGGTGGAAGCAACAATATCAGTGATTTTGCTCAGACATATCCTCACAGGTGTGGCAGAAAAAAAAAATATATATATATATATATATATAGAGAGAGAGAGAGAGAGAGAGACAGAGATATCTATATATATATATAAAATAGTGGAGCGGTTGTGCCACTGTACAGTATTTAGGGCTGAGTGGGCAGTTTAATGTTGAACCCCAATTTTTGCACTTTAATAACTTCACAACCATTGAATAGATGTGCATGAAATTTTGAGTGCACGATCTCATGGGAGTAAAACCCTTGACATTCCAAGTTTTGTCCTGATCAGATGTGTGGATTACGAGATCTGGATAGTGCAAAAAGTGCATTTTTTGGGTTTTTTTGCTGTTTTTTTCCTCCCAAGAGCTGTAGTGCCGAGATGGTTTGGAATGTTGGTCTGAAATTTCAGGGTAGAAAGAGCTCACCCACAGATGTGCCTTTTGCTGGTTTGGTGAAAAAATATTAATCAGTTACAAAGTTATTAAATTTTAAAATTTTGGTCTCTGAGCATGCTCAGTATGCACTTCAAAACAGCTGCATGAAACGAAAAAGAATCTTTTTTCGTATGGGGCCAATCCTTTTTCATGAGGGGAAAAATCATTTGTGTTTGCCATCTTGTGTCTGTTTTTTCCTTTAAAAAAAATTCAAAACCTACAAAAATGGCATCCTGCAGACACATTAACACATCTATCTTGCTCATCGGAAGTCTGTTAAGAGAATTCTGCCCTTAACTGTTGGAGAAATGAGCCAGAAATGTTTTTCTTTTTTTTTTATTTCAAATACTTTTTCGTGACTTGCTTCCACTTTGGACTTACTAACTCAAAATGAAAATGTCATACGATGTGGAGGTAGGTAATGGTTGTCAGGGGAGGGTGGGCAGGGAACTCAGAACCTGAGAGATCATGTTTCCACTTTGTGCAACACCTTTGCAAGCACTCAGTTAGTGCTCTGTAATTTCACTTTGAGACTGTGGTCCCAGAATGTACTCCATTTATGTTAGTCTCTGCAAACATCTCTCTGACTTACAGTCTGCGGGGGTGGCAACTATACAATGCCAGGCCCCCTTCTCCGACACTTGAATTAATCTGCTCCCTAAACAGAAACAGTGCATTTGCCTGCTACTATTTGGAGCTACTTCCAGCCACACAGCTGTATAGTGGCATCCAGTTGATTCTGCCTATTGTGGAATGATATCATAACCTATGGTCCGGGAGGGTGGACGACTCATTACAGCCCAAATTGACCTTGTGGCTACCTGGGTCTCCTCCCATGTTAGCAAGACATATACCATTTTTTCACCTCTCAGGGAGTATTGTGCACCGAAAGCTTCACTTGACTTTGAATTATAACTTTTCCAATGTTTCTCGCACCGGTTTTTAGTGGAGCTTAGGAGTAGGTGGATGGGCATAATTTCACAATGCTAGCTTATAGGACTGTAATATAAAGAAAACAATCCCTCAATTTTTTTTTTCAACCTGTAAAATAGAAAATGGTCCCTCGCTGATCCCACCCCCCTACCCTTACCTTCCACTGAGCACCCACCACCCTGCACCCCCACACACACTTCCCAAACAGCCTCTCTCACCTGAACAGGTCCCAGGGTGAAGAGCCACTCTCCGATCGAAGACTCGTCTTGCTGCTGGAACTGCTGACTGCAAAATGAGAAACCAAGGTAATTGCACTTCAGTGTATTTCAATGGGGTTTTCAACTTTGATGTATAACTTTGCCATTGTTGCATATTTTGACACCAAATTTTCAACATGGCCTTTTTGTGACCCCACCTCATGAACAATGTTGCTGCAATTATGCAAATCTGGCTCAAAAGGCAATTTTTCAGTTGTGTGGCAAAATCACCTTTTGGGTGGGATTTGAAGATTTTCACCAACCTTGTTATTGAGGTAGGGTCATACGAATGCTATGTTAGAAAGTTGGGATCAAAATATGTAAAAATGGCAAACTTATGGGCATCCATTGACATTTTACTACGCTCGCTTATAACTTTTTTTTTTAAATATTTTGACCCCAAATTTTTAGCATAGCTGTTTTTTTTACACCACCTCATGAACATGACAACTATCATATTTCAAATCATGGCCAAACTGTATTTTCGGACCTGTGGCATGGAATGACATTATGGTGGCATGGAATGTTGTTTTGGTAGGGGTTTGACATTTTTCAATACAGGTTTCATGAGGTGGGGTAATAAGAAGGCTATGCTGACAATTTGGCTGCTGTTGTCCTACAAATGGAAGCACATGGCCCAGTAGCAACATACATATATGCATCTATGGAGAGATGAGAGCGCATGGCCCTCCAGGCCCTGTGCTCCCATGGGCAAATAAGGATATGATTATACTATCTCAAAATGTAAGTTAATTCTTCACAAAAACTGTGTGAATGCAACATTTAGGGTTCAGACTACAGCGAAAAAAGTTGGGGAAATGTGGTTTTAGGGTTTCCAACCCTAAAAGTCCACCTCTAAAACAAATCAGGGGTTCAGTCCTCCTTGGGATTGTCAACCCTAAAGCTCACCCCATTATGTATGTATGTTTCTGGAGTGTATAGAATGGGATGAGCTTTAGGGTTAACAACTCCTAGGAAGACTGCATCCCGATTGGTTTTAGGGTTAGGCTACTAAAACCACATTTCCCTACTTTCACTTCAACCTAAACTTAATATGCAGCATTAACACAGTTTTTGTGAAGAAAATATTTATATATATATATATATATATAACACACACATTCATTGCAGAAAACTATGTTAATGCATTACATTTTAGCCACAGGTCTGGGGCAATGCCCACAGGTCTGCATCTGCTGCTTCAAGCTTCTAGGTCCATGACTCATGGCTACCCCATAGGTATCTTATTTGATGTAGAATCATACACAAAGAAATAAACTAGACAGGCATCCAAAAAACAAAAAGAGACAGCACTCAGCCCCAGCAGTAATGCAGATGCAAAGCAATTCTTGTTAACAAAGTTGCCTCTTTATTCATTGCTTGTGCAAGATAGCTGTGTCATAAAACATTTTTTTTTAAGCTTTCTTTATCCCCGTTACATCACTAGTCTCTCTCCAGCTAAACTACTGGGCTAACCCCAGCTGTTCCTGTCCACCTGAAGCTCATGTCTACCTTCTCCAGGTCCCTCAATTGATCCCTGCAAGCCACCAGCAGAGCCCCTCCAGATCTGAGTCCCCCAGAGGCAAGGTCTGCAAACTCCCTGGTGCTCTATCTACAGTGTCTGGTCCCCAGATGGCCGTGGAGGATCTCCCAGAAGGCAGCTCTTGTTGGACGTGGTGCTGAGGTGTCACATAGCCCACCTTCGCCCACCAGCGAGAAGGGTTTATTTCTACATCTTTTTCCTCCCCACAGAGGCAACGTGGCACCACAACTCTGCCTCCCAGCTTACGCTAGCTTCGCTGCATTGAGTGCCCTTGACCTCCACCAGAAGCTGCTCTTGAGCGATCACATCCTAAGGACCCTACCTGGGAAGAGACAGCAGTCCTCTGGATGCTCAATCTCTTCCCTCCCCTGCTGACCTCTGACAACCCGGTCTCATTCCCGAACCCAGGTCCCTGGCTTGGTGCGAGGTGTGGCATCCAGTGCCTCAACCCTCAGTGCCACCAGGCCGACTATGTCATAAAATTTGAAAGCAGCTTTTGTCAGACTAGGATATAAATCCCAAATGCAGAGTACTGACCTAACATTTCACTCCAGTTGTGTAGTGGCCTTTGACTCAGTCCCAGTGGATGGCTGGTCAAGAAACTGGAAGACGTAGAGGTGGAGGACACAGTAATTGGATGAGTGAGAAACTGGCTGAGCAGGAGTACCCAGAGGGTGGTCCTAAACAGGGAGGATTCAGTTGTGAGAGACATGACAAGTTGAGTGCCCCAGGGATCAGTTTTGGGGCCAGTCCTCTTTGACATATTTATATCTGAGATTGAGAGGGAGTCAGGGGAAGCATAATCCTCTTCACAGATAATGATAATAAGATCAATGGAGGGGTAGACAGTGAAGAGGGGATAATGGCCAAGAGGGAGAACCTGGAAAGGCTTGAGAGGTGGTCAAAGGTATGGCAGCAGAAATGTAACCTCAAGAAGGGCAAAGCAACTCACATAGGAGCCAGAAACTCAACAGCAGTATTCAGGAAGGGGATGGTGGCGGTGGTGGTGAAAACAACAGAAGAAAGAGATCTAGGGGTGTTAATAACAAGGAACTTGAGAACATAGGGACAGCGTATGAGGGCTGTGGACAGAACACATGGGATGCTGGATGTATAGGAAGAGGGATCAATAGCAGAAGAAGACAGGTGAAACTGCCCTTGTACAGATCT
Source organism: Neoceratodus forsteri (assembly GCA_016271365.2). Lineage (NCBI taxonomy): Eukaryota > Metazoa > Chordata > Ceratodontiformes > Ceratodontidae > Neoceratodus > Neoceratodus forsteri. The sequence continues at coordinate 222,555,946 of CM028136.1, read as the reverse complement.
TGGTAGACCACACATGGAATACTGTATGCAGTAGCTGAGCCCACACTTGAAGGATAGAGAATGACTGAAGATGGAGGGTGAGCACAATGACCTAAATAGTATAAGGACAGTGGTGAAGGTTATATGGGGAAAGGTTAGAAGACATCAATATGACCACGCTGGAAGACAGACGAGAGAGGCGATACATGCTGGACAGAAGGGAATTGTTCACACTGAATGGAAACACTGGGATCTGGGGAAATTCTGTGAAACTGGAGGGGTGGGGGCAGGTTTAGAAAAAATGTCAGAAAGTACTGTATAACTTCACAGAAAGAGTACTGGAAAAATGGAATAGGCTTTTAGAGGAGGTTGTATGAGCTAAAACAGTTGAGGGTTCAAAAGGGACTGAGACAGACTCAGGGGAAGGGTACAGGTGGAACAGCTGGAGGAGGGGGAATGACAACTGAAAGCATTTCCCACTGATAGACATGTTTTGGGCAGACTGGATAGACTGGATGGGACACAAGGCATTTATCTGCTGACAATATTTATGTTATGTAGCTATGAATGTGACTGGTTGATAGGGCGTCACCTCAGAATAAACAAGATAAAATCTGAACTATGTGTAAGCCACCCCTCCTCACCTGTGTCTAGGGACCTGATGGTAATAAGGAACTAGGAGTAGCTGGCCCAGTGGCGTGAAGGGCTGAGGCATCATGTCTTACCTCCTGCCATGCCGGCAACCTGTGCTCATGGTGCAAGCTGGTCATCGGGGGTTGGCCGGGGAGGGAGAGGATCGAGTGTCTGGATGACATCTCTCCTCTCCCAGTGAGGGTGAGGAACAGAGACCGGCACCTGCTGGACACCCAGTGGTGACGGGGTGTTGGCACGCCAGGTCCTGTATACTGGGGCACGGAGGAGGAGCAGCCGACCGGCGTGCTGCATGTGGAAGTGCGCACAGCTCAGCCATTGTCGGCACTGCATGCTCCCCTCCGCGGAAAAGCAGAAACTGTTCCTGGTCACGCGGTACAAAGGCCATCCTCTGCATGCACAGCCTCCAAGAAGACACCTCCCTAAACGGATCCAGAGCTGGCGGGCCGAATAGTGGCTCCCTGCCACCCAGCCATGGAGGGTAAACTGTAGAACAAGATGGGTGGTAGGTCTGAAGTTTGGGGGATGGGGCTGGGAGGACAGCAGAAGAAGGGCCATCCGGGACAGGGGGAGAAACAATTGGGGAAAAAAAATAAAGAAATGAGGAGAGGCGCCCCAACACAGCAGTCCATCCAGAATTTAAAAAAAGACAGCACATACCTGTTTAGATGCTGAAATGGTTCATTGATTGTGTGCTCAGTTTCTGAAACTAGCAGGCCACAGCAGCACCAAGGGGAGGACTTGCACATGAAGTCTCTGCTGGGGGAGGGCAACCTAGGTTAATAGCAGGCAGCACAAATTCATAGAAATTGGGAGGCCACACTCAATTAAAAGAACAACAAAATTGATTTATTTAAAAGTAACAGCAGCTCCCAGGAGCTGGGGGCACAGACAAGAGACAGGACTGAAGTCAGTGGTGAACTGCCATGGCACATTACTTGAAGCCAAACCAGCCATGGAGCAGGACTTCACATGGAGCTCAGGGGCTCAAAGATTTGGGCAGCAGCAACAACATGTAGGCCACAGATCCCTAAAACATACCACTGCAGCCTACCAATGTGGCAGATCAAAACCTGCACCGCTCAGACCCATTCACAACATGGTGGAACCACAGGCTGCAGCTTCTCTTCCAGACTCTTCCTTCCTGCAACACAGGGCATGGAGTCCGGGCTCCAGCATCCCCAGAGCAGGCTCAACACAGGCGATCTGGGGGATGCAACAGGCTCACCTCTCTCTCCTGGTAGGCTGTCTCTTCAGGCAAATGGCATGCCACATGGGTAAAAGGGCAGGGGGACTGCCACCACCTCCACACCCCATGCCACAGGCTGCCACCACTGCAGTGTCCCCACACTCACCTCAGGCCTCAGCACTGGGGACCCAACCCCAGCTGACCCAGTGCCATGGAGCATGAAGCAAGCCTCCCAAAAACCTTCCCAGGACCTGGCTCCCACAAACACGGACCCAGTCCCAACAGCCACAGTAACTTGCATCCCCTCCTAGTTCCTGAGCAGAACTGGTTGCTGAGTCGCCAGGCCCGAATACCAGGCCAGAGACCTGGTCCACTGCAGTACCATGTCTCTCTTTCTCACTGGCTCCCCCAATGTGTCAAAACTCCCAGCCTTAAATACCTTGGGGCTGAACTAACTCCACCAACCGACAGGTGGCCAACTCCCCCCAGGCCCAAATATAGGAGAAGTGGGAGGAGAGGGTTACTATATCGAGCACTCCCCAGAAGGGGTGCTTACATATGCCTCTGTTGAGTCTGCCCCATCTGTATTAAAATGCAGGCCACTAAATCACTTTCTACATTGTAAAAACTGTTCTCAGCAGTCGATCTGTTAGCTGTTGATGGAGAGGAGCTGGGAAGAAATAAAGCTTCTCGAGTGTCCCTAAAAAAAGCCTTGCCACTTGGTCCAAAGATCCCAGAAAGAAGCAGACAGAAAAGTCATACAAAAAAAAACTGTTAATATCTCAAATTATATCAAGGTGGTATCACATTTACAGAACACTGTGTGTTGCCAATGCCCTGTAAATAAGCCGAAACAGCAAAAAGACACTCCGTGTATGCACATGCATGCATAAAGTCACCTGGAATAAGCAAATTAGGGAAAAATGGATCTGGAATATGTAAATGAGTGCACAAAAGCACTCAGAGAATGCAGATCAGCTTCTGACCTAACATTTACTTCATAAACATTCAGAAACTGAACTGTAACAAGAAATGGCTTCAGCATTGCAAATCATCCTGCTGCCAGAAAATGAGGAGTTGTAAGTTAACCCAAATAATTGAAAGTTTTGAAAGTTTTACATAGATTCTGTCTCTACTTCTTACACCTCGATATAATAGCAGTAATGGGATGTTTTGGCGGGTCAGTCCTCAGGATTATTATGGCACTGGGCATTATAAATACAGAACAAAGCCTCTGACCTTGGTCTTTATCTCCAGTGCCCAGTGCCTTACTCTGTCGTACACACTCCAACATCCACATTATTGCCATATTTATAAAAAGAAGGCTGATGCAGGCTAACATGTTGGCTCTGTTTCAGGCTAGAAGTGACACATTAAATCCTTCCTGCCCAATGGCTTCTTTTAGCTCTCTCTGCAATTTTAAAGACTGGTTGCACAGTGCTGGTCAATTAGCTTGACTCTCTTTACTGACAGTCAGATTCTGGAAATGTCTTGCTCTGTACTGGTGATGGGGCAGACTGCAGGCATAGCAGCCTGGTGGTGTGGGGTGACTTACTGAACTGGAACTCTCACACACACTGGCCGCACTGCATGACCGCAGTTAAGTGACAGATGTTGTGAAGCCCTAGGTAGGTAGCACAAAAGAGCCACAGTTAACCTCTGGAGATCTCCAGACTGGCCCTGTACAGTCATTCGGTCTTACAGTACAAGCTACTGTCAAAAGAGCCTGTCGCCATGGATGCAGGAAGAAGACTGGAGCTCAGGGAGGAGGTGGGCAGACCTATGCTGCAGCTCCAAAAGTCATTTTCTGTCTCTACAGAAAATGATGAAGGAAGAATAAGATCTCAAAGGTAACAAGATTGATGGATGTGAGAGGAGAGAGAACAAGCGATAAATACTGCATCATGGGCTATCCTGGGTAAATAACCTGTAAACAAAAATAACTATAATGTAACAGTCATCTTGCCTGTAAATGCTTCCTCAGTTTTCCTGTGGAGAATGACGCATTGTGCTGATTACCATTAAAGAACACCAGTTTCAATGCTTTCACCAAGCCTCCCCCCCCCCAAGTGTGGCTTACCTCACTAGGACTCAAACAAGCCTTATCCAGTAATTTTTTTAATTTTATAAGTAGTAGTTTTTGAAGGGAAGGGATTGTAATTCCAAGCTGACTGATTTAACCCTTCCTGGTACTGAAAGAATCACTCTCCGCCTCATGCCGGCCCCATGTTCTGACGTTTTGTGATGTAATTGTTTGTGGAACGCAGTGGCATGCTACATTGAAATGAATAGGGGGGGGGTTTTAAATGTTGTTTTCTTATATTTTAGAAGTCCCTGGGGTCAAATCAAAGCCATCGCTCAGCTAACAAGAGCCTGACCACAGGGGAACCCTAAAATATAAGAAAACATTTAAAATCTGCCCCTATTTATGTCACTATAGCGTGCTCCCACATTCTACAAACAACTACTTCACAAAACATCAGAGCACAGGGGTGGCATGGAGTGCAGCTTGCTTCTTTCAGTATCAGGAAGAGGAAGGGATCGGGTAGCGTGCTTGAAATTATGATCACATCCCCTTCATAAACTACTACTACAAAAATTATTGGATAAGGACTGTTTGAGTCCTAGTGAGGTAAGGCAACAGTGGGGGGCTTGAGAAGGTTTTCCTAAATGAGCACAGTTGTTTCTCTTTATTTACTAAGTGCTCCAGACTGTTACATCTGTTTACAACATGTTGAGAAAAATCTACAAAAATCTGAGCAATCTAAAACACCAAAACAGCCATGTTATTTCTCTGTGCCAACCTCATTAGGGGTACCACATGAAAGAATCAATACACATGCCTGCAAACTATGCTGGAAGAAACATACCCCAGCCATGACAAGGAAACAAAACTGCTCCTTCCTACACACTTGAAATCACTGACATCAAAACTTAAAAGGAATTATAAATGAAATAAAAAAATGTAGTGGAAAAAAGTTTTTTGATTCTTATTTAAAAACATTATCCTCAGGGACTACGTCAGCTCCCAGCTATTAAAAAGCAAAGTTCTTTTATTTTGAAGCATAACATTACGTGTCCTGATCATATTTTCAGCACAAATTTGTTCTCAACATGCTATGAGTACATTAAGAAACTTCAGGGATGCGTGATTATGGCGAAATAATTGCACATTGCTCTTGTGAGTTTAAAGGGCACTTGGTGCAAGCGTCTCATGCCTAATATCATTCATGTCTTATAGCTAACACAAAAAGCTAGATATATTTACATTTGTCACAATAAGACATACAACTGCTCCTACTGTCATCCATACAAAGTTAAAAAAGAACTCCAACAGTGGTGAGCTTGTCTAGTTGCCGACTCAGTAACAGACTCAACAACCATGAAACAGCTCTATTGTGTGTTGTAGGACCTACACTAATAGTGGCCATCATTCTGGCAGCCCTGGGTAATTGGTTTTACCCATTTCACGATCCCCCTTATCCCGCAGGAGCCAAATCTGCAGAAACCCCAAAGAGGAGGCAAGGAGACCTCACTGGCCTAACACAGGGGATACTGCAGGAAGAGAAGGACCCTGCCTCCCTCTCCCAGTCAGGAAGCGCTGCCATCAGTGGTAGTCCCATCCACGGGCTGTGCCAGGCAACGGGATCCTGGGTCACCCATATGGTAGTGCAAAACACTCTGGCTGAGTCATCAGGGTGACCCTAATGAAAGTTCTTTTTCTGACAATTTCCAATAGTCCTTTCAGGTGGATTAGAACTTCCTATGATTTCCTCATGGGTGATCGTTAAGGCTCCCAGCTCCTCGCTGACCCTAACCATCTCTCTAGGTATGACTGCCAGTATCCAGAACATTATATGTACAGGTAGCAAAAGCACCGCTCTGAACCCCCTACATCGCCACATCCTGGACAAGGCCTAAAAAATTCAGGGACAAATTACCAGTATCATAAGACACATCTCCAGAAATGGGAATATCAGCACAGTAAGCTGCACAATGGGGCTTAAAAGGTACTTCCTCAGAGAGAGAACTTTACTGTAACTTGAATGTCTGTCATTGTTTTATGCTTACAATTCCTACCTTTCAATGAAATACAAAATACAGATGGGCTTAAGGAAATCTTTGATGCAATGTCAGGAATGTCTGTGAAAATCAGGAAGAGTTGAAAGATACTGTATGTGCAGAGGGGCTAATTTTTCCCACTCCGAAGATAAACACAAATCCATTGTTCACTGCTAAAGACAATTCTTTAAGAGGTACCCCCTTCCCCATTAAACATCCCTCCGTTCATGCGCATGTGACTAACAGAGTTTTCTAAACTGTTGGGAAGTCAGGTTGAGAAGGTGTGGTATTGTACTGTTATCAGCGCCCACAGCCCCACCCAAGAACAACTAGCAAGCACAGAATCTGCTGGACTATTTTAATGCATCACAATTTCAATGTGCAGAGAGAGAGAGAGAGAAGCAAATTATATGTTTCCCACAAATGCCAAAGCATTTAACTGCATCAAATTAAAGGAACACTCTCAACCCCCTTAGGTCTCACAAGTGTCTTTAGTTTGAAAAACATTTTATGTTTGCTCACAACCTGTAGACTTTGCTGATGTAGCAGGTCAGTTTGACTCTGATTCCTGTTTCCTTTTTATAAATCAAAAACAGACTGCCCACCATACTGGCGTTACCACTCAAACATGTGTCTGTTTCTAGTCCTTGATCAACTCCCACTGCATCTTTCTTGGACGTGGATCACCTCCAACACAGTCTAGCCAATCATTATGCAGTGGGAGGAGAGGAGACCTGAGTGGATCCACTGTTTGGGGGCGTTCCTAATGTTAAGGAAGTATGCAATAAGAGTAGAAAATAAGAAACAACTAAAACAACCAGCAACATCAATGAGTTTTAGAGAAGATAAGCAATCATACAGTTTTGGTTTTCAACTCAAAATAATAGGAAGCAGAAAGGGCTGACAGTGTCCATATAATAATCTGGTCCAATGTTGTTGGCAATCGAGTGGCTTCTCTAAGGGAGGGTGTGGTATTATCAGCTCTTATATGTAAGTAATGAGCCCCTCCAGGATGTGCTTTATAGGATTTTAATGCATGTTCCAGAGGTGCAATATGGAACAAGGCTGAAGGCTGAGTATTCTTACCCCTGTGAAGCGCATTAAAATCATATGGTGCACATCCTGGAGGGGCTTATCACACTTATAAAATGGCTCTAAGTACATTTGGGGGGGGGATTACATTAATGGCTCTAAATACATTTTTGAGGGGAAGAAAATGAGATTCAAACCCTGACCTTGCCTTTATAGAGATTTAATGCACAGGTAGGTGATGCCTCTTAATCAATGAAATTTCCAGACTTTTTCTTGCCATCTTATCATTTTTTTTATCGATTTATGCATTTTTTACATGGGTTGACTATTGGGCTATGACTGCCCATTTACAAGAATGACCTGGGGGTCAAATAAAAAATTACACAACAGAAGACACAGCATAAATACAGTATTAAGGTTATATAAATAAAATATCCACTTTCTGAGTAAGTATTCAAATGCCGGCATCTATGAATTGACTTTAAATAAGCTATTGTGGTCAGCCCAGTGGTGCTGTGGGCTGAGGAGCTGGGACTCTTCAGGAAAAGACCAGGGTCACTCAGGGGTCAGCCGGGGGGGGAGGATTGAGTGTCCACTGAAAGTTCTCCACCTTTAGAGAGGGGAGACAGGTCGGACAGTGTTTGCCACTGCTTGCCTGACACCCAGCAGAGGTTGGGTGGTGCAGCAGCAGCAACCGCTTCTCAGAGGGTGGGGTGCAGGTGCACAGTATGTACCACATCTTCATGCCATGTACCCACTCCACCGCATGCATTGCAGACCTCAGGGACAGGGAGAAAAATCAGAGGAACCCCTCCCCTCGAGCAGCAAGATGATGGCCAGTGACCGCGCAGGCTGTGCTCTACTGCCAGTGTCACCCACTCACCCACGGTGGTGAGTAAATAGTTGGGGCCAAGCCCAGGGCAATGGGTGATGGAACTTAGAGTCCCTGTCGGAGGGGGGCTGCTTAGGTGACAAGGGGAGAACAAAGGATGAAAACAAAAAATAAGCTGTTGTGCACCCACTCCTTAAAGAAGAACTGCACTGAACCTGCAAGTCATTTTCAGTGTAGAAGCTGACTTTTAAATACTGGTTTCAGACAGGTAACTGTTACATCTCTACAGGCTTTCTAGTTATCCTGTTGGACATTTCTGACTTACATACAAGTTGTATGGGCCATTTTAGAACAGTATGATGTAGTTTATTTCCCTTGCTCAGCTCCTCCATTGCTGGCACAATGCATCCATGGTCTGCTGCAGAACTCTGGGGTTTAAAGGGACAGAAACTGCATCATTAATACTAGGCTGTCAACCAGAAATATTCACTGAGGTTACTAATAAGCCAGTATAGAGGAGTAATTAATAGAACTGGTACCAGCATTCAAAGAGCAGCTTCTACTGGGAAAAATGATTTTCAGGTTCAGCACAGTTCTCCTTTAAAGCAGCAGTATTTGTTCATGGAATAAAATGTCACTGTATATTTATTTATTTGGTTGCCTGGTACACTAGACAAAGATTGGCTTATTTTCAGGCACAATCTGGAAGGTTGCAGTCAAATTATAAAACAACACAGCGACATCATCATTTGAACAGTAGAACACAATGTAACAGGATTGGCAACATAGTTCAGGGTACAAATACAAATTAAATGTAACCCCCAGGTGGTGCTATCCCAAGGGCTACTACCCCTGCCTGCTGGACCACCAACAGGTTGAGGGGCCTAGGTTCTATGGCGGGTGCCTCCACCCAGAGGTCAGGGTTGGTAATGGTTGTTCGAGTTTGGTCACAGCCCTCTGGGACACTGAGACACCTGTTGTTCCCTCTAATGGTCCACACGATACACAAGCATTGCAATACCAATACCCCACATGTACACTGGATCCAATCATAAGGTACCACTTACCCTCGAGACCGATTCTGCAGTTCATCTCGGAGGACCCCCTGTGGAAATAAAGTTGGTCAACTTACACAAAACAATGCAATGCCTGCCATATAGGTATTGACACTTTAAACAGTTTAAAGTCAATAACATCCAATCTGGTTTATTTAGGGGAGTGAAACACAGGGAAGGGGAGATCAAGCTGATTAGCAGAAATAAATCACAGTACTGTGCACTCATACAAGGTCTTAAAAGTCACACTCTGGGTACCCAGGTTGGGGGAGGGCGAGCCAGGTTCTTTGCCTGGGGTTGTCCGGCAGGTGCAGATGGAAGAGCCCTGTAGGAAAAAAGATATGCACAATACCCAATTGTAAAATGGAGCTGGATGGCTCAGTCCTTGAGGAAATGAAAGAAAGAAAATCAGATGAAACACTGGTGATTGTTAACAGGTTGCAGGGTGATGCCCTGATTTGTACTCACACTACCCCACGCTGAAAACCTGGTGCTGATGGTGGTTCTGGATTGCCAGACACACACAGAGCAGGGAGACGAGATTCTACAGGCCAGGCCACACTGCTTTGATCAGCAGATGGATTTAGTCCAAATACATTCAGTTCGACATTCAGCTTACTCTGCATGGTGACAAAAGAACCAGAATAGCTATTCCTCACTAGCATTCAACACATTTATATGTAAAGGAAATTACTATACCAGGCAGCTGCTTTCAGGTCCCAATCGCACTTACTGCAAATACCAGGTAGTTCACACAGCAGCTTCAATTCCTGACAGACCAAGCACGATTCAGCAATTTCTCCAGTCTTCTACATGGTGAGCCTGGTTTCCACGATTTCAGCCTTCCTTCCTTTCAGTACTCTTGGATTCAGTCCGATTCAAGTTAGCAAAGGCAACGGCCTGACTTTAGGCCTCTCACGTGCTTCCTGCGCGAAACTATACAACGCAGATGCACAGAGCTCCTTCTCTCCTCACGGTCACAACGGATCTGATCTCTCAGTCGCAGGGCAGAGCATTCTCTTTGGGCGCCACCTAGCCCAGATGGTGGAGTCAGGTGTCAATCACCCAGAAACTCTCTCCATTGGTGCAAATAGGCGCCAAGGTCCAGAACTTCACTTCCCAGAATTACTAGCTATACATCCCATTGCAAACCAGCTCCCAGGAGAGTCCAAATTCTGGTTGGTCCAAAACAGTCTCCATTTTACAGCTCTCTTAATCCCATTGGCCCTCAGAACAGCAGTTTGGGTCCAAAATGGAGGGGCAATGCACACAGAGTCCCAGCTGTAACAAAAGCAGGTTAGGCACACTCCAATATTACTAATGCCTTACATGTTTACAGGGAAACAAGTATATCTTTCAGAGGGACTCCCTTTGCGCTTTCAGCGATCGCAAAATGAAGCGATTGCCCTGCAGTTCAGGTGGGATTCAAGCAGAGAAACACCAGCCGCCCCCCCAGAAAAGCAGTAACTGTGTCTGCAAGCAGACGGCTCTTAAAGAGACAGTATGTGGAGGCTTTACCAGCACTCATAGTGCCACTCTAATGGCTTAAACGGCAAACGCCAGCAGGCAGGGGAACACTTAGGCAAGCTCCACGGAAGCTTTTTAGGTACCCCCATTTGTAGGGGGGGTTACACCCTTCCTGGCCTGAAAAGAACTTGGTGTCTGCATCAAGTAGATACCCTTATAACATTTTTAAAGCAACGACTAAATACATTTAATGTACATTACTAACAGTTAGATTTGCATTCTTTAAATCACAATCATATGTTAGCTCTTGATCATATATACTTATTCTGTATTTCACAGCTTACTACAGGTTACCATATTGTATACACAACAACATTTCAGCATCAGATCACCCTTCCTGCACATGAAACTGGAAAAGAGGGGGCCCTTCCCTATCAGCTACCTTGGGGCTGGATGGGGCAGGGGCACTATACTCAGAGGGCAAGACAAGTAATCAGGAATTATTTCCCAGGCTTAGTTTGGGCAATAAGCTCGGGGTCACATACACTCCCTTATGGACCACATTAAGGGGCAGGTCCACAGGTCTGCCAAGGGACTCATAGCTAAAACATACCACAGGCCTCACAGCTCAACCAGTCCTTCTAGGGGGAACTGTGACAGTCTCTGTGTTCTGATCCCCACCTTCAACAGTGTCTTCATTCGTCAGGGGGACTGCCAGTGGGGTAGAGGGGCTAGAACTTGGGTCGCTTTCAGCTCCAAGAGTGGCAAGCTCTAGAGTCCACAACACTGAGTTCACGGGGGGAGTTTGGTGACACTGCCAGTGAATCATCTGTGCACTGAAAATACTCCTCGGGTTCTGGCATATGACCAGCCTGTTCCAGTCCAACATTTTCCTCCTCTGGCAGCTCATACAATTCCACCATGCACAGTGGTTCTAGATTATCTGACTTAGTACTTGGCACTTCACTTTCGGGGAGTAGTGGCTCCAGGGACAAAGCTGGGGGCTTAAACAGTCCAGAAGGCCCAGCCTCCTCTCCAGAATTTACTAGGGGATTGCCCTGAAACAATTGACTCAGTTCAAAAGGAGGGTAGTATTCAAGACCACACTCACTCTCTTCGGACATGGACTGACAGTCCGGTTCAACTGGGGTTATTGGTGGGGAACACTGTAACTCAACATTGGTAGGTGCAGACTTTCTTTGTTTTCGCTTTGCAGCAGCTCTAGTCACTGGTCCAGAGGGAGCATTTTCTGCAGGCTCAGCCTCGATCAAGATTTGGCCAATGGGCAGTAAATGGTTTCTATGCATGGTTTTCACTTCTTTCTAATTGTTTTCAGGTCTCACTTTGTATACAGGCAGATCATCTAGTTTGTCTACCACTATGTGGGGGAGATGGTGCACCTATCAGCAATCTTATGTTTGCCATGCAGTCCCAGATTTCATAGCAACACACGATCCCCCTCCTGGAGTTCCAGTGCTTTCAGTTTTTTGTCATACCTTTCCTTGTTAGCCAGATTTCTTTTGGCAGCCATGGTTTGAGCCAATTGATATGCATGATTTAATTGGGCCTTTAACTTTTGCACATACTGTAAATGATTATCTGCTTGAATCCCATCAGGGAAAGCTCCAAAACATGCATCTACCAGCAGTCGGGCTTCTCTTCCAAACATCAGGCAGTAGGGGGAGAACCCAGTGGCATCACTTTTAGTGCAGTTGTAGGCATGTACCAGTGTGCTGATTTGTTGGCTCCATCCAGGCTTGTCTTTATGGTGAAGGGTGCCAGGCATATCTAGCAGAGTGTGGTTGAAGCTTTCCAGCTGTGGGTCCCCTTGGGGGTGATAAGGGGTGGTTCTGGACTTTCGCACTCCCCACAGAGAAAGCATCTCTTTGATTAGATGACTCTCAAAATCCCTTCCTTGATCAGAATGGATTCTTTGTGGTGCCCTGTAGTGAACAAAAAAGTTTTCTATAAGCACTTTGGCCACAGTTGAGGCCTTCTGGTCCCTGGTGGGAAAAGCTTGGGCATATCGGGTGAAATGGTCAGTGACCACCAGCACATTACTAATGTTTCTTTGATCTGGCTCCAAACTCAGAAAGTCCATACAGACCAGTTCCATGGGGGCGCTGGTGGTGATGTTAACAAGAGGGGCAGTCCTTTGTGGCAAAGCTTTTCTCTGTAAGCAGTGACTACAAGTTCTAATGTGTTGTTCGACATCAGCCCCCATTTTAGGCCAATAAAATCTGGATCTTACCAAGTCAAGTGTCCTGTCTATACCAAGGTGTCCCATTTGATTATGTAGTGATCTCAGCACCAAGTCCCGAAAGGCAGTGGGCAAAACTAGCTGTTGCTTGTCTATTTGTCCCCCTGTCTACTGTTTCTCTATATAACAGTCTATTGATCAGTTTCAACTTGGGACCTTCCTTCTATAACAATGCAGTTCTCAAATCAGTGGAACGCAACTTTGACACATCTTTCCCTGTGTGGAGGGCTTCTACAGCAGATTTGATCATGGGATCTTGGGACTGAGCCCATTTAATACTGTCATTGTCGAATTGAGGCAAAGCACCAGTGTCCAAGGCAGAGAAGTAGCAATAAGCAGCAGGTATGCAATTCTCAGAGGGCCCCAAAAAATCGACTAAACGGTTCACTGGGTCTGGGACCATTGGTTCCTCTCGATCAAACTTCTGGCAGAGTGCTCAAATATCAGGTTCTGACAGTCTGACCCAGTCATTTGGAGGAGCAGACCTCCAGGAGACGGCATCAGCATCTATGTGGTTCAGGCCAACTCTGTATTCAACAGCATAATTGTATGTGGATAGTGCAGAAAGCCACCTGTGACCAGTGGTGTCCAGTTTAGCTGAAGACTGGACATAAGTCGAGGGACTGTTGTCAGTTTTTACCAGTATCTTGGCCACATACAAATATTCATGGAATTGGTCCACAATTGCCCACTTCAGAGCTAGAAATTCTAACTTGTGTACTGGATAGTTCTTTTCAGAAGGGGTCAGGCTTCGGCGGGCAAAAGCCACGGGTCTCAGACCATTCTCATGTTCCTGGTACAACACATCCCCCAACCCTTGCAAGCTAGCATCAGTGTGAAGGACATAAGGTTTTGTTGGATTTGCATAGGCCAATACAGGAGCGTGGGTAAGTTGATATATAATCTCATGAAAAGTCGTCTCGCAATCAGGTGTCCAACGGGCCCCAAATACTTAATTTGGATGGAAACACACTCTCTCAGTCTCGTGGGAAGTTGACTTTTTTGTATTTTTTGTGAGTTGAAGGGTACCCTTGAGTGAGATTGAGTAAAGGGTGGATCACTCTTGAATAGTCCTTGATGAAACGCCAATAGTAGCCACAAAATCCCAGAAATCTTTGCAGTTCTTTTAGATTATGGGGCTGGAGCCAGGTGGTCAGGGCCTCAGCTTTACTCGGGTCTGTCTCTATCCCTTCAGTGGAAACTATGCGTCCCACATACTTTACAGATGTTTGGAAGAATTGACACTTTTCAATGGACAACTTCAGGCCAAAGTTTTCTAGTCGGTCCAACACCTTGAACAATCTACCCTCATGTTTCTCCAGTGAACTGCCAAACACAATAACGTCATCCAAATATACCAGGCACGCTAATAAGTTCATGTCCCCCACTGCACGCTCCATCAATTGTTGAAAGGTGGCTGGGGCACCAGAAATCCCTTGAGGCATTCTCATGAATTCATAGAAACCCAGCGGACAGATAAAGGCTGTCTTCTCACAGTCTTCCGGGGCCATCAGGATCTGGTAGTACCCACTGCGGAGATCTAGCACGGAAAACCACTTACTACCATTCAGGCAGTCCAAAGCATCTTGAATGCATGGCATTGTATACTGATTAGGGATAGTCCGCCAATTTAAAGTGTGATAATCTATGCACATCCTCACTGTCCCACTCTTTTTCCTCACTACCACAATGGGAGAAGCATATGGGCTTCTGGATTCTTGTATTACACCAGCAGCCAGCATCTCTTGCAGATGTCGCCTCACATCGTCTATGTCAGCAGGTGCCAGGCAGCGAGATCTCTCACGAAATGGCCTATCATCATGCAGCCAGATATGGTGCTCAGCCCCCTGTATGCAGCCTACGTCCCACTCCTTTAAGGGAACACCTGGTCCCTTTGGGCAAGCTTCTCACTGATCCTCACCTTCCATTCAGCTGGCAACGGGGAGTCACCAAAATCAAACAAGTCAGGCGTTACTGTATCACTGTTTCCCAAACTCTTGTTACTGGGTAGTACGGCAGTATCTGCACAATGCACATTAGCCAGGGTGCGACCTCTGTTTACTCGAATCTCCCTGTCAGACACATTGTGAACTTGAGCCGTTACTCTTCTGGCAAAAGCATGGGCTCTAGCAGGCAGAATACTTGGCTTGACCAGTAGCCCCTCGGGCAGTTTTCCATCTCCTGGTGCATCCAGCATTAATATTTTGTTCTTGACATCCTTTCTGATACGGACCTCTCCCTGTAAGGTACACTGGGCATTTGGTGCCAGGATCAGATACTCAGGATCTTTTTTCCAGACATTTCCAACCGGTTCCTCTGGTTCCACTTTGTCAGCATCCTTCTGGGCATCATAGGCCCTTCGAATCAAGGCCAGAATTCTTAGAGCTCTACCAGTCTGGGACCCCTGTTTTTCATAACAGAACTGTGCCAGTCACCCAAACATATGTGCATTAGTTCCAATCAGCAACGGGACCCCATCATACAGTCCAGTAGGGGAACATACTAAGACCAATGTCACCACTTGCTCTGCCACTCCAGCCACAGAGGTGGGAAAGGACAACCAAATTTGGATATAGCCAGAGTAGGGGTAGGACTTTTCACTCAAGCCCCAAACATGTAGTCCTTCCAAGGGTTGCAGGGGTACATTAGACAAATGCTTCTGATACCAGTCCTGAAACATAATTGTCGCTTGGGAGCCACTGTCTAACACAGCTCTTGTGGGTACCCCATTCACTTTCACAGTAGTCTCCATGGAGGGACCCACCACTTCAGACCATTCGGTGGGCATTGATTGAGATGTCGATCAGGCATTGACCAGGTGGCAAAACTTTTCCGGGTGGCTCCCCCTGGTGACCGGGCATAGGTTTTGCGATGCCAAGCCACTAACCTGTTGGTAACTTTTCTCAAGTTGTCTGGCAGATGACAAGCAGACAGAAAGTGTCCATCCTCTCCACAACGGTAGCAGAACTTAGTGTCTCTGTTGTCCTTGGAGGGAAGGGGATCTCTTATCTGGTTGGGCATCTCTGGGGCTCTGCAGGGCTCTTCTTGAACTGGGGGTTTATACGTTGGGCCTCTGGATCTCCACTTCTATTGGGGGTGAGAGAAGCCTGTTGCAGCTCCCTCACCATCTCTCTTAAGTCCCTTATTTCTGCTTTCAGGTTGCCCTCAATCCGGGTCTCAGGGGAAACGACATGCACTCACACTCCACTTTTAGGCTTAGGGGGAGCCTGATACAGATCTGGTTCCCTGTAGGTCTCAGTCAATTCCTAAATCAAACCTCTCAACTGTTGAGCCTCATCTGGCTCACTCTTTTCAGGGGTCTGACAAGGGTTCACAGCCCCAGCATAGGGTTCCCAGCCCTCTTCATCAGTTTCAATCTCATGGATCTCTCTCATCAAGTGGCAATACTCGGAAGGGCTGGCCCTTTTGTCTTGCAATTTGAGTTTCAGCAATATTATGCTTGAAAATCTTGCTGACTTCAATATGTGGTCTAATCTTACCTGGTTTAATGCTTGGGCAGGCACTCCCCCTTTTCGGTGAGCCTTTTGCAAAGCCCTTTCTATCCTGGTAACAAATGTAGACAATTTCTCATTTTTCCACTGTTTAGCTGACTTGAACTTCCATAATAGATCATCTCCGGTTTCTGTGCTGCCAAATACCCCTCTAATGCGGAAAGATATTCGGCTGCAGTGACCTCCAGACTAGTGGCCCGTAGGAATCGAATGGCTTCCAGTGCAGGACCCCTCAAACTTTCCATCAACTGCTTCCTCTTTTCCCCCTCGGAACACTGCCACTCTTGTACTAAAGGGGTAGCATAGTCCATCCAGGTCTCCAAATCATCTTCCCCTGAAGGCACTGAGACAGTACCGGAGAAAAGTCTCAATCTCCGATAGGAATCCAGTTGAATGTGGGGAATAACCATAGGGGGTGTGGCTAGTATACAGCTCTTAGAGGACCCGGGAGATGTACCTGGGGAAGGCAGGGGTGTGTGGTCACCTGAGATGTCTAATACCTTTGTTAGTTCCTGAGCAGTTCTCCCTTCGGCGGCTAATGGTTTGAGCAGTTTTTCTTTAAAGCTATTGGTACTAGGGGCCCACCCGGGATGGCCAGGCCACTATGTATGTAAATAACCCTCCATCCCTTCTGGGCACCTTTGGGCAAAATCACAGGGGGCACCCTTTCAGGGTCTATTGGGGTACTGCATGAAAGTAGCACTTGCAAGGTTTGTTCGAGCAGGTCAGCATATCGCCCTTTTACTTCCACTTTGCCCATACACTTCACATATTCTACAGTAGAGACAATGTCAGCGCTTTTAATCCCCAAGGGGACATCCAGCAATAAAACAGCCTTTTGGGAGTCCATTTCCTCAGCTTCGCACCACCCCATCAATTTGTGCACCGTCATCTTAAGGGGGTCAAGTTTTAACCTGGGCATGGTACTCCCCTTAAACATAATGGGGTAATTCCTTCATGTGGCCACTAGAGGATGCTAATCCCAGTGGTGCCTCCAAAATGTAACCCCCAGGTGGTGCTATCCCAATGGCTACTACCCCTGCCTGCTGGACCACCAACAGGTTGAGGGGCCTAGGTTCTATGGGCGGGTGCCTCCACCTAGAAGTCAGGGTTGGTAATGGTTGGTCGAGTTTGGTCACAGCCCTCTGGGACACTGAGACCCCCTGTTGTTCCCTCTAATGGTCCACATGATACACAAGAATTGCAATACCAATACTCCACATGTACACTGGATCCAATCATAAGGTACCACTTACCCTCAACCGATTCTGCAGTTCATCTCGGAGGACCCCCTGTGGAAATAAGGTTGGTCAACTTACACAAAACAATGCAATGCCTGCTATATAGGTACTGACACTTCAAACAGTTTAAAGTCAATAACATCCAGTCTGGTTTATTTAGGGGAGTGAAACACAGGGAGGGGGAGATCAAGCTGATTAGCAGAAATAAATCACAGTACTGTGCACTCATACAAGGTTTTAAAAGTCACTCTCTGGGTACCCAGGTTGGGGCGGCTAGCCAGGTCCGTTGCCCGGGGTTGGCCGACAGGTGCAGATGGAAGGGCTCTCTAGGAAAAAAAGATATGCACAACACCCAATTGTAATCCAGAGCCAGATGCCTCAGTCCTTGAGGAAATGAAAGAAAGAAAATCAGATGAAACACTGGTGATTGTTAACAGGTCGCAGGGTGATACCCTGATTTGTACTTACACTACCCCAACGCTGAAAACCTGGTGCAGATGGTGGTTCTGGATTGCCAGACACACACAGAGCAGGGAGACGAGATTCT
Organism: Neoceratodus forsteri; assembly: GCA_016271365.2. NCBI lineage: Eukaryota > Metazoa > Chordata > Ceratodontiformes > Ceratodontidae > Neoceratodus > Neoceratodus forsteri. The sequence continues at coordinate 222,538,119 of CM028136.1, read as the reverse complement.
ACAGGCCAGGCCACACTGCTTTGATCAGCAGACGGATTCAGTCCGAATACATTCAGTCTGACATTCAGCTTACTCTGCACAGTGACAAAAGAACCAGAATAGCTATTCCTCACTAGCATTCAACACATTTATATGTAAAGAAAATTACTATACCAGGCAGTTGCTTTCAGGTCCCAATCGCACTTACTGCAAATACCAGGGAGTTTACACAGCAGCTTCAATTCCTGACAGACCAAGCACGATTCAGCAATTTCTCCAGTCTTCTACAGGGTGAGCCTGGTTTCCATGATTTCAGAATTCCTTCCTTTCAGTACTCTCGGATTCAGTCCGATTCGAGTTAGCAATGGCCCGGCCTTAGGCCTCTCACGCGCTTCCCCCGCATAACTATACAACGCAGAAGCACAGAGCACCTTCTCTCCTCATGGTCACAACGGATCTGATCTCTCAGTCGCAGGGCAGAGCATTCTCTTCGGGCGCCACCCAGTCCAGATGGTGGACTCATTCGTCAATCACCCAGAAACTCTCTCCATTGGTGCAAATATGCGCCAAGGTCCAGAACTTCACTTCCCAGAATTACTAGCTATACATCCCATTGTAAACCGGCTCCCAGGAGAGTCTGAATTCTGGTTGGTCCAGTCTCCATTTTACAGCTCCCTTAATCCCATTGGCCCTCAGAACAGCAATTTGGGTCCAAAATGGAGGGGCAATGCACACAGAGTCCCAGCTGTAACAAAAGCAGGTTAGGCACACTCCAATATTACTAATGCCTTACATGTTTACAGGGAAACAAGTATATCTTTCAGAGGGACTCCCTTTGCGCTTTCAGCGATCGCAAAATGAAGTGATTGCCCTGCATTTCAAGTGGGATTCGAGCAGGGAAACACCAGCTGCCCTAGAAAAGCAGTAACTGTGTCTGCAAGCAGACAGCTCTTAAACAGAAAGTATGTGGAAGCTCTACCAACACTCACAGTGCCATTCTAATGGCGTAAACGCCGAACGCCAGCAGGCAGGGGAACACTTAGGCAAGCTCCACGGAGGCTTTTTAGGAACCCCCATTTGTAGCGGGGTTACATATACAGTTGATCTAATGTACAATTTAGTGTATTTCTGGCAAAAAAAAAAATCAATATGTCTTTTTTTCTGTTCATTGTATTTCACTCCTGAACTGAGATATGGGATTTTGTAGCATTTGAAAGTAACTGCTCTCAGGCTATGCCAACTATGAACATATTAACATTCTGGTGTGGTGCTATGGGGCCAGATTTTCAAGGAGTGATGCAGGGCTTGTGTCAAGCCCTGCCCCACGTCCCTTTGAAATCACCGATGCACCCGTCCCTTTTGCTGCTTCTGCGTCCACTTTTCGAAGGTCAGGCGCAGTTGCGACCGTTGTCCCAATTTACAACAGCTTGGGTCAAATCTGTGGTGTAAGCTCTGTAGAAACGGTCCCCAAGATTGACTTACGTTAGACCACAAAAAGTTGGTCTAACTTGCATCAACTGCCGCACGGGATGGAAAATCCTGTTAGATTGCCTCAAGACCAGTGCACCATATCTTTGGCACACCTGGGGATTCCGGCAATCTAAAGCCATTGAAAGTCCAGCTTATGTAGTTTACCTTCAGAAATGTGTACTAGCACCCTCCTACTACATCTGCATACGAAAAGCCAAAATGAGACATCAAGGGAAGGGATTCACAGATGGGAAAGGATGAGGTACATAGACTGTGTACACAGAGCAACTGACTGAGGTAATTTCGTAGCCTCTGTATTCATGGACCCCAGGCGTGGACCTCACCAAACCACCTGGTTGACAAAGAACTACCAATCCTGACCCTTTCCTCCTTAAGTTTTTCCCCAGAAGTCACCTCCTGGTACAAAAATTATCTGATCGACCGCATCCACAGGACCGCAATTGACAGCTCTCTCTTGGACATCCATCAAATCTGCTGTGTGGTACTCCAGGGCTCTATTCTTGGTCCTTTTCTTTCTTCCATGCTTTTAAACATGCTACCTAATATCTGCCCTTCAATGGAAAACATTCTCTGTGCCAATGATGCTGTCATCTTCAAGATGGGCAAGGACTTGCCATCCCTGAACAATGCCATTCAGTGGGACTTCCTTTGACCTACTCTAGGACTAGCATGCAAAGCACAAATTAGGTCTCAACACCAAAAAAGTTAAATCTGTGGTTTTCACCAGAGTGCAAAAAGAACAAACTGGTGCCCCCTTCCAACTTTTTGACTTGGACAGCAGTAGCACTGAAGTGGAGCACATATCTGTGTCTGTACCTGGATTGCTACCTAAACATTGACACCCATGTAATCCACTTGGTAAGATTTGTTCATGTGAGACTAGGTTCTCTTTACAGGATAAAAAGGTTCCTAGTCCCAGAAATTAAGAGGCTGCTTGTTGATAGACTCCTGTTTCCTTTAATTGATTAAGATTTCTTGTCTATGTGACTGCCCCTTTCAGGATCCTCTCCAAGGTGTGGGCTATCTACAACAGTGTATGTCACTTTCTCACTGCAGTCACCACTGCCATTAGTATTCCATTACCTCCTGCCCTTCCCTGGAGGATTGTCTGGCCCATTGATCAGCTGTATTCCTTCCAAGCTGATGCTTGGGAAAGCTCCAGCACTGAGCTCTTCCAGTGCTCTTCCAATTTGCAGGGAGGGGACATGTTCCAAGTACAGATTTACATTCATACTTCCTTTCAGGAAAACTATATCCAAACCGGGGCACTGACCTACAACGCCACTGGCCTTACAGCCACCTCATTGTTTGTAACAGTCTTTTCTTCAGCCACAGGCTCTGCAAACTTGTGTCTGACAATTTGCACTGCAACTACATCTCTAAATCCTGAACCGTACCTTATCCACTTGGTAATTTTTTATTACATCCTGTATTTATTGTGATGCTGTCTGCTCTGTACCCTGTACCATTCTCTACAACTGATACAGAAACACACAGACTTTGACGGCAGATAAGGACTGCTTGGCCCACCTAGTCTGCCCATTTCCCTACCTACAGGATAGGCCGCAGATCCTAGTTAACCAACAGCCTATTTCTTCCTACCCCCCACAAGAACTGCCTTATGTCTGTCCCATGCATTCTTGAATTCTCCCACAGTTTTAGACCCCACAACCTCCTCAGGAAGGCTGTTCCATGCATCCACTACCCTCTGTGAAAAAATACTTCCTCACATTGCCTCGGAACTCCCCCCATCTTTAAATTGTGTCCCCTTGTTCTTGCATGTCTCTTTTTCTGAAAGATGCTACCCTCTTGGACTTTGTTGATTCCACTGAGGTACTTAAAAGTTTCTATCATGTCCCCCCTCTCCCTTCTTTCCTCAAGGGTATACATATTAAGCTCCTTTAGTCTCTCCTCATACGAGCTTCTCTTGCAGACCCTGCACCATTTTAGTTGCCCTCCTCTGGACTGCTTCTATCCTGTCTGTGTCCTTGCGGAGATGGGGTCTCCAGAACTGGACGCAGTACTTCAGATGGGGTCTCACCAACTGTCTGTACAGAGGGATAACAACTTCCTGTTTTCTGCTGGTGATGCCTCTCCCTATGCAGCCCAGTATCCCCCAGCCCTCCCTACTGCCTTCTCACACTGCTTGCTAACCTTAAGGTCATCTGATATGATTACCCCTAGGTCCCTTTCCTTTTTTTGTTGTTACTACCCCCCCCATTGTGTAATCTTCCCCTGGGTTCTTGCTTCCCAGGTGCATTATTTTGCACTTCTTTGCATTGAATCCTAGCTGCCATACTTCTGACCCATTCCTCCAACCTTGCCAGGTTCCTCCTAATCCTTTCCACGCCTCCTTGTGTATCAACCCTGTTGCAGATCTTTGCGTCATCTGCAAAGAGGCATATTTTTCCATCCAGTCCCTCTGCAATGTCACTTATAAAGACATTAAAAAGGACTGGACCCAGTACTGAACCGTGCGGTACCCCACTAGTAACACCTCTTTCTTCAGAGTGGACTCCATTTACAATTACCTTCTGTGTCCTGTTGTCCAGCCAATGTTTTAACCAGGCTACCACCCTGGGACCCACTCCCAGGCTGGTTAATTTGACTATTAATCTTTTGTGTGGGACTGTGTCAAATGCTTTGCTAAAGTCTAGGTATGCCAGGTCCACAGCCGCTCCCTGGTCTACTACTTTGGTCACCCAAAGAAATCATTAGATTCGTCCGACATCACCTTCCCGCTGTGAACCCACACTGCCTTGGGTCCTGTGTCTCACTGGCCTCAAGGTACTCAACAATTCTTTCCTTCAGAAGTGACTCCATCACTTTCCCTACCACAGAGGTCAAACTGACAGGTCTGTAGTTTCCTGCCTCTTTCTTGGTCCCACTTTTGTGAAGGGGAATCACATCCGCCTTCCTCCAGTCCTCGGGTACCAAACCATCCTCCCATGACTTATTAAAAAGAGTAGTCAGAGGTTTCACTAGTTCCCCCTTAATTCTTTTAGAATTCTGGGGTGAATTCCATCAGGACCCATTGCTTTGTCCGCCTTCAGTTTTAGGAGTTCTTGCAGAACCCTTTTTTCTGTGAAAGGGCAGGATGGAGCCCCCTATCAAAGAGTGCTTCTGTTAATTGGATTAGGCACTTCCTCCTCCTCTTTTATGAATACTGAGCAGAAATATTCGTTCAGTATCCCTGCTTTTTCACTGCCCCCCTCTGCCCACCCACCATTCATTCTATTCAGCCTCACTATCCCTCCCTTTGCCTTTCTACGCTCTCTAATATACCTATAAAAGGTTTTACCCCCCTTCTTAACCAAGCTGGCTATCTTTTCCTCAGTTTGGGCCTTAGCTATTCTGATTTCCCTTCCTGCTTCCTTCTGCCTTAACTGGTACAGCTCTCTGTCCTGCTCCTTCTGTGTTTCCTTATACTTCCTGAATGCTATCTTTTTCTCCCGGACTTTCCCAGCCACCTCTTTTGAGAACCACAGTGGCTTTTTCTTTCATTTTGATTTGTTTATTTGCTTCACACAAATGCTTGTTGCCTCTGTGATGGCAGTTTTGATGATTCCCCATTGTTGCTCCACCCCTCCTCCTAGCCTGTTTGCTAGTGCTTTTCTGAGGCACTCTCCCATCTTGCCAAAGTCAGCCCTCTTGAAGTCCAGTACCCTCACTTTTGTATGGCTTGACTCTATAGCTGAGTTTAACGTGAACCACACTGTTTGATGGTCACTTGTTCCCAGATGGCTATCCACTTCTAGATCTGAGATCCTCTCACTGCTCCCATTTGAGAGTACGAGATAACTTGCAAAAAAGGACTATGTAACTCATCTTGCTCTCCAGTATAAATAATAAAAATGAAATGATTTTTAAAGGTCACGTGATGCAGGGCAGCTAAAGACAGCACTTCTGTGGAGCTCCCCATCTACCACCCTCTTATATATTGTTTTTTTTCCCCTACTTTGATCAAAAAAGTGAGCAGTGGTTTCTTATTTTAAGTCTTGTCATCGCAATCGCACTCACGGAGTGTTTTGGCCAAATTTAATGGAAGACAGTCCGTATTAGCGATGGAAGCGGAGATGAAGCTGGCTGGCATGAAGGACACCCACGTCAACTCCTGAGAAATCTACCAAAAAATCTAAGAGTCAAGATTCGGGGACTACCCCCAAATCAATCTCGTCCAGTGTTTCCCCGATTCCTTTTACCGAGGATTGCTTTCTCCAAGAGTTGTTACCATTCAAGGAAACGTTGGAAGATATTTCGGCGAAGCTAAAATCACTACGAGGGGACCTCAGCACGCTAACAACCAGAATGGGTGATTCGGAGGCAAGAACCTCCTCTCTGGAGAAGTGGAGGGAGAAGATAGACCCAGAGATTGTCCAGATGAGACAGCAAATTACTAAACTTCAGCTAAAAGCAGAAGATCTAGAGGGGAGAAGCCAGAGAAATAATTTGTTGATTTTAGGCCTCCCTGAAGCTGAGGAAGGCGCCGACATTATCCTTTTCCTCCAGAAGTTCTTAATCAATGTCGTGGGTCCATCCCCCCCCCAATCCCCAATACCATATAGAGCGGGCTCATCGCTCCCTCTGGCCAAAACCCGCATCTGGAACACCACCAAGACCTATCATTGTTAAGTTCCTAAGTTTTCTGGAGAAGCAGCATGTCCTGGCCAAGGCAAGGGATCTACAAGCAATACTGTGGAGTGGCTCTAAACTACGTATCACCCAGGACCTCCCATATGAAACATGGCAGAAACGATCAGCTTTCCACCCGATGGTCAGTAAGCTGATTGCTGCTGGCATTCGTTATAGAATGATCTATCCAGCCAAGCTACAGGTGTCCATTGACGGGACCTGGCACTCCTACCAGTCTCCGGATCAAGCTGTTAACGACCTTAAGCTCAAACTACCCAACCTGTTTAAATCTGGCTGACCATCTACCGCAATGTTAGACTGTTAATTTTCACTTTTAGCAGGGAGGTTATAGTCTCACCTGTTTGTTGGGTTTGTCTCCCTTTTCTGGTTCTTTTGGTTTCCTCATTGGTGGGTTGTGGTGGATGGGTAGGCCGGAGAGCGGCCTAGTAGGCCTAGGGCCCATCCAGGGAAGTGCGAGCTGTTTTGCCTGGTGAGAGGGTGGGAACCTTTGTTTTAGTCTGTGTTCCCATAGGCCGCTAAGTGGACCAGACATTCTGGTTCCCTCAGTTTTTTTGGTCCTCCGGCCTTTTCCTTGTTCCTTTAAGGGCGGAAAGTGCCCTGGGACCCTCAGGAATGCAGCGACTCAGAATGGGGTCTTGGAGATACCCACCCTCCAGGTCTAAGCTGGGCAGATCAGGATGGCCCTAATCGACGCTCTCTGCAGTAATACCTCATACTTTCAAGTAGGTTCAAATACCCAACTTATAATTTGTTTTACTGTTTTGGTAACAGTTGAGGGAATAGGGTTTCCAATTAATAGCAAGGTCTCCACTGTCGCTCTTCTGATTCCCGATTTCTCTATAGTATAGTAGGGCTTATTCTGGTCCACCTAAGGGGGTTGGGGGGAAGGGGAGCTCCGGGATGGAGCCTGCTCTGGGGGGGCTGCATTGCACACCAGAGAGAGGGATGGGTGGCACCTTTCTTGTTTTTTTTTTTTGATTTTGGTGTTCTCGCTTTTGTCTTGTTGTCACGATTTGAAATAAAGAGGCACATACCCTATTGGCACTGTCACCTGGGTACAGAATCTGCCTCCCAATGGAAGGGTGTCTACGGGTTTGGGTTCTCCGATTCAGGGTTTAAGGAAATTGCTAACTTTCTGGTATCAACTGGGAGACCTTCTGTATATAGTTGGAAGGATTGGGGAGGGGTTTCGGGGCACCGCTGTATTGCCTTCTCCTTGCTTTGTTTGGTGCTGTTATTTCATGGTTGAAGCTATTCTCATTTTTGTTAATTTTTATAAGTACTGATGGAAGGTGGAGAGGACGGGGGGGTTTAGCTGCGTACATTTCAAGGGATTGAAGGGGGGGATGTGCCTTTTGAGATGGTCTACTTTTTACTGATGCTTACTCTCTTTCTTTACAAATATATATCACATGGCTACAGTGTCATTTAAAATTGCTATGTGGAATGTTAGCGGTGCCAGAGATTTGTCCAGAAGATACTAGGTTCTCAAAAATTGTGCCCTTTTGAATACTGACATTCTTCTGATGCAGGAGACCCATTTAATGGCATCAGAGATTAGTGGGCTATGCCGGCAGGGGTACTCCCAGATTTTTGCTTCTTGTGGGTCATCGGTGAGTAAAGGGTTGGCTATATTGATGAAAAGACATATCTCACTGCTGGCAGAAGAGTGCCTAGTGGACCAAGATGGCAGATTTGTCATAGTTAAGGGCATTTTAAATAATGTTAGGGTGGTATTAGGTGCAATCTACGGCCCAGTGGGAGGGGATCTGGACTTCCTAATGAGACTAGCTGACAAACTGAGTGGTTTTTTGCCCTCCCTGATAATACTCGGGGGGGATTGGAATATTGCTCCATCTCAGGACCTGGATATATATAGGCCATTAAAACCACCTTCCCCTTCACAGCTTGCCCTAAGGGATTTCATGGACCTATTGGGGCTATGTGACCCATGGCGTTTGTTTAATCCCTCTGGTCAGCTTTTTTCCTTTTATTCCCAAGTTCATCAGTCATGGTCCAGAATCGACTTCATTTTAGTTAGTAATACCCTTTTGTCCGGTATTTCACAGACGGGAATAGAGCCAATTGTTATAGCCGATCATTCTGTGGCATGGATTTCGATTTCTCCTGATTCACAGGCTCAAAGAGATTCGTCCTGGAAATTAAACACACAACTTCTAAAAGAGGAACGCACAGTTTCTCATATTAAATCATTGATTTCGTCCTTTATTGATATTAATTCAGATTCAATCAGGAAGACTTGATTTGGTGTTCTTTTAAATGTTTCATCAGGGGGAGGTTTATTAAGCTAGCATCCAGAAGAAAGAAACAGAGAGAGGCTAGAATTATGGCGCTGTCAAATCAAATCAGACTTGAGGAAAACACCTTATCCTCGACATCTTCCCAGATGGACTTAGAAACTTTAATGAAACTCAGGAATGAGTACTCAGACCTGTTAAGAGAAAAGGCCGAGTACGTTATCCTCAAGACCAAGGCTCGCTATTTTGACCAAGGGATAAACCAGGCAGAATTCTAGCCCTCCGTTTGCGGGAGGTAGAGGGTTTGAGATGGATCCCTGCTTTGTCTTTCCCGGATGGCTCGCTCAAGACTTCCCCTCGGGATATTTCCCAAACTTTTGAATCTTTTTATAGGGACCTTTACAGCATTGGTCTTTCCCAGCCCTCCCTTTCCCAAATTGAACAATTTTTGGACGGCCTTCATCTCCCCTCCCTGCAGGCCCATCAGTGTGAGCTTTTGGTCTCCCCTATTACTTTGGCAGAGGTGGAGGAAGCGATTGGGGGGGCTAGATCTGGATAAATCCCCAGGTCCTGATGGCTTCCCTTCCAATTTCTACAAAGATTTTTGTAAGGAGATTGCCCCCTTCTCTTGAAATTGTTTGAGTATATGTTTACCTCTGACCTCCTGGATCACTCTTTACTGGAAGCCATGATTGTCTTGATCCTGAAGCCGGATAAACCTCAGAATGACCCAGCCAGTTACCATCCAATTTCATTACTAAATTATGACATGAAAATTCTAACTAAAATTTTATCTCTTAGAATTAAGCAGATTTGGGCTAACTTGTTGAGTCCCGAACAAGTGGGGTTTGTGCAAGGCAGATCCCCAGCTGATCATTTACATACCCTCTCGCACATTTTCCAGTCTGCCCAAGATTCCCAGGCTCCCATGGTTTTAGTCTCATTAGACGCAGAAAAAGCTTTTGATAGAGTTCACTGGGAGTTTCTCTGGGCCACCCTTAAGAGAATGGGCTTCCCGGATATGTTTGTTCAATGGATTTGGATGGTATATAAGTTTCCCACTGCTAGAATTTATTGTAATGGGGTCTTTTCTTCTCGATTCCCTTTATTTACTGGCACTCGACAAGGGTGCCCTCTGTCTCCTTTTTTGTTTAACCTATATTTAGAACCCCTCCTGCTTAGCATTAAAAGTTAATCCCAGGTTACAGGATGCTTAGTGTATCAGCAAATTTTGACCCTTTCGGCTTATGCTGATGATATCCTTCTGCATTTGGCTAAGCCGGAACGCTCTCTAACACACATTTTACAAATTATTGCCCGATTTGGTAAGGTGGCCAACTATAAGCTGAATCTATCTAAATCAGTCATATTCCCATTAAATGATAGTACACTTCATGCCAAATTTACCCAGTTCAGTATGAAATGGTCTTCCTCCTCATTTAAATACTTAGGCATACACCTTATTAGAGACCCTGAGGCCTTCAGAAAACTCAATTTGGATGACCTAGTCTCAAGGATAGAGCAGGATTTTCAGAGATGGTCTGCCCTCCCTATGTCACTGTGGGGTCGTATAAGTATTATTAAGATGAATGTACTACCCCGGGTTTTTTACCCATTAAATTTACTGAATATTTACCTTTCCATGTCCTACTTTCAACAGCTCCACTCTGCTATTTCCAAATTCATTTGGCAGGGTAAACAGCCCAGGCGGGCCTTTTTAAAGCTTAATTTACCTAAGGAAAGAGGTGGACTTCATCTCCCTAACCTTATGTTATATTACTGGGCGAGTCATTTGTCCAAAATGGGGAGGTGGTATGATGTAAGGTCTGATGTATACCTTCCTATCTGGTTACAGCTGGAGAGAAGGATTTTGGATAAGCATAATCTTCAGCTATCCAGAGTTTTCTATTACACCACTTCCGCCTTACCTTCTCACTTGCAAAGTAGTGTCATAGTGGTTTCTATTAAGGTGCTGACTCAGTGCTGGAATTTTTTCAATATTTCATTTAAAAAAGATATGGCTCAGCCTTTTACTTTAAACCCCAACATCAGAATTGGCGGCTCTCCGATTTCTTTAGATTGTCTTCCTCAGCTACAAGAATGTTCTGCGGAAAGCCTTTTTTCTCAGGATTCCCTTCTCTCCTCAGTTGAGATTATGAGTAAATTCAACATACTTCAGAAACTTATTTTTAAGGTTTTTCAGTTGAGACACCTCATGGTCTCTATTTTTGGCCCCACATTTAACTTATCTCAAGTCAGGCCTATTCTAAACCATATACAAGAATATGTGAATAAGTCCCATAGCATTTCTAAGATATACTCCTACTTATTGGATACTAAACATCCTGATCCCCTTAGTGGTTCTAAAATTTGGGTTACTCTTCTGCCAGACTCCCCTTCGATTTGGGGTCAGATGTGGGAGGACATGCATAAATACCTTACGCAAGATAGACACAGGCTTATCCAATACCACATCCTAAATAATTTGTACTACACACTGGTTAAGCTGGCCAGATTAGGTAGATTGCCTTCGAATAACTGCACAAGGTGTGGCATTGCCGAAGGGAACCTGGTACATATTTTTTTGGCACTGTGACAAAGTGGCTCCTTTATGGTATTCAATTCAATCTAAGTTGGATCCCCTTTTGGGATTAAGAGATTTGTTTACTATAGAAGTTTGTATTTTAGGGAAGCTTGCTAATATTCAGGTTCTGGAACGCAGGTTCCATATGGCTTTAATTTCTATAGCAGTTAAAAGGCTGGTTCTTAGACATTGGATGGACCAATTAGTTATATCGTACGAGGAATGGATCAAAGAAATATGTCTTTGCTTCAAGACTGAAAAGCTAATAGCGAGCTCCCGGAACTGTTTGACTTCTTTTAACAGGAAATGGGGCAAATTGTATGCTCTTTACTTGCATGAAGCTTTATGTATGTATACCTCGGATTGTTTGATTTGTATTACCTTCGCTTGATGCTGATTACTGTATATTGATTAGCTCTTGGTATATGTCTCAGTTGAGTTTTTCCAACAAAGCACATCCCTGGGGGTGGGTGGGAGGGGTTCTATGAGTGGGGGTAGTGTGGGGTGACAAATGGGAGTGCGGTGTTTGCTTTCTCTCGAAGGTTAAGGAATCATGATACATTCTAGAGATATTGTTGAATTTATTTTCCTTCTGTATTTGTTGTCCCTGATACTAGCCCATGTTTTTTTATTGTCAAATGCTGGTTTGTTTTACTAAAACTTAATAAAGATATTGAATTAAAAAAAAAAAGAAATTATTTTTAAAAAATGCTAGTGGTGGCCATCTTTACTGACTGGAATCACTAATCAGGAAATAGTTATAAAAGCTGTTTTAAAAGCATCTGGCATCTGAAAGAAAAATATATACTATTATGTCAGAAATACATTAATGCTAAAACAGTATATACAATTTTTTTTTGGTCTACTAACAAATACTACTACTGCTTTAAGGATATTTTCTGGTTTCCAGCAAAAACTCCATAGCTGGCAGCCAGCCCAGATGCCCAGCAGTAGTGCAACTGCTTGCTACACTGACAACCTGCATTCAGGAACAGTACAGATCATTGGGCACTGGCCAGGAGGAGGAAGTACTGAGCATCCCATTAATTGATCTCCTCACTGGGGGAGGGCATGACTCCTGCTGCATGACTGTTGCCTGTTGAAGACCCAGTGGCACCAAAGATAGCGGCATGCCCAAGAGGAGAAGATGTCATTGGACATTCTGGTGCATATGCATGCCACAGCAAGCACACTCACAAGCATCACCAGACATGGCTCCCCTGGGGAGAAGAAGGCAGAAAATGTCTGGGCTGCTCCAGCTGCCACCCCCTGCAAGCTCTCACATGACCAATGCAGCTGGTCAACCACCACACTGTGGGACAGAGTAAGTTGTGGATAAGCAGTAAGTCCACAAGAAGGTCAGTGATGGGGCTGGCTGGGGTGCCATCTGACAGTCCCAGGAGGAGGAGGAGGAGGAGGATAAAATACTAATTGGAAAAAAATCCATCGTTGACATCAGCACAATTCAGCTACACAAAATTCCCTTAAAGGGGAAGGAGCTGAAGTCCCAGAATGCACACACACCTCCATGCACATGGGCCACCCGGGTATGCCACAGCTGTGTGCAGGGATGCGGAGAAAACAGGAGGAAAAAGAAAGGCACAGTGGGGATGTATGATGCTGCACGCCACACCTCCACCCACACATCACCAGAAACTGTTGGCGAATAATGGATTAAGGCATCAGGGGGTAGGGGAAGGATGATCCTTCCTCTTCTGACCCAGCCATTAGGGGAAATCAAAGGGGGTACTAAGCTAACAGGTAAGCTTGGAGAGATGCTGAATAGTGAAGGGTGGTGAAGCTAGGCAGATGGGCACCCAGCACCATCATGGCCATAGAGGATAAACAGAACATGGAAGAAAGAAAAAAAAAGAAAACACAGCCTACTCACTCTGGAAGTATCCTTGACAACATTACTCCATATAAAAAAGTGAGCTACGTGCATATAGCTGATCATGACAAGGAAATGTAATGGCGTGCAAATCACGCTGTTCTGGTCATAAAGTGCAGTCCGTGTTGAAGCAATGCCAAAACATGGCATGCAGAAACTGACATTTCGCTCCGACGAAACAGGACTTCCTCAGAGAATGGGACCGAGGTAGCCCTGTGTTATCAGGGTGAAATGTCAGTTCCTGTGCACCATGTTTGGGCATTACTCCAACATGTGATGCACCTTACGACCAGAACAGCGTACGCCATCACATTTTTGTGTTACAATCAGTTATACATACTGTATGTCTCACTTTTACGTGGAATAAAATTGTCAAGGAAACTTCCCGAGTGAGCAGGCTGTCTTTTTCAACAGTCCACATTGTGCAAGTTAGAGTCTGGAGAGGTGGATACACCGGACCTAGCTTTGGCATTTGGATATTATTTACAGGTAGCACCACCATTTTCTTAGGTGGGCGTTCAGCTACAGTACTTGTTTGCACTTGTTATCCCGAATTGATAGTAACTATGGAGGTAAGTGATGTCTCCAGAAGGTGTACTGGTAGCATGGCCATAGCAGATCCCACTGGGGTGGCACAGAGACTTTATAGACAGCACCTCTGTGGGGCCACATCACCTGGGGTAAGGGAAAGAAGCCAAACTGGAAGAAACAGCAGGATGGGACTCTTGGTGAGAACTTCCGTCAGAATTACCCCTATACACAGGAGGTGCCCTGAGGCTACTGCCCCCCCACTCTTCCTTGTTATGATGGCAGAGACGGCATGGAAGGGGGGGTCTGGACTACACTTGTTAGATTACATGAATGCTACGCTGGTTGGTCTTCTTCTTCAGAAGCTAACCACAGATAGCAGCTAATTCAAAATGTGACTACTGGGGTCACTACTTGTGTAAGCCATAGGGAGTAAACTGCACACATTTGAAAGAGTTGCATTTGCTGCCTGTTAGGCAGCAGGTCAGCATCAAAGTACTCCTGTTGGTGTATAAGGCCTTGAACAGGTTGGGACCAAATTATCTCCAGGATCTCCCAAGTGTGGCTAACTCACATCATGCAGGAAATGATGGTTGTTTAGAAGCCCCTCACTCACTCTCATGGCGTATTTATGAGTCAAAATGTTCTGTGTGTAACCTTTTTCCAAAGGGCTGCCTCGAGCTGAATGATTAGCACAAGAGAAAAGATTCTGGCAAATCATTAGCACCCAGCATGATCAGCACTGAGACCTGGACTATTCATCAGTATATTTTATTTCTTTTTCAACCCACTGACAACAGCAAGGAAAAACAAACTCTGGCCAGAGCTGATAGGGCTGAGTGGGAGTAATTGGGGTAAACATATTGAAAGTTATGAGCCTGCATTAGGAAAATGTAACGTAGGCTCATAAATTTGTTGTTCTGTAATATGTGTACACCAAATTTGCAACATAGCCTTGTTATGACCCTGCTTCATGAAGAAGGGCAGACAAAATGTTCAACTCCTGGCCTAAAGGTGATTTCACACAAGGACTGCAAAACCAATTTTCAGATGCAAAAACACATTTTGGGCAGGAGTTGAAAAATGATGGCTGTCACATTCATGAGCTACTGTAAAGAAATGGCTATGTTGAAAATTGGGGGCCAAAATATTGCATATTAATAAACTGACGAGCCTGCATTTACAAAATTCAACACAGCCTCATAACTTTGCTTTTTTTTTTTTTTTTTATTTTTACAACAAATTTAGAACATAGCCTTCTTATCACCACATCTAATTAACAAGGGCAGAGAACATTTTCAACTCCTGTCTGAAAGGTGATTTCGTGCAGGGACCGCAAAATCACCTTTTTGGATATAAAAAAAAACATTTTGGCCAGGATTTGAAACATGACAGCTGTCACATTTAAGAGGTGCTGTAAAGATATGGCCGTGTTGTAAATTTTGGGTAAAAATATTGAAACTTGTCAAAGTGATGAACCTGCATTCGCAAAAGTCAATGTGAGCTCATAACTTGGTTGTTTTTAAATAGTTTTACAACAAATTTTCAACATAGCCTTTTTATAACCCCACCTCATGAACAAGGGCAGAGAAAATGTTCAACTCCTGCCTGAAAGATGATTTCATGCAGGGACCGCAAAATCACCTTTTGAGATGTAAAAAAACATTTTGGACAGGATTTTAATAATAATAGCTATCACACTCATGAGATGCTGTATAGATATGATTATGTTGTGAATTTAGGGGAAAATTACCAAAGTTACAAGCCTGCATTCACAAAAGTCAACACAGGCTCATAGCTTGTTTGTCTTTCAATATTTGTACACCAAATATTCAATGTAGCCTTCTTATGATCCCAACTCATGAACAAGGACAGAGAAAATGTTCAGCTCCTGCTCAAAGCGTGATTTCATGCAGGTGCCATGAAATCACCTTCCAGGATGTAAAAAAAAACATTTTGGCCAGGATTTGAAAAATGACAACTGTCACATTAATGAGGTGCTGTAAAGATGTGGCTATGTTGTGAATTTGGGGGAAAATATTGAAAATGACAAAAGTTATGAACCTGCATTCACAAAATTCAATGTCGTAGGCTGATAGCTTTGTTGTTTTTTTAATATTTCTACATCAAAGTTTCAACATAGCCTTCTTATGGCCCCACCTCATGAACAAGGGCAAATAAATTTTTAAACTCCTACCCAAAAGGTGATTTTGTGCAAAGATTCTAAAATCACTGTTTGGGACAGATCTGCCTAATGACAGTGCATTTGGTCATGAGATGGTGACCCAAAGAAGGCATGTTCAAAATCTGGGAAAAAATATGCAGAAATGGTCATGTTATGGCACTTTCAAAAAGTTCAAAACCCCATCTAAATAAACTGAGCCACATACCTATTTCTTCAGTTCATGGTCTGGCTTTGAAGAATGAAGACATGTATGTGGTCCAGAGAGGATTACGGTGTTGGACTCCCAATCAGTAAGTAAGGGCTTGTTGGGGGGGGCAGTGTAATGGCGCAGAAGATATCGATAGACTTTTTTTTTTTTTTTTACAGTTTAAAAAAAGAAACATTATGTAGCTTATGGGTTCTTATTTCACACCCGCCATACTGGGTAGCCCTACTTTTGTTCTGTTTTTTTTTAAAAGAAACGCACTAGGAATCCTGCACTGGGGAACTGGGCTCCCCCAGTGCCACTGTTACACTTCTGGGGAGGAGAGTGGGGTGGTGGGTGCTGAGAGGGAGGTTCTTGTAGGGAGAAGAAACCAGATTTTTAACTCACAGTGCAGCGCTGTGATTTTTCTCTCTGGCACTCTGACACTGTCTCTCTCTCTCATTCACTTTTGCTCACTCACTCCCCCCCCCCACCCTGTGTTTCTCCCTTCTACCTCACGATCCGGAAGTTACATGGTTTGTAACTTACAGTGCAGTGCTGTGATTTTTCTCCCGGTCACTCTGACACTCTCTCTCTCACTCACTTTGCTCACTCACTCTCCTCCCCCGTGCTTCTCCTTTCCACCTATGATCTGGAAGTTACCTGATTTGTAACTCACAGTGCAGCACTGTGACTTTCTCCCTGTGACTCTCTCTCACTCTCTCTCTCCCCTCCTGTGCTTCACCCTTTCCACCTTCAATCTGGAATTTACCTGATTTGTAACTCACAGTGCAGCACTGACTTTTCCCTTGGCTCTCTCACTCACTGCCTCTCTCCCCGTGCCTCTCCTTTCCACCCATGATCTGAAACTGTTGACAGAGAGAGCAATCAGCACACTGCACTTCAGGAGCACACAAGGTGCAGCACAGCAGCATTGTCAAGTCAATTACCCCCAGTGACTGCAGGGCACCAATGTTTATACTGTTCAAACTTAAACACAATCATTTAACTCACAGCAGCTGAAATTTTGTCCCCCCACAGCTCACCATCAGTCTTTCTCTTTCTCTCTCTCTCTCTCGCTTTCCCTCTCTCCACCACCTTAGGCTCCCGCTTTATCGAGGACAGTGTGCATGCAGTCAGAGAGACAGCGAGAGACAGAAAGATGTCCTATTCTCACCCCAAGAGACACATAGTAAGCAGATGTCCAAGTCTCACTCTGGTACTGAGATATCTTACTCTGTTTATGTTTGTCTCCCCCCCAACACGGCTCCAAGTCCTGGTTGCAGTCCTTGTCTCACTCCCTCTCTCTCTCTCTCTCTCATAGTCCCTGGAATACACTGCAGATTGCTGTGACTGTGAAACTGCTAGGACACTACCAGTGCTGCAAATCTCAACCGATGTGAAACAACTCTCTCTCTCTCTCGGACTCAGCAGTGGTCAGCAAGTTAGGGAGGTTGTGGGACCAATAGAGTGTTATGCTGTGTGTGTGTCTCTCTGCCCCCCCATCCGACATTCACTAGCTCCATATAACCGCGATCTAATGCTCTCTGGCTGTCCCTCACTCTGCAAGGTCTTGGAGTGCTTACTTTATGTTGCCTGCATAACTACTGCATGTGGCATGGGGATATAACATTAGGTGAGCCTGCCGTGTCCTGCTTCATAACAGTGTCTCTCTGCCTTTATCTGCAGCAATCTGTGATTTTCTCTAACTCTGTATTCATTCACAAGGTGCAAGAAGAGGTGAAAGAAGGTTGTACACTGGACACTGTCAGGAGATGGCAGTATGTCTTGCTGTACAGTACTCTGGGACCACAGACAGTCGAGGGGCAGGGGGTGGGTTGGAATCTGTCTCAAAAGTTTACAGCTGTACAAATTGATTTCTGACTCTACTGCTGTTCTGTATTTTTAATATGTTCTCAGCTCTTTGAAATGAAATAACAGCGCTGGAGCTCTCTCACTTCCCCACACTTTTAAATGGCTGCCAGTCTGCGTTCCCTTTCTGAAGCAGGGAGCGAGTGCCAACAGCAGTTTCCCTGAAATGCTCTGCAGAATCATGCATTAACCGGGCTGCTTAATGCATAGGCATGCAGGATCTGTACAGCAATGAGCTTTGACGTTCCTGACAACCCATGTTATAACTGCCTATACAGAGTGCTTCACAGATGCGGAGATGACTGTGTTGTCACTCCAGCATGTTGTTCATTCACAAGGAATGTGGGAGTCCTTGTCTCATAGCAAGAGGTCTGCAGGGCTGCACCCACTGCAGCCCTAAAAATCTGGCATAGAAACATTGCAAGACTATCAGTTAAAAAAAGTATTTTATTTTCAAAGTACTGGCAATAGTGAGTATTACCAGCTCTTGAATTTATATCTAACACATTAAATAAGTACTGTATAACTAAATTTTCTCCCTAAAAACACCCCATCAGAATTTAAGGAGGAACAGAACTCAACAAGGAAAAGACTAGATAAGCATTTATTTAAGGGCATTATAGGTGACCACCATAACCACAGTAAATAAACAAGGTAATGTCATTTCACAGGAAACTGTAGTGACTATACAGTAGAGAACCTGGCAGCCCAGAGCAGCTTTAGAGTTGTGAGGTGGGTCAAGGGTGAGTAGCCCATCTTAGCACCTTAAGTAAAGTATATTGATGTGAAGAAGGGTATACTTTACTTTTGAAACAGATAGTTTATTTTATCTTAAATTGCTGTGTACACTCTGCAGATAATAAATAAAAGGAAGTTACTGAAGAAAATGAAGAGAGAATAGCCCAGGAGGTAATGAAAGGAGGCAAGACGTTATATAGGTATGTAAGTGAACTGATAAAATATACTTGAGCACCCGCCAGAGAGCCATAAACCACTATGGTAAAGTTATTCAATCTGTTTTATTTTCATAAAAGCAGCATAGTACACCATGCAGGAATGGTTAAAAAAAGTAGTACATCAACAAACGCTTACATTTCACAAGGAAACCCTTGCTTCATCAGAGCTGAAGTGCACAAATCAAACGTGTCCTTATATACAGTCCCTCTTAATAATCAATTAACATGTTCACATTTATTTTTACATAAACACATACAAAACATGGGATTAGCTAAGGAGCATTATAACAGGCATTTTCATTAATTAATTGCAGTACACAATAAATATTACAACAAAAGAGGGAAATAAATCAATTTCAATCAAGGTATGTAAGTGAAAAGAGGAAGAGCAGGGGAAGGACTCTAAGGTTAAAAAGGGATTGGGGTGGGGGCCTGTGCGGAGGGGGTCCGGGAAAAGGCAGATAACCTGAACAAGTACTTTTGTTCAGTCTTCTCATAGGAAGGAGAAGGGGAAGTGCCACAAAAAAGTAACAGAAGCTTTGGAGGGAGGGAGGGCCAGATAGGGTGCATCCATGGGTATTGAGGGAGCTCAGGGAGGTCCTGCCTGCTCCTCAGAAGTCCAGGGATGGAGTGGTACTGACAACTACTAAACAGGACAATCACAAAGGTGGTCAGGCAGAGCAGCACGGCAGTCGGGAGGGCTGCCAAGATGCAGGGGGGCATAGGTAGGGGTATGACCTCCAGAAAGAGGGAGGTGGTGCTGCCTCTCTGTAGATCACTGGTAAGAGCCCACCTAGAGTACTATGTCCAGTTCTGGACACACCTTGGGTAGGACACAGAATGGAGATGGTCCAGATGAGGGCAGCTAAGATGGTGGAGAGTGTTCATCCAAAAGTCCCATGAGGACAGACTAAATGACTTCAACATGTACACCCTGAAAGACAGGAGGGAGAGGGGACATATGATAAAGACCTTTAAATATCTTATGGGAGTAAATAAGGTACAGTAGGGAAGTATGTTTCAGAAAAAATGGTGCTCAAGAACAAAGGGACATGCTATGAAGCTGAAGGGGGGGGTAGGTTCAGGAGAGATGTAAGGAAGTACTTCTTCACAGAAAGAGTGGTGGATTCCTGGAACAGCCTTCAGTGGTGGTGGTGGTGGGAGCGAAAACAGTGATGAGGTTTAAAAATGCATGGGATAGGCACAAGGTAATCATAGTGGAAATGAAAGGGGGAGGGAGAAAGAGCTGTAGATCAAGTAGGGTCTGCGGTGATAATGTAGGTAGGGGAAAATGGGCGGACTGGGTGGGCTAAGCAATCCTTATCTGCCATGAAATTCATTTGAATCACAGAATATATACACAATAATGCATGGGATGGAGTGCATAACGCGAATGTAATGCCCTCCTGAGGTGTGGGATGCTACATAAACCCCAAGGACAAAGCCCGAGGGGTTTATTAAAGCATCCTACACTGAGGGTGGGCATTAAATTCTTGTTTATGCACTCCACACCATGCATTGTTTTATGTAATTGCTGGCTTATGTTTTTGTTCTCTACTTAGAAAAAAACATTCTGTGCACATGCTTTATGTTAAGGTGCTCAAGCGTTAGTGGTCAAGCTACTGTTAGGCAATCAGGGTACAGGTAAAATCCTTAACTTCATGGTCACCTACATCCCCCCATGGAACCAAAAACCCACCTTTGATGAAGTCTTGACTACTCTATCGCTCCTTCCCAACAATGGGGAAACCATCGTTGTTGGTGACTTTAACATAGACTGGTTGTCTCACTCGTCCGCTGCCTCCAAGGACTCAACTACTGTCCTGGACCTTGTTCAAATGATCCAGTACCCTACCCGACAAAATGACAAAACTGGTACCTCCACCCTACTAGACCTCACTTTCACTAATCACCCTAAACACATCTCTCAGGTTACTGTCCTCCCTAACACCCTTAGCGACAACTCCCCCATTACATGCCTGTGGTCAAATAAGTCCCACACCTCACCACCCACCCCCACCTACCTCAGGCAATTAAAAACAGGCTCCCTATCTAAACTCAACGCTTTCCTCCAGACCTGTGACTGGTCCCCCATTTTCAACGCCACTGATGTTGACTCTGCCCTCTCCTACTTTACCAATACTTTCAACTCTGCTTGTGATAGCTTTGCCCCTCCTAAAAAGCAATATATAGAAAATAGAAACAACCCCTGGGTCTCCCAAGCCCTACTTGATATGATGCATCACTGGGACAACCTCTGGCATAGGGCCCTAGTTTCCAGGTATCCCCAAAGACAACTCTACCGTGAAGCCAGAAACAGATGTACCTTGGCTATCCGTCAAGCTAAGGTGACCCACTATTGCCAAGCTCTCTCGTCTACTTTGAGCTCTGGTCAATATTTCTAGTGCAACATTAAGGAAATCACTGGGAAAGTGGTCTCCCTTCTGCCCTTCCAGCTCAATATCGATGGTTCAATAGTGCAGGACCCACTAACCATTGCTAACACCCTTAACAATACTTTTTCTGACCTTAGCAGGGTATTGCCTCCAAACTTCGTAGACCCTTCCCCCCCGGCTAGTGATCCTGCTCCCACCTTATCGGATACCATCCCCCCTTTCTGTCTCTGAGCTCTCTCCCCCAGCTCAGCACGAACATATATCTCCAGTTTCATCAACAAGTACAGGTACACTGGTGACATCCTCGACTTAAAACTCCTAAGACTCACACTACATGTGGTTCTTTCCACTCTTACTAAAATCTTTAATCTGTCCCTTTGCCTTGGACAGTTCCCTTTATCCTGGAAATGTGCAGTTATCACACCATTACTTAAGGGTGGTGACTGCACTGCTCCCAACAATTACCGGCCCATCTTCATTCCCCTCCCCCCCTTTCCAAGATGCTGGAAAAAATGGTCTCTGACTAACTTACTGAATATCTCTCCAAACATAACTGTTTTCCCCTGTCTAGCACGGTTTCTGTAGTGGGCACAGCACTACCACTGTACTCCTTGAGTACACATCCTTCATACACCAAGCTCTTGACAATAGACACCTGGTAGGATCTGTCTACATAGATCTTACCAAAGCATTCAACACTGTCAATCATGCCCTGCTGCTCCACACCCTCCCATCGGTGGGCCTTGCCTCTGAGGTGGTGTCTTGGTTTGACAGCTATCTATCTGACTGATCCCAGCAGCTTAGAATTGGCTCAATCCTCTCTTCTTGCTACCCTGCTCACTCTGGAGTCCCCCAGGGGTCTATACTTGGCCCCCTCCTTTTTAGACTGTTCCTTAACCCCCTTCCCCAATCCTGCCCTGGAAAAATGCTCCTCCACGTGGATTATGCCATTATCTTCGAATGCCATTCCAACCCCTCTGCCCTCCAAGCCTTGTTCCAAGAGCATTTCCGCACTATCAAATCCTGGTTCATGGCTCATAAGTAAATCCTCAACTGTAATAAAACCAAAGCCATGGTCTGTACCCACAGCCAAAAGCAGCTTCGTAACCTCAAAGCAGCTTCGTAACCTCACTCTATCCATCTGTAACACCACCACCAATGTCCCTATCGAGCAAGTCTCTTCTTTTAGGTACCTGGGGTTAACTCTGGATACCCATCTCGCCTATCATACTCACATCCAAGGTCTCCTGTCTGCTCTTAATACCAGGATTGGACTGTTATACTGGCACAAACACTTCCTCTCCCCTGAGGCGCTCCACCTGGCAGTATCCTCATTTGTTTTCTCCCTCACTGACTATGTCCTGGTGATTTATAGTACAGCTGACCCAACCTCTTTCTCATGGGTAAAGTATACCCTGAGCAAAGCCTGTAGGCAGGTCATGGGCCATGACAGGCTGACACACACCTGCGACTTGTATAAATCTGCAAACTGGCTAAATCTGGAAGCCAGACTTAAATACTATACATGCATCCTTGCAAAGAAAATATTCCTCAGAATTGCCCCTCCTGGCCTTGACTCCCTTGTCTCAATAGCACCCCCCCCCCCAGCCAAGTCTCCGGAAGTGCTTCTAGGATATCCCACTTTGTACCATGCTGCAGAACCTTATTGTGTCAATGGGCCTTTTTATGCCGGGCACTTAAGTGGCTAATTGACCTCCCACCCACCATTTCCCTTCTACCTAGCCTTCTCCTTTTCAAATCTGACCTCAAGAGTTATCTCCTTGAACAATCAGCCTGTGACTGCTACTGACCCTTGTTACACTGGATGCTGCCTTGGCCAGTGGTTTATTCTCATGCCAGCATACCCAATCCTTGACTCCCTTCTGTTTAGCAATCAACTGTAATCTGCTACATCAGTTACTGATCCTGGGTTACTCCACCCTGTGATATTTTGTCATCTTGTCTTGTTTGTATAACTAGGGCCCTCCATGCCTGCTTTAATTATTTTGTATAATTGTGTAATTGTGTGCTACTTATCTCCTTCCCTCCTATGTATTTGTGATGAGGAGCCTTTGCAAAACAGTCTTTGACTCAAAGGTTATATTCCGATGTATCAAATAAAGAAATAAATATTTATTAACATTGAGCCAACTTTAACTCTTATAACTTGAAGAAACGTGTAGTAACCAGTAACAGTAAATAATCAAATGATTAAACAGATTTTTGTAACTATGGTATTGTATTTTGTTAAAACATAATACCTTTTCAGAGGAACTTGGAAGGAAATTCATGCGATAGCAGTACATTCAATAGTTTAAGCCACTATGTTAGAAAGTGGTAGTCTTTAAGTAAAATGTTGATTTTGTACTTATTTTTGTGAAGTTTCAGTGTTTTTCCTTCATTTCTGTAGGTCTCTTGCCATCTCCAAAGTGTTGTTGCCTCAGTGATATGGAAATTAATGATCTGTTGTCTCGGAGTATTCAAATGAGGGTCGTGCCCTCACAGGGAGCTGCCGGTTTTATAGGAATGAGACAAAAAAGTGAGTACGCTACAGAGTGTCTGAATAGTGCGATGCTTGCTCATTTTACTTTTTTTGTGTGGGGTGAGCTACTAGTTTGGGTACCTGTGAAGGTGCCTGTGAGACAACTTTTCTGGTCATTGTTAGTGGAGCGCTGAGGTGCAGCATGAGCCAACAGAAGGAGCAGGTGGCGCATGCTTGTCGTTATAACCCATGGGTTATAATGGCAAATTATAACCTGCTCCTTCCCATAGAAAAAAATGTAAGCCAGTTATTACAAATGAATTATGAACTCAGGAATTTCATAGTACTGTTATGTGAGAATGTGATAATGTATCAGTAATACTGTTAATGAACTAAGACCGTTTTTCCGGGTCGCCCATGAAAAAGGGACCTTCGGGGCTCAGTGGGCCTACCAGGTCATCAAAATGTAATAAACAAATGAATAAATAAATGTGATGCTGAACAATATTTTTATGGTTATAGTTCCCTCAAAAGAAGCCTATTAAAGTGAAACATCAGGGTTTTTTACAATAAAAAACACAGTACCGCACCACAAGTGTTTATTGCCTTTTTTTGGCACTGAGCAGCCCACCCCATTTCTTGCACTGACTTTTCCTCCAGGGCTGGCTCCACAAAACTCTGCTAATCACTTTAAGTGATTGCCTGCAGGAACCCACATTGGCTAACTCACATCATGCTCCATGTGCATCAAGCAGAAAACAACTACTGGTGCCCAGGTTTCGCTGCAACTTAGTGGGCACCTGGGTAGGGCCCTCCATCGTCCACGAAAACTGAAAAATGGATGGGAAAATACTAACTGATCATGGGGAGGGGATGAATTAGGTATTATAGGTATGCTAGCTGCACATTCGAGCAGACATGATAGACCTCTAGGCCTTTATCTGCTGGCAAATTTCATGTGTTCGTGTGTTCGTATAAATTTTTATGTGAAAGTTATCCTTCCGCACTAATGTTTAGTGCCCAAACTCCCTTCTGAGCCAATCAATTTTTACAAAATCATGATTTTGCACCACATTGACATTCAAAGAAAATTCTACTTAGCAACAAAGTGTTTAGACCTAAGAATACAGTACCAATAGATCATATGAATATATGAAATGCCAGTGGAAACAGGCCTCATGGTCTATCGAGTCTGCTCGATTGTGCAGCTAGCCCTCAACTTGCGGCTTCCCCACGCTCCCCTCCCTTCCTCATAACAGTGCATAACATCCCGGTATGTTATAAACCAATGCGAGCCTGCCTGCCAGTTCCATGCAGCACATTAGGTAGTGTTTTCCTTGAGTCCAATCATCGTCTAGCCAATGGCCAGAGAAAGAAACCAGCACTCCCTCCTTGGAATTCTCAGTAGAAGCAACAGACCAGTTTCAGTGCAATCTCTCTATTATGACATCTGGGTTTTAAGAACTTCAAAGCAGTAACCTTATGATAATTTTGTTTGCCTCATTTTTTTTAATCCCCTGAGGATCTAGTTATGTGAGCTCCTGATGCCAGAGCACCTCTCCTGCATCAGTACCTTAGGACTAATGTTTTGGTCATGTGACTTTGATCATATTGATGACTCAGCATATAAGCAGCGCTTAAATAGCAGTCTGCTTAATTACCATGTTTTTAATATGTTTTTTTTCTCCTTGGGCTGCAGGCATCTGCTATCAGCTGCGTCCCCACTCACCTGACTGCCACTTGTCTCTCCCAGTCACTGGTGAACCCCCCAGAGATTGCCTCCTACAGCAGAGCTGAGAGAGGGTGTGCCTTCCTGCCACCATGGTACAACATATTCAGATGCCTGCGGCTGGGCGACAATGCAGGCTGAAGGAGAGCAGGCATGGATTCAGGAAGCCAGCTACAGCCCCCTTTTCTATTTTTCTCCCCAATCTCCTGGGCCGCAGCAGCATGTAACCACTTGAGTGTGGAGGAATGTTTACACTATAGAATTGCAACCCCTCCACCCATTGAGTCATTCCCATCCCTGCATTACCCCCAGACCTCCACCCAGTGGCAGTCAAAGGCTGATAGAGCTGGCCACCTGTCCCCAGGAGATGAGAGGAGAGCAGTTCCTGGGATTATTAATCCTCTCCCCCCCTTCCAGTCAACTCCAGTGACCCGAGTCTGTTACCAAACCTGGGTTGCAGGCGTGGTGGCAGATGTGGTGTGAGTGCCTCAGCCCCCTATGCCAGTGGGATGGCATCTGCATAATCACCATTTAAAGGCATAGCATGCTGAATTAGTATGAGGTGCCAAATGCTGACCACCACAAAATAGGGCTAAAACCTGAACAGAATAACTTGCCAGCCACAACCAGTCTTAACATATCAAGCTTCTGAGACTTCTAGCATCTCCTAAGTGCGTTTCATAGTCATAGCTGAAATTCCTGTCTAGCTGGTTGCTATAGAAATGGTAATGAGACACAGTGGTTATTCTAGTTCTGAGAGTTCAAACAAACTGCTGGGCTACAGTGTCAGTGACTCAAGTGACAACACTTCCTCTCTGTTCCAGGAAGCTCCGAGGGTCATGGGTTCCATTCCTGTACCAGGCACTTGGACTAAAACTCAACACTGGCACTGCAGTGATGCACTAAGGGGCGCTGGCACTGCTGGAGGTGCCCCTTTCAGATCAGATGTTAAGGCCCCTTCCGCCCATATCTGGTGGCTGTCCAGGTGGAAGTACTTACCTCTACAGTTTATTTTTAGCCTGGATGTAACTTCTCCTGCTGGACTATGTGAACCTGTTAAGTGCTGCTGTCCTCCTGGGACCCCCATGAAAATTAGATGCTGCACTTCATGGGGTAATCCTGGTAGGAGTAATCTAATGATAAAGATCCCATGGCATTTTTGGAAAGAGAAGGAGAGTTGTCCCCAGTGTCCTGGAAAGCATTTCCTTTCTCAATAACGCAAATTCTAATGCATTGCAGCTGTACAGTATATGTGGTATTATTAGCTCACTGTGTGACTGCTGCATGTGTTCCGCATATAGTCCCTGCTGCACTGCCAGTATCTCATTCATCGCTAGGTACTGTGGAATACAGTGTGTATGACAGGAGCTGAATAAAGCCAAATACTGTTCTATTATAAAATGTAGGCTTTGTAACACAAGGAAGGAAATAATTTGGTTATGCATAGGTACTTTCATCCTAAAACACTTCACAAGCCATAAATACAGATAGTATCTTGGTGGTAACAGCAAAAAGAGAAAAACAAGTGTGACTACAGGAAGGAAAGGAATTTGGTTTCATATACAGTAGTGTTTTTTTTTAGACAAATGCTCAATTTTTCTTATATGTCATTTTCTTTAGATTTTGACCCAAATTTTCAACATAGTCTTATTATGACCCCACCTTATGATCAAGAAAAGTGAATTTTTTTAAACCCCATCTGAAAGTTGATTTCACTGAACAACTGCAAAAACATGTTTCACAGGGGATTTGAAAAATTACACCTGCCTTGTTCATGAGGTGGGGTAAAAAAAGGATATGTTGAAAATTTAGGGTCAAAGACTGGAAAACTAATAGTTCTAGGTAAACACTGAAGTTTTGTTATTTTTTGTGAATTTTGACCCCAAATTTTCAACATAGTCTTTTTATTGCCCTTCCTTATAATCAAGGCAGGTGAAATTTTTGAAATCCCATTTGAAATGTGATTTTAAAGAGCAACTGCAAAAACACTCTTCAGAGGTGATGTGAAAAATTTCACTTATTTGTTTATTGAGGTGAGGTTAGAAAAGGCTATGTTGAAAATCTGGGGTAAAAATATTAAGAGATGGCAAAGTTATCAGCAAAAATTCAAAGTGCATTAAAAAGCCATTAACCAAACTTACCTTGTTTCCAATCACTTCCTGGTGGTGCTCAGAAGAAGCAGGACATTCTAGAAGGAGCAGCACTGGACCAGATAGGTAAGTATGGTGCGTAGGGTAGTGGGTGCTGAGAGGGGGATTGGGGTGGGGGTCTGGGGAGCAGAAGTCATTGCTGGACCATTTTTCTTCTTTTACAGGTCTACAGATGGGGCACAGGGAAAGTACAGGGAGGTGGGCAGGATACTTGGCAGTGGGAGGGAGTTATTGTTCAACAGATGGGAAACAGGGAAGGACTGGAATGTGGGTGAGATACTTGGCAGTGGGAGAGAATTGTTTTTCAATGGATTGGGTATAGGGAAGGATTGGAAGGTGGACAAGATACTTGGCAGTAGGAGAGAGTTGTTTTTCAATGGACAGGCACAGGGAAGGATTGGGAGATGGATAGGATACTTGGCAGTGGGAGGGAGTTGTTTTCTATGGACAGGGCATGGGAAAGAATTGTGAGGTGGGTGAGATATTTGGCTCTGGGAGGGAGTTGTTTTTCTATGAACAGGGCATGGGAAAGGATTGTGAGGTGGGTGGGATACTTGGTAGTGGGAGGAAGTTGTTTTTCGTGTCTCCTCTGCAGTGTGGGGCTCGGAGCTGATTGTGATGCCACTCGCCTGTTTGGTGGTGTTATGCAGATGAAAGGACTGAGCCCCACTGTGATAGGATCAGCTTGCTCCTTTCAGTTACACAAAATTTCTGCTCTGCAAGCAGGGAACAGAGTCATGATCAGCCTTGCTGATTATTGGCCTGTCACTTTTGGGCCCACAGCCTGAGCTACACTGGACCCAACAGTGACACACCTCTGAAAGCTGATATTGTAACAAAATGCTTGCTGCGCATGTGTGTACGCAAACATATAAAGAGGTTGTTTAGTTTACAGCACAAAACAGATCCAGGACTTTTCTTGACTTCTTCTATGATTTCCATGACTTGCAGCATTTTATCCACAACAATGCCATGATTTTCTCCACACTCCACCAGGAAAAGCACAACCTACTCTGTTTGAGACACGCTTGTATATTTGGTACACACCCATGCTCTGCCAATTAGTCTGTTTCTGATTCCCTACTGGTAGTATTCATGTCTTCCCCTTCAGTGTCTGTCCAGATTTGTCCACATAAAGTTTGAAGTTAGGACACACAGGGCCCCTATATTCAAAAGGTTAGCATGTGACTAACCAAGTTAGTGACCGCACTAACCTGTATCAGTGCCAGGGCTCCAGGCGGGGCCATACTCAGCCCTGTCCAAACCTGGCAGTGCAATTGCACTAACCAGATCATTGAGTCAATGCAAATGAGGGAGTCCCTCATGCAGCAGTGCATTCAAATGGATTCAGCAGCACTAAATAGCCTCCAGATCGGTACCATTTACCACTGCCAAATAAATATCTTAATGCATTACTAAGGCCACACCCCCACCCCTACCAAAGGCAGAGCAGCTGTACTACAGGCACTCAAACCTGCATGTAATGGACCCCCCTCCCCTCTATTACCCCCCCATAGTGGTAATCCATTATCCCTAGTAGTATAGTGGACCCTCCTTCCCCAATAGCACTTGTCAAAGTGATATTCCATTATCTCTGGTAGCCTAGTGGACCCCCTCTCATACCACGATCACCCAGGTTCCCATTTATACCACATCACTGATCCCTGGTGGGCTAACGTCCCTCCACCAGGTGGCACCCCCCATCCCAATGGACACCCCCACCCTTCACCTACTAATGACCCCCTGACCCCCACCCTCCTCACTCTGGCCACCACCACTAACTCAGAGGTCCAATTGGTGGGCAGCACAGCCGGCTGCTCACCTACTTGGCCAGCTTCTGTCTGATGGTCACAGAGCATGACTGCATACTTGCTCATGATCGTGCTCTGTGACTATTAGAGTGGTCATTTTAAGCTACAATGGAGAAGTGACAACTGAACAATATCTTTGTCCGCCGGCAGTGCTGTAGTTGGGTAAATACAATTTTTTCAGCAGAACTCGATTGGGCTCCTCTTTGATCCCCAAAGGTGTATAGAAACATAGACTTTGACGGCAGATAAGGACTGCTTGGCCCACCCAGTCTGCCCATTTTCCTACCTATTGGATAAGCTGAAGATTCATATAATTGTCTTATGTCTGTCCCATGCATTCTTGAATTCCCCCACTGTTTTTGACCCCACAACCTCCTCAGAATGGCGGTTCCATGCGTCCACCATGCTCTCTGTGAAAAAACATTTCCTCTCATTGCCCCTGAGACATACCCCCTCATCTTTGAATTATGCCCCCTTGTTCTTCTACATCTCTTTTTCTGAAAGATGCTACCTTCCTGGACTTTGTTGATTCCCTTGAGGTACTTGAAAGTTTCTATCATGTGTCCCGTCCCTTCTTTCCTCAAGGCGATACATATTAAGCTCTCTTAGTTGCTCTTCATACAGTTTCTGATGCTCTAGTTATTGCCCTACTTCCAAAAAAAAAATATTAAAAGCAAAACAAATTACAGTAGTACAGTAGTACTTAGGATTTATGCAATTAGTATTAGGTTTAATTCAACTAGGTCAACACAATCGTCTTATAATTTATAACATCAGTAGGTATGGGGAGCAGGCAGTAGGAGCTATCACAATCAATGGTCAGGCCCAGAATCCCCCTCCCCACCAATTAATTTGAAAGCCATGGTATAAGAATTCCAATACCCATGTTATTCCAAAGCCCCGTTTCCACTTTATCCACTGCTTCAAAGTCGCTGTGAGCATGACTATTCTCATTACAGCTAGGAGGTATAGGGATGCTCATGGTATAAGCTGGAAATTTAAAACTTGCAGTGTTTTGACAAATTGTTACTGACATTTTGTAGTGGAATCCCCAAATCTGTAGCCAAACCCAAACATTTCATTTAGTTAGACACACACAGAAGCCATCAGCATACCAATGTGGTGATATGGAGCCCAATACAAGTAGCCAAATCCCGAAATTAGTAGCAAATTGTGATTTGGCGAGTGGCAGCTTAAACACTGGATGTGGAAGGTTATGCACAACAGTGCTTACTTAAATATATTTTACATTTCATAAAAATGACATGATAAACAAGGTAGGTGGCCACATATTAAATGAGTGGGGTGGCCCAGACTCAAATCTAAAAAAAACAAACAAGAAACAGTATGTTCAAATTCAAACTTGTTATGAACAATTTTTTAAAAGCATTTTTATTTATTTATTATAAAATTTAAATGTATATTCAAGCTAGTCCGAGAGAGGTGCAGCATCTCGTTTCAGTGAGAGAGCCTTCTTCATTCCCCATTTCGATCATCCTAAAGGGAGGCTGTGAACCTGTAGGCCTTGGTCTGAATACCACAGCAGCTATTTACCCACTGTGTGACCCTAAGCAAGTCACTTAACCTCCCTGTGCTGAACCTCTCTGTAATTTTTTTTTTGAAATTTAAGTTTATTAAATTTTTCAAAAAATACAACCCACACAACATGACAGAAACAGCAATCGCAGAAAAAAAAACATGGTACAACATAAAAATTAAAACAAAATAATAGAAAATCCTCCCCCATCCTGCCCCCTCCCTTCTCCCTCCCTACCTCTCCCCCCAAAACTGAGTGTGCAAGGCTCATAATATCTCTGAGCTGGATGTTTAACATGATAACAATTCAAAAAGAAAAAAAAAGAAAGAAAAAAAAAAAGAAACCATTCAGTCTCCCAATACAGAGAATAAACGTTCCAAAATCCAAAGGGTACAAAAATTACAGCAGGCAACAGAGAGAGGGCCAGGAAATCATTGATGGAGATATAAAGAATATAGCTTACCCCACTTTTTCTGAAACAGATCCATGCGGTTACGCAAGCTAGCTGCCAGTCTTTCAGCATTGAGGCATGCAGAAAGCTTACTCAACCATTCAGGATAGGACAGAGTCAACTGGTCAGTCCAATGTCTAAGGACCAGCCTCTTAACCCCCATAGCTACCAACGCCATATGATATCAGCATTCCACACTATCTATATTGGCATAATCACCCAAAATACAAATCTCTGGGACAAAAAACCCGGAAAGACCTAATAATGGGTCTAGATTATCTCAATAGAGGACCACAGAGGGCAACTTTATTACAACTCCAAAAATGTGCAGGAGTCACCTCACTTTGCATACATCTAGAGCAGAGCAGAAGGGAAGTTTTTAAGTTGGAAAAGCTTCTTGAGATAACATGTTGCTCACAATATAATATTGGGTGAGTCTTAGCCTGTTCTGGGTGTGGAACTTATGAAGGTCTCTCCATATATGGGCCAATTCAGGGCAGAGTCAGGAAAAAGGAGAACCAGATCCTAGAACCCGCAACAGGCTCCGAGAATCTGTAATTTAAAAGGAAGGAATAAATTAACGAGATGGAATGCGGTTTGGAAGCCAGGGTTAACACTTGAGAAAGAAAAGGGCGGACTACCGATTCTCTGAATTGAGTGCCGAATTTCCCCACAATAAGGTGCCTCAATTGATACACCTTGAAAATTTTGGCAGTGGGAATAGCGTGTTTGCCAAGAATGGCAATGGAAGAGAGAAGGGTTTCACGATCATAGAAATGTTCCAGGTTGGTTTCCTTAATCTGCGGAAGCCAATTGGGAGTGATCATTGAATCCCCACCCTAATATTGGGATTAAGCGTGATCGGCTGACTCAGATCCTCTTTCGGAAAGATTCTAAGAAAACGCAGACACTGTGAAAGGACTTAGGGATGAGAATCGATGGTCAGTTATCCACCGTGAGAGTAGGAGGGGAGTATAAAAAATAAGCATAGGATCTACCCAGAGTCCAAAGGATTGCCTTCTCAATTTGAAGCCAAATCGAGAGAGGGATCAGAATTGACAGGTAGCCACCTCCTAATTTAGCCAGATGTGCCGCCCAATGATAAAGCAACAAATTGGGAAGCCGTAAACCACCCTTATCCTTGGGAAGGGATAACTTAGAAAAAGATCACCGAACCCCCTTACCCTGCCAGATAAAACCTGAAAACATCACGTGGAATTGCTGGAAGTAAGAGATAGGCAACCAAAGGTTTAGTAAATTAAGAGGATAGAAGATACGGGGAAGAACATTCATTTTAATAATATTAATCCGGCCCCAAAGGGAAATAGGGAGGGTGGTCCACCGTTGAAGGTCTTGCTGAATGTGACTTTTAAGATCATCCAAATTGAGCTTCTTAAGTAAAGAAGGGTCCGTTGAAAAATGAATTCCCTAAATATGTAACTGATTTGGGGGACCACCTCATCCCAAAACTGGCGAGATCTTGTTTACATGTATGGATGTTTAATGGGAAAATCTCTGATTTAGAAATATTTAATTTATATTGAGAAAGGACTCCGTACTGTCTAATAACAACCAACGCATGCCTCAGGGACTCAGCAGGATGCGCAATATGCAAAAGTATGTCATCTGCATACGCCGAAAAAAACAATTCCTGCCGATGCACCGAACACCCTTTAATAAGCGGAGAGGATTTAAGTTTGATAAGAAGAGGTTCCAGATATAGATTGAATAAGAAAGGTGAAAGGGGGCAACCTTGCCTGGTACCAGTATATAACCGAAATAGCGAGGAAAAGAGCCCATTACAGTATAACCTAGCCGAAGGGCACTTATAAAGAATCTGGACCCATTTTAGAAATGAAATCGGGAACCCCATCCTAGTCATCACAGCCCAGAGAAAGGACCAATCCACCTGGTCAAACACCTTCTCTGCGTCTAATGAGACAAATGCCATGGGGGTTGGAGCTGTACAGGAATGTTGGGAAATATGAGAGAGGGTTCTAAGATGATCCGATGGAGATCGAGAATATACAAAACCAACCTGCTCCGGACTAAGAAGGTGGGTCCAGACCCCCTTAACTCGTTCGGCCAAGATCTTAGAGAGAATTTTCATATCATAATTTTGGAGAGATATAGGCCGATAGCTCGCCGGATCAGTAGAGACCTTTCCCGGTTTAAGGATCAAGATGACAGTGGCTTCAAGAAGTGTAGGGTCAATGATGGGAGAAGAGAAAAGGTGGTCGTAGAGTTTAAGAAGTACTGGAGCAAGCTCTTTAGAAAAGACCTTATAGAAGTTAGCCGGAAATCCATCCGGGCCGGGTGCCTTATCCGGGGTCAAAGAAGCGATAACACTCTCTATCTCGAAAAGAGAGATGGGGGCAGTTAGGGCCGTCTTATGGGACGGCAGGAGCTGGGGGATATCGATGTCGGCCAGATAAGTGATAATATCTGAGGAAGATGCAGGGGATGCAGGCAGGTTATAGAGCTCCCTATAATAGTTCTCAAGGTCCGCTACAATTTCTTTAGGGAGGTTTGGATAGAGCCAGTGGGCGTTTGTAAAGCGGAACTAATCTGGAGCCTTCTAAGGTGCGAAGCCTTAAGGCTAACAACCTTCCGGCTTTTCACCATGGTCAATATACTTAGCCTGAGTTTCACTATACAGTATTCAGCCTTTTCCTTAAGGAGATCGGTATATTCATTTTTAACCGCCAAAAGGGTTTCCAAAGAGGACAGCGACGAGACTGGGGGTGGGCAACCTCCAATTCCTTGATTTTATTCATTAAGAGAAAGGCTCGCGCTTGCCGGGCTTTTTTCCTTGCCGAGGCTAACTTAATTAGCTCCCCCCTGAGGTAGCATTTCAGGGAACACCATACAAAATCAAACCTTGAGGTGGATCCAAGATTATCTGCCAGGAAAAAAGTGATTAGGGATTTTATTTGCTCCACCGTATGGGGATCCTTAAGCAACTGAGTATTAAGCCTCCAGGTAGTGTCCCGATGGAATTCAGGATCTGAGGAAATTTTTATCCAAACAATTGCATGATCAGAAAGAATTATCGGCTCAATGCCGGCCTGGAGGAAGCCCGAGAGAAGGTTCGTGCTAAGCAGGATATAATCTATCCTAGACCATGACCTGTGGGGCTGGGAAAAAAATGAGAATGCCCGAAGAGAGGGATTAGAAAGCCTCCAAGGATCGCATAACCCTAACATTTGTAAAAAATCTTGCAAAGCCCTCTGCGAGGAAGTAAGGGGTCGGGCGACCTGGGGATCCCTATCTAGGGAGTGAGAGGTGAAATATTCCAGTCCCCCAGGATAAGCTAGAGGGAAGCAAAGCACTTATTTTGTCTGCAAAACCATTAAAAATTCAGGACTTCAACAGGGACATAAATTGAGCCCAGGACTACACTATTCCCATTAAGGGAGCCCTTGGTCAAAACAAATCTCCCCTCTGGGTCCTCCATTACCAAATCTTTCAGAAATAGGACATGCTTCTTAAGGAGTATAGCTACCCCTCTACTAGAG
Source organism: Neoceratodus forsteri (assembly GCA_016271365.2). Classification (NCBI taxonomy): domain Eukaryota; kingdom Metazoa; phylum Chordata; order Ceratodontiformes; family Ceratodontidae; genus Neoceratodus; species Neoceratodus forsteri. The sequence continues at coordinate 222,503,464 of CM028136.1, read as the reverse complement.
CTAGACCCACTTGCCGCATAGATCTGCAAGAAGCCAGATCTAGATAACCACTTAACCTCTGCAGTAATTAAATGGGTTTCCTGAAGCAATAATACATCCGTCTGCAACAAAGTACAGTGGTTAAAGACCTGAGTTCTCTTAAGCCTCTCTCTGAGCCCACGCACATTCCATGACATCACTTTAATAGTACCTATAGCCATTTTAAAAGCCGTATCAAAGGGAGACAAATACAGAGACATCCAGCAACAAGACGAGGAAGAAAGCACACTCGAATCCCAACCCTCATCCACCCTACTTTGATAACCCATATACCCATTGTAAAATTGTACAAAGGAGATATACATAGAAATATCCAGAAACAAGATAAGAAAATGAGTACACTCGAACCCCAAACCCCATCCCCAGTTTGCCATCGAGGATCTCTTAAAGATAACCCTGACTGCACAGAAAGTACTATTGGGATACCGACCTGACCAGGTTGTGGTCGAGCAAGCCAACCCCCATCCTCCTCCCTCCCCCCAAACTACCTACCCCAAATCCCACTAAGCAACTATATACAGTCTGGCACCAGAACAGGAGAACATCAAAATCGTCCCAAAAAAACCAAGGTTCTGGAAGCCAGTCCCCAAAAGCGAACCCAGTGCCTCCCAAAACGCAGGGATCAGATAGCAGAAGGAGAACTCTAAGAATTGTCTCCTTAAACCGTAACTTCCCCCTAACCCACTCAAAAGGGACCAACAAGAACCCTGCTGATGGGCCTGGGTTAGCAAACCCCCCTTGTATAGGTTCGCGACTCAGCTACCTCAGGAAGTTGGGCCCATTAACTACCTCCTCCCCCATCAACCAACTGCCAAACCCACAAGAACAACATATCGCCTCACAAACCATTTTGGTTACCGCCTCATTCCTCGTTTAAGTTCCAGGGGTAAACAAAGAAACACCCCAAATAAGAACCCCCCCCAAAAAAAAAGGAAATCGGGCATTGAGACTCACCCCCTGGAGTGGACAGGCAAGAAGTACATCGAACCGGACAGGATAGGCCTCCAAATTCGGGGCTAATTAACCAGAGATGGCCGTTTTGTTTCCAGGGGACGCCAAATAGTGGCCGGACCTAAAACCCGGGTCCCGTGATTCAAAACCGTGAACTCGGGAAACCTAATCCTGATGTAGTTCCGGGGAAGGTCCAGATCCACCTCCACCCAGCCAGCATGGATCTCACATACTGCAAGGCCCTGAGGACTGGCCGAGGCAGGTAAGAGACCCATCCAGCCACCGGGAAAAAAAGGGAAGACAGGGGTATCAGGACGCTTGCCCAAAGTTCTTACAGAGCTGGCACAGAAAGAAAGGAGAGAACATCAAAATCACTGAAAGTTAAACAAATTAGAACAGTCCACAGACATAACAGTCTCTATAGAGCTCAACCAGTCGATTTAAAAAGATCAGGAAGTTTAGTGGCAAGGTCCTTCTGGGCCATCTCCGGGGAGTCAAAGCTGTAAGTGTTATTGCTGATAGTAACTTTGAGAGTGGCTGGATAGACCATCTTAAAGGGAATGGATGCTGCGATCAACTTCTGCACCATTGGTGAAGAGCCTGCCCTCTTTACTCTCATTTCTTTAGGTAGGTCCTGGGCAATCCTTATTTTAGCTGACTCCCAAGTAATCGCCTGGAGATCCCGAGCTTTGCTGTATATATGCTGCCTTTCGATGTAGCTCAAAAATTTAATTATTATGGGTCGAGGGGGGGAACTGGGTGGCGGTCAAGGCCTCAAAGACCGGTGTGCCCTCTCGATATGGTAGCTTGGGTTGATCGGCGAGGGCCCAATGAGTTTCATGAAGAAGCACTGCAAAAAGGCCATCAGATCCGGTCTCTCTTCCAGCTCCGGCAGGCCCAAGACGAGGAGGTTGTTTCTTCTATTGCGGCCTTCTAAATCCTCCGCTTTCAATTGGAGCCTCCGTATTTGTTGGGTCAACCCAGACATCCCTGCCTCTGTCTTAGCCCTCCACTGCTCCAGCGAGGCTTTTAGCCGAATCGACACCCAGCACGGTGAGGGAAGAAAGGTCCTCCAAGAGCGACTTCAGCTCCACTGTAATATCTTGAAGCAGAGTTCTTATAGGAGCTAACTCTTGCATAAATTTATCTTCGGTGAGCAGGCCTAATGACAGGGCTTCTCCCGGCTCTCGGACTCTGTACTCGCCTGGTTCCGCTTAACTTCTTCCGGCTGCTTGACAGGAGGCGAGCGTGTGCTTGGTCAAAGGCCTGTCTCTTATCTACTCATCTTCTTGCCGAACGCCCAGCCCGACAGGAATTCGCCTCAGGGTCAGTAATCGGGATTAATACGTCCCGGTAGTGGCGATATGATTGACCTTAGTGACCCAAAGATCGCAAAATGTGGCAGTTGGGACGGTTGGAGGGGAGAGCTCTAAGCCCCTACTGCCATTCAGCAAGCTGCCATCACGTGACTCCCCGAACCTCTCTGTAATATCTCACTGACCAGTATCTGTGCTGTTTCTTTCCATTTTACAGCTGAGTGGACTAAAACACTATGACTAGGTAGCGTATAACAGGACAGCCTAGATGGATAGTTAAAGGAACACTCACAGATGGGACAGACCACAGTTTCAGAGTTCAAAAAGTATGGTGTTTTATTTGTCAGAATGTTTTTGAAGTTCATAAATAAATAGCTTCATCTTCATCTCTCTCTCTCTCTCTCTCTCTCTCTCATTTTTAAAGAGACACGTTTAAAGTCTGCCTCTTGAACAGGTGCATGAATTTAAATATCTTGGAATAACCTTAGATAGCTCATTATCTTACACCACGCATGTCAACCTAATCTCTAAGATGATAAACTCTAGGATCGGGATTCTATATTGGCACAAACACCGTCTGACCCCTGAAACCCTCCAACTAGCGGTTACTAGCGCAATTCTTTGAATTGTTGACTATAGTCTGGTTATATATGGAGCTGCTGCTGATACCACTCTCAAGAGAATCACTATAGCACTTAAAGAGCTACTGATGCCTCAAAGAAAACTTTAAAAACACAATAATTAGGTACAATTCTGTTTGCATTCCATATATATTTTGTATATTTCCCTTCCTCACAGTTTATAACTAAATACATGTGTATGAATATATGACTGTTGTCCCTTACAGTTCATTTTGAGTTCATCTGCCTCTATAGCTTACTCCCTACTTCAAGTCATAATCCTCTGTTATGACATCACACTCTGTTGCCATGGGAGTAACTGTGACATCACAAGCAGTGCTCTATGTCTTCAGATAGGGAGAAAGCAGCTGGAATAGATAAACTCTTCAGGAGCAAAGATCCTGTTTTCATGCAAATGACCTCACTACTTAATAATGGGGAGGAGGAAGACAGAACTAATGGGAAACACAAGCTGGACAGTGCCTAAATATTATGTTTTGTTAAAGTTGTTCTGAACGTGTCACCAGCTCTTTAATAAATCCTGCTGACTGGTATCTGGGGCCCATAAGTGCACTCACACGTGCAGCCTATATGAACAGCCCAACTGGTTGCACCTTAAGGGCAGGGTTACCTACCAGTCCTGCCTTATGGCAAAAAAAGCCTGGACCTAACACCTCCTGCCACTCAGCCTCTTCTTGTGCTGACTCCCAACTCTCGTAGTACTTGTAGTGTGTCCAAACTATCCTACCTTGTTACCTTCTGCTGGATCACTCAGGCTCGGCGTGCATTCATGTTCAGGGCCCTGACCTGGCTTAATGGCCTCCCCTCTGACATCAATGCCGTATCAAAGGTTGGCCTGTTTAAGATTAAACTCTGCCAACACCTTAAAGTGTTTGGCAGCTGTGACTGCCCTCCCTAAGCTATCATTGCAAAAGGGCCTTATTTACCGCCATCCCCTACAACCTCCTTATTCTACACACACACTACTTAGCTATCCTACATTCACCTCTCTCCTTGATTGGTGATATTAACTCCCACCTACTCTCTTTCCTATGTCTCTACCACCACCTCTCCTCTCCCTAACCTCATCTCTCTCTCTGAATTTTACCGTTTGTTGTCCCTTGCCTCCTCCTCCCCCAACCCCACACCTATCCTCCTCTGTCCTCCTCCCCTTTCCACACTTTCTGACATTCCTCCATCTAAACTATGCTCCCCCTTACAAGCTAATCTGACAAAGCCACTTAATGACTGCTTTATTACCTGCTTGTGTACCCTTTGAGTTGTGCCTTACATGATACCCTACTTTCCCCACCCTACACCTATCCCCTTCTGTCCTCCTCCCCTTATCACCCTTTCTATTTTTTTTGCACTTGCCTGGCTCCCACAGCTTCAGAGGAGGCCTCGTGCCTCCTCCTACTCCGTCCACCAGGGCATCCCTCTAGGCAGCCCCTGCCCTGGCTTCATCTTGCTCGGAGGCCGAGGTGTATGGATTTTTTCCCCCTTTTTCTCCCTCGCCCCTGAGGACGCAGGCACCGAGGATGTATGTCCAGGCAGACGACATGCAGATGCTCTATACTGGGTCCTGTATAATTTATCATTATAACAGGTAGAAGACTTGGTTTGCTGGCCAAGGCACCTAGCTTCACCTGAGCTCTTTTCTTCTAAGACTGCTTGAAAGGCAGAGTAGAAAAACTTACCAGAGCAAGGGAGAAGGATTAAGACTTAGTTTGGCTAAGCAGATTTACTGTGTGGTGGTGTTTTTATTTTTTACTCACAGGGATTGCTACTGTTTGTTGCTAACATTTCATTGCTTTATTTTTTCTCTGATTCAAATTGTTGTTGCTGGTATACCTTCTTCTGCATTATTACAAGGGTGCCTACAGGTGTGTGCTAACAGATTACTGCTGTAATCTTCTGATTCAAATTGTCTTTTGCAAGGTATATCTTCTGTTACTGCTTTATTTTTCTCTGGAGCAAAGTGTTTCTTACAGGGTATATCTTCTCTGAAATTATTACAGGTGGTGCTTTACAGGTTTTACAGTTTATCTAACATTAGGATAAGCTTTCAGGGTTACTGCATTTGTTGTTGACTGATTGTTTCTGCTCTTACCTCCTTGTTCTTTCGTCCGTGGTTCTTCTTTTTGGCAGGGGAAGGGCCCAGCCACCCACCCCCATCCCCAACCACCCCACACTACTCCTCTTTTATAGGGTACCACAGTTGTAACATTTCCTGTGGCAGAACAGGAAGGGGCGGATCAGTGGGGCCTCCACAAGGTGATCTCATTTACAGGGCACTAGTAATTTAACTTGTTATAACAAGTTAAACAAAGCACAATTAAACCATTACTTGCATTTTTTTTCCTTCTAATTACTCTGACTAGGTTACAAACCCAGCAACTTATTTGGAATGGATTTCATTAACTGCAGGTACTGTGGAACAATTTTCAGAAGGACAGTCTTACAGGATTTAGGACACTGTCCTACATGCTGGGCCTTTGGAGATCTTAGGTCTCAGCTCCGGGCAGCATGGGCAGAGATTGCACTCCAAATTTCATATTGAAGAGGAAATACATTATAAGAACCACCCGCCATTTCCCCAGCATCCAACAGAAAAACCTCGACCGCAGAGGGTAGTTGGTCCAGGAGGTTGGCAGGTGGTTAGGAGGAGCAAATCAGGTGCCCCATCACTCTCTGCTCTCCAACACATTACCTCCAAAAACCATATAAACACTACAAACAGGTATCTGCCTCTATCTCTGAAATCAAATAAAGAGGCAGAAGACACTGCAGAGCAGGACACTGCGGCACAGGAGCTAGCACAACAATACTCACCCAAATCAGGAACCAAAACTAAACAAGCAGAAAGGAAATCCAAAAAACTTCTGATCATAGGAGACTCCATGATTCGGGAGTTGATACCCATCTCCAGCCAGGGTGATGGTCAGATGTCTCCAGGTACATCAGCATGGAGAGACACTGACCGCATTACTAAATTGTTCACAAAGCAGGAGAAACATTGATGTCCTAGTACACATAGGGACTAATGATCTCGCCAGCCGGTCAGTTGTGGAGACCAAGGAACACCTGACTGGCTGGGTGACAAACTATCATCTATTTCGTCGGCATCTCCTTCTCTGAGATCCTGCCAGTCTGGGAGAGGAGCAGATGGACGAGGAAGGTCAGAGAAGGGAGATAGGGGAGCTAAACACGTGGCTCAAGGACTGGTGCCAGGAAAAGGACACAGATTTGTAGGAACTGGCAACAGTTCTGGGAGCGAAAGTTCTTTAAATTTGATGGACTGCATCTGACTAAAGAGAGTCAGTGCATTGGGGCAGAAGTTTGACGTCTTTGCAGAATATTTAAACTAGCAAATGGGAGAGGGTGCAGCACCCCATCGTCGAATGGGAAGAACACCCTCCCTCAGCTAGTGGTCAAACAGAATTCAGCGGTTTGCCATTCATTTGCATCACCAGGTAAGAAAAAGGTTTGTCTCCCCATATGATGCACAGGGTAATGCCAAACTTCACCCAACAACTAACACACCAAAATCTGGCCAATGGAAAATCATGTACACAAATGCTCACAGCCTGGAAATAAGATCCCAGACCTGCAGGCAATAATGTCAGAGGCTAAACTGGACATAGTAGCAATTAGTGAGACGTGGTTTACCAGTAACCACACTTGGGAGACTTCAGTACCTGGCTATGTATTGTTCTAGAAGAGACCGAGTGCAAAAGGGGGGAGGGTGGCCCTGTATGTTAATGAAAATATCAAAGCTACAGAAATTCAGAATACACATAAGGAGCCAGAAGAACTGTGGGTCACCCTGGAAACAGGTAATGGGACAGCCATAAGAACTGGGGTTGTCTACAGGCCCCAGACCAGAGGGAGGACATAGACACATTACTGTTAGAAGATATACAAAACATGACAGCTAAAGGGGAGGTTCTGATAATGGGAGACTTCAACATGCCAGATACAGATTGGTCAATACCAGCAGGAACATCTGCCAGAACTAGACTCATAGTGGATTCCTGCAGGGGAGGGCCTCAAACAACTGGTACAGCAACCCACAAGAGACAGGGCTATCCTAGATCTAGTACTGACTAACAAAGAAGGGATCACAGATCTCAGGTAGAAGGTCACCTGGGGCCAGTGACCATCACATGGTATGGTTCAATTTGGCTACTACATCTAAATCATCCCATTCCAAGGCAAAAATATGGGACTTCAGAGGAGCTGACTTTGATAAGATGGCCAACAGAGTTAAGCTAGCCTGGCAAAAGAAACACAGGTGAGGAGGTACAGGCAAAGTGGGCAAGCATTATGATACAATACTTGAAGCAACATCCCATTGTGTTAGACAGAAAAGGAAGTGCAAAGAAGAAGGAAACCACTTTGGTTCTCAAATATAGTAGCAGAAAAGGTCAAGAGCCAAAGGCTGGCCTTCAGAAAATATAAAGGGAACACAGCGGGATGAAGATAAGGAGGCATACCAAACTGCCCTAAGGGAAGCAGGTAAGGCAGTAAGGCAGGCAAAGTCCCAAACTGAGGAAACACTAGTACGAACAGTAAAAGAAGGTGACAAGACTTTCTATAGATACATTAGTGAAAGGAGAAAGTCCAGAGGGGGTATTCTAAGCTTAATGGAGAAAAAGGGAGCATGTGAGGAGGAGGACCCTGTAAAGGCATCTATCCTAAATAGATACTTTTGCTCAGTATTTACTGAAGAGAAGGTAGGGCAGGGCCCACAGCTCAGCATCATGGACACAGGGGGAGGGAGGTGAGCACTACTCCCTTCACAAAGAAAGGGTCCTACAAGAGCTTGCTAAGCTCAAGGGTGGATAAGGCAATGGGACCTGATGGCATACATCCCAGGGTACTTAGGAGCTAAAGGAGGAATCTGGCAGAGCCATTAGCAGAATTGTTTAGTGAGTCTCTGAGCACAGGAGAGGTCCCAGAAGACTGGAGAAAGGCTCATGTGATCCCACTCCACAAGAGTGGTAGCAGGGAGGAGGCGGGGAACTACAGACCGTCAGTCTTACCTCAGTAGTGGGCAAGATTATGGAGGCACTCCTTAAGGAAAGGATAGTGCAACACCTGAATCCATAGGGCACAGGATCCAAGACAGCATGGGTTTACAAAGGAAGGTCCTGTCAAACTAATCTCATAGATTTCTTTGACTGGGTAACCAGAGTGGTGGACCAAGGGAGCAGTTGATGTCGCCTACCTTGACTTCAGCAAAGCTTTTGACACTGTTCCACATAGAAGATTGATAAATAAGCTAGGTAGGCTCGGGTGGGTCAGAAGTTGGTCAACTGGGTGGCAAACTGGTTGACTGGCAGAAAACAGAGAGTGGTGGTAAATGGTATACAGTCAGAAGAGATGCAAGTCACAAGTGGGGTACCTTAGGGATCAGTCCTGGGGCCAGTCCTATTCAACATCTTCATTAGTGACCTCATAGATGGACTAGAGGGTAAGGCTTGTCTGTTTGCAGATGACACCAAGATCTGCAACAGAGTAGATGATCCAGATGGGGTGGGCAGAATGAGAAGAGATCTGGATAAACTAGCAGAATGGTCAGAAGAGTGGCAACTGGGATTTAATGCAAAAAGTGCAAAATCATGCACATAGGGAAGAGAAACCCTGAAGCCACTTATAGGCTGGGAGGAGTTGCTAGCAGTCACAAAGGAAGAAAGAGACTTGGCATCATCATCACTGATGACCTAAAATCATCCAAGCAGACCTCTAAAGCAGTAGGTAAGGCTAGGGGTGTTAGGGTGTATTAGTAGGGGTATCACAAGTCGCAAGAGGGAGGTAATAATCCTCTGTACAAGACATTGGTTAGGCCCCATCTGAGTACTCGTGCAGTATTGGAGGCCACACCTTCACAAGGACATTAACCAAATTGAGGCAGTCCAGAGAAGGGCAACCAAAATGGTGCAGGGACTGCATCAGAAGACATATAAGGACAGATTAACGGAGCTCAATATGTATACCCTTGAGCAAAGGAGGGAGAGAGTGATATGATCGAGACATTTAAACACCTTAAGGGCATAAACAAGGTGAAAGAGTCTAACATGTTTAAATATAAGAAAATAGCAGGACAAGAGGACACAGCATGAGATTAGAGGGAGGCCGATTAAGGGGAATGTGAGGAAATTTTTTCACAGAAAGGGTGGTAGATGCATGGAATGGCTTACCACAAGAAGTGGTGGCTATGAATACAGTGCAGGGCTTCAAACAGGCATGGGATAGGCATAAGGGAGCAATACAAATGACTATGAATAGACAGGTCACTGACAGAGCAAAGGCCGATGGTACATTTATAAGGTAGAAAAAGAAATGGGCAGACTGGATGGGCCTTGCGGTCCTTATCTGCCGTCAACTTCTATGTTTCTATGTTTCTATGTTTCTATCATCTATGTGAATAACCTTGTTACAGTGATGACCCATACTGAGATTAGGCTCTACGCAGATGACACTGTACTTGTGGCCTCTGCAGGTAACCCAGAGGACCTGAGACAGCAGCTCCAGATGGACTTTTCCTTATTGGAAACATGGATGCAAGATTCTTCCTTATTAATAAGTAAAAAACAGACATAAAGCATGATGTTTTCAGTTGGAACCCTGGCAAAAAGTAAACATTCCCTAAACCTACCGATAAGATTCCAAGACGGGTCAATGGTACAAAATGTGACCTCCTATAGGTACTTGGGAGTCCTTGTAGATTTTTGACTAATTTTCACAGATCATATTCAGATTCAGACTAGGAAAGTAAATCAGAAGCTGGGTGCTTTACGGAGGATATCAGGATGTTTCCTTACAGACAATAGAGTTAGATTAGTAAAGCAACTATTGCCCCCAGTCCTTGAATACGGTTCCTCACTTTACATGTATTCAACTCAAAGGTCTGTAGTAAAAATTGATCAACTGTACTATAGGTTGGGAAGATATATGTTATATAAAGGGCAAGGGGTTCATCACTGTATAGTATTTCAGGACCTTGACTGGTTGCTCCCAGCTAAGAGGAGAGACTACCTTTGGACACTGACCTGTCATGGACTTATCATTCCAAAAAATGTCCAGCACCCACTGTCATATTTAGTAAAATTAGAGTCACATTCGCATCACTTATCCTTACTCAGGAAGTCATCTGAGAAGGTTCACATGAGTAGAATCCATAACAGGATGGGGGATATGATTCTACAAAACAGTTTGGCCAGAAGTTGAAACAAATTACCTTTTGAACTAACTGAAATTGTGGACTTGCACAGATTTGAACTTGAGCTGTATAAACTTTGGAAAGTAAACTGTTATTGTTTTTAGTTTTATTTATTCATGTATGTATAACTCTATTCTGTTTGTCTCATTTATGTCTTGTACTTGTCTACCACAGGAATTTGTTGTAAATGGGGTTTCCCCAATCAAAATCTCCTGTATAAAAATAAATCTTTTAACAAACAAACAAGTGCCCACAGCGTCCACCCCTCCCCGGCTCAGAGGAGCCACCATTGCCCCTGAAAGCCCTTGCTTCCACTGGCCCCAGGAGCTTCGGGTGCTCAGGGCACCCCCAGTAACCCACCCCAGGAGGAGGAGAACATCCACTGGGATGCTCAATCCTCTGTCCCCCCACTGATCCCCAGCAACCCGAGTCCATTCCCATACCTGGGTTGTCGGCGTATTGCAAGGTGTGGAGTCCAGCGCCTCAATCCTCAGCAACACTGGGCCGGCTCCCTTATCACCCTTTCTGATATTGTCCCTATTCTCCCCCTATTTTTTCTAACTTTTCTCTTTACTACTCTCCCCCTTTACAAGTTAATTTGACAAAGTCACTTATTGACTGCTTTATTACCTGTTTGTGACCTTATTAGGTGTGTCTCACATAACATACTTGTTATGCTATTGTAATGTAAATTTATTCTTCTCATTTTGTCAACTGTTTGTACTTTTTTGATGTGGAACCTTTGTAAAAGAACCACTGGTTCAAAGGTGTTTGTAATTCAAGATAAATAAATAAATAAATAAAACACTGTCAACCCCCTTAGGCCTCAAATTGTCCCTAGTTTAGAAAGTGCATTTAATGATTGATCATATTCCGTAGAGACTACTGATGTAGCTGGTAGTTTGGTTTTGACTCCTTTTTTGTCTTTTTAAATGTGAAAAAACAAACTGCATGTCTTATTGGTGTTAACACACAAAAACGTGCTTGTTTACAGTCTTTGATCAACACCTACTGCATTTTTCCTAGATTTGGGAACACATCCAACATAGTCTAGCTACCCTTGATGTAGTGGGAGGAGAGAAGACTTGCATCTTGAGTGACTGCACAGTTTGTGGGTGTTCCTAATGTTCAGGAAGTATGCAAGAAGAGTAGATCAACTATTTAAAACAAAACAAGGTTGGTTATAATTTTACCATTTGCACGCATTTCAGTTCTACTAAAAAATGAAGCAGATAAAACACTCAGCAATGTCTATACATTTTAGAGAAGGGAAAGAATCATAACATTTGAGTTTTCAACTTGATATAATATGATGCAAAAAAGAATGACAGTGCCCCTTTAAACACAGATGGCATCTTTTATGTAGTCCTTTCTTTGAGAGCTCATGTCAGCTCTCCTCCTCCTACTCAACAGATTTCCACTCTTCTACTTGTGTGGCTTCTATGCTTTGTCTTCCTTCTAAACTGCAAATTCAGCAGCCTTCTCTAAATCATTGTCTGGCAGGCCTATCTCAGTTTCCATAAGCTTTCCCTGCTTTCCAACAAGCCACCAGGCAGGATTCCCTAGCTCTGGCTGTCCCTGGCTTACATGGTTCACCTCCATCCTGTACATTTAGCCACAGTTCCTTTCATAGCTCTTCTTCAGCTCTGTGTGTTCTACAAGGGTAACTTCTCCCTCCCTGCCTGCAGATTCCAGCCCCCTTTCACTGAGGAATGCTCTTTATATTTGACTGCCTCAGTCTACAGCTGCCCTAATTAACCAGTTAAGGGCTGCTTTAAGTTTGTAACATAGAGATCATATGCATGTAAAACTAGAGGGGATATCACATAGCATTTCTCGGGGACTCAGTCACCATATTCAAATTATTCTGCACCATTAACTTTAAAGAAGTGAAAGACAGAACACACCAATGTCATGTGATGTCCCCTCTAGTTTTCCTATATTTCTATATATTATACTGGCGCTCTATATTATCCTGGTGGCCTAGTGGCCCCCACCCTCTTAGGTAATGACTGACCACCTCGCTCCCCCATCCCCATTCCCAATCTGCGACCAGCACATCTCTCCTCTTACCTCCAGGGCTGGCTGTAGACTGTGCTAAGAATGAGTGCTGATGCAGAATGGGGTATGAATGAGCGACTCATTCATACCGCATTCTGCATCGGCACTCATTCTTATCGCAGTCTGCAGACAGCCATAGAGAGGAGGGTTGTGCTGGTCATAGACTGGGAATGGGGATGGGGGAAGAAGGGTGGTCAGTCATTACCCAAGAGGGTGGGGTGCCACTAGACCACCAGGAATATGAATGGGCTTTCAGGGGGGGGCTCAGAGAGAGGGGAGGTTAGTAGACTACCAGGTAATTTTTTTTCATACCGGGATGAGGATAAGGCATCAAGGGAGGGGGAAGGGACTACTACTCTACCTGAATCTTCCATTTATAAAAAGACTGCGAATGGACATCAGGAAGGGGGGAGGGATCAGTACCATACCAGGTAATTTGTGTTTTTCTTTATTACAGGGATGGGGATCGGGCATCAAAGAGGGGAGGAACCATTAGACTACCAGGTATTTTTTTTTTTTTTTATATGGGTGGCAGGGTGCCAGTAACACCAACAAAAAAAATAAAACATGGGAATCGGAGGGTGGGGGGCGTCACTAGACACCGGGGAGGATGCCACTAATGGCAAGGAATAAATAAATAAAATGATCAGGCATCAGTGGGAGGGGGTGGGACCACTAGACTACGAGGTAACATTTTTTCTATGCCAAGTTGGGGATCGGGCATCAGGGTAGGTGGAAGGGACTACTACAGTACCAGCATCCTTTTCAATTGGATCAGCCTGATTTAGGATCTTGTTTCACAAAAGGGTCCTTCATCATGCTTTCCCATTGACTACAATGGGAAAGCAAGATAAAGGATCTTTTTTTGCAAAACAGGATTCTGCATCATGCTAATCCCATTGTAGTCAATGGGGAAGCATGATATAGGATCCTTTTGCAAAACAGAAACCTATTTCGTGCTGTGCTTCAATGTATTTCAATGGGGTTTTCAACTTTGGTTCATAACACAGCCATTTTTTTAACATTTTGACCCCAAATTTTCAACATGACCTTTTGGGGACCCCACCTCATGAACAATAGAACTTCCATTATGCAACTGCCACCCATAAGGTGATTTTGTGGTCACTTGGCAAATTCACCTTTTAGGTGGGATTTGGAAAAAATGTTCTGCCCTTGTTCATGAGGTGGGGTCATTAGAAGGCAATGTTGAAAATTTGGAGTCAAAATATGTATCAACGGCAAAGTTATAACCATTCATTACAATTTCACTATGCACGCTCATAACTTTTGAAATTTTAAATATTTTCACCCAAGATTTTCAACATAGTCTTCTTATTAACCCACCTTGTGTATGTCACAGCTGTCATTTTTCAAATCCTGGCCAAACTGTGTTTTTGCACCTGTGGTATGGAATGGTGTTGCAGTTGTGCAGAATTACATTTTGGTGGGGATTTAAAAATGTTCTATACCAAGAACATGAGGTAGGGAAATAAGATGGCTATGATAACAATTTGGTCACTGTTATCCTATAAATGGAAGAGCAGGGCTCTAGCTACTTTCATACATACATACATACAGCTACATACATATATGCAACAATGGAGGGATGGGAGTGCAGACAAATGAGGACATGATTACAAAATCTGAAAAGTAAAGAAATTAATTGCAAAAAACTTCATTGATGCATCAGTTAGGGGGGTTACTTAAGTGACAAAAGTAGGGAAATGTGGTGTTAGGGTTTCCAACCCAAACACCCCACCCCCACTCTGCTGACACTGACAGGTGTTGGGGGTGTCCCTTGGGATCATCAGCCCTAACGTTCACCCCATTCTCCTATACTGTACCTATTTCAGCTTATTTACTTATGGAATGGGGTGAGCATTAGGGTTGATGACCTCAAGGCACACCCTCAATGTCTGTCAGTGTCTGCGGGGTGGGGGTGGGGTGTTAGGGTTGGAAACCCTAACACCACATTTCCCTACTTTTGTCACTTTGGTAACAACCCTAACTGATGCATTAATGAAGTTTTTTGCAGTGGTTACATTTATGATCTCTAGGGTTAAGAACCAACTCCTAAAAGGCATATCTTGTCAAATCCTGGTGTAGCTCCCACCAGAGGACCTAACAAACCATCGATGGGTTCAAGAAAAGTTACGTGGAAGGTAATGGGCAGACTTATCCTACCACAAGCACACATGACCTGCTCAGGGGGTCAAATCTGGGATTTTCTGATTTGCAGTTCACTACTCTAAACATGAGGCTGCACTTCCTCCTTTAGGATTGCTAGGTTTTGAATTATTTTCTCTATTTTTGCTTTGTCCTCTCCTGTTACCCCATCCTCGACCCTAATGGCTGGGGTAACTGCGACTGCACTCTTGTTCTGACCAGAGAGGCACCTGAACAGCTGATACCAATGCCTCTCCATGGTTAGTTTGGTGGGGGATGCCCTCTTCCCCCCAAGAGTCAAGCCCCATACCTCCACCACATGCATGACTCCCCAGCTGGCCACAGTGTTGGATTCTGGGGCTTGGACTCGAGCCTGGTCTCCCAGGTGGCAGAGCTACCACTGATACAGCTCTGTAAATACCACTTAACCTCTCCTTCCTTGTGAGTTTGGAAAGTGGCAGAGGTAATCTTTTTCTCAAGGGAGAACTCATCTTCAGGCAACTTTCTTCTTCCTCTTGGCCCCACAAGTGCATTTTGTCCATTCCCATTGTTTTGCCTTCCTACTATATCTGATTCTTCCTTTCTCAGCCTCTACCAGTCTGGTTTCCAATCCAACCACTTCACTGTAACATTTCGTCTAAGGCTCATTGTTGCCATCCTGACTGTGACTGTAGTGGACCAAGGCCTTTTCACTGCAACCATTTCTGTCGATTTATAAAGCTTTCAAAAGTCTCCCACCTCCATATTGTACACAGCTATCCAAGCAGGCAACTGACTGGCTAAGCTCCTACTAGTCAAACTGAGTACAGCCCATACATGTAAGTGGGTCTATTCCCCCAACTTGACTGACAAAGGGGCCCTTCAAGGTTTAGTCCTTGGCCCCTTATTATTCTCATTCTTCATAAATGACCTGCCTTCCACCTGTAGCTCCTCACATATGCTGACACATCAAAGAAAGTGTACTGGAATGGCCCAGGATGTTGTTCCAGTACTTCGCCCTAGTGAGTCTGCCTGTCTACATACAGGAACAAATCATGATCCAACAATAATAGTTAGAAGTGATGACTCAGTTGGGAGGAACAATTCACAAGTGAAAATTTGAACACACAGGTCTTCCTACAGTATATTACTGTTGTACCATTAGATGTAGAGTTGGAAGGCTGACTTTAAGCAGCCACAGGATGTTAGAACCCCACCTAACCTCCTTCTTGCCATCAAGCAATGGGTCACATCAAACAGTAGCATACTGTAGCACAGAATCTGCAGAGTCAGTAAACTCTCTTTTCAATCTAATTCATTCCTAGGTACTGGCAATTCATCTTCATTATATACAGGATGAAACCAGTGATGTAATGTGGATTGGGCTGAAGCTGCACCCCACTGGAAACAAGAAGTTGCATCCCAGCTGGGCTGTCCTGGTTAAATAAGTTGACAAACTTGCAAAAAATAGAAAAGAATATGTTTATTCAAAAACCGAACAAGCATTCATATCTTCCAACCATTTCCAAAAATGGTATGGCACTTTTATTTATAAAAAAAAGGCACATTTCAAAGACTCAGAAAATACATATTTTTTAATTTTATATACTGCTTGCAATTATATTTCAAAAGCTGTAACATTTGAACTGTTTAGCTTAGAAACTTAAAGATGTTCTTAAATGAAAGCATGGAGTTCAATCAACATGAATAGATCCTATCAAGACAGGTCTCTTGTGTTGATAAATGTTTATATATTTTAATATATGTTGTTAAAAACAACAGAATTAAAAAAACATATTTTGAGTTGTTCTATGTTATTTTTATACTTAGATATGGAAGATGTAGCAACATACCAATACATCCACTATGTAGCTGACTCCAAGCTTTCCCATAATAAAATTAAAGCAGCAGTATTTATTAGTCAGCAAAAATATTCATCAGAATTTGTTTTTTTACCAGAAATGTGTTTCTGACATTCTTAGATTCAAAAGCATTTTTTTAAATCCCTCGGATATTAAGAAAACAGCATTTATAATGATTTTTGTAATATATAAAATCATTAAAGACTGCCACCTCTTATAATACTGTATTTAAAAAAATCTCTTCTGCTGAGAGTACCTTATGACTATAAATACTGGATTTATACTGTGGATGTGTTATGATGGTGCTAGCAAAGCTTTCTGGTAGTGAACAGCACCATACTGCACTAAGATGTTTAATTTTGTCATGGTGGGCATGGCATGGGAGCACGAAATTAAAAAAAAAAAATTACTTCAAAATCACATATCTCAGTTCAGGAATTAAAGGAACTGAAAAGAAAAAGACTGGTACAGTGATGTTTTTGCTAATAATTTAAATTATTGCAAAAACAATATGATGGTTAATAAACCCTGCTGCCTGAAATGTCTAGCTCTAATGGTTCAAAATGTATCTATTTTAAGGCAGCAGTGCACGATAGCGGTGAAAATTTTCAGCTATAATGTTTTATTCTATTTTAGATTGCTCCTTATCTCCTGACTTGTGTGATACCCCTTCCCCCCATTTTGAGTCTGTTTTACAACTTTTTTTTACAGTTGAAATAATACAAAGGAGAACTCCTTTTATTATGTCTCAGACAAGGTTTTCATCACTATTGTCATTTAAGATTATTTTGGTTTTTGTGACTATAGTGAACTACCATGCCACAGACACTGCTCCCCAACCTTTATGGGACAACAAGTGTAAAATAACAGCAGAGAATGCTGATGAAAACCTGATTTGAGCCATATTAAACAAGCATTTGTCAATGCTGAATGTTTGCTTGCTGGCATTGGCAGTGCAGGAGTCAGAGAGATACATAATAGGAATGGCAGTGAAGTACTGAACTGACGCGAACCCCACCCCCACCCTGTAGAGGCTGACAGGCATTGGGGGTGTGGCTTTGGGTCATCCACCAAAACACTCATGCCATTTCACCTCACCCTACCCTGCAGACACTGACAGGTGTTGTGGTGTGCCTTGGGGTCTTCGGGCCTTATATTCACCCCATTCCATAAGGAAATATGCTGAGATGGGTGCGGTATATGAGAATGGGGTGAATGTTGGGGCCGAAGACCCATAGCACACCTCCATGCCTGTCACTGGATGCAGGGTGGGGGTGGAATGACATGAGTATTATGGCTGACGATCCCAAGTCACACCTCAATGCCTGTCAGTCTCTACAGAGTAAGGCGTTATGGTTGGAAACCCTAACACCCCAGCTGTTTGTTGGTATTTTCACTCCAAATTTTCTAAATGCACTTTTTGTGACACCACCTCATGAACAGTGGCACTATCATTTCATTACTCAATCCCAAAAGTTGGTGTTGCACAGCGACTGTGCCATTGGGCGCCACAGGTGTGAAAACACATTTCTGGCAGGATGTGAAAAATAACAGCTGTACTGTTCATGAGGCAGTGTGAAAAAATGGCAATGTTGAACATCTCAAGTGAAAATATGAAAAATTGGCGAAGTTATGGATGTGCATAGAAATTGCACAACGCAATCAATTTTTGGAATTTTTTCAGCACATTTTCAACATGGGCATTTTTGAACCTCTCCCCATGAACAGTGGCACCATGATTTTGTTAATCCATCCTGAAAGTTAATTTCCCACAGTGACCATGCCATTCTGTGCCACTAGTGTGAAAACATGTTTCAGAAATGATGTGAAAAATGACAGCTACACTGGTCATAAGGAGGTGTGAAAAAATGTCAATGTTGAAAATCTGGAGAGAAAATATTAAAAACTGGCAAAGTTATGCATGTGTATAGAAACTGGGCAATGTGCACTTGTAATGCAGTCATTTTTCAGAATTTTTTCACCAGATTTGCAACATGGGCTTTTTGGGACCTCCCCTCATGAGTAGTGGTACTGTTGTTTCGTTAATCGGTCCCAAAAGATGATTCCACATAGCGACTACGAAATCACCTTTTGGAACAGAGAAACTAAATGACAGTAACAAGTTCATGTGATGGGGTCCCAAGAACCCCATGTTGAAAATTTGGGGCCAAAATTCCTAAAAATGGCTGAGATATCAACCTAAGTTGAAACCCCCTATTATAAAGCTTACTGTCATTTCTTCAGTTCACAGTTCGGCTTTGGAGAGTGCAGACATGTCCCAGTTCAGAGAAGATCATGGCTCATGACCTCTGGAGGGTAAGTATGGGTAAGGGGGGATGCAGGGAGGTGGGTGTGCAGAGGGAGGGTGGTGATGGGGGAAGGGGACAAGGGAGACAATGCTGGACCATTTTCTTGTTTGCAGGGGGGGAAAAGACTGCAAAAGAAGGTTTTCTTTATTTACACAGGTTACACACACACATACACACAAAATAAGCACACTGGGATGGGCTCCCAGTGTGCCACAATTTGGGGGGATGCTGACATGGGGATTGGGTACCTCAATGTTGGCAAGTCATATAGACGGGTTGGGGGGGCGCATCCAACACTGGAAGTGGGTATCCTGGTGTCAGAAAAGAAAGGGGAAACTGTTTAACCAGGAAAGACACACTAAAAGGGGGAGATTGGGCACCTCGATGTCAGCTTTTCGGGAGTGTGTGGTGGGCAGCAGGAGCCTCCATGTCACTGTGTGCCATATAATGTGAGGGGGGCATGCTGACATGGGGACTGGGCACCCTGATGTTGGCTTTGTGGGGATTACATACTAACATACTGAAATGCCAGCAGAATAGGCCTAACGGTCTTTCGTGTCTGCTCATTTGGTCAGCCCCCACCCTGGGTGCTGACCTTGCTGCCCCCCTCGCCTTCTCTGGCTTCTCCCTTCCCAGTTCCGGATATTTTACTGCATTGGATTTTGCTTCCAGAACCCTTCCCTGCACCTGTCCCACCCTCTTGAACCCTCCACTGTCTCTGCCTCCACCAGCCCCTAGGCAGTGCATTCCATGGCTCCACCACCCTCTCAGTGAAGTAGCACCTCCTCCTTTCTCCCTGAATCTTCCCTCCAGCTTCCACCCATGCCCCTCTAGTGGCTCCCTCCTCCTTCCTTCAAGCACCTTGACTGTTCCTCCCCTATTTACCCTCTTCATGTACCTGAAGACTCTTATCATGTCCCTCCGGTCCCTTCTCTCTTCCAATGTGTACATATTTAGCTCTTGAGCCTCTCCTCATAGGTCCTGTCCCCAAGCACCAAATCATTTTGGTTGCCTCCTCTGGACCCTCTCCAGGAGGTTAATGTCCCTCTTAAGTGTGGCCTCCAAAACTGCACGTGAGTACTCAAGGTGCGGCCTCACCAAGCAGTTATACAGAGGGAGTATCACTTCCCTCCTTCTGGAGGTGATCCCCCTAGCGATGCATCCCAGCATCCTGTTGGCCTTGGCTGCTGCCCTCCTACAAGTCTCAGAGTTGTTCATCTTGACATCCACCACCACCCCCAGGTCCCTCTCAGCCATCGAGACTTGTAGCATCCCCAGGGTGTACACTTGGCCCGGGTTTCTGGCCCCCAGATGGAGTACCTTGCATTTCCCTGCATTGAACCTCAGCTTCCACTTTCTAGACCATCTTTCCAGAGCCTCCAGGTCCCCCTGTAGGGCCACCCTTCCCTCCTCCCCATCCACCACCGCCCCCAGTTTTGAGTCATCCGCAAAGAGACTCATCTCACTCCTGATTCCTGTCCTTATGTCAGAGACGTAGGCGTTGAACAGAAGGGACCCAAGGACTGATCCCTGTGGGACCCCACTAATGACCCTCCTTGGGGATGAGATTATCCCGCCAACTATGACCCTCTGGGTCCGGTCCTGGAGCCAATTGCCTATCCATCTGATCATCTGGTTCCCCACCTCCATTTGTGTGATGGATGGCAGGAGGCGCCATATTTATTGAAATATTTCACCAGGAAAGGCACATAATGGAGGTGTGTCATCTACCGCTGCAATGACGAGCCTGTCTCTGATTACAGCGGCAGATGTATTTTGACTCCGTGGCTCTCTCTGAAACTGCTGTCATTGGCAACATGCTCACTGGTTGACGGTTGAGGAACGTACCGACTAAAGCACTCCCTGCATTCACCGGAACACTGACACACCCCTGAAAGTGTTACTACCGCAAGATGTTGCTTGC
This sequence comes from Neoceratodus forsteri, assembly GCA_016271365.2. Lineage (NCBI taxonomy): Eukaryota > Metazoa > Chordata > Ceratodontiformes > Ceratodontidae > Neoceratodus > Neoceratodus forsteri. The sequence goes on along the minus strand of CM028136.1, from coordinate 222,483,012 downwards.
ACAAGCCAACATAAAAAGTGCTATTTTATTATTTCATATGCAAAAAAAAAGTTCTAAAGCAGACTAAAAAATTAAGAAAGAAGAGTATCATACAAGTCAGGAGATAAGGCACAATCTAAAATGGAATAAGAAGTATAGGTCAACCTTTTCACTGCTATCATGCACTGCTGCCTTAAGGTAATTATCTTTTTGAAAGGTCCAACTTTGGAATGGTGGGGGTTATAAACTTAAGGGGCCAGATTTTCAAAGTACCAGGGATGCCGCAAACCACTGGTGTGCCAAACATATGATGCACGGAGCTTGTGGCATTCCCCTGTTGGTGATCGGGATTTTCAATCCCTTGCAACAATCGCCACACCTTCGACCACGGTTTTGTGGTCTAGTGTGCGCCACTCATGGGAGGCAATGTAACAGTGCTTGCACCAGGGCAGTGGTTCAAGCTGCCATAAATCGTGTAGATCTTCGCAACTGCACCTGAGATTTGAAATTCAAACTCACTGTCAAACACACTGTATTAGTACTATTTCTTCATCAACAGACTGTATCAAATAAAAGAAATGAATATGTTGAAAATGTGGGCTCAAAAAGTAAAAAAATATTGTAATGTTTTAATCAAATGTTAAGAAAAATCAGCGTTTGTTCTGACACCTGTCATGTTCATGAGATGGATTAAGAAAATGGTTATGTTGAAAATCTGAGATCAAAATCTGGAAAAACAGTAAATGTGGAAATAAAATTCAAGATTTCTTCATAACCTGGTTGTTTTTTGACATTTCAACGCCATATTTTCAACATAGTTTTTTTATGACAGGTGGAAATTTTTAAATCCCATCTGAAAAGCCCTTCACTCAGGATTTCAAATAGATACAGGAATGTACCAGCAGTTTTTCCCCTGCAGAACAAAGCAGCCAAACTGGAGTATATGGGAACAGGAGGGTTTTTAAGTAATCAGGACCCAACTGCTACAAGGGCCATATATAGTGCATATGTGCATCATTATCATAGGGCCTGCTGGCAACAGGCTTCCAGGAGCAAAAGGAGATGGCGCATCTGAACTGGGCTAGTGCTGTCACTTCTGAGAGCCATATTCAGCATCTGACATGCTAATTACCACGTACATGCAATCTCATTATCTCTGGAATTTTACCTGTACCTAGGGCTAGTTTAGAATTAACCAGGGAGATCGAGAGATGTATCGGATGGCTGAGACGTTGGTGTCAGAGGGAGGGCTACAACTACGTGGATCACTGGCAGGACTTCCAAGCACCCCATTTGTTTTCTCAGGATGGGTTACACTTAAATAGAAAGGGTAAACGCATTTTTGCACTCAAACCTAAACGTATACTGGATTTTCATTTAAACTAACATATGGGGGGAAGGGGGCAGTAAAAAGAATATGTAAGTTATTGTAAAGAGCCCAAACAGTCAAAAACTAATTTTTTGTCCCTAAATGCCAGAAGTTTGTGTAACAAAATGGATGAACTCCAGCTTGTTTTGCATGATCTGGATATACATATATGTGCTATTACAGAAACCTGGTGGAAGCAGGATGACAAATGGGATAAAAATATTCCAGAATATACCCTTTACAACAAGGATAGGGTTCAATCCAGAGGTGGAGGAGTGGCACTGTACATTGCAGATGATATTGTGGCAGAAAATATGGATACCTCCGATTGGGAGAATTGTGAAGTGATATGGGTGGCATTAAATCCAACTCATGCCAATAGGATTAATATTGGTTTGGTATATAGATCTCCCACAATAACATCCTTGGAGGACTCCATGTTACTGGATTTTATAAACTAGTTAGTCCAAAAGAATAATGTGGTACTCCTGAGTGATCTAAAACTCCCAGGTATAAACTGGGATAATTTATATGCAAAAATACTCCATCGAGAAAGAATATCTTGAGGTGTTTAACCTGGCAGGGCTAGACCAACATGTTTTTGACAACACCAGAAATAACCATATTTTGGATCTAGTCCTTAGTAATATGGGACAATTGATTCAAGATTGTACTGTTTTGCCCCCCTTGGGAACAAGTGACCATCAAATGGTTAGTTTTAACTATATGGATTACATAAATAAAAATACGGGCAATACTCTTATGTATAGGTTTGATTTGGCCGATTTTAAGGGCATGAAAAGAGACGTATCAAATTGGAAGTGGGAAATTGAGTTTAGGGGTGAATCCTTACAAAACATGTGGGAAATCCTTGCCAATAAATTAAATACTCTGGTCCAGATGTTTGTGCCTACAAAAAAAAAATATAATAGAGTAAAGAAATCTCTCCCCCCGTGGTTGACTCGACCAGTGAAGAAAGCTATAAATAATAAGAATATGATGTTTAAAATAGCTAAGTTGAGTGGAGATGACTATAGCTGGGATATGTACAAAGTCTGAAGGCTACAAAAAAAGAAGATAGAACAAGCCAAAAAAAAATATGAGCTTAGATTGGCTACAAAGGTTAAGGATAATTATATATCCTTTTATACATATATTAATAACAAAAGGGGGTCAAATAAAACAATTGAACCTATATTGGATCAAGGCAAGAGATTAATAACGGATAATGTGGAAATGGCAGAATATTATAACAATTACTTTGCCTCAGTTTTTGGCACAAGTAATGTAAATACCATTACCCAGCATAAGCATTAAGATCCCAGTTTTGTTGTGGATATAGTTGAGGTGGAAAAAAAATTAAAACAATTAGATCAAAATAAAGCTCAGGGTCCTGATAAAATACATTCTAGGGTACTTAAACAGTTGGCAGAACAATTGGCAGGCCTGGTGACTTGCTTTTTTCCAAAATCAGTAAATGAAGGTGAGGTCCCAGATGTTTGGAGGCAGGCTGAGGTCATTCCTATATTTAAAAAGGGATCTAGACAGGAAGTTGGAAATTATTGGCCAATCAGTCTTACATCAATACTGGGGAAAATATTGGAAACCTTTCTAAAGGACTATATTATTAATTCCCAACTTATGATAGGCAATATAGATCAATCACAGCATGGATTTGTAAATGGCAGGTCGTGCCAAACAAATCTTTTGGAGTTTTATGGGAGGGTGAATAAGGCCTTGGACAAAGGGAGACCAGTTGATGTCATCTTCTTGGACTTCGTCAAGGCCTTTGACAAAGTTCCCCATGACAAATTGATAAAGGCCCTGACTGAGATGGGTATTCCTGGTAATATTACCCATTGTATTGAGTCCTGGATGGTAAATGGGATACAGAGGGTTTGCATGAAGAGGGATTACTCCAGTTGGGTAAATGTGAGGAGTGGGGTCCCACAGGGCTCGGTCTTTGGCCCAACCCTTTTTAACTTATACATTAGCTCCATGAGTTTAGCATCAGATATTTGGCGTTCTAAATTTGCTGAAGATACTCAGATTGGCTGTACAGTGGAAAGCAGGGATGATGCAGATGCTCTGCAGTCAGCCTTAGCATATTTGGAGGTCTGGGCTCAGGATCATGGGTCTGATTTAATGTGGATAAATGTACAGTGATGCATATAGGAAGGAAAAATAATAATTACCCATATAGTTTAGGTAACAGAATACTCAAAGTAGTTAGTGAAGAAAGTGACTTGGGTATTAAAATTAGTAATGACTTCAGTTTTAGGCCCCATTACAATCAAATTATTAAAAAGGTTAGCAGTATCCAGTATTGCATCCATAAACATATTAAAAGTAGAAAAAAAGAGGTCCTGCTCCTCCTGTATACCTCTCTGGTGCACCCCCATGTGGAGTACTGTGCCCAGTTTTGGGCACCGGGAGGGAAGGGTGATATTAAATCCTTGGAGAGAATACAGAAGCATGCCATGCATAGGATTAAGGAGGTCCAGGGTATGGAGTACGAGGCTTGGCTCATGAACCTGGGATTGTATTCCCTTGAGTTCAGAAGATTGCGTGGGGATATGTGCTTTATTTATAAGGCTTTGAATGATGCAGTATTATGGGAGCAATTAAATCTGGTTCTTAGGGATCAGTCTTATAATACAAGAGCACATCCACTTCAGATAAATAAGGAGAAGGTAAATATGGTCAAGAGGAAATATTGGCTTACAGCGAGAGTCACAAATATATGGAATAGGCTCCCCATTGAGATCATGACTAGCAGAACAATGGAGGAATTTAAGATTAGGCTTGATAAGTATTTAATTACTAACAAAATTTCTGCGTATGAGTAAATATGCGGCCAGCACATGGATCACTGACCTAAATAATTGCTCTGAAACACCTAGGAAACCTAGGAAACCTATACTGTATGGCACGCATTGTGCCAAGGGGCTATTTACATAGCATTATGTGGCTATTAGCAGCTTTGTACAATGATTCCATGCACAAATTTGGGAGGCATTGTGCAAAGCTTTGGCTACTCCCACATAGGGGCCACCTATGCCATTCTGGCAGTCTAGCAGACTTCTTCCTTACCCGATCTAGTGTTGTAGAATTGTCCCTGGCAGCTTAATGTTATCCACCCAACCCAACACTGTCAAAGACCTTCTCCTCAACTCACCCACTGAGCAACCGACACCCCCGCCACCTTTCATCTCCTAACTCACCCATCCATCCATAGGTATGTTGCCACTGGGTCCTCAGGCATTGACTGGCATAGAACCCCTGCTCACTACCTCAGCCAGCTGCCATCTGACTGATGAGGAGTGATCACCTGCATATTGTAGAAACAGTTTCCACATTACACATTCATTCATTCCTTGTCAGACAGCAGCTGACCGAGGTGGTGAGCGGAGGGTCTGTGCTAGTTGTTGTCTGAGGACCAAATGGCAGCTCACCTAGGAGGGATGAGGAAGTCAGAAGCCAATAGGGGTTGGAGGAGGTGAGCTGTCTCAATGGGTGAGCCAGGGAGGGGTGGACTTTGACAGCAATCCAGCAGGGGATAACACTAGGGTGCCAGGGGTGGGCTTCAGTAGTTTTCTACAATACTGTATTAGTTGTTGGAGGGGGCACTAGACTGCTAAGGAAAAGCTTTAGTACAATTCCAAAATATTGACAGGGAGTAGTGGGTTCACTAGGCTAACAAGGAAGAGCTTTAATACAGTCCTGCAATACTGACAGGGTTCAGTTGAGGGAGGATGTCCACTGGACTGCTAGGGTTGGGATGTTCAATGTTGCACTGTAAAATGATTGCAGAGTATCAATAGCAATCAGAGTTGGGGTACCACTAGACTGTTAGAGTTGGGATCTGCAATACAGCTTGGTATTAGCAGGGATGTGGTACATGGAAGTGGGAGTCACTTGCACCAGTGTTGCCCATGGGCACAAGTCACATACAGAATCACTGTGAGTACTGATAAAAGTAGGATTTCATAAGCATTAATTAGGGTTGCCTGTTACTGCTTACAAAACCCTTTGAATATATCATTGCATCCTGTATGCAAGAGGTACCTTTATTTGAATGGTTGCAGTGGTGTAGTCTGCACATCAGCACCATCCAGTGTGCCAGGTGCCAGGTGACTCTTTGGATATGGTCCCAGCCTCACCCAGCTGCACTAAGTTCAGTTAACGTGGAGCTAGCGCCGCACTAACCATCATAACATGGAGGTCGCTATGTGTTTTGTTCAACTTCTCCCTCACCAACACTAAAGTATCACCTTTCCAATTTAAAGTTATTTTACCTTAAAGTGTTTAGTCATGTGAAACTTAAACACTAACTAAAAATCTCTGAACAGCAGGCAGATTTTGAAAACCATCATGCAGTATGCAGATTTTGAAACCCATCACACAACTGGTAGATGTTCAAAACTTTTGTGAAGGATTTCTGTACAAATGTTTTGTGAAAACCATTGTGCAGCAAGTCAATTTTGAAAACCACCATGAAACACAGATTTTGGAAACTGGCATGCAGCTCATTAATTTTAAAAATCATTGTGCAACATGTAGATTTTTAAAATTATAGTCCGGCACATAGATTTTGAAAGCCATTGTGTATATGTTCAAAATATTCATACAGCAGATAGATTTTCAAAGATATTTGTGAGCGATTCCTTTGCAAATGTGTTTTTTTTAAGTTAAATATACTGTAACTAATTACTACCTTGTGTGGCTTCTATTAACATTTTTTATGTTTACCTGTGGCCTATATTCCAGGATGGCTTGTATTTGAGGGCAACCCGAATTACAAAATCAAATTTTTAAAAGCTAAAAATTAAATATTATATAGGCAGAATTTGATCAAGTTTATTGTTACTGGCCTACTTCATATCAAAATTAGTAAAAGAAACATCAACTCAGATAATAAGTTTAACTACAATGATGATCATATTTACAGAGAAAAAAATCACGGAGTCCCACTCACAAAGTTTTACCTGATGATTCAGCCCTGACTAGAAGCTGATACTGTATCTTATTACTACCTTACATGGCTTCTATTAAAAAGTATTTTCATCGGTTGCCTTTATTCAATGATTGCTTGTATTTGAGTGCAGCTTGCATTGCAAAATCTCATTTTTAAGTGCTAAAAATAAAATACTATGCAGGCTGGATTGATCAAGTTTATTGTTATTGGTCAACATAATATCAAAATTTGTAATACAACTTTGATAAGTTAAATAATGATCATATTTACAGGGATAAAAATCACAAAGAGTCCCACCCAAAGCATTTCATCCTACATGAATTTAACCCGACTAAAAGCCGCAGCTTGTATTTGCCGGTGTCTTGAGTGACTTTTTTTTTTTTTTTTTCTTTCACATCTCTATTTCTGCTCCTTCCTGAGGAGTGGATCCCTCGCGATCTCCAGCTGCCGACACCTGCCCCCCCAGGCCTGGTCTGGCACCCCCACAGGGCCAGCCTTTAATCGTTCACGCACCCTGTATGCAAGATTCTCTCAGGTACCGGGGGACACCACGTGCGGCCATCAGCCGCCAAGATCGCACTCTGCCATTTTCCACCTGATTTTTAACCCCGAGAGCCTGATGTGCAGTGGTGTCAGGGCACTACATGCTGACACCTGCCACACTCCCTTCCTTATTTCTTCTGCCGCACCACCGGCCTCCACCAGCTGTCGCTACAGTGCGCTGTAGTGCCCCAGCCCTCCCCAGAGGAAGGAGAGCAGTCATGGGATGCTCAGTCCTTTCTCTCCCCTTCCAACCCCCAGTGGCCCGAGTCCATTCCTGAACCCGGCGCCGGCATGGTGTGAGGTGTGGCATTCAGCGCCTCAACCCTCAGCACCACTGGGCCGGCTCTGAGTCTTCAGTGATTTCTATTAGACAAAATATGGTATTTAGCTATTTCTTTTCAGTGAACTGAATATGTGTGCATAAGAAATCATTAATCTTTTTTAAATAAATTAACATTTTTCATGAAACCACCACTTAAGTCTTTTGGACTTATTTTTCAGCTGTTGGTTAGCAAACTGAACATGTGTGAACATTATCATTAATACCTACAAAACAAATACATTTTTTTCACCAAACCACCAAAATGATAATTTCCTCTATAACATCTAAAAAACCTGTAGATTTCATAACTTAATTATTTGTAGTTTTTTTCTCTATTCTTCAGCAAAAAGTTGGGCTCAAAAAAGGTCAAAATACATAAGTTCTCTCAGGACACAAATAGGTTGGCACCTCGTCACTGTCCAAGCTTTCAATTAAACTCCACAGCAGATGTAGAAGGATAAAAGCCAATTTTTAATCCAAAGGTAGGCAAGCCAGTAAGGCAGGATACATGGGGTCCCTCCCCAAAACTGAGCTAATCGTTTTCACGTCACAAATGCACTTTCTCAAGGTTGAGGTAGTAGGGGGTAATGCACCTTAAATATACTACAATTAAAGGTAAGGTGCCCCGCCAAAAAATCTTTAGTACAAATGAATACATATAAAATAAATCTGTAACATAGAAATAATAATCATACCCCCTGTGTATAAGATTTTTATACAAAACTACCCATATAAAGTGCAGGTCTAAATATACTATATTTAAATAAATCCAGTACAAAACACACCAATAAATACTAATGAAGCAATACATAATAAAATGATGGCATTATTATATGCAAGGACACATACCAGCTGCACTATAACCATCCTACACATATACATACACAAGTTCAACACTTTATAAATCCAAAGAGGATAGATTTTCATATATGTTTTAAATTTTCCAAAATCGGGTGAACATTTCCGTGTAGTTACTCCTCTTGCCTCCCCACTAAATGAGAATGCCTTTACAGAATTGCCTCTGCCTTCACTGGCTGGATCTTTCTATACTCCTGATCCCCCATTGTTTTTGCGATGTATTGGCTCTATAAAAATGGTTTCTGCTACAAACTCACTAGCTACTTATTAACAGCAGAACGCAGGGCTAATAAGAATAATTGTTTCAGGGCTTTGCTCTCTCCGTCTCTCTCTTTCTCCTACTAATATTAGCAGGGGGATACTGAACTAAATCCCAGCTCTAACCAACTGAACTTCACAATTTCGTGCCCTGCTGATTTGGCTGGTCTAACATTTGTGGAATTTGACTTGTCCATATGAATATCAATAGTCTCCAGCCCAAGCTCCATGAACTAGAAAGCTGGGTGGACATGTATACTCCACACCTGATAGCAAGATCTGAGACTTGGTTAAAGCCATCTGTGATACCTCATGAGGTTGAATTTCCAGATTACAACACATTCAGAAATGATAGAGTGGGTAAAAAAGGGGGAAGGGAGTCGTAATATACACTAAACTCTCTCTAAATGCCTCCCTTGTAAACTTTTCAACCTTAGATGACTTGGACTCTGAGGTCATCATGATATAAAATGTTGCTTGTGTGCATGAAACCACTCTACCTGGGTTGTGTCTATAATCCCACTAAGGCAGCCTCTTCTGTACTTGATGCTCTTTGCCAAGCAATAACAAGAAACTCCTTTGGGGAATATTTTCTGCTGGGACACTTTAATATTAACTGGTCTCCCTACATAAATCTTTTGCACAAAACAACTGATCTTGGGGCCTAACTTAGTTAGATTATTACTGAACCCACCCGACTTAATAATAAGACAGGTAACCACACTCTGCCAGATTGGATAGTTACTACTAATCCCCTTAGAATAAGAGCAACTGGGATTTTTGCAGATACCCTGAGCGACCACTCCCCAACTTTCTGTATATGGAAGCACAGTGCCTCCAACCTCCCCCACCTCCCCCCCAGATATTTGTGGCCTGAAATTTTTCTAAATTTGATCCTTACTCCTTTCTGGACACCCTGTCTGGCATCAACTGGGCCAAAATAAAAGCATTGCCCAATACTGATTCCACACTTGACTTCTTTATTAGTAACTTTCTATCTGCAGCTGATTTCCAGGCCCCTCTTAAACAGATAACAGTCAAGGGCTAACATTCCAAATAGCATTCTCCTGAGCTGAGAAAAGGTGAGATGGGAGATTCCAGGCTGCGAAGACAAACAAGTGGATAAAATGGGTTTTTTCCTCTGACTGCTTACTCATCCTAATAGGGGGGTGGGGCACAAGTTCCAACATTTAGTTTTGTTTTTTTTTTGCCATAGAGGTTTTCTACCACCTGGTTGGACATGCAGCTCATCAGTCCTGCCCCCATTACCTGCAGCCGATTTTCACCAGTGACGGTCCCCACAGATCCCATGGGCGAAAACTAAGAGGGGCGATCCTCCCAGGCAGCATATCCAGATCCAATTGAGAATTCAGCCATGCTGTAGTGCTCCCAGGGGCGTGCTGCTGTTACAGGGTCAACTACCCCCACACAAACATACACAGTCAAAACAAACAGCTGCTCTCTGGTAGAGGTCCTTGAAATAACCAGCCAGCACTCTGTACATGTACTGCCATGATAATTTATCATCCAAATCAGAATAAAAGCAACAATAGCTACTTTTCAAGTCAGGGAGTGACCACCACTTAGTATGGCTCACATTGGATATGGGCAAGGAAGGAGTGGAATCTGGCACAAGAGTGCTGGACTTCAGGAGGGCCGACTTTGGGAGGATTGGGAAAGTGGTAAAAGGGTACCTGGCCAGAATTCAATCTAGTATGGACACTAACCAGAGGTGGGAGATCATAAAGCTGGAGATAGTGGAGGCAACCAAAACCTGCTGCAAAGCCCAGAGCAAGAAGGCTAGGGCTAAGAAACTGAGCTGGTTGAGCAAGGAGGTCATTGAAAAGGTAAGAAAGAAAAGAGCTGCCTTTAGGAAGTACAAGAAAACAGGGAGGGGGGAGGACAGGGAGGAGTACTTGACAGAATCGAAGGAGGTGACAAGGGCAGTAAGGGGAGCCAAAGCATCTATGGAACTCAGGCTGGAACAAAGCATTAAGAAGGGGGAGAAGGACTTCTTTAAGTACATCAGGGAGAAAAGGAGCTGTAAGGACCACATAGTAAGGATTAGGAAAGAGGGGTTGGGTGGAAGCAGGGTGCAATAAGGCAGAAGCACTAAATGAGTACTTCTGCTCAGTATTTACTAAAGAGAAGAGGGGGTGACACCCAAGGTGGGAGAAATGGCAGAAATAGGGGGAAGGGGTGACAGATGGGGAAATCATGGAGGGCAGAGTTCGAAAGGGTTTGAAGGCACTGAGGGTGGACAAGGCGCCAGGCCCAGATGGCATCCACCCCAGGGTACTGAAGGAGCTGGCAGAGGTCCTTGCAGGACCTTTGGCAGACTCTATTTAATGCCTCACTACATTTGGGGTGTGTACCTCAGGACTGGAGGGATGGCTCATGTGGTGCCCCCCTCCACAAGTGGCCTAGGATGAACCAGGAAACTACAGACCAGTGAGCCTCACATCCATCGTGGGTAGCTAATGGAGACTATCCTGAAGGAGGGGCTGGTAGCCCTCCTGGGGGCAAGGACTACAGAACAGCAGACAGCATGGCTTCATACGTGGCAGATCCTGCCAAACCAACCTGGTGGAGTTCTATGACTGGATAACTAGGGCAACTGGACAGGGGCCATGCAGTGGATGTCCTGTATCTGGACTTCAGTAAGGCATTCGACTCTGTGCCACATGGAAGGCTGGGAAGGTTAGTAGGCACGGGCGGGTGCAAGCTGGTGAGATGGGTAGGAAACTGGCTTCAGGAAGGCAACAGAGGTGGTGGTGGGTGGGGAGCTCACACCCAAGGGCAGTGATGAGTGGTGTTCCACAGGGCTCAGTGTTGGGACCAGTGTTGTTTGGGATATTCATTGCAGACCTATCATGGGACATCAAGAGCAAGATCAGTCTGTTTGCTGATGATACCAAGGTAGGCGTGGTGGTGGATGACCTAGGGGATGGCAGGGGTTGCAGGATGATCTGCAAGCTTGAAACATGGTCAGACACTGGCAACTGGGGTTTAATGCCAAAAGTGCAAGGTGCTGCATTTTGGGATGAAGAACCCAAGGAGGAGTTACCAGCTGGGGGAGTGCAGCTAGCCCAGACAGAGGAGGAGGAGAAGGATCTGGGTGTGCTCATTACAGGGTCAATGAACAACTCAGCACAATGTAGGAAGGCAGCAGCAAAGGCCAACAAATGCTGGGTTGTATTGCAGTGTATATCTCGAGGAGGGAGGAGGTGATTCTGCCACTGTATAGGTCATTAGTTAGACCACACCTGGAGTACTGCGTGCAGTACTGGCGCCCGTATCTGAAGAGGGACATTAAGTTACTGGAAGGGGTGCAGCGCAGGGCGGCAAAGATGATCAAGGGGCTGGGGGACTTATCATACGAGAGGAGGTAGAAGGAGTTGAACATGAACTCACTGGAGGAGAGGAGGGACAGGGGTGACATGATTGAAACCTTGAAACACATGAAAGGAATAAACAAGACGGTACAGAGGGGCTGTTCAAAGTAAGGAGGGAGGCCACCAGGGGCCATGATATGAGACTGGAGGAGAAAGGTTCAGGAGGGAGATGAGGAGACACTTTTTTACAGAGAGGGTGGTGGCTGGGTGGAATGCGTTACCTGCAGAAGTGGTATCCAGTAGAACAGTGGACTGCTTCAAAAGGAGATGGAACAGGACAAGGGGGAGGGATAATGAAGGGGAAGGGTGGAAGGGAAGGGCAGCTGCAGAATAAGGGGTGCTCGCTGCACATTCGAGCAGACTTGATAGACCTCTGGGCCTTTATCTGCTGGCAAATTTCATATGTTTGTATGTTCGTAATAGGCAACTGATTCACCTGCTGTGCTAACTGGGTACCACAATCACCATGTACCCCAGCATTTCACCTGAGTGGTTTTGTCAAGGGTGAAGACTTACTTGACAGACAGTCTTAATATAGTCACTAACTGATGACATCATAATGGCCCACCAAGTGAAATTTAGAAAAACGTGAAATAGAAAAATACAAAGTAGTAAAAACATGAAGACCAGGTTTGCTGACATAAAGCAACTAGCTTCACCTGAGCTCTTTTCTTCTAGGGTTTGCTTGAAAGGACACAGCAAGGTACTGGCACTAGCACTTGGTTGCCCTTTAGCATGCACTTCCCCATGTTATGTCTACGACAATGCCTCTGGCTGCGCTCTTCCTCTATAGCTCTCCACCCCCTCTACTCTTCCTCTCTCTTGTCCTCTATCCTCTCTGCACCTCATCCAATACCTCCTTATAACCTAGCCTCCAAAACTTGTTTAGTTTCTCAGATGCTTTGTAACTCTGTTTAGCTTACACTTTTGTAACCTTGTTCTATGTATTGAATTTGTAATCTGACTTATATGTCTTATGTTTTGAATTATAACCTGATGTGGAACCTTTGTAAAAGAGCCCTGGCTCAAAAGTATTGTAATCCTAGACCTAATAAATAAAAATAAATAAATAAGGAGCAACATTAACAGAGCAAGGAGAAATATTAAGGCGTATTTTGGCTAAGCAGAGTTACTGTAGTGTTACTGTTTTGTTTTGTGCTTACAGGTTGTGCTTCCATGTTTTGCTACTGTTTTGTGCTCAGAGGTTTTACAGTTTATTGCTTTATTTTTATGTTGTCTTGCACATGCACAAGCAACATTTTGTGGCAGTAGGAGATCAGTAGAAGAAATGCAGAGGTGTGTCAGTTTTGGCGAATGCAGGGCACACTTTAGAAGGTGCATCCCTCATTCACCAATTAGTGAGCATGCTAGCGGTGACACAAGTGTTTTTCAGTGCCACCAACTTGAAATGATTTTGCCGCTGCAATCAGAGCCAAGCTCATCATGCAGTGGCACTGATGACACACCTCTGCTATGTGCCTTGCCTGGTGTAACATTACAATAAACATGATGGTGGCTCCACCATCTACCTCTTGCAATCCCAAGAAAGCCAACTTTGGGGGTGCCCAATCCCCCTGTTGGCATGTGTAAACCCCCAACCCCACCCCCAAGATTGTGTGGCACACTGGCAGCCCACCCCACTGTACCTCCCTGTATTCTGAAGCCGACCGTGTCAGCAATTTCCTGCCCCTGCCCACCCCCATTGTGAGCCACACTTGGAGCCTACCCCAGTGCGGCAAACACCACGCCTCCAAAGTCATGCGGCACACTAGAAGCCCACTCCAGTGTCTCCAATGTTGTTTCATACACCTTTAAAGAAAGAAAATTGTCTGTGCTGTTTTTTGTTTTTTTGGGGAACCTGAAATAAAGAAAACGGAACCTCACTGTCGGCAGGCACCCCTCTCCAATGTGCACCCATCCTCTGTGCACCACACTTCCCCACATCCCCCTCACCCTGTACTTACCTCCAGAGGTCCAGCACCCCAGCATCATGATCTTCAGTGAAGCAGGAACACGTCTGCACTCTTCAAAGCCGAACGTGAACTGAAGAAATGCCGGTAAGCTTTATAATGGCACCAACGGGGGAGGTTTCAACTTAGGTGGATATCTCAGTCATTTTTTTGACTTTTGACTCCAAAGTTTCAACATGGGGTTCTTGGGGCCCCACCTCATGAAATCAGTCACTGTCATTTTGTTATTTGGCCCTGAAAGGTGATTTCATGGTCACTGTGCGGAATCACCTTTTGGGACCAATTAACGAAATGACAGTGCCACTGTTCATGAGGTGGGCTCCCAAAAAGCCTATGTTGAAAATTTGGTGAAAAAATTCCAAAAAAATGCATTTTGGGCAGGATATGAAAAAGTGTTCATAAGGAGGTGTAAAAAAATGGCAATGTTGCAAATCTGGAGTACAAATACTAAATATTCTCTGAGTTATGAGCGTGCATGGAAACTGCACAATGCATGCTCATACCAGTCATTTTTTGGAATGTGCTCACCAAATTTTCAACATACGTATGTTGAAAATTTAGTGAAAAAATTCCAAAAAATGCTTTGCGCAGTTTCTACTCACGCTCGTAACTTTGAGATTTTTAAAATATTTTCACTCCAGATTTTCAACATTGCCATTTCTTCACACCTCCTTATGAATGGTACAGCTGTCATTTTTCACATCCTGCCTGAAATGTGTTTTTGCACATCTGGCGCAGAATGGCACAGTCGCTGTGGGAAATCAATGATTGGGACACATTAACAAAATCACAGTGCCACTGTTCATGAGGTGGGGCCACAAAAAGCCCATGTTGAAAATTTGGAGTGAAAATAACCAACAAATGTCTGGGGTGTTAGGGTTTCCAATTGTAATGCCCCACCCAGTACAAACTGACAGGCATCAGGGGTGTAACTTGGCATTTTCGGCTATAATGCTCATACCATTCCACCCCCAGCCTACACCCACTGACAGGTATCGAAGTGTACCTTCGACTCTTTTACCCCAAAGTTCACCCTATTCTCCTATAGTGCACCCATCTCAGCGTACTTCCTTATGGCATGGGGTGAGTGTAAGGCCCGAAGACCCCAAGGCACACCGTGACACTTATCAGTGTCTGCAGGGTAGGGTGAGGTGAAATGGTGTAAGCATTACGGCTGATGACCCAAAGGCACACCCCAGTGCCTGTCAGTCTCTACAGGGTGGGGTTGGCATCAGTTAAATACTTCACTGCCATTCCTATTATGAATCTCTCTCTAACTTCTGCACTATGAATGCCAATGCCAGCAAGACAACATTCAGCGTTGACAAATGCTTGTTCTCTGATTGAAATAGTTTTTTGCAGGATATATTTTCTGCTAAATTGTTACAGGGTGTGCTTACAGGGTTGTTACTGTTCTGTGCTTACAGATTACTGCTTTATCTTTCTCTGATTCACATTTTTTTGTAAGGTATATTTTCTGTTAAATTGTTACAGGTTGTGCTTACAGGTTTTGTTACTGTTTTGTGCTTGCAGGTTTTACATTTTGATCTATCATTAGGCTAAGCAAAGTTACTGTTTTGTTACTATTTTGTTTTGTGCTTACAGGTTTTTGTTTTGGGTTTAAAGGTATTGCAGTCTCTTTCTCTCATTGAAGGAGATACTTGCTTTTCTTCCACAGTTCTTACAGGGGATTAGTAGTGTAACTGGGGTTGTGAGCTAATAAAGGTGTAGAACCTTCCAAAAGAAGGAAGATTTAAAATGTCAGGTTAGTTGGTGTGTTGTGGTGAAGACTAGGTTTTCTGGCATAAAGCACCTAGCTTCATCTGAGCTCTTTTCTTCTATGGTTTGCTTGAAAGGACAGGGCAAGGAGCAACTTTAACAGAGCAAGGAGATCCATTAAGACTTCTTTTGGCTAAGCAGAGTTACTGTTGTGTTACTATTTTGTTTTATGCTTACAGGTTTTATTACTGTTTTGTGCTTACAGGTTGTACAGTTTACTGCTTTATTTTTCTCTGACTGAAATTGTTTTTGCAGGGTATATTTTCTTTTAAATTGTTGTGCAGGTTGTCTTGCTGAAAGAAAGGAAAACATTTACCAGGGGGATGGGCCAGAGCTGTAGCTGACTGTTTCTGGAGGGCACAGGCTTGGTTCCACCCACCCTACCCTCACCCCACCACCCCAAGCGCATTATTTCCTTTCTACCAGAGGTTCTGACATCGCTTACCCAAAAGGGCAAAGGACATACACCTGTCATAACCTTAACAGCTCAGTATGCTGCATAGGGAGTAGACACATGCATACGCTCACACACACACTAACAAAAAATAAAAAAATAGGAAGGGAAAGAGACATGGGGATAGATGCAATTCACTGGCTGTAGGGTGGCAGTCTTTTGGGAGATGTTCTGGTGGCTGCAATGCTGCTCTATTTGTAGGCATCTCTCTGGTCTGAGGGAGGAGGTTGCCTGTCTCCAGGCTGACCTGAAAAGGATTCAGAAAACCTTCTCCCCCACCCAGGGACCATCATGGCCACTGATGCTGCCTCAGAGGTTACAAGAAAGAGGAATGGTTGGACCATGGTGGGCTCAGGGAGGGTGAGGGTGGTGGATCAGAGATGCAAACCTCCAGCTGTACTTCTCCTCAATTCATATGTCATTTTGGTAGAGTGTAGTTCTGCTATGGAAGCACCCACAGTGGAGACCAAGGAGGATGCTGGGAACCTCCACAAAGGAAACCAAGAGGAGGGTGACACGAGACACCACAGGGGAAGGAAACAACTCCTGGTGTGGGATTTGATCATTAGGAGAGCAGAACTGGGGGGAAAGAGGGAGGTAAGGTGGTTGCCCTGCACCATGGCTGGGAGGGACAGGATGCGAAACCTCAGGATTTGGGGGCAGCAGCATGGGAGAGGGAGCTGGACATCACTGTTCACCTAGGGACAAATGACCCGGCTGGGAATGGGATCAGAGCAGTGCAGGAGGAGCTTGTAGAGTTGGGGAGGGGCCTTAGATAAGTATCATGCATGGTAACCTTCTCGGAGGTGCTGCCTGTCTATGGCATGGGTAAGGCAAGGGTACGCCACACCATGGGGTTCAATGAATGATTGAAAAACTTATGCTTAGCTCAGGGTTTTGGCTTCACTGGGGACTGGGGGTCCACCTGGAGGGACGCAGGCCTTTACCGATGTGATGGTCTGCATCTGTCCAGGAGGAGAACCAGGATCCTAGGTGATAGGTTTAAATGCTTCATTGGCAAGCATTTAAACTAGCCAAGGGGGGACACTGAAAAAAGGCATGGAAATCTCAGCCCCAACCCCATAAAACAGGGTAGTTAGTGAGGTAAACACTAAGGTAAAGAAGTCAATAGGGAGCAGGACAGGTGTCAATGGAGAAAAAGGCAAAGACAGTAAGAACAGGGATGGGGCTAAAAGGGGTAAGGCTATCAAAAAATGGAGGGTGATGAGTACCAATGCACATAGTCTGGATAACAAGCTCCTCAAACTAGTGGCCTTGATGGAAGAGGGTCACCTGGATATCGTGACAGTCACAGAAACATGGCACACTGAGAACCATGATTGGGATGTCAACATACCAGAGTACACAATGTACAGGAGAGACAGGGAGGGTAAAGAGGAGGAGTAGCTCTCTACATAAGGGAAAGGATCAAAGCAACAGAACTAAAGGGCAAACAGGGAAGAAAGGAGGCACTGTGGGTCACCCTGGAGACAGGAAACAGCATCACAATCCATATGGGAGTTGTATACAGACTGTCATCTCAGGGGGAGGAAATGGACAAAGAAATGATAGAAGGCATTCTTAGAATGGTAGAAAAGGGGGAGATATTGTTGATGGGAGACCTAAATATGCCAGATGTTAACTGGAGCACCTTTGCTGCAGCCACATCCAAGAGCAGGGTAATTCTCAATGCCCTACATGGGGCATGCCTCAGACAGCTAGTGTTGGAACCCACTTGGGAGGGAGCAATCTTGGACCTTGTACTCTCAAACAGGGATGAAGAAAGGATCTCAGATTTAGAAGTGGGTAGCCATCTGAGAACAAGCGACCACCAAACAGTGTGGTTCACAATAAACACAGCCGTAGAGTCAAGTCACACAAGGGTAAAGATATTGGACATTAGGAGGGCTGGCTTTGGCAAAATGGGGGAGTGCCTCAGAAAATCACTAGCAAACAGGCAAGAAGGTGGGGTGGAGGAACACTGGGGAAAAATTAAAGCTGCCATCACAGAGGCAACAAGCCTTTGTGTGATGCAAAAAAAAAAAAAAAACAAAGGAAAAAAACATTGTGGTTTCTTAAAAGAGGTGGTGGCGAAGGTTAGGGAGAAAAGGACAGCATTCAAGAAGTATAAGGAAACACAGAAGGAGCAGGACAGAGAACTGTACCAGTTAAAGCAAAAGGAAGCGGGGAAGGCAGTCAGAATAGCAAAGGCCCAAACCGAGGAAAACATAGCCAGCTCAGTTAAGAAGGGGGATAAAACCTTTTATAGGTACATTAGGGAGTGAAGAAAGACCAGGGGAGGGATAGTGAGGCTTAATAAAGGGGGAGGGGGGTTGGGTAGAGGGTGACAGTGACAATGCAGAGATACTGAACAAATACGTCTGCTTAGTATTCACACAAGAAGAGGAGGGGGAGGTACCTAAACCAAATAATAGAAGCAATCTGAATAGGGGGATCAATACCAGTCCATTCACAGAAAAAAGGGTTCTGAAAGAACTCCTAAAACTAAAGGTGGACAAAGCAATGGGACCTGATGGGATTCACTCCAGAATTCTAAAAGTACTAAGGGGAGAACTAGTGGAACCACTGACTACCCTTTTTAACAAATCATGGGAGGATTTTGTGGTACCTGAGGATTGGAAGAGGGCGGATGTGATTCCCATTCAGAAAGGTGGGAGCAAGGCAGAGGCAGGAAACTATAAACCTGTTAGTTAGACTCTGACTTTGGCAGCAGATAAGGACTGCTTGGCCCGCCTAATCTGCCCATTTCCCTACCTATTGGATAAGCTGCAGATCCTAGTTAACCAACAGACTATTTCTTCCTACCCCCCACAAGAATTGCCTTACGTCTGTCCCATGCATTCTTGAATTCTCCCAGTTTTAGACCTCACAACCTCCTCAGAAAGGCAGTTCCATGTGTCCACCACCCTCTCTATGAAACAATATTTCCTCACATTGCCCCTGAGCTGTCTTCCCCCATCTTCAAATTGTGTCCCCTTGTTCTTGCACATCTCTTTTTCTGAAAGATGCTACCCTCTTGGATTTTGTTGATTCCACTGAGGTACTTAAAAGTTTTAATCATGTCCCCCCTCTCCCTCCTTTCCTCAAGGGTATACATATTAAGCTCCTTTAGCCTCTCCTCGTATGGCTTCTCTTGCAGACACTGCACCATTTTAGTTGCCCTCCTCTGGACTGCCTCCATCCTGTCTATGTCCTTGCAGAGATGGGGTCTCCAGAACTGGGTGTAGTACTGCAGATGGGGTCTCACCAACTGTCTGTACAGAGGGATAGCAACTTCCTGTTTTCTGCTGGTGATGCCTCTCCCTATACATTCCAGTATCCCCCCAGCCCTCCCTACTGCCTTCTCACATTGCTTGCTAACCTTAAGGTCATCTGATATGATCACCCCCAGTTCCCTTTCCATTTTTGTTGTTGTTACTACCTCCCCCCCTTGTGTACTCTTCCCCTGAGTTTTTGTTTCCCAGGTGCATTATTTTGCACTTCTTTGCCTTGAATCCAAGCTGCCATATTTCTGACCATTCCTCCAACATAGAAACATAGACTTTGACTTCAGTGGTAGGGAAAATGATGGAATCACTTCTGAAAGAAAGAATTGTTGAGTACCTAGAGGTCAGTGGGGCACAGGACCCAAGGCAGCATGGATTCACAGTGGGTAGGTCATGTCAGATGAATCTAATAGATTTCTTTGACTGGGTGATCAGAGTAGTAGACCAAGGAGGGGATGTGGACATGGCCTGCCTAGACTTCAGCAAGGCATTTGACACAGTCCCACACAAAATATTAATAAACAACTTAGCCAGCCTGGAAGTGAGTCCCAGGATGGTAACCTGCGTAAAAAATTGGCTTGACAACAGGACGCAGAGGGTAATAGTAAACAGAGTCCACTCTGAAGAAAGGGGGGTTAGTGGGGTACCGCAGGGTTCAGTACTGGGACTAGTCCTCTTTAATGTCTTTATAGGTGACATTGTGGAGGGACTAGAAGGAAAAGTATGCCTCTTTGCAGATGACACAAAGATCTGCAACAGGGTTGATACACAAGGGGGTGGAAAGGATGAGAAGGGACTTGGCAAGGTTGGAGGAATGGTCAATCGTATGGCAGCTTAGATTCAATGCAAAGAAATGCAAAGTAATGCACCTGGGAAACAAAAACACAGGGGAAGAGTAAACAATTTGAGAGGAAGGCATTAACAACCACAAAAATGGAAACAGACCTGGGGGTAGTCATATCAGATGACCTAAAGGAAGGCAAGCAATGTGAGAAGGCAGTAAGGAGGGCTGGGGGGATACTGGGATGCATAGGGAGAGGCACCATCAGTAAAAAACAGAAAGTTGTTATCCCTCTGTACAGACAGTTGGTGAGACCTTATCTCTGCAAGGACATAGACAGGATGGAGGCAGTCCAGAGGAGAGCTACTAAAATGGTGCAAGGTCTGCACCACAAGCCATATGAAGAGAGACTAAAAGAGCTTAATATTTTGGGGGACATAACAGAAACTTTCAAGTACCTCAAAGGAATCAACAAAGTCCATGAGGGTAGCATCTTTCAGAAAAAGAGATGTGCAAGACCAAGGGGGCATACTCTGAAGACAGAGTGGGATGGCTCAGGGACAATGTAAGGAAGTATTTTTTCATGGAGAGGGTGGTGGATACATGGAATGGCTTTTCTTAGGAGGTTGTGTGGTCAAAAACAGTGGTGGAATTTAAGAATGCATGGGACAGACATAAAGTGATTCTAGTGGGAGGTAGAAGGAAGTAGGCTGTTGGTAAAACTAGAATCAGCAGCTTATCCAATTGGTAGGGAAATGGGCAAACTAGGTGGGCCAAGCAGTTCTTATCTGCCATCAAAGTCTATGTTTCTATGTAAGCTGACAAGAGAGGCAATACTGCAATCTTAGACAGGGACCATTCTAGAACTACTGTAATTAACCTGTTGCATGTTACAAATACTTACAGGAAGTTGTCAAATCCACTGCCCATGTATAAACAGGAGTTAAGAGCTCTATTGCAGTATGGTGTGATGGATGGAAGTATCAGTGAGAAGGAATTTAAATAGTTATGGTGTGAATTTCCAATAAATCCTACCTCGCATATGCTTCCAAAGATACACAAGAATATTGATAACCCCCAGGCAGACTGAAGGTTACAGGGGTGGGGTCACTAATAAGTAATCTTTGTATATTTACTGATTACTTCCTACAGCAAGGTGTGCACGACATATTATCTTCTATACAAGACTCTACTGATACCTTGTGAAAGCTAAGCAAAATGGAATGGAAAGCAGAGTATGTCTGAGTATGTGCGGATGTGGAGTCGTTGTAGACATCCATCAGACGTGAGGATGGAGTGAGGGCTTGCACACATTTTCTTGAAAGAAGCCCGGCTAGGGAAGGGTTAACTGTGGAATTAATTATCAAAGCATTATTTATTTATTTATTTAAGAGTTTTTTACCAGGCAGGCATACTGAGTGGAGTACCGCTCGATTCCAGATGCGAACTGGGGGTGTGGGAGAGAGGAGAAGTAAACAGTAGCAAGTACAGTGGAACTATTCGAGTCAAGCTCCATACATTTGATCTGCAGAATATGCAGAGTATTTACAGCTGCCTAGTCTTACCTAGGATAACAATGCAAAAACTAAACCATCTATAACCTAATATAAATCTAAAGTCCCTAAAGCCTAGCGTCAGAGATACAGTGGGATTAAGGCAGTAATTGCCCACAAATTACAACATCAAAGTGGGGCGATGCAATATACTAGAACCTCACGTGGCCACAGGTACATGTGGAGGGATGTGTCTTAAGGAGGGAGTTAAGATGATGAGAGCTGGTAGCATGCCTAATGTCAGCTGGCAGGGAGTTCCAGAGTTTTGTCATACGGTAGCTAAAAGCAGAATGGCCTGTAACAGTGGTCATGCATGGGACATGTAGAAACTGGGAGTCGATTTTTCCGGAGTGAGTATACAGGTGGGGGTGACTCTGCTAGGGTTGCCGCGAGGTACGGGGGGAGGGCCTGTGTCCAGAATTTAACTGTGATTCTGGCACAGTGGGACAGTCTCTGATCCTGGAGTGACAGGAGTGCTAGAGCCCTGCAGAGGTCGCAGTGATGTGTTGTGGGAGGGCAGTCTAGGGCGACGTGACAGAAAGAGTAAAAGAGTGGATCTAGTCTGGCTATGGAGGACTTGTGGGCAGCGCTATAGACTACATCCCCGTAGTCAAATACAGGGATGATAAACTTTGTACTTAACCATAATTTCTTCAAATTTGAATGGAAGCATTACTTATAAGTGTGTTCTACAGCCATGGGGGGCTGCCATGGCACTGGCATATGCTAATCTTTTCTAAGGGCTGTGGGAGGAGGAGGTCATCTACTATCTGGAGGTCAATTCCTACATAGGACATATGATCCGATGGCTACATAGATGATTCTATCTGCATCTGGAAAGGAACAAAAGAGTCTGCAACCGAGTTCATTAAGTGGATAAAATGACAGTAACCATTGACAGTAAGACAGTAAATGTTCTAGATCTCACACTCTCTGGCAACACAGAGGTAAGCAAGACTGAAACAAAGGGCTATAGAAAACAAAGCTCCAGTAATGCACTGCTTAGACAATGACAGCTCACACCCAGAATCCCTGCATAAATCAATACCATATAGTCAGTTTCTAAGAATTAGAAGAAACTGCTCTTACATAGAAAATTTTGATAGCCAGTCACATAAACTTAAGCTGATGTTCAAGGAAAGGGGATATAACACTGTTTAACCAGAAGGGGCCAACCAATATATCCCCCACACCAGGAACTTGGGTTGATTCCCAATACTGACACCGTAGTGCAGCATGAGGGGGGTGCTGCACTTCTGAGGTGCTGTCTTTCGGATGAGACATTAAACCGAGGTCCCATCTGCCTGTTTTGGTGGTAGTTAAAAGTGGATGTTAAAGATCCCATGGCACTTCTCGAAAAGAGTAGGGGAATTTCCCCGGTGCCCTGGCCAAATTTTGCCTCATTCACTAAAAATACCACACACAGTTTAATCTGGTTCAAGGTCAGTTGGCATTCATCTGTACCCCCTACCCTGGGCCATGCCTGAAAATAGGCAGAATTTGTCTAGTGCACTTACCCGGTCAACAAAAATGAAATAAATAAATATGTCAGACCACAGGACAGGGAGAGACTTTTGCAATCTAAGGATAAGAGAACTCAGAACATCGATGAATGGGACCCTGTCACATTTTCATAAGATTTCAACAATGTGGCTGGACAAATTGGTAATGTAGTATAGAAACACTGGCCAATATTACTTAGTGAAGAAAATGTCAAGAAGGCTGTAGGAAAAAAACAAAATAATAAGGGTAACTTTTAGAAAATGCCCTAGTCTTAGGGACAAACTGGTCCACAGGCAGTATTCATAACCAGGGGAAGGTCAGATGAGTTGGTTGCTTACAAATCCCAAGGGTTATTACAAATGCTACAACTGTAATATTTGCCAGTACTTGACTCCTACAAAAAAAAAATTTTGAGTGCCCAAGAACTAGTTTTAAGATTGAACTTAGGGACTTCATTTCATGTGCTACAAATTTTGTAGTATATGTTCTCTGGTGTCTGTGTAGCCTCTGTTATGCTGGAAGAACAATCCACATGTTAAAAGAGTAGATACAAGAAAAAACAGTAGAGTGATCATAAACAGGAGACAGGACCCCCCAGGAGGTAGATACTTTAATGAATTTCACAATGCAGATCTAAAACTACTCAAGAGTTGTGGGCCTCGAGAGTGAAACCTCCAAGGAGGGGAGGTGACAGATTAAATCTGCTTTTAAGGAGGGAAGGTTACTGGACTTTTAGACTCTAGACTGTGAGTCCAAAGGATCTCAATGAATTTTTGGACCTCAAAGTTTTCCTGAAATAATCTGTATACTAGATCCATTTTGTGGATCCGAGCCTTTGCCCTCCCGTCCGTCTGAGGCCTTATTCTATAAATTTATGTCAGGGTTATAGTACAGTATATAGACACTGTTGTGTAAATAGATATTATGTCTTGTCTTAATTGTTACATTTTGTTTCTATTTCAGAGAACATATGTGGATGCCTGAACTGTTGCATGGATTAATAACTATAGTGGCTGGAATAGACCACGCCTGAGGATCCCCAGGATTTTTTCTGGTTATGCTACAATAGTAAGGCATTCACAGGAATGGTTACTTTTAAGCTAGTGGTATTTCTCTTACAATAATTTTGGAAAAAGATATTAAGTCAGTTACATGATATTAATTTTAGCTTAAGCATCTATGAAATGAATCAGACTTTATAACATTATTGTGATATCATGTTTTTATTACTTTGTAATAACTGGCTTGTGCTTTTTCCCATAGAAGGAGCAGGTTATAATTCGCTGTTATAACTCGCGGGTTATAACAGTGAACACGCGCCACCTGCTCCTTCTCTCCCCTTGCGCTGCACCTCAGCGCACACTGTCACCTGTAAAAGCTGCAGTGAAACAGAGAGACAACTCCGTCATGAGTAGAAAGAGGGTGCTTGCAAAACGGCATTCTAATCTTCAGTAAAAGCAATTTAACTTACACTCCCCCACTTAAGAAAACAAACTTACTACTTTCATTATCAAAATCAGACAACTGTAAGTAAATCACACTGTTACCCACTAACCCCATGTACCAATATACCCTGCAAACCCAAAATACCTTTCAAAAAATACAGATTTTCAAAAGAATCTACACTACCTCTTCATAGAGTTTCAACACACTCCCTAATACGTAGCTAACGTACTCTCCATCATCTCCATAGGAGCGGGATCCCAGACCTTGACCTCATTACCATATTTCCATGGAAACATCGAGGAAAAATTAGCAAACCAAAAACTGGACTGAAAAATACTTTCTGTACAAAAAAATAGCTAAGTCCTCTAAACGAATTTAAAAAAAGGTTTAACAGTTGAACCAAGCTTTTCTAGTTCTCTTGCTCATACTACCATGTTCCCGTTTCACTCAGACAAGTGTCCCACAACTTTTTTTTAATCTTTGTGGCAAAAAAACACAAGCCAGCAATTACACATAACAATACATGGGGGTGAGTGAAAAATGTGAAATTATGTCCACCCTCGGTGCGGGATGCTTTGATAAACCCCTCGGGCTTTGCCCTCTGGGTT
Source organism: Neoceratodus forsteri (assembly GCA_016271365.2). NCBI lineage: Eukaryota > Metazoa > Chordata > Ceratodontiformes > Ceratodontidae > Neoceratodus > Neoceratodus forsteri. Next base: position 222,457,929 of record CM028136.1, on the reverse strand, counting down.
TATGTAGCATCCCACACCTCGGGTGGGCATAATTTCTCATTATGCACTCACTCCCATGCATTATTGTATATATAATAATTGGCTAGCGTTTTTTCCCATAGAGAAACCTGGTTAAAATACACCGTTATAACCTGCGGGTTATAATGGCGAACACGTGCCAGTTTTCCCTGGGTCCATGCATGCACCAGCCACCTCTCTACCTTCTGTCAGCACCATTCTGTAGAACTGGAGTTTGCCACTACTCCCACTATTAGCACCGGAATTCGCCGCCACTCACACTGGGCGGTAAGTTAATTAAAAAAAATGCTAACTCTTTCATCTAGTATGCTTATTTTTTTTTTATCCCAGTGGTAGCCTGCAATTTAAAAACAAGAAAGGTTTCACCAGCCACTTCCCACCAGACCATACAGAAACTCGACCTGACCGGCTGCACAGGGATGTGTGTTTATTTTATAGAATTGCTGAGGTGAAAAAATGCTGCCCAGCAATTATATAAAATAAAACATGAGGTGGTGTGTTTAACTTGAGATTTTACATACACCATTCGCGTTGGATGCTTAAAATAAACCCTTTGAGCAAATGTAGCATCCAACACCTCAGGTGTGTGTAAAATCTCATTAAACACACCATCCCATATATTATTCTATATAAATATTTTTCTATTTCACTTTTTTGTAAATTTCACTTGGTGGGTCATTTTGATGTCATCAGTAAGTGACTATATTAAGACTGTCATCAAGTAAGTCTCTGCCCCCTTACAAAGCCACTCAGACAAAATGCTGGGGTACAGACTTCAGTGGTGATTGTGGTACCCTGTTAGCACAGCAGGTGAATCAGCTGGCTTGACTTGAACATCAGCTACTGTTGCTTTTGTTCTGGTTTGAATAATAAATTATCATTGCAGCACTTGTAAAGAAAGCTGGCTGGTTATTTCAAGGACCTCTACCAGAGTGCAGCTGTTCGTTTGACCAAGTGTATCCGGATGCCTCCAGTCTGCAGCATGGTGGAGTGGCCTACAGGGAGATGGACAGGGCTCCATTTAGTCCATCCTCCCACTTTCATCCCTCCCTGACCCTGGGGAACATGAATGTGGAGGCACGCATGTTCTGTGAAGTCCTGTAGCACCCAACCATATATGTCGCACCTAGCTGTCCTGTAAACAGGCCTCCACCTGGTGGCAGTCACATAGCAGAGCTGGAAGCCCCCCCTTCCCCGGAAGAGGACAGCAGTCCAATGAATGTTTCAATCCTCTCCTGCTCCAGCCAACCCCAAGTGACCCAAGTCTGTTCTCAAAACCAGATCGCTGGCATGGGAAGCAGTAAGGTGCACATAGTGCCTCAGCCCTGTACGCCATCAGGCCGGCCCATCATTTTGGTTTTGTATGAGTAGGGTGATATGCTGCATCCAGTCTGCAATGTACAAGGATTAAATGATGAAATGCCATGTCCAGGGTTTCTGCTGTAAGCCTGGAGAACAAGTTATTGATAATAGCTGATTGATATGATTAAACTGTTTTGAGATGTGTAACAATACATGCTGGAATCCAGCACCCCATACTACTAGAAACCATACACTGATAAGGGAAACTCCTTGAGTTTGTCAACTGTCTATTTACCCCAGCCTCCAAACAGAGTTCTTTACCAAGATGACAATTGGAAAGTGGGCTGCAGATCCCTCATAGCTGACAAAAAATCTGGCTAAGCTGTATGGACCCCAAATCTCTCCTGAACAGAACTGCTGAAGTTAATCCTTTTATAAAAATATCTATGGCATACCCCTAGCATACGAGGGCTCGAACCCAGGCTCTTTTGTTACCCTAACAATAATGCCTCTGATTCCATCCATAGCAGGATATAGACCGATTATTCCACCAAAGGTTAAGCAGCATGTGCCTTTTCCTGATCTAGGTGCAGTTCCCCTAGCTGTACTGTGCGGGTCTGTAAATACTGTAGTTCATTTTGCAGTGCTGTATCCACTTGCATTATTGTATATTTCAGATTTATGTTGTGCTGTGTTTACTTTGCTCAGAGTCACTGCTTTTCAATTTTTCCTTCAGTGCTTGATGTTGTACACATACCGTAAGTGTTACTCTGTACATATTTATGCTGCTTAGTTCTTGTATTGCAACGTTCTATCACTCTTGTTATCTTTATACCTTTCTACCCCCACCCCATGGATTTCTTACCTGGTAAAATAAATTTCAACAAATTACTAAACTGTCAATTTTACTTTGGAAACTTAAGAAACAGGATCATTAAAAAAAATTAGGACCCTGACTGTTTTCAGTGGGGTTCTGGTTTTAGCCAGTTTTACAGCTGGGTGGACTGCTGCACAGAGACATTAAGTGACTTGCTCAGGGTCACATGGTGTGCAAGCAGCTCTGGTGAGATCTGAACCTGTCGCTTCTGTATCTGCTGGTTCACAAGTCTTTGCTCTAGCCACTACTAGGCCATGCTGTCACCTTTTAAAAGTGCCAGGGGTTCTCAAACTTCCATCTGGATATCCACCAAGACAACACCACTGAAGGATAGAAGGACGCTTGAGTCAATGTCTCAGCTGAAGGATGGCACACCCAGACAGTATAGCATCCCCCTAGTACTGGACGGGAGTGCCAATGTTTGGGGTTTGATTTCATGTCTTGGTATGGCAGCAGAACTCAGAACATTCTGGCCCTGCAGGGGATTTGCTGCCAAATGAGTCATGCACTGACTCGACTGGAAACTGACCTGTGAATGAAGTGAGTAAAATCTGGGATGGGTCTAGAGCCAGAACACACACAGAACCGGTGGTCCAGAACTGGAATGCACCAGGAACTAGTGTATCAAAACAAGAATAAACTCAGAACCACACCAGAGCCCCTGGAATGCAGCAATTTGCATTCTGGGTGGTTCTGGGTGCACTTCAGTTCTGGATCATTGCAATTCTGCAACCAGAGTGGTTCTGGGACCATTCCACTTGCTGCTTTCTGGTTGGTTATAGCTATGGGTGCATTCTGGTTCTGGGCAAATACCTGTTCCAGAACCATTTTGGTTTATACCAAATCTCACCTGCAAAGCTAAAACACTTTCCAGCTCAATAAGCCCTGGACAGCACCATCAAGATTGCATTCCTACTGCTTTTGACAAACAAAACAGGTTCTTACAGTATCAAGTTTTCACCGTAACAGGGAGTGTGCGTCAGTGTGTATGTTACAGATAACTCAAGAACATGGAAGGTAGTTGTCTGAGTGGTTGCTGACTATTGTTAACAGTAACATAAACAGCAGCAAGAAACCAAACACGTGACCTAGCGTGACCCATTCATGAGGAACCTGGGTTCATTTTCTCGTAAGGTCATACTAGTTTTCTCACACTATGAATCACATTCATGAACACTGCCTGCACCATCAAAGAAGCTGTGCTGCTTTGTGTTAAACTGTACCTTTAAAGAGATATTTAAATGACAAAATAAGACAGGAACAAAGCAGCCAGCTGTGGATTGTTTACACTTATCATGTGTATGTGGGCTTTTTTGTTAATCAGGAATTAATTACCCATGTACAGTATATATATCTACAGTAATACCCAGCTCAGCCGCTGGAGAAAAATCCATTTTGGACTTGTGATTAGATTTTTTTAATCTATTGATGATTTATTTATAATAATTTTTAGACAGAAAGGCACACTGAGCAGAAACTGTTTGTTTCTGGGTGCATCCTAGGAAGAGGGAACAGGAATAAATTCAGATACTATTAGTTGGAGGGGATGCAATAATCAACCAAAACAAACCGAACATGCAAAGCTGCAGGGGAAGAAGAAGACAATAAAGACTGGATTCCTCCCAGTCATTTTGCAAAGAATGACAAGCCGACAGTCATAACCATGACATCATAATCATAAACACCACTGACACCAATCAAGTTTAATTTTAGTCTCCTCCCCATGAGACCTTATCCTCAGCACTCACCCCCCCCCCCCGCTGGGACACCCATTCCTCACCATCAAAATCCCACTCTGGGGTACCCTCTGCACCCACATCCCCACTGGGACTCCTGTTCCTCAGCACCCCTATTCCCCCGCCCCAGGACACCTATTCCTCAGTAATCACTAAGGTCATATTTTCTGAGGGGGCACCCATTCCTTAGCACCCCTCTCCCATGTGACAACCAGTTCCTTAGCACCCCACTGTGACATCCATTCCTCTGCACCCCCCAACGTAACACCCATTTGTCAGCACCTGTCTCAAGTGATACGTTCCTCAGCACCCCCCTCCCAAGTGGCACCAGTTCACCAGCACTCCCGCCTATGTGACACCTATTCCTCAGCACTTCACTCTCAGGTGAAACCCCTTCCTCTGCACCCCCTCCTGAGTGACTCTCATTCTTCAGCACTGCCCTCTAAAGTGACACCCATTTCACAGCACCTCTTCCCAAGTGACATCCGTTCCCCAGCATGCTCTCCCATGTGATACCAATTCCTCAGCACTTCCTCACAATTGCACCCCCTCCTTAGCACCCTCCTCCCAAGTGACATCCATCCCGCATCACCCACATTCCAAACCAGTTGTCTAGCAGCGATAGGAGGCACATTGCCCAGGGCTAATTGCATTGATTATGAAGCAAGCAGTGCTGCAGATGGAAAAGAGTGTTAGTGAAAAGGAGCAGTGAGGCACATTAGAAAATAGAGTCAGCATCCCCCTAAAAATGTATCTCCCCAACCCGAGCAAAGGCAGTAGTAGGTTTAATACAGAAGCTAGCAGGCTGCATGAAGTTCTTCCATTTCAGGTTTGTTACTGAGGGGGGGGGGGTTACAACAAAAGATCATTTGATTGCATTGTTCTTACCTTGAGGTTTCTCAGAGCAAGACTTGCAGCCACACACCATCTCCCTGTGTTATTATTTTGGAGGGGCTGCCTTTTTGCCCACACCCCTCTGTTTTCCTCCCTCTCTCTCTCACTCCCCCTCTTCGTCTCCTTTTCCTTTGTTAACCTCCCCTCAGCCTTTTTGCAGCAGCATCCAAGCAGAGCAACAGAGATGCAAAGCAGGGAGGAAGAAAGGCACGGCACAGAACAACACAATCCAGGCAGAAGCAGTCAGCTCTTCTGCGTCCAGCAGTATCACATGTCCTTTGTTTCAGATCTTCCATGACATTTCTGCCACATTAAAAGCAGAAAGACAGAAAGGAACAACGCACATCACATGCATAGAAAAAATCCTTCACTGATGACAGAGAATAGCAAATCATGCTGTTTCCTCCTGCTTGCAGATCTTGGGAGCTCCCTTCACCATTCCAGGTTCTCCTCCTCCTCCCCTCCCTGCACATCTGGTGAATTGCCACAGTGTTTCCACTGCTGGCTGCAATCTAATAGTGGCTCTCCCTTCAGTTTCTTCTCCAGAATGATAAAGTGGTGAGATCAGATCCAGTACGGTGAGCTGGAGGGATCAATCCAAGGAGCTGGAACTGAGGAGGGGAGAATAGACCACCAGAGGGAGTAGGAGGTACCTTGCACTCTGGCAGACAGCCACAGGTCTGTAATAAGTAGAATAATTTCCCTAAGAAAAAAGGAGGATGGGGCAGGAGCTGTATTTGCCACAGCCCGTCATCAGTATTCTAAAGGCAGCTGGTTCATAAAGACAGTTAGTTATTTGGCATGGTATGCAAGGAGCAGAGCACAATACTCACTCATTTTACATAGCACCTTTAATATGGGTATCACAACATTTGTACAGTAGGAGGCTAAATGACTTGCTCAGGGCCACATAATGGGATAGTGGAGGTGTGATTAATACAGAACTAGAAAGGAATGTGTTTATTCTTAGATGGAACAACCACTAGCATCTTCTGACCATTTCCAAAAATAATTTTTATATTTTATAATGCTTGAAATTATATTTTGAAAGCAGTAACATTTGAACTGTTAGTCGTAGAAACTTTTTTTTGCTTTTTTTTTTTTTGCTTTTCAATGAAAGCTTGCAGTCTGTTGAACAAGTACAGGTCCTAACAATACAGTTCTTCCATTTTTCTACTCCTGTATACATGTTGATATAATATGTTGCTAAAAAATAACAGGACTTTAAACATTTAGTGAACCATTTTAGGTATTTTTGTAATGATATGAGCCATTTTATGTTTTTTGTATCAAAGTGTGGTTGCTGTAGTAAGAAGAATCAACATTTATATAGTGCTTTTCATACACACTGTATCCCAAAGTGCTTTACAAGCAATGCTAGACTGGTAGTGAAGTGACTGAATGTGTAGTGGCAGCCAATTCACACATCAAGATCTACACACAGCCTTGGACAATTGCATGAACCAGTTTTATGGGTAGAGAAATGTTGGCCAAGACCCCAGGGGAAGTCTCTTACTCTTTGTAAAAAGTGCCTTGGGTTCTTTTACTTCCACCTGAGACCCATCCGAAGGATGGCACACCCCAACAGTACAGCACCCCCAATACTGCACTTGGGTGCTAGCATTTAAGTATGAGCCCAATCCCAATGTGGGACAAGAACCCACAACCTTCTGGCCCGGGGGGGGGGGGTGCTACCAACTGAACCACGCTGACATAATAATAGCTTATCGATAAATCAATTTAGTTGACGCCAAGCTTTCATTTAATAAAAAAAAAGTTTCTAGCCTTAATGGTTCCAAAGTTATCCCATTTTAAAGAAATTAGCTTTTGAAAGATCTAGCTTTGTAACTGTTGAGGTCAGACACTTTACTGTTTTAAACTGGAAGCTTAGAGTCCTGCCATTAAGAATTAGCTCTGCCAATACTGTTTGTATGTGTTGATACTGTTCTAGTATACTAGTGCTATTTTTTAAATTGTTTTATTCTTTGGTAACAAGGTAAGGTCCACTAAGCCCAAATGTCTCTTTCCAGAGGTAACCCAGGACCACTGGGGAAGTTAAATGACTTGCTCAGAGTCACACAGTATGCAAGTGGAGACTGTGGGAATCAAACCTAAGTTTGATGCATGCACCAAGCTCATTCACTGCTCATTACTCTAACCTCTAGGATGTACTGCCTGCCCCACTATTTGAACCTGTTTTTTCAGTAGATTATCGATATGTGTTTTTAGCTATGACATAGCCACAAATTGGCAGATACATAGTATCAGTATGGTTCCACCAAGCTGCATTGACAGGAAATTTGTCAATCGGCATTACAGCGATGGCACAATGCCGAGAGTCGGCATTGTGCTGTCAGTAGAAGAAAGTGTTTTTGGAGGGGGGACTTTGCCCCCCACACCCTTCATGTGGAGGGCTCTGCCCCCTTCACCCCCAGCATTTTTAGATTATTAACTCTGAGTTGCAGTTGTTTTGGGGAAGGGGTAAAATCACCTGAGAAAGCAGTGTCAGAAATACCACAGACCAGTACAGAGAATTGCTGATTTTGTCGCTGTAATGGTCTTCACGGTATTTCCATCAGTTTCAATGGTACACGTATCAGTACTATTTTTTGTATCAATAGACTGTATCAATGGTATTTTTTTGAATTAATACATAAAATTACACGACAATTTTAAAAAATGGAATAAAAAACATTTTCAACTTTTTCAGAATTTTGGTACTACTACTAAATATTATTTAATTAGTAACTGTAGATCTCAGCTTAATTTTTATCCATCTTATTGCCTTAATCATGTTGCGAACATTTTGTTCTCCCATCTAGCAGTACCAATTCTCTCTCTCGCTTCTGCAGGCTTTGTCTGCAAAATCATGGGACTGTGGGAATGGCATTTTTTACACAGCAAGGTGTGTTTTGCTACATAAACCACAAGAGCAATGTTTAGGTAGTTTATAAAGACAAAACACATCAGGGGTGTGTAACACTATAAATAATCACACTGTCACCTATATTTTATTTTTTTATAATATCTGTTAGAGTCTGGTATCAGCCAGGACTAGGAGTAAGCAAGTGAGCATGTATAAAAATAGAATGTGAGGAGGGCGTGGCCAGCAACTGATGAAGAAAGACATACTCAGAACAGGCTGTAGTTCGAGATGATGAAAAAATACCAACATATCAAAATAACAGCAAGATTTCCTCAAAACTCTTACTGTATTTGAGAGACCTCTTCAAATGGCACTGAACAATATAAATTTTGTGTACACAGCTAGAACAGGTAAGCCCCAGCAGGCAGCACAACAGGAAGGGGGGGGGGGAGTCAACCAAACAGCCAGACAACATGGGAGTGGGAGGCTCGAGCACTGACGCCATAGAACATGGGAAGCCCTCAACTGCTGCCCTTTTGAAGGCTATAAGAGACCTGGACTCAAAAGTAGAGAACTTAAATACTAAGTTCTTGATACTGGACAGTAAAATGTTAATGCAGCCACCACAGAAGTGCAAAAAGCCAAAGAAACAGCAACTGCTACAGCAACTGCAGTCACAGGGCTCGTTGCTGAGAATAAAGTCTTGTGGCTGGCTATAGCATCTGGAAAATGGCACAAGGATAGGACATGTATGAATTTTCAGCATAGCAGAAGGAAATGAAGGAGACAACCTAGAGGTATTCGTGAAACTTCTACTGCAATAGGCGTTGGGACTCCAACTTGGGAGCAGATAATAAAGGCCTATAGAATAACTCCAAGGCATAGGACCAACACACCAGATCAGCTGAGAACTATCCCAGTTGTGACAATGGGCCCACACATCCCTAATTTGATCCTGGGAGAAGATAAAAAGAGGGGACAGTGCTTAGCTGAAGACAGTACGCCGTTCTACTTCTTTCTGGACCCGAGCTTTTCCACCAGGCAATGTTGGAAGAGCTTCAACACAGTCCAGGAGGAGAGGACTGCCGGCGCTAGGAGTCCGTCACGCACTCCAGTTCCCATCCCAGCTGTGCATCACATGTGTAAGTAAAAATGTCATCTATATAGACCAGGTGGAAGCAAGTAACCATTTGGAGGCCATTAAAACTGACTTTTCTAGAACAGATTCTAATGCAGCCCCCGAGAGGGAAGACTGAGCATCTCTTATGAAATTTCTTTTATCTCATGTGCTGTTTGAAAGGGGGGTTAACTGCTTTATTGTTGACCTTTAAATATTATTTCTTTTAGGAAGACAGGGAGTCTTCCAATAATGGGGGCAGAATCTCTCATTTAGCAAATCTGCTCTATTGATGTGTGGGATCTGCTCGTTAATCATAATAAAATATAATTGGAATATACTCTGGGCGGAGGGCTAGTCTTTGCTCGCAGGGTACTCAAGCTGTACAAAATGGCCACGATTGTGTAGCAAAGAGAAGTGCATTATATGTGTACAGGAATTTGATCCTATGCACACAGCAAGGTAAGACCTCCACAGTTGGGACCTGTAATAACTTAAATCACATTTTTAGGCAGTGATTCTAAACCCTACTACAATAATGTGTATTAAATATTTTTTGTTATATAATAGTGCACTTAGATTTATTTATTTATTTAGTTTATGTTTGCCAGGTAGGTGCACTAGACGAGAGCAACTGCCTATTTTCATGCACAACCCTAGAGAGTTATAAGCAGCAAGAGCAGTCTTAACAGGTGAACACGATACAAAACATCAACAATGGTTACCCACAATACAGAGATTTCCTAAAACATCGTACTGGATGAGCATTGCCTAGCATTTCTAGAAACATTTCTCTTTGCAGTTTAAAAGCTGTGTCCATCACCAACATGCTTAATTCTTTGATGAGTCTTTTACAGACCTGTTCAGTTCTTTATTTTCACTCTAATCTATACAGTGGCAGTCATTGTAATTAAAATTTTATTGATTTAAAAACAGAAAACAAAATACATGGAAAGTACAAATCAGTTCCAAGCCGGGGCAAACCCCATGGAGTAACAACACTAAAACAGATATATTATAGAAGACACATTACAGACTTTACAGTAAAAGTTGTTACAAATGGAACATCAGATGAACCAAAGAAGGATACATAGTACATATTGCAAGAACTTGTCAGATTACATAACAAACACTGTAAAGTTCAATTGTTAGAACTTGTTCACATAAATTAGTTGAAAGGGAACCTACTGCAATTAGTCTAAAACACCTTCTTGTACATGTATTTATACCTGCTGTTTATTGCCTGTTTGTTATCTCCTATATCGTGTGATTATATAATCCTCCTATGTGCTATGTAAGCTGCACCTCTGTAAAGTTGGTGTACTTTGTGACTGCAGTGTATTTCTACTCCTTGTATTTTGGCTTGTACTCTCCCAGGTCATGCCTGAAAATAGGCAGTTTTATCTAGAGTGCATTCCCGGTGACCAAAAGCAAGCAAATAAATAAATAAATAAAATGTTATTCTTTATTAGTAACCAGTGTAATTGCTTACTTAATGACAACCACCTTAAGGCCTGAGATTAAGGAGGGGGACCAGGAGAGGGTCAGGATGTGTTAATTGTTTGCATTCTTCATGGGAGATTTTGTACCAGAGACTAGTTTATCAGGGAGGAAAAATCCCCAGAGTATCTTACAGTATGTAACAGTAAGGTAGCCTTCCCTCCCCCCTTTATATCTGAATATGCTGCCAGTTTAGTTTGATTGGCATGCATTACTGCTTTGTAACTGGCTGTTTCCCCCATTTCAACCAACCATTCCTGCACAAAGAGGGACGCCCACTCCTTCCAATGTCTGAGAAGGATCTTTTTGGCAGTTATTAGCACACATGTTAGCCAATCCTTAGCCAATCCTTCCCCTTGTAAAGGGTACCTGCTGCAGTTTGGTTTATTTGTGAAAGTCCTTATAACACTAGGGGTACAAATGTCAGTTATTGTTTTTTTTTCATATGATCAAGCTGTGTGTTACTTCTGACATGACTCACCCAGTTAAAGATTTCAACAGTTTTGCATACTGCCTTATCAGGGATATTAGCATCACAGAGCAGTGATGTATGCTGTGCTGGGAGCACAATGTGACATTTTTGGGACTCAAATACTTAACTATTGTCCATGGTCACTGCTGCAATGGCTAATTTAGGACTTCTGTTGGACCTTGTAATGTTTTTGCCCTCAACAGATTCACTGTTATGAAGTAACAAGACCCTTCTATGTGGTAATAAAGGAAGACAAATGAAATGTTTCACTTTTTGTAAGATTCCTTTAATCAATTACTGTACTCAGAATCAAGTCATTTCAATTGTGCTTTTGTATACTTGAAAATTAGTAAAAATAAAATAGAAAAAAACAGAGAGTGAGAAAGTGTGCGTGTAAGCCAACAGACACCGTCACAGCTGTGTTTAGCCACAGTGATGGCACCTTAGCTTCCGGGTGACTGATCAGCTATGACTTTTTCTGTTTCATCCCGGTGTGTCATCACACAAGGTTACTATGGAGAAGGGTCTGATATCAGACCCTATCAGTTATTATTTAAAGATATTACATCAAATAGCTCATTAAAGAGTTACATCAGGACTGCACAATGGCCCCAGTGGGCTTCCTTGCCAGTGATCAGCTTCAGGAGGGGACCCAGCATGCTGGCAGTCAGGTAGCTGGCAGGACAGAGCACTGCCCATGGCAGTGAGTCCCAGCCTGGGGTTTGGTGGTGGCACATTTTGTCACAGGGATCTGTGGACAGAGGGCTAGGAAGCTTGCTCTTGTCACACACATACTGCGTACAAGCACGGCCACCTTCAGACTAAGCATGCTGCCTCCAAAAGGATGGGAATCAAAGGTTACGGGGTAAACAAAAAATGAAATACTGTCTCAGCAATGGTCGCTAGTACTCTCAGGACTTACACACCATGATGACCACACTGGAACGGCAGTTAGAGTCACGGCTGACAGGGTCAGAAGGTTGCCGAAATCAGAGACCTCAGCACCAGGATAAGAAGAAACTGATGAGAAAAAGCTTAGCTGAAAAAAGTTCCAAGGCAAAATCAATAAATCCAAGTGCTCACAACAAACTAAAACAAGCATTTGTCAATGCTGAATGTTCACTGCTTACATAGCTGTTGTTTTTTTTTTTTTTTATTTATTTAGTTTTTGTTGACCGGGTCAGTGCACTAGACAAATCCTGCCCATTTTCAGGCACGACCCAATGGACGGGGATACAGATGAAATGCCAACTGACCTTGAATCAGATTAAGCTGGTTGTGCTGGGTCCTGCCTGCACACATTTTTACTGTATGTTTGCCCAAGATACTAGGTTCATGCAGTGGTCGTCCTAGCAGTCCCCACACTTCCCAATATGGTACAATGAACTCCAGACCCATTTACTGGCAAACCTGGGATAACCAAGGCTTTCACCAGCAGGTGGAACTCCTGGTTAAACCCTCCAGAGTGCTGAAGTCCTTTTTGCAATTACAGGAAGAATTTGCGATACCAACCAACCAGCACTGGAAATACCTGCATCTTAGACATGCACTCCGGGAGTGTACTGGACAGGCATACACACTGCAGTACTACAATCAGATATCTTACTGGGGGATGAAACAGGGAATATAGCTGCTGATAGCAAGATATATAAATTGCTGTTGTCCCTTACTCCAGACCCTACCAAGTCAACCTTGCGGAAATGGCAACAGGAGCTAGGCATACAAATTGCTGCACAGCAATGGCACAGATGCTGGGCAGTACTAAAAAGAGATATAAATGCACAAGGGATAGAGTTATCCAATTTAATGTCATCCACAGATGGCACAGAACTCCGAAAAAGTTACACAAATGGGGCTTGTCCCCCTCTGATAAATGCTGGAGGTGTAATCAGGAGGTGGGCACCATCACACACCTTCTATGGTCATGCCAGAAGCTTAAGGACGATTGGAGGGATGTGCAAGAGGCCTGCACTGATATCCTTAAACAACCCATTTGTCTTAACCCAGCTTGGGTGCTGCTGGGTGTAAACCCTAACTTCAGCCTTGACACACCTAACCCACACAGCTGGCTAAAGGGTGCACTCACCAGTGAGTGATCATGTGGCACTGGAAGTAGGCAGAGCCACTCACATGCAGAAAGTGGTTGGTGGAATTAGGGAAAATAGCCTGCTAGGAATGAGTCCAATTCAAAGTCATAAATACAATGGATCAATATCTAGAAAAATGGAGGCACGATCTAAACTCAGCGCATTGCTTATTCCCAGAAGGTTGCCCTCACCCCCAGCTCCTTCCCTGCGCAGAGGATAACACCCCCTCCTCTACAGAGAGCCACATACTAAGAAAGTGCTCTTGCCCTCCTACTGTACTGGAGATTTGGAAAGTGGATAAGAAAAGGAAGAAGAAGAACCAGCATTTACAGTATGCAAATTAATGAGATGTGTGTATAAAACTGACATCACTTCTTTCCTGCTAAAGCATGCTCCATGATGAAGGGTTTCATACCCGAAGCACTGGGGCAAGGAGTGGCCAGCAGATATGTCTGTAAATCTCCTTTTGTTACATTTCTGCAATAAAGCATTGTAAATCAAAGAAAAAGTTGGTGCTGTGATTGACTTTGAGTGCAGGTATTTTTTGGGTTTCTGCTTAAGAACCACACCTATACATTGTTTTTGTACCATATCTAATTCTATTTAATTGTATATTAGTTGAGTCTTGTGAAATTCCTGTAGTACTTGCTACATTAATGAGTTGTAGATTGCATATGTTTATCCAGAGTTGATTCATTTGCTTTTCCAAAGCTTTTCCAACACTTCTGGGGCAGGATTCACAAAAGGGATTCGCACAGTGCATCCCAGATGAGCCAGGGCATCCCTGACATGCACCCAAAGGCAATTCAGGCAGGGGACTGATGTGCTGGTACAACCTCGAAGCATCAGCACATCACAGATGCACCGCATACCACCAGTAAGGATATGCGGGGCATCTGGAGGGGCTGTAAAGAGGGAGTGCCCCTGTATAATGGGCACATCCCCATTTACAGCCTTATTCTGTGGTACATCCCTGAGGCAAGTCCGGGGATGCGCCACAGAAAGATAAGTCTAGGAAAACCAGACTTAAGTGGGTGGCCACCCACAGGCAGGCTTCTGTACTGCAGGCAGCAACATGGCAGCCTGCCCACCCAGGCAGTCCAGTGCCTCCCCCAAGCACCCGGTGAATGCCACTCCTTGCGGCGGTATGTACAAAGTAACCCCCCCACCCCATGCCCCGTAAGCAGCTGCTCCATGCGGTGGTATGTACAAATGAACCCCGCCGAGCCCCATAAGCAGCCACTCCTTGCGTGGAATGAATGAAGTCAGCACCTCCCCAAGCCCCATGTAAGCCGCACTCTGTGGCAGCTGTATGTTCAGGAAAGACCCAGCCCCCACCCAGTCACCCCAGCCCATCCAACCCTCCCACCCCAGCATGGTCCCACCATCAGCAGGCAGCATTAATCACCCACATACCACCACGTCTGCCCACCGACAGAGCTGTCTGAGACTGACAGCTACCATACTATCTGAAGCTAGTACAGTAGCTGTCAGTCTCAGACAGCTCTGTTGGCGGGCAGCCGTGGCAGTATGTGGGTGGGTTATGCTGCCCGCTGACAGTGGGACCATCCTAGGGTGGGGCGATTGGGATGGGCTGGGGGTGCCTGGGTGGCAGTTGGGTCCTTTCTGAGCATCCAGCTGCCGGGAGGGAAGCTATGGGGACTCTGTGGAGGGTGCTGACTCATCTCACACCCCGCTGCAAGGAGTGGCTGCTTATGGGGCATGGGCGGGGATTTTCTACATACCGCAAGGAGCAGCTGTGTACGGGGCTGGGTTGTCCATTGCAGTGATACCACCGCAAGGAGCAGCATTCACTGGGAGCTTGGGGCAGGGGCGTGCTTGTGTGACGGCCACGGTGAGCAGCATTTCATGAGGCAGGGGTCAGACCAGGGATGGGTGGGGGTGTCTATGGGTCGGCACATTTCACCGGGGCATCCCTGCAGGCGCAATCCAAATGGGGCCATAATGGCATGCTAATGGCACCGTTGTGCCATGCATGCTTAATGGCCTCATTTGCATGCCCCTGACTGTGGATCGCATTTTTGGGTGCAGGGCATCCTGAGATGCTCTGCCCCAAAGGATTCACAGCCTGACATGGGGGAATGTGCTGGCAGAGCCTGGGATGCCCCGGTGCATCCTGGGCGGGGCTCACCTGTGCTATTCACAGAGGGGATGTGCCGGGGGGCATCTCCCTGTGTTCCCTCTGTGAATCGCCCATTTAGTACTCAGTGCATCTCCCCTGCTCTGGGGCAGCTGAGATGCACTGAGCACATCTTCTTTGCGAATCCTGCCCCTGAACACTTACAGATATACTTCCAAGGGGTCCTGTCTGGCTAGCAATGACTGTACTGTATTGCACTGTACTTTGCCTTTATTCTCAATTAATTATAAAACAATACCCAAGACAGACCAGATGAGCTGCAATACCTCATTTTCAGTGGTGTCCTGCTTTTATGCATTTTTAAATTGTATTTACCCAGAATAGGCCACTTGACAGGCAACAGCTAATTTTCAGTGGGCTCCCACATTCTGTCCCCAGATTTCTAACATAGCCTTTTTATGACCTACTGCTATGATCAAAACAGGTGGAATTTTTAAAATCCCATCTTAAAAGGTGATTTCGCCTTGTGACTGTGAAAACAAGTTTTGGAGGGGATTTGAAAAATGACGCCTGCCATGTTCAGGAGATGGGGTAACACAAGAGATGTTAGGGACAGGGCCAAAATCAACAAAAATAAAGCTGTGAATAAACATTGGACCAATGAAAAAAAAAGACAACTAGGGACTGATTTGTTATTTCAGGTACTGGACACCCCAGTGTCAGTTCAACATTTATAGAGCAAGGGAAGCAACAGGGAGGTAGGAAGGATACTTGGCAGTGAGAGGGAGTTGCTTTCATGGACAGGGACAAGGGAAGCAACAGGGAGGTAGGAAGGATACTTGGCAGTGAGAGGGAGTTGCTTTCATGGACAGGGACAAGGGAAGCAACAGGGAGGTGGGAAGGATACTCGGCAGTGGGAAGGAGCTGATTTCATGGACCAGGCATGGGATGCAACACGGAGGTGGGAGGGATACTTGGCAGTGAGAGGGAGTTTATTTCATGGATTAGGCACTGGGATGCAATGGAGAGGTGGGAAGGTACTAGCAGTGGGAGGAAGTTGTTTTCACAGACCAGGTCATGGGAAGAATTGAGATGTGGGAGGGATACTTGGAAGTGGGAGGGAGTTGTTTTCAGGGATGGGGCATGGGAAGTAATAGGGAGGTGGAAGGGATACTTAGTGGGGGGGGGGAGTTAATTTCATGTACCAGGCACGGGATGCAAAGGGGAGGTGGGAAGGATACTAGCAGTGGAAGGACGTTGTTTTCACAGACCAGATCATGGGAAGAATCAGGAAGTGGGAGGGATACTTGGAAGTGAAAGGGAGTTGTTTTCATGGACGGGGTATGGAAGTGACAGGGAGGCAGGAGGGATACCTGGCAGTAGGAAGTTGCATTGGAGGAGAAAGATGAAGAGCAGGCTGATCATGACATAATCAGCTGTTTGCTGGGCGGTGTCATGCAGATCAAAGCAAAGAGCCACCTTGTGATATGAGCAGCTCTGTTCTTTGAACATCACTAGGTTTCTACGCAGAAAGCTCAGAAGAGTGCCATGATCAGCCTGGCTGTTGATTGGTCTGACACTGATGAGCCTAAAACAAACTGCCCAGTATTGGACTGACAGTGACACACCTCTCAGATCCACTGTCTTAGCAATATGTTCATGCTTGCGCACGAACATGAAAACTGGAACACAGATTGCACTGTTAGTGTGGCAGCAGAGGAGGAGGAGGACTGAATGTACCAGAAAACACACTCCTCCTCCAGGGAGGAACTGCAGTCAACTCTGCTACACTTGATTGGATCGTGGTTAGTCATGCAGGCGGACGGGTTTGGTAAGAAAGATGCCACCTGACTCCATCTTGGCATACATTACAATGACACACCCTGGAGGCCTTGCCATCAGTGGGGGGATTTGGTAGAAACAGGGAAAGATAGTATCCGGGTAAGATAACATCCACTGTGCTCTCTGGCCCCACATGATGTCACCTGGGAAATGTTGAATACAGTCTCCAGAGAGAGGTGTGCCTACTACTGAAGACCCCACCACTCATTCCCAAACCTGAAGAGAGGCACTGGGAACCCATCCCCAGATCACTGACCTTCCCACTTTCATTGAATGCAACCCCTGGAGCTCATTCTAGATGCCAACAGAAAGCACCACCCTCAGGTTATAATGTGAACCCAGGATCCATTCTGTGGTATTGTTAAAGCTCCCCACCCCCACCCAGTTAATTAAGCACTGAAAGTCCATCCCAGTGCTAGGAAAGTACCCTCACCCCCCAAAAAAAAAAAATTAGAGTGTGGCACTGGGTTGCAGTCCCTGATGCTGCTGAAGTCCCTAAAGTGACAGTGTAGCACAAAGAGCTGTGGGCAAAATCTCCTTTTCAAAGCCTTACCAATAACAGTACTGCTACCAGGTCATGCTTTCTCTGCTGTAGAGATCTAGGAACTTTTCCCTCCCCTCAGTCTTCCTGGATATAAAAACTTTCCAAACAGCTTCCTAACTTGCACCCCCCCCCCATGTTTCTGCTGCTGAGCTAGAAGTTCAGGAGAGAAGACTCTTCTGATATCCTTTTGTGTCGTAGCCCACCCCCACCCCTGCCCGTGCCAAGCAACAAGAAGGATAAAATGTAACAAACAAACAAAGAACAACTAAAAAGTTATTGCACACAAACCCGGGATGGCAGGAGCTGAGGTCAGCAGAGGAGAACTGAGCATCCATAGGGAGGGAGGGAGGGATTCAATTCCTTGTTATGGGAGTGGCTCCAAGTATTTAACAGGAGGCAGCATGTGAGGTTACAGTCAGCCACAGCAGGGTGCAGGGAAGTGCTGAGGCATGATACCTAAGGGTGACAGAACCCACTGAAGTTCTGGGTTCTGGTTTTGGCCAAGACATTTTTAAACAGTTCTATGGTCTAACTGTCTTTAGAACTCAAACCCGTTATATATAGGACAGGAGAAAAAGAACAGAGACTAATACTAGAGGAGAAAAAAAAAAAAGAGACCTGTCACCTCCACACAGTATTAGTGTTCTGCTTCACTGCATGTGCTGAAAGGAAAGAGAAACACCATGTGCCATTAAAAATACAAAAGATAATGAGTAATAATTGATGTCTTTTAGAAAATGGCTCTGAGAAGTCATGGGCTCTGATTGGCTGTTAGTCATGTCAGGGTGGTTGTCTATCAGACAACAGAGCCCAGCTTTTAAAAGTACCGATGGCAAGGACCTTTTAACACATATCAAAGTGCTATAGAATTTTAAAAGCTGTAACAGCCACCATTTTTTTCACTGTTCCTGTCAGCCACTAGTTACACTGTATTTAACATTCATGGCCCCTCACCCACCATCATACCAAAAGCAGTATACCAGGACAAAGTTAAAGCTTAGTTTTGTAATAAAAAAACCTCTGTCACCACACATCCTAATCTCTCGCTCCACAAAGCTGGCCCCTAAATTGTAAGACCAAACTCGGCAGCACACATTCCTCAATGGGGCAAAGTATCACCCACCCCCCCCACTGCAAAGAGGCACAGGGTCATAATGTCGCAAGACATTATGCCACATGCAATAATCACACTGCTAATACAGCGTGATTCTTGCATCTTGACATCAGTAATAGTGTTTCTGCGGGGTCTGCCCCTGCACCCCAATAAAAATTCTCAACTCCGTGGGGTTACTCGGAGATTGCACGAAGAGTAAAAAAAAAATTTCTGGGACCGGAAATCAAACACAGTCCCAGACACAGTGCCTGGGTTCCTCGCTGCAGTGGTTCAGTCCATTGAGCCACAGCAGCTGCTTAGCAGTACACCATCCCAGCGGCGGTCTTATCCTCTGCCTGGGGTGTTTCAAGTGGTGCGATACCCTGTACAGCAGTATTTGCGGTATTGCACCACTCGCAGTCGCTGTTATCTACAGTGCTGTTGAGGTTTAGCCATAATGTCGTACGCTATTAAGCATGTGACATTATGATCCGGTACCCTGCGGGTGACTACTCCACCCGATTTTACTGCGATGTTAACTCCAGAGCATATGTATTGTCATAGTTAAAAATGATCTTGTATTTTTTCGTGCTCTGCAAACTTTCAGTTTAGAATACACTCAGCCTCTTAGCTTCTCTGTACTCACTATTTACTCCCACCTGCTATCAGTATGCGACAGCAGGCTACTTTCTGTGGGGGAGTCACCTTTTTGATCCTTTAGTGTGTCGCTCTCCCGGTGTCACCATAGCCACACAGCTCTTGTGTCTTCTCCTCGGTGTAACCGTTAACTGGCATGTGAGAGGTCAGGCAGGATCCCAATCCATTCAATAGTTGCAACAGCTGGGTGGAGAGGAGAGATGGTTTAACATGGGTGAGCAGGGAATCAGAAAGTTAAAAATGGAAAAAAAAATCCGTATATTTTTTTCTAGCACTTCACATTCCTGAGAGAGAAAATTATGCCTCAGGTAGTAAGTAGGGTGAGGGTTGTGATCATCTTGTCCCGGAAAAGAGTGAGAGTGTGAGAGTGTGTGTGTGTGTGTGTATATGTGTGTGTGTGTGTGTGTGTACCTGATCACGCTTTCCAAGTAGAAGTTGGGAGCGGAAGCAAGGAAAGCCGAGACACCATCTAAAAGTTAGTGGTTCTGGACACAGTTGTTAAAAAAAACAACAGCACCCTCTACTGGCACTGGTACTACTACTTTACAGTGGGACTACTTTACAAGTACATTAATTTCTATTGATTTGTAGTCATTTTTAAATGCTTTTTTAAATTTTTTTATATTTTACAAAAAAATGTTACAAATAACCCATTTTCTAAGTGCAATAATACCCTCCAGGGTGAGTGGTATGGGCTATACTGGACCTTCCAGGGGCTTAAAGGCCCTCCGCCTGCGACATCGGGCTTCATTACGCCCCTGGGCAGTCCAGTATAGCCCATTACTGACCACCCTGGAGGGTATCATTGCTTACTGTGATCATTTTTAATCATGACAATACAATTGCTCTGGAGTTAACATCACAGTAAAGTCGGGTGGGGTAGTGGGGTAGTCTTCGGGGTTGGGAGTGGGTGATACTTTGCCCCATTGAGGAATGCGTGCTGCCGAGTTGGGGCTTACAATTTAGTGGCCGGCTTTGTGGAGCGAGAGATTAAGATGCATAGCAACGGAGTGTTTAGGGATGGTGACACTTCGTGCTATGCTTTTTTTTTTTTTTGTATAAAACTAAGCTTTATCTTTGTTCCGGTATACTGCTTTTGGTATGATGGTGGGTGGGGGGGGGGCCATGAATGTTAAATACAGAGTAACTAGTAGCTGATGTTAACAGGGAATAAAATGGTGGCTGTTACAGCATGTAAAATTCTATAGCACTTTGATATGTGTTAAAAGGTCCTTGCCATCAGTACTTTTAAAAGCTGGGCTCTGTTGTCTGATAGACAACCACCCTGACATGACTATCAGCCAGTCAGAGCCCATGATTTCTCAGACCCATTTTTTAATTGCTAATATTTGCCTACTGTATGTTTATCCCATGCATGCTTGAAGTCCCCCCTCACTGTTTTTGCTTCCATTACTTCTGCTGACAATCTGTTCCAGATGTCTACCACCCTTTCAGTGAAGTAGTACTTTCTCAAATCCCTCTTAACCCCCCTGCTTCATCACATTCCCCCAGCCCTTGTGCTCTTTCTTATTTAAAAGAAACTCCTGTCCAGCACTCTGTACACCCCTGTAAGATACTTCTAGGTCTCCATCTTGTCTCCTCTCACCCACTTCTTTTCCAGGGTGTACATACTGAGATCCCTCGACTCTCCTTGTATAGTTTCTTGTGCAACCCCTGCACCATTTTAGTTGCCCTCCTCTGGACTGCCTCCACCCTGTCTATATCCATTCTGAGGTGCGGCCTCCAGAACTGGGCACAATACTCAAAGTATCCTGTTGCTGGAGAAACTCTACCCTCTGCACCCCAGCATCCCACTAGACCTACCCACAGCTTTTTAGATAGAATCAAAAGAGCCTGAGTTGTTGGAGGGGCAGCCAGGGGGGTACTGAATTTCCCATTGGATACTGTCCTCCTTGGGGAGGGAGGGCTCGCAGTCTCCACTACACTACCACCACTTAGGGGACCACAGGTGGTGGTGTAGTTGGACCTGCTGCACAGGCAGAGGGGGTGCTGATGACCTCTGATGCATGCTGACACATACCAGCATGCATGCACATCCTTGTGTTTAGGGTTGGTGTCCTGGGGGAAGGAACACAAGAAAATGCCCCCCCCAGCTGCTGCAGGCCCCCCCATCACCAACTGAGGCACACATTGTCGAACCGCACTTCAACTCCATCAGGGTAAGAGACTACCCCCAGTGGATCCACCCTGGGTGCAAACCAGGGAGGCTTTGATGGTGCAGTAAGTCCCAGAGAAGGCAGGTAACAAGACAAGGCATAGGGGTAGGACCAAGGAAGGGTCAGCTGGGGTGACAGGGTACAAAGGATACTAAATAAAAGAAAATATGACAATGGATGGCCCCTCATCAGATGATGAGCACCACAATGCCCCTCCATCATCACCAGGGTCTACATTTGCCATGATCCACCCTCACAACAACCCAGGTCCGCCCCAGGCCATACGGTTTGATTTACCCATCCCCGGGCTGGTATGTTGGGAGGGGGCCCTCCTGAGTGAATAGATGCTGGGCTAGGAGGGAATGTGGTCCTTCAGGACATTAGGATAGCTGGTGCAAGAGGCTGTTCCCCCAATAGAAGACACTAGACTTGGTGGCCCAAAGGAGGGAGGATGGAGATTGCAAGGTAAGAGCAAAAAAAATCACCTTTTTTTCCAGTAAGCAGATGGCCACAAACCAATATTTCTATGTTAAAAAAACATGATAAATTGATTTGCTGAACTTAAACTTTCCACTCACCAGGTTATCTTCTGGAAATAAAATCATTTTGTGTTTGTGGCAGGTTCCAGGACACAGTAGGCAAGCAAGTAGTTAATCCAGATATATACGCAGTACAAAGCGTGCAGAGTTGAACTGCTGTGCTACAGAAGTTCTTGGCACAAAATGATACCAGTGGTTATATTTGTTGAAAATAGATAGGGAGTGGGTGGAGGTACACTAGAAGAACATTTGATTGACTCCTCCTCTAAACATTTCCATATTACATCACAGAAAGTACATTCATTTCACATTACAATTAGAGATGTGCGAAGCTGAAGAAACTTCACTTTGGCAAAACTTTACAAAGTTGGGAAACTTTGTGACATTTAAAGTGTCATCTTGGCAATAGCAAAGTGGCACTGTTTCCCTCAAAGTAATCAAACTTCACCAGCGAAGTTGTAACTTTGCAGGGGAAAAAAGTACAACTTCACCTGAAAAATGTTGCGAACTAGGCCTTCAGTTGATCTGTTTTTAGCCGGCAGGAGACTGTGCTAACACTAAAATTACATCATGCTGTTTCCCCACAGAATGCTGAGATTCTAAAAGCTCATGGTTTAGGTAGCATGATGTAGGTAGCAGTGACAAAAGCACAATTTATTGACACACTTCAGCATTTTATAATGTTTGTTATACACTTATTTACTTTGGATAGCCAGGCTGAGATGCAACATCTCGCTTCCTTTGGTGTTCCTGCTTCCTCTCATTTCCCCATCTAGGTGAACTGGAGCACTGAGAGGTTAAGTATATTGCTCAAGGTCACATTGTTAGTATTTGGCTGCAGCAGGGTTTGAACCTGTGCTCTCACTGTTCACAGGTTGGTTCTCTTCAATAGGCTGATACTGTAGTCAGTAATATGGTGATGTGAAGAGCACCTCTCAGTTTGTGAGCTAAAATTATTTCCTTTAGTAATCTACTGTACCCACAGAGCAGGTTGCAGTGCCATGCAGTAGACTACGGGTTTCTAATGCAACTTGATTGAGACCAAGCCATCAGTTTAAGTGCCTGTCTACAGATAATTAAGCCCCCTCCCATGAATAAATCCTACATGGGAATTGTCAGCCTGGTTTTATGGACTGATCATATTAAGTCGAGATGAGAGTGGCAACTTTCTACAGGCTGTTCAGTTCGGACTTTACTCCTGTAATAAATAGTTGGCAATTTTCACATTGCTTGGATTTATGAACTTCACAGATTTGAATAATTGAGCTCCTGTACATGTGATGTGGAGGTTAACGTACCTCATTTCTTTTTTTATATGAGATACAGTACAATACTGTAATATCATAAAATCTATAAATAAAAAGTTAAAAAAAAAATACCGCAAAGCATATTTTATAATTCCATTCTTATTTAATTATAACCCCGCTTAGAGTCATGTGACTCAAAAGCAGAGACCAGATTGACTGCTGAACTGGTCATTAGTCTCCTAAAGGTAAGTTACTTACAAGTAACGCTACATCTTAAAGAGAATCTCAGAGTGGCCCTGAAATACAAAATATAAATAAAAAGTAAAATGCAACCAAAAGAGTAAAGCAGCAACCAACAAATGAAATGCAAATGTAACTCCCCTGCAAATGGGGTTCCCAAAAGTATTCCAGGAGCTTGCCTGAATGCTCCCAGTCTGGGCTGTGTTCGGCATCTGAGCTGTTTAAATGTGGTTCCAAGTGAGTGCTATTTGAGCCTCCACGTACTGTCTCTTTAAGAGCTGTCTGCTTGCAGACTTAATTAGTGTGTATGGTGGGACTGTGTATTTAATGCTCGTATCCTGCCCGGGCTGCTGTCAATTCGCTCCGTTTCTGCCGTTGCTACATGTACAGAGGGAGCCTTGTTGAAAGATACAACTGTTTGCCAGAAATCATTTAGAGTGACTGAGAAAATGTAGTTTGTCTAACTTGGCTTCATTTCAGCATGAACTGTTTCAGTGTAACTCTTTCTTTTTGGTCCTGAATAGCTATAGGGAGACCCTAAAATGGAGCCTGTGGACAAATCGGAACTTGGACTCTCAATTTTGAGCCAGCCACAAGGGGATTGTATGGGCAGTGACTCTGGGAAATGTAGTTTTAACCTTGGTGCCTTTTTCCACAAACAGAGGGAGTCTTATTGTGAGTGACAGCCGAACCAGCCAACAGAATGGTGTGGAGCTAGAGGAAATGCCCTGCTCTGTGACTGGAAAGATTAGATCAGTTGTGACTGTGAAGAGAGAAAGAGCTCTGTGCTTCTGCGGTGTATAGTTTCACGTGGGAGGTGCGTGTGAGGCCCTGAGTTTCGGTCTACAGCCTTTGTGAGTGCCAGTTTGGACTGAATCCGAGTTGTGAGGAGAAAGAAGCACTAGAAGCGTGGAAAGCAGGCTCACCCTGTAGAAGACTGGAGAAATTGCTGAATCGCGCTCGGTCTGTCAGGAACTGAAGCTGCTTTGTGTGCTCCTGGGTATTTTGCAGTAATTGCGATTGGGTTCGAGGAGCAGCCTGCCTGGTATAGTACTTTCCTTTTACATATGAATGTGCATAGTGCTTGTGAGGAATCGCTATTTCCAATACCCAGTGCTGTGTGCTGTGTGTTGAAGCTGGAAGCAAACCCCAGCTTGTCTCGGACTAAATCCATTTGCTATCAACTGCAGTGGGGTCCAGTCACAAGAGCTTTGTCTCCATGCCTTGTTGTTCTGGCAATCCGGAAGAACATCCACCATCCGGTTTTCAGCTTGGGTATTGTGAGTACTAGTCAGGGTATTCCCCTGCAGCCTGTTTTCAATCACAAGTGTGTCATCTAATTCTTATTGTTTCACTGCTTCATGGACTGAGACATCTGGCTCCGGATTACAATTGGGTGTTGTGCATATATTTTCTTCTACAGGGCCCTATCCATCTGCATCTGCCAGCCAACCCCGGGCAACAGACCTGGCCAGCCCCCCCCAACCTGGGTACCCAGAGTGTGACTTTTCAGCCCCTGTATGTGTGCACAGTACTGTGATTTAATGCCACCAATTAACCTGATTCCCCCTCCCGTGTTACTGCCCCCTAAATAAATCAGATTTGTTGTTGTTATACTACATACTGTCTGTGGTGTTTGTACTTATGGAAACAGTATTGTGTTTTGCTGTGTATGTTGTTTAACCTTATTTTACAGGGGGTCCTCAGAGACGTGCTGCAGAATTAGTCTCAAGGGTAAGTGGTATCTAAATGAGTGAACAGTGTGTATACGTGGGTATTGGGACTGTAACTCCGGTATACTGTGTGAGCCACTAGAGGGAATAAAAGGGTATCTCAGTGTCCCAGAGGGCTGTGACCATGCTAGTCTAACCACTACAAACCCTGACCTCTGGGTGGAGGCACCCGCCATAGGACCTAGGCCCCTCAACCTGTCCGTAGTCAAACAGGCAGGGGTAGTAGCCCTTGGGATAGCGCCACCTAGAGGTTACATCTTGGAGGCACCACTGGGATTAGCATCCTCTAGTGGCCACATTTATGAATTACTGTTAAAAATAAATGGATACCCCAACAGAAGTGGCTGTACATCAGTTGGTGGGGTGGTGTACTGGGCAGGACAGCGACCCCCAAAATGCTATATTTATCTTGGATATCCCACTGGGTACCAGTATGGACACTGTAGAGGGAGTACTTTCCAAGGTGGAAGGTTTACAAAACCCTGTGGTGGCGGGTCGACATGCTAATCTGCTCACCCACACTTTCATGGCCCTAGTAGAGTATAAGGACCCCATAGATAGCTCCAAAGTGCCACAGACTATTACCCCAGAGGGAGTCCTCACAGCCCGGAGAGTGATAACTAAGGATAGTAAAGACCCGGGGAGGAATGACCCCCCCCCCACTATCTGAAACTTTTGAGGAAAAATGTGCTAAATTGTTGCTGAAGGAAGGGAAAACTGTGGAGGATTTAAAGAAACTATTATTGCCACCTGGGGGCATTCCTCCCCTAACATCCTCTCCCCCACCCGCACCCATTATTGCCCCTCCTTCTGTGCCAGTGCTAGCCCCTATGTTTGTACCTGCCATTAGTCACGACTCTTACAGCAAGCTCAAAGTATTCTCTGGCATCCGCCCCACTCCAAATGGGAAGGTCGATTTGGAAACCTGGATTGCCTCTGCTACTCTTGCGGTACAAGACTGGCAATGCTCTGAGGCAGAAAAAAGGGCTCGCCTGGGGGAGAGCCTCCAGGGACCTGCCCAATGTACTTTTCTCTCCCTGAGGGTTTCTGACCCTGACGCCAAAGCCCAAGAGTGCATAATTGCCCTTGAAAATGTGTTTGGGGGCACCACTAGTGTTGAGGCATTGAAATGGAAGCTTAAAGATGTTAGACAACAGCTGGGGGAATTGTTATCTGCCTATATGGATTGATTAGAGGGAATCTTGCAAACCATTTTTCAAAAGGGTGGTTGGACCCGTAGTGAAGTGGACTGGGTAAGACTGGATCATATACTCTGCTCTGCCCGGCACTCTAGCTGGATGTTGGTCAAGTTGCAACTGCATCAAAGGAAATCTGGTCCCTTGCTTTTCCATGTGTTGATGAAGGAGGTATGGGAAGTTGAGGAGGAGGAAGGTTTTTCAGAGCCCTGTGCAGTCGTAGCTGCTACATCCCCTGCCCCAGGTGCAGGGTCAGACGCTGATGGTCTGGAATCACCAAAATCACATGACAGAACCCGAGACCCAAATGTCAGCCAAGGGGGGCCCAGCCAGAGAGGGATGACTACCGATGTTCTGCCATGGGATGAACTGCTGAGGGAGATTAGGAAAGCAACAGACAGTCTCATCATGAAGGCCGCTCCTATGAGTACAGGCCCTGACATTTGCCCAGCTGCTTCTGCTGTGGGGGTGGGGGTGTCCCCCCAGGCACCTCCTGCTGACAACAGCTCAAAACTTGATATCTTGGCTATGGAGGTGAGGAAACTGAAGAGATATCTTCAAATGTCCAACACACCACCGGCTGAGGTGGCACCAAGGTTTTCTATTGATAGTACCAATGCCGCAGGCCCCAATGTGATGCCTCGGTCCCCTCAAACTTCAGCAGACATATTTTGCCATAATTGTGGGAAGGATGGGCACATGAAGAGGGAATGCTGGTCTCAGAAAGACTTAGAGAGAGTGGTGAACCGGCTACAAGGAGAGCTTTGGAGCACAAAACAGTGGTTAAGAGGTGCACGAAATGACCGCAGTGAAGGTCCCAGAAATGCTAACTCACATCCCTTTGTGGCTAGATCATCTGCCCAGGCCCTTGCTACCGCCTCTCCAGACTGGTCCAGAATAATGGATCCCTCCATGGAGACCACTGTAAAGGTGAATGGAGTGTCTACAAGAGCTGTATTGGACAGTGGCTCCCAAGTGACAATTATGTTTCAGGACTGGTATCAGATGCACCTGTCTGATGTACCCTTACAACTGTTGGAAGGACTGCATGTCTGGGGGATAAGTGAGAAGACCTACCCCTATTCAGGGTATATCTGAATTTGGTTGTCTTTTCCCACCTCCGTGGCTGGAGTGACCAAGCAAGTAGAGACCCTGGCATTAGTGTGTCCCTCTACCGGACTGTATGATGGGATTCCTCTACTAATTGGGACGAATGCACATATGTTTGGACGATTGGTGCAGTTGTGTTATGAGAAACAAGGGTCAAGGACTGGTAGAGCTTTGAGAATCCCGGCCTTGATCAAGAAGGCCTATGAGGCACAGAGAGATGCTGAAAAAGTGGACCCAGAGGAACCGGTTGGAATTGTCTGGAAGAAGGATCTGGAGTCTCTGATTCTGGCGCCAAATGCCCAGTGTACCTTACAGGGGGAAGTCCGTATCAGAAAGGATGTCAAGAATAAAATCCTCATGCTGGATGCACTAGGCAATGGGAAATTGTCAGAAGGACCGCTGGTCATGCCAAGTATTTAGCCTGCCAGAGCCCATGCTTATGCCAGAAGGGTAATGGTTCAAGTTCATGTGTCTGATAGAGAGATTCGAGTAAATAGAGGTTGCACCCTGGCTAATGTACATTGTGCAGACACTGTGGTGCTGCCCAGTAACAAGTGTTCAGGGGAGAATGACAGAGTGATGCCCGACTTGTTTGATTTTGGGACTCCCCGTTGCCAGCCAAATGGAAGATGAGAATTAGTAGAAAACTTGCCCAGAGAGACCAGGAGTTTTCTTTAACTCATTCACACCACAAGAGCTCTTTGAAACTTCCACCACTTGTGCCCTGTATACTCTTAGCACTGCATCCTAGGCCTTTCTAAGCAAAATCAATCCATAATCAGCATGCCACAAACAAACATGAATACCTCTTGAACCGTAAGTGCTACACACAAAGTATGAGTGGCAAAGTTGTTCAGCACAACATTACCTTTCCAGTGGTGCTATGCAATCAATTGTAATCAATTTGGTTTTTATTTTATACTAGCTGAAACACCAAACAACTGTGTTTTTTTTAGATTTTTTTCAAGGTGCTTAGGTGAGGCTTGCAAGACAAATGTCAGCCATGAACACCATACCTTAAACAAATGTGAATAACTCCTAAAGTATACATGGTAGACACAAAGTATCAGCGGCAAAATTGTGCAGCACAAAATTACATTTCTAGT
This sequence comes from Neoceratodus forsteri, assembly GCA_016271365.2. Classification (NCBI taxonomy): domain Eukaryota; kingdom Metazoa; phylum Chordata; order Ceratodontiformes; family Ceratodontidae; genus Neoceratodus; species Neoceratodus forsteri. The sequence continues at coordinate 222,429,475 of CM028136.1, read as the reverse complement.
GGTGCTATATAATCAGTTGTAATCCATTTAGTTTTTATTTTATACTAGTTGAAATACCAAGCAACTGTGTTTTTTTTTTCAGATTTATTCAAGATGCTTAGGTGAGTCTTGAGAGACAGATATCAGCCATGCACACCATACCTTAAACAAATGCAAAGAACTCCTAAAGTATACATGATAGACACAAAGTATCAGCAGCAAAATTGTTCAGCACGAAATTACCTTTCTATCGGTGCTATGCAATCAATTCTAAGTAATTTGGTTTGTTTAATATTTAGGTAAAAAACTACTGACTTCTTCAGACATTTCGAGGCCTGAGTGTAAGTCAGCTGAGTATGTCTACAGGCGTTATTGGCCTGAGTGGCTATGCTTTTAGATGCCATCTACAGGCGTATCTAGGCCTGAATGAGTTAAAGGAGTGGAACGTAGGATGTGTGCAAGGAGTTGAGCTCCACATCCAGCTGCATGATGAAAGGCCATTTCTTGAGAGGTCTCGACACCTGGCCCCTGCTGACAAAGATGATGTGAGATGGCATCTGCTGAGATGCTTGCTGCTGGTGTAATACAAGAATCCAGAAGCCCATTTGCTTCACCTATTGTGGTAGTGAGAAAAAAGAATGAGACAGTAAGAATGTGCATGGATTATCGCACCTTGAACCAGTGGACTATCCCTGATTAGTATACAATGCCCCACATTCAGGATGCTTCAGACTACCTGAACGGTAGCAAGTGGTTCTCCGTGCTGGATCTTCACAGTTGGTACTACCAGATCCCGATGGCCCTGGAAGACCATGAGAAGACAGCCTTTATCTAAAAAAATACAAAATCACACATGCCCCCACAATGCAAAGCATCATGGGCTGCATATGCAAATCACCACAGAATGTCATGCTGGTCCAACTTTAAGCAGAATTGCATGGTGCCGAAAGACCTCTCACACAGTTTGCAAAGGGTGCTAATAGAAGACAGAGACACGTGTTTCGTCCTACCAGGACTCATCAGTATGCCTCGTCTGTTTGACACCCCAGTGGAATGGACCAGCTACCCTTAAGGCAGTGTGCCTTGGATATATTGTGGTGAACCCATTAAAATAAATAAAAAAAAAAGCCTTTATCTGCCCACTTGGTTTCTATGAATTCATGAGGATGCCTCAAGGGATTACAGGTGCTCCAGCCACTTTTCAATGACTGATGGAGAGTGTGGTGGGGGACATGAACTTGTTAGAGTGCCTGGTGTACCTAGATAATGTTATTGTGTTTGGCAGCTCACTGGAGGAACATGAGAGCAGATTATTCAAGGTGTTGGACCGACTGGAAGACTTTGGCCTAAAACTGTCCATCGATAAATGTCAATTCTTCCAAACATCTGTAAAGTATGTGGGACACATAGTCTCCACTGAGGGAATAGAGACCCACCCAAGTAAAGTTGAGGCCTCGACCACCTGGTCACAGCCCCACAATCTAAAAGAACTGCAAAGATTCCTGGGATTCTGTGGCTACTATCGCCGTTTCATCAAGGACTATTCAAGAGTGATCCGTCCTTTACTTAATCTTACTCAAGGTTACCCTCCTACCCACAAAAAATGCAAGAGGTCGGTTTCTTCTGAGCCTGAGAGAGTGTATTTCTGTCCCAATGAAGTATTTGGAGCCAGATGGACACCTGAGTGTGAAGCTGCTTTTCATGAAATTATATATCAACTTACTCATGCTCCTGTCCTTGCCTATGCAGATCCAGTGAAGCCCTATGTCTTGCACACTGATGCTAGCCTGCAAGGCTTGGGGGCTGTATTGTACCAAGAGCACAAGAATGGCCTGAGGTCAGTGGCCTTTGCCAGTAGAAGCCTGATCCCATCCAAAAAGCACTATCCTGTACACAAGTTAGAGCTCCTAGCTTTGAAGTGGGCTATTGTTGACCAGTTCCACTAGTACTTGTATGGGACTAAGATACTAGTAAAAACTGACAATAATCCTTTGACCTATGTGCAGACTTCAGCTAAGTTGGATGCCACTGGCCATAGGTGGCTTTCTGCATTATCTATCACTATGCTGTTGAATACAGAGCAGGCCTGAACCACATAGATGCTGATGCTGTCTCCTCGGAGGTCTGTTCCTCGGAATGACTGGGTCAGACTGTCAGAACCTGATATTCGAGCACTCTGCCAGAAGTTTGACAGGAGGAACAAATGTCCACGGATGCAGTGGACTGTATGGTGGATTGTTTGGGACCTCAGAGAATTGCATACCTGCTGCTTATTGCCACTTTTCTGCAATAGACATTGGTGCACTGCCTCAGCTGGACAATGACAGTATTCAGCAGGCTCAATCCCGAGATCCCATGATCAAATCAGCTTTAGAAGCCCTCTACGCAGGGAAAAATGTGTCCAAATTACGCTCCACTGATTTGAGAATTGCATTGTTATACAAGGAAGGTCCTAAGTTGAAACTGATCAATAGACTGTTATACACAGAAACAGTAGACAGAGGGGGACAAATAGACAAACAACTAGTGCTGCCCACTGCCTTTCGAGACTCAGTACTGAGGTCCTTACACAACCACATGGGGCACCTTGGTTTAGACTGAACACTTGACTTGGTGAGATCCAGATTCTATTGACCTAAGATGGGGGCTGATGTTGAGCAACACATTCAAACTTGTAGTCGCTGTTTACAGAGGAAAGCCCTGCCCCAGAGGGCTGCCCCCTCTTGTTAACATCACCACCAGTATCCCCATGGAACTGGTCTGTATTGATTTCCTGAGTTTGGAGTCAGATCAAAGAAATATTAGTAATGTGCTGGTGGTCACTGACCATTTAACGAGATATGCCCAAGCTTTCCCCACCAAGGACCAGAAGGCATCCACTGTGGCAAAAGTACTTGTAGAAAACTTTTTTGTTCACTATGGGGCTCCACAAAGAATCCATTCTGATCAAGGGAGAGACTTTGAGAGTCGTCTGATCAAAGAGATGCTTTCTCTGTGGGGAGTGCAAAAGTCCAGAATCATCCCTTACCACCCCCAGGGGGACCAGCAGCCTGAACGTTTCAACCGCACTTTGCTAGATATGCTAGGCACCCTAAACCCAAAGGACAAACCTAGATGGAGCCAACAAATTAGCACCCTGGTACATGCCTACAACTGCACCAAAAGTGATGCCCCTGGGTTCTCCCCCTACCGCCTGATGTTTGGAAGAGAAGCTCGACTGCCGGTAGATGTATGTTTTGGAGTTTCTCCTGATGGGGTTCGAGCTGACAACTATTTACAGTATGTGCAAAAGTTAAAGGCCCAGCTAAATCATGCAAACCAACTGTCTCAAACCATGGCTGCCAAAAGAAATCTGGCCAACAAACAAAGGTATGATAAAAAGGTGAAAGCACAGGAACTCCAGGAGGGAGATCGGGTATTGCTAAGAAATCTGGGACTGCATGGCAAACATAAGATTGCTGACAGATGGCACCATCTCCCTCACATTGTAGTGGGCAAACTAGATGATCTGCCTGTGTACAAAGTAAGGCCTGAGAATAATTCAAAAGATGTGAAAACAATGCATAGAAATCATTTACTGCCCATTGGACAAATCTTGATCGAGTCTGAGCCCCCAGAAAATGCCCCCTCTGGACCAGTGACTAGAGCTGCTGCTAAGCAAAAATCAAGAAAGCCTGCACCTAAAGAAGCTGAGTTAAAGTGTTCCCCTCCACAGGTCCCAGTTGAACATGATTGTCAGTCCATGTCAGAGGAAAGTGAGTGTGGCTTTGAATACTACCCTTCTTACGAATTGAGTCAATTATTTTGGGGCAATCCCCTAGTCAATCCTGGAGATGAAGCTGGGCCTTCTGGATTGTCTAAGCCCCCAGCTTTGTCCCTGGAGCCAATGCTCCCAGAAAGTGAAGTGCAAAGCATGAAGTCAGATGATATGGAATCATTGTGTATGGTTGAACTGTTTGAGTTTTCAGAGGAGGAAAATGATGGACTGGGACAAACTGGTGATATACCAGAACAAGGAGAGTGTGTTGAGTGCCCTGATAATTTACTGTCAGTGTCAGAAAACTCCCCATGTGAGCCAACTGTTGTGGACTCAGAGACTATAACTTCTGGAGCTGAAAGTGCCCCAAGTTCTAGCCTCTCTACCCCAATGGAGACTCCCCTGACAAGTGAGGACAATGCTGAAAATGAGGCTCAGGGTGCAGAGACTGTAACAGTTCCCCCTAGAAAGACTGGTTGAGCTGTAAAGCCTGTGGTGCACCTCAGTTATGAGCCCCCTGGGAGGCCTGTGGACTTGCCTCTCAGTGTTGTCCATAAAAGAGTGTACAGTATGTGTCCCCGAGCTCATTGCCCAAACTGAACATTAGTGCTAACTCCAAGTTACTTGTGTTGCCCTCTAGGTACGGTGCTCCTGCCCCATCCAGCCCCAAGGTAGCTGATAGGGAAGGGCCCCCCTCTCTTCAGGTTTCATGTACAAGAGGTAATAACCTGAGTTATGGTACAATGTGTGTATAATACTGTGTAAAAAGTGATGTATTGAAAAGTTTCAGAAATGTGTTTCTGGTAAGGTGATATGTTGACTGATGATTACATGTATAAGCCTAATGTGATACTGATGTAAATGTATATGGTTGCATTGAAACTTATGGAGTACTTACTTGACGCGGACGCCAAGTTTTCCAGGCCAGGAAGGGTGTAACTCCCCTTCAAATGGGGGTTCCCAAAAGTCTTCCAGGAGCTTGCCTGAATGCTCCAAGTCTGGGCGGTGTTCAGAATCTGAGCTGTTTAAATGTGGTTCCAAGTGAGTGCTATTTGAGCCTCCACGTACTGTCTCTTTAAGAGCTGTCTGCTTGCAGACTTAATTAGTTTGTATGGGGGGACTGTGTATTTAATGCTTGAACCCCGCCCAGGCTGCTGTCAATTCGCTCCGTTTCTGCCGTTGCTATATGTGCAGAGGGAGCCTTGTTGAAAGACATAACTGTTTGCCAGAAATCATTTAGAGTGACTGAAAAAATGTAGTTTGTCTAACCTGTCTTCATTTCAACACAAACAGTTTCAGTGTAACTCTTTCATTTTGGTCCTGAATAGCTGACTTGGACCAATCAGGATGATAGGGAGACCCTAAAATGGAGCCTGTGGACGAATCGGAACTTGGACTCTCAATTTTGAGCCAGCCACAAGGGGATTGTATGGGCAGTGACTTTGGGAAATGTAGTTTTAACCTTGGTACCTTTTTCCACCAACAGAGGGAGTCTTATTGTGAGTGACAGTTGAACCAGCCAACAGAATGGTGTGGAGCTAAAGGAAATGCCCTGCTCTGTGACTGGAAAGATTAGATCAGTTGTGACTGTGAAGAGAGAAGAAGCTCTGTGCTTCTGAGGTATATAGTTTCGCGCGGGAAGCATGTGTGAGGCCCCGAGTTTTGGTCTGCAGCCTTTGTGATTGCCAGTTTGGACTGAATCTGAGTTGTGAGGTGAAAGAAGCACTAGAAGTGTGGAAAGCAGGCTCACCCTGTAGAAGACTGGAGAAACTGCTGAATCGCGTTCGGTCTGTCAGGAACTGAAGCTGCTGTGTGTGCTCCCGGGTATTTTGCAGTAATTGCGATCGGGATCAAGGAGCAGTCTGCCTGGTATAGTACTTTCCTTTTACATATGAATGTGGGTAGTGCTTGTGGGGAATCGCTATTTCCAATCCCCAATGCTGTGTGCTGTGTGTTGAAGCTGGAAGCAAACCCCAGCTTGTCTTGGACTAAATCCATTTGCTATCAGATGCAGTGGGGTCCAGTCACAAGGACTTTGTCTCCACGTCTTGTTGTTCTGGCAATTCAGAAGAACATCTGCCATCTGGTTTTCAGCTTGGGTATTGTGAGTACAAGTCAGGGTATTCCCCTGCAGCCTGTTTTCAATCACAAGTGTGTCATGTAATTCTTATTGTTTCACTGCTTCATGGACTGAGCCATCCGGCTCCGGATTACAATTGGGTGTTGTGCATATATTTTCTTCTACAGGGCCCTATCCATCTGCACTTGCCGGCCAACCCCGGGCAACGGACCTGGCTAGCCCCCCCCCCAACCTGGGTACCCAGAGTGTGACTTTTCAGCCCCTGTATGTGTGCACAGTACTGTGATTTAATGCCACCAATTAACCTGATTTCCCCATCCCGTGTTACTGACTCCTAAATAAATCAGATTTGTAGTTGTTATACTATATACTGTCTGTGGTGTTGGTACTTACGGAAACAGTATTGTGTTTTGCTGTGTATGTTGTTTAACCTTATTTTACAGGGGGTCCTCAGAGATGTGCTGCAGAATCAGTCTCGAGGGTAAGTGGTATCTATATGAGTGAACAGTGTGTATACGTGGGGTATTGGGGCTGTAACTCTGGTGTACTGTGTGAGCCACTAGAGGGAATAAAAGGGTGTCTCAGTGTCCCAGAGGGCTGTGACCAAGCTAGTTTAACCACTACAAACCTTGACCTCTGGGTGGAGGCACCCACCATAGGACCTAGGCTCCTCAACCTGTCCGTAGTCAAACAGGCAGCGGTAGTAGCCCTTGGGATAGCGCCGCCTAGGGGTTACACAAACAACAAAGAAAAGTGACAAAACCAAATGTTAAGTGTGCTGCCACAAAAACAGAGTGACAAAAAAAAAATGCAAAATAAAACTGCAAGAAACTGGCAAATAAAAAAACTTAAAAAGAAAACAAATCAGTAAAGTGCGCCTAAAAATTATGAATTAAAATAAAATATTAGCACTACTAACAAATGAATGCAAACAAATGTTTAGAACAACTAAAAAGTGAATGTATACAAAAAAGCACAGCACAATTAAAACATGAATACAAACAAAGACAAACAAAGGGGAGGGTGGCCCTACAGGGGGACCTGGAGGCTCTGGAAAGATGGTCTAGAAAGTGGAAGCTGAGGTTCAATGCAGGGAAATGCAAGGTACTGCACCTGGGGGCCAGAAACCCGGGCCAAGTGTACACCCTGGGGGGGAATGCTACAAGTCTCGATGACTGAGAGGGATCTGGGGGTGGTGGTGGATGTCAAGATGACCAACTTGGAGACTTGTAGGAGGGCAGCAGCCAAGGCCAACAGGATGCTGGCATGCATCGCTAGGGGGATCACCTCCAGAAGGAGGGAAGTGATACTCCCTCTGTATAACTGCTTGGTGAGGCTGCACCTCGAGTACTGCATGCAGTTTTGGAGGTCACACTTAAAGAGGGACATTAAACTCCTGGAGAGGGTCCAGAGGAGGGCAACCAAAATGATTTGGGGCTTGGGGGACAGGACCTATGAGGAGAGGCTCGAAGAGCTAAATATGTACACATTGGAAAAGAGAAGGGACCGGGGACATGAGAGAGGTCTCAGGTACATGAAGGGGAAAATAGGGGAGGAGCAGTCAGGTTGCTTCGAAGGAAGGAGGAGGGGGCCACTAGAGGGCATGGGTGGAAGCTGCAGGGGGGAAGATTTAGGGGAGAAAGGAGGAGGTGCTACTTCACTGAGAGGGTGGTGGAGCCATGGAATGCACTGCGTAGGGGCCTGCTGGAGGCAGAGATGGTGGAGGGGTTCAAGAGGGGGTGGGACAGGTACAGGGGAAGGGTTCTGGAAGCAAAATCCAATGCAACGAGAATATCCAGAACTGGGAAGGGAGAAGCCAGAGAAGGCGAGGGGGGCAGCAAAGTCAGCTCCCAGGGTGGGGCTGACCAAACAAGCAGACGCGAAAGACTGTTAGGCCTATTCTGCTAGCATTTTAGTATGTTAGTATGTTAGTAACATGAGGCACTGCACATGTAAAAAGTGAATGCAAACAAAAAAGCACAGCAGAGCTAAAAATGACAGTACAAATAAAAAAGCACAGCTCAACAAACAAGCATTTGTTAATGCCGAACGTTCGCTTGCAGGCATTTGCAGTACTATTTAGCATTTATACAGCCCCCCCCCTTTAGTTGTATCCATGTCCCTTCAGCACCCATGTCCCAACAGAGTACCTCTCTGAAACTCCTCTTGCATCTGATTTCCATTTCAGTCTCATACTTCTTAACCGTCTGTCTTAGGAACCCTAATGCCCCGGTCGTTCTCAATGTTACAAGCCTGTGTGGAAACTGTGCAATGCATGTTCATAACACAGTCATTTTGTGGAATTTTCTCACCAAATTTTCGGCATAGGCATTTTGGGACCTCCGCTCATGAACAGTGTCACTGTGATTTTCTTAATCTGCCCCGAACATTGATTTCCCACCGTGACAGCGCCATTGTGCACCGACTGTGCAAAAACACATTTTGGCCAGTGTGTGAAAAATGACAACTGTACTGTTCATAAGGAGGTGTGACAAAATGCCAATGTTGAAAATCTGGAGTGAAAATATTACAATTTCTCGTAGTTACGAGAGTGCGTGGAAACTACACAACACATGCTCGTAACACTGTCATGTTTTGGAATTTTCTCACTAAATTTTGAACATAGGCATTTTGTGACTTCTGTTCATGAACAGTATCACTGTGGTTTTCGTAGTCTGTCCCACACATTGATTTCCCACATCGACCACGCCATTGTGCGCCGGATGCGCAAAAACACATTTTGGCCAGGATGTGGAACATGACAGCTGCATTGTTCATAAGGAGATGTGGAAAAATGCCAGTGCTAAAAATCTGGAGTGAAAATATTGCAAATTGGAGAAGTTATGAGTGTGCATGGAAACTGCGCAACGCACGCTCATAACACAGCCATTTTTTGGAATTATTTCACCAAATTTGCAACATACACTTTTTGGGACCCCCCTCATGAACAGTGACACTGTTGTTTCAGTAATCGGTCCTGAAAGGTGATTCCATGCAGTCACCGTGAAATCATCTTTTGGGACTGAATAATGACATGACAGTGACTGAATTCATGAGGTGGGGTCCCAAGAACCCCATGTTGAAAAGTTGGTGTAAAAATTCGCAAAAATGGCCGAGATATGCACCAAAGTTGAAAAAATCCATTTATGCCATTATACTGCTTACCGGCATTTCTTCAATTCTCGGTCAGCTTTGAAGAGTGCAAACGTGTTCCCGGTCCACTGAAGATCGTTGCGCTGGACTCCAGAGGTAAGTATGGGGTGAGGGGAGTGTGGGAAGGTGGGGTGCAGATAGGAAGAGGGGGCATGAGAGACTGCGAGGAACTGTTTTCTGTTTTCACAGGTTAAAAAAAAATAAAACAGCAACATGGGACACTTTGGGCATGCTGGGGTGGGTCTCAGTGTACCGGCACACCTGGGTGTTTCTTTGGGGGGGGCTGGAAGCTGACGGGATTGGGCACCTGTTGGCCATTCAGTGAGCTGGGGGGACATGAGTATGCTGGGGTGGGCTCCCAGCATGCCACCTGGATATTTGTTGGAGCTTGGGGGGACTGGAGCCAATGGGAATTGGGCACCCCCATTGGCCACACAGTCTGCTTGGGAGGGGCACATGAGCCAAGGGAGATTGGGCACCCCCTCAGCACACAACATGGGGGAGGGCAGTAAGGAGAGAGTGGGGAGGACAGCAGCAGAGGGAGGAAGCGGGAGGGATTTCGAGCAGAGGGAAAGGGTGATGTAAATATGCACAATACATACACGTTGCCACCGCTGATTGCAGTGGACATTTTCTTAGAAGTGAAGACCAGGGCAGCTGAACTGCTGTCATATACAGCTTGCGCATCCTTTGGCGTGGTACGGTCACGCCTGCTACACTGGAGCACTGGATTGCACAAGAGGGTCACACACCTCCAAAAAGTCGTACTGTTACAAAATGTTCCTTGCATATGCGCACAAGTGAACGTAAAAATGTGTATGCAAACAAAAAAATCACAGCAAAACAAAAGTCAGTGCAAACAAAGTAAGCCTTGGTCCATGCTAATTATATTGATTGCATGTTTTTAATTCAAATGTGGTGTGAGCAGGGGCATGGAGGAGACAGATAAAATTGGGGAGAGGCTGAATGATCCTTTATGTTGCAGGAGCAGCTGTACTGGCAGATCCAGTTACATACAAACGTGCACATCTGAAAGGACAGTAGACGAAGATCTGAAGGTCTATCAAGTCAGCGCGATGCAGTGCTCATGCAAGTATGTTACATGTTGCTCTGCCCCCCTCCCCGTCACCCTAACCTTCCCCTTGAATCTATCTCACATTCTTTTAAACCCCCACCACTGTTTTGTGATTTACTACCCCCTCTGGAAGTGCATTCTACCCTGCCAACACCCTTTGTGTAAACGTACCAGATTAATTAATCTAATTTGATTTTCAGAGATTTTCCTGTATTGAATATTTTTTACTTGTTTTTCACCATTCACTTTTGTTTATATGAAATTATCAATTTCACCTGTTCACAATGCACTTAAGGATTTAAAAGTGGTGGCTGTACTGTTCTAGCCACACCCCCTGATGAAAGGCGCTTTGCCGAAGCACTGGGGTTACTGGCGTTTGCCTTGCTCATGTGTAACCACAATAAAATGTGCATTTGAACTATACTGGATTTGTTAATGCTATCTTTGCCCTAGAGGGCAGATTTACTGTGGGATTGTGTCTTCAGACTAAGCATCCTGCCTACAAAAGGATGAGGGAGGGGCAAAGGTTACTGGTGCAAACAAAAAGTGAAATACTGCCTCAACGATGGTCACTAGTACTCTCTGGACCTGCGCACCATGGTGACTGCACTGGAATGGGGGTTAGAGTCACGGCTGACAGGGCCAGAAGGTTGCTGAAATCACTGACTTGAACACCAGGAGAAGAGGGAACTGATGAGAAAAAGCTTGGTTGAAAAAAGTGCCAAGTCAAAATCAATTAATCCAGATGCTCACAACAAACTGAAACAAATATTTGTCAATGCCAAATGTTCATCAACCAACTAGCACTGCAAATATGTACTACTTATACATGCATTCCGGGAGGGTATTGGACAGACATATATGCTGCAGTGCTACAGTCAGTTAGATATCTTATTGGGGGATGAAAAGGGGTACATAGCTGCTGCTAGCAAGATATATTAATTCCTGTTGTCCTTACTTCCGACTCTACTGAGCCAAGTTTGAGGGACTGGTAAAAGGAGCTAGGCATACAAATCTCCGCACAGCAATGGCACAGATACTGGGCCGTACTAAAAGAGACATAAAGGGCACAAGGGATAGATTTACACAATTTAAATTCCTGCACAGATGTCACAAAACTCCTCAAAAGTTACACAAATGGGGCCTGTCCCCCTCTTATAAATGCTGGAGGTGTAATCAGGAGGTGGGCACCATCACACACCTTTTATGGTCGTGCCAGAAACTTAAAGAGCTACTGACACCTCAAATAAAACTTTGAAAAACATAATACCTACGTAAGTTCGGCTTGCATTCCATATATATTCTATACATTTCTCTTACCCATTATTTGAGACTGAGAAAATTTGCATGTCTACATTATCTTTAGCTCCCTTAGAGTTCATCTGCCTCTATAGCTTACTCCCCACTTCAAGTCATAATCTTCTGTTGTGACATCTCAATCTGTTGTTGTTGTGAGAGTAACTGTGATATCATAAGCAGTGCATTATGACCTCAGCTAGGGGGAAAGCAACAGAAATAGATGAACTCTTCAGTAACAAAGATTTTGTTGTAATGCAAATGACCTCAGTAATAAATAATGGGGAGGAGAAATACATAACTAATGTGAAACACGAGCTGAACTGTGTCTAAATATTATGTTTTGTTAAAGCTGTCCTGAAGGTGTCAACTGCTGTTTAAGGACTGTTGGAGGGATTTGCAACAGGCCTGCACTGATATCCTCAAGCAACCCATTTGTCTTAACCCAGCTTGGGTGCTGCTGGGTGTAAACCCTAACAGCAACCCTGACACACCTAGCCCATGCAACTTGCTAATGGGCACACTGACCAGCAAGTGATCCTGCGGCACTGGAAGCAGAGCAGGCAGAGCCACCCACATGCAGATAGTGGCTAGTGGAATTAGGGGAAATAGCCTTCCATGAATGAGTCCAATTCAAAGTCAGAAACAGAATGGACCAATATCTAGAAATATGGAGGAACGATCTAAACTCAGCACACTGCTTAGTCCCAGAAGGTTGCCCCGCCAGCTCCTTCCCTGGCACAGTTGATAATGCCATCCTCCTCTACAGAGAACCACATACTAAGAAAGTGCTCTTGGCCGTGTACTGCACTACAGATTTGGAAAGTGGATAAGAAGAGGAAGAACAAGAATCAGCATTTATATAGCACTTTTCATACACATTGTATCCCAAAACACTTTACAAGCAATGCTAGACTGATAGTGAAGTGACTGAATGTGTTGTGGCAGCAGCTTTGCACATCAAGACCAACACACGGCCTTGGGCAATTCCATGAACCTATTTTATGGGAAGGGGAATATTGGCCAGGACACTGGGGAAAGTCCCCTACTCTTGCTAAAAGTGCCGTGGGTTATTTTACTTCCACCTGGACACCCATCAGGACAGCACCAGAGATGGGTAGAAGGAACCTCAATTTAACACCTCATCTGAAGGATAGCACACCCCAACAGTTCAGCACCCCGCTAGTACTGCATTCGGGTGTCAGCATTTTAGGTATGAACCCAATCCCAGTGTGAGACTAGAACCCAAATCCTTCTGGTCCAGAAGCACACGTGCTAGTAACTGAGCTATGCTGACACCCACATAAGGATCCCAAACCACAGCAATCAGTCCTGATAGCAGCGTGCTTAAGAACCTTAAATTTTGTACCATATCTAATTCTAATCTAATCTAAAGGTTGTAATTTTTCCGATTCTTTCAATAAACAAAAATAAAATAATCAACTAGCTGAGTCTTGTGAAATTCCTGTAGTACTTGCTATGTTAATGAGTTGTACATTGCATATGTTAACCTAGAGTTGATTAATTTGCTTTTCTAAAGTTTTTCCAACACTTTTGAACATCTAGAGATATACTTCCAAGAGGCCCTGCCCTGGCTAGTGATGACTGTACTGTATTGTACAGTACTTACTTTGTCTTTATTCTCAATTAATTGTAAAAAGATACCCAAGATAAACCAGATGAGCTGCAATACCTCATTTTTCAGTGGTATCCTGCTTTTATGTATTTTTAAATTGTGTTTATCCAGGATAGGCCAGCTGACAGGCAATAGTTAATTTTCAGTGGGCTCTCACATTTTGACTCCAAATTTCTAACATAGCCTTTTTATGACCTACCGCTATGATCAAGACAGGTGGAATTTTTAAAATCCCATCCAAAACGGTGATTTTGCAGAGCAACTGTGAAAACTTTTGTAAAACATTTTGGAGGGGATTTTAGGACTGTCTTGTTCAGGAGGCAGGGTAACACAAGGGATATATTGAACATTAGTGGGCAAAATCCATCCGTAAAAATACAATTATAAGTAAATGATGGAACAATTCAATGTTTCTTCATAACTTTTTTTTTCAAATTTTGACTCAAAATTTTCAGCACAGTCTTTTTATAGCCCCTCCTTCTGAACATGACAGGTGCCATTAATAAAATAATGGTCTAAACATTATCTCATGCCACAAGTACGAAAACACATTTTGGACAGGATTTGAAAAAGTACTCCTGTAACGTACATAAGATGGTGTGAAAAAAATGACTATCTTGAAAATGTGGGGTCAAAATATTGAAAATTATGTAAGTTATGAGTGACCAATAAAAAATGTCAATGTTCCTTCATAACTTTGTTGTTTTTTAATATTCTGACCCCACACTTTCACCATACTCTTCTTATAACTTTACCTCATGATCCCAGTGGGTGAAAATGATCAAATCACACCCAAAAGATGATTTTGTGGAATGAGTGTGAAATCACCTTTCAGGCTGGATTAAAAAAAATCATGCTATCTTGTTCATGAGGTGGGGTCCCAAAAAGGCTATGTTAAAAATATTGTGGGGCAATATCTAACAAGCATTTGTCAATGCCAAATGTTGATTGCTTATATGTGTTGTTTAGATATTTGGAAGTGAAAGTACTATGCATAAGAATTGTCATGTGCCCCGCCCCCCCAAGATATCCACTATGTCTTTTTGTTCAGTATTCACAGAAGAGGGGGAAGGGCAAGGGCCACAGCAGTTGCAAAGGCGTGAAGAGGTGGACAATAGTCCATTCACAGGCAGAAGAATCCTGCAGAAGGTGAGTAAATTAACAGTGGACAAAGCGAGGGGACCAGATGGCATACACCCAAGGATATTAAAAGAACTGTGAAGGGAGATAGCAGTACCTCTGGCAGCCATGTTCAATGAGTCATTCAACACAGGGGTGGTACCAGACAATTGGAGGAGGGCACATGTGGTCCCTCTATAGGAATCCAGCAGTAGGGAGGAGGTGGAGTACTATAGGCGGGCAGCCTCACTTTAGTAGTGGGGAAGATCATGGAGACATTGGTTAAAGAAAGGATAGTGGGGCATCTAGAAGGCATCGGAGGCCAGGACCGTAGGTAACATGGATTCACAGTAGGGAGGTCATGTCAGACAAATCTGGTTGATCTCTTTGACTGGGTGACAAAGGAAGTAAATCAGGGTGGGTCAGTGGACAATGCTTACCTTGATGTAAGCAAGGCCTTTGACACCATCCCACGTAGGAGACTGATAAACTAGCTGAGTAGACTGGGCATGGGGTAAAGGGTGGTAAAGTGGGTTAGAAACTGGGTAAGAGACAGGAGGCAGAGAGTGGTGGTAAATGCGGCGCAGTCTGGGGAGAGGGGGTGACCAGTGGGGTGCCGCAGGGATTGGTCGTGGGGCCAGTCCTGTTCAATGTCTTCATTAGTGACATTGCAGAAGGGCTGAAGGGAAAGGTCTGCCTGTTTGCAGATTACACCAAGAACTGTAACACAGTGGATACCCCAAAGGGGGTGGAGAAAATGAGGAGGGACCTGGGGAAGGTTGAGAAATGGTCTGAGGACTGGCAACTGAAGCTTAATTCAAAAAAGTGCAACATTATGCACCTGGGACACAGAAACCCTGGGGAAAGGTACAGGATGGGGGGAAGGAGTTGCTGACAGTCACAAAGAAGGATAGGGACCTGGGGGTTCTTATTTCAGATGAGCTGAAAATGTCAAAGTGGTAAGGCAGCTGGCAGGGCCAGTGACATGCTGGGGTGCATAAGCAGGGGTATCACCAGCATAAGGAGGGAGGTAGTGATGCCATTATATAAAACCAAGGTCAGGCTTCACATGGAATACTGTGTGCAGGTCTGGAGGTCGCACCTTCGTAAGGATATTAACAGGCTCAAGATGGTCCAGAGAAGGGCAAATGAGATGGGCAGAGCTTGCAACACAAGACTTATGAGGAGAAATTAAGGGACCTCAATATGTACTCAGTGGAAGGGAGGAGGGAAGGATGGGATATGATAGAAACATTCAAGTACCTCAAGGGTATAAATATAAGTACTGAGAAGCAGGAGACAGCTGCTATAGACATATGTGCCAGCTTCTGTGTGATATTCTTTTGTTCTTATAAATCTGTAATCTCCAGTATTTCAGTAACCACATGACCACACTGCCTTCTTTAGGCAATTTTATGCTGGCTGATGCCTGGTGTCAGATGGCAGACAGAGGGCTCACCAGCTTGTGTTGCCATTTGAAACACTTTATTGAGTGTTCTTTTACTGGTAAGTGTTTTGGAAAGCTGGTGAGGGTCTCACAATTTTTATTATGTTGATTGCGTGCATGCGCAGGAAACATATTGCGGCAGGTTTTCAGAAGCAGGTTGTGGAGGCACGGCACTGTTGTGGCCAATGCCTCCACAGCCTTTAAAGGCTTGGCCCACTGTCCCCAATGCCGTGGCATGCTGCTGCTGACACAAGTTCAGCCAGTGTGCCACAACAAATTTCAGCCACTGCAATCAGGGGCCGCCTCATCATTGTAGTGTCAGCCATTTATTGCAATGAGGGAGGACCCGTCATTGCTGGGCGGAACGTTTCCAAGTGCAATATTGTTTGTGAACATGGTTGTGGCTTGCTACTGTGTTCACAAACAATATTAAGTAATCTCCAGTGCTGAGGGGGTGCCCAATACCCCTCGGTAGCATGCACCCCCCACAACAGGTTTTGTTTGCCAACAGGAGCCCCAATCCCCGTCAGCTTCAGTGGCCCTGCCCTTTGATTTTGCCAACGGGGGAGCCCACTCCCCATCGGCAATTATGTCCCCCCCCAGTTTCAAGTACAGATGGGGAGCCCACTCCCTCCATCATAATGCCCTCCCACAAACACTCAGAACATTTGTGTCGAGGGGGTGCCCAATCCCCCTCGGCTCTTGCGACCCCCCTTCAGTGCCGACAGGGTGCCCAAGCCCCGTCGGCATGATGTGGCCCCTCCTTTTTGTTCTGTGCCTATTAGTACAGCTGCCCCCCCCAAGAATGAGTCCATTGGCATGCTGGGAACCCACCCCAGCGTGCCACATACCCCAGAAAACAAAAAAACGGTCCCGTGATGTCTTTTTTTTTTTTGACCTAAGAAAAAAGAAAACCGTCCCTTGGCGGTCTCCCTGTCCCCCTCCCGCAACCTGCGCCCACTCACTGCGCACCCTGCCTCCTCACACACACCCTCACCCCATACTTACCTCCGGAGTCTGGCGCAACGATCTTTGTTGGGTCGGGAACATGTCTGCACTCTTCAAAGCCGACTGCGAACTGAGAAAAGACCGGTAAGCTGTATAATGGAATAAATAGGGTTTTTTTCAACTTTGATGCATATCTCAGTCATTTTTTGGAATTTTGCCACCAAATTTTGCACATGGGTTTTTGGAGACCCCTCCTCATGAGTTCTAGCACTGTCATGGCGTTAATTGACCACGAAAGGTGATTTCGCAGTCACTGCGCGGAATCACCTTTCGGGGCTGATTAACGAAATGACAGTGCCAGTGTTCATCAGGTGGGCTCTCAAAAAGTCTATGTTTCAAATTTGGTGGAAAAAATTCAAAAAATGACTGTTTTCCGAGCGTGCATTGTGCAGTTGCTACGTACACTTGTAACTTCGCGAATTTGCAATATTTTCATGCCAGATTTTCAACAGTGGCATTTTTTCACACCTCCTTATGAGCAGTACAGCTGTCATTTTCACATCCTGACTGAAATGTGTTTTGCACTTCCGGTGCAGAATAACGTGGTCACTGTGGGAAATCAGTGTTCGGGACAGATTAAGAAAATGACAGTGGCACTGTTCATGAGCAGAGATCCTAAAATCCCTATGTTGAAAATTTGGTGATGAAACTCCATAACATGACTGTGTTACAAGCGTGTGTTGAACTGTTTCCACGCACCCTTGTAACTTCGCAAATCTGTAATATTTTCATGCCACATTTTCAACACTGACATTTTTTCACACCTCCTTATCAACAGTACAGCTGTCATTTTTCACATCCTGGCTAAAATATGTTTTTGCATTCCTGCCGGAGAATAGCACAGTCGCTGTGGGAAATCAGTGTTTGGGACAGATTAAGATCGAGCGAGTGAGAGGGGGGAGTGACCGAGCTCAACTGAGCTCTTTCGAGACTGCTACAGATTTCTTTGTGGGCAGAAAAATGCACCTACGCAAGAGCCCAGTACAAAAGAGCAGCCTGTAGCACTGAGGGAAACAGAACAAGAGAGTGAGTGAGGGAGGGGGAGTGAACGAACTCACCGGAGCACTGTCAAGACTGCTGCGAATTTCTTTGTGGGCAGAAAAAGGTGTCAGTGCAGGCAGGGGCCCAGTAGAAAAGGCCAGCCTGCAACGGTGGGAGAAACAGTACGAGCGAGTGAGACAGGGGGACTGAATGAGCTCAATGGAGCTCTATCAGGACTGCTGCGGATTTCTTTGTGGGCAGACAAAGGTGTCAACGCAGCCAGGAGCCCCGTACAAAAGCGCAGCCTGCAGCACCAAGTGAGTGACAGAGCAGGAGTGAGTGAGCTCAATGGAGCTCTATCATGACTGCTGCGGATTTCTTTGTGGGCAGAAAAAGGTGGCAACGCAGGCAGGAGCCTAGTACAAAAGGCCAAGCCTGCAGCGCCAGCAAGAAATGGAATGAGCGAGTGAGAGAGGGGGAGTAAGCAAGCTCAACAGAGCTGTGTCAGGACTGCTGCAGACTTCTTTGTGGGCAGAAAAAGGTTGCAATACAAGCAGGAGCCCAGTACAAAAGACCAGCCTGCAGCGCTGGCAGAAACAGAATGAGTGAATGGGGGGGGGGGGGGAGTGTGCAGGCTCAATGGACCTGTGTCAGGACTGCTGCACATTTCTTTGTGGGCAGAAAAAGCCACCAACAGAGACAGGAGCCCAGTACAACAGGGCAGCCTGCAGCGCCAGGAGAAACAGAATGAGCGAGTGAGAAAGGGGGAGTGAGCCACCTCAACGGAGCTTTGTCGGAACAGCTGCGGATTTCTTAGTTGGCAGATAAAGGTGCCAACGCAGGAGCCCAGTACAAAAGAGCAGCCTGCAGCACCGGGAGAAACAGACTGAACGAGTGATAGAGGGGCAGTGAGCAAGCTCAATGGACCAACGCAATCAACATTCGGCATTGACAAATGCTTGTTATGATTTTATCTGCTTAGTCTGTCCCTTTTGGTCCCCCAGCCCCACACCCGAACAGTCATCAGCGACCACAGCTGCAGCCTTCTTCTTGCCAAGATGGTGTGTGAGAAACATAGAAACACAGAATTTGAAGGCAGATAAGGACCGCTTGGCCCACCTAGTCTGCCCATTTCCGTACCTGATGGATAAGCTGTAGATTCTAGTTACTCAACAGCTTACTTCCTCTTACCCCCAGCAGAATTGCCTTATGTCTGTCCATGAGCAGCTGCCTTCACAGTCTGTGAAGTCTGACATCCTTCAGTGCCGCTTATTGGTCATCTTCCAACACAGACGAGGCAGTGCCAACCCAAAACTAACTCAGGACAAGCAGTTTTCAAAGTAAGGAAGAAATGGAGTGAGGAAGAATCAAGTACTCATTCAGATGCGGCGTTGATTTTAAGATCAGCATACTGGTGTGGACACTGCAAATAGAACCCCAGCTCTTTAAGCAACTTTATGAAGAGTAAAGGCTTCTTGAAGCACTGGGGTTCTGTTTATTGTACCGTAAGGGGGCTGCATCTAATTCAGTAATTTACTGTACCTTACATCTGGATGTATGTTAGGCCTAACTTTGAATAAACACTGCACCTGAATTAACACATGATGCCAAAGAAACATAGAATTTGTCAGCAGAAAAGGACCACTCAGCCCACCCAGTCTGCCCAAGTATTCTCTACCTACTTGTACTGTATATGTTACTGCATGTCTTATTCTGCCTGTGTTCATCAGGACCTCCTTGTGAATGAGCTTGGTTAATGAATTTTTCCTGCAATGAACTTGAAGCTACTCCACTTCCATAGCCCTATTGACCCCCTCCTTCCCCTTTTTCTAATATACCCCTATGTTCATCCCATGCATGCTTCGTGCCCCCTACCATTTTCACTTACACCACTTCTCCTGGCAGTCTGTTCAAGGTGTCTACCACCCTTTCAGTAAAGAAATATTTCTTCACATCTATCCTGAATGCCCCCCCCAGCTTCATTGTATGTCCCTTGGTTTGGGTGCTCATCCTCATTTGAGGGAAACTCCCCAACTGTACCCTCTTTACACCTGTGAGGTACTTTGTAGGTCTTGATCATGTCACCTCTCACCCTCCTCTCTTCCAAAGTATACATGTTTTGTTAAGATGCTTAAGCCTGTCCTTGTAGGGATTCCTGTGAAAATTCTGAACCATTTTAGTTGCCCTCCTCTGGGAATCCTCCACCTTATATCATTTCTGAAGTGTGGACTCTAAAACTAGACACAGTATTCCAGCTGGGGGTATGCCAGGGAGTGATACAATGGTAGCACAACATCCCTCCTCCTACTGGAGATGCCATTCCTTATGCACCCCAGAATCCAATTTTCCCTGCCCATAGCCTTGTCACACTGTACTGCCATCTTGAGGTCCTCTGATATAATAACCTCAAGGACCTTTTCATATCTAGGTAGTATCAGTACCTCACCCATCCTATACCCAGCATCAGGGTTCCTATACCCTAGGTACATGATTTTACACTTGTTGGCATTGAACCCCAAGTAAGTAAGTAAGAAAATGGAACTGATTTGAATGAATTGCAGGCTTTTAAGCAGCTTTCCAGGGAGTGTATATGTGTGTGTGTGTGGGGGGGGGCTCTGCTACTATAACCATTTGCTTTTGATTTGGTATAATGTGCGAGCAGATTAACCCTGCTCCCCACTCCGTGTGCTATATTGGAGATAAAGGGCCCAAATAGCATTGGGCCAAGCACTGAGCCCTGTGGCACCCTGCTTGTCACTGCTGTGGGTGCCGAGAGCTACCCCACCACCACCACCCTCTGCACCCTCCCCTGAAACCAGTTCTCTATCCACGTAGTCAGACCACCTTCCACCCGTACCCCTCGTTCTCCTCACTCTTCTCCTCCTTGGCCTGTGTCCGTGCTCCCAGTAGTCTGCACCCTTTCTCCTCCTTATTCTTACTGGGTGGTGGTGCCTTCTGTATACACTCAGACCACTGCTCCTGCCCCTTCCAGGGTTACTACACCTCTGCCTTTACCTATATCTAGGGTGGTGAGCTCATCAGGCTCCCCTGTCCGGACTTTTCTACCATCTTCAGTTTTTTGACAATTTGTTTAAATCCATCTTAGTAGAGATACACCTTTCTAATCCTGCCTTTTTTTTTTTTTAATTTTTTTACATATTTTCTCACTGGGCTACAGTCGGCTTGTCATCCCAACTGACCCCCAGCCCTGCCCTCAACATCAGGCCAACCTGCTCACCTCCATGGATTTCCCCTGTGGTGGGGTGGTGAGGAGCTTCCCAAGTCGACCCACCAGAGCAGGATCCGGTTGAGGAGGCACCATTCGGAGTGGGCAGGGGGATCAGAAGCTCATGCTGCCTGACCGTAGCGCATTTTCCACTTTTCTCCCTTTTGCAGAGTTCAGCCGTGCAATGACACTTAGGTACAGCGTGCCAACGTCCACTATAGTCCGCCACCCTTTACTACACCACTGTAGTAGCACCTGCGGTCATCACCAGGGACTGTTACAGAACAGTGGGTCCCTGGATCCCGCCCCAGGATAGGAGAGCAGTCCTCTGGATGCTCAATCCTATCCCTCCCTTGCCAACCCCTGGCAGGCCAGGCTTGCATCTGAACCTGGGTTACCAGCATGGTGCGAGGTGTGGCGTCCAGCACCTCAACCCTGAGTGCCAGTGGCCCAGCAGCAATGCTGCCTTTAATATGCCCCTCCTCTTCCTGCTTCAGTGTACACTCTCCCCCGGGTACAAGTCACTATTCCCCGACTCTAGCCCAGTTAGTCAGTAACCCATAATGTTTCACGTGGTACCAATCCCTCAGCCACTTGAACTCCTCAAGCCTACTCTTCCTTTCTATGCTTGCACATAGTACCGGCAGTACCTCCAAGAATGCCACCGACTTCCTCACCCCCTCACACTGCCTGCCCAAGTACTCAAACCTCCCCCTCACTACTTCTACAGTGTCCCCCGCCAAGTCGTTTGTACTCACACGCAACAGTAAATGAGGTTTCTTCCTCCCCCTCGGTGCACGCTTGAGCAGTGCCTGCCCTGCCCCTCCTGCAGTAAACCTGGGGACAACTTCAACCCAAATATAGCTGTGCCTTTCCCCCTTTCCGCCCCATCTCACCCATTTCAGTATAGAATCCCCCAGGATGAGTACTCCCACCCCTACCCACTTTCCCTTCTAATGCCTCTTCCACCACCCCAGTATTCATTCTTCCCTGTCCCTTACCCCCGCCAACTGCACCCTCTGTGACTTCTGTATCTGTACCCCCTACTTCCGCCTCGCCCCATTTCTCTGCCTTATTCCTTCCATCCCCCTTGAACCCCTTCCCAGCCTGACTACTTCTTACTGGGCTTCCCATGTTGACCACTCCTCCTCCTCTGCTGATTTCCAACCCCTCTCCTATCTAAGCTGTTGTCAATTTAGAGCCAGCATTCCCTTCTACTCCGATAGTGATGCTCCTCCCATCCTTCCCCCTTCCCATAGCCTTTTCTCTTTCAGTCACCACCCCCTCCTTCCTTACTAGTCCCCTTCTACCCTTTTGTCCACGCTATCTCTTCCCCTACCTGTTGCCATCCCTCTCATGCCCAGCTTGTCCTCCCCCTTCAGTATATTCCTGCTCCCCCTTTCTGTCCGATAGCAAAGGTTCGAATTTATTTATAGTCGATACCAGTCTTACATCTCTTCCCCCTATCAGTTCCCCCCTCCTACATGTTCCCCTCTGTGCCACCCCTGGTCCCTCCCTACCCACAGCCATCTGCTCTCTCCCTGGTTCCTCCTCGTTGTCTCTTCCTCCCCATCAGGAGGCCCCCTACCCTCGCCTTGGGCACCCCTCCCTTCTCCTCTCTTTTCTGCTAGTGCCTCTGATACTGGGGTCAGTCTTCAGTCCCTAGTTATTCTTCCTCTGTCCCCCTTTGCCATCCCATATTCCCCCCCCTCAGGATGCCTACCATACCCATCTACCCTGCCACGTACACTCCTCTCTAACCTCCATAGTTCCTCCCTCAAACTAGCCAGTTATCTACAGACCATACACCCCTCCCCCACCCTCCAAGCCCAGTCCAGGATTATGGCACACCCACACCCTGTACAACCCTCCACCCTTCCAAAGATACCCGCCCTATTGACATGTGGCACCTGCCCCATTTTGGCCCCCATCTTATGTTACGGGCTCTACTCCCAGGTTCTGTACCCCACTACAACTGTTAGACCCCTATTTAGTCACATTCCTGTCCCCACCCCACACTAGTCCCCCTACTGACCCCTTGCCAACCAGGGAAATTCAGTCTCAAATCTCATCCGTTAGATACTGTATTAGTGTAGCTATCCTAAAGCCTCCTTGTCCGTTTTTCACCCCTCAGCTACCATACTTTTTGTTCTTGGCTCTCATATAGTTTAACTTAGCCCAGTTAGAAATCCTATTGCACTCCAAGTATTAGCTCAGTTAGAGAAATAAACAGAACAAATAAATATGTATTATTACAGCAATCCTAAAGTAGCCAATAATTGCTTTGTCTTGACTCCAGAGACCCTGCTGTAATATAGGATCACAGAGGACCTGGAGGGGGGAGGGTGGGCAACTGTAAAGTCCTGGCAGAGCTCCATTCAGCTCGTTCACGCCCCGTCTTTCACTCACTCGTTCTATTTCTCCTGACACTGCAGGCTGCCCTTTTGTACTGGGTTCCTTCATGCATTAGAACCTTTTTCTGCCCACAAAGAAATCCCCAGCAGTCCCGTCACAGCTCCGTTGAGGTCGCTCACTCCCCCTCTCTCACTCACTCATTCTGTTTCTCCCAACGCTGCAGGCTGCCCTTTTGTACTGGGCTCCTGCCTGCGTTGGCACCTTTTTCTGCCCAGAAAGAAATCTGCAGCAGTCCTGATACAGTTCCATTGAGCTCGTTCACTCTCCCCCTCTCTCACTCGCTCGTTCTGTTTCTCCCAGCGCTGCAGACTGCCTTTTTGTACTGGGCTCCTGCCTGCATTGGAGCGTTTTTCTGCCCATAAAGAAGTTCACAGCTGTCCCGACAAAGCTCTGTTGATGTTGCTCACTCCACCGTCTCACTCGCTCATTCTGTTTCTCCTGGTGTTGCAGGCTGAGCTTTTATACTGGGCTCCTGCCTCCGTTGGAGCCTTTTTCTGCCCACAAAGAAATCTGCAGCAGTCCCGACAGAGCTCTGTTGAGCTCGCTCACTCCCCCTCTCTCACTTGCTCATTCTGTTTCTCCCAGTGCTGCAGGCTGTCCATTTGTACTGGGCCCCAGCCTGCACTGATGCCCTTTTCTGCCCACAAAGAAATATGCAGCAGTCCCAACAGAGCTCCGTTGAGCTCGCTCACTCCCCTTCCCTCACTCGCTTGTTCTGCTTCTCCCAGCACTGCAGGCTGCCCTTTTGTACTGGGCTCCTGCCTGCGTTTGTGCCTTTTTTTGTTCACAAAGAAATCTGCAGCAGTTCTGACAGAGCTCAGTTGAGCTCGGTCACTCCCCCTCTCTCACTCACTCAATCCTAATTTGTCCCAAACACTGATTTTCCAAAGCGACTGCACTATTCTGTGCCTGAAGCATGAAAACACATTTCAGACAGGATGTGAAAAATGATAGCTGTACTGCTCATAAGAAGGTGTGAAAAAATGCCAGTGCTGAACATCTGGCGTGAAAATATTACTAATTTGCAAAGTTACAAGGGTGCGTGGAAACTGCATAACGCACACTCGTAACACAGTCATTTTATGGACTTTCATCTCACCATAGGCATTTTAGGACCTCTGCTCATGAACGGTGTCACTGTGGTTTTCTTAATGTGTCCCGAACACTGATTTCCCACAACGACCACGCTATTCTGTACCTGAAGTGCAAAAACGCAGTTCAGCCAGGATGTGAAAAATGACAGCTTTACTGTTGATAAGGAGGTGTGGCAAAATGCCAGCATTGAAAATCTGTAGTGAAAATATTGCAAATTTGCACAGTTACGAGCGTGCGTAGCAACTGCGCAATGCACGCTCGTAAAACAGTAATTTTTTATATTTCTTCTACCAAATTTACTACTCAGCAGCCAGCCCGGTGGCACTGAGGGTTGAGGCGCTGGACGCCACACCTCGCGGCATGCCAGCGACTCGGGTTCGGGAATAAGTCCGGGCTCTGGGGGTCGGCGGGGAGGGAGTAGGATCGAGCATCCATAGGACAGCTCTCCTCTCCCTGGGGGGGGGGGATCCAGGGGCATCCCGGCAGGAGAGACCCCGGTGGAGACCGAGGTACTTCCACTGCTGGGAGCACAAGCACAGCGGAGGCAGATGCCTGGCCAGAACGCATGGACACGCGCGCAGCGCCATACGGCCATTGGCGTGTGCACGCCCGCCGCTTAGGTGAAAAGTGGAAAAGGAGAGGGCACTGGTTGCGGCGGCATGATGGCCGCCTCCACGCGGACTCTCCCAGCACCTGGGTGCGGCGGCATTACTGGATCCGGAATGGGTGGGTTGAGCTCCGAGGTGCTGCCCCACCCCACCGAGAGGTGCAAGCTGCGGGGCTAGCGGGCCTAATGAGGTTACCGGGGGTAGTTCAAGGTGATGGCGGCCGGACAGACCTGTGGGTGAAGCCAGGACGTGGCAGGTAGGCAGATCAGTGGCCCTGGGAGGATAAAAATTAGAAGCAAAAAAAAATTTACTACTCAGCTCAGTTAGAGAAATAAACAGAACAAATAAATATATATTATTATTACAGCAATCATAACACTATAGCTCAGTACTTAGCTCAGTTAGAGAAATAAATTGAACAACTTAATTTGTATTATTACAGCAATCCTAAAAGTGTCCAACCATTGCTTTGTCTCCACTCCAGAGACCCTGCTGTAATATAGGACAATAGAGGACTCTGGGCAGGAGGGTGGGCAACTCTAAAGTCCCGGCAGAGCTTCATTGAGCTTACTCACTCCCCCTCTCTCACTCACTCATTCTGTTTCTCCCGACGCTGCAGGCTGTCCTTTTGTTCTGGGCTCCTGCCTGCATTGGCATCTTTTTCTGCCCACAAAGAAATCCACAGTAGTCCTGACACAGCTGTGTTGAGTTCACTCACTCTCCCTCTCTCACTCACTCGTTCTGTTTCTCCCAGTGCTGCAGGCTCTATGCCCAGATCTGCTCCCTTGTTAAAAGGGGGAAGTTTTCCACCCAGATCTTCAATCCCTACAGCTGACAGCCAGGTTACTGAGCGGCTAGAGGTCCAGGCTTTAGGTCTCTCCAAAGAGGTTCTCCACGTTGTGGAAGCCTTCTGGAAAAAGTCAACCCACCAGTCCTATGCCTTCAAATGGAAGCACTTTTCCATCTGGTGCCAGGGCAGGGAGCTAGACCCACTGGCCTGCCCCTTGACTAGCCTTCTGGACTACCTGTGGTCCCTCTCCCAGTCAGGCCTGATATCAACGACCCTCAAGGTGCACCTGGCAGCCATCTCTGCATACCACGCATGGACTGGTATGCTGATGGTGGTGCAGGAGAAGGTGATCGGGTGCTTCTTTAAAGGTCTTGACCACCTGTCCCCGCCGATGCATGAACCACCACCACTTTGGGATTTGCTGCTGGTACTAGCAATGCTCATGGGCAAGCCATTCGAACCAATGCCCAGGTGTGATATCTCTTACCTGTCATGAAAGACCACCTTCTTGATGGTTTTCACCTCCACTAGAAGGATCAGTGACCTCCAAACACTCTTTGTGGAGTCTCCATACTTGGTGTTCCACAGGGATAAGGTTGTCCTTCACCCCAACCTGATGTTCCTCCCGAAGGTTGTTTCAGAGCTTCACCATAACCAGGTGATTAACCTCCTGATGTATTTCACCAGTCCATCCTCAGGGGCCAAGCACAGGCTCCACATAATGGACCTGAAGTGAGCACTCATGTATTATACGGAGTGTATGGCTGGAGTTCGGCAAGAGGTTTGCCAACTATTTATCACCTATGCCGAAGCCACACCTGGCAGACCAGCAGCTAAGTGAATGACTGACAGGTGTATTGTCTTCTGTATTGACCTCTGCTATAGGTTGTCTGGCAGGGAGCCTCCCATAGGGCTTAGGGCTCATTCCACCAGACATACTGTTGCCTCGGTGGCTGTTTCCAGGGACGACCCTATCCAGGAGACCTGCAGGGCTGCTACCTTAAAGTCAACACACACCTTCATTTCCCACTACCACATCGACCTTGAGTCATGTCAGGATGCTGGTTTGGGGGCCTCAGTTCTTCACTCCCTGTTTCCAAAGAAAGGGTGTGTGTCTTGCCCCCTCCACCTGGAGAACTACTAAAAGTCTGCCGAAGTGCAAACAGTGCACCATGTCCACATCCCCAGAAATTAAGATTACTCACCTGTAACCATAGTCCTAGGAGTGCTATATGGTGCCCACCCACACAACTCACCCAACCTCCCCTGTCAAGTGGCACATGGATCCTTGCTTCCAGCGCACGAGATCTAACGTCATGGGTTGGAGCAAAGGAAGATATCACCCGTGTGGGTGGGAGGAGCTTAGCTTGAAGACATTCTGTCTGGCAGTAAAGGGAAAGGAAGATTGTTGAAGTGTAGATGTGCACCATATGCCACTCCTAGGACTACGGTTACAGGTAAGTAACCCTCATTTCTCTTGCTTACATTATTACACTTTACAATGTTTTCAATAGTTGAGCATACATGGTCAGCTAGCCACTACATGCAAATACACAAGTGTGACTAGTATTCTTAAAGTTTTGAACCCAGGAAACAGTGAAAGTGTTTTTAGACTAATGTCTTTCATATGTCTTGAATTTTATATATATATATATATATATATATATATATATATATATATATATGTTGTTTTGTTTATTCAGTTTCAGCTAAAATAGACAACAACTTAATCCTTGAAGGTTTGTGCTTGACAGGATCGACAAAAAAACATCTCTTCTATATGAACCAGTCTGGGTCACTTAAAGGTTCCACCCTACTTCAGCATTAATCCAATTTGTAGAGACAGTTGCCTCTGCTTGGGATCAGGGGCAAGCTGTCTGTGCATCCCTAGTAGATTATAAAAAGGGCTTTAACTTGATCGATGACTACATTCTGTTGTGCCAGTTGATTAAGCTGGGTATTCACAGTTCACTCCTGTACCTTGTAGATGGGTCTGGGCTTTTTTCCCAAAAGAAGAGAAAAGATGGTGTCGGGAGGTGTTATATAGGGTTGTGCTGAAAGGTGATATATCTAAGTGAGACTGGAAACAGAGGGTGGTGTCAGGAGGTGATATGTCTGAATGGGATAGGAGACCAAATGTGGTGTCAAAAGGAGATATACTGTATCTGAGTGGAATAGGAAACAGAAGGTGGTGCAGGGAGGTGATATATATGCATGGTATAGGAGAGAGAGAGTAGTGTCTGGAGGTGATATATCTGAGTGGGATAGGAGACAAAGGGTGGTTGTTGAGTGGTGATACATCTGAATGGGATAAAAGACAGTAGTGTTGGGAGGTGATATATCTGAGTGGGATAGGAGATAGAGGGTGGTGTTGTATGGTGTTATCTGAGTGGGATAGGAGACCAATGGCAGTGTGAGGAGGTAATATATCTGAGTGGTATAGAAGACAGAAGGTGGTGTTGGGAGGTGATATGTCTGAGTGGGACAGGAGATATGTGCAGAGACCTGAGAAAACTCCAGGAAAGGTAAAAGATATGGCAGCTGGGTTTCAATGTGAAAAAAGTGCATAATCACACACCTAGGGCACAGAAACCCAGAGGCATAGAACAACATGGGGGAGAGGTGTTGATAGTCACCGAACAGAAAAGAGACTGGGGAGAGTAATCATATCTGGTAACCTCAAGGTGGCACGGCAGTGTGACAAGGCACTAGGTAGTGCCACTGGGATGCTAGGGTGCATAGAGAGGGGTATCACCAGCGGAAGGATGAAGGAGGTGTTGCCATTGTACAGATCATTATTGAGACCATCTGGAGTACTATGTCTAGTTCTGGAGACCACATCTCAAGAAGGACACAGATAGGGTGGAGGCTGTCAAGAGGAGGGCAACTAAAATGGAGCGGGGGCTGCATCAGAAGCCCTATGAAGAGAGACCAAGGGAATTTAATATGTATATCCTGGAAGGGGGGATATGATAGAGACATATGAAGACCTCATGTGGTTGAACAAGGTATGGGGGTAGTATTTTCAGAGGAGAAGGTATATGAGAACAAGGGGACATGCAGTGAAGCTGGAAGGAGGAAATATTAGGATGTATGTAAGGAAGTACTTATTCATTGAAAAAGTGGTGGATGCCTGGAACAGTCTTCCAGAGGAGGTAGTGGGGGCAAAAACAGCGGGGGGCTTCATACATGCATGGGATAGTCACAAGGGAATCTTAGTTGGGAAATGGGGGGTAGCCGGAGGTCAAGTAGGGTCTGCGGTGGAAGTATAGGCAGGGAAAAAAGGGGCAGACTGGGTGGGCCAAGCAGTCCTTATCTGCCAACAACTTCTATGTTTCTGTGTGACAGATGGTGGTGTCTGGAGGTGATATATCTTAGTGGAATGGAAGACAGAAGTGGTGTAGGAAGGTAATATATCTGAGATATAGAAGACAGAGGGTGTGGGTGTGAGGTGGTGATATATAGCCAAGAAAACGCTCGCTGACATGAATGTTGGGGGGGCGAACTGCAATAACCCCCAGACTATAGCCTCCGCATTCAACGGCATGTTCTCTGACCTGGCTGCCCTGCTCCCCCCGCAACTCTCCACCCCTGAACCTCTGGGCGAGCCGCCCCCCGACCACCATTCTACCTTAAACTAATCTCAGTTATAGAGACTCAAGCACTCCTCGCCAGTCTCTCCCACCATATGGGGGTGGGTCATGATAACCTTGAGCCTAAGTTGCTTAGCTTGGGGTCGCCCCTCCTCGCCCGGCCTATTACTCACATATTCAACTCTTCCCTCACCTCGGGAATTATACCTGATGTTTGGAAAGTGGCCAAGGGTGTTCCTGTTTACAGACATGGCAACCCCAAGGAGATGAACAACTATCGCCCCATTGCCATACTCTCTGCTATCAGTAAGCTCCTTGAAAAGGCTGTGGCTGCTCAAATCTCCCATTACCTTCAGGAGTACGCTGTTCTCTCCCCTGCTCAGCATGGTTTCAGAAAGGGGCACAGTACAGCAACTGCTATTGCCGTGGTCACCTCTGAGGTCAGATCCGTGACAGACCAAGGTAAACTGACTGCTGCCATCTTCGTTGACCTCTCAAAGGCCTTCGATTGAGTTGACCACAATCTCCTCCACTCCACTCTTCACTCGCTCGGTTTCTCCCCCCGAGCCCTTGCATGGTTCTACAACTACCTTGGGGGAAGACAGCAATACACTTGTTTCAACGGTGCCCTCTCGGCCCTGTCCCCTGTTAGCTGCGGGGTCCCTCAGGGGTCTGTCCTTGGTCCCATTCTGTTCTCCCTATACATAAATACACTGCCCTCTGTTGCAGCCTATGGGCTCACTACTCTTTATGTGGATGACCTCGTAGTATCCTCAACTTGATCTTACCGAGCATCTCCGGTACATTTGTAAAGCCTCGAACAGCAAGCTCGGTCTTGCCTACAGTGCCAAGAATTGCCTCACTCCGGCTGCTCAGCTCACCATAGCCAAGGGGATTCTCCTCCCCACGCTCTGCTATGGGCTAGTAGCCTTTGTCCCTGTACCGAACTCCAGCCTAGCAAAATGGGATACGGCTTATAACAACATATGTCGTTTCGCACTCTCTGCGCCTCGTCTCATGCATCCATATGAGCTCTATTCTCGACTTCAGTGGCTCCCCCCTGAGAAACATCAAGCCTTTGTCCTTGGCAACTTCGTCGATAATATAGTCCGAACGGCTACCCCCTCTGCTCTTGCCCTACCCCTCAAACATGGAACTCCTGCTTAGCGCTTAAGGTCTAGCGCTGCCCAGGTCTGCCTGGTCCCAAGGACACGCTCCCTCACTGGTGAACGGGCCTTCTCCGTCTATGCGCCAAGACTATGGAACACCCTTCTAGCCCCAGTTAGCCACCCCTCCACCCTGCTTCAAAATATCCTATGGAATTTCCTCAAAGTGGCTTCCTCTTGTCTATGTGCTGTATAGATCCAGGGAGGCTCTCCTCACTCAACCACTCCTCCCGTGGGATGGTGTGCTGACCCAATAGCCTC
This sequence comes from Neoceratodus forsteri, assembly GCA_016271365.2. NCBI lineage: Eukaryota > Metazoa > Chordata > Ceratodontiformes > Ceratodontidae > Neoceratodus > Neoceratodus forsteri. The sequence goes on along the minus strand of CM028136.1, from coordinate 222,398,790 downwards.
CTGCCACTCTTTCTTATCCTGCCTTAGCACTCGCCTCTGTCCTCCGGAAGGCACTCCCTGACATATTAGCTCCCTCCCTAGCTGCACTTTGATGACCCCTCTTCCTCATGCCCTGCCCTCAGGGCATGCAACTGTACGTTTGTACTCTCCATTTCATGGAAGTTGACTTCGCCATGGTTGCCCTCCTGCTGTTCTCTGCCTCTCAATACTTTTATGTATTTTTGCTGACGTACTACCTACTCTCTGCCTTGATGTTACCTGTTGATTTTTTACCTCTCCATGCTGCTAATGTACCCTGTGGATGTACTGCCTTTCTTACCGTAGAATGCGATGTGTACTGTGTGCTGTCCCACCCACTTGCACGTGGGCCTGTATGGTTACCCTGACTCTGTGTCATGTTTCTCTTGATCTCTGGTACCACTTGCATGTGGACTTGTATGTTACCCTGACAATGTACTATGTTTTTTTCTGTACTCTGTAATCTCCCGGGTCGCACCTGAAAATAGGCACTTTGTTGTCTAGTGTGCTTACCTGGTTAACAAAAACAAATAAATAAATATGTGGTATAGGAGACAGAGGGTGGTGGTGAAAGGTGATATAGCTGAATGGTACAGAAGACATAGGTGGTGTTAGGAGTTGATATATCTGAGTGGGATAGGAGACAAAAGGTGGTGTTGGGAGGTGAAACAAACAGAACGTGTTGGCAGAAAAGGACTGGTAGTCCCATGTAATCTGCCCTAGTTTTCCTAATACTACAAACTGGACTCTGTTTGGTCACAGGTGTCCCTCCCTCCTCCATTACCCCTATTTAGTATATCCATGTGCATGTTCTACGCATGTTTGAACCTCCTCACTGTCTTTGCCCCTGACACCTTGTATAGCAGACTGTTCCAGGTGTCCACCACCCTTTCTGTGTATTTCCTGATATCCATTTTAACCCCCCCCCCCAAGCTTCATGGCACACTCCTGAGTTCTAGTGCTCCTCCTCCTGTGAAACAGACTCCACTCCTGCACCTTGTTCACCCTCATGAGGTACTTATAGGTCTCAGTCATGTTCCTTCTCATTCTTTTCTCCTCCAAGGAGTACATGTTGAGCTCTCCTTGTATGGTTTCTTTTGCAAACCCCATATCATTTTAGTTGCCTTCTCTGGACCACTTCCACCCTGATGATGTGCTTTTGGAGGTGTGGCCTCCAGAACTGGACACAGCAGTCCTGGTGGGATCTCATATGTGATCGATACAGTGGCAACACCACCTCCCTTCTCCTACTACAGAGCCCTCTCCCTATGCACCCCAGCATCAGGCTTGTCTTGCCTACTGTCCTTACTCACTGCCCTGCCAGCTTGAGATCATCACATATGATCACTTCAAGCTCCCTTTCTTGCTAGGCAACTGTAAATACCTCCCCCAATCTTATGATTTTATTTTAAAATTGGTGACTGGAAAAGGCACACTGAGCTGAGGCTAGTTTCCAGGCGCAACCCAGGTGGGGGGGGGGAACAGAGGATAAAAATTACGTAGTATAGTACTACAGGCGCAATTCACAGTTTTAATGAAGTGCAGATCAGAGGTCACGATGACCAGAGAAAGTGCACAATGATCAAACAAGGCAAAAGCAATGAGTTGAGCATTTCAGGCAAACCTATGGCGGACTGTTAAAGGGAGGGAAAACAGGAGCAAGGGGGGAGGGAAGGAGTCTCAGTTAATATCTGAGGGACCTAGGTGAGGTAGTGAAGTGGAAAGAAGAGGGGAGCTGGTTTCAAAGAAAGGGAAGATGATAAGCAACGGCTGATTGGCCAGCAAAGTACAGGGATGTGGACTATCAAAGGTGCAAGGTTCCCAGGAGCAGAGGGAGCAGGAGACAGAGGGAACAGGAGAGAGGAGTGATGAGAGGTAGAAGGGAAGTGATCCAAACCAGTATTTATATATAAAGGAACTGGCAACATGAAGGCAGAGGGAGAATGGATAATGATGAGTAAAGTAAGTAATGATGAGTTTGAGAGTAGATTGAACTATAATATGTCTATGTATTATATTCTTTTTTTTATGTTATTGTCTGTTGTTAATTATTTGTGTCAGATGCCATGGGTCACCATTTTAAATGAGTTTTACTCAATGGTCTAACCCATTTAATAAAATGAAATGAAATGGAGTTGGTAGCAAAGTGACAAAAGACTTACAGAGGGTATCTAGCCTTGTCAGGTAGGTGGAAGGGGCAGAGCCATAGACCACATCCACATAGTCAAATACCAGGAGCACCATTTTGATGACAACCAACTGGCAAACCTATAGTGATAGACAGTCTTTATTATGGTATGAGGCACCAAGTTTAGGTCAGAGTTTGTCATGGATGGTGCCAAAGTGGGCAGTGAAGTCAAGCTTACTGTCAAGCCGCACACCATGGTACTTGAACGAAGAAAAAACTTCAAACGGAGAGCCATCCAATGTGGTGAAGATGAGCTCAGATGAGATCCTGGCCAGTTTCTGGCTGGAACCAAAGGTCATGGACACATTTTTTTTTTGTGTGTGTGTGTTGACCCAATGTTGGTTTGATCGGAACCATTGTAGGATGTTACACACGGCACCCAGGTTTCCTCACTCTATGTCCATGACTTTGCATTTTTTAGCATTGAAACCCACCTGCCTATCCCTAGACCAGTCCTCTAGTTTCCCCAGGTCCCTTTGCATTCTTTCCACCCTCTCCTGGGTGTCCAGCTTGTTGCAAATGTTTGTGTCATCTGCAAAAAGACACACCTTCCACTCCAGTTCCTCAACAACATCACATATGAAGACATTGATGAGGACATGGCCCAGGACTGATCCCTGTGGTACTCCACTGGTCACTCTCCATCCTCCGAGTGACTGCCATTCACCACCACCAGCATCTACATCCTACCTTTCAACCAGTTAGATATGCAGCTCTCCACCTTCTCCCCCACCCCCAGGCTGCTAATTTTCTTTTTTAGCCTCTTGTGTGGTACAGTGTCAAAGGCCTTAATGAAGTCCAGATAGGCCACATCCACTGCCCTCCTCTGATCTACCTCTCTAGTTACCCACTCAGAATATGAGAGTTGTTTGATATGATCTCCCCCGTGAAGCCGTGTTGCCAATGGTCCTGCAGCCCATGTTTCCAGGAACTCCATTAGTCTCTCCTTCAGCAGGGACTCCATTAACTTCCCCACCACTGATGTGAGACTGACCCATCTGTGATTGCTGGCCTCCTCCATGTTGTCACTCTTATGCTAAAGGACATCATAGGCCTTCCTCCATTCCTCTGGAACGACCCACCTTCTCCAATGAGGTGCTGAATAGTGTTGCCAGAGGGGCAGATAGCAGCTTGCTCAGTTCCTTAAGTTACCTTGGGTGGATCCCATCTGGCCCTATCACCTTGTTTTCCTTTAGGGCTTCCAACTCCCCAGTGGACCCTTTCTTCCATAAATGGACTTGTATCAACTTCCCCTGGTGCAGTAGTGCATGTTGTCATACCCCAACCCTTCTACTGTGAAGACCAAACAGAAATATCCATTTAAATTTTGCTTTTTCTTGGTCTTCCTCTGCACAGCCAACCCCTTCCTGGTCTCCTGATCTTCACTATACCACCCCTTGCCTTCTTCTTTTTGTTCCTGTACCCAAAGAAAGTCTCGTCCCCATTCTTGCTCTCCTGGGCAGTCCTTTCCTCAGTTTGAGCCTTTGCTGTTCTTACCCTCCTTCCTCCCTCTCTCCCTTTGTTTCTCTAGATATACCTCTCTGTCAGACTCCATTTCAGAAACTGCTAATTTTATAAATGAGTTCCTAATACACCAAATAGGAAATATCAGTACTGGTAACCAGAAAATTCAGTATAGTGGTTTACCATCAGGGGAACAGTTGGGTTTAAAAAGAAGGTGGAGAGGTTTGATTTTACCTCTATCCCAGAAGAGGAAGTACTGGGATTACTACAAATGTTGAATGAGAAGAAAGGAAGTGGACCAGATCAACTTCATTCCAAAATGTTGTAGACGGCAGCTAGTGAGATTTAAAAAATTTTGACATATTTGTTCAACTTAATCATTAGTTCAGGGATTATGCCTTCAATCTGGAAAGAATCTGTAGTGGTTCCAATTTATAAATCTGGTGATAAGACAGATGTAGTAAATTATAGGCCGATCTCACTGTTGCCGATTTTTAGAAAGTTGTTAGAAAAGTGTGTATTTAAACAACTGGTGTCTTATTTGGGTGAATATGAATTATTAGTGGAACAACAGCATGAGTTCAGATGAGGGTATGGTACGGAGGCGGCTCTGGTCGGGTTGGTGAGCACTATACTTGATGCCTATGAAAAGGGCAGTATGACTAGTGCGGTGTTCATCTATCTGACCAGGGCCTTCAACATAGTGGACAACGAGATGCTGATATCCAAAAATGGAGGCTTGTGGAATATCTGGGGTAAGCTTGCAATGGTTTAGAAATTACCTGGGTGCATGACTACAAAGGGTGAGGATAGGTAACTTTATGTCAGAACCACTGCAAGTGAGGACAGGGGTTCACCGGGGATCAGTACTGGGTCCCCTATTATTCTCTACTTTTGTGAACTATTTGCCTAAAGAGTTTGTCAACACAGAGTGCATTTTATATGCAGATCACATGGTCTTCTTCAGCTCTGGCCCCTCTGTAAATGTAATACAAGAACAGCTCCAAAAGGATTATACAAAATTGACAGAGTGGTTAATTCAGAATAAGTTGCAACTGAATGAAAAGAAAACAAACAAAGGTAATGTTGTTTGGAACAACATGGAGGCTAGCCAGAGAGGAAGAAGACCTGTGCATCTTGGGCAGCAGTGGGGATGAGATTTCTTGGATAATTTCATTTAAGTGCTTAGGTGTACAGTTGGACCCCACCCTGAATCTGTTTGGACATCTAGATAAGATTAGTAAGAAAATAAATCAGAAGGCAAGGGTTCTTGTACAGAAATATCAATTCTCTAACTGATAAGGCTAGAACAATAATAGTCAAACAAATATTAATACCAATTTTAGATTATGGGGCAGTCCTATTTGTAAATCAAGGAAGTGCATTTATTACAAATTACTAAATGATTTTGAATAACATTTGTAGGCTTGGTTTGAGGGTTCCTACAAGGACCCATCACTGTCTGTTATAAAATGGATAGGCTAAATCCAACAATGTGATTGGCTACTTACCCATGCATGAAATATGTTCCATGCATGGATAAAAAAAAAAAAGGTCTGGCAGTAAAAAGGCCAATATCCATAAGCCATGTAACGTTGACATTTTTACTGTCTACCATCTTTGTATTTGCCAAGCGCAATGAAAATCAAGTTGGATTATTCAGCCTACCCATTCTATAAACGTTCATAGTGTTTTCAACAAAACTTCTGTTACTCCATCCCAACTTTGTCAGCTCCCTATATCTGTGCTACCTGTAGTGCTCCCAGTCCCACAGTTTAAAATGAAAATAACTTTTTTTTTTCCCTGTAAAACGTTAAATTCAGCTTACAGTTGCCACTTGTTATGCTCCGGAGTACAGCCGCAAGCTCAGACAAGGACAGGGAACTGCAGAAGTTCAGCTCATCTATGAAGTGCTGTGCTCTCCCACCACCACCAGCTACTCGCTCACTCACTAAATGAGAGTGTTTTAAGTCTTTTGTCACTTCTGACTCCCATTCAGTCATTCTCAGGTCACTCGCAGTCCTCAATCGGTGGAACCGTTTCTGCTTTTTTACTTCCTGCTCACGGTTGTGGTCTGACTCCAACTATATCCATAACTAGAAGCGCTTCCACCCCTGACATTTTTAATAAAAAAAAAAAATTGTCTATTCTTTTTTTAATTCCAGAACCGAACTGGCGTGACACTGGCGACACACTTAATGGCTTAGTCAATTACGTGGACGAGAGGCACCACTCTGTGTTGCAGAAACTCATGTGTGTGTGTGTGTGTTTTCCTTCTCTCTCCTGTCACATTGAGCTCCTTCACATTTATTAAACAAAAAACTTCACAACAATACTTAAAGGCTTGGGGGAGGGGGGGAGTAATCCTTCTGCAACCAAAAACTACTGATGCCATCAAAGGACAAACGTTATCCAACACATACACAGTGATGTCATGCTGTAATTGGCAGAAGGACTATTTTATCATATTTCACACAAGAAATATTTTTTTATACATGTTAACATGCTTTTTTCTAACTTAAAAATAAGTCCCCATTTTACAAGTGCAATAAGACACTCCAGGGTGTGCATGGAACATATTTTACCACACGCGAGTGGCTAAAGGCATGAGGCCCCCTGCCGAGTGCCTTATTACGCCCCTGGCCATATGGTAAAATATGTTACATGCACACCCTGTCTTGTCTTATTGCTTACTTATACAATAGAATGAAACTGTTGCCTCTTTTTCAGAGAATAAAATACTATGCTGCTGTGTTTGCACAGAGGATTTACCAATGTACATTACCACATTGTTTAAGTAATTTATTAAACATCAGGCTCCCTATTCGTCAAGGAATAGTACAGATATGCAGTTCTATCCCAATTCTATAAAACTGGCTAAAGTAAATGTTCTTTTGCCTGGTATGGTCTCATCTTATTAAATGGGTTTACAGCAATAATCAAGACTGTACATAACTCAAAGCACTTTAAGAGACTGTTGAAAGCACATTATGATAAATCCAATTCCTGTACTCGTACTTGTAATGTAAATTAACTTGTATATTTGTCTATTGTTTGTGATGTTTACTGTTGTAAGTTAAATGTCAGGCATGACTGAAAAAGGGCTGTGCCCAGTTCACCTCCTGGTTAAAAATAAAAAATGAAAGGGGACTTCCGGTGAGGCTTCTTCCTAGATGGCAGCGTAGTTCTCTCACTTCGCTTACCCGATGATTTAAATTGCAAAATAGCTACTATATCGTATCAATTTTGGTCAAATTTCCAGCATCGCTACAATGACTACAAACAGAAATGAGGAGACAACAGATTTAAATTACTAGCACCTGAACATGAAAAATCGGACCCAGAGATTTCTGACTCAGACAACTCCATACACTCTCAACACGTGACCCGCTCTTCTTCTATGAAATCACCAAAAAGCAAGACTGGAAAATCGAGCAAAATTAATCTGAAGTTTGACAAAATCTTGGCAGACATACACGATTTTAAGCCTGATTTTCTTACTTTTAAACAAACCCAGGAATCCTTCCAACAGGACATAGCGGACACCCAATCCAGAGTCCTAATGCTTGAGCAGACCTCTCAGGCCCAACATGAGATGACCAAACAAATACAGGCCACAATGACTCAAATAACCCAGCTGTGCCACCTTACAATAGAAAGGCAAGAGGATGCTGAAAATAGACACAGCTGCCATAATTTGAGAATCTACAGTATACCTGAAAATAGCAAGGGGACAGAAATACAGGATTTTGTTGAAAATACGCTATGCACTTCATTATCACTGGACCCAGAGTTTCTCTTTGAGACAGAACAAGTACACCATGCATTTGGCCCTAAACCCACCCAGTCTACAGCCAGACCTCGCTCAATAATAGTCAGATTCTTAAAATACCAAACAAAAGAACTGTTGTTAAAGAATGCCTGGGCTCAGGTAAAGGTATTTTATGGACACACCAGAATATTCATAGACAATGACTATGTCCCTACCACAATGCAGAGACGATGAACCTATATTCCATTATTTCCCATCTTACGACAAGAAAAGCTGAGATTTAGAACACCCTACCCCAGTAAGTTGGTGATGCAGTTTCCATCAGGCCAAAAATCATATGATTCAACGACTGAGGCAGTTCAAGATTTAAAGGCAAGAGGACTCTCTCTCCCTCCCTTCAGACAGATCTAGTAAGCAATAAAACCAGATGTCCCAGATGGAACAGGACATGGCCTTTCAAGGGCAACAAAGCCAACAAAAAAACTCTGGACTCAATAAAGAGACTCAGCACAGTTTGCATGACAAAATCCCTGAAGAAACCATTCAATTACCTGGATGGTGCAGTGAGTGACTTCTGCGGTTAACTCCTGGCCCGATCTGTCCATGGCCTTTTGAAGGAAGGGGGGGAGGCAGGCGATTCCTACTTCTGGTTGCGGGCTGCTCAGAGGCCTAGGGGAGCTGGGGAGGTGGAAGCATTCCTATACAAATCAAAGATTCTTAACCTGAAGTACGGACCTCCAGTCGATGGGCAAACTATCTCCCATGTCCTCCCCCCGTGGGGGTGCCGGGCCTGGTCGGGTGTGCACAGGACAGGAGCAGCATAAACCCTTGTCGGACTCCATCAGGGCAAGACAATCCAAATGCCTTAAGACCTGCCTCCCACTAAATAGGGAGTAAACCATGCAGAGGCTGAAAAAATGTATCAGATGCCTACGTTTCAGGGGAGGATGTGTTCAGATGTCTGATACCGGGGATTGGAGCACTAATTCCCCCAAAAAGCTAAGCAAATCCTCTAAATAGGGTAATAATTAGCTGAACCCATTGCCCTATGTGACCTCGGGGGTGACAGATCAGTAGGAGAGAAACTGAACAAATACTATTGATACTGCCACTGTCATGAATCCCTGCTAAATAGGGGACAGACGTCTGCTTATTGCTCTGGCTATGTATGTGCACCTGGTGGGCCTGGTATCTATTCGAGGGTGGAGAGAGTGGGGATGGAGGGATCGCAGACCAGGATCCCAGAGAAAACAAACTGGGATGACTTCCTTGCCTCCCCAGGGACATTACCTATGACTAGGGGCAGATGAGACAATAAGGTGAACGTGATAGGCCATTCATATCCTTAATAGCTCTGCCTCTGCTGGCATCCCCACTGCCTTCTCGGGTGTGGGGGGCTAGGTCGGAGGATCCATGGGAGATTGTGCTCACCAGCAAACTTCAAGAGGGACTTTTTATCTGGATTATAAATATTCCTGAAATCTAATACCAACCTTAATCTTAAAACTTAATGTTCACGTGACAACTACAGAAGAATAACTAAACTGCCAAAGACACTATTAAAAGAAGAAAACTGTGCATTGTTCTTTCCCTGCAAAATGTTGTCTAGAATCTTGAATATTACAGTTAGAAAGCACTTGATTTACCTGCTATACAAGAATATATAATTATTTAATCAATAAGATGGGAAATCAATGGATCTTGACTGGAGTAGAAATATTGAATCACTCTCCCTAACTCTCCCTTATTCCATACTCGGGAGAAGGGTGGGAGAGTGCACTACCATATGAAAGGAAAGAAGCAATCTTTTTCTTTCCCACCCCAGTATTTGCTTTTCCCTTTTATATATTCTTTTCACCTAATGCTTTGACTTTGGTATTTCTTTATCTCCCTTTCCCACCACCAATTTTGGGGCAAGAGTTACCCCAAGGGTATTTCTCCCTGGATAAAGGAAATAATCCCTACTTGGCAGTCTTTCTGGCTGCCTCTGCCTCAGCCCCCAGAAAGGCCCGTGGCTTTGAAAGTCTGTTCCCATGCTCATTTAATTTTCTGGAAGAGATTAGTAGGAAGCAGGCATTGTTGGCCCAAACTGTTTGACTTTCTGACACTCTTTGTGCAGATATTTAACCCAAGTTGTATCCCCCTTCCCTTATGTTATAAGTCACCAGATGCAGAAAGAGAAGACAGTCTGCATACACATAGTATCAGAAACAGTTTAACTAGACAGGGTGTCTATGCTATACTGAGTACGACTGACATATCTAGTAATGGGGGGAGAGCTGTCCCTGAGCAAAATCATTCCCCAGTATAATGAGTGTATCCCTAAAGATAATATCACATAATGTGAATGGGTTGAGTGTGTGACATAGACAGCCAGCTCTGAGTGCTGTATCATTTTTTATTTCTTAAAAATAACAGAAACATGGTATTGAATTTGTCTGTGGGAAATGCCAGTGTATTTTGAGTGACCTCCTTCACTCACACATCCATCCCCACCCCCCCAGATCTCAGTATGTGAGATGACCACACACACAGGAACTTAGATACAAAAAAATCTAACACCTGCAAAGCCAAGATAATTGCAGGGCTAAAAGGTACCTAAGATCAGGGACATCCTGTTTAGCTAGTTCTTTTATCAGTAGCCAAGTTGGCAGGAAAGAACATATCCATTTTACAATGTTTACAGGAACGGAAAGCAGGACATGACTCTTCTATGTGAAATTAAAAAGGCTTTGATATCTGTGAAGATCAGGAAGACCCTTTTTCATCAAAGAGGTGTCATTTGAGAATTGATGTTAGGCTGAGAAAAACAGGATCTTACTGCCTTATAAGGATCCTGTTTCCTGTAAACATATATTTTTAGTAAAAATATCCTGATTGGGGGGAAGTACAGTGACCTCATCCAGGGGGCTGGAGAAAGCAGCTTTTAAAACTATGATTCTGGTTTCATAGAATGACTTCTTTACCTGACTTTGAAACAGCAACATCAAGCCTTTAAAATATAAGTATTTTTTGGATAAGAAAATATAGTTGCACTTTTACACCTTTTTGTTTAATGACTTGTATGTTTTTGTGATAAGAGTTCTGTATATTATTGTTTACTATTTTACCTTTTGTTTAGTAAAGATATATTTTAAAAACAGAAACTGCCTGGTGTGTCTTGAAACATTTCTTTGGTTTTAAGTGAAGTTAGATGGTTTTAAAGCTGATGCGGTGCATAAGCTTATGGGTGTACCAAACTGGGAAACAGTTTGAGTTTCTCTGGGTCTTGTATAGAGTTTTAAAAGGGTTCATTTTGTAATACCTGGTTAGGTGCCTGTAGGCAACAATATCTGGCCCCCCAAAAGACAGAATTATCTGAACCTGACAATTGGGTATGCTAACAAGAGATTAGCAACTTTGAATCCCTCCAGAACTTGGGACTAAGGTGACTCGAATCCATAAAACAGACAAGAGGGCTACCTTGTTCTGTTCACTGTTCATAAGACTACGCTCATAGGTTGGCACTTTGGGAGTAGAAGGCTGACCTGCTGAGCGAATATATGACAGAGTGATCCTATTAAAAGATATAGAACAGTCCAGACTCTAAAGAAACTTAGACCAGACCTGTTGCTTTTACAGGAAGCTCATCTGTCATCGACAGAACATTCCAAACTCCTAAAGTGTGGATTCTCACATATAGAGGAATCCGCCTACCAGAAGGGAAGAAACGGGGGGCAGTGATACTGATTCCAAAAACTTCCCAATTTCAACTCACGAATCAATACACAGACAAGGAGAGCAGATTAGCCTTAGCCTCAGGCGTGCTTCATGGCCAAATCCCGGCAGTGTGCAACCTATATATCCCCCCCACACAGTGATGCGTACTCAATACAACAATTAATAGACTCTATCCTTGTTCACAAGAATGGTATTTTGGTTATCGGAGGAGACTTTAATTGCTTAATGAACCCTTCACTAGATACCTCTGCAGCCCCCCCCCAGCTCAAATCGCAGGGCAAAAACATCTCTGATGTTTGGTAAGAGATCTAGGCCTGGTGGACACCTGGCAACAATCACACCCTACTCAGAGAAAATTCTCCTACTACTTCCATGCCCACAGGCATTACTCAAGACTTGATTATTTCTGTATTAGTGGGGAGCATAAGGAGTTAGTCCACCAGGCAGAAATCATGAATATATTCCTCTCAGACCATACCCCTGTTTCTCTGGAACTGGGGAATCACTCAAGAAAGAAAAAATACCTTCTGGTGCTTCAATCCTTCTTTACTTAGGGACCCAACGTTCCAAGATTTAATAAAAGACAAAATCCCTGAGATCCTGGCCAATAATTCCTCTCCCCAAATTTCACCACAACTATTATGGGATACACTTAAAGTGGTCCTTCATGCTCACATCATTGCATATGCGGGAAGCAAAAAGAACCAAAGGGAAGCCAGAATGAGAGACTTGCAGGCCCAACTCAAAACCCTTCAAGAAAAACATATGGAAGGGGACTTAACAGTAACTAATCAATTAAGACAAACCCAGCAGGCAATTAATAATATACTAACAATTCGTACAGAACAGGCCCTGACATGGCAATGACAGAGATTCTACGAAGGGGGTGCTCGGGCCTTTAGATTCTTAGCTTATAGATTAAGGAGACAGACACAACAGGTTACAATTGCTAAAATAAAAGAGCCAACCACAGGATGATTTAAATATTCTACATGCCATATACTGGAAATTTTTAAAGAATATTACCAAAAATTATACTCAGCTCTGAATCGACCCAACCAACAGTCAATTAAGGATTTCCTATCCCCATTAAAACTATCGACCCTGAGCGCCTCCCAAAAAGAATAAATAATTTCCCCGCTCACACTCCAAGAGCTGAAAGGCATGATACAAAATTTAAAGAACGGTAAGAGCCATGGCCCAGATGGATATGGGTCGGAATTTTATAAAGGAACTTGGGAAATAATGAAATGAACTCTATTAGAGGCATTACAAAATAATCATACTAACTCCACTTTCCCAGTCTCTTGGAACCAGGCAGCTGTATCTGCCATTTTGAAACCACAGAAACCCTCATACTTATGTGACTCTTTCCGACATATATCAGTACTCAACCAGGATTATAAGATTTATACAAGTATAATAGCTCACAGATTAGATGGTATTGTACCTACTTTAATCCACCCCGATCAATCTGGGTTTATAAAAACACACCAAACCATAGATAATATCAAACGTACATTATACTTGATAAATCATTCAAAAATAAACCATAACCCCCTATTGATATTAAGCCTAAATGCCCAAAAAGCATTTGACCGAGTATCTTGGGACTTCTTAGCCTTAGCCAAATTTGATTTTCCACAGCAATTCCTAGACCTCATAGGAGGAATTTACCAGAGCCCTCAAGCATTGGTTAAAATAAATGGATCATACTCCTCCAGATTCAGGCTCTACAGGGGTACATGTCAGGGCTATCCCCTCTCCCCCTACCTTTCCACTCTATATGTAGAACTGATAGCACAGTTTCTAAGACAAAATGCACAACTAACCGGATATACAGAAAATAAAATGCAACACAAATTAGCATACTATGCAGATGATCTCCTTTTATGCCTAACTGACCCCGAACTTTCATTAATCTCCTTGAACGCAATATTACCTAAAATAGAACAGTTAATGGGCTATAAAATTAATCAGGATAAATCTGAGGCTTCACTATTGAATTACCACCCTTCCCAGTCTATTAAGGAAAAATATCACTATAAATGGAATCGCCCATATATCACATACCTAGGGGTTAAACCATCTCCTACTCTATCCTATCTTAGGACCCTAAACTATGACCCTCTCTTCATGGAGATATAAGCTGACCTTAAAAGATTAACCCACCTACCAATCTCTATTATACATAGAGTACATTCCATACAAATGAATGTACTGCCAAAAATACTTTATTTGGTGCAAAGTATACCTTACCCCTTCCCGAAGCATAACATAACAAAATGGAACAAGGCAAATAACGACTACTTGTGGGGAGGATGAAAACCTTACACAGCTTTATTTAAACTACAATTACCTAAGGACAGGGGAGGACTGGCCCTACCTGATTTCTATAGGTGTTCAGTTGCAACAGTTATCACTCATATAGCAAAATGGCTACTTCCCTCGAGTCAGGCACCACCATGGTTATCTGTAGAACAAGCACTAGCCAATGTGCCATTAAACAAAACTCAGGTGTTCCAAGCCAAATACCAACACAATGCTCTTTCTTTACAAAAGCTCTGCTTACGGAATGGTAAAATTTCTTAAACTTCCTGAAAATTATTACCTGGCTAAATGGATTGGCATACCATCCCAGAATAGAACATTTACCCCCTTTAAGACCGACCCAGCATTCTGAAGATGGAATACAGAGGGGCTGACACACACACACATACCAATTCTACGATGAAGGATCCTTTAAATCTTTCACCCAGTTACAAATTGAATTCTCCCTTCCTCAATCAGATTTTTCTAGGTATCTACAATTAAGGCAATTTTTGGGGATAGCCTTGAGAACAGATACCCCTGACTATTACCCCCTCCCACTAGGAATAATACTCACACAGTTACATAATGCTTCTATGCATCAACACGTCTTTTCAAAAATAAACAAAGTTTTGGCTGCTGATTCGCCATGAGATGTGGACTATATCCGGATCAATTGGGAATTGGAGCTAATGCTAAACCCATTACTAAAAGAATGGACCTTAATCTGGCGTAAACAGCACAAAACCACCAACTCTTATACATGGAGAGAGTTCTCCTCGAAAACAGCAGTGAGATACTTCCGTACACCTCAAATCACCACCAAATTCTCCACTTCAGGAGACTTCTCCTGCTGGGGGAAGTGTGGGGAAGAGGTAGCCACCCACTCGCATGTCTTGTGGCTGTGCCCCACCTTTCCTCCTTTTGGCAGCATGTGGGAAAACAACTAATAATAATAATAATAATAACACGTTTATTTATAAAGCGCCTTTCGACATACCAAGGCGCTGAACACATTAAGACCATAACATCAAATATAAATCAGTAATACATAAAAATAAAATCACATCATAATAACATCAAATATTAAAATCAATTAATGAAATATAAAATAAGATCTCAGCAAAATAAAATTAACTAACCATCCAAGAAGGCCATTTTGCCACAGATGAGTCTTCAAATTCTTCTTGAATTCCTCCACAGAGGTGCACTCCCGTAACCGGCGTGGTAAAGAACTTCAAAGAATGGGTGCAGCATAAGAAAATGCTCTGCTGCCAGAAGATTTTAAACTCACTCTTGGAATCTCTAACAACCCCTCATCGGCCGAGCGGAGCGATCTAAGAGACGTCTTTCCAACTCTAGAACCCTTAACTCCGGAGATGGCTCTTTTACTCCATTTCCCAAGACACATCAGAAATCCTCATCAAATATAATTAATGAATATATTACTAGGGGCAGCTAAAAAAGTAATAACTAGGTTATGGTTGAAAACAGACACCCCCAAAATAACCTATTGGGAGAATACAGTTTATGAAATATATAAGATGGAAAGTCTAACTGCTAAACTACAGAATTCATCCATGGTATTAATGAATAGATGGACCCCATTGTTTCGATATATATTTATCCACCTTAATAACACTTTCTGAACTATTACTAACTAATACCTTAGCAGAAGTGTGACCACTCGACCCACCCTCTTAGGAGGTATTAGTAATAGTTCAAAAACTGTTATTAAGGTGGATAAATATAATTCGTTTAAGGATTAATATACAGTCGGTGATGGGCTATATATAGAAACTATGGGGTCCATCTATTCATTAATACCATGGATGAATTCTGTAGTTTAGGAGAAGGCTGAGAATTAACCCTTCTTCCTTTCTTCACTCAGAGCTTTTTCTTTCCTCCATCAGCTAACAGCCCCACCCCCGAAGGGAAATATTTACCAAGTCAAAGATTAATGAAGGAACAGCTCCCCCCCTTTAGGCATCCTTTAAGAACATTGTAAACCTAGTGGAGGAATGTCTAACCAGTAATATAAAGATCTTCAATGTATGATGTGTACTCTACAGTTAGTACTAATATGACTCTCTGATTCGGATTTAATCATGTAAGTGACATAATGATGTTTTATCTGTGTAAGTCGAAAGCAATAGAAAATAAATAAATATAAAATGAAATGAAAACTGAATTTGGGTCTCCTTGTTTGTCCTGAAGATGTGTTTTTTTCCCTTACAGCCAGAATTACAGTGGCCTTCTTCTCCTCTTACACTTGATTATTACCTTTAAACAGCTTGCCACTACCTTTGTTATTTTCTCTTTTATTCTATTCCATTGTGCCTCCACCCCCCCAGCTATCCCACCCTTCAAGGCATTTCCTAAACACCCAGGGCAGGATTCTTAAAAGGGATGCACCCAGCGCATCCGAGATGCACCACATACCACCCATAATGTTATGTGGCACATATGGAGGGGCTGTGCAGGGGTGTGCCCATGTATATGGTGCATGCTCCATTCACAGCCCAACTTGGAGGTGCATCCCCGGGGCAAGTCTGGAGATGTGCCTCCCAAAGATAAGTCTACATTAAGTAGATGTAAGTGGGTGGGCCCCACAGGCAAGCTGCTGTACTGCAGACAGCAGCATGGCAGCCTGCCCACCCTGGCAGTCCTGTGTGCCCCCCCACCTGAATCCATGGGTGCATGCTGCACACTGCAGTGGTAGTGACCTATGACCAGATCCCCCCTGCCTGCACCCCATTAGAAAGCTGCACCCTGCAGTGGTGGAGAAAGATATGCAGATGCCCCCTTCCTGCCCGCAACCCCATTAGAATGCTGCATACTGTGGTGGTAGAGAATGAATCCGAGAACCTGCCCTCCCTGCCCGAGTCTCCATGAGAATGCCGCATACTGCTGCAGAAATGTACAATGCACTGACCCCCCACCTCAACATGATCGCATAGTGGACAGAACCACCGATAAATCCCTGGTGGTCCAGTGAACCCCCTCCTGTCCCCAAACCATGGCCGTACAAGACCCCAGTGTAATACCCAGGTAGTCTAGCGGTGCCTCCCAGTTTCGATCATAAAATAGACAGACAACACATCTTTCCCTGGTAGTCCAGTGGACCCCCACCCACTCAGACACCCCCTATCCATCCCGCTCCCCCATCCCAGCAGGGCTCGACAATCGGTGGGCAGCACAACCCATCTGCATTCCACCATGGCTGCCCACTGACAGAGCTGTCTGTGAATGACAGCTACAGTACAACTGTAAGCCCATTGGTGGACCCTGTTGACCAATAGGCTTGCAGTGTGTACTGTACTCTGTCATTCACATCTTTGTGAATGGCAGAGTACAGTACACACTGCAAGCCCTTTGGTCGTCAGGATCCACCAATGAGCTTACAGTAGTACTGTAGTGGTCATTCACAGACAGCTCTGTTGGTGGGCAGCTGTGGCAGAATGCAGGTGAGTTGTCTGCCCGCTGACCATCAGGCCCTGCTGGGACATGGGGAGCAGGGTGGGGGGTGCCTGAGTGGGTGAGGGAGCCACTGGACTACCAGGAAAAGATGGGTTGTCTGTCTCTTTTACAATCGGGGCTGGGGGAGCAGCACCACTAGACTACTTGAGTATTCTGTCGGGGTCTTGTACAGCCGTGGTTCGGGGATGGGAGGGGGTGGACTGGACCACCAGGGATTTATCAAGGGTTTTGTCCACTATGCGATCCTGTCAGGGTGGGGAGGGGGAGTCAGTGCATTGTCCATTTCTGCCGCAGTGTGTGACATTCTCGTGGAGACTCAGGCAGGGCGACGGTGTCTTGGATTCATTCATTCTCTACTGCCACAGTATGCAGCATTTTCAAGGCAACTCAGGCAAGGAGGAGGGGTTGCAATGACCTGACAGGGGTGCTGGGTATCTGGCTGTACTGCCGCACATGCAGGGCACCCGGCGCATTCCACCAGGTGCAGCCCTGCATGGCACATGCAAATGGGACCATAATGACATGCAAATGGCCCCATTGTGCCTAGCATGCCTAATGGCCCCATTTGCATGTTGTTGACTCTGAATGGCACAGCTGGGTGCAGTGCATCATGAGATGTGCTACCCCATTGGATTCCCAGCCTGACCAGGGGGTTGCATTGGTGTATCCAGGGCTGGACGCAACTGTGGCATTCACAGAGGGGATGTGCAGGGAGTATTCCCCGGCGCATCTTCTGTGAATGCCACAGTTGGTGCTCTGCTCATCTCATTTGCACCGGGGCATCCAAGACGCGCCAAGCGCAGGGTTTTTGTGAATGCTGCCCTGGAGTCTCAGCAACTGCTCAGGCTCCACACTCAGAGAGCTTCCAGTCTGACCCAGTCAAAGTATTTTATCAGTATTTGAGATTTAAATGTTTTTTAAATATTTAGATGTTTAACTGCGCCCTGTTGAAACAGCACACAAGTGTACTCAGTAAGCTAGGCAGAGGCTTTTAAAATGGCATCATAATGATATTTATTTGGCTTTGATAACCTGGTACGTGAACTAGACAATAATGTGCCTATTTTCAGTCATGACCTGGGAGAGTATAGTTACAAGCAGAATGGAGTCCAAATACAGTAAAGAAATAATGACATTAGAAATATTATAAGTTCACAATACAATACATGGCAGGAGATACAGTACATTGCAACAATACAACAGAAGTACAAGGTATATGAAGAGGCCTGCCCGAGTAGAAGGGCCCCCGTGACCTGTCTTGCTGACTGCTCTTAAAAACATAAGGCCACCTTTAAAAAAAAAAAAAGGCTACCTTTGTGCCAGCCTGATTGATTTAAACTCCACTGTGCTTGGATGCTTTATCCTTCAGTATGTTGTAAGGTGTTATTTATTAACATTTAAAGTTTATGTGGGGAATAAACATGACTCATACTCCCCCTGTGGAAGGAAATAGTTTTCTAAGCATGATATGTATCAAATCAAGGATCTAAGAGAGTGAAACAATCTGGTGTCTAAGCTGATGACTGCTACCACTTTTGTCATAAAAAGTAGTTAAAAGAACATACTGTTATAATTTTATATGTTTATTGTACTGTACTGTATGATGTACTTAATTTTTCGTTTAGAGAAATACTAGCCCTGCTGCTTACAAATTCACTTGTTGGACTACTAATAAAATGCTGGCAACACAAGGCCTGCCTCAGTATGAAAGCCCCCAGTGCCCCTTGTTCTTGATGTAAACAAATAGCCATGATGTAGAAGAAAGGAGTTGAGACTAGAATGGACTAATTGAGATAAAGGATGCATGGAGGAGTACCAGAAGGTGAGCTGATTGCTCCCTGACTCTGCACAGAGAAAGGGACGGCAGGACACAGCAGTCATCCAAGGACTACAGTATCCCTATTAGAACCGTAGGCCATTTATTTCTGGCACGTTCTTGTGCCAGTACAGCCCCAGCCCACCATGGAAGCTCTAGGGACTGGTGGAGGGGGCCAATTGGGCCCTGAGGATGCTACCATGCCTGAGCAGAGGGGAGTATATAGTGGCTAATGTTGATCATAGGGCAGCATTGCCTCCACCCCCTTCACCTGCCCTATGTGCTGTAGATTTTATCCATGTATGGGGCTGATCCTCACCCCCTGATCTACCCTCTCCCAACTGCCCACATAGCCCCGCATGTGACAAGGGATCAGGTGCAGACAGGGCACATAACCAGTTATATGGATGCCATGGAGTGCATCATAGGTGCATATCATGTGAGAAGGGGGCAAGCCGCAGCTTTTCACAGCCCTCTGCACATGTGGAAGGGCTGGGAGCCTTTTGTGGATTGAGCCCTAAGAGGCTTGGCCCTGTGTGTTGGGGAGCCCAGATTAGTCTTGAGCCTAAGGGCCCCTGATAACCCTAATCTGGCCCTAGTTATGGTAATAGGCCTACTGCTCTTGCCAGGTAGCCCTTTGATTCCAAATACCACTTGCAGCGCCAGTGAATCAGGTTTGGGAATGAGCCCAGGTCATCTGGAGCTGGCCGGGGAGAAGGACTGAGTGTCCCAGGGGATACGTTTCTTTCTGCAGAGAGGGAGGCCATCACACTGCTTCAACGCTGCCACCTGTGGATGCATGGTTAGCAACGCCTGGTTAGCGGTGTGAGAGGGGTCAGACGCTGTTAGGCATTTGGCTGATATGTGCATCAGCATGACGCCAGCCCAGACATATGTCCTTGTACCGGCATGCTCTTGGGGAAGGGGGCAAGGGAAAACTAAAGGGTAAATCCCCCAATGCCACAGCAGCACGATGGCCCCAACCACAGGGAGACCTGGAAAGATGGTATATCCCTCCACTCTGCAGGTGGCAACAACAAAAGGAATATTTGACAGCAAAAGGAATATTTGGAGAAAAAAAAAACAGAAATACCACAAGACGTTCCCTCTAGTTTTACTTACATAGGACCCCTATGGTATGACCCTAAGGGAATGGGAGGGATTTCAGGGAGTTAAAATACCAGCAGACTAGCCTGGCCAAGCAGATAAAGTCTTGCCCACCCACACATCCAATCAGGGCCAAAGCAGCATTTTATACTCCAGCATTTTATACTGTAAAATGGCAGTGACCGCATGGTTGTGGAATGGAGTTGGAGGCCTCTCTGGTACCCCATCAACAGAGCAATCATTAGCTTTGTGTCAGGAGGGTAAGAATGCTAGCTGCTTTCTCACACGCTGAGAATTCAGCCATTTTCACAAGGTGATTGTTCTGTTTTAAAAAACGGTACCCCATCAACACAGTAATCATTAGCTTTGTGTCAGTAGGGTAAGAATGCTAGCTGCTTTCCCACAAGCTGACAATTCGGCCATTTTCACAAGGTGATTGTTCTGTTTTAAAAAACGGTACCCCATCAACACAGTAATCATTAGCTTTGTGTTAGGAGGGTAAGAATGCTAGCTGCTTTCTCACATGCTGACAATTTGGCCATTTTCACTAGGTGATTGTTCTTTTTTTAAAGTTTCTTCTAAATAACAGCCTAATCTCCCGAGTTACAAATAGAAACTAGAAATCTATCAGAAAGACTAGATAAGCCTTAATGCATAGCAGAGAAAAGTTGTTAGGGAGAGACTCCTGTAAAGGGAAATGTTATACCTTTGCCAGTTTCTTACTTTTATAACATTATGTGTGCCTTGTCCATGCATTGCCTACTCCACTGTTTGGTAGGAGGCACAGTTATGTTGCTAAGCACATGGTTATTACCCTTTGTTTGTTAGCAGCAATTAGATCAAACATGAGTTTTGATGCTGGAGTGTCTGCCTACCGGAATTACTGTATATCACATGCTGTGGTTCATATTTTATTTAAGCAATAACAATCAAGAAGCCAGTCATTTCCACAGGATTAATGACTTGTTGGGGGATGGGTGGCCCAAGGGACAGCCAGTAGCCACCTCCCTCCATCCGGTTGTTAACCAAAGGAAATGGAAATCACCTGTTTTGAGCTTGTTATTGTGATTATAAGTCTAATCACAGTAACAATTGTCTTTTTTCCAGTTTATTTTTAAGCAGAGTTGCACGAGTTGCGTGTATGCCATACAACATCAGCTGGCAGCTGGATCAGACATTTCTAAGACGTTAATGACTGATCCAGTAGCCTATCAGGAGCCTTGCTAGGCTCATGAATAATTAATTAGACTTATACTTTCAGGTACATGGTCTTTTACAATCTCTTTTGGAGACTTTACAGTGAAAGGGTTTCACTAACAGTTTAGACTTTAATGTTTTGGGACTTATCCATAGTTTTGCTGCAGATAGCTCTTTTAAGAAATAATTTCTTAATTTGTAATGATGATTACTCATGCCATTCCCTCACCCAGCTGTATCATGAGGAAAAGAGAACAGGATCCTACAGTAATATTGCTAATATATTAATAATATTATGTATTGGGAGGGGTTTTGATAGCAGGAGGAAGAAGGTAGCACTACTTTTCTATAGATCACAGGTGAGGCCCCATCTGGAATACTGTGCCCAGTTCTGAAGTCCCCACCTAAGGAAAGGCAGACAGGCAGGAGGTGGTGCCACATAGGGTGACTAAAATGATTCTGGGCAAACAGGACAGATTCTATGAGAATCATCTTAGGGCACTAAACGTGTACTCGCTGGAGGCAAAAAAAAGTGGGGCAATGATACAGACCTTGAAAGGTCTTGAATGGAATTGACCTTGAATGGTCCCAGGACCATCTTGTAAATGAGTATTACTCAATGGTGTTTCACCTGGTAAAATAAAGATTGATTGAGTGATTGAAAGGAATGAACAGGGTAACCTGTGAGGAACTAATCAGCAGGAATAGCTAATTAAAAACACCAGGACACAAGTGGAAGCTGGTGTGGGGGGGGGGGGATTTCAGGATGGATATGAGACAGTTTCATTTTACAGAGAGGGTGGCTGAGCCAGGAAACAGCCTACTGGCAGAGGTGATGGGCACAAAACAACATTAATGGTCTGAAGCCCAGCTGGGACAGAATTAGGGGCTTAATAGTTATTCAGGGGGTAGTGGTAAGGCAGGGTACAAGGGGAGAGAAAGGGCCAAAACCCCATCTAGACCACAGGTCTTGGGGTAGGATAGGGTATAACAGCAGGCTGAATGGACCAATGATTTTTTTATTGCTGACATTGTCTGTTTCTATGTTTCAGGCCAGTGCCTCAGGGAAAGTAGTCCTTCGTCCCATCAGACCCCATTCTCAAAGAGCATTGCCCAGAGAGGAGTTAGTCACATATGGAAAACACAAGAGAGCATGGGGGGCAGGATGACTTGCTTTTCTGTAGGTGCAGTTCCTCTAGGTCCTGGAATGAGCAAAATTATGGCACAAATAGACAAAGGCCCAGAACAGGGCTGCTGAAAAAATGGGGGGGGGGTGAATAAAAAAAAAATCTTTAGATCACCTATGTCAAGACTTTTCCTGCAAGCAGAACTTTTCAATCTGTTACAAAACCCAAATACCGTAAGTTAATACCAGGGAAAACAAATCTCTTTTGGGGATTGTACAGTACTGCAGGTGTGCACTGTATACCACTTGCCTTTCACCCAACTCACCAGGAAATAGCCGCAGCTATTGCTGGCCTACCCCTCCTATAGCAATCCCCCAACACATTGCAAGTGAGCAGTCAGGCAGCAGAAATTCAGATGAGTATTAGTTCCTTTCCAATGTATTCTATAAAAACTCATAATCTTGCATACAACTTTGGGAAACCAGTTTCAGGTTCCTTGCACCATTTAGTACTTGACTTATGACCTTCAAGGGTTTTAAGAATGCAGAGAACTGATAGGCAAGACCTTTGCTTGATGTACTGTACAGGACTTTTAATGATGAAAACTGATGTGTTTCTATGTTTTCTATGTAACCTTTGGGAGTGTGTAGGTCTAGAACATAAAGAACCAGAAAGGGAGAGCAGGTTCCTTTGCCGACAATTGATAGGAGAGTGTTATAAGACACCAAGACGAGGTGCATGGTTTAACCAGAGAGTGGTTAGTACCTGGAACATATTACCTGCAGAGGTAGTACTGAGCAGTAGCCTGACATCCTTTAAGACTGCATTTGCTACACACATGGGTATTAGGAAGTTTGAATTTTCACAGAAACATTTGGTTGAGTCACAAAGGCCAATGACTTCCGACTCATTTTATCTATGAACCTATGAAGGACAGAAACTGAGTCGGCTCCAATTGTAATTTATTTATGTATTGCTTACCGGAAATCAGTATCTTGTTTCCAACCTGGTCCCTGCACTATAGTGGTGCTGCAGCAACATCCACTCATTATTAATGAGTACTGTATCAACAACATTAATGCCAAAGCAAACGTTTGTGGAGTAAATACACAGTGTCACAGCAAACACTATTGCAAGCTGATTCAAATTTTAGGGTAAGTATCTCATTAAACTCAGCCTTAAAAGGCCTTGAGGTATTTGCTATCAACCACATCCAGTTTTTTTTTTCCAGCAAGGTGGATCCAATCAAATAAACTTCAAGCTCCACACATATGGTCAAGAGCAATAAAAGCAAGCAGTCTGGTCCCCCACCCTCAAGAAAATCAAGCACTCAACCATGCCATTTTCTGTAGTTTCACAGGCTCCATTCCAACAATCAGATCAGAGTAATGTAGTGATTATTGGCAAAAGCAGTTGCTACAGTTCAATGCATGTGTACCTGGCCTGGACTGTGTACTTGTGTGCAGGCAAACCACTTTCTGGTGGAATCACTGAAATATTTTCACCTGGTGGCTTTCTCCTTGGGGGTACAATCTAGCTCGCACTGCATGTCCACTTTGTTGTATGTGTGGGGCTCATGCAGGATATGTCACATGCATAAGGATCACACTGTGGCTAACATCCTAGAATTCAGGCAAGATATTCTGAATATGTGGACTGCAGGCACCAACTTGCATGTTGTTGTTTTTTGTGACGGACGATGACACAACTATGGTCAGGGCTGTGATCAAGGGGAATTTTGTTGGCATCAATTATTTTGTCCAAACGCTAACTCAGATTTATTTATTTAGCTTTTGTTTACTGGGTAAGTACACTAGACAAGTATTATGCCTATTTTCAGGAACGACCCGGGAGAATACAACATGATGGTACAAAGACAACATTTCAAATACATGATGACAGCATGGGCAACATATGAGGGAAATACTGAGAATACATCAACATAATGACAGCATAGGCAAGATAAGAGAATACAGTGGGCACATTTTACAGAGGAGTAGAAGGCATTGGTACAGCTTATAGTCATTTAGTTACAAGTATGACAAGTCAATAACATATAATAAGGATACCAGGTTAAGACAAGACCAGGATCTGCAGCAAACAGTTAGATCCAGGTCAGGTAATGGTAGTGGATTGGGGCGAGCAGCAGTAGTTTCCAGGCAGCCCTGTAAAAGACAGTGAATCCCTAGGGTGGCTGGGGCAGTCACATGCTGAGGCTTGTTTCAAGAAGTCCCACATAGATTTTCGGAGGCACTGATGGGAGGGGGACAAGCGAACAGGCTCTGGGAGGGAGTTCCAGAATTTGGGCGCACTCACAATAAAGTCTCTAGCTCCCATGAGAGTTCTTGTGGCAGGAACTTTGAGCATCCCCTGGGCTTGAGACCTTAATGAGTAAGGAGAGATGTCAGCTGGTGGTAGAAGCTGGACCCATCCCGATAGGGTGCCAGTTCTGATCACCTTGCCCATAAGGCAACCTATCCCAAAGTCCAGGTATCTGGCTGGGGAGAGCCACCAGAGTTTATTATAAAGCTCACAGCGATGGGTAAGGTGGGGTGCCACTAGGGTGAAACAGCAGATATTGTTGTATGCCGTGTGCCAACTGGAGATGAGTCTTAGTAGAGCAAACAAAAATGTGCAGACCATAACTGAGGGAGTGGAAGGAGGACTCCTCTCGCTAGGGCAAACCTGGCCGCAGGTGTAAGGTTGTACTCGGCCCTGTAGACCAGTCCCAGCTTGCAGTTTACTGTTCTGCAGACTTTGGCGATGTGACTCCCCATATCAAGTTCGGGGTCTAATGTGACCCCTAAGTACTTGAATGAGTTCACCACAGGGAGGGAGGAGCCATCTGGATTGATTATGTTCAGGGGGGATGTTGTGGCTTTGATTTTGGCAGGAGAGTCAAATAGCATAGCCTGAGTTTTTTTCAGGTTCAGAACCAGTCTATGATCTGTCACCCAGGTCAGGACCTGATTAAAGTCCTCGGACAGGCTCTTGGTAAGAGTGGCCATGTCACTGAAGTGGGCCGTTATCACCAGGTCATCTGCATATAGGATGGTACTGCAATTTGTTGTCACTGTGGGCAGTTGATTGATGAAGAGGGAGAAAAGGAGGGAACCCAGTACCGAGCCCTGGGGGACACCAGATGTGACCAGCAGGGGTTTGGACAGGACTTTATTGAAGCAGGTCCACTGCATTCTACCATGTAGATAGTCCAAAATCCATTTCATAGCAGTTGGGGAAAAGCCAAGTGACCCCAACTGTTGACAGAGCAGTGCATGGTCAACAAGGTCAAATGCTTTAGATAGGTCAATAAAAATGGCTCCAGAGAGTTTGCCTTGGTCCATGGCAGTTCTGATGCCTGATGTGACAGTGATCAGGGCTGTGGAGGTGCTATTCCCCCTTCGAAAGCCATGCTGGGTCGGGGATAGCAGCTCACGATGCTGTACATACTCTGAGAGCTGCTCAGCCACTACTTTTTCAAGGAGCTTGCTAAGGGATGAAAGGATAGCTATCGGACGATAGTTGTCTGGTATTTTGGTGTTACCCTGCTTCAGGACAGGGACTATCCTTGCTTCTTTCCATATATCTGGGATGGACCCCAGTGCCAGGGATAGGCTAAAGATATATGCTACTGGGGCGGCAACGTAGGAGGCCCCGAGTTTTAGAAGCTTGGGCTCCAAGTTATCTAGGCCACGGCTGGAGTACTGGGAGAGTCCAGCTAGGTGTCTCTGCATGTCAGAGGTTGACACCACCCTGATGTGAAATAATTGATGAGGGGGGTGATCCTCCTCCTGGGTAGGGGAAGGGGGGGAGGTCATACCCCCACCAGAAGGAAAAAGTGCAGTGAAGGCTGAGAGGTCAGAGAAGTGCGTATTTAGGGAGTTGGCGATGGTGAGGGGATTGTTGCAGGAGACGCCTTTTATAATCATATCGGACACCCCTGAGTGGGAGGAGCCACTGACTAGGGCTTTTATATTTCTCCAAAACCTCCTGGGGTCGTTGGCGGAGCTGGTTAGGGCAGACTTGCAGAAGTCACTTTTCACAATCCTGATAGCCTTTTTGCACTCATTTCTGAGGTGTCTGTATTGTTGTAAAATAGCAGGGTCGTGGGTCAATCTGAAGTTTGCCCAGCACTTGTCTCTGGCCTGCATTTGGGCTAGGAGACTCCCCGTGCAACCAGAGGGTGGCTGACCCCCTCACCTTACGGGTGACCATTGGATCATGCTTGTCTTGCAGGGCCCCAAAGGTGGTTAGGAAATGGGAGGCTGCAACTGAGGGGTCATTAGCTCTTAACACATCATACCAGTCAGTGAGCCTTAAGTCCTCAAGGAACCCTCCGGGATCAAACCTGGCAAAGTTCCTGACATGCACGATCTTGTGCGGAATTCTAGGGGAGGGAACTTTCCACATGCAGTAGACCGGAGAGTGGTCGGAGATTGCGTCAGATAGTGTTCCCACAGAGGCGATCCTGTCTGGATGGTTAGTCAGAATCCAGTCCAGAAGGGAGCTGGAGGAACCATTGGCCGATCGCCTGGTTGGCTCCTGTATGAGGTGGGTCAGGGTGAGATTAGCAAGAAAGGGCTCAACCTGCCTTTCGTTTTCACCGGTCCAGTTTAGGTTTACGTCTCCCATGATTATGAGCTCATTGTCACCAATGCTAGGACCAACTGAGTCCAGAAGATGGGTCAGTCCTGGGAGCCCACCTCTCGGGGGGTTGTACGTGCAGACTAGATGAAGTTTCTTGGCATCCCTTAGTAGAAGTAGCACATGTAGCACTTCACAGAGGGACACATTGGATTGCTGGAGGACTACAGGGGAGACTTTGAGGTGACACCTGTAGTAGATCAGGATGCCACCCCCCCCTTAGTCCCTGCTTGGTCCTGTCATATAAAGTCATAACCAGGAAGAACACAGGCTGAATCTGGGATCTTGGGTTTAAGCCAGGTCTCTGTCACTCCAAGGATATCAGGTTTATAGAGTGCCGTCCAAGAGACAAGCTCATCCCGGTTGGGTAGCAGACTCCTGATATTTAGATGAGCCACTTTTAGACCCTTGCCCATTTCCCAACCTGGGGGCATTGAGGGGGCTGAAGTATTTGGTCCAGGGTTTGTTTCAACGTCCCCCGATAGTAGCGTTAACACAAGGAGAAGCCAGTACGGACGCCATCTCATAAAAGATAGACCTTTGGCCGGAGTATGGGCACGAAGTCATTTTACCCCGACAGTGTGCATTAGTCCCCTGAGGTTTAAGCAGTAGATGAGGCAGAAGTGGGTGTGGGAGATCATGAGGATGTTAGAGAAGGTGAAATCGGGCACCTCAGGGAAGGGAGATTTCTCCCAGTGCCCCCCCAAGGTGAACAGGGGAGTGGTGGCCACATACAGCAGGGTGAGCCCTAGTACCAGACCCACTAGGGCCAGTGTTCTATACATAGCAGGCAGAACACCCTGGGCCATCTCACAGGGGATCCTCCCAACCTTCCTGGGCGTGAAGAAATGGAGCCTGATCCACATCTGGGCAGGAAGCGTTGCCCGACTAGGTTGATTTGCCCATCAGCAGTGGAGGATAAGGCGCATGGGAGGATGGATAGAATAGCACCTGAAGACTGGTGGATACTGAGCTATCAGTAACAGGCCTATGGGATTACAAGAATAGTCTATTTATCCACTGAGTGGTACACATTCGGTTTTCACAGTGATTAACCTGATTAATCCCCTCCGGGAACAATAAGCTACAGTAGGAGTCAGGTGGACAGTATAATGATAGCCTACGGTTAAGAATTAAATGTTAGCCTCACTTAGTCAGTACTGTTAGACCTCGGTAGACACTATGTCTAGTAAGAGTAATGACAGATTTTTAGTGATGACACCACATAATCCAACTCGCTTTACATAAGTTCAGCCCTGGACTAGAGCCAAACAGTGGAGACCAGAGTTTGAAAATTACAGACTAACATCAATAATTTATCCAGTACAACACGCAGCAGATTAGCCTATCCCCTGCAGTATCAGACACAGCCTTTGAGTAGAGACAGAGAAGAGAACACTGAGAGGATTCACAGTGCTGTGCCCAAAGATGCGCTGTCAGACCCGCACCCCCACCAGCTGATAGGGTGCAATGGATCCTGGGGCGGAGCTAACGGGCATTTAATGGGAGGAGGGAACAGGGTGGACCAAAATTCTTCTCCTGCACCTGGGCAGGAGCCGGGAAACTTGAGTTGAGTTCCCGCACAGTCGCCGAGGAGGCCCGCCAGGGCTGCAGATGCACCCGGCACCTCAGGACTCAGCCTTGATTTCAATCGCAAGTGCCCAGGGGGGGGCCTTCCTGGAGCAGGTCACCCTCGCCTCCCCTCTCACACACAGTTCGGGCATTGGTGTAGTTGGTGAGACTGGCTCTCCCTATGTAGGAGACACAGGGAGCGTCACCACCTGCAGAGAAACCAATCGGCAAGGGCGCTTTCAGCGCCAAGATTTAAACAGCACAGGGGTCTCTATTGTTCCTCGCCAAAGGAAATGAAAAATGTCCCTCAGCCACCCTCCAGCGGAGTAGCCCAGCAGCGCGATGTCCTCTTTGGCAGTAAGTGTAGAAACCAAAATTGAAGTCCAGCAGTTGAAATTCTTCTCTTGCACCTGGGCAGGGGCCGGGAAACTTGAGTTGAGTTCCCGCACAGCCGCCGAGGAGGCCCGCTGGGGCTGCAGATGCACCCGGCACCTCAGGATTCATCCTTGATTTCAATTGCAAGTGCCCAGGGGGGGGGACCTTCCTGGAGCAGGTCACCCTCGCCTCCCCTCTCGCACACAGTTCGGGTAGTCGCAATTGCACAACATTACAGTGCTGAGGCTAGCAACACTGAAGATAGCCCATGTCATCTGCAGTCATTTTCACCATTCCATCAAGGCTACCCATCAACTCTATCAGTTGCAAGAGCATCTTGTATTTGTCCAGCTTTGCTTCATACAGGGTATTAGCACACAGTAGAAAGCACATGACCATTACTATCACATCTCGTCGAGCAAAGCTGGACTTATGTGATATTAGCATGAGAAGAAAAAGAGATCAGCATAAGATGAGAATGAGATCAATGTGAGATGAGTCAGACATTGGGGTAGTCCTAGACCACCAGACATGTTGATCATACAGTCCATGGTCAGATAGCAGCCTCCTCCTTCTGTTGCACTGGACTTTTCTCCCTACCCAGCCAGTGGGGGCATCTTCTGTAAACTGTATTACAGGCCTAAAAGAGTAAATGTGGAAACCTGAGATCAAACCAGGAATATCCCTGTTTCAGAGACAGCAACTCTAACCATGTAGTTAAAGGGCAAGCCCCTTTAGCTGGGCTGTTAAACTGAGCTGTAGCATTTCACATGTTGCAATCTCTCCCTTCACCACAAGATGGCATTCTGCATTTACTGATTAATGATTCTAAGTACACAACATTTACTGTCCCTTTTTCTACAAGTGGGGGCACCCCAGACTCTAGTGATTCTATATATACAACACTGCTGTTGGCTGATGCAAATGTGACCCCCCCAAACAACTTCACTGCCCAAGACTGGCCATATCTGATACAGCTGAGTTGGTACAGTGACCCCCACAAGAGTACATAGTGAGGGGCATGGCCTGGCAGGGCAAGATGGCAGACGTGTTGTAAATGAGCTACCCACAGGCACCACTAATTAAAAGGCAGAAACTGCGTTAAAGAGCAACAACTGCCAGTAAATGGCATCAGGACCTGCATTGCTTATCAATAATAAAAGGGTTAGACTGCAACCAGGGAAAGCAGTACCAGGTCAAAACAGTAAAAGTATAAGCTAGCTGGGGGACTGGCCCCTGCTAAAGGTTAAAGTAGCACTTATTTTGCTTTATACAATTAAGAACACCAAGGACTCCTGTCGGTGAAGTACAATTCAATACTTAATTGTAGAAAACACAGACTAAGCTTCACTCAAATCACTGGATGCAGAATGCATAAAATTCACACCACAAGCTGAAGTCCGTCCAAATCCAAACCTGCTCCCTAATCCAAACGTCCACAGGTGACTTCTGGATTAGGGAGCGGGTTTGGGTTTGGATGCACTTGAGCCTGTGGGGTGAATTGTATGCATTTCTGCATCCAGTGCTTTGCGTGAAGCTTAGTCTGTATTTTCTACAATAAAGTATTGAATTGCCCTTCATCCGCAGGCGTTCTTGGCATTCTTAACTGTATGGAGCAAAGTAAGTGCTACTTGAACCTTTAGCAGGTGCTGTTCCCCCAGCTTGCTTATACTGGTTGTCAATGGATCCCAAAGGTTACAGAAAAAGCAGTCTAAAATACCTTTTGAGCCAGTATAATCATCAACAGAAAACCACTCACTGCCAGAAACTCAGACCAGATCCCACACAGCAACCGGTATCCCATTAATAGTGCGCCGCAAGTAGGGCTCTGGAATGTGGGCATCATGATGAGGGCATCTGTGATGTTGTGATGTGGGCATTCAGGATATGTGAGCACGTGGTATTGTGTGTCTTTCATAGTCATTGTGAAGGATGCTGTACTGGTTTCTTTCTGCTGTAGTGTGTTCGCTTGTGCTCCGTAATAAACTTAAAATATACCTCTTTCATTTTGATAGTGTCTTTCTTCTTGCTTGGATCCATTTTTTGGGTCTGTAACTGTAATGCTCTGCTGCTGCACGTTATGTCACAGGGACATACATATATATATATATATATATATATATTTATAGCTGGGTGCTGGTGGCAGAGCCCCTGCACAACTGTGTAGGGCATATTTTCTTCCTGCAGGTCAACCCCTAGGGTGCACTGTGTACCATTTTGCTAAAGTTTAATATTTGTGACTTGGAGTGCTTTAAGGCAAGACAAGGCAAATTTTATTTAAAAAGACACCCAATCCCAGAGGCTCTGGGTACCATACATAAAAACCAACTGAGGAAATACATCAATAAATAGCAATAATCATAAAAACTACAGTAATAATTAAATAAGAATATAGTAAATAAAAAAAAGAAGAAATCAGGGAGAGGCAATATAACAAGTCGGAACAGGGCAATATTTACAAAACAGGGTCAGGAAAAGCCTGCGTAAATAGGATAGCCTTGAGGTGTGCCTAGAATACCTCCACTGAGGGGTCCTCCCTTACAGATGGAGGAAGCGAATTCCACAGGATGGGGCCAGTGACATTAAAGGCTCTGTCACCAGCAGTTTTTAGCCTCATCCTGGGAATCGCAAGGAGGCCCCTCGAGCAGGAATGGAGGGAGCAGTCTAAGGTAGCAGGTGTGAAAAGGTCCACCAGATAATCAGGGCCCAGGCCATGTAGGGCCTTCAAGGTGAGCAAACCCACCTTGAAGAGGACCCTCCACCTGACTGGCAGCCAGTGCAGTTCATGCAGCACCGGGGTGATGTGACAAAAGTTGGACTGCCCCATCAGCAATCTAACGGCCATGTTCTGCACTAGCTGAAGCCGGTGGAGAGTACCTCCCGAGACCCTGAGGTAGAGCACATTGCAGTAATCAAGCCTTGACATTATGAAGGCATGCACTAAGGTAGGGAGGTCCAGGGGTAGAACTAGGGGCTTAACTTTGTCTGCATTCACTAAAGTTTGTACGGGGGTCTGATTGGGTGGGGTATGTGATATGTTTTTCTGGCGATACAATTGTATGTTGCTCTTTTTGCTGTCACCCTTTTCCCTGCACTCCATTTTACTGTGCGTGGATTGCTTTAACTCTAAAGTGGGTGACCTGCAGCAACCAAAGCACCAAATGCCAAAATGACTGAAGAAGAGTTTTATGGCCGTTCCATCCATGTTCATGAATTTGCAACAAGAGATAAAAGCAGGTATCACCAACATTACCGCACAGATAGCTTATCCCCAGGACACTGTAGCCGGCCTGTCTGAGATACCACCTTTTACACCTCCTGCTTAGATGAGGTGGAGAGAGGTATCAGTGAACTTGAAGACAGACTGGTAGACCTGACATGAGAAAGGAACTCTTCAAAAGTCACAGTCCTGTAGCTACAAAACCACTATGGTAATCAAGGAAACAGGGTGAGAAGATGAAACCTATAAATAATAGGTCTCCCAAAGGGTTCTGAGGGATGTGCAATCTGAAGAGGCTTGCTGATCAGTGCAACCATGCACCTGAAGCCACTACGTTTGAAATACAGCAGGCTCACCAGATGGGTCCAAAAACTGGGGGGAAAACCCAGAGATTTTTTTGATAAAATACCTTTGCTACCAGGAAAAAGAAATTATGCTCAGGGCAGTAAGTAAGTCTTTATTTATTCAGCGCCCAGTTCTGGAGGCCCTGGGTGCTTTACAGGAGGTGTAATACATGAAAAATTATACACATAAAACATACTCAAGGTCAATAACATAAACAGCAATTAAAAACCAAAGCTAAATAAATAACAAAAATCAGTGCTGCAGCTAGTTAAAAAAGGCTTCTTTAAAAAGGTAAGCCTTCAGACCCCTCTTAAAGGTCTCCACCAATGGGATCTCCTTCAGAGATCTAGGGAGCAAGTTCCAGAGGACTGGGCTAGACATCTCAAATGCATGATCCCCTGAGATTTTCAGCCTGGCCCTTGGAACTGCTAGAAGGCCTTTGGTGGAGGAGTGGAGGGAGCGCACCAGGAGTACGGGGTCAGGGGGTTGCTCAGGTAGCCAGGGCCAAAGCCATATAGCGCCTTGTAGGTGAGCAAGCCCACCCTGAAGATAATCATCCATCTGACAGGCAGCCAGTGCCAATCACGCAGGAACAGGATCACATGACAGGAGCTGGGCAGGCCCATCAGCAACCTGGCTGCTGCATTCTGCACCAGCTGCAGTCAATAGAGGTTCCCTCCACTTACCATGAAGTAAAGAGCATTACAGTAGTCTAGCCATGATGTGACAAAGGCATGCACCAGTGCAAGCATGTCACCAAGTGGAATTAGGGGTTTAACCTGGGCAACATTCCTTAAGTGGTAAAAAACACTCTGGATGACGGAAGACACCTGAGCTTCAAGCGTCAAATGGTCATCAAGAATAATGCCCAGATTTCTCACCCTTGTGGATGCCACCAATGGAGCAGAGCCAAGGAACAACCTTGTTCCTGACCCAGCAACAGCCACATCACACCAGCGACCAGGCTCGATCACCAGTACCTCTGTTTTGTTGGGGTTCAGTCACAGCCAGTTAGAAGACATCCAATCTTGGATCTCGGTTAAGCAGTTGTTTAGCACTTCCATGGCATTACTTGTTCCAGGAACAAAAGGCATATACAGCTGGGTATCATCTGCATAACAGTGAAAACTCAGACTGTAACATCTAATGAGCTCACCGGGGTAGCGTGTACACCACAAACCACATCGGCAACAAGATCGAGCCTTGAGGAACTCCACAGGGCAGAGGCTTCGGACAGGAGAAATTCCTCATCACTACCCATTGCATCCTGCCCATGAGAAAGGACTCAAATCAGTTGTTGACAGTACCGGTGAGTCTGCAATACTCTCTAAGGTGATCCAAAAGCAGAATGTGGTCAATGGTATCAAATGCTGAGGAGAGAGGGGTTGATGTTATTTGTTGGTTTGTCTTATTTGTAGACTATTGTGTGTTTGTTGAATATTTTAATAAAGCATATTCAATACAAAAAAAATGCTGAGGAGAGATACAGGAGAATGAGAATTAACCTATCTCCTCTATCTCTTGTCCTGAGGAGGTCATTTTGCACCCTGACCAACACTGCTTCAGTGCTATGCCTTGTCCTAAATCCAGACTGGAATGACTCATAGATTTCAAAGGCCACAAGGTGTGCCTCGAGCTGCAGAGCCACCACTTTCTAAACAACCTTCCCCCAGAAATGGGAAGTTGGGAGATAGGTCGATAATTTGCCGGAACATCAGGGTTGAGTGATGGCTTCTTCAGAAGGGGCTTCACCACCGGCTCCTTCAAGTAGTCGGGGAGGAACCCCTTTGAGAGCGAGCACCTGACCATCTCGGCAAACACTGGACCAACAGACTTGACACATGCAACTAGGAGATTAGTAGGGCCCAGATTCAGTTCACAAAAGGTGGGCTGCAACTTCGAGATTACCTTTAATGACCTCAGCCACCTCCACTGTCTGAAAATCACCCCACGCAATAAGAGTGCCTCTGCCTACGCAAGGCCCACCACTGCGGGGCTGATCTTGTCTCCCTGGGGAGATCCTGGCCTAATTGGAGGACACCCTGTTAGAGAAGAACTGAGTAAATGCCTAGCACAGTGACAGAAAATGCTCTTTTCAGCTGCAGACAGGCAGGATGAAGTAGCCTGTCCACAGTCTGAAAGAGCAGAGCTGGTCTGTTCTTCCCTGTAGCACTCTCTCTGGACAGGAACTCTGCTTTCTGACAGTTGATTGCTCTTTGATAATCACCATAGTGAACTCTCAAAGCCAGTTTATCCTCCTTGACCGGGTCCTCTGCCAGCAATGCTCCAACTTCTAACTCTTGGTCTTCATCTTCTTGAGAGCTCCATCAAACCATGGGGGTCTCAAGTGAGAAGACCTGGATCATATACAGACAGGTGCAATGGCATTGAGTGCCCTGGAGACAGCCATATTATAGGCTGTCACCCCCTCACCCATGCCAACTGCACATGCAACACTCACACCAGAAAAATCCCTCTGCCACCAAAAGTCCCTCTGGGGACAATCCCCTCAATGGGAGTCAGCGGACCATCTCAACAGGGGAAGGACTAGGAGGTAGGAGCCCACATGAGAACTCCATCATGCAGTGATTGAATCAGATGACTAGATCAATCCTGAGGTCAGTGACCTCAAGTACAAGGCATGGTCGTGATGGTGAGTTACAGAAGCAACCGCTTATGTGAGGCCTAGTTATGTCATTATCTGGAAGAAGTCATGTCCAAAATGTGAGAATTCATCATTGATCCAGGCACTGAAGTCACCCAGAATCAACTATCTGGGCAACTCCAACACCCTGTCGGCCACGAAGTCTGCAACTTCCTGCAGGAAATCTCCCCTGAACCCAGGGGGATGATAGACAAGGAGAATCCTGCAAACTGCACATGGACACTAAGGGCCCGATTCTCGAAAGGGGGCTGCGTTTGGCACAAGCTGCGGCAAACAGCAGCTTGCACCAAAGTCCCATGTGCCAGGGACCCTGCACCAGATTCTGGTACAGGAGAGGTCCTGCTGCCTAAGACTCAACGTTTGCGGCAACCCCAGCCATGCGGCAACTGCATGGCACACGGGAGGGTTCGCTGCAAGCCCCTTGGACCGTCGGCTGCATAGTCCGTCCAATTTGGAATTGGCAACAGAGGTGTGCAGAGGGCTATGCCAGTCCCCTGCTCTGTCTGGGGATGGGGGGGACACTACCTGCATGCATGGGGGGCAGAGGCACCAGTGGGAGGGTTGGTGGCATTTGTCCTGGTACTAACTGGGACACCGGGATCTGGAGGGGGGCACTACCAACATGCTGAGGGGCACATCAGGGATCGGGTGGGTGCTCCTGCCCTGGATGCCCTCTGGGGGGCACAACCTGGATCGGTGTCCACTATGTGGCACTTGTGGGGCATGGTGGGGTTGGGGAGGTGGGACACGCCGTACTACCCATAGGACAGCTCACCCATGGGAACGATGTCTAAGTCCCCTTACGCCAGCCCTGGCTGGTCTAAGGGGACTTAAAATTTCTCCTACTGGGTGCTGTCGGTGAATAGCAAGCTGCAGCTTGCGTCAGCACAGTCCACCTAGCGCCATGTTGCAGGGCAGTGGAGGATGCAGGGCTGGCGCAAGCCCTGTTTGGGGCAGGCAGCCTGTGGTCGACGCAGACAACCTTTGTGAATTGCGTGGAGGCAGCCCTGGATGCAAGGTGCAGCTTGCATCATATCTGTTTGGTGCAAGCACCTTGCGTCAGATGCAGAGCTTTGAGAATCGGGCCCTAAGTGTCACTAAGGACAATTTAAAGGGGTCCTTATTAGTGTAATTGGACTCTAATGAACTTCTCATTGCTGGAATAATATGCAGATCACTGTGTTTGTGGCTTGACTATGAGGGTACACTTAGCAATTTCTAGTTGGGAGAAACTGGATTTGTGTGCTATACATGTGGCAGCACAGATGCTAGACCACGAGTGCCAGAAGCCTATGACACAATTTATGGACAGCCTTATTTTACTGCCTTGACCACTTCTGAGGAAGCAGGTGGCAGTGAGGTCTGGACCTGCCTACCTTCTTGGAAAACATCTGCTGGGTAAAGGACAGATTAAGGAAACAGAACTTCATGGCAGCCTACCATTAACTCCTACTATATATTTTGGCATGTTTCACAATTATGGTAGTGCTTGGAAAAGTACCTCAACAGCTAGAGACTCAGTAAAGTCATAATCTGTTTGACTTGTTCAAATTTCTGTGAAAGAACTTTCTGCTACTTATCCGTTCTTATTATGTATACATTAACAGAGACTGTTTAGAATCTTTTTATTATTTGCTATATTCAAATGTGTGATGCATACGTCCTCAACAAGTTTGCATAGAAACAACCCTCAGGCAAGTTCCATCCCGAGGAGGGGAAAGAGGGGAGAGATAGGAGGAAAGTTCCCACTTTCAAAGTTATACTTTGTGGAGGAAATGGCATGTTTCAAAAAGGGTGTCTGGGAAAGGATTCTATGCATTGTTTGAAGATGCAGAGGGTAGGGGAAGGTTGGGGGAGGGATTAGGTTGGGATAAACTGGGTAAAAAAGTATTTTTTACAGTTTTGGATATGTGTTGCATTACAGCTATGGGTATTGAGAAGTCGTGGCCCTAGTATTCACAGAGGCCATGGACAGAACTATGTTACTATGACGCTATCAAATGGCTAGTAAAATTCAAGTGACCTCCAAGTATGTGAATGACTTTACTATGGGGCGGATAAAGAAACATAAGGAAGTTATACTACTAATACAAGTAACTCACATGCTAGCAGGTGAAGCAGCCCAAACATGTGCAGGGTGGAACGGGAAATGGCTGCCTTGTGTTTCAACTCCAAAACTAGGGGAGTAGCTATTTGGTTATGACCCTTATTCCCAGGAGTCAGCATTCATTCAAAGGCAGACTGTAGTGGTAGATTCGTTCTAGCCCAAATTCAGCATAACAATGGAAGCAGTGTGTCAGTTGGAGTAGTTTATGGGCCAAGTACAGAAGATGGAGCTTTTTTATAACACCTTGCCATGGAAATAACACAGTTTACTGGCCCCTTAACTCTGGGGGGGGTCTATAATTGCATTCTTGATAATACCCTTGACAGGTCCAATTGCAGCCCAGTCCCACTATCAGTGAATGCCAGGGCACTTGCTCAGCTTGTAAAAACATATGTAACCCCCATGTCACCCGGGGTTACAAGAATCCCACTTAGATCTAGTGGCAGGCAGGGAAGGCAGCTTGTGAAACACCAGTTAAATGGGTTTCGCACTGTCTCACTCTGTTCTCAGTCTCAGCTGAGCTGGAGGGATGACGTCATATAGAATTCTCACAGCAGCATAAGCCACATTGGAATGTTGCAGCTGGGAGTTAGGTTAGAACATTGGGGTTTTCAAAGGCAGTCAAGAGTAGTCTAGTGGGAGACTCAGTGGAGGGAGGAGGTGCACTGCAGTTGGCAGCCCCTCAGAGCCTTCAGCTCTGTTACAGAGCTACCTCCGTGGTGGGTGGGTGTTCTCACCCTAGAGAACGACACAGAAGAAACCTGTTTGAAGTGGTTGAGACCATTACCCAGTTGTTCCAGTGCACCATCCCTGAGAGGGGTGGGGGGGGGAACATGACCAGCTCTTCAGGGGCAATTCCCTAGCCCTGCTGGAGGAAGAGAAGCTGCCTAGAGAAGATTTGTGCTGAGGCACTGAGAAGTACGTTTTGTTTTTCCTGAGAGAAGCCTGTGGGCACCTGCAAACCAGGGTGAGTCTGCTCTGCCAGAGATCCTATGTTTCACCAAGACTGTTGTGTTAAGTATCTGCTACTGTGGGTCAGGAAAGGATGCCAAGTATAGTACTTAAGTTCGTGTATGGCTTGAAATGCATCTAATCAGTGGGGGTCTACAGGGATGGATTAGCCACTTAAAGAACATTACAAGTCAGGACACCAATTTCAAGACTGTAGATTGTTAAATGTGACATACATTTTGAGATAGCATTCTACAACCAGAGAGGTTCACAAGGAAAGGTGTTGAGACCAAATGAATGGCCAGGTATGAATTTGGGGACAAATGGTGGGAGACCCCCCCCATCTGGAGAATCCAGATTTACCTCTATGGATTCACTTTGGGCACCTATAGCTTTCTTCCGGGCACTTGGCCAGTGTTCGCAGAACGTACCCAGATGTAGGATTGAGGATGATGATGATTTCCCTTATGGAGCTAGGAAGTGCTCATGGGTGGTAGAGGGAGCCACCATATAAATATCCATGCCATATGGAAAAATGTCCAAGTGCTGGCCGAGGGCCATGCCAGGGAATCCAGGAGAGAGACAGAGAGAGAGAGAGAGTGCCAGTTCGGGCTGAAAGCCCAGTGTGTTCCGAACCTGAGGGTAAAAGTTGTTGTAATGATGAAGAAGATGTGTTCTGACCTCTATAGTTCTGTACATCCAGTGAGTGTAGCCCCGTGGGGGTCCATCCTGCTTTGTATTCCTGTGTGAAGTGAATAAAAGCCCCACTTTAGAATCCCACTCCTTACTTGGGTGCCCCTGTCCAGAAGTACAAACTTAGCCCTGATGCCGAGTGAATGTTTCCTCCCTGAACCCAGGCTCACCAGGTAATGGGTTATAAAATGGAGGCACCGGGCGCTAATAAATAAAATAACATCAACCCAGGACCCTGGTTTGCACATATACCCTTACAGATTTTATTTATGTATGTACAGTATGTATGTATTTATTTATTTCAAATGTTTCACCAGGAAAGACATGCTGATAACAGCTTGTTTCCAGATGCATCCTAGGAGGAGAGTCATGAATAAGAAATAGAACAGTATTTACATAGCAGGTAACATAACTAAGCATCGAATAAGCATCATATGACAAGCAACAAAGAAGGCATTTAAGCAAAATATGTGCATTGGCATGGATAATAGCTGGAGGCATCCTGAGGACAGCAAGAGATTGCAAATTAAGTGCAAAGTGGAGGTAATGCAGGGAGTTGGTAGTGAAGCTAACCAATATGTATTCAAGAGAGTCTATTTGAAGATGGTGGGAAATGGTGGTTGGCAGCAGGAGCTAGGGTGAGGAGTAAGAGATTAGAGGTAGAAGGAGATGAGGGATGGGAGAGGAGGAGGAGAAGAGAGTGGAAGGAAGTGAAAAGAGGTGCAGGGGGGGTCAGGTGCAGTTGCAGGAGAAAGAAAAGAAAATGAGGAGAGGAGGAGAGAGGGGCAGAGGGAAGAGGCAGAGCAGATGGAAAGGGGAGAGAATTCCACAGTTTGGGGAAGTGGTAGGAAAAGGCAGCCTTCCCAGCTTAGTATAACCTAATAGGGAGTTCTAGGGAGTGGAAGCCAGAGTTATGAAGGGTGTAGTGGGAAGGGGGTGGAGGAGAGAGGAGAGGTGAGGTAAGAGGGTAGAGAGCCAAGCCAGAATTTAGCAATAAAGGAGGTACAATGAGAGAGGCACCTAGCTTCAAGGAAGGGAAGGGAGAGGGAGTTGTAAAGGGAGCAATGGTGGGTGCAGGCAGGCACTCCAAAGCAAAGCAACAGAACTTCCTTAACCCAGTGCAGCCAAGATTTAGACCATGTCATAGTACTGTAACTGCACTTGCGAAGGTGACCAATGATTGGCTAAATGCGCTGGATGCTAAAAACTATGTGTGTGCCTTATTCCTTGATTTGAGTAAGGCCTTTGATATGGTGGACCACGACCAGTTACTGCTCATTCTTTGCAATATTGGTCTTGACATCTGTGCACGGAGATGGTTCTCCAGTTGTCTTATTGGTCATCAGCAGCAAGATAAGGCAGACAAGGACCTTTCCCCTATGAAAACCCTTCTGAGAGGTATGCCCCAAGGGTCCATCCTAAGCCCACTTCTATTTGCAATTTACATTACCAACATTAATTCCAGTATTAGCTCAGCTAACATTCATCTATTTGCAGATTATACCATACTTTATGTCGTTAGGCACACCCCAGAACTTGCTTGCAATGACCTGCAACTTGACTTCAACCGGCTGCATCAAAACCTCCTGCATCTGAAACTCCTGCTAAATGCCAAAAAACTAAAGCCATGTTCTTCTCTCCCCTTGCCAATGCTCCCTTTCCCTGCCCTTCAGGTAATCCATCTCACATCTATACCCTTTTTAGAGGAGTCTCTGGAATTCATAGCCAAGTTCAAATATCTGGACTTCTGGATTGACCACAAACTTTCATTTGTCGATCACATTGAGGAACTGATTAAAAAATTAAAACAAAGGCTTGGACTTTTTTTCCACATCAAGCACCTATTCACTATGGATGCCAAAACGAGATTGGTTCAGACCACCTTCCTTACTCTTCTGGACTACACCGACTTTCTTTATGGACAGGGTACTATCACTGCCTTATCTAAACTGGATACTCTTTATCATCGAGCAATAAGATTCATTACTGATGTTCCGTACTCCACCCATCATTGTTCCCTCTATGCCTTATTAGGCTGGTAGTCACTTAACTTCAGATGTTAAAATAATTCAGCTATTTGGACTTATAAAGCAAGTACCAATAAGCTCCCACAGTACATTTCTAATTGCTTGCCAGCTTGTTCTTTTGGAAGTTACTCTGTGAGGAGTCTTTCCCGTATTACACTTTTTATTCCTAGAATTAAAAAGCACTTTGACAGATCCTCAATAAGCCATGCATTCCCTGTTCTGTGGAATAACCTCCAGAAATTGTTGAAGCTTGCCAGCACTGTTAAATTGTCCATATTTAAATCTCTGTTCACATCCCACTTCAGTGAGGCTTGTGATTGCTTTCCTTGACGTCCTGTAGGACTTTTAACCTGTATCTTGGCCACCTGTTTACCTCTTGGCTCCCAACCACTGCTGTCTTTCCTGCCTTCACCTATTCTGCCTATATCCAGTCTCCAACCAGGGGTCTCATCTTACCTTATTCTACTGTGTATGTTATGTTTATAGTTTGTTGCTGTATCGGTTAACACACACTGTCTGTTATCTATTGTAATTTACAAGCCTTTCATGCCCTGTAATGCAATGTATGCTATTATATGTTATTTGTTACTACCATTTGAATGTGTATATTATGTATATTATATGTTGCCTTTTTGCCACCATTATGAATGAATGTATATAACATGTTGCCTTATTGATTAATGCTTGCTGACTGTTACCTATTGTTAATTCATGTTTTATTTCATGTTATGCTTTGTAATTTTTTCCTGTTGGTTTAAATGTATCTTACCCAGGTCCACCTTGCAAATGAGTTTTTCTTAATGGTGTTTCATCTGGTAAAATAAAGATTGATTGATTGATTGTTTGATTGATTGAAGAGGGAATCCAGTGTGGTCAGTGTGAACTTAGGAGTAGCACTGTAGACAATGTCTCCCTAGTCAAAAATTGGGAGAACCATTTGCTGGACAAAGGCTCTACGAGCTGGAAGGGGGATGCAACCATGATTCCTATGTAATGCACCTAGTCTATGATGTCGGTTTTTGTGGATGGCATCCACATACCCAGAAAAGTCGAGGTGTCGATTGAGCCAGACCCCGAGGTACTTAAAGGTGGGAACATCATAAATTGTGGTCCCATCAAGGGTGTTGAAGGAGGAGAGGTCAGTAAGACTAGAAAGCTTCTGTCTAGTGCCAAAGGTCAAGGAGAACGTTTTTTGGCACTG
Organism: Neoceratodus forsteri; assembly: GCA_016271365.2. Taxonomy (NCBI): domain Eukaryota; kingdom Metazoa; phylum Chordata; order Ceratodontiformes; family Ceratodontidae; genus Neoceratodus; species Neoceratodus forsteri. The sequence goes on along the minus strand of CM028136.1, from coordinate 222,356,791 downwards.
AGGGACAGTTGATCTAATCGGAACCAGTGCTGGACGTTGTCAATGTCCAGTTGGAGTTTGGCCATCAGATCGGCGGGGGGAGGAACCAGAGGCATAAGAACTAAATCATCTGCATATATATTGATGGAAGCAGAGATACAGGCAGCTAGGAGGTGGTTCAGGGAAACAGAAAAGAGAACTGGGCCAGGGAGAGAACAGTGGGGGACATCAGTGGTGATAGGGAGTGGAGGGGATATAGAATCTTCAATTCTAACCAATTGAGTCCTACCACCAAGGTAGGAGCAGAACCAGTTAGTAGCAGATGAGGAAAAGCCTTGCTTGGAGATGCTTGGAGACACCAGACCCTTCAGACCGCAAGTATAGCTTCTACTCACATGTCAAGATAAAGCAGAGAACCAGCCACACTAAATCAGTCTTCTCAAAAATCATATATTATCTATTTACTCTGACAGTAGAGATCCTCCATTTCCCAACATTTCACCTGTAGGGCTTCCTCAGGGGAGAGGATCTGTGTATAAACATATACATAAATAAATATAAGGATATTCAAAACATGTCCGTAAATTATCTATCACAATACAACTAAAAATACCTAAATCCATGGATACCCCATAATGGGAATTTTTCTTATTATTCACAACAAATAATGAAAATTATAAACAATCTCCAGGGGGCACACCAAAGTGTTACTTATTTCCTTATCCTATCAAATCATGTTATTAACTTCAATGATATTACAGTCATCGGTTCATATGTTTCCCCTATAGTCCCCCCAAGAAAATTCACTCTCAAATCATGCTATTTCATACATTGTTATGTGTAAATCATCTTTTTTCATTATATGAACTGTCATATTTGGTAAAATACCAACATCTATTACACCATTTCAATATTATCACATATCTCTTTCAAATTTCAGTCACAACTGGCAAAGATATAAACATTGAACCCATTATCAAACCTCTCCAAAGTAATCACTTCCTCCACGTATTTCATTGTCACTAAAAGTGCATCAAATTTAGTTGAACAGGCTGTAAAGTGCTGTCTCATTTACCTTAGTCTCTACTTATGTGAAAGTTCCTGTAGCTTATATCAGTAAATCAACTTCTCTGTTTATTCCTAAAAAACAAAAAGCCAGGTTCTAAACAATTTTAGGGTAGTGTATAACTATTTCAAATCTGCTATAAGCAAGAGATAATGCATTGGGAAAGGGTTGTTTAAGCCCAGGATTCACGCCTTTAAGACAAACCTTGCTTTTTTCAACTTCAAAACTTACAATTTCATATTGCTCTTAGTGTAATGGAGGATCTCTACTGTCAGAGTGAATAAATAATATATGATTTTTGAGAAGACTGATTTAGTGTGGCTGGTTCTCAGCTTTACATTGACTTTGAAGGTTGCCATTACCAGCTCCATTCGAACTTTGCATATACTGTGGAGTGGTACTCACCTTTTCTCCTTTTTTGGACTTCTACTCACATGCCCATAGGTCATATACCCACAAAGAACTGATACCACAGCAGAGGCTTTAACACCCACACCAGGAGAGAGTAATTATCTCCCATTATAGAATCAGACCATGCCCCTCTGTGTATGTGCATGATGACTGATGGGATCCCACCCCAGATCAGCCATGGAAGTTAGATCCCATCCTACTTAGGCATTCTGGGTGGGATATTCAAACTGCACCCAAAAAGTGCGCAACAGCAGGAGCAAGCGCAAGTCAGTTGTGCACATGCGCAATTGTCGCGATATTCAAACATGGAGCAAGACCAATTGCGCAAGCAGCCAACGTTTGAATATCGCACAAACTGCGCCATAGCGCAACCAGGAAGGGGAAGCTGAGCAGAAATGATGCGCCATAGCGCAACAAGGCCAGCTCAGCTGAGCAGTCCAGAGGCACCATAGCGCAAGCAAAGAGACCCCCGCAGCATAGCAATGGAAGTGCACAGCCAGGGAGGTAGGCAGGGGCACACCACCCATGCCACAGATGGGCACAGGGACACACTGCCCAACCAACAATGTACCCCCACACCCCAAGCACAGCATAACTGGGGGAGGGATGGAGCAGCCACTGGGCCATGGGGACAAGCAAACAAAGCACATCCCGGCCGTGTTACTGCAGCACACCTACTGTCAACCTGAGACTGGCACACAAAGGGGGCGGAGCACCCCAGTGTCCAGCGGCCCCCGTGCACAGCACTCCCAGCACTGTGACCCCAAGACACCACCCATGCACAGTGACCAGCACTGCAGGAATCCCCAGGCCCCCCGGAACACTGCAACCTCGTGAACCACAGAACCACACAAGCCAAACCCACCATGACCACCCAGCAGTGGGTGGCAGCACACAGCAATACTGACTGGAAGCCTCACCCACACCAGAGACACCGCCCCACACACACGCACACACATACCCATGACCATACCACACCTGATGCCATGCACACCACTGCAACTGAGCACCTATAGCCAGCTGCAAATCAGAGACCACCATAGTATTCATATCAAAATATATATGTAATAAAGATGCATAACAAGAACAACAAACAGTAACATATGTACAAAGCAGGGTGGGGTATGGGTATGAGGTAGGGGTAGGTAAGGGCAGGTGATGCAAACTGGGAGAGGAAGGTGGGATTATGACGTCTGGCTACCGCCTGGCAGCCTGCCCACCTCCTTCTGCCTGGCACTGTGCCCATGGCCTCCTCCGGCGCCACATGCCATGCTGCTGTAGGTCGAGGAGGATGGTATGCGAGTCCATGGCCACTTGAGTCAGCCTCCGCACGCCCTGCTCCAACATGCGCAGGATCTGGATACCTAGGACAAGGGATCAGAGTCAATGGCTGTGACTGTCCACATCCCTGAATGCCACCCATCATGCATGGCATACAGCCAAGTGCCCCGCTCCTGTGATGGACTGCACCCACCCACAGTGACCGTGCACAAGACATGCCCAACCAGCCAGCAACGGCCATGTGTACCTCTGCACGCACACACTGCCCATGTCCAGCACAGCACAACCAAGGCTGCCCAGTGACATGGCTACGTGGTGGGATGCTAGTGCCACAGCCATGTGCCCAGTGCATGCATGGACCACCAGTGACGCACACACACACACATGCAGTGTCACTGGACAGTGATGACTGTCACATGTTGCGTGCATGGTAGTGTCGTCCATGGAAGGTGTCCGTGCCCCCCCCAGCATGCAATAGCATCCATGATGTAATGACACTCACCCTCATCAAGCCGCTGCAGCAGGTGCTGCTACGGCTGCGGCTGCTGCTGTGGCTGTGGCTGTGGCACACCTTCTCTGCCAGCCACCCTGGCACCGGCATCCCAGGCCTCAGCCCATGCCCGCCTCTGCTCCTCCACGCCTGTGGGAGACAAATGAAGAGAAACACATCAGTGAGATCCCAAAGCAGACAGCCCCTTGCCCCATTGAGTATGCCTGCCCACACAACCAGACCCAAACAGCACACACCTGCAAACACCCTCACAGCAAACCATAGCCCAACCCATCCCCATGCACAGATCACATTACACAGTCACCCATGCGGACAATACTGGTGCATACACAGCACACCCACCTGGCCTGGGCACAATGCCCCTCCTGGCATGCAACCTGAGGCGCTCAAGCAGAGCACGCTCCCTCCTCTGCAGGTCACTGTAGCGGTGCCTGCACTGCTCAGGGGTCCTCCTCTGCCCAGTGGCCTGCTCCAGGGCAGTGGCAACCTGCTGCCACACATGGGTGCATGGCACCTGCAGGGGCACTCCCTCAAACAGTGAGCCATGGTGAGGCTCCACCACAGCCACCAGGTTTGCCAATTCCAAGGCCCCCCACTGTGGTGCTCTCCTGCGTGCCAATTTCAAAATGTACAGTGGCAATATGGCGCTCCGCAGCGCGGCAACCCCACGTGGAAATGTTGTGCAATACAACTCCATCACTGCCTAGTGCGCTGTTCAGACAGCGCCATCGGTCCACATTGTGCTGTCACTGAACAGCGCGATAGAGCCGTACACATGCCAGACGTACAGTGCCAGGGGGCAAAGGTCGGCCACAAGGTCATGGAACAGTGGCACAAGGCCACGCACAGCGCCATCGGATGTCCACACATCCTGCGTGATCGGTCACCTGTGTGCCAGTGCCACAGTGGACTAGTGCGCAGTACTGCCACAGCGCCATATGGTGACCAGCACTGTAGCGCCACTGGCACAATGGTGGCCGTGTCCTGAATTGCTGATCGTGCACAGCACGTTATCAGCACCGCAGACACCTGCGTGAGCTACCTGGGCATGTGCAATGCAGTGTACCACACAGTCACAGAAATGCGCCATTGGCTCAGCCGGCTGAACCGTATTGCGCAAAGCACAACAGCGCGATATTCAGCCAACACATGCAAATCATCTGATCAGCCATTCAAAGGCGCAGTGGCGAGATTAGCATGTCATTAAAGTTGTGCCACTCCTAATTTGCATGCATTGCGCTATAAATACACGACATTGGGCTGCGCTGGCCAGATTTGGTTACTGCAGGTGAGAGGTGAGTTGCATGCTGTGTGATGTTCTGGCCAATGGTCATGGGATAACGCTGTAGACTGCACAGTGATAGGTGTCCACTTCCACCCATACAGACCGACATGACCGAGCAGAGCCAAGGTGAGGGTGAGGATGGTGGGTGAAGGAAGAGGCCCAACTTCACCACGGTGGAGACAGAGGCCCTCTTCCAGGCCTACCTAGAAGAGGAGCTGCTACTGAGTGGATTGCGGGGCACCCCTCAGGCCCGTGCGGCTGCATGGGAGGGGGTAGCTCGGGCAGTGAACCTGCACGGAAGCCACCAGTGCTCCGTGCAGGAATGCAAAAAGAAGATGGGGATAGACCGCAGAAGGGTGAAGGAGAAGGTGGCAGCCCTCAGGGCGGCACATGCTGGCACAGGCGGGGGCCAGCCAGCGGTGGCGGAGCTGACCCCGGCTGAGGACCGACTGGCTGCATCAATGCAGTGGAGTGCTGTAGAGAGCATACCAGGAGGTGGATTCCAGACAGGTGGAAGCCCATCACTGCACGGTATGACATGGTGGTGGTGTTGGGGGGGGAGGTTGATCACATGCACTAACATGTCCTCACTTTCTGTTACAGATCCCGTTCATCTGCAGGGGATGGTGGTGGTGGGATCATGGAGTGAGGAAGACCTGCCAGAGGTGGAGGAGGGTCCATCCACCTCTGTTGCCAGCCGGCATGCACTGCACCAGCATGCACACCTGGCTGCCACCTCTGTTGTCGGTGAGTCAGGTGTGGGGGGTGCACAGCCTGTGTCTCAGCAGTCTGGCATGCAAGCATGCCAGCACGCTGTGACTGTGGCTGTAGCACGTACCTGTACCATTGATGATGCAAGGACTGCAATGGGCAGTGACATGTGTGTGTCCCATGACGGACACACAGCAGGCCAGCACATGCCACTGGACATAGCTGGTTCCAACGTGTGTGCAAGCACGTCAGCACAGTCCCAGACTGTGCCTGTCAGCACCGGTGGGGCAGCACCGGTGGCTGTGCAGGTCTCTGGCACTGTTGCGGCCACAGCAGTGGAAATGAGTGGTCCCTGGGGCACAGCAGTTGGAGGGACAGCAGCAGCAGTCACCCACCAGATCTGGGGGTACAGGGTCCAGCGGTGGCACATGCACACCACCTGTTGACTTGCCCACACCTGGTCCTGGTGAACAGCGCCCACCCTCAAGGGGTGTTGAGCATCAGGTCCTTCCATACCCTGGGGGACAGAATGCCGATGTGGCATAGGACCCATTGGACGAGCACACCCGCCTGCTGCGGGCATCAGTAGAGCAGCAGATGCGGGTTGCAAAGTGTGTGGAGGCACTGTGCGTGGCTGTGGAGTAGAACAGCAGGGACAATGCATTGATCCTTGCAGAGATGGTCAGACTGCGGACGGATGTGACCGCCGCCATTGACAGGTTGACCCAGGCAGTGGTCTCTGTTGTGGCCACATTGGGCACACAGTGAGGTGCCCCTGTACCGCACACCCACCGTCGCTCTCACTCCCGTTCCCGGCGTCGTGCGACACCCAGACTGTCGACGCCGGGTTCTGCTGTGGGCATCCCGAGCACACCTGGTGCAGGTATGTTCGGTATGCTGCACACCCCTGTGCAGACAAGGTCGTGATCACGCAGTGGGACCCCTGGTGGTCCATTGGTGCCACCCCATGTGGTCCATGATCAGCCTGCCAGTGCTGCTGGGACACGGCGGGGCTGCCCACGCATCCGCGGTGGCCGTGGAACAGTGCAACATGACTGACCTGTCTCCCAGTGCGGGCCCTGTCTGGTGCTGCCCTGTGTGCAATGTGTGTCATGGTGGGCAGTGCACTGGTGGGTGCCCTGCCCAACACGCCGACACGCGGACCACCTGCACACCCACCCGACTGCTGTCCACAGGTGTGTGTGCATGATGATGCCTGCATTGTACTGTACACCAAGGTGCAAGGGTGCCCAGCATCTGACACACGTACTTGGACAGTACAGGTGGTGGGGGTGGTCTGTGGATCTGGGTGTTTGCCATGTCTGTTCCTGCTCTGCTGTGCACCTGCCCATGTACGCTCTGTGCCTGGTGTGTGTGTGTGTGTGTGTGTGTGTGTGTGTGTGTGTCTCCATATGACTGTTCACCCCTCCCTGATGGTGTGTTCGTGTGCCTGGACCCTTCCACTCCCCTTGCCGTCATGCACCCCTGGTGTGTTACCCTGTGTGCCTGTGGGTTGCGCCTGGACAGTGTTGGTTGCACATGGCCCCTTGACTTACCTGTGTCGTGCATAATGCTCCTCCGTGATGGTGTCCCGGTGCAGCTGGACCTGCCGGATCAGTCGGGGGTCCTGCTGTCCAAGGGGGGGCTGCTCATCACCATCATCACTGGCACCACTGGCGTCCCCATCACAGTCCCCCTCCTCGACCTATATGGCTATCCCACAGTCTTTGGCCATGTTGTGTAGGATACAACAGGCCAGGAATATCTCACAGGCCTTTGAGGGGCTGTACTGTAGGGCACTGCCGGAGGTGTGTAGGCATCGGAAGCATGCCTTAAGCATCCCAAACACCCGCTCGATGATGTTGCGTGTGGCGGCATGTGCCTCATTATAGCATTGCTGCGATGGGGTCATGGGGCGCCAGTATGGTGTGAGCAGCCAGGGACGGAGTGGGTATCCACTGTCACCTGTGTGGAGATAGTGGAGATAAGTTTCATGTTCAGGTCCATATGGCCCATATCCCTGTGTGCCACTACCATGGCACCTGTGGCATTCCCACCCTTGCCCCAATTTTGCAATTCCTACATGCGTACTCACCCACTAGTTGGCCTGTGGGGATGTCCCCACTCTCGAATCGATGGCACAGTGTGGTCTGATACCATATGAAGGCATCATGTGCTCCGCCAAGGTGTGTGGCACAGACATTGATTATGCGTCCAGTGGCATCACACACCACCTGGCAGTTGACACTGGAAAAGCCCTTCCTGTTCCTGTATGCAGCCCCATCGAGGCTAGGTGGCGTGCGAATAGCCACATGGGTGCAGTCTATGGCCCCTAGCACGCCAGGCATACGTGCTACCCTGTGGAACTCCTGCATGTTTGCTGTACGCTCTGCCGCAGTGCTGGGAAAATGGATGTACTCTGCAGCATGTGGCAGCAGTGCGCTGAGGAATTGGGTGAGGATGCGTGACGTGGCTAACTGTGTTATGCCTGTGGTGTCCCCTGTCGGCCTCTGGAAGGTACCCGTGGTGAGCAGGCACATGCAGGCTGTTACCTTTGTCTCCACTAACAGAACGTGACTCCGTTGTGAGGGTGCCTGCATCACATCACTGCACAGCTCACAGAGCTGCCTCAGTATTGCTCTGTTCAGGCGGTACCGGCCCACAATCTCTACGTCTGAGTACAGCTCAAAGCTGACGTGGGCACGGTACTGCCTGTTGGGGGCATGCCGCCGACGGGCCCTTCCACAGCCACGTACCCCTGCAGCATGCCTTCTCACCCCCCTCATTACAGCTTCCATGTGGAAGCTGGCACTGTCCATCTCCCTGGCTTGTGTCCCCCCCCCACCGGCTGTTGTTGTTCTGTTACCCCCGCTGTCCTGACTGCTACCTCCACTGCACTGGGTACACCTACTGGCCTCTGCAGTCTGTGGCCCTGCACACCCTCCCTTGCCCCTCTTCTCTCCTGTGCACTCCCAGGCCTGCACTGTTTGCCACTGTCTCCCTGTTTCTCCCTGCCTCATGTGGCTTCCCTGTAGCATTCTTGCACCTCTTCCTTGAGCCTTTTTATTTTGGCTCATTTCCGCTGTGCCACACCTTCCGGCTCATCTGCTGTTGCGCATTGCACAAGTCTTTGAATATCGCATTGCGCTCTTTATGCACGGGTCCACCCCCTTCGGTTGCGCATGCCTTCATTTGCATTGCGCTGTTGCTCAGCCTGTTTTCAGTGGCGCAACTGCCTCCTGCTGAATATCACAGAATGGCGCAATTTCAGACTTGCACATGGTGCAACCCTTTTGAATATCCCACCCCCTGAGTACAAAAAAGTTTTATCAAGGGCTGTGGCAAACTGATCTCTCCCAGACACAGCCTGCAACTGTTACCAGCTTTCTCAAAGCCCACAGACACCTGCAAGGATACCTCAGTAGCTGCTGTCACTCAGTCAGACCCTCTCTCAGGCTATCTCTAGGTCTGAATCCCACCAAAGCCACTGCCCACCCAATACAGTGAACTTACCAAAGGGCAAAGAATGCAACCCTTTCTGTCACAGATGCAAACACCTCACTTTAGACACAGAATATGGTAACTATAGCCTTCTCTTTGTAGATGGAACACAGTTTCTGTCAATGTGACCACATTATCTGGACCTTTAAGGATTCAGTCACAGAAACATGAAGTACATAAAAATGATATTTAATATTTCAAGATATGTATACATGTAATACAGGTAACTACACTAAGACTATGGAGAACAGTAATTCTGCAGAGATAAAAATGAAATGTTTTGTACAGTGGAAAACACAGAAAAAACTCCCTTTCTTTTCTCTCTTAATTAAGCAAAGTAGAATGGCTTACCACACAGGACACCTTGATAAATCAGGCAGACTTGAATGTTAGATGGTAATTGCTTAGATTCCCACCCTGATTGTGCTGTCTCTCACAAACTCTGACTAACTTAGTTTCAAAGACTAGTCTCCACCCATCCTTGGCACACATGTCCAATGACATTCCAGGCCAGTTCTTTGTGTCTCCAAGGAATGGTCCTCTTGGGAAACTGGCATGATCTGGACTACAAGAGTTTGTGTATTCCAAAGGACACCTCCTTTGTCCTCCCTCCTGTCTTACATAACAGGAGTGTCTGCTCCAGTCATTAGCCAGAGCCTTCTCCTGTAACATGAAAGGGCTGTTTTGGCTTTAAAGTGCTCCCATTAACTGGCTAGGGGGTCATGTAGTTACATAGGACAAAAAGATTGTAATCACTCTCCAGATGCAGCTGTCATGCCTCTGGCAATTATCTTAATCTCATGTTCCCCTCACAGATCCATGTAAACTCCTCAATACAGCTAGAATTAAATAAAAAAACTACATCACAAAATTATATGACAGGTTGTTGCAAGGGCTATAACTGAATATCTGACAAAAACAATGACACCTGTCGCTGCACTTGGTGGGAGGGCCCCAAAGGGTACCTGGTTAGATAAGCACTACCAGAATAGCACCAGTCAACTGAGTGCTAGCCTGGATAGTGCTACCTCGAACAGTGAGAGGGTTTTACAGTGCTTGCAGTAAGCGCTCCTCTCATCACTGTCCATGGTGCCACTCATTTACAAGGGCACCAGAATCCTGGGAACTGGCTGAGCTGGTCCTGAGGCATGGAGTGCTTGGACATAGAGCAGATGGCCAGCGCTATTGGAGACCAGAGTTCTAAGCCTCTTGCAAAAACAAACATGGTGCCTTTTGGAAAACATCACAGCGAAACTAAACAACCAAATAGATGGTTTTACCACTCTATGGAGGAGATGGTCAGCCTATCAAGCAAGGGTTGATCCCGATTTCTGCCTTTAAGGGGTAGGTTTTGGAGAGGGGATGATAAGAGAAGTGAGTGGGGGCATGGATTGGTCTGACTCTGTACAAGACAAGGATAGATCAGTTTTGGTATAAATCTGTAACCAATGTAAAAGATATTTATGCACTGTTTTCTTGTATTACAACAAATCTGAAGTAATCATAGAAAATCCACTGTTTGTAAAATGTCTCAAGATGTAAAAGTAAGAGAAAATCTAATAAAAAACAAATTAAAAAAAAAAAACAAAAAAACATGGTGACTTTTTTGGCGCGAGCACCTTGAGTGCTCTATTCTGACCAGCACTGTTTTTTTTTAATATTCTTTATTTTTTATTCTTTTTTATATATATATATATATATTTATATATATATATATATGACAGCAGGAGTACATATATACAGTATTGCTCCTTTGTCTTACAATACATAGAATGTTCTTCAGGTTGGCAATTCATGTTTCTACAACATCATTCTGTTATATATGAAATGACATTAGATCAAAATTCATATCCTACAAAAATTGGTCACTTTCAAATAGCTCTATCAGAGAACAAATGTTTCATCCAGAGGCGAGATATAGAAAACCCATGGCCTCCATTTGAGCTCAAATTGTGACCTCCTTCCAGTTCTAGAGGCTACTATTCTCTCTAGATAGTATATCTCAGTCATCAATGAATGCCAATCAGAGAGGGTGGGTACTTTAGCTGTTCGCCATATGCGAGTTATAACCTTTTTAGCTGCTGCCAGGTACAGGTATAACTTATTTCTACTTGGTAGGACTTTTCCGTCTTCCTCAATATAAAGCAGAATCAACTGATTGGATAATTACATTCCTGGTCCCATAATATTTTGTATGCTCTTTTCTATATCTAACCAGTATTGGGTAACTTTTGGACAAGCACAAAAATTATGTGTTATATTTGCCATTTTTTCTCCACATTCTCTCCAACAAAGGCCATACCCCATAGATACAAATTTAGCAATTTTGTCAGGGGTATAAAAATATCTACTATGACATTTCCATATATATTCTGACCAGTATGATGACTGTGATACTCTCATTGAGTGAGGAATAGGCTTCAACTATTTCTCATAAGTTATCTGAGCCCCTAATTCTCTATTCCATCTCCCTAAGATATCCTTAGTGGATTCCTTCCAAAAATCTCTTATTGCTTTATGTATTTGTCCAATTAAATGAATTTGTTCCCTGCCTTCTATGATGTCCCTAAAAAGGAACATCAACATAGGTATGAGAGAGGGCAGAGTATTTAATGCTAATTCTTTTTGTATAAATGTCCGAATCTGTAAATATCTATAATGATGTGTATGGAGGAATTGATATTTTGCCTGTAGAGTGGCAAAAGACAGTACTCCATTCACATCCAGGTATTGATAAAACAAAAGCAGACCTTTTTTCTGTCATTCTTGATGCACTCGAACAGCACCCATCTCCAAAGATACACTTTCTGTATCTATTAGTTTAAAATAACCCAAAACTTCAGTTAATATAGTAAATGTCCTTATCTCATACCATGACTTTAACGTATAACGGGTTTCAAATGTAAAGCTTTGTAACTGTGGATAAGAATTTTGGGGGGCAAATATAATAGGGATAATGTTTTCTAGATCATTTAGTATAAATTCAATAAATTTCCATGGTTTCTCTACCTGAGGATTCAGCCATGTCATCACTATTTTACATGTTACTGCCTTATGGTAATCTCTATGGTTTGGAAGATTACAACCCCCCTTTGCCACTGGTAACTATAACAGAGACCATCTGACCCTTGGCTGTTGCCCAGACCATACAAACCTTGAAAAAATTCTAGCCCAGGATGCAAAGTAGAATTGTGATGGAATAATCGGTAAAGTCTGGAAATAATATAATATCTTAGGAAATAAGGTCATCCGAATAGCTTGTATTCGAGCTGAAAAAGATAATACCTGTTGTGTCCAGTTCCCAATTAAATTCTCTATCTCTATTGATAGAGGTTCTAAATTAAACAGATCCAAATGTTCCAGTTTCTGGGGAATATTTACACCCAAATATTTAATCTTATTATTTCTCCATTTCAGAGGAATCTGGTTCTTCAGAGACTGAAAGGGGGTGAAATTTAAAGATAAAAACTCTGTTTTTTGTATATTTATTTTGTATCCAGCTATTTCTGAAAACTTATCTATCACTTGTAAAATAGCAGGAATGGACTTTTCAGGTTCTAGGAGTGTTAATAATATGTCATTTGCATAGAATGATATAGTAAAATCCCTTCCTCCTAAAGGGACCTCCTGAATATTAGGATGTTGCCTTATGGCTTCAGCCAATGGTTCAATGTATATGGCAAACAGTAAGGGGGAAGGTGGGCAACCCTGCCTAGTTCCCCTTCCCAGCTGTATCATTGAAGATAACTGTCCATTCACTTTAACATATGCCTTCGGAGAGGTATAAATTCTCCGTATCATGCTAGAGAATTCCCCAGGAAATCCAAACTTGCGCAAAGTTTCCCATAAAAAAGGCCAACTGACACGATCATAAGCTTTGTCTGCGTCGAGGCTGAGCAGCACTGCCTGTATCTGTCTCTGATTTAAGTGGTCCAACAAATGGATTGTTCTATGTATATTATCTGTGGTTTCTCTGGCTCGAATGAACCCAGATTGATCTGAATTAATCAAATAGGGTAACAGTTCCTCTAGTCTATGAGCCCATATGGACATAAATAACTTATAATCCATGTTTAATATGGATATTGGCCTATATGAAATACTTAATTCTGCTGGTTTGCCTACTTTTAAGATAGGTGAAATATTAGTGTAATCCCATGATGGAGGAGGGGGACTCTCCTGTTGAATTTCTAAAAAGGCCTTTAGTAATAAAGGAGTCAGTTGTCTACTAAAAGTCTTGTACCACTCGGACGGAAATCTGTCTGGGCTAGGGGGTTTTAATGATTTACTTTCTTTTATGGCACGTCTGACTTCCTCTGATCTGATAGGGGCTTTTAATCTGATTTCCATTTCCTTAGTTAACTTTCTTAATGTAAGGGGGGAAAAAATTCCTCGATTTTGTTAAATTCTGGACCTTGTGTTTTTTTGTATAGCTGCCTATAATATTTCTGGAACAGTTGCAATATCTGCTGTGAGTTAAGAGCTCTTGTTTTTCTCTCCGGATCCACTAAATGTGTTACGACTGTAGCTGTCCTATGTCCCCTAAGCCTCCGGGCTAAATTTCTTGCCCCTTTTGGCCCTCCCTCATACCTATATGTTTTTAAGTAAAATAGTGCCTGTTGTGTTTTTTCGTCTGAAAGTTTCTGGAGCTCAGCCTTTGTCTGATTAATCTGGGCTTGGACCTCTGTGGTAATAGGGGTAAACTTTGTTTGCATTTCCCTTAATTTCTCATGTAGTTCACCATATCTTGTTTCCCAATATCTCTTCTTGTATGCTGAATATGCAATTATCTCCCCCCGATCACAACCTTCACAGTATCTCAAACTATTGTATTGGATGTCTCCTGGGATGAATTTTCTGCAATAACCTGAGCTATTTTTGAGTTAAAGCTGTCCCTAAAAGCTTTATCCTTTAAAAAAGATGTATTCAAGCGCCGCCCAGTGGATTTTTTGGGTATTTTAAAATATAGCCTCAAAAATAGGGGAGAATGATCAGAAAGAAATCTAGGTCCTATAGTTAAATCTTGTAAACAGTCCAAATGTTATTTTGAAATGAAAAAGTAGTCCAATCTTGAGTAGGAATTGTGTCTAGGGGAGAAACACCTACAGTATATCTCCTCCGAAAGAGGATAAAAATGTCTCCATACATCGATTAGGCCCAATGCCCTAAGTTGAGAAATAAATAATCTTTGAGCTGATGCTAGCCTATATTTGGAAGGTTCAGAGGAGTCCAACTGAGGTGTCAAAGATAAATTGATATATCCCCCTATGATAAGGCAGCCGTGCATAATGTCTAGGAGTTTTGCAAAAAATCTTTTAAAAAGACAAACAGATGTAAGAGGGGGAACATACACATTCACTAACGTGACCTTTGTCCCATAAAGGTTACCTTTTAAGATTACATACCTTCCCTCTGGGTCTACGCACTGTGTTTCTAAATGAAAAGGAGAGGTCCTAGGTATTAAAATGGCTACTCCTCATCATTTCCCTTTAGGAAAGGATGACGCATATACCCAAAACCTGCCCCCCCAATTCAATTTTGCATGTTTGGTATCTGTTAAGTGTGTTTCCTGGAGATAATAAAAATCACTGGGGTGTTTCTTGATATATTGGAACAGTCTGGCCCTTTTAATGGGGTTGTTAAGCCTATTTATATTAAGCGAGAGTGCTTTTACTATCTGAGTAGCCATCTTGTTCCCTTATAGAACCATATTCTTTCCTGTTGTCCCAATGTTAATAATCCCATTCCTGAGGGAATCACCTTACTGATGTCCCCCCCCGAGCCATCTTTCTGAACGTCATTTGTTTTTAAACATTTTATGCCTTTCCCATCTAGATTATTCGTAAACATCTCCTGCTGCGATCTTATCAAACCTTTTGAAATCTGAAGCAAATTGCCAGTATATGTCTAACTTTTCTCTTGATAACTATGTACATACACTGTATTCCAAATAAAATTGACTTCCAAGGTAGGGGAGTTTAAAAACCTACTCCCTAAGTGTGCCTCCTGATAGCCTGGGGCCACCGGAGGATATCTGGTAACACCAAGTGCCCAGGCCTCCTGGGGATATACTGCTCCCATAATAGAAAATAAAAAGAAATATGCAGACAAGCTAAATAAAAATCCAAGTGTTAACTCAAAATATTCTGCCTGTCTGTCTTTGATTTGAAATGGGCTTCCCTGTAACGTCTGGAGATGCTTCTTCCTCCCCCCCCCCCACAAAGTAAATTGTTTCTTTTATGATTAACTAAATTCTGCATTATTCAACTGGGACAACTTTTCTCAGGCCCTTATGTCAGGTTAACCCTGAAAACAAATCAAGCAGAGCACAATAATCTGCTCTTTAAAGTTATATTCATTGACTCCTTCAAAGCGATCGTCAAGGCCAGTTCAAACAGCCAGATCAAATGTTTTACTTGTTTCTTTGTTATGGCAAAGTTCTGTGCAGGTACACTTATTAAGTGTTTCTTTTCTCTGTCCAACCTCCTGTGAAAGAGTTTTCATCTAATAAAGATCCCAGTTCAGACAACTGAATTCCCAGTCCCTCTCATCAGACATAAGCTTTCAAAGATCTCTAACCAGAGGACCATCGAGGAATCATATACCAAGCTTCAGCTTCTATCAGTCAGGTTCTTCCCCTTGCCGATCGGCGAAAAGTTGCCAGATGATTAGAAATGTTCCCCTCTTTGTTAGTTCTCTGCCATTCTCTGTTCTGCCCAAATCCACCGTATGCCAGCGCGGTGGGTCAGTTTTCTGTAATCCTAACATGGATTTTGTTTTTATTTGAATTCTCGCTTTAAGGAGCTCCTCTCTGGCCTCCTCCACAGTATGAAATTCCTTCTTTCCTGATGGAAGTTGCACCACAAGTCTGGCTGGGTACAGTGTTGAGAATCTAATGGCTGCCTCCTTCAAAGCTGGTAAGATATCTGCATATGCTCTGCAATTATGCATAGTTTGTGGAGCGTAATCGTTACCAACATAGAAGCGAGTTTGTCCATAAAAGACCTTGCCCTTTTGCCATGCTGCTGTTAATACTGTCTCCTTGACTGCGTAGCTAAAAAAGCACATAATAATAGATCGAGGCCTAGCATTCGGATCTGTAGGCTGTGGGCCCAGTGCACGGTGAACTCGCTCTAATGATAATTAAATATCTGAGGGCAATTCAAGAGCTGTTTTGAGCAAAGCAATAGTAAACTCAATAATGTCCTGACCTTCTGAGCCTTCAGGAATGCAATATAATCTTAGGTTCTTTCTGCATGCTCTATTTTCCATAGCTTCTTGTTTTTCTTGCAATTGTATACATTGATCTTGTAAGAGTTGAATTGTATTCTCCATGTCATCTACTCTGTTCTCTACTGCTGTTATCTGTCTCTCCGATGCATCAACTCGTTGCTCCAGGCTCACTACATCTCTGTGAAGCCCTCCATGAAGAGCTTTAATTTATGCACGAAACAATAATAGTTCCTTGTATATAACTTTATGCATTTGTTTCTCACTTTATTATTTGGTATGGTCATCTGGTCCTGCCGTTCTGCTGGCGCTTGAGAGTTTTCCGAGTCGGAGGGCTCCTGGGCCGACATTGCTGCTCGATTTTATTCTGCTCACTGCTGCCCGTAGTTGTACAATTTCTTTTATTTTTCTTCTTTACAATACTTCTTACATATGTCCCTGATATCTAGATCTTGTTTTTTTTTTAAGTTGTTTGTCGTTAATGGCGTCAAATTGGGGAGATTAGCAAGGGGTGTAGCGGAGCTCTGCTTTTACACCGCCATGCTGCTTGGAAGCCCAACCGGAAGTCCGACCAGCACTGTTTTTGAAACCAGTGCCCCCTCGAAGCATATGTCCAGTGCCAATCCATATCCTATGTCAAATACAAACAAAAATGTGATAGTGAAGTCCTGGTAGGCCTAAAGCAGAAAACTGCACTGTGTGAAAAACCCTACAGGCTGAGGCCATCACCCTTCCTGCACTTTACGATCCAGAAGCTAAAGTGGAAATACAACACACTTAGCAGTGCTGCTGTGAATCGCAACATTCTCTTTGTGAAGACTGATAACTACTTTGATGGGGATGGGGGGGACTATTGGCCTGGCAGCTAAGGCAGAGTAAGGGAGAAAGATCCATCAACCAGATTCATCATGTTGGAAAGGGTTTGTAACAGATCAGCACTCTATTGGTGAAGCCTTTTCATCCTTTTATGAAACACTGTATACCTCGGAGGACAATCCATCTGCGAAGCAACTCCAGTCCTTCTTCAGTAAGACTCCAGTCACATCAAGCCCAATAACTAAAGCAGCCTCCCTCAATGCCTTGCTTAGCAAACAGTAGGTCCTTGGTGCAGTCTGTCTCTCCACAGAGGTAAGACTCAAGGCTCTGACGGCCTCTTTATAGATTTTATTAAAACTTTTGTTGACCTGCTGATTGACCCTCTTTATGACATGCTGATTGAAAGCTCTGAGAACGGTGTACTGCCCCCCTCCACACAGTCCACCACAATAACTGCACTTCCAAAGCCAGGCAAAGACCCTGCCTAGTGTGTATCTTTCCACCCTATTCCCTCCTAACATCTAACTATGAGTGAGGGTAGACACTGCTGAGGGGGAACAGGACCTTAAGGAACATCTAGCCTTGCAAAAATGGTTTGTCAGGAATATGACAACTCAGTTCAATGCAAAGAAGTGCAAAGTCATGCACATAGGAAGTAGGAACCCAAGGACTGACTACTGCCTGGGGGTCCAGGTCATCAAGTTGAAAGAGGGAAAAAAACGAGAGGGTAACCATCACCAGCAACCTGAAACAATCAATGCAGTGCAAGAAGGCAGCAGCCAAAGCAAACAAAATGCCTGACTGTACTGCAAGGGGGACCATGGGCAGGAGGTACGAGGCTATACTGCTACTGTGAAGATTCTTGGTGCAACCGTGCCTGGAGTACAGTGTGCAATACTGGAGACCATACCTAAGAAAGAATATAAACCTGCTCATGGCAGTCCAGAGGAGGGTGATGAAAATGGTCCAGGGAATGCAGAACAAGGCATATGAGGACAGGCTACATTACTTCAACATGTACTTGCGGGAGGAGTGGAGGAAAGGAGGGTGGGGGGCATGAGTGATACTTTCAAGTACCTAACAGATGTCAACAAGATGAATACAGGGGACCTCATTTGTCTAACTGGGAACAAGATCACAAAAGGGCACTTCTATAAGTTGGCAGAGGGAAGGTTCAAGAAGGAGGTCAGGAGACACATCTTTATGGAACGAGTGGTGACGGTGGAATGAACTCATAGAGGAGGCTGTCTCTCTGGAGATTGTGGATGGATTCAAGATGGGTGGGACAGGGTGAAAGGGAGGGTCAGGGTTAATTGGGTAACAAGAAATGTGCAAAAGGAGGGTCAGAGTTGAAGTGGCTGAGATGGAGTCCACAGTAGTTGCTGAAAAGGGGCTTTGCAATTCAAGCAGACTATATAGACCAATAGGCCTTCTTCTGCTGCCGATTTTAATTTTTTTGACCATAAAGTAGTGGCTAAATAACAGCAGTTTCATCCCAGAATGAAACTAACTTTGGGCATGCCCAAATGACATGTGTGTGATGTGACCTCTGGCTAGAACCGTGCCAGCACTTATCAGTCAGGGTGTTACCGAAGTGTTTAGTAATGACTGGTGTCCTGAAAGTGAGAGAGCACTTTCCGTCTGTGTTCTTTCCAATCATAAGATGATGAAACGTTAGCGACCATCTTCCAGATTGTGGACCATTATTTGTAAGTCCAGTGTTGGCCTACTTCCTCTTTCCAGCTAGCCTGGATATTACATCTGCTCATAGAAACATAGAAACATAGAATCTGATGGCAGATAAGGACCGCTTGGCCCACCCAGTCTGCCCATTTCCCTACCTACTGGATACGCTGCAGATCCTAGCTAACCAGCAGCCTACTTCTTCCTACCCCCACCCCCTAGAATTGCCTTATGACTGTCCCATGCATGCTTGAATTCCACCACTGATTTTGACTCCACAACCTCCTCCCGAAGGCCGTTCCATGCATCCACAACCCTCTCTGTGAAAAAATACTTCCTTAAATTACCTCTGAGCCGCCCCATCTTCAAATTGTGCCCTCTTGTTCTTGCACACCTCTTTTTTTGAAAGATGCTACCCTCTTGGACTTTGTTGATTCCCTTGAGGTACTTGAACATTTCTATCATGTCCCCCCTCTCCCTCCTTTCCTCGAGGCTATACATATTAAGCTCCTTTCGTCTCTCTTCATATGTCTTCCGGTGCAGACCCTGCACCATTTTAGTTGCCTCCTCTGGACAGCTTCCATCCTGTCTATGTCTTTGCGGAGATTGGGTCTCCAGAACTGCACACAGTACTCCAGATGGGGTCTCACCAGCTGTCTGTACAGAGGGATAATAACTTCTTGTTTTCTACTGGTGATGCCTCTCCCTATGCATCCCAGTATCCCCCCAGCCCTCCTTGCTGCCCTCTCACATTGCTTGCCCACCTTTAGGTCATCTGATATGACTACCCCAAGGTCCCTTTCCATTTTTGTTGTTGTTAGTATCTCACCCCCCATTGTGTACTCTTCCCCTGGGTTTTTGTTTCCCAGGTGCATTACCTTGCGCTTCTTAGCATTGAATCTAAGCTGCCATACATTTGACCATTTCTCTAACCTTGCCAAGTCCCTTCTCATCCTTTCCACCCCACCCTGTGCATCAACTCTGTTGCAGATCTTTGTGTCATCTGCAAAGAGACATACTTTTCCTTCCAGTCTTTCTGCAATGTCGCTTATAAAGACATTAAAGAGGACCGGTCCTAATACTGAACCCTGCTGTACCCCACTAGTAACCTTCTTTTCTTCTGAGTGGACTCCATTTACTATTACTCTCTGTGTCTTATTCTCTAGCCAATTCTTTACCTAGGCTGTCATCTTGGGACCCACTCCCAGGCTGGCTAACTTGTATATTAATCTTTTGTGTGGGACTGTGTCAAATGCCTTGCTAGAGTCTAGGTAGGCCATGTCCACAGCCCCTCCCTGATCTACTACTTTGGTCACCCAGTCAAAGAAATCTATCAGATTCGTCTGGCATGACCTTCCCACTGTGAATCCATGCTGCCTGGGTCCTGTGCCCTCTGGCCTCTAGATACTCAACAATTCTTTCCTTCAGAAGTGATTCCATCATTTCCCTATCACTGAGGTTAAACTAACAGGTCTGTAGTTTCCTGCTTCTGCCTTGCTCCCACTTTTGTGAGGGAATCACATCTGCCCTCCTCCAGTCCTCGGTACCACCCCATCCTCCCATGATTTGTTAAAGGGTAGTCAGTGGTGTCACTAGTTCTACCCTTAGTTCTTTAGAATTCTGGGATGAATCCCATCAGGCCCCATTGCTTTGTCCTCCTTCAGTTTTAAGAGTTCTTTCAGAACCCTTTCTTCTGTAAATGGGCTGGTATCAACTTCTGTATCCAGAGCGTTTCTACTGTTTGTTTTACACCTCCCCTCTTCATTTGTAAATACTGAGCAAAATATTTGTTTAGTATCTCTGCCTTTTCACAGTCTCCTCTGCCCACCCTCCTCCCCTTTATTAAGCCTCACTATCCCTCCCTTGGTCTTTCTTCGCTCCCTGATGTACCTATAAAGGTTTATCCCCTTCTTAACTGAGTTGGCTATCTTTTCCTCGGTTTGGGCCTTTGCTGTTCTGACTGCCTTCCCAGCCTCCTTTTGCTTTAACTGATACAGTTCTCTGTCCTGCTCCTTCTGTGATTCCTTGTACTTCCTGAATGCTTTCTTTTCTCTTGAACCTTCACTGCCACTTCCTTTGAGAACCATAGTGGTTTCTTACATCGTTTTGTTTTGTTTATTTGCTTCACACAAGGCTCGCTACCTCTGTGATGGCAGTTTTATTATTCCCATTGTTCTTCCACCCTCCTTCCTGCCCATTTGCTAGTACATTCCTTAGGCACTCACCCATTTTGGCAAAGTCAGCCCTCCTAAAGTCCAGTACTTTTGTCTTTGTATGGCTTGACTCTATTGCTGTGTTTATTGTGAACCATACTGTTCGATGGTGGCTAGTTCCCAGATGGCTACCCACTTCACATCTGTGATCCTCTCCATCTCCATTTGAGAAGCAAGTCTAATATTGCTCCTCTGAGTGGGCTCCAATACTAGTTGTCTAAGGCATGCCCCCTGTAGGGCATCTAGAATAACTCCACTCTTCGAAGTGGCAGCTGCAACAGCACTCTAGTTAACATCTGGCATATTCAGAGCACCCATCAGTAATATCTCCCCTTTTTCTGCCATTCTAAGTATACTTTCTATCATTTCCTTGTCCATTTCCTCCCCCTGAGAAGGGGGTCTGTATACAAACCCTGTGTGGATTGTGGTGCCATTGCCTGTCTCCAAATTTACCCACAGTGCTTCTTCTCCTCCCTGTTTACCCTTTTGTTCTGTTGCTTTTATTCCTTCCCTTATGTAAAGAGCTACTCCTCCTCCTCTTTTACCCTCCCTGTCCCTTCTGTAGATAGTGTATCCTGGTATGTTTACGTCCCAGTCATGATTTTGTGTGTACCATATTTCTGTGACTGCCACGATATCCAGATGTTCCTCCTCCATCAAGGCCACTAATTCAGGAAGCTTGTATAACCCCCAAGGGGCGCTACCCTTAGGGCTACTACCCCTGTCTGCTCCCCCAGAGGCAGGTTGAGGGGCCCAGATCCGTTGACGGGTGCCTCCACCCAGAGGTCGGGGTTAGCACAGTTACGACTACCACGGTTACAGCCCTCTGAGCTACTGCAACCCCCCCCTTCATCCACTAGTGACTCACACTGGGTAGCAGCGACCCTGTTCACAGTACACTTACCCCACGGAAAATATAATCCAGCTCCTTCGGGACCCCTGTAAAGTAAGGCACAGTTATGTTGCAATCACCAAACAGCAGTTCACCATTAATGTACACAATAACCAGGATATAGCTGTACAAAACAATCTGATTTATTCAGGGAAAACAACAAGGGACGGGGAATCAAGTTGATTAGCTTATCACTATATTTATCTACCTAGGGTTCTGTGCACAGGCCTAATCCTACAGCTTATAGTCCCGGGGTACCCAAGCCCTAGCGGCTAGTCCACACGTGGTAGCTGGTTGGGGCCCTTAGTACACACAATCGTAACAGCCCTGAGCAGGTCACAGTAAGAGGACTGTACAGTTAAGTAAACACACTACAGGGAGCGACCCTGAATTAGTACTCACAACCCCAGCAAATGACGATTCCAGCACACTACCAGGATGGAACCTGACTTTCACCAGTCTTCTTTCACATTCATATGGTAACAAGCAACAGCAGAGGGGTACCACACCAGGCAGCAGCAGCTGGGCTCTCCAGGCTTCTCTGTCATCAAAATACTGCAACAGCAGCTTTCTCTTCACTTTTCCCGTGGACTGAGCGCAATTCAGCAATCTTCTCCAGTCCTCCAAACAGGTCGAGCCTGGTGGGTAGCCATACAGAGCACAGCCTCCTCTGACCACCAGCCGGCAGGTTTTCCGACTCCTTTCCTCAGGCAAACGGTCGCTAGGCCCTTCACGCGCTTCCCGAGCAAACACTTCCCAGTGCAAAAGCACAGAAGCTCCTCACTCCTCACCAGTCACAATGCATCTGAAGCTGGCAGCACCAAGCACTCCTTCCAGATTGGGCGCTACCCATTGCCATTGGCTGGCTGAACATGCCAGTCATTTCCTCTAGCCTTCAGTGGTGCGAAAAAGCGCCATAGCCCATAATGCCTTTCCCAAATTACAAGCAGTCCCTCCATTGGTCAGTCAGCCCTGTAAGGTCCCAAGGTACTGATTGGCCCATTTAGCAGTTCTAGTCCATCATGGAGGAGGAAGTCGACACGTCCCTTGCTGCAAGGAAGGCAGGTTAAACAACTGCATTATTATTATTGTTTTATGTTATATTCAGCAAACCAGTACAGCTTTCAGCAGAACTCCTCTGCACCACTAGCGATGGCAGAAGGTTATTATTTCAGCGTCCTGGGCGGGACTCGGCATACAACCCCACAGCCCTCTTCCAATTTAATCACCTACAGCTGCAACAAGCAGCCCTGAAAGAGACAGCTCATGGAGGCTTTTTAAAGCGCTCACTGGCTTCCCAATTAAACGGCTTTAGCGCCAAACTCCAATCAGGCACGGAGCATTTACCCAAGCTCTGGGGGGCTTCCAGGAACCCTCATTTGCAAGGGGGTTACACCTGTTACCCAGACTACGGGCATTGGTACTCATTGCTCTCCATTTTTTGATGGCTTTACCTTCTGTTGCAGCATCCCCCACTGACCGTTCTACCTCGGTCTTTTTCTCATTTAGTACCCTGTTTTGTAGGGAGAGGCTGGGATTTTCCTGCTGCTTGTCAGTGCCTTCCCCTTTGACTAGTTTAAAAGCTTGCCAATGAAGCATTTAAACTGATTGCTCAAAGACTTGTACCTTTCCTGGACAGATGCAGACCATCCTGCCAGTATAGGCTGGTGTCCTCAGGTGGAACCCCAGTCCCCAACGAAGCCAAACCCCTGTACTCCGCACCATTTTTTCAACCATTCATTAAACTGCATGGTGCTAATTACCCTCGCCTCCCCCATGCCTTTGACAGGCAGCACCTCTGAGAAGGATACTGTGTGTGCTACTTGTCTTAGGCCCCTCCCCAACTCTGCAATGACCTCCTGCACTGCTCTAATCTCATGATGAGCCAAGTCATTTGTCCCTAGGTGGATAATTACGTCCAGCTCAGACTCCCTTGCAGCTGTTCTCGTGATCCTGAGGATGCGCTTCCTGTCCCTGCAAGCCATGGCACCAGGCAGGCACCTTACTTCAGTTTTCCCAGCTCCCCCCAGTTCTATACCCCTAATAATTGAGTCCCCCACCAGGAGCTGCTTCCTTTCCCTGTGGTGTCCTCTGCCTCCTTCCTGTGGGCCTCCCTTGTGACAGTTGTCATCAGTCTTCTCTGTGGGTGCATCCATAGGAGGGCTATGCTCCCCCAGAATGGTGTATGGATTGTGGAGTGGAACAACTGACTGGGTGTGCCTCTGTTCCACCATCTTCACCCTCCCTGAGCCCACTGTGGTCCAACTGCTGTGCTTTCTTCGCAACCTCTGAGGTAGTGGTGGTGGCCCTAGTGCTCCTTGGATGGGGGAAGTTCCCTTCCTACTGTCCAGTGTGGCCTGGGGGAAGGTTTCCTTACTACTGTCCAGTGCGGCCTGAAGATGGGCAACTTCCTCCCTCAGGGCAGAGAGTTGTCTGCAAATAGGGCAGCATCTCAGCCTCCAGAAAGACTCCTGGAAGACTGCTGCCCCACAGCCATTACATTGATTGATTCTTTCTGAGCCAGACTTAGAAAAGAGACTCAGTAGCCTGCTTTCGGGGGCCTCCTGGTACAGTTGCATGCTCTGCTGCAGAGAATCCAAGGTTTGTAGTAATTTAATTATTCCCATTGGGATGCAGCCTGCAAGAAGCTCCCCATCTGAAGGCAGCAGTTTAAGTTCCTTCTAAAGAGAAGAAACTCCTGCTGCATTTGTTGGAAAGTTTAACTTTACCTTGTTCTAGGAATTGTCCCGATTGTTTTAGTCCTCTCTGTTCCCACCTGGCAAAGGTAGGATCTATTCTGCCGGTCTAAAGACCGAGCAAGCTACTATAGGGTTAGCATGTAACCTCCATATAAATGAGGGTTCACAAAAGTCTTCCTTGGGTGTGTCTAAATACCTACTGCCCGGTGATATTCTTGTTCTAACCATTTAAAAGTAATTGCATGTGAGTGCCCTATTAGCCTCCGTGCCTGTCTCTTTAAGAGCTGCCTGTCTCATAGCATATAATTAATCTGAGTAGGGGCTGAGTGTTCCTAAGCCCAAGTCCCACCTAGGCTGCCAGATAATTGCTCAATTCTGCCCTCTCTAATTGCACAGAGGGAGCTCTGTTAAGAACTGTAACTGTTTGTGGATTATCTGCTTTCTTAATAATGATATAGTAGTTTGTCTAATCTGCCTTCTTTGCAGCATGGACTTTTCCGTTAATCACCACCATCTTGTTTCTGGACTGCCAGTATGCACCAATCAGTACCTTTGGGGGCCCTAAAATGGAGCCTTCCCCCAGGGGTCTTGTAGGAGTGAATTTCTGTAGGAATTGTAGTTTTCTCCCTTTGGTGCCTAAATGGAACTGGAGGGGGAGCCCTTGCTATGACAGACAGATGGATCAATGAATCAAACCTTTTGGATCACTGGGTAGGTCCCGAGCTGCCTGCAGCAAGTAAGGCAGTGTGAAGTAAGAGTTGAGAGTGAGAGGAGCTCAAGAGATTCGAGCAGCTGCTGCTGCGAAGTGCGCAGGGGAAATCGTCGGGAAGGCTGTGACTGGTATGCCTGCTTCCATCTTCCTAAGTGAAGAGAACTAGAACCTGAATTGGACTTCATCGGAACTTGTGTCTTTCTATCTAATTGTGACTAATTTCACCTGAAGAAGGTCTGAAGACTTACTTTTGAGCGATCGGCCTTTCAGGACTTCTACCACGACCACAGAGCATGCAGTTTGCGAAGAAAATCCTGTGAATTGCAACCGTACTGTCATCTGAACTGTGGTACTTCCTTGTCTTTACTATAAATGTGTTGAATGTGAATAGTATGTCGTGAGTTGATTCCCCACTGCTTGAATGTGTCACGCTTGCTGGAAGCAGTATCCAGTAACTCTGACCGGACTGAATCTGTTTCCTTCAACCTGTCTGGGCCTCAACACCACGGCCCTGATTGCTGCTCACGCTGCAGAGAACCACCAGACGAGAGACCTGCCTGGGGAAACAGCTCCCTGCTCAACATCAATGAACAGGAATGACACCACGGTGAATCATGTGGGCCCTGCTTCTCCTGGCAAACCAGCACTTCATCCTGAGGTCTCCACTTCATCCCTCCTGCAACCTGGTCTGGGTATTGTGAGTGAATCACAGGGTAGCTCTCTGCAACTACCTCCAAATCAAAGTGTGTCATCTGATTTAATTGTTTTGATTGACTGTCATGAACTGAGCCCTCTGGCTCCGGAATACAAATATTGGGTTAAAGTGCATGTTGTGTTTTCCTTTCCCTAAGGACACCAACAGCAGCTGCAATGCCGGCCTACCCCGGGCAACGCTTCAGGCTAGCCTGTAACTCCAACTGAGTACCAAGAGTGTGTGTAACTGTGATAGAGGGACTCTTAGAGGCATGCATGCTTAAGCCTGATTTAATCAGTAATAGAATCAAACACCAGATTATGCCACTTCCTTGTTCATGCCCCCAAATAAATCAAATCTGAATCTTTTTGCACTTAAACTGTTTGTGGTGTACCTCTGTACAGACAGCATTGATTTACTCTTGGTTGTTGTGGTAAATCTTGTTTCACTGGGGATCTCCTGGGCAAAGCCAGCTGATCTAGCCCTGGTGGTAAGTGCAACAAGTGTGGGGTTAAATCTGTTGTCAGGTGTTAATTGCAATTGTGTATTCAGTGAACCATTTAGGCCAGTAGAGGGAAAAGTGGGGGAAGGGGTAACAGTGTCCCAGAGGGCTGTACCCATGGCAGCTACGCTACCATTGACCCTGTCCTCCAGGTGGAGGCACCCATTCCTAGAACTCAGGCCCCTTACCCTGCTCTCAGTCAAGCAGGCAGGGGTAGTATCCCTTGGGGTAGCGCCACCTAGGGGTTACACACAGATACACTTTTATTAGGGTCTACCCTGGTGTGCCAAGCCTTAACCATCATCTTAGCCCAGGGGTTAATGATTTTTTTAGTCACTCCTCTGTCCATTTTATCAAAGGGAATATCTCCCATTCTGCGCTCCGCCGGGTTATTTTGCTCTATCTGCACCCATTGTGGGTTCTTTCCTTCTAGTGTATGGATCAGCATGGGATGTAGCTGACATGCTACAGTAGATAATATCTGTGAAAATCTGGGATCACAAGATCCTCTTCATCTCTGGGCAACTGAAGCAGTTCCCAACTAATCCGGGCTTTTTTCCCTGACCAAACAAATTGATGTGTCGCTTTAAGCAGGGTTTTCCAAAATGAGTGCGGAATGCCAATAGGAAAAGTGGAGAAAAGATAAAGGACACGTGGGAAGACATTGATATGTAATGTTTCTACTCTGGCTACTAAGGACAGCGGCAAGTTGTTCCACCTGGTTTAGTCCACTTTAATCTATTGCATAAGGGGATCATAATTAATATGAAACATGGTACTTAGATCCCTTGAAATTTTTACTCCCAGACATCCAAAGTTTTCATGACCCATTTAAAGGGGCAAATTCTGTCTGCTGTAGGAGTGTGCTTCCCACTCAGTAGCAAACATTCAGTTTTCTCCTGGTTCACCTTTTACCCTGACACTGCATTATAACCGGAGATCAACTCCAAAAGTTTGGGTAAGATATTCTCTGGGTCCCCCACACAGAGGAAGGTATCTGCATATCGTGACATTTTCTGCTCTTCGCCCATGAGCCATATCCCAGGAATATCCTGCCTGGCCCGAAGGGCTGCCACCAAGGGCTCTGCACTTAAGGCGAACAACAGGGATGACAAAGGACTTCTGAAGCTCTATTCGCTAAGCTAGGACACCATTTACCTGAGGCTGTTCAGAAGGGTATGCGTACAGGGCCTAAATCCATGGCCCACATTTATCTCCCAAGCCCATTTTATTCTAACGCTGCATGGAGAAACACACACTCTAGGCAGTTGGATGCCTTCTCTGCATCTATAGTTCTTGCCAGATTTGTATTTCTCTCCCCTTTTGTGCCTGAGATGACATTAAGGAGTTGCTGTACATTATCCTGTATGTGGCGAAAGGGCATAAACACTGTTTGGTCTATGTCAATTAGATAGTTAATAATGCTTTATAACCGGTTTGCTACTTTTTTTGTAAAGATTTTTACAGCTTGCTTTAGAAGTGACATCGGTCAGAAGGCCCACACTGCAAGCTGTCTTTACTCAGTTTGGGCAATACTGTAATCATGGCTTCAGACCAAGATGCTAGCATCTTGTCTTCATGTACCTTATTCATGACTCTGGTCAGGACTGGGGCCAGCTCTTCTGCCAAGGTCTTATAAAATTCAGCCATATAGCCATCTGAGCCTGAGGACTTGTTATTAGGAAGGGATTTAATCATCGCCAGCACCTCTTCTGTTGTGAATGAGTTCTCTAATTCCTCCAATTGTGCTGGGGTTATTTATTTATTTTGTATTTATTTATTTATTAGACTCTAGGATTACAAATACCTTTGAGCAATTTGGGGTAGTTCTACATGAGACAAGAACTCCCTGATATTCTCTGACCTCTCACCCGGGATTCCTTGTCATATAATGCTGTATAAAACTGCCTGCACTCTGATGCCACATCAATAAGGGCAGTGGCCCATTCTCCCATCACTCTTACCCTTCTAAGCTGTGGAATGTACCAGTCCGCTGCCTGTGAAGTCTGCAACTGATTTGCTTTGCTGCCAGTCTGAAAGTAGTTCTGGTTAATAAACCTCAGATGACATAAAATCTTGCTGGTTGTTAGTGTATCGAACTTCTCTTTGACTTTTTGTAGCTGCTCCCAGGTTCCCTCTGCCCTGTCCTTTTTATGCTGTACTTCTAAATATTTTATCTGATCAGCAGAGCCTCCTGCTTTTGCACCCACTGCGTATGCTTAAAGGAAGTCTCGTTTATAAAATGTCCCCTTAATACAGCTTTCACACCATCCCAAACATACTTCAGTTTTGAGTCTTTCTCCATATTTTGTCACAGGTATTCCCTGATCACCATGAAAATCATCAAACATAGGGTGTTGTCAGTTAATAGACTGGCACTGAGGTGCCAGACTGTGGTGTTATGTCTCGGGCCTAAACATATTATGACTTTTTGGGAGTCATGATTGGAAATGGTTCTCGCCCTAGTCTGATAATCTGACACTGTGTGGAGAAACTGTCATAGTACATAGACTCTATCAAGCCTTGAGTAACTATTATTAGGGGATGAGAAGAAAGTATAGACCCTAGTTAGAGGGTCCCCTTCCTGCCATATATCCACCAGGCCCCCTTCCCTTTGTAAATTACCAAGGCACCTTGCAGCATGGGACTGGGGGTCTGTGTACCTTGTAGCCCTGTCTAGAACTTTATTCTTGACTACATTGTATGAGCATTTTTACCCAGTCTATAGAGCCAACCTGCTGGTTGCATGATTCCTCATCCTTGTAGCTCCTACCAAAGCACTCAGTCACCTTACTGCCCTTCCTGGCTGCTGCAGTTTAGCACAAATAGGTTCACACAAAGCCAAAATCCAAGGAGCAGCTGTAGATAATCCGATGAGTAATTCAAGATGAACAAGGAGGAATGCACCTGAACATGATGCCACACCTTCTCATCAGTTCAGGCTCCCAAGCAGTTGCTCTCACAGTTCTGCATCCGGGTATAATTTGGGTGGAGGGGACTCTCCTACCTTTCACACTGCCTACATATCCAAAGTCTTTAGAGGGGGGCATCAGCGTGGTAGTAGGGTATGTGGCCCTCAAATACATTGGTGCATAGTCTACATCCTTTCAGTCATGGAGGAAATAAAGCTAGAAAGCAATGAAGCAAAGAAAAAGAATATTACTGCCCAAACAGTCCTTGGCGGTGAAGGAGCTCTGGTGAATGAATTGTAAATATTGGGCCAGGAGCTTGGAGGGTTCATGCATCTGTAGCCTTTGCTCCCTTTTGGACTTCCAGTCAGCAATACATATTGCTGCAGATCTCTCTTGTACATTTCCACTGGCATCTCTGGCAGCAGCAGCATCCCCAATTGCATCAAAGCCTTGGTTGCTTGCAGAAGATTATCATATATCTTGGTTCCTGACTCCAAATGCAAAATTAATCTTGCAGGGTATCACATTTGTGATTTAATTTGTTTGTCTCTGAGTTGTTTGATCATCAAGTACACCACGTTCCATTTGTGCATCAGCCCAGTCGGGTCATCCTGGTCACTGCCTTTAAAGTTAAGGTCCTTCTTTTAGCAGGCTTGTTGGAGAAGCAGTTCTTTCATTGCATATTTTAAAAATTTGACAATAATGGGCTGCAGCAATTTGTCTGGTTTTGGACAGGGACTGAGAGCTCAGTGAGCCCTTTCAATCTCAATTACATAGTCTGCTGCCAGCGTCAGCTCTGCTTGGAACCATATTTGTATAAATGCAATAAGATCTGGACCTTCTGCATCCTCAGGGAAGACGAACAATCTCAGATTCATTCTTCAAGCCCTGGCTTCAGCATCCTCTGCTCTCTGTGTCAGCTTTCTCTCTCTCTCTCTCTCCCTCTGGCATAGGTTCAGGACTGCTCTACTTGTGCAGGTCACCTCCTCCCACAGATCATTCACTGCCTCCTCAACCTTAGCTATGTGGAATTCGAAATTTTTTAAATCCTTTCTGATATCACTTACATTTGCATCAATGCACTGAAGCATCCACATTACACTAGCATTTGAGGCTGAGATTTGGGCTCTGCTGGTCAGCCACCACTCCTCTTCTTCCCCCTGGAGTAGAGAGTGCTGAGGCCCATGATTTAATGTTGCTAAGGCTTCTGCATTTTGTCATCAATGTCATCAATCTGTGCCTTGAAGATGGTAATTCTACTTTTTTGTGCATTCATCTTCATTGCTCACCTTCAATCCAGTCATCCTTTTGTGTAATCTTTTATTTTGATTTTTAATTATGAAGGAATTAGGGCCATGGGGGACCAGAGCTCAAACTCAAGCTCCCAAACCCATCAGTGACATCACCAGAAGTCCACGATCCTTTATCAGATAACTCAGAGCCATAGTGCACAAATTTCTATGGAAGTGTAAGGTAGCCAGGGTTAAGCCATGGTAGTCACAGAAACATGGTTTAGACCCTCTACCTCAGACCTTGAAATCAACATTCCCTCTTACAATGTCTTCAGGTCAGACTGACAGTCAAGAGGGGGAAGGGTAGTAATTTATGTTCATGACACGCTGTCTTCCACATTAGTCGAGGCTACCACCTTGCCTAAGGAATACGAGAGTCTCACTCTAAAAATCCTACTTCCCTCCTCTACATCCCTTACCATCACTGGGTGTTACTGACCTCCCTCGGCAGGGCTTAAGTTACTAGACCATTTATGCAACACCTTGGACAAACTATCTTCTGAAGTCATTATGTTAGGTGATTTCAGTCTCGAATGGCTCTCGCCACGCTCCAAACCAATAAAAGACCTCTGTGACACTTTTGGCTTCATACAACTTATGACAGAAATTACCCATCCAAACTCCACAAAAAAGCAAGACCACAGTACTTTACTTGATCTAATTATAGTAAACAAACCTCACTTCTTCTCCCACTCTGGCACCTTCTTCAATAATCTAAGTGACCACTGTGCCATAGCCTGTGTGAGGGCCATCCTGAAAACTGCCTCCTCTTGTAGATTCACTTATAAAAGAAATCGCCACAACTTTGACCCTCACACCTTCCTCGCAGACCTCCAATACTGCCATTGGTAGGACTTCTACCTGGCCCCCACTGTAAGCGAGGCTTATGAGCGTTTTCAAGATATCGTACTTTGAACACTAAACCAGCATGCACCCCTAGCCAAAATTCATACTAAGAAAAAATCTTGCCCCTGGTTTACGGCCACCCTGAGAGCTGCTGTTCTCTATAGGGTCACCCTATGGAAAAAAGTGCAGAAAACTAAAACTATGTCTGACTGGGCAGCCTTTAGAGAAGCAAGAAGTCAATGCACTAAGCTGATTAGGGCTGGAAAAGCTAAATACTTTAGAGCTGAACTGACCTCTGCTTCTAACTGCTCTGTAAATTCTGGAAGACCTTAAAAGCTATTGAAGGGCATAATCTGGCAAGCTCCCTTCCTGCAAATATTTCCACAGGTGACTCCTAAACCACCAATAAGCATACTATCCTAGATCTCCTTAACAACCACTTTGCCACTGCTGGTTTGACATTTGATTCCTCACCTGCTAACAATCTTCTAGCATAGCTCTGTGCTGTGAACTCTTCTAGCATTGTCTTGGCCTCCACCACTCATGATGCTCTTTTCTCCTTCCAGATGGTTTTCTTAAAGGAAGTTGAAGATCCTCTCCTGGAACTAGACACCAATAAAAGCACAGGTGCTGACAACATTGACTCTTACTTCTTAAGGCTGGGGTTTCAAGTCTTGTCTGCCCCATCACATACCTTTTCAATCTATTTCTTGTGCAGGGTGTTATTCCGTCTGTTTGGAAAACCGCCTATGTCATCCCACTGTTCAAATCCGATGATCCTAGCGACTTAAACAATTATAGGCCTATATCTCTTCTTCCAATTCTTTCCAAAATGCTCAAAAAAATAGTTTCCAATTTAGGAGGCATTTGGAGATTTATAATCTGCTTAATCCTGAACAATCAGGTTTCAGACCATGCCACAGTACAATATCGGCTCTTGCTAAGGTTTCTAATGATTGGTTAAAAGCCTTGGATGCCAAACATTATGTATGTGCCTTGTCTCTCGACCTTAGCAAGGCTTTTGATACGGTGGACCATGAATTGTTACTGCACACTCTTCAAACCATTGGCCTAAATCCCACCATGTTGAGTCGGTTTACCAGTTACCTAACGGGGCGTCATCAGCAGGTGAAAGCAGACAGGGAATTCTCCCCACTGAAAACTATCCTGAGAGGAGTACCTCAAGGGTCCATTTTAGGCCCACTATTATTCGCATTATACATCAACAACATCAATACTAGCTTTAAATAATGAAATATTTCCCCTTTTTTGCTGATGACACGGTCCTCTATATAGACAGACCCCCGCGGAACTGGCTTGCAAGGACTTGCAATTGGGGTTTAACCTTCTGCAGCAAAACCTCCTGCATCTGAAACTCCTGTTAAATGCCAAAAAACTAAGGCCATGCTTTTCTCACCCTTAGTCCATGCCTCCATCCACTGCCCTGTTCCTCAAATCACTACTCTCCTGGAGAGTCCTTGAAATATGTGCCCAGATTCAAACACCTGGGGTTATGGGTCAACTATAAATTGTCCTTCCTGAACCACACTGATGAATTAGCAATAAAATGAAAACAAAGGCTTGGTTTGTTCTTCTGTATCAAGCACCTTCTGACCCAGGAAGCCAAAATTAGACTGGTCCAGTCCACATTTCTATCCTTACTAGACTACACTGACTTCCTCTATGGTCAAGGTCTCAGTACTGCTTTAACCAAACTCGACACTCTCTACCACCGAGCACTAAGATTCATCACTGGTGTCTCTTACACCACTCATCATTGTTATATGTACTCTAAACTGGGATGGCTATCACTCAAACTCAGACGCCAAAAAAATGCTGTTACCTGGATTTACAGATCTATTATCAACAAGTTACCCCGGTACATTTCAGATTGTCTGTCTGTCTGCCTGTACTGATGGTACCTACCCTCTCAGGAGTCTTTCTTACATCTCCCTTGTCATCCCTAGAGTAAGAACACAATTTGGCAGGGCCTTCATAAGCCATGCCCTTCCTGTCTTGTGGAATGACCTACAAAAAACTTTAAAAATATTGATCCCTATCAAATTGGCCACCTTTAAAGAGCTACTGACGCCTCAAAGAAAACTTTGAAAAACATAATAATTAGGTAAAAGTCTGCTTATATTCCATATACTGTATATTCTAGATTTCTCCTCCCCATTATTTATTACTGAGGAAATGTGCATGAATACATGATTTTTCTCCCTTCCAGTTACTTTAAAGTTAATCTGCCTCTATAGCTTACTCCCTACTTTGTCATAATGCTCTGTTGTGACATTACAATCTGTTGCCATGACAGTAACTGTGATGTCACAAGCAGTGCATTATGACCTCAGGTAGGGAGACAGCAACAGAAATAGATGAACTCTTCAGGAGCAAAAATAGTGTTTTCATGCACATGACTGCAGCAATAAATAATGCGGAGAAGTAATAAAGAACTAATGTGAAATACAAGCTGAAATTCATCTAAATATTATGTTTTGTTAAAGTTCTCCTGAAGGTGTCAGCTGCTCTTTAAAACTCTGGTAGCACACACCTTCGTTGAATCCTGTAAATGCTTTCCATGACTTCCCGCAGTCCCACAGATTTGATCCGATCCTTACCTCTACCCTTCTTCCAGCTGAACTGTGCCTAACTACCTGCCTAGTTTTTTAGCCACTCACCTGTTGCATTTGTGCATTTTTTTGTATATATTGCAAATAGTTCATGTTGGGAGCCCTTTGTAATATTGTTCTACCGCTCCTTCTCTGGAACCCTCTCCCTGTCATTGTATTAGATGCCATGTAAATTATTATTATATCAACTGATATTGTTCTGCTGACCGATGTAATTTTCCAGGTCCATCTTGTAAATGAGATTGCCTCTCAGTGATGTTCCATCTGGTAAAATAAAGATTGATTGATTTATTGATTAATTGATTGATTGATTAAAAGATCCATCCTTCAACTGCCAGTCAGTATGGGAGGGTGTACTGCCCATCTTCAAATACTACTACTATAGGCTTCCCAACTAGCCTTTATACCTGAGGAGCAGATTCTGACCTTTCTCCTGTATTAATGTCA
The DNA here is from genome assembly GCA_016271365.2 of Neoceratodus forsteri. NCBI lineage: Eukaryota > Metazoa > Chordata > Ceratodontiformes > Ceratodontidae > Neoceratodus > Neoceratodus forsteri. The sequence continues at coordinate 222,322,475 of CM028136.1, read as the reverse complement.
TGCTTACAAAACTGGAGCCCCATACTTAGTCAACCCATTCACAAATAACATAGTCCAAATTTGGTTGCAAGCTCATTGAACAATGGTCTGGCAACCCAGGAAGAACTAACATTAGCCTTTAAGGGAAATCCAGAGTACAATTTTTTCATACATCAGGTCCTGCATAGGTGTACACAATGTGGGCTTAGTTATACAGATCAGTTATATGAGGGTAGGCTAGTAGAACTGTATCTGATTTTACAAAAAGAATGGGGGTTGGGAGGCTGTTTGCTTCCTTGTGTATAAGACAGATATTAAGAGGGTGCCACAGAGAAAAAGGAGATGTGAACCCCATAATTTGTCTCCCCTAAAAGAAGAGCTATTCCACCCTCAGCTGGGATCAATAACATTGTTATTATATTACAAAACCCTGCTGGGTAGCTCTCCTCTCCCTCTAGAGAGGATAATCAAGCATTGGGAAGCAGATCTGGATTTGAACTTTAAATATTTTTTATTGATTTTATATTTTGCACACTACAATAGTATATAACAAGGTACTATACTTTAGAGTCAAATTCAGTTAAATTAAAATAACAAACACATCAGGCTGAAGTAGAACCTTAAAACAATGAACATTAACATCAAACAATTACTATTTAACATAAATGTAAATTAAATGTATTATAATTAGTAACAATTGGCTATATCTAATATAAAAATAATATCTAATAAAACTAAAGTAGAGAAAAAAGTACTATCTTTATATTTGTAGAGCACAGTGTTTGACAATTCATATTTCAGATATTACATATCTCATTCTTTCCTCAAAAAGGATAGGAAAGGGGACCAAGTTTTATGAAATAAGATCATTTTCCCAATTAGAATGTGTGCTATTCTTTTATAATGTATGGTACAACGCTGTTAACCTTAGGAAATCGTCATTTCCTAAGGTTGTTAACCTATCGATGCAATGCAGAAATGTTGTTAACCTATCAATGCTACGTCACATCGATAGGTTAACAACGGTGTCGATCTCTTGCAGGCTTGCGCTCTTTTTTACACTGGGAACCAACGGATGAATGCAACGGTTAGGGAAGGACTGAACAGCCGCGGCGGTGACTATATATCAAAAAGTAAGCAGCCATTTTCCTTTTTACGTGGGACCATACACTATAAAAAGTAATGTATGGTCCCTCTATCAGCAACCGGTCACTGTTAACCATTTCGAGGTTGCCATGGTGACGTAAACCTCTCGAGCTTCACTCTTGAGGTTTACACAGTCACCCTGGCAACCTCTCGACAGTTAACAGACCAGTTACCGATAGAGGACCATACATTATCCTCTGTGTTATCAATAACTTCACTTAGTTTGTTATTTTATTCATGAAAGAATGGAGGAGATGGAGATTTCCAAGCAGATGATAACCTTTTGCAAGTAAGTGCTGCTGCCCAGATTCCAATTTTTTTGGGATCTGCTCATTAGTTCTGCACCTATATCGATCCCTAGGATCAGAAATTTTGGGGTGAATGGAATTTTAACCATATAAGCTGCTGCACAAAGTTGGTGGAGTTTATGCCATAAATTAGTTATAAGGGAACAGTCCCATAACATATAAAGTAAATTTATGTGTTTTCTTGGCACCTCCAACAGGTGCCATCCAGCAGGAGATTCATTTTCTCTAGTCTGTAAGGGGACTAATAGTAATAATGTAAAATCTTTTATTGGATAGTTTTTCCTAGGATTTCTCTGCTAATACTACAGGCATTTTTCCAAGTCAAGGCCCACTATACAACTGAGATTACTTACCCTAAATCTTTTTCCCATTTCCCCATTTTTCAACATTTTTCCTTGGCAAGATTTGTCAGAAGAAATTGCCTTCCAGAATCTAGAAGAAGTTAATACTGTATATAAAACCATCTCCCATCCTCATTTTTGCTAATTTGCATAATTGTTCCCATTTAGAGATGGGCAAAATCTGCAAATTTTGCTCCGTGAAATAGTTCACAAAGTTCACACATTTTAAGAAATATTTTGATGGTGCAAAATTTTGGTAATCACGAAAAGGTTGTATACTGCTTCCATGCAATGACGCGCGTTGTGCAGTTGCGTGGTAGTGGTATATGTGATATTTAATGGGTACCGCTCAACCATGCACCATGTGTCATTGCACGGTAGCGGTATGCAATCTTTGTGCGATTATGACTGCAAAATTCTGCCCTGTGAAATTCTGCATTTCACAGGTGAATTCTGCAGATGTTACTACACAAAGGTTGCTACTTTTCTGCACAACCGCACCGCACGACATCATTACGTGTAGCAATATACAACCTTGTGTGATTACCACTGTATTTTACACCAGCAAAATATTTCACAAAATGCATGAATTTTGCAAAATATTTTGCAGGGCGAAATTCCTGATTTCACTGGAACTTCACCAGCGAAATTAAATTTCGCTGCATCTCTACTCCCATTCATGATGTTCTGAAAAATCAGGGCCCAAGATAGAATTTTGTAGGGCTTTTCTAATTTCTAAGTAGTGCACAAAATCAAATATGTGTAAATTAAATTTAAGATTAAGAATTTCAAAGGACATACGTTCTCTAGTGGGGCCCAAAAGGTCATTTAAATTAGTGATACACAGACAACCCCAGCCCGAATCTTCAAGTTGGCTGCTATTATAAGTTAAGTAGGCATTGTTCAAATTGTAGTGAGATTAAGAGGCAACTTTTGTATATTTAAAATTGATTGAACTTTTGGGATTTCTAAGATGGAGTTGGAGATACATTTATTACCTTTCAGGAAGGCATGCAAAGGGGTGAAAAGAAAATCCAATGTGGGGATATTATCTGTCTTTCTGTTTTTAGCCATAGAGAGAGCGTCCCTTCAGCTCCTTGATCTAGCTATAGAACAGCCTGTTTAAACCTGAAGGCCAAGTGATACATTTCCCAGTGGGGTAGGCCAAAGCTCCCATCAGATGTATGGGCTCTTCATTTATTTAAAGAAAATCTAGGAGGCACATCCCCCCACAAGTATGTCCTGATAATGTTTTGTAGTCTGCTAAACAGCATTTTTCCAATTCTGAGAGGCAAATTCTGAAAAAAGGTAAAATAATTTAGGGGCGGATATCATTTTTATAGAATGTATTTCCCCCCCTAGAGACAGATTTAATCTTTGTCATTTCTGAAGGTCCTTTTCAATTTCCTGTGGTAGGAGTGTTAGATTAATGTTGTATAGTTTCTTTAGGTTATTTGGAATTTTGATACCTAAATAAATTAAGTATTCCTTGCACCAGCAGTCCATCTCTACCTTATCCACTGGTGTTTTATGCTTCATTAAGTTGTCCAGGGCCATAACTTGGGTCTTCTTCCAACTGATCTTCAAGCCTGAACGTCACGGAAATGTGTCAAGGATATCTTGAAGAAATTGGATTGCAGTGTTTGGATTAGAGATTGTAAGTCATAAATCATCTGCATACACAAAGACCTTATTTGAGATCTTCCCTGTTTTAATTTCTTTAATGTTTTTACATTCTGTACGTTTTTGAATTAACGGTTCCATTGCTAAAACGAATAGATATGGGGAAAGGGAACAACCGTGTCTTGAACTTCTGCCTAAAGGGATTAGATTTGAGAAATAACCATTGGTTATCACCCTGGTGTAAGGATTAGTATACATAGTTTTAATCCAATGGACAAAATTCTGCCCAATATTATATTATAATTACCAAGGAGCATTTTTTCCATAGGGAAACTCGGTTATAATTTACATAGAAACATAGAATTTGACGGCAGATAAGGACTGCTTGGCCTGCCCAGTCTGCCCATTTCCCTACCTAATGGATAAGCTGCAGATCCTAGTTAGCCAACAGCCTACTTCTTCCTACCCCCACCCCCTAGAATGGCCTTATGACTGTCCCATGCATTCTTGAATTCCACCACTGTTTTTGACTCCACAACTTCCTCAGGAAGGCTGTTTCATGCATCCACAGCCCTCTCCATAAAAAAAATACTTCCTCACATTACCTCTGAGCTGTCCCCCCACTATTTTCAAATTGTGCCCCCTCGTTCTTGCACACCTCTTTTTCTAAAAGACGCTACCCTCTTGGACTTTGTTGATTCCCTTGAGGTACTTGAAAGTTTTTATCATGTGTCCCCTCTCCCTCCTTTCCTTGAGGCTATACATGTTAAGCTCCTTAAGTCTCTCTTCATATGTCTTCTGGTGCAGACCCTGCACCATTTTAGTTGCCCTCATCTGGACTGCCTCCATCCTGTCTGTGTCTTTGTGGAGACTGGATCTCCAGAACTGCATGCAGTACTCCAAATGGGGTCTCACCAGCTGTCTGTACAGAGGGATAACAACTTCATGTTTTCTACTGGTGATGCCTCTCCCTATGCATCCCACTATCCCCCCAGCCCTCTTTACTGCCCTCTCACATTGCTTGCCCACCTTTAGGTCATCTGATATGACTATCCCTAGGTGCCTTTTCATTTTTGTTGTTGTTACTATCTCACCCCCCACTGTGTTCTCTTCCCCTGGGTTTTTGTTTCCCAGGTGCATTACTTTGCACTTCTTAGCATTGAATCTAAGCTGCCATACATTTGACCATTCATCCAACCTTGCCAAGTTCATTCTCATCCCTTCTACCCCCCCTTGTGTATCAACTCTGTTGCAGATCTTTGTGTCATCTGCAAAGAGACATACTTTTCCTTCCAGTCCCTCTGCAATGTCACTTATAGAGACATTAAAGAGGACCGGTCCTAGTGCTGAACCCTGCGGTACCCACTAGTAACCCCCCTTTCTTCAGAGTGGACTCCATTTACCATTACCCTCTGTGTCATGTTCTCCAGCCAGTTCTTTACCCAGGCTACCATCTTGGGACCCACTCCCAGCCTGGCCAACTTGTATATTAATCTTTTGTGTGGGACTGTGTCAAATGCCTTGCTAAAGTCTAGTTAGGCCATGTCCACAGCCCCTCCCTGATCTACTACTTTGGTCACCCAGTCAAAGAAATCTGTTAGATTCATCTGACATGACCTTCATGCTGTGAATCCATGCTGCCTTGGGTCCTGTGCCCCTCTGGCCTCTAGGTACTCAACAATTCTTTCCTTCAGAAGTGATTCCATCATTTTCCCAAGTACTGAGGTTAAACTAACAGGTCTGTAGTTTCTTGCTTTTGCCCTGCTCCCACTTTTGTGAAGTGTAATAACATCTGCCCTCCTCCAGTCCTCAGGTACCACCCCATTCTCCCATGATTTGTTAAAGAGGGTAGTCAGTGGTGTCACTAGTTCTACACTTAGTTCTTTTAGAATTCTGGGATGAATCTCATTAGGCCCCACTGCTTTGTCCAGCTTCAGTTCTGAGAGTTCTTTCAGAACCCTTTCTTCTGTGAATGGGCTGGTATCAACCCCCGCATCCAGAGTGTTTCTACTGTTTGGTTTGGGTACCTCCCCTTCTTCATTGGTGAATACTGAGCAAATATATTTGTTCAGTATCTATGCATTTTCACAGTCACCTTCTACCCACCCACCTCCCCTTTATTAAGCCTCACTATCCCTCCTTTGGTCTTCCTTCACTCCCTGATGTAACTATAAAAGGTTTTATCCCCCTTCTTAACTGAGTTGGTGTATCACCCCTTTTCGTCGACACACCCCGACGGTGAAACACGGAAAAGGACCATTATGGTGACATTCGCGATAATGGTCCATTTTCCTTGTTTCGCCTTCCCCCAGTGTTCTGCCCCCTCCCCGGACCAACTCAGACCTGGAGTTGGAATCTTAGAGTCTGGGGGGGTGCAGCCCCCCACAGAAAACAACAAGTCAAGAGGCGGCACAATACCCGCATCGGTATTGTGCCATCGCTGTGGGGGAGGTTGGCATTTTCACTGATGGGAAAACTTGGTGCTTCCCTGAGTTGGCTATCTTTTCCTCAGTTTAGGCCTTTGTTGTTCTGACTGCCTTCCCTGCTTCCTTTTGTTTTAACTGATACAATTCTCTGTCCTGCATCTTCTGTGATTCCTTGTACTTCCCGAATGCTTTCTTTTTCTCCCTAACCTTCTCTGCTACCTCCTTTGAGAACCATAGTGGTATCTTTCATCGTTTTGTTTTGTTTATTTGCTTTACACAAAGGCTTGTTGCCTCTATGATGGCAATTTTGATTATTCCCCATTGTTCTTCCACCCCTCCTTCCTGCCCATTTGCTAGTGCATTCCTTAGGCACTCACCCATTTTGGCAAAGTCAGCTCCTGAAGTCCAGTACCTTTGCCTTTGTATGGCTTGACTCTACTGCTGTGCTTAACGTGAATAATACTGTTTGATGGTCACTAGTTCCCAGATGGCTACCCACTTCTAAATCTGTGATCCTCTCACCATCTCCATTTGAGAGTACCAGGTCTAAGATTGCTCCCTCTCGAGTGGGTTCCAATACTAGTTGTCTAAGGCATGCTCCCTGTAGGGCATCTAGAATGACCCCACTCTTAGAAGTGGCTGCTGCAAATGCACTACAGTTAACATCTGGCATATTCAGATCCCCCATCAGCAATATATCCCCTTTTTCTGCCATTCTAAGGATACTTTCTATCATTTCCTTGTCCATTTCCTACCCCTGAGATGGGGGTCTGAGTACAACCCTTGTGTGGATTGTGGTGCCATTGTCTGTCTCCAAATTGACCCACAGTGCTTCCTCTCCTCCCTGTTTACCCTTTTGTTTTGTTGCTTTGATTCTTTCCCTTATGTAGAGAGCTACTCCTCCTCCTTTTTTACCCTCCCTGTCCCTCCTATAGATAGTGTATCCTGGTATGTTTACATCCCAGTCATGGTTCTGTGTGTACCATGTTTCTGTTACTGCCATGATATCCAGATGTTCATCCTCCATCCAGGCCACTAATTCAGGAATCTTGTTACCCAGACTACGGGCATTGGTACTCATTGCTCTCCATTTTTTGATGGCTTTACCTCTTGTAGCACCATCCCTGTCCTCATTGACTTTTATTTCTCCATTTACCACTGTCCTGCTCCCTACTGACCTTTCTACCTTGGTCTTTACCTCATTTATTACCCTGTTTTGTAGGGGGAAGCTGGGAATTCCCTGCTGCTTATAGTGCCTCCCCCCTTGACTAGTTTAAAAGCTTGCCAATGAAGCATTTAAACCGATCACCCAGAAGACTTGTTCCCTTCCTTGACAGGTGCAGACCATCCTGCCAGTATAGGCTGGTATCCCTCCAGGTAGAACCCCAGTCCCCAATGAAGCCAAACCCCTGCGCTGTGCACCATTTTTTCAACCATTCATTGAATCGCATGGTGCGAAGTACCCTCGCCTCACCCTTGCCATAGATAGGCAGCACCTCTGAGAAGGATACTGTGTGTGTGCTACTTGCCTTAGGCCCCTCCCCAACTCTACAAACTCCTCCTGCACCGCTCTAATTTCATGTTGAGCCAAGTCATTCATCCCTTGGTGGACAATGATGTCCAGCTCAATCTCTCGTGCAGCTGTTCTCATGATCCTGAAGATGCGCTTCCTGTCCCTCCAAGCCATGGCTCCAGGCAGGCACCTTACTTCAGTTTTGCCTGCTTCCCCTAGTTCTATCCCCCTAATAATTGAGTCCCCCATGAGGAGCTGCTTCCTTTCCCTGTGGTTTCCTCTTCCTACTTCCTGTGGGGCTCCCTTGCAACAGTTGTCCACAACTTCCTTAGTCTCCTCTGTGGGTGCATCCATAGGGGAACTATGCTCCATCAGAATGGTGTATGGATTGTGGAGCGGAACCATTATAACCAGCTGGTTATAATGGCAAACATGCACTGGGTTTCACTCATTTCATGCATGTGCCAGACCCTGGTCTTCCCTGCTTCAGTGCCGGTGTTGTGCCAAATTCAGTCTTTCTCATCGGACACTATACCAACCCCAGAAACCACCACTAGCACTTGGTGCTAAGAAAATGAAAAAAAAATCATCAACAGCTTGATTCCTCCACTGAAGCTTTAAAAAAAGAAAAAAAATGGAACGGTTTCAGCAGCCGCTCAGTCATGATTTGTACTTTATCCTGGCTGCACAGCAATGTGTTGCTATTTTATATAATTGCTGTGGTGAAAAACAAAATGTTCCCTAGCAATTGTATAAAATAAAATATGGGATGATGTGTAAAACTCGAATTTTACATACATCCTCAGTATTGGATGCTTAGATAAACCCCTTGATCTTCGGATTCAGGGTTTATGTAGAATCCAGCACCTTGGGTGTGTGTAAAATTCTCATTAAGCACATCACCCCATGCATTATTTTATATTTCCTAAACTACTATATGGAAACCCCCATTCCAGAGAGTTGAACACTTTAAAAAAGTCTAGAGCTAGTGTAATGGTTGGTTTCTTTGCTTGTTAGCAGCCCATATAATGTTAAGGAGCCTTCTAACATTTTCATAGCCATTCCTACAAGGGACAAAACCTACTTGTTCTCCCCCTACAAGTTTGGGAACATAAATTTTAATCTTGTTTGCCATGATCTTAGCCATAATTTTATAGTCGACATTTATCAAAGAGATGGGTCTGTAATTTTCAGATTTGGGAAGGTCTTTCTTATATTTCAGAATTAGTGTGATGTAAGTCTGATTCATAGAGTCAGGTAGCACTCCTATGACTAGGGAGTCAGTTAGGGCATTTAGAATGTGCTTTGGGATATCAGATTTAGGGCTTTATAAAATTCTCCAGGGAGACAATCTGGCCCTGGAGTTTTATTAGGGGGAAGTTCTCTAATTGCTTTTAAAAATGAATCTTGAGAAAAAGGCTTATTTAGGGCTTCTTTTTTAGTTTCTCTGACATTAACTGTATTTAGGAAGGAATCAGTATCTGCCTGCATGCTATTGTCTGTACTAGGGTTGTCAGAACTAGTTCAGGAAATATTTGAACCCTCCTCAAACCCTGGTGTTCAAGTACTAATTTAAACCTCAAACACTGGAGGGATCGCAAAAAAGTTTGAATTGTGTCCGTTTTTTGTTATTTTTACTTTGCCACTGCCACTACTGGGAGGTAGGGACTGACAGCTGGGAGGGAGGGACTCGGGAGGGACTGCCTGGTTGCTATTGCTGACAGGGAGGGACTGACAGATGGGAGGGAGGGACTTTGGAGTACAATGAGACTTGCGCAAGAGACATGGCATGTACAGCTAAGTCATATGACTGACAAACTGATCTTCATTATTGGGCAGCAGAAAATCAGTGGGGCTGACAGAGCTGCAAGAGTAGTAGAGCAACGGATGTTCTGTTCTGCTGCTCTGTGTTTTTTGCACCTTTCCTTATTCCTTTACAGCAGGAAGGCATTGGCAGCAGAACCAAGCATTTTTTCTGGGTGGCAGAAAATAAATTACAGAGGGTTCAAATAGGAAAAGCCAGGTTGTGAGTGGCAAGGTGATTTGCTTGGAAAGGAGAATGGGTAGGAAGGCAGGGGGAACTGTAGAGGAGCTTGGGGGTCTTTTTGTGTACAGGTCATCATCCTGCTGTGTGCTCTTTACTGCACTGTACCTAGTAGTGTGTAACCCCTTCTATGTGGTGTACTGGTCAGCCCGTCATCCTGCTGTGTGCCCTCTGACTGCATTGTAGTCTATGTGACCATGTGCACTGCAGCCCAGCACCCACTTGTGGTAAATACATGCCAAAGATATTTCTATGCTGGGTGGAGAGACAGGAAAACCCTTACTCATTATGAAGAAAAAATATATACCTGCGTGAGTGTGCGTGTCTGTGTGCATCACTGTGCTGTGTGATTCCATCTCCTACATGGCATACTTGCCAGCCCATCATTCTGCTGTGTGCCCTTTGACTGCACTGTACCCTGTGTGATCATGTGCACTGCAGCCCAGCATCCAGTTGTGGTAGCTTTAAATACATGCCAGAAATATTCCTCTGCTGGGAGGAGAGGCAATAAAATCCATTAGAAAAAATATATGTACCTGTGTGAGCATATGTCACTGTGATGTGATTCCATCTCCTACGTGGTGCACTGGCCAGCTCATCATCCTGCTGGGTTCCCACTGCCCTTTGACTGCACTGTACCTTATTCATATCCAGTGTGTGTGACCATGTGCAGCCCAGCAGCCAGTTGTGTGGTGGTATTCTTAAATACATGCCAGAAATATATATCTCTCTGTTGGGAGGAGAGACAGAAAATCCCTTTCACTGTATTGTGTGATTCCATCTCCTGTGGTAAACTGTGGCCAGCCCATGATTCTGCTGTGTGCCCTTTGACTGCTGCACTGCACTGTACCCAGTGTGTGTGTGACTCCTATGTGGCATATTGGCCATCATCCTGCTGTGTGCTCTTTGACAGTCGCAATGTACCAAGTGTGTGTGTGTATCTCCTACATGGTGTACTGGCCATCATCCTGCTGTGTGCCCTTTGACTGTAGTGTTACATACTGACCATGTGCCACTCCACACTCAGTGCATGTATCATCTTGCATAAAGTAAAATATATTATACAATGGCAAGAAAAAATCCTGGACTCTGATTGGTCAGTCTTGGGCTGGACCCGTGATGTTAATCAGTACAACATCACGGGTCTACTCTCAGCCTCTCTGTGAACCTGCAGATGATTTTTTGGATGATGAACCTGATGAGCTTTTGGATGATAAGCTTTTTTTTTTGCATCTCCTCTTAAGAAACAAAAATATTTTTCCACACTAATAAAAACATTCTTTAAAATTATTTTTTTACTTTATATATAACAACGAGTCATTGTATAATAGCAATAATGCCCTCCAGGGTGTGTGTCATTTGAGATAACGTCACACCTCAGTTGTTGGACGCACTCGGCCTGCGGCCTCGTGCCCAACCACCTGAGGCGTGACATTATCCCAGCATGACACACACCCTATCGGGCATTATTGCTTAATTACAGAATAAGAAATATTGAAATATAAGATAAAAATAAACAATTTCTTGCAATACTGAAACAATAATTTTTTATTCAGATTCAGAATTACAATTCCTGACATTTCACCTTGCCCTGTTTTGCATATGCCTATGCCCAACCATTCTGTAAGCCTTGAATCTGGGATCCAACTTTAGTTGTAAACCTGCATATTCTTCAGTTATCTTCCAGTCCACTGCATCACAGTGTCATACAGCCAAAACCAAATCTGAGTTGCAGCGATCACAGACCACATCGTTTTGTAACATAGCAGTTGTGTGTACAGTATACTGCTGCTGACACCAACACAGATGAAGCATCTGTTGCTGGTGGTGGATCAGGCATTGGTGGTAGTGGTAATCCTGGTGTTAGCAAAAATAATCAAAATGTTTCATGTGGTCAAAATACAACAAACAGCAAAAGAGCAACAATGAACCATGGTAAAGGGGCCTTTAAGAAAACTTGTGCAGCTGCTGGTGTCACACAGAGAGGCACCAAAAGCTATGATGTTCATGCTGTTAAAGTCCCTGTGACTAGTAGTAATAGTGCAAGTGATAATGGCTCCGTCTCTGACTCAGACAGTAGCTCTTTGTCTCAGTCTGACACTGTTGTGACTGGTGAAATATTATTAGTCCCTCAACCAGGTCAAATAAGCAAGTCGGCTGAGCAAGAATCAGGTAGTGCACTTGCAAAGAAATCCAGAGATGGTGGCAATGAGAAGGCCATATTCAGTGAATCCACCACTTCTACATCAGATAAAAATGAAAAATCCTCAAGTGCCCCTGCCCACTCTTCTAGCACCAAGGTGGATGGCCTGGGTTCTGCTCAGACAGGTGAAGAACATAGTTTTTAGTTATCTTCCTAGCACTCGAACAAAGTCTGTCACTTCTGAACTGTGGAATTGCTTTTCTGTTACTAAAAGTGATCCATGCATAGCAATTAGTTCCCTATGTAAATGAGGTGCAAGCCGAAGTAAAGTTGCCTCATGCCTCTGCACTGCAGCTCTTAAACGCCATCTGAAAAAACATTCACTATTGCTTGATCAAAAACACCATATCCTCCACCTCCCAGACCACAGATGAGAAGGGTCAGGAATCTGAAATGTATAATGAATTTTCTGAACTTGATGTGGACAGAACCAGTGCCAACCCTAGGACCACCATTACCACCAATGCCAACACCATTAACACCAGTTGCAGATCCAGTGATGGCACTGAATGTCCATTTGGTTAACGAAGCTTAGCATTTAATAAACCAGCAGGGACATGTTGTAAGCAGCTAACACTGTCTCAGGCATTTGAGAGGAAGAATATTTTTACCAAACATCATCCAAAGAGTCTCCATCATAATCACAAAATTGGGGAACTCTTAGCTGGAGTCCTTCTGCCATACATTTTAGTAGATCATGAGGATTTTAGGGAGGTCATAAAACTTGCAGAGCCTTGTTACAATGTTCCTCATCGAATGTACTTTGCCTATGCTGAAATACCAAACATTTATCAGGCATTAAACACAACAGTGATGTTTGCATTTAAATTTGCAGTGGGCAGGGTTATTCATGTCACAACAGATAAGTGTACCAGCAGTTAGAATATAGATGATACGTCCCTTACTGCTCACTGGGTCAAGTTTTTCTTGTGCTTCTTCAAAAAACAAACACACCCCAAAAGATGGCGCTGCTGCATATAAAGAAGTCTGGGCAAAATCATACAGCCACAAATATCTTGCAAGAACTAAATGACCTCTTTGATGACTGGACTTATTCTCACAATCTAAAATGTGGCTTTATAGTAAGTGACATTGAAGCCAACACCTTGAAAGCAGTACAGGATGGAAGGTTCATGCATGCTTCTTACTTTACACATTACTTACATTTAATTGCCACTGGGTTCCTGAACAATGAAATCCAAGTTGATGGTATGATTGCTGTTTGCAAAAAAATTGTGACTCACTTTTCACATTCAGCCAAGGCTGTATAGATATTATCTGAACTGCAAAAGAAATGCAAGCTGCCCCAGTAAAAGCTGATTCAAAATGTTTCCACTCTGTGCAAATCAGCTCTACATCTTCCAGCACCTCTTAGAACAAAAGCAGGCTGTACGTGAATATTGCTCCAGTTACATTATCGGTGATGGCATTATGCTTTCTGTGCTGCCGTGAAAATTAATGGAGACAGTGTGCTGCATCCTAGCTCCTTCTGAGCAGCTACAAGGGACATGTCTTCAGAAGGTGCATCTCTGAGTCGGGTTATCACACTCATAATGCTGATTTCACATCATCTGAGTGTTCTGACTCTACAGACAGAAAGAGAAAGATCTGAAGATGAAACAACATGTTGACAGTATCACGGAAATCTTGTAAAGAGAATGTGCTTCCAAAATGGTGACCGATTAGTTGCAATGATGAAATCAAAACACTACATACTTGCAACGTTCTTAGATCCCAGGTTCCAGGCTATATAGCTTCCAGAAACAGATGATGTAGAGCACTACACATTTCTGTCGTTAGATGAGTTGTATCACTCACGGGAGTCACACACACACACACACAGTAGCTTTAACTTGTCATTTCCACAGCATGCAGGACCATCATCATGGAGAGATACAGAACAGGAAAAGTCACCAAAAGGTTGCAGTAGTTCTTCCACAACTCCCACTTCTACCCCTAGTAGCAAGCTAAGTCTGTGGCAAAACCTTTCACAAGTTGCTGCCATACCAACTTACATTGTTTCTTCTTCTGAGCATTCTCTGTCCATCATGGCAGACAGTTACCTGCAAGAACCACTTATTCCTATCGATGTATACAATATATTTATTGCTTAAACTTGTACATGTATTGCTTATTTAGTGGGGTGCCTTAAAGGGACATTTAGTAATTTAAGTGCTGCTGTACGCTATGTCTAAACAGTTGTATATCCTTAATTTCATGCTTCGATTTACCTAAGCAGCTGGTAGGACACCTTTATGTATTCTAGACTGAGTGCAGGTCTTACTAAAATCATAGCAGTCATGTACATTACTTGGGCAGGGGACTTGTTTCATTTTTTTTCTTGTTCTTATTATTTTTTGATAACCTGTTTCTCAGCCCTAATTTGTGTCCCTTGGCCAGCTATTAATTACTACAGCAGGCTGCTCTGCCGCACTTGAGTGCCCCCATATGCATAGAATTAAGTCCTGTACACTCAAATGCCAGGGTGTGTAATGACCAGGACCATAAGGGCAAACAAACTGAAATCTGAATCAATTCCCGGCTAAACGGTTTCCTGCCCCTAGCACCTACACCATTCTCAGTGGCTGAACTGATCCCCCCTTCCCCTTACCTATATTTTTTTAGCTGAATACTATTTTCTTCTCTCCACAGCCTGAAGCCAGAGCCAACACAGAGGTCGTGAGGGCCCCTGCTATAGCAGCCCTCCCCCAAAATCACCTTGCAAGGTACAGTGGTGATTAAGATGTTTTTTCCTCCTTTGTTTGAATTTACCCCACTGCGCTTACGTGTCGGCTGCCGCACCACCCCCACCACCACCTTTGGTGAGCAGCTGGTTATATGAGCATTGTCACATGTGGATAAAAACCAATCAGGCAACTTTTCCATTAGCAGCTTTTTTCTCTCACCACCAGAGGCTGCTATTGGCTACCCTTCTCTCTCTGTGCAGTGCTCTTTCAGCTGTCTCAGAATTAAAACCTTTCTGTTAGAGTCCTTGATGGCTCCCCATCTCTACTTTCTTCGTATCATATTCCTGCCCACCATTGCTGCCCAAACATCTCCCCCCACTTGTAGCCCTCCCATCTGTCCCTTCACTCCCTCTCTCCATCCTCTCACCTTTCATCACCCCAGTGGTACCTCCTTGCCCCTGGGCTTCCACTTGTATCAACCTCCCTGTAATACCACACACCATTCCTCTTTCTTCCACTCCCTCTCACCCCTTGTGGCACCGATCATCCTCTCGTCTCCTATCCCTGTACTCGGCCCCAGTACTAAAACCTCCCCCCTAGCTGTTGCCAGAGACCGCAAGCTCCTTAAATTAGCCCTAACTCATCAAATCCTCCTCCTCCTTCTAGTATCCAGGAATGTTCACCCTAATCCAGGGCCAGCACCTCAGACACCCTCTCTTGGTAATAAAAAGAGGGGCCTTCTTTTCGCCTCCCTAAATATCTGTAGCTTGTTAAAAAAAATTGACTCCCTGCAAGGCTGGATCACACAGCATAAGCCAGACATCCTGGCTCTCACCAAAATATGGCTCTACTCAAACACCAGGGACTCCCACATGACCCTAAATGGCTACTCTATCTTCCAGTCAGATCACCTGGGTACACAGGGTGGGGGGTGCACGCTTTACATTTGTAACTCCCTCCAAGCCATGGTTGTCCCCACCCTCCATCCTATGGATGGGGCCCAAATTCTCACTGTAAAGCTTTCTTTGGGAAACTCTGGTAAATTCCTCTACATCATGGTAGTATATATTCCTCCACGTAATCAGAAGTCAGCCTTCACTGCGGTTACAAATTGTCTCTCTTCTCTCCCCCCTAACTTTGAGATCCTAGTCTTGGGCGACTTTAACATAAACTGGCTTGCACCATCAGCCATCCCCTATAAAGATGCCACTTTGGCCATGGGCCTGACTCAAGTCATCCAATACCCCATGAGACATAACCAAAAGAATGGGACTGCAACTTTGTTGGACCTAATCTTCTCAAACCACCCTAAAAGAATCTCAAAGGTCCTAGTACTCCCTGATGTCATCAGCGACCACTCACCTGTCCTGTGCTGGTGGTCCTGCAATGCACCCAGACCTCCACCCAAAACTATTTATTGCCGGTGACTAAAGTGTGGTGTCCTTGCCTGATTTAAAAAACACCTCTAAAGTTATGACTGGTCACTCATAGATACAGCTGGAAGCACAGATAGTGCCCTTGTCTATTTTATAGCCTCCTTCAACTCTGCATGTGACCTCTTTGCTCCAGTTTCAAAACAGGTTGTAAAAAAATGTGTTACGCCCTGGCTATCTCAGAAGCTACTCGACCTGATGCACCATCGGGATAATCTCTGGCATACAGCCCTTGCTTCAGGTCTGCCTCAGGATAAGCAATGATACAGGGAAGCAAGAAACAAATGTACTTATGCCCTGCGTCAGGCTTAGGCCACATATTATCATAATGCCCTCTCCTCTGTGGGGGCTCAGGCCATACATTCTGGGATACCATCAAAGAACTAAATTGTAAAACTTTATCCCCCCACCCTCCCATCTCACAGTAAATGGGACTGTTACACAGGATTCTCTGGAAATTGGCAATGCCTTAAACTTCTCATTTTCTGACCTCAATGGTGTGCTTCCTCCTAACTTTTTGACACCCTCCCCACCTCTCCACAAATGCCCCTCCCCCACTACTCCCCGCCTTTCCAGTTTCAAGCAATATCTCTTAGACAGGCTAAATATTACATCGCTAGTGTCCTAGGTAAGAGCCACCACAGCAGTGACTCCCTGGACTTAAAACTCCTCCAACTTGCTTTTGACGCAGTCCTTGTCCCTCTCACTCAAATCTTTAACTGCTCCCTCTGTATGGGTGAGTTTCTCACCCTTTGGAAAAGGGCTGCTGTCACCCTGCTATTAAAGGGTGGCAATCACACCTTCTTCTCCAGCTACCAGCCCATCTCCATCCTGCCCCCACTTTCCAAAGCTCTTGAAAAAATTGTAGCCGACCAGCTCACCGAACACTTATCAAAATATAACCTCTTGTGCTCTGAGTAGCATGGTTTTCGTATGGGTCACAGCACCTCCACAGCCATACTTGATTTTACTTCCTACATCCACAAGGCACTGGATCAGGGACACTTAGTTGGGGCAGTCTACATCGACCTAACTAAGCCTCTGATACTGTCCCTCATGTCCTCCTCCTCAAATCCCTGTCTGCTGTAGGGCTGACTCCTGATACATTGACCTGGTTTGAAAGCTATCTGACAAACAAATTAAAGCAGGTCAAAATTGATGCTACCTTCTCTGCCCTTCTCCCAGTTCACTCTGGAGTCCTGCAAGGCTCTATCTTGGGTCCCCTCCTTTTCAGCCTTTTCCTAAACTCCCTCCCCCATGCCTGTTCTGGTCGCTTACTCCTTTATGCTGATGATACAGTCATTTTCTGGAGTAACCCTCAGCCTATGCCCCTGCAGTATGCCCTTCAAAAGTTCTTTGCTGAATCAAAGTCCTGGTTCATGGAGCACAGGCTAGTATTAAACTACAAAAAAACTAAAACAATGATTTTTGCCCACTGCCAGCACCCCAGCAGTGACTCTCCTCTTTTTGTGCACACCTCCCAGGGTTCCCCAGTTGAGCAGGTTACTTCCTTCAAATAGCTGGGCATCACCCTTGACTCCTGCCTTACCTATCATGCACATATCAGCCTCCTCTGTAAAACCATCAACACCAGAATCGGCCTCCTTTATCGGCTCAAACACTGTCTTCCCACATATGCTCTTCACCTCGCTGTGTCATCCTCGATCCTCTCCGTGCTAGACTACGGAATTGTATTCTATGGCTCTGCAGACAACTCTGCTCTGTGTTGCATAAAGACAGCTTTAAACAAAGCCTGTTATCTGGTAATTGGTGGTGATAGAATGACCCACACATGTGACCTCTACGGTCGCTCACACTGGCTAAACTTTGAATGTCGACTTAAATATCACACTTGTCTCCTCGCCAAAACAATTCAATGGAAACTTACTCCCTCTAGCCTGCATTGTCTCATCCAACCTTCTCTCCGTCAAAGAGTCTCCAGAAGTTCCTCAAAGGCCCCCTTCTCAGTCCCCGATAAAGGACTGATTAGGTCAAAGGGCCTTTTATCACAGGGCCCCCTGACTGGCTAAATGCCCTATCTGCTGCTCTTTCTACTGGTACTAAAATAGGCCCTTTCAAAGCCTTACTCAAGGAATTCCTTGCTAAGACCTCCACTTGTGACTGCCCCTAGTAGCGCCTCACTAAATTAGCTACTGCCTCCCTCTCCCGCCTTCTACCTCTAAAACATAGTATGTTTTGTTCTCGTTCTTGGAATACTGTATTTATGCATTGTCTCTGTTTTATGAGTCACCCTTTAAGTGCCACAGATTTTTCACTGTATCAACCTGTTCTTCATCAGACGCTGGGCTGCCTCTGCCCTATAAGATGAAATTTGCTTACTTAACCTACTGTTAGTTTGTATGTTCACATCATCATGTGTTACTGTTATTTCTGTTCTAACTGATGAGGAGCCTTTACAAAAGAGTCTATGACTCAAAGGGTTTAATTCCGACTCTGTCAATAAACAATAAACAATACTGGAGATCGAAAAAGTTAATAAGGCCTGAGCTGTATGGTGAAGCCTTTAAATATCTTGGTTATCCTGCAACAAGTGTCTCTTCAGAATGCATGTTTAGTACAGCTGGCAGTGTTGCGACAGACACCAGAAAAAAGTTGCTGCCAGAAAATGTACACACGTTAACATTTTTTAAAATTAATAAGGCAAGATTTTCATATCCCTACAAAAGTATGCAAGCTGATCCTGAAGTGATTGATGTTGTGGATGCTGATGGTGACAACTCAGATGGTGGTGGGATGGGGTCTCTCTGGAAAAAAAAGGAAACTTTACGCACTGTGATGAAATGTGTTGTCTGTCTCTCTTCTCTCAATCTACCCCATTGACCACATACACACAAAACACTTTCACCATTTCTGTGGCAAACTGCTTTGTAGATTGGGCATAAAGTCAGTATGTTTTTTTTTTTCAGGAAAAGTTTAACATCAGTGAGAACAGGACCAAATCTGGCATAAAAGGGACACTGTCAACCCTTTCTGTATCATAATATTTCTAGCTGAAACACAAACCCATATTTTTGTATTCCTTACCTTCTGCAAAATTTATTGATGTTGCTGGTTTCTTTTTAGTAGCACTTACGGCAGCAGTGCAATGAAAAATGCTTTCCTAAAAGAGCAAGTTTCTGCTACAAATAAATATTAATATGCTTTTCAAATTCTCCCTTGATCAACGTTAATTCCATCTTCTGAACAATAAAAAGACATCCCCAAAAGCCACTCATGATGGTGTGTCTCCTCCAGCCAGAAAATTTAGTTTTGTTGCCATATTGGTCCTTGTGACAAAAGATCCAGAAAAAAAGAGATGATTTGATACCTTTTATTGAACCAACATAGATGTTACAAAAGAAAATAGGTGCTTGAGCTTTCAGATTACATAGAATCCTTCATCAGAAAAATAACAGAAAAGATGAAGTTGATTAAGGAGTGCAGCACAGCAACACTGCAAGCTTTATTTATTTATTTGAAGTTTGTTAACCAGGTAAGCCCATTGAGACTAGAAGTCCCTTTTTCAGAGGCAACCTGGAGGAAAGCAAAAGTTGGAATAGCATTTGTACAGTGTGTAACATATATGCATAGTAGTGTACAAAGATAAAAATGCAGTGAATCACAGGGAGTAATATACAAAGGAATAAGTACATACATTTAATATACATTGGTAGATAATCTGATATTGTGAATAAAACATGCCAGTACAAGGTATAATAAAATGGTATACCCCCTGACAGTGACACCAACACAGCAACCTAGTCGCTGTCGACTAAATCGACAGTTCATCGACAGGTCACTGTGTTGGTGCACCTGTGACAGGGGCATAATGTCTCCTGGTTCTGCACCCCCTTCCCAAATCAACTCTGACTTGGAGCTGATTATAATTAATATGGGGGTGTGGGGGCAGAGCTCCCCATATGGGGGGTTCAGGGTGAAGCCCCCATAGAAAATGGACAGGGAGATCATCAGGATTTATGTCAACCCCAACTTGCGGTCGACATAAATCCCATTGCTGTAACACCGGTCAATGAAATTGTTGTCAAACCAGCATTGTAGAGCCTAATAAAGTATGATATGCCCTAACATACCAATCATAGAGCTACCAACAATAGGAATTTAGTCAGTTGTAGACAGTGCAAGAAGAAGTATGTCCACACCAAGATGAAGGAGAGTAAAAGGTGGCAAGGGTTATCGAGAGGTAAAGGAGAGTAGAGAGGAAGGTAGGGGGTTAGCTAGAGGTAAAGGAGAGTAAACAGGAAGGCGGGGGGTTAGCAAGAAATAAAGGAGAGTAAAGAGAAAGGTAGGGGGTTATCTAGAGGTAAAGGAGAGTAAAGAGGAAGCAATGCTGACAGGAAGAATCCATGTGCCATTGTAATCAGGCTGTACATGGCAGTGTAGCAGGAATTAATGTAAGGCTGTTGGAATCCTAACAGCCAATAAGAATACAGCATTATTGAGACTCAATTTACAATACCTGGGATTGTGTTCTGGTTAGATGTTTTACTTTACTCTGTAGGCTATCAATTTCCCAGTCTTCTCTCCAGATTCCTATTAGGTCTGTCTAGCTCTGAATAATGAGTATTCAGCTTTAGATGAATTAATGTTCTTAATGTCATACTTTAACTTAGTAATTTGATTCAGAAAGCTTGTTTTTTGGGAGGAAATTTTTTGAATTTCTTTTCTAGCTGGTGAAGTTCCATTTCCTTATTTAGAAGACCCTTGAGGGTCTTACCTTTTTTAAACACCAAAAAACTAATGAATCTCCCTCTCACAAAGACCTTGCAAGAGTCCCATAAGTGGAAAGAGGTTACCTCTCCATTATTGCTAATAGCAAAGAAATAAGTGATTTCATTATTTATCTAATCTATAAACTTACGGTCTTGAAGTAAGGAGAGATTGAGCTTCCATAGAGTTACTCTTTGTCATGTTAAGAACCATTATTACCTGACAAAGAGTGCGTGGGCTGAGAGTACCAGATCTTTAATATCTGTGACACAAGATTGGAGGACAAGCCTTTAGAAACAAAAATCATATCGATCCTAGTATATGAAATGTGTCTCATGGTGAAAAAAGAATATTCCCTGCCTTGTGGATTTAGTAGTCTCCAAGAGTCTACTAAATTTAAATCTTCAATTAATTTATGTAGAGCTTTCTGGGATGCTGTCTTTCATAAAGAAGTAGTGGGCCTTGCTTCTATCCAGTACAGGGTCCAATATCTCACTGAAATCTCCCCCTAGGATTATGTAGACATTTATCAGTAGACATTTTTAAACTTATGTCATTAAAAAAACAGGCCTGATCTGTATTAGGTGCATGCACATTACATATTGGAACATTCCTTCTGTTTATAGTTCCTGACAATATCTGAAATCTGCCTTTTGGATCTGCATAATGTGTATCTTTTGCAAAGTGAACCTCTTTCCTCATCAAGATTGCAGTTTCTCTTTTTTTGGTGTTTAAGGCACTGAATTTGACCTGTGCAACCCAAGGTCTAGCAAGTTTTTCAGTTATCTTGTCTAACAAATGCATTTTTTGTAGCAGTGCTAATATCAATTCTTTCTTTTTATAAATAACTTAGGGTTTTTTTTTCTTTTAAGGGGGAACCTAGACTTTTAACATTCCAGCTACCAATTGAGAGGTTACTGCTAGTCATTTTCTAGTGAAATTAGACATTTTGCAACAATGACATTCCAGAAAACAAAAATTAACAATCAAGTACAAAAAAATATCAGTGAATAATTCTGTTAAAGCAATATATAAAGAAATGGCCTATGAGTATAAAGCATATCAGTCAACAGTTAAAATGTAAACAATTAAAAAGGAAAGCAAGGGGGCTGACCCAATGGTGCTGGAGGTTGAGATATTGGTCGCTACACCTTGTGTCACGCCAGTGACCCAGGTTCGGGAATGAGCCCGGGCCACCAGGGGTGAGAGAGGATCAAGCATTTGGAGGACTGCTCTCCTTTATCAGGGGAGGGAGGGAGGTTTGTCATCCCACCCGCTGACTACCCTCTGGCAGTGGCCAGAGGGTAGCTTACGTTGGTAGGGAGGGGGGACAGGAGAAAAAGGAAAAGAGGAGCTGGCAGGCTCCATGATATGGCCACACCAGTGCCCCAGCTGGCCCCCCGTTGTCTGGATTTCACTCCAGGGGTTGGGGTAAAGCCAGCACCCCTTCACTCTAGCCCTGCCATGGGAGGGGACCCATTGGGGATTTAGGGGGTGTCAGGTTGGGGAACGGTGTGGCCAGAGACTGAGTCCTTCTCAGGGAAGGATCAGATCTGTCTCCCGGGCTTGGGGAACCATAAAAACCTATATAGAAAACAAAAAGGAAAGAGAGGCAAAGAAAAAGAAATAAACAAAGATAGTCCAAAGATTAGTAGGTGCTATGTTTTGGAACACAAATAGTTAAGGTGTTCCAAGGTGCCCACAGCATTGTAATAACTTAGTCAGATCTGTATGAGACTGATCATAACTCTCATTAAACAGGGTTCCACGGTAAGGAAAATTACAGCATGTTTTAGTTCATACCAATATTCAAGGCAGTATGCCATAAATGCACGTACATTCATCTGGAAAAAATATATTATTCTACTTCTGAAGTGAAGGAGAAACAACACCTTTTGTAATTATATAGGTCAGATTTTATATTTAACAAATTTATTTCTGGGGTGACTGTGTTGCTGAGATTAGTCAAATATTTATTTAGTATATTCAGAGTAGACAGTAGAAGAAGTGACCCTGCCATAATGAAGAACATAGAGAGAGTGGTCCAGACAGGCCTCCCAGACTCCTCTCAGATCTTGACTGATGCACAATCCCATTGAGTCTGCTGTGAGAGGGACCCAATACCAATAGCTATGCTTCTTTAAATGTGCTTCAATCGCCCTATTCTCTTTTGGGGAGTTAGAACTATGAAGCAGACAGTCACCACAAGTTTGCCAGTTAAAATGCTGCCTGAAGTGGAAGCCTTCCATGCAAGAAAGACAGCGTAGTATTAACCAGGTTGTATAGAGAGTGTACGGGTTTACAGCGACAGGGGCATAACAGTGGTAGGGAATTACCGCTACCCCTGTCACTGTACACTATTCTTTCAAGGGATCAAGTTTCCATGTGCTGGGTGCCTGGTTGAGCAGCTCCATGGTGCAGTGGCTAAGGCACCAGCACACAGCAGAATGGGAGGCCTGGGACTGTGGTTCAGTACTCCCCAGATCTCCCTGTGCTGCACCTTTATGTGGCTTTATTTGTGTTAAAAAAAACAAAGTTTTCCTCCTCCCGAGGTTCTCCCCATCCCCGAAGTCCACACATCCCCCGGAGTTTGTTATCTAACTTCTGGGAGATGTGGGGGGCAAATCCCTCTGCAAAAACCAAGGAAGCCTACGTTTTCCAAGGGTGTGCACTTTTCCTGTAGTTATCAGTGTTTTACCCGACATTATTTCAGCACACACCCTTATGGTTGCAGCACTGATTGTCACACGATTTTTGTTTGCGGCGAGATGACCACGTGCCATGGTTTTATTGGGGTAAGATCCCAGTTGGCTAAAAAAATAAAAAGGTCAGAAGGGAGGAGGAAAGTGTCAACAGGCTGTCAGTAGGTCATTTCCTCTGAGGGTAGGCCATTAGAAGCTTGTTGTGTTGGAGATCTGCGAGTGATTGAGCAAGAGCTGGAACAGCCTTTGAAATCTTTGCTGCGGCTACGTGTTCTCTTTTTTGGATTCACTCTAAATCTGCTCAGAGAGCCAGAATTAGATGATCTGAATGGTGGCCTGCTTTTCCTTTCAATGGATGAGCTGTAGTAATCATAGGAATACTGAGCAGCAGGTGAGTTTCTGGTCTTCGACGCATATGCAGGGGAGGGTCCTGAAGTGCTGGTCTGTCTGCGAGTCCAGAATGGTCATGCACTGATTTTCCCAATCTCGAGATCTAGTATCAAGTGCTGCATTTAGTAAATCACGCTCTATCGCACAAGTCTTGCTATGATTTAAATTAACAGCTTCTTGTGTAGGTTGATGTTTCTTTCCTATGTGTCCCTTCTGTTCAATAAAATCCCAAGCCAAGAGAAGAACAATATAATGTGGAGCCTAAGTCAGTCTGAACTATAAGAAACATAAAAACATAGAATTTGATGCAGATAAGGACCGCTTGGCCCACCTAGTCTGCCCATTTCCCTACCTGATGGATAAGCTGCAGATTCTAGTTAATCAACAGCTTACTTCCTCCTGCCCCCCACTAGAATTGCCTTATGCCTCTCCCATGCATTCTTGAATTCTCCCACTGTTCCTGACTCCACAACCTCCTCAGGAAGGCTGTTCCATGCATCCACAACTCTCTCTCTGTGAAAAAATACTTTCTAACCTTATCTCTGAGCCGTCCCCCCTCTATCTTCAAATTGTGCCCCCTTGTTCTTGCACATCTCTTCTTCTGAAATATATTACCCTCTTGTACCTTGTTAATTCTCTTGAGATACTTGAAAGTTTCTATCATGTCTCCCCTTCCCTCCTTTCCTCAAGGTATAAATATTAACCTGCTTTAGTCTCTCCTCGTATGTCTTCTGGTGCAGACCTTGCACCATTTTGGTTGCCCTCCTCTGAACAGCCTCCACTCTGTCTATGTCTTTGCAGAGATGGGGTCTCCAGAATTGCATGCAGTACTCCAGATGGGGTCTCACTAACTGTCTGTAGAGAGGGATAACAACTTCCTGTTTTCTACTGTTGATGCCTCTCCCTATGCATCCCAGTATCCCCCCAGCCCTTCTTACTGCCTTCTCACATTGCTTCGCCCATCTTTAGGTCATCTGATATAATTACTCCTAGGTCTCTTTCGATTTTGTTGTTGTTATTAACTCACCCCCCATTGTGTACTCTTCCCCTGGGTTTTTGTTTCCCAGATACATTACCTTGCACTTCTTTGCATTGAATCTGAGCTGCCACGTATTTGACCATTCCTCCAACCTTGCGAAGTCCCTTTTCATTCTTTCACCTTGTGTATCAATCCTGTTGCAGATCTTTGTGTTATCTGCAAAGAGGCATACCATTCCTTCCAGGTGCTCTCCAATATTACTTATAAAAATATTAAAGAAGACTGGTCCGAGTACCGAACCCTGCGGTACCCCACTAGCTACCCTCCCTTCTTCACTGTGGACTCTGTTTACTATTACCTTTTGCATCCTGTTGTCCAGCCAGTTTTTTATCCAGGCTACCACCTTGGGACCCACTCCAAGGCTGGCTAACTTGTATAGCAGAATATTTCATATAGTAGACTGTCCCCCTCTTCTGTAGAGTCTGCCTCACTTCATTAAACTTTCTCCTTCTCTGTACAGTTTCTGATGAAAATATCTTGATACAATGAGATATTTCCCCTTCACATTAGCAGTTTCCTTTCCCCGGTAACAAGTCTTCCTTGACTGAGTATTGCAGAAACAGGATATAATCAGGCGTAGTTTAGAGCCCTTTTTGTGTTTTTTCTCCTAGAGAGCAGTGTGCCCTCTCAATCTCTAATTGCCGGTCCCAGTTCTTTTAAAAAATTTCAGAAAAAAGACGCTGAAGAAAAGCAGTCATATCTTTCCCCTCCACTCCCTCTGGTACTCCTATAATCCTATTATTGTTCCATCTCCCGGGTTTCCAGGTCATATAATTTGTTTAGTATGTTAGCAAGCTGCTTACCATAGTATTCTGAGCTGTTCTGCAACTGGAGAACATTGTCCTGTAGTGCTGATGCTTTATTTACTGTTATCTTACAATGCTGTTTAATGTCCGAAGACTCCTGTTGTAGTTTAGCTATGGAGATCTTAAGGTCGGAAATGTCTAATTTTATTTCTGTCAGCATTTCCTTAATTGTAGTTAATTCTGACTGTTTTTGAAATGTGGAATTATCGTCTGCTATAGAAGATGTGCCATGGTTACTGTGTTCCTTCACAGTGGTTGGTTTCGCTCTGCCGGACACCTTATGGATGCGGTAGGGAGACTTAAGATACTGAAAAACAATAATAAAATCATGACCGATCTCTGTAAAATTCAAGATTTTGCTTACCCTTACATTTATCAAATTAATAAAACTGCTTGCTGAAGTTTAACCTTACTTTTCGTTATCAATTTCAGGGTTTTTGAGAGTGCTGGTGAGGAGCTCCACAACTAGCCATCCATTAACACTGGCACCATGCATGCACTCCCAGCAGCCCATTTTGCAGATTGCTGTCAAAGTAACACATTTAGACAAATACAGCTTCACTTTTTATATCAGGCCTATTGCTGTCCACAAAAAATGCATTCCATCAACCCAGACAATTTGCCTATATGTCAAAAATGCAAAGTGCATATAGGCACCTTCCTATATATGTCCCTGGTTTGCTCAAAAATCAGCCCATTTTGGTATGAAGTCTGTAATGCAATGGAAAGGGTCCTGGGCTTTAGGTTACCCAAATCCTCTCTGAAATTCCTGCTGGGGGCAGACCCAAAGAAGAAACAAATAGGGAAGTGGCTGACCCTGTGGTCTGTTTCCCTCATTAACTCACAAAAATACATTGCCCAGCAGTGCTTGAGTAAGGATTCCCACACCAGTAAGTCTATGCTTAAAAAACTGCTGCTCTGTTTAAAAGGATACTGCCAACCCTCACAGGCCTCAATGTGTCTCTTGTTTAAATAACACATTTTATGACTGGTCACATTCTATAGAGATTGCTGATGTAGCCTGTAGTTTGATTCTGATTCCTTTTGTCATTTTAGGAGTGCAAAACAGACTGCCGCCATTCTAGTGTTATCACACAAAAACGTGTTTGTTTACAATCCTTGATCAACATCCACTGCCTCTTTCCTGGACTTGGGAATACCCCCAGCACAGTCTAGCCACTGCAGTGGGAGGAGAGGAGACACAATGCATCATGAGTGGCTGTACTATTTGGGGATGTTCCTAATGTTCAGGGGGTGTGCAATAAGAATAGATCAAGAATTTGAAACAATACAAGGTTGGGTATTCTCACACCATTAGAATGCCTGCAGTTCAGCTCAGAAAAGTAGCAGAGGAAAAATTGCAACATAAATGGAATTTTTGAGAAGGTAAGCAATTATAAAATGTGGGTTTTCAACTAAAAATAATATAATCCAACAAGGCCTGGAAGAGTCCCTTTAAAACTTGAAAAAAACCCTCAGCTAAATGCTAATGGTGATGTACAGATATTTCAAATTTTTTGGGATCCTCTGTGTGCTGCAAAGAAAATGGAATGTTGTCAGTCCGATAGCTATTTCCTAGGTTCCCTCTGTTACGACCTTTGCTTATATGTAGGAGAACAATGAATTTATGCCACTTTTATTTAATAGCCATTTGTACAAATATCTAATCTTAACATCTGTTCATTCGACTATATAAACTATAAAGTAGTACCCATAGACAGTAATTCTGTATGGCAATCATACCCACATATTTGTAACTGGTGTCATTTTATATTTGTATCTGAAATAGCTGCTATCAGTGTTCAATGTATGTTTGATTCTGCATTTCTTCAATAAAATAGATTTACACAAAAAAGGAAGGCATACATAGAAAGTTTGTATGTAACCCCTAGGTGGAGCTATCCCAAGGGCTACTACCCCTACCTGCTTGGCTAGTAGCAGGTTAAGGGGCCTGAGTTCTGAAACGGGTGCCTCCACCCGGAGATCAGGGTTGCTAGTGGTCAAGTTAACCTGGGCACAGCCCTCCAGGACACTGTAATCCCTCTTCTTTCCCCTTTAGGGGCCTGAACACTCTACAGTAATCACTTTCACAATACCCCTGGTACACCACACAAGTACCCACACTGTTTGCACTTACCACCAGGGCTGGTTCCTCTGGCTCGGCCCTGGGGACCCCCTGTAAAACAAGGTTATGCACAGCAAATAGCAATAGTACAGTACTTTGAGCACAAACTAGAACCACAGTCAGATTACATGTAGAAAAAGTTAGATCTGATTTATTCAGGGGACTTGAACAAGGGAGGGGCAAAATCAGATTAATTAGCTTAAAGATTATATCAATCAAGCAGTTACGCATGCGCTTTGAGTCCCCCCACACAGTCCACCTCTGGGTACCCAGGTGGAGAAGAGATGGGCTAGCTAGGCCCATTGCCCAAGGTTGCAGATGGTTGGGGCCCTGTGATGGGAAACACAACATGCACAGTACACAATATTTGTAATCTGGAGCCAGAGGGCTCAGTTCGTAAAGGAAACAAAACAACAAGACAATCAGATGACACACTCAGATTAAGCTTTTGTTGCAGGGAACTACCCTGGTATTTACTCACAACACCCAAGACTGGACACAGGCTGGATGACGATCGAGACTGCAGATGTTTGATCTGGGATGCCAGGAGAAGCAGGGCCCATATGAGTCGCAGAGGCATCGTTCCTGTTCATGCGTGGAGCAGGGGGCTGATCCCCAGGCAGGTCTCTCGTGGATGGCTTCTCTGTACAGTGGGACATCTGGCTGGGCCAGTCTGGCAAGGCCCAGACCTCATGGAGACAAATTTGGATGCAGTCCATTTTGGGCTGGATACAGCTGCCAGCAAGCAGAACACAGTTCACACAGTGGGGGACTAACTCACAACCCACTAGCAGCTCATAGCACATTTACATGTAAGGGAATTCTACTGTACCAGGCAAAGCACTCCCCGGTCACAATCGCAAAGTCTCTGCACACACTGGGAGCTTAGGGGTAGCTGGAACTCCTGACAGGCCGATTGCATTCAGCAAAATCTTCGGTCTTCATCAGGTTGAGCCTGGCCCACTTCAGTAGCTTACTTTAGTCACACAAACTTGGATTTCATCCAAAATAATTCTCTTCTCTCCCTCTCAGGAGCAGCACACCAATATGCAGGCCAAAAACTTAGCATTTTCAGAGTTCTCCCATGTGAATCCACTCAGGATTGCTGCTCAGAATCCTTCAGCTCCTTCTTGTTCAGCTTCCAGCTTAGATCTAACGGAAAACTTCAAACAGCCCAGTACTTCCCCAAGATCCAAAAGATTTGGTTGGCTGATTTGGCTGTCAGTCAAAGCAAGAGCTTCCCCTTCAGTTGCAAAAAAGGAGCAAAAAGCTCCAAACTAAAGTTCCTACAGATTTTGAATTCAGACAGCTCCTGTAGTCCGGCTACATTTTAGGTCCCACCAGTACTGACTGGTCCAATTTGCAGTCCAGGACCAAGAAAGCGGAGACAAACAGAACAGTCTTTGCTACAAAGAAAGCAGGTTGGACAAACTACATAATTTATCACTCTAAATGATTTTCAGTAAATAGTTACATCTTTTAACAGAGCTCCCTCTCAGATTACTTAAGCTGCAATCAGGCAGCTCTTAAAGAGATAATACACAGAGGCTATATCGGCTCTGGTAATCACATTTAAACTGCTAAAACACAGGACACCAGCCTGGCAGTGAACATTTAGGCAAGCTCAAGGAAGACTTTTTGGGAACCCCCATTTGTCGGGGGGTTACATGTACATAGTTGAGGCTAAGGCCTCTGGTGAGCTGGCGCTCCCTTAAAATATGTGCACTAAATATTATTAACTTTCTTTAAGCAAATGCTATGCCTATTCATACTTTACCTCATCTTCATCGTTATACAGCGGCACCAAGTAAGAGTCAGATGGACTATAGAGTAGCAGAGATTTCTTTATTGTGTCAAAATGACATTTTTAAAAACACAATATGTCTTCATATCTTGGCACCATAAAAAGTGTAATACCCAAAAAGTGTACCCCTCCCAAAAAAAATGGACAGGTATTCAGTGGATTCATTGTGCAAAACAGCACTGGACAGCGTTGCATCCAGAGTCAGCTGAGGCATACAAACTGATGCATGCACAAATGGCTGCATTTTGGCAGATGCTCCCCACCTGCCTTCTGCAGAGCATACACATAGGGAGGTCACCCTCATCCACAAGAGGGGGCAGATAAGGTGTTGCACACAAGAAGAAGGTTTGTTGACTGCTTTTCCCTGCTTATCAATGTGTAACCCTTATTCCAGTTCGCACACCTTTGCCTGTATGGATTTATATTTATATTTTGCAAGGACATGGGCAGGATAGACACTCTCCAGAGGATGGCAACTAAAAATGGTGCAGGGGTTGCATCAAAAACCCTATGCTTAGAGACTGAGGAATATCAATATGTACACCCTGGAACAGAGGGGTGGGAGGAACATGGTAGATACTTTCTGTATAAGTACCTTATGGGGTGAACAAGGTACAAGAGAGAAGTATTTTTCAGAGGAGAAAGTGCACCAGAATAAGAGTGCATGCAGTGAAGCTGGAAGGTGGAAGTTTAGAAGGGATGTGATGGGGGCGTGGCCTGGCTGTGCTGGAGATGGCTGCCTAATTTTGCTTCTCCCTGGGAACACCTAAAATCATCATCCATCCATTGGCTCCTGGACATTCAGCTCTTGCCAACAATCAAGACCTTACTCTATTTTCAGCAAAGATCATCTTTGGTAAAGTAGTTTTACTGCTATATACTTCCAGATCCTGCAGCAGCATTGACATTGCTTCTCTGTGAGGGCCTACAACAATGGCCGATCAACCTATGTATAACAGCTCCCTTAACAGAGTGGTATCAATGTTCCAACAGTTAATTAATGAGATAAACGATTTAAAAATATCTTCTCAGCAGAATGCTACTAATATGCAAGTCCTCGACCAAAAAAATCAATGCTACAGAAACTAAAGCAATCCATAATGAAAACTCTATTAATGATCTACAAACTACTGTTAGGGAACAGGACAGAGTTATTAGAAACTTACAAGACAAAATTGATGATATGGAAAATAGAAATAGACGTAATAACCTTAGGTTCCTGGGATTTCCCGGAGGTGTAGAGCTTGGAGACACTAACACATTCCTATTGCGTGTACTTCCAGCTTTGCTCAAATTACCAGCCAATCAGGACCTCATTATTGAGAGATCTCATCACACCCTAAGTCCGAGGCTTCGCCCAGACCAGAAACCTTGGCCCATTATTGCCAAATTCCTAAATTATGTACACACAGAATTAATCCTTCATAAAGCAAGACAAGTCGGAATGCTTGTGTGGCAAGAACACAAAATCTTAATCTTCAGGGACTTTTCGAAAGATCTCTCCAACAAACGTAAAGCCTACAACAGTACCCAGCCACGATGCATCTATTTCTGGGTGAATCTACCAAAGATTTTGCTACTCCTGAAGCTCTGTCAGCATTTCTTGGGGCACCTCAAGCAGTACTCACCACCCCTGTTGATCAAACTGCGGTCCTTCACTACTCCAACTTGGCCGCTCCTCACCTGGTCCACGGTGCTCCTACTGCCGAGTCTGACCTTACGGGTCAAGAAAGCTCAATGCAGGCTGCAACCATGAATTAATCTCCTCTCCGCCTTTCAGCTCGCCTGAAAGAGAAGAAATCTTCCATGTCGCCTCACATCGTCCATCCCTGCTGCTCAAGAGATTTTTCTTCAGTCCCCTCCATTCAACCTGAGCATCGCATCACTTTCACCACTCTTCTGGCTCTTTCCAACACATTCTCCCCTCTTCAAGATTACTTACATTCATCTCAGGAGGAACTACGTAGGAATGAACTGGAATCTCTCAATAAAGATCAAGGAAAGACTCTGCCCAATAATAACTCTCCCGACTCTTCGTGGGCCAAATTAGTAACCAGCTCTCCCTACAAGTCAGCTGAACCTCCCAAAAAGAAGAGGAAAGTGAAGCTGAAAAATAAATCAACTGCTAATGTTTCCAATCTGCACAAACATAAGCATAATAATTGCTAACTTTTATTATGTTTTTTTTTTTTTGTATTTTGTGAGGTTTAAATCTCTGCCCCCTTAGCCAGCAAGTTAGCTGGTCATACTTTGCTCAACCGCACTGCGCATTCCTAATGTGTGCACTACAATCACTGACATCTGGTTTGGAATGCACAAGGCTATAAACCGTGGTTGTAAGCTTAAGGGCAGTACTGACTAAAACTTCTCAAGGAGTTTAACATTTTTTCAATAATCTAGCGTTTTATGCATTTTTATGCAAGTACAACATTTGCTTCTCTGCTGTAATAGTTCTGGAAGGTCTTCTTTTATGTTGAAGGTATAATGCCAGATATTGGGCTAATATATTAGCACTACAAATATGCAGCATTTCTAAACTTATACCACTACCACAATATAAATTTGTATATATATATATATATATATATATATATATATATATCTGCACAACTTGCCACATGTACCATCTTAATGTGGAAGTCACTTAAATAAATATGTTACTTAACACTAGTTTATTTATCTACTGCTTTTTATATAATATTATACTGATATATATGGGGCCTCAGTATTTCCTTTCTTTATCAGACTTATATCTTGGTAACTCCTTAACACTTCAATTTAAGCATATGATGTTCTGTCCTAATTAACATCCTTTCTCCTCCTCATTATATCATCCCCTTTTTTCATTACTACTAAGACTTTATACACACCTACATACGCATTGCTTGGCCTTTTATTTATCCTCCTTAATATCCTATTGCAGGCAACATTCAAGGCTTTTGTATGTTATTAAACCATTCGCACTCCCATAATTCAAGATATAGCACATCCATACTCGAAACCAGTACCCTGTAAGCTTTTTTAAACCTCCTAAATATTCTTATAGTAGGGGCTTGCTAGGCCTTTCAGTAGACCCGGTCACCCCACTATAAATAATTCATTATTCACTTCGTTTTTGGCAATGTTCGAGACATATGCTATTAGCATTATCTTCAGATCCTTGAAGCCTGAAGTATCCTAAAAAAAAAAATTATACTTATATCAAGCCAAGATGTGTGTGTGTATATATATATATATATATGTGTATATATGTATATGTATGTATATATATATATGCACTGATCTTTAAACCTATCTCTCTACTCTGCATAATATTATCTTGTCAATATATATGCCACATGACACTGGTACCCTAAACAGATATATATTATATAAAGCAGGACATTTTCCCTCCGCATCCTTATTTTATTTAACCAGCTTCCACATATTATTTAATCCTAAATCATAAATATGATTATATGGGTAAATATGTTTAAATAGTAAGCCCTACTCTGGATTACATAGCTTTAGAACCTCCTTACGCTATGTTGGTAATTATGTGCTCCAGTTCAAGTTTTATTGTTATGTCTGGGATTTATAAAGAACTCAGCAACTTCTTTTTCCATAGATGATAAGATGTTTAAGGTCCTCCCCAGGGTTTTATTCTAATTACCTGAGTACTAGTCATAATTAAGATTTACTAAATACTGTGAATATAGTTTGTAGCTCACGTTGCTTTCTGTTAAGATTTACTTACTTCTGCATACGCCTAGTAGTGTAGCATGAGAGTCTCTGGTGTGCTCACTGACTCTTATCTCGCTACAATTCACAAATGCTCTTTAACCAGTTTCTTTCCTTTATTGTAATATATAAGCTCTTTTTGTATCAATGTCTATACCCTGTATGTTTTACTACTTATACAGTTCTTCAGTGAGACATGATAGATATAATTATTTCAAATTTTTGAAACCATACAACCTAATAGCCCTGTACACAGTTGTTTATTTTATAGATACCCCCTTTGAGCCTACGGCATCTGCTAACTTATTCATGAAGAGGCCCTTATTTGTACTCGTATCTCTTATCTTTATCTATTATTGTCATGAGTGATTTAATTTTTCATTCATGGAATGTCAAGGGAACTCAATTCACCTTGTAAGTGTAAGCAAATACTTACACATCTTAAAAAACATAAAACTCATATTGTTTTCTTACAAGAAACTAAACTTTTATCAGAGGATGTCAATAGGCTTAAAAGGGATTGGGTCGGTCAAGTATATGCGTCTTCCTCTCTTTCAAAAAAAGTGGGGTTGCTATTTTAATACATAAATCCCTTAATTGGTCTCTCGTTAATACCATCATGGATTCAAATGGTAGATGGATTATAGTTGTATTGAATTACATGGCAGACCCACTTATGTTAGTAAATGTATATGCCCCTAACTCAGACTCTCCTTAGTTTTTCCATAACTTGGCCCAACAAATTATGAGTAATAATAATAACAATTTACCTATTTTCATGGGTGGAGACTTTAGTCTAGCACTTGAGGCACAAGTAGATAAAAATAATTCATCAAAGGATTCTCACCCCCAATGTATCAACGCTCTGTTAATATTAATGAAAGAGTTGGGTCTTTCTGACAAGTGGAGGCTTCACCATCCTAGACAACGTGACTGCACTTTCTACTCCTCACTACATAAATCTTACAGTTGAATTGATTATTGGTTCTCATCCCCTTCCATTACTGAAAAAACAATTAATACAAAAATTCTCCCAATTAGCATATCAGATCATTTTCCTGTAAGTGTACATTTACTTTGGGGTCCATACTCCCCTAAATCTCCTTCCTGGTGTGTTGACCCTCTTTTATTAAGGGACCCAGAATTTCTGCCTTGGATTACAACCCAAATTCAAGACTTTCTATCTTTAAATAACACTCCTGATGTATCTCAAGGTATCATCTGGGAAGCATTAAAAGCTACAATTAAAGGCAAAATTATTAGTTATGCTGCTCACAGGAAGAAACAGAGAGAGCTACAACTTTCCAACTTAGAAAAGTCCCTTAAAGAAAAAGAAACTCTATATTACAAAACAAATAAACCCAACCACAATTCACAACTTCATCACAAAATTTTACAACTAAGAATTAAAATCAACGAGTTAGTATCCAGGAAAGCAGAACTTGCACTTTTAAGACTTAAGCATCACTATTGGGAACAGGGTGATAGATGTGGTAAGCTATTGTCATACCAGCTTAAATCCCAACAGATGGAAATACATATTGCTGGCCCGAAAGACCCCTCAGACCAAATTCAAACAGTTAGCTCCTTAATTAACTGCATTGTGTGATCCTTCTATCATCAACTATATTCTCATCAAAACCCAATACAATCTAATCAAATACAAACATTTTTGGAAAACCTACAGCTACCTCATCTCAATCATCAAGATATGGCCATGTTGGATGAACCCCTTACCTTACAAGAAATTCAAACAGCGTTAGCTTCCCTAAAATGCGGTAAGTCACCCGGGAGTGATGGCTTCACTGTTGATTTCTACAAATCCTTATCTGACACTCTCTGCCCTCTGCTTTTTAATGTCTTTCAGGAAGCAATCTCTATAGGTAAACTGCCCCATACTATGAATGAAGCAATTATAACTGTTTTACCAAAAAAAGATAAAGACCCCTCTCTTCCTTCTAGCTACAGACCAATATCGCTACTCAACACAGATGATAAAATATTTGTTAAAGTACTAACCCTTCATTTAGAATTATTAATTCTGAAATTTGTCCATACTTCCCAAGCAGGATTTATTAAGAATAGAACTGGCTCTGATCACCTTCATTCTTTATTTAACTTAATCTACAAAGCAAAATCTCTTAATACTCCAGCTGCAGCCATTGCCATTGATTTTGAAAAAGCATTTGATGCCTTTAACTGGAATTATTTATACCATATACTATCCCATTTTAGTGTTACTAACAAATTTCATGCTTGGATTCAATTATTGTATACCCTCCCCTCTGCTTGAGTCCTCCCTAACTCTATTCTATCTCTCTCTTTTTTGTTAGAAAGAGGTACTAGACAAGGATACCCCTTATCACCCTTCTTGTTTATTCTTGCCATGGAATCCCTATCTGCATCCCTTCATCAATCATACAAAATCAACGGCATCCCTGTCGGCAATACTCATTATACCTCACTTTCTTATGCAGATGACATTCTTATTTCACTAGACAATCTCGAATCTCTGGACAGCCTCTAATACAACTACTCAATAATTTCACCTCTCTCTCTGGGCTAGCTTTGAATCTTAATAAATCTGAAACACTACCATTGAATGACCATTGTAAACCTTATATGAACACTCCCTTGGGCTTCCATTGGGCCCCCCAAAATATCATTTATCTCTGCATTTGGATCACCCCGTCACTAGATAAAATATGGGGTGCTAATCTTTCTCCTCTACTAACTAACATCAAATCCACACTTGATAGATGGAAACTACTTAATCTATCTTTCAATGGGAAAATTTCTGCCATTAAAATGTCAATAGCCCCTAAAATATTATATCTATTTTCTAGCATTCCCTTAATACTTCCCTGCAGCTTTTTCATTACAATTGACAAAATCATAGGCTACTTTATCTGGGATGGCAAAATCCTCAGATTTAGCCGTAATAAACTTCAATCCCACTGGTCAAGAGGGGGTTTCGGACTTCCCTGGTTCTAAGCCTATTTTTGGGCCTTTTGTTTAGCCCAAACTACTACATAGTTTAGCAACCCGAACTCCAAATCACCATTATGGGTTAACATGGAAGCCTCTCTATGTCCAGGTAATGTTGCTACATTCTTCATTTATAATCCCCTTCCACCAAAATTAAAGTCTCACCTCACTATTGCATCATATATGTTTTATTGGAAAATAACACATACATTTCTAAAATCAAACTCAACCCCTCTTGCCTATGCCCCCATTTGGGAAAACAGTTGCATATCTCTGGATAATCATCCAATCTTCTGTCGAACCTGGAAAAACAGGGGTGTCTTCTTTTTGAGAAACATATTCGGACCCCATGCTCTAAAACTAAAATCCTATTCCAACTTGCTCACTTTATGGAATCTCCTCCGTCAGGATTTTTGGAAATACTTCCAACTTCATATGGCTTGCAGCTCCTGTTTTTCCTTTTTTACCAATCAATCCCTATACAACAAATATATTTCCAAATGGACAAAAATAACTTCTAGCCTGAACAGTGTCATCAATAAAGATATCAGAGATACACTCCTAGATCAATCCATCAATGCAAAAGATAAA
The DNA here is from genome assembly GCA_016271365.2 of Neoceratodus forsteri. NCBI lineage: Eukaryota > Metazoa > Chordata > Ceratodontiformes > Ceratodontidae > Neoceratodus > Neoceratodus forsteri. The sequence goes on along the minus strand of CM028136.1, from coordinate 222,285,879 downwards.
TGGAGTAGGCTATTGCATTATAATATAACTGATATGCAACGGTACAGATGTTGGTATTCTTGCCATAAATCTTTTAGTGATAAACGTAGTTCTTTCATTCAGATCAAGATTCTTCATTTATGGTATAGAACTTCAACTATACTACATAAAATGGATTTTAGGGATAACAGCAACTGCTAGCATTGTGGTTCACCCAATGGTAACTTATTACATATTTTATGGAACTGTCCTCCCATTCAAAAACTCTGGCACCGTATTCACAATTTATTTTGCAACGAAAGTGATTGTTCAGTCCTTTACATTGGACCCCAAACACTGTATACTTGGTATCTTTAATTTCCGTTCTCACAAAATATCCCACTCTATGAACAGATGGCTAACTATACTCTTTCTTCAAGTCAAATGCATTATATTTACACATTGGAGATCTAATGTAATTCCATCTTTTACTGATATCCTTAAACAATTATCTCTTTATGCCTCTCTTGACCGTATGACACATGTACCCTCTGGTCGACTCACTATATACAACTATTGTTGGCAGGGCTATTTTAGATACTTGGAATCATTCAACTTATCTGATAACTCATGCATGGTTCGCTATACATAGTTTCCTTCTCTCACTATATTGTACACAGATTTCCTGAAGTGGTCTCACCTTTCCCTTCCCCTACTCTTTAACTCTCCCTCTTTCTTCCCCTCTCTCTTTCTCTCTTTATCATTCTTTCTATTTCCCCTCCCCCTCTCTCTCCTTCTCATTTCTCTCCCATGCTCCTTTTTACCATTTGGCTATTCTTCTTAAATAACTGTTATTATTTCATAGTATCCTCCATTATACATATTTGCAACATTGGAACATGTAATTTAGTATAACAATGCATAATTACAGCTGTGCATAATACTAATGCTATTTTATTTGTAATACTCTCTTTTTTATTATAAATGACTAAATTTCATTTTACGACACTACTTATATCTCCTACTTCAATCTTCAACCATTTGTTTCACTACATCAGTTTTTTTCAATGTTTTAGGAAATGTTAAATTTTTTCTGTATACTTGAATATACAGTATTGTATTGGAGGATGTTTCTTGTTTCTTCTTTTTGTTATAAATGCCTCAATAAAAAGATTAACTATAAAAAAAAAAACAAGGGATGTGATGAAATACTTCTTCACTAAAGAAGAGGTGGACGTCTTGAACATTCTATCAGCGGATGTGGTGAGAGCAAAAACAGTGTCGGGTTTCAAGTATTTTTATTTATTTTATTTATTTCAATTCTAGGATTATAATTACCTTTGAGCCCAGGGCTCTTTTATAAAGGTTCCATGTCAAGACATAGGTATCACATGACAATAGACAAAATTGTTACACAAATAAGGGTAAAGGATATCAAATTAATTTCAAACAGACAGGGAGAGGGTAAAGTGGAAAGGAAGAGGACAATAGGGGAGAGGGGGTGGTAGAAAGAAATGGGATGGGCAAGGTGGGAAGTAAGAAAATGAGAAGAGAGGAGAGGTGGGGGTAGGTAAGGATAAGGAGGGGGGGTGGGGTGAAACTGCCAAGAAGGTGGCATTGTCAGGTGCTGTAGAGCTTGTGGGGCAGAGGCAAAACTAGGGCAAGTGCATCATGTAAGGAGCTAGATATAGGAAGAGCGGTAGCAGAGCGGAGTTGCATAGACATTATTCATGACAGTCGTAGATGCTGGAAGCGACCAGGGTGTTTTGGAGCCTGGATTTGAAGGCCCCTAGCCCAGTGGTATTGATAGTATCATTGGCAAGACTGTTAAACCAAGTGGGTGCTCTGTAGGCAAATGAATGCTGGCCAATGGCTGTGCGGCAGCGAGGGATATGGAAAAGTTGTGGCTTTGATCCCCTGGTAATTCTGGATCTGGTTTTCATTTGAAGGAGTGAACAGACCCAGGAGGGGCAGTTTCCAACTGTATTTTCTTAGCAACCACGCAGGTTTGGTACTGAATTCTATTATCAAGTTGAAGACAGTTAGCTTGTGAGTAGAGGTCACAGGTGTGTGGGAGCCATTCGGCCCCAGTGATGAGTCAACAGGCCTTGTTTAGGGTGGTAGTAATCCTTCTGAGTGCAGTGGTAGTGGCAGTGCCATAGATGACAAGATCATAGTCCATCTGGGAGATGATGGAGCTTTGAACTGCGGCAAAGAGGGCCTCTTTAGTCAGGTGCCATGAAGCCGGTAGAGTAAGCCCAGTCTAGTATTCACAGTTTTAGCGACATTGGTTATATGGGTTCCAAAGGACAGGTGTGGGTCTAAGGTGATTCCTAGGTATCTAAAGGAGTCAACTTGCTCCAGGGAGTCCCCGAGGCAGGTGTTTAAGGAGAGTTGGTGGTGTTTGTGCTTGTTTTGGTGGCTGGTGAAAATCATGGTCTTCATTTTTTTCTGGTTAAGGATTAACTTATGTTCTTTGAACCAGCTTTCAACAGAGGTGAATCCGTGTTGAAGGGTTTGTTGCAGGTGGCTTGGGTCATGATGAGAGGCAAGAATCGCTGTGTCATCTGCAAAGAGTAAGACTTTCTGAGAGGTGGAGTCGGGGAGGGAGTTGAGGAACAGGCTGAACAGCAATGGGCCCAGGATGGAGCCTTGGGGGACACTGAAGCGAACCTGTTTAGTGTTGGAGACCACGCCTGATATTTTTACACATTGGGACCGGTTGTCAAGATAGCTATTGAACCATTTCACTGATTCCATGGAGAGGCCAATGTTCAGTAACTGATGAAGCAGGAGGCCGTGGTGGACAGTGTCAAAAGCCTTTGACAGGTCAATGAATGTAGCTCTGGTTAGGTGACCCTGATCAAGGGAGTTGTGTATGGCTCCCGTAAACTCAAGAAGTGCCATGGTAGTGCTGTGCCCTTTTCTAAATAAGTGTTGCTGCCGGCAAAGGATGTTGTACTTGTCCAGATGATCAGTGAGCTGGTCTGCTACTATCTGTTCTAGGGCCTTAGAGAGGGGTGGCAGGATAGAGATAGGTCGGTAGTTCACATGGGAGGTCCGGTCACCACCTTTATGGATAGGTGTGACAGTCGCTGCCTTCCATTTGTCAGGGAATTGATTGAGAGAGAGGGAGAGATTAAAGATCCTGGTGAGAGGCCCCAGAACCTTGTCTAGAGTGAGGGACAGAAGTTTGAGGTCCAGTGTGTCAGCACTTGCTCTAGTGTTTTTGATGGCTTTGGAAATGTATTTCCTGATGGTATTATTGCTTACTGCTCTGAAGTAGAAAGGGGGACAATTTTTTGGTGATGACTGATGGGTGGGAAGATGGGGGTCGCTGTCGTTGAAAAAGTCAGGAGGAAGGATGCTGCTGAGGTCGGTGAAGGCATCATTAAAGGTGTTGGCTATGACTTTTAGGTCCAGGATATTATTCCTGTTTATTGTGATTGCAGTAGGGGGTGATTTGAACTCCTTCCCGGTAACATCTTTAATGTTATTCCAGAATGCTCTTGCATTTCCCCAGGTGTCAGCGAGTGCAGTCTTGTAGTATTCAGATTTCTGTTGGCGTATGGATTTGGTGCAATCATTTCTAGCTCTTTCAAAATTTTGGATGTCTGCCTGTTTTTCTGCTTCTCTGGCTAGTTCCCAGAGGTGGTCCCTGTGTTTCAGCTTCTTTAAGAGGGAACCCGTGAGCCAAGGATTGCAGAGGGGTTTAATTTTTCGCTTTTTTGGCGGGGCAAAGATGTTACAAGCTTCATTGAAAATGCGTATGAATTGATCAAGGGCTGTATCTGCATCGGGTGCCAGGTTGATTGGGGGACCAGTCTTGATTTAGTAGGTGTGATTTTAGGTGGGTTAGCTTCCCACGAGGTAGGACTCTGCTTAGCATGACCTTTGGTGGAAATTTCCAGAATTTACATGGTATGAGCGCAAAGGAATCTTAGTAGAAAAGCGGGGGGGGGGAGAGTAACCAAAGATCAGGTAGGTTCCACGGTGACAGTACAGGCAGGTATAAACTGGGCAGATTAAGTGGGCCAGGCAGTTCTTGTCTCCGAACAAATTCTGTGTTTCTGTGTATATTTCTGTATCATGTCTTAGCATCCTGTAATGTATTTTCTGTACCTGTGTCGTGCCTAAAAAAGGTGCCTTGGAGCCAGTACATCCATCTGGTTAATAGAACAAATAAATAAAACAGTGGCCATGGTGGTGGTGGTGGTGCAGAAGTCAATGACAGTGTCAGTTCTTACTCCTCTACACCAGTGAGTCCTGTAACAAAAGTGGTCCTAAGGATGACCCAGGGGATTACAAATCAGTCAGTCTGACCTGCATTGTGGGCAAGCTCATGGAGACCACACTAAAGGAAAGGTTGGTGGACTATCTAGAGGAGCATGGTCTCCAGGATGTGAGGCAGCATGGGTTCATGGGGGGGGGATCATGTCAAATTGATCTGATTGACTTCTTTGACTGTGTCACTAAGACAGCAGACAGGGGCTCAATGGTAGACATCCTCTATCTTGATTTCAGCAAGGCCTTTGACTCTGTGCCCCACAAAAGGTTGATCTGGAAGTTGGTGGATCTTGGGGCTGGGGAAAAGATGGCCAGATGGGTGGAAAACTGGCTGGGGGACAGAACCCAGAGGGTGGTTGTGGGGGGAGAGTTATCTGGTACCAGACAGGTAACCAGTGGGGTCCCACAGGATTCTGTGCTGGGGCCGGTGTTGTTCAATGTCTTCATCAATGACATTGGGGATGGCATTAAGGGCAAAATTTGCCTATTTGCAGATGACACCAAGCTCTGCAGGAGAATGGACACAGCTCAAGGGATGCAGGGCCTACAGGAAGATCTAGAAAAGCTGGGGAGGTGGTCCAGGATCTGGCAGTTTGGCTTCAATGCCAAGAAATGCAAAGTTATGCATATTGGAGCCAAGAATCCCAGGATAGAGTACTACCTGCGTGGAGTCCGAGTATCTGCATCAGTGGAGGAGAAGGATCTGGGAGTGATGATCACTAGTGAACTGAAGCACTCCACACAATGCTAGAAATTAGCAGCAAAGGTAAACAAGATGCTAGGATGCATATCTAGGGGGATCAGTAGTAGGAAAGAGGAGGTTATACTGCCCTTGTACAGGTTACTGGTAAGGCTGCATCTAGAGTATGGTGTTTAGTACTAGTGCCCACACCTCAAAAAGGACATTAACCTGCTGGAAAAGGTCCAGAGGAGAGCTACAAAGATGATAGTGGGTCAGCAGGGTAAGGTGTACGAGGAGAGGTTGAGGGTACTGAACATGAACTCCCTGGATGACAGGAGAGAGAGAGGGGACATGATTGTGACCTTCAAGTACTTAAATGGGTTAAATAAGGTTGATAAGGAGAGTCTCGTTAAGCTGAATGGCAACCATAACACTAGGGGGCACAGTCTTAAACTGGAGGGTGGGAGGTTTAGGAGGGACATCAGGAAGCACTTCTTCACAGAGAGGGTGGTGGACACTTGAAATGCATTGCTGGAAGAGGTCATCTCGTTAAAGACAGTGGGAAGCTTTAAGAGAGGCTAGGATAGGTATAGGGGAAAGTAAGGATCATGGATAGGGAGGATAAGAGGAGTGGGGAGGGAGGGAAATGACATTAGCTCAAGCTGTGGACCATGCAATATGAGTAGACTTGATAGACCAAATGGCCTTCTTCTGCTGGCTTCTTCATAGGTTCATATGTAACAACACGCAGTGTATGGTGCGGTGAGTCCATGGTTGATGTTTTTATTACTCTACTGCACATTAGGAATGACATCCAGTAGGTTTACCAATGGGGCAGAAGAAGAGGGACTGAGACAGCATTCACAACAGCAAGTTCAATACCTACTGTGAAGGGTGAGTGGGACAGAGCTCATCTTGTATCTCTTTGCTTAAAGAAGAGCTCAAGAGCAGACAGCTGCAGCCTGTTGGAATAGCATTTAGTGTAATCATCACTGTGTGACAGGAGGAACCAACAGGGTGGAATGTGAGTTCCTCCCATAACCACAATACTGTATAACTATGTTGCTAATTGTTATGTACGCATTATACACTTATAATAACTGGGGAGCGTTTTCTCCCATTGAAAACCCAGGTTATAATTCGCCGTTATAACTCACGGGTTATAATGGCGAACATGCACCGGGTTTCCAGTGCTCCATGCATGCACCTGCCTCCGTGCTCTCTGCTAATCATGGTGCTGGACAGTCACCGCGACTTCAGCACTACGTTGTGCCTTGGACTGTACACCACGAGTCAGCAGTAAGTAATTTTTTTTTTAAAAAGAAACTTGCCTCCTGTGCTAAACTTTTTAAAAAAAAAAAGGTTTTGGGACCCGCTTCGCTGGAGTGCTGACCGCGCTTCCTCCACTCCGGACTTGCTTCCTCCACACCAGTTACCACAGTTTTATTTTATATAACTGCTCTGGTGAGAAAACGCTCCCCAGCAATTATATAAAATAAAACATAGGATTGTGTTGGATGCTTAAATCTGTTGGATGCTTAAGTAAACCCCTCGAGCATCACTCTCGGGGTTTATGTAGCATCCAACACCTCAGTGTGTGTGTAAAAACTCATCAAACACACAACCCCGAGCATTATTCTACATGTATTTGAAATCTCTAGTATACATTTTCAAGGGGAGTTTCTTGTTGGTTCCATATTTTAGAACCTCCCTGGTTTGGAAAGGTACTTATTTTGGGTACTGGCTCTGCCTATTTCTGGTTAAGTTATATTGCCCTAGTACATGCAGCGCTGTCTAGAGTCACTTGGATTGTATGCCAGCTCAGCTGCACCCTTCATACTGCAGCAGATCTCACAGTTATCTGGGGGTTAATTTTGCAGATGCACACCAAGTCAAATTTACATGATCCAGAATTAATTTTCTGCTTTTCTGATTTTGTCTTTGCCAGTCAGATGAGACATGCACAGGTAAGCTAAATTGAGTCTCAGTTAACTGAATTTGGTGTTAAAGTAGCAAAAACATTATATGCTGTCACATAATAGCCAGGGAAGGCAGTTCACCCAACCAGTAGCCAAGGTAGCTGTACTATAGTAGTAGGACATGTAACCCAGGGCCCAGTCTAAGGCTACAAGATTGAACATGCCCAGGTCTCTGCCAGCTGGGACAGGGGCAGAAAGGAAGTTGTGTTCTTGGCAGGATATGAAAAACGTAGCACTGCATTAAATGGAGAGAGTCATCATAGGTAGAATCCTAAGAAGGGGCAGGCTGGCCATAAGGGAAGAGGTTTCCTGCAATGGGAAGTATCTTGGGGTATAGGTTTAGTTCCTGTCTGGACCCAGGAAGCTAGGATGGGGTATGAAGCCCCACTGATGGAGTGAAACAGCTCCATAATGGCTCCAGGTGCCAGACCTTATAAGGCCACAAAAGACACGGGACTGTTTTAGGCTGTCCTTTCGGGGATGGGGTAATTGACTCACAGCTGGATGTGGTCGATTGTTGGAGAAAGGGGTCCAAAAAGGTAAAACTAAGACTTTGATAGAACATAGAATTTGATGGCAGATGAGGACCGCTTGGCCCACCTAGTATACCCATTTCCCTACCTAATGCATAGGCTGCAGATCCTAGTCAACCAACAGCCTACTTCCTCCTACCCCCCAAAACTGTGCATTGCAACTCAGTTTACTGCTTCTACTGTGTAACCAGCCTCTCACTCCACCTTTGGCCTCCTTTTTATCCCTCCTCTCCCACTGTGGTACTTGAACCTCTGACCCTTCACACACCGAAGGCTGTCATCCTACCACTGCCCTATCAGTTCAATGCAGCAGAACTAAGAACAGGTTCAAAACCAGAACAGTCCCTCTTAATGGTGCTTATGGGCAGCTGTCAGTGAATCCCTGTTTCTCTCCTAGGGATGCTAGCAGGGGGTATAGATGCCTAGAATATTGGTTGCCACATAGACATGTTGTACCCATGGCGGGGTGATTGGATTGATGTTTGGACACTCACTGTTAACTTGTTTAAATGTGTCAGTTGAATTCAGGACTAAATGGGTGCATATACACACGGGGACTCACAGAATGAGTCACAGGCCCTATTTGGACATGAGTTGAAATGTTGGGACTTTAACTGCTGGTAACAGAATTGTGATTATATCTGCTCTGCAGGACACACCAAATGTTAAGAGCCAGTGCTCCTCGATCTTCAAGGGGGACCTGAGTGACATCCTTGGTGGGTCAAAATAAAAGTACAGTTCATCTGTTTACACTACAACTATGTGTGGACAGAGTTTATTGCTGACATAAGCTGGGTTGCAGGTTGGTAGAATGGAGGTGCATCATTGATGCACCTTGCACACATGCAGGACACAAGGGAAGGGGACAGTTATGGTTAAAGGGTTTGCACCAGAGAGTTCTCCAGCACGTTAGTCCCCTCCCTTGTACTGTGCAGTATATCCATCAAAGGCATCAGTAACAGAACTCTGGTCCAGTTATCCTCATCTATCTGGGATCCTCCCACCCCCTGAGGGCCTGGGTTACTGACAAGAATGTTGCTGTCAGTGTAGTTTTGAGATTAGATGAAGCAGCATAGATGGGGGAGTAGTAAAGTTCATATGCAGGGGATGAAAAGTTTTTTGGGGAACTGGGTATGCTCGAATTGGCCGACTCCAATCCAATTGTCAGACTTAGAATTTTAGGAAATTCTGATTCCTAATCCGATTCCAATTCAAATCTGAAAAGGACCCCAGAATCAGGTTCAGATTTGGAATTCTAAATCCTGAATTTCTATGTAAAAATAGGTTTTAAGATTTGGGATTTTTAGACTTCAGTTCCAAAAATCCTAAATCCCAAAATCGAACTGTAATATGACAAATCTAATTCCATTCTGCGGATTCCAAGCAGCCCTAGTGGGAACAGTTATGGCGGTGCTCTGCTGGCTTCAAAAATAAAATCAACCAGACTGTCACAATACAGAGGAAATAACACACCAACAGATTCAGACAGTGCTCATCCCATAAACTCAACAAAATACCTCGTTAAAAACAAAGGAAAAGAAGAGAAAGATTTTTGTTTTTCCAAAAAGGTGCTTACCGAGGAATACAAACACTGGATGGTGATGGTGGTTATTATTCACTGTATAAAATAACAGGAATAACATAATAATATAAGGTCCCATGTGACTCCAGATCCCTTGTATCCCCTCCTGCACTTCACAAGCAAACATGTACTACTTTATAGGGATTCCCTTCCTCCTCCACTACCCAGGGTACCATGTGATTCCTTTAGTAGGCAGATATTTGTACAGGCTTACCTTGAAGGCCTGTACTATCTTTGTGTTCACTGTCTGCAATGACAGACTGTTCTGCAGGTTCACCACCCTCTGAAAGCAGCAGCTCATGACATTACCCCTGAATATACCACCTCAGACCTTCTGAGCTTATCCCTGTGTCTTGCTGGAGGACACCAGATCAAACATCTCATGTTGTTCTATCATCCTGAGACCCTACAGTAAGCAGAAGGCTGAAATCATGTCCCCTTTCAGCCTTCTTTTCTCCAAGGTGAACATGTTAAGGGCCTCCAGCCTCTTCTCATAGCTTGTGTTCCCGAAACCCCTGATCCTTTTGGAAGCCCTTCACTGAACCTTCTCAACCACCTCCATGCCCTTTTTGTATTGAGGAGTCCACAGCTGAATACAGTACTCCAAGTGGGGTTGGACCAGTGCCTATTAAAGTCTCAGGATAATGGCCACTGTCCTGCTGAAGATTGCCCTTACTTAAATATACCCCAGCATTTTGAAAGCCCTCTTGACAGCAGTCCAGCACAGTATGTCAGTCCTACCTCAGGTTTTCCTTCCTATAGTGTGGCACCTTGCATTTGGCTGCATTGAATCTGAGATTCAAGGAATGCAAATAATCATTTAGCCAGTTCAGAACCTCCTGGGGAAAAAAAGTGTGTCCCCATCCTCAAAGGAGTCCACTACGCTGATCATCAGTGAACTTAAGCAGCCTGCTGGGAGTGGGGCCTGTCAGTTATGGTGTTTCAGTGAATATATGGATTGTGGTAATGTGAATAAGTCTAAATAAGTCCCTGCTAAAGGGAAAAGGGAAATTGTTTAACCAGGAAAGGCACACTAAGTTGGAGTTTTTTTTTTTTTTTTTTATTATTATTATTCTGTTTTTGGCCGCCGGACCCCAGCCCTATTTACGGCCTGCCTGGGCCCTGGTGACCTGACTCCTCACTTGGAAGCCCTCCGAGTGGGGGCCACCAAAGCAGAACTGTCGTGGCTGGAGGGTCAGCATCGGGCCTGGCCTACATGGGGCCAACGATTTTTAGAGATTGTTTCCCCCTTGAAGCTAGGATGTGCAATGACACTAGGGATTAAGCATCTGTCCTAGCTCCACCCCATGTTGTGGTGTGGCGCCGTGTTCCCCCAGCCTCTGCCAGAGGGCAGCTGATGCTGACACACAAGAACCCCCCTCCCTGGAGAAGGAGAGCAGTCCTCAGGATGCTCGATCCTTCTCCGGCCCTGCCGACCACCGACAGCCCGTGCCCATTACCGAACACGGGTCGCCAGTGTGGTGCGAGGTGTGGTGTCCAGCGCCTCAACCCTCAGCACCACCGGACCATTCAAGTTGGAGCTTGTTTACAGGTGTGACCTGGGAGCACAAGGAAGTTAAGTGATTTGCTCAGGGTCACACAGTATGCAAGTGGGGGCTGCAGGGATTCAAACCCAGGTCTCCAAGTTTGCAGCTCAGTGCACATAACCACTACACTATACTGCCTCTTCAGGATTAAGGATTGTGGCATATTGGGAGGACTTGCCTGAGGTTCAATGTAGAGAATAGCTCCTCCCACAACCTCTGCTTAAGCCATCCTCTAACACACCTCCCTTGCTTAGGAAGTGTTTTTTCCTGAGCTCCTGCGTGGCTTGTGTGGCTGCTTCTATGAGTCCCTGTTGCTCTGGCTTGTTTCGCTTCCCCTCTCTCCCTCCTGCCTTTGTGTTTCTTCCTCCTTTGTCTGGCCTCCGCAGCTTCTTTCCTTCCTATTTTATTTTTTCCTCCGTCTGTTTTTCTTTTGGGCTTCCTATACCCAAGCAGCTTACGGCGCCTTCTACTCTCCCTGTCTCATGCACTTTCCTAGTGCTTCTTCCCTGTCAGACTTCAGCCCAGCTGAGTCAGCGGGCATATCGCCATCTCCCCTGCTTCAATTTCCTGCGCTCGTCTATATCTATGGCCGGCAAGGACTTGACGCTACCCTGGACCACCCATGCTGCCAGAAGCCGCTAAAGGGTGCATTTCCTGCTGCTTCTACCGAGGGTATTTTGGATTTTATTTTGCTATATTTTAGTTTCGCTACATTGCTCCACAGTGCTTCCATATCTTGACTCTATTTGCTTCTGTTTTACGTGCGTAACATTTCAGTTGGACCTGCCAACTTGAGTTGCAGTTCAGTATTTACAGCCAGTCCACTGTGGGATTCCCCACTGGGGGGGTGCTGCATGCCTTAGGATCTTGATTGCTGCCATATTATTCTCCCAAATTGCAGATCTAACTCCCCAATTGCGGGCACAAACTTGTTCTCTCCAGGCTGTGGAAGGTCAGTTTGGCAGAACTGCTTCCTCACAGGACATCCTCGATGCACATCGCATTTCCAACATCGTCCATATTTATTTATTTATTTATTGAAATGTTTCACCAGGAAGGCACACTGAGCAACAAGTCACTCGTCTCCCGGTGTGACCTGGGGGTAAGGGGTACAGTAGGAATGAGACATTAAACATTCAATTTACAAGATCAACATTAGCATACAGTTGTAAGGCAGGTGTTACAAAAAGTTTTACAACAATGTTGCGCATAACATTTAGAAACAGTGGACAATAATAAGTGCCAGGTTAATAAGTAAACAAGTGCTTATGTGAAAGAAGAGGGGAAAGGGGAGGGAGGGGTGTGGTGGGGGAGGAGGAAGTGTTATGTCCCTGGATACCCCCGCAAGGTGCGAGGAACCCTGCAATGGGACTGGTGGGACCAGAGAGAAGGGGATAATGTCGTGTCCCAGAGAGACTCCTTTAGCATGGTGGGGGAAGGGAATAGATCACAGATACAAGCCCCTTGGGGCGGTAAGTGAAAGTGAGGGTAGAGAGGTAGGGTTTGTCCAGGGCTTGGAGGAGGGAATTAGTAAGGGACATGGCAGGAGCAGCTAGGTACAAGGTAATTATTGAGGGTAGAGCTGATGGAGTAGGCAGAGGACGAGTGCCGAATTTGAGGTACAGTAGGAGGGAATTCCAAATTTTTGGGAGGCAGTGAGAGTAACCGGATTGGCTGATTTGGGTGGATCTGCTGGGGACAACCAGGGTATGGGAATCGGATGATCTAAGGGAATGGGAGGGTGGAGGGGGTGTTATAAAGGAGGAGGTGAGCTAGGAAGGGAGCTCACCCAACCAGTGCTTGGAGGTGAATTAAGCACAGTGGGAGAGTCGCCTATTTGTAAGAGATGGGAATGATAGGGCACAATAAAGATCGCAGTGATGGGTGTGAGGGGGGGCATCAGGGCAAAGCGGCAGAAGGAATTGAAGAGGGTGTCCAGTCTGGCCAGGGAGGACTTGTTGGCAGCATCATAGACTATGTCACAGTAGTCGAAAATTGGCAGTATCATCTTCTGAACAAGTTCATGCCTAGCCGTAGGAGGGATGCAACTACAGTTCCTGAACAGGACACCAAGCTTGGGGCATAGTTTTTTCTGGATGGCATCAATTTGTCCAGAGAAGTTTAGGTGTTGAGCCAACCAAACACCTAAGTACCTGAAGGAGGATGTGTCCTCAAGTAAAGTCCCATCAATGGTGTGGAAAGTGGGTAGGGAGGGAAGCCTAGAGAGTTTCTGCCTTGTGCCAAAGGTCATGGAGACAGTCTTCTTGGCACTGAGGAAAACCTGATGGTTAGCAAAGCAGAGCTGAACCTTGTCAAAAATCTTGCTGTAAGCTGATTATAAGCTCATCAGGACAGGAGCCAGATGCATACAGGACTGTATCATCAGCATACATATGTATAGCGGAGAATAGGGAGCAAACAGAGGGAAAGTCATATAAGAAGATGGAGACTAGGAGGGGCCCTAATACCGAGCCCTGGGGGACTCCAGTGCTAATTGGAAGGTGATGGGAAGTGGCGTCCAAGATCTTAACTGATTGGATTCTGCCAATAAGGTAGGCCTTGAACCAGTTTGTGGTGCAGTGAGATAGGCCGGCTGCCATGAGTGAATCGAGGAGAAGGGAATAAGAGACAGTGTCGAAGGCCTTGGCCAGGTCAACAAAAATGGCAGAGGTCATTTGTCCATTGTCCATCCCAGTTAGGATGGGGTCTGTGAGCTGTAGGAGAGAGGTGGTGGTTGAGTGTATTTTCCTGAAACCAGACTGGAAAGGGGTGAAAAAGAAGATGTAAGAGAGAAAAGAGGTGAGTTGGGAGAGAACAATGTGTTCCTGAAGCTTGGCAAGGGTAGGGAGGAGAGAAATGGGGTGATAGTTGCCAGGGGATGAGGGGTCACCCTCTTTGGGTAGAGGGAGGACTACAGCATGTTTCCATGAAGAGGGGGCTGAGGCACTAAAGAATGAGAGATTTAAGATTACTGAGAGGGGGTTGGCAAAGGCTGAAGCAGAGAGGGAGAGGAGTTTTGGGTCAAGGCCATCAGGGGAGGCATCTTTAAAGGAGCTGATGGTGAGGAGGGTACGTAGGGCATCATTTGGGGTTACAGTAGTGAAAGAGAAGGGAAGGTAGGAGGATGGTGGAGGGGGCACACTGGTAGAGGATTGAGAGGGGGAAGGGTAGGAAGGGAGAGATTTCAGAAGCTCAGTGGCGCAGGAGGTATAGTAGGAATTAAATTCTGCAGCTACAGCTAACGGGTCAGACACTAGCGAGTTATTTACTTTAAGTACTGGGGCGGTGGGTGAGATGAGGGTGTAAATAGGGTGTGGACCACCTTCCAGAACTTTGAAGAGGAATTTATGTTGGTGATGAAGACAGATTTGAAATATTCAGACTTGGCTAACCTTGTAGCCCTGGTGCAAGCATATCTGAGCATGCGGTAGTTTGTGAGGTCACTAGGATGCTGGGTAGCTTTATGATGCTTCCAGGCTCGATCTCTAGCCCTGAGGCAGGCCAGATGTTCAGGGGTTATCAAGTGGTTACCTCTGACTCTGGTTTGTTTGAGTGGGGTAAAGGTGTTCCAGTTTACAAGAAAGACTTCTTTGAAGTAGGCAAGGACCTTGTCAACTGAGGAGAAGGAGGTTAGGGGGAACCAGTCAGAAATGGCAAAGTTACTCAAGAGAGAGTCAAGGTCAAGAGCCTTGAAAGAGCGTAGTTGTATGGTTTTGTGTGGTGATTTAGTTCTGTGGACTTTCCTAACTATGAATATTGGGTTATGGTCACTGAGAGCATCGGGGAGGATGCCAGAGGTGATGACAAGGTGGAGGTGGGCGGTAAGGGCCCAGTTGAGTAGGGAGTGTTGTTGTGTCTTGTGTTTTGGATCGGTGGGTTCGTAGATCAGTTGGGAGAGGTTTGGGTCTCCGATTTCATTTTTAGTTTTGGTAGTTTTAGGTGACATTCAATTTATATTGAAGTTGCCTAGGATGAATAACTCTTCAGTGCACACAAGACAAGTGATGCAGTTTAGGAGGTCTAGAGCTACCGAAAGATGGACATTTGTGTGGCAGTATATGCCGGCTACCAAGATTGGGAGAGTGAAGGGGAGGGTCACATAGAAAGCTAGGGCATCATGGGTCTCAGGACTGAAGGATGAGTAGATGATGGAATATTGAATGGAGACTAGGACATAAATGGCCACACCACCACCTCTGCCAGTACGGTCTTGCCTTAGCAGTGAGTAGCCAGGAGTGGAAAACGAGTGGTTGGGGGTAGTGCTCTTCAGCCAAGTTTCTGAGATGATTAGAATGTCTGGTTTTAGAGTGCACACCATGGTATGAATCTGGTCTATTTTTTGCAACAAGCTGCTGGTGTTAAGATGTAGAATCTTTAAGCCCTTTGGGAGGGCTGAGAGAAGAGAGCTGGGGGAGGTAGTAGAGGAGGAAGCACCAGAGGAGCAAGAGTCAATAGGGCCTGGGTTGGAGTGGATATCCCTGGCGGAGAGCAAGAGGAAGGCAAGTATGAGAAAGTGAAGCTTAGGGGATCTTGAAGGGGTTGGCAAGGAGGCTGGGAGTTTTGAGGAGAAGGGAGTGGACAATTGAGGGAGAAGAAGGTGGAGAACCGCAGTCCTGCATATCTTCCTCTATGGAACTTTTTATTTTATTTACTAGCACTACTTTTCTTCCGGTTGCTGTACAAGCAGGTGTACGCTGGTTTTAATGGATCATCACTAGGACATTCTTCTAGCTCTCCCCTGCATTTCCATACCTGGTGTTCCAGCTATCTGGGGCTCATTAACCCCTTTATGATTCCCATTAGTGTATACTTTCCAGTGAGCTATATATGTTGTATACCCCTAATATTCTCTCGCAATTGTGACACTACTTTGTCCATCAGGGGGGCAAATATGATTGTATTCACTATTGCAACTGCTGCAACTCATTCAGTGATTTATGCCCCTTATAGATATCTGGATCATGTCCTTTCCTCCTGGCACTGTCCCAATTTACCATTTGCCATACAATGGCCGCCTAGCATTTATTCTTCATTGGGGCTCATGCCATTTGTTTTTCCTTACCTTACCACATGCTCCATGCTTGAAATACTTTCTCATGTGTCTCATTACCTTGGTCCAGTGATCTGCTTTACCATGCAACGACACCTTTCCCAAGCTCAGAAATCTGCTGCAGATCTGATGCTCTACACCATAATTCATATTTCTCTACCTGACCTCGTACAACTTCTGCTTTCATCCACACTGAGCTTCTCCTATTCATGCCTTCTCCTGTCTCTACCACATCTTGTTGTTATATGTTGCCATTCCATTCATTTACCTCTATCCCTACCATTTTGGCTCCTATTTCGTTATCCTTGCTCCATTACTTCTCTACTCTCTATGCAGCACTGTTATGCGTTGGCCAGCCTATACCAGCAGTATTCAGGACTTCATCCATAACTCACACCTGCTGTGGTGCTGAGCGAAGGTAGGTTTCCCTTGTCTACTGAGGATGAGATTCCATTACATTCACTACCTCATATTCCATACCAACTCACAGGGTTTTATTTAACTCTAAAAATTGATTAGCGTTTTGCTCATAAAAATTCTAAAACATTGTGAAAATGCATAGCACTTGCCTCACTGTGTTTAACAAACGTAACACTTCTAGAAAACCCATATACATGCTTTCTGTACAGTTAGTATTGTCCCAAGAAAAAAACTACTAATCAATTATTTAAACCCTGTCTCAACATCCTCCATCCCGAACTCTGCTGGACTGCATCAAGTGAAGGTTAGCTCACCCTGACTACCAGGGATGGGAGCCATGTCTACAATCTACAGACTGTTACATTAACTTCTCTATCTCATACCAGTTGCCGCTTCCCTTCGAGAACGGAACTACTTCCTATTTACCAACTCATCATTCTCCATCCCTAACTCTGCTTGGCAGCATCAAGTGCAGGTTAACTCACTCCGACTACTAGGGATGGGAGCTCTGTCTCCATTCTACCAGCTAGTACCATACCTCCTCTACTTATGCCAGTTGCCACTTCCCTTTGGGAACAGAACTCTCACACTCTGTGTACCCTCATCATGCTACTTCTGCTGCTTCAGGTCTCTACCATCCACCTCTGCCATCCCTGATGGTTGCCTGAGTCTACAGTCTACTGCTTCATTTTACATGTTCCCAGCCTGATACTCAACTGCTGCTTCCTTTAGGAACTGGATCTTGCTTGACTTGCTTCTCCATCTTATCTCATCCACAGCCTAGACTCTTCATCCCATCTGCTGACTTACATGGCAGGAAGTCTGACTCTAGCATGGACCAACTCCACTGTTTGCATTTACACCGATGCAGACTGCCATTTCCATTCAGGAAAGGATCTTCTTCAGCCAGGTCTCTCATCGTTCTACATTCCCTAGCCGACTCCAGCCCAGATCATCTTGCCTCAAAAGACCTATCTGGCCCATGTCCTTCCATTCCACTGCTTCACATGTGTTTTTCTCCACCTGCTACCTGATGACACATCCATTCTGGACCTGGACCTTCTACTCCCACCTGCGATTTCAACCATGGAACCTGGACCTCTTTGACTTGCTTGCCTCCATTCTGCCAGTTTGTCACTTCCCTTCCTTCACAGGACCCTTCTGCTTGAATGACTCCACTCACCATCCAGCTCTCCCATGGATCTTCGTTCTCTAACTCCTTTGGCCTCCTTTTCCTCATCATATGGATCCATCCAGCTCATTCAGTCCCTCTCTCACTTCAGATCAAATGCCTCATGGACTTCTTTGCTGTGGGTCACCAGTTCCGCTGTTGTATACCCTTGTTTTCTTTGCAGGTTTGGGCCTTATTCTTCATTGCTCCAGCACCTTCCATCATTTTCTCTGGTCGCTTCCAGCCATCATCAGATGTGGAACTCCTGTTGCTCATGGCACTTGGCTTGGTTCCTTGGCCTTTCGTGGAGCCTCCTCTAATGACTTGCTTCAGTTTTCCTGCAATTTGCTGCTGTTCACCATGGAACTGACCTAGTCCTACTTTCCTGCTCTAGATGTCTCCCAGCTTTGCCTAGCCCAGGGCTCCTCTACTTATTCCTTCCATTCCTCAGGATCCACTCCGGACTTCCTTCCCCTTTTGAATGGCTACCGTCTCATCTTCACCTTTCTGTCTTGGGGCTTCTTACTGTTTGCTGTGGCTCTTTTGGGCCTTGTATCCTATCACCGACCAGTAATCCTAGCCGGTCATCTGCTCTTCCATATGATCCATCCTCTACATCTACTCCAGCCCTGCTAACAGTACCTTTCCACTACTCATTGGATCATTAGTCCATTACTCTGGAGTAAGACTACTGCCAGCAAACATTCCTTGACTTACATGCCTCATAGACTCTTACGTTACTATAGAAGTTTTATACTGCCCAATCTGTTCTTCACAATCATTCATGGAATTCCATTTGCCTGGACAATAGGAAGATCTTCTCTCTCTCTATTGGATATACCCTCCGATTTCTGTCCATTCCATCACCATGACTTCCCTTTATGCCTTGTCTCATTGGCTATCTTCATACATGGAAAGGACTTAAATCATTCTGTTATACTCCGACTTTGTAATCAGCATCGCTTCTACTTATACCAGGAATCGAAAGCGAACCCATTAAACTATGGACATCATCCATTTTACCTTCTGCCGCCTCTTCTTTCAACACTGACTCTGATGACCAAGTTACTTGACTTCTACTTCCCAACAGTCTTTGCTAGTTTTAGGATTTACACAGCTATCTTCCAGAATATTCATCATGAGAGCTCCACAGCTAGCTGATTACTGACTCCACACCATCAAAACCTCAATTTCACTCCCGGACATCGCTATTCTTCATACTATTATCCACACCTTTTCACCTAGTACCTTCAGCTGGGTTAACTGCTCTCTAGCGGACCCTTCAGCCTCTTCTTCTCAAAGTATCTTTATTAATCTCTACAGTAAAGACCATCACTGAGAACTGGCTCTCCCAAATTCTAACTGGCAATCTGTAACAACCAAGACAAATTCAGCAACTCAGTCTTGCATCCCAATCGGTATTAATCAGCTGTGGCACTAAAATCCTATGGCATCCTGCACTAATCGATCTCACTACCAATCCAGCCTACAGGCACTTCCTCTCATCTGCTCCAAGCTTCTCTCAAGTATTTCAGCATCAGATTACCTGTAAACCTATCCACCTATGCCACCACACTGCATCTTCTAAATGATCACACCACAGGAATACCCACACTACTTCAGGCAGCATACCAGCAGAGAATTTGAGTATAAAGTCACGAACATCATGACCAAAAAAAACATCTATTCCTAATACCAAATTTCAAATCATTCCTCATATATATTAGGCTACCATCTGGACTGCTCTGCAAATCTTCCTCTAGTGCTTTGCCAATCACTTATAGCATTACTCTCATCAGGCACTCAACATCTCCTCTACTTAATTTACTCTGGGATGCTTATCAGTGACTTATCGCTCACTAATCAGCTCTTACCTCTAGACTACCTCGAATATCAAACCTTAGATGAATTGGATCAGTCACCCATAATTTTACAAATCATCACAACTCCCACAGAGTACTGTCTGGTCTCATATTGATCAAATATTGCTCTCCCAACTCATTACGCCTCTACAATCCCTTTGGACATGCATCCTATGACACCTCAGACACATGGACCACATTAGCCCTTCTTTAATTGGATCTGCTCACACATAGGATTCTACCATCCCTACGGAAAGATGTACCCTTCATCCTCAGGATCATCATTCAGTCTGTATCATCTTTGGATCGAGAATGAACCATCATCTCCAGGGTACTGAAAGACTCTACTACTATTTCTACTCTATGGATGCTTCCTTAGCGACTCCTTGTTCAATACAGAGTTCCTAGCCTCCAAACCATGCCCTTACATTCAAAGCTTTCACAAGTTGGATCATTCACCAATGACTTCTTCTACCATTGCATTTCCACCATTCCCAATTTAGTACCTTATCGATCCGGTCATGGTCCCTCTGCCCATTACATCCTTGCAATTCTGTTGGACAAGCATCATTCACCATCTTGGAAACTTGGACTTCCTTCATCCTCCTTCAGCCAGATTTACTTCATACTTAGGATTATATCACTCATTCAGAACAGACCTACTCTTCAACCTCAGGATCATCATGCGATTGGCATCATCCATGGATTAAGGATGGATTATCATCTCTCCAAGCAACTCGCCAACCTCAAATTAATTATGGTTACTAGAACCTAGGTCCTTCTCCATTTAGTATGCCCAAAGGATGGGCAGACCTCCAGCCATGGGTCCTCAGAGGTTTCCTTCACCTGGGGGGGGGTTCTTCTCCTGAGTGCCAGAGGGTCATACTCTCCATGAGATGGAGAAGATATCTTTTTGGATCTTCTATTCCCTACAAATTACTACCTACCTACTACTCAAGGGTGGGAATAGAGTAAAGCCACAAAAAAGTACTACAAGTTACATAAGCACTATATACCCCATCCCGCATTATTGCTATTCCACAAACACTGAATGGGAGGGCTTGCCTGAGGTTCAGTGTGGGGCATAGCTCCTCCCACAACCTCTACTTAAGCCCTCCTCTAACATACCTCCCTTGCTTAGGGAGTGTTTTTTCATTCACCACCATCGCCTCCTTCTCCTGAGCTCTTCTCACCCTTGTTCATGGGCCTTCTGTTCCCTACAAATTACTGCCTACATACCTACTACTCAAGGGTGGAAATAGAGTAAAGCCACAAAAAGCACTACAAGCTACACAAGCACTATATACCCCATCTCTCATTATTGCTATTCCACAAACATTGAACATATCTTTAGTGCAGCAGGTTACAAGATCCAAGGCAACATAGATTCACAGGGTGGAGGTGGGGGTTATTTCAGCTGAACCAGATTGAGTTCTTTGATTGGGGGACCAGAGAAATAGATCAGGGTGGACTGGTGGACATGGCCTACTTAGACTTAGAGGCAATAAGGTGCAGTGGTTTAAGGCTCTGGGCTGCAAATCTGGAGACCTGGGTTTGAATCCCAATGCCCCCACTTGCATGCTGTGTGACCCTAAGCAAGTCACTTAACTTCCATGTGCTCCCAGGTCACACCTATAAATAAGCTATCAGCTTAGTGTGCTACTCCTGGTTAAACAATTGGGGGAAAAAAAAATACTTCAGCAAGGCCTTCAACACTGTACCACATAAAAGGCTCATTAGGAAGTTAGGTAGTTTGGAGGGTGGTCCTAAGGTAATATCTTGGGTATGAAATTAGTTGATGGATAGGCCACAGAGGACAGTGCTAAATGGAATTTACTTGGGGGAGAGGAGAGGAACCTGTGGGGTATCTCAGGGCTAAGTGACATTACAGAAGAGCTGGAAGGCAAGGCACCTCTGTTTGCAGATAACACAAAAATTTTCAACAGTGTGGAAACCCCGGGGGGGGGGGGGTACAGAGAATATGCAGAGACCTGAAAAAAACTCAAGAAGTGGTCAAGGGTATGGTGGCTGGGTTTCAATCCTAACAAGTGCAAAATCATGCACCTAGGGCACCGAAATCCAGAGACAAAGTATAATATGAGGGGAGAGGTATTGAGGGATCTGTACATTTTCCCGACTCCCGACTGACCGACTCTAAAATGCCCAACTCTAACAGCCCGTCAATGTCAACTGCCCACAGGATGTATTGCTGACTGCCATTTTCCCAACATTAGAAGTTCTCTCCTAACATTCTCACCTCAGTTCTCTCCAGTTACAGTTCCTAACAGTACTCACTTCTCGCCTCAGTTTATCTCGTTCAGAGCAGTAACCATCATTCTCTCTCCCCCTCTGTAAACTGCTCATTAAGTACACTGACCATGGCAATGCTTGTTTTCCGAACTGCTCAAAAGTAGCCATCGTTCTCCCCCTCTCTAAACTGCTTGTTCAGTATAGTAACCATGGCAATGCTTGTTCACTGAACTGCTCAAAAGTAACCATCGTCCCCCCCCAAACTGCTTGTACAGTATAGTAACTATGGCAATGCTTGTTCAATCATCTCATCGAAGTGGTACAGTCATTTTAAAGTTTAAACAATAAAGGCTGTTTTATCGTAGGTAGGACACAGTACCTGATGGTCCAAAATATGCTTCTGTAGGAAAGCTGTTAATTTATGAACACAGCTTTCTTGCAGCAGTGTAAACCAGGGCTTGCTCATTCTCTTCATACAGCATACAGGTCCTGAATGAAGACACAACAGGATGGGAAGCATGGTGATGTATACATTTTGTTTGTATTTATAAGAATTTAAAATAATTCACTGGTTGTATTTCTAAACCTTCTCCTGTTTCAATCATGCCCTCTGAGATTGAGTTGGGAGATCTAGTCAGGAAACTGAGAAAGCAGTAAAACGATAGTACGGGACCAGTACCGGTTGGGAAATTAGATATGGGGAAATGTGCATTGGGCAATCGGGGGTTAGGAGATCGTACTAGACCCGGTATTGATGGTCACCAGACAGGAAAGAGACCTGGGAGTAATCATATCTGATGACATCAAGGTAGTGAGACAGTGCAAAAAAGCAGTAGGTGGGCCCAGAGGGATGCTAGGGTGCATAGGGAAGGATATCACTAGGAAAAGGAGGAAGGTGATGGTACCACTGTGTAGACTGTTGGTGTGACTCCACCTGGAGTACTGTGTCCAGATCTGGAAACCACATCGTAAGAATGATATAGACAGGGTGGAGGTTCCAGAGGAGGGCAACTAAAACTGTGCAGGGACTGCATCAGAAGCCCTATGAGGAGAGACTAAGGGGTCTCAACATGTACACTCTGGAAGTGAGCAGGGTGAGGAGGGATACGATAGAGACCTTTACATACCTAACACGGTTGAATAAGCCTCAGGAGGGGAGTAATTTTCAGCAGAGAAGGTGCATGATAATAACAGGACATACATTGAAGCTGGAAGGGGGAAAATGTAGGAGGGATGTCAGGAAGTACTTCTTTACTGAAAGAGCAGTGGATACCTGGAACAGTCTTTCAGGAAGGCAGTGGGGGTGGAAAAGGTGGTGGGCTTCAAACATGCACTGGAAAGGCATACGGGAATCTTAGCTGGGAAACGGGGGGCAGATGTCAGCTGGGGTAAATATAGGCAGGACAAAAAGGGGCAGAGTGGGTGAACCAAATGGTCCTTATCTGATGACAGATTATCTGTTTCTATGTATGTTTCTTAGTAGGTGATGATGATAGGTGACTGATGAAGACAGAAGTGGGATAGTGGCTTAGTGACTTACAGTTTCAGAACACAAGGACATCAGTTGAGTGGAAGTCCTGCATCGAAAGTTTCATTGTAGGCATCAGTTCAACTGATGTCACTGGAATCCAGATCTCATAAGTAATTAAAACAAGCATTTGTCAATGATGAATGTTGTCTTGCTGACATTGGCATTGGTAGCGCAGGAGTTGAACAGATGCATAGTAGGAATGGCAGTGAAGTATGAAAGTGACATCAAACCCCACATCACCCTACAGAGACTGACAGGCACTGAGGTGTGCCTTTGGGCATCGGGCATAATGTTCAAGGCATTTCGGCTCACCCTACCCTGCAGTGCGACAAATATCATGTTCTGCCTTGGAGTCCTTGGGCCTTACGCTCACCCCATTTGGCTATAACGCTCATGGCATTTTACCTCACCATATCCTGCAGACACTGACAAGTGCTGAGGTGTGCCTTGGGGTGTTCGGCTTTACAGTCACCCCATTTCAAAAGGACATATGCTGAAATGGGTGCAGCACAGGAGAATGGGGTGAACTGTGGGTCCGAAGAGTCCAAGGCACACCTCGATGCCTGTCAGTGGCTTGAGGGTGAGGGTGGTGGTATGGCGTGAGCATGACAGCCGGCAATGCTAAGACACACCCCTGACACCTGTCAATCTGTTCAAGGTGGGACATTATGGTTAGAAACCCTAATGCCCAGGCCGTTTGTTGGTATTTGCACTACACATTTGCAGCACGGCATTTTTTGTGACCATCACCTCATGAAAGTGTTTGGGACCTCTGCTCATGAATAGTGGCACTGTGATTTTATTAATCTGTCCCGAACGTTGATTACTCACAGCGACCACGCCATTCTGCACCAGATGTGGGAAAACAGCATTTGGGCAGAATGTGAAAAATGACAGCTGTACCATTCATAGGTAGGTGTAAAGAGATGGCAGTGTAGAAAATCTTGAGTGAAAATATTAAAAATGCACAAATTTACGTGCACACGTAGAAAATGCGCAATGCACACTCGGAACAGAGTCATTTAGTGGAATTATTTCACAAAATTTTCAACACGTGCATTTTGGGACCTCTGCTCATGAACCCTGTCATTATGATTTTCTTCATCTGTCCTGATCATTGATTTCCCACGACGACTGCGTCATAGTGCGCCACTTGTGCGAAAACACATTTCGGGCAGGATCTGAAAAATGACAGCTGTACTATTCATAAAGATGTGTGCAAGATTGACAATGTTGAGTGAAAATATTACAAATTGTCGAAGTTACGCATGCATATGGAAACTGCGCAACACACGCTTGTAACATAGTCATTTTTATGGACTTTTGTCACCAAATTTTCAACATAGGCATTTTAGGACCTCTGCTCATAAATAGTGTTGCTGTGATTTTCATAATCTGTCCCGAACACTGATTTCCCACAGCAACCGCGCTATTCTGCTGGTAGTGCTAAAACATATTTCAACCAGGATGTGAAAAATGACAGCTGCACTGTTCCTTAAGAGGTATGGAAAATACCAATGTTGAAAAGTTTGGATGAAAATATGACAAAATGGCAAAATTCTGATGCGTGTGGAAACTATAACGCCATACGTAACAGTCATTTTAGGATTTTCACCAAATTTGCAACATAGGCTTTTTGGGAGCCACCTCATGAACAGCAACACTGTCATTTCATTACTCAGTCCCAAAGGTGATTCTCGCAGTGACCACAAAATCAACTTTCGGGACTGAACAATGTCATGACAGTGACTGAATTCATGAGGAGGGGTTCCAAAAACTCCCTGTTGAAAATTTGGTTGCAAAAGTAAAAAAAAATGGCCAAGATATCCACATAAGTTAAAAAAAAAAATGTTTATGCCATTATACAGCTTACCGGCGTTTCTTCAGTTCTCAGTCAGCTTTGAAGAGCACAGATGTGTTCCCGGTCCACTGAAGATCATCGCACTGGGCTCCGGAGGTAAGTATGGGATGAGGGGTGTGTGAGGAGGCAGGTGCGCAGTGGGTGGGCGGGTTGGGGGAGGGGCCACGGACTCAATGAGGACCGTTTTCTGTTTTACTAGGTTAAAAAACCCATTGTGGGATGGTTTTGTTTTTACTAGGAGCAACCTAGGTGTTTTTGGGGGGCTGCTTAGCCTACATAGGATTAGGCACCTGCCAGCCATGCAAGAGTTGGGGGTCGCATGAGCCAAAGGGATTAGGCACCTTGGCACACAAGAAATGGGGAATTTACATTATGCCGACGGTGACTGGGCACCCCTGTTGGCAAATGACCTTAAGAGGGGGCATGCTGACAGGGGGATTGGGCACCTTCGTCGGCTTTCAGGGGGACTGTAAAAGGCAGCAGCTGTCCCTCGGCTTCTGTGGGGACTGTGAGAAGCTGCCGGGGAAGCCGCCGCCATGTTGCTTGACCAGACGAGGCAAGCAGTAATTGGCTGCTGCAATCAGGGATGGCTCCATGGCGCTTCCTGATTGCAGTGACTTATTTCTCTCAAAGTGGTGGCACATTTCTTAACTGCTGTCATAGACAGTGTGATATGCTATTGGCGACACAGTGCCCAGCCTCAAAAAGCAGTGGCGCCATTGGCTGCAGCAGGATCGCACCTCCGAAACCCACTTCTCCACTGAAGCAACCACAATATGTTGCCTGCGCTGAGTGTGCAAGACAACATAAAAATGTATATTGGATGGGAAACAGGCAGCATTAACAAGGGAAGCTAAATAAGGTAAAAAAACAAACAAAAAACAGGATTTTGTTTCAAAACAAACACACAAAAAGTATGCAATGGAGATATTAAACAGACTTCTCACATGTCCTGACAATGATATTAACACATGGAAACAACAGCGTTTATATTCCCTTTAATTAAATTATAATTTTAGCCAGTCCCTGGAGACTGGTTACTGTGGCTCTCACCTGATGAGTTTGGATACCGGCTTGGGTTCTTTACTATGCCCGGGCACAGGGAACTTGATAGGGGACCGCAAAAGACTGCAGACTACAGTAACTATACACACCTGAAAAAAAGTCCAGTATCTAATCAGGGAAGCATAGTAAAGTACATTTACCATTTATTTATTTATTTATTTATTCATTCATTCATTCATTCATTCATTCATTCATTCATTTCATTACCAGGTAAGTGCACTAGATAATCAGTGTATTTTTTCAGTCACAATCGGGGATGAAATGGCAGTGAACACTGGTACAACACATTACAGAATAATACAATAAATTAGCCATATTCCCAGACACCCAGTCCCCAAGGAGGCACACATTGTTTACAGGTACACTGAGTACATAGGGCATGTCTCTTAGATCCTTGGGGGCAGGGAGCCCTCTAGAGGTATAATAGCCCTTTACAACTCTGTATACATTTACGTGGGCTCACAGGGCTTAGACTCTCCTGATCTTTAGTTCACAGATAATGAATCGTGCCTGACAAACAAGGGTATCTGTTTTGGAGGTGCAACTGTGAGAAGGAATCCATGGATGACCAGTTTGTGGGTGGGGGAAGGGAGATTTGATTGATGCAGGAAGCTGTCCCAGCTCCCTGAAGCTCTGTCTGGGCGCGTGCAAATCAAATCATAGCACAGTAGTCATTAGTTATTGTCTCAGGCACAGTTCACGGCAAGGAACACCTGATCTCATTATGACCACTCGACAAGCAGCAAATGCGGTGCTTGCCACAAATAGTCAGACAGCAGACCAATGTGTAAGAGGCCACTTAGCAGTGCTAAATAATTCTGACTGCTACTTACTTACAGAATAGGATGATAATCTGCAATTATCTTGCTTGCATGATAATCTATCAAGGAATTAATTAAAGATATATACATATATTTGCAGAGAAGACAGTTTGATATTAACAAGCCAGACTGAACAAGAGATGAAGGTATTATAGCATTCTCAAATTCCGTGGTAAATTAGATAAGTTCAGAAATGTCATCAATTTCCAAATAAGCAGTGTCAGTCACATAAAAAGTGATGTTAGCAATTGAGATTTGACAAAATTTGCTGGAACTAAGAGCACTGCTGTTATACAAGGTACATTTAAATACAGTACATGACACCTACTGCAAGTATTTAATCACTGTAGCTAAAATTAACTTGATAGTCCAAAGAGAATGGATACTGAACTGTAGTCTGAATGTGAGCTGTGAATTACTAACAAGAGCTGGCTATAGCCAACAGGCTGCTTTGCCAGTGGTAATACAATATAAGCTGAAGAAATGGGTAGTTTCAGAATTATGAAAGGAGGAAAGAATGGGCATAAAATAGTAAAAATTGTGAAAGTTAAGATAAACACAGTAATTTACAAATATGTAACAACTTCATATGAGTCCTTTGTGAGATAAATATTTATAGTGTATGGTAGAAAGCTGTTCTGTATTGCAATCCATGCTAGAACAGTGTTGTGCTGAATTAGCGCACAGTGTTGTTGTGTTACACTGAATATGTCACTAGTGCAGTACAACAATATCGAACGGCATCGTGCATGTGCCACAAAGTAGCTACAGTGGTGAGGAAGTGAGCGGTGCTGGAATGAACCACTGCAGCTGTGCCAAAGTAAAACATTTTTTTTTATAACGGGGGACCTGTTTTGTGGCCAAGGAGTACACTTATGGTTGCCCATAAACTGAAAAAGATTGTGTATGAGCAACCATAAAGATACAAGGCTATTTTAAAATCTTAAGGTTTCTGTGGTAATGAGACCTCTCAAGCTATGTTCTCGATGTCTCCTATTACCACGGAAACCTCTCGACTGAAAAATAGCCTTGTTGTGTATGATTGCTCCCACACAATCCTCTATATAGTGTATGGAGGAAACTTGTTCTGCGTGGATTTTCATCCTAAGCAGAACACTGTTGTACCACAGCGCAAAGGTCATGAACACGGTTGTACCCTTCTGTGGTACAATAGCATTCTACAGAGGTGAATGGGAACACGAGAAAGGGTCCTGAAGGAACTGGAAGTAATAAGAGCTGATTACACGAGAAAGGGTCCTGAAGGAACTGGAAGTAATAAGAGCTGATAAAGCAATGGGGCCAGATGGGGTGCACCCCAGGGTCCTTAAAGAACTAAGAGAGGTGGTGGCTGAACCTCTGGCTATCCTGTTCAGCCAATCACTGGAAACAGGGGAGGTACCCAAAGACTGGAGGACAGCAGATGTAGTCCCCTTATACAAAAGTGGGAACAAAGAGAAGCAGGGAACTACAGACCAGTCAGCCTCACCTCGGTAGTGGGAAAGATCATGGAAGCACTACTGAAGGAAGATTGGTGGAACATCTGGTTGTCAATGGACTACAGGACCCAAGGCAGCATGGTTCACCAGGGGAGGTCATGTCAGACCAACCTCATTGAATTTTTGACTGGGTGACTAGGGAGGTGGATCAGGGAGGGCAGTGGACATGGCCTATCTGGACTTCAACAAGGCCTTTGACACTGTGCCACATAGAAGACTATTACACAAACTGGGAATATGGGTGTGGGCAGGACAGTAGTGTGTGGGTAGGTAACTGGCTGGGTGGCAGGACACAGAGGGTGGTGGTAAATGGCTGTCCTCCACAGAGGGAAGAGTGACCAGTGGGGTACCACAGGGATCAGTGCTGGGACGGTCTATTCAACATCTTCATCAGTGACATTGCACAGGATATAGAAGGCAGAATTTCACTGTTCGCTGATGACACAAAGCTCTGTAACAGAGTAGACACACCAGAGGGTGTAGACAGAATGAGAAGGACCTGCAGAAACTTGAAGAATGGTCAAGGGTTTGGCAGTTGAAATTCAATGCAAAGAAGTGCAAGATAATGCATATGGGGCACAAAAACCCTGGCACAATATATCAGTTGGGGGGTGAGGATATAGCATGCACCAAGCCGGAAAGGGATCTTGGGGTTGTCATCTCTGATGACCTCAAGGTAAGGAAACAGTGTGACAAGGCATCAGGTAAAGCAAATAGGATGCTGGGATGTATAGGCAGGGGCATCACCAGCAGGAAAAGGGAGGTCATAATTCCACTATACAAGACACTAGTGAGGCCCCACCTGGAGTACAGTGTACAGTTCTGGAGACCATACCTACGTAAGGACATAGACAGGGTAGAGAAGGTTCAGAGGAGGGCAACAAAGATGGTGCATGGGTTGCATCACAAGTCCTATGAAGACAGGTTGAAGGAACTGAACATGTACTCCCTGGAGGAGAGGAGGGAGAGAGGGGATATGATAGAGACATACAGTATCTTACAGGGAGGAACAGGGTGCAGGAAAACACTATTTTTAAGCGAAAAAGATGTTTCAGGACTAGAGGCATGGGATGAAGTTGGAGGGAGGACGATTCAGAGGAAACATGAGAAAGAATTTCTTCACAGAACGGGTGGTGAACAAGTGGAACACCCTGCCAGAGGAAGTGGTGGGGCTGAAACAATCACGGATTTAAGAATGCATGGGATAGACATAAAGGAATTCTAGAGGTCAGGGGTAAGGGGAAATAGACTTCTAGGAAAACAAACTGAACTTACAAGCTCAAATGGGCAGACTAGGTGAGCCATAGGCCCTTATCTGCCGACACTGTCTATGTATCTATGTATCTATGTAGGTGAACACAATATCCACACGACCAGCACTGATGAAAACAGAGCTGAAAAATACACCATGCTCCCAAATGGATACTGCAAAACAAAACACAATGTGGACCTTTGATAGCCTGCTCTGTTTTCAACAAAATATTTATAAAATTAAACTTTTATATGGATGTTAACTTACTTAATCTTATTTTTTTTTAATCATCTGTTTCTCTGCATTAGCTGTCATTTGCAGTTGACAGCGGCAGAATGGCCGAGAACAAGAATGGGACACAACAGTTTAAACACTTAAATAAAAATAAAAACAAGAACTTTATTTTTGATCTCCATACAATATAAAGAATTCTGGTTGGGCAAAACCATGCCCAGCCAGCCTGTGCTGCCATCTGGAGGTTCAGATTACAATGGACCTCTCGAGCTTTTCTCTCAATGTCTGCTATAATCAGAACCTCTCGGTGGCAGCACAGACTGGTTGCACATGGTTGCCCAAACAATATTCTCTATATAGTATATGGTTAAGTGTTGCTTTTACTTTACTGTTGTTAGGAAATACCTTTGAGCAACAAGTGCCCTTTTCAAAGATTCCACATGTAACCCCTAGATGGCGCTATCCCAGGGGCTACTACCCCTGCCTGATTTGCCACTAACAGGTTGAGGGGCCTGGATCCAATGGCGGGTGCCTCCACCCAGAGGTCAGGGTTTGCAATAGTTAAACTAACTTGGTCACAGCCCTCTGGGACACTGCAACCCCCCTTTCTTCCCACTAGTGGCCCACACAATATATCAGAATTACCTTCACAGTATACACTTACCCCAGGTCTGGTTCCGCACTGGGACCTCCTGTGAAATGAGATACAGTGCAACAATCACAGTACAGTACTTTAACATAGACAAATACCTCAGGCAGTATAACTTTGCTGAAACAAGCAGCTCTGATTTATTTAGGGGATATAACAAGGACAGGGAAATCAGGTTAATTAGCTTATCACTCTAATAATCTACCTATGGCTCTGTGCAGGCCTATCCCTATCAGTTACTGTCCCTGGGTACCCAAGCCCTAGTGGCTAGTCCAAACCGTGGCAGCTGGTAGGGGCCCTTTCACACAGAGAAAAGGAGAATTAAACAGTCAGCAGTACAGTAATTCCATTTGGATTTAATGTGGCAATTCAACAGGGGTGACCTGAATTAGTACTCACGACCTCCAAATAAGATAGGGTCCTTCAATATCAGCAGGGCTCACTTGAGGTACACAAACCTCTTCACACATCCATATAAAAAAGCACTATACCAGGCAGGCTGCATCTGTATCCGATCGCAATTACTGCACAATACCGGAGAACACACAGCAGATTCAGTTCCTGACAGACCGAGTGTAATTTTCAGCAATTCCTCCAGTCTTCTACAGGGTGAGCCTGGTTTCTACTCTTCAGAGATCCTTTGATTCTTTTCACAGGACCAGTTCAGTCTAACAAGCTGTTACACAAGCTGCAGGCGGGAACTACTGGGCCTTACACACGTTTTTGACTAAAACTGCACACTGAAAAAGCACAGGGCTCCTTCCTTCTTCACTGCCAAAGCTCAACTGAACTTTCAACCGACAAAACTGGGCACTTCTTTGAGTTCCTCCCAGTTCTTGACTGGATTGGCTGTCACTCACAATAGACTGCTGCTGTTGGTCCAAAAGGCACTGAAGTCTAAACTACATCTCCCAAGTCACTGCCCATACAATCCTCTTGTGGCTGGCTCAGATTATGAGTCCAAGTTCTGATTCGTCCAAGGCACCATTTTAGAGCTAGCTTACCCTACACTGATTGGTCCAGTTCAGCAGTTCAAAACTAGAATGGGGAACTAGCAGACACAGTTCTGACTGCAAAGAAAGCAGGTTAGACAAACTGTAATTTCATTATTACTCTAAATAATTTCTGGCAAACAGTTACATCTTTCAGATAGGTTCCTTTGCACTCCTAGTGACTGCAAAATGAAGTGAATTGGCAGCAGCTTGAGTGGTACTCAATCAAAGAAACACACAGTCCCCATACAAACTAATTATGTCTGCAAGCAGACAGCTCTTAAGAGACAGTACCAGGGGTTCTAAAAACACTCACTGATAAATGGCTTAAATGCCAAACACCATTCAGGCTTGGAGCATTCAAGCAAGCTCCTGGAAGTCTTTAGAACCCCCATTTGCAGGGAGTTACACCTTCCTGGCCTGGGAAAGCTTGGCGTCCGCGTCAAGCAAGTACCCATAAGTTTCAACTGCAACCATATACATTTGCATTAGGCTCGCACATGTAATCATCAGTCAATATATCATTTTACCAAGAACACATTTCTGAAACATTGCAGTACGTCACTCTTTACACAGTATTACATACACATTGTACCATAACTCAAGTTATTACCTCTTGTACATGAAACCTGAAGAGAGGGCCCTTCCTATCAGTTACCTTGGGGCTGGATGGGGCAAGGGCACCATATAGAGGGCAACACAGTAACTTGGAGTTAGCACTGATGCTCAGTTTGGGCAATGAGCTCGGGGACACATACACTCCTTTATGGACAACATTGAGAGGCAAGTCCACAGGCCTCCCAAGTGAATCATAACTGAGGTGCACCACAGGCTTTACAGCTCGACCAGTCTTTCTAGGGAGACTGTTATAGTCTCTGCACTCTGAGCCTCATTTTCAGCATTGTCCTCATTTGTCAGGAGAGTCTCCCATGGGGTAGAGGCTAGAACTTGGGGCACTTTCAGCTCCAGGAGTTACAGTTTCTGAGTCCACAACATTTGGCTCATAGAGAGCTTTCGGACACTGGCAGTGGACTGTCAGGGCACTCAAAATACTCTTCTTGTTCAGGTGTATCACCAGTCTGCCCCAATCTATCATTTTCCTCCTGAAAGCTCAAACAGTTCAACCATGCACAATGATTCCATTTCATCTGATCTGATGCTTTGCACTTCACTTTCTGGGAGCATTGGCTCCAGGGATGAAGCTGGGGCTTAGACAGTCCAGAAGGCCCAGCTTCATCTCCAGTATTGACTAGGGGATTGCCCGAAACAATTGACTCAGTTCGTAAGAAGGATAGTATTCAAAGTCACTCTCACTTTCTTCCGATATGGACTGACAGTCATGCTCAACTGGGACTTGTGGAGGGAACACTTTAACTTTGCTTCTGTAGGTGCAGACTTTCTTGATCTTTTCTTAGCAGCAGCTCTAGTCACTGGTCCAGAGGGGCATCTTCTAGGGCTCAGACTCAATTAAGATTTGTCCAATGGGCAGTAAATGATTTCTATGCATTGTTTTACATCTTTTGAATTATTCTCAGGCCTTACTTTGTACACTGGCAGATCATCTAGTTTGCCCACTACAATGTGAGGGAGATGGTGCCATCTGTCAGCAATCTTGTGCTTGCCATGCAGTCCCAGATTTCTTAGCAATACCGATCTCCCTCCTGGAGTTCCTGTGCTTTCACCTTTTATCATACCTTTCTTTGTTGGCCAGATTTCTTTTGGCAGCCATGGTTTGAGCCAGTTAGTACGCATGAGTTAGCTGGGCCTTTAACTTTTGCACATACTGTAAATAGTTGTCAGCTTGAACCCCATCAGGAGAGACCCCAAAACACATCTACTGGTAGTCGAGCTTCTCTTCCAAACATCAGCGGTGAGGGGAGAATCCAGTGGCATCACTTTTGGTGCAGTTATAAGCATGTACCAGGGTGCTAATTTGTTGGCTCCATCTAGGCTTGTCCTTTGGGTGGGTGCCTAGCATATCTAGCAAAGTGCGGTTGAAGCGTTCAGGCTGTGGGTCCCCCTGGGGTGGTAAGGAGTGGTTCTGGACTTCGCACTCCCCACAGAGAAAGCATCTCTTTGATCAGACGACTCTCAAAGTCTCTCCTTGATCAGAATGGATTCTTTGTGGAGCCCCATAGTGAACAAAAAGTTTTCTACAAGTACTTTGGCCACAGTGGATGCTTTCTGGTCTTTGGTGGGAAAGCTTGGGCATATCTCGTGAAATGGTCAGTGACCACCAGCACATTACTGATATTTCTTTGATCTGACTCCAAACTCAGAAAATCAATACAGACCAGCTCCATGGGTGCACTGGTGGTGATGTTAACAAGGGGGCAGCCCTCTGGGGCAAAGCTTTCCTCTGTAAGCAGCGACTACAAGTTCGAATGTGTTGCTCACATCAGCCCCATCTTAGGCCAATAGAATCTGGATCTCACCAAGTCAAGTGTTCTGTCTATACCAAGGTGCCCCATGTGGTTGTGCAGGACCTCAGTACTGAGTCTCGAAGGCAGTGGGCAGCACTAGTTGTTGTTTGTCTACTTGTCCCCCTCTGTCTACTGTTTCTCTGTATAACAGTTTATTGATCAGTTTCAACTTAGGACCTTCTTTGTATAACAGTGCAGTTCTCAAATCAGTGGGCGTAATTTGGACACATCTTTTCCTGCATAGAGGGCTTCAAAGCTGCTTTGATCATGGGATCGCGAGGATTGAGCCCCCGAATACTGTCATTGTCCAGCTGAGGCATTGTACCAATGTCTATTGCAGAAAAGTGGCAATAAGCAGCAGATATGCAATTCTCAGAGGGTCCCAAGCAATCCACCATGCAGTCCACTCGTCCGTGGACATTGTTCCTCCTGTCAAACTTCGGCAGAGTGCCCGAATGTCAGGTTCTGCCAATCGGACCCAATCATTCTGGGGAACAGGCCTACGGAGAGAGCATCAGCATCTATGTGGTTCAGACCTGCTCGGTATTCGAGCATAGTCATATGTAGATAATGCAGAAAGCCACCTATGGCCAGTGGCATCCAACTTAGCTGAGGTCTGCACATATGTCAAAGGATTATTGTCAGTTTTTACTAGTATTTTAGCCCCATACAAGTACTCATGGAATTGGTCAACAATAGCCCACTTCAAAGCTAGGAACTCTAACTTATGTACAGGATAGTTCTTTTCGGATGGGGTCAGGCTTCTACTGGCAAAGGCCACTGGTCTCAGGCCATTCTCGTGCTCTTGGTACAACACAGCCCCCAACCCTTGCAAGCTAGCATCAGTGTGCAGGGCGTAAGGTTTTTCTTGGATCGGCATAGGCCAGCACTGGAGCATGGGTAAGTTGATATATGATCTCATGAAAAGCAGTCTCACAATCAGAGTCCAGCGGGCCCCAAATACTTCACTCGGATGAAAATACACTCTTTCAGTCTTGAGGGCGCTGACTTTTGGTATTTTTGTGGGTTGGGGATACCCTTGAGTAAGGTTAAGTAAAGGCGGATCACTCTTGAATAGTCCTTGATGAAGCGCCGATAATAACCACAGAATCCCAGGAATCTTTGCAGTTCTTTTAGATTTTTGGGCTGTGGCCAGGTGAGTCAAGAGCCTCAACTTTACTTGGGTCGGTCTCTATTCCCACGGTGGATACTATGTGTCCCATACTTTACTGATGTTTGAAAGAATTGACACTTATCAATGGACAGTTTAAGGCCAAAGTCCTCCAGTCGGTCCAATACCTTAAATAATCTGCTCTCATGTTCCTCCAGTGAGCTGCCAAACACAATAACATCATCTAGGTATACCAGGCACTCTAGTAAGTTCATGTCCCCACTGCAGCTCCATCAATCGTTGAAAAGTGGCTGGGGCACCTGAAATCCTTGAGGCATCCTCATGAATTCATAGAAAAGCCAGGACAGATAAAGGCAGTCTTCTCACGGTCCTCTGGGGCCATCGGGATCTGGTAGTACCCTGCGGAGATCCAGCACAGAGACCACTTGCTCCCGTTTAGGCAGTCAAAGCATCCTGAATGCGGGGCATTGTGTACTGATCAGGGATAGTCCGCCCGGTTTAAGATGCGATAATCCACACACATCCTACTGTTCCATTCTTTTTCCTCACTACCACAATGGGGAAGCATAAGGGCTTCTGGATTCTTGTATTACACCAGCAGCTAACATCTCTTGCAGATGCCGTCTCACATCATCTATGTCAGCAGGTGCCAGGCGTCGAGACCTCTCACGAAATGGTCTTTCGTCATGCAGCGGATATTGTGCTCAGCTCCTTGCGCATCCTACATCCCATTCCTTTAAAGAAAACACCTGGTCTCTCTGGGCAAGCTTCTCACTGATCCTCACTTTCCATTCAGCTGGCAGCGGAGCAGTCGCGAAATCAAACAAGTCAGGCGTTACTCTGTCATTCTTCCTTGAACTCTTGCTGCTGGGTAGCACTGCAGTGTCTGCACAATGCACATTAGCCAGGATGCAACCTCTGTTTACTCGAATGTCTCTTTCAGACACATTATGAACTTGGACCATTACCCTTCTGGCATAAGCATGGGCTCTAGCCGGGCAAAATACTAAGCTTGACCAGCAGTCCCTCTGGCAATTTTCCATCGCCTGGTGCATCCAACATTAATATTTTATTCTTAACATCCTTTCTGATACGGACCTCTCCTGTAAGGTACACTGGGCATTTGGCGCCAGGATCAGAGACTCAGGATCCTTCTTCCATACAATTCCGACCGGTTCCTCTGGTTCTGTTTTTCAGCATCTCTCTGTGCCTCATAGGCCTTCTTAATTAAAGCGGAACTCTTAAAGCTCTACTAGTCTTTGACCCTGTTTTTCATAACACAGCTGTGCCAGCCTTCCGAACATATGAGCATTTGTTCCAATCAACAAAGGGACACCATCACACAGTCCAGTGGGGGGACACACTAAGGCTGAGGTCTCTACTTGTTCGGCCACTCCAGCCACAGAGGTGGGGAAAGACAGCCAAATGGATATACCGGAATAGGGTAGGCCTTCTCACTTAACCCCCATACATGCAGTCCTTCTAATGGTTGTAAGATCGTCTGACAAATGCTTCTGATACCAATCCTGGAACATAATTGTCACTTAGGAGCCACTGTCTAATACAGCTCTTGTAGACACTCCATTCACCTTTACAGTGGTCTCCATGGAGGACCCACTATTCTGGACCAGTCTGGAGAGGCGGTAGTGAGGGCCTGGGCAACTGACCTTGCTACAAAGAGGCGTGAATTAGCATTTTGGTGCCCTCACTGGGATCATGTAGTGCACCTCTTAACCACTGATTTCTTCTCAAAGCTCTCCTTGTAGCCTATATGCAACTTTGTCAGTGTCTTTGGGGACTGGCATTCCCTTTCATGTGCCCATCTTTCCCACAATTATAGCAAAACATACTTTCTGGAGTTTGAGCTGGCCGGGCGCCACACTGGGAGCAGGGGCGGGGTATTACTAACTGGAAACCTGGGTGCCATCTCTGTCTGCGGCGTGATAAGCATTTGGAGACATCTCGGTCAGTTTCTCACTTCCATGGTCAAGGGTGAGTTTGGAGCTATTACAACAGGAGATACATGGGTAGTACCCCACCCCATAGCAGATGCAGTCGGATATAGGTCAGGGACCCGTACTTGCAGGCGTGGCCTTCATAAAGGGACTGTTTTGAATTCCGGATCTCTCTCAACAGTTAGCCCCATTGTGGCATATCTTTCCTTGTCAGAGCACTCATTGACTGTCAACCTCTCTCTGAACTCACTTGATGTGTCACCCTCAGTCACTCAGGTCGTAGCCACAGCTGTTGGTGCAGGTACCTCCGAGGTCGCCTTTTCTCAACTCTCGAATTTCTCTCATTAACTCATCATGGGAGGTGGGGATTCCAGTCGATTTGCCAGGCGTAACTGAAGCAACAGCAGTTCTGAGAAGGGGCAGACTTAGGATTCTGTCCAGTCTGGTTCGGTCCAGTTCAATCGCTGGCAAACTACCCTTTCTGAGGCATTCTTGCAACAATTTTTCCAGCGAGAGACATACACAGACAACAACTCCCCTTGGTACTGTTGTGCATTTCTTACTCTCCACCATAGGTCCTCATCAGAATCTGGGCTCCCATACACATTCTCAAGGCCTCAAGATAGGCCTGTGCAGTAACTTCAGGGTTACTGGCCCGTTGCTACGGATGGTAGCCAGGGCAGGACCTCGGAGCTCTACTAACCCTCTTTAAGCTTTTAGCCTTCCGAGCATTGCCATTCTAGTACTTGGAGGGCAACATAGTCTATCAGGTCTCCCAGTCATCCTCCCTTGGGGGTGGGGAGGGTGCCAGAGAGATCCTCAACCTTGCGAAGAGTCGTGACTAATGGCAGGTGCAGAAATAGGAGTCTGCATTGGTTCAGCCACCATTACAGGCACTGGAGCAGGAGAGGGTGTTGGGGAGGAACACCCCAGGTGGCAAGAATAGTTTCTTCAGTCTTCCACAGTTTTCCCTCTCCCAGCAACCATTCAGTAAAGTTCTCCTCAAAAGTTTCAGATAGTGGTGGGGCTGATTCCCCGGTCTTTACTGTCCATAGTTATCACTCTCCAAGCAGTGAGGGCTCCCTCTGGGGTAATGGTCTCTGGCACTTTGGAGCTATCTATGGGATCCTTAAACTCTACTAGGGCCAGGAAAGTGTGGGTGAGCAGATTAGCATGCGACCACCACCACAGGGTTTTGTAAACCTTCCACCTTGGAAAGTACTCCCTGCACAGTGTCCGTATTGATACCCAGGGGATGTCAGGATAAGCATAGCATTTTGGGTCGATCTCCTCCCCAGTACACCACTCCACCAGCCGGTGCACAGCCACTTCTGTCGAGGTACCCATTTTTTTCTTAACAGTGGTTCATAAATATGGCCACTAGAGGACACACAATCCAGCGGTGAGCCTCAAGATGTAACCCCTAGATGGCGCTATCCCAGGGCTACTACCCTGCCTGATTTGCCACTAACAGGTTGAGGGCCTGGATCAATGGCGGGTGCCTCCACCCAGAGGTCAGGGTTTGCAATAGTTAAACTAACTTGGTCACAGCCCTCTGGGACACTGCAACCCCTTTCTTCCCACTAGTGGCCCACACAATATATCAAATTACCTTCACAGTATACACTTACCCCCAGTCTGGTTCCGGCACTGGGACCTCCTGTGAAATGAGATACAGTGCAACAATCACAGTACAGTACTTTAACATAGACAAATACCTCAGGCAGTATAACTTTGCTGAAACAAGCAGCTCTGATTTATTTAGGGGATATAACAAGGACAGGAAATCAGGTTAATTAGCTTATCACTCTAATAATCTACCTATGGCTCTGTGCAGGCCTATCCCTATCAGTTACTGTCCCTGGGTACCCAAGCCCTAGTGGCTAGTCCAAACCGTGGCAGCTGGTAGGGGCCCTTTCACACAGAAGAATTAAACAGTCAGCAGTACAGTAATTCCATTTGGATTTAATGTGGCAATTCAACAGGGAGTGACCCTGAATTAGTACTCACGACCTCCAAATAAGATAGGGGTCCTTCAATATCAGCAGGGCTCACTTGAGGTACACAAACCTCTTCACATCCATATAAAGCACTATACCAGGCAGGCTGCATCTGTATCCGATCGCAATTACTGCACAATACCGGAGAACACACAGCAGATTCAGTTCCTGACAGACCGAGTGTAATTTTCAGCAATTCCTCCAGTCTTCTACAGGGTGAGCCTGGTTTCTACTCTTCAGAGATCCTTTGATTCTTTTCTCGGGACGGATTCAGTCCTAACAAGCTGTTACACAAGCTGCAGGCGGAACTCTGGGCCTTACACACGTTTTTGACTAAAACTGCACACTGAAAAAGCACAGGGCTCCTTCCTTCTTCACTGCCAAAGCTCAACTGAACTTTCAACCCGACAAAACCGGGCACTTCCTTTGAGTTCCTCCCAGTTCTTGACTGGATTGGCTGTCACTCACAATAGACTGCTGCTGTTGGTCCAAAAGGCACTGAAGTCTAAACTACATCTCCAGAGTCACTGCCCATACAATCCTCTTGTGGCTGGCTCAGATTATGAGTCAAGTTCTGATTCGTCCAAGGCACCATTTTAGAGCTAGCTTACCCTACACTGATTGGTCCAGTTCAGCAGTTCAAAACTAGAATGGGGAACTAGCAGACACAGTTCTGACTGCAAAGAAAGCAGGTTAGACAAACTGTAATTTCATTATTACTCTAAATAATTTCTGGCAAACAGTTACATCTTTCAGATAGGTTCCCTTTGCACTCCTAGTGACTGCAAAATGAAGTGAATTGGCAGCAGCTGAGGTGGTACTCAATCAAAGAAACACACAGTCCCCCATACAAACTAATTATGTCTGCAAGCAGACAGCTCTTAAAGAGACAGTACCAGGGGTTCTAAAAACACTCACTGATAAATGGCTTAAATGCCAAACACCATTCAGGCTTGGAGCATTCAAGCAAGCTCCTGGAAGTCTTTTGGGAACCCCCATTTGCAGGGGGGTTACACACATAAGGATTGGTTAAGTGCAGAACAATTAAAATAGGCCCAATACATAGTACATAATACAGAACAGCTAGAGAACAGATCAGTTATCTACAATTACAACAGGCTTGTTTGAGAAGTAGTGCACATAACAAACTTTTTAATTGGCTCAAGTTAGAGATAGCAAAAAGCATTTCAGCTGTTATTCTGTATGGATTTCCATACACTCAAAATCCTTGTTGTGCGTGGGTAAATGTTGTTGTGCACAATTCAAAGTTCACAAACAAGTTATGAGGCAGGATTCACAAAAGAGATGCACTGTAAGCCGATTAGAAGCAGGTTGAATGCACCAGCCCAACCGAGATGTCCTGTGCCGAATGACATGTGCCATAGGCATAATGTAATGACATGTAGTGCATATACAGGGGCATACCCATGCATACACAGCGCAACTCGATTCACAGTGTATATCCATGGAGCATCTATGGGGCAACTCCAGCGCAAAGCCAAGCTGCGCCGTAGAAAGATTAGTACAAAAGAAGGAGACTTATGTCTAGCCCACCTGCAGGTTGTGAATAGAAAGCTGAAGCAGCACACTGCCGGAGCCAGAGGGGGAGAGCAAGACAGAGAGAGAGAGAGAGAGAGACACACACACAGACAGACAGCCAGCAAGCCATGCAGCACACCAAGCCAGAGGGCCACACAGACAACCCAAATGAACCCAGCAGCAGTTGCCATAGCAGGTGCACAAATGAGGAGGAGGAAGCAGGGCGTTGGAAGGCACCGTAGGTGGCCAGCCCCACAGCGGTATCATGCCCGGCTGTCCTTCGAGCAACTCACAGAGGTGGAGAGAGTAGGTGATACTGCCTCAGCAGGGCCATGCTGAGGCAGCTCTGTGAACTGTGTCATGATGAGATGCAGGCACCCACTGCACGAGGTCACGCCATCTCGGTGGAGACCAAGGTGACAACAGTCATGTGCTTGCTCACCACAGGAACCTTCCAGAGGCCCACTAGGGACACCAGTTGCATATCACAGGCCTCTACGTCCCGCCTTCTCATGCAGTTCCTCACCGCACTGCTACCGCATGCTTCGGAATCCATCCATTTCCCCAGCACGCAGGCAGAGCAGACAGAAGCCATGCAGGGGTTCCACAGGGTGGTATGCATGCCAGGTGTCATACGGGCCATTGACTGCACCCACGAGGTGATCCACACACCACCTGGCAATGATACCATCACATACACCAACCAGAAGGGGTACCATTCTGTGAATTGCCAGGTGGTGTGTGATGTCACAGAGCACATCACCAATGTCTGCGCCACACACCCTGGGAGCGCACATGATGCCTACATATGGCACCAGTTGCCACTCTGCATGAGGTTTGAGGACGGGGACATACCAAGAGGCCATCTGATAGGTACACATGACAGGGCACCAACAGCACAGGAGGGCACCAAGGCCGGGACACATGGGGTGGGCCATGGGAAGTGTGACGCAAGCACATGGGCTCTGGGACAGCAGGGGTGTGCAAAGGTACAAAGGCAGACACAGGGTGACACGAAAGTACCGTGCACCACACAACAGAAGGGAGCATGCAGGTGCAGCTGTGGTAGGGATGCAGGACTGCCAGGTATGGGGATGCAAAGGCAGTAGAGCAGGACAGGTGCACACACCACTGAGGGCAGGGATGAGGACAGGGCACATGCCACAGTTTAACCCAATGTACTAACGGACACACATCTACTCCCAAAGGAGACGCCGCATATCCACTGAGGCCCCTGGTTCCTCACCCCCTTCCGACAACCCAGAACAGTGGCAGAGGAATGCTACAATGATGCACACATCGGAACACACGCCACCATGGAGCTTGTCTTCAGCATGTTGAAGATGCGATTCCGGTGCCTGTGTCGGTCAGGTGGTGCCCTAAAGTATAGCCCTGAGAAGGCCTGTGACATATTCTTGGCCTCTTGTATGCTACACAACATGGCCCTAGACCGTGGGATACCTGTCGAGGCTGGTGAGGGCAACAGTTCCGGGGAAGAGGAGGGGTGGGGGAGGGGTTGGACAGGGCACCCCCTGAGGGCCAGGGAGGTGAAGCCAGGCAGGGCCGGAGAGATCTGAGGTTGGCAGAGAGAGCACGGGACTACCACATGCATGTGGTGGAGGAACACTTTGGGCCACGCAGGTGAGTATGCAGGTATGTATGCATGCAGGTGTGTGTGCACCACGGTGTAGGGACTGCATGTCATGGGCACAGTGGACACCAGACACTGCACAGTGGTGCACACACAGGCCCACACACACACGGTGGGAGACACACAGACACACACACACACATATACACATACCAGGCATGCATCAACCAAGCACCACCCAGGCCATGTCACAGATGTCATGGGTCAGTGTGCACTGCAGCCTGCACATGGGCACTGCAGGCACTGGAACACACTGATCATTCCCATGACACATGGCACAACAGTGGTGCACACAGACACGCAGGACATCCTGCAGAGGTAGCACAGAGTGGTGCCAGGATGGCTGTGGGGCAGGCAACTGCCACGCACACCGCCACTGGCACCACCTGCAGGGCGTATGGTACACACGGGTGTGCCATCCCACCACCCCACCACCACAGGCCCGGGGACATGGGCATCACAGGGCGGCACCCCGGCCATAACGGACACGAGGGCGGCCTCTGCCACAGCTGATGGTGTCAGGAGTGCCACCACCGGCCAAAGGGGGTGTTCCCTGTGACCCTGCAGGGGTGCTGCACTGAGACTGTGAATGGGTGCCCAATGGAGTGGCTATCCCACGGCCACCATCCGAGCCATGGATGGTGGGCGTGGAGGCCAGTGGCGATGGAGTCAGCAGCAGGGGTTCACCTGGCTCCACTGCCGGGGAGTACGGGACATGCTCCTGGGCATCTGACTGGATGTACGATGTCCACG
Source organism: Neoceratodus forsteri (assembly GCA_016271365.2). Classification (NCBI taxonomy): domain Eukaryota; kingdom Metazoa; phylum Chordata; order Ceratodontiformes; family Ceratodontidae; genus Neoceratodus; species Neoceratodus forsteri. Next base: position 222,243,204 of record CM028136.1, on the reverse strand, counting down.
GTGTGTTGTGAATGCAGCCACTGCCTCCACAATCACTGCAATCTGCTCCAGAGCTGCAGTCATGCCCACCCGCATGATGCGTGTCTCCGTCAGCATCTGTGCATGCCTCACAGCCACGGACTCATGCTCCTGGACCATCACAGCCCTGTGGCTCCGGAACTCCACATGGAGGGCATCCTGCCCCTCCACAGTCGCCCACAGGAGGTCAAGGTAGGCCCCCATGTTGTCAGTGGGTGATGTGTCACGGTGGTGTTGCCGATGAGCAGGAGATGTATCAGCCTGTCCCGGTGCATCTACGGGTGGTGGATGCACCCTGGCAGGCTGTGACATGGGTGGGGCTTGGCTGTGCACCACCACTGACTGCCCATGGGTGATGTCCTCCAGGGCCACTGGAGCTGGTGCGTGCACAGAGGCACCCTGCCCGGATGACACTGATGCTGCCAGCACTGCACTGGGCAGTGGTGCAGGGAGCACAGCACCCATAGCTGTGGGCAAATGTGCTGCATCTGCACCCGAACCCAGCACAGTGGGAACATCAGTGGCACCCAGGGCCATGTGCACAGGCAACCCCCGTGATGTGTGCACTGCTGTCAGCCATGTCTGCGTTGGTGGTGTCGGTGATGCATGTGGTGGTGCCAAGGCCCTCCCCTTGCATGCCATTGGTGAGCACATGGAGGGCATCAGCATTGTGCACCACATCATCTGGGTCGGCATCAGACAACCCGGACAGGCTCCCCAACCAAGCAGTGTACCCACTGGCTGTCCCACCAGTGCTGGCCGAGGAGCCCGCAGGGCCTGCCTGCACCAGGGCTGTGACTGGTGTTGCTCAGGACGTGGATGGTACAGGTGCAGAGTCATCCATGGTGGTGTCATCAGCCCTGTCTAATGGGGAACACATCACTGCTGTAAGCCTGGGAAGGTATGGTGCAGTGTTCTGTCACACTGGGACACATTGTGATGGTCTGGAGAGCTTTAACTCACAATTGGTTCACATGCATGTCATGGCCTGATGGTATTTTGTAGTGTGTCAGGGGAAGCAGGCTGGCATGAAAAATGAGTTTTGAAATATCTCATCTATTCTGTTAATTCCATTTCCAAAGGGACCTGTATGAATGAGGATACAATTTCATGGAAATTAAAAATACATATATATATATATATATATATATATATATATATATATATATATACACACACACACACACACACACACGCATTTGTATGTATGTTACAGATTGCATATAAATATATAAGTGATACACAGTGGGGTCCTCATGAGTGGTATAGATACCATGAGTATAGAAATACCTTATTTATCACATAAGGTCCCCCTCTGCACATTTCATTTGTGCAATAGGCTAGGACCTTAATGGAAAGACATTTTATTTGCCTTTTTAGGCATAAAATTATTTCTGTAAGTCTGTTAGTTTTTGAACTAGTGTTACTGTGCTTTCCCCATCCTGATTGCTATAACCACTGCCATAAAAGTGAAGTCAGGATGACAAACTGACACTATTATATGGTAGTTCGTTAGTGCCACAGAACTTCCACAGAAATTACAAACCACCGCCGAAGAAGTTCTGCAGCAAATGGTAGTCTTGCTGAAGAACTTGGTCCCAGTGTGCCACAGAAAAGTAGGGTCCTTGGCCATGGCATTCACCTGCCTGGCCACCTCCACCCAGCTTGCTGCCCGCACCGTTCAGCTGCCTCCCCTGCTGATGAGGATGTCCAGGCATAGGTGGCATGCCTCTATGAGAGCCCTCATCCTTGCTGAAGTTTGGTCGCCGCCTGGTGGCGGCACCTGTATCCTCTGACATACTGGCTACTGTGGGGGGAAAGCATCCAGGTGTTAGTCACGCCTGTGGGTACACATGTTCCTGCACCCATCTGCCTCTGTCTGTTGCCCCAACCCATGTTCCGTGATGCCGGTGTTCTTGGCGGTGGTCTGCAGGTGGTTGTCCTGGCACAGGTGGCTGTGCCCCTTGGTACATTGTCCACTGGAGATGCTGCCCATGCCTTGTATGGCCACCTGTCCACGGCTGGACCAACTGTGCAGCCACCCCGGGGGGGCACACTGTGCAGTCTGCCATGGTCACATCCTGGTACCTCTGCAGCATGTGTGCTGCCGGCGTGGTAGCCCGTCCATCTCGGGTGACACCATTGCTACGCCTGCTGGGTGGGGGCACAAGACATGTGGCTACAGCCATGGTGCAGCTGGCTGCAGTGTGCAGCATGGCGACACTGCCATTGTACCTGCACAGACACCACTGTGTGCCTCAGACTGACCTGTGGCACTTTGCTGCATCCACCACACATTGCCAGAGCCACCCAGTCACACATACCTCTCATGTGTCCCACTATACAGGGAACAGGTCCTCTGTTTACATTGCATGACCTCCCTGATCCACACTGGAAGGCCTAGGCCCACTGACAACTGTATCATCATTCAGCAGGACTGTATCATACATGCTGAGATGTGTATGTGCTGGTTCACAAACAGCCATTCTGGACATGACAGGAAACAGTTTATCGGTGATCTGTGCACCTTCTGTACTACCCTGCTGGAGCATGCCACGTTATGACCATTTGTTCCACATATTGAGAGGCATTGTTCCACATATGCGGGCATAATCATTGGGAGGTATGCATGCTCATATTCAATCCCCCCAGTATCTGCAGACCTTGTGAATATAGCTGTGTACTCACCTTCAAGGCACTGACTCCTCTCAGTCACCTGGGCTCGGCCTGCTGAATTGGGAGCATTTATAGCTCAGGGCACGCAAATGAGGCCTGAGCTCCTGGTAATGAGATGTTAATCAGCTGAGATGCCCATGCATGTGGGATGAGGCTGTTTTGGGCACATTATCTGTGAATTGCACAATTGCCTCCAGCTTACCTCACTTTACAAGGAGCATCTCAGAGTTGTGCCACTGGCAGAACAGCACATCTTCGGCGCATGCGCGTATCATTGGGCGCATGTTCCTGTATCTGGTGCAGTATACATAGCGCTTCTGTCATGCATGCGCAGTCACCGTGTCCTATGGCACATCTTCCATGATGCACCTTTACACTGCTTACCCGATGCGCTGTTGCAGGCCTGCTGTCCATGACGCTGTGTACTCTATTGCGCAGCGTGATCCCATCTGCATGGTCCATGCTGCACTGTGTTTGTAGTGCCCATGGATCACGCATGGCACGGGGTAGGTGTACGTAGCATGTGCCGTGCACAACATGGTGTCCGCACGCACATCATGCATGCGCGACTAGGTCATGGCCTTGCCACACTGTTGCAGTCTCCATTGCACACGTGCAGCATGTTGCCTTTGACCAATCACACTTCACGCACAGTGCGCACTGTGCTGCATGTGCTTCGGTGTTTCACATCATGCATATCGACCACTCAGCTCTGCATTGCCGTGTTGCACCTTGACACTGTGTCTTGGTATTGCAGTAAGCCTAGGGCAGGGAGACAGACACCTAGGGCCATGAACTGGTCCCGGGTGGAGCTGCTGCATCTGGTGGCTCTTATCCTGTCTGTGGAGGGGCAGCTGTTTTGGCAGGATGACCTCCATGAGCCCAGGGCCCAGGTGTGGGCCTCCATTGCCCATAGGCTTGTGCAGTGCACAGGGATGCCATGCACTGGGAAGCAGTGCAGGCATTGGTTTGGCGACCTCCAGAGTTGGAACCCAGAGAGACTGGTGCAGCTGCGTTGCTGTGCATGCAGGGATGCACTGCCAAGGCCAAGTAGGTGTTGATCATCTGACTCCTTTTGTGGCACATGCTGGGTGTGTGTGTGTTGAGGCCCTCACGGGGCACGCACATGGGTCTCAGGCATCCTGCACACAAGGCAGTGGCTGCACCTGTCCAGTGCTGCCATATCATGTGTGCCATGGGGGGGGCACTAGGCGGTGCTGTGTCTGCATGCAGGCCACTGGGGGCTGCACAGCTGGTTACCACTGTCTGCTGCATGGGCACAGGCCAGCAACAGGGGGGGCACTGTGGCAGTGCATCCTGCACAGTGGCAGTGTCTGGCTGTCCATACATTGCCTCTGCATGTTGGTGTTGTGGTGCGTGTCTGGCACTGCTGTTGTGGCTCATGGTGCTGTCTGTTGTGCTTTGCAGGACCAGATGCCAGGCAGAGGGCCATGGATGCCGCTGAGGTAAGGAGGAGGAGGATCATGGGTGCCAGGCCTGGTGCCCTTCCAGGGGCAGGTGAGCACTGCATTCTGCTATTGCTGCATTTCAGTTGATGTGGATTACAGCTGGGTGCGGGTGTTGTCCACGTTAAGGCCCTCAGTGTGTGTTCTCTCTGTCATTGCTGTAGGTCTCCAGGATTGCTATGCTGTGGCTGGGGGTGGTGCCCCTTTGGACGTGGACCGACGGATCCATGTGGCCATCCAGACAGCTCTGTGCCCACTATCCAGGACTGTTCAGCACCTGTCAGCTGCCCTGTAGAGCATCCTACTGTGGCTCCTGTTCCATGGCTGTGCCAGGGTGTTACGTGGCAGGGCATGGTGTCAGTAGTGGCCCCCTGCCTCTTACTGGGGCCGTCCCATGTATATAAACGTTGCACATAGCCCACTGTTACTGTCCCCTTCCAGCCTTCCTTCCCATCCCTGCCATTCCCTTTCTCTTTTTGGTGTTGTTCTAGTTGTTTGTTGTTCTACTTTTCTGTTGTACAGTTTTTTATCTGATGTTACACTTTTATAATCATGTTGTCCTCAGCACTTGTCTCCGTGGGTTTCATTGTTCCGGCTCTGTGGTTGCTCCCTCGTGTCCTGCTGGCTTGCTCCACTTGCTCTGAATAGCTCCTCTGTGTGACTCAGGGCATCCAACGTGCCCTGGCACATCTCCAGTTGCACCGGTGCATCTCCAGTTGTGCTGTATTGTTTCAGAGCGATTCACAGAGAGGCTGCGCTCAGCACTTCCCATTGCACATGCCTCTGTGAAGTGCTCTGTCTGTGCTCGGCGCAGCCGTTTTGCGCTGGTGCATTTGTGATGCGCCCAGCGCAACTTCTTTGTGAATCCTACCCATGGTGTATAATTATCTCATGTTAACATAATAATATAGAGAATAATGGATGGGTAGGTGATTATAATGAGGATTTTACACCCCCCCGAGGGGTGGGATGCCACATAAACCCTGAAAATGAAGTTCAAGGGGTTTATTAGGGCATCCCACCCCAAGGGTGTGTGTAAAATCAGAGTTTTACATACCTACCCATCCTTTATTTTGTATAACTGCTGGGGACTGGTTTTTTCACCACAGCAATTATACAAATTAAATGTGTATCTCTATGGAGCTGAACTGGGACCATTAGGGTTTTCCAGCCGGTCCACAGCGCTTTCCGACTCCTAAACCACCTAGTAGTTTTTTTTTTTTATTCCGACTGAAAAAATGGAAACATTTTATGTGCCCAGTCATACATTTTAAAAAAGAAAAGAACTTACTGCTGACTCCTATTGTCAGCAAACTGCAGAGAGTTAAGGAGCGGGATGGCAGAGGACATGCAGAGCTGAGGAAGAGCGTAGCTAGTGCATGTGCCAAGATAGGAAAACTGGGCACGTGTTTGTTATTATAATCAGCTGGTTATAACAATAAAATTACAACCTCGTTTCCCTATTGGAAAAAACAAGAACCAGTCATTATTTACCTTTAATATGGTTACTAATGAAAGATAGGTAGGAGGAGAGCAGATGGGTCCCACTAAACTGAAATTTTCCCTTTTGACATACAGTAAAGCCATATACTATAAAAATAAAACATGCACAACCATGCCCAACTCAACTCATTCTATCCTGTCCTCCTGCACCTTTTCCACTTCACTGTGTCCTCCCAGCACCCCTTCCCCTCTCTTTGTTTTGCTTCTTCAGTGCCTACATATGTATTCCTAGTTTATGTCACATGTTCATGTCACTCTTACTTGTACTGCTTGCACCTAATTTGTCCTGTGGTCAGGCCCTGTATACTACTGTACAAGTTACCCATTTTTCTTCCATATGAACTAACTTGTGAGTAATATGCTTAATGATTACTGTTGACTCATTGTAAATGTGATGTTTTCTGCTCAAATCTGCCTATAATTGTAAAGTGTTACGTTTCTCTTTGTAATTCCACTGTATACTGTGACTTCTGCACCACATGCTGTGGCCTGAGTCGTGCCTGAAAACAGTCCCCAGGATTAGTGCACCTACCCAGTTATCAAAGACTTAAATAGATAAATAAATAAAAATCATGGACCCTTTGAGCTTTGCTTTTGTATTCAATAGTCGATATGCCATCTCAACCCTAGATGGAAGCCTTGTTGTGTATGTATGGTTGCCCACACAGTGTTCTCTATTTAAAGTATATGGTTCAAATAGAATAGTGGAAGGGCTCCCATGCACAACAAATGTAGCATTCCATTGAGGGCTTTTGATGAAATAGATGACCACGACAGCGAAGCTTGAGTGGTTACAGATTTCATCAAAAGCCCAAGATGGAATCTTATACTTGTCTGTGGGTATGCACTCCGAACAGTGAAACTTTTACAGTGAACACGTCGATGCCGACAACATCGACAGTTCTCTGTAAAGTCCACCTGGGACCCAGGCATTCTTTCCCCTGGTCCTGCACCCCTCCCAAATTGGATCTGACTCAGAGTTGATTATCCCTAAGTCCGGGGGGTGCGGAGAAGCAGAGTCTCCGTATGGGGGGTTGAAGGGGGCGAAGCCCTCAGATAAACAGTAACTGTTTCTCCAATGGATTTATGTCAACCACAAATTACAGTCGACATAAATCCATCATTGTAATGTCGGTCGACAAGATATTTGTCGAACTGGCATTGTAGAGCCTTGTCTGTGCATGGGGGAGCCCATCGACTATCTTTTATAGTATATGTGCAGCATTTGTTTAAATTGCAATTTAAAAGCAAGTTACATAGTTTGCTTATGATTTGCAGGCATTAGAAACAAATGGGCTTCACGAGTTAGTTAAATCAGAAGCAGCGGCCTCACTATCACTGTCACTGTCCGAGTCAACTACTGGGTTCCACTATCACATTTCCACAGTTTCCCAGTTTCCCTTGCTCTGACTGGAAAAAATGAACACCCATTTTTTATGTTGCGGCAGCTTGCTGCAGAAGCAGGCTGTGGAGGCGCGGCACTGTTGTGGCCAATGACCCCACTGCCTTTTGAGACTTGGCCCCCTGTCCCCAATGGCGTGGCATGCTACTGCTGACACTAGTTCAGCTAGCATGCCACAACCTTGAGAAGTTTAGCCCTGCAATCAGGGGTCGCCTCATCATTGCAGTGTCATCCACTGCAATGAGGTGACCCTCATTGCAGGGCTCCTTTGCATTCCTGACCTGTTTGCGAAGGTGCTCAATCCCCTCCAGCATCATGTTCCCTCCCCCTGGTTCTTTGCTGAATGGGGTGCCCAATCCCCATCGGCATGTCCCCCCCAAGTTCTTGTGTGCGGTGCCCAATCCCCTCGGCTCATGGGCTCCCACCATACCAGTATGTGCCGACGGGGGTGATCAATCCCAATCGGCTCAGTCCCCCCCACCCCAAAGCACACAGGTGGCACACTGGGAGCCCACCCAGTGTGCAAATACCTACAAAAGAAAAAAGCGTCCCGTGGCGTCTTTTTTTATATAACCCTGAAAAGAAGAAACAGTCCCTTGCCATCTCGCCTCCTGCCCCAACCAGCCCCCCCACTCGCACCCACCTCCTCACCCCCCTCACCCCATACTTACCTATGGAGTCCGGCGCGACGATCTTCGGTGGACCAGGAACACGTCTGCACTCTTCAAAGCCGATCGCGAACTGAGGAAATGCTGGTAAGTTGTATAATGGCATAAATAGGGTTTTTTTCAACTTTGGTGCATATCTCAGGAATTTTTTGGAATTTTGGTGCCAAAGTTTCAACATGGGGTTTTTGGGACCCCTCCTCATAAATTTTATCACTGTCATGGTGTTATTCGGCCCCAAAAGGTGATTTTGCGGTCACTGCACGTAATCACCTTTCAGGACTGATTAACGAAATGACAGTGCCAGTGTTCATGAGGTGGTCTCTCAAAAAGTCTATGTTTCAAATTTGGTGGAAAAAATCCAAACAATGACTGTTTTACAAGCGTGCATTGTGCAGTTGCTATGCACACTTGTAATTTCATGAATTTGCAATATTTTCAGGCCAGATCTTTAACATTGGTATTTTTTCATACCTTCTTGTGAACAGTACAGCTGTCATTTTTCACATCCTGGCCAAAATGTGTTTTTGCACTTCCGGTGCAGAATAGCGCGGTCGCTGTGGAAAAATCAGTGTTCGGCACAGATTAAGAAAATGACAGTGACACTGTTCATGAGCAGAGGTCCTAAAATGCCTATGTTGAAAATTTGGTGACAATACTCCATAAAATGACTGTGTTACGAGTGTGCGTTGCGCTGTTTGCACGCACGCTCGTAACTTTGTAAATTTATAATATTTTCAATCCATATTTTCAACATTGCCATTTTCCCACACCTACTTATAAACAGTATAGCTGTCATTTTTCACATCCTGGCCAAAATGTGTTTTCATACTTCTAGTGCAGAATAGCACAATCACTGTAGGAAATCAGTGTTCGGGACAGATTAAGAAAATGACAATGATGCTGTTCATGAGCAGAGGTCCTAAAATGCCTGTGTTGAAAATTTGGTGATGATAGCCCATCAAATGACTGTGTTACAAGTGTGTGTTGCGCAGTTTCCATGCACCCTTGTAACCTCTCAGATTTGTAATATTATCGCCAGATTTTCAACACTGCCATTTTTCACACCTCTTATGAACAGTACAGCCATCATTTCACATCCTGACCGAAATGTGTTTGGCACTTCGGGCAGAATAGTGCAGTCGCTGTGGGAAATCGGTGTTCGGGACAGATTAAGAAAATGACAGTGACACTGTTAATGAGCAGAGGTCCTAAAATCACTATGTTGAAAATTTGGTGACAAAAGTCCATAAAATGACTGTGTTACAAGCGTGCGTTGAATTATTTCCATGCACCCTTGTAACTCCGCAAATTGGTAATATTTTCACACCACATTTTCAACACTGGCATTTTTCACACCTCCTTATGAACAGTACAGCTGTCATTTTTCATATCCTGGCCAAAATATATTTTTGCACTCCTGCCACAGAATAGCACGGTCGCTGTGGGAAATCAGTGTTTGGGACACATTACGATCGAGCAAGTGAGAGGGGGAGTGACCGAGCTCAACTGAGCTCTGTTGGGACTGCTGCGGATTTCTTTGTGGGCAGAAAAAGGTCCCAACATGGGAGCCCAGAACAAAGGGCAGCCTGCAGTACTGGGAGAAACAGAACGAGAGAGCGAGTGAGGGAGGGGGAGTGAGCGAACTCAACAGAACTCTGTAGGGACTGCTGCAGATTTCTTTGTGGGCAGAAAAAGACGTCAATGCAGACAGGGGCCCAGTACAAAAGGGCAGCCTGCAGTGGTGGGAGAAACAGTACAAGCGAGTGAGAGAGGGGGACTGAGTGAGCTCAACGGAGCTCTATCAGGACTGCTGCGGATTTCTTTGTGGGCAGAAAAAGGCGCCAATGCAGGCAGGAGCCCAGTACAAAAGGGCAGCCTGCGGTGCCAGGAGAAACAGAATGAGCGAGTGAGAGAGGGGGAGGGAGAGAGCTCAATGGAGCTCTGTTGGAACTGCTGTAGATTTCTTTGTGGGCAGAAAAGGCACCAACACAGGCAGGAGCCCAGTACAAAAGGGCAGCCTGCACCACCAGGAGAAACAGAATGAGCAAATGAGAGAGTGGGAGTGAGCGACCTCAACGGAGCTCTGTGGGACAGCTGTGAACTTCTTTGTGGGCAGAAAAGGGCGCCAACACAGGCAGGAGCCCAGTACAAAAGGGCAGCCTGCAGCATGGGGAGAGACAGAATGAGTGAGTAAGAGAGGGGAAGTGAGTGAACTCAAAGGAGCTGTGTAGAGACTGCTGCAGATTTCTTTGTGGGCAGAAAAAGGTGCCAACACAAGCAGGAGCCCAGTACAAAAGGTAAGTCTGCAGTGTTGGGAGAAATAGAATAAGCAAGTGAGATAGGGAAGTGAGTGAGCTCAATGGTGCTGTGCTGGAACTTTAGAGTTGCCCACCCTCCCGCTCCAGGGTCCTCCGTGGTCCTATATTACAGCAGGGTCTCTGGAGTGGAGACAAAGCAATGACTGGATATGCCCACACCTTTTTATGAACAGTACAACTGTCAGTATTTACATCCTGGCTGAAATGCATTTTCGCACTTTCAGCGCAGAATAATGCGGTTACTGTGGGAAATCAGTGCTCGGGACACATTAAGAAAACCATAGTGACACTGTTCATAAGCAGAGGTCCTAAAATGCCTATGTTGAAAATTTTGTGATGAAAGTCCATAAAATGACTGTAACGAGCGTGCATTGTGCAGTTTCCACGCACCCTTGTAAATTCGCAAATCAGTATTATTTTCATGCCAGATTTTCAACACTGGCATTTTTTCACTCCTCCTTATGAACAGTATAGCTGTCATTTTTCACATCCTAGCCAAAATGTGTTTTCGCACTTCCAGCGCAGAATAGCGTGGTTGCTGTGGGAAATCAGTTTTCGGGACAGAGTAAGAAAATGACAGTGACACTGTTCATGACCAGAGGTCCCAAAATCCCTATGTTGAAACTTTGGGGACGAAAGTCCATAACATGACTGTGTTACAAGCGTGCGTTGAACTGTTTCCACGCACCCTTGTAACTTCGCAAATTTGTAATATTTTCACACCACATTTTCAACACTGGCATTTTTCACACCTCCTTATGAACAGTACAGCTGTCATTTTTCACATCCTGGCCTAAATATGTTTTTGCACACCTGCCGCAGAATAGTACGGTCGCTGTGGGAAATCAGTGTTTGGAACAGATTAAGACTGAGTGAGTGAGAGGGGGGAGTGACCAAGCTCAACTGAGCTCTGTCAGGACTGCTGTGGATTTCTTTTTTGGCAGAAAAAAGCCCCAACGTGGGAGCCCAGTACAAAAGGGCAGCCTGCAGTGCTGGGAGAAACAGAACAAGAGAGCGAGTGAGGGAGAGGGAGTGAGCGAACTCAGCGTAGCTCTGTCGGGACTGCTGCGGATTTCTTTGTGGGCAGAAAAAACGCCAATGCAGGTAGGGGCCCAGTACAAAAGGGCAGCCTGCAGCGGTGGGAGAAACAGTATGAGAGAGTGAGAAGGGAGGAGTGAGCGAGCTCAACGGAGCTCTGTTGGGACTGCTGCAGATTTCTTTGTGGGCAGAAAAAGGCACCACGGGAAGCAGGAGCCCAGTACAAAGGGCAGCCTGCAGCGCCAGGAGAAACAGAATGAGCGAGTGAGAGAGGGGGAGTGAGCGACCTCAACTGAGCACTGTCAGGACAGCTGTGACCTTCTTTGTGGGCAGAAAAAGGCACCAACACAGGTAGGAGCCCAGTAGAAAAGGGCAGCCTGCAGTGCGGGAAGAGATAGAACGAGTGAGTGAGAGAAGGGGAGTGAGTGAGCTCAATGGAGCTGTGTTGGGACTGCAGCGGATTTCTTTGTGGGCAGAAAAAGGCGCCAATGCAAGCAGGAGTTCAGTACAAAAGGGCAGCCTGCAGCGTTGGGAGAAATAGAATGAGCGAGTGAGAGAGGGGGAGGAGCGACCCAGTGGAGCTGTGCCGAACTTTAGAGTTGCCACCCTCCGCCCAGTGTCCTCTGTTGTCCTATATTACAGCAGGGTCTCTGGTGTGGAGACAAAGCAATGACTGGATACTTTTAGGACTGCTCTAATAATACAGATTAAGTTGTTCTGTTTATTTCTCTAACTGAGCTGAGTAATAAATTCGGTAGGAAAAAATCCAAAAAATTACTGTTTTACGAGTGTGCATTGCACACTTGCTGCGCATACTCCTAACTTTGCGAATTTGCAATATTTTCACTCCAAATTTTCAACATTGGCATTTTCCCACACCTCCTTATGAACAGTACAACTGCCATTTTTCACATCCTGGCCAAAATGCGTAGTCGCACGTCCGGTGCAGAATAGTGTGGTCGCTGCGAGAAATCAGTATTCGGGACACATTAAGAAAACCACAGTGACACTGTTCGTGAACAGAGGTCCTAAAATGCCTATGTTGAAAATTTTGTGATGAAAGTCCATAAAATGATTGTGTTATGACCGTGCATTGTGCAGTTTTCATGCACCCTTGTAACTTCATAAATCAGTAATATTTTCATGCCAGATTTTCCGCACTAGCATTTTTTCACACCTCCTTATGAACAGTACAGCTGTCATTTTTCAAATTGTGGCTGAAATGTGTTTTTGTGCTTCCGGCGCACAATACCACAGTCGCTTTGGGAAATCAGTGTTTGGGACCGATTAGAATCAAGCGAGTGAGAGAGGGGGAGTGCCCGAGCTCAACTGAGCTCTGTTGGGACTGGTTCAGATTTCTTTGTGGGCAGAAAAAGGCACCAATGCAGGCAGGAGCCCAGTACAAAAGGGCATCCTGCAGCGCCAGGAGAAACAGAATGAGCGAGTGAGGGAGGGGGATAGAGCGAGGTTAACGGAGCTCTGTTGGAACTGCTGCAGATTTCTTTGTGGGCAGAAAAAGGCATCAGTGCAGGCAGGGGACCAGTACAAAGGGGCAGCCTGCAGTGGCAGGAGAAACAGAATGAGCGAGTGAGAGAGGGGGATTGAGCAAGCTCAACAGAGCTCTGTCAGGACTGCTGCACATTTCTTTGTGGGCACAAAAAGCGCCAACAGAGGCAGAAGCCCAGTACAAAAGGGCAGCCTGCAGTGCCAGGAGAAACAGAATGAGCGAGTAAGAGAGGAGGACTGAGCAACCATAACGGAGCTCTGTCGGGACAGCTGTGAACTTCTTTGTGGCAGAAAAAGGTGCCAACGCAGGCAGGAGCCCAGTACAAAAGGGCAGCCTGCAGCACCAGGAGAAACTGAAGAGCGAGTGAGAGAGGGAGAGTGAGCGAGCTCAACGGTGCTGTGTCGGTACTGCTGCAGATTTCTTTGTGGGCAGGAAAAGGTACAAATGCAGGCAGGAGCCCAGTACAAAAGGGTAGCCTGCAGCTCCGGGAGAAACAGAACGAGCGAATGAGAGAGGGGTAGTGAGCGAGCTCAACGGAGCTCTGTTGGGACTGCTGCAGATTTCTTTGTGGCCAGAAAAAGGTGCCAACACAGACAGGAGCCCAGTACAAAAGGGCAGCCTGCAGCACCAGGAGAAACTGAAGAGCGAGTGAGAGAGAGGGAGTGAGTGAGTTCAACGGAGCTCTGTCGGGACTGCTGTGGATTTCTTTGTGGGCAGAAAAAGGCACCAATGCAAGCAGGAACCCAGTATGAAAGGGCAGCCTGCAGTGTTGGGAGAAATCAAACGAGTGAGTGAGGGAGAAGGAGGAGTGAACGAGCTCAGTGGAGCACTGCCGGGACTTTACACTTGCCCACCTTCCCGCCCAGTGTCCTCTGTGGTCCTCTATTACAGCAGGGTCTCTGGAGTGGAGACAATGCAATGACTGGATGCTTTAGGATTGCTGTAATAATACAGATTTACTTCTTCTGTTCTTTCTCTAACTGAGCTAAGTACTGAGCTATACTGTTATGATTGCTGTAATAATACATATTTATTTGTTCTGTTTATTTGTCCAACTGAACTGAGTAATACTTGGAGTGCAATAGGATTTCTAACTGGACTAAGTGAAACTATATGAGAGTTGTGAACAAAAAGTATGGTAGCTGAGGGGTGAAAAATGGACAAGGAGGCTTTAGGATTGCTACAGTAATACAGCGTCTAATGGATGACATTTGAGCCTGAATTACCCCCGTCGGCAAGGGGTCAGTAGGGGGACTAGTGTGGGGGGGACAAGAATTTGAGTAAATAGGGGCCTAACAGTTGTAGTAGGGTACAGAACCTGGGAGTAAGACCCCTAGCATAAGATGGGAGCTACAATGGGGCAGGTGCCACATGTCACTAGAGTGGACATCTTTGGAAGGGTGGAGGGATGTACAGGGGGTAGGTGTGCCATGATTCTGGACTGGGCTTGGAAGATGGGGGGGTGCACGGTCTGTAGATGACTGGCTAGTTTGAGGGAGGAACTGTGGAGGTTAGGGACGAGTGTAAGTGGCAGGACATATGAGTATGATAGGCATCCTGAGGGGGGGAGAAAAAATTACTCACCTTAGTAATTGTGTTTCTTCTAATGGAGTCTTGCTATATTCTGACATATTGCAATTAGCCCCAGCACTTGAACTGCTCCGGAGAGGAAAGAGTTAAATTCTATGCAGAGCATAGAACGTTGAGCTCGAGCTCGGTTCAAACCTCTGTCTGCTGCACTTTGCAGTGTAACTGTCAGATTCTTACGAGCTAATACTAACTAACTAACCCACTATGTGGAAATTATAGACTTTTACTAGCCAAATGGCAACCAAATATTTTGGATCCCCAAAAGACTCAAGTCGAGAAATCTAAAATCAAAAACCAGGTAGTGAACAACTTATGACTACTGAAATAAAAAAACATAACCCACTCCCCCTCTCTAAACAGAGGGAGTGCCCAAATGCACCTCTGGGGTGCAACACTGCACCTGCCAGCCCACTTCCCAAAAACAGGTTCTGAGAGGGGAGGCAGGGAAGGAGGTCAGACTACAGCAAGACTCCATTAGAAGAAACACAATTACTAAGGTGAGTAATTTTTTCTTCAAACAACATGATGTCTTGCTGTATTCTGACATATTGCAGACTACCAAGTAGTACCTCCATGGAGATGGGATTCAAACCTATTTTGGGAATAGGCTCTGCAGTACTGCTGTACCAAACTGAGCATCACTCCTAGCCTGGATATCCATAGAGTAATGCTTGGTGAATGTATGTACTGTTTTCCAGGTGGCTGCTTTGCATATCTCTAGTAAAGGAATATCCCTGGCAGTAGCCAGGGAAGCAGCTGTACCTCTAGTCGAATGAGCCCTCAGGCCTGAGGGTGGTATTTTGCCTAGCTTCTTATAGCAGAATTGTATACAAGAGACAATCCAACTGGCAATAGTTCTCTTAGTGGCAGGTTTGCCCTTACCCACTTCCCCATAAGTGGGAACAACTGGAGGGAGTCAAACCTGTGTCCCTTAGTACGCTCAATGTAGTAACTAAGGGCCCTTTTAACATCCCAACTGTGTAATCTTCTCTCTCCTAAAGAAGAAGGCCGGGAGAGACATGGATTGGTTCAAATGAAAATCTGAAAACACTTTAGGTAAGAACCTCCTATTGGTTCTAAGGACCACCTTATCTCTATGGAATGAGATAAAATCAGGCTCCACTGACAGAGCTTGCAACTCGCTGATACATCTGGCAGAGGTAATAGCTACCAGGAACACAGTCTTCCAAGCCAAGTACTTAAGTTCTGCTGAAGACAAAGGTTCAAAAGGGGGTTGCGTAAGCTAGGCAATGCAAACATTAAGATCACAGGCAGGGGTAGGATCCCTAAAGGGAGGATTGGTATGAAGCAATCCCTTGAAAAATTTACAAAAAACAGGATAAGATGCCAGTGAAGAAGACTTTCCTACTGACTGAAAAGCAGAAACAGCTGACAAATGTACTTTGAGGGTAACTGGTCTGAGGCCTAGGCCATTGAGGTGAACCATAAAATCCAGAACTGTAGACAATTCAGCAGTGCCTGGGGATATATGCTTTTTGGAACACCAGATGCTGAATCTCTTCCATTTAGAGTTATAAGTATTTCTGGTGGCAGGTTTTCGAGAGGCTTTGAGAATGTCCAGAACTCCTTGAGACAGATGCAAACTTGCATACTCTGACTCTTCAAGAGCCATGCCTTGAGATTGAGAGACCGAAGGTTGGGATACCAAATCCTCCCCTGATACGAGGTTAACAGATTGTGATTCCTGGGAAGAGGCAGGGGAAGATGGACTGCTAGGGAGAGCAACTGGGGATACCAAGGCTGGCTGGCCCAATCTGGAGCAATCAGGATCACTTTGCAAGATTGTGACCTTATCTTGACCAGGACCTTGAACAGCAGAGGAAAAGGAGGGAAGGCATACAGAAATTTCCCTTTCCAATTCAGAATCAGAGCATCCAGAGGGACTGAGCCCAAGACTGGGGGTCTGCAACAGAATAGAAGAAGTTGGTGATTGTCTGGGGCTGCAAAGAGATCTATCTCTGGAGTGCCCCATCATTAAAAAATCACTTTTAACACTAGGGGATCCAGGGACCATTCGTGATGGCCTGGGAAATCCTGCTTAATGCATCTGCTAGCACATTGTCCTTTCCTGGGAGGTGGACTGCTACCAGAGAGGTCTGTAGGGAGTAAGCCAGGGACCATATTTTCATGGCTTCCATGCACAAGGCCGTAGACCGAGTGCCTCCCTGCTTGTTGATGTACCACATGGTGGTGGCGTTGTTTGTCCTGACTTGAACCACCTGGTTCTTTACTGATTGTGAGAAAGCCTGTAGAACCAGGTAAACCACCCTGAGCTCCAGAAGGTTGATGTGGAGAAGAGACTCCTAAGTGGACCACACTCCCTGGGCCGTGAGAGCCTGCAAGTGAGCTCCCCAACCCAGGAGAGAGGCGTCTGCGGTTAGGACCACAGAATGAGTCTGAGTAATGAATGGGACCCCTTGTCTGAGGTTGTCCTGATCCTGCCACCATTTAAGAACCTGAATCAGAGTCTGAGTCACTGGAATCAGTTTGGTCAAAGGATCTTTTTTCTGAGACCAAAAAGCTCTCAGATGAAACTGAATGTCTCTCACCTGAAATCTGGCCCCCTGGACCACTGCATGTGGCCCAGCAACTGAAGAAAGTGTATTGCTGGTTGAGAGACCAGAGGGTAGAAGGAAGAAGCCAGCTCCATGATGGCCTTCACTCTTACCAAGGGAAGAAATGCTCTTGCTTTGACAGTGTCTAGTTCCACCCCTATGAAAGTCAATAGTTGTACTGGCTCGCGAACTGACTTGGGAAGATTGAGAAGAAAACCTAGAGAAGTGAGCACTTGCTGGGTCACTTTTAGATCTGACTTGACTTGGTCTGGAGACTGATCCACTATGAGCCATTCATCCAGGTACGGGAATATGGAGATATTTTTTCTTCTTAGGAAAGCCACTACTACAGCCAGGCATTTTGTAAACACCCTTGGAGCTGAAATTAGGCCGAAGGGCATTGCTTTGAACTGGTAACGGCCTGAAGGCAGTTCAAACCTGAGGTACTTTCTGTGGGAGCACCTGATGGGAATGTGAAAGTAGGCATCCTTTAGGTCCAGGGAGGCTAGCCAGTCCCCTGGCCTTAGAGAGGGAAGAATTATTCCCAGAGTCACCATTTTGAACTTTGGCTTCAACAAATGTTTGTTCAGGTATCTTAAGTCTAGGAAGGGCCGCCACTAACCTGTTTTTTTCGGGGTAAGGAAGTACCTGGAGTACAGATCTTTTCCCCTGTGTATTGTAGGAACTCTCTCTTTATGGCCCTTAAGGCCAGAAGAGATGAAACCTCTGCCTCTAGAGCAATGGTTTCGGAGATACTTGCAGGTGGAAAAGATCTAACTCTCAGCTTTGGGAATTTTTTTGGAGCTGAGAGCCAGTCCCTGGCCTACTACCTCCAGGACCCACTGGTCTGTGGTAACAGACTTCCAGTCCTGGAAATAGTAGGCCAGCCTGCCTCCTACAGGAACAGAGGAGTCAACCCGGGCTGACACCTCAGGGTGCCTGCTTGGCAGAAGCCTTAGGCTGAGAGGTGGATGCAGTCCTGCTCATCCCCCTTCTGCCTCTCCCTCTGAAGAACCCCCTCTGAGAAAAAGGAGAGGAGGACTGTGCTTGGTAGAAAGGCCTATGAAAAGGCCTGCCCCTGCCCCTAGCTTGTTGCCTTTGAGGAGTTGCCTGCCTTTCCTTGGCCTGTGCACTCCTATAGGTGGTCCTGTATTTGTCCATTTTCTTCATATAATTCTCTCTGCTACCCCAAACAGAGAATTATTAACCACAGAAAATCATGGCCTTAAGCCTGGGTATCCTGAGGAAAGGCTAGTACACCTGACAAGCCAGTCTCCAAAGAGACACAGGTGATGTAGCCATGAATCTAGATGAAACATTGTTGGAGTCCAGCAGCATGAAATTGAATCTTGATGCTTCAGTCCAATCAGCAGCCACTTTCTCCAGCTCCTTGGCAAGCTGGGGAGAGGTCTGCTTAGCCAGTGCCAGTACAGTGTCCCACCTGGACTTCTGGTACTTGGCTGTATAGGCCATGTAATTCGCCTGCCTGAGTCCCAATGAGGATGCTATATACTGCTTTTTTGCCATGGCATCCAATTTCCTGGAGTCTTTATCTGGGGGGTGTGAAGTCAAGAGAATGTGTAGTTTATTACAGGCTGCAGCCACCACGACCCCAACATGGCTGCACTGCTTGTGCAAGTACTCCGTACCCGAGCTTGACAGCATGCACATCTTGTCCATCCGTCTGTCCACAGGGGGTAATGAATTTGGAGATTTTAACAGCTTTTGCATCTGTTTCCCAAAAGATTTGTGAAGGGGAACAGACAACCTTTTGGACTCTGGGATGTCCATCATCTCCACAAAGTTAGGCTCCTCTTGTTCCTCAACAGCTTCCTCCATAGGGAGCTGGAGGGTTTCTGCCACTTTCCTGTAGAACATAAAGAGGGAAGGACTCAGAAAGCCTGGAGGGAAACACCAGAAGGCCTGTCTGGGGAGATGTCCCGCCTGATAGGCTCATCCAGACCTTCAATTCCATCATCATCATCACCATCATCATCGTCCCCCTCCAAGTCCGGTTCATAAAATCTTCAGAGTATAGTCTTGAACTGGAGGACTGACCGAACCAAGCCATGCCAGAAGGTGCCGGATCAGTCGGAACCGAACAATACGATTCCACTACCTTGCAAATCGCAGAGGCAATTTCCTCGGCGGTCGGATGGTGCGGTTCTGGATCCGAACCAGCCGATTTGTCTTTTCTTTTTCTTTTTGATGGACCCGATCCCTCAGAATCGGCTCTCCTTTTGCCTGAAGGAGTATTGCCCTGGTCAGAGGGCACTCCTTCTGGTTCGGTCAGAACCGAACCGGGCTGGCCATCCTGGTCAGCAGACTTCTCGGCCTCCTTTTCCCTAAGCCTGCCCAACCTTTTATCCAGGGTGGCTTTAGGGACATTTTTACAGATTTTGCAGTCTGGCTCTAGGTAATTAAAACCCAGACAGTAAACACAAGTGGTGTGGGGGTCAGCCTTAGCAAAGGCCTCCCCACACTCACTGCAGTGCTGAAACCCAGTGGGCCCATTTTTTTCTTTGGGTTTCTCAGACAAAGCCATGACTAAACCCTTACCCTTTTTATGGCAACCACCAGGCAAGACACCCTTATCGGTTTCTAACCGTGTTACGGGTATTTGAAAAAAAAAAAAAAACACGTTTTTTAAACTGATAAGGACCAGTACATCACACTAAAATTCCTGTAAAGAAAAGAAAACAATCACTAAACCACAGACCGGTTCAGTCGAACCGGTCACAAAAATTCAGAATACAATTTCCGCACACTTTCTCTAGCTAAGTCCACTACCTATGTACTTACTGTACCACAGACAGGGATCTGAACCAAAAAATAATGAGAGAATATCGGTAAAACTGACGATATTTAAACCGCGAACCGAGAGTGAAGGAGAAATCTCCGGAGCAACTGTTCAGTTAGGCTGAGTAAAGAATCTCACAGTTACACTTCAAAGTGCAGCAGACAGAGGTTTGAACCGAGCTCGAGCTCAATGTTCTATGCTCTGCATAGAATTTAATTGTTTCCTCTCTGGAGCAGTTCAAGTGCTGGGGCTAACTGCAATATGTCAGAATATAGCAAAACTTCATGTTGTTTGAATAGGGTATGGCAAAGGGGGACAGAGGATGAATAACTAGAGACTGAAACTGACCCCAGTCTCAGAGGCACTAGCAAGAAAGAAAGGAGAAGGGAGGGGGTGTCCGAGGTGACGGCGGGGCTGCCTACTGATGGGGGAGCAAGACTCCACAAGGAGTACCAGGGAAGAGAGCAGATGGCTGTGGGTAGTGAGGCACCAGGGTGGCATGGAGGTGAACAAATAGGAGGGGGGAACTGATAGAGGGAACAGATGTAGGACAGGTATCGATTACGAATACATTTGAACCTCTGCTATGGGACACAGAGGGGGAGCAGGAACATACTGAAAGGGAGAGGACACGCGGGGCATGAGAGGGATGGCAACAGGTAGGGGAAGAGATAGCGAGGACAAAAGGGTAGAAAGAGGCTTGTAAAGAAGGAGGTGGTGGTGAGTGAAGAACAGAAGGTTATGGGAAGGGGGAAGGATGGGAGGGGCATCACTATCGGGGTAGAAGGGAATGGGGGTTCTAAATCAACAACAACGGGGATGGGAGAGGGGTTGGAAATCAGCAGGGGAGGAGGGGAGGCTGACATGGGAAGCCCAGTAGGAAGTAGTCAGGTTGGGAAGGGGTTCAAGGGGGGATGGGAGGAATAAGGCAGAGAAAAGGGGTGAGGCAGAAGTAAGGGGTACAGATATAGAAGTCACAGAGGGTGCAGTTGGTGGGGGTAAGGGACAGGGAAGAATGAATACTGGGGTGGTGGAAGAGGCATTAGAAGGAAAGGGGTAGGGGCAGGGGGTACTCATCCTAGGGGATTCTATACTGAAATGGGTGAGATGCAGTGGAAAGGGGGAAAGGCACACCCATATTTGCTTTGCAGCTGCACCCAGGTTGAGTGCAGGAGGGGCAGGGCAGGCACTGCTCAAACGTACAGTGAGGGGCAGGAAGAAACCTCATTTACTGTTGCATGTGGGTACAAACGACTTGGGGGACACTGTGGAAGTAGTGAGGGGGAAGTTTCAGTACTTAGGCAGGCAGTGTGACATGGTGGTGAAGTCGGTGGTATTCTTGGAGGTACTGCCTGTACCAGAGCCCCCACCAAACACACACATACACACTCCCCAAAAAGCTGCTTAAAAGCCTACAATTCATTCAAATCAATTCCATTTTCTTACTGGTTTCAATGCCAACAAGTGTAAAATCATGTACCTAGGGCACAGAAACCCTGATACTGGGTATACGATGGGGGAGGTACTGATACTAAGGTGGTAGATGCCTTGAACAGACTGCCAGGAGAAGTCTTGGAAGATAAAATGGTAGTGGGCATTAAGCATGCATGGGATAAACACAGGGGTATGTTACAGAAAGGAGAAGGAGTGGGTCAACAGAGATCAATAGGGCCATGGACGTGGAGTAGGTTCAAGTTCATTGCAGGAAAATCCATTAAGCTCACTCACAAGGAGGTCCTGATGGACGCAGGCAGAATAAGACATGCACTAACATATATAGGCAGGAGTTACACGTAGGTAGAGAACACTTGGCCAGACTGGGTGGGCTGAGCAGTCCTTTTCTGCTGACGAATACTGAATTAGATGCAGCCCACTTACAGTGCAATAAACAGAACCCCCAGTGCTTCGAGAAGCCTTTACTCTTCATAAGGCTACTTAAAGAGCTGGAGTTCTATTTGCAGTGTCCACACCAGTATGCTGATCTTAAAGTCAACACTGCATCTGAATGAGTGCTTGATTCTTGCTCACTCCATTTCTTCCCCACTTTGAAACCTGCTTGTCCTGAGTTACTTTTGGCCTGGCAGCACCTCGCCTGTGTTGGAAGATGACCAATAAGTGGCACTGAAAGCTGTCAGACTTCACAGACTATGAAGGCAGCTGCTCACAGACAGACATAAGGCAATTCTTCTGGGGGGGTAGGAGGCAGTAAGCTGTTGATTAACTAGAAGCTGCAGCTTATCCATCAGGTAGAGAAATGGGCAGACTAGGTGGCCCAAGCGCTCCTTATGTGCCGGCAACTTGTATGTTTCTATGTTTCTCACCCACCATCTTGGCAAGAAGAAGGCTGAAGCTGTGGCCACTGATGACTGTTGGGGTGTGGGGATGATGGGACCAAAGGGGACACACATAAGGAGATAAAATCATAATAAACATTGTGAGACCTTCACCACCTTTCCAAAACGCTTACCAGTAAAAGAACACTCTATGAAGTTTTTCAAATGGAAGCACAGTCTGGTGAGCCCTCTGTCTGCCATCTGACACAAGACATCAACCAGCATAAAATTGCCTAAAGAAGGCAGTGTGCTCATGTGGTTACTGAAATACTGGAGATTACAGATGTATAAGAACAAAATAACATCACACAGAAGCTAGCACATATCCCTATAGCAACTGTCTCCTGCTTCTCAGTAATTCTTTTTATACCCTTGAGGTACTTGAATGTTTCAATCATATCCCCTCTTTCCCTCTTCTCTTCAAGTGAGTACATATTGAGGTCCCTTACTTTCTCCTCATAAGTCTTGTGTTGCAAGCTCTGTACCATCTCACTTGCCCTTCTCTGGACCATCTCCAGCCTGTTAATGTCCTTACGAAGGTGCGACCTCCAGAACTGCATTCAGTACTCCATGTGAAGCCTGACCATGGTTTTATATCATGGCATCATTACCTCCCTTCTTATGCTGGTGATACCCCTGCCTATGCACCCCAGTATGTCACTGGTCTTCCCAGCTGCCTTACCACTTTGACATTTTTAGGTCATCTGACATAAGAACCCCCAGGTCCCTTTCCTTCTTTGTGACTGCCACCAACTCCCCCATTCTGTTCCTTTCCCCAGGGTTTCTGTATCCCAGGTCCATACTTTTGCACTTTTTGAAGTCAAGTTCAGTTGTCAGTCCTCAGACCACTTCTCAACCTTCCCCAGGTCCCTCCTCATTCCCCCCCCCCCGGGGGTATCCACTGTGTTACAGATCTTGGTGTCATCTGCAAACAGGCAGACCATTCCCTTCACCCCTTCTGCAATGTCACTCATGAAGACATTGAACAGGACTGGCCCTAGAACCAATCCTTGCGGCACACCACTGGTCACCCCCTCTCCCCAGACTGCACCCCATTTACTGCCACTCTCTGCCTCCTGTCTCTTACCCAGTTTGTAACCCACTTTACCACCCTTCCCCCCATGCCCACCCTACTCAGCCAGTTTATCAGCCTCCTATGTGGGACGGTGTCAAACGCTTTGCTTACATCACGGTAAGCATTCTCCACTGCCCCACCCTGATTTACTACCTTTGTCACCCAAAGACATCAACCAGATTTGTCTGACATGACCTCCCCACTGTGAATCCATGTTGCCTATGGCCCTGGGCTCCGATGTCTTCTACATGCCCCACTATCCTTTCTTTAACCAATGTCTCCATGATCTTCCCCACTACTGAAGTGAGGCTGACCGGCCTATAGTTCCCTGCCTCCTCCCTACTGTTGGATTTCTATAGAGGGACCACATGTGCCCGCCTCCAATTCTCTGGTACCACACCTGTGTTGAATGACTCAGTGAACATGGCTGCCAGAGGTACTGCTATTTCCCTTCACAGTTCTTTTAATATCCTTGGGTGCATGCCATCTGGTCCCATCGCTTTGTCCACCTTCAATTTACTCACCTTCTGCAGGATTCTTCTGCCTGTGAATGGACTATTGTCCACCTCTTCATGCCTTTGCAACTGCTGTACTGCTGTGGTCCTTGCCTCTCCCCCTCTTCTGTGAATACTGAACAGAAAGACACAGTGGATGTCTTTTGGGGAGGAGGGCACATGACAGTTCTTAGGCATGGTACTTTCACTTCCAAATACCTAAGCAGCACATATAAGCAATCAACATTCAGCACTGACAAATGTTTCTTTTAAATGCAGCGTGTGCCTTTGTCAATGGCTTGCTGTTGTACCATCGATCTGATATCAGAACAATGGTACAACAGCTTTTCAGCTGTCACTGTCTCAGCTGTCACAACATCTATGTAAGGATGTAGACGGGGGGAGGCAGTTCAAAGAAGGGCAACAAAGATGGTGCAGGGCCTGCACCAAAAGTCATATGAGGAGAGACTGGGAGACCTCAATATGTACACCCTGGAGGACAGGAAAGACAGGGGAGATATGATAGAAACCTACAAATATCTAAAAGGCATAAATAAGGTACTGGAGGTTAGCATATTTCAGAAAAGGAGATGTTCAGGAATGAGGGAGCATGACATGAGGTTGGAAGGGGTAGACTAAGGGGTAACATGAGGAAGTATTTCTTTAGGGGAAAGGGTGGTGGACGTATGGAATAGACTCCCAGCAGAAGTGGTGGGGGCAAACACAGTGGGGGAATTCAAAAACACATGGGACGGGCATAGATGAACCCTAGCAATAGAAACGAGAAGGTAAAGTTGGAGATCAAGTAGAGTCTGCGGCTTTTGCAGTAGGTAGGGAAAATGTGCAGACTAGATGGGCCTAGCGGTTCCTATCTGCCATCAATTTCTATGTTTCTATGTTTCACTGAATTCCATACAGGACAAACACTGCCCATATACTATAGTGTTATTTTGTTTGGAAATCCATACATTTCCAGATGCTGTTGCATCACAGTAGTGATGTCAAAATGCTGTTGTGCCACAGCAGCTATGTCACTACTGTGGTACAACAGCATATAATTCTGTGTCTATTAGGATTCCTTATGCTTCCCTACGCTAATGATTCCTCATAATGAAGATATCAGCAAGACTGAAAACATCCCAAGTGAACTGTTAGCTAAAAGATGATCTAATAGAAATGTTGCCAGCTCACGTACAGTAGCTATTATATCAATTACATTTAAAATTTTTAGTTTTATCCCATTTTCTGCTGTTTTCTGTTTATTTGGCCACAGCTGAAGACATAGTTAAAAAAGAAGGTAAATGAATTTACAAACACATATACTATACAAAAAATGTATGTTAAACTATACACAACAAGGCATATGATTCTGTCACGGGGCAGATGACATAAGAGAGACTTTTCAAGCTTCGTTCTCGAGGTCTGTGATGTCGTCTCTCCCTCAATGGAGACACAGCCTTGTTGTGTATGGTTGCCCATACAGTATTGTATAAATAGGATCTCTCTAAACTGCTTTTCTCATTTCTATATCTTTTTTTGGTTTGTTTATTTAAAAATCTGGTGAATCCACGAGTTTAAAGCTCATTTTCCTGAGTGACCAGATATAACATTTAAGGCAACAATTTACAATAGAGAAGTAAACATCAAACAATAAGATAGAGTACAAAATACAGTATAAAACCCAAAACATAAATTATAATATACCTGTACATTACATACAACCCATTTTGCATGCCTATTGTACACTGGGGTAGCTTCTGTCACTGGTGGATGTACTTATATTTATAAAAAAGGCATTACTGAAATTTGGCTCCCCATTGGTCAGACCCCCATCACATGGGACTAAGTTAGCAATAATACCCGACAGGGTGGGCATTATTGGGAAATACCGGACCGCCCAGAGGCGTGTATGAGGCCCGACGCCGCAGGCGGAGGGCCTTCTAGCCCCTGGAAGGTCCGGTATTTCCATAATGCCCACCCTGAAGGGTATTATTGCGCTTATAAAATGGCCATGTAACTACATTTTTGTGAAATGTGAAAATAAGGAGGAGATGAATGTGAAAACTGTTCAAAACACTGTTAAAACAGTGTTCATTGACAAAGTAGTGCACCAGCTGTTCTAGGTGCTGTTACTCCTCCCTGCAGTGCTGTTCTGGTTTTCTGAACCCATACACACACACACACACACACACACACACACACATAGGCAGATTAAGTGAATGCTGCTGCCTTTTCATACTTATTTGTGGTATGGGTAGAGGTTGTTTCTGCAGCTTGTGGAAAAGTTGGACTTGTTAAGCAATGAGTAATGGAAAGGGAATGGAGAGCAGCAGCCGAACGAGCTTTGACCAGCGGTAAGTCTGTCTTGTTCTTTTAAAAATGCGCGTGCTGGATGAGCTGTGCTGAATGTCAGCTCGAAGTCGGATTGCGAGAATGACGGTCAGGAGACTGGTGTCATTGTGTGTTTTCAGTCTTCTGACCGCAAAATGACAGGACTGCAGTTTTCCTTTTTGTTTGTTTATTGAGTGCTATTAACGGAAAGTGGGGAGGGGGGATAGTTGTCTCTCACTAAGCAAGAGAAAAAAATGGCGGGAATTTTAAAATTCTTAGCTGCCTTCAGCCAATGAGGAAGTAGGCTGGGCAGCAGGGTACATTGTAAAGCGGATTTTGGTGGCACTTGTTTTTAGCTGGGCATCTATTGAGAAATAAATGCCCAGCTTGAAGGCAGTGTCAGCCAATCAGAGGTGAGAATTCCTTCTTGCCATTTTATAAATTAAAATACAACATACCTCTGCAGGAGAACAGCACAGGGGTGCATTACCTGAAAACATAACCTATCTGGGTCAATAGGTCACCAGCTCCCAATAAAATTGCTGCCAGAAGCCTTCAGGCCATGATTACAGTGCCTGCAGCCACACCTGACTAATGCTCAGCTACAGGCACAACCAAATCCATTGATTCCCCCATGACACACTGGCCCTCCCAGCCAATGGTAGCTCAGGCCAGCCAGCACATCCTCCAAAACACACCTCCCTTCACATTGCTGTGCACATGGAGCACCTGCCACAACAAGCTAGAAAGGAGCAGACATGGAGCACCCACTAAAACAAGATGCAGCCAGCACTGTGAGTAAATTTCCCTTTCAATTATTTTCCTCTCCCAGTTCTTATAATTGCAAGCCAAGCAAATAGTAGTGATTGAGAGGAAATTACGCTTGCTGCTGAAAGGGAAAGTGAAACGTGCTTTCCCATTCCTTCCCGCTTACCAAATCCTTCAGGCGGTGGGGATAGGAATGATGCTGGTCCTCCGTGCTCTCCAGCTGCCAAAAATGTACAGGCAGGCAGAATAGAGAGAGGGAAGAGCATGACAAAAGTGAGTACATATGTGTGGGACTACAGTGATGTGCCCTCATGGCTCTCAGCACCAGCATGCTATATGCCCCTACTTCTTCACTAAAACTTACTTTATAAGTGGAATAAGGCAATTTCATTGTAGGGATTATGCTAGTTAATGTACCTTGGAGTGGCTGAAATCCTGAGCTCGATCCATCCCTCAGTACATTAACACAGCACAATGCCCCCTCAGTCATGCCTTATTCCTTACTTAATACAAGGTGAATTTTAATAAACTATAGAATTATTCTATATGAGTACATTTGATAATGGAGTTTGAAAAGCATTAGCCTCAGTTGTTCCCAGCTACATAATTAGTTTATAGTAGATTGCGTTTAATTCATATGATATGAAATGAAAATAGGAGAATGGTCTATTATAAATTAATCATTAGGAATACTGTATTACTGTGATATAGGAAATTAAAATGAAATTAGTATGCATTTTATGACTTTGTTTTGCAGTTTGTTGGTTTGTACTTTAAGATACTACTTTTAAGAAAGCTTGTATAAAAAGATGTGCTCTTGTGCGCAGATTCTGGTCCCTGATGACGCCTCAGTGGGAGGCAAAACACCAGGGAATCGGAGCTGGTTGCAAAGAAATTCATATTAATTTATTTGTTTGTTGATTGAGTGCACTGTTTTTTATGTCCTTGTGCACTTACATAGAAAAGAAACATAGAATTTGCTGGTAGAGTGTGCCCAAATGTTATCAGCCTAATCTGTTTTTGCAGACCCTAAATGGCCTGTGAGACCCTCCCTCTTCCTTGCTGCCTGTTTTCTAATATACCCCAATGTCTACCCCATGGATACTTGAAGCCCCCCACTGTTTTTGCCTCCACCACTTCTGCTAGCAGTCTGTTCCAGGCATTTACGACCCTTTCAGTGAACAAATATTTCAGTACATCTCTTTTTTTCTCCCCTCTGCTGGTGGCCCCCTTCGGCCCTCATGGTTCCCTCAACCACATCACCCGCCATCTGTAGGACTTACCTTGGCCATGGAGTGCTCAACAGATTACACCCTGAGGTGGAGCTGTTGGGGATTCCCCCAGGCCCCCTCCGGTGCCTCGTTCAGGTCTGTGATCCTGAGACCAGTAGGCGGTGTGGGGTCTGTGGGGCTCCATGGGGCAGCATCCTGCAGCCAGCGGTAATTTTTTTCTGCATTCTCCCCAGGTCCCATGAACACTCCATGGAGGCGATGGTTTGACATGTGCATGTCAGAGGACATGCTCATGTCTCCTACCAGGGAGCACCCCCCAACCGGAACTGCTGTCCAGCCGCATCATCACCCATGGTCACCGAGGTGGCGGTGTTACAGCGGTACAGTCTGCCCTCCCTCCCTGGAGGACAGCATCTGCTGGGATGCTCAATCCTCCCCCCCCAGCCAACCCATGAGTGGCCCAGGGTCATTTCCGATCCCAGGTCACCATCATGACAAAAAAGACAATCAACTGGTGCAAAAAAACCAAGTGTTGTAACGAACAAAACACCCCTAGCGCCTCGACTCAAACAAGTCTTCAGAGGGGGGTAACCAAACCAATATTTTTAGATAAAAAGTTATTGAAGAAAGAATGTATGTGGATATTTAAAATGGACACTATTAGACCAAATGGATTGAATGAGAAGTGGGATATAAAACCATTTCTTTAAGATGAAAGATCTTTTTCATGCATTAAATAAATGTAATGAATCTAGTAGAGGTATTATATTATATTATATTATTTGCCTGTGGTAGCTTTTAATTATAAGAATATTACTAGTGTGAGACTTTGAAAGATTTGATTAATTTAAAAAACTTAAAGTTTTCCTTCTTCTTTTTTTACGTTGCAGTTTTATTAGAATCAAACTTTAATATTCAGCACTAAAATTGTTTTAGAAAGAAAACCTTTCTATAAATGCTAATGTTGTAAGACAATGTGTAATTTTGGGTACTATGTCCCTTTAAATGCTGTTAAGTCAGTTCATTAATTGTTCATTAATTATTAATTATTTGAGCATTTATAGGTGCTGTGGATATTGGTTTGGTTGCCCCCTCTGAAGACTCGTTTGAGTCGAGGCGCTAGGGGTGTTTTGTTCATTACAACACTTGGTTTTTTTGCACCAGTTGATTGTCTTTTTTGCTAGTGAAGCTAAATAAATGTGCAAATTTAGTAATATAAAGAAGTGTCTTCGTTAAATATTTTATATTATTCTATCTGGTGCTATTCGCTTTTGCGCTCCCGACTGTGGATCACTTGTTTGTGGGGCTTGCTACCCCTCGGTGAGCTGCGTGGTTGCTGTAGGAGTTCTGTTCGCAGTGTGTCTTTGGATGTGGTCACCATCATGACAGCAGGCTAGACATGGCTGCCTCTGCCCTCTGCGCCACCAGGCCGGCCCCTGAACATCTCTCTTAGAGCTCATCCTCCCTCCAACCTCCAATAACTCACCTA
The DNA here is from genome assembly GCA_016271365.2 of Neoceratodus forsteri. Classification (NCBI taxonomy): domain Eukaryota; kingdom Metazoa; phylum Chordata; order Ceratodontiformes; family Ceratodontidae; genus Neoceratodus; species Neoceratodus forsteri. Next base: position 222,213,920 of record CM028136.1, on the reverse strand, counting down.
AGTTTCTCTTCCAGTCTGTAGCACTTAAATAAAACATGACAACGCCATGTTGGCTGCCTACTTGCACCGTTATGTCCTATTGTACCTGCACCTCTCTGTCCTATGTACTACCCACAATTGTTTGTACAACTTTATTTGATTCACTGAGGAACTGCTGTACTTGTGTAACTCTAAAGTGTCTCTGCACCTTGATTTTTGACATGGAAGCTTTGTAAATGAGCTGTCTAGCTCAAAGGTTATGTAATCTGTATCTGTAATAAATAATTAAAAAAATTAAAATAACCCCCCCCAACTACATTTCCTGCTCCTCCTCATTTGAAAGAGACTTCCCTCCTGTATCCTGTTCAACCCTATGAGGTACTTGCAGCTCTCTTTCATGTCACCTTCCACTTTCCTCTCTTCCAGGGTGTACATGCTGAGATCCCTCAATGGCTCTTCATAGGGCTTCTCATGCAACCCCAGCACCATTTTAGTTCTCTCCTGTGGACTGACTCCACCCTGTCTATGTCCTTTCTGAGGTGCAGCCTGTAAACTTGCAGTACTCCAGGTGGGGTCTCCTCCCTCCTCCTTCTGGATATACACCCTCCCTATGTGCCTCACCAACTCACTAGCCCTACCCACTCCTTTGCCACACTGCCCTGCCACCTTGAGGACACCAGATATGATAACTCCAAGGGCCCTTTCCTGTTTAGTGACTGTCAGTACCTCTCTCCCTCCCCATCCTATACTCACTGTCTGGGTTTTGACACCCTAGGTGCATGATCTTGTATTTTTTTTGCATTGAACCCCAACTGCCTTGCTGTAGACCATTTCTTGGGTTTCCCTAGATCACTGCTTATTTTCTCCACCCTCTCCTGTGTGTCCACCCTATTGCAAATTTTGGCATCATCTGCAAAAAGGCTTACCTTCCCTTTCAGTTTCTCAGCAATGTCACTTATAAAAACATCAAAGAGGACCAGTTCTAGCACTGAGCCCTGTGGCACCCTACTGGTCACCCTCTGTCTCCTATCCATTAACCAGTTTCTAACTCCAAGTCTCCACTTTGGATCCCACCCAGGCTGCTCAGCTTCTTTATCAGCCTCCTATGTGGCACTGCGTCAAGGGCTTTGATGAAGTTCAGACCATGTAAAATGCCATATAGGCCATGTCCAAAGCCTTCCCCTGATCTAGTTCCCTGGCCACCTAGTCTAAGAAATCCATTGGATTAATTTGGTATGATCGGCTGCCCCCACCCCCCACACCTCCCATGAATCCATGCTGCCTGTGGTCTTGCTGCCCATTGCAGCATATCAGGAAACTCTGGTCCAAACCATTAACCTTACTGTAGCAAATTGGTAAGGAGATTTCCCAGCCTCTGACTGACTGAACCCTTGCCAAGGGGTACATTTATGTGTCGATAAGGACCAGGAAATAACAAGTCCCTATGCCAGCCTGCTCTTGCACAAAAAAATAAATCACTGTGCCAAGTCAGTTTTCAGAATCTTTATGTTGCCATTTTTACCTCTCACTTCACAAGATTTACCTCACTACCCCCGCTTGCAAGTGCACATCAAAAACACTTAAATTGTCATTATTTATCTCCAACACACACACGCATTTGCACACGCACACACAGAAAACTAGCTACAAGCAAAGCAGTTTTCTTTCTTTCTTTTTTTTTTTTGTAAACTGCTACAGCCACAAGAGACTTGTGCTAATGTCTCAGTGCCAGTGGTACACATGGTAGCAGGTTTCCTGTCACTTCCCCTGTGCAGCAAACAAAACTGATTCCTTGCAAATGGCTTCTTTATTTAAATTTAAAATAAGTAGCCAGTAGGGCTGCAGCCTCCATACTATTCGCTGATCCCCCCAATGGCTACTAAGAAAGATGGTGCAATGCTCGCTGTACATTTCCACTCAGTGCTGACAATCATCCTGCAATCTCCGTAATGGTGCTCTTTTCTTACCAGTGGATGTGCATGATTAGTGGGCATGCAAGCAGTGAATCTCCCTGAAATCTCTGGGAAATATATTCTCCTCGCAACAGTGGGCAGGCAGTTACCGTGTGGGTGCGCATGATACTAAAAGCTGTTCACCTCTCACCAGTGGCTGTGGGGGGGGGGCTGCCATAAAGACACAAAGAGAGAGAAAGAAGAGAGACAAAAAAAGCAGCAGCACTCTCTACTGGCATGTGCACCAATAGAGTGACTACTTTACAAGGAAATGACTGTTGTCCTTTTTACTAACAATTTTTTTTTCTTATTTTAAAATGTTTATTAAAATTTCTAACAATACCCATTTTCTAAGCTCAGCAATACCCTCTAAGGTTGTCGGTATGGGCCATACTGGACTGCCCAGGAGCAAAAAAGGACCTCCTCCTGTGGCATCGGGCTTCATTATGCCCCTGGGGTGGTTTGGTATAGCCCTTTATACAATGGGGTATGAAAATCCTGTAACCTCATTGGTCAGAACACATCACATGATTGTGGTATATCCTGCAGTAACCCACAGCTGAGAAATTGCATTTATAAAAAACATACTTAAACACATTTTAGATGTGTTTTACACATGGGTCCATTGTATAATCACAATAAGGCACTCCAGAGTGTGGGTTATTGGTGGATTTACCCACTTCTTGTGTGGTTAAGTCACTCAGTTGCGCCTCGTGAGAAACCACACAAGGTGTGGGTAAATCCCCCAATAACCCACACCCTGTCGTGCCTTATTGCTTAAATACTGCCCACCCTGTCATGCATTATTGCTAGCTTCTCTTGTGACCTTGTGTTCCCTCACCCATGTAAGGTGCACAACAGATGCCACTCATCTCTGATCCATGGCTTAGGGCCAGCACTGCAGACAAGAGAAAATAACACACCACCTCTGTATAAGTTGCAGAAACAGACAGTGCTTCGCATTTATTAACCAATCAGATGGCCCTTGCAGTTTACACCTGACATCAGAGTGGTACTTTGCCTTTAACCTAGGTGGTGCCCAGGGGAGGGACACTTTCCATGAAAGAGCTAGCAGCACCAAAAAATAGCAGGCAGAAGATTTTTGGTAATTTTTTAAAGTAGAGTAACCCCCCTGCAAATGGGGGTTCCCAAAAGACTTCCAGGAGCTTGCTTGAATGCTCCAAGCCTGAATGGTGTTTGGCGTTTAAGCCATTTATCAGTGAGTGTTTTTAGAGCCTCTGGTACTGTCTCTTTAAGAACTGTCTGCTTGCAGACATAATTAGTTTATATGGGGGACTGTGTTTTCTCTGTTTGAGTACCACTCAAGCTGCTGCCAATTCACTCCATTTTGCAGTCACTAGGAGTTCAAAGGAACCTATCTGAAAGATGTAACTGTTTGCCAGAAACCATTTAGAGTGATAATGAAATTACAGTTTGTCTAACCTGCTTTCTTTTGCAGTCAGAACAGTGTCTGCCTAGTTCCCCATTCTGGTTTTGAACTGCTGAACTGGACCAATCAGTGTGGGGTAAGCTAGCTCTAAAATGGTGCCTTGGACGAATCAGAACTTGGACTCATAATCTGAGCCAGCCACAAGAGGATTGTATGGGCAGTGACTCTGGGAGATGTAGTTTAGACTTCAGTGCCTTTTGGACCAACAGCAGCAGTCTATTGTGAGTGACAGCCAATCCAGTCAAGAACTGGGAGGAACTCAAAGGAAGTGCCGGTTTTGTCGGTTGGAGTTTCGGTTGAGCTTTGGCAGTGAAGAAGGAAGGAGCCCTGTGCTTTTCAGTGTGCAGTTTAGTCAAAAACGTGTGTAAGGCCCAGAGTTCCGGTCTGCAGCTTGTGTAACTGCTTGTTAGGACTGAATCCATCCTGTGAAAAGAATCAAAGGATCTCTGAAGAGTAGAAACCAGGCTCACCCTGTAGAAGACTGGAGAAATTATTGAATTGCACTCGGTCTGTCAGAAACTGAATCTGCTGTGTGTTCTCCCGGGTATTGTGCAGTAATTGCGATCGGGATAGAGAAGCAGCCTGCCTGGTATAGTACTCTTTTTTTTTCACCATATAAATGTGTGGAGTCTCTTGGAGCTCAGGAGTAGCCCTGCTGATATTGAAGGACCCTATCTTATTTGGAGGTCGTGAGTATTAATTCAGGGTCGCTCCCTGTTGAATTGCCACATTAAAACCAAATGGAATTACTGTACTGCTGACTGTTTAATTTTCCTTTTCTCTGTGTGAAAGGGCCCCTACCAGCTGCCACGGTTTGGACTAGCCACTAGGGTTTGGGTACCCAGGGACAGTAACTGATAGGGATAGGCCTGTGCACAGAGCCATAGGTAGATTATTAGAGTGATAAGCTAATTAACCTGATTTTCCCTGTCCTTGTTATATCCCCTAAATAAATCAGAGCTGCTTGTTTCAGCAAAGTTATACTGCCTGAGGTATTTGTCTATGTTAAAGTACTGTACTGTGATTGTTGCACTGTATCTCATTTCACAGGAGGTCCCAGTGCGGAACCAGTCCTGGGGGTAAGTGTATACTGTGAAGGTAATTCTGATATATTGTGTGGGCCACTAGTGGGAAGAAAGGGGGTTGCAGTGTCCCAGAGGGCTGTGACCAAGTTAGTTTAACTATTGCAAACCCTGACCTCTGGGTGGAGGCACCGCCATTGGATCCAGGCCCTCAACCTGTTAGTGGCAAATCAGGCAGGGTAGTAGCCCCTGGGATAGCGCCATCTAGGGGTTACATCTTGGAGGCTCACCGCTGGGATTGTGTGTCCTCTGTGGCCATATTCTAGAACCACTGTTAAGAAAAAATGGGTACCCGACAGAAGTGGCTGTGCACCGGCTGGTGGAGTGGTGTACTGGGAGGAGATCGACCCCAAAATGCTATGCTTATCCTGGACATCCCCTGGGTATCAATACGGACACTGTGCAGGAGTACTTTCCAAGGTGGAAGGTTTATAAAACCCTGTGGTGGTGGGTGACATGCTAATCTGCTCACCCACACTTTCCTGGCCCTAGTAGAGTTTAAGGATCCCATAGATAGCTCCAAAGTGCCACAGACCATTACCCCAGAGGAGCCCTCACTGCTTGGAGAGTGATAACTAAGGACAGTAAAGACCGGGGGGAATCAGCCCCACCACTATCTGAAACTTTTGAGGAGAAATTTGCTAAATGGTTGCTGGGAGAGGAAAACTGTGGAGGACTTGAAGAAACTATTCTTGCCACCTGGGGTGTTCTCCCCAACACCCTCTCCTGCTCCAGTGCCCGTGTGGTGGCTGAACCAATGCAGACTCCTATTTCTGCACCTGCCATTAGTCACGACTCTTACCGAGGTTGAGGATCTTCTGGCACCTCCCACCCCCAAGGGAAGATGACTGGGAGACCTGGATAGACTATGTTGCCCCCAAGTGCTAGAATGGCAATGCTCGGGGCGGCGAAGAGGGTTAGTGAGAGCCTCCGAGGTCCTGCCCTGGCTACCACCCGTGCTAAGCGGGCCAGTAACCCTGAAGCGACTGCACAGGCCTATCTTGAGGCCTTGGAGAATGTGTATGGGAGCCCAGATTCTGATGAGGACCTATGGTGGAGAGTAAGAAATGCACAACAGTACCAAGGGAGTTGTTGTCTGTGTATGTCTCTCGGCTGGAAAAATTGTTGCAAGAATGCCTCAGAAAGGGTAGTTTGCCAGCGATTGAACTGGACCGAACCAGACTGGACAGAATCCTTAAGTCTGCCCCCTTCTCAGAACTGCTGTTGCTTCAGTTACGCCTGGCAAATCGACTGGAATCCCCACCCTCCTATGATGAGTTAATGAGAGAAATTCGAGGAGTTGAGAAAAGGCGACCTCGGGAGGGACCTGCACCAACAGCTGTGGCTACGACCCGAGTGACTGAGGGTGACCCATCAAGTGAAGTTCAGGGGCAGAGGTTGACAGTCAATGAGTGCTCTGACAAGGAAAAGATATGCCACAATGGGGCGAACTGTTGAGAGAGATCGGAATTCAAAACAGTCCCTTTATGAAGGCCACGCCTGCAAGTACGGGCCCTGACCTATATCCGACTGCATCTGCTATGGGGTGGGGGTACTCACCCATGTATCTCCTCTACATAACAGCTCCAAACTCAATTCCTTGACCATGGAAGTGGAGAAACTGACGAGATGTCTCCAAATGCTTATCACGCCGCAGACAGAGATGGCACCAGGTTTCCAGTTAGTAATACCCCGCCCTGGCTCCCAGTGTGGCGCCTCGGCCAGCTCAAACTCAAAGTATGTTTTGCTATAATTGTGGGAAAGATGGGCACATGAAAAGGGCCAGTCCCAAAAGACACTGACAAAGTTGCATATAGGCTACAAGGAGAGCTTGGAGAACAAATCAGTGGTTAAGAGGTGCACGATGATCCCAGTGAGGGCACCAAAAATGCTAATTCACGTCCTTTTGTGGCAAGGTCAGTTGCCCAGGCCCCCACTACCGCCTCCAGACTGGTCCAGAATAGTGGGTCCCTCCATGGAGACCACTGTAAAGGTGAATGGAGTGTCTACAAGAGCTGTATTAGACAGTGGCTCCCAAGTGACAATTATGTTCCAGGATTGGTATCAGAAGCATTTGTCAGACGTGCCCTTACAACCATTAGAAGGACTGCATGTATGGGGGTTAAGGAGAAGGCCTACCCCTATTCTGGGTATATCCGAATTTGGCTGTCTTTCCCCACCTCCGTGGCTGGAGTGGCTGAACAAGTAGAGACCCTAGCCTTAGTGTGTCCCCCACTGGACTGTATGATGGTGTCCCTTTGTTGATTGGAACAAATGCTCATATGTTGGAAGGCTGGCACAGTTGTGTTATGAAAAACAGGGTCAAAGACTAGTAGAGCTTTAAGAGTTCCGCTTTAATTAAGAAGGCCTATGAGGCACAGAGAGATGCTGAAAAACAGAACCAGAGGAACGGTCGAATTGTATGGAAGAAGGATCCTGAGTCTCTGATCCTGGCGCCAAATGCCCAGTGTACCTTACAGGAGAGGTCCGTATCAGAAAGGATGTTAAGAATAAAATATTAATGTTGGATGCACCAGGCGATGGAAAATTGCCAGAGGACTGCTGGTCAAGCCTAGTATTTTGCCGCTAGAGCCCATGCTTATGCCAGAAGGGTAATGGTCCAAGTTCATAATGTGTCTGAAAGAGACATTCGAGTAAACAGAGGTTGCATCCTGGCTAATGTGCATTGTGCAGACACTGCAGTGCTACCCAGCAGCAAGAGTTCAAGGAAGAATGACAGAGTAACGCCTGACTTGTTTGATTTGACGACTCCCGCTGCCAGCTGAATGGAAAGTGAGGATCAGTGAGAAGCTTGCCCAGAGACCAGGTGTTTTCTTTAAAGGAATGGGATGTAGGATGCGTGCAAGGAGCTGAGCACAATATCCGGCTGCATGACGAAAGACCATTTCGTGAGAGGTCTCGACGCCTGGCACCTGCTGACATAGATGATGTGAGACGGCATCTGCAAGAGATGTTAGCTGCTGGTGTAATACAAGAATCCAGAAGCCCTTATGCTTCCCCATTGTGGTAGTGAGGAAAAGAATGGAACAGTAAGGATGTGTGTGGATTATCGCACCTTAAACCGCGGACTATCCTGATCAGTACACAATGCTCCGCATTCAGGATGCTTTGGACTGCCTAAGCAGGGAGCAAGTGGTTCTCTGTGCTGGATCTCCGCGATGGGTACTACCAGATCCTGGCGGCCCCAGAGGACCGTGAGAGACGGCTTTTATCTGTCCGCTTGGCTTATGAATTCAGAGGATGCCTCAAGGATTTCAGGTGCCCCAGCCACTTTTCAACGATTGATGGAGCTGCAGTGGGGACATGAACTTACTAGAGTGCCTGTATACCTAGATGATGTTATTGTGTTTGGCAGCTCACTGGAGGAACATGAGAGCAGATTATTTAAGGTATTGGACCGACTGGAGACTTTGGCCTTAAACTGTCCATTGATAAGTGTCAATTCTTTCAAACATCAGTAAAGTATGTGGGACACATAGTATCCACCGAGGAATAGAGACCGACCAGGTAAAGTTGAGGCCTTGACCACCTGGCCACGCCCAAAATCTAAAAGAACTGCAAAGATTCCTGGGATTCTGTGGTTATTATCGGCGCTTCATCAAGGACTATTCAAGAGTGATCCGCCCTTTACTTAACCTTACTCAAGGGTATCCTCCAACCCACAAAAAATACCAAAAGTCAGCGTCCCTCAAGACGGAAAGAGTGTATTTTCATCCGAGTGAAGTAATTGGGGCCCGCTGGACTCCTGCTTGTGAGACTGCTTTTCATGAGATCATATATCAACTTACCCATGCTCCAGTGCTGGCCTATGCCGATCCAAGAAAACCTTACGTCCTGCACACTGATGCTAGCTTGCAAGGGTTGGGGGCTGTGTTGTACCAAGAGCACGAGAATGGCCTGAGACCAGTGGCCTTTGCCAGTAGAAGCCTGACCCCATCCGAAAAGAACTATCCAGTACATAAGTTAGAGTTCCTAGCTTTGAAGTGGGCTATGTTGACCAATTCCATAGTACTTGTATGGGGCTAAAATACTAGTAAAACTGACAATAATCCTTGACCTATGTGCAGACCTCAGCTAAGTTGGATGCCACTGGCCATAGGTGGCTTTCTGCATTATCTACATATGACTATGCTCTCGAATACCGAGCAGGTCTGAACCACATAGATTCTGATGCTCTCTCCCGGAGGCCTGTTCCCCAGAATGATTGGGTCGATTGGCAGAACCTGACATTCGGCACTCTGCAGAAGTTTGACAGGGAGGAACAAATGTCCACGGACGCAGTGGACTGCATGGTGGATTGCTTGGGACCCTCTGAGAATTGCATACCTGCTGCTTATTGCCACTTTTCTGCAATAGACATTGGTGCACTGCCTCAGCTGGACAATGACAGTATTCGCGGCTCAATCCCGCGATCCCATGATCAAAGCAGCTTTAGAAGCCTCTATGCAGGAAAAGATGTCCAAATTATGCTCCACTGATTTGAGAACTGCACTGTTATACAAAGAAGGTCCTAAGTTGAAACTGATCAATAAACTGTTATACAGAGAAACAGTAGACAGAGGGGACAAGTAGACAAACAACAACTAGTGCTGCCCACTGCCTTTGAGACTCAGTACTGAGGTCCTTGCACAACCACATGGGGCACCTTGGTATAGACAGAACACTTGACTTGGTGAGATCCAGATTCTATTGGCCTAAGATGGGGCTGATGTGGAGCAACACATTCGAACTTAGTCGCTGCTTACAGAGGAAAGCTTGTCTCCAGAGGGCTGCCCTCTTGTTAACATCACCACCAGTGCACCCATGGAGCTGGTCTGTATTGATTTTCTGAGTTTGGAGTCAGATCAAAGAAATATCAGTAATGTGCTGGTGGTCACTGACCATTTCACGAGATATGCCCAAGCTTTCCCACCAAAGACCAGAAAGTATCCACTGTGGCCAAGTACTTGTAGAAAACTTTTTGTTCACTATGGGGCTCCACAAAGAATCCATTCTGATCAAGGGAGAGACTTTGAGAGTCGTCTGATCAAAGAGATGCTTTCTCTGTGGGGAGTGCGAAGTCCAGAACCACTCCTTACCACCCCAGGGGACCCACAGCCTGAACGTTTCAACCGCACTTTGCTAGATATGCTGAGGCACCCTGCACCCAAAGGACAAGCCTAGATGGAGCTCAACAAATTAGCACCCTGGTACATGCTTATAACTGCACCAAGTGATGCCACTGGATTCTCCCCTACCACCTGATGTTTGGAAGAGAAGCTCACTACCAGTAGATGTGTGTTTGGGGTCTCTCCTGATGGGGTTCAAGCTGACAACTATTTACAGTATGTGCAAAAGTTAAAGGCCCAGCTAACTCATGCTACTAACTGGCTCAAACCATGGCTGCCAAAAGAAATCTGGCCAACAAAGAAAGGTATGATAAAAGGTGAAAGCACAGGAACTCCAGGAGGGAGATCGGTATTGCTAAGAAATCTGGGACTGCATGCAAGTCACAAGATTGCTGACAGATGGCACCATCTCCTCACATTGTAGTGGGCAAACTAGATGATCTGCCAGTGTACAAAGTAAGGCCTGAGAATAATTCAAAGATGTAAAAACAATGCATAGAAATCATTTACTGCCCATTGGACAAATCTTAATTGAGTCTGAGCCTCTAGAAGATGCCCCTCTGGACCAGTGACTAGAGCTGCTGCTAAGAAAGATCAAGAAAGTCTGCACCTACAGAAGCAAAGTTAAAGTGTTCCCCTCCACAAGTCCCAGTTGAGCATGACTGTCAGTCCATATTGGAAGAAAGTGAGAGTGACTTTGAATACTATCTTCTTACGAACTGAGTCAATTGTTTCGGGCAATCCCTAGTCAATACTGGAGACAAAGCTGGGCCTTCTGGACTGTCTAAGCCCCCAGCTTCATCCCTGGAGCCAATGCTCCCAGAAAGTGAAGTGCAAAGCATCAGATCAGATGAAATGGAATCATTGTGCATGGTTGAACTGTTTGAGCTTTCAGGGAGGAAAATGATAGATTGGGGCAGACTGGTGATACACCGAACAAGAAGAGTATTTTGAGTGCCCTGACAGTCCACTGCCAGTGTCCGAAGCTCTCCATGCGAGCCAAATGTTGTGGACTCAGAAACTGTAACTCCTGGAGCTGAAAGTGCCCCAAGTTCAGCCTCTCTACCCCATGGAGACTCCCGACAAGTGAGGACAATGCTGAAAATGAGGCTCAGAGTGCAGAGACTGTAACAGTTCCCCTAGAAAGACTGGTCGAGCTGTAAAGCCTGTGGTGCACCTCAGTTATGATTCCCTTGGGAGGCCTGTGGATTTGCCTCAATGTTGTCCATAAAGGTGTATGTGTCCCCGAGCTCATTGCCCAAACTGGCGTCAGTGCTAACTCAAGTTACTTGTGTTGCCCTCAGCATGGTGCCCTTGCCCCTGCCAGCCCCAAGGTAACTAATAGGAAGGGCCCTCTCTTCAGGTTTCATGTACAAGAGGTAATAACTTGAGTTATGGTACAATGTGTGTGTATACTATATAAAGAGTGATGTACTGCAATGTTTCAGAAATGTGTTCTTGGTAAATGATATACTGACTGATGATTACATGTGCAGCCTAATGCAAATGTATATGGTTGCAGTTGAAACTTATGGGGTACTTGCTTAACGCGACGTCAAGCTTTCCCAGGCCAGGAAGGTGTAACCCCCTGCAAATGGGGGTTCCCAAAAGACTTCAGGAGCTTGCTTGAATGCTCCAAGCCTGAATGGTGTTTGGCGTTTAAGCCTTATTTATCAGTGAGTGTTTTAGAGCCTCTGGTACTGTCTCTTTAAGAACTGTCTGCTTGCAGACATAATTAGTTTATATGGGGACTGTGTTTCTCTGTTTGAGTACCCTCAAGCTGCTACCAATTCACTCCATTTTGCAGTCACTAGGAGTGCAAAGGAACCTATCTGAAAGATGTAACTGTTTGCCAGAAACCATTTAGAGTGATAATGAAATTACAGTTTGTCTAACCTGCTTTCTTTTGCAGTCAGAACAGTGTCTGCCTAGTTCCCATTCTGGTTTTGAACTGCTGAACTGGACCAATCAGTGTGGGTAGCTAGCTCTAAAATGGTGCCTTGGATGAGTCAGAACTTGACTCATAATCTGAGCCAGCCACAAGAGGATTGTATGGGCAGTGACTCTGGGAGATGTAGTTTAGACTTCAGTGCCTTTTGGACCAACAGCAGCAGTCTATTGGTGACAGCCAATCCAGTCAAGAACTGGGAGGAACTCAAAGGAAGTGCCGGTTTTGTCGGTTGGAGTTTCGGTTGAGCTTTGGCAGTGAAGAAGGAAGGAGCCCTGTGCTTTTTCAGTGTGCAGTTTTAGTCAAAAAACGTGTGTAAGGCCCAGAGTTCCGGTCTGCAGCTTGTGTAACTGCTTGTTAGGACTGAATCCGTCCTGTGAAAAGAATCAAAGGATCTCTGAAGAGTAAACCAGGCTCACCCTGTAGAAGACTGGAGAAATTATTGAATTGCACTCGGTCTGTCAGAAACTGAATCTGCTGTGTGTTCTCCGGTATTGTGCAGTAATTGCGATCGGGATAGAGAAGCAGCCTGCCTGGTATAGTACTCTTTTTTTTTTCACCATATAAATGTGAGTCTCTTGGAGCTCAGGAGTAGCCCTGCTGATATTGAAGGACCCTATCTTATTTGGAGGTCGTGAGTATTAATTCAGGGTCGCTCTCCTGTTGAATTGCCACATTAAAACCAAATGGAATTACTGTACTGCTGACTGTTTAATTTTCCTTTCTCTGTGTGAAAGGGCCCTACCAGCTGCCACGGTTTGGACTAGCCACTAGGGTTTGGGTACCCAGGGACAGTAACTGATAGGGATAGTCTGTGCACAGAGCCATAGGTAGATTATTAGAGTGATAAGCTAATTAACCTGATTTCCCCTGTCCTTGTTATATCCCTCAATAAATCAGAGCTGCTTGTTTCAGCAAAGTTATACTGCCTGAGGTATTTGTCTATGTTAAAGTACTGTACTGTGATTGTTGCACTGTATCTCATTTCAGAGGAGGTCCCAGTGCGGAACCAGTCCTGGGGGTAAGTGTATACTGTGAAGGTAATTCTGATATATTGTGTGGGCCACTAGTGGGAAGAAGGGGTTGCAGTGTCCCAGAGGGCTGTGACCAAGTTAGTTTAACTATTGCAAACCCTGACCTCTGGGTGGAGGCACCGCCATTGGATCCAGGCCCCTCAACCTGTTAGTGGCAAATCAGGCAGGGGTAGTAGCCCCTGGGATAGCGCCATCTAGGGGTTACATCTTGGAGGCTCACCGCTGGGATTGTGTGTGTCCTCTAGTGGCCATATTACTTAACCACTGTTAAGAAAAAATGGGTACCCGACAGAAGTGGCTGTGCACGGCTGGTGGAGTGGTGTACTGGGGAGAGATCGACCCCAAAATGCTGTGCTTATCCTGGACATCCCCTGGGTATCAATCGACACTGTGCAGGGAGTACTTCCAAGGTGGAAGGTTTACAAAACCCTGTGGTGGTGGGTCGGCATGCTAATCTGCTCACCCACACTTTCCTGGCCCTAGTAGAGTTTAAGGATCCCATAGATAGCTCCAAAGTGCCACAGACCATTACCCCAGAGGAGCCCTCACTGCTTGGAGAGTGATAACTAAGGACAGTAAAGACCCGGGGGAATCAGCCCCACCACTATCTGAAACTTTGAGGAGAAATTGCTAAATGGTTGCTGGGAGAAGGGAAAACTGTGGAGGACTTGAAGAAACTATTCTTGCCACCTGGGGTTTCTCCCCAACACCCTCTCCTGCTCCAGTGCCCGTAATGGTGGCTGAACCAATGCAAACTCCTATTTCTGCACCTGCCATTAGTCACGACTCTTACGAAGGTTGAGGATCTTCTCTGGCACCTCCCACCCCCCAAGGGAAGATGACTGGGAGACCTGGATAGACTATGTTGCCCCCAAGTGCTAGAATGGCAATGCCGGGAAGGCAGCGAAAGAGGGTTAGTGAGAGCCTCCGAGGTCCTGCCCTGGCTACCACCCGTGCTAAGCGGGCCAGTAACCCTGAAGCGACTGCACAGGCCTATCTTGAGGCCTTGGAGAATGTGTATGGGAGCCCAGATTCTGATGAGGACCTATGGTGGAGAGTAAGAAATGCACAACAGCAAGGGAGTTGTTGTCTGTGTATGTCTCGGCTGGAAAAATTGTTGCAAGAATGCCTCAGAAAGGGTAGTTTGCCAGCGATTGAACTGGACTGAACCAGACTGGACAGAATCCTTAAGTCTGCCCCTTCTCAGAACTGCTATTGCTTCCAGTTACGCCTGGCAAATCGACTGGAATCCCACCCTCCTATGATGAGTTAATGAGAGAAATTGAGGAGTTGAGAAAGGTGACCTCGGGAGGGACCTGCACCAACAGCTGTGGCTTACACCGAGTGACTGAGGTGACCCATCAAGTGAAGTTCAGGGGCAGAGGTTGACAGTCAATGAGTGCTTTGACAAGGAAAAGATATGCCACAATGGGGCGAACTGTTGAGAGAGATCCGGAATTCAAAACAGTCCTTTATGAAGGCCACGCCTGCAAGTACAGGCCCTGACCTATATCCGACTGCATCTGCTATGGGGTGGGGTACTCACCCATGTATCTCCTGCAATAACAGCTCCAAACTCAATTCCTTGACCATGGAAGTGGAGAAACTGACGAGATGTCTCCAAATGCTTATCACTCGAGACAGAGATGGCACCCAGGTTTCCAGTTAGTAATACCCCCGCCTGGCTCCCAGTGTGGCGCCTCGGCCAGCTCAAACTCCAGAAAGTATGTTTTGCTATAATTGTGGGAAAGATGGGCACATGAAAAGGAATGCCAGTCCCAAAAGACACTGACAAAGTTGCATATAGGCTACAAGGAGAGCTTGGAGAACAAATCAGTGGTTAAGAGGTGCACGACATGATCCCAGTGAGGGCACCAAAATGCTAATTCACGTCCTTTTGTGGCAAGGTCAGTTGCCCAGGCCCCACTACCCGCCTCTCCAGACTGGTCCAGAATAGTGGGTCCCTCCATGGAGACCACTGTAAAGGTGAATGGAGTGTCTACAAGAGCTGTGATGAGACAGTGGCTCCCAAGTGACAATTATGTTCCAGGATTGGTATCAGAAGCATTTGTCAGACGTACCCTTACAACCATTAGAAGGACTGCATGTATGGGGGTTAAGTGAGAAGGCCTACCCTATTCTGGGTATATCCGAATTTGGCTGTCTTTCCCCACCTCCGTGGCTGGAGTGGCGAACAAGTAGAGACCCTAGCCTTAGTGTGTCCCCCACTGGACTGTATAATGGTGTCCCTTTGTTGATTGGAACAAATGCTCATATGTTCGGAAGGCTGGCACAGTTGTGTTATGAAAAAGGGGTCAAAGACTAGTAGAGCTTTAAGAGTTCCGGCTTTAATTAAGAAGGCCTATGAGGCACAGAGAGATGCTGAAAAACAGAACCAGAGGAACGGTCGAATTGTATGGAAGAAGGATCCTGAGTCTCTGATCCTGCGCCAAATGCCCAGTGTACCTTACAGGAGAGGTCCGTATCAGAAAGGATGTTAGAATAAAATATTAATGTTGGATGCACCAGGCGATGGAAAATTGCCAGAGGGACTGCTGGTCAAGCCTAGTATTTTGCCCGCTAGAGCCCATGCTTATGCCAGAAGGGTAATGGACCAAGTTCATAATGTGTCTGAAAGAGACATTCGAGTAAACAGAGGTTGCATCCTGGCTAATGTGCATTGTGCAGACACTGCAGTGCTACCCAGCAGCAAGAGTTCAAGGAAGAATGACAGAGTAACGCCTGACTTGTTTGATTTCAGCGACTCCCCGCTGCCAGCTGAATGGAAAGTGAGGATCAGTGAGAAGCTTGCCCAGAGAGACCAGGTGTTTTCTTTAAAGGAATGGGATGTAGGATGCGTGCAAGGAGCTGAGCACAATATCCGGCTGCATGACGAAAGACCATTTCGGTGAGAGGTCTCGGCGCCTGGCACCTGCTGACATAGATGATGTGAGACGGCATCTGCAAGAGATGTTAGCTGCTGGTGTAATACAAGAATCCAGAAGCCTTATGCTTCCCCATTGTGGTAGTGAGGAAAAGAATGGAACAGTAAGGATGTGTGTGGATTATCGCACCTTAAACCTGGCGGACTATCCTGATCAGTACACAATGCCCCGCATTCAGGATGCTTTGGACTGCCTAAACGGGAGCAAGTGGTTCTCTGTGCTGGATCTCCGCAGTGGGTACTACCAGATCCCGATGGCCCCAGAGGACCGTGAGAAGACGGCTTTATCTGTCCGCTATTTCTATGAATTCATGAGGATGCCTCAGGGATTTCAGGTGCCCCAGCCACTTTCAACGATTGATGGAGCGTGCAGTGGGGACATGAACTTACTAGAGTGCCTGGTATACCTAGATGATGTTATTGTGTTTGGCAGCTCACTGGAGGAACATGAGAGCAGATTATTTAAGGTATTGGACCGACTGGAGGACTTTGGCCTTAAACTGTCCATTGATAAGTGTCAATTCTTTCAAACATCAGTAAAGTATGTGGGACATAGTATCCACGAGGAATAGAGACCGACCCAAGTAAAGTTGAGGCCTTGACCACCTGGCCACAGCCCAAAAATCTAAAGAACTGCAAAGATTCCTGGGATTCTGTGGTTATTATCGGTGCTTCATCAAGGACTATTCAAGAGTGATCCGCCTTTTACTTAACCTTACTCAGGGTATCCTCCAACCCACAAAAATACTAAAAGTCAGCGTCCCTCAAGACGGAAAGAGTGTATTTTTATCCGAGTGAAGTAATTGGGGCCCGCTGGACCTCCTGCTTGTGAGACTGCTTTTATGAGATCATATCAACTTACCCATGCTCCAGTGCTGGCCTATGCCGATCCAAGAAAACCTTACGTCCTGCACACTGATGCTAGCTTGCAAGGGTTGGGGGCTGTGTTGTACCAAGAGCACGAATGGCCTGAGATCAGTGGCCTTTGCCAGTAGAAGCCTGACCCCATCCGAAAAGAACTATCCTGTACATAAGTTAGAGTTCCTAGCTTTGAAGTGGGCTATTGTTGACCAATTCCATGAGTACTTGTATGGGGCTAAAATACTAGTAAAACTGACAATAATCCTTTGACCTATGTGCAGACCTCAGCTAGTTGGATGCCACTGGCCATAGGTGGCTTTCTGCATTATCTACATATGACTATGCTCTGAATACCGAGCAGGTCTGAACCACATAGATTCTGATGCTCTCTCCCGGAGGCCTGTTCCCCAGAATGATTGGGTCCGATTGGCAGAACCTGACATTCGGCACTCTGCCGGAAGTTTGACAGGGAGGAACAATGTCCACGGACGCAGTGGACTGCATGGTGGATTGCTTGGGACCCTCTGAGAATTGCATACCTGCTGCTTATTGCCACTTTTCTGCAATAGACATTGGTGCACTGCCTCAGCTGGACAATGACAGTATTCAGCGGGCTCAATCCCGATCCCATGATCAAAGCAGCTTTAGAAGCCCTCTATGCAGGAAAAGATGTGTCCAAATTATGCTCCACTGATTTGAGAACTGCACTGTTATACAAAGAAGGTCCTAAGTTGAAACTGATCAATAAACTGTTATACAGAGAAACAGTAGACAGAGGGGGACAAGTAGACAAACAACAACTAGTGCTGCCCACTGCCTTTCGAGACTCAGTACTGAGGTCCTTGCACAACTACATGGGGCACCTTGGTATAAACAGAACACTTGACTTGGTGAGATCAGATTCTATTGGCCTAAGATGGGGGCTGATGTGGAGCAACACATTCGATCCTAGTCGCTGCTTACAGGAAAGCTTTGCCCCAGGGGCTGCCCCTTGTTAACATCACCACCAGTGCACCCATGGAGCTGGTCTGTATTGATTTTCTGAGTTTGGAGTCAGATCAAAGAAATATCAGTAATGTGCTGGTGGTCACTGACCATTTCACGAGATATGCCCAAGCTTTCCCACCAAAGACCAGAAAGCATCCACTGTGGCCAAAGTACTTGTAGAAAACTTTTTGTTCACTATGGGCTCCACAAAGAATCCATTCTGATCAAGGGAGAGACTTTGAGAGTCGTCTGATCAAAGAGATGCTTTCTCTGTGGGAGTGCGAAGTCCAGAACCACTCTTACCACCCCAGGGGACCCACAGCCTGAACGCTTTCAACCGCACTTTGCTAGATATGCTAGGCACCCTGCACCCAAAGGACAAGCCTAGATGGAGCCAACAAATTAGCACCCTGGTACATGCTTATAACTGCACCAAAAGTGATGCCACTGGATTCTCCCCACCGCCTGATGTTTGGAAGAGAAGCTCGACTACCAGTAGATGTGTGTTTTGGGGTCTCTCCTGATGGGGTTCAAGCTGACAACTATTTACAGTATGTGCAAAAGTTAAAGGCCCAGCTAACTCATGCTACTAACTGGCTCAAACCATGGCTGCCAAAAGAAATCTGGCCAACAAAGAAAGGTATGATAAAAGGTGAAAGCACAGGAACTCCAGGAGGGAGATCGGTATTAAGAAATCTGGGACTGCATGGCAAGCACAAGATTGCTGACAGATGGCACCATCTCCCTCACATTGTAGTGGGCAAACTAGATGATCTGCCAGTGTACAAAGTAAGGCCTGAGAATAATTCAAAGATGTAAAACAATGCATAGAAATCATTTACTGCCCATTGGACAAATCTTAATTGAGTCTGAGCCTCTAGAAGATGCCCCTCTGGACCAGTGACTAGAGCTGCTGCTAAGAAAAGATCAAGAAAGTCTGCACCTACAGAAGCAAAGTTAAAGTGTTCCCTCCACAAGTCCCAGTTGAGCATGACTGTCAGTCCATATTGGAAGAAAGTGAGAGTGACTTTGAATACTATCCTTCTTACTAACTGAGTCAATTGTTTGGGCAATCCCTAGTCAATACTGGAGACAAAGCTGGGCCTTCTGGACTGTCTAAGCCCCAGCTTCATCCCTGAGCCAATGCTCCCAGAAGTGAAGTGCAAAGCATCAGATCAGATGAAATGGAATCATTGTGCATGGTTGAACTGTTTGAGCTTTAGGAGGAAAATGATAGATTGGGGCAGACTGGTGATACACCGAACAAGAAGAGTATTTTGAGTGCCCTGACAGTCCACTGCCAGTGTCCCAAAGCTCTCCATGCGAGCCAAATGTTGTGGACTCAGAAACTGTAACTCCTGGAGCTGAAAGTGCCCCAAGTTCTAGCCTCTCTACCCCATGGAGACTCCCTGACAAGTGAGGACAATGCTGAAAATGAGGCTCAGAGTGCAGAGAACTGTAACAGTTCCCCCTAGAAAGACTGGTCGAGCTGTAAAGCCTGTGGTGCACCTCAGTTATGATTCCCTTGGGAGGCCTGTGGATTGCCTCTCAATGTTGTCCATAAAAAGTGTATGTGTCCCGAGCTCATTGCCCAAACTGAGCGTCAGTGCTAACTCAAGTTACTTGTGTTGCCCTCTAAGTATGGTGCCCTTGCCCCGTCCAGCCCCAAGGTAACTAATAGGGAAGGGCCCCCTCTCTTCAGGTTTCATGTACAAGAGGTAATAACTTGAGTTATGGTACAATGTGTGTGTAATACTATGTAAAGAGTGATGTACTGCAATGTTTCAGAAATGTGTTCTTGGTAAAATGATATACTGACTGATGATTACATGTGCGAGCCTAATGCAAATGTATATGGTTGCAGTTGAAACTTATGGGGGTACTTGCTTAACGCGGACGTCAAGCTTTCCCAGGCCAGGAAGGGTGTAACCCCCCTGCAAATGGGGGTTCCCAAAAGACTTCCAGGAGCTTGCTTGAATGCTCCAAGCCTGAATGGTGTTTGGCGTTTAAGCCATTTATCAGTGAGTGTTTTGGAGCCTCTGGTACTGTCTCTTTAAGAACTGTCTGCTTGCAGACATAATTAGTTTATATGGGGGACTGTGTGTTTCTCTGTTTGAGTACCACTCAATGCTGCCAATTCACTCCATTTTTGCAGTCACTAGGAGTGCAAAGGGAACCTATCTGAAAGATATAACTGTTTGCCAGAAACCATTTAGAGTGATAATGAAATTACAGTTTGTCTAACTGCTTTCTTTTTGCAGTCAGAACAGTGTCTGCCTAGTTCCCCATTCTGGTTTTGAACTGCTGAACTGGACCAATCAGTGTGGGGTAAGCTAGCTCTAAAATGGTGCCTTGGACGAATCAGAACTTGGACTCATAATCTGAGCCAGCCACAAGAGGATTGTATGGGCAGTGACTCTGGGAGATGTAGTTTAGACTTCAGTGCCTTTTTGGACCAACAGCAGCAGTCTATTGTGAGTGACAGCCAATCCAGTCAAGAACTGGGAGGAACTCAAAGGAAGTGCCCGGTTTTGTCGGTTGGAGTTTCGGTTGAGCTTTGGCAGTGAAGAAGGAAGGAGCCCTGTGCTTTTCAGTGTGCAGTTTTAGTCAAAAACGTGTAAGGCCCAGAGTTCTGGTCTGCAGCTTGTGTAACTGCTTGTTAGGACTGAACTGTCCTGTGAAAAGAATCAAAGGATCTCTGAAGAGTAGAAACCAGGCTCACCCTGTAGAAGACTGGAGAAATTATTGAATTGGACCTCGGTCTGTCAGAAACTGAATCTGCTGTGTGTTCTCCGGGTATTGCAGTAATTGCGATCGGATAGAGAAGCAGCCTGCCTGGTATAGTACTCTTTTTTTTTTCACCATATAAAGGTGTGGAGTCTCTTGGAGCTCAGGAGTAGCCCTGCTGATATTGAAGGACCCTATCTTATTTGGAGGTCGTGAGTATTAATTCAGGGTCGCTCCCTGTTGAATTGCCACATTAAAACCAAATGGAATTACTGTACTGCTGACTGTTTAATTTTCCTTTTCTCTGTGTGAAAGGGCCCCTACCAGCTGCCACGGTTTGGACTAGCCACTAGGGTTTGGGTACCCAGGGACAGTAACTGATAGGGATAGGCCTGTGCACAGAGCCATAGGATAGATTATTAGAGTGATAAGCTAATTAACCTGATTTCCCCTGTCCTTGTTATATCCCCTAAATAAATCAGAGCTGCTTGTTTCAGCAAAGTTATACTGCCTGAGGTATTTGTCTATGTTAAAGTACTGTACTGTGATTGTTGCACTGTATCTCATTTCACAGGAGGTCCCAGTGCCGGAACCAGTCCTGGGGGTAAGTGTATACTGTGAAGGTAATTCTGATATATTGTGTGGGCCACTAGTGGAAGAAAGGGGTTGCAGTGTCCCAGAGGGCTGTGACCAAGTTAGTTTAACTATTGCAAACCCTGACCTCTGGGTGGAGGCACCCGCCATTGGATCCAGGCCCCTCAACCTGTTAGTGGCAAATCAGGCAGGGGTAGTAGCCCCTGGGATAGCGCCATCTAGGGGTTACAGTAGTCCACTATTATTTGTAACACTTTTTATTACAGAAGTGTTTTTTTTTTTTTTTTATTTTATTTGTGCTAATTAGATGGTTTTCTACCAGTGGGGTGGAAAGCAATGTAGTTTGCTGAAAGCAGACATAGCTAGTTCTAGTATTGTTTCATCAC
This sequence comes from Neoceratodus forsteri, assembly GCA_016271365.2. Taxonomy (NCBI): domain Eukaryota; kingdom Metazoa; phylum Chordata; order Ceratodontiformes; family Ceratodontidae; genus Neoceratodus; species Neoceratodus forsteri. The sequence continues at coordinate 222,192,847 of CM028136.1, read as the reverse complement.
AAACCCTGCAGCACATAGAAGTAATAAAGACTAGAATGGAAGTTTGGCCGCATCATATGCTCACAACTGTGGCTTATGCTACCTGGGCACACATGGTTCCCTGGTGTGTGTGAGTCAGTGGAAGTGGAAATACTGTACATGTGCCCAGGTGTTTAGAAGTCCAGCATACATGCACGTCTGTCTGCCGAAGTAATAGGAGGCTTTCATTCTACTCTCTGTTAATTCTATGCTACAGTCTGATTAGTAACATATGGCACACGTTTCCGATCAAGTAGCAGGAGACTGGCTCTTCCTGGTTACTAGTGATGTCACAATCAATGAGCTAACAATTCTCATTCGGATATACTTCCCATGATGCTTTGCATTATGGGGATATGTGTAATTTTACATTTCCTTGAAACCTGGAATTTATTGTCAATGCCCTTTCCGGGTAACCATTGCCTCACTGTTTTTTTGCTGAGGTTCTTTGACTTTCAGATCATAATGCTGATGATGTACTGGGAGGAATAGAACCCACTATGTCAGCCTCCAGCTAGAGTGCAGTTCCACACATCACACCTAGTGCTGTCAGGTGGGACATTTTCTAACTAGCAAAAGGGAAAAGGCAATAGCTGGCTACTTCTGAAAGTTACTTTTAATTTCAGGCAGTACACTAGCTCTAAGGCCAAAAGGTCCTGGACACACTGGGGAACTTAAAATGGTTTAAGTGCCTTAAAATGTTTTATATCCCCTTAGCACTGTTTGTAGACAGACTACAAGCTCCTTAAAATATTTTAACAAAAGTGTTTTAGATACCTAGGCCCAGATATTCAAACTGCGCCAGTCTGAGGCGCAAGCCCCTGCGCTGCTCAAAATAGTTGCGCAGGGGTGTGGCCGGGGTGATATTCAAAGGAGTTGCGCTATTGAGCAACTCCTTTGAATATCACCCCCCAGCCACAGCACTTGCGCATGGCGCAGTGGAACTTGCGCCACCGCAAGTTGCCAGAGTTGAGCATTAAACTTGCGGTGGCGCAAGTACCATTGCGCCATGCTCAAATTTCCGATATTCAAAAGGTGACATGCAAATGGGGCCATAATTTATGCAAGGCGCAGGGGGGGGGCCATTTGCATCTATTTATGGCCCCATTTGCATGCCATTTGCATGTAGGTGCACCGATCCCCGAGGACTTGCTCCTGGCCACCCTGCCAGGCAGCAGCCGTCGGGGACCGACGCACAATGCAGCCCGATCGCGGGCATCACAGTTACATGACACCCCCCACACATCTCCCACAGCCCGATCGCGGGCAGAACACGTATACGTCGCCCCCCACACACATCACCCACAGCCCGATCGCGGGCAGAACACTGTATGAACTCCCCAGTGCCCGATCGCGGGCAGAACTCTATAAACCCCAGTGCCCGATCGCTGGCAGAATGTAACCTCCCCCAACCCGAATAACTCCCTGGTGGTCCAGTGGACCTGAAGCCCGATCGCGGGCAGAATGTCACAGCACAACCCCCCAAACATCTCCCTGGTGTTCAGTGTCCCACCCACCCACGAAGCCCCTCCACCCGCCCGCAGCCGGGCGGGCGACAGCATCCCACCCGCCTGCCGCCCGTCGCTCGCCGACTGATTGTCCGGTAGGGCTGCCGCCATGGGCAGAGCTACAGCCAATGGCGTGCAGCCCATGTCAGACATGACAGTCCAGATTGGTGAATGATCATTCACAAATCTGACTGTCATGCATGGTATGGGCTGCACGCCCATTGGCTGTAGCTCTGCACCAATGGGCGGCAGCCCTACCGACAGTCAGTCGGCGGGCGGCGGGCGGCAGGCGGGTGGATGCTGTCGCCACCGGCCGCGGGGAGCGGGTGGAGGGGCTCTGGGTGGGTGGGGGGACACTAGACACCAGGGAGATGTTTGGGGGGTTGTGTTGACATTCTGCCCGCGATCGGGCTTTACGGTCCACTGGACCACCAGGAGTTATTCGGGTTGGGGAGGGTTACATCTGCCCGCGATCGGGCACTGGGGGTTCATACAGGTTCTGCCCGCGATCGGGCTGTGGGAGATGTGTGGTGGGGGTTCATGAGTACTGCCCGCGATCGGGCTGTGGGAGATGTGTGGGGGTTCATGTAACTGTGCTGCCCGCGATCGGGCTGGTGGGGGGCACAGGGACCGAGTTGGGGCCAGCCAGGGTGGCAGCTGCTGTGTTGCGCCTGCAATGCAGCAGCTCACCTGTGGGTGGCCCTCAACTTGCTTTTGGCTCAAGCTTGTGCGGGCGCAGGTTAGTTGGCAAGATGCAGAACTCTGCGCAACCCGACTGAATATCGGGTTGCGCAGGTTATGCATGGATCCTCCCCCTCCTGTTGAGCATGCATTCATTTGCGTTGCGCTCTTGCGCAACCTGTTGCCAGTGGCGTAACTGCCTCCTGCTGAATATCGCAGAATGGCGCATTTTGGACTTGCGCATGGCGCAACCCTGTTGCGCATGGCGCAACCCTTTTGAATATCTGGGCCCTAGTCTTAAAACCATTTTTAAAAACGTTTTAGAGTTAGCATGGTTTTACTCACAGGTCTGGACAAGAGTAAAAACATTTTAAGCTGTAATGGTTTAACTAAAACAGTTTTAGCTACAGTGTGCACAGGCAAGCACAGTTCTGTGTGTTGGACTTAACACAAAGTAGTTACAAGGAGAGCAGGCTTAACACTAGCAGTGTGGACACACTAAACCGTTATCAAAAATGGATACTGAGTAGTGTGGATGCACTGAAATGGTTTCGCTAAACTGCTTTTAAAAACGGTTTTCAAAAACAGTTTTGTAGTGTGTCCAGGGTCTTAAACAACAGCTGAAATGGTTTCAACTCACCAGTTCATTTGCCTGTGTATTTATTTATTAATTTGTAAGATATCGGAATGACAATCCTTTGAGTCATGGACTCATTTCCAAAGGCTCCACATCATGATACATAATAAGACATATACGTACAAATGAAAAAATTACTCACCTTAGTAATTGTGTTTCTTCTAATGGAGTCTTGCTGTATTCTGACATTATGCAGTTAGCCCCAGCACTTGAACTGTTCTGGAGAGGAAAGAGTTAACTCTGTGCCAGAGCATAGAACGTTGAGCTCAAGCTCGGTTCAAACCTCTGTCTGCTGCACTTTGAAGTGTAACCATCAGATTCTTACGCGCTAACACTAACTATCTACCCCACTATGTGGAAATTGTAAAATCACTAGCCAAAAGGCAACTAAATATTTTGGATTCCCAAAAGACTCAAGTCGAGAAATCCAAAACAAAAACTAAGTAGTGAACCAAAGTAATTTCCAAAACATTAAATAACTCACTCCCCCCCGACTAAGAGGGGGGAGTGCCAAGGATACCCCTGAGGTGCAACACTGCACCTACCCTCCCACAGGGAGGCAGTATAGCGCAGTGGTTTAAGGCTCTGAACTGCAAATCTGGAGACCTGGGTTTGAATCCCACAGCCCCCACTTGCATACTGTGTGACCCTGAGCAAGTCACTTAACTTCCCTGTGCTCCCAGGTTGCACCTGTAAACAAGCTTTCAGCTTAGTGTGTCTCACCTGGTTAAACAATTGGGGGGAAAAAAAAACTTTTCAAAAACCAGGCTCTGAGAGGGGAGGCAGGGAAGGAGGTCAGAATACAGCAAGACTCCATTAGAAGAAACTCAATTACTAAGGTGAGTAATTTTTTCTTCAAATAACATGAAGTCTTGCTGTATTCTGACATTATGCAGAATACCAAGCAGTACCTCCATGGAAGAGGGTATCAAACCTATTTTGGGAATAGGCTCTGCAGTACTGCTGTACCAAACCTAGCATCACTCCTAGCCTGGATATCCAGAGAGTAATGCTTGGTGAATGTATGGACTATTTTCCAGGTGGCTGCTTTGCATAGCATATCTCTAATAATTGGGCTGGCAGTATAGCCTAGAGGTTAGAGGAACGAGGTGTGAACGAGCTTGATACATCCAGCAGACCAGACCTGAGTTTGATTCTCACAACCTCCACTTGCATACTGTGTGACTCTGAGCAAGTCACTTAACCGCCCAGTGCTCCCAGGTCGCCCCTGACAATAGGCACTTGGGCCTTACCCGGTTACCAAAGACTAAAATAAATAAAAAATAATAATAATAAGGGTATACCTCTGGCAGCAGCCAGAGAAGCAGCTGTACCTCTAGTCGAATGAGCCCTCAGGCCTGAGAGGGTACTTTGTCTAGCTTTTCATAGCAGAATTGTATACAAGAGACAATCCACCTGGCAATAGTTCTCTTAGTAACAGGTTTACCCTTCCCCACTTCACCATAAGTGAGGAACAACTGGAGGGAGTCTTAGTGCCTCAGTACGCTCAATGTAGTAGCTAAAAGCCCTTTTAACATCCAAACTGTGTAATCTTCTCTCTCCTGAAGAAGAATGATCAGTGAAGAATACAGGAAGAGACATGGATTGGTTCAGATGAAAATCTGAAGCCACTTTGGGTAAGAACCTTCTGTTGGTTCTAAGGACCACCTTATCTCTATGGAATGAGATAAAATCAGGCTCCAAGGACAGAGCTTGTACTTCATTGATACACCTGGCAGAGGTAATAGCTACTAGGAACACAGTTTTCCAAGTCAAGTACTTAAGCTCTGCTGAGGACAAAGGCTCAAAAGGAGGTTGCATAAGATTGGGCAATGCAAACATTAAGATCACAAGCAGAAGTAGGATCCCTAAAGGAGGGATTGGTATGAAGCAAGCCTTTGAAGAATTTACAGAAAACAGGGTGAGATGCCAGTGAGGATGGCTTTCCCACTGACAGAAAAGCAGAAACCGTTGATGAGTGAACTTTTAGGGTAGCTGGTCTGAGGCCTAGGCCATTAAGATGAACCATGTAATCCAGAACTGTAGCCAAGTCAGCAGTATCTAGGAGTACATGCTTCTTGGAACACCAAATGCTGAATCTTTTCCATTTGGAGTTATAAGTCTTTCTGGTGACAGGTTTTCGAGAGGCTTTGAGAATGTCCAGAACCCCTTGAGACAGATGCAAATCTGCATATTCTAGCTCTTCAAGAGCCATGGCTTGAGACTGAGAGACCAAAGGTTGGGGTACCAGATCGTCCCCTGAGAGGAGGTCAACAGGGTGTGATTCCTGGGAAGAGATAGGGGAAGATGGCTTGCTAGGGAAAGCAATAGGGGATACCAAGGCTGTCTGGCCCAGTCTGGAGCAATCAGGATCACTTTGCAAGACTGTGCCCTTATCTTGACCAGGACTTCGAACAGTAGAGAAAAGGGAGAGAAGGCATACATAAATGTTCCTTCCCAATCCAGAATTAGAGCATCCAGAGGGACTGAACCCAAGACTGGGGGTCTGCAACAGAAGAGGGGAAGTTGATGAGTGTCTGGGGCTGCAAAGAGATCTATCTCTGGGGTGCCCCACCTTGAAATGATCACTTTCAACACTAGTGGGTCCAGGGACTATTCGTAATGGCCCTGGGAAATCCTGCTCAGTGCATCTGCTAGCACATTGTCCTTCCCTGAAAGTTGGATTGCTACCAGTGAGGTTTGTAGAGAATAAGCCAGGGACCATAATTTCATGGCTTCTGTGCACAAGGCCGTAGACCGAGCGCCTCCCTGCTTGTTGATGTACCACATGGTGGTGGTGTTTTCGGTTCTGACTTGAACCACCTTGTTCTGTACTGATTCCAAGAAGGCTTGCAGAGCCAGGTACACTGCCCTGAGCTCTAGAAGATTGCTATGGAGAAGAGACTCCTGAGGGGACCACACCCCCTGAGCTGTGAGAGCTCCCAGGTGAGCTCCCCACCCCAGGAGAGAAGCATCCGTGGTTAGAACCACAGAATGAGACTGAGTGATGAATGGGACTCCTTGCCTGAGGTTGTCCTGATCCAACCCCATTGGAGAGCTTGGATCAGGGTCTGAGTCACTGGAATAAGCTTGGTTAGAGGATCTTTTTTCTGAGACCAAAAAGCCATCAAATGGAACTAGATGTCCCTCATCTGAAATCTGGCCCCTTGGAACACTGCAGTGGAAGCTGCCATGTGGCCCAGGAGTTGAAGGAAATGCCTTGCTGGTTGAGACACCAGAAGGTGGAAAGAAGAAGCCAGCTCTATAATAGCCTTTACATTTGCCAGAGGGAGAAAGGCTCTTGCTTTGACAGTATCCAATTCTACCCCTATGAAGGTTAATAGTTATACTGGCTCAAGAATTGATTTGGGAAGATTGAGGAGGAATCCTAGAGAAGTGAGCACTTGGGTCACTTGTAAATCTGACTTGACTTGGTCTGGAGACTGACCCACAATGAGCCAGTCATCCAGGTATGGGAATATGGCGATGTTTTGTCTCCTTAGAAAGGCCACTACTACTGCTAGGCATTTTGTAAACACCCTTGGAGCTGATGTTAGGCCGAAGGGCATTGCTTTGAACTGGTAATGGCCTGAAGGCAGTTCGAACCTAAGGTACTTTCTGTGGGAGCACCTGATGGGAATGTGAAAGTAGGCATCCTTTAGGTCCAGGGAGGCTAGCCAGTCCCCTGGCCTTAGAGAGGGAAGATTTATTCCCAGAGTCACCATTTTGTTTTTTGTCTTTACTAGGTGCTAGTTTAAGTATCTTAAACCTAGGATGGGCCGCCACTCCCCTGTTTTTTTCCGGGTAAGGAAGTATCTGGAATATAGACCTTTACCCCTGTGAAGTGTAGGCAGTCTCTCTATGGCTCTGAGAGCCAGCAGAGATGAAACCTCTGTCTCTAGGGCAATGGTTTCGGAGATGTTTGTAGGTGGAAAGGACCTGACCCTCAGCTTTTGAAATTTTTTGACGCTGAGGGTCAGTCCCTGACTTACTACCTCCAGGACCCACTTGTCTGAGGTAACAGACTTCCAGTCCTGGAAGTAGTAAGCCAGCCTACCTCCTACAGTAATTGGAGAGTCGACCTGGGCTGACACATCAGGGTGTCTGCTTGGCAGGAACCTTAGGCTGAGAGGAGGATGCAGCCCTGCTCATCCCCCTTCTGCCTCTCCCTCGAAGAACTCCCTCTAAGGAAAAGGAGAGGAAGCCTGTGCTTGGTAGGAAGGCCTGTGAAAAGGCTTGCCCCTGTCCCTAGCTTGCTGCTTCTGAGGAGTTGCCTGCCTTTCCTTGGCCTGTGCACTCCAGTAGGTGGTCCTATGCTCATCCATCTTTTTCATATAATTCTCTGTCTGCTCCCCAAAGAGAGAATTCTCGATGGCAGAGAAATACATGGCCTTGGCCTGGGTGTCCTGTGATAGGCTAGTACATCTGAGCCAAGCCAGTCTCTGAAGAGCCACAGATGTAGCCATGACTCTTGATGATACATCATTGGAGTCCACAGCAGCATGAAACTGGATTTTTGATGCCTCAATCCCATCAGCAGTCACCTCCTCCAGCTCCTTGGCAAGCTGGGGTGGAAGCCTGTTTAGCCAGCTCCAGAACAGAATCCCATATGGACTTCTGGTATCTGGCTGTGTAGACCATATAGTTAGCATACCTGAGTCCCAAGGAAGATGCCATGTACTGTTTTTTGCCATGGCATCCAGCTTCCTGGAGTCTTTTGGGAGGTGTGAAACCAAGGGTATGTTAGCCTTATCACAGGCTGCAGCCTGCACAACCCCAACATGGCTGCATTGCTGGTACAAGTGCTCCGTACCTGGGCCTGACAACATATACCTCTTGTCCATTCGCCTGTCCACAGGAGGTAAAGAATTTGGAGTCTTAAGTAACTTCTGTGTCTGTTTCCCAAATGATTTGTGAAGGAGAATAGACAATCTCTTGGACTCTGGGATGTCCATCATCTCCACATAGTCATGCTCCTTTTGTTCCTTGACAGCTTCATCCAGAGGGAGCTGGAGGGTTTCTGCCACTTTTTTGTAGAACATAAAGTGGGAAGGGGACTCAGAAAGCCTAGGAGGGGAAACACCAGAAGGCCTGTCTGGGGAGATGTACGGTTCTATGGGCTCATCCAGACCTTCCACACCATCATCATCATCATAATCTTCATCCCCCTCCAAGTCCAGTTCATAATAGTCTTCAGGGGAATAATCCTGAAGCAGAGGAACTGACCGAACTGAACGCCTAGTGGGAGGCATCGGATCAGCCGGAACTGAATGGAGCAATTCAACTATACTAATCGCCCTGGCAATTTCTTCGGCTGTTGTATGATGCGGTTCTGGATCCGAGCCGGACGATTTCTCTTTCTTTTTTCTTTTTGCCAGAACCGACCACTCAGGATTGGCTCTCTGTTTGCCTGAGGGAGTCTTGCCCTGGTCAGTGGGCACTCCCTCAGGTTCGGTCGGAACCGAACCAGGCTGGCCATCCTGGTCAGGGGACTTCTCGGCCTCCTTTTCCCTAAGCCTGCCCAATCTTTATCCAGGGTGGCTTTAGGGAAATTTTACATATTTGGCAGTCTGGCTCCAGATGGTCAAAAGCCAGACCAATAACACAGGTGAATTTGGGGGTCGGCCTTAATAGAGCCTCCCCACCTCATTACATGTTGAAAATGATGGGCCAGGTTTTTCTCTTGGGTTTCTCAGACAAAGCCATCCTACAATTTACCCTTTTGTTGGCAACAGTCAGGCAAGACCCCCTTATTGGTTCCTAACCATGTTACGGGTGTTGCAAAAACTGATGAAACATGTTTTTTTAGAACCTATAAGGACCGGTACCTCTCACTAAATTAGCTAAAAGAAAAAGACACAAGACAAGATACAGACAACCGGTTCAGCCGAACCGGTTGAAATACAAGTTTTCACAATTTCCACAAAAAACTCAGCACTAGTCCACTACTTATGTACTTACTGTACCGCAGACAGGGATCTGAACCAAAATAAAGAAAAAAATAGCGGTATAAACCAACGTTTTTTACCAGACCGAACCATTAGCGAAGGAGAAATCCCCGGAGTGACTGTTCAGTTAGGCGGAGTGAAGAATCTGATGGTTACACTTCAAAGTGCAGCAGACAGAGGTTTGAATCGAGCTCGAGCTCAACGTTCTATGCTCTGGCATAGAGTTAACTCTTTCCTCTCCAGAGCAGTTCAAGTGCTGGGGCTAACTGCATAATGTCAGAATACAGCAAGACTTCATGTTGTTTGAAACATACATTTAGATATAAAAAATTAGTTTGGAAAGGGAGGCATGGATGATGCAACACATTTCATGAGTTATTACAATCACACTACAACTGATAAGAGTGGAAAACAATGAGTACAGGGGAGGTGGTGAGCTTGTGTGTTAGCCTATACAAGGATTAGTTAAGCATTTATTTACATTGCAGCAGACATAGTACCGTAAAGACAATTTCAGAGGCAGTCTAGTAGTAAGACCTTGTCACTGGATGTAACCTGTTCATACATAGATTTTGGGCTGGGTGGCGGCCAGGTGGCTGCCAGCTCATTGCCAGGGGCACCTACAGGAGTGGGTTGTGAGTAAGTATTGTGACTCAACTGTTGAGCCCACAGCTCATCTGCAGCCAGGCATAGTCCTGATTTAGAGACGCCAAAACCGAAATCCACCACCCTGCCATGTGTAGTCTTTCAGGAGTTCAGGGTGGCAGTGAGCCCAGGAATCCCTTTCTTCCACCAACCAGCCACCTCTAGGGAAAACTGGGGACCCCTGCCAGATGCACACAGTGCTGTCTTCCGGTGCTGTTATATTCCCAAAGTAATTCATAATTCCACTCAGAGGCTCTGGTAAGAGAACTGATACATACTTTCATAGTTTCCACATCCTACGGCAGCTTTGATCAGGTTTCTAGTCCCTCTTGGCCCATTTTGGGATCCTGAATAGTACTGGTGCCCTTGGCAGCCTGGTGAGAACTGACTCCTCTTTGGTGCAGCTTGGACCCTCTGGATCACTGGGACTTTCAGCCCTCTGGGAGATCTTTGTCCCAGACCTGACCCTAGGTCCTTTGGACACCAGAATATGACAGAAAGACCCCTTCTGACCTATTCAGCTGCTGCCAAGGAGTCATGCACTAGTCTGGCCAATAACGTGCTCCCTCTTTGACCTCCGAGCCTTACTACTCCATTTTATAATTATCTCTAAACCTGTGATGCACCCAATATATTTACCCTGGCTTAAAGCATACAGCTCCTTCTTGCAACTCTCCCAGCTGATGGAGACCTTGGCAAGACCATCTAGTAGCCCCACATAGTAGCAAGTGGCTGCACACTGCATATAAAACATTATATAAAAGTGAAACTCTTGTAGCCAAGCAGATCTATTATTTATATGGGACTTTTGTGGGGACAATATCCTCTGTAAATAAGCATGTGAAATGAGAAAAGCACTTGGAATATATCAGTTATTGAATAAATGTCGTTGGAATATGCAAATGAGTACAATGAGGCACTTGGAACATTCAAATGAGCTTCTGACCTACAAACAGAAATGGCATCAGCTGTGCTGTTTACGGAGCTGTCAGAAACTGACAAGTGCTTATGAAAATGTTCAGTTTCTGTAGCCTAACCTTTGTTTTCCATATAATAGAGATAATGGTAGGCATCGGAAGGTCAGTCCTCGGAAATGATGGCACTACACAGTAGATAATGAGCTCCACCTCCAGCCTCAGACTTTGCCTATGGTGTCCAGTACTACTATTCCCCTGTACATCTTCCAATGCCTCTCATTGTCACTAAAATAATGTCATGGCTTACCCAGTGCTGCAGCAGCAATGCATCGCACATTCTCACTGACTTCTGGGAGACTGGGTTATTGCATCGGGAGTCCCAGAATCCCACACTGAGGTTAGTTGGCAGGCTGAGTGAGTCATGGAGGAGAGGCACGCAGTTCTAGATAAGGGAGGTAACAGCTTGGACCATTTAGCATTTGTCACATCCCCTGCCAGCCGACAAAGAGCAGCACTGGCATTGACTGTGAAATAGGGGTGATCGGGTATTGCAAAATACGATCCCATGCCATATTTTCAGAGAGTCTGATTATCCTAATCTGAATCCTAATCTGATCGGATTGTCAGATATCATCATGTTCAGATTCTAGAATCCTAAAATCCTAACATAGATATCCCAATCAACAAGTAAATTATTACAGGAAAAGCATTTTAGATTTTTGGATTTTAAAATCTGAATTCAAGTTAAAATCAGATTTTTTTTTAGGATTTTGGATTTTCAGAATAAATATGTGAAAGTCCTGAATACTAAATTTTGACCAGAATCCAAGATATCCACTTATAAGAACAGATGTCCAATCTGATCACCCCTACTGTGAAGGCAGGTTGCTTGCGTGCTCTCCTGCCTGCATGCAGTGTGCAGCAGTCTTAGTGACCACTACTGTTGGGTTGAGAGTGGGTGGGGGAACTTGAAAATGGGGGAGGGGGAGAAAATAAACACAAAATAGTCATATCTAATAAACTCTTTGATCCTCTCTTGGGGAAGACTTCCTGTACTTCGAGGATCAACATTTCATTAGATTGAACCAGGGCCAGTGTTATCTCAGCTATTACATTACGCCATCTGAAGCCTTGGTTCCCAGTGCCACTCCCAGCCTTGTTTGTCATTCCATTGTCCACTCATCCTGTGACCCGACAGTCAGCTAGTGAAATAAAAACTAATGCTTCTCCGCGCAGACAGGCTGGCACTTCCTAAAAGGGATGATGAAGCTCTGTCTTCAATTACTGCTAATCGAATTTCCATGCAGAAATGCCATCAGCACATCCTGGGGCCTGCGAACACAATTTGCCAGCCATTTAAGACCCAGGCCAATACATCAGCAACTTGCTGCTTCTCTTAGTCATTGCCAATTAATTTCTTTTTCTTTGCAGACAAAAAGAATTCTCAAAATGAGAACAATAATTCTTGGATTCTGGTTTCTTTTTGGCAGGCCTTCTGTTCAAAACAGATCCTGTTCTAATACAGCAGGTATCTACTTAAATAAAAAAGTTGAAACTATTACATTTACAAAAACTGTGTGTATTGCTTTCTAGTTTGTTTTATGTTCTCGTTATTGGTTGTCTAAATACTTCAGATAATGCTGAACTTATTTTACAGTATATTTCAAATAGCATCTCTCCATAGTCAGCTGACCTCACAATTGTTGTAGTTTGTGACATCACAGTTTGTTGTTGTGGTGAGCATTATTATGTCAGAGCTCTTGGGTAAAAAGTGGATAGTTTATGGTCTTTTGGGAGGAGGGTGTTAGTGCCTGATGTAGCTTGGGTACTATTCCCATTACTGTGATTGTTAAGGTAGAGTTCATTGTGTAACACTCTTGTCAGTGTGGGACATGTGTCATGGCCCAGGTTTATACTGTGTGCAGGTGAAGTTGTAACCCAGACTCCCCAAAGATATGAGGGTGGCTGGGCCAGGGATGTTTTGTTGCTACCTCAGTGGAGCTAGAGAACCAAGGCATCAGGGAATCTTCTGATGCAAACCATAACTTTTAATGTCCCTCACCACTCCATGTTACCAATCCAATTATTTTATTTTATTTATTTATTTAAGAAATCAGAATTACAATCCTTTGAGTCAAAGACTCCTTTGCAAAGGCTCCACGTCAGATAGACACATATACATAAAATAACAGGATACTTACATGGGTAGTACATTACAGGGTATATATACAAATGGCAGGTTACAGCTGTAGTGGTCATTGGCAGTAGACCCCATGTCATAGATATTACATATGTTACGTTTCAATTTTCAGGGGGTCCTAAGTGGACCCTGAGTCATATTATATACACAGTGTATATTATATACACAGGCATTAGACAGCTAGTTTTGGAACCCACTCATGAGGGAGCAATCTTAGACCTCATACTCTCAAATGGGGGCAGTGAGAGGATCTCAAATCTAGAAGTGGGTTGCCATCTGGGGACAAGTGACCATCAAACACTGTGGTTCACATTAAACTCAGCTACAGAGTCAAGCCATACAAAAGTGAGGGTACTGGACTTTAGGAGGGCTGACTTTGGCAAGATGGGAGAGTGCCTCAGAAAAGCACTAGCAAACAGGCTAGAAGGAGGTGTGGAGCAACAATGGGAATTATCAAAACTGCCATCACAGAGGCAACAAGCCTTTGTGTGAAGCAAATAAACAAATCAAATGAAAGAAAAAGCCACTATGGTTCTCAAAAGAGGTGGCTGTGAAAGTCAGGAAGAAAAGATAGCATTCCGGAAGTATAAGGAAACACAGAAGGAGCAGGACAGAGAGCTGTACCAGTTAAGGCAGAAGGAAGCAGGGAGGAAGTCAGAATAGCAAAGGCCCAAACTGAGGAAAAGATAGCCAACTCAGTTAAGAAGGGTGATAAACCTTTGTAGGTACATCAGCGAGCGAGAAAGACAAAGGAGGATAGTGAGGCTGAATAGAATGAACGGTGGGTGGGCAGAGGGGACAGTGAAAAGCAGGAATACTGAATGAATATTTCTGCTCAGTATTCACAAAAGAGGAGGGGAAGTGCCTAATCCAATTAACAGAAGCACTTTTGATAGGGGGTCGATCCCAGTCCTTTCACAGAAGAAAGGCTCACAAGAACTCCTAAAACTGAAGGTGGACAAAACAATGGGTCCTGATTGAATTCACCCCAGAATTTAAAAAGAATTAAGGGAGGAACTAGTGAAACCACTGGCTACTCTTTTAATAAATCATGGGAGGATGGTGTGGTACCCGAGGACTGGAGGAAGGAGGATGTGATTCCCCTTCAAAAAAGTGGGACCAAGACAGAGGCAGGAAACTACAGACCTGTCAGTCTGACCTCTGTGGTAGGGAAAGTGATGGAGTCACTTCTGAAGGAAAGAATAGTTGAGTACCTAGAGGCCAGTGGAGCACAGGACCCAAGGCAGCATGGGTTCACAGCAGGAAGGTCATGTCAGACAAATCTAATAGATTTCTTTGACTGGGTGACCAAAGTAGTAGACCAGAGATGGGCTGTGGACATGGCCTACCTAGACTTTAACAAGGCATTTGACACAGTCCCACACAAAAGATTAATAGTCAAATTAACCAGCCTGGGAGTGGGACCCAGGGTGGTAGCCTGGGTAAAACATTGGCTGGACAACAGGACACAGAAGGTAATTGTAAATGGAGTCCACTCTGAAGAAAGGGGGTACTAGTGGGGTACCTGGGGTTCAGTATTGGGTCCAGTCCTTTTTAATGTCTTCATCAGTGACATTGCAGAGGGACTGGAAGGAAAAGTATGCCTTTTGCAGATGACACAAAGATCTGCAACAGGGTTGATACACAAGGAGGCTGGAAAGGATGAAAAGGGACTTGGCAAGGTTGGAGGAATGGTCAGAAGCATGGCAGCTAGGATTCAATGCAAAGAAGTGCAAAATAATGCACCTGGGAAACAAAACCCAGGGAAGAATACACAATGGGTGGGAGGTAGTAACAACAAAAAAAGGAAAGGGACCTGGGGTAATCATATCAGATGACCTTAAGGTTAGCAAGCAATGTGAGAAGGCAGTAGGGAGGGCTGGGGTATACTGGGATGTATAGGAGAGGCATCATCAGCAGAAAACAGGAAGTTGTTATCCCTCTGTACAGACAGTTGGTGAGACCTCATCTGGAGTACTGTGTCCAGTTCTGGAGACCCCATCTCCCAAGGACATAGACAGGATAGAGGCAGTCCAGAGGAGGGCAACTAAAATGGTGCAGGGTCTGCAAGAGAAGCCAGATGGAGGAGAGACTAAAGGAGCTTAATATGTATACCCTTGAGGAAAGAAGGAGAGAGGGGACATGATAGAAACTTTTAGGACCTCAGTGGAATCAACAAAGTCCAAGAGGGAGCATCTTTCAGAAAAAGACTTGCAAGAACAAGGGACACAATTTAAAGATAGAAGGAGGGGCGGTTCAGGGCAATGTGGAAGTATTATTTCACAGAGAGGGTAGTGGATGCATGGAACAGCCTTCCTGAGGAGGTTGTGGGTCTAAAACTGTGGGAGAATTCAAGAATGCATGGGACAGACATAAGGCAATTCTTGTGGGGGGTAGGAAGAAATAGGCTGTTGGTTAACTAGGATCTGCAGCCTATCCTGTAGGTAAGGAAATGGGCAGACTAGATGGGCCTAGCGGTCCTCATCTGCCGTCAAAGTCTATGTTTCTATGTTCTATGTTTCTATGTGTGAGAAGTAATGAGGGAGTTAATCAAGATGCAGATATGGTTCCCCTTTCCAGCATGTATCCTAGTGAGTAGATTAACAAGTTAAGAAAATATTCCTCCCAGGGATAAGGGAATGCAACCTATAGAGATGAAAAGCAGGAGGATGGGATATTATGTGCAGTCATAGGCTGTGGAGACAAGGAGGAGGGTCTTGAGGCCAGATTTAAATCTGCCAATGCTGGATGCCATGGAGATGGAGGGCAGAAGGTTGTTTAACCACAGGGGAGCCCGATACCGGAAGGATCATTGTCCAAGGGAGGTCCTACAGTGAGGGACCAGGAGGGTGGTATTGGGGGAAAGCCTGGAGGCTCTTCTGTTAAGAACTGTTTGGATGAGGTGGTGAAGGCCTTGAGGGGCTAGCTTCTGGAGTATCTTTTTTGCAAGAAGGCAAGTGTGATACTTAAGCCTGCCTTCGAAGTTTAGCCAGTTTGTGAGATTGTACAGTTCACAAGTGTGAGTAAAACGTTCACATCCAGTGATCAAGCGGCATGCTTTATTGAGAGCTAAATTAATGTGTTGTAAGGCTGTTTGGTCTGCAGTCCCATATATCACTATGCTGTAATCCACCAAGGAAAGGACAGAGGAGGACACTGCTAGATGAAGGGCCTGGGGGGTAGGCAGTGTTTATGTCAGAATAGGATCCCTAGCCTGGTGTTAATGGAGGATGAGACATTTTGGATATGTGCGTGGTAGGTAAGTGAAGTGTCAAGGTTGATACCAAGGTACTTGATGGAGGAGACCTGTTCAAGTTTGGTGCCTAGTGAGTTCATGATTGTTAGTGGGGTGTTACAGAAAAGGACTCTGATGGTGAGCGAAAATCATAGACTTTGTCTTGTGGTAGTTGAGCA
Source organism: Neoceratodus forsteri (assembly GCA_016271365.2). Classification (NCBI taxonomy): domain Eukaryota; kingdom Metazoa; phylum Chordata; order Ceratodontiformes; family Ceratodontidae; genus Neoceratodus; species Neoceratodus forsteri. The sequence goes on along the minus strand of CM028136.1, from coordinate 222,176,879 downwards.
ATAGGCGATGCTCAGAGACCAGGCTTCAAGTTCCCTAAAGAAAGCCTGCAGAGCATTTTGGAGGGAGTTAGGATGGGGGTGTTTCCAGAAAACCACAGCGTCATCAGAATATAGCAGCAGTTTACCATTGCAGGATTGGGGAAGGGAGTTTAGGAAGAGGGTGAAGAGAAGTGAACCAAGAATGGATCCTTGTGGGACCCCTGCAAGGTCTGGTCTACTGGAGGAGAATGTAGTATCTATTTTGACCTGTTAAGTGCGGCCAGATAGATAGTCCTTGAACCAGGAGGTGGCTTCCGGGGAGAAGTTCAGGGCACTATGGGAGTGGAGAAACAGCGAGTGGTTGACAGTATTGAACGCTTTTGTTAAATCAACATAGATTGCGCCAACAAGGGAGCCCTGTTCTAGTGCCTCATGTATGTATGATGTGTATTCGATGAGGGCAGTGGTAGTACTGTGACTCCTCCGGAAGTGGTGTTGTTCACAGCTGAGAAGGTTTAGTTTGTTCAGGTACTCTGTAAGTTGGTCCGATATGATTTTTTTCAAGTGCCTTGGACAGCAGGGGCAAGATCGAAATGGGCCGGTAATTACTAGTGGAGGTGCGGTCACCATTCTTCAGAATAGGGGTTATAACTGCTTTTTTTCCAGGGCGTGGGGAATTGGTTGAGACATAAGGAGAGGTTAATTATTTTGGTGAGCTGGGGCAGTGTAACATCCAGGGTGAACTGGAGGAGTTTGAGGTCCAGCGAGTCGTTGCTATGGCAGGCATTCATCAGGAATTTTGTAAGATAGCATTTTGCTTCACTGCAAGTGAGGACCCATAGCCAGAAAGGGGGGTAGTCAGGGGTTGCCGGATTTTTAGTGGTGGAGCTTGGAGACTGGCTGAAGAAGGTATGGGGGAGGATGCCACTAAGACCAGAGAAGGCCAGATTGAGGGTGTTGGAGATAGCTTCAGGGTCCTGGGAGATGACCCCATCAATTAGTAGCTGGTCTGGGGTAGGGGATAAAGTTTTACCACTGAGTTCTTTTATGTTGTCCCTGAATTTTTTCCTGGAGCCCCAAGAGGAGGTTAGGGTTTGCCTATAGTAATTAGCTTTGGCTTGCCGTATTGCCCAGGTACATTTGTTCCTGGCCTCTCTGTAAAGCTGTCTGTCAAGGGAGAGTTGCGAGTCCAGTGCCCTGTATCAGAGGTCATCTCTGTGGTGCATTTGGTCCAGCAAAGATTGGGAGATCCAGGGTGTATCTCATTGTTTAATGATGTGCTTGGTGATGGGGGTGAAGATGTCACAGGCCAAGTTAAAGGTAGAGATTAAATAGGTGAGGGCAGCATCAGTGGATGGAGAAATGTGGATAGGGGTCCAGTCACAGGAAGCAAGGTAGGATCTGAGATGGGGAAGGGATCCTTTTTTGAGGTGCCTATGGGCATGAACTTTAGGCATGATAGGGGTGAGTTTAGTTGACTACCAACAGATAACTGGGGAGTGGTCACTTACTGAGTCTGGGAGCACTTTGACCTTAGTGAGGTTGTTTGGACGGTTTGTGAAGATGAGGTCAATAAGTGAGGAGGTCCCATATTTAGGGTCTACTCTGGTAGGCGTACGGACCACTTGGGTGAGGTCATAAGCTAGAATGGATTCTTTGTAGAGGGTGGACGCGTCTGTTATCCAATTGACATTGAAATCTCCTAGAATAATGATTTCACTCTTGGAGGGGAGTTGAGTGATGCTAGACAGAAATGATTCAAAGGCAAGTTTTTGGTTGCCTGGAGAGATGTAGACAGCCATGATATATAGTGTGTTACCGGTAATGACCAGTCTTAGTTTGATGGTTAGGACTTGGGCACCAGGCATAGAGCTAGGTAGGGAGACCAGGGTGGCATGTAATGAGTTTCTTACATAGATGGCACATCCACCTCCCCACTTGCTCAATCTGTCAGCCCGAAAAAAGGTGAAGTCACTTAAGGTGACAGGTCCATCAGGAATGTTTTTGGATAGCCAGGTCTCAGATAGTGCTATAATGTCTGGAGATTGTTGTGTGATCCAGCCTTGGAGGGGTGTAAAATTCCTCTGGAGACTGTGGATGTTGAGGGAGGCCAGAAGAAGACTCCCAGGTCTTGTCTCCAAGGTGGGACCAAGTCCAGACGGTCCCGGGTTGGGGTGCATGTCACCTGATAGGAGGAGGAGGAGGAGGAAGAGGGCATGATGGAGCAGTGTTAGCCTCAGCAATCTCTGTCTGAGGTGAGATGATAACAATGTGCGAACATTTTTTGCAGGAGTGACCGGTATAGGGAGAGCGCGCATGTGGTGTGCTGGCAGAGCAGAAGACACATAGGGAGAGGGACCGAGAGGATGGTGATTGAGAGGGGTGAGGGGGTGCTGACCAGGGGAGGTAGGGATAGTTGAGCAACACAGGCAATGGGTAAAATGGTTCTTCACCGGGTCAGGGTGGTAATGTAGGTGGATGTGATGGAGTCGTAATGAGGGGGGGGAGGGATGTTAAGGTCTGGTAGGAATTTGGCATGCCAAGGATCAGTGAACAAGTAGAATACTCTACCATGTGGAAGGCTGGATGGAGGTAGAGAATGTGATTGGAGGAGGGAGGCAGCGGTGAGAAACACCATAAAGTGGAGATCCATGTTAAACGTTTTTTCCCCCCTCTTTTCTCTTTAAATTTTTAGAGAAGGGGATGAGCTACTGACCACTAGTGGTAAGAGCGTATAATCTGCAAGTGGGAAAGTGGGCTGATAGTTTCCAGTCAATCAAAGATGCTGGCCTTTCCTATAAAAGGCAATGCTCACCAAGTGTGGTGGTGGGGGTGGTGGGGCAGCCGACGCCCTGCATCGGCGGGGCAAACAGCATTCTAAGTATCAGCCGCCAGGTCGCTACTGCTACTGCCTCCACACAAAAGAGAAACACTGGCTGGCTGGGTCCTGCAGTTTAGTGGGAGAGATGTACCTGCCTTGAGATCAACTGCTAATTCGCGGGGAGGGCAGCTCCATCTGGAACCTTGCAACCTCCATGGAGCAGCTGTAGATGGAGAAAGGAGAAAAGAGCAGGGTTAAATGGAGGTAGGGGGAGGATGGGATTCTGGGGGAGGGTCTAAGGTTTATTCCGGATTCTGCTCATACTACTTTACAATGCTCTAACAGGCAGCAACATTAAAATACCTGTCTAAGCAGCAACTGCCATGTGCAGAATTAATTTAAAATGGAGCACTCCCTGAACAGGTAGCAAAAATTAAAGAAACTGTATAAGCAGCAAACAGTATGTAAAGTAGTATCCAGTTCAACTAAGTGAATTAAAGTAACATTCCAGAATAGTTAAAAAGCCATATGCTCTGATAGGACAGAAATCTATATTTATTTCTACGCCGAATTTAATTGAACTGAAAAAGGTGCCAAAACAGTCTTTGTTCAAACAGTGTTCTAAGTATCAGCCGCCAGGTCGCTACTGCTACCGCCTCCACATACAAGAGAAACGCTGGTCAGCTGGGTTCTACGGTTTAGTGGGAGAGATGTACCTGCCTTGTGATCAGCTGCTAATTCGGGTGGAGGGTAGCTCCATCTGGACCCTCGTGACCTCCGTGGTGCAGCTTGCGAGGTGTATAGATGAGCAATAAGACACAACAAGACGGTCCTTATGCTGAGCTAGCTGCCTGCCCAAGGGTGTAGTGAGGCCCGTCGTTGCAGGCGGTGGGCCTTACAGACCCTCGAAAGGCAGTTATCTCAGTATAAAGACCACCCTGGAGTGTCTTATTGCCCTTATAAACTGGGTCATAAGTAAAAAAAAACTTGAAAAAAATAAACAGAAACATACCATAAAAACCTAAGAAGATAACAAAAATTGCTGTTTAATGTAAAAGAGTTCCTCTGCTACCTGTCACTAGGAGAGCTGTGATATACTTGGCTGTTATGTCTCTTGCTGTTTCCCGGCTCTTGCTTCCTACTCTGAGGGCTGGAAGTGAGAAGGACATACTTTGTTTGTTTATTTTTATTATTCCAAATTGTTTTATTATTTTAAGCAGTTTGTCCCTCTTTGCTGTTTCCAGCCATTTTATGTTGACACGCATATCAATAATAATGTAGTATAGATTTGGTGCTGAGCCCAAGTTGGGCTTAATGCAGGCACGCATCAGCAGATTCCCCAATCAGCCTGTGCATGCTGGCGCCACGCAATACATACTGAATGTGACAATCATTTCAAAGAAAAAGTCCGCTGCAATGAAAGTGAAGCTGTCATGCAGTAGGACCATAACACACCTCCCGACATCCACGCAACATGGCTGCAGTGACTGCTGCTGCCTCCTGTGACAATGCCGATGGGGGAGCCCACTCCCCATTGGCTTAATGCCCCCCTCATTTAAAATGTATGCCAAGGAGGTGCCCAATCCCCCTTGGCATCATGCACCCCCCCAATGGTTTTTCTTTGCCGAACGGGGGGGCCCAACCCCCATTGGCATTTATCCCCATCCCCGTTTATTTTGCCAATGTGGAAGCCCACACCCTATTGGCATAATGTATCTCCCCCCTGCTTCTGTTATGTGCCGAGGAGGGTGCCAATCCCTCTCGCTCGTGCTCCTCCTCCCCCTTCAGTATGTGCCGTGAGGTACCAATCCCCGTCGGTTACAATATCTCCCAAAAGGCTTAGGTGGCATGCTGGGAGCTCACTCAGCATGCCAAATCCCTGAAAAAAAAAAAAAGTCCCCGATGTGTTTTTAACCTGTAAAAAAAAAAAGTCCAGTCGCTGTCTCCCTGCCCCTCCCACAACCTCGCCCACCCATGGTGCACCCTGCCTCCCACACCCCCTACCCCATACTTACCTCCGGAGTCCGGCGCGATGATCTTCGTGGACTGGGAACACATCTGCACTCTTCAAAGTAGACCACAAACTGAGGAAATGCCGGTAAGCTGTATAATGGAATAAATAGGTTTTTTCAACTTTAATGCATATCTCATGCATTTTTGGGAATTTTGGCAACAAATTTTCAACATGGGGTTTTTGGGACCCCTCCTCATGAATTCTGGCACTGTCATGGCATTAATCGGCCCCCAAAAGGTGATTTCACGGTCATTGCGTGGGAATCACCTTCAGGACTGATTAATGAAATGACAGTGCCACTGTTCATGGAGGGGGCTCAAAGCCTATGTTGCAAATTCCAGGGAAAAATAAAAATGGCTGTTTTACGAAGCGATGTTGCGCAGTTTCCACGATGTCAGAATCTCATGAATTTGTAATATTTTCACTCCAGATTTTCAACATTGGCATTTTTCCACCCCTCCTTATGAACAGTATAGCTGTCATTTTACATATCTTGGCTGAAATGTGTTTTCACATGTCTGGCACAGAATAGCACAGTCGCTGTGCAAAATCAGTTTTCAGGACAGTTTGAAGAAATGACGGTGATGCTGTTCATGCACAGAAGTCCTAAAATGCCTATGTTGAAAATTTGGTGACAAAATTCCATAAAATGACTGTGTTACAAGTGTGCGTTGCGCAGTTTCCACGCACCCTTGTAACTCCGCAAATTTACAATATTTTCATGCCAGATTTTCAACACTGGTATTTTTTCACATCTCCTGATGAACAGTACAGCTGTCATTTTTCACATCCTGCCCAAAATGTGTTTCTGCACCTGTGGTGCACAATGACATGGTCGCTGTGGGAAATCAACTTTTGGGACAGATTAACAAAATCACAGCACCACTGTTCATGAGGGGAGGTTCCAAAATGCCTATTTTACAAATGTGGCTAACAAACTCCCAAAAATAATTGTGTTACGGATGTGTGTTCCGCAGTTTCTATGCATGATCATGTCCTGACTTCACCAATTTTTCATATTTTCACTCTAGATTTCCAACGTTGCCATTTTTTTACACCTCCTCACGAACAATACAGTTGTCATTTTCCACATCCTGCCCAAAATGTGTTTTTGTTCCTGTGTCGCCAAATGGCATAGCCACTGTGCAAAACCACTTTTCAGCTAACAAACTGATAGTGCTGCTTTTCATGAAGTGGGCTCACAAACAGCCCATGTTGAAAATTTGGAGTGAAAATATCAACACGCGCATATGCTGTTAGGGTTTCCAACTGTAGCATCCCACCCTGTAGAGACTTACAGGCATCAGGGGTGTGACTTGGGATCATCGGCTTTAATGCTCACGCCATTCCACTCCCACCCCCACCCTACAACTAGTGACAGGCATCGTGGTGTGCCTTGCAGTGATTGGCCACAAAGTTCACCACATTCTCCTATGCTGCACCCACCTCAGCGTATTTCCTCATGGAATGGGGTAATTATAACACCCAAAGACCCCAAAGCACACCACAACATTTGTCAGTGTCTACAGGGTAGGGTGAGGTACAATGGCATGAGCGTTCTAGCTGACAACCCAAAGGCACACCCCAATGCTTGTCGGTCTGTACAGGGTGGGGGTGGAGTTGGCATTACTTTAATACTTCACTGCCGTTCCTATTATGCATCTCTAACTCCAGCACTACCAATGCCAATGCCAGCAAGACAACATTCAGCATTGACAAATGCTTGTCTGTTGTTGTTTCAAGGTCCTTGCTGCCTGCTCTGATGATTGGGAGAAAGTGTAACCACTGTTTGTGATGTTATGTACTTTTTAAACTATTGTTCATCATTGCAGCTTCTGGCCATGCTCTGTTGATGTTTCTCGTTCCTTGCTGCCAGCTCTGAGGACTGGGAATGAGTTATAGTAATCACAGAACTCAACACAAGAGGTTCAGAATGCTTGGAGTGGGGCAGTGCAGTGGCTGTGGGGTGACAGCTTTCAGAGAGACCTTCTGGAGAATGTGGTACTGCCCCATCAACACACACCTCTGTGAGTTGAGGGTGGAGGTCGCTAGACTCCTAGCTGAGTTGGCTAGGATTTGGGGGACCTCCCCCCCAACCCAGGGGCCACCAAGTCTGCTACTGCTACTACAGAGGATGCCAGGGAGGAGGAATGGCTGGACTATGGTGGGCTCTGGAAGAGTGGGGGTGGTGGGCCAGAGGCACATTCCTCAACTGGTACCACCATGTAATTCCTACACCACTCTAGTAGGGCAGAACTGCCAGGAGGAGTCACCTGCCGTGGTGACCAAGAGCGATGTGGAGGCCCTCTGTAGTGGAGACTACAAGGAAGGTGGTAGAGGACCCAAGTGAAGGAGGAAGCAACTTCTGGTAGGGTACTCGATTGTGAGAGTGATAGGTTTGGGAATATGAAAGGGGGAGAGGCAGGTTAGAGGCCTACCCGGCGCCACAGCCCAGACAGGTGAGAAGCAGATTCTGAGGATTGCCAGGGCAGTAGGCCAGGAGGGAGAGCTGGATGTCATTGTCCACCTGGGGACTAATAACCTGGCTAGGAACAGGGCTGGGATAGTTCAGGAGGAGTTCAGAGAGCTGGGGCAGGGTCTGAGGTAGCTCACTCAGTGGCTTTTGCTGAGGTGATACCTATATACGACAGGGGACAGGAGAGGCATCTCCACACCAGTATCTTCAACTCATGGCTGAAGGAATGGAGGAGAGCCTGGAGAGAGAGGAAGGGTTCAGCTACACTGGGGACTGGAGACCCACTTGGGGGGATAAGGACCTATAAAAGGATGATGGCCTGCATCCATCCGGGAGGGCAACTGCAGTCCTCAGCAGATGGTTTAAATGTTACTTCAATGAACATTTAAACAAGTCAAGGGTGGTGGTGGAAGGAATCATGGAGTCAGAAACTTCCCCCCCACCCACAGGCTGAAGTAGACAGTAAGGAGAACCCAAGGGGAGAAGAATCCTCCAAGATGTAAATTAATAAAGGAAGCAGGGTGGTAGAGATAAAGGGGGAAAGGAATAGGAGCACTAAAAAGAGAGGCGGAAGGAGGGAAGGAGGGCAAAAAGAAAAAAAGAGGGGCAACAAGCAGAGTGGAAACAAAATCTGGAAGGCTATGTCTGCGAATGCTAGAAGTCTAGGAAATGAGATTCTGGACCTAGAGGCCATCATGGCTGATGCTGTCCTGGATATTGTGGCAATTACTGAGCCATGGTGCACTGAATACCATGACTGGGACATGGCCATACCGGGCTATACTCTGTTTAGGAAGGACCAGATGGGAAGGAAAGGAGGAGGTGTGGTGCTTTGTGTGAAGGAAAACATAAACGAAACAGAGATACACGGAATACATGGGGAGGCAGAAGTACTGTGGGATACCCTGGAGATGGGGAATGGAGCCACTATTCCCACTGGCTTGATCTACAGACCTCTAGTACAGAGGGAGGGATTAGATAAGGTACTGGTAGAAGCCACTGGCAAGATGGCAGCAAAGGGGGAGGTGCTGCTGGTGGGGGACTTCAACCTGCCAGGTGTAGGTTGGAGCCTCCCAGCAGTGGTTTCAGCTAGAAGCAGAGACATCCTGGACTTTGTGCAGGGGGCATTCCTCAGGCAACTAGTCAGTGAACCCACTCATGATGGGCAATACTGGACCTGGTACTCACTAACAGAGATAGTGTTGCAGACATCAAGGTGGGAGATCAGTTGGGGACCAGTGATCACTACACAGTGTGGTTCAATCTAACCACAGCTGCAGAATCGAACCACACAATGACGAGGATCCTGGACTTCAGGAGGTCTGATTCTTAAAAGAAGGGTGAATGCCTCAGGGATGACCTAGCAGGGGAGATGACCTGGGTGGGGTGGAGGAACAGTGGGCGAAGATAAAAAGGAGCATAGTAAAAGCAACAAATCTCTACATCAAACAAGTGACCAAAACCAAGAGAAAAGAGACCACTTTCGTTCTCGACAGAGGTGGCTGAAAAGGTAAAGGCTAAAAGGGTAGCATTCAGAAGGTATACAAAACTGAGAGGGAGGAGGATAGGGAGGTGTATCAGGGGAAACAGAGGGAAACAGGGAAAGCAGCAAGGAGTGCAAAGATGCGATCTGAAGAGAGAATAGCCTTGGAAGTAAAGAAAGGGAACAAGACATTTTATAGGTATGTAAGTAAAAAGAGGAAGACCAGGGGTGGGATAGCAAGGTTAAAATGGGAAGGGGGGACTGTGCAGAGGGGGACCAGAAAAAGGCAGACATCCTGAACAAATACTTTTGATCAGTGTTCACAGAGGAAGGTGAAGGGGAGGGGCCACAAAAATATAAGAAAAGTTTTGCAGGGAGGAAGGTAGACACTAGTCCTTTTAAAGAGGAAAGAGTCCTGAAGGGACTTGTTAATCTGAAGGTGGACAAAGCAATGGGGCCAGATGGGGTGCTTCCAAGGAAAGGGAAAGGGAAAATTGTTTAAGGTATTGATGGAGCTCAGAGAAATACTGTCTGCATCTCTAACAGTACTATTTAACAGTGGTTCCAGAGGACTGGGGGGGGGTAGTCCTACCACACTAAAGTAGTAGCAGGGAGGAGGCTGGCAATAATAGGCCAGTCAGCTTTATTTCAGTGATGGGAAAGTTAATAGAATCACTGCTGACAGAAAGGATTGTGGCATATCTTGAATCCAGTGCGTTACAAGACCTGAGGTGGCATGGTTTCATGTGGGGAGTTCATGTGAAATTAATCTGATAGATTTCCTTGACTGGGTGACCAAGGAAACAGATCAGGGTGGAAGGTGGACGCGGCCTACCTAAATTTCAGTAAGGCACTCAACACCATGCCACACAGGAGATTAGTAAGCAAGCTGAGTAGCTCAGGAGTAGGTCCTTTGGTGGTAAACTGGATAAAAAATTGGTTAGGGGACAGACAACTGAGGGTGGTGGAAAATGGAGTTCACTTCAAGGAAGGGAGAGTTACCAGCAGGGTGCCTCAGGGATCAGTCCTCTTCAATGTCTTTATAAGTGATGTTGCAGATGAGCTGGAAGGGAAGGCCTGTCTCTTTGTGGATGACACCAAAATCTGCAAGAGGGTGGACACTTCGGGGGGGGGGTAGAAAGGATGAGTAGAGACCTGAGAAAACGCGAGGAGTGGTCAAGGGTATGGCAGTTGGGTTTCAATGTGAAAAAATGCAAAATAATGCACTTAGGGCACAGAAACCCTGGGGTGGAGCACAAAATTGGCGGAGTGGTATTGACAATTACCAAGCAGGAAATATACCAGGGGGTAATCGTATTGGATAACCTAAAGGTGGCCAGGCAGTGCGACAAGGCAGTAATGAGGGCAAGTGGGATGCTGGGATGCAAAAGCGGGAGGTGGTGTTGCCTCTTTAAATAGCACTGGTAAGATCCCACCTAGAGTACTGTGTCCAGTTCTGGAGACCACATCTCTGGAAGGACATAGACAGAGTGGAGGCAATCCAGAGAAGGGTAACTAAAATGGTGCAGGGTCTGCATCAAAAGCCCTATGAGGAGAGACTAAAGGACCTCAATATTTACACCCTGGAACAGAGGAGTGAGATAGGGGGTATGATAAAGACCTTTAAATGTCTCACAGGGGTAAACAAGGTATGGGAGGGTAGTATTTTTCAGAAAAAGGTGCTCAAGAGCAAGGGGACATGTTATGTAACTGGAGGGGGATAGATTCAAGAGAGGTATGAGGAAGTACTTCTTTACAGAAAGAGTGGTGGAATCCTGGAACAGCCTTCCAGCAGAGCTGGTGGGGCGAAAACCATGGTGGGGTTCAAGAAAGCATGGGATAAGTACAAAGTCATAGAGGAAAAGAAGGGGGAGGGAGAAATAGTTTTAGATAGGGCACGGTCTGCGGTAATAGTGTAGGTAGTGAGAAAGGGGCAGACTGGATGGGCCAAGTGGTCGTTAAATGCAAAAAAGTTAGATCTGATTTATTTAAGGGGCTTGAACAAGGGAGGGGCATAATCAGGTTAATTTGCTTAAAAGCTCTATCAATCAAACAGTTCTGCATGCACTTCAGGGTCCATAAACAGTCACACACTCTGGGTACCCAGATGGAGAATGGTGGGCTAGCCAGGAATGTTGCAGCTGGTTGGGGCCCTGTGATGAAAGAAAACAACATGCACAACACACACTATTTGTAATCCAGAGCCAGAGGGCTCAGTTCGTGAAAAGAAAACAACAAGACAATCAGATGACACACTTTAAGATTAGGCTGTTGTTGCAGAAAGCTACCCTGATGATTACTCACAATACCCAAGACTGGACAGATGCTGAATGAAAATTGAGACAGCAGGTGGTTAATCTGGAGTGCCAGGAGAAGCGGGGCCCACACGATTCACCGAGGCGTCGTTCCTGTTCAAGCGTAGAGCAGGGGGCTGATCACCAGGCAGGTCTCGTCAGTGGCTTACTCTGTGCAGTGGGGTAGTCTGGCAGGGCCAGTGTGGCATGGCCCAGGCCGAATGGAGATGAATGCGGATTCAGTCCGATTAGGCTGGATAAAGCTTCCAGCAAGCAGAACACAGTTCACACAGTGGGGAACGAAATCACGACCCACTTTCAATACACAGCACATTTACATGTAAAGAAATTTTACTGTACCAGGCAAACCGCTCTCTGGTCACGATTGCAAAGTCTCTACACAAACCGGGGCTTCAAAAGCAGCTGGAAATCCTGACAGGTTGATTGCATTCAGCAAATCATCGGTCTTCTTCAGGTATGAGCCTGGTAAAAAATCAGTGGCTTACTTTATTCTCACAAACTTGGATTTAGTCCCAAATAATTCTCTTCTCTCCCTCTCAGGGGCAGCAGGCAGACATGCAGGCCACAACTCAGGCATTTCCACAGTTCTCCCATGCCAAACTACTCAGACAGCTACTTGACTGTCTCACGCTGTTGCTCATTCAGCTCCCAACTGAGATCTGACTCAACTGGCAGCAAGCCAGGGACTTCCCCAGAATCCAAAAGGTTTGGTTGGCTGATCTGTCTGTCAGTCACAACAAAGGCTCCCCTTTCAGGTGCAAAAAGGTTCCAAAAGCCAAAACTACAATTCCTACAGATTTTGACTCCAGACATCTCCTGTAGTCCAGCTCCATTTTAGGTCCCACCAGAACTGATTGGTCCAATTCGCAGTCCAGGACCAAGATAATGGAGATAAACAAAACAGTCCTTGCTGCAAAGAAGGCAGGTTAGACAAACTACATTATCATTATCACTCTAAATGATTTTCAGCAAATAGTTACACCTTTCAACAGAGCTCCCTCTCGGATTACTTATGACTGCAATCCAGGCAGCTCTTAAAGAGACAGTACACAGAGGCTATACAGGCACTCTCTGGCAATCACATTTAAACTGCTAAAACGCAGGACACCTGCCTGGAAGTGAGCATTTAGGCAAGCTTGAAGAAGACTTTTCGGGAACCCCCATTTGCAAGGGGGTTACACCTAGTGTAAATCAGTCATTTGTGTCAGTAAAAGCTGTAGCCTGCCACAAGTTCTTAGCAGGTTTCTAATATTACCATAGACAGTGAGAGCTAAGACTTCCTTAGCATGCCAAAGATCTCAGAGAACATGTCCTTTGCTTCAGTGAAACTTTAGAGTTAAGTTGCTTGTGTTAACACCCCTTCCTCCCTCCCTCTTCCTGCATCACCTTGTGTAATCCTCAAATAAACTGTGCTCTTATACTCTGAGTTTGACTCCTGCCACTCCTTGTAGTATAAGATAAAACTAAACTAACTACCCAGGTGTCCACAACATAACAGAAGCCTGGTGCATTGAGCAGGGTAAACAAGGCAGAGTCAAATGTGGGAGAAGATCTGGATCAAGATGTTCTTAGGAACTGAGAGTGGTGGTGGACAACCAGAGGAGCAGAAGAAGAAGCTCCAGAATATCCCTACATATCTCCACTGACACTCCCTTATTACTTCAGATCTGTGTGGCTAGTATGGTACACGAGAGACTCAATGGATGCTACAAGAAGAAGAATCTCCAAAATGTCCTCTGCCCTCTAACGGCTATTAAAAGCTAATTCGGAGGAGCTGCTGCTTTTGACATCTAAAAAAGTTCCAAGGAAAAACAATAAAGAGGCTCGACTCCAGTTTCTATGGTAGTTATTTATTTAACATTCCACCCCAAGACCTCTAATGTTTCATGTTGAACCACTGTCAGGGATATGGTGGTACTGAATGCTGATGCTTGCATCTTTTGAGGGACAAAATTTTTCTGGTACATTCCTTATAACAAGTCTGGGCTTGCTCAGCTCTATCCCACTATTCACCCTTCACAAGGTTTCTGCAGGATATTGAATTGCACAGTAATCCTGGAGCCCCATAATCAGAGCCGGCCGGCTGCATGTGCAAACAGGTGCATCACATGAAAAAATAGGGCCAGTCAGCTCTGGCACCATATTTAAACGGATAACGTGATCTGAACTGACTACTCTGTTTGAATATTGGGCCATGGTAGTGCAGCAAACAGCAAGCAGTCGCCATGCTTGGCACAGCACTACCAGAGTGCTGGACTGAAGACCGTCCATAGGGGTAAAGCACAGTGCACACTGGTTAGTGCCATGGGTGATATTCAGCCCACACATGCAGATGAGCCCAATGGGTATACATGGTGCTAGGGGACATTTGCATGCCCATTATGGGCTCATTTGCATGCTAGCACTGTGGCCGAGTGCACTGGACCAGGGTCCTCCCCAAAGCCCCGAGCCCCATACATGTAAAAAAAAACCCATCAACCCTGGTGATCCAGTGTCCAGCCCAAGCCCCAATCCCCAATCCCCATTCACATAAAAAAAAACATCAACCCAGGTGGTCCAGTGTCCCTCCCCAGCCCCAATCCCCATTCACACAAAAAAAAAAAAACATCAACCCTGGTGGTCCAGTGTCCATCCCCAGCCCCTATCCCCTGGTATTAGACAACTACACAAACTCCTGGTGGTCTAGTGGTCCCTCTCCTGGTCTCCAATTGCTGTCCTGACTAGAAATAAATATCCTTGGTAGTCTAGTGGCCCCCTCCCAGGCTGATAGTGACCCAGCACCCTGCCACCCCCTTCCAAACCTACCTGAGCCGGCGACCGCTAAAGCCCTCCTCATACCACCATGGCCAGATACCGACTGAACCGTCACTGAGTGTGTACAGTATACAGTACGCCAAACCTCTCAACCTCTTACCTCATAAATCGGGGACAAGGCTTAAAAAAATCAGGGACAGAGATCCAAAATCAGGGATGCATCTTAAAAATTGGTAATACTCACTCATAAAGCTGTTGGGAATAAGGGAATTAGTTAAGAAGCATTTTCTGATGAAGAACTAGTCTGTAACCTTAATGTTTAACATTATTTTATGCCTACAATCCCTGCTGTTCAGTCACAAAAACAGAAATTTTACAAGGGACAGAGGAAAATTTTGAGGCAAAATCAGGGACGTCCCTGAAAATCAGGGACAGTTGAGAGGTATGCAGTACACACTCATTGGTTGATCAGTCAACCAACAAGAGCACACTGTATACTGTACACTCTCAGTGACAGTTCAGTTGGCGGCCAGCGTGGTGGTGTGAGGAGGGCTGTGCCGGTCAACAGCTTAGGTTGATTTGGGGGGAGTGGGGTGGTGCGTCACTACCTGCTGGGGTAGGGGGGCCACTAGACTACCAGGAATATTTATTTGTAGTCAATACGGTGATCGTTGATGGGGAGAGGGGCCACTAGATCACCAGGAGTTCATTTATTTTTCTAAATACAGGGGATCGGGGCTGGGGAGGGACACTGGACCACCAGGGTTGATGGTTTTTTATGTGAATGGGGATTGGGGCTGGGGAGGGACACTGGACCACAAGGGTTGATTTGTTTTTACATGAACAGGGATCAGGGCTGGGGAGGGACACTAGACTACCAGGGTTGACTTTTTTTGTATGTGTAAGGGGATCGGGGCTAGCAGCACTTGACAGTGCATGGACGGTGTGTTAGGCACACATCCCTCTGCGCACTAAGAGCTGGGTTTCAGAAGCATTAAAATGCGCTGGTGCTGTTGGCAATTTAGCACTTTTGAAACCTTTCGGTACTGTGCTATGCCGTATGTGCATGAGGGATCCCTCATTTGCATAGGTGCAGCACAATATTGTGCACGATGGCGCTGTTGGAGCCGTACCATACATATGTGTCCTATGAATATGGGTACACCCCAATAGCTGGCACTATTTCAGGTTACCACAGCACACACCAGGTTTGTGTCATGCTAACCTTTTGAAAATGGGAGCTCTGGTGTTTCACTGGGGATTGCAACCCCCCCCCCCCGCTCTGTAAGAGAAAGGCTTTATTATTTATGTCTCTCTCTATTAGACATCTTATTTTTAAGTGGTTCTCTTTCTTGCTTGTCTTTCTTTTCTCTTGAATGAGTATAATGGATTAAAAAGAAATACTTTGCCTGCCCACCGGTGCAGCGGTTGGATTTCCGCTTGCGACGCCGGCGACCCGGATTCAGGAACAGACCCGGGTTGCTGGAGGGCCGGCCGGGGGGAGTAGGATCAAGTGTCCCATGGACTGCTTTCCTTCTCTGGGGAGGGTGTGGGTTGTGCACAGTGCTCGATGGAACCCTGGTGGAATCTGGGGGTTCGCGCAGCTACTGGCGCTAACAGTCTGAGGGGCGGGGCAGACGCTGGATGTCATTGCATGTCCCCGCCCCTGACAACAGCAAGGAAAAACTCGCAGCTGGCCATGCTTGTGAAGCTTGCCCCTGGCTTTGATTAGCCTCCAGACCTGCTCTCCCCAGGCAGTTAGTCATACAGCACTTGGGTGCCGCATCCCCACCCTCTGGTGGGTTAGCCAGGGGTACTGCGGGAAAGAGCACAAGGAGGTCCGGAGGTGGAAGCTCGGGGGCGCCGTGACCAGGCTAATGTACAGCGGCGGGGACAAAAAGAGGGCAAAATAAAAAAAAAAGAAATACTTGGTTAGTCTAGTCTTTTATGTCACCAGTAATGCTCATAAACTGTATATAATTCAGGGTGTGTTTTTACAGTGTGTGTTTCATTTACGTCTACTTGTACATGATGTCGCATGTGTTTTAGCGAATGTTTTCTTGCAGTTCAGCCCCAATAAAATTTAGTTAATTAAAAAAAAAAAATGCACAGCATACTTGGTTCTTGTTTACAAAGTGGGAGAAGGGGCAAACCTGAAGGACTTAGAGTCCTTTCCAACCTACTTTTGCTATGTTATGTTACTGTGTTTAGTCTTTTTGCAGATCACCAAATCACACATATACGCAAGAGCCTCAGTTACATGGTGCAACATTGTTAGTATGCAAGTCCTTGTGCAAGTCAAGCTGACAAAGCTACTCCAGAACAGCCATCACTTTTTAAACGGGCTTGTACATCTGGTCTTATATAGGCTGAGAATGACAAAGTGAAGACGTGCATGTCATCCTCTTGGGAGTCCTCAGTATACTGCAGTCATTCTCTCAGCCAGAACCAAGTCAGAATTACAAGGCAAAAGACATTTAGAACACTTAGAGTGATCACACCAGGGCCTGCTCCATGATGCTGAGCGACAGGGCATCATTCTGACATGCTGGTGACCCGCGTTCAGGCCCCAAGCCCGGGACATCAAAAGTGGGGGCCAGCCATGAGGGATCCAGAGCATCCATCAGGCACTTCTCTCCTGTGGGGTGGGAGGCTGCATTCACTTCAAAAGCAGCTTCTGGTGATGGTGGCTCTGGGGCAGTATTCTTCGCAGTGTAGGTGACCACATGCTTCCAAGTGTCCCCTTCCCCAGGATGCCACAGTGAACATACACATGCAGCTGGTGGGTGGGGCCCAGAAAACAGAAAATAGATGCACCGGGCACCCTAGGTTCTGACCTCCCTGGCAGCCCCTCCCATGCCTCCAGAACCCCAAAGTGGGCTGGCCTTTCCATCTCCACCTGTTGCAGGTCAGCAAAAAGCAATTCCTCCCTGGTGGCAGCAGGAGGGCCAACCAACAGGGCTAAGTTGGATCTGCCTGATGATGGAGGTACCAGAGGACTGGGGGAAGGGTCCAGCAGTGCAGGGTGAGTCTGGCAGGTAGCAAGGGTGTACCTTGTGGACAGTCTGAAAGTGTGGGTGTTCAGGGCACAGGAGCAAAAAAAGTGAGTACACAGAAGAGGCTGTACGCAGGAAGAACAGTGCATAGGATCCATAAAAGGATGCTAGGTGAGAAGGAATATGCAAATTGTTTGATTTTTGTGCATCTCTCCCAGCCACACACACATACTCTAAAGCCTCGGTATCAGTGCAAAATATCATGGTTGCAAAGCCTTGAGCAGGTCAGACGAAAAAGGCAGGGCATGGGTCAGAGTTAGGGACACACACACACACACACACACACGCATTCACTTACATACTGCATTTATAAACTATATATTAGACCAAAAAATTGTTTATTTATATTTAGCATGTATTTGGCTATATGTATGCACCCAATCATTTATAATTCTTAACTAAATAAAAAACTATGTGGAAAATATACATTGTTTCTGTATGGGTCTACCAGCTGGGACATGGATCTGGGGAAGGGGGCACTCCTCCTCATGGAGAGGGTGGAGAGTATCCAACAGATGTGGGGAATGTAGGGTGTCATTTCCTTATGGGCTGCTCCCATTTTCCTCTAATCCCCACACCAGTTCCATCCCTAGGGATGCTATAAATGAGTACTGGAAGGTAAAGCTGATGCATCCCCGCCATACAAATGCCCCTTGATCCACCCCCACCTGTACTCAGTAAGCATCTCTGCACCCAGTGGAGAGCAGGGCTCTCTGAGACAGTCTCCACAAGGCTCGCCAAGAGCTTATCCACAGAAGCAACCCAATCTTCCTACTTCACTCCTTTTTTTCTGTTTGACTGAAATGTCATCATACAGTTAAGTTGCTTTGTAGCAATTTCACCTCCCTTTACCTTGGGGCCCTGCAGGAGGGGGCACTCTCTGTAACCGGGCTGTTCTGTTTGAGGAGGACTATGGATTAGGTTACTCATCTTGTTCACTACATCAAAGCCTGTTATCCTGCTGTGAAATCTATCCTTCTGAATTCACAAGGAACTGATTGACAGACTGGCAAAAACATACAGTCTAAGAGGCTCCTTTTGAGAAAGGTTGCCAGAAAAAAAGGCATACACTAACCTACTTTCTGTTTTGCACACACAGACTGTCTGTGCCACACACAGATGCACACACTGAGATACAGTAATTCTGTCTCTGACAAACTCATGCATGTAGTCTATCTGTCTGCCTTCTACACATAAATTTGCAGACCCATAGTTTTTGTCACACACATTCACGCATGCACACACACAGAAACACAGACTGTGTCACAGAAAAGGACTGATAGGCCTAGCTAGACTGCTTTATTTCCCCTGCCTAACACTATACACCAGACTCTGTTTGGTCACAGGTATCCCTCCCTCCTCCCTTACCTCTGTTTATTACACCCATGGGTCTATCCCACCCATGCTTGATACTCCTCATTGTCTTCATCCCCACCACGTCCTCTGGCAAGCTGTTCCAGGTGTCTGACACCCTTTCTGTGAAAAATATTTCCTCACATCCCTCTTAAACTCCCCCCCCAGCTTCATACCATGCCCCTGTGCTTTGATGCTCTTTCTCCTATTAAAGAAACTATTCTCCTGCTCCTTGGTCATCCCTATGAGGTACTTATAGGTCTCAGGCCTGTCTCCTCTCACTCTTCTCTCCTCTGCCGAGTACATGTTGAGCTCTCACAGTCTCTCCTTGTATGGTTTCTCGTGCAACCCCCTGCACCATTTTAGCAGCCCTTCTCCAGACCGCTTCTACCCTATCTGTGTCCTCGCTGAGGTGCGGCCTCCAGAACTGGACACAGTAGTCCAGGTGGGATCTCACAAGTGAGCAATACAGGGGCAACAGCATCTCCTTTCTCCTCCTAGAGACCCTTCCTATGCACCCCAGCATCCTGCTTGTCTTGTCTGCTGCACTGTCACACTGGAAAAAGGTCCAAGAGAACCTGCACTCCAAGCACTAAGACACATAGAAACATAGAAACATAGAAGTTGACAGCAGACAAGGACCACAAGGCACATTCAGTCTGCCCATTTTTTCTGCCTTATGAATGTGCCATAGGCCTGTACTCTGTCAATGGCCTATCTATTCATACGCATCTTTATTGCTCCCTTATGCCTATCCCATGCCTGTTTGAAGCCCTGCACTATATTCATATCCACCACTTCCTGAGGTGGGCCATTCCATGCAACCACCACCCTTTCTGTGAAAAAGAACTTCCTCACATTCCCCCTTAATCGGCCTCCCTCTAACCTCATGCTGTGTCCCCTTGTCCTGCTATTGTTCTTATATTGAAACATGTTAGATTCTTTCACATTGTTAATGCCCTTAAGATGTTTGAATGTTTTGATCATATCACCTCTCGCCCTCCTTTGCTCTGGGGTATACATATTGATCTCCGTTAATCTGTCCTCATATGTTTTCTGATGCAGTCCCTGCACCATTTTGTTTGCCCTTCTCTGGACTGCCTCTATTTTGTTAATGTCCTTGTGCAGGTGTGGCCTTCAGTACTGCACACAGTACTCCAGATGGGGCCTAACCAGTGTCTTGTAAAGAGGGATTATTACCTTCCTCTATGACTTGAGATACCACTACTAATACACCCCAACATTCCTCTAGACTTACCTACTGCTTTCATGGTCTGCTTGGATGATTTCAGATCATCTGTGATGATGATGATGATGATGCCCAAGTCTCTTTATTCCCTCGTGATTGCCAGCAACTCCCCTCCTAACCTATATGTGGCTTCAGGGTTTCTCTTCAATATGTGCATGATCTTGCACTGCCTCTATTTTGTTAATGTCCTTGTGCAGGTGGGGCCTCCAGTACTGCACACAGTACTCTAGATGGGCCTAACCAGTGTCTTGTAAAGAGGGATTATCACCTCCCTCTATGACTTGCGATACCACTACTAATATACCACAACATCCCTCTAGACTTACCTACTGCTTTAATGGTCTGCTTGGATGATTTCAGGTCATCTGTGATGATGATGATGCCCAAGTCTCTTTCTTCCCTTGTGATTGCCAGCAACTCCCCTCCTAACCTATAGGTGGCTTCAGGGTTTCTCTTCCCTATGTGCATGATCTTGCACTTCTTTGCATTAAACCCCATTTGCCATTCTTCTGACCATTTGCCAATTTATCCAGATCTCTTCTCATTCTGCCCACCCCATCTGGATTATCTACTCTGTTACAGATCTTGGTGTCATCTGCAAATGGACAAATCTTACCCTCCAGTCCATCTATAATGTCACTGATGAAGATATTTGTAGTGTAACATTTTATTTAAGTATAACCTTTTATAATATATAACCAAATGTCCTGTAATAACCTTATAATTTCACAACACTTTACATTTCACAACATTTAACATTATATGTCCTGTAGTAAACTTATCAGGATGGTGTGCCCTTATAAGAATGGTATACACCTGTTAAGGAAGGTGTGCAACAGAGAAAATTGTGCAAGAAATGTAGTAAACATCTATGATGTTGCACAAGAAATTAGGTAATATCTATGTTTTGAGTGATATTCACCACACCCTAAGATTAATAGGTTATTTTGTTATATGATTGGCTTATAATGGGGTGTTGGTATTTTTCAAGATAAAAATTCTTTATATAAACCCTGTATAAAAATTGAATAGGCAGCACCAAAGAAAGAAAAGAAAATACATGTATATGAATTGATGAACTTGCAAGAAAATAAACAAAATGGAAACAATCACTCTGTGTGGCTTGACTTATTTGAGAATAGAAAACACAATGCAACCTTACAATTGGTGCCATGATTCAGATGTCTGAAGACAGTCTATACAGTTGCTGATGACATCAAACGAACTGAGAAGGGAAGCCACTGCGAGGAACGCCTTACCGAACCTGACCTGATCAATCAAGTATGGAAGGGAGTTGAAAGAGGGACTCGAAGAAACAGACTGGTGTGAAGTCAGACGTGATTTGCCAGCTAGATAACGGACATAAGTATGGACACCATATTATGTAAATTTTTAGAGATGCACCTTAAAGAAGGTCTGTATCACTCTCCTGAAGAAAAGGAAAATGCATACTTACGTTTATCCACTCAATGCCTAGAAAGAAATGAGAAAGTAAAGGCAGATGAAAGCAAATTAGCCAATATTTGTCAGATGTATGTACAGTATCAGTGTGAAATAACAACTAGAACCTGTCTATTAAAGAAGCAGTTACTTGGCAGTGAAGAAAAGTATTTTCTAGGTGTAGCTGGTATGTTACTGAAGCTAAAGATGGAGAATATAAGTTAAATGGGTTAAAGATTAAGAACAACCAATTGGAAGAAAACATTACATTTATTAACAAACAAAGCCAAGCCCGGGATTATCTCAGCACTTACAACAAGCCATAGAGAGATTAGATCATGCCAACCAGGAGCATGCACAAGACATAGCATACAAAGAACAATCATTGTATACCATGCAAACAGAGGCACAATTACAGTGTCAGATCTCATTAGAACTAAGCCATCAAGTACAAAAATACAAAATGGCTCCCCTACATAAAAAGGATGTAGGAACAACTAAATGTTGTGGGTGTGTAGTTATAGATTCATCAGACTCTTCAGTGTCTAGCGCATCAGAGAGTGATGAAGAGGAACCTCCTCAAAAGCACAAAGTAAAAATGGCACCCTTTATCATTAAAACTAAAGGAGAAGGGGCAAAGATAAAACAAACCAGAGGAAAGAAGAGATTAAAGACGTTAGCTCATGATAAACGGGAGAGTATGGGACAGGAGGATGAGACTTTGACTAAGCAAATAGCAAATATAGAAAGAAAATTAAAAGAAGACTTAACCCCAGCAGAAGAAACCTCCTGTAAACTACATCTTAAAATAAAAAAAGGAAACCCTTGCAGCACATAAAAAAGCATATGAGGAGGATGAGGAAGCTAGGAAATAAGCAAAAGCTTTTGAGGAAGCTACAGAGGAAATAGAGACCCATGTATAGTTATCACAGCGTGATCTCACTATCCAAGAATCCATGCAGTTAGTGGATCAGTTAGACAAATGGGAGCCAGGTCAGAATCCTGTGCCCTATTGTACTAAGCTACAAACATTAGTAGCAAATTTTAATTAGACCAATAAAGATGCCTGTAAAATAGTAATGCTGTCACTTCCAGCAGTATTATTACAAAGCTTACCTGAAAAAATGATAGGGACTCAGGCACGACCAGAGGTTGATGCAAACTGGACAACCATGGATGATATCCAAGCTGCGCTGCAGTCTATGCCCGGTGTTTCACATACTGACTGGAGTAAAATCTATGAAATCACTCTACAGCCAGGTGAATCCCCAGTTATGTTTATCAATCATCTGTATGCAGCATACGCAACATATGGAGATGTGGCAGACCCAAGTAAAGCTAGGGAACCATTCCTTAGTTTAATTGATTGGCAAGCCACAATAGTGCCTGCATCAAGACGTATGTTGTGTAAACGCTCTGAATGAGCTGCAGAGAAAGAGGAGTTGCTCACTGAATGGTGGAGAATGCAACAAGATGATAGTCCTGAAAAAGGAAGGACAAACGAAGGGTAGCCGCTATTGTCAAAACAGAAGGCAAGGGTAGGCTAACCTACAACAATTGCAATAAAGAAGGCCACTTTAAATGTGATTGTTGAGCTAAAGGTGGAGATATGGAGGGAAAACAGAAGCAAGTCTTAGAGAGGCACAAGCTCAAAACCCGGGTAATAATACTAAACCCGGTGGTAAGGCAGACTCACAGAAATGTATTTAAGTAGTTAGTAATTTAATTAATACTAAGACAGTTGCTGCAGTTCATAAGGAACCAAGAGACAGTGACAAGGAAATCTCTAAAAAAGAGAGATGATTGGATGAAGCCCCCCGCTTTCCAAATCGTAGGTAAAGTACAGGAAGATTGGGAAGGGCGTCCAACAATATCAGCAATGGTTAGGGGCTGCCAAACTTTGATATTAGTTGATACTGGTGCTACTGTTAGCATAACAGACAGTGATATGTCTTTAGCAACTCACGGGAAACAACCGATTAATCTGCAAGGTTTCTCAGGGGGTGTGTTAACAGCATACCTAACAAGACCAGTAATAGTTTAGATAGGTGAACAACAATTGAAATGTTTGTTTTGGAAATGTAATACGCATGAAGGTACCATCATGGGTATGGACATTCTAGCACAACATGGTTTACTAGTGGATCTTAGTAACATGATTTTATGGCAAGGAAGCACTACTAATAATAATAATAATTTTTTATTTATAGGGCGCCTTTCAAGTGTCAAGACGCTGTAATAATAATAACAATTAAAACAATTAGCATCATAAAAAATAGAAGCAGACCAAACAATTAAAATGATCAATATTCAGGAAATGCTATTTCCCACAAAAAGGTCTTCAGACCTCTCTTAAAACCCTCCACAGAAGTACACTCCCACAACTGACAGGGTAGAGAGTTCCTAAGGGTGGGGCAGCATACCAGAATGCCCGTGCGACAGAAGATTTTAAATTTAGCCTTGGAACCTCTAGCAACCACTCGACGGCTGAGCGGAGAGATCGATTAGGGCAATAGGGAACCAGAAGTTCTTTCAGATAGACTAGGCCCAGATCATGTAGGGCTTTGAAAGTCAGCAAGCCGACTTTAAAGGTGATCCACCACCGAATTGGCAGCCAGTGCAGTTCGCGCAGCACCGGGGTAATATGACAGGATCTTCTAGAACTCATCAAAAGCCAGGCTGCAGCATTCTGCACTAGCTGCAGACAATGGATTTCAACCCCAGAAAGACCTAGATAAAGGGAGTTTCAATAATCTAGGCATGAGGACACAAAGGCATGGCCTAAAGTAGGCAGGTCGGCAGACGGAACAAGATGCCGCATCCTGGCAATATTCCTCAGATGATAAAAGGAAGTCTTGATGACTGCTGACACCTGTGAATGCAGTGTCAACCTATCGTCAAGAACTACCCCCAGTTTCCGCACCCGTTCAGAGGTTGGGAGAGAAATGCCACCAAGAAAAATTCCAGAAGACGCAACACTACCCAACCCCCCTATCTGTCAGCCCAGGTCCACAGCCAGTACCTCAGTCTTATCCGAGCTCAACCTCAGCCAGCTGGAATTCATCCACTCCTGGATTTCTCTTAGACAGCTATTAAAGACCGAGAGAGCTCCCTCCTGGTCAGGGGCAAAAGAAAGATAGAGCTGGGTATCATCTGTATAACATTGAAACCTCAGCCCATACTTCCTTACAATGTCTCCGATGGGTAGCATATACACCGCAAATAACATGGGTGACAATACCGAACCCTGAGGCACAACCCTTTGTGATCTCTCAGTGAGGAATGAAGTGAAGCATTTTAAGACGGTTCCAGATATTCCACAAAGCAGCCTCAGGCATTCTATCAACACCATGTGATCTATGGTGTCAAACGCTGAAGAAAGGTCGAGGAGACCCAAGATGGAATGGCTCTTCCGATCTCTAGCCATCAAGAGATCATTGAGCACCCGAACCAGCGCTGTCTCGGTACTATGTCATTTACGAAATCTGGACTGGAGGGGTTCATAGATGTCGTGGATGGTCAAATGGTCCTCCAGTTGTGCAGTCACTACTTTCTCAATCACCTTCCCAACAAAGGGAAGGTTAGAGATATTTCTGTAGTTTTCAAGACAGTCAGGGTCCAAGGTAGCTTTCTTCAAGAGGGGTGTCACCACCGCCTCTTTCAGGGAGCTAGGAAACTCACCAGATTCCAAGGAACACCTGACTATCTGCACAAGGACAGGACCGATGGTATCAATACAACCCAAAATTAGGGAGGTCAGTCCAGGATCCAAACTGCAGCATGTAGGGTGCACATGCTGGATGATCCTCATGACATCCATGAACTTCAGCTGGCTAAAGGAGCTCCAAGAAAACCAAGGCACCATGATCTCACACCGGTCCATGGCCACTCCCCTAGAGTGTGATGGCAACAGTTCCGTCCTAATGTCAGCCACCTTATTTGCAAAGAACCAAGCAAGCTCATTGCACTCCAATTGCGAAAAAGATTTCTGAACTTGCAGACAGGCTTGGTTGCACAGTCTGTCCACAGTTCGAAACAGCTGAGCTGGTCGATTCCGAACAACCGCAATCTCCCTGGACAGGAATTCTGCCTTCTTACGGGTGATAGCAAATTGATAGACCGAATAATGATCCATCAATCTAAGGTGGTCGGCATCAAGGGCGGACTTTCGCCAGCAACGCTCTAACCTTCACCCTGTCTCCGCATCTCCCTCAACGTCCCATCAAACCAAGGGGACTTGGGGTGAAGGGAGAGGGGGCGAACACAAACTGGAGCAATAGAATCCAGAGCCCCCGCCACGGCTATATTATAAGCTGACACGAGGGTCTCTGGATCACTGCTTGCCAACGTGGGAGACGAGAGGTCAAGCACCGCCGCAAGGCCTTGGGAATCTATATCCCACAAAGGGTGGTACCTAACCAACTCCACAGGGGCAGGCCTTCTAGAGGGGGTGCAAAAACTAAACCCCACAGTGTAATGGTCTGACCACCCAACGGGTTCCACCCCACATCGGATGCCTCGACCCCCAGGAGGAGGATCAGGTCCAAAGAGTGTCCAAATTTATGTGTGACAGAGGAAACCACCTGTGTAAGGCCCAGCATTGTCATTAGCTGGAGGAAGTGTTGACCAAATTGCGAGAGTTCATCAGTGACCCAGGCATTAAAGTCACCCAGAACCATCAATCTGGGTGACTCAAATGCCATATCGACGACGAAGTCCGCCACTTCCTGAAGGAATCGCTTCTCATCACTGGGTGGACGGTAAATGAGAGCAATTCGAAAGCCTACACCGTCTACTGCTATACACTCAAAGGATGCATTTGCTCCCATATTGCAACATATATGGGACAGAGGTGCTCAACACCTTTGAGAATAGCAATCCGTAAAGTAAGAGCTCACCAAAAGAATCCAAAGGATATCCATGAGTTAAATAATAACTTAGTGGACAACCTGGCTCAAGTTGCAGCCAAATAAACAAACTTATGCGTAGACCCTCTTGGAGGTGATTCTACACAATTGTGGGAGATGGACGAATTTGACAAACACCATATTAAATGGATAGCTGCCATCTCACAAGTCCCAAGTTTGGGGCGTATCCAAGATACGGATGCTTGGATAGTGGGTTGTCGTGACCAATGGAAAGACACTGGACAGTGTGTAACCAAACATGTTACCATATGGGAAGATATGGTAGTAAGGGAATGACAACCTGGGTTTAGGAAGTGGATACCACCCACTCTACACCCTGTGTGAACTGTCTTCCAGGTTGCAGCTTTGCAAATGTCCACATGGGGAATATCTCTAGCAGCTGCCACAGAAGCCACAGTACCCCTAGTTGAATGGGCCCTGAGGCCTGCAGGTGGTTGCTTACCCACCTTGCTGTAGCAAAACTGAATGCAAGCCACAATCCATTTTGCAATAGATAGTTTTGTGGCAGGCTTCCCTTTTCCCACCTCTCCATAAGTAAGGAAGAGCTGGGTTCGATCCTGTCTGTGACCCTTTGTGTGGTTAGGATAATAGCTGACTGCCCTTTTTACATCTAGGCTGTGCAGCATGCACTCACCTGAGGTTGAATGGTCTGTAAAAAAGACTGGGACAGTAATAGACTGGTTGAGGTGGAACTCTGATACCACCTTGGGCAAAACTTTTCTGTTAGTCCTAAGGACTACCTTGTCTCTATGGATAGCAATGTAACCAGGCACTGTAGATAATGCCCAGAGGTCATTGATCCTTCTGGCAGAGGTAATGGCAACCAGAAACACTGTTTTCCAAGTCACTTATTTGAGGTCTGCTGTGGACATGGGCTCAAAAGGGGGCTGCATAAGCTGAGCAATGCAGATATTCAGATCCCACATGAGGGTACGTTCTCTGTGAGGTGGATGCAAATGTAGCAACCCCTTAAAACATTTCTTGAACACTGGCTTTGAAGCCAAGGAAGATGGCTTACCTGCTGATAAATAAGCTGAGACAGCTGACAGGTGCACTCTCAAAGTGGAAATACTTAAACCTGTGGAATACAAATGGACCATATAGGACTATAGGGAGACTAGCCTGGGAATGGTCCAAGCCCTTACCCTGACACCAAAAAGAAAAATCTTTTCCATTTAGAAGCGTAGGTTTTCTTGGTAGAAGGTTTTCTGGAAACTCTCAGTATATCCTTGTCTCCTGAGAGATGCAAATCTGCGTACTCTTAAGTCTTCAAGAACCATGCTTTGAGTCTGAGGGACAGCAGGTTGGGATACATGGTCCTGCCCTGTGAGGACGAAAGTAGATTGTACCTCCTGGGGAAACTGATTGGCTTGGCTACTGACAATGATAGGAGTATGGAGTACCAAGGCTGTCTGGCCCAATCTGGGGCAATGAGGATCACTGAGGCTGGTTGAAGCCTGAGTTTGTTTAGTACTTTCAGTAACAGAGGAGAAGGAGGAAAAGCATACAGGAACCTCCCAGTCCAGTCAAGCAAAAATGCATCCAGAGGAATTGTGCCCTTGAAAGGGGGTCTGCAGCAATACTGAGGGAGATGGTGATTGTCTGGGGCTGCAAACAGATCCACCTCTGGGGTGCCCAATCTCCTGAAAATGGTCTGTAGGACCTGTGTGTTCAGTGACCACTCATGGTGATTCTGGTTTATTCTGCTGAGAGCACCCATCAAGACATTGTCCTTTCCTGGAGAGTGGACAGCTGAGAGGGATATGTTTAGGGAGTATGCCAAGGTCCAGATTTTCATTGCCTCTGTGCACAGAGGGGTTGACCTTGTGCCCCTTTGCTTATGTAGTACATGATGGTTGTGTTGTCTGTTCTGACCTGGACCACCTTCCCTCTGATCTTAATGGCAAACGACTGAAGAGCTAGAAGAACTGCCCTGAGTTCTAACAGGTTGATATACAGGATAGATTTCTGCTTTGTCCTTAGACCATGAGCAGTGTGGTCCCCCAGATGTGCCTCCCACCCCAGCAGGGATGCATCTGTGGTTAGCACCAGAGAAGGAGCCTGTTGCAGAAAGGGTACTCCTTGTCTGAAGTTGCTCCTTTCCTGCCACCACTGTAAGGCTTGGAGAAGAGTGACTGTCACAGGAACCAGTTTTGAAAGACAGTTGCTCTTTTGGGACCAGTGTTCCCTTAGGTAAAATTAGATGTCCCTCATCTGGAACCTGGAGCCTAACAGTAGCTGTGGAGGCTTCCATGTGGCCTAACAACTGTAGGAAGTGCCTTGCTGGCCTGGAGACATGCAGTGTGAAGGAACTGGCTATCTGGATAAGGTTGTCCACCCTGTCTTGGGGTAGGTAAGCTATTCCCTTCTTTGCATCCTGTTCTGACCCTATGAACTTTAGCAGCTGGACTGGTTCTAGTACAGACTTTTTGTGGTTCACTAAGAATCCCAGAGAGGAGAGAGTGTTTTGTGTTATTGACAGAGCCTCCCTCACTTGCTGGTGTGACCGGCCTACTATGAGCCAGTCGTCTAGGTAGGGGAACACTGCCAGCCCTTGTCACCTTAGGTGTGCCACTGCCACAGCCAGACACTTTGTGAACACCCTTGGAGCAGATGTCAGTCCGAAAGGCATTGCTCTGAATTGGTAATGACAGGTTGGCAGCCTGAATCTGAGGTACTTTCTGTGTGACCTTCTGATTGGGATGTGAAAGTAGGCATCTTTGAGATCTAAGGATGCTAACCAATCCCCCTGTCTTAGGGTAGGAAGTATGGTAGCCAGGGTGACCGTCTCGAATTTTGGTTTTGACAGATGCTTGTTTAGGTATCTGAGATCCAGGATGGGTCACCACTCCCCTGTTTTCTTTGTTGTAAGGAAGTACCTGGAATACAGTCCCTTTTCTCTCTGGGAAAGTACTGATTCCGCTGCCTTTAGCAGCAGTGGAGTTGAAACTTCCTTTTCCAGCAGAGCTGTTTCTGATGGGGAAGAGGATTTGAAGGCTCTTGACCTCAGCCTTGGTAAAGTCTTGAAGCTGAGAACAAGTCCCTGGCCCGCTACTTCCAGGACCCACTTGTCTGTGGTGATATTTCTCCACTCCTGGAAGTGGTGGTCCAGCCTGCCCCCTACAGGGATTGGGGAGGCGACCCGAACAGTTCCCTCAGGGTCTGCTTGGACTGAGCTGCTGGCTGAACAGTGGGGCTAGTGTGGCCACTACCCCATCTGCCCCTGAAGGGTTCACTGTCAAAATAGCGCAACCGAAAAAGCGCAAGACAATATAGTGCTTACATTTTAGTGCTAGTTCTTAATCATGAGGGCTCAAAATAGTGAGTGCTCAAAACAGTGGCAAGATAAAATACATGTGGTACAAAAGCCTGGCTGGAGATGTTCTTGATATTAATATAGTCACCAATTATGGTTCTGCTAGAGTTACTGGTTGAGAATTTTTCTGTCTGACATGGGAGAAGGTTGCCTTGACTTGTAAAAGATTATGGAAAGAAATGAATTGAGTTGAGTGGTCAGTTCTCTCATCCAGCCTGAGAATTCTACAGCTACAGTGTTAATGCACCAACACAAGCCACAGTATGGAGATATAGGTACATTTTATTTCTGTTTTTTTATTCTTGTGGAGCCCCTGAATTTGGAGTGTGGACTGTGGCCTCGCGGGTCACTCCGTGTGGCTGCAGAAGCAAGAAAACGCCCCAGTTTAGAAAGGGCAGAGCACTGAAATGGTAGCGTGTTAATGACTCGCACTATTTTGGATGCGTAATTTTAACCAGATACCCTCCTGAAGTATCCCCTAGGCTGGTACTGGGGAAAAATTTGAGGCTGGAAGAAGGGCCTATAAGGAGTTTTACCCCTGCCACTCCTTACATGGTGCTTCTGGGGGTTGGCAGACCCCTTCTTAGCTGCTGCACTTTTGTAGGCAGCCTTGTACTTGGCCATTTTTTTCATGTATGCCTCTGTTTCCCAGACAGAGACACCGGGTCACAAGGGAAATCCATTGTCTTGTTCTGAGTATCCTGAGTCAGGTTTGTAGTTCTGAGCCAGGCAAACCTCCTCAGTGATACAGAAGATGCCATTTGTCTGGATGCAGTGTCATTAGCATCCACTGCCATCCTGAATTGTGTTTTAGAGGCTTCAATGCCCCTTTTAGCAGCTTCCTCCAGGTCAGCAGTCATGGGAGGAGGGGTTGCCTTGGCAATCTCTAGGACTGTGGACCACATATTCTTTTGGTATCTGGCTATATAGGCCATATAAGTTGCTTGCCTAATAGCCAGGGAAGATCCCAAGTAAATTTTCTTTGCAATTGAATCCATCCTCCTAGAATTTATTTCTGGAGGTTGGGAGGCCAGAGGAATGACAGCTTTGTCACAAGCTGCAGCCTGTACCATGTCTTTATGACTAGGATGCCCAAAAAGAAAGTCAGCCCCAGCCTTGGCTACCCAATACTTTCTGTCCTCCTTCCTGTCTGTGGGTGGAACAGAAGTAGGGGTTTGCAGCACCTTCATGGTCTGCTTTCTTAAAGATTTGTGAAGAGGGAGGAGCAACCTTTTTGATGGTGGGACATCCATCATTTCTTTATAATCCTTTTCCTCCCCATCCTCGATATCTTCCTGGGATGGGAAGTCGAGGGACTGAGCCACTTGCTTCATGAAAACAAAGTATAAGGTAAAATCCTCAGTTCCCTTGTCAGGGGAATCTGGTCTATGAGGATCAGGGGAAATGTCTGGATCAATAGGCTCCCCATAATCCTCATCTTCATCCTCATCACCAGGCTCCTGCCTCCATCCCAAAGTCATCATCCCCAAGAGGATCCCCACCTTGGTCTATTAAACCAGGGGTTGAACGTGAACCGGGAGTTTGGGTAACTGGTTGCTTCCCAACCGGAACCGGGGACTGAAGAGACTGAATAATTCTGATTACGTTAGCGATCTCTTCAGCAGAAGGAACCACGGTTTGCTTCAGTTGCATTTCCTGGCACTTTTCCTTCCTTTTCTTTTTAACTGCGACAGCAGGTTCAGCAGCCTTTTTCGTGGTACGTTTTTTAGTAGAGCTATAGCCCCTGTCACAGGGCAGCCCCTCTGGTTCATCCAATTGCTCGGCGTCTGGGTCAGCAGTCTTTTCAGCCAATTTTTCCGTCAGTCTTTTCAACCTCCTATCAAGAGTAGACTGAGGAAAATTAGAGCAGATTTCACAGTCTGTCTGTAGATGGTCAGACCCCAGACAGAACGAGCAAATTAAATGAGGATCTGCTTTTGCAAACAGTTCCCCACACTAGGTACAGTGCTGGAAACCAGTGGGTCCTGTTCTCTTTTTTGGTTTCTGTGACATAACCCAGGTACCAGAAAGAAAAAAAAGAAATATCTTTTTTTTTTTTGTCGGTTGTTTAAACCTGAACACAAAAAAACAGGAGTTACCCTGGAATTTTTTCGCCTAATAACAAGCCCAAAGCAGGGTGATAAATGTGGCAAACTTGTTTCTTACCAACTTAAAGTGCAACAGACAAGTAGACATATTGCTGGTCTACAAGACCACTTAGGTCAAACTCACTCTGATAACTCATCTATAAACCTCATTATGAGAACTTTTTACCAGAAGTTATACTCGCAACAAAATACTGCGCACAATAAACAAATACGTTATCTGGACAATCTTCACCTCCCTCATCTTTCAGAACAAGATAAGGCAACTCTCAATGAATCCTTCACCCTCCAAGAGATCCAAAAAGCACTATCTTCTTTAAAATCTGGTAAATCTCCGGGGGGGGGGGTGATGGGTTCACTATAGATTTCTATAAAACACTCTCTGACACCCTTTGTCCACTGCTCTATAATGTGTTTACAGAATCGACAATTACCGGTAAACTTTCTCCTACTATGACCGAGGCCATTATCATTGTCTTGCCTAAGAAAAATAAGGACCCATCTCTCCCCTCTAGTTACAGACCCATTTCAATACTTAATACTGATGGCAAAATCTTTGCAAAATTATTAACTTCTCGTCTAGAACCACTAATAGCAAAATTAGTTCATCCTTCTCAAGCAGGTTTTCTCTCAAATAGCTCTGGTTCTGACCACATACGTTCCCTATTCAATATAATTCACTAAACAAAAACTTTTAATTCACCAGCAGCTGCTATAGCTATCGATTTTGAAAAAGCATTTGATTCATTAAAATGGAATTGCCTCTATCTGGTACTCTCTCATTTCGGCTTCACCAATACATTTAGCGACTGAATTAAGTTGTTATATACCTCCCTTCAGCACGCATTCTCACAAACTTTACTCCCTTGTCCTCCTTTTTATTAGCCAGAGGTACCAGGCAAGGGTGCCCTTCATCTCCATCTTTATGTGTCCTTGCTATGGAACCCCTGTCTGCTTATCTCCGCCACTCCAAAGATATCCAAGGTATTCACATTGGTAATTCTTGTTACACCTCTCTTTCCTATGCTGACAATCTCCTCATTCTATTAGAGAATCTGGATCTATCAGGTTCATAACTAATTCAGTCTCTTAGGGAATTTACCTTACTATCTGGTCTAGCTCTAAATTATAATAAATCCGAAACTTTGCCTCTAAACAATTTATGTAAACCCTCTATGAATACTACTCTGGGTTTTTGTTGGACACCCCAAGGTATCTCATATCTTGGTATTCAAATCACTCCTAAATTAGACAAAATCTGGGACGCCAACCTTCTCCCCCTGTTATCTAATATCAAATCCAGTCTAGACAGGTGAAAGCTTCTTAATCTTTCTTTTATCGGGAAAATATCCTCTATCAAAATGTCTGTCTCACCTAAGATACTCTATCTTTTTGCCAATGTCCCTCTAATTCTCTCCTCTAATTTCTTAAACAAATTAAACAAACTAATTGGTAACTGTCTATGGGAGGGGAAAATTCCAAGATTTAGTCGAACTAAACTTTGCTCTCACTGGTCGAAAGGTGGCTTCGGACTACCCTGGTTTCAAGCTTACCTATGGGCTTATCATGCAGCCCAAACCATCAAATGGTTTTGCAAATCATCTGTCCAAACTCCCCTATGGGTCAGTATGGAAGCCTCTTTATGTCCTGGTAATGTTCCTACCTCCCACATCTATAATAAATTAACCCACAATCTAAAATCCTCACCCTACAGTTGCACCTTCGGTGTTTTATTGGAAATTGCTACATAAACAACTGAATTCTAATCCAACGACCATTGCATATGGCCCCATTTGGGGTAACAACAATATCTACCTAGAACATCACCCAGTTTTCTCTTAGACTTGGAAAAACAAAGGTATATTATTTCCGTGCAACATTGTTGAATCAAAAGACCTAAAACTTAAAACCTTCTCTAATCTTTGTAACCAATGGAATCTTCCCAAAACAGAGTTCTGGAAATATCTCCAACTTCAAACTGCATGCAACATATACTTTCAACATTCATCTACACAATCCTTATTAGAACACTAGGTATCCCATTGGACTGAAATAACATCTCATCTAAGCAGTATTATCTACAAAAATATTAGAGATTCTCTCCTGGACCAATCTATCAAGGCTAAAAATAAATGGAGTACACTATTAAATTATAACATTACAGATAATCAATGGCAGACATGCTGACAATCATGTCACAAAACATTTAAGGATACACGCAGTGCACTTATACAGACAAAAATTCTACATTTATGGTATAGGACCCCGGCGGTATTACAACAAATGAGACTCACCAATAACAATAACTGTTGGCGTTGTAAATTTCCCAATGGGGACCTTCTCCATATTTTATGGTACTGCCCTCTGAATAAAAACCTGTGGTAAACTGTTTGTCACTTTGCATTTAAAGTGGTCGGTCAAACTTTTGCAATAGACCCTAAATACTCTCTACTAGGCATTCCCTTTTTTCATAATAATAAAACAATTTCTCATGCACAAATCAGATGGCTGAACATACTGTTCCTCCATGTTAAAAGGCATATTCTTATGCTCTGGAAATCCGTTATTATCCCCAAATTCGCAGATATACTTAAAAACCTAACTCAATATGCCTCCTTGGATCGTATAACACATATTTCGTCTGACCGTCTCAAGGCATACAATGAATGTTGGCAGGACTACTTCAATTACTTAGAACCCTCAAATAATTCCTCATAATGTAATGTACGGTAATAATGTTTAATCGGTGTCTCTGTTAATTTCTTCTACCTTTTTCTTACTTACCTTTGTCTTTCTCTTCTATTCTTCCTTTTTTAACCTCTATATACCTCCTCCACAAACTACATAAATACCCCCTCTCTCAATATTTTTCTTCCCTCCCTCTTTTTTCTCTTTACAATACATTCAACACCACAATATTTATATACAAACTAAATAACCATTTTTTAAGAACTTTTTCTCTCTCTCTCTCTCCCACCCTTTTTGTTCAGTCTGACTTACAGGGCATCTTTTTGAATGTGTAGTTATCAGGCTTGCTTAACATAGTTATATGTTATAACTATGTTATGACACTTATAACAACATCTGCCGCTATGCCTCTACATCAACAAGATATAAACACCACTGCCATCTCTATGCTGACTTAAACTGGCCCTCTCCCACTGCCCATCAACTTCAGCCCTATGGCTCCCTAATTGACAGAATAGTTAGATCAGGTCTTCTTCAATCCCTTGCTTCCATGCTTCACTCCCAGTTCCCCTCTTATGGGCTCTGCTTTACTGACCTAGCCCTTTCTATATCCCCAGATGCAAAACCTCTATGGGTGCACAAGCTTTCTCTCACCTCCAAAATACTGGAACTCCATACCTCATGCTATCCGCCTAGCTCCCACCCATACCAGTTTCAAGAAACTCCACCAAGATCATCTACGTGCTTCTAACCTCTGCGCTTGTTTCCACCCACCGTAGATCCCTCTTCCCTTTTCCTTGCTACCTCCCCTACATTCTACTCCCCTCCTATCTGCTTTATCCCCTCTCTCTAATGACCTTCCCCTTGCACACTCTCCACCACCCTTCACCCCTTTCTTCCCTGCCTCTACAACATCCTCCACTCCCTCCTCTCTAAAGCTTGACTACCTCTAGGCACTTATTGTATATTGTTTATATCTTGTCCAAACTTATCCATTTTTTGTACTCTGTATTTTCAGTTGTTTTGCACTTGTCCATACCTATTTAACTTTTGTCTAATGTTATGCTGCTATTACCCTGACCTGCACTCTACATTGTATTTCACTCAACCTTCAATATTGATTGTTCTGACCCCTTCCCACTGTAGTACCTATTTCATGTGCTGCATCACGTGGTGTGCTTATGTATTGTCCACTTGTTTTCTCCTGGGTCATGCCTGAAAATAGGCATTCCTATGCCTAGTGCACCCACTCAGTTACCAAAAGCAAATAAATAAATAGTTTCATTATTTGCCTGTACACAATTGTATAGACTTTGTTTCTTTTTCCTTCCTTTTGCCATTCCCGGTATTGATATGTGCTGTTGTTTGTATTGTACAACCATGTCATTATATACACATTGCTGTGTTGTGGAAGATGTATCTCTCTCTCTTTTTGTTATATATACCAATAAAAAGATTAACTGCAAAAAAAAAAAGTAACAAGCCCAAGAGTTACCCCGGTTGAAATAGACCCACTGACTAGAAGTTACTTGGTTACTTGGTTTGAGGGACAAAAGAAGGAGGATGCCTATAAATATTGTCCTCCACATGAGTGGATCATTATCAGTGGCCGTATCTGGTTAACCATTTGTCTAGTTTAGATTTAAAGATCATAAATGAAGGGGAGTCTACAATGTCCTGGGGAAGTGTATTCCAAAGTCTCGGGGTTCTTATAGTAAAAAAGTTTTGTCTATTATTGGTTTTACATTTGGCAATATTTAGTTGTTCATTATTTAGTCTGGGTCCGGTTTTCCTGTTTGCAAAGGTAATACCACATTGCTTCATTATGGTAGGATTATGAATTATCTTGAAAAGTTGAAGTAGGTCCCCCCGCGTTCTTCTCAATTTGAGAGAATGCAGACCCATTTTTTGTAGTCTGGTATCATAGTCTTCCTGAGCCAAGTGGGGAATAGATTTTGTAACTTTTCTCTGGATTTTCTCCAGCCTATCCACATCACCACAAAGGTATGGACTCCAAAACGGAGAACCATAGTCTATATAGGGTCTAATGTGTGATCTATAAAGTGGGATAATACACTGCCCAGTTTTCTCCCGGATAATGAACCGGGAAGAAAAATCACTACTTACACTTCTACACTAAAAATCTAAACAAATACTACCTGAAAACCAAGGACAGTGAAAAGAATACCAAATAAAATAATTTTACTGATAAAATAACTGAGAAAATAAAGTTTCTTCAAGTGATGTAGGAGAGCTCTCTGGAGACATCTTACTGAGACAAGCAGATTAAAGAATCTGACGGTTTAGAGCTGTTTACCAGGGACAGTGATTTGAAAACCGAGCTCTAGCCTAGCATTCCATAATTTTCATAGGTTCTATTAACCATTTCAGCTCTGGGGCAGTCTAATGGTGAGACCATACTGCTTAAGTCAGAACACAGTGAGATTTCCTGGGGTTTGAATTGTACAACATAAAATAAACTCACATATAATGTCAACACTTTACAGCATTTGTACAATGGCAGCAGATATTAGGAGAGAGACCTACTAGGATAGATGGATGAATAGTATGAGGAAGCATAGAAGAAGGGAAGGGAGGGGAGAAGGGTAGACACAGAGGAGAAGCACCATGGTACAACCATGTGATGTGAAGTGGATCTGGGCAACATGGAGCACTATAAGTTAAGCACTTACAGGGCTTAGTGAAGGACCTTGCATAGAACATTTTGAATTCGGGCAGCTTAACTGGACTAGCCAATTTTAGAATTTTTTGGAGCTTGTTCCATAAGTGGGGTAGCATGAAACTGACAGAAGATCTACCGAATGGGGATTTAACCTTAGTTACAAATAAAGAGCTATAGTAATAACTTCTCAGGGCATAATTACCCAAGGCACAGAGGGGCAAGCAATCAGCGATAAACTGGGGTAACATCTTAAGAATTGCTCTGTAGGTCCCTAGAGCAGTATTCCTTTGTCTCCTGAACATAAGGGATGGCCAACCCGCTAAGGAATACAGAGCACAATGATGTGTGGTGTAAGCTGCACCAGAAATGAAATGTAGAGTCCAGTGATATAGGACATCGAGCTTAGCTAGGGCTGACCCTGGGACATGACCATATAGGAAGTCCACATAGTCCAAGAGTGCTAGGAAGATAGATCGGACTAACCTCTTCCTAGCCTCTTGAGTAAGCAGATGTTTGATTCTATAAAATAGACCAAGCCTTTGCTTCAGTTTTTTTGAGAGTTCCTCTACATGCTCAGTGAAGGAGAGTTGTCAGTGTAGAGGACCGTGTCATCTGCGAAAAGATGGATGCTGGATGATTTAATTCCATAGTCAATATCATTGATATATAATGTGAATAGCAGAGGACCCATGATAAAGCCCTTCGGCACATCTCTGATGATTGGTTTCAATGGTGAGCGATCACCCACTGCTTTAACTTGCTGTGTACGACTGGTAAGGTAGCAAGAAAACCATTTCAGGGATAACTTGTCCATGCCAATGTTATGAAGGGTACCCAGGAGCAGATCATGGTCCACAGTAACGAAAGCCTTACTTAGATCAAGAAAGACTGTTCACCCAAAGTTTTTTCCATCAAGGGCTCTCTGCCAGTCATTCATTACCTTTACAAGAGCTGAGATTGTACTATGATGGGGCCTGAAGCCTGACTGTACAGGACAGAGCAGGTTGAAGGAGTACAAATAATTCCTAAGCTGTGAGTTAACTACTTTTTCTAACAATTTAGAGAGGATGGGGAGTAGAGTAATAGGCCTATAATTATTGAGGTCACTTGGGACATGATGGTATAACTTGAGCAGTCTTCCAGATCATTGGGAATTTAAAGAGGTGTGTGATTGGTACAGCCGAGCCACGGTAACTAAGCTTTAAAAAGTACAGTCCAATGAGATCCGCACCCATGCTTTTTCTGGTATCCAGTTGTAGGAGCAGGTCCTCCACTTCTTTGAGAGTACCAGGATGGAAAGAGAAAGCTGTGGCTGAGGCATGGGGATGGGGCAGAGTTAGATGAGTCCTGAGCTGACAGTTGGGTTCGAAGGTAACTGACAGGTGAGGAGTCGAAGGCCATCCCTGTGGTGGCAAAGTGATTATTTAGGAGATCAAGAATCCCAGCTTTGTCAGTGATAGATGAGCCACCATACAAAATTTTTGTAGGGAGGAAGCCAGAGGATGCGTGCCCTTCGATATCTTTAAGCATTTTCCAGAACTTTGCAGGACATGCGGTGGAGGGATCCAACGCTGTGTAGTAATAATTCACATTTTCAGTTCTGATAAGCTTCATGCAGTGGTTCCTGGCAGTCCTGAAGGCAGACCAATCAGAAGGGTGCTTTGTTTTCCATCCTTTTTCCAGAGTTTGTCCCTATTATGCAGGGTGGACCTCAGCTCATCCGTAAACTGGGAAAGGACTTTTTCTTGGTGAGGATTTTAACCAGGGAGTCATGTTTGTCAAGTGCTTCTAGGACAATGACATGGAAAAACATATAAGCATCCTCAACTGACTTGGTGAAGTAGAAGTCCTGCCACAGCAAGGAGTTCTGTAAGCCTGAGAGGAAGGCCAGGGGGTCAAAATTACGTAAACATATTTTTAGGATGTACCTAGATGTAGTGATTGGTTTTGGTGTGGACCTTATGCAAGCGATGAGACCATGATCACTAACATCTGAGAAAAATACACCAGAATGGGAAAATAAGTGAGGTTTACTCACTAGTATAAGGTCTAACAAGGACCTTTTGCTAGGCTTTATTTTTTTGGGGATGTAATGCTTCAGAGATAATTGGACAAGCCCAAAGGTGTCACACACATTTTTGAGTGGTTTGGAGCTGTCTGAGAGCCAGTCCAGAGTCCAGATTGAAGTTGCCCAGGATAATGACTTCAGCCTGCATTGAACTCAAGTAGCTAATTAGGTGGCTCAGCAATAGAAGGCCTGTGAAGGGAAGCTTATAACATCCTGTGATGAACAGGGAAGAAGAAGAGGATAGCTGAACCTTGGTGGTTAGGCTTTCAAATTCCGTTGGGACAGAAGTGGAGTCAGCAGTAGAGACAGAGTACTTGTTCAGTATGTAGATAGCAACTCCACCCCCTCTGGTCAGTCTGTCCATTTGGAAAATATTGTAAGACAGAATATTTACCTCAGAGTGCAAGGTGGAAGGTTTGAGCCAGAACACTGTGATCATCAGGACATTCGGCTTTGTATGTGATATCCAGGTCTGGATAGCGTCCAATTTTTTCAAGAGGCTACACGCATTTATGTGGAGGATACTCATTCCTTTAAGATGTGTCATGTCCCGGGGAGCATGGATTGGTAGTGGGGAACCTTGGTTTAGTTCAACACTACCTGAGCAGAGCAGCAGCACTAAAATCCTTTTAAGTGCACTCAGCAACAGCCTACAAGACCTTGCATGCTCCCATTTATGGAAGGACAGAATGTGAGGCTCAGGGTGGCTAAAGCATGCACCAAGAGAGCCCAGGGTTGCATGGAGAAGCACCTTGACCTGAAAAGAAATTGAAGATGTGTAGGGTGGAGGTGGTGTGCATAGGACAGAACACCTAAGTGGCAATGATGCTGTAGTCCCGGCATGCCAAGGAGACAGAATAGGGGGGTCTACAGCTATTGGAATGGGAATCATGGTGAGGGGCTCATTTATACATGGGGCAAATTACCTACCATCATGAATGTACCTGACCGTGGGGAAAGGGAACAGGACAGTAAGCCAGCAAAAAGGCATAAGAAGAGTTAAGTCTGCATTTCCATCAGCAATTACACAGAAAATGAAGAACAAAGTGTTACGCTCCTAGCAACCTAACTTCAACAATGACTAGAAATTGTTTGGAACCTAGGAGAGGAACTGTGTGCTCCTTTAAGATTGTCAGGTTGAGGAGAGCCAGTGGGGAACTAGCACTTATAACTGGGGGGCATCATAACATATTTAATATTGTGGGGAGTGGTTGGGTGGGAAAACATTTGTAGGACAAGACCTTAGCGTAGAAGCGCTCGAATAGTAGGAGGTAAAAATAGGAAGAAAAGTAGCTGGGCTTGAAGGCTCAGAGCTGGTGCGATCAGCAGACCTATCAGCATGGAGCCAGTGCAGTCAGCAGTCCAATCAGGACAGAGTTCCTGGTAAAGGAGCCAGTCTGAGCACAGCCAGAAAAATCACCTGGCAATCCGGGGAATGGTGCTTCTGTGCTGAGAGTGACCATACTTGGAGCTGCTGGTGTTGGCCAAGTTTTCTTGTCCCTGCAGTCCTGGATGGTGGAGTGGGTGGCAGCCATAGAGAGAGGGCCGAGCAGTGCTGCTCAGGATCCAGTGTGCCCAGTCAGGGGCGATAAGCTGGAGCTGCTAGCATCGTCCACGTTTTCTTGTCTCTGCAGTCCTGGATGGTACTTTCTTGCATAGTAGTTGTTAGTACCTCCCCGCCATCTTTACACAGTCAAATGGTGCAGTGCCTCCAACTGGGGTACTCCCCGGGAAATACCTGATGGCACTCTGGTTATGACCCCCCCACCAAGAAATAATAAATTGCTCGGCCCACACAGTTCTACCCCACAATGAAGTGACACAGTAACCAAACAGTAATTACTAATGCACATGTAAAGTAAAATGCAAAAACTGGGAAGGTCATGTCAGGTGAATCTAATTGATTTATCTGACTGGGTGACCAAAGTAGCAGACCAGGGAGGGACTCTGGACATGCCCTACCTAGACTTTAGCAGAGCATTTGACACAGTCCCACGCAAAAGATTAATAAACAAATTAGCTAGCTTGGGAGTGGGTCCCAGGATGGTAGCCTGGGTAAAACATTAGCTGGACAACAGAACACAGAAGGTAATAATAAACATAATCCAGAAGAAAGGGGGGTTACTAGTGGGGTACTGTAGGGTTCAGTTACTGGGTCCAGTCTTTTTTAATGTCTTTATAAGTGACATTGCAGAGGGACTGGAAGGAAAAGTATGCCTCTTTGCAGATGACACAAAGATCTGCAACAGGGCTGATACACAAGGAGGCGTGGAAAGGATGAGAAGGGACATGGCAAGGTTGGAGGAATGGTCAAGTATGGCAGCTTGGATTCAATGCAAGGAAGTGCAAAATAATGCACCTGAGAAACAAAAACCCAGGGGAAGAGAACGCAATGGAAGGGGAGGTAGTAACAACAACAAAAATGGAAAGGGACATGGGGGTAATCATATCAGATGACCTTAAGGTTGGCAAGCAATGTGTAAAGGCAGTAGGGGGGGGCTGGGTGGATACTAGGATGTATAGGTAGAGGCATCACCAGCAGAAAACAGGAAGTTATTGTCCCTCTGTACAGGCAGTTGGTGAGACCCCATCTGGAGTACTGCGTCCAGTTCTGAAGACCCCATCTCCACAAGGACATAGACAGGATGGAGGCAGTCTAGAGGAGGGCAACTAAAATTGTACAGGATCTGCAAGAGAAGCCATATGAGGAGAGACTAAAGGAGCTTAATATGTATACCCTTGAGGAAAAGAGGGAAGAGGGAGGCTATGATAGAAACTTTTAAGTACCTTAGTGGAATCAACAAAGCCCAAGAGGGTAGCATCTTTCAGAAAAAGAGATGTGCAAGAACAAGGGGACAGAATTTAAAGATAGAGTGGGGATGGCTCAGGGGCAATGTGAGGAACTATTTTTTCACAGAGAGGGTGGTGGACACATGGAACAGCCTTCCTGAGGAGGTTGTGGGGTCTAAAACTGTGGGAGAATTCAAGAATGCATGGGACAGACATAAGGCAATTCTTGTGGGGGGGTAGGAAGAAATAGGCTGTTGGTTAACTAGGATCTGCAGCTTATCCAGTAGGTAGGGATATGGGCAGACTAGGTGGACCAAGTGGTCCTTATCTGCCATCAAAGTCTATGTTTCTATGTTCTAGACCTAGCATAGCACTGGTACCTCTCTCCCTGAACCTGGAGTAAATATAAATGTTATTGTGTACCCTATGTAGCGCTCTGCCCCCTTGCTTATGATTATTGTATGATATCTGTAAAATAAATAACTGGTCTGTGTATGAAATTGTCTCACACAAGTTAGCAGACTTGGCCTGTAACTTTAAAGGTCAGCAACTGGAACTACAGGATGTAATTAAACTGACCAGGGGGACCAGTTAATTAAGACTTACAGAAGGGCATTTTATTACCTTTTTATGACCTGTCCAGGCTTTGAAGTTGAAACCAAACATAAAGTTTATGATGTAACAGGATGAAGAGTCATTTGGCAGGTTCTTCTCAAATTTTAACATGCAGCCGAGAAATAGTGACAAATGGTAGGATTGTTAAGTTCAAAGAGAAATGTTTGATTAAAAGATGTCATATTTAGAAAATGTTTCTTCTCTGATGTTACCATTAATTAAAAATACCTCCTGGTAGAAATTATGTTAGAATTAATTGTAAAAGGAGGAGCCAGCTGACTCACCAAAAGGGGGTGGGAAGATAGGGTTAGAAATGTAACATTGTATCTGGGGAATGTGTCATATCATCTTGGACTCTGAGACAGAAAGTTCTCTCTAACTTAAATGCACTTAGAAAGGTAATACTTAGAAAGAAATTAAGTCTTTGTGGTAGGAGTGTTTTGTCTGTAACTTCCTTTTTATTTTACATGATTGTACGCTGTATGATATATTGTTCTGTGTTTAATTTTACCTTTTTATCATACTTTTAGTAAACAACCATTTCTTTGAAATACTGCCTGGTTGTCTTCTCAGTTTCTTTTTGCATGTGAAGTGCCTGTATTTTAAGTCTGACAGCTGTTGAAAAGCTTGATTGTCTACTGAGCTTGTATAATAAGGTAAGAATATACCTAAGGCCTCTTATAGAGTTTTAAAGGTTCATTTTGGAAGCTTGGCTTGGTGCCCCTGGCGAAAGATTGTACTGCAGTCCCGAAGAGGGTACATATCTGAGTCTCTACACTGGGTATGCTAGCATAAGGTTCACAGTTTGAATCCCTCCAGAACAAGAGGCTAAAGGTAATTTGGACCCAAAGCAGACAGGAGGGTTACCCTGTTTGTTACCTGTTCACACTATTGCACTCTGAGGTTGGCACTGTGGGAGCAGAGGGCCTGACCTGTGGAGTGCGTTTGTGACACCCTAACCACTAACACCTTGAGACTGCTGAGCCAGGTATTTGCCCCAGTGCTAGGGGTGATGCCTTTTGTTTATGCCAACCTGTGGCCTGTTGTCTTGTCTGTGTACATGTTAGGGGAGTCCTGGTTTCCAGATGCTACACTTGGCTGGGTTATGGGCTGCAATAGAACTGCTTGTGGGTGAGTGTCTGTGGGAACATGGGCGGAGAAGGTAGAGGGCTGAGATGGGAGGGAGGAGGGTTACACAACTAAGATAATGGATCTCATTTGTTTGTGACCCAAAAGTAAGAATGGATCACATGAGCAGCCAGTTTACATTGCACTTTGTGATGCGATGCCAGCTCTTTAATACCCTGTACTAAGGGACCCTCCACAATGGGAGGGGACTGGTCAGGGTTGTCAGAATTTGATTTGGGGGACAATGGGGCTGAGGTCTATGGGGACAATAGAAAATCACTCAATCACAAATCCCAATGTCCACACAATATTAGAGTCAAGCACTAAGGGTTTTTATTCATATCATATAAATGAGGGTCTGACAGTGGATATGATGTTCGTGGACTTGTTGAAAGCCTTCAGTCTTGTTGATTAACAAATTCTTTTGGAAAGGCTAAAGGATAGTGGCATCCCATCAGATGCCTGCAAATGGTTTGGTTCATATCATGGTGATAGGACCCCCATTTTTGTAGTGAGAGAAAATTGTCAAACTGGAATAACATTTTTAGGGGTGTACCCCAAAGTTCCATATTTGGAAAGGCTTTGCCTGGAGTTCAGTGGCCAAGCAGCCAGCCACTCCCACTTTCTGAGCTATATAAGCAGTTCCTCTCAGCCTCATTGTGAAGCACTTTTTCTTTAAAGCTGAAGGTTCTATCCGTCTGTCCTCTGAACTGGTTGGGCACCTCCCCTTGCTGCTCCTGCTTGTCTTTGCTGGATTTCTGTGTTTATTCTCCTGCTTCTGGTTTGCATTTTGCCTTCGGCTGCATGTGTACTTCTTTCTGTCTTTGTTCCCTGTTTTCTGTGTTTGTGTGTCTTTGGTTTTGTTTTTTGGGGGGGCTTTGTTTCTAAACTCCTAGCATATTGTCCCAGAACTCCTACTACTTGCTTTCAGTCACTCACAATCTCAACTCTCAAACTACTGCAATGCAACTGCAATCATTATCTGTGTGTTTCAGCTCAACCATAGCTGCTCTGTGTTGCACACTCAATTGTTTTCACCTGACTCAGGTGTACACTGAACCTATCTATGTAGCTCAATCATGCTATCTCATGCTACTTACCTCATTGCAGCAGCTTCATTGCACTGCCTGGCTACACCTGCTTTTAGAGCACTGTGTGTCCTTATTTATGTTTATTGCAGTTACAACTCAGTGTACTCCATACAGATGTTGCTTTTATGTTTATTCACCCTGTTCTACTACTGAGGTCAACTAAAAGCTCCTGCTGAGGCTGTTAAACTAGCTTTAATATATGCATGAGGCTCTTGGCCCTTCCATCACTTTCTTGTTTGTCCTACAGTGGGACTGGGAAGTGTTTGGGGAGTCGTGGCCCCATGTGGCTAATTATTTCTGTTCTAAATCCTGCCTTCGGCACCAAAAAACCTCAGAGTATTTGTCACTTTGAATTGGCTTATAAATGTCTGGCTGGCTTGCCCCACTATTCAGTGCTGTTTCATTGCCACTACGTTATGCAGACCTATGTGCAAGTCCACATATTACTGCTCTGTTTATTGACCTATGTACAGATCATGCTTGCTTATGTAATCGATTGCTCATGCCTATTGCATCCTCTTGACTTCAGCCTCTGGGATGTCTGCTGCACTAAATCTGCTTTTGACCTTGCAAAATCTCAGCACC
Source organism: Neoceratodus forsteri (assembly GCA_016271365.2). NCBI lineage: Eukaryota > Metazoa > Chordata > Ceratodontiformes > Ceratodontidae > Neoceratodus > Neoceratodus forsteri. Next base: position 222,131,942 of record CM028136.1, on the reverse strand, counting down.
CACTGCTCATTATGATCAGCACACCAGTGCTCAATCAGCTTGCCAGCTTCTGAGTTCAATCTAATTCTGGCGCATGCCAGCCATTCTATTCTTGGTGCAGAGTTCCTGCAGCCGACGGTCTCGCTCTGCATTTAGTCACATCTTGAGAGTGTCCAACTTGGGATGGGATCATTCTCACCTGGCCCATAGCTGGAAATGTCCTCACCCCGGGACTGGCTTTAGCTGTGTGCTATGCGACAGCAGCCCCTGGTGTAGAATTTAAGACTAGCAGTGAAGGGTGGTTATGTGCATCTCCTTTGGCTCTAGTCTTCCACTATAACGGTTGTCCATTGGCTCTAGTGGTTTACCTAGCAAGGCACCTTTACCCCATTCTCCCTACGACTCCCTCTGGTTCACCTGGTTTGAATTTAGGGCAGTTAGGCCAGGTGAGGGCCTCAGCAGTTGTTGCTGTCCTCCTCTGCCTTGGTTGCATGTATTGTTGCAGAGTTTTCTCGCAACCTTCCACGGCATTCCTGCTAGAGGGGTTTGAGTGAGAGCTTTCCTCCAAATTGGAATATTTTCCAACTCTCTTTAACTGGGTTTTCCAAATTGTAGCTGCAGAGCCATCACTAAATAAACTATCCCAAGCCTGGAGGGAAGGCAGCATAGGCCTTGGATCCCCAGAGATTTCCTTCTCATAGGGTTTTTTTTTCTCTCCTCCGTTGCCTCAGGCCATAACAGTTAGTTAGCATAGTACTGTTCCCTAGTTTCTTTAGGTAGGTTCCGCTGTTGGATAGAGGTGGAGGATGCCCTGCCATTCCCTCTCTCCTTAGAAGATCCCTTCATTCTCAGCACAAACCATCGGTATCATGCTACGAAAACCTGGGCATTTCATTACGTTATCAGACTGAGTATCTCATTACATTATCAAACTGTCTATGCTTCTCTACTACTACTTTACAGTTACTGCCCCTACGTCACAGTTACTGCTTGCTCATATGCTTTGTGTCACCTCATTGTTTGGGATATGATCGTACTACATTTCTTTTGGGGATTCCTAAGGTACCTTTAGCCACAGGAATCATCCCATGGTGCCTCTAGGGGTGTAACCCTCTCCGAGGGTTTCTTGTCTTTCATACCCCTACAGGGTGGTAATTCCTCTGAAACAGAGAGCGTGGATAGCCAAAACCAAACTAACACAGTTGCACAAACATAACTCTATACTGACTGTGCAGGACATCAAATTGGAAAGGCTTTGCCTGGAGTTCAATGGTCAAGCAGCCAGCCACTCCCACTTCCTGAGCTACAGTATATAAGCAGTTCCTCTCAACCTCATTATGAAGCAATTTTTCTTTGCCCAATCATCCTCCCCTTCTCCTCCAGCAGCAGCACTTCTCTCTTTAGGGGGATTCCTAAGGTACCTTTAGCCACAGAAGTCGTCCCATGGCACCTCTAGGGGTGGAACCTTCTCTGAGGGTTCCTTGCCTTTCATACCCCTACAGGATGGTAATTCCTTTGGAATACAGAGTGCAAATGGCCTAAACCAAACTAACACAGTTGCACAAGCATGACACTATACTGGCTGATCAGGACATTGAATGTAGCCTTTATTACATATGAACATATGAAAATGCCAGCAGATTTGGCCATGAGATCTATCGCATCTGCTCGAGATGCCGCTCACAGCTTGATAATGGCTGCTGCCTCCCTCCCCCTTCCATCACTCCCATGATTTCCATTCTGAGTTCCAGTGGACTCTACCCTCCCTACCTGTATTCTGCCCATATATCTATCCCATCTCTTCTTAAAACCTCTGACTGATTCCCTTGAAACCAACTCCTCAGGTAGCGCATTCCAAGGCATCACCACCCTTTCCATGAAGTAATGCTTTCTTGGGTCTCTTCTGTACTTCCCACCAACCTGTTTCAGGCTAGAATCCCTCATGGTCCCTTCCCCCTTCAGTCTGAACACCCTCTCTCTGTTTACTCTGTTACTACCTTTCAAGTATTTAAAGGTCTCAATCATGTTCCCTCTGTCCCTTCTATCTTTCAAGGAGTACATGTTTAGCTCCCTAAGTCTCTCTACATAGGGCTTATCTCCCATTCCAAGGATCATCTTAGATGCCCTCCTCTGGACCCTCTCCAGGAGCATAATGTCTTTCTTTAAGTAGGGGCACTAGAACTGCACACAGTACTCCAAGTAGTACGGCCTCACCAAGGATTTGTACAGTGGCAGAATTACCTCCTCCCTTCTCAAAGTGATCCCCCCTAGCAATGCACCCCAGCATTCTGTTTGCCTTAGCATCCTGTTTTCCTGCATTGTCCTGAGTGATTCATTTTACCAGTGATCACTGCTCCCAGATCTTTTTCTTCCTCCAAGACTGTTAACTGTAACCCTCCCCCCAAATTTGTAGCTGTACCCTGGATTCCTAGCTCCCAAGTGAAGTACACTGCACTTCCTAATGATAAACCTCATCTACCATGTGGCTGACCACTGTTCTAGTCTTTCTAGGTCTTCCTGTACTGTCCTTCTTCCCTCCTCACTGTCCACCTCTGCACCTAGTTTGGAGTTGTCAGCAAACAGGCTCATATTACTCCTTACTCCCACCGCAATATCTGAAATGAAAGCATTAAATAGCAATGGACCCAGAACCAAACCCTGAGGGACTACGCTAATGACCCTTCTTAGTGTCACTAGCCCCTCCCCACCACCACCTCCCGCTGTTGTCTGTCACTTAGCCAGTTCCTAATCCACCTCACCAACCTTCCCCCCACCCACAAATCACCCAGCTTGCCCAGCATACTGCACTGAGTCAAATGCCTTGCTGAAGTCTAGATATAAAACATCAACTGACCTACCACTGTCCAGAGATCTTGTCACTCAATCAAAAAATTAAACCGGGTTAGTCTGACAAGATCTCCCCTTTACAAAACCACTGTTATTGTTTTTAATTTACATGAATAGATTGCCAGATTGCATATGTAATTCAGAAATTCTTCTTTATGACACCGTATTGTTGCATCTGGTAGTGACTTCAAACAAGTTTTAAGAAAATTGCAAACTGACTTAATTATTCTGCAGAAATGGTTTGTGGGTTCCAAGTTTGTGCTGAATAGTACAAAATCTCAGGTCATGGTTTTTCATTGAGTTGCCACTGGTAGGAAGGACATTGGACCAAAGTTGACAAAGTTGGCAAGTCAGGCTGGGCAGCTGTTTGTCCAAACTCTAGCTGAGCTTGCAAAAAAAAAAAACTCCTTTTATACTTTTATCTTGAGGAGAATCCTTAGCTTTTACTAGAGGTGAAATTAGTAGCATCTAATTCAAAGTGCAAAGTGTTTTTAGTTTACTGCTGCAAGTAGCTTTATTCAATTGAAGTGTAGGGTAATTATATTAAGACATGGTTGGGCAAGTGAGTGTACTGTAGAAACTAGCTTTTATTATTACTTTTAGGTGAATTTACTGGTGTGCTGCAGAGGAGAGTTTAATTTTAACTATTTGGCGCCATTTCTCAATGGCAGCATCTGTTTTGAGTAGCACCTGACTACAGAAATGGTGGTGTGTGGGTGACTGTGCTTGGAGGCTTGGATGGTGACTATTGGAGGTAAACCACTTGCTGGTGGAGGCAGCCTGGAGCAGAATTCACAGAGCTGCTGGGCCGGCAGGCACCAACCAAGGATCTGGTAAGGTCCGCGGCTGTGGCTGGAGTTGGACAGTAAAGCAAACCGCAGTTTTTGCAAGACCAAGATCCCGCGTCGCATGACGAAGATTCAATTATTGGACTCTACTACTGGTTCTTCTACTGGTTTGCTTCTGGGACAACTGTTTTTTGCATGGTTTAGTGAGTACCACTTTGAATGAAAGAACTATATACCACTGAACTGGTAGTAAGAGCACCACTCTCCGTCATGGAAAAAATGGTATTCAGTGAGTGCTACTCCACATTTGGTTGTGGGGAACCTTTTTAATCTACAGTTACAGGAATTGGGTGGTGAGAGCACCATTTCTGTTTTTTACAACCCTCTTTTCATTAACTGTTTACTGTTGTTACTATCTAGACATTGGCGAGAGCACTGCCAAGGTTTCCCTCAATAAACTGTTTGGGACCTGCTCTGACCCACAGAGCACATCAATTGCTGTCATTCTGGGACTTCTTTCTGGACATTTCTCTTCTTGCAGCCCTCTGCATGGATTCTCCTCAAATTGTATTTATAAGTTGTAGTTGTGTATTTTTCAGTTGTTGGGGAGGTGTTTGGGACTGGGAGGAGGAGTTGGTGTGAATGACTCTGGATTAGTGGCTGAATGTTTGTTGTACGTGTTAATAATATGTTTGAATAAGAACTGGCTGATTGATTTGGCTGGATGTGTAGGGAATTAGGGTGAGTGTGGGGGTCTTTATATTTAGTGACTGGAATGTTATTTTAGTTGTTAGAAACACAGAAACATAGAAGTTGATGGAAGACAAGTGCCACAGGCCCAACGCGTCTTCCATGTTTTGTATCTAGTAAATCCCTTAGTGTCCTCAGGTTTTGTAAGTGCCTGTCCCATGCCTTCTTGAAGCCTGTAACCACTTCTGCCCCCACCATCTCGGCCGGCAGACTGTTCCATCTATCCACCATCCATTCCGTGTAAAAGAACTTCCTCATGTTTCCTCTGACCCCCACCCACCCTCCCAGTTTCATGTTGTGGCCTCTAGTTCTTGAGCACTTTTTCTTTGGAAAATTTCATCCACTTCTACTCAGATTCTTCCCGTGAGGTATTTATATGTTTCAGTCATGCCCTCCCCCTCCATTGAGTACATGTTCAGCTCCCTCAGCCTGTCTCCATAGGGCTTATTGTGTAGGCCTTCCACCATCTTGGCTGCCCTCCTCTGTTCAGCCCCCACTCTGCTTATGTCCCCCGGAGATGGAGTCTCCAGAGCTGGATGCAATATTCAAGGTGAAGCCTCACCAATGATCTATACAGTGGGAGTATAACTTCCCTCCTTCTGCTGTTTATATCCATACCTATGCAACCCAGCATCCCGCTGGCTCTTTCTACTGCTTTGTCACATTGTTTGACCTTCTTCATGTCATCTGAGATGACAATATCCAGATCGTGCTCCTTTTTGGAACTTGAAATGTTCTCTCCCCCTAGGTTGTACACTGCCCCTGAGTTATTGTTACGCATATACATAATCTTGCATTTTTTAGCATTGAACCCCAGCTGCTAAAAAATGCAAGATTATGCATATGGGTAGCAATAACCCAGAGCAGTGTACACCAAAGGGGGAGAGCACATTTCAAGTTCCAAACAGGAGTGGAATCTGGGTGTCATCATCCCAGATGACCTAAAGAAGGCCAAACAATGTGACAAGGCAGTAGCAAGAACAAGCCAGGTGCTGGGTTGCATAGGTAGGGGTATAATCAGCAGACAGAGGGAGGTTATATCCCACTGTATAGATTGTTTATATTTATTTGAGGGTGGGTTGAGTAATTTAAATGGGGTGATTTTAATCTTGTGGAACCAGCAGTCAGAAGATGTGCCTTGGCTGCGGACCCTTGTGAATTACCTACTCAGTGTCCCTGCTGCTTGACCTTGGCCCATTCTCTGACCTCCCTTTACCAGTTGCAGCGATTAGGTACTGTAGGGAGGTCAGGATTGAGAGAAGGTGGGATAGTAGGAAGCAGGGTGTTGAGGGTATAGCAGGGGTGAGCAATGTCGGGTGGTCAGAACCAGAAGGCACCCTGGGGCAAAATGGAGCCTTGAGAGAGGCCAGACATTTGGTACCCATTCCCAGAGCTCCAAACAGACAAAGTGGACAGGTAGCCATTGGGTCAGCAACCTCCACTAGACCCCTTCAGGTGGTTCTATGCAATGCCAGATCGATTAGGAACAAGACCGCAATTATTGCACAACTGGTTTCCTCAGTCTATCTGGCTTGTGTTACAGAGACCTAGTTGGGGGATGACGCAGGTCCAGTTCTGGAGGAGTTGATCCCAGCTGGGTACTCCATAGTGCACTACCCGAGGAGGGAACACAGAGGTGGGGATGTGGCCATCTGGTTTAGATCCAACCTGAACTTTTCCATGCACCCAGTGGATTACACTTCATCGTTCGAATGCATGGCAGTGTGCAGGGGTCCAGGTGCAGGTTGCAGAATCCTCCTTGTATACCACCTTCTGGGGCACAAAGGGGTATTCCTGCAGGAAGTCGAAGACTTCATCATTGATAGGGTATTGGAGTCACCCAGATGGTTGATTCTGGGTGACTTCAATGCCTGGATCGATGATGAACTCTCGCATTTTGGTTATGACTTCCTCCAGACAATGACCTTGCTAGGCCTTGCAAAAGATGTTGCTTCTGTGATCCATAACCATGGCCATACCTTGGACTTAGTGTTCTCACTGGGGCTTGAAGTTACCAATCTCAAGATTGATCTGGTCATTTGGTCCAAACATTGCACGGTGGAGTTCTCATTCAGGGCACCCCTCTTAGTCCCTCCCCTGTTGAGATGGTCCGCTACTGCACTTTGAAGGGGTTGACCCCAGAGGGACTGATGGCTGTAATGGATCTGTTTGGTGTGAGTGTTGCTTGTGCAACAGGTGCATGTGAGGTGGTGGCAGCCTATAATAATGCTGTCTCCAAGGTGCTCGACTGTTTTGCACTGATATGTATACAACCTAGGTCTTCCCACTTGAGCCTCTGTGGTTTGATGGGGCTCTCAAGGAGATGAAGACCAGGGGTCAGAGGTTGGAGCATTGTTGGCTGAGGTGTCTGTCCAAGGAGGACAGTCTGGCTTTGAGAAGTCACTATGGTGAATATGAAGACAGTGTTCTTGCCCAGGGAGATTGCTGCAGGGAGGAACAGACTGACTCTACTTTTTCAGACTGTAAATAGGCTACTCCATCTTACCTGTCTAGAGGTGAAAAGAGCAGTTTCAGTCACTCAGTGTGAGGAGTTTACTCTGTTCTGTTCTTCTCTGACATGGTGTTCTCCTATAAGGCTGGGATGTCTCCAATGAAGTAGTTACAGCCCTGTAGTGGTGAGCCAGGCATTTTCCAAGGCACTCATCTTGTTTGGGGTGAGTTTAGGCCACTGGGGGTGGCAGAGGTTTGCAAGGTGATCTCGAAGTTGCAGCCCACATACTATGAACTGGACCCATGCCCAACTCATCTCTTAATGGGATGTGTTGAGTCCATTGGTCCAGTCTTCCTTGAGATCATTCAGTGTTCGCTTTTGGAGGGACTTCCCAGTGCCCTGAAAGAGGCACTCATGAAGCCCCCCTAAAGAAATCATCTCGATCCTGACATCTTGGAAAATTATAGACCAAGCTCCCACCTCCCATTTTTGGGAAAGGTTGTTGAGAAAGTGGTGGCTCTGCAGCCCGAGGCACATCTCATGGCCTATGACATCTATGAGCCATTCCAGTCTGGATTTAGGTCCATGCATAGTACCGAAACAGTGTTAGTCAGGGTACAGAATGCTCTCCTCAGGGCAAGAGATAGAGGAGACCGGTCAATACTTGTCCTCCTCAATCTCTCCTCAGCGTTTGACGTTGTGGATCATGTAGTGTTGCTGTATCTCCTAAGGGAGTTCTGTGTACTCACTCGTACTGTTATCAACTAGTTTGAGTCCTTTCTCACAGGCAGGATGCAGAAGGTAATGATGAGGAATTTCTTCTCCTGCCTGAAGCCCTGCCTTCTGGAGTTCCCTAGGGTTTGATCCTGTTGCCTATGTTGTTTGCAGTGTACATCTTTCCCCTGGGTGACATCATTAGATGATATAGCTTGGGTTTTCACTGTTATGCAGGTGATACCCAGCTGCCATATATAATTTGTTCCCAGGATGAGTGATGTTGTGGAGGTGCTTAATAAATGTCTGGCCAAGATCAAGACTGGATATCCTCTAGCTGGCTGAGACTCAATCCCGACAAGATGGAGGTGCTAGTGATTGACCCTGGTCACTGATGGGATCTGGGTGCTGCTGGGGCAGGAACAGGGTTATTCCTTGGCCCTACCCTTTGGCAGCCTCTACTATGGTAAAGAATCTGGGCATCATCCTTGATGATGGACTGACACTTGAGGCTCAGGTGACATCCATTGTCCGGAGTGGTTTTTACCAGCTAAGGAATGTCGCCAGATCAAAGCCTTGGTTCCGTATGAGGACCTGTCCTCACTGGTTCATGCCTTTGTAATGTCTAGGCTTGACTACTGTAACACTTTATACCTTGAAGTCAATGGAGGAAGCCTCCGTCACCTACACCTGGTGCAGAATGCAGAGGTGAGGTTACTAATGGGCCTCCCAAAATCCTGCCATGGGACCCTGGTCCTGTGTGACCTGCATTGGCTGCCAGTAAGAGGAAGACTCACCTTCAAGGTGTGCTTGCTCACTTATAAGGCCCTATACGGATAGGGCCCTGGCTATTTAAGTGACCTCCTGACTCCTATCCACCCTGGGCGCTCGCTCCACTCCTCCACTGAGGGCCTCCTAGCAATTCCTAGGGCCCAGCTGAAGACCTCTGGAGACCATTTGTTTGAGGTGGCTGGCCCACCGCTGTAAAACTCACTCCCAAGATCCTTGAGGGAGGCCCCATCGGTGGAGGCATTTGAGCAGGGTATGAAGGCGCATCTGTTTAGAGAAGCATTTGAGAATTATTGATAGCTTTAGGAATGAAAATAGAAATGCAGAAGTTGTCAGCATGTAAGGATCTCCTAGCCCACCTAGTCTGCCCTATTTTACCTTCCTACTGAGCCACCTCAGACCCTACTCGGTCCTTGGTTCCCTCCCTCCCTCACTTGTTTAATTCTAGGATCCCCATGTGTCTGTCCCATGCATTCTTGGTTAACTGACTGCTGAAATGTTTATTTTTTTATTGAGGATTGTATTTGTATTGTTGCTCATGATTGCTGTCAATAATATGTGTTTGTATTATTCTATGTTAATTATTTTACCTTCACCTGCTTGTACAGTGCCCAGAACCTCAGGGACAGGGCGCTTAACAAATAAAGTTTTACTTACTTACTTATAGAATCAATTGATGAAGTTGAATTTGACAAGTCTCCGAATATAAATATCAGGGTGGATCAAAATTTTAATTTCTCTCTCATGATGAAATAACTACCAAAAAGTTAAACAATAGACTCGGTGCTTTTAGACGGGCAATCTATTATTTAAATAATAATATGTAACAAATCATAGCAAAACAACTACTCATACCAGTCTAAAATTATGGTAGTCATACTTATGGATATGCTGGAAATCTTACTTGGAAGGTCTTGTATAATCAACTAGCCAGGTTTGTTTTATTTTATAACTTTAAAATACATCACTGCCAAATGTATGTGGCACTGGGCTGGTTCTCACCGCAGAATAAAAGGAAGTTAGTTTGGACCAATTAAATAAAATTATACTATATGATAAAACAATTTGTTTGACAGAAAAACAGAGTAAAACTGAACATAAATATAGTTTGAGAACTAACAGAAAAAGAGAATACATAGAGTTGACACTGAAAATAAATTTGGGGAAATTACTTTTTCATTTTCTGCAGCATATTTTTGGAACAGATTGGATGAAAGTATTAGATTTCATGCAAAAAACTTAGAGCTTTTAATTTTGCTAGGATCAAAGACTTGACAGTGAGGTATAATTGTATTCGATGAAGATGGTATGTTTAGCTGCACATACCCTAAACAACTTCTATTGTATTTGTTAACTGTTTATGTACTTATGCTTGTGTGGCTTTACGTTGCATTAGTTGATATTGTATCGTGGATTATTGCTGTAACTAGTCTTAATTTGTGAATTTAGGACCACCTTGTAAACAGGGAATTGTTGCTCTAATGAGTATCTTCAAACTTTCCTGACTAAAAATAAAAAATTTCTACAGCACATTTCCTCAGGACGCTCTGGGCCACAGATTTTCTCATTCTGGTGGGGGTCTCCCAAGGGGAGACTACATTTAAATTGTAAGGCTTCATTCAGCATTACTTTCTCTTCATTTTAACCCAGTCAGAATATCTTACAGTTTAGGGCCTGTATATATCCAAATGTTCTTTCTGGCCTTGCAGGGTCCTCTTGCATCCTACCCTCAGTTCCTGCTTGCATTAGGGCAAACTTTATTGGTACTCCTTGGGCAACAGAAATAGCACTGTCAGCAGAGCTTACCACACATGTGTGACCCCAACAGGAGAGACCTGAGGGCTTGCTGAAGGATTTCTAGTTGACTCCCCCTCCACCTGTCAGCTACCTCTATAGGACACCACTTCCACCTCCTCTGTACAGGCAGGCAGCATGTCTCAGGGCTTGTCCCATGGATTTGGATGATGAGGCGCAAATAGCGGGTCTTCATAGATAAACACAGTCCTGAATCTCTTTAAGTTGATTCCTAATCTTAAAAAGGGGGTAATAGAGGGGATCTCTGCTGGCGAGATCAGCACTTAGGCTACTTGTAGAACAAAGGACCAGTCACTGTAACTGATAACCACCTTTATTAATATACAAGTAAATTTTATGGCAACAATAAAACTTTAAAACGAGTCAAAAGACTTCTCACCTATGTGCGCTGTAAACGGTAGCTCCCATAATGTCTCTGTGCAAAAAACTGCTTAGATCAAAACTGCTTTCCAATTTTAATGTACAAATAGAGAAATCCTGTTGTGCCAAACCGTGCGGTAAAAGGCCATGGATGCCCTACAACAAAACCATAAAAAGGAAATAAAGACACTAGTGCATAGTAAATAGAAAATGTTAGGGAGAGCAAACAAACACTGAGGTAGTGCACTTATGTATCGACCACGTTGGTAGGCTGAGTTGGTTGGGTAGGAGGTCGATACCATCTCATTCAATATTAAAAACATTCAAATAAGCATGGTACGTTATGAAAATACGGTGCTATGACTATTTTGTGGAAAATTTATGATTCAGCAAGATTAGAAATCTATTTCTATTCGATAAAAATAATAACTAAATGACAACTCACAGGTCAATAAATTCAGACCCTCTGTTAGCTTTTTTTAGATCTTCTTTTAAATCTTTATTTTCATCCCAATATGGATCAGATTCTAAATCCATGAAACTTTCACATTCTGATTCAGTGTCAGATGACTCCACAAATTATTATAAAATGGGTATAAAACATATAAGAACTTTAATATGGTGAAACCAGTCAAGCAACCTTTCAGTATTAGTCCATAATGCATTCTCATCAAGCCATTTTATAAGATCAATAAGACATTCTGTTTGCTGTGCTAAAGTGTCTGAGCATTGGGAGGAAGGGTAAACACGTCCAGCTCTGCACAGGAATGGGCATTCACTTCTATAACAATGAGCTTATCTTGGGGTGACTAGCAGTAAAATAATTTTTTAATTAAAAATAAACACCTGGGCCCACAGGGCTACCTCTGCCCCACCATAGCATGGTTGCCCATGAAACTGTCCCATTCACCAGACTCCCAGTACATGATTAATAGCCCTGCAGGGAACTGCCCCATGCCCCGACCCCAGTACATGTTGAATGCTATGCATGCTGCCCCATGCCCCGATCCCCAGTACATGTTGAATGCCATGGCTAGCTGCCCCATGCCCCCGACCCCAGTACATGTTGAATGCCATGCATGGCTGCCCCATGCCCCGATCCCCAGTACATGTTGAATGCCATGCATGGCTGCCCCATGCCCCGACCCCAGTACATGTTGAATGCCATGCATGGCTGCCCCATGCCCCCGATCCCCCAGTACATGCTTAATAGTCCTGCAGGGCTGCTGCATGCCCCCGACCCCAGTACATATTGAAATCCTGCAGGGCTGCTGCGTGCTACCAACCCGAGTGCCATAAAAGAAACCCACAACCCACAAACTAAGAAAATGCCCCCCTCACCTCCACCCCAATCCCTGATCCCATTAATTGCAGCCATTCACAAAGTCCTGAGCATCCCAGGTAGTCTAGCAGCCCACCCTCCCACCCAGCAGCACCTGACTACCTGTTCCCCCCCCCCACAACCTGTCTGAGGCCAATGACTGGCACAACCCACTTCTCATCACCATGGCCAGCCACCAACTGAACACTACATGAGTGTGTACTGTACATACCACACATATATACAATACATGCTCATGCAGTGTTCAGTCTGCAGCTGGCCACTGTGGTGAGAGGTGGGCAGTGCCAGTTGCCGGTCTCAGATTGGCCTTTGTGAGGAGGGCAGGTGGCCAGGTGCTGCCCAGTGTGAGGGGTGGGACACTAGACTACCAGGGATGCCTGGGACTTTGTGAATAGCCACAATTAATGGGATCGGGGTTCAGGGGTGGGGGGGCATTTTCTCAGCTTGTGGGTTGTGGTTTTCTTTTATAGCACTTGTGTTGGGGGTATGCAGCAGCCCTGCATGACTTTCAACATGTACTGGGGGTCAGGGGCATGCAGCAGCACTGCAGGGCTATTGTGCATGTAGAGGTGGTCAGGGCATGGGGCAGCCCTGTGGGGCTTTCAACATGGACTGGGGGTTGGGGACATAGGGCAGACCTGCAAGGCTATTAATCATGTACCAGGGGTTGGGGGCATGTGGCAGCCCTGTGAGGCTTTTCAGACAGGGGGGATCTGGGCATGGGGGGCACTTGCACCCTTCGCACCCAGGGTTGCGGCTTATGGTTAACCCTTCAGGCACGCCCTTTGTTTGGTGTAACTGTGAGTTTGTCACAAGTGGCAGGACTAGCAGGTAAAAAAGCTTTGGTTGATGATAAATATGTAAGCAATAATACTTAGATATGAGTTTGCAGTTATGAAATACCCACGACCATAGTGACATAGCAAGTCAGTACACCAATACATACCATCTTCCCGGTTTGTACAGCTGAAGCACAATATGTAGCGCAATCTCGACGCTCACCAAGATCACTAATGACTGGCAGATACCAGTGGATTCTAAAAACTATGTTTACTCATTATTCTTGGATTTAAGTAAAGCCTTTGATACAGTGGACCATGAATTGCTCCTTGACATACTACGCATCAACGGTGCAGATCATCGAGCACTAAAATGGTTCACCAATTACCTCACTGAACAGAGCCAGCAAGCCAAAGCAAGGGGCAATCTATCTACAATGAAAACCCTCCAAAGGGGTGTGTCCCAAGGATCCATCCTAGGTCCACTGTTGTTTGCCATCTACATTAATAATTTAAACGCTGGTATCAAGTCATCAAGCATCCACCTATTTGCTGATGATACAGTGCTGTTCATAAATGGACCCACCCCAGAACTAGCTCATAAAGATCTCCAGAGTGACTTCAACCTCTTGCAGAAAAAAACTGTTACAACTAAACTTCTGTTGAATGCAAAAAAAACTAAAGCTATGATTTTCACCCCTTCACATATCACACCCAAACATAGCCCTGCAAGTTCCACCCCCCAAATACTATCGCTATTTGGTGAGCCTCTGGAAGTAGTATTGAAATTTAAATACTTGGGGGTGTGGGTTGATAACAGGCTATCTTTTATGGATCATATTAAGGAACTATCAATAAAGCTAAAACAGAGGCTTGGCATATTCTACCGAATCAAGCACCTACTCACACAGGAGGCCAAAACTCGGTTAGTGCAAACCACCTTCCTGCCACTTTCAGACTATGGTGACATACTTTAACAAGCTCAGCACTAATGAGACTTGATGCACTTTACCATAGGGCTATCAGGTTCATAACTGGTGCTTCATACTCCACCCACCACTGCACCTTATGCATGATGATAGGATGGAGCTCTCTTAGCTTCAGATGTCATAGAAATGCAGTTCTCTGGACCTTCAGAGCCTTATCAAATATGCTTCTGAAATATATCTCTAACTGCATCCCCGTCTGCCCTGCAGGGAACTACCCTCTAAGAAGTCTCTCGTACACCTCCCTCCTCATTCCCAAGGTTAAGATGTGTTTTGGTAGAGCGGCTATAAGCCACTCTCTCCCCCTGTCCTTTGGAACAATTTACAAAAAACTTTGAAACTCATACTCCTTGTGAAACTGACCCTCTTTAACAAACTCTTTGGGCAGGCCTTCAAAGAAACGTGCAACTGTATTCACTAACAACACTCTACCCTTGCACCTTACTGACTCTGGTTACTGTCCTTATTTAATCACCCTACTTCCCCTCCTTTTCTGCTTCTTCTTACTATTATTATTATTATTATTATTATATTCCACTTCTTCCACTTAAATTATTGCCAAACTGAAGCTGCACAAATTGCATAAAATGTACAAATCATACTCTTATATATGGTTGTCTTCTAATAGAACCCTGTCTATGGTTTTGACTATCAATTGTATACCTTGTTACCACATGTATAACCTGTCTCCATCCACTATGTAACTGATTGCCTTGTGCATATGTTATTTTCTTATTGTACTGTAATTGTCTGCACTTGACCAGGTCCACTTTGAAAATGAGTTGTCTCAATGGTGTTTCACCTGGATAAATAAAGATTGATTGATTGATTGATTGATTGATTGATTGAGTCTGTTTAGCAGATCCAATAATATCAAAGAAAGTGTTACCTGAATAATACAATTGGGACGAACTTTTACTCTGGCTCACGCATGCCATGTTTGTTACCTAACACAAGAAGATGACAGAAACAATTGAATAGAATTGTACATGTCTTATTGCTTACATAACTAAAGAGTAAACTCTGTATGGAAGGAAAAAATACAGGATGTTGATTAGATAAGTAGTTATCAGTCTTTGGAGTGAATCTGTCACCCAATTATTCTGTTGTGAGACACATTGTAATAAAACGTTGGACAAACCCTAACTTTACACACACCCTGTCATAATTTACTACTCTTGTAAGGCATGCCTAGGGCAGGATTCACAAAAATGATGTGCCCATTGCATCCAAGATGCACCGGCGCATAACCAACTTGCACACGGGTGTGATTCTGGATGGGGATTGATGCACTGGTGCATCCACGATGCGCCGAAATATCGCAGATGCGATGCATACTGCCCATAATGAAAAATGACGCATATGGAGGGGCTGTGCAGGGGGAGTGTCAGTGCACAAGGTGCACTGCCCCATTCACAGCCCAACCTGGAGGTGCATCCCCAAGGAAAGTCCAGATATGTGCCTCCATAGATGAAGTCTACATCAAGTAGACATAAGTGGGTGGCAACCCACAGGCAGGCTGCTGTACTGCAGACAGACTGGCAGTCCTGTGTGCCCCCCCCACTCACTGCCCACATCCCTGGTAGAAAGTTGCTCCCAGCGGCAGTAGTGACAGATAAGCATACCCCCTGCACCACACTGCCAGAGACACTGTTATAATGCAGACAGGGAGAGGGAGGGAATCCACATATTTTTCTCCACTGCCAAAGTGAACAGCTTACAACTGGAGACCAGGGCAGGGATAGGGGAGGGGATTGTGATCACCTTACATGGGTGATGAGTGTGTGCCTTTACTGTCACACATGCAGTATGCCCAGCTTATTCCACCAGGTGCATTCCTGCATGACGCATGCAAATGGGACCATAATGACATGCAAATAGCCCCATTGAACTTCCATGCCTAATGGTCTAATTTGCGTGTTGTTGGCCATGAATGACAACTTTGGGCACAACGCATTGTGAGATGCACTGTCCCAGTGGTTTCTCAGCCTGATCAGAGAGTTGCATCAGTGCAACAAGGGCTAGACGCAATTGTGGTATTCACAGAGGAGCTGTGTCAGGAGCATCCCCTGTGCATCTACTGTGAATACCACAGTTGGTGCTTGGTGCATCTCATTTGCATCGGGCCATCCAAGTAGCACCGAGCGCATGTCCTTTGAGAAATCTGCCCCAGTGTCTAGATTACCAGTCAGTTAATAACACACTAAGTTACACAGACAGATCACATTTCAGATTGACAGGTTTTTTTTATATGTATTACTGTTTAATGACTGGAATGATGCATGATTTCTATGAAGCGATAGTCTTAATCGTATAGATAAAAAAAAAAAATTGAATTATGTGATATACCAGTGGACAAATACTCAGTAGCCATGCAAGCCTCTTATACACAAAAAAAAAGGAAAAGTCCTGTTTTCACTGCAGCATGAAGGTACCGGTTACAGAATTGCTGTCAAAGTTTGACTATAGCTCTTTTAAAAGTAAAGTATTCAGCAATTTACATTATACATTTGTCAACGTACCTCTATTTGTCATTGTTTTTGTACCACACTAGTATTATATTCATTAATGTTAGGGCAATGGTTCAAAACTGTGGGTAAAGTATTCTGTTTCAATTGTTTTTGACCGGGAGTGAAACCGATACTTTTAAGTATTGAAGGATCTAATAAATACTGGCTGTCATCAAAATGATCCGAACATAATACATGATGTTTTGCTGGTTGCCAGTGAGACCAATGCATTAAATTGGCCCATTCCTGTCTTCGCTCTGAATTCTTTGGAAATGTTTAAAAACCTTTTCCGGAGTTGGAATTACTGGTACAACTGGTGGCACAACAATATGGCACATTAGAGTCCATATCAGGAGATACAGTAATCAAAATGAATTGAAAGTTACTTATCAAAACATACAAATATACTAAATTGCCAGCAGAATAGGCCTAATGGTCTTTCGTGTCTGCTTATTTGGTCAGCCTCCAACCTGGGAGCTGACCTTGCTGCCCCCCTCGCCCTCTCTGGCTTCTCCCTTCCCAGTCCCGGATATTCTCGCTGCACTGGATTTTGCTTCCAGAACGCTTCCCCTGTACCTGTCCCACCCCCTCTTGAACCCCTCCACCATCTCTGCCTCCACCAGCCCCCTGGGCCGCACATTCCATGGCTCCACCTCCTCTCAGTGAAGTAGCACCTCCTCCTTTCTCCCTGAATCTCCCCTCCAGCTTCCACCCATGCCCTCTAGTTGCCCCCTCCTTCCTTGAAGCACCCTGATTGTTCCTCCCTATTTACCCCTTTATGTCTGAAGACCTCTATCATGTTCCCCGGTCCCTTCTCTCTTCCAATGTGTACATATTTAGCTCTTCGAGCCTCTCCCCATAGGTCCTGTCCCCCAAGCCCCGAATCATTTTGGTTGCCCTCCTCTGGACCCTCTCCAGTAGTTCAATGTCTCTCCTTAATTGTGGCCTCCAAAACTGCACGCAGTACTCGAGGTGTGGCCTCACCAAGCAGTTATACAGAGGGAGTATCACTTTCCTCCTTCTGGAGGTGATCCCCCTAGCGATGCATACCAGCATCCTGTCAGCCTTGGCCGCTGCCCTCCTACAAGTCTCCGAGTTGTTCATCTTGACATCCACCACCACCCCCAGGTCCCTCTTAGCCATCGAGACTTGTAGCATTCCCCCCCCAGGTGTACACTTGGCCCGGGTTTCTGGCTCCCAGGTGCAGTACCTTGCATTTCCCTGCATTGAACCTCAGCTTTCACTTTCTAGACCACCTTTCCAGAGCCTCCAGGTCCCCCTGTAGGGCCACCTTCCCTCCTCCCCATCTACCACCGCCCAGTTTTGAGTCATCCACAAGAGACTCATCTTACTCCTGATACCTGTCCTTATGTCAGAGATGTAGGTGTTGAACAGAAGGGGCCCAAGGACTGATCTCTGCAGGACCCCACTAATGACCCTCCTTGGGGATGAGACTATCCCGCCAACCGTGACCCTCTGGCTCCGGTCCTGGAGCCAATTGCCTATCCATCTGATCATCTGGCTCCCCATCGCCATTTATCCCAGCTTATCCAACAGGACCCCGTGAAGAACAGAGTCAAACGCCTTGCTGAAGTCAAGAAAGTGGATGTCCACCGGTCTACCCAGGTCCAAGGCACTCGTCACCCAGTCATAGAACTCCACAAGGTTTGTCTGACGTGATTTCCCTGGGACGAATCCATGCTGTCTATCATCCAGGCACCCCGACTTTTCCAGGTCCCCCTTAGCCTCTCCTTGACAATGCCCTCCATCACCTTGCCCACCACCGATGTCAGGCTGACGGGTCTGTAGTTCCCTGCCACCTCCCTTGATCCCCCCTTGTGGATAGGCACTATATGCACCACCTTCCAGCCCTGGGGCACCCACCCTGTCCTCAGAGAGATGCTGAAAAGCTCTGCCAGGGGTTTCGCCAGGACATCCGCCAGTTCTTTCAGCACTCTGGTATGTAATTAATCCTGCCCCAGTGCTTTCTCCATCTTAAGGGACCTGAGGGCCTCCCTCACTCTCTCTGCCGTGATTTCCTCCTCCGCTACCTCATCCCCCTGCTTAGCCTTCCCCCCTCCTGCCAGTGATGCCCCCTCCCCTGACACGCCGATCAGTAAGGGTCCCCCTCCTCAGTTTCACCATCTCCTCCCATGTATGATGCAGCCCCTCCATTTTCCTTGGTGAAAACTGAGGTGAAGTACTCATTTAGTACCTCAGCCTGCTCCCCTGGGTCTTGTGCCCATCCCTCCCCTGTTTTAATCCTGCTAATTTGCCCCTTCACCTTTCGTTTTTCCCCAATGTATCTAAAGAACCTCTTGTTCCCTCTCCTAATTTCCCTGGCCAGGTTCTGCTCCTTCCTTGTCTTAGCCACCCTCACCACTCTAGTGGCCCTTCTGGCCATCAGCTCGTACTCCCCTTGATCCCTTTCACTCCTTGAGCACTTGAATTGCCTATTGGCCGCCTTCTTTCCCCTCACTACCTCCTGAACCTTCCTGGTCCAACAGCAGGGTTTTCGAGCCCTACCGCATTTTCGCATTACTCTTGCACAGGTGCTGGTAGCCTCCTGCACCCCTCTCCTGATGATTTCCCACCTACTGACAGCGTCCATGTCTGGCCCAATCCCATCCAAATGCTCCTTAAGGATCCTTCCCATTTCCTTGAAATCTGCCCCCCTGAAGTCAGTTACCTCCGTCTTTGTGCAGCCTTCTACCCCTCCGAGATCCAGGCAGAACCAGACCGTGGCATGGTCGCTTCCTGCCAATGGGTCCCTTACTTCCAGGTCCCCAATCTGGTCACTGTCTGCCAGGACCACATCCAGTATCCACGCCTCCCTGGTCAGTTCCCCCACCAGCTGAGTTAGGAACGCGTCCTGAAAGACATCCAACAACCTCTGTTCCCTGGCCACTGAAGATGTCATAGTCTCCCAATCTGTTCCTGGCATGTTTAAGTCCCCCAACACCACCACCCTTCCCCTGCCCAATCTGCAGTGTCTCCCAACATCTGCCACCAGACTCTCCTCCAGCTCCTCCGCCAGTGCAGGGGTCTGTACACCACTCCTATTTTTACTCTCTTGCCCCCCCCCCTTGTTATCAAGTTGACCCAAATCGCATCCACAGTTCCCTCCACCTCCTTTACTCCTCCTATGCCAATGCAGTTTATGACTATTATTGCTATCCCTCCTCCCCTTCCCTCCCCCCGTCCTACCTGAACATGGTGTAACCCTCCAGGTTCAGGTCCCAGTCGTACCATGCGGTGGCCCATGTCTCAGTGACCACTGCCACATCCACCTCTCCCTCAGTTATCATCTCCTGGAGCTCAGGCATTTTATTGCCCAAGCTCCTGGCATATAGCAGGACTACCTTCTACCCTTTCCCTATACTTCCATTTCCCCTGCTCGCGTTCCCATGAGGATTCTGTCTTCCCCTGGTCTGTACCTTACCAGTCGGCCTTTTCCCACATTCCTCCAGCTCCCCAGGGGGGTGGAGACAGAGTCCCTCATTTATTGGACCACTCTCAACAGCCTTTTCTCCCATCCCTCCCCCCTTCACAAGTTTAAACATCTGCAAAATAATCATATGTATACTAGCTGATAAACAACATTGATAAATGAATAAGCCATATACAGATTAAATGCTGATATGAAACTGGTTGGACAAATATTCACAATCACTGTTATCTGGCTCAGAAGTGTTCTAACTGTTATATGTAGCACTTACCATGGATTATGTGTTAAAACTCTACTGCACTATGATTGTATGCTTATTATGTTTTATACTATTGTGTATTTTTTCTTCCATTGTCATATTAGCAATACTGTTTACGTCACAGAACATCATGTAGATTTTTCCTTGTATGGTTGATTACCTCTGAACTATACCTGTTATTTGTTTTGTCTGCCAATTCTGTATTGTAACCTCCTGGGTTGTGTCTGAAAATAGCCATATTTTGTGGCTATGACACCTTACCCGGTAAACAAAAACTAAATAAAATAAAATAAACAATTTCATCTGACCTCAGTAGCAAAGATAGGGGAGGTCCATATTAATCAAGACCCCTATGGTTTGTGTAAGCCTATCAAAAGATCCTGCGTAAGGCTAAGAGGTATACTCAGTGGACATGATGGAATCAGCACCTTATAAAAATAGTATCACAAATAGTACAATTTGATTTGCTGATAGGATTCCAGCAGTCTTATATTAATCCCTGTTACACTACCATGCAAAGCCTAATCGCCATGGCTCATGTATTATTCATGTCCGCATGCAATCATCTAGCAGTGCTGAATGACTGAAATTATTCATCCAATGTTTGGTGGAAAAACTATTTTTCTAGTAAAAACTCACTCTAAATGAGAAATATATTCAAAAAGTATACTTTTAAAAATTATCTTTTGGAAAAATTATTTATGTAAGCAATAAGGCATGAAGGGGTGTGTCTAAAACATATTTTACTGCACAGTCAGGTGTGTAGTAAGGCATGAGGCCGAAGGTCGAGTGACTTCAGCCACTGGACGTACTGTAAAAATATGTTTTTTCACACATCCCTGAGTGCCTTATTGCACTTATAAAATTGACTCCTCTTTTTTACTTTTTACTATTGGGAAAATCATGTTTATATGTATAAACAATAGATTTACTTGTGTGCATTTGTGATATAATATTCCTATCCGCCAACTGCAAGTGATGTCATTGATGACGTCACTGTGTTATTGCCTGCTTTCTTCTTCCAGTTTTTTTCCCTGTTTTTCTCCACATTCAAGATATGGAATGTTTAACATGGAATGTTTACCATGGAATACATGTATTCAAAATTCTGCTCAGTTCCACTAGCACAATTTTTCTCTCAATACACACTGTACACACAGACAAAAAAAGGGCTCTGTTACAGCCAGAGACTCACTTATTTCACTGTCAGGGCAAGAAGAATAGAGTTCCCTGATGAACAGGTAAAGACAGAATGGGGATTTTTCAGTGTCAGCAAAGAAACAGCCGTAGTGAAAACTATAAACAATACTTATTGATTCTAACTTTTTTTGTATGTGTAAGGAGAGTGTAATAATCAGGGAAACAGCATGTGATTAATTTGTTTTAATTTTTATTTAAGGTAGTTTTATGTTTAGGGTCCAGTTAAAGTTTTTTTTTTACAGTGTAAAGGTAGCATACATGTTTGTGGTGGAAGATCAGTTGTGGCTGTGGGAAACTAACTGAAATGCCTGTGTTCCAAATGTCCATTTAACTGGGTTCCAGACTCTTCACTGCTGAGCAGTCATTTTTTTAACCACGTGAAAACCATATTTTACCCATAAAGAAGAGTCAATCAGATTACTATATAGTGTATGGTAGAACACTGTTGAGTTTGGAAATCCATGCTCCCAACAGCGTTGTTGTGCTTGCTTGAGTGCATCATGATCTTGTTGTGCTGCACTGAGTATGTCACCAGTGCAGGACAACAAGATCGAACGCATTCGCGCATGCGCAATTGAGCAGCCCACGGCAGCGAGGAAGTTAGCGCACTTCTACAGATCGTCAAACCTCTCGATCACAACTGCCTTGTTGTGTATGATTGCTCATACACAATTCTCTATATTTTACCCTGACATTTTATAAAATAGCAAAAATGTACACACAGGACTTACATTAATAGTCAGTTAATAACACACTATGGGAAAATTGGCCATTACACTCATATGGGTTGCTTAAAAGAATGTTATTATAAAACTTGTTCATGCCTTGTTGCATAATTGCTTTAAGATAGTATCAAATGCCAAATTTCTGCCATGATGCATTGCACAGATATCACCTATAGAGAACAATAGGTCAGCCTGTGTTTGTGTATGCACATGGTGAGGCAGCACTTGGAGTACTTAGTTCAGTACTGTTGACTCTACCTAAAATATGATATTTGATTGATGGAGGGGTACATCAGTGGGTGACAAAGTCGATAATGTGTTTAGGCATGACTCCAGATTAGGAACATTTTGAGGGATAGCACCAAATGTGCTCTATTGGGGTCAGAATGGAGAGAGGGGACATAATAGAGATATTTAAATAATGAAAAGGCAGCAGTATCAGAACAGAATGACAATTCAACATACAGAGAAAAGTGTCATGATGTGATACATTCTGAATTAAGAGGGGGAAGATTCTGGAGGAAGATGAGGAGGCACTATTTCATCGAGAGGGCTGTGACAAGGTGTGACATGCTGAAAAAAATAAACAAAGTCTTAAACCCATTTGGCAACAACAGCCACTGGCTCTCTTTGACTGATACTGCCATGGAGTTTTGGATCTTCCAGAAAATGTATATAGTGCTTTGACATTTTTCTGATATCTCCAAAGTAACAACAACCATTCTAGCATGCTCGCCAGCCACTTCGATGCCATCTCCTACATTATACCATACAGTAACATTTAGTACCACAAGCTGACTTGTTTCAGGGTAATCTACAAATTGTAGTGACACGGATCACGCTGAACTCCTTGTATACACAGTAGGGTGACAAATATTACTTATGTGTTTTGAATTACACCTGCAGGTACTGTAGCATTTAAAAGGACTTAGACGTTTAGGACATACAACTGTCCTGTCTATGTATTTTTTGCACAAGATTACCTGCAGATGCAATAAAAATATGTAAGTTAAACCCAGTCCAAGCAGTGTGTAACCGGTGGGTTACCCCAGGGGTTGGGTTGGTGGTATTTTTGTGTTATTGGTGCTGTGCAGTGCCTCCAGATGTAACCCCCTACCTGGGACCCGGGTTCAGGGAGAAAACTGTTGCTCGGAATTTTGGCTAGGTTTGACTTCTAGTCAGGGGCACCCAAGTAACTCCGGACACAGGAAGCAATAGCTGTAATGTCCAAACCAGGAGTTGGGATTCTAGAGTGTGGCTTTTATTTACATCCAACAGAATAACAAAGCATACATGGACCCCCATGGTGCTACACTCCTGGTAATGCAGAATTATGGCGATCAGAACACATCCTCTTTACACTGAAACCCTCAGGTTACGAAACACTTTGGGCACTCTGCCCTAACTCAACTCTTTTTCTGTTTCCCTGACTCGGCTCCCTTGCCAGCCCTCTGGACTACCTTCCTTCCATGGCTCAGCTCCCTTGCCAGCCCTCTGGAGACCTTTCCATATAGCATGGATCATTTCTCAGTGGCTCCCTAAACCACCTCTGAGCACTTCTGGCTTCATAAGGGAATTTTCTTCAACAATCCCACATCTGGGTATTTTCTTCAGGCACTGGCCAAGTACCTGAGAGAAAGCAACAGGTGTTCCAAAGCAAACCCGTAGAGGTGAATTTGGTTACTACTGATGGGGGGTCTCCCACCTCTCGCTCCCATAATTCATACGTGGCCATTTCTCTGGACTCTAACATCTCATCCTCTGAAAACACTTTACTGTGTAGATTCTCTTTAAATGTATGTCACATTTAATCTACTGTTCCTTCCATCCCACTTGTGCTGAACTTGAAACATACTTAATAAGTGGCTGTGTCCATTTCATTAGACCCCCACAGAGTTAAGCAGTCCAATTCCCACAACTTTCAAAACTGTACTTGGCTGTCTTTTCCTGACCCCACAGTAACAGTCACTTAAATTCATCTTGTCTCAGGTGAAAACACATTGGCCCTTTATAAGAGCAGACTCACCCGTTGGTTGCAAGTGCCCCACAGGCTTTTTCTTCTTCAAAGAAATCTCAACCAAAACTTCTGGTGCCTCAGCACAAACCTAGATTTAGGCATCTTCTTCTTCCTCTAGCCGGACCAGGGGATTGCCCCTGGGGGTAGGCAGAAACCTTCCCCCATCCCCAAAGGGATGGGGCCCTGAACCACTGTAAGCGGTCTCTACCACATCACTTGGCTCTTCTTGTGTTCCTTTTCAGGTGAGAACACACACCTCAACAAAAATATATAGCTCTTTGTCAGAGCTTAGGGCTCTGAGGCCCTGCAGCTGCAGCACACCTCTTCACTCTACAACACTCTACTACAGACTACTTCAAATTCCCCAACATTCTATCCTAACCTTCAGCTGCAAAATTCCAGTGTGGCTTATGCAGCTGCGACAGTTCTAAAATGATGTCATCCCTCAGTCTCAGCTGAGACTGAGAACAGAGTAAGACAGCGTGAAATCCCTTTAACTGGGATTTCACAAGCTGCCTTCCCTGCCTGCCACTAGGTCTAACTGGGATTCTTGTAACCCCAGGTAACAGGGGGGTTACACTCACCCCGGGCCAGGAGAATGACTGTCCGCAGTCATTAGTCACCCGGCTTAGGCCATCTCACCCTATGTGCTGACTACAGGGAGGCAGCACTACCTTCTCTCCTACCATGTGCCAGCACAGGCAGACAACACTGAGGGCCTAGAGGACTTCGGCTGATGCATCAGCCTCTACTCTACCCTCTGACTATGGGTATCCAGTGGCTCTGGAAGAACTGTCCAGAGCATAGCCCTAATAGATCAGTACTGCAGCCCCTACTGCAGGTCAGAACCACAGCCTGTCCATCCCCCCTAGCCCTCTAGGGAAAATCTATCTGCCTTTAACCAAAGGCCCAAAAACAAAACACACAGGGGACCTCACCCCAACCCTGGACACCATGCAACCACACACCAGGAGCTAATACCATACACAATGCATTACTCCCACACTCCCCCACAACCATATCTGTGGGATTTCACAAGCTGCCTTCCTTGCCTGCCACTAGGTCTAAGTGGGATTCTTGTAACCCCAGGTAACGAGGGGTTACAAGTGTATACTAGAAATATAGCAGGACCAACATCACTAAAAAATGGGAGTGTACAAAGTATCTTTGTGTGGTGCTCTACAAGGGTAGATGCCTATGATTCTGCATTTACCAAAGATCTACAGAATAAAGTTATCTAATTAGAGTGATTAGATTAAATTAACAAGAATGATTAATTTGACACCTCAAATTTTGCATGCCACCTTTAAAATGTGAACATTTAAAAATACTCCCTTACTTCCTATGTCTGATTATCTTCATCCATCCATACATCCATCATTATGGTCATCCATCCATCAATCCAACCAAGTTAAATAGGAAGCCCCCTCTATTCAAGGTTTAACACTGCTAGATAATGTACCAGGATAATACATGTGATTAGTTCAATTTGCATTAATCAGTACCTAGATACCAGGGGCCTGATTCTCAAAGCCCTGCATCTGACGCAAGGTGCTTGCACCAAACAGTATGGTACAAGGTGCACCTTACGTCCAGGGCTGCCTCCACGCAATTCACAAAGGTTGCCTGCATCGACCGCAGGCTGCCTGCCCCAAACAGGGCTTGCACCAGCCCTGCGCCCTGCACTGCCCTGCGACATGGCGCTAGGTGGACTGCGCTGATGCAAGCTGCAGCCTGCTATTCACAGACAGCACCCAGTGGGAGAAATTCTAAGTCCCCTTAGACCAGCCAGTGCTGGTCTAAGGGGACTTAGACATCACTCCCCTGGGTGAGCTGTCCTATGGGTAGTGTGGCGTGTCCTACCTCCCAACTCCACCGTGCTACACAAGTGCCACATAGTGGACCCCCCATCCTGGTTGTGCCCCCATAGGGCATCCAGGGCAGGAGTGCCCACCTGATCCTCAATGTGCCCCTCTACATGTTGGTAGTGCCCCCTCCAGATCCCGGTGTCCAAGTTGGTACCAGGACAAATGCCACCAACCCTCCCACAGGTGCCCATGCCCCCCACCCATGCAGGTAGTGTCCCTCCATCCCAAGATAGAGCAGGGGACCAGCACAGCCCTCCGCATGCCTCTGCTGCTGGTCCCTAAGTGGACGGACCGTGCAGCCGACAGTCCAAGGGGCTTGCAGCGAACCCTCCCATGTGCTATGCAGTTGCCGCATGGCTGGGGTTGCTGCAAGCATTGGGACTTAGGTGCCAGGACCCCTCCCATACCAGAATCTGGGCAGGTCCCTGGTGCATGGGGCTTTGGTGCAAGCTGCCGTTTGGCGCAGCTTTCGCCAAACACAGCCCCGTTCAAGAATCGGGCCCTAGGCATGCAAGTCAGAGTTAGAAAAATATATCACAAAATGAAATCAATCTAAAATACATTAAAAAATAATTGTGGACATTCTTGTTAGCTATTAGGAAAGGAATTTCAATAAAAAAAATAAAAAAAAAAACATTTTCCTGTTGTGATGCACACTGAAAATAACAAGTTATTGCCCAATAACAAATTAAAAAAATGGGTATGTAAATGGATTAGTCAATCAACAAAGGTATCACACTTCTATGTTCTTTGATTTTTCTCCCCATCCCTTTCCATATACTTTTCATTTTATAGCTACACCGCATTTCCTTTCATTTATTGCTTTATTCTCTGTTATATCACATGTGGTATCGGTTTTGGCTGATATGGTGTTGCTTTGCAGTATAAAAAGTACATAAACATAAAGAAAACAGGAATTCTGTATGGTACCTCTTCACCATAATCAGACTACGGTTAAACAGATCAAACCAGTTATAACATTCAAGGTTGACAACAACACACAGAGGTTAGAGTTGGTGAAGAGGACAATTCATTTTTATTATGATTTGACACAGTGAGAAACCAAATTTGTGCTAATATCTGGCAGTGGAGCATATCAAATGGGGTACTGGGTGAAGGGGGGTAATTAACGAGAATTTGATTGCTTATTAATACTCTTCAGCTGTTGGTATTATGTATTTACCTAATATTTAAACAAAGCTGAATGTAAAACTAGTGAATGAATAGATGAGAAAAAAAATTCAAAAACACTTTATCGCTGAAGTTCTACAAAATAAATTGATCTAGTCAAATAGTGAAAAAAAAAAAAGAAATCAGCATGAAGGTATGTTGGCACTGTCAGACCTTTATTGAACCAAACTCTGTTTATAGTCAATCTGTATGAGGCTATGCAGAGGTGAGATAAACACAACATTGTACACATGGTTGTTGGTAAATATCTGAATGATGGTTGATGTAACAGGCTCATGTATGTTCAGGTCCAGCCAGGCCCGGATTAACAAGTATGCAGATGACGCCATGGCGTAGGGCCCCGAGGTTAGAGGGAGGGCGCCCCAGTCTGCACTCTGCAGTGTCACTTTTTTACGTCCCACTCGTCCCTAAAAAAAAACGCTTTGGTTTTCCTTTCTGCCACCACCTCCCGATACATGCCATTGTCGAGGCTGGCTGCAGTCGGCACTTTTTGTAACCCATCGCCCCCCCCCGTCACCCTCTGTGCTGCCCGCGGACACTCAGCAAGTGAATGGTCAGAGCCTCTGTTGCTCAGCTCCCTCCTCTGCCCAGTGACAGAAGTATAGAATGAGTGCCACGCCACTGCCCAATTACCGTCCGACTTGTGAGCAAGGAGGTGTGGCCAAGTGTGAGGAGCCCGAGCGGGAAATTATGAGGAGACTCGTGGCGGCAGTGATGCATTGTTTGGGAGTGACAGCGGGAGTCAAGTCGTCGGTTGGTCAGTCGTCGGAGTCGAGTAGTAGTTAGAGCAGGGGCGAGGGGCTGTGCTGCAGTGTGGTCGCTGTGCTGGCCATCTGATCACAGACTGTGATCATCTGTGGCTGCGTGCAGTGCTTAGTGTGCACAATCGATCAATTGAGACAAGGAATCTGAGGTGAGGAGCCAGGAGGAGTCCTGTTGTCACGCTGGTGAGAGGCAGAGCAGAGGCATATCTTCAAATCACAGGTAGGTGAAATCGGTCCTGTTGGGGGTGTACTGGATGACAGGAATTGAATGCTTGTTATGAGGTCAGAATCTAAGAAGTTCTTACTATTGAAACTCAGTCACTTTAAATAAATTGAACAGTGCTGTCCTCCATGGAGATTCCTTAACTTTATCTCTGGTATGGACCAATGCAAATTGATCTTAAGGCTAAATTTGTCTCCACATTTCCTGTTTTCTTACCACAGATATGAGTTCAGGTTAGAGTTGTCACCTGTCCTGTTTTGCAATTTAGAAGTAAGGTTTAGCCATACGTCTGTTTTATAGTGCAAGATTCAGGATGCCATTCAAAATGTACTGCAGCTCAATGGATGTGTAAAATATTCCTTTAATAAAAAATATATTTGATGATGATGATGGTGATGATAATAATGACAATAGCTGTATCCAACTTAACCCATCTTACAAATGTGAAATGCCCCAAATGTCAAGGCTAAAACATTACCATATTCACAATACACCACAGTAAAATTGTCAAAGCAGGTATTTTGGATTTTGTAAAGTAAAAGGCCTCTCTGATCAATTGGCTGGCATTAACTGCCTAAGCAAACAGCAGAGTCTTAGAGTCAAATAGCTGGGAAAATCCTGTTTTAAGCTTTAGAGATGGTGTTAACACTATTCCTGCTTTTTTTAATATTTCATTAGTTTCATATTGGGTGGATCATTTGATTTAGTTTTTGTTGACCGGGTAAGTGCACTAGACAAATCCTGCCTATTTTCAGGCACGACCCGGGGGAGGGGGATACAGATGAATGCCAACTGACCTTGAACCAGATTAAGCTGTTGGTGGTATTTTTAGTGAATGAGGGAAATTTGGCCAGGACACCGGGGAAATTCCCCTGCTCTGTTATCTCATTGATGGCTCTCTTTGGACAACCGATAATGCACTGGCAAAATACTCACAAAATGTCCCATAATAATTAGTTCATGTAAACTTTTTGGGATTTTTTTTTTTTTTCCAAGCCAGGCTTGTCACTTTA
Organism: Neoceratodus forsteri; assembly: GCA_016271365.2. Taxonomy (NCBI): domain Eukaryota; kingdom Metazoa; phylum Chordata; order Ceratodontiformes; family Ceratodontidae; genus Neoceratodus; species Neoceratodus forsteri. The sequence continues at coordinate 222,103,123 of CM028136.1, read as the reverse complement.
GTAGTAGCACTCTAGTGCTCCCAGTTCTGCCAGCTTTCTGGCACTTCTGAAACACTGCTCAGTATGTCCATGAAGACACGATATGTAAGCAATAATGCCTGACAGGGTGGGCGGTATTGGGCAATACTGGACCGGTCAGGGGAGTAGCATACCGCCCATCCTGGAGGGCATTATTGCGCTTAGAAAATGGGCTACCTATGGCATTTTTATAAGGGGATTTAATAAAATTAAAAAGAAATACAAAATATTGACTAAAAATGAAGTTGAAGACTCTCTGTTGTAAAGTAGTCCCTGTCTGTGGTGTTCCATCCACTCCCCCCACTGAGCCATTCAGAAGAAGATATAGAGTTACCTCGCTCCTTGTAGTGCTGCTTTAAAAAAAAAAGGTTTTATATTTTGTTGCCGATCACGTTATTCTGTGGGTATCTTGAAAGCTGGTTTTCTTGAAAATAGATTCGTTGCAGCCTGCGTGTCAGCTACACAGATTTGTTGCAGGCTGCGTGTGCGAGTTCAGCTACAGTTTTGTTCTTTTAGTGCTGGATTACTGCCTGATTGCCAGTGCATGAAGGTACGAGAGAAATTGACAAATATTAATACAAAATTGAAATAAACGTTTGATTTCAGATGTGTTCTGATAGCAGGGCAGGGGGTTGTAAGCAGTTGCAAACAGCGGTTGGCGTCTGAAGGAGAGACGAGATCTCTGTCGGGAGTTATTATGCTGACAGAAACACTCATTTCCTGTCTTTCAGCTGCAAATTAAATAACGTGTGTGTTTCTTGCTTGCTTTGTTTGTTTTTTTTTTACATATAATACTTTTAGGATTTTATTGGGCTGGCAGAGGAGGGTATTTGAGTTGTAGGTGACAGCCAGCAGTATGAGAAGTGATGAGCGTGATGAGTACGGTCTGGTTACGACGAGTTTTATTTTTTTCTTTTCATGTTGTTATACCGGAAGATTGCCATTGTGCCGTTGGTGACAGTTTCATTTTGAGGCGATAGTTGCACTCAGGGAAATGGTCTCTCGCTAACATACATAAAAAAAATGGTGTCTATTTCAAATTCAATGCCCCATTTTTTTAGCCAATCAGAAAGCAAGGTGGCCATGCACAAGGATGTTAGAGTGAGTGAAGGGGCAGCTGGGTTGGCACTTTTTATTTGCTGGGCGTCTATTGAAAGTTAATGTACCTTTCTGGAAGGGGTAGTAGCCAATCAGAGCCCAGCAAATAAAAAGACCATTTTCTAAAATACAGGTAAAAAAAATAACAAAAAAAAAATGATCGCTCATTCTTGCCGGCAGCCAGCCAACAGCCTGGTTTTCTTGGTATTTCTCAAAACAACGAAAAGGAAAAAAATCTACAGTGACAGAAGCCTACTAATGTCAAACTAAATAAAAAGCATCAATCATGTACGTGGAGGAACTATTTTATGTAAAATTCAGAGACAAATGCTATTTTTTTATTATTTTACTAGATTAATTTAAATTGTTACATTCATATAAAATAGGTTATCCCATTTTATAAGCGCAATAAGACACTCCGGTGGTGTGCATTAGGCATTTCTAATGCACGGCCAGTGGATGAAGTCACTCAGTCTGCAGTCTTGCACCTCACTATGTCCCTGGCCAGGCACTGGCAATATCTAATGCACATCTCCTCATGTGTTATTGCTTAGTTACAGTCTGCAGGCTTTTTTTTTTTGTTAATATAGTTTTTATTAACAGGTTTTCTTTACAATTTCAGGGGGGTTATCGGCAGTCACTTGTTTACATATTTCATACATTAAACATTATACAGAGCGGGTAAAAAGCATGATTAGAATAAACCACAGCACAGCTCCTCTCTCATTTAGTAGTTAATACCATTACTAAGTCGATGTACAAGTGTTACATGTTAGGAGTCATAAAACCCAGGCAAGTTTGTCTTCCACGCCTTTCCATTCCAATCCTCCCCAGCATTGCCCTGCTGTGTTCCGTTCATCACGTCCCTCTTACTCAACTTCAGGAGTTAAATAGTTAGGTTCAAGGGACAAAGTCAGGGTCCCAGGTCATAATGTAAAGGATCCATCTCATCCATTTTCTAGAGCAAAGCTCTGCTTTACCGTTTAATTGATAAGTGATTCTCTCTGACCTGTAAATTTGGTTCACTATTTCTCTCCATTCCCTGATGGTGGGCACTTGGGGGGTGAGCCAATGCCTGGTAATGGTCTTTTTTGCTGCCATGAGGGTCATGCCCAACAGATATTTAGTGTGCAAATCCATGAATTCATGTGGGAAAAAAAGAAGTAAGAAACATTCAGCATTCAAGTCAATTGTATGTCCCAGAATAGTTGTAAGTTCTTGTTGTAGAGAGGTTAGAAAGGGTTGAAGAACTGGGCAGGACCAGAAGATATGTGTATGGTGTGCAATTGTCTCCCCACATTGGCGCCAACACCCTTTTGCATTAGTAGGTAAGTAATGAGCCGTAATGACTGGAGTACGAAAGTATCTAATCATTAGTTGCCAGGAGAACAACCTCCATGTGTGGGAACAGGTGAGCTTTGCTGAGATAAGCCAGCTCCCATCCCACTGTGATTCCGTTAAGTTCTGACCTATCTCCCCCCTCCATCTCTCAAATATTTCATAGGTGTTAGCTATGTTGTTATTGTTAAGTGCCTTATAGAAAGTAGATATAGCATGGGGGATCTTACTAGATGCCAGAATAGATTGCAATAGACCTATTATTGGGGGAATGTCGAGGGGTCTACGGAGCCCCGCAGAAAGGGAGTAAGTAATGCCTAAGTTGTAAATACCTATAAAAGTCTACCTGCCATAGGCCATAGATCTGCTGCAATTTTTGGAAGGATTTAAATTCATTCCCATTTAGTAACTGAAAGAGAGAATAGATTCGAAGTCGATCCCACTGCCGAAATGTGTGGTCGTGTAATGCTGGGGCAAAATCCTCCAGCATAGCCAGGGGACACACATACACTAGGATGGGTGTGAGGTTTAGTTGTCTTCGAATTGCCCCCCAGGTTTTAAGCTGGTGTGCTATCCATGGACTAGGGTTCATCCTGGGCGGCACTGGTGTGGTTTTATGGAGGGTGGCCCTCACCAAGTCTTCGAATGGGAGTAAACCCTCCTCCATGTCCCTCCACTTGGCCATATGGCTGCATCTGAGACGGATAGCAAGGAAAGAGAGGTGGGAGGCCCAGTTATATAATTTCAAGTTTGGAAGTGCCAAACCTCCATTCTGTCGGGGGAGACAGAGTATTTGACACCTTATTCGGGGGTGTTTTCCCGCCCATATATATTTTAGTATTGCCTTATTCCAAGATTGGCTCCATTTTGCGGGTATGTTTATTGGGACATTTTCTCCCTTTTTTTCACCCTTTTTTCTCTTTTCTTTTTCTTCCCCCTTCTTTTCCCCTTTTCACCCCTTTTTTTCCCCTTTTCTTTCCCCTTTTTCCCCTCTTCCTTCCTTTCCTTTTTTTTCCCCCTTCCCCTTCCTAAAAAATAAAAAAGGGGGGGGAATATAGTCCAGTTTGTATAGAGATGAACCGTCTGAGTGTTCAATCCTGAGACCCCTCAGGGGAGCAATGTCTCAGGCCGATGCCTCCACTCCTCTCCCGCCTCCCAACTCCAGAGGGGGGACAGGCAAGAGCAGCGACAAAGGGAGAACAGGCAAAAGTGGGAGGCGCAAGGGGTACTCCTAGGCCAGGTCAGCCAACCCCCTGATCCACCCCACCTCCCACATCTCCCTCCCAGCACCCCCTCATCCCGCATCCCCACTCTCCTGAGGTGATCACCCATCACAAGATGCCCGCCTTTCACCAATCAATTTATTATCCATTTGGGCAGGCCACTTTCGTGACCTGTCCAGCCAGACTTTATTCTTTATGGGTGTCTCGTCTCCCGGCAATTGGCGAGAGGAGTCGACCCAATTTGTCTGAATTAAGGTCAGAGCAGTGCAATGGGGAAGGAAGGCAGGGAAGGCAGAGGGGGAAAGCCAGGGGGGGAAGGCCTCAGGGTAGAACTGTTTGAGGGGAGAAGATCGACCGGCCTACCTGTTCAGTCCATACTCAGCCTCTCAGTCACTGGTAGGCAGTTCATTTCACCACGGGTGGTGCAGAGTCCGAATTATTTTTGGTAGAGGCCTGTCTGCGAAGCCCGGTCACAATCTGCTTCAGGGTCAAGGCACCTTCCATCCTTCACTGTTCCTTTTGTGGGATTCGATTCCAGGCCCTCATTGCTAATTTTGTAGCCAGTGTCTTGCTTGGAGGTTTCTGCTCTAGGGTAACCTTGATCCCTTCTTTTGCCAATCCTTGTACTGCCTCTTCCACGTTATCGAAAGATTTGGGGCCATCCCTGAGTTGTACTACGAGCTTAGCCGGGTAAGGAGTTCGGAATTTAATCTTTGCCTCTTTGAGTTTTCTTAGCAGTGGGGCATATGCGCGGCGCCTAGCAGCAATGGCTGGGGGATAATCGTTATCCACGTAAATTCTCTGCTCTTGATATTTCAGTTCACCCTTCTGCCAGGATTTATGGAGAATCAATTCTTTCTCCTGGTATCACAGGAATCTGATGAGTATAGCGTGAGGGCGGTTAGGCGTCTGGGGGCCCAGCGTGCGATGTACCCGATCCATCTCCAGCTGTGAGTCTTCTGGTAGGTTTAGTGCTTTTTTAAAGAATTGTTGCATGAATCGGAGCGGGTCACTACCCTCCACACCCTCTGGGAAGCCTGATACGCGGAGGTTATTGCTTCTGCTACAGGCTTCTGCATCCTCCGCTCTCTCATGCAGGCCTTGAACCTCTTGGTGTAGCTGTAGGATAGCTGATTCTGCCTCGTCTACCCGGGAATCTGATGCTGTCACCTGTTCCTCTAATTCGTCCATCCATTTCTCAATTTTTCCGACATCAGTTCTGAGGGCTGCAAATGTTAGTCGAGTTTCCCTCCTAAAGTCTCTCAATTCTCTCAATACCAAATCCATCTGTCTGGAAATGTTCGGATTCTCCACCACGTCGGCACACGCATTTTGACTTCGCGCCGAAACTTGTGAGCCATCGCTATCAGAGCAGTTACCATCAGTTTCTGCTAAGCCCTGGAGCGGCTTTGGGTTGTCCGGCTTGCGTTTCGGCATCCTCTCCAGTAAATAGCAGCTTATTATCTCCTGGTTTGGAGTTCTAGTATTTGAATTTATTGATTTTGGCCTTGGTGGGGACAGAGCTGAAGGTTCAACCAGCTTTCATGAGCACGACGGAACCGAAGTCCCCACAGTCTGCAGGCTTGAGTTTCAAAGAGCCCTCCCTTATATCACTGCAGTTTGCAGTGATCTAGGGCTACAGCAAACTGTGAGTCTGAAAGGGATCCTGTGCCATATTTTGTAAAAATGGGGGTCTCTGAACCACAGACCCAGGAGTTGCTGCAGCCGCAGTGTTGCACCAAACATGTGGCTCACCTGCAATGTTTGACAGAGATTAAGTCACCCCTGGCACAACCTGAGAGAGACCACACGAAGGTGGGGAGGCGAAATGCTGTAAGGAGGGAATGGGGACAATAAGCATGGAGGTGCCCTAGGGGCAATGGGGGCACAGCAGCAATTTATTTATTTATTTAAAAGTTTTACCAGGAAGACATACTGAGCAGACTACCGCTCAATTCCAGATGTGTCCTGGGGGAGGAGGGAAACGGGATATAACATACTAACAATAAATTGTAGAAACAGCAAAAATTTCATAGGTAACATACAATATGTACAAGGTTTCATTATTACAGTGAGATACAATAAATTAAAAAATTGTATGTACAGGAGGCAAGAAACAGAGTGAACAGCATAATAGTAGGCAGAAATAAGAATAGGAGATCATCAAAAATTTGGTAGTTAAGCATTTGGGTGGGTAACATAGATTATGACGGGTGGTTGGTCCTTACATTGTGCACACCAGCTTGACAAGGCCCATGCTAGTGTACATCAAGGTGTCATATGCAGCCTGTGGGGACTAGACCTTTTAGAAGGGAGATTTGTATCCGAGGGGAGGGGGAGAGCTGGATGTCAGCTGGCAGGGAATTCCATAGTTTTGGTAGACGGACACTAAAAGCTGACTGTCTAGTGGATGTGGCCATGTGTGGGATTTGCAGAAGGCAATGTCAGGGTGCTGGGTGGCACCCAGTGAGAGCACCATGCGCAGGTCCAGTGAGCCAATCGGCTGGGGTAGAGGGGGTTGGCAAGGATGGACCATGAACTGGCCCCAGCTGAACACAGCCCTAACACCTGCCCCATAGGTCCACCAGTCCCCAACACTGTGATTGGGCAGCAGCCTGTCTCAACATGGGGGCCTCAGTACCATGGGCCTTTTGCGGTGCCTGGGGAACATTCCCCTCCACCACCTGCACCGTGCAACCTGTGACCACTCCTGTTCACTGATAGTGTTGGGAACTGGTGCACCTATGGGCAGGAGCCAGGGCTCTGTGCATCTGGAGCCAGGTCATGGTCCATCCCTGCCAACCCCCTCTATCCTGGCCAATTGGCTTCCTGGACCAGTGTTTAGCACCCCTGCTGGGTGCCAACTCAGCAACCTGGCATTGCTGCTGTGCCCCACTCACTCCCTAGGGCACCCCCATGCTCCTTCTGCCCCATGCCTGTCCTTGCAGACCCTCCCATTCACTACCCAGCTGTGGCACACGTCCTTGTGACCACAGCAGGGCTTCTGGAATAGCAAAAAAGGGCATGGTGCAGCCCCAACTTGGCTTAACCATACCTGCAACCTGGCACACGTGCACTTCTGTTGCAAGGGTTGCACAGGGTGGCTATGGTGCGCAGCATCCCGATTTGGACACAGCTAGCATTTGAAAATTGGGATAGCCACAAACTTTGATGCAAGATGCCACTTGTGTCACACCCGTTTGGCACAGGAACCTTGTGTCAAATTTTCTGTTTTGAAAATTGAGCCCTGCATCTTACAGTGTCATTAAATGATTTTACACTGGAAGCTAGTATTTAAGGGGGTCATGCACTTTAAGATCTTATCAGTACAAATACTGAGCAAAACTGTGTGTGTGTTTGTGTGTGTGTGTATGTGTGTGTGTGATGGGAGCTGATGAAACAGGGTTAATCTGTAGTTGCAAGTGATAGACCTTATTTACTGTGTCTATAGTAGGGGGACCAGGGATGCTCCTGAGGCATTCGTGATTCTCCCCCACCAGCCTTACAGGCCTTATGTGATCAAGTCCAGCTGGTTCATGTGCAGTAGCAATGTGGGCAACTTGAATGGATAATTCTGCAGGAATATCACTGATGTAGCCATGATATGTTTTGTGGCATTCCATAAACCCCAGACACAGGGCTGTCAGTGGCAGGAGGATGCTGCCTTTACATCAAAGAGAGATGCTACCATCAGCCCCCCCCCCCCGCAGTGTAGAATCACTTGTGGCCAAGAGAACACTTACTTACAGTGCTGTCTCTACTTGTAGCCTCTCTGTAACAGGCTTAGGGGCAAGGGTCCAGTGCCTGGGCACTTTTTTTTTTAGCAGCAAAACCTAAAAATATTTCAACATGTCTGTTAATCACCCTATAGGGGAGTAATCTGGCACGAGGTGTAGGTGAGTGCTACATGGCCCCTGACCATACCATAACCCCTGGAAGTGCCTTACTGCTATTATAATGAAAGAAGTATGTTTTTTTTAAATAGTGTTAAACCTTGTTCAGCATATGATTGGGCTCTTCATGTACGTTAATCAAAGATTAACATAGGGCGGCTGATAGAATGTTTGCAACCAATCAGAAAGCTGTATTTCTCAGACCCTTTTTATAATAGGCTGTTATACATACCTGTTGCTTGAACTAAAGCCAATTGTATTACTGGCACTTGTATGTACTGCTTATATCTAGCTGCAGAATTTCATCTTCTTTTTAAACAAAAATATTGTATGGTGCACACTGCATACAAAAGTAAAAACAAGCGCATATACAGAAGTAAAATATAACGCTTCAGTCAAGCATTCATGTAAAACAAATGTTGGTATTTTTTGTATTTCAATATGTAATACATCATTTGGTGTGTTTGCATTACAAGTGATATCTTTCAGAAATAAAGAAGGGTATTGTCACATGTGAGTTAATCTGTGATTTTATTGTCAGAGCTCTGAATTGTATTGTTTAAAATGGCATGTGACCTGTCAAGTCATGTGGCATAACACATAGCATTAGTGTAAATGACATCCTGCTTGAGTACTCTGCTTGTTGTATCCTTGCTGGCACAGGGCTGAGGAAAAGTGTGATGTTCACATTTAGGGGCCCCGAGCCAAAAAATATTACTTGTGAGTAGGGCCCCCACATCCATTAATCTGGGCCTGGGTCCAGCATCTTGGAGGACAGCCAGATAAAATGGGCCAGCTGTAAGACCGCAGGAGATGGAGGAGGCTTTGAGTGCGACAGAGGTCTCTAAAAAGGACTGGCAGAGTAGATGCTGTTTGCCAGCAATAGGATTTCTGACAATACACAGGCTAAGATATAACCTGTGACTGTAGATGGCCAGGTTGTTACAACTGTTCCAATTCAGCTGGGCAGGAAAAAAAAAGCAATATCTGACTATTGAGCATTCAGTTTGAGGAATATACTATGCAGCATATAGGAGAGGCACCTACTGTAAGAAAAGTTTCAGCTTTGACTGAGCGAATGTTTCATGAGGCAATAAGTGTAACACAAAAGCATTAACAGGCCATCCACTTCTATGCAGGCGGCTGCTGTTCCTGTCTGCAATCAGGCAACAAAAATGACAAAGGGACAAGGAGCTGACATTACAGAGGAGCGGAAAACACTGTCAGTGATTCATTTATGTCATTATTAAGACAGAATGAATCCTGATCAGTCTGGTTCAGAATCTGCCTTGCGCCAACAGATGTCAGTATTGCTATGATGTCAAGATTCAATGGGGATGGCACATTACACTGCCATAGATTGTATTTTAAAAACACAATCACGAGTTTATCAGCTCATTTTTTTCTCAAAAGGCAACAAAATCCACTCATTGCTGCATTCACTTCCCCCCCACACACACAATGTACATAGGAAGAAAAAAAGTTGAATTACTAATTAACTGTAACATTCTATTCAGTACAAAGAAAATCAAACAAAATCTACATTTTTAATCTCATCACCTATCTTCATAACAGCATTTAGCTGGCAGTAATATACAGAAAATTAAACAGAGTGAGATCTTCAAATTCGGAGGTGCTGACTCACTGCTGAGACGTGATTGAAACTCTGAATTTTTTTTTGCCCTTTTCATATAAATAATGCTGATCAATACAGCTTCTGAAAAATAAAAATGGTCTAGAACATATTTAAAAAACAGAATTGCAAGGACAGAAAAAAAAGTGGCTCAAAGAGTTTTCATTTACCATCAGCTCGAACAGCTGGTCAAATAAAAAAAAAAATCAGCCCGTAATTTAATGAAAAGGAAATCAAGGTATGCTTTTTGTTTGCTTGCCCTAGCCTGTAACAACACTGCACAGTTAATTGCAAATGTGTTTAAATCATCTTGCTCTTACAGTTAGAAGCAGAGACTACACAGATCTGCCCAATTTTTCATTCTGGCATTTTTTTTCAACTAACAACGTTTTTATGTGTTAAAAAATATTAGGGTCATAAAAAAATCAAACACCTGCTGTTGCTGTCATCAAAGTGTTGCTGAGTGACAGCTTAGTGCAGCGCGAGCTTCAAATCTGATAAATGCTAGCGCACGAGAAGCAGACATCACTCTATGAATGATGCAATGAACAGCCAGAACACAGGGGTACAGAGAAAAAAAAAAAACTGAACTGCACTTTACTACTGGTATTTTAACCTACCGTATTATAAAATATCCCCATTTAAAAAAAAAAACACAGACACACGATTTCTATTATACATTTTTATTACACATGGGTACCTGTGAAAAGAAAAATAATAAAATAAGTAACAGCTTTGCAGTTGACTGTAAGCCATTTGGTTAGAAGTGAGGGGTTCTTATATATACCTTTTGTGGGGGCTAGGTGGGATTTGACAGCATCCTTCAATTGTAAGTACAGTATTTCCAGAAGTCGGTGCTAGGAAGTCCCCATTTTTGTTGGATGTTTTGAAATGTGTCTACCACCTTGGTGTTCGCTACTAGTATGTCCTTGATATAGAACAGCCCCTGGTCCTTCCACTGGGGCCAGAGTATTGTGTGTCTGTCTATCAGTCGTGCTTGGTTCTTCCACAGGGGAGTGTGGGCCAGGGACTTCGAGGACCGGTCTAACTTCTTATGCAATTGTTTCCAATACTGAATTGTGGGGCCAAGAGTGGGGTGAGTCATTATAGATGCTCCTGGGGAGTCGGCTCATAGGAGGGATGCCAGTAGGGGGGGTACCACCCTGCATTTATTCCATTTTTACCCACTGAGGGTAGGTGACTGACCCCAGACTAAACTGCTTTAGAGTTTGTGTGTTGCGGAAGGCTGTCTTGTAGCCCTCCATCAATGAGAATCCCCAGCCTACATTCTTCCAGTGCACCCTTAGCTTACACTCCATGGTTTACTTTTCCCCCACAAAAGGAGACAGAGAGAGGAAAGCAAAAATAAACAGAGAGAGGAAAGAGTGACTATACAAAACAACAGTTAAGGGGCCACAAATAAGACATGATGGGAGTGGTACAGTCCAGTGGCTGTGGAGCAGCAGTCTTCTTGGAGACGTTCTGGAGGATGCGGTGTTGTCCGATCTCCAGGCACCTCTCTGAGCTGAGGGAGGAGGTTGCTCATCTCCAGGCTGAGTTGGCCAGGATTTGGGGGACCTCCTTTCCCACCAAGGGACCACCAGGGCCACCGCGGCTGCCTCAGAGATTGCCAAGAAAGAGGAGTGGTTCAACCACAGTGGGCTCAGGGAGGGTGAGGGTGGTGGAACAGAGGCACATCTCTCCAGTTGTACCTCTCTACAATTCATATGCTGTTCTGGCAGAGTGTAGTTCCTCTATGGAGGCACCCACAGTGGAGACCAAGGAGGATGCTGTGAGCCTCCACAAAGAAGACTCACAGGAGGGTGGCATGGGACCCCACAGGGGAAGGAAACAGCTCCTGATGAGGGACTCCATTGTTAAGAGGGTAGAACCGGGGGAGGGAGGGGAGAGGGAGGGTAGATGCCTGCCTGGTGCCATTACTTGGAGGAACAGGGAGTGAATCCTCAATATTGCGGGAGCAGCTGTACAGGGGAGGGAGCAGGATGTCATTGTCCACCTAGGGACACATGACCTGGCTGGGAAAGGGATCAGAGCAGTGCAGGAGGAGTTTGTGGAGTTGGGAAGGGGTCTTAGACAAGTAACATGCACGGTAACCTTCTCAGAGGTGCTGCCTATCTATGGCATGGATGAGGCGAAGGTGCGCTGCACTGTGGGATTCAATCAGTGGTTGAAAAACTGGTGCAGAGCTCAGGGTTTTGGCTCCATTGGGGACTGGGGGTCCACCTGGAGGGATGCAGGCCTATATTGGTGCGATGGTCTGCATCTGTCAAGGATGGAAATCAGGATCCTAGGTGATAGGTTTAAATGCTTCATTGGCAAGCATTTAAACTAGCCAAGGGGGGAGGCACTGAAAACGAGAAGGGAAATCCTACCCGCCCCCCAAAAAAACAGGGTAGTTAGTGAGGTAAACACCAAGATAGAGAAGTTGACAGGGAGAAGGGCAGGGGTAAATGGAGAAAAAGACAAAGGCAGTAAGGACAGGGATGGGGCAAAAAGGGGTAAGACCATCAAAAAATGGAGGGTAATGAGAACCAATGCCCGTAGTCTAGGTAACAAACTCCCTGAACTGGTGGCCTTGGTGGAATAGGGGTGCCTGGATATTGTGGCAATCACAGAAATATGGTACACAGAGAACCATGATTGGGATGTCAATATACCAGGGTGCACAATCTACAGGAGGGACAGGGAGGGTAGAAGAGAAGGATGAGTAGCTCTCTATGTAAAGGAAGGGATCAAAGCAACAGAACTAAAGGGTAAACAGGGAAGAGAGGAGGCACTGTGCGTCATCCTAGAGACTGGAAATGATACCACAATCCACACAGGGGTTGTATACAGACCCCCTTCTCAGGGGGAGGAAATGGACAAGGAAATGATAGAAGGAATCCTTAGGATGGCAGAGAAAGGGGAGATATTGCTGATGGGGGACCTGAATATTCCAGATGTTGACTGGAGCACCTTTGCTATGCCACATCCAAGAGCAGGGCCATTCTCGATGCCCTACAGGGGGCATGCCTCAGACAGCTAGTGTTGGAACCCACTTGGGAGGGAGCAGTCTTTGACCTGGTACTCTCAAACGGGGATGGAGAGAGGATCTCAGATCTAGAAGTGGGTAGCCATCTGGGAACAAGTGACCACCAAACAGTGTGGTTTGCAATAAACTCAGCTGTAGAGTCAAGCCATACAAAAGTGAAGGTACTGGACTTCAGGAGGGCTGATTTTGTCAAAATGGGAGAGTGTCTCAGAAAAGCACTAGCAAACAGGCAAGAAGGAGTGGGGGAGCAACAATGGGGAAACAGCAAAACTGCAATCACAGAGGCAACAAACCTTTGTGTGAAGCAGATAATAAAGAAATCAAAATTAAAGAAAAAACAATATGGTTCTCAAAAGAGGTGGCAGGGAAGGTTAGGGAGAAAAAGATAGCATTCAGGAAGTATGAGGAAACACAGAAGGAGCAGGACAAAAAACTGTACCAGTTACAGCAGAAGGAAGCGGGTAAGGCAGTCAGAATAGCAAAGGCCCAAACTGAGGAAAAGACAGCCAACTCGGTTAAGAAGGGGGGTAAAACTTTTTATAGGTACATTAGGGAGCGAAGAAAGACAAAAGGGGGGATACTGAGGCTAAATAAAGAGGAGGGTGAATGGGCAGAGAGGGACAGTGAAAAAGCAGCGACACTGAATGAACACTTCTGCTCAGTATTCTCAAAAGAAGAGGAGGGGGAGGTACCTAATCCAGTCAATAGAAGCACTCTGGATGGGGGGGGGGGTTGATATCAGTCCTTTTCACAGAAGAAAGGGATCTGAAAGAACTCGTAAAACTGAAGGTGGACAAAGCAGTGGGGCCTGATGGGATTCATCCCAGAATTCTAAAAGAACTAAGGGAAGAACTAGTAACACCACTGACTACCCTTTTTTTACAAATCATGGGAGGATGGTGTGGTACCTGAGGACCGGAGGAGGGATGATGTGATTCCCCTTCACAAACGTGGGAGCAAGACAGAGGCAAGAAACTACAGACCTGTCAGTTTGACCTCAGTGGTAGGAAAAATGATGGAATCACTTCTGAAGGAAAGAATTGTACCTAGAAGCCAGTGGGGCACAGGACCCAAGGCAACATGGATTCACAGTGGGAAGGTTATGTCAGATGACTCTAATAGATTTCTTTGACTGGGTGACCAAAGTAGTAGACCAGGGAGCAGTGACATCATCATGCTGATTTTGGGTAGGCTGCAGCCCCCCCAATGTAAGTTAAAGCCCCCCCAATCATTATCCCCATTGAGGAAACTTTGCTCATGTCCTGACTGAATAAAAATGCCATGATTTTCAATTTTCCTTAAGTTGTGGCATTTCACAGTGCCACCACATGGAGTGCAGTTTTGTTTTTCTCTGTTGGAGTTCCTGAACACTCATCGAGTGCTCAGGAAGTCCAACAGAGAAAAACGAAAGTAGTCCAATACTTTTGAGTGGCACCATGCAGGACTGATGGCTGCTGCTGATGAAATCATCAGATCAGAGATGGGAACTGTCGGGACCACGAGATGCCACAGAGAGACGAGACATATTACAGCTTGGGGCAGAGAACCGGGAACAACTGAGTGACTGGCAGGTTAGTGGGACTACTAATGAGGATTCAGCTAGGAGGATTTTGTTTTATCACTCAATGAGGGTTCACGGTTGTCGTACAGTTCAGCACAAGGGGTGGGTCAGATTGTGGGTAGGGGCATCTCTGCCTTGCACAGTAGGAGGGAAGGGGACAACTTCCTTGGATAACATACAGTGCCAGCCAGAGACTGATTGACAACGAGGGGCTGGCGACTGCCTCTGCAGTCCTGCCTGCCAACAACATTGCTCTTACTTGCACAGCTCAGCCAATTAGCATGCCAACATGGTGTATTTTTCTCATATTCTGACACGCACAGTACAGACTACTCCAAAAGGCTGTGCAGCAAGATAGTGACGCTGTTGTTGTCAGAGACTGTCGCTGACAGAGTTGCAGTTGTGCTTGTTGTGTTCTGTGATATACTGATAAAAATCAGAGGCTATACATCTGAGAACTTGAGCTGCTCTGAAATAAATAAGATTATTTTTTAATTTTTACCTACAGAGTTGGTTGAAGACAGCAGACAGGCAGTCATGGGGGTTTGGGTTGAACTGCTCTGAAATAAATGATTATTTTTTAATTTTTACCTACAGAGTTGGTTGAAGATAGCAGAAAGGTAGTCACGGGGGGGCTCGGATGGGTTTGTGTTGTGGGGGGTAACTTTAAGCTCACTAGCTCAGACAGACAGCCTGTCAGTGACATTACTTAAAATATGTTTTTACTGTTAGTAGTGTACCTGTACTCTGTCTGCTGACAGATAAATCAAAGGCTCTCCCAGGCTCCAGCTCAGAAAGAAATAACATCACTTTTTTGAGGAGGGGGATTTTGTTGTGAGTTTAAAATTAAGGCTCTCACCAGAAAATAGCTGGAGTTGAGAGGCTGGAGCTCAGAAAAAAAATAAATAACAGCACTTCACCTTTTCCTAATCACCTTACCCTCTGAGACAGGGGTTTGTGTTGTGGCTTTGTAGCAATTTAAGGTTAGCCTATGTTACAGACTACTGCCTAAGTATAACCCTTGTTTTTTGTTTTTATACAGGGTGAGCTAGGGCAGGCAAGCAGGCTGTGAGCTAAGCTATTATCAGTCTGATTTAGTTTTTGCTTCAAAAACCTTTTTTTGTCAGTAGTACTTTGGAAACTGGCATAGCTTTTGGCACTGAGCCCTGCTGTGTGTTAGGCTCAGTTCTGTCTTATAAAGGACATTTTTCTGACAGCCTACTCCTTACTTTGCTCTGGGGTCCTGTAACCTTCCCAGCAGATTTGCTGGGGTAAAGCTGTCTGACTTGTCTCTCTTTTTCTCTGGGGTCCAGTAACCTTTCCGGCAGATCGGCTGGGATAATCGTGTCTCTCTTTCCATTGTCCTTGGTGGCCCAGTAACCAAATTTTTCCACATGTACCAATAAATAGGGGTCATGATAACCAGGCTTTTCAAAAATATCTTTCACCATTAAAATGCAGGAAAAGCCACCATTTGAAGGTAAAATGTCAAAATTATCCAGGTAGGGCATGCCTCCAAACCCCACTAGCTTTGTTAAGATTTTAACTATGAGGCATTAGCCCCCTCCCCAACTTTATACCTCTGGTGATGCCACTGGATAATGGTACCTGAATGGTCTCTTTTTTTCTTTGGGGGACTGTAACCTTCCCACCAGATCTGCTGGGATATGGTGTCTCTCTTTCCGTTGTCCTCAGTGGTCCAGTAACCAAATTTTTCCACATGTATCATTTAATAGATGTCATGATAACCAGGCTTCTCAAACTTATATTGCACCATCAAAATGCAGGAAAAGTCACCATTTGAAGGTAAAAATCTCAAAATGTTATGGGGGGGGGGTGGCATGTCCCCAGGACCCCCAGCTTTGTTAGGATTTTGACTTTGGGGCATTAGCCCCTTCAGCTTTATACCCCTGGTGACACCCCTGCCAGGGAAGGGCTGTAGACATGGCCTACCTAGACTTTAGCAAGGCAGTTGACACAGTCCCACACAAAAAATGAATAAACATATTTACCAGCCTGGGAGTGGGTCCCAGGGTGGTAGCTAGGGTAAAACATTGGCTGGACAACAGGATGCAGAGGGTAATAGTAAACGGAGTCCACAATGAAGAAAGGGGGGTTACTAGTGGGGTACCGCAGGGTTCAGTACTGGGTCCAGTCCTTTTTAATGTCTTTATAAGTGACATTGCAGAAGGACTGGAAGGAAAAGTATGTCTCTTTGCAGATGACACAAAGATCTGCAACAGGGTTGATACACAAGGTGGCGTGGAAGGGATGAAAAGGGACTTGGCAAGGTTGGAGGAATGGTCAAATGTATGGCAGCTTGGATTCAACGCAAAGAAGTGCGAAGTAATGCACCTGGGAAACAAAAACCCAGGGGAAGAGTACACAATGGGGGGTGAGATACTGACAACAACAAAAATGGAAAGGGACCTGGGGGTAGTTATATCAGAGGACCTAAAGGTGGGCAAGCAATGTGAGAAGGCAGTAAGGAGGGCTGGAGGGATACTGGGATGCATAGAGACAGGCATCAACAGTAGAAAACAGAAAGTTGTTATCCCTCTGTACAGACAGTTGATGAGACCCCATCTGGAGTACTGTGTACAGTTCTGGAGACCCCAACTCCGCAAAGACATAGACAGGATGGAGGCTGTCCAGAGGACAGCAACCAAAATGGTGCAGGGTCTGCACCAGAGGACATGCGAAGAGAGATTAAAGGAGCTTAATATGTATACTCTCGAGGAAAGGAGGGACAGGGGACATGACAGAAACTTTCAAGTACCTCAAGGGAATCAACAAAGTGCAAGAGGGTAGCATCTTTCAGAAAAAGAGATCTGCAAGAACAAGGGGGCACAATTTGAAGATAGAGGGGGCATGACTCAGAGGTAATGTAAGGAAGTATTTTTTTATGGAGAGGGTTGTGGATGCATGGAACAGCCTTCCTAAGGAGGTCGTGGAGTCAAAAACAGTGGGGGAATTCAAGAATGCATGGGACAGACATAAGGCAATTCTAGTCGGGGGTAGGAGGAAGTAGGCTGTTAGTTGACTAGGATCTGCAGCTTATCCATTAGATAGGAAAACTGGCAGACTAGGTGGGCCAAGCGGTCCTTATCTGCCATCAAATTCTATGTTTCTATGATCCCACTATTTTGTCTATTTTCTAATACCATATTGGAGGAAGATAGAGAGGGATGTGTGAGAATAGATAAAAGAATTTGGGCGCTATGGACATTTTAAATGCTGCTATTTTCCCTGCCATGGTTAAAAGGAGACATGCCCACCTATCCAGTTCCCCCTTGCACTCTTCTAACAGGGGCACCAAATTCATGTCCCACATGGCATCTAACTTGGAGCCAATCCTGATACCCAGGTACTTGATACCATCTTGGGACCAATGCAACCCCTGCCTGGGCAGCCTGTGGGGCCGGCATAACCTTTTGAGGGAAAGGATCTCTGCTTTATTCTGATTAACCTGGATTCTGGAGATTACTGTGAATGTGCCTAGGAGTTCCAGAATGGGGTCAATGGAGTGTTGGGCATCGGCCAGGGAAATTTGCAAGTTGTCTGCGTACATCAGGGTGGAGTACTGAGTGCCGCCTGTGCCCAGTACCTGAGTACGCTGGTCCTTGTGCATGGCTGAAGTCAGTGGTTCCACAGCCAGGACAAACAGGAGAGGAGATAGGGAGCACCCCTGTCTGGTTCAGGGGCCCAATAGGAGGGAGTTGGTGAGGAGTCCTGCTTAGGGGGAAGTGTACAGAAAAGTGATGGCTGCGAAGAACCTCTGCCCAAAACCCACGTGCTCTAGGACAGAGTACAGGTAGTCCCATTCTACCGAGTTGAATGCCTTCTCAAAGTCGACTACTAGGGTGGCTGCCCAGGTTTCTACTTTTTGGGCCTTGTGTATCAGATTTATTAGTGAACGAATGTGATCAGTGCTGTGTCTGTCCTGTATGAAGTTGACTTGAGAGAGGTGGACTAGTTGTGGTAGCAGAGGGTTCAGCCTAGTCACCAGAGCTTTAGCGTAGACATTGCTGTCAGCATCTATAAGCATTCCTCCCAACCTTTTGTCCCCCAAATGTGGAACATTGCCTGTCAAAATGTGGAACAAATGGGCAAAATGTGGAACACTTAATCAAATCTTTACCTAAGAAGCTCAAAACATTGTTAACATGTTGCATTTATGTTCAGAAAGTCTGTTATTAATTGAATAATGTATTTTTTGCATCATTTACTATGGATTTTTGCTTTAAAATGTTGACTTTGAATGTAGAACAAGTCCTCACAATGTGGATCAGGGAGCTTTTGTGAAGTAAAATGAGAAATGTTCCTCGTGATGGGGTACAGCTGAGAGGTATGCCTATAAGTGAGATTGGGCGATAACTGGCTGCAGCTGTGAGGTCCTTCCCTTTCTTGGGGATGACAGTTATAATGGTCTCCCTGAGCATGTTGGGAATGGTGCCTAGTGCTTCCGCATCTGAATACACTTGACAAAGTAAAGGGAATATCAGGGGGGCTATGGCCTGGAGGAAATCTACTGAGAACCTGTCCCCTCTTGGGGCTTTCCCATTTTTCAGAGACAGGAGTGCTTTGTGGACTTCTTCCACACTCAGGAGGGTGTCCAGACTCACTTTCTGCTGAGCAGACAACCTGGGTATGGGGAAGGGTTCTAGAAAGGCATGGATTTTTTCTCTGTTTCCTGTTTGGGAGAAGTAGTAAAGCTTGGTGTAAAACTCAGCCATAATTCTATTTATCTTTTCAGGCTTGGTTTGAACCCTGCGGTTACCCCCAGCGACATTTCATCAGCGAGGTCCCCACAGCGACTACAGCTCTAGCCGTGGTGGGGAGACCCGCTGGAACCCGGGCGCTGTCGTCGGGGTCCTGCACCTCCCCAATCAATTCGACTGGAGTTGAGAATCCTTAAGTGGGGGTGTGGGGCACAGCCCCCTGCATCAGGTTCTGGGCGCCCGAAGAAAACAAAGATACAAATAGCAAGCCGGAAGACGACTGTGGAATGCAGTCGACCTGCCGGTGTCACTGACGGGGCGTTCGACAAAATTTTTGTCGGACTCTTGTCGTGGATCCTGAACCGTGCCAGTTTGTGGGTCCATGAGTCCTGCTATATATCTGCTAACTTGCTGCTTGTGTAGCTGACAGGCCAGCACTTTGCCACTTTTATCACCCCTTCCCAATAGGTATGTCTAAGCTTTAATAGGGCAAGGTCTGCTCTGCGAGATAATAGTTCATTTATTTCCATGCGTAAGAGTAGGACTTAACATCCGACCTCGGAGAGTGGGGATGGGGATTTCTTGGCTTTATATTCCTTTTCACTAACTCTAGATCCCTTTCCAGCTCCCTTAGTTCTTGCTCTCTTCTCTTTCTCGTGGTCGAGACAAACCCAATTATCCTCCCCCTCATTGTGGCTTTATATGCCTCCCATGTATTGCCCGCTGATGTGTCTGCTATTGGGTTGTCTTTTAGGAATGTGTTTATCTCTTCATTTACCTAAGGTAAAAAGTTTGGGTCCCTAAGCAGTAGCAGGTCTAGCCTCCAAGTAGGGGAATGTGGTGGAGGGGGAACCCACACTAGGTGTAGTTGGAAAAAGGCATAGTCTGAGTTTACTGTGGGGAGGATGGCAGCATTTATCACCTGACAAGTAATGGCTTGGGAGATCAACCAAAAGTCCAGCCTACTGAATGTTCCATGTACCCCTGATTGAAACATGTAGTCACGCTCCTTAGGGTGTAGCAGACATCATATGTCTACCATGTGAAACTCTGTGGACATCCGGAGGACAGAGTGTATGGCCCGGTGGTGAGTCTCTTTCCCCAAGTCACTTCTGTCCTGGATAGGGACAAGAGTCAGGTTAAAATTCCCCAGCTATTATCAGAATGTCCCCTACTGTCATTTTTTCAATGTTTGAAGCTAGGTCCAGGAAAAACAAGGGGTCATCCTAATTGGGGGCTTACATATTTACCAACAAGACTTTGCCCTTGGGAGTGTCCATTAAAGCAAGTACCCATCTGCCCTGTGGGTCTGAGCTACTCTTTATAGGGGTCCATGGGATTGCCTTATGGAGGACAATGACTAATCCTCTTTTTCTAGTGGGTGCACTGACATGAAATTCTGTCCCTACCCAATCCCTCACCATGTATGCGTGGTCCCCCCTGGTAAGTTTGGTCTCCTGCAAAAAGGCTACATGGGTTCCCACACTCTTCAGATGTGTCAGCACTTTCTTCTTCTTTATGGGCATGCTAAATCACCTGACATTCCAGGAGACCAGTGCTATGTCATCCAACATTTACAAAATTAGGCTGCCTGACACAGCCTCTGCTGTACACATCTGGTGAGGGTGGATCACCACCATGAGGGAACCACACAGCCATAGGTAGGGCTTTATAATAGCTAGGCTTGGCAGTTTGCGATTAATATCGATTTCCGTCAATTTACATCGAAACTTGCTATTTTGTCAATTTCGACTGAAATCTTTTTTTGTCGATTTCTACTGAAATGCTATTATTTTGTGCATCACTTGAAAATGTTCTGATTAAAATTATAATTGCCTGCTGATCTAAATCGTTAACTGCCCTGCCTCTCATTACTTTACTTTAGCTTGTGATTCCCTATGCCGAATTCCGAAACCATAGGAAACACTGTTTTATTGCATTGAAATAGTACTTTTTAAATGCATCTTCTTCCGCTCTAAAAAATCACTCCCACATTTCCAAAGTGTACAGTGCATCAGTGTGACATTTAGGAACAGCACAGACTTACATGTAGGGGTCACAAAGTGTGCGTGCACAGTGCTTGTCTCTCTCTCCCCAAGGTGCTGCAACTCCCCACTGATCTGATGGCTGAGCCTCTGGGGGATGGGAGCACATATTTTTGAGCTAGCATTACTTCTTACTGTGCTGTACCAGGCATATGCACTAAGCAACTGTATGCCCTCACTTTCCGTTTTGCGATGTCTCTCTCTAACAACTATGCTGCCTTCACTTTTGCTCGTGGAACACACTGTAGTACACAGACGGTAGCATGATATTCACCTACTGTCCAATCAGTGTGTTATCTGCACTTTGTGTGCCACATTCCGGTGAGTTGAAACTGATATTTGGGTTGTCGGGGGGTACCGAATTTTGGGACTGCAGTAAAACTCTAGTTAAGTTACTCGGATTGTACACAAACATCATTAGCAGCAGAGGTGAATCCTCCACTGTGGCCAGGGTATATGAGTCTGCTGGGCAGGTAGGTGAGGAGGTCGCCAAGATCCACTTCTCAGAGCCACATTGGACATTTTGGGCAACTGCACTGATGAGAGGAAACATCGCAACTACCTGCGGTGAGTGCGCTGTGCGGAGTCTGCATGGAGGTCCACTGACCGAGTGAGTGGGCAAACAAAGAAAACTGTATGGACTGTATGGAATGCTGACTGTCTGGGGGGGCTCTGTGGCTAGCGCTTCTCACTGCCAAACTGAAAATACTCAGGGAAAGGGCCGATCACAACTAAGTGGTATTGTCTTTGTATAACTCTGTGTGTCTCCGTATGTTGTAGTGTCTCTGTGCCTCTGTGTATGTTGTAATGTCTTTGTTAACTCTGTGTGTCTCTGTATGTTTTTTACCTTAAAGATCGATTTTAATTGAAATAAAAAACTTAAAATAAACATCGATTTTAGCCGTCGAAATTTGTTAAAAATAAAAATCGAAAACTGCCAAGCCTAATAATAGCATATATAACAATATGACTGGTGGCAGAAAAAAGGGCTACGGGTATAGTCTGGCATGGCTGAGTTTTCACATACAGTTCTACAGGATTGGTACAATACATTCAACAACAAAGCAATACATATTAACTTATATACAGATCTTGCATTGAGAAGTGCATGAGACTGAGCTAGGCTAACAGGCTGGAGACTTGCATGCTTCAAAGGCCTAACCAGCCCTGCTGATGGGGACGTGATCCTCGGTGGGAAACCACTGTAATGCAGGGTTCACATTTTGCTAGTGGAGTCTAGCACTTGTGATATGCAGTTAAAGGCGGGGTGCTCCAAGCTAACCCGGGTAAGGCTGTGCACGTGTTAATTCACCTTGGAGAATACACAACTTGATCCTTAAACCTGATAATCTGTGCTGGTCAATTTTGTACTTCACGAACACTTTCTTTTATAAGGGGGGGTTATGACACCTTCGTTTTGGGAGTTGGGGTTGGTTAATCTGCCCGACACTGCTGGTATTCCAGCGAGAAGCTACGCCACTCCACTTGGTCCCCCTTCCTCATAGCTGGGGTCAATGCAGTTTCATTTCTAGTAGGTGCACTTGGGGGTCACTATGTGGCTACCATGGTGTTCCCCACACTCAGTATTTTGGAGGCAACAAAACGTGACAAACATTTATCCTGCAAGTTTATGCAACCCTGATAGGCTTGTTATCTCCATTCCTGAATGTCCCCAGCCCTCCTCCCATATGCAAGCCCTCCTCCCAGTTCAGCCATTCATGCTGCACATTAATACCTAACAAGTCATCCCCTCACTGCAGTACTGTATCCTGTTATTTATTTCAAGTGTTTCAGAGCATAGATGGAGGCTAACTACCCAGTGGTCCCTTTCAATGGGGGGTGTACTATTGCCCCTTACTTGCTGTCAAATACCATTATCCTAAGGGGGGACTGTATTGTCATTGGGAGCCCTAAAACTTACCCCAAGTCCCACCTCGCTGTGCCCTGAGCCTCTGGAATAAGTAACTGAACACTTATCTGATTATGTTGGCTGTGTCATACTGCTCCAATCTGTCTCCAGCTCTGGTGCTTGCACCTGCTTCGGAAGGTCAGAATCCTAGGTGGTATTGCAACCAGGGACTGGGGTATCAGCATCTCAGCAGCCTACTCCACAGTCCAGGCATCCGTTGCCATTTCAGCCACAGAAGAACCAAGAATCATCTCATCCTCTAGGTACTCTGGAAAATCCCCCTGCTCCTCGAGTGTCAACAGTAGCCAGCACCTCATACCTTTTGTTCAATTGAACTGGGTGAAAGAATTCCTCATTTCTTTCGGGCAGTGCGGCCTGCTTTCTGGAGTTCTCCCAGGCCCATTCTTGTGGGTGCTCCCTCTTTGTGTGCCTGCCCAATTGCTGCCATTTCCTGGAGCACTTTGGAAGGGCTTGGGGATCTCTTGGTATTGCAGGTGCTCCAGCCCAGCTGTGAACAGATGCGGTTGGGCATGCGGAATATTTCCACCAGTCCTCTTGCTGTCTGCTGTGGCTCCCTGCTGTGCCAGGGCCTCTGGTTGTCTCTGCTGCAGCCAGTTTCTGTGCAGGTACTCCATAAGGGATTCCAGGGTATTGAACAGGATCGGGGCCCCATTAATTTCTCGCTACACGGTTACCAGGTGCCTCAGAGTGAAATGGATCCCCAGCGAGTGCATTACACGGCGGGCTGCTGTTTATTCTTTCCTCCGGTTGGCGAGATCACTAGAATAATCTTGAAAAATTTAATTTTTATATCCCTTCCAAGATAGACCCCCAAGTTCTCTGGCCCTGGCCATTATCCAGTCCTTGTCTGTGAAGTTAAGTATTTTCACCATGAGGGGCCGGGGTCTCTCGCCATGTTTAGATACAGGATTCAGAGTCTGGTGGGCCCTTTCAGTTGTCATTCCCGGTGGCAGCTTGTGCTGCAATATGTCCAGTAGCTCATTGTATAGAAAATCCAGTGGGTTCCCTCGCTCAGCCCCTTCAGGGAATCCCAGGAGCCACAAGTTGTTGCATAGGTTCCTTTTGTCAAGGTCATCTAGCCTGCCTTGCAGCTGCCAGATGAGGTGGCCCTGCTCTCTGATGATTCATGTGTGCTTGTTAATAATACTGATGTTGCTTGTGACCTGACCTTTAGTTCTGGCCAGTCTGGTGTCCATCTGCTGTATAGCCAGAGTTGTGGTATTAGAGGCCTGGATGACCTGCTCCATGCAGAGCATTAAAGCTATATAACTTTCATATTCCGTAGTTCACATTTATCAGTTCAATAGAAATTAAAAGGTATACAACTAAAGTATAACATTTAAACTATCTGCCATATACTTTACAGATTTTCTAATTATTAATTAATTGGAGACTGTTAGTTTGCCCCCCCCCGCCAAGTAATTCAAATATCAGAGAGTACGTTATTTCAAGAGTCAGTCTCACATTGTTATACAGTAGTTTTTTCTTTAGTGTCATTTCCCATAGTCATTTGAACTGGAGGGTCTAAGACTTGCATCTTCATAGTCACAGATGTGGTGGGAGTACAATCAATCTCCAACCCAGTCTCAGCCTGTAGATCAGTACAGGTTTTGGAAGTTAAAGCTTCTCCTCCAGGGTCACAGAAGATTCACTTTTGGACATCCTCTTGCGAGCGGATGCCGAAAGGGGAAAATCAACAACAGATAATGGGATTTCAGAGATCAAAGTTGTCTGAGATTGTGGTGTAGAAAAAGGGAAAGAGCGGGCCAGTTTTATACTTACAACTAGAAGGTCATCAGTATCTGAGTCAGTATCCAAATTATTGGAGTAATCCGAATATGGCTTTGAATGTTGCTTTCGACAGTTTTCCCAAAACATCTCAAGTTGATCAACATCAAAGAATATTCTTTTTATTTGATCTATAGTAACTTGTGCTTTGCAGGGGAGCAGGATAGCCAGCTTTCCCCTTATATCTTGGACCTCCTCATGATATTATAGAAATCACCTTCTACATGCCTGTGTTTGTGGGGACACATCTGGGTATATGTAAATCTTGGCATTTTTTGCGTTTTATTGCACCTTTTGTTCTGGCTTGGTGAGTGACAATTTCTTTGTTAGACTCCAGGATGAAAGAGAATAAAACGGTTGCTGGTTTCTCCATATGCTGGAGAATCAGTAATTTAGCATCTACCCCGGCTGGTATCCTAAATGGTGTGAGGTTAAATTGCTCGGATAGAATTCCTTTTACAGTGTCCAACACTGAGATTTTCCCATTCACTTCCAGCAACAGGACTCCAGTGAAATGCAGGTTATTGTGCCTGGCATTGCTCTCTGAGGCTCCTAAGGCTTCTATTTTTCTGGTTTGGAATAGATTATCCTGCTGCAAGAAGGAAGACAGCGCCTTCTGAGTTTCAAGGTTCTGTTTTGCCATACTCATTTCAAGTTCAATTTCCTCATTACTTTTCTCAAGCATAATCACTCTCTCCTTGATTTTCTCATTTGACTTCAAGGTTTTATCAAGTGTAAAAATGTATTTCTTGCGCCAGCATATGGAATGCTTTAAATACATTGTCAAAGGATTGAATCCTAATGTTAAATGATTCAGGCTCATTTAGTACCTCCAGAATCTCTTCAACAATTTCCTTCTCCTTCTCATCAGGACCCAGAGATTTCTGAATAGCTCCTACCTCTCCTCTTGAAACCATTCTAATTTCAGGACTACCCACAGGGTTCATGCCCAGAAACTTTTCCGCTGGACCTTTAAATCTTTTTTTGTCTGTTTGTTTCTGTGTCTGTCAGGGAAGCAACCCCAGCCTTCCATTTTATATGTGCTTGCCGCTCTTGTTCCTGCGAGTACTTTCTCTCTTTTCTAGAGAATTTCACGATCATGGCAGTTTCCTTAACAAAAGGCTCCATTTGAATTTAACTGAATCAAGTAGAGCAGCCAGAATGCTAGACACCAAGCAGGTATGTTCTCAGAGTCTTTCCAGCATTTCTTTTTAATGTTTATTGCAGCTAAGGGTCAACACAAGAACAGTCTACAGAACAGTTTTTTTTAAAAGGTGTTTATTCTCCTGTGTCTGAAGCCAACAGCTCATGAGCTTCTGTCCCCACCTCCCCCTGCCAGCAACCACTGCCCCCGGTACTTACCTGACCCACCAAGACCCCAAGGACTGCCCACAGTGGTGGGACCACAGGGGGAAGTTCGTCTTCACCCACTCCTGGAGACATCCAGATTTGAGGGCCCGGGATCCTGGTGGTATTGTGGGTACAGGATTGGCTCACAGAGCTTCATGAAGCCAGCCTTGCAATTTTTCCTCCCTTTTTCTCCAATACCCTGCTGGGGCATGCAAGTCTGCATATGTGTGTGGAGGCACACAGCACACCATGAGAGTCCTGCAGCTCCCTCCCTTATGTGCTGCTCTGACACTCAGCCTCCACAGGGTGACAGTCAACAGCGGAGGCAGCAGGCCCTTCCTCCCTGGGGGAGAAGCCCATTGGGCACTCGATCCTCCACTGTCATCTGATCTTCAGTGACCTGAGTCCATTCCCGAACTTGGGTCACTGGCATGGCGACAGCTGAGGCACAAGAACCTCAGCCCTCTGCACCACTGGCTGGCTCTCAGATACAGATCCTTAAAATTCAAATGATTAGAACAAGTTTAGGGTTTTGTAACTTGGCAGAAAGCATAATTTTGATCTTCATCATAGTTCATTAGCAAAGCAAAGATTTCAAGTGTTTGTTCAGTTTCTGCCATTTTGGAGTGCTTCTCAGTCCTAAGATTTTTTCCTAAGGTTTAATAAAAATAGCTAATAGACTCAACTTTATATTATTACCCTTTCAGAAATCATGAATTATTTATGATATCTAACAGCATCACAATAAAGGAGTGTGCTAAGGTTGGGCGTTTCACTCAATTATTCATCAAGCAGGCTAGTGGATTAACAAACATTTAAAAAATCCCTGGATAAAGTTTAGTTGCTCCTGTCTATTTTGATTTAAAAGACCTAGAACAGTCTTATTTTTTACCATTCATTAGTCCTGGTTTAATAGATGGAATGTTAGACAACATCACCCCATACTGTGTGATATGGTCAAACATAACTCGATATTAAGAAGGCTAGTAAAATGGCTATTGATTGGCAACTTTAATAACCAGTCAGTCCATAATGTGGCCATTTAAAAGTAACAGGAAATTATTTTTGCATAGGTAACTGCCATACCAAGTTCCCTTCCATGCCAGATATGTATTCTGATATGCTTTGACCATTTTTTAATAAATAGCTTTGGAGTGCTTTCAGATCTACATAGAGTTCCACTCTCTGTACCAGCTACTGCTCTTTCTTTTCATATTACTAGAACATTCCATGACATCAATTATACCATTCCATGATATTCATTTGAATACCTGGAATGACATTGCTAATGCCATAAAATATTCAGGTACAATGGAAAGAGAGAACAGCAACTGCTGAGGAGAAAGGAATTCAGAGTAGTTACACAGCCAAAACGTAAATAGATTATTAATTTAAGAAAAAAGGTCAAAACATATCAGAATGTTGGACATACACTAAAATAAAACAGGTGAACATCTAGAGATGTAAAAAACTGTTTCTTAATACCTTTAAGAGGAACATTAAAAACATGCATACCACTTTTTGGTCATTGCAGATATTAGAGGCCATTTAGTACTTATTTCTGTCACATAACCATGGTTCCTGACACAACTGCAATTCCAAGGACTCACAATAATAACTTTAACCCAATGGTTACATTACAGTATATTATTGATTATATCCAGAACAAAAATGAAATGCTTTATTTAGAGTTAAGTTCTTACTAGTAAGTACAGATAAAGGGGACAGAGAGAAGACCACAAGCTGAAACTCGAGCCCCTTGTCTTTTCAAAATCAAGGAAAGGGTAACCATTCCATGGATGAACACCAAGAACAAAGAAGCAGGTAGCAAATGGTACAGTAAGAGGCATCTGTAAGAAAGTATCATAAAAGGAACTGCTAGTACACAGTAGTAAAAAAGCAGCCAAAATAATACTTTTTCCCATCTTGACTAGAGGAAAGGTTTGAAATCAATGAAATCGTTCAGACCTAATGGTTTCTGACTTTGCAGCTGAAAATCTTTTGAGATTACTTTTGCAGCAACTTCATAAGATGGAACCTCCCCCCATTTTAAATGGTGCTACCCATTGCAACCCCGTAAATTGAAGGCAAGATGGGTTGGAATTATGTTTCCCCAGGAAATGTATTCCCACTTGGGTATCGCCTCTTGCATTAGTGATGACTCTCACATGCTCCTTCTGGTTTTAAGGTGTCTGATTGTTCTAGCAACATAGAACTTGTTGCAGCTACACCACAGGGTGTGCACCACAAAGCTAGCGCAGCATATGATATATTGACTTACTTCTACTAGTTTTGTTCCCTGCATGGCACAATGATTGCTCCGTTGTTACATGTACCTTCATAAGTTACAACTGTCACATCTGAAAACCCTTTTTGGTCTTTGTTGCAACCACATCCTGGGCTAGCAATCTTTCCTCTTAAACGTACTGTGCACCAGTTTGCCTTAAGGCTGGATTCTGTACTGAAATAAATTTGTGAGCCATCTCCTACTATACAGACCAGATCTGGATCACTTTTAAAGTGCCTTTGCTATCTCCCTTACATGAGCTTATTTTTCGAATATTCCAAAACATAATGATGTGTATGCCTATTTGCCTGCCTGAAAAAAATCGCACCTTTTATGTTAAACTTGTTATTTTGAAGCCTTTTGTGCAATGCAAACTCAAACAGCACCCTGTAGTCACAGATTTGGACAGATTTAGCTGACTTTTCCCTGTGATGTCACGGGAGGGAGTTGCAACACAACAGCAGACAAAGGTGAAACATCAGTCTAACAGTGTCTTACTTGTGTTTTTACTTTATTTTTATTTATTTTACAATAAAGTATATGAAATGAATATTTAGATTATTTTTCTAATAGTATTGAAATCTATCTTAATTATATGCATGTTACATTTATGAAATCTATTTTTCAAGAGCCACTTTTTTCCAAGCTTACATAGAACTCAATGAGCTAAAGAGGTGTAGCACTTACTCTTGCAATTAGGAAACATGGACACATTTGTTAGTCCAAAAAAACTAGCATTTTATTCAGCCAGTCCAGTGATAATATAGCAATGAAAGGACATTCTTACATTTCACCCCATGCCTTTGGAGCTTGCTTAGAGAGCCCCAAAGGCATGGGGTGAAATGTAAGAATGTCCTTTGACTGATGTATTATCACCAGAATGGCTGAATAAAATACTGGTTCTTTTGGACTAACAAATTTGTTCATGTTTCCTAATTGCAAGAGTGAGTGTTACACCTCTTTAGCTCATTGAATCACTTAACTGTGTTTAAGCACCACCGTCCCAATGCCTACTCCCCATTGCTACCGACTGATTTACATAGAACTAGAGACACTGATGGCAGCAAAAGGCTCAATGCCCATCCAGTCTGCCCAGCTCTAACTAAGATGGGATGTGATGGCCCTTGTGGTCACTCACTCCTTCATCCTCCCTTCCCACTTCCCCTGTACCCTTACACATCCCTTATATTTTTCTCCCCCCCCATGTCGGAACCCTTCTATTGACTCAGCACAGACAGCCTCCTTTAGCAGCTTCTTGCACCAGTTGACCACTCTCTCCATGGAAAGGCATTTCCTAGCATCGTTCCTGAATCCCCACCCCACACACACCAGCTTCACTGAGTTCCCTCTTGTGCCTGTGTTCTCACTCAGTGTGAACAACTCCTTGCAGTCTACTTTATTTGGTCCATGGAGGTACTTGTGTGTCTCTATAATATCCCGTCTCCGTCTTGCTTTTCAGGATTGACATGCTGATGTGTTCCAACTTCTCCATGTAGAATTTCCCTTGACCCTGGATCATTTTGGCTACCCTCCCTCACACCGCCTCCATCCTGTCCTGTCCTTCCTCAATTGTGAGCTCCAGAACTGTGCGAAGCACTCCAGGTGAGGTCAAACAAGGGGTTTGTACAGGGGCAGGATCACCTCCCTCCTCCTGCTGCTGATCTGTCTCGTTTGTATCCCAGTGCTCTGTTTGTTCTCCCTCTACCATGTTACACTTGGCTGATGATTTTGAGATGCAGGGCTTAAAATTCAGAGAGGATATAATATTTTGCATTGTTTTTGAAGACCTCCTACTAATTTGGTCGGTCCTATGTAAAATGCTGCATTGTTTTCTATGTACTTTTTTTGCACTGGATGCAAAAAGTACATAGAAAGTAATGGGGCACCAGATTTGAGCATTTTTTATTCTTTCCCAGGTTTACATACTGGAGAGTTTTCTTTTTTTTTTTTTTATGTCCCGCTGTTTTTTTTGTTGTTTTTTTTTGCACAAAACCTTTGCAAGGTATTGTTTTTTAGTACATGCAATAAATGTTAAGAGAGAGTGCAAATGCAGACTACTGACTTCAGCTGCTGAGACCTACCAGAGTGTTGGAGTGACCTTCTGATCGCCATACCATTTGAACTGAATGTTGGACTGTGAAAAATCACAACCTGTGTGCATCATTGCAGTCTGTGGTGTAGGAGAGGCAGCAAGACTCAATGAGAGTGCATGCAGTTAGTTCACCGACTGATGAAATAAGAAAGAAAACAAATTTAATTTTTTTCAAATTCTTAAGGTTCGTAGTATTACAGGTGGCACTATGTTCATGATGTAGACAGGACATATGAGACTGCAGTAGGCAGTTTTGCAGTTTCATAGCACTTGTCAGCTTGAAGAAAATGAAAAAAAAATGATTGAATTAACTAAATCCTGGCTAGTGACTCAAAAGGAAATAAACAGCGCACACCACTATATAACTGAAGCTGAGGGCTCTGTTTTTAGGAGGGAGTATAGGGGGTACCTGAAACTGAAATGAGGGATGGGCTGCAAAAGAAGGGGCCTGGGTGTTTTTTGTATTTAATGTGTAATTTAGTAACTGTCCTACAGTTGGCGGTAGTGAGCACTGGCGGTAGTGAGTACTGGTGGTAATGAGCACTGGCTTGTATTGATATGCAATAGACTGACTCAAAATATGCAATTTATCTTCGCGTAAGTGAGCTATGAAAGTCCTGCCTCCACACAAGTGATAATAAATTGTGTATTTTGATTCAGATTCAGGTCATGGAATGTGATTGAACCCTTCTGTGGTAGAAAAGCATTCCAGAATCCCTAGAGATTGCACAAGTCAGTTTCATTGTGAAAGAGAAAAAACCCACAATGCACACATTTCACATAATGCTATACACTATAAAAAATACAGGATGAGCAACTTTATGCATAACCAGTGTGTTGTGCCACCTCGGGGTTCTGATTCCCATGGACCTCTCGAGCTTCTCTCTTGAGGTCAGAGGGAATCAGAACCCTTCTGTGGCAGAACAGACTGGTTGTGCATAGTTGCCCATCCAGTATTCTCTATATACAGCATCAGTTTACTAGTTATGCACTCTTTATATGAAGATATATCTTTCTGCTTGATTTCAACTGCTGGCTTCAGTGCTGCACTTGGCTACTGTGATGTCATCAGCATTGTGAAAGCTGGACTTGGATTAGTTCAGCATGCATCGTAACATACCCCACTCTGCAACATAATATTATCTTGTTATGTTGTGTCATAGTGAAGAGAAGGTGCACTAGAAGTAAGCAATAATACCCAACAGCATGGGCAGTATTGGGCCATACTGGACAGCTTAGGGCACAATAAGGCCCAACGCAACTAGCGGAGGGCCTTATATACCCTGAAAGGTCCAGCATAGCCCAATACCACCCACCCTGGAATGTATTATTGCACTTAGAAAAAGGGAATTAGGCTAAATATTAGAATAATAATGTTTAGAGATTTTAAAGCATTACTGTAAATATTTAATTTTAATGAATGAAAGTATGTTGTGTAAAACTGTCTCTGTACTGGTGCTATCAGTACCAGAGGGTGCTGTTATGTTTTGTGGTGCAGGACTCTGTTGAAGGTCCTGTCCTCCCCCCAACAGCAGAGTCCAGCTATCGGGGCCTATACATGACACCAGCGTGCCGTGCGTAGAGTGCATAAGGAATGCATATAGGGACCTACACACATCCTGCATTCGTGCCACTCATGCGAGGCAGGCTCGGAGTGAACATAGGCCACCGCATAGGCTGGCCATGTGCAGCTACACGGGCCCACCACAGAGTGTGTACGTGGAGGCATAGCTGCATAATGCCACTAACATGCAACCACTGTGTGCATGCACAACACCGTGTACGATGCCCAGGTGCATGGTGCAGATCACGTACACATATGCAATGGAGAGGGCTGCCGTAAGGGCCTGCGTAACTGGCCACAGCCACCAGCAGGCTGGCACAGGGCCTGATGGAGGTATAAAATGGCCACCAATGCCCAACCATGTAACTGCACACCCCATGCTGCCACGTGCAGTGTACTGTGCGGCCAGTACTATTGGCATGATATCAACCCAGGCCCCCAGTGCCCACACAGCAACATGCACCCGGCCATGGAGCTAGCATGCCACAGGGCACATGCTGAATAGGTGTGTGAGCTGTGCGGGTATGGGCACTGCCAAAGGCAATGTGCCACATGGACATGCCCCCTGCCATGCCCCCTGCAGAATGCAGCTGGCGATGTGCAGTAGGCACACTGCCACCAGTGCAAAGGCCATGTGCAGCCACATGTATCCATAATGGGTGTGGCATGGGGGCGGCCAACCCAGAAGGCCTGATGACGTGCGACCACACTAGTGCATCACAACACTGCACTCAACCCTGGATGGCAGCCCACTGCAACAGGTGATAACCGCACGCCCCCCCCCCCGGGCACTGACACTGCACCCTGCAAGGCCTGCATGGGCAGACCATGGGCCACACAGATACTGCATGAGCTGCATACATGCACAGGCCCCCAAACCATGCCACCCACCACACCCACCCACACCAGAAGGCACACCCTGCCCTCCCACTTAGACCCTGGACACAGTAACCACACCAATGATCATGGTAACACTACTTTATTCAGGTAAAGTGAAAGCATGGCAAGCCATATCTGCTGAAATACACTTCACACGGGAGGGCAGGGGTAATCACTGGGGTCATCATGGGCGCTGGTACCGCTGGGTCCACATTCACCCTTGTCTATGGTGTGGCATCTGGCCCATGGTGGACCCCACAGCCACTCCTCCTCACTGCAGGAGCTCACCTCCAACACAGCAACAGGCACCTTCCCAATGTGGGTCAGCATCATCCTATGAAGTGGCCCTCTCTAGTGCTGTGGAGAGAACAGAAACATTAATGTCAGACTGCATGGGCCATGCAAGGCAACTACACCACCGCGAACCATGCATGGCAGTGGCCAACACAAGCACCCCCCCAGCAGTGATGCAGCCACCATGGGACACAGGGGGACACAAGGCCCAGGCCACAGGAACACGGCCACCATCATGACCATGCGACCCCACCAGGCCACACTGTGTTGTGGATGACCTGTGGGGACATGGACAGTCACTGCATTGGGTCAGTGCCATGCACTGTCGTATGGAGGCCATATGGCATAGCCACACAGGGATGGCATGGGCAGCATGTGACTGGCATCTCCAGTGCCAGCACGCAGGCCCTGCCAGGAACACCACTGTGGAATCAGCAAGGTCTGAGAGCACACTGGTAACAGTACATTCCCAATGAGTATGCATGACAGGTTCAGGTCTGCAGCAGCACCCGCAGACAGTTACACAGACCCCCACCAGGACACGTGCATGTCACACTGTGCCATGTGGACATAGCTGGACCACCCTTTGGACCATGAACATAGAATGACCCAGCACATGGCATGCACTCACCATTGACGGGACCATGACCCACCACGCATCTGTGTAGTCACCTTGGTACTGAATGACACCATCCACCACCTCCCTGGATATGTAATGGGTGAACAGCGGCTGCCATCTCCTCCTCCTCCATGTCGGCATTAATACCATGACAGGGGCACCATCAGGCTACTCCACCACAGTAAGTTCCATTCACTGGGGCTGGCCCTGCTAGTCCTGTGAGGGAACAGAAAAAACACATATGGGTTAGGACACTGCACAACATACACACCCTGCACAGTCCCCTGACCTATACAGATGGCATGGTACTCACCCAGTCATGGCCCTGCACCACCCAAAGGGTGCCATGGCCACTAGAATCACAGAAGTTCCCTTCTGACACATGCCATAGGTGCAGTGGGAAATGCTCTAAATGGTGCACCTCACCCATCGCCATACTTGCAGTGATGGTGTATGGGCAATGCAGAGTGGCATGGGCATGTCTGCCACACGTGTATACCACCTGTGCCAGGCCACCGCACACATTCCTGATGCCATGCCCCCTTAAAGCCACACACAGGTATATGCTGCGTCTTAAAGCCAGCACGCCCGGGTGTGCCGCCGTGGACCGGAAATGGAACAGAAGTTCAGGATGTGTCCCAGAATGCTGCTGAACATGCACCTACTCCACGAGAAGATGATGCGACATTGGTGTGCCCCTCCATGGCCACAGGTGCTCAGACCTAGTCTGGATGCCATGACAATACGTGAGGTACATTGCATCGAGAGGTTCAGATTGCCATGGGGCATGATTGAACATCTGTGCTACATGGTCCATGACGAAATTACCCTGTGGACACGATGGTCCAGGGCAATGTTGGTCGAGATGAAAATATTGTGCATCTTTGCATACTATGCAACAGGGTTATTCCAGAGGGTGGCTGGAGATACAGTGGGTTTGTACCAGTCCTCAGTGTCATGCACCATGACACAGGTAACGGACACCCTACTGACACACATGCAGGCACACATCCACTTCCCTACATCCAAACCTAATGTTTGTGCAATGAAGCAGGCCTTCTATGACATGCATGGCATGCCCAACATGTACAGTGTGATCAACTACATACATATCGCCATCCTGTCACTGGGAACAGGAACAGGAAGGGGTTCCACAGTGTGAAGTGCCAGGTCATGTGTGATGTGTGTGGCATGTTTACAAACATGTGCACGAAGTTCCCCAGTTCATGCCATGACGCCTACATACTGGATGCATCACGGCTGGGTGCCATGCTACGTGCAGGGCACATTGATGGCTGGCTGTTAGGTGAGTACAGGTGCACTGCATCTGGGAGTCCTGACATGTGCCATGGCAACACGTGTGACACTGCTCTTTCTCCACCGCACAGGTGATAGTGGATACCCCCTGTGCACGTACCTGATGATACTGATCCTGGCACCCACCAGTGCAGCAGAAGAGGCATACAGCCATGCTCATATGAAGACACACAGGATCATGGAGCAGACCACTGGACTCCTGAAGGTGCAGTTCAGGTGCCTGGACCATACCAGTGGGACCATCATGCTGGCCCCGGGCAAAGTGTGCAGGGTGTTCGTGGTCTGTGCCATGCTGCATGGCCCTGCATTGTAATATACCCATACAGAGTGAGCCGCACCTGGTTGGACCTGCCCGTGATGTGGTTGTCGAGGTGTTCCAAGGTCCTGAGACAGTCGGTGGCTGTGTGGGTCTGGTGCAGGGCATGTTCCAGCATTAGGACTGGCAGTGGGGGTGGCATGGGTGGTGACTGCCATGTGTGCCAGCAGTGGCAGCCATGTGTGCGACGGTGGTTGGACGGTTGGGACACATGGGTGCTCCAGTGGCATGCCCACCACTGCACAGTGCAGGTGCACCCGTGTCACCATGGCCTATTGGGTGTGCAGTGCCATGTCCACCCAGAAGGCACATTGTGTGCAGGCATCAGGTGCAGAGGGGTCTTTGCCCATGGTGCATGCACCAAACGTCATGGGTTTGCATGCCGGGTGTCTCGGGCATGCATCATGCAGTACAACACAATGTGTGTGGTGGGTGGGTGACTGTGCCTGTGCCATAATTGGGGGGGCATGCTTGTGCTGTACATGGGGAGGTTGTGCTTGTGCTGTACATGGGGAGGTTGTGCTTGTGCTGTACATGGGGGCTGTGCTTGTGCTATACATGGGGAGCTATGCTTGTGCTGTATATGGGGGTGTGCTTATATTTGTACATGGAGGTACCTGCAGGGCTGTGAGGCCCATGGTGCTGTGTCGGGTGTGCATGTATTGCATGGTCGAGGAACATACGTGCAGTTGGAGTTGCCACTGCGCTGCTGTGGCAACAGCCTCATCCATGTGGTCAGTGGCCCTGTCGGGTTGGTGGGCTTTGCTTGCAGCTGGGCGGAGATGCATGTGCCCGTCCTTTGGGTAACAGCATGTAATCTGGTGCTGCTGCAGCCCCACCTGCCACCCAGTGCCCGCTCCGTGTCCCTGTCCCATGTGTCATCCACAACCACACTGCCATGTCCAGCCCCTGTTCCTCTATGGTGGTCCCTATGACCCATGTGTCTGGCCCATGCTCATCCATGGTGTGTGCTCTGTCGGGGTGTGTGGAATCTGTGCCTGATCCCTGTGTGTCAGGCTTCTGTGTGCTGTCTGTGTCGGACAGGTGTCCTACGTTGTCTCGCTGTGGGCTGCCCATGTTGGTGGCTGTTGTGATGTGTTCTTGACCAGGGTGGTTGCTGTGATACACATTCCCCTGGCATTCATGCCAACATGCCACTCGAGTGCATCCGTGATGCGGTTGATTCCCCATCGCATGGCACGGACTTCGCCGGTGTAGGCCACCATGACGTTGGTGTTGTGGTGCTGTTCCATGAGCCACTCCTCCTTCAACAGGTGTTGTTTATGGTACCTGTCTGCCAAGTTGGCATTCATGTGGACTGCACACCTATGCCCAGGTGCATGCCATGACGGCCTTTCATCAGGACTATCATCGGTGCCCCGCTGTTCCCAATGTGCTGTCCCCATGGCATCCAGCAGGCGCATTTCACACGGCGGTTGCTCTGCCCGCTGCCAGCACAGAGGTCCCCCTGTTGTGTATGGCTCCACAGGTCTTGCCATTGCATGCTACTATCACCGCAGCTCTCTCGGTTCATGCCAGCCTCCTGGCTACACTCCACTGCTGCCTCTCTGTTGCTGTCTGCATCCATATCCATCCTCATCTGCATGTCTGTGTCTGGCACTGTACCAGTGGGGAAGAGTGGACTGTTATTCAGGCTGTGTACGTGCCATGTGGTGGCACTGTCATATGTGCATGTGGCATGGTGCCGTACCTGTGCCGTATGCAGTGTGCCCAGCATCCTCATCCACAGGCTTCCCTTGTGTGGTGTCCTGGCTTGGTATGTCCATTGCCTGCATCCTGTGGCCATCTGTGGGCTGTGCTTTGGGGGAAACACATGGCAGTTAGTACCCACATCATACCATGGTGCATGGGTGCCCATGTCTGTAGGCCACTCCGGTACATACCATCCGTGGTATCCAAGCCTTCCACCTCCCCATGGATGCCAACCTCCATGAGGGTGTCCACAGCCATGCGCTCCACCAGTATCAGCTGGCTGTCCACCATGGGTGGCCCACTGCTAGTGCCCTGGCATGCCCACTTGGCTGCCGCAACTTTCCTCTTCACTGGGGCCTGCATGTCATGCTATTCATGCTTTATTGCCATGAAGGTCTGTGTCTCTGGCCCTGCAGTGTTCATGCCACTCTGGATCTCAAGCCACAGCTGTGCCTTCTCCTCCGTCAGTGTGTTGAGCGACTGTGCCCCTTACAGTTGATGGTAGTGTGTCCGTATGTAAGACACGAAGGACTCCACCTGGGTACCTGTGAAGTTCAGTGCATGTGGGCGGGCACTGACCCACCTCAACATCCATCTGTGTCTCTGTCAGGCCACACCATCCCCACGTTCGGGCTGCGCCGGTGTCTGGCTTAGCCTGCCTGCACCACTGTCTGACTCCGCCATCCTTTCCACTTCCATGTCTTAGATGGTATGCACTTCCATGACACTGCGTGGGGAGGGGAGCATGGCCATATATAGTGGGGTCATGGGGCAGGGCAGTGTAGCTTGGGCCCTCCTCTGTGCCCTGCACAGGGTACTACATGGTCTCCGGCACCACCCCCCTTGTGTCCACATGGCACGCATGGCCATTCATGCATCCTGTGTAGTGGGGGTGTCTTGAGCGGTTCATACCTGCATGCTGCACTTAGAACTTTTCTGGGCATAGTTTACACCCCATCATGCATAGGCCCCAATATTTTTGTGCTCCAACTAATGAGAAACCACTGGTGCCAGTAAAAACATTCTTTCAATCCTCCCTAGGTTCAGCTTCCATTGTTGTCATCCCCCCACCCCACATCGGACCTGTAGTGTGACCCTCATGCCTGCAGTTCAGGAAAGAGAGAGAGAGAGAGTCATCAGGATTGCAGGTGATAACAGGTGTGAAAAAGTGTTTGTAGGGCACAACGCTGTGATCAGTCCCACGATCATTATTAACAGGGACAGCGGCAGCACAGAAAGCAGTGTGTAGCATCCCCTGATAGTGTGGGGAATAGTGCAGGAGAAGGCTGACAGGGTGGGTGGCCATAGGATGCTGTAATGAGGTACAGTATTTTGTTTGGGTCAGTTACAAAAAAACAAACATTGATTGAGTTTTCATTGATTTGGCCAAGCAGGGGGTGCAGCCAAGGCAAGCAGTGTGTCTCGTACTAGTGCTGAGCACATGATGTGCTAATGCTATGAGTCCGATTGGAATGATGGAAGTCATTTTTTTTTAAGTTAAATATTATAAAACAATGGTGATGTGTGGCAATTTACTGCACTTTTCCATCATATTTAATTGAACATGGCATTCTGTTACAACAGGCAAACTGATCATTATGTGTGTGTGTGTGGGGGGTGTTCCTGTCTTTCACTAAACAGTAGGAAAAACATGGCAGCAATTTCAAAATGAAAATTCTATAGATACAGGGATTCTTAGAATGTAATCAGGCAGCTTCGACAGGAACTCATTATTTCTCGGTCTCTGTTGCCTAATACTGGACTGGCTGGTTGGTGGCCTTAGCCAATCAGCTTTGGGGATTTCCCCAACACATTTTCTAATGGAAGTGAAATACCAGTGGCATGAGTCATTGTTGTGTGACAGTATCCCACCTAAGAGGGTTAAGGTTATGGGGCGTGTTACTGACCCGGAAAAGTTCTCTGTCCGCTGGTCTTTCTGTGTATTCCCTGTTAAAAAAAAAACAAAAAAAACTGTGCAAGCAATAATACCCAATAGAGTGGGCGGTATTGCACATACCACCCACCCTGGAGGGTATTATTGCACTTAGAAAATGGGCTTCCTGTGGCATTTTTATATGGGATTTTATAAAGTTAAGAAGAAATTAAAAAATAGCATAAAAATGAAGTTAGTCTTTTTGTTGTAAAGTAGTCCCTTCATTTCTGTGCTGTTCATCTCCTGTTGCCCCCCCTCCCCAACAGAACCATTCTCTTTTACTACCCCCTCCTCTCTACCACCTCCAGCACAATTTCCCCTCTTGGAAAAAAAAGTTTTGTGTCTTTCTTCCAGTCTTCTACTCCCCCCTGCTCCACCACCTCCAGTACAGTTTTACCTGATCATTGTAATTCTTTAAGTTATGTATGTTTCTTGAAGTCTTTTACTCCCCCCTCTGCTCCACCACCTCAGTACAGTTCCCCCCATTGTTGCAATTCTTAAAAAAATAAAAATAAATAACAGTTTTCTGTCTTTCTTGAAAGACTTGTTTTTTTTTTTTCTGCTTTCAAGTTGCGACCCTGCGTGACCCTGCCATGTACAAGCAGGAATTGCAGAGTGACTAGTACGATGTGGCATGGCAGTGTTCCAAATGTTTTTATGTTTCAGTTAAACTCAGTAGCAATGTTTGAGTTTTAAATTTAAGGCACACCGATGCCGTCTTGCTGAAAGATACATAGATACATAGACAGTGTCGGCAGATAAGGGCCTATGACCCACCCAGTCTGCCCATTTGAGCTTGTAAGTTCAGTTTATGTTTCCTAGAAGTCTATTGCCCCTTACCCCTGACCTTCAGAATTCCTTTATGTCTATCCCATGCATTCTTAAATCCCGTGATTTTTGCAGCCCCCACCACTTCCTCTGGCAGGGTGTTCCACTTGTCCACCACCCGTTCTGTGAAGAAATTCTTCCTCACATTTCCTCTGAACTGTCCTCCCTCCAACTTCATCCCATGCCCTCTAGTCCTGGAACATCTTTTTCACTTAAAAATAGTGTATTCCTGCACCCTGTTCCTCCCTGTAAGATACTTGTATGTCTCTATCATGTCCTCTCTCTCCCTCCTCTCCTCCAGGGAGTACATATTCAATTCCTTCAACCTGTCCTCATAGGACTTGTGATGCAATCCATGTACCATCTTTGTTGCCCTTCTCTGAACCTTGTCTACCCTGTCTATGTCCTTACGTGGGTAAGGTCTCCAGAACTGTACACTGTACTCCAGGTGGGGCCTCATTAGTGTCTTATATAGTGGAATTATGACCTCCCTTTTCCTGCTGGTGATGCCCCTGCTTATGCATCCCAGCATCCTATTTGCTTTTCCTGCTGCCTTGTCACACTGTTTCCCTACCTTGAGGTCATCAGAGATGATAACCCCAAGATCCCTTTCCTGCTTGGTGCATGCTATATCCTCACCCCCCCAACTGATATATTGTGCCAGGCTTTTTGTGCCCCATATGCATTATCTTGCACTTCTTTGCATTGAATTTCAACTGCCAAACCCCTGACCATTCTTCAAGTTTCTGCAGATCCCTTCTCATTCTGTCTACACCCTCTGGTGTGTCTACTTGATTACAGAGCTTTATGTCTTCAACGAACAGTGAAATTATGCCTTCTAGGTCCTGCACAATGTCACTGATGAAGATGTTGAATAGGACTAGTCCCAGCACTGATCCCTGTGGTACCCCACTGGTCACTCTTCCTTCTGTGGAGTGACAGCCATTTACCACCACCCTCTGTGTCCTGCCACACAGCCAGTTACCTACCCACCACACTACTGTCCTGCCCACACCCATATTCCCCAGTTTGTGTAATAGTCTTCTGTGTGGCACAGTGTCAAAAGCCTTGCTGAAGTCCAGATAGGCCATGTCCACTGCCCTCCCCTGATCCACCTCCCTAGTCACTCAGTCAAAAAATTCAATGAGGTTGGTCTGACATGACCTCCACCTGGTGAAACCATGCTGCCTTGAGTCCTGTAGTCCATTGACAACCAGATGTTCCACCAATCTCTCCTTCAGTACTGCTTCCATGATCTTCCCCACTACCGAGGTGAGGCTGACTGGTCTGTAGTTCCCCGCTTCCTCTTTGTTCCCACTTTTGTATAAGGGGACTACATCTGCTGTCCTCCAATCTTTGGGTACCTCCCCTGTTTCCAGTGATTGGCTAAACAGGATAGCCAGAGGTTCAGCCACCACCTCTCTTAGTTCTTTAAGGACCCTGGGGTGCACCCCATCTGGCCCCATTGCTTTATCAGCTCTTATTACTTCCAGTTCTTTCAGGACCCTTCTCATGTAAAGGGACTTGTGTCCATTTCTGCACCATTCTCACCCCTTGTACTCCCTTCAAACCCATTACCCTCCTCTTCCTCAGCAAAGACTGAGCAGAAATACCTGTTCAATATGTCAGCTTTATTGTTGTCATCCTCTACGCGTCCCCCATCCTCCCCCTTCAGTCTCACTATCCCTTCCTTTGCTTTTTTTTCCTTATGTACCTGTAAAGGTTTTGTCCCTCTACCCACTGATTTTGCAATGTGTTCTTCTGTCTGAGCTTTGGCTTCCTTACTGACCTCCCTGCCTCCCTTTGCTTCTCTTGGTACTTCTCCCTATCCCCTTCTGCCTGTGTCTTTTTGTATTGCCTGAATGCAGTCTTTTTGGCTTTCACTTTCTTTGCTACCTCTTTGGAAAACCATAATAGTCTCCTCTTCCTTTTCCTCTTTCTAACCTGCTTAATGCTTAATTCTGCTGCTCTTGTAATCCCCATTTTAATCAATCAATCAATATCTTTATTTATCCAGGCAGACACTATTGAGCAAGCTCATTTACAAGGTGGACCTGCGGTCCTACAGTAATAATACAGAAAGACAAGTTACAATAGTACAAACAGTAAAAATAGCTGCTATTATAGTAAAAATGCACATTTGCAGGTAATATACATTGAACATAGAACTACAAAGAGTCGTGGATAATGAACTTGTGCTGGATCCAAGCCCAAAAACTGTGCATTTTGTAGTGGGAAATGTTAGGGAGAGGGTAGGCATACCAGATAGAAGATATCAAGCGCATAATTTAGGGAGAGGTGGGGAATAGGGGAGCAAGCGAAGATGACCCAATTGTTAGAGCAGAGTGAGGAATTGGGAGGGCGGAGGACCGTATGAAAGGTGACGAAGCGATTTTTGCCCCAAAACGCAGTGACATATGGAGGAGAAAAGCTGCCATTGTACTAAGTGCAAGAGGAGGAATATAGTAGCAGGGGCATAACTGGGAGGGTCCTGGAGGTTGGGGCAGAGGGAGGCGTTGTATGGACTAGGGACAGAATATTTTTTGGGGCGAAAGACGATAATTATCTCCAAGTGTGGTAGCATGTGCTAGAATCAGGCTGCAGCTGTTCAGAGCATCAAAGAATAAGATATGGTACTGCCCACTGTTCCTCAACCCCTTATTCCTACCCCATTCCCCTTAATACCTCTTTCAAGTATCTCCCCATTTTCCCAAAGTCTGCTCCCTAAAATCCAAGATATGTTCCAAGCGGGCGTTCCAAGTGAAACCGCATCAGAGAATGGAGAACTGAAAGGAGAGCTGAGGGAGAAATGCTTGTGGCACAGGTGAGACCATGAGCAGATAGAGTGATGGAAGAGGTGGGAGTGATGATGATCTGAGAGAAGGCTTGATGGCGCTGTGTGAAAAACACTATGCTGAATATATATATTTTTTTTTTAAATGGTGAAATGAGGGAAGGTGAAGAGGAAAGTGGGGGCGGGGTTACTGAGTAACTTGGTTCTCAGAAAGTGAAAGAAACAAATGGCAGCCATTAATGTTTGATAAAATCCAAAGAAAAAACACTCAGCACTCGTGAAATCAGATTCAAACAACAAAGTGCAGTAGTTTATTTGGTAAGGTGCATAACAGGCACCTTACCGAATAAACTACTGCACGTTGCTGTTTGAACCTGATTTCACAAGTGCAGAGCATTTTTTCTTTGGATGTTATCACTAAGCTGGCTGCTTTGTTCACAGCACCGCCTTTACCCGAGCATACCTTCTTTCTGGATTGTGATAACGTTTGATACTTGTGTGGCACCAGGACAGTAGTGATGGGATTGGCACGCCTGCCACTTGTTTTTTCCCTTGGCTCTAACTGTAAATATGGCCTTGTTCACACTGGGGCTCTTAAAACATTACAGGTGCCTTAATTCATTTAAGAGCCCCCTAGCTTGGTTAGCATTCACACCTACCATGGAATGGGAACCGTTTCACCAAAACCATGTTTAAGCCCTGATTGGACTTAGGCTTAAACACAGTTTTGAAAGCAGCTCATTACTGAAAACATGCTTACCGGTAGTGCAAACAGGATTTTAGCTCACTTCACTTCTCTGATCCTGCGAACTGTGCTACTTTCTTGATGCTCAGTGCCAGTGTGATGCCATCCAGCATGGTAAACAATAGGAAGTGTGATCACAGTAAAACAAACTTGAAAACATTTTTAAACATGCTTACAGGCAGTGCGGATGCTCAAGCATGGTAAGTGGCAATCCATTTTTTTAAACTGGAATGGGGAAATGGGCTACAGTGTGAACAGGGCCTTAATGTACCCTTCGGAATGCCTGGCAGCCAATCAGATTTGTTAGATTTTAAAGCCCATTTTCTAAGCATTATCAGACCCAGCTCAGCAAAATCCTCATCTTCACTGTATAACCTGCGAAGTCTAAGAAACTGCAAATATGGCAAGCCATTCTTAACGTGTGTGGGACAGAAGGAACTGTGCAGGAGAAGGGTGTGTGAGTCAATGAGTTTGTTATAATCAGATGTCTTCAGATCAGTGTTCTGCACCGACAGCTTGATACCTAGAAAAGGCAGTGTAGAGGAGGATACTATGACAGTGTACTGGAGGGAAGGCTCTGAGCTATGGTAAACATGTCCAAGAAGATCTGGAGTGTTTCCCTGGAGCAGGAGGTGGCCCCCACACAATTATCTGTGTAGTGTCTATAGAGGTCAGGCACAGTCTCTGTTAAGGAAAGAAAGAATTGTTTCTCAACTCAAACAAAAAATAGATTGGCAAAGCTGGGACCCATCCTAGTACTCATGGCAATTCCACTGACCTGTTGAAAAAAAAACATTAAAAGAAAAAACATTACGTTTAAGAACAAGTTCAGCCAATTGGGTTAACATGTGTGCAAGTGGCCGCTGGACTTTCTGTTTATTCAAAAACTGCTGCAGAGCTGTCAGGCCATCACTGTGTGGGATTACTATGTAAAGAGATTTGATATCCATGGTAAAGATGAGCTGATGGGAGCCACTGAATCTGAAACTGGCAAATAACTGGAGAGCAGGAGGGCAGCGATTCAATGAGTTGTCTCCTAAGGCTGTCCAGAAATGCTGAGATGTGGGATGTGGGGCAGGAGTAGGCAAACACAATCAAGCATCCAGGGTATCTGTTTTGTGTTTTACACACACACACACACACACATACACACTTACATACATACATGTAGCAGTGCCACCCAAGATGCAACACAGTATTTTGCAGTAAATGACATGTCATAAAATACTGCAAGACAAAAGGGCTTAAATGTCATTGAATTACATTGTTCCCTGCAGCATACTGCCGCATTTTGCAGTAATACTGCGAGGTACTGCATTGCATTGCATTGCATCCTGCCTGGTGCCACTGTATTACAGAGCATGGTTGCGCCACACACACACACACACACACACACACACACACACACACACACATATACATACACACATACATACATACATACATACATACATACAT
The DNA here is from genome assembly GCA_016271365.2 of Neoceratodus forsteri. Taxonomy (NCBI): domain Eukaryota; kingdom Metazoa; phylum Chordata; order Ceratodontiformes; family Ceratodontidae; genus Neoceratodus; species Neoceratodus forsteri. Next base: position 222,058,634 of record CM028136.1, on the reverse strand, counting down.
ATAGCAGTGCCACCCAGGATGCAACACAGTATTTTGCAGTAAATGACGTCATAAAATACTGCAAGACAAAAGAGCTTAAATGTCATTGAATTACACTGTTCCCTGCCGCATACTGCAGCATTTTGCAGTAATACTGCAAGGTACTGCATTGCATCCTGCTTGGTGCCACTATATTACAGAACATGGTCGTACCTCTATAGTTAGGGTTCAGTGGCCTGTTTAACATTAAACCTCACATTTTGCACTTTAATAACTTTGCAACTGATCAATGGATTTCCACAAAATTTGGTATGCGCTGTCCTGTGGGGTAGATCTCTTGATGTGGTAAGTTTCATTCTTGTCAGATGTGAAGATTCTGAGATTCGGATAGTAAAAAAAAGTAAAAAGTCACAATTTTTTGAAGTATTTTCCTCATCACCTTGCGCCCAGATGGTGTGGAATTTTGTTTTGATTTTTTAAAGTAGAATGAACTTGGGTAACAGAACTGCAACTGTTAGTTTGCTGCAAAAACATTGAACTGTTGCAAAGTTATTGGGTGGGATATTCAAAAGCCAATGTGCCCCGGCGCAATATTCAATGGGACAACTTGCGCTGTGCAACCCCCGATGCACCGGGATGCACCAGTAATGTATGCGACGCAAGTGCGGGGGGTGTGCCAATGCATAAGTGGCATATCCCGATATTCAGCCGGGATGTGTGGCACATATGCTGGCACATACCTGCCATGCACCACTCAGGGGGGCGCAAAGTTGTGCCTGGTGAAACCAGGAGCAAGTCCTGGCCACCCACAGGTGATCTGCCATATTGCAGGGTGCAACACGGCAGCCGCCTGTTGTGGGTGGCCACCCAACCACCCAGGACACAGTCCACATGCCCCCTGCCCAGGGGGCATCATGTCCCCCCCTCGCCCATTCGCGGGCATAGGTTACATAGATCCTGCTGGTCCAGTGGACGCTATCCAGCGTCTGATCATGGGCATAAGTGTAATAAATCCCTGGTGGTCCAGTGGTACCCCCACCCACCACTGAAGCCCCGCCACCCTGCACCCCCAGTCAGCGGTGGCGGCAGCACCTCACCCACAAGCTGCCCGCCCACTGACTGACATCATTCACATTCAGGCCTGTGTAGTACAGTATGGTCTGCATGCCCATTGGCCCATGCAGTGGACTAATAGGCTTACAGACCCTACTGTATGCTGTCAGTCAGTGGGTGGCCGGGCAGCTTGCAGGTGGGGTGCTGCCGCCCACCGCTGACTGGGGGTGCAGGGTGGCGGAAGCCTCATTGGGTGGGTGGGGAGGGGTACCACTGGACCACCAGGGTGCCTGCATTCATTCCACCCATGATTGGGAGCTGGGGGGGGTTTCACTGGACCACCAGGGATTAAATAAACATATGCCCGCAATCGGGCAAAGGGGATCAGTCCACTGGACCACTAGGGATAATTTAAACAGATGCCTGTGATCAGATGAAGGGGATTGGTCCACTGGACCACCAGGGAGTACTCTAACATAAGCTCTCTATCAGGTGAATGAGAGTGGAGTCCACTGAGGGGCAGCAGGGCATCGGTCCCCGATGGCTGCAGCCTGGCAGGGTGCCAGGCACAAGTTGCCAGAGATTGGTGCACCGCATGCAAATGGGGCCATAATGACATGCAAATGGCCCCATTTGCACCTTGCATGCATAATGGCCTCATTTTCATGCCCACGGCTGAATATCGCTGTTGCTGCACCTAGTGCAACTGTGTGCTGGCGCAGCCTCCTGCTCCCCCCTGCCACTTGCGCTTGGCACACAGTGCCACTGCGCCATGTGCAGTGCGTGCGCCCTCAGTGCCATATTCAACGGTGCTGAGCCATGGTGCAGCACCATTGCATATCACCTGGTCCATGCCCTGGCTCGGACCAGTTGCGCTGCACCCAGGCTTGCGCCCCTGCCTGGCGCAGTCTGAATATCCCACCCATTAAGTTTTGCAGTTCCCATTATAGCCTATGGGAAGTTTATTTTTCAGGATAGATGTATAAAGTTAAAAAAAGGATTTGGTCTCAAGAAAAAGGATTCAGCCTCATGAGATCCATTCCTTTTTTGTGAGGAAAAAATCCTTTTTCGTGAGCCACCATCTTAGTTTATTTTCCAGTAATTAAAAAGTCTGGAAAATACATAAAAATTTTGTCATTTTAAAAATCAAACACCAGAACCTAGCTAAATGGGTCCTATTTAGCTAGATTCTGCTGTTTGTTTTTCAAAATTAGGGCCAGAAATACTTTTTTCTGTGCACCCAAAATCCCGGGTGCCCAGCTTAGTGAGAGGAGCCTTCCATCATAGTTCTGCAGCAGCTGACGGCTGCAGTGGGATTTTTGTTTTCCCGGCATTATTGTAGCACTCCAGAGAGACTGCTTAATTCAGCTGCAACTAGGGAAAATATGATCTTTGCATCAACGTCGTAATGTTGACCATCTCATGCTTCCACATACTGCCTGTGCTAATGTCTGGCTGGTCCTCTAATGAACTCTGCTGATGTATTAACTTCAAAACACTTATCCTTTGACCAAGGAATCATTTATTGCACAAATCGGAACATGATATGTGTAAAAAAAAAAACTCTAATAAACATCTAAACCTCTAATAAACTTTGCAGAAGAAATAAGTTCTGAACACATACTCTGCTGTTTTCATTGGGGGGCTCTGCCCTCCACAAGCCCCCCTCATTTTTGTTTCTTTGAGTACTGATGTGCATTTGATATTGATGCTGCTGTTTTCATTGAGGGGCTGTGTCCTCCAGATCCCCCCCTCGTTTTTGTTTACTTGAGTACAGATGTTTCATATACATATACATATACATAAATATATATATATATATGTATAAAATATTTCTTTATTCTCCTCGCCTGGACCCCTTCCATCTGGCCCCCCAGCCCCATCACCCCGGCATCCACTGGACTTACTTCTCTTGCACTAGCGAGGTGCCAGCTTGCTGGGTGTGGAGCCTGTGAGGGGCCTGCTTAATCCTGCCAGCTGACGTTTTCTCCTCATTTTTTGGGGAGGGTCCCTGTTCCAAAATGCGATTGTGGTGGCGTGCAGTGGCGTAATGGCCAAACCATGTATTAGAATCTGTATCGCGGCATGCAGACATCTGCCCATATTTTCCCCTATGTGTGGGCCCACTGTGCCAGCCTCTAGCCACCACTAGGGGTCAGGCAGGCAGCAGACTCTGTCCGCACCCTCTCCGGGAGAGGAGAAATGTCCTTTGGAAGCTCGATCCTCTCCATCACCAGCCGACCACTGTCAGCCTGCTTGCACCACGAACACAGGTCACTGCTGTGACAGGAGATAAGGCATGATGCCTCAGCCCTCCATACCTCTGGGCTGGCATTTCATATATTTTTCTATGTCAAAGCGCATTTCGATTGATTAACTTTTGAATGTTTGCATGTGATGCTGATGATGCTGTTCTGATTGGGAGGCTGCACCCTCCACACACACACCCTCATTTGTGTTCAGCATTATTTTTTTATTTATATTTTTTATTGTTGCACCTGCTGAAAGTGCATGTCTTTAGTGTAGCACTCAGTACCCATAATTAGATGCAGTCTCGTATATTCATACATACCGTACAGTCTCATACAGACAGCTATGTACACGGCACTCTGAAATTATGTTCACGCAAGAGCTTGAGGGAGCACTACTGTATATCACCTAGATGAATATTTGCACAGTGTCTGTCCAGAGTGCCACAGAACCTCCATTTTCCCTGTTGTCTAGTGGCACCACTCAGTCCCCAATCCCAATAACTGCCCCCATATATTTTCCCTGGTGTCTAGTAGCACCACTCACTCCCTGACCCTGATAACTGTTCCCATATATTTTCCTTGGTGTCTAGTGGCACCTCACCACCCTCCGATCACCATTCCCTTGTCACTTTTGAATTAAATTATGTATTCCAACACTGGGATGCCCACCCCCGGAGACGGATGCCCTCCCCCACCCGCAGCCTGTTGTCTTTTTAATTTGCCGACACCGGAAAGCCCAATTCCCATGTCAGCATTTAGATCCCACCTACCAGCAGCATAGAACACTAGGAAGCCCACCACCAGTGTCCCAAAATATTGTCTAACCTGTAGAAAAAAAGAAAACAGTCCCCTGAGATATTTTTTTTTCCTAAAAAATTAAAAAAGTAAAAAGGTCCCTTGTCATCCTCACTGTCCCCCTCCTCCATCCTGACCCTCCCACTGAGCACCCAACACCCCCCACCCCTTACCCTATTCTTACCACCGGAGGTTGAGGGCTATCATCTTCTGTGGACTGGGACATGTCTTCCCTGTTCAAAGCCAAAACATGAACTGAGAAATAAAGGTAAGTGCTGTATGATGTATTTCAATGGCGTTTTGAACTTATGTTCATAAATTTGCCATTTTTAAAAATGCTTTCACCAAATTTTCAACATGGCCTTTTTGGAACCCCACCTCATGAACACTGTCACTGAAATCTCATTAATCGGGCTTGGAAGGTGATTTTGTGGTTGTTGTGCGAAATCACCTTTTGGGACCGAATAACAAAATAACAGTGCAAGTGTTCATGAGGTGGGGTCCCAAAAAGGACATGTTGAAATGTTGGTGAAAAATTCCTTAAAATTACCTAGTTATGCACATTCACTGAAACTTTCCTGCACTCATGCATAACTTGGTAATTTTCAATATTTTAAGTCCAAATTTTCAACATAGCCACTTTTTCACACCACCTCATGACCAGTACAACTGTCATTTTTCACATCCTGTCCAAAATATGTTTTCGCACCTGTGGGGCAGAATGGCATTTTGACGTGGATTTGAACATCTTCACCTATGGGGTTTATGAGGTGGGGTCATAAGAAGACTATGTTGAAAATTTAGGGTCAAAATATGAAAAAAATGCACAGTTATGACCATTCGTTGCGATTTCACTAAGCCCACTCTTAACTTTTGAAATTTTAAATATTTTGACCCCAGATTTTCAACATAGCCTTCTTATTACCCCACCTCATGTATGTCACAGCTGTCATTTTTCAAATCCTGGCCAAAATGTGTTTTTGCACCAGTGGCGCAGAATGGCATTGCAGTTGAGTGGAATTACATTTTAGCAGGGATTCAAAACTTTTCTGTAACAGGTACATGAGGTGGGGTAATAAGAAGGCTATGCTGACAGTTTGGTCATTGTTGTACTATAAATGGAAGGGCAGGGCCCAGAGGTCCCTGTTCTTCCACAGCTACATATATATATATATATATATATATATATATATACTGTATATATGCATCTACGGAGGGATGGGAGTGCAGGGTCCAAAGGACCCTGCACTCCCACAGTAAAATAAAGATACTATTATACTATCTTAACAAGTAAGGAAATACGTTGCAAAAAACTTCGTTAATGCTCCAGTTAGGCTCCAAGTGACAAAAGTTGGGAAATGGGCCATTAGGATTTCCCTAACACCCCACCCTCCCAAACCAGGCAGGAGAGCAGGTGTGAGGTGTGCCTGTGGCTTCTCAAGCCTAACACTCACCCCATTCTCATAAAGTCTATACATCTGACCATATTTACAGATGGTATGGGGTGAGTGTTAGGCATGAGAAGCCCAAGGCATGCCTCACATCTGCTCTCCTGCCTAGTTTGAAAGGGTGGGGTATTAGGGAAACCCTAATGCCTCATTTCCCAGCTTTTGTCACTTTGACCAAAACTGGAGCATTAACAAAATTTTTTGCACTTATATGTATTATACTTATAATTAGTTTTTATTGACTGGGAAAGGACAGCTAGACAACAATGCTTATTTTAAGTCATCCTGGGGGGATAGAATTACAGATGTAAGCCAACTGAAATTGAACCAGATTAAGCTGCTGGTGGTATTATTAGTGAATGGTGGGGGGACATTGGTGAGGACACCATGGATATTCCCCTACTCTCGCTGCAGAGGGCACTGCTGCTCTTACAAGCAAGATGCAGGATCCTGAGGTGGACAGAAGTGGAGATGCAGCTGTTTATATGGAGAATCCTGTCTCCCTTCCCTTCCAGGTAAATCAGGAGGCCTCTGGTGCAGTTTTGCAGAAAGATATGAATGCTACAATTTCTATGGAAGTGGGTGCTTCGAATCCTGACAGTGCTGATACAGAACTGTCTGTTAAGTTACAGGAAAAGAAATTGGCCTTACTGGCCATGTTGGAGGAGGGGAATGCCTTTCTGGAATTGGAGTGCCATAAGTCTGTGGAAGGTAAGTCGGGGCTCAGCCTGGAACTGTTGTATGCACTATTGCCTATAGTTTCTGAGTCATCTGTTGAATTATGCACAGTGGGAGAATTTATTTACTTACTATTTTTTTGAAAATTGGTTACTGGGAGAGGCACACTGAGCTGAGGCTCATTTCCAGGTGCAGCCCAAGAATCACCAGTGACTGTCCCTACACATCTCGAGACAGGAGAGGCTGATGCCGGGAAACTGTTGGGCTTCAGAGGAGGTTGTAAGGACACTGCCTATAGACCAAATACTGGCTCAGTATCTTGGTCTCCCAAGAAAACCTTACTGGCAGCTGGCTGAATCCTTTCCCAGGATGGGAAAAAATGGCTGCCGAATGTTTCCAAGCAGCAATGACAGCATGGATTGATGAAATCAGATCAAAGACAAAGGAAACAGCTGAGCCAGGTAGATCAAAGTTGGAGGCCATGCGTGATAGCGCTGACATTTCAGGAGGTTAAATAGAGCCATATGCTAACCCATATCCTGCACTGCAGGAACCAAATGTTGTTACTAAATGTTCTGCTAAAAACACAGGTACTGTGAATTTGCCTTAGGCTTACCAAAAAGACTACTCCTACTGCCACTGCATCTGTTCCAGTAACTAACTCTGCATCTATAACAGTGGTGGAGCTAGAGGGGGGGTCTGGGGGGGCAGTCACTCCTCCTGGCTGCCACAGTGTGAGTAGTGGTGCCCCACCACCGTCTTTATTCACTGTTTAGTACCCATTGTGGAGCCCATGATTGACTGAATGCCCCCCCAGCTCCCAAACCTGGCTCCGCCACTGACCTATAAGCACTGCCTCTTTTCCTAAGGATAATGCCTTACCTACTCAGGGGAACAGTTTTCTTTCACTTGTGGGACCCTCTAGGCTGGGACAAGATGGAGGGGTCCAGTTACATCAGAACAGCAATAGTTTGGGGATCCTTCTGGCTCTAGACCCCATATGCCTAATTCTGGTGTGTGTCGGGGGCTCATATGGCTTGCTTATTTTCTGGAAACAATGATGCACCTGCAAAATGGAAGAATGTGGTTTGTTTGTGACATAGAGGGGGTTTGGAGCAACCCCCAGATCATGTCCATATTGTGCACAAACGCCATAAGAACTCAATGAAGTTTAACTTGACTGAGAATTCTGCCATCATTCATTCATGGCCATGGGGAGATTACATATGATGTCAACCTTAAGATGCTGGCTATCTTAGAGCATTATTGAAACCAGTATAATTTTTTTAAAATGTCAGACCTCTGGTACTCTTTTCAGGCCATCCTCCTGAAAAAAACTGCTATTCACACCGTCAATGTACTAGTAAAGAATGAGTGGGTGAATGTTTTTTGATGTAAAGTACTGGTTGACACAATGATGCAAGGTGTTAGGTAACCCAGATCTCCTCATGGATGAGAAACACGTTTGGATGGGAGGGGGGTGGCATTTTAGAGTGCAGTTGAAACATACTAAAACAGGGTTTCAACATCTCCCTGTTTCTCTCTGAGTAAGGACAGAGCCCTGTGCTTTTACCCTGGCCAGCCCAAGGCCATCTTTAAGTGTGGTTTCCCTGAGCATCTTAGCAGCGTGTGTGATAAAATAAGGTGCACACTCTGTCTGGATTATGGCCATGCAAGAAAATTCTTCCCAGACAACCATAGTTGCAATGTTTGAGAAGAAATGGGCCATTCATACTGTCAATGTACCTGGGCCATGCATAATTGACAAGACTAACCAGACCAGACCAGAACAAGATGATATCTTGGATCATGCTGAAAAGGCCAAGGTGGTACATTCTCAGTAAGCCCAAGAGAAAGCCCAGACTCCCAAGAATTTGCACCCCCTTCCCCTCCAACCCCCACTCCTCCCCTCCAACCTCCCTCCCTCCTCAGCCCAGATGAAGGATGTACCTATTTAGGAAGATACTTAGACTGTTACACCAGATCCTTCACCCCCAGACTTGGGTATGTAAGTAGTTCAACAACTGATTAAATAAGAAAGAAAAAAGTTATATATTTATAAAATGGGAATCAAATACAAATAAAAATCCAGTGTTCCGATTGTAGAAAACACATCGCATGACCGTGCATATATCAGAGTGTGACCGCACACCTACACTTTTACCCCCCAAAAACAATTTTGCCATTTTATAAGTTAGATAACTAGCTTTGGTGTGTGGTCGTTCTGATACTCGCCGCATGTGGGTGGCTTGGGTATGCGTGTATCAGAGCATGACCGCACACTCTCAGAGTGGAGAGTAGGTTATCTATTACATAGATATATATATGTAATAGATAACCCACTCTGAGGTGTTCAGTTACATTCTGATATATATATGTATATACAGTATATATATATATATATATATATATATATATATATATATATAGTGCACAGTAGTGCTACTACAGTTAGGGTTGAGTACCCTATTTAAGGTTAAATTTGAAATTGTGCACCTTAATAGCTTTGGCACTGAATAATGTATTTGCCTGAAATTTGGAATGCACAGTCTGGTACCATAGATCTCTGGATCTGCCAAGTTTAGTTATGGTCAGATGTATGGTTGCAGAGCTACAGAGCACAAAAAAAGCATAAATTATGGGTATTCGCGCATTTCTTTGCTGATGCCTACAGTCCGCATGGTTTGCGCGATCGATCCAAAAACTTCAAGGAAGATGCAGCCCAGGTCCCCAATGTGCCTTTTGAAAATGTTGTGAAAAAATATTAAATGGTTCAAAAATTATTCATAAAACACTGAATCCCATTATAGTCTATGGGAAAAATTAAACTACAGTATGCGAAAGTGTCACAAATGCAGATTTTAGTGTCACAAATTACCCTTTTACTTTCATGATTCAGCCATTTTTTTTCAGTTGGTGGTCAGAAAAATGCTTGGCATTTAAATTTGGGACCCTCTAGGGACACAATTCTTGTGTTCTCCTAGTCGAGCCCTGAGGATGCTAGCCATGTCTTTTTTGGGGGGTAAAACACCCCAGAAATATGTTTTTTAAATTTTTGTATAAAGTAGTGTCACAAAGTACTTTTGAATATGCGACACTTTCATGATTTGTTTGCGAAAGTGTCGTGATTTGCAAAAGTAATTTGCAGCACTATGCCCAAAACAATAGGAAATCTTTGCCACCCTGCTGCAAAACAACAGTTTGGTCTTTTGGGCTGAAATATGCAGGGAAGAAAGCAAACAACACACAGATGTGTCTTTTTGTGGTTTGTTGCAAAAATATAACAGGGCTGCAAAGTTACAGCACTCCGGAGTTGACAATTTTCCCCATAGGATAACATTACGCTGTCCACCACGCCTTTTGGGTCCCGTATCTTGAAAACGGTTCGAGATATGGACTTCTTGTTGCAAAATTTCTTAGTCCCTAAAAAACTAGCCTGGAAAGTCATAAATAATATGAGATTTTAATTTATTTTCTGCGTCGTACGGTTCCTGAGATATAAGCAATTTAGTATTCCAAGTGGTCATTTTCCTGTCCAAGGGCCACTATTATGCCCACATTCTTTACATTCACTGTGCTTCTGAATGCATCTCTTTCAAACACAAAGCATGTGCATTAGCATTACCGTTAGCGTTGGTGTTTGCATTCACGCTTCTGTTATCGTTTGCGTTTGCGTTTATGTTTGCACTTGCATTTCCGTTACCGTTTGCATTAGCATTTCTGTTTGCATCACTGTTAGCGTTACTGTTTGTATTTGCATTAGCGTTTTTGTTTCCATTTATGTTTGGTTCACCATTTGCATTTTCCTGTCCATTACCGTTTGCGCTTCCGTTACCATTTGCGTTTGTGTTACCCTTATCGTTAGCGTTACAGTTATCATTTGCATCTGTGTTTATGATTGCATTTGCTTTACTGTGTGCTTTTACCTTTGCATTTGTGTCATCATTACCATTACCATTAGCATTTGTGTTTGTGTTTGCGTTTATGTTACCATCACAGTTTGCATTTACATTACCATTACTGTTTGCGCTTGCGTTACCATTTGCATTTGTGTTACCGTTAGCATTACCGTTACATCTGCATTTCAGTTTGCACTTGCACTTATGTTACTGTTTACATTTGCATTTATGTTAATGTTTTCATCACCGTTAGCGTTACCATTAGCGTTTGCGTTTACGTTACCATTTGCATTTGCATTTTTATTACTGTTCATGCTTGCATTACCATTTGCGTTTCCATTTCCATTACTATAAACGTTACCGTTACCGTTTGCATTTGCACTTGCATTCGTGCTTCCATTTGTGTTACCATTTCTGTTTGCATCACTGTTAGATTGTCATTAGCGTTTGTGTTTATGTTACCATTGCCATTTGCATTTCTGTTTGCATTACCATTTGCATTTTCGTTTGCGTTATCATAACCATTAGCATTTGTGTTCCCATTCACATTTGTGTGGGCATTACTGTTCCCATCAATTTCTGTGTTTCCATCGCCATTACCATTAGTGTTTGCGTTAATGTTTGCGTTTGTATTTACATTTCCATCACCGTTACCATTTCTTTTTACATTACCATTACATGTTGCGTTTCTGCTTGCATTTTCATTTATGTTTACATTTGCATCACCCTTACTGTTACTGTTTCTGTTTCCGCCTCCGTAAGCTTTAGCATTTGCATCTGCGTTCACATTTGTGTTACTGTTACCATCATTGTTTGCGTTTGCATCACCATTAATGTTAGTGTTATCGTTACTGTTAGAGTTATTATACACAAATGGCCAGCATGATGGGAGCGTGGGGCTAGAAGGGCCCCGCGCTCCCACCACCACATCCCATTCTCTATTTATATTGCACATTCTCAAAAAGAAGGGAAATTCATGGCAAAAAACTCTGTTTAATGCATCAGTTAGGGTTGTTCCACAGTGACAAAAGCGAGGAAATTCGGTGTTAGGGTTGAAAACCCTAACTGTGCATCCCCCCACCCCTACCACACACACACACACACACACACACACATATGCAAGTAGGGGAAGGACCAAGGCAACACAACCAATCACACACAACCAGCAGCAGGTAACAGAAATAACATACAACTATCTAAACCACGAAACCACACACCCATGCCCCCATCGGGCTGTGGCATGGGTTTGTCACTGCTAACTCTGATCCCAGACATTCCATGCACCGCAAAACACATATCACTATGGACAACTGGACATCTTGGGCCAGATGCTGCTACCAACACATAACACAGACTACACATATAGTATTTTGGGGTGTACAAGACCCAAAACAGGATTTTCCACATTCCCTGAAATACTGTCAAAAATCACTTTCGCAAATGCGACAGTGTCATGCTATGCATTTGCGACACTTTCATGTTTATGACAGTATTTTGTGACACTATTTTGCATGCTTTCACAAATGTGACACTGTCATGTGTTCTGTTTGAGACACTTTTGTGTTTGTGACAGTATTTTGCGAAAGTATGCCCCTGATGACTGCATATCTTTGCCATCATCCTGCAAGCAAACAGTTGTGTCCTTTGGGCTGAAATGTGCAGGGTGGCAAGCACAGGTCCTACAGATGTGCCTTTTCCTGCTTTGGTGCTAAAATACTGAAGCATGACAAAGTTACATTGTTCTGAAATTGAGCAATTTCCCATAAACGAACATTATGGCACCCATGACGCCTTTTGCCACCCATATGTTGAAAACGTAACAAGGTACACAGTTTTTACTACTGCCACCTTGTTTCACCTTTAGGTGAACTAACCTCATGAAAAACATTTGGAAATACTGTATGATACCTGCAGTTAGATTTCTTACTTACTTGCTACGGTAACACAGGTATACACCTCCTGCTGGTTGTGTATGATTGGTTGTGTTGCCTTGGTCCTTCCCCTACTTGCATGCATATGTGTGTGTGTGTGTGTGTGGTGGTGGGGGGTGGGGTGAGGAATGCGCAGTTAGGGTTTTCAACCCTAACACTGAATTTCCTCGCTTTTGTTGCTGTGGAACAACCCTAAGTGATGCATTAAAATTATTTTTTGCCATGAATATATATATATATATATATATATATATTATTATTTTATTTTAATGTCCCTAGTATTATGTCTGGTACAATGCTTCTCATGGAGGCAGGACAGACATGCTACATCTATTGATTGATTGACTTGACATTTTACATACTTTTGTAATGTTTGTGTTAGTAAAATAAATAAAAATGCAACATTTTCTTACTGTATATGGTATTTATTTTGTATTTTATTTTTTGGTAACTGGGTAAAGCCCACTAGGCACAGGTGCCTGTTTTCAGGGGCAACCCGGGAGCACTGGGGAGGTTAAGTGACTTGCTTAGAGTCACACAGTATGTAAGTGGAGGTTGTGGGAATCAAACCCAAGTCTGCTTGCTGGATGTACCAGGCTCATTCACAGCTAATTACTCTAACCTCTAGGCTATACTGCCAGTCCCAGTGAGGCTTAATAATAAAGTCTTAATACATAATCTTAATAATAAAAATAAAACCTTAAATTAAATTATAACAACCATTTGTCAATGCCGAAAGTTCACTGTTGGTATTGCTGTTGTACATGCCTCCCATATTCTTCTGTGTACATTCCTCTGCCTTGCATTTTAAGGTATCACTCTCAACACAAATTTCTGATGTTCTTCCAACACTGGTTTACTTCATTAGAAAAACAAGCATTTGTCAATGCCGAATGTTTGCTTGCTGGTATTGGCATTGGTAATGCAGGAATTAGAGAGACGCATAATAGGAATGGCAGTACAGTATTGAAGTAATGCCAACACCCACCCTCACCCTACAAAGACTGACAGGTGTTGGGGGTATGCCTTTGGGTCATAGGCCATGACACTCACACCATTCCACCTCACCCCACCCTACAGACACCGACCGGTGTCACGGTGTGCCTTGAGGTATTCAGCCCTTATGCTCACCCAATTCTATAAGGAAATAAGCTGAGAGGGGTGCAGTATAGGAGAATGGGTGAATGTTAGGGCCGAAGACCCCATGGCACACCTCGATGCTTGTCAGTGGCTGCAGAGTGGGGGTGGGGTGGAATGGGATGAGAATTACAGCTGATGTCCCCAAGTCACACCCCCGATGCCTGTCAGTCTGTACAGGGTGGGCGTTACGGTTGGAAATCCTAATGCCCCAGGCATTTATTGGTATTTTTGCTCCAAATTTTCAACATGGTATTTTTGGGACCCCACTTCATGAGCAGTGGCAGTATCATTTCATTACTCAATCCCAAAAGGTGATTTTGCACAGTGAGTGCACCATTCGGTACCACAGGTGTAAAAACACATTTCAGGCAGGATGTCAAAAATGACAGCTGTACTGTTTGGGCTGGCAGTATAGCCTAGAGGTTAGAGTAATGAGCTGTGAATGAGTTTGGTACATCCAGCAGATCAGATCTGAGTTTGATTCTCACAACCTCCACTTACATCCTGTGTGACTCTGAGCAAGTCACTTAACCGCCCAGTGCTCCCAGCTCACCCCTGAAAACAGGCACTTGTGCCTAGTGGGCCTTACCCAGTTACCAAAGACTAAAAAAAAATAAAAAATAAAACTGTTCATGAGGAAGTGCGAAGAAATGGCAATGCTGAAAATGTGCAGCGAAAATATGAAAAAGTGGTGAAGTTATAAGGGTGCATAGAAACTATGCAATGCACGTTCATAACACAGTCATTTTTGGGATTGTTTTCACAAAATTTTCAACATGGCCTTTTTGAGATCTCCCCTCATGAACAGTGGCACTGGAATTTTGTTAATCTGTCCCAAAAGTTGATTTTGCACGGTGACCGTGTCATACTAAGGTTACTTAGAGAGCAAGAGAGCCAACGGCCCATGAGTGCTCCCATACTAATCAATTATAATAAAATAGCTGAGTATCTGATAACAGAAAGGTGTCCAGTCTGGCTTTAAATTCAGTTTTATTTTTACTAACAATAACATGAAGGGGAAGTTTATTCCATGGATTAATAGTTCTAAGAGTGAAGAAAAACTTTCTATGTAAATAGTTATGAAATTTCCTTATCAACTGAAGTGGATGACCTCTAGTGTCATATCTATGATCTTTAAACTCAAGACCCAATTCAGTCATTAGTTCAGGGTCCTGAATTATATCATATAAAACCAATATGTTCCCTCGTAATCGACGAGTTTCCAAAGAAAATAGATTAAGTCTGTTAAGTCTTTCTTGATAAGACAGACAATACATACCATTTAGGTGTTTAGTATATCTCCTCTGTACTTTCTCTAATTGATTAATTTGGGCCTTTTTATATGGACACCAAAGCTATGATACATATTCTAAATGTGGCCTAACATAGGCTCTAAACAATTGGAATCAATACCCTGGAATCTGTAGGCGTGATGTTACATTTAATGGACCAGATAATCTTATTACTTCTGCTAACTGCATTGTTAATATGATGTTCATAATCTAAATTTTTTGAGATAACAATGCCCAAGTCCTTCTCGTCTGTGGTCTGTGGTACTAGACAGCGTACAGTCACCTAAAACATAAGCCTTCTCAGGATTCTTAAAGCCCAGGTGCATGACCTTACATTTATTACTATTCATCTTCATGCCTCATGTAACAACCCAAGCTGAGATAACATCCAAATCCTGCTGGATAATTCCTGTCTCATCAGGGCTCGAACAAGGACCTCCAGTCTTAATGTCATCAGTATATTTGATGGATATAGATTGACAATTAGTGGTAAGATCAGAAATGAAGGCCTGTAATAAACAGGGGCCCAAAACGGAGCCCTGTGGTATACCACTGGTCACATTACCAATGTCTGAGATACATCCATTAACTATGACTCGTTGTGTGCAATTAGACAACCAATTATGGATCCAATTAATAATGTACCTGTTGATATGTAGGTTCTGTAGTTTTAACATTATTTTTTTTTTTTTTTATTTAGTTGTTTAACCAGGTATAGCACACTAAGCTGAGAGCTTTTTTACAGGAGCAACCTGGGAGCACAAGGAGGTTAAGTGACTTGCTCAGGGTCACACAGTATGCAAGTGGAAGCTGTGGGATTCAAACCCAGGTCTGGTCTGCTGGATGTCACCAGATTTGCAGCTCAGAGCCTTAGACCACTGCGCTATACTGCCTCCTACATTAACATTAAGGCCCAATGAGGCATGATATCAAACGCCTAAAGTTGATAAACACAATATCACACGGTGTTTTACGATCAATTAATTGACTAATGTATTCATAAAAACTCATAAGATTGGTCTGGCAGCCCCTTCCTTTATTAAAACCATATTGTTCCTTGTCCACTAGATTTAGAGTAGGTTCGATCATATCCTTAATCAATCTTTCCATTATTTTGCAAAATGGCGAAGTTAGACTTATTGGGTGATAATTAGACCAATCAGACTTAATGCCTTGTTTATGTATAGAAATAACATTGGCCTTTTTCCATTCCTTAGGGACAGGGTTATATATTAGACATGATTCAAACAATAGTTTTAAAAGGGACCACTAGAGCATTGGTCAACAGGTATAAAAAATATCCAGGTAAACTGTCAGGACCCGTGATAGTTTTGCCCTTTTGTGCTAGTAATATGTCCCTTATAGTATCGAGCTCAAACATAATTGGAGCATCACTTTTGATCAGAAGACTAGGATCAGTAGAAGTAGTGTCAGAAAATACCCTACAAAATTCAGAATTAAAAACATTAGCCATAGCTGCAGGGTCTTGTATAACATTATCACCAACTAGAATCAGTCCAATCTTACATTGTTTTTTTTTCTTAGGGAATTAATATATGAAAAAAAGTTTGCTATTGGATTCGTTGGCATTTTGGGCTAGATTGAGTTCCCACTTTCTTTTAACGTTATTAATACTTGATTTGCATCTCTTTTGACAAGAAAGATAGTTTACCCAATTGTGTGTAGTTTTAGATTTTAAATATCTTGCATATTTATTTTTATTTAGTTTAATAAGCCTTATTATTGACTTACTAAGCCATTTAGGATTCAGCTTTTCCTTGATGTATTTTTCCTTTACTGGGATGTATCTATTTTTTATATGTAATAGGGTACTCTATAAAAGATCCCATTAATTCTGTATTAGCAATTCGGTATGCACTTCTGCCAATCAATTTGGCCAATGGCATGTACCATGCCCGCAATATCCACCCTGTCATACGTATAAATCACCATAGTATCAATGTCCAGTATATGCATAAATATTAAATCAAAAGGGATACAGTTGTGGTCACTGTTGCCCAGTGGGGCTTCAATCTGTACCTTACTAATGTTAGGAATATCACTGTGCAATACCAGATCCAAGATATTACCATCTCTAGTGGGAGACAAAACACTTTGTTTTAAATTAAGCTGAACACAGGCAGTCACAATTTGTCGACCAGCTGAGGATTTGGCAGAATAGTTAGTCCAGTCAATATCCCCCAAATTAAAGTCTCCCAACACTAAGACATTACTAAATTCACATGCTGAATCTAATTCTTTGATCAAAGCATTTAAATATTCAATGGGCGAGTTGGGAGGCTGATAAAAAGGACCCACAATTATGGGCTGAGCTTTGGCAAAGGAAATCTTAACCCATAAGGATTCAGACTTAATACAATGTGATTGTATCGTATCCATAATATTTAGGCAATCCAATGAGTCACTGATTATCAGAGTCACACCACCACCCTTTCTACCTTCCCGGTTGAGTGAAAAAGTGTTATAACCTAGTATGTGAGGGTCCCAAGCAGATTTAGCCCACCAGGTTTCTGTAATAGCAAAAAAGTTAGGTTTTGCCATGGTCATTCTGGCTTTTAACTCATCAACTTTATTATGGAGACATCTAGCATTTAAACTTAGGACCTTGAGCTGACATCTGTAGTTAGTTATAGTTTTACCCTGTATAACGGTAAGAGAGGCTCTCACTGACCTCCCCCCCTGTTAGTTAGTTTAAATTCAGATTGATTACATTGGAGATTTTCTTACCCAATAGGGAATTGCCCTTTCTACTTAGATGGAGCCCATTCCCACAAAACAACTCATGGTTACCCTCAAACTCCTCCCAATGAATTATACAATATATGTCTTGCTTAATGCACCATTTTCTGAGCAATTCGTTAATATATTTTATTTTGTTATTGACAGAATATGGGGCACCAGGGCATGGAAGGATTTCTGATAGGTAAATATCACATCCTGTAGAGACCAACAAATTAGTAAGGGCCACAAAATCTTCCTGAATAATGCAGATAGAGTTTCCATAGAGATCATTAGTGCCTACATGTATAATCACAAGTGGATTTTCACCAGAGTTATGCAGTATGTTTCTGATCATACGTGTAATGTCTGCAATTTTAGCACCCCTGAATGAGGAACTTGTTCAATTTGCCTTATCTTGATTACAAATGGCTCTATCTAAATGTTTGATCATAGAGTCAAAGTCTAGGTAGGCCATGTCCACAGCCCCTCCCTGATCTACTACTTTGGTCACCCAGTCAAAGAAATCTATCAGATTCGTCTGGCATGACCTTCCCACTGTGAATCCATGCTGCCTAGGGTCCTGTGCCCCTCTGGCAGCTAGATACTCGACAATTCTTTCCTTTAGAAGTGATTCCATCATTTTCCCTATCACTGAGGTTAAACTAACAGGTCTATAGTTTCCTGCTTCTGCCTTGCTCCCACTTTTGTGAAGGGGATCACATCTGCCCTCCTCCAGTCCTCGGGTACCATCCCATCCTCCCATGATTTGTTAAAGAGGGTAGTCAGTGGTGTCACTAGTTCTACCCTTTAATTTTTTAGAATTCTGGGATGAATCCCATCAGGCCCCATTGCTTTGTCCACCTTCAGTTTTAAGAGTTCTTTCAGAACCCTTTCTTCTGTAAATGGGCTGGTATCAACTTCTGTATCCAGAGTGTTACTACTGTTTGTTTTATGTACCCCTCTTCCTTTGTAAATACTGAGCAAAAATATTTGTTTAGTATCTCTGCCTTTTCACAGTCTCCTCTGCCCACCCTCCTCCCTTTATTAAGCCTCACTATCCCTCCCTTGGTCTTCCTTTGCTCCCTGATGTACCTATAAAAGGTTTTATCCCTTCTTAACTGAGTTGGCTATCTTTTCCTCGGTTTGGGCCTTTGCTGTTCTGACTGCCTTCCAGCCTCCTTTTGCTTTAACTGATACAGTTCTCTGTCCTGCTCCTGCTGCGATTCCTTGTACTTCCTGAATGCTTTCTTTCTCTTGAACCTTCACTGCCACTTCCTTTGAGAACCATAGCGGTTTCTTACATCGTCTTGTTTTGTTTATTTGCTTCACACAAAGGCTCTTACCTCTGTGATGGCAGTTTTATTATTCCCATTGTTCTTCCACCCTCCTTCCCACCCATTTGCTAGTGCATTCCTTAGGCACTCACCCATTTTGGCAAAGTCAGCCCTCCTAAAGTCCAGTACTTTTGTTTTTGTATGGTTTGACTCTATTGTTGTGTTTATTGTGAACCATACTGTTCGATGGTCGCTAGTTCCCAGATGGCTACCCACTTCTACATCTGTGATCCTCTCTCCATCTCCATTTGAGAGTATCAAGTCTAATATTGCTCCTCTCGAGTGGGCTCCAGTACTAGTTGTCTAAGGCATGCCCCTGTAGGGCATCTAGAATAACTGCACTCTTCAAGTGGCAGCTGCAACTGCACTCCAGTTAACATCTGGCATATTCAGATCACCCATCAGCAATATCTCCTTTTTCTGCCATTCTAAGTATACTTTCTATCATTTCTTGTCCATTTCCTCCCTGAGAAGGGGCTTGTATAAACCTCTGTCTGGATTGTGTAGCCATTGCCTGCCTCCAAATTTACCCACAGTGCTTCTTCTCCTCCCTGTTCACCCTTTTGTTCTGTTGCTTTTATTCCTTCCCTTATGTAAAGAACTACTCCTCCCCCTCTTTTACCCTCCCTGTCCCTCCTTTAGACTTTAGCAAGGCATTTGACACAGTCATAGAAACATAGACTTTGATGGCAGATAAGGACCGCTTGGCCCATCTAGTCTGCCCATTTCCCTACCTACAGGATAGGCCGTAGATCCTAGTTAACCAACAGCCTATTTCTTCCTACCCCCCACAAGAATTGCCTTATGTCTGTCCCATGCATTCTTGAATTCTCCCACAGTTTTAGACCCCACAACCTCCTCAGGAAGGCTGTTACATGCATCCACTACCCTCTCTGTGAAAAAATACTTCCTCACATTGCCCCTGAACTGCCCTCCCTCTATCTTTAAATTGTGTCCCTTGTTCTGCAAGTCTCTTTTCTGAAAGATGCTACCCTCTTGGACTTTGCTGATTCCACTGAGGTACCTAAAAATTTCATCATGTCCCCCTCTCCTTCTTTCCTCAGGGTACATATTAAGCTCCCTTAGTCTCTCCTCATACGGCTTCTCCCGCAGACCCTGCACCATTTTAGTTGCCCTCTCTGACTACCTCTATCCTGTCTATGTCCTTGCGGAGATGGGGTCTCCAGAACTGGACACAGTACTCCAGATGGGGTCTCACCAACTGTCTGTACAGAGGGATAACAACTTCCTGTTTTCTGCTGCTGATGCCTCATCAAACTCCTCAGACAGCCAGTTGATAGGTTTGAGAAAAATCTTGACCATCTGCTCAAATGGAGTTGAGGTCAAATCTGATGGGATTACCATGAAGTCATTGATCGCAGGCACCTCAACCAAGGCTGAGCAGTTGGGGAGTCAAAGGAGCAGGAAGAGGTGATCATTCCTGATCTCATGACCAGTGAAATTTTTGCGCTTTCTGCTGCAGTGATAATGGCTCTGCCCGAAGGTCTGAGGGTCCGATGCATTTCCAATTCTTCAACACTCCTCCAATGCTGGTCCCAGCCTGAACGGTGCTGAGACTGACAAGCAACTCAACGCAGCCACTCTTCTTCCATGGCTGCAAATTGAGCACCGACCTGCAGCTACCAAGCACTTTTTGCAGTCTTTTAGCCGACCAAGGGCCAATTGAGCATTCCAATCTTCAGTGGAGTATGGCTCAGCACAGACTGCATCCCTCGACGTAGTGTTACTTGCCCAACCAGTATAAGCACGTGTCCCACGGGTCCATGGCCAACTATTTTCTGCCTGCACTGGGTGCAGATTAAAAGACATTTTTGTTGCTGTCAATCGTGGACTGTAATTCAGAGCCTGAAGACTGCAGAGCAACTTTAAAGTGGAATACGGATTTGAAAGGTCAAAGATTTCCCACACAAAAGATTAATATATAAGTTAGCCAGCCTGGGAGTGGGTCCCAAGATGACAGCCTGGGTAAAGAATTGGCTGGAGAATAGGACACAGAGAGTAATAGTAAATGGAGTCCACTCAGAAGAAAGGAGGGTTACTAGCGGGGTACCACAGGGTTCAGTATTAGGACCAGTCCTCTTCAATGTCTTTATAAGTGACATTGCAGAAGGACTGGAAGGAAAAGTATGTCTCTTTGCAGATGACACTAAGATCTGCAACAGAGTTGATGCACAGGGTGGGGTGGAAAGGATGAGAAGGGACTTGGCAAGGTTAGAGGAATGGTCAGATGTATGGCAGCTTAGCTTCAATGCTAAGAAGTGCAAGGTAATGCACCTGGGAAACAAAAATCCAGGGGAAGAGTACACAATGGGGGGTGAGATACTAACAACAACAAAAATGGAAAGGGACCTGGGGGTAGTCATATCAGATGACCTAAAGGTGGGCAAGCAATGTGAGAAGGCAGCAAGGAGGGCTGGGGGATACTGGGATGCACAGGAGAGGCATCACCAGTAGAAAACAGGAAGTTATTATCCCTCTGTACAGACAGCTGGTGAGGCCCCATCTGGAGTACTGTGTGCAGTTCTGGAGACCCAATCTCCGCAAAGACATAGACAGGATGGAAGCTGTCCAGAGGAGGGCAACTAAAATGGTGCAGGGTCTGCACCGGAGGACATATGAAGAGAGACTTAAGGAGCTTAATATGTATAGCCTCGAGGAAAGGAGGGAGAGGGGGACATGATAGAAACTTTCAAGTACCCCAAGGAATCAACAAAGTCCAAGAGGGTAGCATCTTTCAAAAGCGGTGCAAGAACAAGAGGGCACAATTTGAAGATAGAGGGGCAGCTCAGAGGTAATTTAAGGAAGTATTTTTCACAGAGAGGGTTGTGCATGCATGGAATGGCCTTCGGAGGAGGTTGTGGAGTCAAAATCAGTGGTGGAATTCAAGCATGCATGGGATAGTCATAAGGCAATTCTGGGGGGTGGGGGTAGGAAGAAGTAAGGCTGCTGGTAAACTAGGATCTGCAGCTTATCCAGTAGGTAGGGAAATGGGCAGACTGGGTGGACCAAGCTGTCCTTATCTGCCGACAAATTCTATAGAGTCCTCTAATACATATAACTGACGTACAATGGCAGAGGAATTAGTTTCCATAATGGAGAATGTTTCAGAAGTCCCCTCCACCAACCCTGAATCTATTGTAGTAGGACTAGGCAAGACAAAAGATGGAGAAATATTTCTACTTTCTGTTTTCTGTAATGTACTGGGACCTATCTTATATGTTTTAGATGCATCAGTTATACATTGTGAGGTGCCCTGAACATGGCCAGCCAGGGCTACTTGACGATAGAGATCAGTGATAGAGGAGTCACCTAAAAGATCAAAGGAATTATGTAGTGGGAGAGAAAACACTTCTGCCTTATGTCCCTTTTTAGGGGCCCTAGAATTATACACAGTGGACCAGAGTTTCTCATGGTTGCTGGATACAGACTCAGTCCTATTCCTTTTATTATTATATTTGTTTGATTGAATACCAACAGTGGAAGATCAACAATCAGAAGGACCTGGGGTGGATGGCAACCTATGGCATATGTTTGCCACACTGGGGGACTTGGATAACCTAATAACAGAAGGGGGGGTTGGGAGTTAGGACAGACTCAGGACAAATAGAGGTACCGGGCTGGTAAGTAGCTACAGTACTCAGAAAGTGCTCCAACATAGCTTTTTGGTTCTATTCTAGTAGTGACATTCTAGTGTTAAACAATGAAATCCCCATGAGTAGCTCAGCAGTTTTGTTACATTTCCTACATGTGTATGGAGCTTTAGGAAATGAAACGTAGACTATAATATACATGTCATATGTAGAGCATCTAATACCCACATCCCCCTCAATAGTAATAATAGTGTCAGACATAGTTGCCTGAGTAATCTGAACACTTCAAGCTACCTTTACACAACCTACATATTATACTATATTTATTAACTCCACTACAGTACCTGTACTGGTATCTGACTTAGCCACCTGACATGCTTGACACATGCTAAAGATGTGTGTGTCTTAGCATGCGTCTTTGTGCTCAGAGTTGCACTCGGCATACCCGAGCTCACCCTGTTCACTGGAGGGCTTCTTAAAATACACAAACGTGACCCAGAAGTTCAACTCCAACGTCTTGAGCTGCCAGTTCACTGAAACAACGTTTTAAATTAAAACTATTTAGCACAAACCACTCATGCATGGTATAAAGTGTAAATTACACCTAAATCAAGGTGCTGCCTGGCAATATACCCCACTACATGAGTTTGTAGTTCACCGAGATGGCTCTAGGAACTACAGACTCCTCCTCCTGTCACAGACAGGGCTCCACACTACCCCTCGTTCGTTTTTAGTAAAAAAAACAATTAAATAAGGTGTATATAGTGTGCTACAGTGTGGGCACTGATGTAGCACTCAGATTCAATTCTGCCCCACAGGTGCAAAAACATGTTTCAGGAAGGATGCAAAAAATGACAGCTGTACTGTTCATAAGGGGGTGTGAAAAAAATGGCAATGTTGGAAATTTGGAGTGAAAATCTTAAAAATTGACGACATTACGAGCGTGCATAGAAACTGCACAACAGACATTCATAATGCAGTCATTATTTCACTAAATTTACAACAAGGGCTTTTTGGGACCCCACCTCATCAGCAGTGGTATTGTCGTTTCATTAATTGGTCCAAAAAGGTGATTCCATGCAGCGACCACAAAATCACCTTTCGGGACAGAGAAATGATATGACAGTGAATGTGTTCATGAGGTGAGGTCTCAAGAGCCCCATGCTGAAAATTTGGGACCAAAACTCCAAAACGTGACTGAGATATTAACCGAAGTTGAAACCCCCCATTGATTTCCATTATAGGGCTTACCGTGATTTTCTTCAGTTTGCAGTCGGCTTTTGAAGCATGCAGACGTGTTCCCAGTCCACAGAAGATCACTGCTCCCAACCTCCAGAGGTAAGTATGGGTGAGAGAGAGGGAGGTAAGGTGTACAGAGGGAGGGTGGGGTTGGGGAGGGGGGTCAGGAACGATGAGGGACCGCTTTTTTTTTTAGGTTAAAAAGACATGGCTTTGTTTTTTTATAGGTAAACTATTTATGGATTTTGGCACACTGGGGTGGGCCCCAGTGTGCCAGAGTACGGGGATCAATGCGACTCGGGACTGGGGTAAATTTGAGGTTGAGAACATAGGGTGCTGGGGGCGCATCTGACACCGGGTGTGGTCATCCCGGCATTGTAAACACCACAGGTTTTTGCACACTGGGGTGGGCCCAGTGTGTCACATTAAAGGGGGAGGGGGATACATGCTGACACTTGGATTGAGCATCCCAATGTCAGCAGGTGGGGAGGGGGGGGATCCGCTAGCTTGATCGATTACGTTTAGAGTAAAAGTGCCTTTGGGCACTGAATACTCTAGCCCGTACAGAGCTTAGGCTGTGGCCTGCTCTGCATGGGTGGGATAAAATAAGGAAACGAAGACAGCAGGATGTGGAGGAGGCAGGTGAGGAAAGTGCCTTCTCCCACCTTTCAGGAAAGGTCCAGTGGGGTGGCAGGGCAGGCAGAGATGTCAAGACGCAAACAGCTGTCTGCTTTGCAGTGACCTGCAGATGAAAGGAAAAAGCCGCCACATGATTGGCGCGGCTTTTTCTTTTCAAGTGCAGACCACTTCAGGCAAAATAACGTCAGTACCAGCCTGGCTGATGACTGGTGTAATACTGCTGAACCCCTGGCAGAGCACTCTGCATTGGACAGACAGTATCACACCCCTCAAAAGTAACTGCCCCAAGGAGTTTGCAGCACATGCACAAACTCAAAAATAGGTTCATAGAGCCCACAATGTCAGCTTGCATAGGTGGGGGCAAGATGAAGGTAAAAAAGGAGATTAGAGTACATTTGGGATAATGAGATACAGTAAATAGAAAAATTATATATCTATTCAAGCTTCCTAAAGTCACAAAAAATTACATTTTCACGGTTCTATGTCATAACAGCGACTGGGGAATAGCAATCACTGTTAGGGCGAATGTACATCGGTAAAATGAATTTCAGTGATGCACACTCGTGGTGAATATCAAGAGAGCCTGAGATCCATGGGATTTTTTTTCTTAATGCTGTGACTGTGCCTGCCCCAATGGGGGCTTCACCCACGATACCCCTACTAATGGATTCTCAACTCCAGGGGTGCATGTCCAGAGGGGTGGTGAAAAACTTGGAAAATAAAAAGCCGTCTGCCGGCATAAAAAAAATGCACTGCACTGGACCCAAACCCTGCACCTCACAACCCGCCACCCTTCCCATCACGCTGGGGGGACCAGCTCAGCAGCTGCCCACCACACTCCCTCCTGCATACCTTCCCTTCCCTTCCTCCCCCCCCCGCGCATGTGTGCATACATACGCACACAGCTTACCATTGCCCTACCTCGATTACCCAGGTATCCGGGTGTTACTCTGCCAGGTAGCCCTGAACACAGGCACCATAACTGATTCGCCATTTTTGTAGGTGCTCAATTGCAGACACGTTGTTCACAGGATACCCATATTCACATATTCTATACAATACTTGTAGACAAGATAACAGACAATAATATGAACCTAAAACAGCTTTATCCAGAACAATTATACACTTTCCTGCCACAGTGAGCAGTAATTTGGATACATTGGTTACCGAATGTTGCTTTGCAAGTACTGTACCTTTCATGGCATCATAATGTGAAACTGCAGCTAGAAACTGCAAATAGATGGTGCTGTTTAATGGCTGTTTTTTTTTTAAGATACTTCAGGTTTTTCACCAAAAATGAATACAAATAACACTTTACCAATAAAACTGGTGCTATTTCAACTGTTACTATGTAGCAATATGGGGTAATTGAATAAATATTTCATTTCATGATGTAGACTGAGAAACACTTTAAAGTATTTAGCAATTTTTCTAAACAATGTGCTCTGTTTACCATGCCTACGTGCCACGGAAGTGTGGTGCGTAGGAATACCTACAACTGAATAGGCTTGTCCAGTGTACCCCCGGTGACATTTACTATAGGTGTGCAAGGCCCTTTTGCACATGATCCCTTTCCTGATCCCTCAGCTACGTGAGATGGGCAGTCCAGAGGCATATCAGGGGGCGCGCTGCCACTCTTCACCATTCACTAAGGCATGGAGTGCTGGGCGAGGGGGGCACAAGTTACGCAACAGGAGACCCTGCCTTAACTGATACATGCCTCACTGGTGACACCAACTGGAGCTGACTGGACATGGATGCCCAAACCATGCTGCCCCAGCCCACCTAGCTACATAGTAGTGCTGGAAGCAGCCATTTAGGTACTCACCTGTCACTGAAAACTTCCTGGGACTTGCACCCACCAAGAATCTCCTTCTCGGTCAGAGCAGGGAATCCACTATGGGACCCAGGACAGGCATCCCATTAGATGCCAACCTGAGTCCTGCAATCTGCCTCCATGCAGCTGCACACCGGGGGGGGGGGTTGGTGCCACAATCAGGTGCCCTGTAGCTTGTGGTAGCACCTGTCCAGGGTAGCATAGCTCCACAGGTGTTATATGTGCATTTCGTGTGTATAACCCGCACCATAGTGAATAAGGCCCCAAATTTCCACTTTTACCTGTTAGATCATTTCATTGTGTAACAAATGTAATGGGATGATTCCCTTCTTTGTCTTTCTGCATTCATTGTTTGGGGACTAGGAGATCTGATCTATTCCTGTTCCTGGCTTTGGCTAGGTCTTCCATATTCTCAGCAGTATAACCATTTTCTACAGCTCTCACCTTTATTTCCAGAGTTTGAGCCTCAAACAGTTCCTAATCTGAACAGTTTCTTTTTATTCTTGAGAACTGACTGATTTAGGGTGTGCACTGTCTGCTTGGAGAACATTATTAGTGACTGTAGATTTTCGAAATCCCTTACTGGTAAATGTTTCTGAATTATCACCACTTAGTGTAATATTCAGGAAGTTACAGGAATATTGGTCAGTAGTGCGTGTGAACCTCAGGTTTCATTCATTAGAACGCAACTATTCCAGGAATTCTAACATGCTGTCTGCCATCGCCCTTCCATACATAGACCACATTATCAATATTCTGTATCAGTGACATTTGGTGATGTAGTCTGCCTAGTAATTACCTCTGTTGAATACCAGCATCTGTTCCCATAATGCCAGGAACAGTTTTGCATAAGAGGGAACCACTGAGACCCCATAACTGTCCTACATTTTTGTAGACGGTACTTTCCATCACAGTCCATGTAATTATGGGTTAGTATGCACTCTCGGTGTTCCATCAAAAATGGGAAAAAGAGTTAAAATAGATCATTTTCAACAGAAGAATGGTCTAGTTGTTGGGCCAGTGCACTAAAATTCATTTATTTGTTTAGTTAGTTTTTGTTGACTGGGTAAGGTGCACTAGCCATGGAAATTACTATTTTCAGGCATGACCCGTGGGGTACAGCACAATACAAAGAGGCAAAATAAATAATACATCATGACATTACATAAATGTGACAATTTTCAAAGATGGGAATACATTGCAAGTAGGAGCAAATAAATAGCAGGCAGGGTAAGAAATACAATACAGTGTAAATAACTAAAAGTGAGGGAAAGCAATACATTAACTAAGATCATTTAAGCAGCAGACCAGACAATTCAGGTATGATAATATAGTGAAGGTTGTAATACTTGAGTGGTCATACAGGATAGATATGGGAGAGTTGGGAAGTAGGAGGGAAATTAGAATGATGTATAGGAAAATAATGACAAAGTAAGAAGTGAGGACAGAGAGTAATTGTGAGTAGGACAGACAGGTAACAAAAGAAAAAGTGTAGATCATTTAATGGGATAAAACTGAAACAGGACCTCCTTGTGAATGAGCTTGCTCAATGGAGTTTTCCTGCAATAAATTTGAACTTGAACTTGAAACAAGTGGCTACGGAGTGCAGGTAAGAGGGACATATACAGGCTAAGGTGGTTTGCAGCCGGAGCAGTTTCCAGAACCAACTAGGTGTCTACGTAGCAATCTTGTGAAGGAGGCGTGGGATGGGGCAAGGCGTATAGTCAGAGGGAGAGAGTTCCAGTATTGGGGGGCATGACAAGCAAAGGCACTAGCCCCTTTAGAGGAGTGATGTCTGTGGATGAGGAAAGGAGCATTTACCACAGAGCGCAGGCCATAACTGGACATCTGGTTTATAAGCCAGAGGCTTAGGTACTTATATTCTGATGATGTTATCGATGATCAAGCCATATGCATAGGATCTAGACACAAGAGGCGAAAGCCCGCCAAGTTTGGAGTATAGGAGGTGTGAAGAGGAGGCATAGCAACAGATGTTATTGTAGGTAACATCCCACTTCCGAAAACTAGATTTACTCACAGCGGCATACGTTGCAACCCCATAGGTGAGCGAATGAAGGAGTATGCCATGTGCTATGGCTAGCCTTGCAGAGGGGGCAAGCACATAGTTGGAGTGGTAGGCAATGCCAAGTTTCATGTTGACTAACTTGCAGGTTAGCTGGATGTGAAGGTCAAAATTAAGAGCCAGGTCAAGGGTGATACCCAAGTATTTAAACGAGTTAACCACGCTTACAGGAGAACCGTTTGCAGTGGAGACCTTGAAAATTAGGTAGAGAGTGTTTAAGTTTAGCATTTGAACCAAATAAGATGGCTTGGGTCTTAGATACATTTAAGACAAGCTTATGGTTAGACAGCCACTGCTGAATTTGTGTAAAATCCTGGGAGAGGCATTGGTTGACGTCGGTGATGTTTTTGGAACTGGAGTACAGGACAATGTCATCGGCATATAACAGGGAGAAAGTGTGCCGGTGGTTGGAGGTGATATTGTTTATGAATATGGTGAAAAGCAAGGGACCAAGGATAGACCCTTGTGGCACATCAATGTTGATTGTGGCTTTATCCAATATGGTGGAGTTATATTTAACTAATTGAGTCCTATCTGATAAGTAGCTGCCTAACCACTTTACTACATTCAGTGAAAAGCCTAGAGATCTAAGGGTAGTTAAAAAGATGGGGTGATCAAGAAGGTTAAATGCTTTAGTTATGTCAATAAAGATTGCCCCTGTTAGAAAGCCAGAGTCCATGGCCACTAGGGCATTAGACGTAAACTTGATTACTGCAGTAGTAGTACTATAACCCTTGTGGAAATCATGCTGTGCAGTTGTTAGAAGGTCATGTTTCTGGAGAAAGTCAATGATTTGAGTGGCAACGAGTTTCTCAGGTATTTGCTGAGAAATGCCAAGATAGCAATGGGCCTGTATTTAGATGGATTTTTCCAGTTGCCTTTTTTGAAGTCGGGGGTAGCCTTAGCCATCTTCCAGATGTCAGAAACATGACACTGGCACAAGGAGAGGGTAAAAATCTTTGCTAGAGGCTCAGCAATGAAGGCAGCTACGAGTTTCAAGAGCTTAGGTTCAAGATTGTCAGATCCTGCAGCAGTGAACTCGGATATGTTGTTTAATAGCCTGAGTACATCATGGTTGGAGACAGATATGAAATAGAAAGTTTACCCAGAGATGTCAGATTAGGTGGTCAACTTCGACTGAGCAGGGAAGGAGGAGGTATAGTTAGTAGGGTTGGAGAATTGAGTATTGAGAAAATTGGCTGTGGTTCTGGGATTGCTAGAGTGCATGCCATTTAAGGACATATCATTTTGAGTAAGGGCTGGGTTAGAACCAAGGAAGAGCTTTATATGGAACCAGAATGTTTTTGAATCCCCATATGAGTTGGTTAGTAGAGCCTTGCAGTAGGCCCTTCGGCCCTTTTGATTTCTTTCTTACATGAATTTTGTAGGGCTCTGTAGGCATGTAGGTCAGTCAGTAGCCCAGAGCTTTTATAAAGGTGCCGACTTTTGTTCCTTTGATGTATCTTGGAGAGTAGGTCAGATTTTAGTCAGCGGGTAGACCTATTTTTACCTGACAGGCTACGAGAGCGCAGTGTTTATCTATATCACCAGAAAGTTGGTTAGGAAGAGATTAAGAGCAGTCTGAGAGTCACTAGATTTAGAGAGGGGGGACCAATCTATAGTGGTGATATCCTGTAGGAAGGACTGTGAGTCGAGTTGCGCATAGTTTCGGAAATGAATAAAACGTGGCTTTGACGGAGCTGGCTTGCCCTTACCCCAGATACAAAAGGTGGGGGAGTTGTCAGTAATGGCATCTGCAAGTATGCCTGAGGCGATTATGTTTTCAGGATGGCTGGTCATAATCCAGTCTAGCAGAGTACTGGCGTTTGATTGCTGTGCAGTTCTGGTGGGGTCATTGATCAACTGGTGCAGTTTGAAACTTTGAAGCCTAGTCAGGAGTGAGGGTTGAGAGTTTCTGAGCCAATTTAAGTTAAAATCACCAAGTATAAGTACCTCATGCCTGCCAGAAAGAAGAGATGTCTGATCAAGCAGCTCATTGAGTCCTTTTAATGTAATATTTTGGAGCTGAGGGTGAGAAGGACATGTGTCACTTCACAATGTGTTAGGGGAGATGAGCTGATTGCAGGAGAGATGATGGTGATCTTTAAAATAGATAGCTGCACCACCCCCTCTTTTGGGAGCAGATATATCAAACCTTAGGAGATTGTAGAAAGGAAGGGAGCATTGCGAGTCAGGGGTGGAAGGTTTGAGCCAGTTTTCAGTAAGGCAGATGGTATCGGGTTTGTAAAGGTTGGTCCAGGACTCCAGTTCTGTGAGGTTGTACACAAGGCTCCTGATATTATGGTGAACTACAATTAGACCTTTAGCATTAGTAAGGGGACTAGGTAAATTGTTAGCTGGTCTGGGGTTTGAGAGAACATCTACTGACAGCAGTAAGGCCCATAGGAGGAGATACCAGAGTTTGCATCGCAGGAAGGGGCAGACAGTATTTATATGCAGGGGATAGAATTTTAGGGCGTATGCAACCATGTGGATCTAGTACCTATTTAATAGTAGAGGAGAGGGGTCTAGTCGGAGAGTAGGCAGTAGGAGTAAGTTAGAGAAAAAGAAATCATGAGGCAAGAAAGTTGGGGTGGCCGGGGGACACAGGGAGTTTAAGGCAGGGATAGGGGTAGCAGAGCTATTGAAGGTACAAGAACAAGTAATATCAGGTGTGATTTCCTTTGAGCAGCTCTGAGGACTGGCTGGAATACACATGAAAACTGAAAATGCCAGCAGGGTAGAAAGTGAGAGGTCAGAAATTCAGAATACACATAAGGAGCCAGAAGAACTGTGGGCCATCCTGGAAACAGGAAATGGGACAGCCATACAAACTGGGGTTGTCTACAGGCCCCCAGAGCAGGGGGAAGACATAGACACATTACTGTTAGAAGATATACAAAACATGACAGCTAAAGGGGAGGTTCTGATAATGGGAGACTTCAACATGCCAGGTACAGATTGGTCAATAAGAGAAGGAACATCTGCCAAAAGTAGACACATAGTGGATTCCCTGCAGGGTGAGGGCCTCAAACAACTGGTACAAAAACCCACAAGAGACAGGGCTGTCCTAGATCTAGTACTGACTAACAGGGAAAGGATCACAGATCTCCAGATAGAAGGTCACCTAGGGGCCAGTGACCATCACATGGTATGGTTCAATTTGGCCACTAGAAGTAAATCATCCCATTCCAAGGTAAAAATATGGGACTTCAGAGGAGCTGACTTTGATAAAATGGCCAACAGAGTTAAGATAGCCCTGACAAAAAGAAATACAGGTGAGGGGGTACAGGCAAAGTGGGCAAGCATTAAGGATGCAATACTTGAAGCAACATCCCATTGTGTTAGAGAGAAAAGGAAGTGCAAAAGAAGGAAACCACTTTGGTTCTCAAAAATGCTAGCAGAAAAGGTCAGAGCCAAAAGGCTGGCCTTCAGGAAATATAAGGGAACGCAGCGGGTTGAAGATAGGGAGGCATATCAAACTTCCCTAAGGGAAGGTAGTAAGGCAGGCAAATGTCCAAACTGAGGAAACACTAACACAAACAGTAAAAGAAGGTGACAAGACTTTCTATAGATTCATTAGTGAAAGGAGAAAATCCAGAGGGGGTATTGCTAAGATCAAAGGAGATAAGGGGGCATGTGAGGAGGAGGAGGAGGAGGAGGACCACATAAAAGCATCTATCCTAAATAGATACTTCTGCTCAATATTTACTGAAGAGAAGATAAGGCAGGGCCCACAGCTCAGCACCATGGACACGGGGGGAGGGAGGTGTGCACTAGTCCCTTCACAAAAGAAAGGGTCCTACAAGAGCTCGATAAGATCAGGGTGGACAAAGCAATGGGACCTAATGGCATACATCCCAGGGTACTAAAGGAGCTAAGGGTGGAACTAGCAGAGCTATTATCAGAACTGTTTAGTGAGTCTCTGAGCACAGGAGAGGTCTCAGAACACTGGAGAAGGGCTCATGTGATCCCGCTCCACAAGAGTGGTAGCAGGGAGGAGGCAGGGAACTACAGTCCAGTCAGTCTTACCTCAGTAGTGGGCAAGATTATGGAAGCACTCCTTAAGGAAAGGATAGTGCAACACCAGGAATCCATAGGAGCACAGGATCCAAGACAGCATGGGTTTACAAAAGGAAGGTCCTGTCAAACTAATCTCATGAATTTCTTTGACTGGGTAACCAGAGTGGTGGACCAAGGGGGAGCAGTTGATGTTGCCTACCTTGACTTCAGCAAAGCTTTCGACTCTGTTCCACATAGAAGATTGATTAAAAAGCTGGGTAGGCTCGGGGTGGGTCAGAAGTTGGTCAACTGGGTGGCAAACTGGTTGACAGGTAGAAAACAGAGAGCGGTGGTAAACGGTATACAGTCAGAAGAGATGCAAGTCACAAGTGGGGTATCTCAGGGATCAGTCCTGGGGCCAGTCCTCTTCAATATCTTCATCAGTGACATTGTAGATGGAATGGAGGGTAAGGTTTGTCTGTTTGCAAATGACACCAAGATCTGCAACAGAGTAAATGATCCAGATGGGGTGGGCAGAATGAGAAAAGATCTGGATAAACTAGCAAAATGGTCGGAAGAGTGGCAACTGGGGTTTAATGCAAAGAAGTCCAAGATCATGCACATAGGGAAGAGAAACCCTGAAGCCACCTATAGGCTGGGAGGGGAGTTGCCGGCAGTCAGAAGGGAAGAAAGAGACTTGGGCATCGTCATCACCGATGATCTGAAATCATCCAAGCAGACCACTAAATCTGTAGGTAAGGCTAGGGGGATGTTGGGGTGTATTAGTAGGGGTATCACAAATCAGAAGAGGGAGGTAATAATCCCTCTTTACAAGACACTGGTTAGGCCCCATCTGGAGTACTGCGTGCAGTACTGGAGGCCACACCTTCACAAGGACATTAACCAAATTGAGGCAGTCCAGAGAAGGGCAACCAAAATGGTGCAGGGACTGCATCAGAAAACATATGAGGACAGATTAATGGAGCTCAATATGTATACCCTAGAGCAAAGGAGGGAAAGAGGTGATATGATCGAAACATTCAAACACCTTAAGGTCATTAACAAGGTGAAAGAATCTAACATGTTTCAATATAGGAAAAATAGCAGGACAAGAGGACACAGCATGAGATTAGAGGGAGGCCGATTAAGGGGTAATGTGAGGAAGTTCTTTTTCACAGAAAGGGTGGTGGATGCATGGAACGGCCTACCTCAGGAAGTGGTGGATATGAATACAGTGCAGGGCTTCGAACAGGCATGGGATAGGCATAAGGGAGCAATACAGATGAGCATGAATAGATAGGCCATTGACGGAGCAAAGGCCGACGGCACATTTATAAGGTAGAAAAAGAAATGGGCAGACTGGATGGGCCTTGTGGCCCTTATCTGCCATCAACTTCTATGTTTCTGTGTAGAAATAGTAGGTGGAGTAGACCTTAAAACTTTAGCCAAGATTATCAAACAGGATTTCGAGGTGGGATTGGGGACAGTAGTGTATATGATACTGAGACTGAGCGGAGT
The DNA here is from genome assembly GCA_016271365.2 of Neoceratodus forsteri. NCBI lineage: Eukaryota > Metazoa > Chordata > Ceratodontiformes > Ceratodontidae > Neoceratodus > Neoceratodus forsteri. The sequence goes on along the minus strand of CM028136.1, from coordinate 222,025,162 downwards.
TGGGTTTACAGTAAAAATAAGGAGGTACCACTAGAGGGCTGCCTAAAGTGTGCAGGATATCTGAGCAATGCGAGGAAAGACACAGTTCGCCTATGTCAAAGTATTTGAGGAATGTAGGGGCGTAGTTAGCCAAATGGGATGGGAAATTCGCCAAGGGGGGCCAGAATGATAGTGTATTTAAAGGTGGGCTAGAGAGGGTGGGGGCTGGGAGAAAAACCCCGCTGAAGTTTAGCAGAGCAAAAGCAGCACAAAAGTCAATGCTAAGTAAATGGAGAAAGGCGCTCCAACCGGTTTGGGCCTTGGGAGCAAACAGTCCAATAGGACTCAGCCATCAGAAACGCTGCACCAATCAAAGGCCCATGGCTCGAGCTGGCTCTGAAGATCTAGCAGTGGTAGTACCTGGATGGGAGATCAGCTTCCGAGGACCAGGAGGGCGGCCAGGAGGTGTTGGCTTCGGTGGCGGCCACACGATAACAGAAAGCGCTGCTCAGGCGAGGGGCCCTGGGGGGGGAAGAGAGAAATAAATGAGTTAAATATAGTAGCAGAGGGACAGGAGGTGGGTGGCAGGTGGCAGATCATCAGCAGGGGGGTGGAGGCGAGAATCAGGAACATAAAGGCAGGTTAGCAACAGAGATGGCTGAGGTGGGGTCAGACAGACAAAGAAAAAAGTGCAGTGGGAGGGAGTGTAAGTCGAGGAGGTGCAAAGTAGCAGGGGAATGGGGGAAGGGTTACAGATGGAGAGAAACAGAAATGGACAAATTGTATTTGGACTATTGCTGGGGGGGCAGGAAGAGACAAAGCACAGGGAGCTGCAGTTAAAACACAGACCCCAGTAGAGTGGAGAGAATAGGCTAGACAGAGCGGAGAGGAAGATTTAGAGCAATCAAGTATGAGCAGAAAGCAAAGATGCAGTAACATGCATAAAACCTCTAAGATTGCAGGCTGAGTTTGTAACATAAATAAAACAGTTAAGCACAGGCAGGTCACGCTAGCAGAGATTTGAACAATTACGTAAAATCAGATTAGTAATTCTAGTAATTCTAGCAACCAGTAATAGGCACAGAGAAACAAACTAGTAGGGAACCACAAGGGAGAATAATCCAGTTCAAAAGCTTCATATAAACAGGTTACTAGCTTTAAGTCCCTGGGCACCACCCTGGACATGACTCTCTCCTATCAAGAGCACATTACTAACATCTCTAAAACTGCTAACAGCAGGCTAGGCCTCCTTTATAGATATCAGCACTGCATGACCCATGAGCCACTGCACTTCGCAGTGACTAGCTCCATACTGTCTATCATTGACTATGGCATTGTATTTTATGGTGCTGCCTCTACCACTGCTCTCAGGTTACTCTTAACAAAGCCTACAGGTTAGTTACTGGTGCTAGTAGGGATTCACATACCTGTGACCTATTCACGCAGTTCAATTGGCTCAACCTCTAGAGCACAATCTCCCATCACACCTGTCTTACTGCCAAAAAACATATCTTAGGGTTAGCCCCCCCAACCCAGCAGCTCCTTAATAGAGCCCCCTCTAACTCGTGGTTAACAAGGAACGTGCCCAATCTAACTTTTCAGGTACCGTTATGCCGGACATCCCAAGGACAAAGAGCATTTATGTACAGAGCACCCAGCTGGTTTAACAACCTCCCCACAAACATTCAAGCAACTCCCCAAATTGGGCCTTTCAAAAACTGTCTTCGACAGCACCTAGTCAACCGTAGCAGCTCCGACTGTCACACTTAATCCTGGTGGTCTTCTGTCTATACCTATCCAGCCATTTTACTGACAGGACCCCCCTTGGGCTGTCTTCTTGTGTCACCACTGCATCCACCACCATTCTGCAACAGTTCCCACTCTATTTTTCTGAAATACTACCACTGTTTACCCCTGTCGAATAACCACCATGAATACGTTCCTTATTTCCTTTCTTCCCCCATCTATATGTCCTGTTTGCACCTTATTACTCATCACTTTCCTTGTCTGTCTCTAACTGGCTTTCTCTACTTGTACACCTGCCCACTCACTTCTGGTTTCCTTTTAACCCAAGCACTTAATATCGCTTTTATTATATATTGTATGTATTAGGTTTATATTCAAGTGTCCTGTGTTTATTACACCTCACCCAGCCTACTTACTTGTACCCAATGTGTTTGTAACCAATGTATTCGTGTCTGGAACTCCATCCTATGTATAATTTCCTATTTGACGTGAATCTTTAGTAAAAGAGCACCTGGCTCAAAGGTATTAATTCTGAGACTCAATAAATAACAAGTATTTGTCAATGCCAAATGTTTGCTTGCTGGTATTAGCATTGGAAATGCAGGAGTTAGACAGGTGCAGAGTAGGAATGGCAGTGAAGTATTGAACTTCACGCCAACCCCACCTCCACCCTGCAGATATGGACAGGCATTGGGGCATGTGTTTGGGTTGTTGCCCATAATGTTCATGCCATTTCATCTCACCCTATCCTGCAGACACTGACAAGTGTTGAGGTGTGCCTTGGGGTGTTCAGCTTTACAGTCACTCCACTCCATGAAGAGATGCACTGAAATGGGTGCAATATAGAATGGGGTGAAATGTGGGGCCGAAGAATCCAAGGCACAGCTCGATGCCTGTCAGTGGGTGCAGGGTGGGGGGTGGGGTTGGAATGGCATAAGCATTATAGTCGGCAATCCAAAGGCATACCCTGATGCCTGTCAGTCTGTACAGGGTGGGACGTTATGGTTAGAAACCATAATGCCCCGGGCATGTGTTGGTATTTGCAGTATAAATTTTCAACATGGCCATTTTGTGGCCCCCACCTAATGAAAGCACTTGGGACATCTTCTCATGAACAGTGGCACTGTGATTTTTTTCAATGTGTCCAATATTTGAGTTTCCAGAGCGACCGTGACATTGTGCGCCAGATGTACGAAAACACAAATCGTGCAAGATGTGAAGAATGACAGCTGTACCATTCATAGGGAGGTGTGAAGATATGGCAATGTTGAAAATCTGTAGTGAAAGTATTAAAAATGTTCAAACTTCAGAGCATGCGTAGAAACTATGCAACACATGCGCACAACACAGTCATTTAGCGGAATTATTTCACCAGATTTTCAACATAGGCATTTTGTGACCTCTGCACATGAACACTGTTACTATGATTTTTTTAATCTGACCCAAACATTGATTTCCCACAGCAACCGAGGTATTTTGCATCAGATGTGTAAACGCATATTTCGGACAGGATGTGAAAAATGACAGCTGTACTGTAAGGAGGTCTGAAAAAATGCCAATGTTGAAAATCTGGAGTGAAAATACTACAAATTTGCGAAGTTACGAGGGTGCATGGAAACTGCATCATGCACGCTTGTAACAGTCATTTTATGGACATTTGTCACCAAATTTTCAACATAAGCGTTTTAGGACCTCTGTTCATGAACAGAGTCACTGTGATTTTACATATGAACATACATACAAACATATGAACGTACGAATCTCCCAGCAGAACACATCAATTGGTCTATGTAAGTCTGCCCGAGTGTGCAGCTAGCAACCTAGATTGCAGCTGCCCCAGCCTCCTCCCCTCAGTTCCTCCCCTGCTTGTCCCAGCCCCTGCCCCCCAACTCTTCCTCTTGCTTTATCCCACTCCTCCTTAAAGCTATTGACTGTTCTACATGTTACCACCCCCTCTGGCAGTGCATTTCAACTAGACACCACCCTCTCAGAGAAGTAGTGCCTCCTCATTTCCCCTCTTGAAACGTCCCCCTTTCAACCTTAGTCCGTGCTCCCTCATCTCTCTTCCACTCCTCAGTTTAAACATCCCCTCAGTGCTAGGTTTATTTACCCCCTCAGGTATTTAAATGCTTCAATCATATCCCCCTATCCCTCCTCTCCTCCAGTGTGTACATAGGTTCATACGAGAGGTTCAGGTCCATAAGTTATAAAGCCATATAAGGACCTATTTCTAGATATTAATTGATATAACTCCATTTTTTTTCAGCCTAACATCATGTTCCTTTCCTTCCATCCCTTTTAACATTTTTGTTGCCCTCCATTGCTCCCCCTCCAGTAACTTTATATCTCTCCTCAGGTATGGCCTCCAGTATTGCACATAGTGCTCTAGATACAGTCTGACCGATGATCTGTAGAGAGGTAGGATCACATCACTGTATCAGGATGAGAACCCCTTTGCGATGCACCCCAGCATCCTGTTTGCCTTCACTGCTGCTCTCGTGCAGTGGGCTGAGTTGTTCATGCTCTTAGTTACCAACACCCCTAGGTCCTTCTCCCCCTCCTCCTCCTTCTCTCTGATCCCCAACCAATAGTCCCTCTTCTGGTTCTTAGCCCTGAAGTGCATCACCTTACACTTCTTTGCATTGAATCCTAGCTGCCACTGCATCGACCATGTCTCTAGTTTGGTTAGGTCCCCCTGCAGTTTTTCCCATCCATCCTCTTCGTCCACCACCACCCCCCCCAATTTGGGATAATGTGCAAACAGACTAACCCTGCTCCCCACTCAGTGTGCTATATCGGAGATAAAGAGCCCAAATAGTACCGGGCTCAGCACTGACCCCTGCGGCACACTGCTTGTCACTGCTGTGGGTGCCAAGAGCTAACCCACAACCCTCTACATCCTCCCCGTAACCAGTTCTTACTGAAGTCCAAGTACAGGACATGTACTGCATGGCCCTTGTCCAACTCCCTTGTCACCCAGTCACAATACTCTATTTGATTGGTTTGACAAGACCTCCCGAGATGAACCCGTGTTGCCACCCATCTTAGAGGCCATTACTGTCTAAGAATGCCAAACACAGAAAGTTCCAGAATTATTATTTTCTCACTCTACTATCTATTTTTTAATGAAGAAACTGTTTCCCCTGATTTCCTACACGCATAATGTAAAACCACCATAATCCATTTACTGCATCTTGCTAAGCATTCTCATAACTTCATTTCCATATTTTAATCTTTTCTTACTTAATTTTTCTTGTGTTTACATCCCAAACCTGCATTTCTTTATGGAGCCAAACTTTTATCTTAAACGGTCACCATCCACACTATACAAACTTCCTTTGCCATGCTTTGCTACGTCTCGTTGCTTTGTTGTAGTGTCTCAGTTTTATTTTTAACCTACTAGTTGCTTTTTTTGTCAGCCTCCACAGACAGTTCTCATAAATAATCTTATATAATATGAACTTCATCGTCCTACCTTTCCTTTTCGTCTTTTTAGGCCCACTCTCGGTTGCTGCTCTTAGTTCGAAAAAGATTTGGCGTTCTACCTGATCTTTATGCGCCTGACCCTCTAAAGTGACATCACATGTTGGGCACACAAAATAGTGATTTTTTCAATCCTTAAAGTAAAATGCACTTATTTCCTACTACAGAGCCTGTTGATTGAAGTAAAATACTTATTTTAATTGTGACCCTTGGGGCAGATTACGAAGATCCTACACCACATCCACTATCTCACATCAGTCCTCTTTATGAGCTGGAAGTCCTACTCATAACTTGATATTCGTTTTATTCAACTTTTATTTTCTTAATTTGTACGGGGTCCTTGGACCCATCCCACCATTTTCTTCATTTTAAAACTGATGTCATCTCAATTTCAGAATGGTCTTCAGCCGTGAACCATCACATACATTTCCCAACATTTACATAATTATATTTTTATAAACTCCATAACTTCTTGTTCTAATTTCAACCCCATAAAACTTATATCATCTCAATTTATATGTGGTCCTCGAACCTATACCATCATTTTCTTCATTATAGAACTTATGTCATCACAGTTTCTTTGGGGTCCTCAGACCAGAACCACCAAATTCAGAACAAACATTGCCCATAATCATATTTTTATGAACTCCATAATTTCTTGTTCTTATTTCACCTTCTTAATCTTCCTATTTTTTCTTCTTTTTACTTTTTGAATAGGAAAATACAGTCCTTCCTTCGTAACCTGTAACTATTTCTTTCTCTCACTAAGGAATTATCACCATTAAACCTGCCACAAGATTTTAAATGTTGTTCACTAATTTACAAAAAGTAACAAAAAAATGTTCCCCTTACTGTCCTGATATTCTACTAAATTATATAGATAATTCTTTTATCTTCAACAACAGTTACAATTAATATCTTTATTCATCCCAATGTTGGAATCCAGTGCTCCCATCTCATAAATCCATCGGGTTTCTACCCTCTCTACCACTTTGGCATAATCTCCACCTCTTTCTGTTTTTTTAACAGCTTCCAAACCCCAAAACCTGATAAAGGCTCCCGTATGACCTGCTATATTGAAGTGTTCTGCCACTGGTAATTTTAGTTTATTTCTGATATTGGACTTACGTTCTTGAATCCTTTGTTTTAACTGACGTGTAGTCATTCCTATATATATTTTGTCACATGGACACTGTAACACATATATGGCACCTTTAGTTTCACATGTGATTGGTTGTCTAATAGGATATTCTTTGTTTGCCCATGGATGTTTATAAATATTCTTTTTACTTGTGTGTCCACACACTGAACAGTGTCCACACTGTGTCATTCCCGGATTTAGGGGTCCCAATAAAAGCTGCACGCTGGTACTCTGCCTACCTTGTAAGTGATCTGTGTACTAATTTGTCTTTAAATGTTGATACTTTTCTCTCTGCCACTAAAGGAAGCTGTTGAATACATTATTTCCCATGGGAAAATTCTATAAAATTGACCAATGTTTGTTAACTATCTGTCATATTTCTTTAAACTTATGATTATGCTTTATACTGAAAACTATCCTCTCTGTGCTTTATATTTTTTCTTTACCCTGCAATGTTGTATCCTGTGTAACTTGCTCTAAACGTTTTTTTGCCTGCACCAGTGTGTTTGTCTCATATACCCTTTGTCTAAACCTCTTCGTTGCTTCAATTTCCTTCCTAAAATCTCTCTCCTGTACACAATTTCTTCGAATTCCCAAGAATTGGGAATAAGGAATACTTTTAATAAGGTTCTCAAAATGAAAACTTTTAGCATGTAGTATCATATTACTTGTTGTATTTTTTCCTATATAATGAGATGAACAGTCCACTGTCACCTTTTATCACTTTTACATCTAAATATGAAATGAATTCCATATTGTAATCCATGGTAAATTTTATATGTCATGAACATGAATTCAGGTATAAACTAAACTCATTAAGTTTTTCAGTTGTCCCAGTCCACACAATGAATAAATTGTCTATGTATCTTTTATACATTTTTATCCATTCACTGTAGGGATTATTCTCATTATTAGTCACATATTCACTTTCAAATGCATTTATAAATGCATTGGCATATGCTGGGGCCATTGTTGACCCCATTGCTGTACCCCTTTTCTGTTCATAAAAACTCCTTTCAAATCTAAAGTAATTCTTAGTCAAAATAAATTCTGCTAACATCTGTAAAGTTCTTGTTTATGGATGTGATCTCATATCCCTTTGATCCAGTAAACTCCCCATTGCAACAATCACTTCTTCATGGGGGATACAAGTATACAAGTCAGAAACACCCAAGGTCACCAATACTGCTTTTTGTTTTTCTACCACTGCAAATTTTATGTCCCTTAACATCTCAATAAAATGAGAGATATCCCTAACATATGTAGGAATCGTTTCCACTAATGGCTGTAAGTAGAAGTTGATATAATCTGACACTGTTTCAAACACACTGCAAATTCCAGATACTATTGGACGACCCGGAGGGTCATTGATGTTCTTATGTATTTTCAGAATAGTATAAAATACTGGTGTCTGTGGATGTCTCTGTAACAACAGATCTTCCTCCCAGTCTTTCAACTGGTTTGCCAGTACCAATTCTTCCACTATTTCTGATAATGCTTTTTGTAAACATAGCATCGGATCCTTTTTCAATTCAACATAATTATCTGTATTTTTCAATAACTTCAAACACATTGTTTGATCATGATTGTAATCCATTAACACTATCCCACCTCCCTTATCCGCTGGTTTTATACTAATGGATTCATCATTCCTCAAAGAATTCAATACTCTCCTCTCATACTGATTAAGATTATCTCTTGTTGCTTTCATATCCCTTTCTGTTTGAAAAAGTCCATGTATTTCTTTTCTTACTATTTCTGCATACATTTCTACTGCTGGATAAACTCCTATGGGTGAGTTATACATTGATCTAACCTTTAATTCATTCATTAACTTTCTCTTATAGTCTTCCACTGGAATCTGATTTCCATATTGTGCTTTTAAACGTAATTTTCTAAAAAAATTCTGCAAGTCACATTCTAAGTCAAAGTGATTCACAGTTGTTACTGGTGCAAACAAAAGACCTTCAGATAGAATTTTAATTTCTATTTAGTCAGATTTCTCTGACTTAGATTGAATATTGGTATTATTTCTGGTAATATTTCTGCTTGGGTCTGGTGTCTCCTCTCCCTCTGCCTGTTCCTATTCCTATATCTCCTCTTCCCTGCTCTATTACCTCTTCTGAAGTACCTCTGGCTCGAGTGTTGTATCTGCTCTCCATCTGTTCTGGCCTCTGTTCTGCTCTGTCCAGGTGGCTCCCTGTTTGCCTCTTCCTGTCTGCAAAAATGTTTCTCTGGATATACTGTATGTTCTTGTTCATCCCTATTCATAGTCTTTGTTCTTTGCCCTATCCTGTCATATCTGTTTTCACCTGCAGTCTCCTGCCTAGACCCTGTTTGTGGTTTGGAACTTGTCCTACCATAGCTCCCATCACTCTCTGATCCACTTTCCTCAAACCACGATCTGTGTGGTAAATTTTGTTTTAAAACACCTTTTGAATACATATACACTTTATTTTCCTTACAGTCATTTGTGTCCCTATTAAATTTCTTTATTTTTTGTTGTTTTACATTTTTTTCATAACCATCTAGTTTTTTCTTAATTTGTTCCATTGTTTTATTGAACTCATCAAGTTGCATTTTAAGTTTCAGAGCCTCTTTTTCCTGATTTAATTGCTCTGCTGTTTTACCCCTTTCTTCTATTATCACCTCAGTTAACACATACATGAAGTCTATGGAACACCTAGCTCATATTCCATCCCATTTATTGTCCAACTTTGCAGATTTTATACCAATATTGTGTTCTACATATATTCTCAAACCTTGTAGTATCAAGTTATGTCCTAAATACTGGCCCAAGGTAATTGCATGCCAATCAAGTCTGCAGTCCTTAAATTGTTGGGTGTCCACTTTATAAATCATCTGTTTGGTATTATCAAATGCTGTGGATGTTAAATCCCTATCACCTCTTATCTGCCCCAATAATCTATCTTTTTATGCTTCAGAAAAGGTGGTGAAGTGATATTTAACATTTACACTTGCCCCAATCTCGCTAAACGCATCCATATTTCTTTGTATAATTTTTACTATAACCTCAAAAAAGATATTCACAAACACTATTATTTCTTTCAAATATAACTACTGTAAGCATCTACCTAAACTATATACTATATTGAAGTAGCCCACATCACATGTAAAATGTATCTTATCAGATCTTTCTCATGGTGGGAAAGAACCTTTTTTATCCTTTCCTCATTCTTAGGCAATAAAAAATGGTCTTGTCTTGCTTTCCATAATTTTTTACAATACAACTTCCATGGAAATGGTACAACACATCATTTGTACCTAGTTCATCAAACACAGAACATTCCAGAATAGCTCCAGATAACCCATGGGTAATGTTCTATTCACACATTAATTCCTTCACTGTGCTGCCTCTCCTGATGTGTCCAATGAAACAGACTCTTTCTTTCCCGGGGGGGTGGCGGGGGCGCAAAAAGTTCACAAATGTAGACAGGTATTTTTTTTTTTTTTTCAAAATCTTGTTCCTTTATTTTATTTTCAGGCCCATAACCTCTACGTTTCACCAACAAATATTGGCTTCCTCAGGAGATGCCTTCAAAAAACCTTTAAAAACATAAATACACACATATAAATATCCTGCCTATACTTAATATTCACTGTATACACAAACTTTCTTTTACTAAGGCAATATAGGCCACTCACTTGATGTTTAGTACTCCATTTAAATATTCCATCCAGTTTGAACTGTCTGATTCCAAAACACTTCTTATAATCAGATAAATTAGTAAATAAATGTTCACTATGCCCATTTTACTCTTACACCAAGCCACCACCAATGGATCAAATCCAAAACTTTAAAATGTATATTATCTATACCTTCACTTTAAAAAAATGCATATGCTTCTAACCCCACACACAGACAAAATGTATTTTTCTTCACTTGAATTTATTTAATATCATATGCATATTGTTTATTTTACCTTCTCAATCTTTGTTTCAAATGATTTTGTTTTCTGTATGTTTGTAAGCCCCACGTTATGGTTGCTCTGAAAAAGCAAAGTGCAAATATCACAAGTCTTTCAGTATTTATCTTCATCTATGCCTCAAAATGCTTGTTTCTATCCATTTTAATATGTCTCAACAAAAACACATGCTACATTTTACTTTCAAATACGTTCATTCTCCTTTCTTTTATTTTCTCACTCTACTATCTATTTTTTAATGAAGAAACTGTTTCCCCTGGGGTTCAGGGGGTGCAGCCCCCAATGGAAACAGAAGGCATCCCCAACACTGCATTGCTGACACTTGGCAATGTGGCTGTCGCTGTCGGTGATGTCTCCATAGCCGCTGTCTCTGTGGCATGGTAAAACCAAAGGCACCTCCTGAGGAAGCCAATATTTGTTGGTGAAATGTAGAGGTTATGGGCCTGAAAATAAAATAAAGGAACAAGATTTTGAAAAAGAAAAAAAAGACCTATCTACTTTTGTGATATACCCCTCTAATCCTGCCTTTAATACTCCCCTCCCCTTCCTGCTCAAATGTACCCTGTCCTCTGCGTACAAGTCGCTGTTTCTTCAGACCCTACCCCAGTTAGTCACTAACCCATACTTTTTGGTGTGGCACCAATACCTCAGTCCCTCATTGAACTCCTCAATCCTACCCTTTCTCCCAATGCTTGCACATGGTACCGGGAGTACTTCCGAGAATGTCACCGACTCCCCCACCCCCTCACACTGCCTGCCCAACTACTTGAACCTCCCCCTTACTACTTCTACAGTCTCCCCCACCAAGTCATTTGTACCCACATGCAACAGTAAATGAGGTTTCTTTCTTCCTCCTCACTGCACTCTTGAGCAGTGCCTGCTCTGCCCCTCCTGCAGTCAACCTGGGGATAGGTTCAACCCAAAATATGGCTGTACCTTCCCCCTTCTGCCCCATCTCACCCCTTTCAGTATAGAATCCCCTAGGATGAGTAACCCCCCCATCCCTTAGCCCCTTTCCCTTCTAATGCCCCTTCTACCACCCCAGTATTCAATCTTCCATGCCCCTTACCCCCACCAGCTGCACCCTCTGTGACTTCTGTATCCCCTACTTCTGCCTCACCCCTTTTCTCTGCCTTATTCCTCCCATCCCACTTGAACCTCTTCCCAGCCTGATTACTTCCTACTGGGCTTTCCATGTTGACCTCCCCATCTCCCCTGCTGATTTTTAACCCCTCTCCTATCCCTGCTGTTGTCAATATAGAGCCCCCATTCCCTTCTACCCCAATAGTGATGCCCCTCCCATCCTTCCCCTTCCCGTAGCCTTCTTTCCTCCAGTCACCACCCCTCCTTCCTTACTAGCCCCCTTCTACCCTTTCATCCTAGCTATCTCTTCCTCTAGCTGTTGCCTTCCCTCTCATTCCCCACTTGTCCCCCCCTTCAATATGTTCCTGCTCCCTCTCTCTCTCTCTCTCTCATTGCAGAGGTGTGAATCTATTCCTAGTTGACATCCCTCCTACATCTCTTCCCTCTATTGGTTCCCCCCTCCTACTTGTTCCCCTCCATGCCACCCCCGGTCCCACCCAGACCCTCCCTACCCACAGCCATCTGCTCTCTCCCCTGGTACTCCTCGTGGTCTCTTCTTCTCCTAACAGGAGACCCCCCTCACTTTGGGTACCCCCCCTTCTCCTCTCTTTTCTGCTAGTGCCTCTGATACTGGGGTTGGTTTCAGTCCCTAGTTGTTCTTCCTCCATCCCCCTTGCCATCCCCTATTCCCCCCAGCCTGGATGCCTACCATACTCATTTGCTGTGCCACTTAGACTCCTCCCTAACCTCCACAGTTCCTTCCTCAAACTAGCCAGTCATCTACAGACCATACACCCCCCCATCCTCCAAGCCCAGTCCAGGATCATGGCGAACCCACACCCTGTACACCTCACCACCCTTCCAAAGATGCCCGCTGTATGACATGTGGCACCTGCCCCATTTTGGCACCCATCTTATGTTACAGGCTCTTACTCCCAGGTTCTGAACCCTACTACAACTGTTAGGCCCCTATTTACTCAAATTCCTGCCCTCCCCCACATTAGTCCCCCTACTGGCCCCTTGCCAACAGGAGTAATTCAGTCTCAAATCTCATCCATTAGATACTGTATTACTATAGCAATCCTAAAGCCTCCTTGTCTGCTTTTCACCCCTCAGCTACCATACTTTTTGTTCTCAGCTCTCATATAGTTTCACTTAGTCCAGTTAGAAATCCTATTGCACTCCAAGTATTACTCAGCTCAGTTAGAGAAATAAACAGAACAAATAAATATGTATTATTACAGTAATCATAACAGTATAGCTCAGTACTTAGCTCAGTTAGAGAAAGAAACAGAACAACTAAATCTGTATTACTACAACACTCCTCAAAGTATCCAATCATTGCTTTGTCTCCGGCCCAGAGACCCTGCTGTAATATAGGACCACAGAGGACCCTGGGCAGGAGGGTGGGCAACTCTAAAGTCCCGGCAGAGCTTTGTTGAGCTTGCTTTTTGTACTGGGCTCCTGCCTGCATTGGCGCCTTTTTCTGCCCACAAAGAAATCTACAGCAGTCCCGACAGAGCTCAAGTTGAGCTCGCTCCCTTCCCCTCTCTCACTCACTCGTCCTGTTTCTCCCGGAGCTGCAGGCTGCCCTTTTGTACTGGGCTCCTGCCTGCATTGGCACCTTTTACTGCCCACAAAGAAATCCACAGCAGTCCCGACAGAGCTCTGTTGAGCTAGCTCACTTCCTCTCTCACTCACTCATTCTATTTCTCCTGGCGCTGCAGGCTGCCCTTTTGTACTGGGCTCCTGCCTGTGTTGTCACCTTTTCCTGCCCACAAAGAAGTTCACAGCTGTCCTAACAGAGCTCCATTGAGTTCGCTCACTCCCCCTCTCTCACTCACTCACTCCTTCTGTTTCTCCCAGCACTGCAGGCTGCCCTTTTGTTCTGGGCCCCTGCCTGTGCTTGATGCCTTTTTCTGCCCACAAAGAAATCCACAGCAGTCCCGAAAGAGCTCCGTTAAGCTCGCTGACTCCCCCTCCCTCACTCACTCATTCTGTTTATCCTGGCGCTGCAGGCTGCCCTTTTGTACTGGGCTCCTGCCTGCATTGGCGCCTTTTTCTGCCCACAAAGAAATCTGCAGCAGTCCTGACAGAGCTCAGTTGAGCTCATTCACCCCCCCCCCACTCGCTCAAGCTTAATCTGTCCCAAACACTGATTTCTCACAGTGACTGTGCTATTCTGAGCCATAAGTGCAAATACACATTTCGGCCAGGATGTGAAAAGTGACAGCTGTGCTGTTCATAAGGAGGTGTGAAAAAATGGCAGTGCTGAAAATCTGGTGTGAAAATATCACAAATTTGCGAAGTTACAAGGGTGCGTGGAAACTGCACAATGCACACTTGTAACACAGTCATTTTATGGACTTTTGTCACTAAATTTTCAACATAGGCATTTTAAGATCTCTGCTCATGAACAGTATCATTGTCATTTTGTCAATCTATCCCAAAAACTGATTTCTCACAGCGACCGCACTATTCTGCGCCAGAAGTGCAAAAACACATTTTGGCCAGGATGTGTAAAATGACAGCTGTACTTTTCATAAGGAGGTGTGGGGAAAATGCCAATGTTGAAAATCTGGAGTGAAAATATTACAAATTCGCGAAGTTACGAGCGTGCATGGAAACTGCACAATGTGTGCTCATAAAACAGTCATTTGTTGGATTTTTTTTCACCAAATTTGCAACATAGGCTTTTTGAGAGCCCACCTCATGAACAGTGGCACTGTCATTTTGTTAATTAGTCTCGAAAAGTGATTCCACGCAGTGACTGCAAAATCACCTTTTGGGACTGAATAATGCCATGACAGTGGATGAATTCATGAGGAGGGGTACCAATAACCCCATGTTGAAAATTTGGTGCCAGAATTCCCAACAATGCTCGAGATATGCACCAAAGTTGAAAAAAAAACTATTTATGCCATTATACAGCTGACCGGCATTTCTTCAGTTTGCGGTCAGCTTTGAAGAGTGCAGATGTGTTCCTGGTCCACTGAAGATTGTGGCGCTGGGCTCCAGAGGTAAGTATGGGGTGAGGGGGGTGGGAGGGAGGAGGCTGCAGAGGTGGGTGGGTTGGGGAGGGGCTAATGACGGGTCGCCTCTATTGCAGCGAAATGGCTGACACCGCAATGATGAGGCGGCCCCTGATTGCAGTGGCAAAAATGTTTCAACTTGGTGGCACTTCTGCAGAACCAGTGTCATCAGGACACTGGGCCTGCATTGGATGCACACCGCCAAGCCCACAAATACAGTGCTGGCATTGGCCGCCACCCTGCCGCTCCTCCACAACCTGCTTCTCTCCTAAGCTGCCGCATAATATTTCTTGTGCATGAGCACAAGTAAACATAAACAATAAATATGTATTATTATACTCCCACAGAAACTGGAAAGTCTGGGAATCCTAGCAGATGAACCTTGCTGGAGATGTGATGTGTTACATGCTAATTTAATGTATATGCTGCGGGAATATTCCAAGGTCACCTCTTTATGGTCCCAAGTTATAACAATTAGTTCAAATATTATTGGGCAAAAAGTTGAATTGTCTCCCTCAGTAATTCTTTTGGGAATAATTCCAATTTCCTTAATGCTGGAAAATTTCAGCAACCATGGATATTAGCTGCAGCTTTAGGTGTTAAACATTTACTGTTAAAATATTGGAAATCTGACAAAAATTCCTACTCTGGAAGAATGGTACAGTGAAATAACGACATGATGTACATTGCCAATAATGGATGGATAAACCATTTACTTTTAAACAAACTAGAAATCTTTGAATAGATTTGGTAACCTTTTTTAAAGGCTAAATATTAAGTGTTGCATATTATCTGACCATTGTTGATATATCTTACTATGGAATTATATACCTCATTAATTGCATGAACCAATTTAAGTGAAATTTGAGTTTGTAATAGAGTGCTTTGTCAACTGTATTGTTTTGTTACTGAGGAAAAAGGTTTTAAAAAGATAGCATAAATTATTGACTCCTCAATCAGCTAGAAATCTGAGCTTTAGGAAAATATGTTGGTTTTATGCTTTTTACATCCTAATGCACCAGTTTAGTTATTTTATACACAAATTGTTACATCTTACATGTTATGTAAAAGTTATTATTTTGTACACTTGAAATATGTCTTGCATATACTATGTACTTTTCTTGTTTCTTTTTTAATTCAAAATATCATTTCTTGGTAACACTTTATTTTAAGTGTCCTTAAGTACACTGTAAACACTGTATAACTATAGTGTAACTGCTATGTAAGTACTGTGTAGTTACATGTAACTACAATGTAGTTGGTAATTAGTTTCACATTTGCGTATTATGTAGTTACACACATTTCTATGAAGTAACTACACTGTTATTGCACTGTAAATACTATGTAGTTAATTACTTTCACATTTGACTGGTGTGTAGTTATACAGTTTGCATGAAGTGATAGTTATATATGCAACCACAACCGTTTCTCCTTTGGCATAAATTGATTTATGCTGGAAGTGTAATTACACTTGTAACAGCTGTTGCAAAGTGCAACAGAAAAATTGATTTATGCTGGAAGTGTAACTACACATATAACAAATGTTGCAAAGTGCAACATACATAGTTACATTTGCCAGAAAGAATTGATTTGAAGCAGAAGGGAGGCAATAGTAATTGTAATAACTACCACTTCATGTGAATTGTGTAACTACAGCACAGTACTACCCATCTTCCTTTCACCATTCATCACTGTCTGGGTGACAGCCAGAGGCGCAGCACTCTGCTAGAGCTTTTTTTTGGTAGAGGAAGAGCAGGTGCTGCCTGGGTCTGTCTCATGATACAGATAGTTGGAATGCTTGCTTCTCCATGGACCACAGAGTACTGGAGCACCGTGCATAGAAAGTTATCCATAATCAGCCGACTTTCAGAGGGTGGCAGCATACAAGGGACTCCATGCGCAGGTCTCTCTGCCATTCTTCTGGGTCCCCTCCCGGTTCTATACAGACTGGTGAGGAGGGGGCCTTCTCCCTTTCTAGCTTTACTAAGGAGGAGGTCACTTGCAAGGTGCCGGAGTAATGGTCTGGCCCTCTCAGGGGTCAGGCCCGGAGCCCCGTACAGGCAGTTTCCTCCTCAGAGGTAAAGGATCTCCCAGTGTCATGGTCCACTCCTGCTGGCTTCGGCATGGGTGGCTCCTCTGCGCCACCTGCCAGCACCATTCCAGATCCAGAACCATTTGCTGCTCCAGTGATTGGCACCGCAAGCTGTACTGGGCCCTCCTGCAGCACCATGAGCAGCGGTGTGGGTGGGAAAACCTCCAGGGCCACTCATCTGGAGGTCTTCTAATTTCCTCCTCTCCAGAGTTGGATGATCAGGAGGCTGATCCAGACTGGCTACCAGACTCCTTGGAGTCAGAGGGTTCTCCAGTACCCAGTACATATGTGCCCTCCCAGGCATCCCTTTCCATGGCACTGGTGATTATGGTCTGCAACAGCTCCCACGCCAGTAGTGAGGTCAGGAGTGGGCCTGCCAATAGTGGCTCTCGGTCTGAGGGGATGGTGATTTGGGTCTCGGGGTCAACTGCCAGTCTAAGTGTCAGTGCTGTTCACCTCTCCCCCGGCTGGAACAGGGACTCCCTCTTCTGTGGCCTCCCTCAGGGGGCCTGTGGGATTGGAGCAGTCCCTAGCTTCAGGATTGAGGAAGAGGTTGAACTTAGAGTTGATGGGGTTGAGGGGGCAGGGCATGGGGCAGCAACCTTCCCTGGGGACGGTTTTGGGGAGGTCACAATGCTGATCATTTGTTCTCTCCCTTGTTTCCTTTGAGGGAGGCCTTATTGGGTGGGGTTGGGGTCCACCCTTCTGGTTCTATGCAGCCCAGGTCTCCTCACAGGGGAATATCCCCATTAGGGCTCAGTCCTGATTGCTTTGAGCTGGTTGAGTGGCCAGTAACTGCATGGACCATGGATCCCCTAGAGGTCCAAGATTGCCAGCAAGGTCACCTAGCCATGGCAGAGTTTGCTCGCATAAGGTGAAGTGTGTCTCCCCATTGCCTCTGTAGCCCACCTCATTTCTCAGGCCACATGGGTCTTTTGGGGCCCTTGACCTGGGAGCAGTTCAGAGGCACTGCTGCCACCTTCCCCAGGTATGTCAGGGATATGGACTAGCAGGTCTTTCACCTATCTTCCCCACAGCAGCTGGACTCAAACTCTTCAGATTCTTCAACCTCCTCATCTTCCTCCTTCGAGGAAGAGGATACCTCTGTCCATCTGCCTTCAGATGTTGATCAGACAGAGTATCAGCGAATTCCTATCAAGGCTGGTCAGCGATCAGCACCTATCCCAAATCGGAAGATGCAATACTGAGCGGATGATGTGTGTCTTCCTTAGAGAATTCAGTGTGGACCACCTGGTGGTCCCTTCCTGGCCAGTTCCCTTTCAGGAGGCATCATCTGCATCTGGCAGTGCCCATCTGTTCCAACTCCAGCCCCTATGGACTGCCAGCACAGGTATTGCACACCCCAAGGGTCTCCAAGGACCTTGCCTCATCCCACTTTGGAAGTGAATGTACTGGATACTCCTGGGCATAGACACCCGGTGCATGACCAACCCCTGCATGCAGACTCTGCAGAGTTTGACCATTGGGAATGGAGAGTGTTCTCCTCGGTGCGTATCATGCTCAGCATTGCCTCTTATCAGGCACACCATGCTGCTTACAACAGGCATCTGTGGTCAATGCAAGGCCAGATGCTGGCATTGCTGCCTGATACAGAGGCAACTAGACAGGCCATTTCCCTCTCCTCACAAGGCCTGGAGCTCGCAAGACACCAGGCAAGGGTGTCTTACAACACCAACATCAACAAGGTAGCTTCAAGGCTAGCAGTAACAACAATCTGCATTAGGCAGACAGCGTGGCTTCATTTAACAAGATTATCACCCTTGGCCTGTTGTAGGGTGCTGCCTTTTCTTTCCTGGGGACCCACCTTTTCTCCTGCAGGGTGAGGCAGGAACTACAGGGGTGACTTCCATCTCCCAGGCAATGGGAGACCCCACCTCGCCCTGACCAGTCGCGGCCTAACTGGCCTGTAATGGATCTCCTCTGTTGTGGTCCTCCCCATGAGTGACTGAGTGACTTACATCCCCTCAGAGACATCCTGGGCCCCCTTCAGGGGGGCTTGGTAATCATCCAGACAGTGATAAATGGTGAAGATTGACACAGGGAAGATACGAAATGTATGTATCTATTGTAATTCTTGATCTTCTTGATCTTCCTGTGTATCTTCACCATTCATCACTGGCACCCACCTAACTTCCCCTCTGGGCCTCATTCCCTGGGCTATGCCCCCTCCCTGCTTGCCCTCCCTCTCCTTGAGGCCAATTGTGGGTGCGGTCCCACTGGTACCTTGAGGTCCTCTGTTAACTTCCTAAGTGACAGAGGGCCCACCCTTGGAGGGAGGCCAAGCAGGGCTTCTTGTCTTTGGCTTAGGGACTCCCTGTGGGTCCTTCCCTTCTCAACTGGGGGAGTTCCTCCAGGACTTGGTCCAGTCCTGTGGGCCATAACTGACTCTTAGTGGTGAGGGATCTCCCCTAGGTGCAGAGGGGAAGAGAGGGCTCACGGGAGCTCTCCTTTTCCCTCCTTATATAATTTTTCTCCTCCCCCCTTTTTTTGGGGGTAGGACTTGTCCTGGACAGGATTCCCCCTGAACCATGTGGGTTCTCCCTCTCGGGACAATGGTAACCAGAGGAGGTCCTGTCCCAGGGTGGCTGTCACCACCCTGTACTGTAGTAGGGGAGGGAGAAGATCTTCTCCACACCTTCTCTTCAGGAGGAATCGATGTCTGAGACTGCTCTCACCTTTTCAAGCCAGGAAGTACTCTGTTCTGAGTCTCCATCTGAACTGCTGTTCAACTCCTCCAGCTGAAGGTTCTGGGTGCCTAGCCTAACTTTGGTTCAGCCAAATTCTGTAGACCCCATGGGATGGCAATAGGCTCAATGACCTCCCAGATGTCAAACAAAATCCTTTTCCCAGAATTCTCTTGGGGTTAGGAAGTGGAGGGGTCTCTCTCTTCCTTCCCCCATCTTTGTTCTTCATTACTTTACCTTTCTCTCTTCTAACTCTGTCTGGTTGGCCACCCAGGGTCTGGGGCCAAAGCCCGCACCCTCAGGTCCTCCTCCTCCTCTGTCTTCTGACTGGCTTAATCCTGTTTCAGTTTTACATCCTTTCCTTTAGCTATCCCTTGGGCTCCCTTGCTCAACCCTTGTCAGTGTGGCTCAGTTGGTAGCACATCTGCCTCTGGACCAGAAAGTCATGGGTTCTCGTCCCACACTGGGATTGGACTTGCACCTAAAAATCACTGGCATCTGAGTGAAGTATTGGGGGGTGCTCTACTGCTGGGGTGTGCCATCCTTCGGATGAGATGTTAAACCGAGGTCCCTTCTGCCCATCCTGGTGTTGTCCTGGTGGGTGTCCAGGTGGAAGTAAAAGAACCCAGGGCACTCTTCATAAAGAGCAGGGAACATTCCCGGTGTCCTGGCCAACATTCCCCTTCCCATAAACTGGTTCATGCAATTATCCAGGCTGTGTGTGGGTGATGATGTGTGATATGGCCGCTACCACACATTCAGTCACTTCACTACCAGTCTAGCATTGCTTGTAAAGCGCTTTGGATGTATGAAAAGCACTATATAAATGCTGATTCTTCTTCTTCTTCTCTATTCATTTTCCTCTCTCCAGTGAGCAGAACTGGGGTGGAGGAGGAGCCAGCAACTGTTGCTGGAGGATCCGTGAGTGCCACATAATGCATTGGCCTCGAGGGAGGCCGGCTCCTCCCCCAACAAAAAAACAAAGCTCCTGCAGGATGCAGTGCCTCCGGCTGTCACCCAGACAGTGATAAATGGTTACGATACACAGGAAGATCAAGAATTACGATAGGTACGTAATTTTCATTTTTTGGTAACACTTTATTTTAAGTGTCCCTTACTACACTGTAACTACTGTATAACTTTGCTGTAACTGCAGTTCTTGTGCCATGCTTCAACTGTCTCTGTCTATCTAATATTTATTTCAAAGGTAATTATACAGAAAAACATTGAAGTGTAATAAGAATGGTAACTAAAATATGAATACAATGCAACTTCCGTCTGCTACAGTTATATGCACTGACTGACAACTCCTTAGATGAGATTCCATGTCTGTACTCCAGTTTTTCCTGAACTTACAGGTTAGCAAACATGCAGTCTAATATTGTGAATTGATACACAACTGTACACAAAAATATTTTATTTGCATAATTACTAATTGGCACTATAACAATAGTGTGGCTAATAAATAATGATACTGCTTTCACAGTTAATGCCTAGTTAACATGTGTTTGTAGTTGCACACACTTACATATACCAAATGTGAGTACTGTAGCTGTGATGACAGTTCTTATTCAGAAATCAATCCCTCATGAACTTGTTGCTTACTAAACATGCACTCTAGTATTGGACCCTGTTCATATAGGCAGCAGGGAATGTGTCAAATGTGCACTCCCGGCCCTGGTGATCAATAGAAGCCACCCAATCAAATGGTCTGACCAGGAAAAGACTGGATCCTGCACTGTATGTGGAGTGGGGAATTGTGGATTATGGGTGGTCTTCACATTACTGCTGTTTTCCAGTAAAGGGATCTACTGGTCTGCCTATGTTTATCACCTTGCCCCCAGTCCTCATGATATAGTGAGAGTGATGGGGTAGCTTGATGTGAAGGATGGTGCTGTGGAAGGCACACCGTTCAGCCAGTGGGAAGGGCATGTAATGGCTAAGGAAGGGTCCCTTCCTGTGTATGCTTTGCCATCAACCACCACTCCACACAGTAGATCAGTGGTAAAGCCTGGTATGTAGCCTTGCCCTACCCTCAGCCACCCACCTGGGCCATAGCAGGCCAGGAGGGTGGGTGTAGAAGAGGTGTGGGTCAATGCCACAGAAGCAGCACATTTCTTAGGAACTACAGCACTGTTATAAGCCAATGAGTAATTATGTAGATTATTTTTATTGTATAAGTAAACAATGAAGTTGTATAGAAATTAAGAATTATAGATTGCATGTTTATTAAGCAGTAAGTGCATGAGGGAATGATTTCTGAAGGAAAGCATACATCAGAACTACAGCATTGACATTCAATGTAAGTGTATAGTAGTTACACCCTTCTTCGTATGCTTTATTTTAAGTGTCAGTTTCTGTGTACTTACTTTGCAAATACATGTTAGTTATTAATTAACTGTGGAAACAATGCCACAGAATCAGCACATTCCTTAGTAACTACAGCACTGTTACACCTTTCTACACACACTTTATTTTAAGTGTCAGTTTCTGCGTACTTACTTTGTAAGTACATGTTAGTTAGGCATTAACTGTGGAAACAATGCCACAGAAGCACTACATTCCTTAGTAACTACAATACTATTAAAAGTCAATAAGTAGTCATGTAAATTAATGATTTTTTTATTGTATAGCAATTTACAATGTTAGACTGCATGTTTATTTTTAGTTCTTTTTTTTTTGGGTCACACAGTATACAAGTGGTGACTCTGGGATTCGAACCCAGCTCTCCAGGTTTGCAGGTCAATGCTTTTAATCACTACGCTATACTGCAGTAACTTCATGAGGGGGTGATATCTGAAGAATAATTTTAAGTGTCACTAACTACACTGTAACTAGTGTATAACTACACTGTAACTGCACTACTATGTAGTTGTTAGCTAGTTTCACAATGTGTGTTGTGTACTTACATAACGTTATAATGTGCTGCTTCTGTGAGATTGACCCACACATCTTCTTTACCCACACCCCTGTCCTGCTAATGCCCATGTGCGTTACTGGGGGTGGGGCATGGTTACCTTTGGATGAGAGTCCTAATTCTTCTTTACCTGTGACTAAACTGTCCTGTTGTACAATGCTGAACAGTCATACGACTGACTGATTGTACATCACGTATATTGCACCCACACTTTAGCTGCTACTCTATTATGTTTCAGCTGTATTCTTGCACTTAGTTGTACCTAGCTGTACTCAGTATATTCAATGTATTCTATTTCCTGTACATTTTCTTTGTTAATGTAAGTGTATTGTCTGTATTATCTATGTACCATCTTTATGGCCCAGGTCATGCCTGAAAATGGTCCACTGGATCAGTGCACCTACCTGGTAAACAAACATATATATATATATATATATGTGTGTGTATGTCACCAATGTGCTGTGTGGAGTAATGGTGGGTGGTGCGAGATACACATGCAAGGACTATTCCTTAGTCGTTACGTGCACGTCTTTACCACCATGCCCTAAGCCCTCATTGTATAGTCAGAGGGCTGTGGTAGCTTGGGATAAATGATGGTGCCATGGCTGCCACCTCATTCAACTAGTGGGAAGGGCATGTAATGGCTAAGGAAGCATCCTGGCATGTGTATCTGGCATCATCCACCATCACTCCACACAACAGATCGGTGATATTTATTTATTTGTTTGTTTGTCTTTTTCTTTGTTTACCGGGTAGGTGCACTGATTCAGTGGACCATTTTCAGGCATGACCCAGGCCATAAAGATGGTATGTAGTAAACCGACAATACACTTACATTAACAGAGAAAGGTACAGGAAATAGAATAACTGAATATATTGAGTACAGCTTGGTACAATTTAGTGCAAGAATACAGTTGAAACTCAATAAAGTAGCAACTAAAGTGAGGGTGCAATGTACATGATATACTGTACAATCAGTCAATCTTAATACTGTTCAGCATTGTACAATGTTACAGTTTAGTCTTAGGTACAGAAGAATTAGGACACTCATCAAAGGGAAGCCATGCCCCTTCCCCAGCCACCCACCTGGGCAGCAGCAGGACAGGGGTGTGAGTGCAATAGAGGTATGGGTCAGTCTCACAGAAACAGCACATTTAAAGTTATGTAAGTACACAACACGCATTGTGAAACTAGTTAACAACTACATAGTGCAGTTACAGTGTAGTTATACAGTAGTTACAGTGTAGTTAGTGACACTTAAAATTATCCTTCAGAAATCATTCTCTCATGAAGTTACTGCAGTATAGTGTAGTGGTTAAAAGCACTGACCCGCAAACCTGGAGAACTGGGTTCGAATCCCAAAGCCACTACTTGTATATTGTGCAACCAAAAAAGAACTAAAATAAACATGCACTCTAACATTGTAAATGCTATGCAATAAAAATCATTAATTGACATAATTACTTATTGACTTTTAACAGTGCTGTAGTTACTAAGGAACGTGCTGCTTCTGTGGCATTGTTTCCACAGTTAATGCCTTACTAACATGTACTTACAAGCAGAGACGTAGCAAAGTTAAATTTCACTGACGGGCACTTCGCATTGTCACTCTGATACACGGAGTGGCCAGTGTGAAAGGCTCACTTCGCCTTGTAATTATGACTTCGCATTCTCATTCCGCCTTAATGCGAAGTAAGGTGAAGTGTCAACAATATAGGCAGTCCCTCCCCACGCATCACATGGCTTACAGTACTGTAAGTCACATGCTTTAGCCAGGCAGGAAGGAAGAGACTCATGCAAGGAGATACTTTCACTTTCTCCTGTGTAGAGGGAGAGAGAGGAGGCATTTTGTCTTTGTGTGAATCTGACAGAGACTACAGTTAGGAGGAGCAGAGATCATTCATATAAACCCAAGAGCTTTTTTCAAAGCTACATTGTTTTGTGTTTTTTGTACTCTTTTTGCACTTAATTTGTTCTTTCTGTGATTGTATTTTCTTTGTTTTTTACTTTCATAAGTTGTTGTTTGTCTATGTATGTGTCTGACTGTGTGTGTGCCTGCATTGTGTGTGTGAGTGTTTTGTGCTGTCGATTCGTTGCTCGGACGGAGGGAAGTTGGGAGGGCAGTCAAGTTGAGTCAGTTGAGTCACTGACAGCAGAAATGGACCAGGGACAGGGTTAGGGAATGTCTGAGACGGTACCGGGGCAGTTGTGGGACAGCGTGGCAGCATGCTTGGCAGAGGAGGAGTTTGCATGCGTGGGGGGTGTGGCTAGGTGATGTTGGACTGGTCCAAAATCTTGGGTCTCCCCCACCCAGGAAGCAGGGTCAGGATCTCATTCTGTTGCAGCACCATCATCACCTTCAGCAGCAGCTCCAGCAGCACCAGCTGTAACTGCAGGTCCTCCACAGCAGGATGTGCCTGTGCCCCAGGCCGAAGTGTGGACTCGGAGCTTGAGCGCTGTGACCAGGCTGCCACCAGTGCATCGGGCCCTCCCGTGCCTGGTCCCCCCAGCAGCTCCCCAGTTTGGGAGTTCTTTGACTGTGTTGGTGGGGGACAGCAGCCTGGTCCAGTGTCATATTTGTGGTGTGGAGGTGTGCTATGGCCCCCGGGGGATTCATCTGGGGACTGGGGGCCAGCACACCCACATGATGAATCACCACAAGGTGGAGTGTCAGGCTGCCACAGAATGGGCCAGGCCTGCATCTGCTGGCCTCTGTGGCACTAGCAGAGGTGCTACAGTGACGTCACTGTAGTAAGAGGGAGGGCCACAGCAGCACCTGCTGCTCCACCAACACCACTCCACCACCACCACCAGCTGTACCATCAGTAGACCCCACAGAACTGCCTGTAACTCAGGCTGACATTGCAGTTCTGTGGGGTGCAGTTGAGGAGAACAATTAGGGTGAGTGCTGTCCAGCAGCAGTTGTAGCAGATAGAGAGACATCAATTGCAAATTGTGCCAATGCTCCAACTGCTGCTAGACCAGCAGGGGATCCCACATTAGCTTTTTTTCATCACACCTCCCCCCCACTGTGTCATAAAATGTATTCCTCCACCATCCCCTGTATGTAAATGTATTAGCTCTTGCTCATGAAAGTACCATAAAGGTAGCATGCTAATTTATTAAAAATTCCTAAAAGCATACAGAGGGAAGGACATGGTAGGACTTTACATACATACATGCTCCTTATTGCCCTGTTATTATAATCCAAGTTAGAATGTGTACCCTGGCATATTTCCGGTGCCTTAGTAATGTTTACTTTCTGTCGTGGAGTCGTTGAGGAAAAGCAGGACTGAGCAGTGCAAGTATAATGTGTTAAATTGCATGTGTGCAGTCAGTGTTCTTTTCTGTGTATGGACTGCAGACATTGTCCAGCTTCTTGCAAACATAACAATCTAAAGCAGTACCTAGCTCAGCTTGTCTGGTCTCTGATCTCTCTTGCGACGGATATCGATACTGCACTAGCCTTTCTCACCAGAGCCTTCTGCAAGGCTTGTGACATCTTTGCCCCCATCACCAGTGCTCGCTCCAAAAGACACAATGCTGGCTGGATTTCTCCCTCCTTGATCCAGCAACTGAAGCAGTGAGATAACCTGAGGCACATTGTGGTTGAGTCAGGCAGGACAGTAGACAGAGAAGCCTATAATGCCGCTCACAACCAATGCACCTGGGCCATAAGGCAAGCCAAGGCCAGATACTACCAAACCACCCTGGCCTCATCCTGGGGCTCTGCATGAGCTTTCTGGGATAATATTAATGAGCTCAATGGGAAAACACACTCTTCCCCCCTCAGATGCTTGTTAACTGTGCTATTACCACTGACCCCCCACTGTTGCCGACTGCCTCAACACAACCTTTTCCAACCTAAGTGCAGTCCATCCTATCCACTTCTTCAATCCTATCCATGCCTCCAACCACCCCGCTATGAATTACCCCCCATTTCTCCTCTGGACCATATCTCTCCATGACGCCAAACCATTCCTACTAAAAGCCCTCTCCAGCCACAACCCCAGTTGTGATTCCTTTGATTCCAGGATTCTCCGCCTAACGCTTGATGTCATGCTAGCCCCTCACTGACCTTTTTAACTGGTCTCTATGCCTCTGCCAATTCCTGAGTGCATGGAAATCGGCTGAAATTACCCCAATTCATAAAAATGGAGACTGCACATTAGCAAAAAAATACAGACCGATCTCCATCCTCCCCCCACTCTCTAAAGCCCTGGAAAAAATAGTATCCACCCAACTCATGGATTATCTATCCAAGTACAATATATTATGCCCAGAACAGCATGGCTTCCATCCTGGACACAGCACCACCTCAGCCCTATTGGAGTTCTCCCACCAAATACACTCTGCACTTGACTCTGGGGAGATCGCTGGGGCAGTGTTCATTGACCTATCCAAGGCCTTTGACGCTGTGTGTCACCCCCTATTGCTTGACTCCCTCCATCATCTTGGTTTCTCATCTGGCCCCCTGGCTTGGTTCTCCAGCAACCTCCATGACAAATCCCAACACGTCAAAATCAACGGTACCCTATCAACTGCCCTACCATTATGCTCTGGGGTCTCTCAGGGTTCCATCCTGGGCCCCACAATGTTCAGTCTTTCTAAACACCCTTCCAGCTCCTGCTTGGGCAAATGCTCCTATACCAACGATGCAGTCCTTGTAGCCCTGCTGACCCACTCACCCTCCAGAGCTCTCTGCACTCACCTTCAGCCAGCTGAAAATAGTTCTTCAACCATCGTCTGGTCCTGAACCACAAGAAGATGAAATCTATGATTTTGCACACCGCCAAAGTAACTCCAGAAATGCACCCTTCTCATCCTCCCTGCACCCTACACCCTTGAACAGGTATCAGCATACAAATACTTGGGCATCACCTTCGACTCACCTCTCCTTCCATGCCCATCTTAACTCACTGTCCTCTGCCATGAATACCCAGATTGGACTCCTCTACTGCCACAAGACTGCCTCCCTGGGTATGCCCTATGGCTGGCTATCACCTCCTCCATCCTGTCTTTGGTTGATTTGGGCTTCCTATCTATGCAGCTGATGACCCACTGCCCTCACCAAAGTTCAGACCTCAATCAACAAGGCCTACAGGCTCCTGACCGGTGCCCCAGCAGAACACACACATGTCTGCTTTACTCCACCTCGAACCTACTCACCTTTGAAGAGTGCTTGCATCACACATGTATACTGGCCAAAAAACACTACTTGGTCTCCTCCAGGGGTTACTACATCCCTATGATAGGCCACCCACCAGTCGCCACCCAAAATACAACCAAAGCCACCTTCCAGGTGCTGAGAGCCAGGACCTCACTCACCCAAAGATCTTTCCTCTCAGATCCCCTCCTGGTATAATTCCCTCCCCACTCACATCACAAACATCTCTAAAATTGGCCCCTTCAAAATTGCCCTACATAAATACCTCACTGACACTCAGGGCTGCAAATGCCCATGACTGGGCCATACCTAGAGCTCTGCCTGAGCCAGTCCACAGACAAAGTCCTCCCGGTCCACCACTCTCCCTAGCAACTACCCCTCCACACACACACCCAGGTATCTGCCACCTAGTATCTCTAGGGATCTCATAGTATTTCATGTATACTAGTTTATTTAGATTAGCTTACTTGTAGCCTGTACACCATGCATTGAAACCTGTGTGCTCCACTGTATCGCTGAAATTGCTTTGTATGTCCATTTGCTTTGCTTTGTATGCTCACCTGTATTGTTCCCCACTGTTGTACTCCACCAAAATGTTGTCTCCCCTCCCTGTGAAGAGGTGCTTTTGTAAATGAGTCTTTGACTCAAAAGTTATAAATCTGAATTGTGAATAAATAAAAAAAAAATATATATATATATATATGCTGACTTGTTGCAGTGTTTATGGTATAAAGAATAAAGATAAGATTATATAATGTATATTTTATTGGTACCATTATCATCAGTGGACTAAGTGATATGATATTTTTTCAAAGGTCTCTGTCCAGAGTGCACCTTAGTCACACAGTGCACACGTGACTTTTAGGAGATCATATAGCAACAGAAAATCCTGCTTTTCAACAAACCGTACCCAAGAGACATGAAGTATTGGTGATGGTGAGGCACCCAAAATATTTGATGGACGGTGTACAGACACTATAAAGTCAGAAAATATATAAGGTCCAGTTCACTGCCAAATGCCAACACACTATGCTACCACAGTTCTTCTTTTCATTTTTTGTTCTGGAATAAGTGATGTCTTTCTAGTTTAGACTGTCAGTGTTAGTTTTTAGCAAGTCGATGTATACCACACATGACACAGCACCAGTGGTTGCACAGTGTGGTGGCAGTGGACTTCTGGGACCTGTTATATATTATGACTTTAAAATGTCTGTACGCCATAACATATTTTGGTTGCCTCAGAAATATGTAATGTCTGTTGGGTATGGTTTGTTGAAAAGCATGAGTTTTTGTGCTATTACCTCTGTAAAGTCATGTGTGCACCATGAGTGACTGAGGTGCACACTGGCCCGAGACCTCTGAAAAAATATCATATCACTTATTCCACTGTTGCTGATGGTACAAATAAAATATACATTATATATTCTTCTCTTTATTCTTTACATACTGCAACAAGTCATACCATATATATGTTAACATAAGCTGGACAGTGTCTGCACACACAGGAAAGAACCTGACTGCACACATGCAGTTTAGCACAGTATACTTGCACTGCTCAGTCCTGTGTCTTGACAAAGAGTTAACGACAGAAAGCAAACATTGATGAGGCTCCAAAAATATTTATTTTTGGAAACATTATGACATATATATGCTCACACACAGTCACCAGAAATAATGTGCATTCCCAAAAGGCTACTGTCTTATGTTCAGAAAATTCCCCAGTGCTGACAAAGTGAAATGAGGTATAACATGAAATACAAAGTGTCCCAGAATTAATGGAGCATTCAATCATGTGCGCAGTGCTCACACACAGTCACCAGAATTTTTGTGCATCCCCAAAATGCAACTGTCTTGTGTCCAGAAATTCCCCAGTGCTGACAAAGTGAAATGGGAGTGTAACAAGAAACGCTGCTGCTGTTGCAATTACATGTAATGCTGCTATGTATTGACCTTACTGTGATGATGATGTGATGATGCACAGTGTCTTACCGAACTGTATGAAGGAGGGATAACATGAATGGCCATTCAGTGTACCATCACAAATGATGACACTGAGAGAACTGTTGGTTGCCCAAAGTGTGCTGTGATCACCTCAACAGGAAGGGTGCCCTTTGTGTGTACACCAATAGTAGCCTTGGTGAGTTGATATACACATACACATATTTGTATTTTCTTGGGGCGGTTGACATATATACATGTACTCATTGTATTGTTTTCTGTCACACGTCACATACTATTGGTGTGCACATTCCCATGCTTGAGAAATTGTGGCGTTGAATTGGAAATGGAATACTCTCAAGCCAATGAAGGTAAGTATTTTTTTTGGGGGGGGGGATTATCATATTTGCAAGTAGGTCTCATTAATGGTTTATTATTTGGTTACTTCTTCACAGATTTTATCTGCATCCTTCTCCAGTCCAGTAATGATGGTCATGGTCATCATCGATTCAAACGACTTCTGCTTGTTGCAGGTGTGCCAGCCCGGGGGCGGATATGATGCTGAAGTTCTTTGGATACGGCAACTATGACACAAAGCATCTGGAAGTTTCCTAAAAAAAAGAAATGAAGGACTTATTACAACTTGATTGCAGCAGTAACACTTCATGTTTAAGCTGTGGCTGTTCCACCATGGGTATATGGATTAACATAGATAGCAAGCTGTGAAGCCACAAGAACACCAAATCATCAGATCACAAATAAATTTAGTACCAGTCTATAAGAAATACACTGTGTCAGTGTCCCTGCATCTTAAAAGGTACCTAAACAAGCAGTTTTTTAAAACTGCAAACTCCAAAATCTGGCTTCATAGCAAGGTAAAGTAAAGGCTGCTGTTTACATGTATGCTAAAACTGCATTTATGTAAATAACATAAATGCAGTTTCTATCATTGAAAATGTAAACATCATCTTTCACTTTCAAAAAACAACCTTAGCTTTCCCCAAGATGTCTGCTGTGTGTTAAGTGATGAGTCATGATGACATCATCAGAGCCAGAGATCCACAGGCTGTATTTATATAGTGCTAACTAGTTCTTCTTTCCCTCTTTATTTTGAATTGTTGCACCAGAATGATCAACTCCATGTATTATCTCATGGATTATTTTGAGCAGCACACATGTTAGGCTATGATTTTATTCATTTTGTTTACTTTAACTTGCAGAAAATGTTTTGCAAACCAAATGACTTTTTCTTTGGCAAACTGCATTACAGTACAACACTTCAAATGACTGATGATCTAGTGGTTATATGATACACTGAATTTTGATTTTTGTTAACCAGGAGAGACACACTAAGCTGAAAGCTTGTTCACAGGTGTGGCCTGGGAGCACAAGGAAGTTTAGTGACTTGATCAGGGTCACACAGCAAAGTACCGGTCTTGTTCAGTTCCAAAGCTCATGCTCTCTTGTTAATCCACAAATAAGGCTTTCTTTTTCCATGTGAACCCCCTGCACCTAGCCTGCCTTCTGTTGAACACCCCACCATCCATACCCTGTCCTTAGTACTGCCTGGGGCCGCATATGAGCTTGCGGTCTCATGAAGAGAATTATCACACCTCAGATTGTAATCTTGTACCTGAGGGTTGTGCACACCAATACTGATCGCATCATCAGCTGGCACTGTTAGAAAATGCCTCCCAAATCACTCTCAGTTCACATTCTCAATGTTTGATTTCTGCTTCCACAGTAAACATTAGTGGATCACCACCCTTTGGCACAGTGATGTAGTATGTACAGTTCCCTGTTGTGTTTTTTTTGTTGTACCTAGCTGTACTCAGTATATTCAATGTATTCTATTTCCTGTACATTTTCTTTGTTAATGTAAATTAGTATTGTCTGTATTATCTATGTACCATCTTTATGGCCCAGGTCATGCCTGAAAATGGTCCACTGGATCAGTGCACCTACCTGGTAAACAAACATATATATATATATATATATGTGTGTGTATGTCACCAATGTGCTGTGGAGTAATGGTGGGTGGTGCGAGATCACATGCAAGGACTATTCCTTAGTCAGCTACGTGCACGTCTTACCACCATGCCCTAAGCCCTCATTGTATAGTCGAGGGCTGTGGTAGTTGGATAAATGATGGTGCCATGGCTGCCACCTCATTCAACTAGTGGGAAGGGCATGTAATGGCTAAGGAAGCATCCTGGCATGTGTATCTGGCATCATCCACCATCACTCCACACAACAGATCGGTGATATTTATTTATTTGTTTGTTTGTCTTTTTCTTTGTTTACCGGGTAGGTGCACTGATTCAGTGGACCATTTTCAGGCATGACCCAGGCCATAAAGATGGTATGTAGGTAATACCGACAATACACTTACATTAACAGAGAAAGGTACAGGAAATAGAATACACTGAATATATTGAGTACAGCTTGGTACAATTTAGTGCAAGAATACAGTTGAAACTCAATAAAGTAGCAACTAAAGTGTGGGTGCAATGTACATGATATACTGTACAATCAGTCAATCTTAATACTGTTCAGCATTGTACAATGTTACAGTTTAGTCTTAGGTACAGAAGAATTAGGACACTCATCAAAGGGAAGCCATGCCCCTCCCCCAGCCACCCACCTGGGCAGCAGCAGGACAGGGGTGTGAGTGCAATAGAGGTATGGGTCAGTCTCACAGAAACAGCACATTTAAAGTTATGTAAGTACACAACACGCATTGTGAAACTAGTTAACAACTACATAGTGCAGTTACAGTGTAGTTATACAGTAGTTACAGTGTAGTTAGTGACACTTAAAATTATCCTTCAGAAATCATTCTCTCTTGAAGTTACTGCAGTATAGTGTAGTGGTTAAAAGCACTGACCCGCAAACCTGGAGAACTGGGTTCGAATCCCAAAGCCACTACTTGTATATTGTGCAACCAAAAAAAAGAACTAAAAATAAACATGCACTCTAACATTGTAAATTGCTATGCAATAAAAAATCATTAATTGACATAATTACTTATTGACTTTTAACAGTGCTGTAGTTACTAAGGAACGTGCTGCTTCTGTGGCATTGTTTCCACAGTTAATGCCTTACTAACATGTACTTACAAGCAGAGACGTAGCAAAGTTAAATTTCACTGACGGGCACTTCGCATTGTCACTCTGATACAGAGTGGCCAGTGTGAAAGGCTCACCGCCTTTGTAATTATGACTTCGCATTCTCATTCCGCCTAATGCGAAGTAAGGTGAAGTGTCAACAATATAGGCAGTCCCTTCCCATCGCATCACATGGCTTACAGTACTGTAAGTCACATGCTTTAGCCAGGCAGGAAGGAAGAGACTCATGCAAGGAGATACTTTCACTTTCTCCTGTGTAGAGGGAGAGAGAGGAGGCATTTTGTCTTTGTGTGAATCTGACAGAGACTACAGTTAGGAGGAGCAGAGATCATTCATATAAACCCAAGAGCTTTTTTCAAAGCTACATTGTTTTGTGTTTTTTGTACTCTTTTTGCACTTAATTTGTTCTTTCTGTGATTGTATTTTCTTTGTTTTTTACTTTCATAAGTTGTTGTTTGTCTATGTATGTGTCTGACTGTGTGTGTGCCTGCATTGTGTGTGTGAGTGTTTTGTGCTGTCGATTCGTTGCTCGGACGGAGGGAAGTTGGGAGGGCAGTCAAGTTGAGTCAGTTGAGTCACTGACAGCAGAAATGGACCAGGGACAGGGTTAGGGAATGTCTGAGACGGTACCGGGGCAGTTGTGGGACAGCGTGGCAGCATGCTTGGCAGAGGAGGAGTTTGCATGCGTGGGGGGTGTGGCTAGGTGATGTTGGACTGGTCCAAAATCTTGGGTCTCCCCCACCCAGGAAGCAGGGTCAGGATCTCATTCTGTTGCAGCACCATCATCACCTTCAGCAGCAGCTCCAGCAGCACCAGCTGTAACTGCAGGTCCTCCACAGCAGGATGTGCCTGTGCCCCAGGCCAAGTGTGGACTCGGGCTTGAGCGCTGACCAGGCTGCCACCAGTGCATCGGGCCCTCCGTGCCTGGTCCCCAGCAGCTCCCCAGTTTGGGAGTTCTTTGACTGTGTTGGTGGGGGACAGCAGCCTGGTCCAGTGTCATATTTGTGGTGTGGAGGTGTGCTATGGCCCCCGGGGGATTCATCTGGGGACTGGGGGCCAGCACACCCACATGATGAATCACCACAAGGTGGAGTGTCAGGCTGCCACAGAATGGGCCAGGCCTGCATCTGCTGGCCCCTCTGTGGCACTAGCAGAGGGTGCTACAGTGCGTCACTGTAGTAAGAGGAGGGCCACAGCAGCACCTGCTGCTCCACCAACACCACTCCACCACCACCACCAGCTGTACCACCAGTAGACCCCACAGAACTGCCTGTAACTCAGGCTGACATTGCAGTTCTGTGGGGTGCAGTTGAGGAGAACAATGAAAGGGTGAGTGCTGTCCAGCAGCAGTTGTAGCAGATAGAGAGACATCAATTGCAAATTGT
This sequence comes from Neoceratodus forsteri, assembly GCA_016271365.2. Taxonomy (NCBI): domain Eukaryota; kingdom Metazoa; phylum Chordata; order Ceratodontiformes; family Ceratodontidae; genus Neoceratodus; species Neoceratodus forsteri. Next base: position 221,991,419 of record CM028136.1, on the reverse strand, counting down.
GCCAATGCTCCAACTGCTGCTAGACCAGCAGGGGATCCCACATTAGCTTTTTTTCATCACACCTCCCCCCCACTGTGTCATAAAATGTATTCCTCCACCATCCCCTGTATGTAAATGTAATTAGCCCTTGCTCATGAAAGTACCATAAAGGTAGCATGCTAATTTATTAAAAATTCCTAAAAGCATACAGAGGGAAGGACATGGTAGGACTTTACATACATACATGCTCCTTATTGCCCTGTTATTATAATCCAAGTTAGGAATGTGTACCCTGGCATATTTCCGGTGCCTTAGTAATGTTTACTTTCTGTCGTGGAGTCGTTGAGGAAAAGCAGGACTGAGCAGTGCAAGTATAATGTGTTAAATTGCATGTGTGCAGTCAGTGTTCTTTTCTGTGTATGGACTGCAGACATTGTCCAGCTTCTTGCAAACATAACAATCTAAAGCAGTACCTAGCTCAGCTTGTCTGGTCTCTGATCTCTCTTGCACGGATATCGATACTGCACTAGCCTTTCTCACCAGCCTTCTGCAAGGCTTGTGACATCTTTGCCCCCATCACCAGTGCTCGGCTCCAAAAGACACAATGCTGGCTGGATTTCTCCCTCCTGATCCAGCAACTGAAGCAGTGAGATAACCTGAGGCACATTGTGGTTGAGTCAGGCAGGACAGTAGACAGAGAAGCCTATAATGCCGCCACAACCAATGCACCTGGGCCATAAGGCAAGCCAAGGCCAGATACTACCAAACCACCCTGGCCTCATCCTGGGGCTCTGCATGAGCTTCTGGGATAATATTAATGAGCTCAATGGGAAACACACTCTTCCCCCTCAGATGCTTGTTAACTGTGCTATTACCACTGACCCCCACTGTTGCCGACTGCCTCAACACAACCTTTTCCAACCTAAGTGCAGTCCATCCTATCCACTTCTTCAATCCTATCCATGCCTCCAACCACCCCGCTATGAATTACCCCCATTTCTCCTCTGGACCATATCTCTCCATGGCCAAACCATTCCTACTAAAAGCCCTCTCCAGCCACAACCCCAGTTGTGATTCCTTTGATTCCAGGATTCTCCGCCTAACGCTTGATGTCATGCTAGCCCCTCACTGACCTTTTTAACTGGTCTCTATGCCTCTGCCAATTCCTGAGTGCATGGAAATCGGCTGAAATTACCCCAATTCATAAAAATGGAGACTGCACATTAGCAAAAAATACAGACCGATCTCCATCCTCCCCACTCTCTAAAGCCCTGGAAAAATAGTATCCACCCAACTCATGGATTATCTATCCAAGTACAATATATTATGCCCAGAACAGCATGGCTTCCATCCTGGACACAGCACCACCTCAGCCCTATTGGAGTTCTCCCACCAAATACACTCTGCACTTGACTCTGGGAGATCGCTGGGGCAGTGTTCATTGACCTATCCAAGGCCTTTGACGCTGTGTGTCACCCCTCATTGCTTGACTCCTCCATCATCTTGGTTTCTCATCTGGCCCTGGCTTGGTTCTCCAGCAACCTCCATGACAAATCCCAACACGTCAAAATCAACGGTACCCTATCAACTGCCCTACCATTATGCTCTGGGGTCTCTCAGGGTTCCATCCTGGGCCCCACAATGTTCAGTCTCTTTCTAAACACCCTTCCCAGCTCCTGCTTGGGCAAAATGCTCCTATACGCCAACGATGCAGTCCTTGTAGCCTCACATGCTGACCCACTCACCCTCCAGAGCTCTCTGCAACTCACCTTCAGCCAAGCTGAAAAATAGTTCTTCAACCATCGTCTGGTCCTGAACCACAAGAAGATGAAATCTATGATTTTTGCACACCGCCAAAGTAACTCCAGAAATGCACCCCTTCTCATCCTCCCCTGCACCCTACACCCCCTTGAACAGGTATCAGCATACAAATACTTGGGCATCACCTTCGACTCACCTCTCTCCTTCCATGCCCATCTTAACTCACTGTCCTCTGCCATGAATACCCAGATTGGACTCCTCTACTGCCACAAAGACTGCCTCCCTGAGTATGCCCTATGGCTGGCTATCACCTCCTCCATCCTGTCTTTGGTTGATTATGGGCTTCCTATCTATGCAGCTGTTGACCCCACTGCCCTCACCAAAGTTCAGACCTCAATCAACAAGGCCTACAGGCTCCTGACCGGTGCCCCCAGCAGAACACACACATGTCTGCTTTACTCCACCTCGAACCTACTCACCTTTGAAGAGTGCTTGCGATACCACACATGTATACTGGCCAAAAAAACACTACTTGGGCTCTCCCCTCCAGGGGTTACTACATCCCTATGATAGGCCACCCACTCAGTCGCCACCCAAAATACAACCAAAGCCACCTTCCAGGTGCTGAGAGCCAGGACCTCACTCACCCAAAGATCTTTCCTCTCCAGATCCCCCTCCTGGTATAATTCCCTCCCCACTCACATCACAAACATCTCTAAAATTGGCCCCTTCAAAATTGCCCTACATAAATACCTCACTGACACTCAGGGCTGCAAATGCCCATGACTGGGCCATACCTAGAGCTCTGCCTGAGCCAGTCCACAGACAAAGTCCTCCCGGTCCACCACTCTCCCTAGCAACTACCCTCCACACACACACCCAGGTATCTGCCACCTAGTATCTCTAGGATCTCATAGTATTTCATGTATACTAGTTTATTTAGATTAGCTTACTTGTAGCCTGTACACCATGCATTGAAACCTGTGTGCTCCACTGTATCGCTAGAAATTGCTTTGTATGTCCATTTGCTTTGCTTTGATGCTCACCTGTATTGTTCCCCACTGTTGTACTCCACCAAAATGTTGTCTCCTCCCTGTGAAGAGGTGCCTTTGTAAATGAGTCTTTGACTCAAAAGTTATAAATCTGAATTGTGAATAAATAAAAAAATATATATATATATATATTTGACTTGTTGCAGTGTTTATGGTATAAAGAATAAAGATAAGATTATATAATGCATATTTTATTGGTACCATTATCATCAGTGGACTAAGTGATATGATATTTTTCAAGGTCTCTGTCCAAGTGCACTTTAGTCACACAATACTGCGTGACTTTAGGAGATCATATAGCAACAGAAAATCCTGCTTTTCAACAAACCGTACCCAAGAGGACATGAAGTATTGGTGATGGTGAGGCACCCAAAATATTTGATGGACGGTGTACAGACACTATAAAGTCAGAAAATATATAAGGTCCAGTTCACTGCCAAATGCCAACACACTATGCTACCACAGTTCTTCTTTTCATTTTTTGTTCTGGAATAAGTGATGTCTTTCTAGTTTAGACTGTCAGTGTTAGTTTTTTAGCAAGTCGATGTATACCACACATGACACAGCACCAGTGGTTGCACAGTGTGGTGGCAGTGGACTGCAGGACCTGTTATATATTATGACTTTAAAATGTCTGTACGCCATAACATATTTTGGTTGCCTCAGAAATATGTAATGTCTGTTGGGTATGGTTTGTTGAAAAGCATGAGTTTTTGTGCTATTACCTCTGTAAAGTCATGTGTGCACCATGAGTGACTGAGGTGCACACTGGCCCGAGACCTCTGAAAAAATATCATATCACTTATTCCACTGTTGCTGATGGTACAAATAAAATATACATTATATATTCTTCTCTTTATTCTTTACATACTGCAACAAGTCATACCATATATATGTTAACACGAAGCTGGACAGTGTCTGCACACACAGGAAAGAACCCTGACTGCACACATGCAGTTTAGCACAGTATACTTGCACTGCTCAGTCCTGTGTCTTGACAAAGAGTTAACGACAGAAAGTAAACATTACTGAGGCTCCAAAAATATTTATTTTTGGAAAGCGACATTATGACATTATATATGCTCACACACAGTCACCAGAAATAATGTGCATTCCCAAAAGGCTACTGTCTTATGTTCAGAAAATTCCCCAGTGCTGACAAAGTGAAATGAGAGTGTAACATGAAATACAAAGTGTCCCAGAATTAATGGAGCATTCAATCATGTGCGCAGTGCTCACACACAGTCACCAGAATTTTTGTGCATCCCCAAAATGCAACTGTCTTGTGTCCAGAAAATTCCCCAGTGCTGACAAAGTGAAATGGGAGTGTAACAAGAAACGCTGCTGCTGTTGCAATTACATGTAATGCTGCTATGTATTGACCTTACTGTGATGATGATGTGATGATGCACAGTGTCTTACCGAACTGTATGAAGGAGGGATAACATGAATGGCCATTCAGTGTACCATCACAAATGATGACACTGAGAGAACTGTTGGTTGCCCAAAGTGTGCTGTGATCACCTCAACAGGAAGGGTGCCCTTTGTGTGTACACCAATAGTAGCCTTGGTGAGTTGATATACACTACACATATTTGTATTTTCTTGGGCGGTTGCATATATACATGTACTCATTGTATTGTTTTCTGTCACACGTCACATACTATTGGTGTGCACATTCCCATGCTTGAGAAATTGTGGCGTTGAATTGGAAATGGAATACTCTCAAGCCAATGAAGGTAAGTATTTTTTTTGGGGGGGGGGATTATCATATTTGCAAGTAGGTCTCATTAATGGTTTATTATTTGGTTACTTCTTCACAGATTTTATCTGCATCCTTCTCCAGTCCAGTAATGATGGTCATGGTCATCATCGATTCAAACGACTTCTGCTTGTTGCAGGTGTGCCAGCCCGGAGGCGGATATGATGCTGAAGTTCTTTGGATACGGCAACTATGACACAAAGCATCTGGAAGTTTCCTAAAAAAAAGAAATGAAGGACTTATTACAACTTGATTGCAGCAGTAACACTTCATGTTTAAGCTGTGGCTGTTCCACCATGGGTATATGGATTAACATAGATAGCAAGCTGTGAAGCCACAAGAACACCAAATCATCAGATCACAAATAAATTTAGTACCAGTCTATAAGAAATACACTGTGTCAGTGTCCCTGCATCTTAAAAGGTACCTAAACAAGCAGTTTTTTAAAACTGCAAACTCCAAAATCTGGCTTCATAGCAAGGTAAAGTAAAGGCTGCTGTTTACATGTATGCTAAAACTGCATTTATGTAAATAACATAAATGCAGTTTCATATCATTTGAAAAATGTAAACATCAGTCTTTCACTTTCAAAAAACAGCCTTGGCTTCTCCCCAAGATGTCTGCCAAGCGTGTTAAGTGATGAGTCATGATGACATCATCAGAGCCAGAGATCCACATGTATTTATATAGTGCTAACTAGTTCTTCTTTCCCTCTTTATTTTGAATTGTTGCACCAGAATGATCAACTCCATGTATTATCTCATGGATTATTTTGAGCAGCACACATGTTAGGCTATGATTTTATTCATTTTGTTTACTTTAACTTGCAGAAAATGTTTTGCAAACCAAATGACTTTTTCTTTGGCAAACTGCATTACAGTACAACACTTCAAATGACTGATGATCTAGTGGTTATATGATACACTGAATTTTGATTTTGTTAACCAGGAGAGACACACTAAGCTGAAAGCTTGTTCACGAGTGTGGCCTGGGAGCACAAGGAAGTTTAGTGACTTGATCAGGGTCACACAGCAAAGTACGGTCTTGTTCAGTTCCAAAGCTCATGCTCTCTTGTTAATCCACAAATAAGGCTTTCTTTTTCCATGTGAACCCCCTGCACCTAGCCTGCCTTCTGTTGAACACCCCACCATCCATACCCTGTCCTTAGTACTGCCTGGGGACGCATATGAGCTTGCGGTCTCATGAAGAGAATTATCACACCTCAGATTGTAATCTTGTACCTCAGAGGGTTGTGCACACCAATACTGATACGCATCATCAGCTGGCACTGTTAGAAAATGCCTCCCAAATCACTCTCCAGTTCACATTCTCAATGTTTGATTTCTGCTTCCACAGTAAACATTAAGTGGATCACCACCCTTTGGCACAGTGATGTAGTATGTACAGTTCCCTGTTGTGTTTTTTTTCTCACCTCATTAACCAACAACTAGGTCTTCCTGGAGGGCCAAGCAATAAGCATCATGACCCACCAGAAAAACTGCTGTTCATGCCCTCATAAGAGCTGCACTTACAATGGATAACAATATTATTAGCAGGAGATGTATACTAATACATTGAGCGAATCAACCTGACTTCCAGTGTCAGTCTACTCCTTTACCTGTGGTCTGCAGAACCCCGAAGGGCAGTTCCCAGCAATTCTTCTCCAGTACTTTTCTGTGCTCTACTTCACAATGTGAATTGGCTGGCTACCACCCTTCCAAATCTTGAATGAGCTATATACACAACTCCCTCAATACTGTCCTAACAAATGTCAACATCCCCCGCACCCGAGATTAATCTCCCTACACTGAATTCAAGTAACAGTTTAGGTGCAGTCCTGCCACTCTGAGTATTTCTTATCGCTGGCTACTCTCATCCACAATCAGGTAGTGAGCATGATTCTGGGAACCCTACATTTCAGATCTCACAGTGATCTGCTCAGCGTCCTCCTTCATGTCTTCAACTAACCTGAATATAGCTGTACCCTGCTGGAATGGCCTCTTCAGTCCCTCTCTGGCATTCATTCTTCTCACCTGCTCCACACCAAAAACTGGTGAATTCACTAGCCTTCCACATCATGAATGTGGTTAGTACAGTTTCCCGTGTTATAGTTACATATTAATAATAAACATGACCGTCTGGTAAGCCAGGCTGATAGCAGCATGGCACAAGTGGAAAAATAGGCTTTCATACCCATATAAGATCTAAGCCACCTATGATTAGGCACTAGTAAATGACGTGCATAATGATGTACACACCCATCATTCAATAGTGCCTAATCAAAGGTAGCCTAGATCTTTTAAAGATAGGAAAAAAACATCATTCCCCTTGTTCCCTGCTGCTATGAGCCTGACTTGCTGGAAAGATATGCTTATATTTGATATGTCAAAATAAAATGGGGACTGTACTACTTGCATTCATGATGCAGAAGGGTGATGAGTTCACCAGTTTTTGGTGTGAGGAGGAATAGTGAAGAATGAATACCAGAGGGGGACTTAGAAGGCCACTCTTGCAAGGTACTGCTATATTCATGAAAGGGGAAGACAGAAGGAGAGAAATATGAGCAGATTACTGTGAGAAATAAGATGTGGGACTCCAGCACCTTGATCACTACCTGACCCTGTTGTCTTGACCAACATTCCACTTTCCATAAAACCAGTTCATGCAATTGTCCAAGGCTGTGTGTGGATATTAATGTATGGAACAGCTGCCACTACGCATTCAGTCACTTCACTATCAGTCTAGTACTGCTTGTAAAGCACTTTGGGATACAATGTGTATGAAAACCACTATAAATGCTGATTCTTATTATTATTATTTCCCATGGGTAAAAAAGACAATACAAGCATATATTTGAGTTTCAAGAAAGTATGAACTCTAACATTGGACTGCACAAGAACTTTGCTACAAATAAGTGGTGGATCTAGGGGGTAGTGAAGGGTGTGGCTGCAACCCCCCCACCCCATATAGTAATGTACTTGCTTGCTGCTGCTGCTGCATTTCACTTTATTGAAGAAGTCTGATTTATTGATTGTACAAATGTTTACATTCAAACTATGGATTACATTTGTAGGTTCTGTCAAAAACGTACTAGAAAAGAATAGCAGAAAATATAAAGGTTTAATAAGAATTTTAAAAAGTGCATATTAAGCATGCACACCACCCCTGCACCCCCATTGTAGCATCCTGGATCCACCATAACCACTAGACTACCAGGTTATTCAAGATTTGTACTGCACTGTGGTTTTCCACAGAGAAAGTTGGTTGGATTAAAACACATTTTCAGCATGTGAAAGTAAACAAAATGAACAGAACCATAGCCTAACATGTGCATTATACAAAATAATGTGCATGGTTTTGACAATTTGGGTGAAACAATTCCATACAAAGGGAATAAAAGACTAGTTAGCACTATAGCGAGCCATATATCTCTGACTTTGGCTCCAATGATGTCATCACATAACACATTTGGCGGCCATTTTAGGAAGCAGGTAAGAGTTTTTTTTTTAAATTGGAAGACTGATTTTTCAATTTTCAAATGCTCTGGAACCACATTTAGGTAACTTATATAAATGTCGTTTTAGCATTAATGAATACAGCAGCCTTTCCTTTAGTCACCTACGGAGTCAGTTTTTTTAATATTTTTTTGTCAAAATGTTGTTTAGGTATCCTTTAACTCAAGTTACATTTTAAAACCACATCTTGTCAAGTCACACAACCTGGGTCAAACTTTTTTCAACACTGGCATGGCTGCAGCTGCAAATTTGGAATACAATGCATGATGTGTTGGGCAAATATTTTGTGACGTACATGTCAATTGCTTCACGAATCATCAGTCGCATTTTTTGCAGTCTTATGAAAAAAAAAGGAACAGATTAAATAAAATTGATATACTTACCAGTATGGAAATGGATATCCCATAGGTTGCTGTACACAGTAATGCTGTACCATTGATACAGACTTTCAGCAAAGGAGAGTTGTTTGATAACCTGTAAAAAAACAAAACAAGTTGACCGTATTTGTTTGACCATTGCAGCTTGGAAAAGCAACAGGAAACAAAACACACAGCTGAAGGAAGTTGAATAGCATGAAAAGTACACATACTCACTTTATAGTATTCATAGTAAGAAGCCTTGTGCCTGTGGCTGATGGATGTGGTCTCCTGTTCAACTCCCTCTGCCTTGGCATGGTCAAGACATGTAATGGAAAACATCATCAGAACAGTGGTGGTGGGTGGTAGTGGTCATAGCTCAGGCACATGATGACATTCCCTCTCACATATTCCTGCATCTGGTGGTGGTTGCAGTGGCTAACAGCAGTCTTATGGTGGTGGTCCAGTGGAGCACACAAAGTCATTCCCCCTGGTGGCAGTGGCTAACAGCAGTTTCATGGTGGTGGTCCAGGGGGGCACACGGTGACATTTCCTATGGTGGCAGTGGCTAACAGCAGTCTTATGGTGGTGATCCAGGGGGGCACACAAAGTCATTCCCTCTGGTGGCAGTGGCTAACAGCAGTCTTCTGGTGGTGGTCCAGGGGGCACACAGTGACATTCCCTATAGTGGCAGTGGCTAACAGTAGTCTTATGGTGATGGTCCAGGGGCCAGGATAGATTGTGCTCTGTGTTACAAATGTGATGTGACATATGGAATTTGAGTCACTGTGAGTGGGACACTGATTTAACTTTGTGAAAAAGAAAACATGTAACATACAACAAATGTGACAGCCTTTTAACCACTTAAGTTAAAACCTGCCAACATTAACCTCGTCATCATCCTCATAAAGAAAGCTGCCCTCACTGTCATCTATGTCTGAATTCTGACCATTGGGAGATTCTTTCTCCACTGTGTCATCATCTACATCAGTGGTAGACCGTTTCATGCTGCCACTGCCAGTGCCACCAGGATGGTCCATTTCTACATCAGCAAAACCATGACTAGGCTGGGGACCAGGTACAAGTACTGAGGTTGTAGTCTGAGCTGGTATGTGCCTCTCATTCGTTTTTATGAATGTCAGCAAACTGACATTTGCAGGAGACAGGTTTGTATGATGATCCCGAACTATTGCACCTGATGAGCTGAATACCCTCTTGACACTTACACTGGAGCGTGGGCATGTCAGGCACTTCAGTGCCACTGCAGTCAGATCTGACCATTCACTGACCTTTCCACTCCAGTATAAAAGAGGATCATCAGTTATTGACAGATGCCTGTTTTCAGACAAATATGACTCAGCCATTCGCTGTCCAGTGGTTGATGAGTCATCCTGTTTTCCAGAATCATTTATGTCACAAATCCCACTTGGGACAAAGCCTCCCAAAGTGGGTTAATGCCAACCAGTTTTGATGACAAACCACCTGGAACTGCAGTCCCCTTCCCCTTACAGGATATGCTTGATACTACTCCAGGTTCACCTTCAGCCTGATTATGCTGCTGAGGTTTGCTGACCTTGACACATGACTTCTGTGCCACATTAACCAAGTGTACCAGCTGCACACTAATATTTTTTACCTGTTCAAGCCCACCCTCCAGTACCGAGGCAAATCCATGTTTGTATCGTGGGTCCAGCATTGTTGCTATTGCAAAGTTGTCACTACGCTGAATGCTCAAGATGTGACGATTCCGGTCAAATAGTGTCAGCATGTGTTTCAGCAACACACTGCTAGCACTGTCTCCAGCAACATCAAGGCTATGCTGTACATTCACCAATGTCTGCCTCAACACCCATAGCAGAGGAATTGATTGGATAAAGGAGACATGCTTGCCACTCACTGCCTGTGTGGCATGTTCAAAAGGCCTCAAAATTGTTATTACAGAGTCCATGAGGTGCCATTGTTCGGTCGTCATAGACCTGGAGGCCCCAGAACTGTCACGGCTAGTGTACATGACAAGATTTTCTGAGATGGCTTTGTATTGTTCATACAGTATAACCTCTCTGCCATGTATAAAGTGGAGTTCCACCGGGTGACAACTTCCAGCTTCAAGCAGTGCTGCGGGAGGCAGTTTCGGATCTGCAACTGCCGAAGTTGGTCACGGGCCATTGCAGAGTGTGAAAAGTGAGAACAGCTACGGCGTGCAGCTGTCAGCATTTCCATTATAGCAGGTGCTGCAGAAACTCCTGCACCACAAGATTTAAACAGTGGGCCATGCATGGAACCCAAACAAAGTCACCATTCGTGATGCATTTAACCACATTTGACCCATTGTCACTTGCTATGAACCCAGCTCTCAGGGACAGGGAGTTCAGCCACTTGTCAATTTCAGTCAGTTCCAAGTCCAGCATGTTTTCACCAGTGTGTGAACAGGTCACATTGTGCATAGCAATCGTTGCATCTGTTGAATTCCTGGAAGATTGCTACCATGACACTCCACCTTACTACACTGATTATTCACACTACCGACAGCACAAACAACACCCGGTACCAGCGCCCAATGTGCAGTTATACACAAATATGAACTCCCCACTATTTTGCCACTTGTCCACATATCCATACTTAAATGGATGAATGGAGAGGAGGAGGAATACTGAAGGGCATATCTTACAGAGTCGGACACAGTATGGTACTACTCAGAGGTAGCACGGGTAGAAAAGTATGTCCCGGATGGGACTTTCCATTTTGGACAGGCTCATGCTGAAAATCGCCGGAACCCAGAATTCTCCATGAAGGAGAAGGGCAAAAGATAAATTGCCAGCATTTCAGCTACAGCAGAGTTAAGTTCACGTGACACTGTATGATTGGATGGGTACTTCAGCTTATGGGCAAAAACATTCTGTAACATGGGCTGACTTAAACGTTTTACAAGGGGTGTGATGACAAATGGTTGTGCTCTGCGAATGGTAGGGGATGGAGTGTGGACACGTGATGAAGACAGTTGCACAGGTGATGAAAAATCCACAAATTGTTATTTTCCCAGATTTACGAACAGGGGTTGATGTTCCACTTGCGCTAGACATACTGCATTGACCACCACCACCACCACCACCACCACCACCACTACCACTGCTACTCTCACCACCACTGAGCAAGATTTCAAAATCATTATGCTCCTCCACCTCATCATGCCTGTAGTAACCCTCTGCTGTTATTTCATCGTTACTGCACACATTTAATTTCCTACATGATCTTACAGTCATGGAAGGGGATAACATGCTCATCATGGTTGATGACGAGGGTGAACGCCCCACTGTGGTATTAGCTGCCATCTTGTGCTGGGTCCACAGTGCCATGTGCCTGTTCTTAAGATGTGTATGCTGTCCCCCTGTGCCCAGATGGCTCCCCTTTTTACCTTGCCTCACACATGCATGGCAAATCTGGCAGATTGCAACTGACTCATCATTTGTATCTTGCACAAAAAAATCCCAAACAAGGGATTGTGATCCCCTACTTTTAACATGTCCCTGATGCTGCTTATTGGACTCCGATTTTTTAAGCCCTGAAGTGGGGGGTTTTCTACATGATTTTTCAGACAGAACACACTTGGACTGCAACTGACCACCATGACTACCTATCATCATTACTGGGTCATCATCAACTAAAACTGGTAAATCACAAATTTTTACGGGGGGGGGGTAATGCAAACAGACCCAGACACAGCCACCTTGAATTTTTTTTTCTCTGGTTCCCAACAGGGGTCACTGACATCATCATCATATTCATCAACATCATCCACATCCACATCTTCTGCTTGGATGCTGTCACGTGGACTGCATGTTGCAACCACAGCAACATCAGCATCATCAGATTCATCATTAACACCACCATCACCCGATATTTTTTCACCACACTGTGAATCATTGCATGGCAAATGCGTGACCTGAACTGCGGTGGAACAAATGTGACATTGTGTGTTATCGTTGCCATGATGACCAGAATCCTCATGTTCCGTTTCCAATGGGATGTTACTGGGGAGTATGACATCATCGACACTGTCACTCATTGCTTTACATTCAACTATATTTTTGGACATGGTCAACTGGTCAAAAGTGGAACTTGAGGCAGCAATACTCATACCACCAGCAACTGCACTAACACTACCAGCTGGGACAACATCATCTCCTCCAACTATGAGTGAAGCTACCGATTGCACTGTAAAAAACATTGAAGGAGAAATACCTTTCCTCACATCAGCAATGCACTTCCATGATTACATCACCATGCCCACAGACAATCTTACCCTGGCAGCAGTGCCATGGTGAGAAACAACTTTGCTTGCACATCTCTTTGTGGGCATTTTGGGGGATCAACAAGAATATTCTAAACAAATTTAGATTTTGGAACATTCACTCTGGGCCACTGGATGTGAAGCCAAAAAAAACCAACTGTGGCTTCAACAAGAGATACAGACGCAAAGTCAAAACAAGTTCAACAACGCCTTAACTAACCAGTGGTGCTCAAGTCACAATCCAATCTGGAAAAGAATACCTTTTGCCGGTTGGGGGGGGAGCACTGTGACTGCAGATTACAGTAACAGTGCAAAACCAAGATACCACAATGGCAGTATAAAACCACGCAGGTACAGTGGATAGCAGGGTCACACTGCTGAAATTACACTGCGGCACAATAAAAGGTGTACTATTTGATGTCATGCACTGCACACACACTCACACACATACGCTTTGCCTAAGCAAATTGAAAACTTCAGTAATATACCATGTATTTTAACAACCTGAAATATTGCACTGCTGCACCAGGTCCACAACACAATCAGCAAAAAAATGTCAACAATTACTGAAAATATTACTGTGTGTACATTAACACAGTTATACAAGAACCAAAAAACAATAACTCCCTATTCCTTCAACTTAAATCTACCTACACCACAAATACGCCCCTTCCCCAAAGCACACTTCCACTGTCTGTCAGTACACAGACTGAATGTTGTACATTAACATTCAAAATCCACACACACAAAATAAACCCTCGATGATATGAGCACAGGAGGGTTTCCTACAATCAGTGCACTACAGTTTGAGCAAAAAATATCACCCAAAAAAGCTTTTTTAACAGATTTTAGAGGCTTTGAATCACAGATAGCTCTCAGAGCAAACTGTCTCCTATAGCTACATACACACACTACCCTGAACTGAGGCTGTGCAGAACAATCTAGAGCCCATGCGACCTGCAATCCCATGAATCACTGCAAAATTCACCTTTGGAGCTCACCAACAAGGTGAAATGAAGTACATTGATTTCAATGTACTTCGCCTTAAAATTAGTGGAGTAGTGTTTTGGAGAAGGTATAATAACGCAAAGTCATTGCTTTCAATAGACTTTGCGTTCCTCATTATGATGCAAAGTACTTCACTTCGCGTTGCAGAGTATTTCACAAATTCTGCATTACTCCGCGAATCACTTTGCACAGCGAATTGGGGCCACTTTGCCCACCACCACTTACAAGGTAAGTATGCAGAAACTGATGTTTAAAATAAAGTGTAAGAAGAAGGGTGTAACAGTGCTGTAATTACTATGGAACATGCTGCTTCTGTGGCATTGTTTCCACAGTTAATGACTAAGGCAGGCTGAGTTACTAGCAGTGTACCACAGGGCTCTGTACTGGGGCCCACACTTTTATACATCTTTATAAGTGACATGGATCTCACCTCAGATAACCACATCTCTAAATTTGCAGATGACACAAACCTTGGTGGTAAGGTCGATACAACATCAAACATAACGTTACTTGAACAGGATCTTAAACACATTGAATTATGGGCAAAGACTAACTCCATGATTTTCAATACTGAAAAATGTATGGTTCTTCACTTTGGAAGAAACAATCCCCAAAACAATTACTATTTAAAAAACACCCTTCTTAAATCAACAACTTGTGAAAGAGATCTAGGCATTTTAATCAATAACAAACTATCATCTAACAATCACTGTAATAAAGTGGCCAGAACAGCTAACATTATTCTGAAACAGATTAACAAAACATTCATCAACAAATCTGAACATTGCCTAGTGCCATTATATAGTGTGTACATTAGACCCCACACAGATTATGGATCTCCCTTTTGGAGTTCATATCTTAAGGGCGACATTAACCATCTAGAGCAAATACGTGATCCCCAGACTCAAAACTAAAAACTATGACACGCGACTGAAGGAAACAGGATTCTATCCCCTCCACTTAAGAAGACAAAGGGGTGATATTCTTCTCAATTTCAAATTATTAAAATCATCAATACTAATGAGACAATGTGGGCAATCACTAGCCAAAAAACTTACAATAGGTAGACTGCACAATCAGCAGCTTCTAGCTGATTGGGCTAATACCAATAAATGGGATCATTTTTTCTGCATAAGAGCAGCAAAACAATGGAACTCATTACCACACGACCTGATTAACCTAACAAACTTTGATACCTTCAAATCAAAGCTAGACATATGGATAAATTCACTATATTCCCAGAAATGACCCACTGTTGTGGGGGACAATCACATTGGGCTTTGTGCCTTCTTTTGTCCCACATAATCCAGTAAATCCAGTAACATGTATTTGCAAAGTAAGTACGCAGAAAATTACACTTAAAATAAAGTGTATGTAGAGGGGTGTAATAGTGCTGTAGTTACTAAGGAATGTGCTGCTTCTGTGGCACTGTTTCTACAGTTAATTCCTAACTAATATGTATTTGCAAAGTAAGTACACAGAAATGGACACTTAAAGCATGCAAAGAAGGGTTTAATTACTACACACTTACACTGAATGTCAATGCTATAGTTTTGCTGTATGCTTTCCTTCAGAAAACATTCCCTCATGCACTTACTGCTTAACACACATGGAATCTAATATTCTTAATTGCTATACAACTACATTGTTTACTTATACAATAAAAATCATTTACATAATCACTTATTGGCTTGTAACAGTAATGTAGTTACTAAGAAATGTGCTGCTTCTGTGGCATTGACCCATATCTCTTCTGCACCCACACTCCTGGCCTGCTACGGCTCAGGTGGGTGGCTGGGAGTGGGGCATGGCTACATACCATGCTTTACCACTGATCTGCTGTGTGGAGTGGTGGTAGGTGGTGAAGGATACACAGGTAGGGACCCTTCCTGGTGTGTAGTTATACAAACTGCATGAAGTGGTAGTTACACATGCAACCACAACTGTCTCTCTTTTGGTTCAAATTGATATATTCAGGAAGTGTAGCTACACATGTAACAGCTGTTGCAAATTACAACAGAAACATTGATTTATGCTGGAAGTGTAAGTACACATGTAACAGCCGTTGCAAAGTGCAACATACATAGTTACATTTGCCAAACAGAATTGATTTGAGGCAGAAGGGAGGCAACAGCAATTGCAGTAACTACCATTTCATGCAAATTGTGTAACTACGCCAAACCGCAAATGTGAAACTAGATAACTACTACATTGTAGTAACATGTAACTACACATAAGTTACATAGTAGTTACATTGTAGTTATACAGTAGTTTCAGTGTAGTTAAGGACACTTACAATAAAGTGTTGTTCATTTTTTTAATGTAAAAAAATGGAATTGGTGCTGCCTGTTGGTTAAAGTGTAGCTTTAAGAAATGTTTCCAAGCCCTAAGGCAATCTTCATGATATACAAATGTGTACAATGCTTCCACATCTATACCTAATCACAGGAATTCAGAATCCCACAAAAAAAATACATTTCTGTCTGAACACAAGATCCATGGCATCTCTGAGGTAGGTCCCTACTCCACTCAGACATCATTTAAGAAAACAAATCTACAGCATTAGAAAGATTGTTGGTTAGGAAACCAACCTCAGAGACAATCAGTTGCCCAGATGGATTAAGCTGGTACTTGTACACCTTAGTGTAACCCCTAGGTGGTGCTATCCCAAGGGCTACTACCCCTGCCTGTGTGACTAGGCACAGGTTGAGGGGCCTGAGCTTGGTGAACAGGTGCCCCCACCCAGAGGAATGGTTTTGGGGTAGCGTAACTGCTGTGGGTATAGCCCTCCGGGATACTATAACCCCCTACTAACCCTTCTAGTGGCCTAAACAGATCAGCAGATAAACAATCACATATATCATATGACAGCAATACTGAACCCACACTCTCTACACTTACCACCAGGGCTGGATCGGCTGCAAAGGCCCTGGAGACCCCCTGTAAAATAAGACCTGTAATACAACAGTTCAATGGCAATACAATATCCCCTCCAAAAAGGTACACACTAGCCAGGTTAAATGCAGAAAGAACACAATCTGATTTATTCAGGGGGACTTGAACAAGGGTGGGGCAGCAATCTAGTCGGTGATTGTTAAATCTGATTGGTTCAGGCTGAACATGCATGCACAAGGAGTCCCTTTATTACAGTCACATCCTCTGGGTAAACACTTGTTACACAGGCTAGCCTGAAGCGTTGCCCGGAGTAGGTCAGCATTGCAGCTGTTGTTGGAGCCCTTAGGAAAGAAAACAATTAGCATGCACATCAACCCAGAATTTGTATTCCGGAGCTGGATGGCTCAGTTCATTGTGAGAAACCCAAGCAATTAAATCAGATGACACACAATGATTGCAGCTTCGTTGCAGGGAGCTACCTTGTTCAGTACTCATGCTACCCAGACCAGGAGGCAGGACTAATGACATGAAGACCTCTGGATGTTGTACTGGCTTGCCAGGGGAAGCAGGGCCCACATGACTCACCGTGGTGGTCAGTACCTGTTCAATGGTGTTGAGAAGGGATCCAAATCCCCCGAGCGGGTCTTTTGTTGGAAAAGTCTCTGCGGCAGGAGTGGCAGTCAAAGCTGAGATGGCAGGGCCCAGACCAGAGCAGACAGTTTGGATCTAGTCCATATGAGTGCTGGAGCAGCTTCCAGCTAGCATAGCACACTTGAAGGTGGGGAACCAAATCGCAACACACACAGCACATTCAGCACACTTATAAGTAATACAGTTAGCAACCACAGACCGGATAAAGTTCATTTGCAATTTAACAGGATTTCTGTGCAAACCTTTCATTCTGAGGCTGTCTTCGGTACCTGACAGGCCGATCGCTTCTGGGAGCAAGTCTTCAGTCCTCACACAGGCAACAATCCCTCACTTTCTCTTCAGATTTCAGATCTCAATAAAGGTATTCAGAATTAGTCTGATTCTATTCTCTCAAGCTTTTTCGCACCGGAAGATGGTGGCAGGCAGGCCAAACACAGCCTTCCCACTGATTCCCCATGCTACCACGCAGGAGCAGCTGCTCAAATGGCTCGAACTGTTCACTCTCCAAACTCCAACTCTCGACTGACACACTGCTGCAGGCAGCTCTGGGATTTCCCAGTGATCCAAAAGGTTCGTGGGCTAATCAATCTGTCTGTCACAGAAAGGGCTCCCCCTCCAGGTCCATTTAGGTGCCTAACCTCAAAAACTACAATTCCTACAGAAATTCAGTCCCACCAGACATCTGGGGACAGTCTGCATTTTAGGTCCCCCGAGGTTCCAATTGGTCCAACTCTGGCAGTCCAGAACCAAAATGGTGGCTCTAAGCAAAAAGTCCATGTTGCAATGAAAGGCAGGTTAGACAAACTCTGATATTATTATTATCATTAAATTAGATAAACAGCAAACATTCACAGATCCTAAGAGGGCTCCCTCTGCACAAATAGCGATGGCAGAATAGAGCAGAAATAACACCGGTCGGGTGGGTCCTGAGCCTTAAACTACTTGGTCCCAACCCAGACTAATTATCTCACACAGAATATATAACTCTTAAAGAGACAGGCATGGAGGCTAAATAGAGCACTCTCATGCAGACAATCACAACTACTGGAGACACAGAACATCATCCTGCAGTGGTCATTATGCAAGCCCAGGAAGATATTTTAGGAACCCCCATTTGTAGGGGGGGTTACACCCTTCCCTGCCTGGAAAAACTTGGTCTCCGCATCAAGTCTATACTTACTATGACATTACATAAAATACATCACTATACAAGATACATACATGTTTCATTGGTATACCATGCAAAATAAAGCTGATGCATCAGTAACCGTAAATACTGTAAACATTACTGTACTTATTCATGATATCACTGACTCTCTGTAATAACAGTATCTATGCATTTGACATACACATAACATGTTTTAAAATGATTCAACCAGATAACCACCCATACCCTAACCATTCGGGTCTGTACTGTTTCCTGTACTCTAAAACAACATAGTTGGGGGCCCATCCCTATCAGTTACATTGGGGTTAGATGGGGCAGGGGCACCATGTTTTGAAGGATGGGCAATTAACTTAGAAGTAGCAGAGTAGCTCAATTTGGGAAGTGAGCTTTCAAAAATATAGACTCCTTTATGAACAACATGTAAGGGGAGGTACACAGGCCTCCCAGGGGAGTCATGACTGAGATGTATCACTGGTTTGGTAGCAATTCCAGACATTCATGGAGGAACAGACACAGGCTCCTGGGTTTAAACATTTGCATTAGATTATGCTCCTGTAGGGAGGGGTACCTCTGCACTGGTGGAGGGTTCCATATTTGAAGCACTGTCTGCTCCTTGCTCTGCTGAATCTGACCCCACAACATTGTTTTCATGGGTTGGCCCTGAATAAGGCCTGGATTCATCATTCAGGGGGAATTCTATAGAATTTAGATCTTGCAACACTTGACTAATACTCTCAATATCATTTATTTCACCATTTCCATCTATCACAGCAGGGTTAGGATCATTCCTTCTGTACAGTTCAGTAGGTTCGGGTATGTCACCAGGAATGCTCTCTGTTGCAGGCTCTCTTTCTGGCAATTCAAACAGTTTGACCAGACATGAAGAGTCAACTACTTCAGAAGTCACACTTTGCACCTCACTTTCGGGGGGCACAGGTTTTGAGGAGAAGGCTGGAGAGTTAGGCAGTCCTGAAGGCCCAGATTCATCCCTTCAATTGTACACAGGATTACCTAGAAATAATTTACTCAATTTGTAAGATGGATAATATGAAGCTTCACACTCACTCACTGTCATCAGACTCAGACTGCCAATCAGTGTCATTTTGGGCCTGCCTGGGGGAAGGCCTTGAATCTTTGACAGCTGGAGAAGGGTGAATCTGTCTCTTTCTGGCAGCAGCTCTAGTTACAGGCCTAGGAAGGGCAGTGTCTGAAGCTACAGAATCGATGATTACTTGACCTATAGGCAACAAGTGATTTCTGTGCATAGTCTTGATGGCTCTAGGATCATTCTCAGGGCACACTTTATATACTGGCAGATCACCCAGCTTGCTGACAATGATATACAGAAGATGATGCCACCTATCAGCAATTTTATGCTTTCCATGTAGTCCCAAGTTTAGTAACAGCACACAGTCTCTAGGTAACAGTTCCTGAGTTTTGACACATTCGTCATGTCTTTCTTTGTTTGCCAGATTTCTTTTGGCCACCATAGTTTGTGCCAGTTGATAGGCATGATTCAGCTGGGCCTTTAACTTCTGAATGTATTGCAAGTAATTCTCAGCTTGAACTCCATCCGGGGACACCCCGAAGCAGATGTCTACAGGCAACCAAGCTTACTGGCCAAACATCAGATGGTAAGGGGAAAAGCCAGTGGCATCACTTTTGGTGCAATTATAGGCATGTACTAAGGTGCTGATCCATTGGCTCCACCTGGACTTGTCTTTAGGGTGAAGTGTGCCCAGCATGTCAAGGAGTGTTCTGTTGAAACGTTCAGGTTGTGGATCCCCTTGAGGGTGATAAGGAGTAGTTCTGGATTTTCTCACCCCCCGTCAAGGAGAGCATTTCCTTTATCAGCTGGCTTTCAAAGTCTCTCCCCCCTGATCAGAATGAATTCTCTGAGGGGTGTCATAATGGCCGAAAAACTTCTCCACAAAAACCTTGGCCACTGTGGATGCTTTCTGATCCTTGGTGTAGTAGGCTTGGGCATACCTTGTGAAATGATTTGTCACAACCAACACATTCCCAATGTTCTTTTGGTCAAGCTCAAGACACAGGAAGTCAATACACACCAGCTCCATGGGCATGCTGGTGGAGATATTGACTAATGGAGCAGCCCTTTGGGGCGGAGCTTTCCTTTGAAGACAGCGACTGCACGTTCGGATATGGGCCTCAATGTCAGCTCCCATTTATGGCCAGTAGAATCAGGTATGGGCTAAGTCAAGGGTCTGATTACAACCTAAATGTCCCATTTGATTATGGAGGGCCTGTAGTACTAGGTGTTTGAAGGCTGTGGGCAATATCAGTTGCTGTTTATCAAGTTGTCCCTGATGATTTACTGTCTCCCGATGCAGAAACTAATTACATAACTTAAGTCTTGGCCCTTCTTTAAACAATAGAGCAGTCCGTGGGTCAGAAGAATGGAGTTTGGACACATCCTTACCAGCATGCAAAGCATCAAGCACAGGCCTAATCATGGGATCTTGGGTTTGAGCCCACTGTATGTTCTCATTGTTGAGCTGAGATAAAGCACTGTGGTCTAAAGCTGCAAAGTAGCAGTAGACTATGGGGATGCAGGTTTCTGGAGAACCTAAACAGTCCACTAGGCAATCAACAGTTTCAGAAGAAGGGCACTCATCTTTATCAAACTTTTGACAGAGGGCTTTGATAGCCTACTCAGACAGTTTCACCCAATTTTCACTGGAATTCGGCCTTCTCGAGAGGGCATCTGCATTGATGTGGTTTAGGCCTGGTCAATACTCCACTGCATAGTCATAAGTAGAATGCGCAGACAACCAACGATGCCCAGTGGTGTCCTGCTTAGCTGAGGTTTGAACATAGGTAAGAGGATTATTGTTGGTTTTGACTAGGATCTTGACCTCATGGAGATATTCATGAAACTGATCCACCACAGCCCACTTGAGAGCAAGAAATTCAAGCTTGTGTACCGGGTAATTTCTTTCAGAGGGTGTTAAGCTCCGACTAGCAAATGCTACTGGGCATAGACCTTCTTCATACTCTTGATACAGAATGAGTCCAAGTCCGTTTAAGCTGGCATCTGTGTGCAGTACATAGGGTTTGGTAGGGTCGGCACAGGCAAGCACAGGTGCGTGGGTAAGTTGATGAATGATTTCATAAAAAGCAGCTTCACACTCAGGAGTCCACCTGGCTCCAAAAAGTTCATGGGTCCTGAAGTAGACATTGTCTTCCTCCTTGATGGATCTTTTCTTATACTTTCTGTTGGTGGGGGGACAGCCCTGAGCGAGATTGAGCAAACGGCGGATGACCTTGGAATAGTATTTTATGAACCGGGGATAATAGCCGCAGAACCCCAAAAACCTTTGCAACTCTTTTAAGTTATTCAGCTGAGGCCAGGTGGTCAGAGACTCCACTTTGCTAGGATCTGTCTGAATCCCATCAGCTGATACTATGTGTCCATAATATTTTACAGACGTTTGAAAAAATTTACATTTATCTATAGATAACTTTGGTCTGAAATCCTCTAATCGATCAGTGACCTTGAACAAACAAGCCTCGTGTTCTTCTAAGGTTTGCCCAAACTCAATGACATCATCAAGGTACATAAGGCACTCTAACAGGTTCATGTCCCCCACAGCTCGTTCCATCAGCTGCTGGAAAGTGGCAGGTGCACCCGAAATACCCTGAGACATATGAAGCAATTCATAGAAACCCAGAGGGCAGATGAATGCTGCCTTTTCATGGTCCTGTGGGGCCATTGGGATTTGATAGTACCTGCTCCGTTGGTCAAGCACTGAAAACCACTGGCTCCTGTTAAGGCAGTCAAGGGCATCCTGGATATGGGGCATGGTGTACTGATCTGGTACCGTCCTTCGATTTAAAGTCCGGTAGTCCACACACATACTTACTGATCCATTTTTCTTGTGGACTACCACAATCGGGGATACATAAGGACTTCTCGACTCTTGAATGATTCTTGCAGCCAACATCTCTTGAAGGTGCCTCTGCACATCATCTACAGTATGTCAGCTGGGGCAAGGTGACAGGATCTGTCTCTGAATGACCTCTCATCATGGAGTCGAATGTGATGTTCAGCCCTGGTGACACAACCCACGTCCCATTCCTTTAAAGAAAATACTTGGCTTTTCTGGGACAGCTTCTGGCTTATCTTGGTTTTCCATTCCACAGGTAGGGGTGACTCCCCGAAGTCAAACAGGTCAGGCGTCACCTCATCATTCTCGATGGGGCACTTCTTGCTGGGCAGCACGGTGGTGTGTGCACAGTGCACAGTGGCTAGAGTACACCCCTGATTCACTCAAATTTCTTGATCAGACATATTCTGAACCTGTACCACCAATCGCCAGGCATAAGCATGCGCTCGGGCTGGTAGAATGCTGGGCTTGACTAATAATCCCTCAGGCAGTTTTCTTTCTTCTGGGGGGTCAAGCATGAGAATTTTGTTCTTCACATCAGTCTTGAGGCACACTGCACCACGAATAGTACACTGAGTGCTAGCAGGTAGCAACAAGGAGTCAGGATCTTTCTTCCACACTACCCCCACAGGCTCATCTTTCTCCATCTCCTGATTCTGCATTCTCAAATCATAAGCTCTTTTCATGAAGGCTGGAATACACAAGGCCAGTCCGGTTCGTGTGTTTTGCTTCTCTTGACAAAGTCGCGCCAATCACCTGAACATGTGGACATTTGTACCAATTAATAATTGGACACCATCATACAGTTCTGTGGGTGGGCACACCAATGCCAAAGTCTCCACTTGTTCATCCACACCTGCTACAGCTGTAGGGAATGACAACCAGATCCGGACATATCCCAGATAAGGGTAGGATTTTTCACTTACCCCCACACATGTAAGCCTTCAAGGGGTTGTAGTGGGATGTCAGATAAATGTTGGTTATACCAATCCTGGAACACAATAGTCACTTGTGAACCACTATCCAACACAGCACGAGTGGAAATGCCATTTACTGTTACAGTAGTTTCTATGGAAGGGCCCACCACTTCGGACCAGTCCAGGGAGTTTGGCTTGGTAGTCTGCCCCACAGCAGTTTTTGAGAAATAAGACTTTCTTGGTGGGCCTGTCTGAGGCTTTATGTTACTCCAATGAACCAAGTTTAACAGCCCGGAGGTGACCCTTCGCAAGTTCTCTGGAAGGGTGCAGCCTGGCCAGGTGTGTCCGTCCTTCCCACATCGGTAGCAGAACACTTGTTCCTTGGGATCTCAGGAATGAGGAGGTTTGTCCCTCCCTTTGGACCAATTAGAAGGGGTTCAAGGGTCCTCTTTTGGCTTGGACTCAGTCTCTCTATTTTCATGGCCTCCCTAATGGCTCCTTCTTAAAAATGCCAGTTCAATTTTGTGTCAACATTCTGTAGTTTTGTCGTTGTTCAAAAGTTATTTCACCATTGCTTTACATTTGTTGTGTTTCATAATCATAGAAACATAGATTTTGATGGCAGATAAGGACGACTTGCCCCCCCCCCCGTCTGCCCATTTCCTTACCTAATGGATAGGCTGCAGATCCTAGTTAACCAACAGCCTACTTCCTCCTACCCCCACTAGAATTATAGAATCAGACTTTGACAGCAAATAAGAATCACAACATTGCCTCCTTGCCAGCTGGTTTAATTTCAGGATCTAAATTTGCACAAAGCTCATTCAAGGCCCTTACCTCCATGGGGGAGGGGGGCATTGTGACACCTTTTACATATATTAAAGGATTCAGGATTCAGACAGATCATTTTTTTTTATTTATTCTTTGCTAACCAGGTAAGGCCTACTAGGCTCAAGTGCTGTTTTCAGGGGTGACCCAGGAGCACTGGGGAGGTTATATGACTTGCTCAGAGTCACACAGTATCCAAGGGGAGGTTGTGGGTATCAAACCAGATCTGCTGGATGTACCAAGCTCATTCACAGCTTGTTACTCTAACCTCTAAGTTATACTGCCAGCCCAGATCATGTATCTGTTTTTATACAATCCCCTCCTAGATTGGTTTAAAGCCAGCACAGGAGGGGCTGTAAAGCTCTGGCAGTACAAAAATGCCTAAAGTAGTACTCACAAACCAGATGGTAGGTGCTTTGTATTACTGTACCCCAGTCAGAGATTCTATTTTGGTCAGCCTCTGCCACTTCGCTGGTGGTTATGGTGTATTATTCTCGCAGGAGAAATAGGAATACTGTATTTTCTCTGCTCATTGGTACTCAGACTGGAACTGAACTCTAAGCCAGGACAACTGCCATTGTGACTTATCAGGCTACAGCAAATACTGTACACCTGGCAACAGAACCTTGGCTCATAATAGAAGTGCCTGAGAGTGCTCAGATTAACCCTAGGCTGCCTGTATAGCCAGAACACACACTCTAGTAACCCCCTGGGGCTAACAGCATTATATTTGTAATCCCCACATGACAATAAACAGTCCCCAAGGCATGGCTGTGGGCTTGTGCATGGGTTGTCCTTATGGCTTCGCCACTCATGAGCTACAGTATCAACAGACCAATCCCCTCTCATGAAGATCAAAATGATATCTGAGATATTATAGTGGTGTGGTTTCTATGTTAAACCCAAACTTTGCACTTTAATAACTTTGCAACTGTTCAATGAATTTGAACAAAATTTGACATGCACATTCCAGTCAGTTTTGCAGATTCCAACATACAAATAGCAAAAAAAGTGAAAATATTGGGGTTGTTATTTTTTTGTCAACACCTAGCAACCAGACTGTTTACAGTTTTGTTCTGAAATGTTCAGGGTACACAGGACTTGACCCAGAGTGGTGCTTTTTGCTTTTTTTTTAATCCTTTCTCACAGCTTCTTGTGGCCCCACTCTTTCAGGTGCTCACTCCATTCTCTGTCCGTCCTCCTGGAGGCTTCAGCTCCACTGCGTATTGCCCATCAGACCCCTGCTCAGGTATGACCCATCAGGTATGCACAGTTTTGTCTGACTTGTCCCTGGTGGTGACTGATTCAGGCACATCAATTGGGAGGGGCAGAAACAGCTTGGAGCTGCATGACCTGGGACACCATACGAAGCCTACCCAGGGTCATCATCCAGGGCCATGGTCAGCCATGTTCTCATTTTCTGGGGCTTCACACACCACTCAGAGATGTGATCAAAGCAGCGTCCTGGGCATGGGGGTGGTCAACATGTGATTACCCACACCAAGAACACCTCAGCATTGCCACCACCAGGAGCCTCCACCAAAGCAGTGTATATTGACCCACTCACCCTGAGAGGGAAATGTCCAAGGGATGCTCTAAACTTCTTCCCTTCCAGCATCTGCTCCTGGCATCCAGGATTGGGGCATGAACCTGGGTCACCAGCATGCCCCATTGCTCTGCACCATGGAGCCGGCCTCTTTCACTGGTTTGGTGAAAAAATATTAATCCATTCCAGAGTTATAAGGATTTAAAATTTCAGTTTTGAGCATGTGCAGTTTGGTCTTTTGGATAGCTGATTGGAACAAAACAAGAATTTGGCCCATACGAAAAAAAATATTCTGCTTCATATGGGGCTATTCTTTGCTCGTGAGGAACATTTATTTTTGTATGGACGCCATCTTGTTTCTGTTAAAAACATTTTTTCGAAACCCATAAAAATGATAGCCTACAGAGACACTAGCACATTTATCTTGCTTATTGTGACCCCTTGGGTGGATTCTGTAGTTAGATTTTGGAAAAATCACTGAAAACTGTGTTTTAACACATTTTTACATCCTTTTTCGTGACTCTAATTTCTTTTTTCATATGGTCATACATGCAAAAAAGAATTCAGCCATTCAAAAAAAAGATTCCCTTCATATAAAAAAGAATTTGGACTTAGTTTTTTTCAGATTCTGTTTTAGTAGGAAGAATACTTTTTTGTGAGTTTTTTGTTCATATGAAAAAAAAATTGGACTTTTTCCCACATTCAAAGTTTAGCAAGCCATAACCATGTCAATAGTTGGAGGTAAGAAACAATCTATATATCAAATGAAAGGTCTTAATGAGTACTACAGCATTAACACATCATACCCTACAAAATAATTCAGGAGCAATAAAAATGTACAAATTAAAATTCCCATAGAATTACACTGGAACTTCAACAAGCTGAAAGTCCGTCAATCTCTGCAGTCAGCAGACAATACATCAATCAATAGAAAGATCTCATTGACTACTACAACACTAAGCCCCTAATAAATAACAACTGAAAATGGTCCATGCTGACAGAATAAAACAAAAAATTACAAGGGAGCACACACATTGCTCTTCTGGAGGAAATTAAGCACAGGGCCTGGAGAGCCATGTGCTTCCACAACCATAAACACATGTGAATGACTGGAAGCATGGAAGTGCAGGGCACAAAGGGCCCTGCACTTCCATCATACCTCTGAATGCTTCATGGGTCCTGAAGGGACCTACATGAATGAAGCTACCACTGTACTATCTCAAGAAGTAAGGAAATACGTTGCAAACAAACTTTGTTGATGCACCACTTAGGGATAAATTGACAAAAGTGGGGAAATGTGGCATTAGAGTTTCCAACTCTAACACACCACCCCCACCCTGCAAGCAGTAAATGAAGAAACAAATATGGTTTTACCTGTCCTGAGTCTTCACAAATCAGGCCTGGGGTTTTATTTGGGGTTATCAACCCTAACACTCACCCCATTCTCATTGATTCTGCATATCTCAGCTTACTTGCTGATGGAATGGGGTGAGTGTTAGGGTTGATAACCCGAAGGAGGACCCTATAGACCTGATTTGTGAAGCCTCAGGACAGGCAAAACCATCATGTTTTTTTCCATTTGCTGCTTGTAGAGTGGGGCAGGGTATTAGGGTTGGAAACCCTAACACCACATTTCCCTACTTTTGTCACTTTAACCCTAACTGGTGCATTAACCCTCTCCCTGTTGAACTCCACTTCTTGAAATTCCCACAAACCTTTAAATGGCACTTCCAGAATGCTCTAATATCCAATGTGACCTGTAATTGCTAACTAGCACTAATGCCAGCACTGTTTATTGTGTATTCACTTGCATTTGATATGTTACTTTTATTATCTGGAAATAGTTTGTTTTTATTTTAGTTGTTACCCAATTGTGTTGGGCTAAAATGTATAAATACTGTACTCGTCATAAACATTTTTCTGTAACCTATGTGAAAACTGTTATTGTAATGTCATGATGATCATGTCTTTGTACTGTGTGCCATCTAGATGGCCTGGGTCATACCTGAAAATGGTACTTTGGATCAGTGTGCTAACCCAGTTAACAAATAAATACATACATACATAAATAAATAAATAATGAAGTTTTTAACAATAAATATGTAGCCTCCCTCCCCAGTGTCTAGGGGTAGGATGGTACAATGTCCAGGGGGCAACCACAATGGAAACTTCAAGACTGACTTACTTTGCATTCTTCTGGACCAGTATAGAGGCTTCTTGTCCCATGGTGCTAGGCTAGAAGACAACTGGGTTAATGCATAGCAAACAGCCAAGCTTTAAATATCCAATGCCAATGTGAAACAATAAACATTTAATGAAACTTGATTACTCCATGGAGCAGTTTTTTTAAAGGGGCAGGTTAACCCATCAGGGAATCACTAGAATTCTGGACCAGGGAGTCCACCAGCTCAGTGTCCATGCATTTTCCATTGTCCATTCTTTCAGAGTTCATAATCAATAGCAGTAATCTGGTCAGTTCCACTTGGTAACAATTCAGCGCACAATAGACCCGCTTTGATCTTCTTTTATGACAAATAGTGTCCACTTTAACTCTCTTGATGGCAGATTTAAACCAGCTTCCCTCCATTAACACAACTCATTTTCAACTTTACTGCTCAATGCCACTCTTCCCAGATGGTTACTCTCTACTCTGGGGGTTCCTCAAGGTTCAATTCCCATTTCTGGAATGCAGCTGCTAGTCTCTCAGCAACCACAGACCCCTTATTGCAGGTCAGTCCACATCTTCTACAGTCTCTTTTGGAGCTACTTTACTCTCAGACACCTGGGCATCTTGAAACCCTGGGAGTCTCCTTCTTCAAGACTCCCATATGCCTAGACATAAAACTGACTCCTCTTCTCCACTGCTCCTGGAGACTATAATACTGGTGGTCCCCAACACTGATGTGAAGTCCCCTTTCCTTTTTTCTCATTCAAGCTCTATACCTTCATCTTTCCAAGGCATCCAAACAAGGGTGATTGTCCCCACTGTAGATGTGGAGTCCCTTTTCCTTTTCTCAGGTTCTATCACTATAACAGGCAAAACAGGCTGTTCTACTCCCCCCCTGCAGGGGTTGGAACACACCCCAAATGGGGTATCATACTCAGTGGCCACTGCCACATTCTCTCAAGGTTGGATGTAGGCTCCTTCTTTTGGAGAAATGGGACCATACTGCAGGAGTGGGCAATCACCCCCACTGCCACCTTAAAACTCTCTCCTCCAGCCCATGCTCCTCTACATGGCCTAAACGTGCTCCTCCCACTGGTGATACTCCTGCCAATGGCTAGCAGCTTCCCCTAAGGAAAAGAAAATCTCAAACCTGCAATGGGTTCTGGCCCAAGGACCTCAAAATGACAAGTGTGTTACAAACCTACAATAGGTTCTACTCCCCAAAGGGGGGGGTTACATCTCTCCCCCATTTAAAGCTCGATGCCTTCAGCGAGCATCCCAAAGCATCTACCAGCCACCTCTCTATGTCCCATGGTAGAAAGGTTTGCCCACTCCCTCCTCCCCCCAGGTCAAGAGAAGTTCATGGCTGCCTCACCATGAAAGTGGCAAAACTCATCTACAGGACTATGGGGCCGCTTGAGCTCGATGCTCCAAATTCATTCGAGCTCCACTAAATGCCCACCCCTCTGAACCCTCAGGTCATACTGCTCAAATGCCCAGTGAGTGGCACCCCAGGTCTACCTATCTAAATAGTACCCATCCAAACTGTACCTGCCTTAACCATGATTCTGTTGCCTACCTGGACATTACCCAAATTCTCTATTTTTCCCATCACATAACGCGGCCTGATACACTTCCCCTTTTATCAAACACATATCCCTCACAATAGCAATGGATAACCCGAGGCAATATTACTAGTCCAGTAGGACAATGAGTTAATATAACCATAACCATAGTGCAACATTGTACTTCTGTGTAATTTTTTTCTATGAACAACATGCATTAAAACAGGAAATCACTACCAGTTAGGTTAATAGTACCTGAGGGTTACAGGCAAATAGCAAAAGTTCAATGCAACAATGTCAATAGTATCTGAGACCAGTGGGCTAAAACAAACTGGAAAAGAATGGTCTCACCCATCTGCTGGCACATCACACTATAATTCGGGGTGATGCCATGTTTTCCCTTTGGGCTTCTCACCAGCGGGTGAAGTAATTACAGGGATTCGGCTTGGTGCAGGGACATCCATATGAATCCATGGATTCCTCACTATACCAAGCTCAACCTCCCTCCAAATCTTGAATGAAGGTGTAGTTCTTCATCAGGGTCAGTCCCTCATAGACGCTGCACCCACAAATTCCCCTTGTGATTCTCTGTGCCTCCTGCAATGCTATGGTGGAGCTGTAGGTGTCCAGGCCATCTATCTCATCCCAAAACCACTCTGGCAAGTATGGGTATTTGTATTGTGGGTAGTCCTGCTTGATTTGCTGCCCAATTGTGACAGGGAGATCCTGAGACTCTTGAGGACTGATCTTTTGTTAAATCTGTTGCAAACAACAGTGCTTCTATTTCTTAGCCTAATCTATCCTTTACAATTTCTAGTCCATAAGGTTGGCCACCTATGTGCTCCCTCCTCCCCTTTCTTGACTATGCTATAGCGTCTTCTTTAATTTTTCTTTTCCCTCTCAGGTCCTCATACAGGAAGGTTATTGTGGTGACCTCTGAGCTGATGTAAAACAACAGGCTATGTTCCTTGTTGGATTTAGTATGCAATAGCAATATGTCATAAAATAACTTAACGTATATGCCTTATGTGTATGAAATCTGTAAATGTTGAAAATACCACAGCACTAGGTGTTTTTGATAAAGGTGAAAAGTTACTAGGGGACTGTATTATAAAAATTAAGTTACCAGTGTAAATATATCAGAAAACTCCCATTGTGTTATTTAAATGTATGTAAATTTCAGACTGTTTGAGAAGTCCTTTAGCACCATGCATTCCTGCTTTAAGCTGAACCAGCCTACTATTTCACAGTGATTTGCATATACATCCCATGATGCTTTGCATTATGGAGGTATGTGTGATGTTGTGTTTCTTTGAAACTTGGCTTTATTGCCAATGTTATTTGGAGTAACCCTTGCTTCAGTGCTTCTGCACTGAGGTTCTTTGTCTTTAGCTTGTTTTTGTGTTTTTCTTTTTTGAGCTCCCCATCACCCAAACACACAAGACCAACATAAGGAATTAAATAATTTTCACATAAGAGATAGATCAGTAGATCAGTGGGTCAGTAGGTGCTGACTAAGTAAAGAGGAAAGACATGCAAATTGTGTTGATGCAAACTGATGTATTGGAGAAGGGATATGCTATTGCTTGAGGTTATTCCCTGTGTTTTAAATAAACATCACATAGACCATGTGTGTTGAACCTGAAGTTCTGTGTCTGGTCCATCTGTTATCCCACAACCCCTCCACAGACTTGGTGTTAGCAGTGGGATAACTTGCTGAAAATGTCTGGTCTGGGCTAGGGGGACGTTTTTTGGTGGATATCACCCAGATATCCTAAGTGGACTGATGCACCTGGAGTCTCCAGAGGAGAACCCAGAGAAGAAAGTCTGTGGAGTTCTGAACAGAACCATGGCCAATAGACTGGGAGAGAAGCTGCTGCCTGGACTGGACCTGGGAGCTCAGAGGAAGGCCAAGCTGAAGACTATGAAGAGATCCAAGGGGACGAGGAAGAATCGAGGGAACTGCCTCTTCTTGAAGACGCTCCACCTGAGGACATAGGGGAGTTGTTGAAATGGTTCTGCATAAAACAGTTGCAGATGGAAAGAGAAAGAGATATTGAGCAGCGAGATAGGGACATTGAGTGGAGAGATAGAGACATTGAGCAGAGAAGTAAAGATGCCAAATGGGCGGATATCATGAGGGTCTTGCATGCCATCAATGCAGGGCAAACAGAAAAAGCCAGTAGCCCAAAAGACATTAAACTGTCTAAACCTTTGGACAGTGATGACATTGAAGCCTACCTCACAAAGTTTGAGAGGATTGCGTGAACATGCACATGGCCAAGGGAACAGTGGGTTGTTTGACTGGCAATGCACCTGACAGGCAGTGCCCAGTTGGTTTATAGCCACATGGACTCTCGACAGGCATAGGACTATGACCATGTGAAGCAGGAGATCTTCAGTCGCTATGACATAAACACTGAAACCTATCGCTAGAGGTCTAAATTTTTAAAATGCAGTCAATGGATACCCCCATCTCAAGGACCTCTGCTACAAATGGTTGCAGCCAGATAACAAGATCAAGGACCAACTTCTGGAGGCAGTAATTATTGAACAGTTTATTAAAGTTTTACCCCAAGATGTACAACTTTGGCTTTGGAAACATAAGCCTGATTCCACAGATAAAACCATCACGGTGGCAGAAGACTTCCTGGCAGCCCAACCATCCAGACCCATAGGGTTCCAAGGGACATCAGCAGCTGCAACCACCAGCAATCTGGTAAGGAACCCTTTTTTTGCAATTAACTGTACTTTATTTAGTTTCCAATATAAGAATATCCAGCCATGAGCATAAATTAATTGGACTACAACAAAATTATAACCAGGTAAATAATATATCTATAATATAATACAATAGTCCCAAAAGGAATAACTAAAGGCAAACTCTCCCCCTCCTCCTTCACCCCCCCCCACATCCCTCAACTTGCAGCACCACAAGATATAAGTGCCAGACTTAGGAAAAGATTCTCTACCATCTGCTCTCAGGAGATTATCATAACCAAAGGAGAGAAAAGATATTAACAGAAATGATACCTCTGGCAACTAAACGTTAGGGAGATTGGCTAGTCTCATCAAAAAAGAGGACCAACAATCCTGAAATTTGGCACATGTACCATATGCAAAAGCTACAGCTCTTTCAGTCATCAAGGCAGTTAGTAGCTCCTGGTACCATTCTACATAGGACGGTGTCCAGTTGCCTTTCCAATGGCGTATGATCATCAGTTTTCTAACTAATGACAGCAATGCCATGTGGTATTTCACCCTGGTTGAAGAGATGGCAGAGTAGTCCCCTAACAAGCACATTTCAGCTGTAAAATGTCTGGAATAATCAAAAACCCAACTAGTTTTGTCTTTGATTAGCTGCCAGAAACCTTTTATTACTGGAAAAACCCATAACTTATGGTACAAAGTCCACTCAGCAGTCCCACAGTTGTCCTAGAGGGGTGAATTTAGTTTACCCATCCTAAATAACCGGAAAGGGGTTAAATAAAGATCATGCGGCGCATTAAATTGAAGCAAGTGCAGCCTATCTTGCTTGATATAGTGATAAATATGTCGCCAGATGGTATGCCAATATATATATATGGGGTTTATCTACCTTTAATGTAGGTTTCCAACAATACGAGTGTGGGGCAAATCAGTCTCCCACACCATAATCCCAAGGGGGGGGTCCCAAAAACATGGTAATACAACTTCTTATTTGTGTCACCTTGAAGTAGGCCTAAGCTCCTATCTGGTATTTCTGTAGTATGTCAGGAACAGACAAGACAGTATCTCCCTCCAAAAACTCAGCAAGGGTAGCCTTCTGTAGCTAATCAACAAAAGAAGGCGGCACTGTTTTCCCCCAATACAAATATTATAGTTCCACACAAGAGGTTGAGCGGGATCTAAAAAGTTCTTAGGATTAAAGGATTTACAAAATTGAAGGTGAGCCAAAAGGGCTCAACCTATTGAGGTATCTCTAAGATGTTTTGGAAGGAGCGGTCACCTCGTATACAATAATGAAGCTGGGGCAAGTTTATGTTGATCGAAGAGGGTGTCTTCAATACATTCCCAATCCATCACTACTAGTCAATCCTCTCTTCCAGTGCCCCATCTGAAGTATTTCATGCCATGCATAGCTAAATAATAGTGATAAAAGTCTGGCAATTGCAGGCCCCCAGCAGACTGTTGCCTGCAAAGCTTTGCATATGATCTTCTAGAAGATTTCCCAGCCCATACAAAATTTGAAAACAAAGAATGTATTACTGCAAATAATTTTTTAGGGAGGTGAAGACTGAATATGGATAAGGGATACAAAAAAATGCGAGAGAACCATCATTTTAAGTACATTAGCATGCCCCCAAAAAGATAACGGCAATTTAGTCCAACGTTGTATGTCTTCCCTCAAGGTTTTTACTAGGGGTTCAATACTGAGCCTTTTTAGTTGGGTAACATCTTTCGATATCTTGATCCTCAAATACTGTAAGGCGTGTGATTCCCGTTGAAGTCCGATGGATAGGACTTTCTCTTTGGTACATAAATAGGATAAAGGATAAACAATAGTTGTATGCCTGTTTAGCTTTTATCCAGAAAAGTAACTAAAGTGATTAATAATTTTGAAAGCTGTTGTGAGGGAGGAATGCCAGTTAGTTACATGAAGCAGCAAATCATCTGTGAAGACTGATATCTTGAATTATGTCCCACCAACCATAATACTCAATAACCTAGGGACTTTATGAAGGTTACGAATAAGGGGTTCAATATATAGATTAAATAGGTAGGGAGATAACTGCCACCCTGCCTTGTGCCTCTATGCAAACATAATTTCCAAAAGCTCGCTGTCGCTAAAACTTCTGGCAGAAGGATGCTGATAAAGGGTTCTAATGCTGTTGATAAACTCCACCAGTATTTTATAGCTTTTTAAGACTTTAAGCAAGTAAGGCCAAGCAACCAAATCGAAAGCTTTATCTGCGTCCAGGGACACCAAGGTCGTACAGCAGTTGGGGTCCCCTGATGCAGAGATCAGATGAAAGAACTTACGGAAACTATCACTGGCGTTCCTCCTCAAAATAAATTCTGCCAGTTCTAAAACCTATGAGTGATATCTATACACTCGATAATCTCATGGCAAGGATTTCAGCATAAAGTTTAATATCATTATTGATTAATGAAATTGGTCTATAATTTTCTGGTTTAATGGGGTCTTTTCCCGGTTTAGGGAGCACAATGATTCTTGCTTCAAATAACGACTTTTCCTGACTTGAGGCAGTGCCCCGATAATTAAATTAATCAACTAAAAGGAGGGCCAGAATATCTTCTAATGATTTATAAAATAAAGCGGAAAAAACATCTGGCCCTGGGGCTTTATCACCAGGGAGAGAGTCAACAGCAGTGCAAACTTCTTGCAGTGTAATGGGGCCTTTTAAACAAGATTGTTGATCCGGAGTTAGCCCAGATAACTGTGACTGAGCCAGAAAATCTGTCATAACAGCTTTGTGGGGGGAGGCCTACTCAGTTGATAAATATAGTCAATGGTAAAAATCTTTAAAAATGTTAGTGATTTCTTTGGAGTCAAAGGTAATAGATAAGGTCTTCAGATTTTTCAAGGCATGTCACCCACCTGGCTGCACTGGCTTGTTTAAGGCGTAGGGCCAGCAGCTTCCCTGCTTTCTCACCCTTCCCTATATATGATGCCTTTTACTGCTACCACCCGCACCACAAGCTTGCCCCACCCAAAGTTTACACAATTGTGTGATCTGGTTATCTGGGATATGCGTCTTATGCACAAAAACTATATGAGGGGGAAAATCTGGCCAAATGCTTTAGTATTATATATTTTTTTATGATTATTCTTTCCTCCCTTAATGTTCCATGTTATTATATTAATACCCTGAGCCATATATTTAAGTAATATTTGTCAAATCCTGGTACACAAAGGTCCCTTTGGTGCTGCAAGAGGCCCCCAACACCCTCCTCCCCACCCCCGATCTTCCACTTTCAAAAATAACAATAAGAAAATAAGAATAGCACTTATAAAACATTATAACCGAAAGTCTACCATCCAGGCCAAATGCCTCCTCCAAACGTTCAGGCTCATGAGCAGGTTCGGGACATCTGCCCCTTCAACCCCTTCCAGTCCCACTCATATAGGTACTAAATCTAACACCAATAACAATATTTGCCCTTTCCCTAATTAGAAACAGAAGGGCCAAAATTAAACTCACACAATAATTTGCTAGATTTCCAGTGTGCAGGATCCATACCATAACTTACATGCTTGAAGGAAAGTCCTCTCCTCCAGAACTGGTTAAAGAAAAGAATAAAGAAAAAGAAGATAGTTGTGGACTGTAGCTGGTAATCTATGCATCCAGAATTATTTGAGTCATAGTTATAAACACAGATACCACAATCGTATAGAAACTATGTAAGCCCCCCAAGCCATAACTCTGTCCTAAATGTTATACTCTAAAACCTCTGCTTATAGTACAAGATAGATCAATAAAGAAAGGAGATATGATGCAGTCTCTGTAAGTCTCCATCTTCACAGATGCTATCAAGTATCAAATGGAACATGTTTAAAACATATATCTAATGAAGAGCGGTCTCCCCTCTGAGCAGCAGTTCCTAAAGGGAAAACAGGTAACCGAGAAGACTATACAAATCTCAGGCTATACTCCGGTTGTCATAAAGCATATATGGACCTAAACAAAAATCCAAATACTATAATTAACAAAAAGGTCAAATCCTGGGTCTCAGCAAGGTTGCCCTTGAAGTTCTCTATAATTGCTTATCTCAAGAATACAGTCCAAGCTAGCTGAAAGTAAATGTTCCAAATGACAAAGTCCGCATCATGCAGCCGATGCTGAATGCATGCCAGAGTCAAAAATCACACTGCGAAATAGTCAGCAGCCTCAGAGAAGAAAAAACAAAGTTAGAAAAAGAATCCTGTAGTGAAGCTCCAACTTTGCCGCATCGAGGTAAAATAACTGACTGCAGCAGGTCTCATCGTCCGCAAAAGAGGGCAGGGAGATGGAAGGTAGGGTGATTCAGACCATGCTCACATAGCTTAGATACAGATTAATAGGCTTTCAAACATCAACCAAACAAGAAACAAGAGGTGTTACATCTGGCAACTGGTAGGCGAGTCCAGTTAATTCAGTCATTAAACTGGTTCCGTCCAGGTTCCACCAAACTCAAGCACCTTGGGTAACAAATAGAGCTGGCAGGCAATGAGGCAGTTCCTGTAAGGCAAGAGCCACAGAATCATACCTGTGAGTGCCAGTTTCCAGAAAAATCTCCAAACAGGCAGGATAAAGAAGCCTTTGGCGATTGGTGAATCTGGGGTGCTCACAACTTTGCCAAAATGAGACGATAGGTTTGGCAAGCTTGTCAAACTGTCAGTGTAAGATCAGGTACTATTTTAATGAATTTCTGTTCCCATTTTAAAGTCTCCAATTTGCAGACAGCCCATAAATATATTATACATGCCTAAGTAGTTCAGCATCTGTGTCACTGGGTGGAGGTTTTGGACAAAGCTCTGAGTGAGCCCTCTCAATCATGTAGCTCGGATCATTCAGGCTTGGGTCCACCACCTTGACACATAGTTTGTAGAAACTCCGTGGTATTGGGCCCTTCCTCCCCCTCCAGTAGTCCAAGGAGGACAAGGTTAT
This sequence comes from Neoceratodus forsteri, assembly GCA_016271365.2. NCBI lineage: Eukaryota > Metazoa > Chordata > Ceratodontiformes > Ceratodontidae > Neoceratodus > Neoceratodus forsteri. The sequence continues at coordinate 221,954,401 of CM028136.1, read as the reverse complement.
TTCTTGTACTACAACCCTCCAGGTCATCGACCTTGTCCTCCTACTTTGTCAGTTCTTTTTTCATGGTGACCATTTCAGGTTTGAGCTTGGCCTGTTTATCCTCGACTGAGGAGATACATGCTTCTGCATCTCCAACCCATATGGCCAGATCCTTTAGAGTAGGTGTTATATCCTTCATGTCTTCCAAAATTGCCAGCACTGCCATCTTTATAGTTGTCAAGTCTATAACCATCTGCTGTAGCGAAAGATATTCCATCTGGTGTGTGGGAGTTTCTAGAAAGGAAAGCTTCTAGGTAGTACTTCTTCTACACCGCTTTGCATCAAGTGTAGGAAGTGGCTTCTCACCAGGATCAAGTTGAGAAGCAGATTTGAAGTCCGCTTTGTGCTCCAAGTCCATTCTGGTCACTATAATGGATGCCAGGTATGTTAAAAAAGTATTCTCTGAGTGCTGGGGTAAATTTGGGATGTTAGAATTCAGTTTTAGAAATGGAGAAAAGGGCTAAAGAGACAGCGCTCCACCAAGTGCATCTTACCTGCAAATCAGCATCATGTGACTTGGTAAGAAACCCTTTTACTTATGAATTGTCAAATCCAGCCCCAGTGGAACAAGACTGGAGAGCAAAGAGAGGGGGATGAGTTCCAGTAGCACAGATTGTATGTCATAGGTGCCAAAAGAAGGGACATTATTTAAGAAACTGTCCTAACATAAAGAAAGAGACAGCTCATGTAGTCTTAGTGAACTGGGGGTCACTTTATGGCTATTGTGCAGACTGGATCCCAGCAGATGATGGGACTGATTGATTCAGTGATCCACCAGACTCATGTGCGAACAGATCTGGTGACTGGGAATAATAAAGGACTGGATACAGCAGTCATCTGTATGCATAGATTTACCCGTTGCTACCCTACTGTCACCATACAAATGACTGTTCAAGAAAAGACACATGAGGTAGAAGTGGGGTTGGTACCTCGCCTACCCATGCCAATTGTTATTGGGCATGACCATCCAGACTTTGCTTCATTTATACATTGTCATGCCACCCAGAGCTCTGCTGTAGTTACCGTAACAACCACAACTCAAGTGAAGCAGGACATTTACCATCTTTGTTCCCATTTGATGATGATGTTTTTTAAAGAAGGATTGGATTGATACTCATGCTGGTGTACAGCCAGACTTGGGACACACTTTTAAATGTGATATGCAGCAAGAGCAAAAAGCAGACACTTCACTTAATCCTTTCTGTTTCACTGGTGGGGAAGGGAGTGGAAGAAGGTGCCCCTCAGTTTGTTGTAAAACAGGGAATACTGTACAGAGAATACACTAACCCCAGAATAGGAGAGGTAGTAGACCAATGAATGGTTCCAGAAAAATTACACTCCCAAATCATGTATCTTGCACATGACATCCCTTTAGCAGGCCATGCAGCCAGAGATAGCACCCTGAATAGGATATTACCCAGGTTTTAATGGTGTTCTATCCATGAGAACATAGCTGAGTATTGTAAAGCATGTGCTGAGTGTCAGAAGGTAGCTCAGGCAGGAAAAAGGGACAGAGTACCACTATAACCCATCCCCATTGTGACTAACCCCTTTTGACAGGATACCCATGGCTGTAGTGGGAAAGAGCTCCTTGGGTAACCAATTTGTGCTAGTCATATGTGATTATACTACCCGCTACCCATAAGCTATCCCCATGAGAACTGTCACTGCCCTGAGGATAGCAGAGGAGCTAGCAAAGGTATTTAGTCACATGGGAATCCCCCAGGAAATACTTACTGATAGGGTGGTAATTTTAATGCACACCTGCTAAAAGAATTGTACTGTCTGCTGGGCGTGGTAGCAGTGCATACTTCCCCATACCACCGCCAGACTGACGGCCTTATAGAGAGGTTTAATCAGACATTAAAGTGAAGGTTGAGGAAGCATGTAAAAGAAGAGGGTAGAGATTGGGATAGGTACCCCCCTTTACTTTTCGCTTACAGAGAAATTCCTCAAGCATCCACTGGTTTCTCTCCTTTCTCATTACTGTATGGGAGGAACTCAAGGGGGCCATTGGATGTGGTTAAAGAACACTAGGAAGAAGGGAAGGAGGTGGGACATCTTAATGTCTTAGAGTACATGACTTAGTTATGCAAACATCTGGTGAGGTATATCAACTTGGCACACCAGAGCTTAGAACAGAAGCAAGACTTGCAGAGAGAAATATACGACCAGGGTTTGAAGACTAAAATATTTCAGTCAGAGGACAAAATGTTGTTGCTTCTTTTCTCTGCAGAGAACAAACTACTCATGAAATGGCATGGTCCCTTCACCATTTTGAAGCAAACAGGAGCAGTGAATTATGAGCTTAGCATGCCAAGAAAGAGCCCCCCCCCCCGAAAATTTACCATGTAAATTTCCTTCGGAAATGGTGTGAGAAACCTAACCCCTCCCTTTATATCTATCCTGAAGTTAGGGAGTCAGAGCTGGAGGTTACCTAAAAAAGACTAGAGTGGTCAGGACAGTTGGGGGAGATCCAGAAATAGAAACTCAGCAACAGAAAGATTTGCAGGGTGTATTACAAGAATTTGAGCCCATATTCACAAACATCCCGAGGAAGGCCAAAGGAATTGTGCACACCATAACTGCCATGCAAGACAAGCTCATACACCACAAACCCTACAGATCACTTATGAAAGTGACGGGTGAGGTGATTCAGGAAGTCAAAAAAAATGGAGCAGTTAGGCATAATCGTGCCCTCAAATAGTGCATGATCTTCACCCATGGTCATAGTGGACAAGAAAGAGGGTGGGATATGTCTATGCCTAGATTTTAGAAAGCTTAACAACCTGTCACTATTCGATGGCTACCCAATGCCTCAAATAGATGACATCATTGACAGGCTAGGCAATGCACGGTATATCTCCACCCTTGACCTTACTAAGGAATATTGGCAAATCACCTTGTCACATGATTCACAAGCTAAAACTGCATTTAGCACCCCAATTGGTTTATACCAGTTTGTCACAATGCCATTCGGACTACATGGGGCCGCAGTCACTTTTCAGCACTTTATGGACCACATACTAAGACAACACACTGAGTACTGCTTATTTGGACAATGTGGTCATATCCAGCTCTGACTGGGAATCCCATGTTAGACACTTGTCCGAAGTACTGCAAGCAATAAAGGAGGCAGGAGTGACCATTAACCCTGCTAAGTATACCCTAGCAAAGACCAAGACAAGATACCTAGGGTTCATTTTAGGCAACAGACAAGTGAAGCCCGAGGTAGAGAAGGTTAAGACAATAGCAAACAGCCCGATACCTACCACAAAAAAGCATGTGAGATCTTTCCTAGGCCTGGTTGGTTATTACCAGAGATTTATTCCTAATTTCTCAGCCATTGCCAGTCCTTTGACTGATCTCACTAAAAAGAGGTGCCCAAGTAAGGTTCAGTGGACCCCTATTTGTGATGAGGCTTTTATGAATATCAAGGCCATTTTATGTACAGCTCCTGTATTGAAAAACATTGACTTCAACCAAGTATTTGAAGTTCAAACCAATGTATCACAGAATGGTACTGGGGCAGTCTTATCTCAGAAAATAGATGGGAAAGAACATCCAATCATGTATATCAGCAGAAAGCTACATGAAAGGGAGAGAAGATATGCTACAATCAAGAACGAATGCTTTGCTCTGAAGTGGGCTATTGAGTCTTTGAAATATTACTTGTAGGGGTGCTGAATTTAAGGTTGTAATTGATCTTAACCCCCTTTGCTGGTTGCACCAAATGAGAGAAAAAAATTCCTGTATAATGCGGCAGTACTTAGCTCTTCAGCCCTGTTGATTTACCGTGTCCCACAGGGCAGGGACAAAACATGTAAATGCTGTTTTCATGTTTAGATATGGTGCAGGAATTGATGTGAAATGGAATATAATGGACTTTCCCTAAAAGGAGGTAGTGCAGGGAAGGTACCATTAGTCTGTTGAGAAATGTGTTAGAGCCTCAGGGTAAAGAATGATGATATCCACCATGTTTATGATGGAATGCTTATTGTTAATAGGGACCCTGAAACAGAGCTTCTGAAGATGTGTGGGTGGAAGCTCCATCCCTTCCTGGGACAGTAAGGTGGTAAGCAGTCTGAAATAACTGCTTCCATCTTAAAGTGGGGAATATGTGACAGGGAGATCCTGCCACTCTTGAGGAACGACCTTTTCTTAAATCTGTTGTAACAGTTCTACTATTTCTTAGCCCAATCTATCCTTTCCAATTTCTAGTCCATAAGGTTGGCCACCTATGGGCGCCCCTGCCTTCCCTTTCTTGACTCTGCTATAGTGTCTTCTATAATTTTCCTTTTCCCTCTCAGTCCTTGTACAGGGAGGTTATTGTGGTGACCTCCGAGCTGATGTAAAACAACAGGCTGTGTTCTTCATTGGATTTAGTATGCAACAGCACTATGTCATAAAATACCTTAATATATATGCCTTATGTGTGTGAAATCTGTAAATGTTGAAAATACCATGACACTAGGTGTTTTTGATAAAGGTAAAAAGTTACTAGGGGACTGTATATAAAAATTAAGTTACCAGGGTAGAGATAGCAGAAAACCCCTGTTGTGTTATTTAAATGCATGTAAATTACATATTGTTTGAGAAGCCCTTTGGCACCATGCATTTAAGCAATAATGAATGACGGGGGTTACGTTAATGTTCTAGTTAATCACCCCCTGGGGGTGTAATGTGGCACGAAGTGTAGCCGAGTGCCATAACTAGAATATTAATGTAACCACCCCACAGTTCATTATTACTATTATTATAATTGGGTTACAAGTTACTGCAGTTTGAATATTTTTTTTATATACGTATTTTTTGCTTATTTTGTGCGAAATTAATAGAAAATAGTCCCTCCGCCATGTAGGAGATTAACATAAGGTTCTCAGAATGCTGACAACCAATCAGATTTCAGCATTCCTGAGATCCTTATCATTTTGCTTTATGATTGTTGCTTAGTGTTTATTGCTTCCTTCCTCGTCCCATGTTCTTTATTGTATCAGCTCAGAATGCTTTTCCTGGTGAAACTTTTGAAAATAGATAGATACATTCAGGAACTGAAGCATCTCATCATAATCCTATAGCTGTAACTGTAACTGAGAGTCTGTTGTTGTGAAAATGGTCATGGTGTCAACAGCAAGGTATATTGACTGACTTCAGCTGAGTGGCCCTGGCGCTGTTACCTGCTGGTGGCAGGACCTCTGCATCCAGCCCGCAACCCACTGACCAAGGAAAGCAGACACAAGCCCAAACAAGGCTCTCCACTTCATCTGAGTGGCCCTGGCACTGCTACCTGCTGGCGGCAGGACCTCTGCATCCAGCCTGCCACCCCCTGACCAAGGCAAGCAGACACAAGCCCAAACAAGGCTCTCCACTTCAGCTGAGTGGCCCTGGTGCTGCTACCTGCTGGCAGCAGGACCTCTGCATCCAGCCCGCCACCCTCTGACCAAGGAAAGCAGGTACGTTTAGTCAGCTCCTAGCTCGGAGCTGTCAGGCTTCGATCCCCGTAACTGGACTGGCTTCTGGGGACTGTGGCTGCTTCCCGATTGGATGCTGCAGATCCCCACTGAGAAAGGAAGCACACAAGGCACCTTTTTCAAAACACAGCTCAGCCACTGCCTTGCTGTACTGCTCTCTGGTCAATTTTTTCTGCTGAATTTACTGCTCATGTGGAAATATATATATATATATATATATATATATATACACATATATATATATATATATATTAGAGGCAAAAACTCCGTTTAATGCATTAGTTAAAGTTGTTCACACCGACAAAGCGAGAAATTCGGTGTTGGGGTTGAAAGCCCCTTGGCCCCCCCCCACACCCCAACGGCATTGGGGTGCGCATTCAGTTGTCGTATAACTCTCACCCATCACATGTGTAAATAAGCAGAGGCATGGGAGAATGGGGTGAGAGTTGGACCCGACAACCGTATGCACCAATGCGATTGAAATGTATGGCTGAAAAGGCAAAACTATCAATATTCCTCACTTTTGTGGGTGTGGAACAACCCTAACTAATGCATTAAACTGAGTTTTTTGCCTCCAATTTCCCTTCTTTTTGAGAATGATAACGAGAAATAGTGAAGCCCCGAGCTCCCACCACATTATGTCTTGTCACATAGTAAAAATGTGCCCGTAAATGGAAATAGTAATCCGCATGGTGACGCAAAGTGAAACAGAAAGAGAAACAGTAGTGTAGAAAGAAATGTTAAAAACAGCACAAAAGGAAGCGCAAATGAAAACGCAAAGGGTAACGCACATGGTGGCGTAGATGTGAACGGTAAGTGAAACGGGAACGGAACCACAAGCGAAAATGGTAACAATAATAGTAATGTAAGCGCACAGGCTGGTTTTCCCCAAAAGCTGCATAAAGAAAGACAGTGAGTACAAAGAATGTATGCATAATAATGGTCCTCGGAGCAGAAAATGAAGAGTTGGAATACTAAATTGCTTATATCTCGGGAACCATATGACGTAGGAAAAAAATGTAAAAGTCATATGATTTATGACTTTCCTGGCTAGTTTTGTACTTAGCCCCTCTTAGGAGGCTAAGGACTTTTCCAACGAAAAGTCCGTATCTCGTACCGTTTCCGAGATATGGGCCCTGAAAGGTGCGGTGAACACCGTAATGTTATCCTATGGGAAAAAAAGAGAAGTTCGGAGTGCCAGAACTTTGGGTCTCTGTAATATTTTTTCACCAAACCACAAAAAGGCACATCTGTGGGATGTTGGCTGTGTTCCCTCTAAATTTCAGCCCAAAAGACCAAACCGTTATTTTGCAGCAGGGCGCCAAAGGATTCCTGTAATGCATTGGACGCCGTAATGTTATCCTATTGGAAAAAGCATCAAATTTGGAGTGCCGTAACTTTGCCACCATATAATATTTTTTCAACAAAACACTGAAAGGCACATCTGTGAGATGTCGGCTGCCTTCCCTTCAAATTTCAGACCAAAGTACCAAACCGTTCTTTTGCAGCAGGGTGCCAAAGAATTGCTGTCATTTTCCCACAGCCTAGAAAAGTACTATCGAAGTTTGCCAAAGCTTTCGCAAATTCATTCAACAGTATCGCAAGTGCGACAGTACTTTGCAAAAGTACTTTTTCCAGAAATTTGGAAAACATATTTCTGGGGTGTTTTACCCCAAAATAAAGACATGGCTAGCATCATTAGGGTCCGACTAGGTGAATACAAAAAGAATTGGGTTGCTAGAGGATCCCAATTTTAAATGCCAAGCATTTTTCTGATCACCAACTGAAAACAAAATGGTGGATTTGCGACAGTAAAAGGGCCATTTACGAAAGTAAAAACTGCATTTGCGACACTGTCGAACTTTTTAACTTTTTCCATTGACTTATAATGGGAACTTGTTTTTTGAATAACTTTTGAACCGTTTAATATTTTTTCAGGAAATCTTCAAAAGGCACATCGTGGACCCCGGCCGCATGTTCCCTGAAGATTTCAGACTGGTCGTCCAAACCGTGCAACCTGAACACGCGACCGTAAAATTCCAGAAAAGCGTAAATGCACACTCAGATCACGCTTAATAACTCTGCAGCTGTATATGCGACCAGTACAAAACTTAGCAGATCCCAAGGTATATGGGTCCTGATAGTGTATTCGAAATTTCAGGCAAATCCGTCTAACAGTTGCAAAGTTATTAAGGTGAAAAAGTTTGGGTTTAACATGTAAATGGCTCCTCAACCCTAACTATAGTGGCACTACCGTGCCACTATAATATATATATATATATATATATGTTTGTTTTTTTTTCTCTCCTCCTGGAATTTTTGGCTGTTTAGCCTGCTGTATTAGCTAGGCCTGACTTCTATATAGCTTATGTCTTGCACTACTGAATATTTCTATTGCTTAAATATTTTACCTTTAAACTATTGCACTGTATATGTAGGAATTGCCTAGCAGAGTTGTAGCGAACTTTAACTGATTGTCGGACATTTATATAGCTTACTACTTGCACTACTGAATTTTTTCTGCTAATTGCCCAGTATTGTAGAATAGCTAGAATTGACCACTGCCTGCTGTTTGCTCTGCCACACTTTTCCCATCACAGTTCCTCTCATTCATCCTAATTCCCCACAGTGTTTCTTTGCCATCTACTGGACCCCTGATTCCGTCTCCTGACACCCCCCTGAACCAGCACATTCTGTAAATATTGCCTGGCAGTTTGGGCCATCTTCTGTACCCATTCCAGACTACCCTGAGTCCTCTCCACCACACGCCTCCTTCTCAGATCTCCCTGGTCCCACTGAAGGGGCCTTCTCCCACCCAACCTCCTGAATCAGCCTTTTGTTTTGCTAAATTCCGACCTGGCACCTTTGGCCAGACCTCTCTGCAGGAAAATTTCTCTCCCGCTATTTGCACCTACTCCTGCCCTGAGCACTAAATTGCCCAGGGCCCTCCCACCAATTTACTTGACCTTTGTCTCTGGCTTTTTAACTAACAGACCACCTTTTTTTTCTGCTCTATTTTAGACACAAGCCCAAACAAAGCTCTCCACTTCAGCTGAGTGGCCCTGGTGCTGCTACCTGCTGGCAGCAGGACCTCTGCATCCAGCCTGCCACCCCCTGACCAAGGAAAGCAGGTACGTTTGGTCAGCTCCTAGCTCGGAGCTGTCAGACTTCAATTCCCGTAATTGGACTGGCTCCTGGGGACTGTGGCTGCTTCCCGATTGGATGCTGCAGATCCCCACTGAGAAAGGAAGCACACAAGGTGCCTTTTTCAAAACACAGCTCCGCCACTGCCTTGCTGTACTGCTCTCTGGACAATTTTTTTCGGCCACCACCCCCGTCCCCCTCCCTCCTCTATTAAGTATACTTCCCCAGTGATCCACGCCCCCTGAGGCCTCACACTAGTCAATTACAGCAACTGCTTAAAGGGGCTCTCCTTTCTGTGACTTCTTAAAGGTAAAGCTACCAACAGTCCCTATTTTCCCAGGACAGTCCCTATTTTAGACAGCATGTTCCAGTGTCCTCACAAGTTTTGCAAAATGTCACTTTTGTCCTGGTTTTTGCTTACTTGTCCCAGTTTTGTCCCTTTTTTTTTTTTGCTGACTGCTAATCCGTGACTGACAGTTATTTCAGCATCACTATGGCACTGCTTGAGCTGGACAACAGTTTGCAACTTCAACCCCTGCGCCTATGTTGCACCGAAAGCATGTCAGCAGGAGCACAGTAAAGCATGTTCCTTCCTGTTAGGTTAGACTAGGTAGTAGTGCAAACAAGTGCATACGTCTGCCTGCCAGCAGCTGAGAGGGACTCCAGACAGAAGAGACCAGCAGCAGTGAACTAAGGTACCCAAACCTGATCAGCTGCAGGGAAGTGTGTGAAAACGATCTAGTGAGGTAGTGAGAGTCACTGAAGTGAAGTTTGTTCAGCAAGTAAGGTGAGTGTAAGCGGGTCATGATGGGACTGTCAGGAGGAGCAATACATGCAGCTCAAATGTCTGAACACAGTTTAATGCAGGTTTGCTTCTAATGAACTTTTCTGTACATCAATCAATCAGTCAAGAATGATGTACTGTTTTAATCTGGATGTTTGCTACTGGTGTTACTGTGGGGTGGCATGGCCAGAGTAAGCAGCAAAATTTGACTGTGTGCAGCGTTGTCTGCAGTGGTGCCCGTGGGTGTGACATGGGTGGGGGACATGGTCAGGATGGACCCTGTCCCAGTTTTAGGCCTCAGAAAGTTGGTAGCTTTACTTAAAGGGATGATCCTCTCTTGAGCTCACTTGTCTCCTCTAAGCAATTCCCCGATATTCTTCATGAAGTGTAATCGGTAGGATACCCCTGCCTGTTGAAGATAAATCCTTAAGACATCTGTGCCGTCAGGCTGTTTTCATGTATCTTTGCATACCATCAATCCCTGTCTCTTTTAGCTAGTCTAACACGGAGCAGTGATCCTTGAGACTTATAGAACCTAGCTAGTGAGTCTTGGTGCAACTCGGACTCTGTTAACACATTGGGCAATCATGGCAGTCCTCGTGTGGTTTCAATTACTTACCTGCTTATATATGGTACCCCACGTGAGAGACCATTCGAGCAGAATTGACCCCAACATAGAGTTATGCCTATCACTGCTAGACTGTCTTTATATTAATACTACGTATAACTTATACTGCCACCACATGATTCCACACTCTTCTCACTTTGTGCAATCTCCTCAAGGTGGGACCGCTACCTAGTTACCAATATGTGGCCCCTCACCCCACCAACCCAAAACCTACACGTCTTGGTGCTACACTGGATGGACCATAGGCTACGCGTCCCTAGGTCAGCGCAAGGGGAAACTTTGGACTCCGGACCCCCGCACTCAAACTTATACTAGGTGCAGAAAGATTCGTGCTTTCAAACTACTCCTCGCTGCCCTAAGGAAAATTGTGTTCCTACTACTTTTGTGTTCAGGTAATGTTGAACTCAACCCTGCTCCCACAAAAGCTCTCTCATCTCCATCCGACCTTACAAGACTGAAAGGAGTCAGCTTTATGCACGCAAATGTTTGCAGTCTTTTAAAGGAATTTACATCAGTCCAGGCATGGATTACTCATACCACACCAGACGTACTTGTGCTCTCTGAATCCTGGCTTTGGGCATCCACTCCAGATAGAGAGGTTAACATCCCTAACTACCTCCCATTTAGAGCTGATAGGTAGACCAGGGGAGGTGGAGAAGTCATCTATGTCAAAAACAAATATTCAGTGTCCATCCTAGACTCTACCTCTATTGCAGGTGGATTCGAATGTTTGTCCCTTAAAGTTGAACTTTCCCCATCAATGGCTTTCCGTGTCATAAGCTGTTACAGACCACCAGCCATGGGGCCTCAGCTCCTGTCCCATCTGTCATCTATTATGGGCTCTGTCTCGACTGAAACAATTATTCTAGGAGACCTAAATTATGATTGGTTGACTAAGATCTCGTTACCCCTGAAGCAATTCTGTGACTCCCACGGGTTCACACAACGTATTACTGAGCCAACTCGCATTAACAAGAAAAACCCAATGAACAGCACCCTATTGGATGTTCTTCTCATAAGCAAACCATATTCCTTTTTCCATGCCAGAATTTTTTCAGCTGATGTTAGTGACCACTGCTTTATTGCTGGTATAAGAACTGACGCTAAACCCTCACCAACATCTAAATTTTCCACTAAAAGGTCCAGATGGAACTTCTATCCTCTCGCATACTTCAATGAATTAAAAAACTCTTTGCACTGGCAGAGTTTTTACCTTGCTAAATCGGTGAAATTATAACCAGTGCCCTAAATAACCATGCTTCTCTGGTAAAAGCACGTATAAAAGCTAGAACATGTCATTGGTTTTCAGCGGACCTCAAGGCTGCCTTACTAAAAAGAGATTAACTCTGGAAAAAGGCTCGCAAATCACACACAGATGAAGACTGGTGTCTATTCAGGACAGCTAGAAATGCCTGCACTAAGATGGTCAGAGAGGCCAAGGCCAATTTTTACTGATCTGAGCTAGATTCTGTGTCGAAATGCCCTACCAAGTTCTGGTCCACACTAAAAGAACTGACTGGTCATTCTCCATGAAATGTGCTTCCCTCCAAAATTACCACTGACAATGCTATAATCGATGACAGAAACGAGATCCTGCTGGCCTTCAATAATCATTTTGCCACTGCAGGCCTAGCATTCGATAATGCACCGGTAAGCAGACTACACCCACAGATCAACACTAACCTCCCAGAACTGGTAACAATATAGTAACCTTCTCATTTCTTACCCACCTCCGTAAAGGAAGCTGATCTCTCTAAATTGGACACTAAAAAAGTGCTGGGGCTGACTTCTTCGACCCATGTTACTTGAAAATTGCTTATCACGTCCTTGCTGCACCTATCTCTCACTTATTTAACCTGTCCCTATCACAAGGTTCCCTCCCTCAGTTATGGAAAGTTGCTCATGTCATCTCCCTGTTTAAATCAGGGGATCCCTGTGACCTAAATAACTATAGGCCGATCTCCCTCCTCCCCATACTCTCCAAGCTCCTAGAAAAAATTGTGGATACCCAGCTGAGATCTTTCATAGACAACTCAGACTTACTAAACCCTATGCAGTCAGGCATCAGAGCAAAGCACAGTACCATTACGGCCATGGCAAAAGTAACTAACGACTGGCAACAGGACTTAGACAACAAAACATTCATCTGTGCAGTTTTCCTGGATCTCAGTAAGGCCTTCGACACCGTTGACCACTGTTTGCTCCTTTCCACTTTACAAACAATAGGCCTAGACCGAACCTCCCTATGTTGGTTGCATGACTACCTCACTGGTAGGCAACAACAAATCAAGGCTGAAGGGGAGCTTTCTTCACTTAAACTGATAAAAAGAGGTGTCCCTGAGGGGTCCATATTGGGACCATTACTGTTTGCTATCTATATCAACAGCCTGGATACAGGCATTAAGGAAGCAAGCATTCACCTGTTGCTGACGACACGGTGCTCTACATAAGCCATGAATCTCCTGAAGCTGCCTGTGGCGACCTACAAACTGACTTTAACATCCTGCAGCACCAGCTCCTCAGTAAAAGACTACTACTTAATGCCAAGAAAACCAAGGCAATGCTATTCTCACCAACTGGCCAGGAGGCATATTCTGCTGCTGCTGGTCCATTACCTTCTATCTCCACCTTTCTTGCATGGGATAGACATAAAGGAATTCTAGAGGGCAGGGGTAAGGGGAAACAGACTTCTAGGAAAACAAACTGAACTTACAAGCTCAAATGGGCAGACTAGGTGGGCCATAGGCCCTTATCTGCCGACACTGTCTATGTATCTATGTATCTATGTACTAGGTGAACATCTTGAATATGTACCAAAATTCAAGTATTTGGGTGTCTGGATAGACAATAAACTCTCCTTTGTGGAACATACAGCAGAACTGCTGAAAAAGCTGAGGCAGAGGCTTGGACTCTTCTCCAGAATAAATAATCTCCTAACCGCAGACGCTAAAAGACAGCTCGTCCAATCCACGTTCCTCTCACTAATTGACTATGCTGACTTCATATATGGCCAGTGCCCAGCCTCACACCTTGCTAAATCAGACGTACTGTATCATAGAGCTCTGAGATTTATAACAGGCCTCCCCTTTTCCACCCACCACTGTTCATTATATGCAGCTGTGGGTTGGCCCTCCCTTCAACACAGGCGGTATAGAAATACAGCCCTCTGGACGCTCCGAGCCATCACCAACAAACTCCATAATACATTGCTGACTCAGCATCTCCCACTAAGCCTGATTGAGAATTATGCCTTGAGAAGTCACTTGCTGGTCTCCCTGAAAGTACCTAGGGTTGGTACCCGCTTTGGAAGAGCAGCCATAAGCTTTGTACTGCCCATGCTTTGGAATAGGATACAGAAATTGCTGAGACTTAGCTCCCCTGTTAGTCTTGCTATGTTCAAGACCCTGTATGCCAAAACATTTGTGGAGCTCTGTAACTGTTTCCACTGTTCCCAGTTGTCCAGCAGACATTTCTGCTCAATCTAAGTCCTTTCTGTTCAAACTAAGTGTTCCCTTACCAAGATTACTCCCCTTCCCCTCCCTCAGTCCATTCTTGTCCCACCTGTACTACCGGTTCACCTCAGTCCATTCCAGTCCCACTGGTACTACGTGCTCACTGCAACACACCACCTATCGCCAACTCTTATGCCCTGATACCACCTGCTTAGTATCCCAGAATCTTTCTGCCAGCGTCTCTGCCTCCTACGTGTGCGCTTTTCCATATCCCAGGGACTCCTTTACAGGCTATGAACATGTTATTGATGGATAGGATTATAAAGGCATCTCTGTATATATTATTTACCTTTATTTCTACACTGTATATATTTTGTTGTATACGTCTTGCTACTGTTGTTTTATGTATATTTTACTTGTACTCTATTCTGTACCCTCGTCCTTGCAAACTGCAGGTCCACCTTGTAAATGAGCTTGCTCAATGGTGATCGCCTGGGTAACTAAAGATTTTGATTGATTGATTGATTAATGTTAAACTGTTAGGGATTAGGCTGCAGGGAGCCGGCCCAGCTGTCACTACTGTACCAGACTTTACTGCTGTTACAGTTCATCCCTTGCTAGCCCTACTCTCTGCCAAACATCAGCAGGTAAACACCTGGTAAACATACTAGCTTGTGTGCAGTAGTTGTGCTGATGAGAGATCCGGTTGTGCTTTTCTCTCAGCCGAGCCTCCTCTGTATCATTGCCAAATGCTCCAATTATCATTCATTCTTTCTGTCACTCAGTTATCTGTCTAGCGATGTTCTCTGCCATGGCCAGATCCTACTTTTCCATGTTTCAAACCTGTTAGTGAGCAGCCGTATGCTATTTTCAAGTTTATTTACCAAACTTTGATCTGCCACTCTGACCCCCGCCTGACTCGAGTCCAGGACTCTCCAGGTTTGTCCACAATCATGATCATGAACCGCAACAGGAACAGTAGCTCAATCACCTAGTAGTCCCTCCTTACCAATGGCCGTTCTGATCCTACCCCATCTCACTCACATAAAATATGAGGATGTTTCACCATAAGTGAAAACTGGCCCACCCAATGCCAGGGCCCCTAGCCGTCGTCCAAGTCCATCTTGCTTCACTCATCAAATAACAACTTACTGGAGTGCTGAGAGGGAGAGGTTGGTGCCACTGATCTTAGTAGAGGGTCACTAGGTTCATAGATGCTTCATGTGCTGCGGGAAGTGGCAGTTGTGCTCCAGCCATGCTTTGTGCTCAGCGATCCACTACTGACTCCCACACTGACCCTGGGCTGTTTTAGGTAGCAGCAACATTTATAGAAATGTGGGCCAGTTCTGAGTGCTGGGGGGCATTCTGCTTTCAAGAGTGGCAGCTAAAAGGACTGGTACTGTGGCTACATAGCTATGCACAACCACGGTTCTCACTGCTGACCTGGGGTTGGAGGGGGTACGTGCTGTGGACTGCCGTTGACATACCAGACAGGAGACTTTCTTTATGTAAATTCTGGTAGGGTTTTTGCATGGCAGCAGTTATGTCTTGTGGTCTTGTTTTATTGTGATCATCATTCTAGCCGGTGAGCAATTCCATTGTCATAAATAAAATTACTCACACTATGCATGTGCTTGGACTTCGGGTACTTCTTTTCTGTAGTGCCTGCTTATATATTTAACAGTTGGGCTGCATGGGAAGGAGAAGATGGGACTGTGTTATGAACTTTACTTGTGAGGACTCTGTTGGTGGGCAGAGAGAGGTACATATCCTCAGACATCAACTGTGTGCCGGAAGTACATTACAAAAAAAAAAAAAGACAGACATAAGATCGATGGATGATTCTAAAACAATTTATATATGGGTCACTGTTGGGTTTGTTACATTTGGCCATCTCCAATGGCCAGCACGTCTATCAATGAACATAATGGTGGCTCTAAATTCTAACATTGGAATTGGAAAAAAAAAAACTACTCCCAGTCAAATTAATACTCCTGTAATCAGGCTCTACATGTACATTAATTAGCAGATTAATGTAAGGCTCTCAGAATGCTGACAACCAATGAGATTACAGCATTCATGAGACCCTTATAATAATCCTGCTTTAAGCTGAACCAGCCTAAAATTTCATGGTGATTTGCATATGCATCCTATGATGCTTTGCATTATGGGGTATGTGTGATACTGTGTTTCTTTGAAACTTGGCTTTGTTGCCAATGCCCTTTAGGGTAACCCTTGCTTCAGTGCTTCTGCACTGAGGTTCTTTGTCTTTAGCTTGTTTTTGTGTTTTTCATTTTTGCACTCCCCATCACCCAAACACACAAGATCAATATAGGGAATGAAATAATGTTCACTTAAGAGATGGATCAGTGGGTCAGTAGGTGTTGACTAAGTGCAGAAGAAGGACATGCGTAGTCTGTTGATGAAAACTGATGTACTGAAGAAGGGATATGCCATTGCTTAAGGCTATTCCCTGTATTTTAAATAAACATCACACAGAGGTTGTGTGTTGAACCTGAAGTTCTGTGTCTGGTCCATCTGTTATCCCACAGCCCCTCCACACAGAGTATCCATTCCACCTGTGACCACTCCAAAATTCTTCTTCTCTTGGTCTGAGGTGCTTTTCCCAGGGGCAGCCACTCACCTTCTCGCTATGCTGTTCCTGGCACTCTCTCTCTCTCTCTCTCTCAAGTTCTTTCCTCAAGATCCCAGCACAAGGCTTAATTCTAGGAGTTGCACCTGATGAAGATTCCCCAGGCAGCAAGAGTATCTCTGAGTGGCAGCCCTCTGTAGTAGATTGGGGTGACTTTTCCACCCACACTTCCTCCACCTCTACTGCAGGCTTCTTTTCTTGAGAAGGTGGCCCCCTGTTGTTCACAGGCTCTGACTCTTGCGGGTAAAGAGCATGTCACATTATTGCCTGAGGGAGCTGTAGACAATACACCTGGGGAGGCAGACTGCTGAGTGGCCATAGGGTTGGGATGCCATAACGGATCTGGCCACCCCCACACTGCAGAAGAACTAAAATCCCCAGGGGTCATCAACTTAGAGGATGGCGCCACCTTAAGATTAGGGGAACTGCACCCATAACTGAGATGTGAGCTCTTCACTGACACCATACAGCCTTGGGGAGTGGGGTCCATCTTCACCTATGAAGCAGCACCTTGAGATCCTCCCTAATGGAGGGCGGCCCCAAAAAGCTTCTCCCATCCCTCTGAAAAAGTGTCTTCTGATTCCGCAATTGGTGTAGACGGACTCTCCCACCTCCAAAAACTAATGAGAGGTATCAGGCCATGTGCTCACTATCCCACATCACAACACCGTGCACACACTGGGATGGGCACTACCTTTGGTCCCTTTACATTTACATAAAGCACACTCCTGAGAGGGAACTGTTTTCTCCAAGGTCTCTCATAGCCACTTAATGGGCACCCTCACTTCCTTTTCCATGAGGTTCTGCATCACTGCGAGCATTGCATTTGATCATAATTGCCCCAGAAACAAGAGAAAAAGTCATTACTGCCCAGTTCCAACTCCTTACTTAGGCTCTAGTTCCCCACCTGTGCCTTACACAATCTCAAACACCAAAATCGATTGAGCTGAGCTGCACAGGAGGCCTCCTCAATTCTGAACAGCAGAATGAATAAAAGTACTTACTAGGGTGCGGTTTACTGTCTGTCCAGGTGCACAGACACAGATCACCCTATTGGGCACAGTGGGGCAGGAGAAATATTTTATTTCTTCCCACTAGAAGAAAATAGCAATGCTGAAGCTGAAAATAGATGCTTTCAGCAATGGCCATGCTGCTCCTCTGAACAAGTATGCTCCTGCCGAATGAGGGGCAGGCTCCAACCGCAACCCCTTTTGGCACAATAGTCCAATCCTCTTCATGGGTTACTGTTGGTATTGCATCTATTTGTATAGTTTTGGCATGCTGAGGCTGAAGGTCCCCACTTGCCAATACAGCAAAGCATGAAACTGCATAGTTCCCAGCACCATCTTGGATTCCAACTCTCAATAAAAAACTCCAAACAGTTCACAACTTTACCCAGCTACCCATGTGGAGCCATTTTGGGGGGGGCAAAGTGGCACCCCAAATCCTGGACAAGCCCCCACTTGTAGCCCCCCTCCCCAGTGTCTAGGGGTATGATGGTACAATGTCCAATGTGAAGGACACCCACAATGGAAACTTCTAGACTGACTTATTTTGCATTCTTCTGAACCAGGATACAGGCTTCTTGTCCCAGGGTGGGTGCAGGGCTAGGAGGCAACTGGGTTAATGCATACCAAATGGCCAAGCATATAAGATCAAATACCAATATGAAACAATAAAACATTTAATGAAACTTGATTACTCTGTGGAGCAGTATCAAAGGTACAGGTTTACCTAGTGTAACACCCCCCCCAAAAAAAAATCAGTGACTTACCTTAAGTAACTCCCTGGGCTCCAGTAATGCCCACTGCCAGGCAGACATCCTGCAAAGACGGTAAATCCATAATGGTTGGTGTCCTCCTTTCGATCTGCATTAGAGTGCCAAGATGTGTCTCCACGCCTGTCTCTTTAAGTGCCACAGTCAATGTAAATGTTGTAGATAGCCAGGGCTGGGTCCAAGTGTTTCAAAGCTTATGATCAGCAATGCATCACCCCAATTTGCCCCACTCTGCTGTCGCTAATAGAGCAAAGGAAGCTCTATGTAGTACTGCAGTTTTTTACTTTAATTCATAGTTGTCTTTAAGATATAGATTGTTGTTTAACCTGCCTTTATTGCAGCATGCATTTTCCAATGGAAGCCACCATGTTTTGGATTGGGACTTCCTGTTTGGACCAATTAGGACACAGGGGACCTCGAGGGGTCCTTAATGCAGGTGCCTTGTGGGAAACAGCTGTAGTTTTTGTAGTTTTTCAAGTTAGTACCTAAACTGACAAATGGGAGCACCCGAACTGTGATTAACAGCTCCCCTAGCCAACCGAAATCCAGAAAAACTGGACTAGTCCAAAAACTGAAAAAAAAAAAAGAGTTCAGTTGCTAGTAGAGTGGAAAGAAAAAGCAGCTTGAGCCCCTATAGTTAGGCGTTGAGTAGCCTATTTAATGTTATACCTCAAATTTTGCACTTTCATAACTTTGCAACTGTTCAATGGATTTGCACAAAATGTGGTATGTGCTCTCCTGTGGGGTAAATCTCTTGACATGGCAAGTTTCATTCCGGTTGGATTCTGAGATCCGGACAGTGTAAAAAAGTTTAAAATCACCACTTTTGCAGTTTTTTCCTCATCATCTTGTGCTCAGATGGTGTGGAATTTTTGTGTGATTTTTTTTATGATAGAAAGAACTTGGGTAACCAAACTGCCAGTGTTTGTTTGGTGCAAAAATACTAACCTGTTGCAAAGTTATTCAGTTTTTCATTTTTCAGGATAGAGGTAAAAAGTTCAACAATGGATTTGATCTCATGAAAAAGGATTAATTCTCATGAGATCAATTCCTTTTCTGAGAGGGAAAAATCCTTTTTTGTGAGCCGCCATCTTTCTTTTTTTCAGCAACAAAAAAGTGTGGAAAATTTATTAAAAAGTTGTCATTTTAAAAATCAGATACCAGAACCTAGCTAAATGAACCCCGTTTAGCTAGAGTCTGATGTTTGTTTTTCAAAATTAGGGCCAGAAATACTTTGTATGAGCACCCAAAATCCCAGGTGCACAGCTTGGCGAGAGGAGCTTCCCCCGCATTCTCTGTATGAGAACAGCGGATTTTCTTGACTTCTGCAGCCACAGCTTAACTCCTGCCTCCAGCTGTAGTGTGAGCAGTAAGCTGCCCAGTCATTTCCCTGGTGTTTGGTGGGGTGACACCCCCCCCACACACACAGACACTGTCACCATAAAAAATATGTTCCCTGATGTCTAGTGGCACCCTCCACCCTTCGATCGCTGTGCACATTTTTTTTCAAATGAGCCCTGGTGTCTATTGGTACCCCCTCAGCACCCTCCCCATTGTTTTTGTAATGATCCCTTTTATCGAGTGGCACCTCACCCACTCTTAGATTGCCATTCCCATAATTCTCATTTATTGCCCCCCCCGGAGCCCTTTATTTTATTAAACTGTAGCTGACATTGGGGGGCCTAATACCTGTGTCAGCATTTAGAGATCCCCCTACCCTAGCAGTGTGGATCACTGAGCAGCCCACTCCCAGTGTCCAGATATGTTTCTTGATACCTGCAATAGAACAACTGTCCCCATCTTTTTTACCTGAAATAAAGAAAACTGTCCTCATCATCGCTACTGACCCCCTTCCCCATCCCGACCCTCCCACTGAGCACTCACCTCCCCACACTCCATTACCCTATACTTACCAGCTACTGTCTAGTTATGTCATCCTATGTGGACTGAGACACATCTGCACACTTCAAAGCTGAACCGTGAACTGAGGAATAAAGGTAAGTTCCGTATAATGTATTTCAGTGGTGTTGTGAACTTACGTTCATAACTTTGCTAATTTAAAAAAAAATGTCACCAAATTTTCAACATGGCCTTTTTGGGACTCCATCTCATGAACACTGCAACTGTTATTTCATTAATCAGGCCCAGAAGGTGATTTTGTGGTCGCTGCATGAAATCACCTTTCAAGACTGAATAACGAGTGTTCATGAGGTGGGGTCCCAAAAAGGCTATATTGAAATCTGGTGAAAAAAATTCCTAAAAATGTCAGAGTTACATGTGTTCATTGAAAGTTTTCTATGTATGTGCATAACTTTGGTAATTTTCAATATTTTCTCTCCAAATTTTCAACATAACCATTTTTTCACACCTCCTCATGAACAGTACACCTGTCATTTTTCACATCCTGTCCAAAACATGTTTTCACACCTGTGGAGTGGAATGGCGTTTTGGCACAGATTTGAAAATTTTCACCTATGGGGTTCATGAGGTGGGGTCATAAGAGGATTATGTTGCAAATTTAGGGTCAAAATAGGAAAAAATACAAAGTTATGACTATTCATTGCAATTTCGCTATGCACATTCGTAAATTTGGATATTTTAAATATTTTGACCCCAGGTTTTTCCATATAGCCTTCTTATTACCCCCACCTCCTGTATATCACAGCTGCCATTTTTCAAATTCTGCCCAAAATGTGTTTTCATACCTGTGGGGCCCAGACAGCCTAGTACTTCCACAGTTTTATATATATATATATATATATATATATATATATATATATATATATATATAGCTGAGCCTAACTAGACAGCAGCCTATATATTTATATATTCATGGCAAAAAACTCTGTGTAATGCATCAGTTACGGTTGTTCCACAATGATAAATGCGAGGAAATTTGATTGGGTCATCGGACCTAACTCTCACCCCATTCCATGTGTAAACAAGCTGAGGTGGTGAAGTATAGGAGAATGGGGTGAGTTAGGACTGACGATCCCAACGCATACCCCGATGCCGGTTGGGGGGGCGAGGTGGGGGGATGCAAGGGAGGCTTTCAACCCTAACATCGAATTTCCTCACTTTTGTCGCTGTGGAACAACCCTAACCGATGCATTAAATGGAGTTTTTTGTCATGAATTTCCCTTCTTTTTTAGAATGAATAGTGAATGGAATGTGGTGGTGGGAGCGTGGGGCCTGAACCACTGATTTTTTTTCACATAGTAATGGTAAGTGCAACACAAATGCAAGCACAGACGGTTACACACACAGTGACGCAAACGCAAGTGTGTACAGAAACGCAACTGGTAATGTGCATGGTCACAGTACCACAATTGGAAATGCAAATGGTAATGGCAACAGCAACAATAATGCCAAAGAAAACAGAAACGCAAATGCAAGCGCGTACAGAAATGCAAACCATAATGTCCATGGCCATGGTACCACAATTGTAAACACAAATGGTAATGGTAACAGCAACAATCATGCCAAAGGAAACAGAAACGGAAATGCAAACGCAAGTGCGTACAGAAATGCAAACCATAACGCGAACGGTGACACAATTGGAAACGCAAATGGTAACAGTAACAGCAACAGTAATGCCAAAGGAAACAGAAACAGAAATGCAAACGCAAGCGCGTATGGAAACGCAAACCGTAATGCGCACGGTCACGGTACCGCAATTGGAAATGGTAATGGTAACAGTAACAATAACACCAAAGGAAACAGAAATGGAAACGCAAACACAAGCACATACGGAAACACAAACCGTAACACGCACGGTCATGGTAACGCAATTGGAAATGCAAATGGTAACAGTAACAGCAACGATGACGCAAAACGAAAGACAAACGCAAATGCAAATGGAAGGGCGGCCGCAAACACAAATGGTAATGCGCACAGTGATGCAAATCAAAACACAACCAGAAACAGTAGTGGAGACGCAAATGGTAACAGTAATGCAAACACAAGCTCAAATGAAAATGCAAAGGTAAGCATACCGCGATTGGCGCACATGGGAGGCCTTCAACGCCAAACAAGTGCGAAATGCAAGTGGAAACACTAAGTGTAACAGTAAGTGGAGCGCACACCCTGGTTTTCCCCAACAGCTGCATAGAGAAACATAGAGACTACAAAGAATTAATTCATAATAATGGGCCTCGGACAAGAAAATGAGCACTTGGAATACTAAATTGCTTATATCTCAGGAACCGTACGACATAGAAAAAAAAGTATAATTTCATATGATTCATGACTTTCCAAGATAGCTTTGCACTTAGGTCCCTAAAGGGGAGCTAAGTATTTTTCTGATGAAAAGTCTGTATCTCTCACCATTTCCGAGATACGGGCCCAGAAAGGCACGGCAGATGCCGCAATGTTTGTCTATGGGAAAAAGCGTCAACTTTGGAGTACCTTAACTTTGCATCCCAGCAATATTTTTTCACCAAACTACCAAAACGCACATCTGTGGGATGTTGGCTTTCTTCCCTTCAAATTTCAGCCCAAAAGACCAAACTGTTCTTTTGCAGCAGAGTGGCAAACAATTCCTGTTATTTTGGCCATAGTGTTGCAAAGTAGTGTCGTGATTTGCGACACTTTCGCAAAAAAATCACAAAAGTGTTGCAAATGAGACACTACTTTGCGACACTACAGATTACAAAAATTTGAAAAACATATTTCTGGGGTGTTTAACCCCCCAAATAAGACTTGGCTAGCATCCTCAGGGCTCGACTAGGTGAACACAAAAAGAATTATGTCTCTAGAGGGTCCCAAATTTAAATGCCAAGCATTTCTGTGACCAGTAACTGAAAAAAAAAATGGCTGACTCACAACACTACAGGGGTCATTTGCGACACTAAAAACTGCATTTGCGACACTGTCGAACTTTTTGTTAACTTTTCCCATGGACTATAATGGGAAACTTGTTTTTTGAATAACTTTTGAACCGTTTAATATTTTTTTCACGAAATCTTTGAAAAGTACATCGAGAACCCTGGCTACATGTTCCCTGAAGTTTACGGACTGGTCGTGCAAACTGTGTGACCTGTAGGTGCGAGCAAAGAATGCACAAAAAAAGCACAAATGCGCTACGGAATGTCACTTAATAATTCCACAACCGTATATCCGACCGGTACGAAACTTGGCAGATCCCAAGATCTATGCTACCACTCCGTGCCTGCCAAATTTCAGGCAAATTCGGTGGCAAAGTTATAAAGGTGCAAAATTTCACCATTTAACCTTAAATGGGGTACTCAACCCTAACAATAGTGGCACTACCGTGCCACTATAATTATATATATATATATATATATATTAGAGGCAAAAAACTCAGTTTAATGCAGTTGTTCCACAGCGACAAAAGTGAGAAATTCGGCGTTAGGGTTGAAAACCCTAACTCCAATTCAACCCCCCCCAGCACCACACACACACAGACACACACACACATTCAAGTATGGGGGAGGACCAAGTCAACACAACCAATGACAGACATCCAGCAGCAGGTGACAGAAATAACAAACAATTGTCTAAATGTACTACAAGACATCCCCACCCACCTGACTAGGTACTGCATGCTCAGTGGAGATCGACAGCAAAACTGAGGCCATGTACACCAAATGTACACATCCCTGATTGCAGCTGCACACAACGTACCACACTTAGTAGTTGCATGGCCTTACCTACCGATGCCCCACACCACACCACAACTGGTACTGTGCCGTTATTCAATATAAATGCTGAAGGTGCATGATGACAGTTGTAGAAAGGTTTTAACACTAGTGAGTATACATTAATTAAGAGAAGCACATAAATTAACTACAAGACACTAGCATGCTCAAGATAAAAGTAGCGATACATTTAGTAGGTGATTTACATAGTAGTACATTGTGATTGGTTGGCATCCATGGCACTCCAGACATTACCTCATGGGTTGTAGCCACCTGATAGGCTAGTGATGCACATGATCCAGATCAAATTTCTAGCATATCCAGGTCCCAGGAACCCCTGCTCTCCAGTTTCGAATCGTGCATCTGATCAGGCAGGAAGCACACCAGGGATCCTTGTCTGCTCCTATAGGGTAAGATCCTGTATGGGATATATATATATATATATATATATATATATATATATATATATATATAAACCTCTTATCACAATCGCAGGCACATGTATGCAGTTACAGTTTAAAAAAAAAAAAAAAGCCTTTCAGGGAATGTAACTGAAAGAAATATCTTAGGCTAGCTCTCAGCCTCAGTGTTAGCTAGCTTTGTGCCTTAATGCACTCGCGAATTACTCTGTGCTGGCAGCATACTAGGTAGATTAGGTCAGCGGTATGCGTGCTCCAGCAGAAAATAAAATTGCATCTGCTTGTTTGGTGCTAGGGGGGCAACAAGTTTGGTGTCTGCCCCCATGTAGTGCTATGCCTCCGAGTAGGCACCTTAGCTCCGGGGGGGGCCGCCGTTGCTGGGACAAGCCACTAGCACCGCATGGCGCCTTTCGCTACCTCGCTTCCCTCCCTCTTATTTCAACCTTGTCGGCCCTCGGCCCACTCCCCCTTCCCTTAGAGTCCTCGGCCTCTCAGGCCGCCCGGCTGATCGGCGGCCTGTCCGACACATGGACGACCGCGTGGCCTCCCGAGTAAGGTTCCCTCCCCTCCTCTCTCTCTGCCCTGAGGGGAGTAAGGGGAGAGTCATACGCCGGTGCGGAGAGTCTTCGCCCTCTTATGCCGCCGGCTGTTCGGAGGCCTGTCCGTCCACGCGACGACCGCGTGGCCCCCTGGAAGTAGTTTCCTCTCCCTGCCTCTCTCTCTCACCTTGAGGGGGGTTAGGGGAGAGTCAGGGCCGCCTGGTCACTGCACCTGTCTCTTCCTCGCCGCGTGACACTCAAGAGGGGGCAAAATCCAGTCGCGACACCTCCTCACCTCACGCTACGGGTGTGCCTGCCGGTAGGCTGCTGGTTGGGCCTTCTGCGTCCCTAGGCGATTCCTTCCTCAGCTCGGGGATTCTCTCCCCCGCGTCTGCATCTCCTCCCCCCGCTAGACCGCCCCTCTGAGCGAACGCCAGGGCGCTCTTTGCCCACGCGGCCTGGCTGGAGCAGGGGGGAGTGTCTATCGTCGCACAGAAGGGGAAGGCAGCGCCTCGCAATCTAGAGGAGGCACTATCTGGATGGCAAGGGGGGGAAACAATTCCTCCAGGGACCGTTTCCTCCTCGGCCTCCCTAGACAGTTCCCACACAGCCTAGTGTTGTAGGGTGGGGAGACCACTGAAACTGCCGTTTTTTCTTCTGGCCCGCTCATTCCCAGGAAAGGGGAATGGGAAATAACTACTAGGCCAGGGGGCATTGGGGCCCCTCCCAACGAAACGAAGTGGGGGGTGAGAGGGGGCACCCCTTAGATGGCGGAGGAGAACAACAGTTAAAATAAATGCTTTCTCTGTGGTGCAGAGAACATGGCAGAGAATCATTCTCAGGTCGTGGGTTCAAACCCAGCGAGAGAGAGAGAGAAAAAAAAGCAGGCAGTATAGCCTGCAGGTTAGAGGAACAGGGTGCGAACGAGCTCGTTACATCAGGTACCAGCCCTGAGTTTGAGGCTCACAACCCCCACTTGCATACGGTTATCTCTGAGCAAGCCACTTAACCACCAAGTCCTCCCAGGTCGCGCCCAGGAAACAGCTCCTATGCCTAGTGGGCCTTACCTGGTTATTGAAAAATAATTTTTTACGAAAGCGGGAGTAGTTAACTGGGCCAACAGTGGATGATTGGGGGTTCCCTCCCCCGAAGGGTCCCTCCCACAGCCACCCTCTGGCGGCTTTTTCCCCCCACGACAGAGTCTATCCATTCTTCCTTTTGGAACTCCTCCCTTCCTCCCTCTTGTCTTCTACCACTCCGGTCCCTCCCACAGCGACCCGAGAAGGTAGTCTCCCACCCGGTCGTTCCACGGCTCCCTCCCATAGCGAGCCCTGGTTTCGGACCTGTGGACTAAAACCCTCCCCCACCTTTGCCCTGGCTGCGGGGGTCCTCACATAGCACCCCCACAACCTGCATTCAGTTTTTCAGTTTAAAAAAAAAAAATATGGGGGACAAGGTATCGCCTGGGCACCTGCTTGCTCGACCCGTCCTCCCTGGAGCAACACTGCCCATGGGCCCCCACAACCTGGGGCCCAGCAACTCTACAGAATGGTTCCCAGCCCCCCACGGGCCAGACCGCCAAACCCGGAACCAGACAGGTCGGGGGGGCAGCCAGAAGAGTCTCCAACCCCTGAGGACACCGTTCTAGGCATCCCATGCGTCAGCGCGTATGAGGACAGGGAGAAGAAGTCATGCCCCTTCGCCTCGACCCCAGGGCCCATGAAGAGGCTAAAGACCACTATGGGAGTCGACATCAAGGAGTCAGGTGCAAGTCTACGCTCGACCCCTTGACCTAGTTGATTGTGTCTCACAGAGAAGCCTTCCCAGCGCGTCTCACGGTCTAGGATATTCTCAGTAAGGGATGGCATCCCCCGATTCGGGCAGGATATCAAACCGCCAGAAACCGGACAGGTCGTCCGGGTCCGGGAGAGACCCAGACGCCTGGCGCAAGGCACCCACCATTGAACCCAGGTGGCGGCCCCTAGCAAGGACGGTGTTACCATGCGGTACAATAGCACCCAGGAACCCGACGAACAGGAAAGCCAAAGATTGCTCAGATGGGTTCTTGTCTTCAAGATCGAGGACACCGCCGCTAGGCAGTCACCAGCCGACCTTTCAGCTCCAGCGGATCCGCTAACCCTAGGACCCTTGTGAGCTAGCCCCCTGAATCCAGGGAGGCGGAACTGCGAGAACATGCTTTAATGCAGCCAAATTCTTGGCCAACTTGGCGGTAGTCACCCCGTGTCCGCATGCCAGGGCTACTGCCGCCCCCACAGCACTGTAGCCAAACTATGGGATGCGCCTCACATCAGCAGACCACTGCTCTCGAGTCAGAGGCCCCAATCCCGACTCCATGTACCATACCCTCAGGGTCTTCAGTTCTCCTCCCCCGGAGCCTGGGGGTAAGTAATCCAGAGGATGAGGTAGAAGCTACAGGGGGAAGCAACAGTGACCACCCTCTCGCAACGTCACAAAGTCAATCCGGACGCCGAGTAGTTCAGGCGTAGGACTTGATGTCCAGTGGATGAAGACCCATGGGGGTTTGAATTCCGCCTACTTCTCACAGCTCGGATAAGTGGGTTCAAGTCACGGTACCAAGGGATACTCCATAAAGCTATCCAGCACCTATTTTTCCCAAGGGTTAACCCCCCCCCGCACCACAGCTAGGAGAAGGGTCCACCCATACCGTTTTGCAGAACAGAATCATGGGGCGCACTGTATCTTCACCCTGATACCAAAAAGTCGGGGGGGGCCCGACCTATCCTGGGCCTGAAACAACCTATGCCACCACGTGGCATCGCACCCTGTCAAATGGAGACCGCCCGGTCCATCATCCGATGCATTCAGGTAGGCGATTCCTGACTTCGGTAGACCCCAAGGATGCTCTCCCCATATTGTCATCGTACGGTAACACTGACAATCCCTCCGATTTCAACGGCTTCCACCCTACAGGCACTCGAAGACCATGGCTGGATGGTAAACAGAGAGAAAAGCATCCGCACTCACACTCACAGGTCAAGCAAGGGGAGCACTCACAATTCTACTCAGGAGGGGACAAAAAAAAAAAAAAAAACACTCCCCGAGAGTCCACAGCTTGATTACCTGTAGGGCTCCATAGCTCAGGGGTTAGAGCACTGGTCTTGTAAACCAGGGGTCGCGAGTTCAGATTCGCGCTGGGGCCTGTCATGGCCCATTGAATGAAGGCCCACCCTGAGCCAGGTGGCGCATGCGCCCTCTCCAAACCTATGGGCAGAATCGGGAGGGGGGCACCAAGCGAACTCAACCTCCAGGCCATGGCACTGCGCCCCCTCGCAGTGAGGATAGCCTGGGCATGATGGACGGTGGAGACCAACTTGATATGGGAAGTCCCTCAGGAGGCACCTCGCCCAACCGCCATTGAAACGGACGCGAGTCTTTGTGGCGGAGGAGCTTGCCTGGGAGACGCGACGGCACAGGGCCGGTGACCACCAGTGGGTCAGGCTCTCCATCCCATACTGGAGGCGAGAACCATGTGGCATGCCCTAAAACCTTCAAACACCAGGTCCATGATCGATCGGTCCTAACCCGGTCTGACAATCGAGCTACGGCCCACACAGCAAGCTAGGTGGGACCGGAAGCAGGGAAATGCGAAGGGAGGCAACAACGGTCCTCAACCAGGAACAGGCCAACCTCAGCCGCCTAGGAACGGCTCACCTGGCAAGAAGGCTCAGGTCAGGGGTTACTATTCTCGTTTTCAGTCACAGCCTCTCCCAGGGAACTGAGGCCGTGTCACAACCTTGGGAGCCGAGACACGCTTGGCCCCCTTCCACCGCTCCCACTGACTCCTCGGTCCCAGCCAGGTGCAGAGTCACGGCGCCAACCATCCTGGTGACACCCTACAGCCACGCAGGTCATGGCTCGCAGCTGCCAGACAGAAGGTCACTGCCAGCTTCAGGATTCCAACCGAACAGGCATGCCCTCTCAGAGGTCAGGGCTTCACCAACCCCACGGACCCTGAAGCTCACAGCCTGGTTCCGGGGAGGAGGAGGAGACTGGGGGCAGCAGGTTTCATGATCCCGTCATCAGCACTCCACCCCAGTCAGATGGTCTTCCCCCCCCCAAGTATGGGAGACATGGTCCA
This sequence comes from Neoceratodus forsteri, assembly GCA_016271365.2. Taxonomy (NCBI): domain Eukaryota; kingdom Metazoa; phylum Chordata; order Ceratodontiformes; family Ceratodontidae; genus Neoceratodus; species Neoceratodus forsteri. The sequence continues at coordinate 221,925,715 of CM028136.1, read as the reverse complement.
ATTCCCTCGGTGGTACCTGGAACAGGGCAAGGCCCTCGAGCAGACCGACAGGGCTAACGTCCTACTGTTCCACCAACTGGGAGTAGATGAGAGACTAGCACACTCCACCCTCAGGGTGCAGCTATCAGTCGTAGGGGCGGCTACAAGCCTCATCGGGGGTCGCACCCTGGGAGGCTCATCCAGAGGCCACACACTCTCTAAGGGCAGTAGAGACCCTCCGACCAGGGACGCGACCGACCACGGTCCCGTGGGACCTTCCACTAGTGCTAGAGTTCCTCAACTCGGCTCCTCGCAAGAGAGGTTCCATAGTGTAGTGGTTATCACGTCTGCCTTGCATGAAGGTCCTGGGTTCAAGCCCCAGTGGAACCAATATTGGACCTCTCGAGGCGGATCTGATCTGGGTCTGCCTCAAGACATGATCTTGGGGCAATCTGCTCAGCTAGAAGTGCGGAGGCTTGGGCCCTATCCTGCGCGGAACCTGGTATGGTGCTCACCCGTTAGAGTCCGTCTGAATCGGTCCCAGTCTACCAGCCAGGGCATTCACCGGTTTCACAGAGGGCAACCATCAAGCTAACCATCTTCGTGGAAGGGCCCCAGCAGGGCCCCAGTGCGGTCCCACATTACCCTGACGTTGGATCCGCCACCTCTGGGTACCTGGCCGGAACCCGACTCATCCGCAAGACAGAGAGACTGTTGTCATCTCGAAGGGACAGAGGCAGAGCAGAACCGCCCCCAAGGCCACCGTTGAGGGATGGCTAAGGAGAGTCGTCCAGAATGCCGTCTCTGCTAACCGGATGACTCCCCCAGGGGATCAGGCTCACCCACCAGAAGCGATCGCCATGCTTGGATAGAGAGCTAATCGTCCTTGGGGACCTAGGTAGGGCAGTCACGCGGGTTCACTCCACCACGTTCACGGGCACCTCATGCTGGTCAGTCATGGGCCAGAGGCCTGCCGCCCAGGTCCCGCGGCAACATCCTCAACCCCTCACTCTTAGACCACTCGGTTCACACCCTTGGGTACTACACTGCTTCTTATCTACCCATGAGGTAATGTCTGGAGTGCCATGGATGCCAACCAATCACAATGGGTGTTTACTCACCTGGTAAAGGTGATTGTGTTGGTTGGCATCCATGGCACTCCAAACCTCCCTTCCAAGTGCTCAGAGTGACCGGGACTGATCTAAGGGGGATCTCCCCCATGGTAGACCCAATAGGGGACAAAACACATGATGTTTTCTCAAGGACTATCTACCAGTCGGGCCTCCTGACTGAGCCTAGTCCGTAAATAGTAGAGGAATAAGGGCTCAGCTCCGGGCCCTCGATACCCCTTCACAGCCCGCATTCTCCCTTGTCTTTGATCCTCTCTCCTTTTTTTACCTTCACTTGATTGTGCCTGCACGGTATGTTTCTTTCTTTTGCACTAACTAGCCTTAATTTCAGCTATGGAAGATTCGAACTGGAGAGCAGGGGTTCCTGGGATCTGGATATGCTAGAAATTTGATCTGGGTCATGTGCATCACTAGCCTATCAGGTGGGCTACAACCCATGAGGTAATGTCTGGACTGCCATGGATGCCAACCAACACAATCACCTTTACCAGGTGAGTAAACACCCATTTACTGCAATGGTTTACTCAACATAGAGAGGCTGATGTAAACGTATGGAAAAGCATTGCCTGTTCAACGCTGTGAAATTCGTACTGCCAGTATCACATGCATTCTTACTGATGAAGGTGTACTGCTGATGTACATACATAGACCTTCAGTGTGTTTCAATACTAAAGATGCAGTAAGTATTCTTTGTAAGAAACATTGTAATTGCATGGATCAGGCCAAGCAACTTCTAAATATCATAGCACTACTGAGCCAACAATGATGTACCTGTATCAGAGATGTATATAGGATAGATTTTCCTGTAGGCACTTACTGAGTATGTTGTACCTGATAAAGACAATCTCATTGCATCTGTGATGACTAACTTATTCAAATAGTAATACATTTACTATTGTTGCAATGAGTGATCTATGCCACTTATGGACACAGTGTGATTTTTTTAACAGTTGTTTCATACTCAGGCTGTATGCCTACTGTTTGGGTTTGCCACACTTCTGTCACTGATGCTATCAAAGTGATAACTATGTTAACTATGGTGCAACAGGAATCAAGTAGGTATGGTGTAGATATAAACAGAATGTCTTTTAGTACTGATTTAACTCACAATGGGGTAAGTGTACTAGGACAGCAGGGGTTATCCTCTATCACTGACTCTGTCAGTTATAATCACACTAGAGTTTCGATGACTGTAATGATCAAGTTACACTGTTCATCTTCATGAGTTCATATTCACAGCCATTCTCTAGTAACTAGACAGTGTATGGTGTAACTGGGTGGGACACTGTGTTGCAAAGCTGCTGCAGTGCCTAGCACAGGGAGAGTATCTACTCATAAAGACAATTAAGCAATAAGGCATGACCAACAGTTATGTTAAATGGTCTGTTAATCACCCTGTAGAGGTTTAATGTTGAATGAGGCATAGCTGAGTGCCACATGTCGCTAGACAGTGATAAACTGACCATTAACATAATACCTGGGAGTGGCTTATTGCTATTATAATAAAACTGTTTTTTAAACAACATTAAACCATGTTCATCATATGGTTAGGCTCTACATGTATGTTAATAAAAACTAAACATAAGGCTGTTACAATGTTTACAGAAATTAGAAAGCTGCATTTCTCAAACCCTTGTTTTAATCAGAGATATTATACCTGTACAACTCCTTGGTTTTGCTGAACTCTATTGCTCAGGTGGCCCACCACAAGTGGTGTGGTCTGGTGTGGGGCATCGGTAGGTAAGGTCATGCAACTACTATGTGGTATGCTGTGCAGCTGCAATCAGGGATGTGTTTGGTGTACATGGCCTCAGTTTTGCTGTTGATCTCCACTGAGCATGCAGTACCTGGTCAGCTGGGTGGGGATGTCTCGTAGTACATTTAGACAATTGTTTATTTCTGTCACCTGCTGCTGGATGTCTGTCATTGGTTGTGTTGACTTGGTCCTCCCCCATACTTGAATGTGTGTGTGTGTCTGTGTGTGTGTGGTGCTGGGGGGGTGAATTCGGAGTTAGGGTTTTCAATCCTAACAGCGAATTTCCTCACTTTTGTCGCTGTGGAACAACCCTAACTAATGCATTAAACTGAGTTTTTTGCCTCTAATTTCCCTTCTTTTTGAGAATGATAATGAGAAATAGTGAATCCCGCCACATGATGTCTTGTGGCATAGTAACAGGAGCAGCAACGCAAACAGAAATGCTAACAGCGGCACACATGGTAACACAAGCGCGAATGAGAACAGAAAGGGTAACGCACATGGTGGCGTAGACGGGAATGGTGTGCCACGTGATGTCTTGTCACATAGTAACATGGTGCCTGTAAATGGAAATGTCAATGGGCATGGTGACGCAAAGTGAAACAGAAAGAGAAACAGTACAGTACACACAAATGGCAAAAGTAACAGAAAGCATAGCGCAAATGAAAACGCAGCGATAACGCATATGGTGGCGCAGACGTCAACGCTAAGTGAAACGGTACAGAACCGCAAGTGGAAAGGGCAACAGTAACAGTAATGTAAGTGCACAGGCTGGTTTTCCCAAAAACCTGCATAGAGAAAGACAGTGAGTACAAATAATGTATGCATAATAATGAGTATCGGCGCAGAAAATGAGATCTTGGAATACTAAATACATTATATCTCAGGAACCGTATGACGTAGAAAAAAAATTTAAAAGTCATATTATTTACAACTGTCCTGGCTAATTTGAATTGGGCTAAGAAATTTTCCGACGAAAAGTCCGTATCTCGCACCATTTCCGAGATACGGGCCCTGAAAGGCGCGGCGAACGCCGTAATGTTATCCTATGGGAAAAAAGAAAAGTCCGGAGTGCCATAACTTTGCCTCCCTGTAATGTTTTTTCACCAAACCACTGAAAGACACATCTGTGGGCTGTTGGCTGTCTTCCCTCCAAATTTCAGGAAAAAAGACCAAACTGTTATTTTGCAGCAGGGATCCAAAGGATTTCTGTAATGCGTCGGGCACCGTAATGTTATCCTATGGGAAAAACCGTCAACTTTGGAGTACAGTAACTTAGCCGCCATGTGATATTTTTTCACCAAACTACTGAAAGGCACATCTGTGGGCTGTTGACTGTCCTTCCACCAAATTTCAGGAAAAAAGACCAAACCGTTATTTTGCAGCAGGGTGCCAAAGGATTTCTGTAATGCGTCGGGCGCCGTAATGTTATCCTATGGGAAAAACCGTCAACTTTGGAGTGCCGTAACTTTTCCGCCATGTAATATTTTTTCAATACAACACAGAAAGGCACATCTGTGAGATGTCGGCTCCATTCCCTTCAAATTTCAGCCCAAAGCTCCCAACGGTTCTTTTGCAGCGCAGTGCCAAAGAATCGCTGTGACTGTCCCACAGATGGAAAACTACTGTCGCAATTTGCGAAAGCTTTCGAAAAAAAGTTCGACACTTTCGTGAGCACGAAAGTAATTTGCGAAAGTACTTTCTCCAGAAATTTGAAAAACATATTTCTGGGGTGTTTTACCACAAAATAAAGACATGGCAAGCATCCTCAGGGTCCGACTAGGTGAATACAAAAAGAATTAGGTTGCTAGAGGGTCCCAAATTTAAATGCCAGCCATTTTTCTGATCACCAACTGAAAACAAAATGGCCGATTTGCAAAAGTAACAGGCCCATTTGCGAAAGTAAAAATGCATTTGCGAAAGTGTTGAACTTTTTATTAACTTTTCCCATTGACTTATAATGGGAAACTGTTTTTTGAATAACTTTTGAACCGTTTAATATTTTTTCATGAAATCTTTGAAAGGCACATCGGGGACCCTGGCGCATGTTCCCTGAAGATTTCGGACCGGTCGCGCAAACCGCACGACCTGTAGGCTAATCGTGAGAATTCCAGAAAAGCTGCGAACGCTACAAGACAGATCATGCTTAATAACTCCACAGCCGTATATCCAACCACTACAAAACTTGGCAGATCCTAAGGCATATGGTTCTTGATTAAGTATTCCAAATTTTAGCTAAATCTGTCAAACGGTTGCAAAGTTATTAAGGTGCAAATTTTTGGGGTCTAACATAGAAATGGCTCCTCAACCCCAACTATGGTAGCACTACCATGCTACAATAATATATATATACTGTATATATATATATTATATATATATATATATATAGGGGATATGACATGGCCTGACTGAAGATATCATATTTATCTTCACGAGAGGCCAATGATATCGTGACCACTCGTGAGATATCTTGATATCATTGGCCTCGAGTGAAGATAAATATGATATCTTCAGTCAGGCCATGTCATGTTCTGTTTATACAATATGTGTTTTGGGATATAAAAAATGTATGTTTAAAAATGTAAGGTGACAGAGCATTAGTACTGGTTAGTGAGGTGCTGGCATACATTTAAAAGCAGCTGAATTTGTGCAAATAGTGAGAAAATGTTTTATTTTTTAATATATTGAAAGGTATCTGGTTGATCCTGACATATTTATTCTGCCCCATTCACTGTCCCAAGTTTTGTCATTGTGCCACAAAACTAAAAGTTCCATTACCATAACTACTGTAGGTGACCGAACAGCTGTGACAGTGCTGATATCCTGACACAAATTGAAAATAAAATACAGCATGTCAGGTTTATATAGTGTAAAAAGTCTGTGTCTTATCTTTTTAGCATATCCTTAGTTTGCTTGTATGAAAAGAAGTGTGGGTGCGGTGTAGCGAGATAGCGAGTGAGCAGTTTCTGAAGAAGAAGCCAGCTGGAGCGAGTGTTGCTATAGCAACGCATGCGTATGCTTTCGTTTTGAGATGAAACCGCTCACTCGCTCTGTGTGGAGGCGTACGCTGTTCTTTTCAGACAAGGAAAGTTAGGATACCCTAAAAATTTAAGGGAGACACTTTTTTTTTTACAATATACATGTAATGTGCTGCATTTTGCTTTGAATTTGTGTAAGGATGTCAGCGCTCGGTCATGCCGCAGTACCTATAGCAATGGAACTTTTCGGGCACAATGACTGCATTCGGGACAGTGAATGTGGGGGCCAAATGAAGACGGCAGGATCAACCAGATAAGTTTTATTATACACAATAAATGTTCATATTATGTATACAGATTGTACATTCTTTTAAATGTGAGGCAGCACATTAGTAGTACTGATAGCGCTCGGTCACGCTACATTGGAAAACAAAAGTGAAAGTTGGCAGTGTGAGACTGGCAAGATCAGTTTCAATATGACGTACAGGAGTGTGAAGATATCAAAATGACGTATAGGAACATGGAGATAACAATGATATCTTCACAGGGGAGCAGAGATATTACTTTTTATACAGTCATTTACCCCAAAACACGTGTTGTATAAATATAGATAGATAGATAGATAGATATAGATATATATATATACAGTGTATATATATATATATAGGCTGCTGTCTAGTTGGGCCCAGCGTGGGTGCTTCTTCCAACATGACTCCTATCTCTGCTGCCTCCTGAAGCCTTGCCCAGTGTGGTCAGCTCTAACTAAGCCTCCTCCTGCACTGCTCAGTTGGTCTGCCTGGAAGAAAGCTCCCCTACCCTGTAAAGTGGAGGCCCAGCTTGGGTGCTCCCTCCAATACGGCTCCTATCTTTGCTGTCTCCCAAAGCCTTGCCCAGTGCAGTCGTCTCTAACTAAGCCTCTGTCTCCACTGCTCAGCTGGTCTGCCCAGAAGAAAGCTCCTCTACCCTGCAAAGTGGAGGCCCAGCTCGGGTGCTCCATCCAATGCAGCTCCTATCTTTGCTGCCTCCCGAAGCCTTGCCTGGTGCAGTCAGCTCTAACTAAGCCTCCACTTGGGCTGCTCAACTGGTCTGTCCAGAAGAAAGCTCGCCTACCCTGCAAAGGTATGACAGGACTCTGTGAACAGGTTACATTTTTGACGTTTTCCACAGCCAAATCCTGATTGAACACTGCCCTCTGTTGCTGCATCTCGAGTGGCTTTTCCCCTGGCTAATTCTTCCTGATGCCGCAATTGCTTTTTATACTTAAAATTACTGTTTTCTGATAAATTCTTGCAGTGCTGTTAAGTTACCTGATCTTAGAGATGTTACTATATTTAAGCTAGTGCTGCTAAGTTGCTGATTTATTTACTTGTTTTCTTAGAGCTTTTAAGAGCATTTAGCATTTCATACAGTATAGTCCTAAGCCCCGTTTACACCACCCGATTTACAGTGCAGCAACCCATGCGCAACAGTTGATGTGCTTGAAATCCCACAGTGTAGACACTCACAAATGTGCTTTAGTATGCGTTCGATTCCACTTTTTGATCCGATGCCAGAGAGGGAACGTTTAGCGGATCAAGCGTGTTGCAGGGTGGTGTAAACTCTCTTCTGTGCTTGATCCGCTCCGGAGGCCAATTTTCCCATCCTGCACCAATAAATTAACCATGCCCCACTGAAGGAACAGCCCCACGATGGTGCACACTGCAGCATTGCATGACGGGCTGCATAAACAGTTTATTACGGGCTCAGCTGGCAGTGCACCAGAAAGAAGCGGCCAAGATTCAGGAGCGATGCCGTAATGTAAACACAGCTTTAGAGCTGTTAAGTAGATTTAACATCAAATTCTGTATAGCCTTGCAGGCCCCTCCCAGACTCAGTGGTGACAAGCCCGTCATTTCAGCTACAAATTAATTTTCATTCCTGATCCCCTGACTTTTTCTCCCCCTTTGTTAAGTTAATCTGTAAGCCCATACATCTCATACCTCCTGCTGTTCTTCTGTCTCTGCTGTTGTATCCTGCCCCCTAACCACAGTTTCCAGCTCCTATTTAATTTCTTGCTTGTCTCTTTCCCCTTTAGTGGAGGTCCAGCTTGGGTGCTCGCTCCAACGCGACTCCTGTCTTTGCTGCCTCCCGAAGCCTTGCCTGGTGCGGTCAACTCTAACTAAGCCTCCGCCTGCACTGCTCAGCTTGTCAACCTGGAAGAAAGCTCCCCTACCCTGCAAAGGTACAGTATGACAGGACTCTGCCAACAAGTTCAATTTTTGGTGCTTTCCACAGCCAAATCCTGATTGGACACTGCCCTCTGTTGTTGCATCTCAAGTGGCTTTTCCCCTGGCTAATTCTTCCTGATGCCACAATTGCTTTTTATACTTAAAATTACTGTTTTCTGCTTTTTTTTTTTTTAAGTGGCCAGGTTCCCATTAGCAGATTATACAAATCTGCCACTATAGGGACCTTGTTCTTTCATTTAAGGAAGTCTGCCCTCTTAAAGTCACAGCAGCTTTACTTGCTATATACCTTCCTGGTACTGCCTTCCTACTAAATCCTATTACACCTCACTTAGTTCCTCTCTTGTCTAATGGCATCATGGGCTGTGAAACTATTTCTGGTGCTTTTGTGTGCACTGTGGGTCCCGCTGTCATTTGGATGGAACTCCACATTGCATACCCCTATTCTCCCTGCCACAGAGAGACCTCTTATCAAACTTGGCATAGTCACCAGTGCCAGTGTAACATACTACACCCCTTTCTTCCTATGGAAGCTGCACTACAGCAGGCTGCACATGAAACATGGAAGTCGTCTGTCCTCTATTGACCCCACTGTTCTTATGCTGCTTAAACGCCACTCTGTTCCTACGAGCCCTGCTGAAGTACGTCAAAAGGGGAACTCTCAACCTCTTACCCTTTAATTACTAAGACAACTCCTGAAACGCCTCATTCTTTTACTTCTCCTTATCTCTGGGAGTGTACATCCTAATCCGGGCCCTCCTTTCTATGGAGTGAATGGCAACAAAAAATGTGATGCCCCCACTGCTTGGGTTGTAGTACACAACCCCGACATCCTGTCAATCATCGAAACATGGCTGTCATCATCTACCTCTGACTCGGCCATCATCCTACCAGGCTACTCACTTTTTCGGCAGGACAGACTATCTAGAAGAGGAAGTGGCTGTGCCATATACCTAAAGGAGTCATTGTTGGCTCATCCACTGTCTCGCCCTGAACCAGCTATGGATATTCAGAACCTTGCTATTAAGGTTATGCTTGGTGCTCACAACAAAGCCCTCAACATTGGCTCTGTCTATATTCCCCCTGACCTCGCCGAACAGGGTTTAAAACCCTAATGAATTGCATCATGAGTCTAAAACGAGATGCAGAAACCATCCTGTTAGGTGACTTTAATGTCAACTGGCTCTCTTCAGGTGCCAGAAGGCATAGGGATGAGTTAACAGGCCTGAACTTTACCCAGTTAATAACAACTCCAATCAGGATAAACTATAAGACTGGGACTACCACACTCCTGGACTGGGACCTAATGAATCATCCAACACATATCTCCCATTCTGAAGTATTGCCTGACACTATCACTGATTACTCTCCTACCCAGTGTTATTGGACTAGCAAATTTATCAAGCCTCCTGCCAGAACAGTCACAAATAGAGTGCTCTTCCATGGCCACCTGCAGCCACTAAAGTCTCTCCTCTGGCAACAAGACTGGTCCTACATTGAAACTACCCCTGATATTGACTCAGCTCTGGAATACTTCATTAAGCGCTTCAATGAGGCCTGTGATATCCACACCCCTTTTAGGACATGTAGGATCAGGGGAATTGATAATCCCTGGATCTCTTTTAACCTTCTGGCTCAAATGAAAGCTCGTGACCACCTCTGGCATAGGGCCAGGACCTCTGGCAGACAGCCTGACATGCAGGCCTATAAGATGGCCAGGAAGGCATGTACTGAGGCTATCCATTGCACAAAGTGCAGTATTACTGTATAAGGACATACTTGCCAAGACCTGGGCAGACAGGGACAAATTCTGGGAAAACCTTTCAGAAATCACTGGAAAAAAGTCCAAGCAGGCTCCAACTATGTTAAATGTTGATGGGTCGATAACCCATGACCCCGTGTTAATTGCCAACACATTTAATTCATCTTTCACAGACCTTAGCCAAATTCTGCCCTCAAATTTCTTTGAACTGTGCAGCACAGCTCCTACGTCCACCAAATTAGAAGAGGCCTTGACTCACCCATGTTTCTACTTTAAAGCATACTCAGAAAGTGAGGCCAAGACATACCTACTTAAAGTTCTAGGAGAAACTAGGACAAGAAGTGATTCCCTTGACCTGAAACTTCTTACCGTAACCCTAGATGAAGTCCTAGCCCCGCTCACCAAGCTTCTCAATCGCTCCCTCATACTTTCACACTTTCTCCCAGATCTGGAAATCAGCTCTGGTTACACCATTTTTTAAGAGTGGGGACAGATCAATACCTGGGAATTATAGGCCAATATCTATTCTTCCCCCATTGTCCAAAGCACTTGAAAGGATTGTTGCCGACCAGTTTGTGGAGTACCTGTAAAAATACAATCAACAATGCATCCAACAACATGGTTTTCAGAAAAGACAAAGCACATCTATGGCCCTACTGAAATTCACAGGTTTCATTCACCATACTCTTGATCAGGGTCAACTTGTTGGTGCAACCATTATTGACCTGTCTAAAGCATTTGACACCGTCAATCACCATTTGCTGACACACCAACTTGCTGGGCTTGGTATATCTTCAGACACCCTAACGTGGTTCATCAGCTATCTTGCAAACTGCACACAATAGGTGAGAATAGGGTCTACCCTTTCTGCTAAACTGCCTGCCTGCTCTGGGGTTCCTTAAGGATCAATACTGGGACCTCTTCTATTTAGCACCTTCCTCAATTATCTTCCAGCATCCTGTTCTGAACCAGTATTCCTCTATGCGGATAATGCAGTCACTTTCTCAGACTGTTAACCCTACCTTCCTTCAGGCTCAACTTCAGAAAAGTTTTACTGAAGTTGAGTCCTGATTCACCTCTCATAAGCTGGTGCTTAATTGCAAAATAATAAAGGTCATGCTCTTCCATGGTACCCACTACAAGCATAAAGCCAAACAATTGGTGATTAAAAACAGTGTGGATGTAGTCCTTGATCAGACTTAATCTTTTAAATACCTAGGAGTTACTCTGGATAGTGCGCTCTCCTACCCCCACCATGTTGAGAATGTTGCCAAGGCAGTTAACATTCGCCTAGCCCTTCTACACAGACACAAACACTGCCTTACTACTGTAGCCCTCAGACTGGCTATCCAAAGTTCAATTGTGCCTATTATTGATTATGGTTTGGGCATTTATGGTACCGCCATGGACACAACTCAATGGCGGCTCGCCACAACTCTGACTAAGGCATGCCATCTACTAACTGGTGCAGCGTATCGTACTCAGACTTGTGACCTTTACGGGCAAGGAAACTGGCTTCAACTCTAGGCTTGCATTGAATATCAAGCCTGCCTTCTGGCAAAGAAGGCAGCTCTTGGTCTCTTACCATCAGGTTCCCATTCAGCTTTTCAGTCCCTTGCGGGGCACTCGTAACACACAAGTTCTGTGAACCAAATGTTTAGTGTCCCTTGATGTTGAACCTCACTCTGACAATGATCTATTGTAGTTAGAGCAGCTAATTTATTTAATTCCCTTTCTCCTGAGATTGCGACAACTGCAACCTTGGGACCATTTAAGCGGAAGCTGCATCAATTCCTAGTTTCCAGAGTATCTTGTGACTGCTATACCTAATCTTTGCAGACAGCTAAATGCACTGGGACCTCCCTCTTTTACCATTTGCCCCTGCATAGCCCTACCCTGTTACTGCTCTATTCCACATACAGCACTTCCTTTCTTCATCCCTTTCCCGTCCCCATCCCTGCCCTCTTTTCATCCTACCTCATCCCCCTTCCTCTACCCCTCCACTCCCAATCCCCTTCCCCTTCCCTCCCCTCTGTTTCCTCACCCTGTTCTCTCCTTTTACCCCCCCATGGGTCTTTTCCTACATAAGCTACATTATGGCAGCTCCCTCCTTGCTCTTATTTTGCTCCTTCCACTCCCCCAATTTGCCCCTATTCTTCTCTCCTTGTAATCCCTTCCACCCCTCTTCAGACAAGACCGCTGACTGCATTTGACACAATATTTATCTTGCCATATTGTTCTTTTGTTTATGTAATTACTTTCCTCATGTTGTACTACTTACTGAAATCATTGTAATTTGTTATTCTTGTGACTTGATGTGGAACCTCTGTAAAAGAGCCCTTGGCTCAAACGTCTTTCTGATTTGTTAAATAAATAAATTATGTATATATATATATATATATATATATATATATATATATATACATACATCTACAGAAGGATAGAGGCGCAGGGTGTGAAGGACCTTGCGCTTCCACAGTAAAATAGGGATACTATTATGCTATCTCAAGAAGTAAGAATATTAGTTGCAAAACACTTTATTAATGCTCCAGTTAGGGGAAAATATTTGCCAGAATTTATCCTTACAAGCATTGCATAAATATATGCATATTCTTCATGTGTCTGAGAGATCATAGTCCTTTAATACATTTATACTTAGGTCTTTACCTTTATGTTTGTATTTTTGTGCCTTACTTCTACATTTTGTCTAATACAGGGTCGAGATCTAAGTGTAAAGCCTTCCTATTATTAAGTTCGTATCACATACAGTCCCAGTCTCTGATATCTGATTAATAAAAGATTCTGGGGAGTCTTTTGTGTGAATAACAATATTACAGAGTGGAGCTTCCATTCAAGGTACCTTACACTATCATCCATCGCCCTGCCCCATCTGTTTTTTTTATGTTAATTTGAAGGTTATACCCATATGTACCAGTATGTCAATGCTTCTTTTTCCTTTGTGAAACAATTATGGAAAGCTTGCCCCATCCAGGTATTTTGTAAATATTCTGCTTCTGAAGGAACTAGGAGGGGTTTCCTGGATTATTGCAAATATCTGCTCTTTGAGTTTTTTAAGTGTACTAAAACCCTTGACCTTTTGACAGGGAACCATAGTCGTTTCATGTTCCAAGATATCATGTAACAGTAGGAGTATCTATTGAGAATTGTTGCTAAGATCATTCTTGCTGCTGTAGTGCACTTAGTAATATATTTTCATTTGTTTTTGTGTACTTTGTACTGTCTTGCTTTTGCTCATGCGTCTCCTTTTGTCTCCCCCTCCCCCCCGAGACACATCTGGATACGACCACCAGCTCAGTGCACTTTTCCCAGTCCTCGGTTTTCAAATAAATAAATAATGACATGGAGTTCAGCTTTGTGTTTGACCAGACTATAAATATCACAGTAGCACATTAGTAGTATCTATTATAACAAGCATTTGTCAATGCCGAATGTTGTCTCGCTGGCACTGGCATTGGTAGTGCCAAAGTTAGAGATGCATAATAGGAACAGCAGTGAAGTATTGAAGTGACACCAACCCCACCCCCCCTGTTAGAGACTGACATACATTGGGGTGTGCCTTTGGGTCATCAGCTATAACGCTCATGCCATCATACCTGACTGTACCCTGTAGACACTGACAAGTGTTGTGGTGTGCTTTGGGTCTTTGAGCGTTATACTTACCCCATTCCATAAGGAAATACGCTGAGGTGGGTGCAGTATAGGAGAATGGGGTGACCTTTGTGGCCAACAGTGCAAGATACACCACAATGCCTGTCACTGGCTGCAGGGTGGGGGTGGGGGTGGAATGGCATGAGCATTAGAGCTGATGATCCCAAATCACACCCCTGATGCCTGTCAGTCTCTACAGAGTGGGGTGCTACAGTTGGAAACCCTAACACCATAGGCATGTGTTGGTATTTTCACTCCAGATTTTCAACATGGGCTTTTTGTGAGCCCACCTCATGAAAAGCGGCACAATCAGTTTGTTAGCTGAAAGGTGGTTTTGCACAGCGGCTATGCCATTTGGCGACATAGGAACAAAAACACATTTTGGGCAGGATGTGGAAAATGACAACTGTATTGTTTATGAGGAGGCATAAAAAAATGGAAACGTTGAAAATCTGGAGTGAAAATACGAAATATTGGTGAAGTCATGAGCATGCATAGAAACTGTGCAATACATGTCCATAACCAAATTATTTTTGAGAGTTTGTTAGCCACATGTCTAACACAGGCATTTTGGGACCTCCCTTCATGAACAGTGGCACTGTGATTTTGTTAATCTGTCCCAAAAGGTGATTTTCCACAGCGACCACACCATTGTGCGCCACAGATGCGGAAAAACATTTTGGGCAGGATGTGAAAAATGACAGCTGTACTGTTCATAAGGAGGTGTGAAAAATATGGTCGGCTTTGAAGAGTTCAGACATGTTCCTGGTCCACTGAAGATCATCGTGCTGGACTCTGGAGGTAAGTATGGGGTGAGGGGGTTGTGTGAGGAGGCAGGGTGCACAGAGGGTGGGCGCGGGTTGTGGGAGGGTGCAGGGAGACCACGAGGGACCGTTTTCTTTTTTACAGGTAAATAAAAATAAAAAAAAAACATTGAGGACTTTTTTTTTTTTTACAGCGTAGTTGGTACACTGGGTGGGCTCCAGCGTACCACCCATGTTTTGGGGGGATGCAGTAGCCAACGGGGATTGGGCACCCCATCGGCACATACAGAAGGGAGTGGGGACATGAGTCGAGGAGGATTGGGCATCCCCCTCAGCACAGAACAAAGGGGGGGACATCATGCCAATGGGGAGTCGGCTCACCTGTCGGCAGATTGAACTGGGAAAGGGGACTGAAGCCGATGGGAATTGGGCCTCCATTGGCAAAGGCATTTTTGGGGGCACACATGATGCCGAGGGATTAGGCACCCTCGGCACATAGCAGAAATGGGGGAGGAATTATGCCGATGGGGAGTGGGCTCCCCCGTCGGCATTGTGACAGGCAGCGGCAGTCACTGCCGCCATGTTGCCTGCACATTGTCAGGCGTGTTGTGGTCACACTGCATGAGAGCTTCGCTCTCATTGCAGTGGACCGTTTCTCAGATCTGGTGGCCGCATTAGATATGCAGGGTGTCAGGCCTTGCTTTTGGCTGATTGGGGAATGAGGGACACACCTACTGATGCGTGCCCTGCATTCACCCAACAGTGACCGCGCCTTCAAATCTGCTACTACCGCAGTATGTTGGCTGCGCATGCATGAGCCAACATAAAAATCACTATATGAGGGCAGAAATTCAGTTAAATCAAAAAGTAGCAGTAGAAAATTAAACTGTCTGAATCTAAACACAAAGAAAAAAGTAATGTATGAGTAAGAGAAACAAACTCCCAAGTAGCTCTGTAGCAGAGATTTGGGAGAGCATTACCACCATGGCACTAGAACTGTACATGATAAGTAGCACCCTGGTCTCTAGGTTCCAGACTATGTTTAGGTTTACTATTTAATAATATGAAATCCTGAGTTTTATTGTTTAGTTCCTTTTATTTTGCATGTCAAAATCCTGTAAGTAAACTTTTAAAATAAATGATTACATTGTTAGATGTATGATTTAATCACAGTCAGTAGGCATTTAAAAGTATTGCAACACTAAATTATCATCCTAATGTGTTGTGTTTTGATTTGTTAACTAATTATTAATATGTAAATAGACCAGTCACATGATGCTCTGATCCTGCTAGCAGCTCTTCTCCAGTGCTCCAGTCCCTCGCAGCAGAAATATAATATTTTTTTAGTTTAAAGTCCTTTTAATGGTGCAACAACAAGCTTTAGCAGAGGAGCAGATTGCAGCAACTTACAAGGGCTTCTTTTGGCTGGTTTTGGCATCATGTCCAAAGCGGAGATGCATCAGCCTGCACCCAGGCACACTCCACCACAGATGCCTGATAAACAGGCTAAGAGACCGAAGGCTCAAGCATCGATTCAGGCCGCTCCACTACCACTACCGCAGCGCTCCCCTCCCCCCCCCCGACAGAAGACCAGCTCCTACAGGCTTTGGAGCCACTTACCTCCATAATACAAGAATGCACCACTGAAATTGAAAGTGTCCAGACAGACCTGGGAGATCTTGGCAGAAGAATGCGGGATGTAGAAGCTCAGCCATTTTCCTTGGAGACCTGGAGGGACTGAGTGGAATCTGATAACTCTAATATGAGACACAAACTTACTAAACTGGAAGAGAAGCTGGAAGATTTGGAGGGGTACAGCCAGAGGAACAATTTCATTATCTTTGGGCTAGGGGAGGAAGGGCCTACACCTATACTGTTTGCACAAAAATTTCTGGAGCGAGTGGCTGGCCCCTCTCCTGATGGCCCAGCTTATATCGTGGAACAGGCCCATCTATCTTTACACTCGAAACCATCGGCTGGCTCCCCCTCCCCCCACACCCATTCATGCTGAAACTACTACATTTTCTTGATCAGCAGTATATGTTACGGAAGACCATGGACTTAAAGGATATACTGTGGGAAGGCCATAAACTTCGCCTCACGCAAGACTTGCCAGCAGGGACTCGACAGAAGCGGGCCGCTTTCTACCTGGTGGTGACCAAAATTATTGCTTCAGGAATAAGGTTCAGGATGCAATACCCCGCATGGCTCCAGGTACATTTGCAGGATAAGAGGCACTCTTATGATAATGTGGACAGCACCATGAAGGAACTCAGAAAGCTCTTACCCAATTTGTTCAAGGACACCTGTAGTCACAGGTTCTTGTTATCTTGCGGTTTGCAAGCGGAAAGGTGGAATGACTTTGTTGTTGGACTCAGACAACTGGTTTCATAGTCCAGAGACAAAGGGACCGTTTTCCTTTTTTTTTTTCTTAGTTGGGACACAATGCACTGGACCATGTTTGCTACTGACAGAGCTGGCATGGCGGATCCTAGCAGACCACATGTTGGCTGGTTTCCCCTACTTATCCTGTTTTTCTTCCCTTTTTGGCCACCTGAATCAGCAGCTATGTCCTGCAGTAGATTTATATTTTCAGACTGGACATAAATTTAATGGTGCCTCAGCTTTTTTGTGTTAGAAGCCTGGGGTATGGCCCCCCCCCCAAGCTGGATGGGATGGGAGGAGGCTTCGCTATCATATTCTGGTGTGATTTATTAAATTTATCTGTCAGGGACTGTGAAAACTTGTTGTTAAATTTTTGCTGGTTCTTTATTCATGTTAGTGTTTTGAGGACTAGGGGAGGGAGAGAGGGGGGTGGCCAGAGGTATGGGTGAGAAGCTAAGTTGGTTAGGAGCCTCATACACCATACATTAGGGGGGAGGGGGGATGCAAGATGGGTTTAGTAAAGAGGTAATTAAATCATTGTTGATACAGGTTATGTTTAGTGTTTTTTGGTCAGATGTTGAGAGTTTTAGGGGCTGTGTTTGAGGGTAGGAGGGAAGGGATCTATTTGCCAATTTAATGGGGGGAGGGGGAATACCACCAGAGGAGGCTCTACCTTGTACTTGTATGGTTCCTATGTGGTATGATAGGCAGAATGCAACCTATTAGTTTATTTCTGAGGTATGCAAATATACAGAATGACAGGGTATAACTTTTGTTCCTGGAATGTGAAAGGCGCACAATCTCTTACCAAATGTGCTAAGATACTCCTACATTTAAAATAAATAAGCTACAAACTGATATCGCCTTCCTGCAGGAGACCCATCTACCACCCTCCCAGGTTCTTCTTCTTAGGAGATCCTGGGTGGGGCACATTTTTGTAGCAGGTATAGACTCTCGAGGGAGCGGTGGCTATTTTAGTAGCTCGGAAATTTCCATTTCGCCTTCTCCAAGAAATAGCAGATCCCCAGGGATGTTTTGTCCTTACCAGAGCCCTTTTAGGCCACCTAGTAATGGTTTTGGGGGTGATACATGGCCCTAACACTGATGATCCTGGGTTTTTTAAGGGTCTTATGTCCGTTTTGTCCTCCTGGTGCTCCTTATCAATGATTCTTGGAGGCGACTGGAATTTAGTTTAGTGTAATGCCCTTGATAAATCTGGACACACTTGACAGGCTCTTTCACCCAGTCAGCTGGTTCTCCTGGAATTTATGAGGTCAACTGCCTTGGTAGATCCCTGGCAATCTCTCAACCCATCCAAGAGACAGTATTCTTTTCACTCCCTCCCACACAACTCTTTCTCGAGACTTGATTATTTTTTATTGAGCTCTCAATATGTCTCTCAGGAATAACCATGAGTTACTACTCAGCTAAAGTTATCTCCGGCCACCATCCTGTTTTTCTCCAACTGAACTTAACACCCTCCCTAGCTAGGGATAAGATGTGCATTATGAATAATCAAGTACTTAAAATAGAGAAGTTGTTGACGCACCTGCAATCATTCTTTGCAAATTTTATGACCCTCAATTCACCCTTGATACCCAAGCTGGATTTCCTGTGGGGTGCGTTAAAATGTGCTCTTCGGGGAGAGGTTATTCGGATATCTGCCAGACACAAAAGCCAAAATATGGCATCCCTAGCCTCCCTGATCTCTCAAATTGGGCATCTAGAGGAACATATATCATCCTCCTCCCCTCAGTCTGACTGGGAACTTTTAGAACACCTTTGATTTCAGTATAATAGTTTATTAGAGGAAAAGGCGGAGCATATGATTTTATGATCAAAAGTAAAGTTTTTCGATCGGGGGAAAAGGCTGGGAAGTTACTGGCTCTTTGCCTCAAGTCATAGGTCGCAGATACAATTATCCCTTCGATACATAGTAACTCTGGTCATCATCTGACTTCTCCTCGTGACATAGTTGAGGCCTTTAGAGAGTTTTACCAACAACTGTATGCCACCCCTCCTCCTTTTAATCAGGCACAGTTTGATTCTTTTTTCCAGGACCTCCCACTTCCCACACTGACTGAGCCCCAACAAACTTTTCTAGGAGTCCCCTTGACCCTTTCAAAAGTCTCACAGGTGATTGATGCCCTTGCTGCAGACAAAGCTCCTGGCCCAGACAGTTTCACCACAAATTTTTACAGACCATTAAAGGAGCAGATAGCCCCTACTCTTTTAAATATATATAATTATCTCTTCAATAAGAGCATATCTGATCATTCACTAAATACTGCCTCTATTGTGGTGAATCCAAAGCCGGATCAGGATCCATTACTGGTTACTAATTATAGACCAATATCACCCATTAATGTAGACTTAAAAGATTTTTTCAAAGGTTCTGGTGGGTAGGTTGGGTCTCATCTGGGATTCTTTAATTAGTCGGGAGCAGGTGGGGTTTGTCAAGGGGAGGCTGTCAGCTGACCACCTTCAAAAGGTTTCGTATTTCTCTTGGCATCCAGGGATCTCCCCACTTCTGTGGCTCTAGTATCCCTGGATGCCAAGAAAGCTTTCAATAGAGTGTAATGGGATTATTTGTTTACCCTTCTCCCTAAATATGGCATCCCCAAAGAATTTATACAATGGGTTAAAGTGTTATATTCATCCCCAATTGCATGGGTATTGTGTAATGGTATGTTGTCTCTGCCTTTTTCCCTGTATCAAGTTACCAGGCAGGGATGCTCTTTATCTCCTCTTCTATTTAATTTATTTTTAGAGTCCCTCATCCGAAAGCTGAACTCTTCTCCACAAGTTACTGGCATTTCAATCCACAGCACTGAATATAAATTATCTGTATATGCTGATAATATCCTACTTCATCTTTCCTCTCCAGCTACCTCTGTCCCCCCCCAGCACTGCAGATCATTTCCCAATTTGGTTCTATATCTAATTATCAGCTTAACCTTAATAAAATGGAAATAATGCACCTTAATAGTAAAACCTTCAAAGTGGACGTTGAACATCTCGGCCTGACCTGGAGAAAGGATAAGCTGAAGTATTTAGGTATTTTTCTTAGCTCCTCGACTAACAAATTTAAACAACATAATTTAGATGCCATTATTTCTCGTATTAAAGTAGATTTAGAGCGTTGGTCACTTTTACCCTTTTCCCTTTGGGGCCAGTTAAATATCATCAAGATCAATGTTTTACCCCTAATATTGTACCCAGTGCAGATGTATAATAGGTCTCTTCCACAATCTTGGTTCATCCAGGTGCACAGACTCCTTGCTTGCTTTTTATGGTGTGGCAAGGCGGTTTATAGGGCACTCTCAAAGTTGATGAGGGTTAAGCAGGATGGTGGGTTGCAGATCCTTAATTTTTATATGTACTATCCGGCAGAACATCTTATCAGACTTTCTTATTGGTTATAATTAACAAAAGCCAGAGCATATACCCTGCAATGGGTAGATATTGAGTGCTCCCTCTGTTCACTCCATGGTACAGACCCTAGGGCACTTCCCTTTCTGCCTAGGAAGAAGCTTCCTCTTCCATTACAAGATACTCCTCTTGGGGCATCTCTTTAGAGCTATTCACAACTCTGTGCTTTTTTGAAAATTTGTCCAAAAAGAAACATCATTCAGCCTCTTGTCGTCAATCCCAATTTCTGTATTGCTGGACAAATGCTTTCCAGGCAGTTTTGGCCCGACATAGGGATAGATACAGTGCAGGATATAATATTGAATGGCAAATTACTCTCTTTTCAGGAAGCCAGAGCCCTATTTCATTGGCTGGTTTCAGTTTATTTTAAATATCTCCAGATAAATCATATGCTTATGCAATTTTTTGGTATGGGCTCATGGCAGACTCCCTTGGGCTCAGTACTGTTGCCCTTATTTTCTTCTGCCACTCCCTCTCATCTGATGTCATATTTCTACCACTCTTTGCAAGCACTTCTGGTTGTAAATGAGGGCCCTAGGGTATACGGTTGGGACCAGACTCTCACCCCACCATCACATCTACCAGGCATTGGCCACTTATCTGGAAGCAATTGTACCAATATATAAAATGGAATCGATATCATCTCATGCAATTCCAAATTATCCATAATCTTTACTATAGCCCAGTGAGGCTGTGTAGGATAGGTCATCTTCCAAGTGACCTTTGCTCCAGATGTGGTCGAGAGCCTGGTTCTTGATACCATATCTTCTGGACCTGCCAAAAAGTCACTCCCTTCTGGGACTCAGTTCGAACACAGCTGGACCCACTTCTGGGGCTTTTAAATGCTTTTATTCCTGAAGTATGTATACCAGGGAACTTCTCAAAATCCCTTGCTGTCAATCAGAAGGCTCACATGGCCCTGATCTCAGTATGTGCAAAAAAGGTTATCCTTCTCCGTTGGTTGGATCAAGATACGCCTCATGCCCAAGAGTGGTATTAGGAACTTTTGTTTGCTTTGCAAGCTGAACATATGGTAGCAAATATATCAGGCAAATTAACTAGACTTAAGAAGATCTGGGAGCCCTTGCAAACTTTGCTGATGATAAAAAGACATGGAGTATATTCAGTTTCTCTCTTACCGGCTCTCTTCAACTTTGTTGTGCCTTATTTTCTTTGCATTTTTTGTCTCCTATGGGTAACTTTCTGCACCATTGTAGGCCAATAGTTGTGACCCTTAAGAGGATGTCTGGAACCTACTGGGGTCAGGTGTTCTCTCCGGTGGTTAGGGGTAGGGTGGGATGGGAGAGGGAGGTAGGGTTGGGTATAGTTTTAGTAAGGGTAGTATTGTTATTAATTGGTTCACAGGAAAAAGACAACCACTATTCAATTTACTTGCAGACTACTCTTCTATGTAATGTTTGTAATCTGTGGTTTGGTTAACAACAGTGTAATGTGTTCTTCATACATTGATGTTTAATGTCTATCATACTTGTATTGATGGCAATACTTGTAATGTCTGCATTACCATTTCATCTAAATAAAGCATACTAAATATGAAAAAAATATGTAAATGGACCAGTATGGGAATATTAATAATTTATTATTGTTGTCATATGGGGTCTGGGGTTACTTTTCCTTTATTACTTTCCATGTACTTTGGATTAGTATTTTTGCATCATGTATATATTTTGGTGTTTTAAAACAGATGCTGTGTAGCTGTCTTAATTTGTTTCTGTGCATCTGTGAAAACAATAACACTAGCTGTTGGATGTAGATGACTGAGCCACAAATATGTTGAAGTCAATTTTCCAGCACAGTTTTTGTACCAATGCACTGCAAAATGAAATAAAATCCAGGGTGAGGTAAGCCAAGCCTCCTGTGATTTGTTGTTTATACGAGTTCTGATAGACTTGTCCCCCGGGAGGGTTTGTACTTGCTTTCAAGGATATATTTCTTACAGAATAAAGGCTTGGTGCCTTTTCATGCCTTGGTCATAACCGGCAGCTATGCATTTGTTTGTGTCTTTGCTTACCTTCTTCATTATTTCCTTTTTATTTTACCAACTACTAGTAATAACGAACCCAATCGAATCATTGTGTTATGAAGTCAGAAACCTTTACTGGCAAAGCAAGTTGTGCATTTCAATGCAAAACTACAAATCTGTTTGCAGATTTCTTTAGAGAAATAAAGCATTCTTCCTCTAAAATGTTATAGATTTAACATAAATATCTGATTTTTGATAATCTGTGATTTTGTTTTTATCATTTAGCAGGTGACTGTTTCTTCCTAATCAAATTTTACTTGGGAAGAAGAAATGGAAACTATTTACATTTAAAAAAAATATCTCAGATTTAGAAGTGGGAAGCCATCTGGGAGCAAGTGACCACCAAACAGTGTGGTTCATGATAAATGCAGCTGTAGAGTCAAGCCATACCAGAGTGAGGGTACTGGACTTCAGGAGGGCTGACTTTGGCTAAATGAGAGAGTGCCTCAGAAAAGCACTAGCAAATGGCCAAGAAGGAGGGGTGGAGGAACAATGGAGAAACATCAAAAATGCCATCACAGAGGCAACAAGCATTTGTATGAAGCAAATAAACAAATAAAAATGATGAAAAAAGCCACTATGGTTCTCAAACGAGGTGGCAGGGAAGGTTAGGGAGAAAAAGATAGCATTCAGGAAGTATAAGGAAACACAGAAGGAGCAGGACAGAGAACTGTACCAGTTAAAGCAGATAAAGCGGTGAAGGCAATCAGAATAGCAAAGGCCCAAACTGAGGAAAAGATAGTCAACTCAGTTAAGAAGGGGATAAAACCTTTTACAGGTACATTAGGGAGCAAAGAAAGACCAAGGTAGGAATAGTGAGGCTTAATAAGCGGAGGGTGGGTGGGCAGAGGGTGACAGTGAAAAAGCAGAGATACTGAACGAATACTTCTGCTCAGTAGGAGGAGGGGGAGGTACCTAATCCAATCAATAGAAGCACTCTGGATTGGGGGGGGTCAATACCAGTCCATTTCACAGAAGAAAGGATTCTGAAAGAGCTCCTTAAACTGAAGGTGGACAAAGCAATGGGACCATATGAGATTCACTCCAGAATTCTAAACGAACTAAGGGTAGAACTAGTGACACCACTGACTACCCTTTTTAACAAATCATGGGAGGATAGTGTGGTGCCTGAGGACTGGAAGTGGGTGGATGTGAATCCCTTTCACAAAAGTGGGAGCAAACAGAGACAGAAAACTACAGACCTGTTAGTTTGACCTCAGTGGTGGGAAAAATGATGGAATCACTTCTGAAAGAAAAACAATTGTTAAGTACCTAGAGGCCAGTGGGGCACAGGACCCAAGGCAGCATGGATTCACAGAGGGAAGGTCATGTCAGATGAATCTGATAGATTTCCTTGACTGGATGACCAAAGTAGTAGATCAGGGAAGGGCTGTGGACATGGCCTACTTAGGCTTTAGCAAGGAATTTGACACAGTCCCACACAAATGATTAATAAACAAGTTAGCCAGCCTGGGAGTGGGTGCCAGGGTGGTAGCCTGGGTAAAAAATTCGATGGACAACAGGACACAGAGGGTAATAGTAAACAGAGTCCACTCCAAAGAAAGGGAGGTTACTATCGGGGTACCGCAGGGTTCAGTACTGGGACTGGTCCTTTTTAATGTCTTTATAAATACCATTGCAGAGGGATTGGAAGGAAAAATATGCCTCTTTGCAGACAACACAAAGATCTACAACAGGGTTGATACACAGGGGAGTGTGGAAAGGATGAGAAGGGACTTGGTAAGGTTGGAGGAATAGTCAAAAGTATGGCAGCTTAGATTCACTGCAAAGAAGTGCAAAGTAATGCACCTGGGAAACAAAAACCCAGGGGAAGAGAACACAATGAGGGGGAGGGGGTACTAACAACAACAAAAATGGAAAGGGTTCTGAGGGTAGTCATATCAGATGACCTAAAGGTAAGCAAGCAATGTGAGAAGGCAGTAAGGAGGGCTGGGGAAATACTGGGATGTATGGGAGAGGCATCACCAATAGAAAACAGGAAATTGTTATTCCTCTGTACAGACAGTTGGTGAGACCCTATCTGGAGTACTGCATGCTGTTCTGGAGACCCCATCTCCACAAGGACATAGACAGAATGGAGGCAGTCCAGAGGAGGGCAAATAAAATGATGCAGGGTCTGCACCAGAAGCCATATGGAGACAGACTAAAGGAGCTTTATATGTATACCCTAGAGGAAAGGAGGGAGAGGGGGGACATGATAGAAACTTTCAAATACCTCAAGGGAATCAACAAAGTCCAAGAGGGTAGCACCTTTCAGAAAAAGAGATGTGCAAGACTAAGGAGGCACAATTTGAAAATAGAGGGGGGACAGCGTGAGGAAGTGTTTTTTCGTGGAAAGGCTAGTGAACGCATGGAATGGCTTTCCTGAGGAGGTCGTGGAGTCAAAAACAGTGGGGGAATTCAAGAATGCATGGGACAGACATAAGGCAATTCCGGTGGGGGTTAGGAAGAAGTAGGCTGTTGGTTAACTAGTATCTTCAGCTTATCTAATAGGTAGGGAAACGAGCAGACTGGGTGGACCAAATGGTCCTTATCTGCCATCAAAGTCTATGTTTCTATGTTTCTATACAGATGGACTACAATACAATATTACAAACCTAAAGAAGGTACCATTTTGTATTTAGTTAAAATAAATAAATCTATTATTGCTCATTATAATACATTGTGCTCCTAAGTAGCTGGGATTTTCTTACATCACACTACAAGAATTCAACTAAATTCTTTTTACTAGTAGTTTGAAAAGTAAAGGTAAAAACTCACTAAATTTATTGCGCAAAAAATAATTTATTTTAAAAGTAGAAAGTAATTACTAACACATTAAAACATAATGAATGACATAGCCAATTGTCTATTTACTACAAGTGAACACTAGCTCTTTAATTAAGAAAAAGATACAGTGAGCTGCTTTCCCTTATGTTTCTAAGTTATATGTTCTCAAACTATATTTAGAAAGATCTGTTTTCAGAACAATTAGGGCTAGGAAAAGAATAGTTACCATAACAGTAGATCTTAGAATCTCCTCCATTGAGCCACATGAAGGAATTGTAAACCATCGATGTCAGGACCACTCGGAAATGTTTGCTGGCTGGGGCAGCCCATGTCAGGGTTCTCCGTCATCACCTGTATAACACTGGCATCCCAAGCATGCCTCAATTCCCCACTGGAAACAAGCTTGGAGGATCATGGGACCCACAGAGCGAAGCAGCCAAACCGGGTACACATGAGATGATATGGAAACCTGCGTAAACATGCCGAATTAGGCATAGGAGAAGAACCAGCATGTAAGAGCAGGCAGGATAATCACCCATCACCCGACAAGGGGGGAAGAGGTAGGGGGAACTGTGGCTCAATGATTTGCTGTTATGGTAACTAACTACAGTATTCTGTCTGCTTCAATGATAGGTCTCTCCATTGAGCCACATCAACGTAATGATTCTCAAGCAGTACCTATGCACTGTGGGAGGTAGGAAGGATCAAATTACCGCAAGACAGAAGGCCTTGCAAAACAGTAAGCCAAAGCAGGCACGTCTATGAGACATTAGTAAATGTATGAGCTGTACTGCAAGTCACAGCAGCACATTTGTCAGCTGCAGACACACTGTGAAAACAAGCCACTGAAGGAGCCACCCCATGGGTGGCGTGAGCACGGACAGGACCAGGAAGCTGCTTACAGCGCTCCTGGTAACAGAAAAAAATAAAGCAGGCCAGCCATTTAGAAAGGTCTTACTTGGAAATGGGGGAGCCCACCATCGGGGGGAAGGAGTTACAAATAGCTGGGAGGATTTTGTTCATTCCTTAGTACAATCCAAGTACCAATGCAGCATCTAGTGGATGCCCAGCATATGCAAGCAACATTCTCCACTACCTGTGCAAGTCAGGAAATAAATAGAAAAGTCAGTGATCTGATTTAATATTCGCTCAGATACTACGTTCAGGACAAAATTAGAATTAGCACCATAGTGTAACTCTATCCTTGTGGAAAATAAGAAAAGGAGAATCTGCAACCAGAGCCTGCAACTCAGATATGCATCTAACAGATATTATAGCCACTAGAAACAGTACCTTCCAAGATAGGAAGCTTAGCTCACAAGTAGCAGGCTCAAAGGGAGGCACAGTAAGGGTCTCTAGGACCAAATTAAAGTCCTACATAAGAACTGGATTGTGGACAAGGGGTGTAGAAGAAGAATACCTCTGAGAAACCTATGGGAAACCTGAGGCTGAGCCACTGTTCTACCACTGGCGATGGCATGGAAAGCCAACACCACTGCCAAGTGGACCTGAATGGAGGAATACCCAAGGCCCAAGTCCTTAAGGGATAAGAGGTAGCGCAGCAAGAGACTGACCAAACAAATAAAGAGGTCCAGGGTATGTGCAACACACCAGACTGTAAAACATTTCCATTTCTGAAAATAGGTGTACCATATAGTTGACTTCCATACCACAAGTAGAACAGCTGCGATCACTGGGGAAACTCCAAGGCAGGAGAGCTGTTTATCCTGAATAGCTAAGAGTGGAGCTGTACAGATCAAAGATTCAGATGCACCAGAGCACCCCGCCCCTGCAACAGAAGTCCCACTTGCAGAGAGAGGGGGATGGGGGGTCCACTGCCAATTGTTGGAGCAGAGGAAATCAAATTTGCGGGCCAATAAAGGGCCACTAGAATCAGGGTGACTGACATGACCTTCAGCTTGCCCAGAAATGGAAATCTGCACTGGTCACATAAGTCTTTAAAAGCAGTGACCATTCCAACCTAGCCAACTAGTAGTAGTAGTAGTAGTAGAACTACAGACCTATCTCGATTCTCTCCCCACTGTCTAAGGCCCTGGACAGAATTGTATCAAACCAGCTTGTCACTCACCTTGAAAAGTATGAATTACAATGTGCCCAGCAGCATACCTTTAAGAACCACACAGCACTAATACAGCACTGACAGAATACACCAGCTACTTGCTAGAGGTCCTTGATAATGGTAACATTGTAGGAGACATTCAGATTGATCTAACAAAGGCTTTTGACCTGATCAGCCATGAGCTCCTGCTCAATATGTTCCTTAGAAACATAGAAACATAGACTTTGACGGCAGATAAGGACCGCTTGGCCCATCTAGTCTGCCCATTTCCCTACCTACAGGATAGGCTACAGATCCTAGTTAACCAACAGCCTATTTCTTCCTACCCACCACAAGAATTGCCTTATGTCTGTCCCATGCATTCTTGAATTCTCCCACAGTTTTGGACCCCACAACCTCCTCAGAAAGGCTGTTCCATGCATCCACTACCCTCTCTGTGAAATAATACTTCCTCACATTGACCCTGAACCGCCCTCCTTCTATCTTTAAATTGTGTCCCCTTGTTCTTGCACGTCTCTTTTTCTGAAAGATGCTAACCTCTTGGACTTTGTTGATTCCACTGAGGTACTCAAAGTTTCTATCATGTCCCCCTCTCCTTCTTTCCTCAAGGGTATACATATTAAGCTCTTTAGTCTCTCATACAGCTTCTCTTGCAGACCCTGCACCATTTTAGTTGCCCTCCTCTGGACTACCTCTATTCTGTCTATGTCCTTGCGGAGATGGGGTCTCCAGAACTGGACACAGTACTCCAGATGGGGTCTCACCAACTGTCTGTACAGAGGGATAACAACTTCCTGTTTTCTGCTGCTGATGCCTCTCCCTATACATCCCAGTATACCCCCAGCCCTCCCTACTGCCTTCTCACATTGCTTGCTAACCTTAAGGTCATCTGATATGATTACCCCCAGGTCCCTTTCCTTTCCTTTTTTGTTGTTGTAACTACCTCCCCACCCATTGTGTATTCTTCCTCTGGGTTCTTGTTTCCCAGGTGCATTATTTTGCACTTCTTTGTCTTGAATCCTAGCTTCCATACTTCTGACCATTCCTCCAACCTTGCCAAGTCCCTTTTCATCTTTTCCACGCCTCCTTGTGTATCAACCCTGTTGCAGATCTTTGTGTCATCTGCAAAAATGCATACTTTTCCTTCCAGTCCCTCTGCAATGTCACTGATGAAGACATTAAAAAGGACTGGACCCAATACTGAACCTTGTGGTACCCCACTAGTAACCCCTCTTTCTTCAGAGTGGACTCCATTTACAATTACCTTCTGTGTCCTGTTGTGCAGCCAATGTTTTACCCAGGCTACCACCCTGGGACCCACTCCCAGGCTGATTAATTTGACTATTAATCTTTGTGTGGGACTGTGTCAAATGCCTTGCTAAAGTCTAGGTAGGCCATGTCCACAGCCCCTCCCTGGTCTACTACTTTGGTCACCCAGTCAAAGAAATCTATTAGATTTGTCTGACACGACCTTCCCGCTGTGAACCCATGCTGCCTTGGGTCCTGTACTCCTCTGGCCTCTAGGTACTCAACTATTCTTTCCTTCAGAAGTGACTCCATCACTTTTCCTACCACAGTGGTCAGACTGACAGGTCTGTAGTTTCCTGCCTCTGTCTTGGTCCCACTTTTGTGAAGGGGAATCACATCCGCCTTCCTCCAGTCCTCGGGTACCACACCATCCTCCCATGATTTATTAAAAAGAGTAGCCAGTGGTTTCACTAGTTCCTCCCTTAATTCTTTTTAGAATTCTGGGTGAATTCCATCAGGACCCATTGCTTTGTCCACCTTCAGTTTTAGGAGTTCTTGCAGAACCCTTTCTTCTGTGAAAGGACTGGGATCGACCCCCTATCAAGAGTGCTTCTGTTAATTGGATTAGGCACTTCCCCCTCCTCTTTTGTGAATACTGAGCAGAAATATTCGTTCAGTATCCCTGCTTTTTCACTGTCCCCCTCTGCCCACCCATCGTTCATTCTATTCAGCCTCACTATCCCTCCCTTTGTCTTTCTACGCTCGCTGATGTACCTATAAAAGGTTTTATCCCCCTTCTTAACTGAGTTGGCTATCTTTTCCTCAGTTTGGGCCTTTGCTATTCTGACTTCCCTCCTGCTTTCTTCTGCCTTAACTGGTACAGCTCTGTCCTGCTCCTTCTGTGTTTCCTTATACTTCTGGAATGCTATCTTTTCTTCCTGACTTTCACAGCCACCTCTTTTGAGAACCATAGTGGCTTTTCTTTCATTTGCAATGTTTATTTGCTTCACACAAAGGCTTGTTGCCTCTGTGATGGCAGTTTTGATGATTCCCATTGTTGCTCTACACCTCCTTCTAGCCTGTTTGCTAGTGCTTTTCTGAGGCACTCTCCATCTTGCCAAAGTCAGCCCTCCTAAAGTCCAGTACCCTCACTTTTGTATGGCTTGACTCTGTAGCTGAGTTTAACGTGAACCACACTGTTTGATGGTCACTTGTTCCCAGATGGCAACCCACCTCTAGATCTGAGATCCTCTCACTGCCCCCGTTTGAGAGTATGAGGTCTAAGATTGCTCCCTCATGAGTGGGTTCCAAAACTAACTGTCTGAGGCCTGCCACCTGTAGGGCATCAAGAATGGCCCTGCTCTTGGATGTGGCTGCAGAAAATGTGCTCCAGTTAACATCTGGCATATTCAGGTCTCCCATCAACAGTATCTCCCCTTTCTCTGCCATTCTAAGAATGCCTTCTATCATATCCTTGTCCATTCCCTCCCCCTGACATGGGGGTCTGTACACAACCCCTGTGCAGATTGTGGTGCCCTTTCCAGTCTCCAAGGTGACCCACAGTGCCTCCTCTCCTCCCTGTTTACTCTTTTGTTCAGTTGCTTTTATCTCTTCCTTTACATAGAGAGCTACTCCTCCCCCTCTTCTCCCCTGCCTGCCTCTCCTGTAGGTTATGTACCCTGGTATGTTAACATCCCAGTCATGGTTCTCTGTGTACCATGTTTCTGTGACTGCTACGATATCCAGGCATCCCTCTTCCATCAAGGCCACCAGCTCAGGAGCTTGTTGCCCAGACTACTGACATTGGTATTCATTACCCTCCATTTCCTGATGGCCTTACTCCTTTGCCCCATCCCTGTCCTTCTTGCCTTTGTCACTTTCTCCATTTACCCCAGCCCTTCTCCTATCGACACCTCTATGTTGGTGTTTTCCTCACTTACTACCGTGATTATTTGGGGGCTAGGATTTCCTCTCCTTTCCAGTGCCTCCCCTTAGCTAGTTTAAATGCTTGCCAATGAAGCATTTAAACCTATCACCTAGGATCCTGGTTCCCCTCCCGGACAGATGCAGCCCATCATGCCAGTATAGGCTTGCATCACTCCAGGTGGACCCCCAGTCCCCAATGAAGCCAAATCCCTGAGCTCCACACCAGTTTTTCAACCACTGATTGAATCCCATGGTGCGGAACACCCTAGCCTCTCCTATGCCATAGATGGTCTTGGTCTGTCTAGGGACTCAGTAGCCTAGTTCCAAAGCTACCGATCAGTATGCACATAGAGTGTGAAAATTGTTGGCTCCTTGTCTGACACCTGGAATGTATCCATAGATGTGCCACAGGGCTCCATTCTGGGCCCTCTCCTCTTTGGCCTCTTCACTAACCAATTGCCTGGTGGCTATCGTCAGCTAATGTTCTATAAGTAGATGCTATAAGTAGATGATGCTGTTATCTACACTAAAAACAACAACTTTGGTATCCTCACCTCTAGCCTACAGCGTGACTTTCAGGCCTTGGAAACTGGTCAGAAACTAGAACAAGTGGAAATGTTTAAATATCTTGGAGTGATTCTGGACAACATTCTATCGTTTGCCCCACATGTAGATAATCTGCTGTATTCTGTAAACAGAAGGATAGGTGCCTTTTACAAAAATTGAAACAACCTTACTGTTGATACCAGACAACTGATAATACTCCATCCTGACCCTAGTTGACTATGGTCGACCCATTTATGTAGCTGCCTGTGATTTGGTATTAAACATGGTCAAGGTGGGCTGCCATAAAGCATGTTGCTTTGTGTTAAGAGCTGTCAAGGGTACCCATAGCTGTGCCTTTTATGCACAAACCAACTGGCTACAACCATTACCTAACAGAATAAAATTATAAACCTATATACTAGCCAAGAAAGCAGAGCTCAACCCAACACCCCCTGCTCTAAACAACTGTTTCCACCCCCATTGCAAACCAATATAATATTAAGAGCATAGCCAGGCATGCTCTTGAACTTCCTCTCCACAGAACTCAGCTGGGTAAATGATCCTTTGCTGTAAGGACTGCAGGCTGATTAAATGAATTGCCAGAAACCATGCTGAACCTCCCCAGGATTACCAGATTCAAAAGATCCCTGCGAGCTGCATTAGCAACTCAGTGCAACTGCACCAGTTAATGAGCTAGTGCTATCACTCTGTTTTTACCTACTGTCTCTGTATGTCACTTGCTGCCTTGAACTTGTCCTTATTTATCACCTGTGCAAGCTGTATGGTGTTCAATGTATGCTTACTTGCTTGACAAACACATCCTCTAAAATTTGCAGTGCTTGCTATGTCTTTGTCTTGATTGTAACTTTGTAAACTGATGTGGAAACTCTGTAATAGAACAATTGCAATAGAGCACTACAAACAGGTATCTGCCTCTACCTCTGAATTCAAACAAAGGGGCAGAGGACACTGCAGCACAGGAGCTAGCACAACAAAACTCACCCAAAACAGGAACCAAAACAAAAAAAGCAAAAAGGAAATCCAAAAAACTTCTGATCATAGGAGACTCCATGATTTGAGGAGTTAATACCTATCTTCAGCCAGGGGTAATGGTCAGATGTCTCCCAGGTACAGGAGAGACACTGACTACATTGCTAAAATTGTTCAGGAAGCAGGAGAAAACATTGATGTCCTGGTACACGTAGGGACTAATGATCTCGCCAGCCGGTCAGTTGTGGAGACCAAGGCACACCTGATCAGCCTGGGTGACAAACTATCATCCATTTTGTCCGGCATCTCCTTCTCTGAGATCCTGCCAGTCTGGGAGAGGGGGGCAGATGGACAGAAGGTCAGAGAAGGGGAGATAGGGGAGCTAAACATGTGGCTCAAGGGCTGGTGCCGGGAAAAAGGACACAAATTTGTAGGGAACTGGCAACAGTTTTGGGAGCAAAAGTTCTTTAAATTTGATGGACTGCATCTGACTAAGGAGGAGTCAGTGCATTGGGGCAGAAGTTTGATGTCTTTGCAGAATATTTAAACTAGCAAATGGGAGAGGTGCAGCACCCCGTCTCGAATGAAACCCCAGCTAGTGGTCAAACAGGAGTTAAGCATGTTTGCAGTTAATTCGCATCACCAGGTAAGGAAAAAGGTCTGGCTCTCCATAAGATGCACAGGGGAAATGCCAGACCTCACCCAACAACTAACACACCGAAATCTGGCCAATGGAAATCATGTGCACAAATGCTAGCAGTCTGGGAAACAAGATCCCAGACCTGCAGACAATAATGACAGAGGCTAAACTGGACATAGTAGCAATTAAAGACACATGGTTTACCAGTAACCACACTTGGGAGACTTCAGTACCTGGCTATGTACTTTTCAGAAGAGACCGAGGTGCAAACGGGGGGGGGGGTGGAGTGTCCCTGTATGTCAATGAAAATATCAAAGCTACAGAAATTCAGAATACGCATAAGGAGCCAGAAGAACTGTGGGTCACCCTGGAAACAGGAAAAGGAACAGCCATAAGAACTGGGATTGTCTACAGGCCCCCAGACCAGGGGGAGGACATAGACACATTACTATCAGAAGATATACAAAACATGATAGCTAAAGTGTAGGTTCTGATAATGGGAGACTTCAACATGCCGGATACAGATTGGTCAATAACAGCAGGAACATCAGCCAGAACTAGACACATGGTGGATTCCCTGCAGAGGGAGGGCCTCAAACAACTGGTACAACAACACACAACAGACAGGGCTATCCTAGATCTAGTACTGACTAACAAGGAAAGGATCACAGATCTCCAGGTAGAATGTCACTTGGGGGCCAGTGACCATCACATGGTATGGTTCAATTTGGCCACTACAACTAAATCATCCCATTCCTAGGCAAAAATATGGGACTTCAGAGGAGCTGACTTTGATAAGATGTGCAACAGAGTTAAGCTAACCCTGGCAAAAAGAAATACAGGTGAGGGGGTACATGCAATGTGAGAAAGCATTAAGGATGCAATACTTGAAGCAACGTCCCATTATGTTATAGAGAAAAGGAAGTGCAAAAGAGGAAGAAAACCACTTTGGTTCTCAAAAACAGTAGCAGAAAAGGTCAGAGCCAAAAAGCTGTCCTTCAGGAAATATAAGGGAACACAGCGGGATGAAGATAGGGAGGCATACCAAACTTCCCTAAGGGAAGCAGGGAAGGCAGTAAGGCAGGCAAAGGCCCAAACTGAGGAAATACTAGCACAGACAGTAAAAGAAGGTGACAAGACTTTCTATAGGTACAGTAATTAGAGAAAGGAGAAAGTCCAGAGTGGGTATTGCTAAGATCAAAGGAGATAAGGGGGCATGTGAAGAGGAGGACCATGTAAAAACATCTATCCTAAATAGATACTTCTACTCAGTATTTACTGAAGAGAAGGTAGGGCAGGGGCCACAGCTCAGCATCATGGACACAGGGGGGAGGGAGGGAGGTGAGCATTAGTCCCTTCACAAAAGAAAGGGTGCTACAAGAGCTCAATAAGCTCAGGGTGGACAAGGCAATGGGACCTGATAGCATACACCCCAGGGTACTACAGGAGCTAAGGGTGGAACTAGCAGAGCCATTATCAGTACTGTTTAGTGAGTCTCTGAGCACAGGAGAGGTCCCAGAAGACTGGAGAAGGGCTCATGTGATCCCGTCTCACAACAGTGGTAGCAGTGAGGAGGCAGGGAACTACTGACCAGTCAGTCTTACCTCATTAGTGGGCAAGATTACAGAGGTACGCCTAAAGGAAAGGATAGTGCAACACCTGGAATCCATAGGAACACAGGATCCAAGACAGCATGGGTTTACAAAAGTAAGGTCCTGTCAAACTAATCTCATACATTTCTTTGACGAGGTAACCAGAGTGGTGGACCAAGGGGGAGAGCAGTTGATGTCACCTACCTTGACTTCAGCAAAGCTTTCGATACTGTTCCACATAGATTGATTAATAAGCTGGGTAGGCTCGGGGTGGGTCAGAAGTTGGTCAACTGGGTGGCAAACTGGTTGATGGGCAGAAAAACAGAGAGTGGTGGCAAATGGTATACAGTCAGAAGAGATGCAAGTCACAAGTGGAGTACCTCAGGGATCAGTCCTGGGGCCAGTCCTCTTCAATATCTTCATCAGTGACACTGCAGATGGATTGGAGAGTAAGGTTTGTCTGTTTGCAGATGACACCAAGATCTGCAACAGAGTAGATGATCCAGATGGGTTGGATAGAATGAGAAGAGATCTGGATAAACTAGCAGAATGGTCGGAAGAGTGGCAACTGGGGTTTAATGCAAAGAAGTGCAAGATCATGCATATAGGGAAGAGAAACCCTGAAGCCACCTATAGGCTGGGAGGGGAGTTGCTGGCAGTCACAAGGGAAGAAAGAGACTTGGGCATCATCATCACCAATGGCCTGAAATCATCCAAGCAGACCACTAAAGCAGTAGGTAAGGCTAGGGGGATGTTAGGGTGTATTAGTAGGGGTATCACATCAGAAGAGAGATGGAATAATCCCTCTTTACAAGACACTGGTTAGGCCCCATCTGGAGTGCTGCATGCAGTACTGGAAGCCACACCTTCAAAAGGACATTAACCAAATTGAGGAAGTCCAGAGAAGGGCAGCCAAAATGGTGCAGGGACTGCATCAGAAAACATATGAGGACAGATTAATGGAGCTCAATATGTATACCCTAGAACAAAGGAAGGAGAGAGGTGCTATGATCGAAACATTCAAACCCCTTAAGGGCATTAACAAGGTGAAAGAGTCTAACATGTTTCAATATAAGAAAAATAGCAGGACAAGAGGACACAGCATGAGATTAGAGGGAGGCCATTTAAGGGGTAATGTGAGGAAGTTCCTTTTCACATAAAGGGTGGTGGATGCATGGAACGGCCTACCTCAGGAAGTGGTGGCTATGAATACAGTGCAGGGCTTCAAACAGGCATGGGATAGGCATAAGGGAGCAATACAGATGAGTATGAATAGATAGACCATCGACAGAGCAAAGGCCGATGGCACATTTATAAGGTAGAAAAAGAAATGGGCAGACTGGATGGGCCTTGCAGTCCTTATCTGCCGTCAACTTTTATGTTTCTATGTTTCTATGTTGTACCCAATGGTATTTTCTGAATCTTTCAAAAATAAATATATAAACCCACTGTATTAGAAGGAATGGGGGAAAGGCATACATGAACCATCCTTTCCAGGAGAGAGACAATGTGTCTTACTAGAAAAATACAGACCCTGGAGCGAGCTAGGACAAGCACAGCAGTTTTTTTGTTGTGTGGAGATCCAAAAAGGTATATGTATTGGTAACTCCATTTTTTGAAGAGGTCATCCCCTACGCAGTCCAGTAGCTTCCACTGAACCCTGTGAGACCTCGCTAGTGATTGCTCTAACCCCCGAGAATTCATCCTGACTACTATCCTCTGACTCCTATCCTGAGACAGGTTTTTCACCCAAGTCTTTAGCTTTACCCCTACCGCCAGATCTTCCAGCATCCTGATTGATCTCCTGTGGGGAATGGAGTCAAAGACCTTACTAAAATACAGATACAGGGTGTCCACTGCCTGGACCTTATCTCCGGTTTTGGTCACCCAATCAAAGAAATCAATCAGGTTTTTTGGCAGGATTGTCCCACTACAAACCCATGCTATCTCTCATCCTGGAGCTCATTATTCTCCAGAAAGCACACCAGTCATTTCTTTACTATGGTCTCCATAAGCTTTCCTACTATCAAGGTCAGACTGCCCAGTCTGTAGTTGCCAGGGTCATCACTCAGTCCACTTTCCTGAAGCAGCGCTACATGCGCCGTT
Organism: Neoceratodus forsteri; assembly: GCA_016271365.2. NCBI lineage: Eukaryota > Metazoa > Chordata > Ceratodontiformes > Ceratodontidae > Neoceratodus > Neoceratodus forsteri. Next base: position 221,889,673 of record CM028136.1, on the reverse strand, counting down.
TTCCAGTCTAAGGGTACTTCCCCCAACACCAGTGAGCTGTTAAACAGGTCCATCAGGGGACCCGCTAGCACATCTGACAATTCCCTCAGCCTCCTCAGATGTATGGCATCTGGGTCTGGAGACTTGCTCACTTTTAGGGCCCTTTCCCTACCAATATCCCTGTCAGTATCACTCCCCACCCCATTCTTCTTTGAGGCATCAGTCCAGCCTTCTCCCTGGTGAAAATTGAGCAAAAACACTTTTTTTGTATGTTATTTTTACCTCCTCCTATGCACACAGTCATCCTCTCCTTCAGGCGGCCAATCCTGCTGTTACCTCCTACCAGTCCGCCCTCCTACTGTTCCAACGTCCCTGTTGTCCCATATGTATCCCTTCACTGGGGGCCCCCCTTGCCCACCAGGGTGCATCAGGACGGGGGACCGGAGTGCACGTAGAAACTCCTTTACATATTTGTGGGGTGCGGAAATGCAGCCTAGAAGCATTGTGGCTGAGCAGCGCAGGAGGCGGGGCCACCGTTATTCGGATGGCGCATGCCATTTTCATGCTTTTTCTGGTTCTCCTGCTGCGCCACCCTTGTAGTGCTCCTGGTCTCTACCAGGAGCCGCTACAGAGCGTGGCTATCCACCTGACACCCCCCCCCCCAGGAGAGGAGAGCAGTCTTCCGGACACTCAGTCCTCTCCTTCCCCTGCCAGCCCCCGGTGCCCAAGTACGTTCCCAAGCCCAGGTCACCAGCATGGCTCAAGGTAAGGCGTCCAGCGCCTCAGCCCTCTACGCCACTGGGCCAGCCAAAAAAAACACTTGTTTAGTACTTCTGCCTTTTCTTCACTACCTTCTTTCTACTCTTACCCCCACACACACTTTAGCTTTATAGTCCCAACCTTCATATCCCTTTTCTCCCTGATGTATTGGAAGAAAGCCTTCTCTCCCTCTTTCACTTCCTCTGCAGGGCGTTTCTCCTTTCTGGCCTTGGATAGCCAGACTGCTCTGCCCACCACACTAGCCTTAACACTGTACTTCTCCCTGTCTTCCACCATCTAGGTCCTTTTGAATTTCCTGAAGGCCAACATTTTGTCCATCAATGCCTAAGCTACCTGTCTGTGAAACCAGTTGGGCTTTTTGGCCTTAGACTTTTTATTTTTCAGTTTTGCAAACTCGTTGGTGGCTGCAACCAGCCCCTCATTGATTATGTCCCATTTTTGGTCCACCTCCATCTCTTTTTTGAAACCAGCAAACTGCACACATAGAATCTCTCCCATCCTGTTGTAGTTTGCCTTTCCAGAAATCTAATATTCTGGTTTGGTGTTATTTTTCTCCCTACCTATGTCCAGATACATCCACACTATGTGGTGGTTGCTCCAACCCAGGGGTTCCTCCACTTTCACCTCCTGAAAATGTGCTCCATTTGTCAGCACCAGGTCCAGAGATTGAAGTTCCCCATAATTACCACCTCCCCCATAATCACTACCTCCCCCTTGCTCACTATCTCCACAATTTTGCACCCCAGCTCCCTGTCCATCTCCTCTTCTTGGTTTTATGGTGTGTATGCCATCTGCAGCTTCAGTTTTCTCCCTTTTGTGGACTGTACCTGCACCCACAACACCTCAGTCTGTCCCAGTCTCCCGGTGCCGTAGGAAGACATTCTGGTGCCCTGGGCAAGAGACTAATTTTGCGATCCCCCCCCCAAAAAAAAAGAGCTGCAGGTCTGGGGTGTTTACATGCTCTGTGGTGGGTTTTGGGGCTTTTACTGAAGAGGAAGCACACTTTTGTTACATGTTCCCTACCCCTGATTTCAGGAAGTATTTTGCTGCCATGGAATCTGAGATGTGGGAGACTCTGGCTGACTGGCATCACAGTGTGCAGCTGCAATTGTTGTGGACAAGTGGCTGACCAACAGAGCCACACCGCTGAACCACATGTTATAGTAAGAGAGAGAGGATGGGTGAGGTGTTTACATTGGGCCACCATGAAGTCAAGCCACTAGGCCATGAATGATCTGGAATCAGTGACCCACAAGGGCTCTATGTTTGAGGATTATAGGTTTGGGGGGAGGATGCTTTTGGGCTGGATGCCCCTGCACTGGTCATTACACCTGATTCACAACATGGCATTCACTGATATTAGTACAATTCCAGTCTGTGACTTGGTCCCAAGTGCAATCCAGCCTGAGTTTACACCCTCTAACAACTAGATTAATTCACCCAGCATCATGTATGACACAATCATGGAAGCACAGTAGTGCAATCAGTTTCCACCCATGAAGTGCAGCTACCCATGGTTACTGAAAATTGGGACCCTGAGGTTAAAAAAAAAAAAAAAAAAAACAGACTGCTGTGCTGCACCAAATAACCAGACGTGAAATTGATTTACTTGTTTGTAGAATTTGTTCTCCTTCACAGTGAAGGACTGGTGCACTGCACATTGCACAGACAAATAAATCAATTACCTCCCCACCCCAGCAGTTAATTTTGCCTTTCTGTAGGTAGGTAGTTCATTTCAGTCAGTGGATAACTACCACCACAAATCTCTTATCTACCACAAGGAATCTACACCTGCGTAGCTATCATTAAATAGCCTCACATCTTTTGCCAAATGGATTTCTTCTTTTCTAATTTCCCTGAAGAAAATTCGTAGTATGGTACAGGAAGACTGCAAGCTGAAAGCTGCTTTGTGCTAAGTTTCAAGCAGGTGAGAGTGAATCAGCATTGAATTCAAGATCCCATTAAATCACTCAGCACTTACTAAATGTATACCCATAAGGCCGATTCTTAAATATTTTAATTTCAATTTTCTGTAAACACCTTTATTAGCTATTATTACTGATGCTAAGTATAAAAGCTGAACTGTTCAGCTTTTATAGCATCAGTTAAACTAGACAAGGTTTCTGCTCTGAGAAGAAGCCTAATCATTTTATTCAGGAGTGGAACAATTTATTATTCAGAAGTTTCCATGTCTTTTACTCTTTTTCTTTCTTTCTCTGCTTTGAATGTGACATCTCTGAAGGGTCCTGTTTAATAATAGCAACATCTCTGATATTCTTGGCTTGACACACACACACACAAAAAAAACGGTTGTTAATTTGCAGCTTGAGCTTTTCGAAAGTGCTGTGTTGTGCACTGAGACAGAGGAAATATGTAGACTCCTGAGGTCAGTGGCACCACCTGCCAGGCGCCAGGAGTATCAGGATGGGAAAGCAGCATGGGGGAGCCTGCCTGATGTGGAATGGGTATAATGCAAGATGGTCAAGAGGAGGAGAGAAAATGACATGGTGGCTGGGACGGATGGTGCCATGCGACTCGCCTGTGCCATGGCAGTCAGTCAGCCCAAAGTAGCAGAGGGGGGTGGGGCAGATGGCAGAAACTTCTTCAGTCCCATCCCAGTCTCAGATTGGGTCCACAGCTCGGCTTGCAGTTGGGTGGCATGTCGACTGGCTGCTCACTGCTGTATCACAATCAAATTTGAATCAGTTCAGATTTCCCACTTCCCAGTCCTCCTGATGATTAGTGCATTTACAGTCGAGAAACACCCCCCCCCGCCACCACCAGATACACTCATCATCTCATTTCAGACTCACTGACACACAAAAACTAAACAGGACACAAATTTGAATTTTCTTTTTAAAAAACAGCAATACGGAATTTGGCATCGGCAATCAGGTCACATCATCACACACGGGGGGGGCGACTTATTTCTTTGCTTATGCATAGCTGACACTAAAATTCTTTAAGATGGACCTATCTGACTAATGGATGGATCTCAGTCTCATCTGTGTCTCGTCTCTCCTCCTTTTTTCTCTGCACTCACTCTAAGTTTATTTCTCTACTCTCACAAACATTAACTGTAGTTACTAGTCTGTACTATGTCTGGCTTCACTGTCTCCAACTTAACTGCCCCTCGCTCTCCGTGCCACACGCTCCCGTCCCAAACATTTTATATTAATGGGTGGCAGCCGTGGCACTGACCCGCCCACAGTTTATCTTTCTTTCTTGACTGTAAGCACCACCACATGATTATTTGCCTGCAGCTGATGTGAACCCTCCCTGACTAGTTGGTCTTCCGTAAGTCAAAATGTGCCCCTGCTGACAGCTATTATAATTGCAGTCTCTGTCTGAGCAAAAAAAAAAAATGAAAGTGGTAGTGCGAGTGAATGAAAAAAATGAGCTCCAGTTTAAAATTGCACACCTTGGAGGCTTGCACTCGGTGTGGGCGCACCACCCGCCCCACCCTTCCTACGGTACTGCCGTCTCCTCCTCCCTTGTACATATGTAAGCACCCCAGTTCGGGGGCTTACTAAAAGTTACCCTGCTTGCCCCCTGTAGGTGGCATTAGTGGTAGGTAGGCCATTGGTGGTGCCCATCCCTTGGATGTGGTGATCCTGCCCTGTGGGTATAAAGAGAGAGAGAGAGAAGGGAGGCTGGTGGGACTGCAGAACACAAGTGTGGGCCAGGGTTCGAACCCTTGACCCAGGAGTTGCAGACTAGCTCAGCAGTACTGGTTCAGTGCTCAGGATTAAGTGGGAGGTATGCAGGGAAGTGGCTGGTGGGACAGGGACCCCCGTTAGGAGTAGGAACTATGGTCTGGAGGTATCAAGTTTGACCTGCCTTGTGCTCCGCAGCACAGGGGTGGGTTGGGGCCCTGTCCAGAAAGATGTGAGGCAGTGGGGGCACCACAGCAGCGGCAGAGCCATGGCATTGCCAACCCGGTGGTGGCAGCACCAGGGAGGTTGTACCCCTGTGGCACGCTGACCTCAATGTTTTGGAGGCCTGTGGGAGTAAGAGAAGCCAGGCCCACTTTTCCCGGTGTTGAGTTTGGTCCGGGACTGGGGTGGGCTGCAGAAATATCTACTGACATCCTTGTTTTGTTTTTTTGTTTTGTTTTTTTACTAGGAGAGGCACACTAAGCTGAAGCTTGTTTACAGGTGTGACCTGGGAGCACAAGAAAGTTAAGTGACTTGCTCAGGGTCACACAGTATGCAAGTGGGGGCTGTGGGATTCAAACCCAGGTCTCCAGGTTTACAGCTCAGAGCCTTAAACCACTGTGCTATACTGCCTCCTTGGCCCCTCTCCGTTGGCCTCCAGCCCCATGGAGCTGTTTTTTTTTTGTTTTAATATTTTTTTTCAACTTTAAATCTTTATTGAACAAAATTGGGATATACAATTAAGACATAACTGAAGATGCAAAGGCAAGCCATCAATACAAATCCAAAGTACAATATTATACATAAAAATAGTACTATGATCAAAGAATCTTCATACAAATAAAGCCATCAGGTTAAAAGTAAGCAAAAGCATTCCAAGTTAAAAAAAAAGGGAGAGTGCCAAAACAAATACAATGAAGGGACCTGCCAGACAAAATAATTATGGCACAAAATCAGACTTTTTCCCCATAATATATAGTACCCATCACCTCCATAAAAGTTCAAAGGACTTGAAGGTTATTGTGGAGTCTAGCTGTGATGTTTTCCATATAGTAAATTTGACAGACTATATTGCACCAAAGATCGATAAAGGGGACTTAAGGAGATAGCCAGCACTTAGTAATGGCCTTGCGAGCTGCAAGCAATAAAATATGTAACAATTTACTAGTACTAGGTGAATGAAAGGCCTGTGGAGTATCCAGAACAAAAAAAACAGTGTAAAATAAAGACAACCCCAGACTCCACAGATCTAACAAAAGCGAATGGAGCTTCTGAAAAAAGGTGCTAGTAGTGGACAGGGCCACAGAATATGGGCTAAGGCTGCAGAAGACTGGCCACATCCCCTCCAGCAATGTGCTCCTACGGTAAATACTTAACTTGCCGAGTGGGGGTAATAAAAAATCTGGTAAGAGTAGTCCAAGAAAACACATGCTAGAAAAGTGAAGAGGTTATTTTATGGGTATGGAGAAGAATGTACTTCCACTGCTGCTCAGTAATAGCTATGTTAAGATCAGCCTGCCAACAAGTTAGAATATGGTCGATATAATCAGACTGAAGATGTTGCAGAGCTTTGTATAACTGAGAAATGAGATGCACAGCTCGAAGTTCCCCCATAATAGAATGGACTATCAAAGTAACTAGCGCAGGAGGATCAGAGCTTTGAGAATCCAGACGTAACCTAGCTTCAGGATAATCCCTAACCGGTAGGTATCTAAAAATTGAAGTCAGGGGGAGCTGATATTATTGAGAGACATCCGCAAAAGAAAGTACGGTTCTACCCTATAAGAATTGATGTCAATAGCTAAGACCGAGATGAGATCAACAAAGATACTTTAAATCTAACCTCTCAGGGAGAAAGTCTCCTGACCCAGCAATAGAGAAACCTGTCCCTATAATGCTATAAATCAGGCTGTTTCATTAGTTTAAACCACAAGGCAAGAGTATTATGTGTATAAGGGTCATGACCCATGAGTGAGATTAAGATCATAGGAAGGTGGGGAGGTCAACAACGAAAGCGGGAAAAAAAAAGATCTTCTTCCTGTAGCTCCAGTGTTTTCCAGTGAGCCTGGTAGCTATCCAGAAGCCAATATAATACTGTGTGCAGCTGCATTACTTGATGATAGAGCAGCAAATTAGGAAGGGCAAGACCAACTAGTCTGATAGGTAATTGCAAAACCTTATATCGGATCGAGGGTGTCTCCCTTGCCAGATAAATCGAGAAATCAGTTGCTGCCACATAGTAAAATAAGAAGAAGGAGGGGTAAGTGGCAAAGTTTGAGCTAGATAAAGAAAGCGAGGGAGAACAACCATCCGAATTCAATTAACTCGCTGAGTTAGAGACAAGGATGGATGAGACCACATCGCAAAGTCTTTATGGAGCTTTTCTGTAAATGCATCATAATTGAGACAACAGACTTGGTGATGATCTAGGACAAGTATAACTCCTAAATAAGAGAAACAGGAAAGGTTCCATTTAAATGGGAAATGTTTTTTAATATCATCAGAAGGGGTATAATGAATAGATAGAATTTCTGTTTTCGAGGTATTCAAACTATAGCCAGCTAATTAGCCACAGACAAAGAAGACCACAAGGGTGAAAGAGAGATGTCTGCACTGGTCAAATAAATCAAAAGATCATCAGCGTAAAGAGCTAGCTTATGCTCCCTACCCCCTAACCGTAAAACAGAAATAGCAGAATTTTGGCAAAGCATACAGGCCAAAGGCTTTAAATACAGAGCAAAAAGTAACAGAGAGAGAGAGGGCAACCCTGCCAGGTCCCCCTACCAAGACAAAAGGAAGAAGATAATTAACCATTTATTTAACATATGCTAAAGGATGATCATACAAATTCTTCAGTGAGGACACAAACAAAGAAGGGATTCCAAATTTAGTCAATACTGCAAATAAAAAGGGTCACGCACAAAGGCCTTCTCCGCATCAAGGCTAAGTAAAAGAAAAGGATCTTGAGACCGAGTGGTTTGATGAAGTAAATGAAGGGTACACTTAATGTTATCTTGGGTCTGACGGGAGGTGATAAAACCCATCTGGTCTCCATCAATTAGAGATGGGAGAGCTTGCTCAAGGCGCTTGGCCAGGATAGATGAGTAAACTTTATAATCAACATTTAGGGCAGATATAGGTTGATAGGAGGAACAAGACAGTTGGTCTTTACCCGGTTTCAAGATCGCTGAAATGGTAGCATGTTTCCAAGTAGGAGGAACCAAGCCCTTTGCCAAAGTGCCTTGACACACAGACAAGAAATGGGGATTAAGAATAGAAAAAAGGCCTTGTAAGATTCTGCAGTATAACCATCAGGCCCAGGATATTTATTATTATTAAGATGTTTAATAGCAGAAGAAAGTTCCAAAGCAGTGATAGGAGCTGAGATCTTGGCTTGGGCCGGCAGAGCTAGTGTAGGAAGTGGTAGCTGTGATAGAAACTGCTGAATAAAGTCAGAGCTAGGGATAGACTCAGGAATATACAGCTTAGTATAAAAGGCCCTAATTGCTTCAAGAATATCTGAGGGAGATGATACTCGACGCCTGATAAATGGATGTGAAATCTGAGAGACAGAAACCTGAGCCTCTCATTTCCAGAGTCTATAAGCTAATATTTTCATCGCACAGGCACCCACCTTCATAATACCGCTGCTGTAAATCGCGCGAGGCCATTTCAGTGCGATAGTTAAGAATAGCTTGAATTTTAGTTTTGGTTTCCATTAACTCATTTAAGACAGAAGAATCCCTCTCTGTTTTAATATTTTAATTAATTAAATTTTTATTCTTTTAATTTTGGTACTCCTGTCTTGTTCTTGCTGCCATTTTGCTAACCAGATTGCCCCCAATTCTAGCTTCAGTGCTTTACCTGCCCAGAGTCCAGCAAATTTCTCCATTTGGCCATGCTCTGAAGTTCACCATCCCTTGACTTCTTGAATTCAGCAGTCAAGGTAGGCCAAGCTATATTTTTTGCTGTGTTGGATCATTGTGGTGATTCCTGGCTTGTGTCCCCCTTCAGTAATTTTACTATCAGGACCCCTAGACACAACTGGAGAGTAGGTTACAAACGTGGGGGCTCATCCAGGATCTGGATTTGCTTGGCAGGGCAGTGTATCCTGGAATTTGGGGGTTGCAGCTTTTGGGGGTTCCTATTTTCTAAACTGCATTGTTCAGGGGGTCCACCATGTTGGGCTGAGTTTGCGCCTTGTGAGAGTTACCATCTTTAGTTTAGGCGCTGAATATTTATTAGCCTTGCCCACATGGAGGTGTATAGCTGTGTTGATTGACTGGAGGAAAGTGTAGTCTGCTAGATCCACTTCAGAGGTTGCCATTTTGTGTGAGCTGCCATAAGGAGAAAGAAAGCATGAGTATTGGCCATGGCAGAGAAAATTCCAACAGAAGAGCCCCAGGCTTTGGTCCCTGCCTCCTTATTGTCTTGTTATGGAAGAATGCAGGGCATGGAGTTGCCAAGGAATGGTGTGTTCATTGTAATTATCAAGGAGTGGGCATTGTGCGGCTACCGTTATGTTCAGTCTGTGCCAGGGGCCCACAGTCTGGGTTGTATGAACTGCCACCTTATTCAACCCTCTGGAATTGTCCTTCAGTGCCATCAGCAGGTTTTTAGCCTCTTTGCTGTCTAGGGGAAGCTTGGATTTGTGGGAGGAGGCCAGGGCAGCAATTCCTCCTGTGGAGCCCCCTGCTTTTGCTCCAAACGTGGTGATTGAGTCTGTGGAGGAGGAAGATCGGTATGGCGTGGAAGGACAGTGTTGTCTGCCCAGTCCCTCCCTGCCACCACCTTCTGACCCTCCCAATGGCAAAGGGAGAGGGTGGGGAAAAAATGCTAAATCTGCTGACCCCCCAAGGCCCAGGGGGCTGGCCTGTACTTCCTTGCCCAGCAACAGCGGTAAGGGTACTGCCACCCATGAAGAGGCCTCAGGCAAGGAGTCCCAAGTGCTTGTGGAGAGCCCGGGTGGGAAAGGTGAGGCTGAGCATGCAGAACCACCAGTTTTGGCCCCTGGCCAGGCACCTCGCAGCTACATGTTCTCTGACCCAGACATGTATCGGGCCATTCCACAGCCATGTAACAGGCCTGTCCTACCTTTACCAGATAATATACCCTGCCTACCAGCACAGAGCAAAGCAGTCCAGGTGAAGATGGATGGACTTTTAAATTCTGATCCCTTGAATGTTCACTACAGGACTGGGGTTTGGTTGGAGCATGGCCAGGCCTGCCGGACCAGCATAAGGAGGTGCTGGAATGGTCCCAGGTGAAGCGCTGGGTGCAGCGGAGAATCTACCTCAAGTATCCACAAGCCGACTATCCACATGTCTCAGAATGGCTCTGGGACATAGTGAAAGGAGAAGAGAGCGGATTGCGTGTTCCGGGGTATGGTGCAGAAACTTCAGCTGCAGAACAATGAGTCAGGAGCCCCTTCTGAAGAGAAAATCCAGTGTGCCAGGTCCCTTTGCCATTCTGCAGCCTGGGCTAGGTTAACCCTTTTCAAGCATTTTGCACTAGTGCAAGAAGTGTCTGGTAGTCATACGAAGCACTTCGTCATAGCTGTTTACTCATTTTCTAATGAAACTGCAAAGCCTGATCCCACCTTTTATTATCCCCATGGCGGTGGACCCGCCATCTGAACAGGGGTACCTGTTATGAACTTTGTGCTGCCAGGACTGTTATCTGTTGATGAGGTAATCTGATTGTTTTCCAGTTGCACTTTTGATTCTAACAACAGCTTGTTTAGGGAAAAAAAAGAAGGTGTACCCAGAAGTATTGCCTGCAGAGACTGTGCCTTGTTGGCTTGGCACTATGTGCACTTACTCCTGTGCTAAATAAGACTTTCAACTGTCATCTTATTCCCCCATAAAAGGCTGGAGGTGTATGTATTGTGGTGGATTAAAACATCATTTCAAATGTTCATTTCGTAGCTGTAGGAGAGTTGGGTTTGAATGTGGCTGTGTGTGGGTAGTGGGTTATGCTGGTGGAATGTGTGCATGTATGAGTAAGTGAGTGAGTTGTGGTTGTCTGGTGCACATGGTAACTTAGTTAAAGTACTATGTAACTCAATTTTGTTGTTGTTTAAAGAATGCCCTAGCAAGCCCTCTGTTATTAATTCAGTAGTTGTGGGGATTTTGAGGATGGCTACAGGATTAAGTGGGCTTCACTTAGTTCCCTCAGTTTTCCATGTAGTGGGTCCCCTGGGGTCCATGATGCAGCAGTCCCGTGGGTAGGTGGCAGCTAGATGGAGAGTGTGCATATTCATTCTGGCTCCTCTGCTATAGTTGGCCGGGTTTTTAAAGGGGAGGGGGAGAGTGTAAGCCCCCCAGTACAGGGGCTTACTAAAAGTTACCCTGCTTGACCCCTGTAGGTGGCACTAGAGGTAGGTAGGCTCTGGGTGGTGCCTGCCCCGTGGGTGTGGTGATCCTGTCTCATGGGTATTAAGGGAGACAGAGAGAGAGAGAGAGAGAGAGGCCATCGGGACTGCAGAATACAAGTGTAGGCTGTGGTTCAAACCCCCGGCCCAGGAGTTGCAGCCTAGCTCAGCAGTGCTGGTTCCGCATTCAGGATTAAGTAGGAGGTGTGTAGGGAAGTGGCTGGTGGGGTGGTTACCCCCGTTAGGAGTAGGAGCCACAGCCTGGAGGTATGGAGTTTGAATTGCCTTGTGCTCTGTGGCACCGGGGTGGGTCAGGGCCCTGTCAAGAAAGAAAATGTGAGACAGTGGGGGTCTGTGGTGGTAGCAGAGCCATGGTGTGGCCAACTCAGTAGTGGCAACACCGGGGAGGTTGTACCCACGTGGAACACTGACCTCAATGTTTTGGCTGCCTGCTGGGAGTGAGAGAAGCCAGGTCCACCTTTCCCGGTGTTGAGTTTGGTCCATGACTGGGGTGGGCCCCAGTGTTAGGCCCAATGCAGCAGGAAGTAAGTGTAGAGTCAAGGATCCAGCTGTGTGAAAGCTCCCTGCTCAGGTTAGGTGTCCAAGTATCTTAGGTGGTACAGCAGTTGGTACCGGGCTGGTGTGCTTCCAGAGGCGTGTTTCAGGTAGCCCTGGTGTGTGCGAGGCCTTGGAGTGTTTTGCTGCCCATAACATTTGAGTCGCTAGGCTCAGCCATCTAAGTGGAGGCCCGCTTCTCGGCCTACCTAGGCCTATGTCATGTGCCACGGCTCTGTGCTAGAGAAATATCTGCTGACATCCTTGTGCCTGTCTCCGTTGGCCTCCAGCCCCACGGAGCTGTTTTTTCTGTTTTAATATTTTAATTAATTACATTTTTATTCTTTTAATTCTGGCACTCCTGTCTTGTCCTTGCTGCCATTTTGCTAACCAGATTGCCCCCCAATTCTAGCTCCAGTGCCTTACCTGCCCAGTGTCCAGAAAATTTCTCCATTTGGCCATGCTCTGAAGTTCACCATCCCTTGACTCCATGAATTTAGCAGTCAAGTTAGGCCAAGCTATATTTTTTGCTATCTTGGATCATTGCGGTGATTCCTGACTTGTGCCCCCCTCCAGAAATTTTACCATCAGGACCCCTAGACACCACTGGAGAGTGGGTTACACAGATTATTCCTTCCCTTATGTACAATGCAACTCCCCACCCTCTGTCCCTCTATATAGTTTGCACTTGGAGACAGAGAGATCCCAGTCATGGTTCAGCATGTCCCAAGTCTCAGTGATGATTGCCATGTCCACCTCCCTCTCAACCATCAGCACTTGTAACTCAGCAGTTTTGTTTCCCAGGTTACGTGCATTCATGGATATCATTTTCCACCATGGCTCCTTCCTCTCTCCTCTCTTTGTCTTTCTGTCCCTCTCCCTATCTGTTCTCAAATACTCCACCGCTCTTCCTATCTTACCCTCTGGACCACACTCTATACTCCTTCATCCTTCTCTGTCCCCCTTCCTCGATTGTTAAACACTGTACTGCACTTAATTAGTGCTACATTAATATGTTTCTCTGCAAGTGTGGTCCTGTTTCTCCTTACTTCTTGTACCCTGCTTAATGTTGTAACTGCATACTAATACCACTTGTTAGTCGATGTCTTTCTGTTCTGCAATGTTTCAACACCTGTAAATGTCTTGTATTCATTGTTGACTTGGAGCCTTTGTAAACGAACCCCCGGCTCAAAGGTATTAATCTGAATTTGAGATAAATAAATAAATAATCCCTAGGTGGACAATTACATGAGGTTGCCCTGGAATTGGGGATTCTCTGTGTATGCTTACCTATTAGCGGGCCTACCCATTCCACTGTTATCACTAGCATACACATTACCTTCCTACAGGTGACCCAATTCACATTAATCCCCCACCTCACCCCTTTTACAGTAGAGTCTCCCAAAATCATCACTCTCCCACCACTGTCAGCTTCCCTTGTGCCTACTCTCTCCCCTCCAGGCATCTCTGCTCCTCCCTTGCTCCCTCTGTATCCTCCCCTCCCCTCCCCTCCTTCCTTCCTTCCTTCCTTCCTTCCTTCCCATAATGTCACAAGATATTATGCCTCAACAATATACTGCGCTGCCAATACAGCGCAATATATTGCCTGTGGCATAAGTCTTTTTTTTGCTTGAGAACATTTGGTTCTACTGATGGCGGCATTGTACCATTGCTGCAATGCCTATCAACAGAATTCCTATTGATGCGGCTTGGTGGAACCCAACTGTTCCCCCCCGCCCATATGCTAGAATTCTCCATATTGTCCATAAGTCAGTGGATGGAATCTATTTCATGCCAGCACTACTGGAGATGCTCCCATCTTATTCCTTTCCCTCCTGTCTCCTCCTCTTCTCCAACAATTATCCACACCCTCCCTTGGCTTCCTCACTCTCTGGAGGAGAGGTAGCCAGGAACTTGTATCATTCCCTCCCTCCATTCTTTCCCCCTGCTTGCCCAACTTCCCTGGACATACCTCCACTCCTCCCTTTCTTCTCTGTGTCTTCCTCCATCAAGTAGCACTCTTATTTCCCATCTAAGCTTCCTAACTTCCACCCTAAGCTGACCTAAGCGACAACATACTGGTTAACTCCCTAACTCCCATAGTGTACCCATGAACACTGCTGCCCTGCACCCTCTTCAACAAACAATTCTGCTTCCTATCCCCTGCCTTCCCAGAATGCTTCCTTCACTTATCATGATACTGCAATTTCATTCCATCTTCTGCCCTATAAACCATTACCTAGACTCCATACCATATTCCTGCCCCAGCTAGGGATTAACTACAGCTCCTTACACAACCTAATTTATATCTCTACCCCAGACAGAGATTAACAATGGCCCCTCATAAAACTGTTATGTAGTCCTAGCCTGGATAGGGTGTTTCTGCAGTCCCTTTGTTAACCCTTTGTCAGACCTGAATACTTAACTTTAAATGACCTATACCAGCCCCAGAACTCATATGTGAGTTGAAATGTTCTATGCTTAACCTTATTCAAAATGGCAGCCTGGGACTAAGTTTTTTAAACACACTCCATTAACTTTTTTCTCTTATAAACACCTCAGCATCAATGCATCTTTACTATCACATTATAAAACTAATATTAATGCAAATTACTCTATTAAGTAACTATACCAGTGTTCCCTTTTATCCCTTTTGAAAATTGAATTACCAGTTACCAACCCAGTAATTGTAAATTACTTACTGATTGTATGAATTAACCCCACTGTTTCACTTACTGGGTCCGATGTATTGATGCTGGATGTTTTCCTTCACTTACAATAATATTGCACTTCATATACAACTTTAAATTACAGTAGATAACAGAGCAACTTAGGGCTTTACATTTGGGATACAGCGTCTCTTGCTGACTGCCACCCTAAGTGTGTTTCCTTTAAACTATGGTCCTTTAGCTCGAGGACCGCAGCAGAGGACCACTAGGCCAAAGCCCAGAAGATACAGAAAGGCATACAGGCCCTCCCGATGAAGGGTAGCTGTAACTGATGCAAAACACTTGGTAAAGACACGCAGTGTAGAGGACAACCCACAGGGCAAGACACGAAATTGATAGTGCGAGCCCAGGAGCATGAAATGCAGGCACTTTCTATGAGACCTGCAGATCTTGATATGGAGATATGCATCCTTCATATCTAGAGCAACCGTCCACTCCCCTGTCAATAGCAGGGAGAAGAGGGACTGTAGAGTGACCATTCAAAACATTTGTATTTGATGGCTAGTTTGAAGCCTCAAAGGTCCAGGATGGTCCTTAAATCCCTGGTCCATTTTGGCACCAGGAAGTATCAGGAATAATACCCCTGGTTCTGTTTGGTAACTGGGACAGGCTCTATAGCCCCTTTTGCTGAGGAGAGTTTGAACTTCTTTCAGCTGGAGGGCAAGATGTCCTGGAGGGTATCAATTTGGTAAAGGAGGAGGTCACTAGTGGGACAGAAATGCAGTCTAGGGCATGTCTTAGCTGAACTACCTCCTGATCTTCCCCCACTTTGCTAGGAAGAGGGAGACTTGGCCTCCTAGCAGAGCGTCCCAAGGCAGTGAGACCAGAGGAAGTGGAGGGTGGTCAGAAACTGCCGGGGGCTGAGGGGGCACCCTGATACCTGCACCTTTTGTGAGCCTGGCATGGGCACTAGGAGGCAGAGTGGCCTGAGACTGGGAGGGCTGAGGTTGCTGGGAACCACATCCCAGACCTATGGAATAGCCCCAGCCTGGACAAGAATAGGGCCAATGAAAAGTGCCTCTGCCCCGGCCTCAGGATTTCAGGTTCAAAGTATGAAGGGAACACAAGGTCATCTTGCATGTTTGTAGATCCCATAGAGCATTCTCCATGTCATAGCCAAACAGCTGTTTCCCTCTGATGGTGACATTGAGGACCAACTGTTGTACATCAGAGGCAATGACTGTGACACACAGCCAGGAATGGTGCGGCAGGCAGATGCCGAAAGCAGCCACACAGACTACCAGTGCATCAGAAAGCCCTGCTTTTGTGATAGGAACCCTGCTCATAGAGGGAGCAGAACAGGAGGCTCCACTGCTAATTCTTGTAGCAGAGACACCCGCATTTGCTTGGGCCAGAACAGAGCCACTAGAATCAAGGTGGTCAGCTTCACCTGCTGTATCAGAGGCATCATATGCAGATCTGAGAGGATGCTTGCCTGCTTACAAGCCATTAGCAACTGTCTGTCGAGCCATAATTTTTTCAGAGCCTTCAGGTAGCATTTCAGCCAAAGTGGCCATTGACTTCTACATGCAGTTTTGATACTTGATCATGAACACCCAATGATTTGCAATTCTCAGACCAAGGGAAGCAGAAACAAGTGTTCTTTTCCCATTACATCCAGTTTCCTTGACTCCTTGCCAGGAGGAGCAGAACTCATGTGTTTCGGGCCTTTCAACCTATCATGGGCAGCCATATCATAACTGGATCTGTTTCAGGCTGAGATGAATAATAAGGCTTGCTAGCAGAGGAAGGATATTGTTTATCCACCTTTCTAGGAACTGCAGGCATGGTACTGGACCTGTGTAAAGCAGCCAGAGTGGCATCCTCCAGAGCTAAATGAATTGGACGTATTAAGACTGTTGGGGAGGCAGATACCTCTAGGAACTCATTTAAGTTCTTCTTAGAGGAATCTTCCTCCTCAGTATCAAACCCCAGTTTGGCCTGAACCAATCTCAGGAAAGTCTGAAATTAGGCATCTTCAGGCAGTGACCTGGGAGTGTTTCTTACACTCTCCTCACTACAAGAAAACAGAGTGGATCTGGAGCCTACCACATCCAGAGCATCCAGTTCCTCCATTCCTTCCTTTTTCTCTTCTATGTATTCTCGATTATTCTCCAGCTTGTTACTGATGGACATAGATATAGGGTCGACAGGACAAGGAGACGCAGAAGGACAAAACTTCAATGTCAAAACCATCGACTGATGATGTTCTGTGCCCAGCATGATGGCAGATATAGGAAACTCCTGTATCATCAACAAGGTCAACAACAGCAGCTCCAAAGGCATCGATGGGGATGGCATCAATGACAGAGGTAATGGCATCAGCCACTGAAAAAGCTATGACATTGTTTCATATAGGAGCTACATGTTGATAGGCCACGAGGGGGCTGAAAATGGTGGAACCATTAACAGAACAGTGCCAGGTGGCAGTATCAGCTACAAGTCCCCTGGCAGAGAAGTTGAGCCTATGCCGGACTCCGACCTTGGTGTCTGAGAGATGGTTGGGGGGACAGCAGGACCGGAGGCTTTGGTCTGGGACCTGCCTTTATCATTTGACTTACCTCTTTTCAGAGGAGATCTAGAATGGTCAGGAGAGGCAGCCTTTTCTCTTTTACTTATCAGAGTGGCAGTCCTGTGACCTAGTGGACTTATCCTTCTTTTTGGTGGAATCGTTAGTGGAGCCATTGACCACGGAGAATGGCAAGTCAATGGTGAATCGTGAAGAGGGGAGCAGCTGACAACAGCAAAGCTGCCTTTGACACACTTTGTTTCTCCTCCATGTTATTTTTAAGTTATGCTTTAGAGCTGTCTTGCAGCATCTCCTGGTGGCCTTTTTAAAGCCTTGGTAAAAGTTGCAGGCCTTTTGGCAGCCTGGTGGCATTGAGGGTTGAGGCGCTGGATGCCATACCTCATGCCATGCTGGTAATCTGGGTTAGGGAACAAGCCTGGGATGTCAGAGGTTGGTGGGGGGCGAGGAGAAGGATTAAGCTGCCATGAGGCAGCTCTCCTCTCCCAGGCCCTTGGCTGCCATGTGGTGGAGGATGGATGGAAGTTCAGGCTATGAGGGAGCCCAGCAATTGTCTGGGGAGGGCCGAAAGGGACTGAGCTGGTACCACAGGGTGTATGTGTGCCTCTACATGCATGCATGGCCCTGTGCAGGGGTCCGGGTACAATGGGGAGAAAACAGGGGTAAAACCTGTAAAATGCAGATAAAAAAAAGTTGCAGGCCTTAACATCGTGAGTGAGGTCTAGACAACAAAGGCACAGAGTGGTCGTTGTCTTTGTAGATCATTATGTCGCTAAAACAACAGTATCAGAATGATGGTTTCTTATCCTTTGGTGGCAGCATAAAAGCTTTAAATTATAATAACAGCCTTCAAGAAGTAGCAGCATAACATTAGCAAATACTTGTGGTGTTAGACAGTGTTCTCAGGCAGAGAAGGACCAACGAGAAGTTTACAGCAGCAGAAGGAACTGAGGCAAAAATGAAGCATGTTGAAGTGGCTGCCCCAGCCAGCAAAACATTTTGGGTGGTCCTGACACCAAGGCTTACAGTTCCATGATGTGGCTCAATGGAGGGAGATGTCCGCAAAGAAGATTCATAGCTACTAATCGTAACCTTAGATCTCTGAGACAATTTCCTCCATTGATCCACATCATGGAACTGTAAGCCATTGTCATCAGGACCACACAGAAACTTTTGCTAGCTGGGGACATCCACGTCAATGTGTATTGTTTCTGCTTCTATAATGTGGGTTGCCCCATCATGCTTCATTTCCCAGCCAGAGACAAGCTTGGAGGATCATTGGACCAGCTGGGACCAAAGCAACAAGAAACAAAACCAGGCACAAAGGAAAGGATATGGAACCAGAGAATTGGTATGCCCTAATCAAGCAGAGGAAGGAGAACCAGCATGAGACTACAGCCAGGACATCCAGCAATAACCTCCTGAGATAAAAAGGGGGAAGGTGGGAGGATGAGCTATGGCTCAATGGAAGAGATTTTCTTGAAGATCTACTGTTACTGTAAGTAACTATTCTCTCTTCTTCAAGAACTCTTCTGCAAGGACATCTCCTTCCACTGAGCCATATCATTGAATGATTCCCAAGTAGTGCCAAAGCACTGTGGGAGGCATGAAGGATGAAATGACCACATGACAGGAGGCTTTGCAAAACTGCAAGGTCAAAGCCGACTTGTCTGCGAGAGATGTCCAGACTGTAATGTTTAGTGAATGTATGAACAGTACTCCAAGTACCAAAAGCAAGATGTCAGCAGTGGACACACTGTGAATAAAAACCACAGACGTGGCTATGCCATGAGTGGAGAGGGCACAAACAGAACCAGGAAACTGCTTACCGTTCTTCTGATAACAGGAAGTGATGCAGCATGCCAACCATTTGGAATGGAATTGTTTAGAAACAGGGTAGCCCACAATCCAAGGGGTGAAAGACGCAAAGACTTGAGAGGATTTCCTTCAGTCCTTAGTATGATAAAGGTACCAATGCAGCATCCTGTGGACATCCAGTATATGGGGTTGATGTTCCCAACTATCTGTGTGAGTCAAGAAGTAAACCAGAAGATCAACTGTCTGATTCTGTGTGCATTCAGAAACTACATCTGGAAAAAACATTGACTGGTTCTTAATGTGACCTGATCCTTGTCGGGGGAAAAGATAATGGGGCTCCCCAACCAGAGCTTGCAGTTCTGAAATTATTCTTGCTGAAGTAATGGTTATTAGAAACTGTGTCTTCCATTAAAGGAAGTACACCTAACAAGTAGGGTAGGGACCAGTTCAAAAGGAGGCACTGTAAGGATCTTAAGAACCATGTCATGGTCCAACACAAATAGCACATCATGGACTTGGGGATGAAGCAGTAGGACCCCCCCATGGAATCTGGGGGACACCACAAGTTGGGCAACCATATTGCCATCAGTGAAGGTATGGAAGGCAATACCGCAGTCAAATGCACCTTTGCCAAAGAGTACCAGAAGTCTGCATCCACAAGAGGTAATAAAGGACATGACTGACTAGACATGTAAAAAGGTCCAAATGAGAGAAGGTAAACCAGACTGTGAAATGTTTCCATTTTTGAGAGTAGCTATACTGCATGGATGGCTTACAAGTTGCCAAAGGAACATCTACAACCACAGGGAACACCCCAAAGCAGGAGAATTCTACATCTTCAGGAGCCAGGCATGGAGGTGAAGGGATCAAAGATCTGGGTGCACCAGAAAGCCCTGCTCCTGTGATAGAAACCCTGCTCACAGAGGGAGCAGAACAGGAGACTTCACTGCTAATTCCTGTAGCAGAGAAACCCACATTTGCTTGGGCCAGAACATAGCCACTAGAATCAAGGTGGTCAGCTCCACACTAAGCTTGATCAGAACCCTCTGGATCAGAGGAAATTGGGCAAATGTATAAATGAACTTGCCTTTCCAGAACAGGGGCAACAAGTCTCACCCAAAAACTCCAGGCCCTGAAGCAAGTAAGCAGAAATATGGCAGTTTTGCTCTGTATGGAGACACAGAAAGGTTGTTATCTGGGCAACTCCACTTGTTGAAGAGTTTGACCACAATGGAGTCCAGTAGTTCTCACTCATGGGACAGCATCTGGAACCTACTGAGGTGATCTGCTAGGTCATTGAGGGTGCTGGGAAGAAACACAGCAGTAACAAACATATCCTGTTCCATGGCCCAATGCAGCCCCTCATTGCTTCACTGCACAGAGAATAAGAAGAAACACCACTTTAATGGTTGATGTAGTACATCACTGAAATGTTGTCTATTCAGACAAACAGAGGCTGACCCTGGAGAAGAACAGCGAAGGGCTATAGGTGAAGAAGAACAGCCCTCACCTCTAGGGTGTTGCTGTGTAGAGAGCGATCCATGGAGGACCAAAGGGCCTGTGTCTGAAGGAGGCAAAGATCAGCACTCCAGCCAGAGATAGACATCCATCATTATAACCAGTAGTGGCAAGGGGAGTAGAAATGGAGACCCTGTCTCCAACTTGGAACAGTCCAACTGTCAGAGAAGGAAGCAAGGAAAAGGAGGAGGAGTCAACTTTATGAGTAACTCCAGATTGCCCATGTATTGAGCCCACTGGGCACGGGGAACTATAGAGGAATCCTCATATACAGTTGAGGCACCGAGACTCTCAGGATCGCTGCATCCATGAGACCAGTCAGCCGTAGCTGGCACCTGACCAAGATATAATCACTGGATGATACCAAATGAGCTTGAGCAACCAACACCATTGCATGGTCCACTGGGAGAAATGCTTAACCCACTCCTGTATCCAAAACAGTCCCTATTTACTACAAGCATTGGCACAGAGTGAGAATTGATTTTGTCTTATACATCAAAATCACCAACTGTTTGAAGACTTGCTGGGTATGGAACAGGGTGTATACATGTACATACAAACATACGAAGAAGCGAGCAGAAGAAAGACATTTGGTCTATCAAGTCTGCTCATATTGCAGGGTCCACAGCTTGAGTTAATTTACCAGCCCTTCCTCCCCACTCCTCCCATCCTCCCTACCCATGATTTTTACCTTCCCCCCTATGCCTATCCCAGCCTCTCTTAAAGCTGCCCACCGTCTTCAATTAGATTACCTCTTCCGGCAGCACATTTCAAGTGCCCACCACCCTCTCCGTGAAGAAGTGCTTCCTGACCTCCCTCCTAAACCTCCCACCCTCCAGCTTAAGACTGTCCCCCCTCGTATTATGGTTGCCAGTCAGCTTAAAGAGACTCTCCTTATCAACCTTATTTATCCCTTTCAAGTACTTGAAGTTCCCAATCATGTCCCCTCTCTCTGTCCTGTCTTTCAGGGAGTACATGTTCAGTGCCATCAACCTCTCCTCGTATGCCTTACCCTGCTGATTGGCTACCATCTTTGTAGCCCTCCTCTGGACCTTCTCCAGCAGGTTAATGTCCTTTTTGAGGTGTGGACACCAGTACTGAACTCCATACTCTTGATGCGGCCTTACCAGTGACCTGTACAAGGGCAATATAACCTCTTCTCTCCTACTACTGATCCCCCTAAATATGCATCCCAGCATCTTGTTTGCCTTTGCTGCTGCTTTCTTGCACTGCATGGAGTGCTTCAGGTCACTAGTGATCATAACTTCCAGGTCCTACTCCTCCTCTGATGCAGATACTCGGACTCCACCCAGGTAGTGCTCTGTCCTAGGATTCTTGGCTCCAGTATGCATAAGGGATTCTTGGCTCCAGTATGCATAACTTTGCATTTCTTGGCATTGAAGCCAAGCTACCAGATCCTGGACCACCTCTCCAGCTTTTCAAGATATTCCTGTAGGTCCTGTATCCCTTCAGCTGTGTCCACTCTCCCACAGAGCTTGGTGTCATCCACAAATAGGCACATTTTGCCCTTAATGCCATCCCCAATGTCATTGATGAAGACATTGAACAACACGGGCCCCATATATAACTGCCCAAACAAAACCAGGACAGGTCCACAGTCACTGGCACAAGGTGAGGTACAGGCCAGGGGATTGCTGACCTGTAGACTTGAACACAAACAGATCAGTGTGGCCTGCACTCACTTGGTCACAAAGTTGGTTAGTTGTGTTAGAAGACAAAAGCTGCCAAATGATGATAAAAGTGAATTTAGTCATTTTAAAGCAAAAATAAATGTATTCATTTTAAAGCAAAAAAATGTTTTTTAAATTGCAAGATACCTTAATACTGCTAGTACTAAGCAAACCAAACACCAGACACTGAGTCCAGGTGCCCCTTGTGCTTCACTCAGTGGAGCTTCATCGGGGGGTTGGGCACCTAGAATGATTGATGTCCCTTAAGTGCTGACATTGTTATTGATGGAACTAATTAGAATCTCACATCTTGATTGTACTTGTACATTAATGTTCTCATGATACTTACTCTTTATACATTGTAACATTGTTCATTATTTACCCTGTATCTTTGTAATCCTTGTATCCATGTAATCCTTGTAACCTATCGGATTGTGTCTGAAAATAGTCATTTTTTGGCTATGGCTCCCACCTGGTAAACAAAAACTAAATAAATGTCAAAGCATGGAAGTTAGTGCGATTGTCAGTAGTTGTGGTGGGAAGCAAACTTTGTCACCCAAGCGTAGTATATTAAGGTAAACAACAAATTGCAATGAAATATGAAGATTTTAGTGTAACCCCATGCCCCAGCCATTGGCAGCATCTGGCAACCGGGACACCCCTAACTCATGCCACAAACAGGGCCAACAGGCCACCAGATGGCATAAACAAGAATGACAACACCCCAGCATTGAAGTGATTACTAGCTTGGCAGTCTAACGGGGTCGGGG
Organism: Neoceratodus forsteri; assembly: GCA_016271365.2. Classification (NCBI taxonomy): domain Eukaryota; kingdom Metazoa; phylum Chordata; order Ceratodontiformes; family Ceratodontidae; genus Neoceratodus; species Neoceratodus forsteri. The sequence goes on along the minus strand of CM028136.1, from coordinate 221,867,277 downwards.
GTTTAGAGTACAAAATAACAGGTATATTTATTCCGAATTCTGGGGAGAGGTGCCAGGCAGACGCTAGGTCTAAAACAATCACAACAGGGGCCCCAATAATATTTCACTCAGGAAGTAGAGAGCCAATGCCCACACAGGAATTGGGATTGTGAAGTATGGCTTTATTCTGACAACAAGATGGCAACTTGCAGACAGAGTGGGCCCCCAAGATTCAGTACTGTACAGGCACAGAAACATAATTTTTTTCTTCAAGAACAACACTGTCAGAGCAGTTTCAAACTTTTTACCACACACAATTCAAACTGTCAATCCCTCTGTACCAGGACTACCTGGACCTTTTTTCTAAAAAAAAAGTGTATTTATTATAGGAGTTGCCACATACTTTAAGAAAAACATTTATCCTGGTGCAATGACATCTGTTAACATTCCCCGTTTAAACTGGTGTCCATACATGAATCAGTCAGCACTGACCAGGGAATCAAACTGGGGTTATACCCAATCCTACCCTATGCTCAGTCTCTTCCCTTCCTTCTGGGTTATGCCAAACTGGATCCTTCATTTCCCATGAAATGCTAAAGGGCATCCGAAACTTTAACATTCAGCACATTATTGTGGAAAAACAGGGGTCCTGACCAGTGTGATCTAGCCTTATCCAGGGCACACACACCTCAGACCAACCCCCAAGAACGCAATCCCATAAATCTGTACTTACAGCTTGGTTGCATTCTTTTACAGACATGGACAACTTCAAGGAAAAAAACTCTCTCCTTCCAGGTAGATTTTCATAGATCCATAGTGCACATACTTTCTCTTGGCAGCTGAACCACATTGGGATCTTCAGGGGATTGCCCCTTGGCACTACTGAAACACAATCTATTCAGACAGGACTCCACCACTTCAGATGGCACTGATGCTGTTCTACAAACTAGGGTGAGAAAAACGACTGAGGTCCTTCACCCAGTCAGCCACTGGACTGACCAGCAGGAACCTCATTGCAGAGTTCCTCTCTTTTAGAGCTCCCACTTCCGACTGACAGCACTACCGTCTCAACAGTCTAAAACTCCACAGAGCAGCTGGTTCCAAAGTGGGTTATGCTGCTGTGAGAATTCTAAATGACATAATCTATTCTCTGCCCAGGCAAGCTGAGTAAACAATGATGTAATCTCCCCAGAGCTCCTAATGAGCTCTCTACCTTCCTTTAGCTAACCTGATGGAATTCTAGTAATCCCAGGGGACTGGGTGGTTACATTAGTACAATGAAGGACAAGAATAAAAAGATAATTAAAAAAAGGCATCAATTCATTAACCAAGAATAAGAAACAAGAGCATGTTATTTTCCAAATCACTTACTGTGAAATGTAAACTTGGTATTAATTCTTCCCGTAAAGTAATGACAATTGAATAAGATACACAAATCAATATTCAAAGACAGCATAATTCACCGGAAACTCACATGGACTGTCAGTTTTATGAAAAATTCATAAATTAACCTGCTGGTACAGTGATGAAACCAGCAAAAGTAGAGAAGCAATGCATGTAGGAGTTGAGAGCTGCCCCCATTTGTGTGGTGAACTTAACCATGCATGCAACTGGGGAGTTAAAACAGGTATTTCCTGCACTCTCCAAACCTCCAGCTGCATCTGTTGAGATGAAGAAAGAGACGCAAGACTTAAATTCAAAATACAGTATACTTGTGTACAATAAACAACTCCTAATACATCACTGTACTACTAAGATACTTTTTATTACACCCTGTAATGTTAGTTGGTGTCTGTCATTTGGGGGGGAGGGGGGAAGTTTTTCTGGGGTAGTTAGTTTCTAAATAGCTGAGTTCTATTTCAAGATATGCCAAAAGAAAACATTACTTGCCATAGTAATCTTGTTTCTTCCAGGGGATCCCTCAGTATGCTTAAACTAATGCAATCAATCTCCTGTGTAGAACTGCCCCGGAGAGAAAGGAATGTATGTAAATGATGGAACTCTCATTGGCTCATGCCAGTTTCAAACTGCTGCACCTAGTAACTGCTGCGTTCTGATAATGCTCAGATTCATTGCAAAGCCTAATAGGGTAAAGACCCTCTAACTGTCTAGACTAATTAAAAACGAATCCCACTTTAAAAAAAAAAAAACACCACCATGGTCCCTGTAAGAATGGACAAAGAAGACAGCACAAACTGGTTTAAAAACGTCAATAAGTAACCAGAACAATATAAACATATAATGGCCAGCAGGGATGCAGAGTAAGAGACCCCTTTTTCCTGGTTCTGAAAGAGGAGGCAGGGTGGGAGCTTTTAGCATACTGAGTGATATCCTGGAAGAAACAAGATTACTATGGTAAGTAATGTTTTCTTCAAACCCCAGGAATCCCTCAGCATGCTTAAACTAATGCAGACTACCAAGCAGTACCTTTAGAGGTTGGGTACAGAATGTATTTGGGAAAAAGGTTCTACAAAACTGCAGCGTCAAACCTGGCATCACTTCTGGACAGTAAGTCCAAGCACTAGTGCTTGGGGAAAGTGTGAACGGTTTTCCATGTTGCTGCTTTGCAAATTTCCAGTAAGGGGATGTCCCTTGCTGCAGCTACTGATGCAGCTGTGCCCCTAGTAGAATGTGCCTCGAGGTCGGTGTGGGGGGATGCTGTTTACCAATTTTACTGCAACACAACTGGATGTGGGCCACTGTCCAGCATGCAACAGTTCTTTTAGAAGCTGGTTTACCCTTACCCACTTCCCCATATGAAGAAGCCAGCAGAAGAAGGCCATTTGGTCTATCAAGTCTGCTCGTATTGCAGGGTCCACAGCTTGAGCTACTGTCCCTGCCCCATCTCCCCACTGCTCCCACCCTCCCTACTCATGACCCTTACAGTCTCCCTGTACCTGTCACAGCCTGTCTTAAAGCTGCCCACTGTCTTCAATGAGATTACCTCTTCTGGCAGTGAATTCCAAGTGTCCACCACCCTCTCTGTGAAGAAATGCTTCCTGACCCCCTCCTAAACCTCCCACCCTCCAGCTTAAGACTGCACCCCCTTGTGTTATGGTTGCCATTCAGCTTTAATAGACTCTCCTTATCAATCATATTTATCCCTTTCAGGTACTTGAAAGTCCCTATCATGTCCATTCTCTCTCTTGTCTTCCAGGGAGTACATGTTCAGTGCCCTCAACATCTCCTCGTATGCCTTACCCTGCTGACCAGCTATCATCTTTGTGGCCCTCCTCTGGACCTTCTCCAGCAGGTTAATGTCCTTTTTGAGGTGCGGGCACTAGTACTGAACTCCATACTTAAGATGCAGCCTTACCAGTGACCTGTACAAGGGCAGTATGACCTCCTTTCTCCTACTACCCATCCCCTTAGATATGTATCCCAGCATCTTGTTTGCCTTTTGCTGCTGCTTTCTTGCACTATGTGGAGTGCTTCAGGTCACTAGTGATCATCACTTCCAGGTCCTTCTCCTCCTCTGATGCAGATACTCAGACTCCATCCAGGTAGTACTCTGTCCTAGGATTCTTAGCTCCAATATGCATAACTTTGCATTTCTTGTATAGGTCAGAAACAACTGGGTATGGTCTGGCCTGGAGGCTTTGGTCCTGTCAAGGTAGTGGATGAGTGCCCTTTTGACATCCAGGCTATGCAACTTCTGCTCACCTGAGCTGGAACTGACAGTGAAAAATACTGGTAATGTTATGGACTGATTCAGATAAAAATCCGACATCACCTTAGGGAGGAATTTCTTATTACAGTAGAAGCCGCTTAAGTGGAATGGCAGGGTGGAAAGCTGATTGTCCCACTTAAGCAGCCATCCCAGAAAACCGAAGTTAGCAAACCAGGCTTATGGAACTGAAATTGGGATGGGGGAAGAACTTTACTCGCATACTAGCAGTGTGCTAAGCACTAATCGCTAATCAGTAATCGACGTATTTGCAGTTATGATAAGTGAGGGTCAGTATACTGTATCTTGTTTTTTCTGTTATGTTTTATGTTAGTGCTTGTGACAACAGTATTTTATTTTTTTTTTCATTTTGCTTGTGCTTAAAGTCGTGATTGACTACCGTATTTTCTTTTTATTTTGCTTGTGCTTGAAGTCATGATTATGCTTGTTCTTTTACTTTTTCACTTTGGTACACTGTTTACAGCACAGTGTAGATTTTATCCAGAGACTCTCCATCGTCGTACTGTGAGTACTCCTCGTATTGTTGCAGCAATAGATCTGCTGTTATAACACCATGTACAATGTTGAGGGGTGCCTGATCCTCATGTCCATGCTCAGGTGCTGTAATGCAGGCAGGTGCTAGTGCTAAAGTAGACAAAGAACTGACGGGATAAAAAAATCTGTGATTGTTTTTTTATTTTCATTTAGCGCATGTGCTTGAATTGTTCGCTCTGCATCAAACAAAGCCTTCCATGTTTGGATTTTTCAATGTTGCTAGCACCACAGCATGGCTGAGCGCAGTCCACGTAGTGCACCACTTGCTGACGCTGTTGCCTCCTGATCAGGCATGTCATCTGTCATGGCTCCTTCAGCTCCTCCAACAATAGCACTTAAAACATCTGAATCACTGAGTTCATCCACAGTCAGCTCATCACAGTCCATGTCAACGAACTCAGTGAAAGTCTTTGCATTCATGAAGCTTGGAATGCTGACATCCTCTAGTCCAGTCACACTTATTCCTTTGGGGCGGCACACTGATATCATTGCTGAAACCAGCTTTTCAGAAACAATACTCAATTTTTGTGGCTTTAACAGCTTGCCATGCCCGATGAAGCATAAAAATCGCATCAAGTAGATTTTCTTTGCGGGTGATTTCTGCAGCATGCGCTGACTCCCCTTCATCGATTTTCCCTGCCACATATGACCAATAGTGGCCTTTAAGATTAATCACCCCCATATCCATAGGTTGGATTATGCTGGTGGTGTTGGGAGGGAAAAACACCAGTTCTGAGAATTCCAACTGTCTGGCAAGCTCATGGGGGTGGGCTGAACAATTATCAACGAGCAACAAAATCTTTCTTCTTTTCTGAGGAAGTGATGCATCCCAGGATAACAGCCACTCCTGGAAAATGGAGCCTGTCATCCAGGCATTAGCAGAGCTTGTGTATGTAACAGGCAGCATCTTAAGGTCTTTAGGTAAACAACTGGGACATTTGCTCTTGCCTATGACAAAAAGTTTAAGCTTTTCAGTTCCACTCTTGTTAGCACAGCACATGACAGAGATTCTGTCTTTTGTTTTTTTGTAGCTGATTAAATCTTTGTTTTTGAGGGAATGACCATGATCTGGATAACCTCTGAAGAATAAGCTGGTTTTGTCTGCATTAAACACATCTGCTGGTTGACAACCAGCAAGCAAACCTGGCAGCACTTCAGTTATCCAGGAGCTAGCAGCATTTGAATCTGCGTCCCGGTTTTCACCCTTTTCCCTCTTAAAGATGATCTGATGGCATTACTTCCATCTCGACAGCCAGCCATCAGTCACCTCAAATCGAGCATGTCTCATTTGTGTGGCTAAATTGACAACTTTTGATTTAAGCATAGGGCCAGATATAGGAGCACCTTTCTCCAATGCTTGAGAAAACCATAACAGGAGGGCATCATCTACATCACTGACTTTGCCCTCTCATTTTCTCTTTCTGCTTGGATTTGAATTTACATACCACTTGGCTAGAACTGACTCACAGTTTTTATTGATCCTCCCTGCCTGACTTTTTGAGATCTTGAACTAGGCAGCAATAGAGGATAATGAACTTGTAGGATCATTCAGGGATTCAACAACCCGTACCCGCTCAGCAAGCATGAGCTCATTTCATGCAAGGACAGACATCATGGAGAACAGCAGCAGAAGTAAGGTAGGATAAAGTATGGTGATATCGGCCTTGTTTTATCTGTGAAACATTAACTGTTCTGTGTTGGCAGCTGAATACAGCCATTTACAGCCACTTACAGTATGCAAAAAAAAAGAAAAGGTCTGCTGTCAGGATAATTGCCCGTAAACAGCTCAATTCAGCTGCCAGGTGTCCCAATTTCTATATAACAAACTCCGAGTTGGAGTTTGTTCAGAATGGGGATGAAACACTGTGGAACCTCAACATTTTGAAACTGGGACCATTACAGTGACAATATTGAAATTGTTCGAAGTTGTCACTGTAATGGTCTTCGTTGTCTGAATTTTGCTGTTTCACCAGTATACGGTGAGATGCCATGGACCTGTCCTTACCAGCTGAAATGTATGCTGAGATTTCAGCTAGATGCACCTTCAGGGTAGAAGGTCCAAGGCCCAGAGAATGCAAATAGGTCAGGTAGTCCAACAGGACAGGTAACCCAGCCAGGATTGATACTACTGTGTCCACACCAGATAGAAAACCTCTTCCACTTGGAAGAATAAGTTTTCCTGGTTGAGGGTTTCCAAAAACACCTAAGGACATTCAGGACCTCTTCAGAGAGCACAGACTGGCAAACTCTATGTCTTCAAGAGCAAAGCCTTCAGGAGGAGAGACTCAAGACTGGGATACAGAATCCTGCCCTGAGAGGTTGTCAGAAGACTGTGCCTCTGAGGAAGGTGAATTGGCTGTGACACTGACAGAGCTAGCAAGAGGGAGTACCAAGACTGTCTTCCCTAGTCCGGTGCCACCAGGATCATTGTTGCTGCCTGTGACCTGAGTTTTATCAAAATTCTGAGCAACAGGGGAAAGGGATGAAAGCATAAAGGAACCTGCCTAACCAATCCAAAGTCAGGGCATCCACTGGCACAGTTCCCCAGGCTGGAGGTCTACAACAGAACTGTGAAAGCTGGTGGATGTCTGTGGAAGTGAAGATGTCTGTCTCTGGTGTGCCCCACCATCTGAATACAATGCCAGCTTATGTGCATTCAAGGACCACTTGTGGTGGCTCTGACTGATTCTTCTGAGGGAGTTTGCCAGAATGTTGTCTTTTCCTGGTAGGTGGATGGCAGGCAGAGATACCTGTAGGGAGCAGGCCAGGTTCCAGACCTTCATGGCTTCTTTGCACAGTAAGGTGGACCAGGTGCCTTCCTGTTTGTTGACGTAGTATATGGTGGTAGTGTCATCTGGTCTGACCTGCACTACCTTGCCCTTGAGCTGAGGTGCGAATTACTGAAGAGCCAGGTAAACAGCCCTAAGCTTTAGTAGGTTGATATGCAGAAGTGATTCCTGGGGAGACCATGTACCACTGGCTGTGAGTTTGTGCATGTGTGCTGCCCACCCTAAGAGGGAGGCATCTGTGTAAGCACCACTGATGGAATATCCTTGCAAAAAGGAGTTCCCTCCCTGAGGTTGTCTCAGTCTAGCCACCATTGCAAGGCCTGCAATAGGGTTTTTGTGACAGGCACCAATTTGGCTGAAGGATCCCTCCTTTGTGACCAGTGGGCTCTTAGGTGGAACTGGATGTCTCTCATTTGGAATCTTGATCCTGGTACCACAGCTGTAGTTGCCGCCATGTGGCACAATAGCTGCAGGAAGTGCCTTGCTGGCCTGGGTCTGTTTAGGTTGAAATAGCCCGCCTGCTCCAGGATACTGTTTACCCTGTCCTGGAGAAGGAATGCCCTTCCTTACAGAGTGTCCAGCTTTGCCACTATGAAGTCCAGAACCTGCACTGGCTTTACCTGGGACTTCTGGGCATTTATCAGGAATCACAGAGACTCCAAGGTGCTCTGTGTTAGAACTAGAGAGTCTCTGGTGTGCTGTGGGGACTGCCCTACAACTAGCCAGCTGTCTAGGTAAGGGAATACTGTGATCCCTTGCCTTCTTTTTTTAAAATTCAACAAGCTTTATTAGTTTTTAATACTTTAAGACATTAAAACATTAAAACAAATGAAAAGAAAATTATATCGAAGCCAGTTACATGATATACTTTAGGAGTGTCGTTACCCTCATTATTATACATTAGGTCAGATAACTTATGTATAGATAGTTTGCAGCATGCTTGCTTATATTCTGGTGACTGCGTTTAGTTTTAAAATAACAGTATGCTGCAATCTTATTGATGTGTCATTTTTGACCTTTGGTTAACAGAGGAAGGGTAACATCAAGAAAGTGTGTAAGGAAGAAAAAAAAAAACCCGCCTCCCAAAAATCCCCAGTCCCTTCCCACCCCCCTAAATCCCCCCCACCTCTGAACTAATTTATCTCTATCTTTATTTACTCCTTCTCTCTATTAAAACACCATTAAGCACTGATCATTTTCTTCTACTTCAGTTCGGGATAGTCCCCCCTCCAGGTCAGGCCCTGCTATTAGATAGGGGTCGATGTTCATGTAGTTAATTATTTTTAGGGTTCCCTGTAACTAGCAGTGCGTCCAGGGCACCCCATTTATCAATATAATTTCTTAATCGATTATTCGTATTAGCAATATGTTTTTCTAGTTGTAGGGCAAGTAACATTTCTCTATGCCATTCCAATATAGTGGGCAAGGTATCCGAGGCCCAGTGTCTCATAATTATAAGTTTGGCCACTGCAGAGATAAGAGTCATGTAATACTTCCTTTGTTTCAAAGTTCCTACTGGGAAAAGGTTAAGTAAACATGTGTCTGGGGAAAACAGTGGACTCAAAGCAAGAATTGGGCTCAGGGAGTTTTGTATATCTCTCCAGAATAATTGAATTCTGGGGCATGCCATAACATATGGTAGAGATCCCCACTCCTATAGGAGCAGTGACGGCAACAGGCGGTAGATATCTTGTCCATTTTGTGGAGTCTTTGAGGGGTATAGTATATGTCCTGCATCACACTGAATTGTATGAGTCGCAGATGATCCTGTTTGATAAACCTATATTGGTTGTTCCAAAGTCGTTGCCAAAAGTCAGGTGTGGGTAGAAGAGACAGTGTTTTTGCCCAATATTGGCTAATGCCCGATCGTAATCTCGTATCGAGGGACTGCAGTTCTTTATATACTGCAGATATTGAGTGTGGTTGAGTAACCATGTTTAGCAGGGATGATAAGGCAATCCTAGGGGGCTCAAAGACACTACCTTTATTTATAAATGAAGAGACTGCATGCGTAATTTGCCAGTATTTAAAGGGGTGTCTGTTAAGTTCAGGGAATTTTCACAAAAACTGAGGATATGGTAACAAGTTATTAATGTCAATGACATCCTTAAGTTTAACATCTCTTAGGGCAGGCCAAAAGCTTAGTGTGATAGGCTTCCATTGGATCATAAAATGAGGGTTATATAAAAGTGGTTGTTCTACAGCCATATGCCAGTTTATTTTCAGATGGTTCTGTAGTTGGTTTAAAGCCCTCAAAGACCACCCTATTGGAGAATTTTTGATATGAGTGGGGATATTTTTCAGGGGGGAGTATAGTAGCGACTGTAGTGAACATGAGGTAAGGGATACAAGGGTCTCTTCTATATTTAACCATGCTGGGTGTAGGATTCTGAATTCCTTTTGCATAGGTCATACCTCCAGGTGGCAAGCTTTGTGATGTGGACTGCTCTGTAATAATTAAGAAAGGATGGGAGGAAGAGTCCTCCGTGGGATTTTGGGGCTGTCAACTTGTGGTATGCTCGCCTCACTGGCTTATCTTTCCAAATGAATTTATTAATTATACTCCTTAGTTTAGTAAACCACTTTTTGGGAAGGTAGGGAGCTAACATACTAAGAGGGTAAAGAACTCTGGGGAGGGTATTCATTTTAACAATGTTAATTCTTCCCCACAATGATATCTTCAGAGTGTTCCATTTTTCCAGGTCTGCCTTGATTACTTTTATTAATTTAGTAAGATTCTCCTTAACTACAGTAGAGAAAGACTTGAACATTTTTATACCCAGGTATGTTATACTTTTGTTTTCCCACTGCAACCCAAACTGTTGTACATCCCTTTTAAATAATTGGTTCAAGGGATGAATAGTGGATTTAGTCAGGTTTAGTTTATAGTAGGAGATCTTGGAAAATGTTTCAATTTCTTGTAGCAGAATAGGAACACTTACACTTGGGTTTGTTATATGTATTAAAAGATCATCTGCATAAGCAAATATAAGGTGTTGCCTGTTCCCTACCAGAATGCCTTGCAAACCTTGAGTTATGAGTAGCTTACAAATAAAGGGATCTAAGTAAAAATTAAAAAGAAGTGGTGAGAGGGGGCATCCTTGCCTAGTGCCCTGATTTAATGGGAAGGGTTCTGAGAGGTGGCCATTGCACCAAATCCGAGCCGTAGGGGACGAATAAAGCAATTTAACCCAATTAATAAATATTTGTGGGATACCATAGCGGGAAAGTGCAGTAAATAGAAAATGCCAGGAAACCCGGTCAAAGGCCTTTTCAGCATCCAAGGCTACTAGGGCAGCAGGTGTGGGTAGTTCACTAGCTATGGAGATAAGGTGCAGTAATCGTCACATGTGATCACTTGAAGACCTTCCCGGCATGAATCCCAATTGCTCACTGTTAATTAGCATGTCCATAAAGGGTCCCAGACGATTGGCAAGTATTTTAGCTAGTATCTTAACGTCAGTGTTAAGGAGCGAGATAGGACGGTAGTTTTCCACATAGTGTGGGTCTCGGCCTGGTTTGGGGATAATAGTAATCAGAGCTTCAAGATATGCGTTTTCTGATAGGCCTAGTTCATACCATGAGTTAAAAACTCTGGCTAGTAAAGGAGCAAGCTCTGCAGTGTATAATTTATATAGATTGGCAGGAAGGCCATCCGGACCGGGTGATTTATCTGGTGCTAGCTGCTTAATTGCTAGTATTACTTCCCATTCCATAATGGGGGAGTTTAGGGATTGATGTTTATCTTCGGGCAGTGTTGGGAGCACTAACTGATCAAAATAGGCTTGTATCTGTTCATTTGGGATCTCCTCATTTTTGCAGTGGTATAGTTCCCTATAGTATCTTGCAAAACTTGACACAATTTCCCTCGGCTCCGTGATAAGAGGACCCCCTTTGTTTGAGTAGAGGCCGGGTATGAAGTGGGCTGTTTCTGTTTGTTTAAGCCTGTATGCTAGTAGCTTACTAGCCCATTCACCCGCTTCTAAATATTTTATCTGGACTCGTTTTAAAGATAATTCTGCTTTTTGATAGACCAGGCCTGAAAACTGGGCATGTAATGCGTGAAGTTTAATCCAGTCAGACTCTGGGGATTGTTTATTAATATTAGATTCTAGCATTTTTATTTCCTGAAGCAGGGATTTGGTTTGGCTATAGCATTTTTTCTTTTGAGTTGATGCTATTCGTATGCATTCCCTGCGTAGGGCACATTTCAGGGTTGACCAGACTATATCAATTTTTGAGACAGTCCCTTCATTGGTGTTCAGAAAGGAGGTAATAACATTTTTAAGGTGGGTCTGCATATAGGGGGGTTGGAGTAATTGTGTGTTCATTCTCCACATGAAGTCTCTTTTGATCTCACGTCCAAATACTCCAACTAAAGAGACAGGGGAATGGTCTGATATTACTCATGGGTGAATTACAGCTTCTACAATGTCGGGTAAGATATGGGAGCTAGCCAGTAAATAATCTATGCGTGAGCACGTGTTATGGGGGTGAGAAAAAAGGTGTATTGTTGTTCTGTAGGGTTTAATATCCTCCAAATATCCAGGACGCCCAATCCGTCCATTAAGTCTTGCAAGGCTCTTTGAGCCGGGGAGAGGCCAACTTTCTTGTGGTCAGATTTGTCTAGTAGTAATCGAGGTGTAATGTTCCAGTCACCTCCCAGAACTATAGTTTTAGGGGGCGTAGTGGGCACAATTCCCATTAGTTCAGTGAAAAAGGCTGTGGAGTCTCTGTTCAGTCCATAGACCGATCCTACTGTCAAATGATGCGTACCCAGAAACCATGTAGTATTATATATCACCCCTGACTATCCCATATCTCGTGTTCTAGCCTAAAGGGGACGCTTTTGTGAAAGAGAATGGTAACACCACCTCTGTTTGTAAAAGTTCCCGCCCCATAGGATTGCCCTACCCAGCCTCTGCACCACAACGTGGCGTCCTCCCTCCTAAGATGGGTTTCTTGCAAACATATAATATCAGCTCTGAGGGATTTCAAGTGCCTTAGTATTACTTGCCATTTAGTTCTGTCTTTGGCGCCCTTTATATTCCAGCTAATAATTGTAAAAGGACCTGCCATTGTTAAGCAACAAAATCAGGTTTCCAGTTTCCCTGGGGGGCATCGAATTTTGAGATGAGTGCTTAATGCTTTTATTAGTTCTCCATATATATAGATAGAAAGAAGATGATTTGTTCATGTGTCTTCCCACCCCCTCCCCCCATTATCCCACACATGCCCCAGAGCTACTCTCAGTTCCAACGAACTAACTACTATTTGCTATGTCAGGTGATGCTAAACCGTCAAACAACCCAGAGGCTATTACCACCCCCCCCCGCCAGCCTCCGTCCCAACTCGCCAAGTTATTCTGGCATATTTATTACAGTATCAGCTCTGACTGGTTATCATTAAAGATAGCAAAGGAGGAGAAAAGTATGTGAGTTCGATTGACAAGATATTGGGTTAAAAAAAAGGAAAACAAACTGAAAATCTTCAGGATAGCCAGAAAGCCTCCAGGCTTGATTATATATATGTCAGAGTTAAGGAACTAGTGCCACAATTGGCCTATTAACAAGCGCTAGGTTAGGTCTCTTCGTAGTCAGTATACTTTCCCCTTTAATCCGGGTAAGATCCAAGTTTGTAACTAGTGGGAGCTTGACTATATGAATAGGTTCTCAGTTCGTAACACTCCCTTCACATCAGGTATATTTTATAAGGTTAGGTCAGGGTTTTCTCTTTTGTAACGGTGGAGATACATTTCCCTTTCTGCTAACTCAGAAATAGAAACTTCGCATGTCCTCCAGGTTGGGTTCAAAGCAATCACTCGTTGTCTGCAAAGGTGAAGAGAACATCTCTCTGCCAGGAGACAGCCGCAATCTAACCATGTCGGGAGTTATGCCCCAAGTAATGGCATCACAAGAGGGACCAACATACAGGTGGAATCAGACTTCCTCGAGGACCAACTGGCTGGAGGTGGGAGCTGCTATAAGCTATTCTCGGGTTCCATGAGCTGCAATCTCAGTAGTTTTGACACAAAAAAGCTGCCACTACGTGTGAAGCCATGTTGTTTATATGAATGCAAAGTCTTTACCCGAGGATCGTTGGCATGGAAGAGTGTTATTATAGATAGAGTCTAACTTTTCCCATTATTATTAGGTGAATCATCATTGATTTATGAGGTATTAGAGCATCAAGGATGGGTTTAGTAGCATAGGCACATAAAGCTGCCGCTACTTGTGAGTTGAAACCTTGTATGTTAACATCATTATTTTATTTGAACAAATCTGGAAGTGCTGCTTTTAATTCACTCTTAGCCTGCTCAAGAGATTTGAAAGACTGCCATTGATCGCCGAGCTTTACTTGTAATGTCGCCAGGTACTTAACTCGGAAAGGCTTACTGTCGGCTAATAACTTTGTGATGAGTGAATGAAATTCCTGCCTTTTGACACCAACAGCATATGGCAGATCCTGGGCTACTCTGATCTTTTTCCCTTCCCAGAAAATTTCTTGCAGTGTTTTAACCTTTGCTACTATATGTTGTTTATCTTGAAAATTGAGCAGTTTGAAAATGATGGGCCTGGGTGCTGAGCCAGGGGTGGAAGTGGTCAGAGTGCCCTGTGTGCTCTCTCCACAACATAGGTCGAGCCATTAGGAGAGGGTCCTGCGATTTTTTCGCAGAGTCTCTGGACGAAAAGTATGGGATTTGCACCTTCTTCTTTCTCTGGTATGCCCATTATTATCAGATCGTTTCTATGGCTCCTCCCTTCAAGGTCAGTTAGCTTATCTTCTAGTTTTTTTAATTTTCCGGTTTGTTAAAGTTTGGTCCAGCATAATTTTATCTAGTTTTTTCTCTGCTGAGGTGAGGCGGGTTTCGGAGTCTGTAACCCTGGTGTTTAAGGAATAGGTAGCTGCTTTAATTTGCCGGATTTCTTCCACCATATTGTCGATCGATTCTTGCATGGGTTTCATTATTTCTAGAAACTTGCTTTCTGTTAACGGTGATGAATCTGCCGGAATTTTTGATGTTTGAGCCTTAGGCCGCTTTGGGGCCTTGTCCTTCTCAGGAGATGGCGGTGGTGAGTGTCGCGGAGGTGCTTTCCGCATGAAAACTTCCATTTTTAACACTTTTACTGCTTTGCGGAGCCTTTCTCTAGCGGTCTTGAGCTTAAGTCTTTCGTCTCAGGTTGGATTCGCTGCTATTTTATGTAGTCTTAGCGAGTTAGGTACGGAGTTACCGGAGGTTGCTACTGCTCTCTTAGGCTGCCATCACGTGACCCCCCCTTGCCTTCTTAAGTGAGCCACAACTACTGCTAGGCACTTTGGGGGGCTGAAGTTAGGCTGAATGGCATGGCTGAAAACTGGCAGAGGCCTGAGGGAAGTCTGAACCTTAGGTACTTTCTGTGGCTGGGCCAGATTGGGATGTGAAAATAGGCATCCTTGAGATCCAAGGATGCCAGCCAGTCCCCCTGCTGGAGAGTCAGGATTATCATAGCCAAAGTAACCACTCTGAACTTTGGCTTTGTTATATGCTAGCGTAACCCCCCTACAAATGGGGGTTCTCAAAAAGTCTTCCTTGAGCTTGCCTAAATGCTCACTGCCAGGCTGGTGTCCTGCGTTTTAGCAGTTTAAATGTGATTTTCCAGAGCTTTTATAGCCTCTGTGTACTGTCTCTTTAAGAACTGCTTGATTGCAGCATAAGTAAACTGAGATGTAGCTCTGTTGAAAGATGTAACTATTTGCTGAAAACCATTTAGAATGATAATGATAATGTAGTTTGTCTAACCTGCTTTCTTTGTAGCAAGGACTGTTTTGCTTGTCTCCAATATCTTGGTCCTGGACTACAAATTGGACCAATCAGTTCTGGTGGGTCCTAAAATGTAGCCGGACTACAGGAGCTGTCTGAATTCAAAATCTATAGGAACTGTGGTTTGAGTTTTTGCGCCTTCTTTTTTTTTTTGCAACTGAAGGGAGAGCTCTTGCTTTGACTGATTGCCAAATCAGCCAACCAAATCTTTTGGATCTTGGGGAAGTCCCGGGCTGCTTGCAGTTTTCAGTTTAGTTCTGAGCTGGAAGCTCAAGAAGAAGGAGCTGAAGTAATTTTGGGCAGAAATCCTGAGTGGATTTCGCATGGGAAAACTGTGAAAGGGCTGAGTTTTTGGCTGCATGTCTGCTGCTGCTCCATGAGAGGGAGAGAAGAGAATTATTTTGGACTAAATCCAAGTTTGTGTAACTAAAGTAAGCTACTGAAGTGGGCCAGGCTCAGCCTGAAGAAGACCAAATATTTTTGCTGAATGCGATCGGCCTGTCAGGAGTTCCAGCTACCCCTAAGCTCCCGGTGTGTGCAGAGACTTTGCGATTGTGATCGGGGAGCACTTTGCCTGGTACAGTAGAATTCCCGTACATGTAAATGTGCTATGAGCCGCTAGTGGATTGTGAGTTAGCTCCCCACTGTGTGAAGTGTTCTGCTTGCTGGAAGCTGTATCCAGCCCAAAAAGGACTGCATCCGAACTTGTCTCCATGTGGTCTGGGCTTTGCCAGACTGGACCAGCCAGACTACCCACTGCACAGAGAAGCCATCGACGAGAGACCTGCCTGGGGATCAGCCCCACTGCTCCACGCTTGAACAGGAACAACGTCTCTGTGACTTGTGTGGGCCCTGCTTCTCCTGGCATTTCAGATCAACCACCTGCGGTCTCGATTTTCATCCAGCCTGTGTCCAGTCTTGGGTATCGTGAGTAAATACCAGGGTAGCTCCCTGCACCAACAGCTTAATCTGAGTGTATCATCTGATTGTCTTGTTGTTTCGTTTCCTTTACAAACTGAGCCCTGAGGCTCCAGATTACAAATATTGTGTACTGTGCATGTTGTGTTTTCCATCACAGGGCCCCAACCAGCTGCAACCCCGGACAACTGTCCTGGCTAGCCCATCTCTTCTTTACCTGGGTACCCAGAGGTGGACTGTGTGGGGGGACTGAAAGTGCATGCATAACTGCTTGATTGATAGAACCTTTAAGCTAATTAACCTGATTTTGCCCCTCCCTTGTTCAAGTCCCCTGAATAAATCAGATCTAACTTTCTCTGCATGTAATCTGACTGTGGTTCCAGTTTGTACTCAAAGTACTGTACTGTTGCTATTTGCTATGCTTAACCTTGTCTTACAGGGGGTTCCCAGGGTTGAGCAGAGGAACCAGCCCTGGTGGTAAGTGCAAACAGTGTGGGTACTTATGTGGTGTACCAGGTGTATTGTGAAAGTGATTATTGTACAGTGTTCAGGTCACTAGAGGGGAAAGATGGGGGTTACAGTATCCCAGAGGGCTGTGCCCAGGTTAGCTTGACCACTACCAACCCTGACCTCTGGGTGGAGGCACCCGTTTCAGAACTCAGGCCCCTTAACCTGGTACTAGCCAAGCAGGCAGGGGTAGTAGCCCTTGGGATAGCTCCACCTAGGGGTTACACTAGTTCAGGAGTTTGAGGTCCAGGATGGGTCATCAGTCCCCAATTTTCTTTTGAGTAAGGAAATACCTGGAATAGAAGACTTTGCCTCTCTGGGATAGAGGGACAGGCTCCACTGCTCTGATGAGCAGAAGGTTGGCAACCTCTGACTCCAGCAGAATCCTTTCTGCTGGGGTTGCTGGAATGAAAAACTTGCTTCTCAGTCTGGGGAGTGTTTTGAAACTTAGGGACAGGCCCTGGCTCACTACCTCCAAGACCCACTATGCCATGCTTGGAGGAAGTGATCCGGCTTGACACCTACTGGTAAGGGGAAGGCAACCTGTGCAAGCACATCAGGGGTTCTGTTTCGTCTGGGCCTTGGCCTGAGGTGCTAGCTCAGACCTTCTCACAGCCCTTCTGCCTCTATCTCTAAAGTACCCCCTAGTCTGCTGGTAGTGAGGCAATGCTTAGGCCTGTAAAAAAGTCCTGGAGTAGGATCCCCTACCCCTACCTCCCCTGTATTGGGATTTTTTTTTTTTTTTTTAATCACTTTATTAAGATTTTATTGTTGTTTCCAACACAGTAACGAACACACATACATCCCAGGATACACACTGGGGCCCACATCCCTAAACTGGATGTGGAAACTATATATATCCCCCAAACTATGTACAATCACAGTTACATTTGATTGTCCCCGAACAGATTACTCCATTCTTCTTTCAAATAACCTTCAAGTCCGTTATTCGAGTTCGGAAATTGTTTAGCCTTAGCCATAGTCCGATTTGTTATATCTAATTGCTACTCCACTCCATAAGTGTGCTTCTTCCGAACTATCTTTAAATAACTGTGTCCCTAGGAAGGAGAGAGAATCCCATGTGCCCAATCAAGAAAAAGCATATCTTATTACTTAGGTCACCAAGATTATGTGAGAGTTGTAAATAAGCGTATATAGAAGTTTTCTAGTATCAATCATATAATTCCATTCAGTAACAAACCCCTCAGACTTTGTCATATGAGAATTTAACTAGCTACTCTTCCCCAGACAGACAGATCTGAACCCGAGGACCTTTCAACTGCATTGAGTACACTGCCTCTAGGGCCCCCCATTTTCTGTCAAATAATTTCTTTTTTCCCTTCCATCAGCATATGTTGTTTAAGTCTCTCCAAGACCTGTAGGAGGTCCCCCACCCATTGATCGTAGCCATAAGTTCTGTCCTCCTTCCAGTGTCTTAGGACAAACGCTTTAACTACAGCTGACATAAGGGACACATGATACTTAGCTAAGCTCGTTGATATCCTACCCATGTCCCCTAGTATGCATATCTCTGGGCTGATGTACTCCGAGTAGTTTAATATCGGGTCCATTTCCTTTTTAATTTGAACCCAAAGTGGCTGAATTCGAGAGCACATCCAAAATACATGTAGTAGGTCTCCTGGTTCTATGCCACAGCGAAAACGCCGATCTGTCTGTCTGAGTTTTCTAGAACACAACTTAGCAGGGGTGTAGTAGATATTTGAACAGATAAAGAATTGCATAGTATTATATGTCGGTATAGGCAAATCTTTCATGTGTTTCCAAACTTCTATCCAGTCAGGTCTCAGGGGGGGATAGTGCTTTGTCCCAATATATTATCCGATTTTCGGGATCTGTGCAAGCATAGTCTAATAGAACCTTATATACTTTAGATAGGGGATGTTGTAAAAGATCCAATTCCCTTAAATGATCCCACGTAAACACCTTATTTCCCCCCCCACTTTTACTATCTCGCATGAACTTTTGTAGCAGCTTAGTAATCTGGATCTTTTTAAAAAAATCCCAGTCCCTAGTTTGTATTGGCAAGAGCACCCTGTCTGCGGCTATAAAATCTGCCACTTTGGAATCCGACAGCAGTGATGCCCACTGGCGTCTCAGCATCCGATTTCCCAAGCGAAGATTAGGGTTTCCCACTACTACGGCTGTTCCCTAGCCCCTTTTTGTGCTCTCTTTCTGCTGTCCACCCCACCACGCTTTAACTGATTTATATATCAGAGATTGCTTTCCATGCCAGGCAAAGTCTCCGGATCTACATGTAATAGTGCAGTTGGGGAAAGTTTTATGTCCTCCAGGATAAGTTGTTCAATTCGCAGCCATATTGGCGTGTATGCCTCATCTCCCCGATGCCTGTCCCAACGTCCCATATACCCTAGTTGCCCTGCAACATAATATAACATTAAATCAGGGAGCTTCATGCCACCCTTCAGGTGGGGGAGGCGTAAAACGGCATGTTTCCTCCTAGAGGGTTTAGAATCCCATAGGAATTCTGAAATAATCCTTTGAATACTAATGAACCTACTCTTCGGGATAATATAAGGAGAGAGACAGATCGGGTACAGCAGTCGAGGCAGAAGGTTCATTTTAATTAGTCCCATTCTGGCAGTGAAGTTTGAGAAGCTTCCTCCACCTTTCAATATCCTGTTTAATTTTAGCCACAATGCTACCCATATTCTCCTCCACCCCATCTTCTGATCTAGCCAAATCCAGATTCCCAGGTATTTAATTTTTCCGGGCCCAGTTAAGTTGGAGGTGTTCAAAATCCGCCCTATGAGTGTGCACTATGAGTGGAAGAACTTGGGTTTTAGACAAATTTAACTTGTAATTAGACACCCTCGAGAACTTCCCAATAATTTCCAGTGCTCTTTGAAAGCTTTCGGACGGATTACTGAAGTGCAGCAAGATGTCATCGGCGAACACCGATAGTTTAAGCTCTAACCCCAAAACTTCAATCCCCTGAACCCTTGGTTCCATCACTAGGGATCTTAGCAAAGGTTCCAGGTAGATATTAAATAAAATTGGTGACAAGGGACAGCCCTGCCTTGTTCCATTCCTGAGAAGAAACTCTTTAGAGAGATATCCGTTGCATAGGACTCGGGCTGTAGGGGCTTCATAAAGATTTCTAAGACCTCCCAGGAACTCCCTTGGAAACCCCATTTTCTCCATTGTGAGAAATCAAAATTGATGGGAATCCCGGTCGAACGCCTTCTCAGCATCTAATGCAATTAAAGCCATAGCGGACTTTGAAGCAGCCGCTCTCTCTAAGATGTGATGGAGTTTCCTTAATGCATCTTGGCCCCCTCCCTAGTATAAACCCGACTTGTTCTTGACTAATCAATAAGGGAGCAACTATCAAGACCCTATTAGCCAAAATTTTTGTAAGTATCTTAATATCTTGGTTTATTAAGGCTATGGGCCTGTAATTACCTGGTAGGTGTCTGGGTTTATCTGGTTTTGGGATCAGCGTGATGTAGGCCTGATACAGTGGAGTGTGGGTAACCCCTCCATTCATAATGGTTGAGAAGAGTTCTTTCAATAAAGGTATTATTGTCGCTGCATGAACTTTATAAAATTTGGCCGGGAGACCATCAGGTTCTGGTGCCTTCCCGTTGGCAAGTCTTTAATTACCTCCAAAATTTCCAGCTCTGATATTGGGGCAGCCAGGGCCTGGGCCTGCTCTGGACCCAATCTAGGTAATGATATTTCATCTAGGAACCCCGATTTCTGTCACCGAGCTAGGGGCCCCCTCCTGGTATATTGCAGCGTAGTAATCCGAAAAGGCATCTGCCAATCCTTGAGGTTCCGAGATAAACTCATCTCCAAACTTCACTGCCACAATCGTTCTGTCCACCTCCCGCTCCTTAATCCTGTGGGCCAATAACCGACCTGGCATGTCCCCCTGTAGCAAATATTTAGCATTCAGTCTCTCCAGCCAGCGATCTGTCCTATAATAGAGTATACCTCTAAATTCCTCTTTTAGTTCTCTTAGTTCCCTATCTATCTATCTATCTCCTTGGAGGAACCTTCTAGAGATGATAGTGACTTAATGGCCCCCATTATGAATTCCTCCCGAGCCCTATTTAGTTTGTTCCGCCTAGCTGTCTATTCCTGTGCCCATCCCCTATACAGCACTTTGCAGACGAGCCAGGCCAATTTCCTATCCTCAAGGGTTAGGGTTTGATTCTGAATAATTTCCTTAAGTTTACCCTCCATTCTAGCTACCATATTGTCCACCGTTAACACCCCTTCATCCAGATGCCATCGATATGGCTTAGGGGGAATGTTGTCTATCTTCCATAACAGTTGTATTGGGGAATGATCAGAGAGTGTCCTTTCAAGAGTATACATACCTACAATCCCCCTTAAAACTTCCCTATTAACCAAAAAAAAGTCGATCCTGGTGTAAGTCTTATGTACTCCTGAATAAAAGGTCATCTCAGTCTCCCCTTTTCTGTAAATCCTGTATGGATCAACTAGTGCAGTAACTTCCAAAAATCTATGTAGTGCTGCCTGCGAGGAACTGGGTACTTTATTAGAAGGGGGATTCCTGTCGACCCTATTGTCTAAATATATGTTCCAGTCTCCTGCCAAGATGGATTAGCCCTGTGGAAGTGCGACAATATCAGCCTCCAATGAGGCAAAAAATTCTGCTTTAGCCGGAGTGGGTCCATAAATTGAAGCACACACCAGTGGATGTCCCAGAAATGAGCCCATCGTATATATTCCACTACCATCCTCTCTCGTTCGGGTGGACCCAATTATATACGGAAAGTCTTTCCTGATTAATATCGAAACCCCACCCGAGGCTTTCTCACATCCCGTTCCGATTACCTTGCCCACCCATCCCTTCCTAAGTAAATGCAGCTCATCAGTCAATAAGTGGGTTTCCTGAAGTGCAGCAATATGTACCCCATCTGATTAATGTATCTAAGTACAACCAGTCTTTTCTTCCTCCCCCTGAGACCTTTCACATTCCATGATAAAATTCTAAGTGACCCCATCTACTACAACCTCGCCCTTGACCTTCACTCTCGTATTTTCTGCTTTTTTTACGTCGCATGTTTTGGTTTCTCTCTCGTTCCTTCCCCCCCATAGCTCCCCTTCATACTACCCCCGATCCTACGATCGCCCTCCTTAATCTTCCCGAAACGTGTATGAGTCAGCTCCCAAGATGTCTCCAAGCGCCCCCCGAGTCCCAATATGAGCCCGCAGTATCCCTCTTCCCCCCTAGCTTCAGGTTCAGACCAACCTACCATCCCATTAACTTTAAATTATTGAAGGGGGAACCTGATTTTCAGTAACTTATGCCACTATCTCTGTGGCGGTCTGCTGCAGCAGCCTATCGAATACCCTGAATAACCAGAGTAACCGCTGATACTAAAAGAAAAAGAAAAGAAGAAGGGCTTTGTTTTGCCACCTCACAAAGCTCTCAAAAAACCTGCTCCCCCCACTTATAAAGAGGGGAAGGCCAAAAGGGAAAGCATCTCAGTAACATAAAATTCTTCCCAGTAATGTCACTTTTCCCCAACACTGCTAGACCCCTTTTCCCACTGTCATGTTTACGGTTTCCCAGTCCCTTTCTTTCCTTCAGGTCACCGATTTGAACAAATCCGGTAATTCCACTCTAAGGCTTTCCAAGGCTTCTTCTGCTGTGAGATACCTTCTGTCCCCTTTTGCCAACTTTACCACCAGAGTGGCTGGATATTGTAGTCTAAATTTCAGCCCTGCCATGTACAGCTTTTTTTTTATATCGTTATACTCTTTTTGGTTTTCTCTCACCAAGGGAACCAAGTCTTGAAACAGCCAGAGAGAAGCCCCGTTCCAGTGTAAATTTCTGTTAGCTTTGGCTTTATTTAAAACATGAATTTTCTCTTTGTAATTTAGAAACCGCATTATGATAACTCAGGGTCGAGCTCCCGGTTGGGGGGGGGGTCTCTCTCAATGCGCGGTGAGCCCTCTCGAGGTTGTAGGAATCGCCGAACGGCATGGGCCCAAATAGCTTCAGAAGAAGATCTTGCATGAAGGCAACACAATCTGAGCCTTCCGTTTTCTCAGGCAGCCCTGCCATTATTAAGTTATTCCTCCGGCTCCTCGCTTCTTGATCCACCAGACGGTTTTCCATTTTTTTCACCTGCCTTTTCAAGTTAACCAGATCGTGTTCCATGGTTCCCAATTTTCTCTCCTGTGATGCAACTCTGGCTTCAACATCCCCCACTCTCTGCGTAAGAGCATGCAGAGCAGGCTTCAGAATTTAAAAATCAGTGACTAGTCCTTTCAGGAGTTGTTTTATTTCCGTGATGTCCTCTGAGGTTGATTGTCCCTCCTGACCTTCCGCCTTCCAGTCCTCTGGCTCTTCCGAAGTCGGCGAGTGGGGTTTTGGGCACTTAGTCGCCGGGGTTCTCACTGCCATAGGCTCGGGGCTTCCTTGCTCCATCTCGGCCATTTCCCCTTCCGTACTCGCTGGTGCTGTGGTAGTATCTTCGCCCACCCTGCAGAGGCTGAAGTCGCTTTCCCCGCTGCAGTAACTTCTAATCAATTGAGATTCCTCGCTTCTTTAGTTCTGCGGGTTCTCAAAACTTTAAATTTTATAACTATTTTTCTTCGGGATTCGGGAGCCTTGTTGAAGACGTCTACTTCCTGCTAGCTCATCACGTGATCCCCCCCCCCGTATTGGGATTTTTAAGAAGTTGAAGGTCTGTCCCTGGCAGAATTTTTTTTAAAGTGGTTTTGTACGCCTCCACTTTTTTCATGTAGGCCTCTGTTTTGTCCCCAAAGAGAGAGAGAGTTGTTCTCACAGGGGAAATCCATGGCCTTAGCCTGGGTATCTTGAGACAGATGTGTAGCCCTGAGCCAGGCAAATTACTCATAGATACTGTGAGGGCCATGAGCCTGGAAGCAGTATCATTGGCATCCACAGCCATATGAAACTGATATCTTCTGGCATCCAAGGCTGTTCTGACTGTCTCAGCCAGGTTCACTGCCACCTCTCCAGAGATCTTACCAGCCATGGCCAGAACAGTAGACCATAAGGCTTTCTGGTACTGGGCTGCATAGGCCATGTAACTGGCCTTTCTGACAAGAACAGAAGCTACCAGGCACCCCTTCTTCCCCATAGCATCGATTTTTCTGGAATCCTTATCAGGTGGGTGTGAAGCCAAAGGCACCCTTGCTTTATCACATGCAGCAACCTGTACCACCCCCTCATGGTCTGGGTGAGTAAATAAGAAAATCAGCATTTGATCTATCTAGCTGATGTTTCTTATCCACCTTTCTGTCTACCCCTGGAACAGAAGTGGGGGTCTGCAGAATTTTAAAATGGCTTTTTTTAGGGATCTATGAATTGGTACCAAACATCTCTTAGTGGGTGTGAGACCCATCATATCCAAGAAGTCCACTTCTTCCTCATCCTGCACTGTCTCTTAGATGGAGAGATTGAGGGTATCAATTATTTGTCTCACAAAAGATTCTCTGGTCCGGGGGGCCGGGGACCAAAGTCCTGCTCTGGAGAGACTTCAGGCTTGATGGGTTCTCCCTCCTCCTCCTCTTCCTACTCTTCTGATTCTTCATTTAGGTACTCCGGTTCCTGAGTGGGGGAGCTGAGGCAGGAACCAATGGAACCGAGGAGGGAAACATGAGACTGACAGCCTGGAGGGCCTGTAGTATCTGTAAGGCCTTAGCAATGTCCTCAGCTGAGGGCATTGTCAGTCTGTCAGCTGAGAGCGCCTTTGCTTTTCCAGCAGGAGATGCAGTGGCATGCTTTTTTTAATGTTTCCTTTTTGCAGGAACTGGTTCAGCAGTCGGTTCCACTGGTCTCTTGGATTCAGAAGAATCAGGTTTTTCAGTGGATTTAGAATCCACTGGCTTTTTTTGTTTTATCTTTTTTTGAGGAGGAAGTCTCTTCAGTGGGCTTGGAAGGAGTGGTAATTTCTTCCAGCTTTTTTTTTTTCAAAGTTTTAGGACAAAAAGTCCCGCAAATGTCATAGTTAGCAAATACGTGACTAGTTCCCAGACAGACAATGCACAAATCATGCCTGTCAGCTCTGGCCACATTTAAAACAATTTTTAAACCCAGTAGGTCCTGTCTTCTTTTTCTGCCTAGGTGTCTCTGACATGAGTGTCAGGCACTACAGAAAAATATATATTAAAAGAAAAAATGGTTGGTTCCTCAACCAAATATAAACAATGTAATCAGATATCAAAAAGCAATCAGGTCCCAGATAGAAATAAAATGCATGGAACTAAAGAGAACACTTGGTTCCTGACAGGAAAGGAACAGCAAGGAAACCCAAAATCTAAAAATAAATATAGCGCTACAGTTCCTGAAAAGGAACTGAAATGCTAGCAAATAAATAAATGAAATTTGTGACAAAAAACACTGAAACAGTGGTTCCCCTCAATTCCATGGAACCGGTGAAGAACCACTAAAAACACCAAACAATAATAGAAGAACGGAGTTGAGGAGAGCTCTCCGAGGCATCCAAACTAGCAGGTGGAGAAATGAATATGAGCATTATCAGAACACAGCAGCTGCAAGGGACAGCAGTTTGAAACTGGCACGAGCCAATGAGATTTCCATCATTTATATACTTTCCATTCTCTCCGGGGCAGTTTAACACAGCAGGCTAACTGCATTAGTTTAAGCACATTGTGGGATTCCTGTGGTTTGACTCTAATATTTACAAATTATGTACAGTTATAACAGTTTCCAGAACTGCAGGGGATTTATCATATACCTCTGAAAGAGAGCTAGGCATGTTATAGACCTCTTGACGGATAAAATTACATTTATTCATTCACATTACAGAACGGGTTTCAAATCCCAATTGATATTAAGGCCTGAAAAGAGCAAGAAGTCACGGCACTCACCCTCTCACTAAATAAGTTGGATTTCCACACTCCAGTTCAGTTCATAGAAAAGATTTTCCAACTTTATTAAATTACAAAATAAAATGACCCAGTGGGACTGGGAGAACAGACCTCCTAATGTTTCACCTGATCACAGGCTTTGTCCAATGTGATGCCCTCTAGGGGAGAACCCCTTTTATAGCAAGAACAATTGTGCAACCAAAATTTTTTAAAGTGCCTGTACATTTAAAAAGATATATTTGCAATTCAACACACAAAACACAACTGCACAATACTATTCCTATTTCTTTTTTTTAAACAGGACATTAAAAATCCCAGCTCCTTTAGTTGCCACAAGAACTATACCTGTATTAACATTATACCTGAAAACATGTTTTCCTTACATTCCAATTTAAATTTAACTGGTACAAATGGCAGCCGAAAGAGAGGGAAAAAGACAGTCTGAATTTTTATAACCTTTTTCACCAA
This sequence comes from Neoceratodus forsteri, assembly GCA_016271365.2. Classification (NCBI taxonomy): domain Eukaryota; kingdom Metazoa; phylum Chordata; order Ceratodontiformes; family Ceratodontidae; genus Neoceratodus; species Neoceratodus forsteri. Next base: position 221,841,710 of record CM028136.1, on the reverse strand, counting down.
TTTAACTTTTCCAAAATTTTTATAAAGGGGGCATATTATTGCTCATACATAAGCAAGCTGAAAAAGTATCCACCAATGATGAAATAACCACCCAAGAGAAGGAAGGGGTTGGGTGGTTATGGGGGAAGGGAAGGAAGGGGAAAAGAGGAAACACATTATTTAAATTTAATATTTTTTGTAAAAAAAAAAAAACAGAAGACAGTGCAGATATCTACCAAAACCTACATGTAAGACTATATTTGGGGGTTAAAGAGTCTTTATAATATGTATCTTTAGGGGAAATGTGGTACAGTGAGGAGGACCCCATGTAATTAAGCTTAGAGAACACCAGTTTTAACCATAATTTTCCTTTATAGTCTTTTTTTATATGGCAAACAAGGGGTGAATAGATTGTGTCAAGCAAAACATGGAGCTGGTAGAGGATGTACTTCATTCACAATTATCTCTGGCTCCTACTCATCTTGAAAAAGGAAAATAGACATAATTACTATCTCCTGTCTTGCAAAAATGGTTTCAGTTCTATTTGTTCATTCAGCACTTTCCCCATTTATGCTCCCTATGCATGCAATATATCCAATAAAACTCACATTTGCTGTGCTGTATATTATATCTTAAGTGTTTTATGCAAAAGAGAACAACATGGGGGTAACAGAAATAAAAGTGAATATAAATGAATCACAAAATGTGTTTAACATAGAATTGTCTAGTGACCAATTTCCAAGTGTTGTTTCCACCCAGGATGTTATGCGGGCCCTGGCTGAGGTTGAGGTTGACAGTACTGAAAATACACAGTCATGAATGGGAAGTGAAACAGGTATTTGTAGTTCTCGGAACATAGTTGGAAGTAAAGCAAGTATGTTTTGTCCACCTCAACTCTCAGCTGTAGCTACATTTCGGAGGCTATGTGAGAGGGATTTAGAGGAGTTAAAATAAGTCTTTGTCCACAGATATTGCAATATTACTGCACAGGAGAAAGCAGTGACTGAGTCTTTAAGAAGCATCAAACAAGTAACCATCAAATCTGCAGATAAGGGGGAAAACGTACTTATTCTAAATACATAAGACTATGTGGGAGAAGTAAACAGACAATTGAGTAACTGAGAATTTTAAAAGCCAATTTGCACTGTCCCAATGCACCACCTTAAACAGTAAGCTGATGGTTTTATTAAGTGGGCAAGTCATGAGGGACTGATAAACAAGAAGGAAAAACAAATAGTTTACTGGTATTCTCTAAGCTTAATTGCATGGGGGTCCTTCTCACTCTACTACAGTTCCCCCACACGTCTTTTAAACCCCCCCTTAAATATAGTCTTGCATGTAGGTTTTGGTTATGTAGATATCTGCACTGTCTTCTGGTTTGTTTTTCTCTTATAAAAATATTTAAATTTACATAGTGTGTTTCCCTCTTTTTCCCCTCTCCTCCAACCCCCCAATTCTCTTGGATGGTTCTTTCATCACTGGTGGATACTTTTTCAGCTTGCTTATATATCAGTAATAATATCTCCCCTTTTTAAAAATTTTGGAAACGTTAAATGAGTTAAAAATGTTCTAAAAATGCAGGCTGTCTTTTCCCCTCTCTTTAGGTTGCCCATTGTGCCAGTTAAATTTAAGTTAGAATGAAAGGAAAATGTGTTTCCAGGTATAATGTTAATACAGGTACCGTCCATGTGGCAGCTAAAAGATTTGGGGTTTTTTAATGTCCCTTTAAAAAAAAATAGGAATAGCAGTGTGAAGTTGTGGTTTGTGTGTTGAATTGTAAATATATATTTTTAAATGTACTGCCAATTTAAAAGGTTTTGGTAGCACAATTTTTCTTGCAATAAAAGGGTTCTCCCCTAGAGAGCATCACCTTTGACAAAGCCTGTGGTCAGGTGAAACATTAGGAGGTCTTCTGTTCTCCCAGACCCAGATCCTGGGTGGTTTCTGTGCTCAGGTGAGCAGAGTTATGGGGTGAAAACCCGGGGGTAGCTATTCCCCCATACACAAGCCAATTCCAAAATTGGATGCTCATTCAAGCTTTTTAAGGAGACTTCAGTCAATTATAAACTTTTTAAACTTTTCAATTAAAGTAAATACTTAAAGCGCACATTGGCCAAAGCCAAAGGACACAGGCTTAATACCCCTAATGCTACCTTCTCCACTGTCATTCAGGTAACTTCTTCTACCATTCTCATCAGACAGCCGGCTTTAGCCTTTTAGCCAGATGCACCTTAATGCTATCAACACATTTTCAACACCTACTTAGCAGTTCAATGTGTGGCAAATAGCTTAGTGCTTGTGTAAACTTATGAGCTGACTGGTATGCTTCGTGTTTATAACATGAGCTTTGGTGCTTCTCCGCATCCCACCCTGGGTAGAACAGTGGGTAGGTGTAGACTTAAGACCCAGTGGAGAGGGTGAGACAGGAGTGCTGGAGAAGGAGGAGGAGGCAGGGGAGGATGGAGGATGTCACCAAAACACTCTAAGCCAAGCGGGAGGCAGCCTGCTGCTTATGTAGGGAATGGGGAAGGAGCTACTCCCCCCTCCATTGAACAACAGGCTAAAGCCTTCCAATTCAGTGTGTGGCAAATAGCTTAGTACTTGTGTATACTTGTGAGCTGACTGGTAAGCTTGGTGCTTATATCGTGAGTGTTGGCACTTCTCCACATCCCACCCTGGGTAGAATAGTGGGTAGGTATAGATTTAAGGCTCAAAAAGAAGTAATGAAATTGACTACCTCCTCCAACTCTGGACAGTGTGGTCCATAGCACACAGGAGAGGAAAAAAACCCATAGGGGAAAACCTCCAAGGACCATGGCTACTGACATGCTCATCCTCAGGGCATACTAAGAGGAGAATAATCCTAAATGCACTAGGTTTAGGTATAGTTATGCCCAGGAGTATGGTCTGGTGTAGCTGGTAGAAGCCAGTTCATGGTCAGGATGAGCAAGGGGTCGATGCTGCAAATGAAGGTTCGAGCAGATGGAATATTCAACTGAAATAATGAACGGATGCTGCTACAATGGCTAATCCAAGTCTGAGATAGATGACTGCTGTAGATCCGTGGCCTGGCCTTGGTTACTAGATAGAGCTGCATAGTGGGACTCTTTGTTGGGATGGCAGGAACCTGCAGTAGGTTGAATTTCATTGTAGTATGAGCTTAGCCCAAGGATAGGAAGGCGATAGCCTTTGTAGGAATGGGGGGAGCCCAGGTGGTCTGCCATTGCAGCAGTACAGGATGCAAGACATAGAGGACAAGAGTCACTGAAGCTGATTGAAGTCAGAAAGTACCAGATAAGGCCTGTCGTGGGGCATGTATAAATGGGATGGTGAGACCCCATGTGGTTCACCATCACCATAGAGATGTTAGGTGTTAACCTGTGATAATGATAGTAGGCCCAGAGGTAGGCTAGCTAGGGAATGATATTTGCATGGAGTCCTGATGAATGAAGAAGTCATGAATGAGTGACTGAGTCTCATGTGGACAATACCGGGAGGCGAGATTCTGACTAGGGTCCACCAATGTGCTGGAAGAAGTTCATTTTTTAGTAGAGAAGCCTCCTGTTGAGGGGGATTACACTGGATAAATTATGAGATGCCCAAGGAGTTCATGGAGCAACCTGCATGACTTGCATCACTGATTAAAACCGGGTCTGAGATGAGTCCATCAGCAATGACCTATTGGTAAGTTGAAGGGAAAGCAAAGGTCACAGAAGTTGGAATGGGAAATAAGGAATAAGGGGAAGGGTGTTGAGGGACAAATAGAGGAGGGATGGTGGGACCCCACGTGGTCCGTCATTACTATAGGTTCGAATGATCTAAGTTTCAAGGGGTACCCTCTCGAGCCAGAGTGTGTTGCAGTCCAAGGTAAGGGAGGTGGAACCCTCCCATATGAACTCTTTGAAGTGAATAGGAATACTGAAGATATGGCAGGGCCATTTCACAGGCATAGATGTATGGGAAGGCAGGACCCCATGTGGCCTGCCATCGCCAGAAATAGGCTGAATAAGGAACAGAAGCATGTTCTCAATCTGCAGTATGGGGACTTTAAGGAGCAATGAGTTGAATCCTCTTGGAGTAGATGGAGAGTGGGAAGGTGGGGCCCTCTGTTGCCCATCATCGTGTAACAGGAGGACCACTTTTGTCGTGCCATGGGATAGGGATGATAGCAGGACCACGTGGTCCACTATCACCATATTGCTCGGTGAGCATGAATGAGAAGGTGAAACACCATGTGGTTCGCCTTCGCCATGGAAGCAAAAGTGCCTGATAGGGATGGCGGGACCCCACGTGGCCTGCCATCGCCATATCTGAGTAATGCGTTACTTTCCATTGAGTAGCATGCGATAGAGATGGCAGTTCCCCATGTGGTCCACCATTGCTGCATCATGAGCAGTATAAGATTGGGAAGACAAGACCTCACATGGTTCAGCTTCTCCATGGAAGGGTGCGAGAATCGAGGAACAATCTGCAAGTAATATAGTGAGATCAAGCCTTAAGGAACTGTCTTCTTTGTCACTGATAATACATGGTCCAAGGAAAGGAGGGGACACTCAAGGGATGAATGCGGGAGTAGAAGCAATTGAGATATGAAAAGGGCCCCCTTCGGGCATGGCAGTATGGGAAGGGAACCATAAAGTCAGGTAAGACCAACGTTATCCATGCACGTACAGCTGCTGAAAGAAAGGAACATAGAATAGTGAAAGGCTGGTTGTATGATCGTGGAGATTAACTCTCAAAGTTAGCATAGATTAGATGGATTCCTGGAACCTGATGCATTACTCACAACATTATCAAGCCTTGCAAGGGCTGGCTGGACTGCAATGAAAAGCCCGAATGCGATGGGCTGACGCAGTAATCATTCCTAAACAACAAACAGAACTCCATGCTGCAGGAAGCAGTAACTTAGGTAGCAAGGAGCAATGGGAAAGGCAGCCATGAAAGGGAGTAGTGTTTACAGTATCGCAGAAGTAAGCAAAAGCCATGTAGAGGGAGAGTCCCTTGAAGTTAATGAGGTAGATAGGCATGGGGCTTGAGTACAGGGATAGGGGATATGAATGGGGCGATAAGGTATTGGACAGAAGGTAAATTTAGATGCTTTCCTCTGTGCATCAGTATATTACTGAAATTTGTAAGGGGAACATGGTTGGGAGACTCTGGACATAAGGTTCAAGTCCCGTCAAGGCCTCTTGCATCATATCAATAGTAGTATTCACTGAGGCACTGGCACATATACGGGTGTTCTTTCATGTCTGGGAAAAGAGAGCTCCACTTGGAAAAATAATAAATGTCACCAAGTGCAGTAAATTGGCCAGTGAGTTCCTATTTCAGAACTCTGGCATCCCCTGGACTGCATGCTCAGACTGTCTCGCTCCTTCCGGCACAAAGGGCATTTATGAATAGCAATCAGTAATGATATTTTGGAATACAGGTTTCTGTTTACCAATGCTGACTCCATACATAAATCTGTTAGATTCGGACACGGGTGATGAGAGCAGCGAGGCTGGTGACTATAATAGCAGGTTGGGGGACTCAGGAGAATGAGGGGAAACAAAGCGGTAAATGATGATATAGTCTCTACAGCCCCAGAATGATGCAGGCAGGGAGAAATTCCAGCGTAGACGAGCTAGGAGGGAATGCAAAATCCAGCAGAGGAGCGAGGGAGCACAAGGGAAGTGAAAGCCATGAGTGACGGCAAACCAGAGGCCAGAGTCAGAAAGCCATGGAGCACAGAGAATCTAAGTGACATGGTAGTGCCATGCTATGCTGTAATCCAGGGAGGAACAACAGGGAGATAACCTATGGAAAAAAACAGTCCAGATAATCCAAAGAGCAAATCCAGAAATGAAGTGGCAAGAGTACTAGAGCGAGGCAGCATGGCGGCCGACCGGGAGAATAGCCCAAAAGAAAACAGAGACAAGGTAAGGCATGGGGAAGGAAGATGGGGAGAGGAACTAGGAGAGCCTGGTGGGGGACCAGCACAACATGGGGAAGGCACGGTGGGGATACAGCATGGCACGAAGACCAGACAATCAAACAAAAGAGAAAGCAAAGAGGAAATGAATGATGAAGGGACAAACAGCAGGAGGAGAAGCAGGAAGGAAGCCCACAGCTGGCCAGCCACACGCCATGCCACCAAAATGCTCTAAGCAGGCAGGAGAGCCTGCTGTATGTAGGGAATGGGGAGGAGCTATTTCCTTCCCATTGAACAACAGGCTAAACCTTCCAAGTGTGAACTGTGGCCAGGGAGCAGCCAGGGACCATGGAATTTGTGCATACAACAAAAAAAGTGGCTGCATACAAATGAAACATTTAACATTTGATTAGTAGGAAATGAATTGGGAATTCAGCTTTGCATGCATATGTCCGAAGGGTATCTGTTCCAGAGACTGAAACTCGGAATCCCAAAACTCATGGGACCGTGTTCAGTCTCCTGACACCTACATGCCTGACAAGAAGAAGCAGATGCTTACAGGGGTACAGTAGTGGATGCGACAGACCACTACCCTACCCCTAGCCAGGCTTCACAACTCCCTGCAAAATGTGGAAGCTGGCCGAGCTGCTCCCATGGCATGGAAGTCTGAGTCAATGGCAGCTCGGCCAGCATGGCTTCGCAGACCTGGGTTCATTTTTTGAGCATGGACAATTTTTCTCAGTGCTATTCCATCCCCGTAACTTTTTATTCTTACTCCGAGGTCCGCTCCCCCTCAGAGTTGGTTATTTTAGTAATGGGGGTTGCAGGGGGTATAGGGGGCAGAGCCCCCGCATTACATTTAACAAGGTCTTTTGAAATTCAGTCTCCTGCACTTTGTCTTGTAGAGTTCAGGATACTTACGGTAGTTTTAGTATTTCAAAATATAGCCGTCTGAAGTGAGCACACAACCGAATGTCAAACAAGTGGAAATGACTACATGTGAGCACTCAAAATGACTCAAGAATCGGACTATCTCTGAGCAAAACCGGATGACCGGATACTCAGATAGGGACCCTGAAAACTTGATTACCAGGTAAAAAACCATGGCAACCCTAGTTCCATATTGGGCTAGCCCAGTTTTCCATGTTGATATCCTCCATGGTCTGGGTAGGAGGTGACATCACACCCATTGTCTCTTCCTATTGGGGTTTTTTAGCAGACAAATCCTGCAACTGAATTTTTCCAAATAATATGTGCAAAGAGAAGTCGATTTGGAATTTGTCCAAAGTAGTACTGGGGACAAAAGAAAGTCCTTTTCATGGCACACTTTTTGAGTTTGTGTAAGTACATAAGGAGTGAGGTTTACAACTTGCCACTCCATGTCCTGCTTGTTTTCTGTATATTTGTGTCTCTGTTTGCCACCCTCTCTCCCTCTGTGGGTTTTATTTTTCTTTTTGTTTTGTTTTTCTTTTGGTATTTTTGTTTTGCTTTTGCTCCAGTGGTTTTGGGCAAAAAAGAAACACCAGTTGAGGCAGGGGTGTCATTTTGTCATTTAGGGGTAGCCAGAGGTTGCAGTCGAGAGTCTCCCCTATGATTTCTTTGGAACCCCTATGATGTCCACTACAGACCCTAAATGAGGTTTTCCCAGCATTTTCGTGTATAAAATTGAGTGGGTGGAGGAATTCTGCAGCCCCTGTATATTCTACTGAAATGGGCTTTTGCATGCCCTATGATGCTAGTGAAATGACACTACTGCTTTGAGGTGCTTGAAGTAGTGGTCTCTCCTGTTTTGCTCTCCTCAGTGGCTGAGCTTTCAGATATATTTATTGTTTCAGTTGTTGATTCAGACTTTACAGATGGATTAAGTTGGTTTCTTCTGAGAATAGTTTTGAACCTGCCTCTAGAGACAGACCGACTGCTGCTTTTTCTAGCCCAGTGAAATTCTACGGTCCACACTGTCCCTTTCCAGATTTTATTTTTTTTCCTTTTAATAAGCTCTGCCTCATGTTTTTGAAGCTTGGGTTGTAATTCCCTGTTGTGCTTTACAAAGTTTGGATGAGTCAAGTATTTTTTGTTAAAGATTTTTTTAGTTTTGGAAATTTCTTTATTTATTTGCTTTTGTTAACCAGATAAGCACACTAGATAGTACGTGCCTATTTTCAGGTGCGACCCGGGAGGATTACAAGTGTACAAATCAGAGTAAACAGGTAGACAGGGTGCACACAAAGAATTGAAACAACGGTTACATTAAGAGGTACATTGTGATCATCGGGCAGGCAGGGTTTGTACAGGAGCAACAGACATAGTAAAATTGGGGCGAGGGGTAGAATAGCAATAAGTACAGGCATTGGAGAGAAAACAAAAGTACATAACAACAAACATCAAGCTAGCTAGGTACATGGAAGAGCTTCAGGCTCATACATTTCATCAAGAGGTAGATGACTGTGTGGTACTGGCCTGGGCAGCAAATGCATACAGGACAAGTCACCAGTACCCCTCTACAGAGCCAGGCAATTGAGAGGCAAACTACACAGGATGGGCAACAGGTTGTGGGTGGGGGGACTTCCGGATGTAGGCACTCAAATCAGGGTCATCTAGGGCAGGGAAGTGCACCATATACAGAAGGTGGGACAGATGGCATCGAGTTTGCCAGCACCGTGTTCAACAGGTGGGTCAGATGGCCTTGAGCTTGTCGGGTAGAAGAAGTGCTAGTAGAGGCCGGGGTCATCATGCCCAGATTGTTGGGACCAGTTTGGCAGCTCAGACACAGAGGCAGGCAGAGGCCAATTTTAGGAAGCCCCATAGGGAGGCTTTGAAACAGGAGTGGGAGATAGTGGAGCGAGTATTAGCAGGAAGGGAGTTCCACAGTTTGGGCGCATAGGCAGCAAAGGCCTGATCCCCAATTTGGGTGTGAGTTTTAGGGACCAAGAGGACCAGAGAGTCACTGGATCTTAGTTGGTAGATGGGGTTAGCAGGTTTGAGGAAAGAGGCGAGAGTGGGGGGAGTGGCATTTCTGACAATATTGTCAATGAAGTTGCCAAGGACAAAGGTGCGGTGGTATTCTGGGGGAAGCCACTCCAGTCGGGAGTATAGCTCACAACGGTGTGTGAGGTGAGGCGCGGTGAGGGCAAAACGTCATACATTGTTGTACGCTGTGTCCCATTTGGAGAGATTGGATTTTGGAATGTGGGCATAGGATACCAAGCCATAACCGAGCGTGGGTAGGAGGATCCCTCTAGCAATGGCGAGACATGTGACTGGGGTGAGACAGCCTTTAGCTCTGTAAGCCATGCCCAGCTTGCAGTTTATGGCCTTACAGGCATTCCGAATGTGGAGTGAGAGGTCCAGTTGTGGGTCAAGGGTGACACCCAGGTACTTGACTGCATCTGCAACATTCAGGAGGGAACCATCAGCTCCCAAGATATTGAGAGAAGCTTGGCATGATTTTATCTTGGCCAAGGAGCCAAAGAGCACGGCCTGGGTCTTAGTGAGATTAATGGTTAGCCTGTGATCCTCAAGCCAGGTTTGGATGTGGTTAAAGTCATGGTTTAACCGGGAGTTAATGTCTTTGATGTTCTGTGAGCTGACCAGGATGACGAGATCATCCATGTACAGGGTGGAGTGCCCATGGGCAGATACGGAGGGCAGCTCGTTTATGAATGGGGAAAACAAAATGGGTCCAAGGACAGAGCCCTGAGGAACCCCGCAGGTCACCTGGGAAGGTTTAAAGAGGGCTTTGTTAAAGACAGTATATTGCTGCCTCCCAGTGAGGTAGTTGGAGAACCTGACGTGGGCAGGAGGGGAGAAACCAACAGACCAAATAGTAGAACGCAGCAGCGAGTGATCAACCCGGTCAAAGGCTTTTGAAAGATCAATGAAGATGGCTCTTGTCAGCTTACCATGGTCGGTAGCAGACCTGATCTCGGAGGTGACCACCGCAAGGCCTGTAGATGTGCTGTGCCCTTTTCTGAAGCCTTGTTGCGCTTGGGAGAGTAGCTCATAACTCTGAAGGTAGTGAGTGAGCTGGGAGGCAACTACTTTCAGTAGCTTGCAGATCGCCGATCAGGACAGGATCACAATAGGGCGGTAGTTATTGTGATCCTTAGGGTCACCATGCTTGAGTACAGGGATGACCCTAGTCACCTTCCATACCTCCAGGATGGTTCCCGAGATTAATGAAGTGTTGAATATGTGAGAGACAGGCCAGGCTAGGGGGTATGCCCCAAGGCAGGGAAGTTTCGGCTCAAGGCTGTCGTGGCCAGCTCCAGTGTGAGGGGAGAGATTAGCAAGGAGCCTCTGGGTCTCCGAGGTGGAGACAGCCTTTAGGTAGAAGGAGGGTTGTCTGGGGGCCCTATCATGGGGGGAACCCAGGGTCACTGGGCCGAGGGGTTGGGAGAGGGAACAGCTGGGTCAGAGAACTGGCTGTTAAAAGCTTTGACAATAGTGAGGGGGTTATTGCAACTGACCCCCCAATCAGCAAGTCAGAGGCCTGGACACGGGCTGACCCACCTACCGAGTTTTTAATGTTTTGCCAGAAGGTCCTGGGGTTGCTGGCTGAGGATATCAGGGCGAACTGGCAGAATTCACTCTTAGCAAAGCAGATGGCTCTCTTGCAGGAGTTCCTCAGCTGTCTATATTCGAGGAAGTCTGTACTGGAGTGGGTGGATTTAACTCTTGCCCAGCATTTGTCCGTTTGCTTCATGAGGTAGAATAGGCCACCATGGAGCCACTTGGTAACCATGCCCCTTACCCTCCTTTTCGTTATGGGTGCATGTTTGTTTTGCAGGGGCGTGAAGACAGCAAGGAAGATGTCGAGGGCCTCCATGGGATCACCCGTGGCAGTGACCTGGGACCAGTCAGTTTGCTGGAGGTCAGCAAGGTAATCTTCAGTGCTAAAGCTTGAGTAGTCCCACATCTGGATCACCTTGCTAAGGATTTTGGAGGGTGAAATGCCCCATGTGCAATAGGTGGGGGAGTGATCTGAGTAGGCATCAGGGAGGACACCCGAGGAGACTATTCTATCAGGCCTGTTACTCAGTACCCAGTCAATGAGGGATCCTTTTCCCCCATGTGGGGAGGGCCTCATGGGTTCGGTGATGAGTTGGGTGAGGGTGAGGCCCAATAGCAGAGGCTCATACAGCTTGGCATTTCCCCCCAACCAGTTTAGGTTGAGGTCACCCAGGACCAGTAGCTCATTAGAGCCCACTTTGTCATTAAGGCAGTCGAGTAACGAGGAGAGCCCAAGCTTTCCTCCCTTTGGAGGGTTATAGGCACATACCACGTGGATCTTTTTTGTATTGCCTAGAAGGAGGAGGGCGTGCAAGAACTTACAGGTAGGGGGAGTGCAGGGGGTGTGCCTAATGATAGACACATTTAGATGCCCCTTGTAGTACAGGAGCACCCCACCCCCCTGCTTTGTCCCTTTTCTGTCCAGCCTGATAAGGTGGTACCCAGGGAGGGCACATTCGGAGTCTGGGGTGTGCGGCTTCAGCCAGGTTTCAGTGACCCCCGGAAAGTCAGGGTTGTAGTGAGCCACCCAGGCAGTTAGCTCTGCTAGGTTTGGTAGTAGACTATGCACGTTCAGGTGAGCCAGCTTTATGCCTTTGGTAGATAGCCAAGTAGGAGAGGACTTGAAGGAGGGCAAGGCAGCCTGAGGCTCAGGGGTTTAAGCTGTGCCCCCAGCTAGGCCAGGGAGGACCGAGCACCTCCAGGGTGACATTCTAAAAGCCACGGGGGGGGTCCAGTATGGCAGAGTTCCAGGCCTAGAGCCCCAGGCAGCCCAAGAGAGGCAGAGACCAAGACTAACCCAAAAACAGCGGCACTAAGTTATACTGACAAAGGCCTGCTTGTGACAGTCTCCCCATACCAATTTAGAGATGGGTAGCAGCCTTGAAAGATTCTAGGCCCGGATTGCCATGGCACAGGGGGCGGAAAGCTGTAGTGTAAAGGCCCAGGGGTAGCAGTTGCTGGTCAAACCAGATGAGGGGTAGGAATTGAGCAACTCAAGCAAAAATGCAGTACCAGAACAAGCACGTATAGACACTATATCTAGCCTGCAGAAGCAAGTATATTATACTGGCCCTATACACAACACCAGTGAGACAGCGAGATATGATATAATGCATACATAAGACTGCAAGTACATAAAAGTCCAAGAATTTCGGCTGTAAAATACAATCCAGCGATGGGAAAAAATACATGCCCTAAGAAACACCAGTAAGTACAATCCAGTGATGGGAACAGTAAGAACAAGGCAAGAAGAAAAGTTATGGCTGCAAGTCAGGTTGAGAGCCTGGCTTCAATCCCAGCTAAGCCAGGATAGGAGGCAATGCACTGATTTGAGCCCCCACAGAGCCAGTCAGGGGAGCAATCCTAGAACGAGCCCCAGAGGGCTCTGGGAGATGCAGCACTAGACCCGCTGTGGTGACAGGTAGAGAAGAGGCAGCCCTGGGCTAGTGGGAGGGGCTGGGGAGTATTTAATGGGAGGAGGGAACAAGGTGGGTGGGCAGAAAAAAATTTTCCCTGTACAGTACTGCAGCCTGCCGAACCACAACCCCTGGAAATTCAGAAGGCAGTCCCACCATGGAAGATCAGCACCCAGCACAGGCAGCGAGGAGCAGGTATACAAAAATGCACCCAGTTAGTCGTTGCAGCGATGCGGCGTCTGGTCATTGGGGGGGGTGCAATAGTGAAAGGGCTCCCAAACCACTTCCCTCAGGTCCACGTTGTAGAGGACTTTGCTGCCAGCTTCAGAGGGCAGCTTTAAGTCAGGCTGGTCTGTGACTGTGGAGCCAAAATCTCCCCAGTCACCGGTCGGGAACAGCGATGTGTCTCCGAAAGGCAGAAATTTTCACCGTACAGTACTGCAGCCCGACGAACCACAACCCCTGGAAATTCAGAAGGCAGTCTCACCATGGAAGATCAGTGCCCAGCACAGGCAGCAAGGACCAGGTATACAAAAATCCACCCGGTTAGTCATAGCAGCGATGCGACGTCTGGTCCTTGGGGAGGGTGCCATAGTGAAAGGGCTTAGTTAGTTTTTCAAGCTTTATCTCTTTTAATTAGTAATACTATGAAGTTTTTTGGACCTGGATGTGGTGTTTAGTGTTTGGTTTGCCTAGTGCTAGCAGTCATAAACTATCTTGCAATTTTATTTTATTTTTTGTTTTTTTTTTGCTTTAAAATTAATAAATTTATTTTTGGCATCGTTTTGCAATTTTTGTCTTCTGATTTAACCAGCTTTGTGACTAAGTGTATGCAGGCCACTCTGGACTGTTTGTATATACTGTGATGGGGTTTTCAACTGCCAGTCATAAAGGTACAGGAATACATACAAGCCTTCCCTGTAAAGGGTCATGGCTACCACTGCAAAGCATTTGGTAATGACACACCACGCAGGGAATAAACCAAATGGCAATACTGATAGTATGAGTCCTGACAGCATAAATCAATAATACCTTCTGTGGCTCTTGTGGACCCTGATATGAAGGGATGCATCCTCCATGTCCAGGACACAAAGCCAATCCCCTTTTAATAACAGGAAGCAGGGATTGGATGGCGACCATCCAGAGCCTTTTGTATTCTGTGAACAGTTTAATATCTCTGATTCAGTTCTTCAAGTGGGATATACTCTATTGCCCTCCTACAAAGAAGGGCTTGAACCTTCTAAGAAAGAGGGAGTGATGCCCTGGAGGATATCTGTTCAGTAGGGGATGGTGTTCCAGAAAAACAGAGAGAGTTCTAAGGTTTGTCCTTGCTGAACCACCTGCAGTACCCAAACATCTGTCATAATCTCCTTCCACTTTTTTTTTTAAATTCTGTTTTTGCACCGGTTCTCCGAGGCATCCCTCAGAGGAGCCCACACAATCCTACCCCTTCTACTCCCCGTCGTGACCATCCACACCAGTTCACCCTTCCTATGAGGGACTTCCCAGCACTCTGGATCATCCCCTGGAGCAGGGCCCGCTCTCCCTCGGCAGCTCTATCTGAAATTAGAGGGTCCATCCCTCTAGGAAGTTGGCCATTGGTCCCTGGTGTGGTCTGGCCTGGCATTGGGGATGAGAGGGAGATCCCTGGGGCCCTCATCATCTCCTCATTGAGCCGGGTTTTTTCAGCTTTTAGTTGGTATGCCCTCACCCCTGACCCCCCTAGGCGGAGCCATGAACATGCACTGATGCCAGGGGACATCCATCGTGGCTCTGCGTCCCTCTAATCATGCCCTAAGCAGTGCAGTACCTCTGGTCTCCACTAGAGGCCACTGCTGTGCCAGGAAAACCCCTGGAACCCCCCCCAACCCCGAGAGAGGAGAGCAGTCCTCCGGATGCTCGATCCTTTCTCTCCCCTGCCGACCCCCGGCAGCCCAGTCTCGTTCCCGAACTCAGGTCGCCAGTGTGGAGCAAGGTGTGGCATCCAGTGCCTCAACCCTCAGTACCACTGGGCTGGCCATCTCCTTCCACTTTTAACAGAAGTGGGAGATGTAGCCTCCCACAGAGATACCCTGGTATGCAGGGGGGGAGGTGAAAGGGAGTCAGTAGGCTCTGGGGGTGGCTGGCATGCCTCCAACAACTGCACCTTTGGTGACTCTGGCATAGGCATCAGGAGGCAAAGGAGCCTGAGCAGGGGCCCACTGGCACCTTTGTCCAGGACCTCTGGAGTAACCTCTACTAGAGCAGGCATAAGTCCTACAAAAGGAACCCCTGTCATGATCCTGAGACTTTGAATTCAAAGTATGCAGGGAACTGAGAGTAATTTTTTAGATCTGTCGTTCTCGCAGAGCAGATTCCATATCTAGCCAAAAAAGTGGTTTACCCTGAAAGTGAGAATTAAGAACCGACTGCTGTACATCTGCTGCAAAGCCAGAAACATGCAGCCTTGAGTGTCTGAGAAAACAAATGCCAGTGGCTGCAGCACAAACTGAAGCACCAGAAGCTGTCCTTAGAAGGTTACTGGCAGCCTCTAGGCCATGGGCAACATCTGCTGAACCTCAGTTAAAACTGGTCCATTGGGCTGCATTGATTTCCATAGGCTATTCTGATATTTAATCATATATGCCTGATAGCTGGCAATTTGAAGGCCAAGGGTCACTGAAGCATAAGTTATTTTACCTATGACATCCAATTTTCTGGATTCTTTGTCTAGGGAAAGTGAGCTCATATGATGAGATGCTTTATATTTCTGATAAGCAGCTATAATAACTATTGAGTCCATTTCTGAATATGAAGTATGGTAAGACTTGGTAGATGGGACAAAATATTGCGTATCTGCCTTCCGAGGCGTAGCCAGCAGAGCACTGGGTCTGTACCATGAAGCCTTCATGGCGACCTTCAATGTAGAATGTATCAGAGGAATAATAACAATGGGCAAGGACGGGATTTCCAGAAACTTCATAAGTGTCACATGGAGGAGACCTCTTCCTCTGCAGTAAATCCCAGCTTAGTCTGTAACTACTGGAGGAAAGCCTGGAAAGAGGCATCCTCTACTGGAGAGCAAGGAATGTATTGCACACTATCCTCACTACAGGAGGAAAGGGTACAGCTGGATCCAGCCACATCAGGAGGGTGCAGCTCATCCTCCTCTTCTTAATAGTCCTCCTCCATGAGGTCTGGATTGTATTCCAATTCCTCCTCCTCATTGACCTGTTCTGGCATCAGATCAACAGGAGGAGTAGGTTCCCTAGGGTGAGACAATGGCAAAGGCATTGATGGAGTTGACCTAAGGCTCATATGATTTAACAGGACTGGAATAACATGTGACATTGATGATGACATTGACAGGACACCAGGCAGTGATGACGGGATCAGTGGCAATGGTAGCAGACATAGTCTGCATTAGCAGCTGCATGTCATCGATGATGGAACCATCAACGGGACAGTGCCAGATGGTGGTATAGGCTGTGAATCTCCATAGGAGTATTAGAGCCAGTGCTGGACTCTGGTCTTGGTGTCTCACACAGAATTAGTTAGTTGCCATATTGGTCATTGTAAGAACAGATCCAGAAACAAATAGTCTGATACCTTTTATTGGACCAACATAGATGTTTTCCTTTGTTACTTCTATGTTGGTCCAATAAAAGATATCAAACCATTTGCTTCTGGATCTGTTCTTGGTGTCTCAAAGATGGTCGGGGAGTAACAGGACCTGAAGTTTTAACCAGGGCCATTTCCTTAGACCAACCTCTGTCTTTTTCCTTCAGTGGAGACCCAGAGTAGGCAGAAGATGTCTAAGCCCTGGCATCCATATGCTGCTTCTCAGCATGACCATGTTCCTCCATCAACTTAGTGGACTTATCTTTGGATTTTTCATTTGGTTTTAGCAATGCAGCAGACATCAGTGCCATAGACCTTGGGATTGGTTGGTTAATTGCAAACTGGGAGCAGAATGAGCAGGTGATGCTGGTGTCATTCCTTACAATGCACACTGCTCGTTCTCCATCACTTTTACCTTTAGATATGTTCCAGAGCTTGTTGGCAATGTCTCCTTGTGGTGTGATTAAAGCCCTGGCAAACAGAACCAGCCTTAGTGTTGTGTACTAATCTTAAACAATGAATGCACAGAGTATGTATGTCATCCTTGTACATTTTAACATTACTGCATCAAAAAAATAAACAGCATTTTTTTTCTTTCATCATAGGCAAAAACGATAGTTTTGAAATTAAAACTAAAAAGTTGAATTAAGCTGTTGGCAACAACAGTGAAATCTGACTGCATTCCTTTTGCAGTGGACTGACAAGCCATTGACAGTGGGAGAAAGAACTGAAGCATGATGGGGCCACCCACGTTACACAGGTGGCAAAGACACACATTAACATGGATAGCCCCAGCTAGCAAAAGTTTCTGGGTGGTCGTAGTGCCCACAGCTTACAGTTCCAAGATGTGGCTCACGGAGAGGGAAATGTCAAAAAATATCTAAATTTTTTTCACTGAAAACTTGTAATAAGGGCAAGAATACTGATATTCTTGCAGTCTACCAGTACACTGCAAAAACTGTGTTACGATGCTGATATGCAGTATTAAAAATGTTTTTGTTACTGTATTGATTTAACTGTTTTTAAGCACTGAAAGTCTGTCAACAGAATGTAACTATATTAATTTGGCTACATGTTTTACTTTAACAAAATAACATTTATATCCCTTACTGTTCAAATATTTGCAATTTCTAAAGTGGCTTAGATTTTCACCAGACCCTGGGGACTTGCAGCATGATCCCTGATGCTGTCTGTAGCCATAAGTTAGACCACCCAAAATGGGGACTAATTTATTTATTTAGTTATTTATTCATTTGTTTAGTTTTTGAAAATATGGTAGGTACCCTGGACCTACAAGGTCGTTTTAGAGGCACAAGCTGTGTGTATACAACACATCTTAAAATAAAAACAAAACAAAAAACAGTAACATGGATAATACAAATAAAACACTACAATCTACTGTACGAACAGTTTAAATAATTAATTAAAGTAGGTAAAATTAATAATGTGCATACAGCCTTGGAGAACTGGTAAGTTATTACCAACTTTTTACAAACTGTATAGGTCTGAGCCTAATGAATATCCACAGGAATAGTGTTCCATTGTTTTGTAGCAGAATCAGAAATTGCCCTCTGCCTGCTAGTAGTTTTAATTAATAGAACTGCAAGCACCTGGGGCAGGATGTTCAACCCTCCAAAGATTAGGTCCTACTCCACAGCAGCTGGTGTGGAACAAATTCTCTGCACTTGCGGACTTTACTATTTTCAGCCTGAGCTCTGCATGGGTGGCAGATGTAGCTGCAGGAGATGTTTCGCTTGGTCCCACCAGGTATAACATTTTGGTGCAGCTGCACCAAACACATGTCCACAAGTTGCCATAAATCAGAAAGTCAGTCGTATACCAGCTCCCACTTTGAAAATACTGCACATGTGGGAAAATTTCAGGGGGAATGAAAATCCAGTCTCTGCTGCTCAAAAGATCTAAGTGCCCTTCCAGAACTGTAATTTATAATTAGATCTGCCAAGGAACCTTTGGCACTAAGAGCAGTGGGCAAGAGCAGTGGATTTGTATGTAAACCGGACCATACTGAAGGTGTCCTTCTGCCTTAAAGGAAAACTGCAGAAGTCAGTATAGAACTGTAGTTTAGGGCTCTGAGCTGCAAACCTGGAGACCTGGGTTTGAATCTCACAGCCCCCACTTACATACTGTGTGAGCCTGAGCAAGTCATTTAACTTCCTTATGCTCCCACGTCACACCTGGAAAAAGCTTTGGCTCAGTGTACCATTCATGGTTAAACAATTTCCCCTTTCCCTCTTAAATAGAAAAATGATAAAAACATGTTGTGCAATTGGCTTTTGTTTTTCTGATTGCTTCTGGTGTTTTGTTCCCTGTGTCTGTGGCAAGGCTTTTTTTTCACTCTTCCCTGCCAATTTTATGACCCCTGGAGGTAGCCATGCAGGTCATGTTTTATTGCCTTTGGTTCGCTGGAATTCTCCCAGAATGCCTCTAGGAATTATGTCAGGCAGTTAAACCTAGGAAACTAAGAGTCCAAGGTTCTAGTTATAAAATAGTCACAATAATCGATTGCAACTGCTTGTGAAAGGTCATGTCAAGTAAATCTGACTGATTTGTTTGACTGGGTAACCAGGGCATTAGATCAGAGAGGGGCAGTGGATGTGGCCTACCTGGATTTCAGCAAGACCTTCGACATTGTTCAACATAGGAAGCTTGTGGGTCCCAAGGTGGTAAACTGGGTTAAAAACTGGTTAAGGGATAGAACACAGAGAGTGGTGGTAAACAGAGTTCATTCCAAGGAGAGAAGGATGATTAGCGGGGTGCCAGAAGGATAAGTTCTGGGGCCAGTCCTCATTTTCATAAGCGACACTGCAGAGGGGTTGGAAGGGAAGCAGAAGACACTGAGATCTGCATCAGGGTTGACACTCCGGGGGTGGGGTGAGGAGGGACCTAAGCAGGCTTGATGAGTGGTCAAGAGTGTGGCAGCTAAGACTCAATGCAAAGAAGTATAAAATCTTGCATTTGGGATACAGAAACCCAGGGGAGAAGTACATGCCCTTGTACAGGTCTCTGGTAAAGCCTCGTCTAGAGTATGGGGTTAAGTACTGGTGCCTCCACCTCAAAAAGGATATTAACCTGCTGGAGAAGGTCCAGAGGAGGGCTACAAAGATGATAGTGGGTTAGCAGGGTAAAGCATATGAGGAGAGGTTGAGGGCACTGAACATGTACTCCCTGGAAGACAGGAGAGAGAGAGAGGGGACATGATTGGGACCTTCAAGTACTTGAAAGGGATAAATAAGGTGGACAAGGAGACTATCTTTAAGCTGAGTGGCAACCATAACATGAAGGGGCACAGTCTTAAGCTGGAGAGTGGGAGGTTTAGGAGGGAGGTCAGGAAGCACTTCTTCACAGAGAGGGTGGTGGACACTTGGAATGCACTGCTGGAAGAGGTAATCTCGTTGAAGACAGTGGCCAGCTTTAAAAGAGGCTGGGATAGGCATAGGGGGAGGCTAAGGATCATGGGTAGGGAGGATGGGAGTTATGGGGTAGGAGGGCTGGGGCAGTAGCTGAAGCTGTCTACCCTGCAATACAAGCAGACTAGATAGGCAAAATGGCCTTCTTCTGCTGGCTTCTTCTTATGTTTTTATGATGAAGGGGAGGTACTGATCACCACCAAACAGGAAAGGAACTTAAGGGTAGTCATATCTAATGACCAAAAGGTGATCAAGCATTGTGAAAAGGCTGTGGGAAGAGCCAGTGGGATGCTGGGGCACATAGGGAGAGGTATCACCAGCAGAAAAAAGGAGGTGGTGATACCGCTGTATAAATCTTTGGTGAGACCCGACCTGGAGTACTGTGTCCAGTTCTGGAAGCCACATCTCTAGAGGGACATAGACAAAGTAGAGGCAGTTCAGAGAAGGGCAACAAAAATGGTGCAGGGTCTGCACCAAAAGTCATATAAGGAGAGACTAGAGGATTTCAATATGTATACCCTTGAAGAGTCAAGAGAGAGGGGGGATATGATGCAGACCTTCAAATACCTCAAGGGCATAAATAAGGTACAAGAGGGTAGCATCTTTCAGAAAAAAAGATGTTCAAAAACAAGTGGTTATGATATGAGGCTGGAAGGGGGAAGACTCAGGGGTAACATGAGGAAGTATCTTTTCACAGAAAGGGTGGTGGATGCATGGAACAGCCTCTCAGCAGAGGTGGTGGGGGTAAAAACAGTAGGGGAATTCAAGAATGTATGGGATAGGCACAAGGGAACCTTAGCAATAGGAAATAGCGGGTAAAAGCTGGAGATCGAGTAGGCTCTGCAGTATTGCAGTAGGTAGGGAAAATGGGCAGACTAGGTGAGCCAAGCGGTCCTTATCTGCCGTTAAATTTCTATATTTCTGTATCTAACTACTTTGAAAAAGTGTTTGCCCTTTCCCCAGCCAAAGTCAGATTTCTCTAAATGGCAGCTGTTGTTACCGTGGATGTGTGGCAATTTTCTTTGCAAAGTGCTGTCACTGGGTGATAATAAAGCTGATACACCTTTGAAGGTCTTATGCCCAATTGACATACTTCCCAGAGGCATTCTGAGGAAATTCCAACAGATCAAAGGCAATAAACGAAGCCTGGATGGTGACCCCCAAGGGCCACAAAACTGGTAGGGAAAGCAAAACAAAAAATGCAACAGATACAAGGAACAGAACACCAGAAACAATCAGAGAAACAAAAAAAAAAAGAATGCACAACTTGTTTTTTTATCATTTTTGCATGCAGTCTTCCTTTAAAGGCAACCAGTTTAGTTTGCTATACAGTCTACAATGTTTTTCTTGTGAGAGAGAAACTATTAGATGCAAAACAGTAAATTGCATTGAATAGAACTTACTGTAGCTCTTATTGAAAATGCCAATTAAAGATGAACTGTATGTCAAATTATTGTATTCTAATACAGGTGGCAAGCTGTTCCTTGCAATTACGTTCCCTGTTTCTACAGGCAACACGTTTTTTAGTCAGTATATGAATCCCAATTTTCTAACTAAGTTACACATGACCAGTTCCATGTTTTTTGTTAACACTTTAAGTTTCCTTAAAGAGCAACTATCGTGCTCAATTCTAACTCGCACCCCAAGAAACACAAAAAACCCTTACCTGGCCCCAAATTAAATCCGGCAAAAAATTATTTTCAAAAATGTCCCCATTTTGGAAGGGAAGAGATCGTATTTTTGCTCCGTGGAGCTCCGCTGCGCCGATCCCTTCCACTTCCTGGTACCTATGCACTCGACTGATCAACAGCGCTACCACATTTGTGACATCACTGTTTGAGTAAGCTGGGGGCAGTGTCCATTGACTTGATATGGGTTGTTTTAAAAGGTAAATTTGGGTAGTTTAGATAGCCAGTCGGAATAAATCATGGCCACTGCTTAACTAACAAGGGCCTTGTTGGTTAAGCAATGCTATAATGTACTCTAAATAACCATCAAACCTACTTTCAAACAACCCCATTCAGGAAATCAATGAATCTTCACCCTGCGCTACACAAACAGTGATGTCTGGCAACGATAACGTAGGGGCAGATCGGGGTGCCAGATCGGTCGGGGCACGGGTACCCGGGAAGTGGAAGAAGACCAGTACAGTGAGCTTCCATGGTAAATATAATCCCTTCCCTTCAAAAATAAGAATTCAAAAATAATTTTTGCAGATTTAATTTGGGGCAGGTAACAGATATTTGTGTTTCTTGGGGGCACCAAGTACAAAGTTGCTCTTTAACTACACTGTAACTGCATTGCAACTGCAATGCAGTTACATGCAACAAACATGTAACTACTGTGTAATTACCCTTGTTGCATGTAATTAATGATTACCTAAAACACGGCTACACTGAAACTGGCACTTAAAACAAAGTGTGACCTTCTTTTATTTATTTATTTATTTTTTTACAGTTTTTGGTCAGGAATGTTTATCATAACCAAGACAAGAATTCATTGTGACACCAAGGTATTTAAAATGTTCCACAGTCTCCAACAAAGATTGATCATTTCTTTGTACTTTAAATCTGTCTGAATTTTTGGCAAATTTTGATGGCATACAGAAGAGTTTGACTTTTGTTTTCTAACTTTTGTGCACATCTGCCATGGCTTGCAGCAGGTCAGCAGCCTTATAATAATGCATGCATCAATATATGATGCATACATCATTATTTTACAATAAAGCAGTGGCAACAGCTGTAAATGAGGCTCCACATTTGAAAATAGTGTGCTGATATTTTGCTGCATTTACCCTGCTGCAAACACACCCCAAAACTGGGGACTTGTGCCTGCAATAGGAGATTTGAAAACCCAACCCATTATCTTTAGAAATGGCCAATGTTTAAATTGGTAACTGGTTAGGCCTACTGGAAATAGAAGTCTTATTTTCAGGGGAGACCTGGAATTAGTTACACAAAGAGGTTTTGAAAAAAAATCAAGATTGTGCATACATTTAGGGTATGTAGTGCAAATAGAAAAGTTTGAACAGGTACAATTTGTAGCAAATTACAACAAATGACAATGACAAGACGTTAAGATATATTAAATACAAAACAAGTTAGTTGCCAAAATGTATGGTGCAGTGGAGGGAAGCTATTGTAGAGTAAGTGGGGGTGTATGGATGCCAGTGAATCAGCAGTTGTGTTCAGCTAGTGAGAAGAAATGTTCCTTGAGGGCCAGCTTAAAAATATCAGTATATTTGCAGAGTTTAGTGGGGAAGGAGATTCCATAGAAGTGGGGCTAGGTATGCAAAGGATCTCTGCCCCAAGCTTATTTTCATACGTGAAGTTGAGAGGTGTATAAAAGATGAGGACCTCAGGTTTCTGGAGCAGGGGTGTCTGATCAGGGTTGAGGGCAGACAGAGATGGGAGTTGACACAAATGAGTTTGTAGATTATACAGTGATGGGCAAAGTGCAGTCAACCAATGAATGCTGGTCAGTTTAGCTCCTTTGGAACTCTGCAATGACAGTCTCTGTGATGAGTACCAAATGCAAGATGACCCATTCTATTGCAGAGCACCCTGAGCCTAGCCATCTCAGTTTCTGTTGCAGATGGAGGGTGGCCGCCAAATAAGTGAGAGTTGGGAGAAGAACACTGCTGGCTATGACCCATTTTGTTTTAATCAAACCATAGAATCAGGTCAGTATAGTTACACCATGTCAGTACACTTTCAATGTATTACTACTACACATCAACATAATACGAACATATGAACATACGAAATTTGCCAGCAGATAAAGGCCTAGAGGTCTATCAAGTCTGCTTGAATGTGCAGCTAGCACCCCTTATTCTGCAGCTGCCTCTCCCTTCCACCTTTCCCCTTCATTAACCCTCCCCCTTGTCCTGTCCCATCCTCATCTGAAGCAGTCCACTGTTCTACTGCATACCACTTCAGCAGGTAATGCATTCCACCCAGCCACCACCCTCTCTGTAAAAAGTGTCTCCTCATCTCCCTCCTGAACCTTCCTCGCTCCAGTCTCATATCATGGCCCCTGGTGGTCCTCCCCTCCCTTACTTTGAACAGCCCCTCTGTACCTGTCTTGTTTATTCCTTTCACGTATTTAAAGATTTCAATCATGTCACCCCTGTCTCTCCTCTCCTCCAGTGAGTACATGTTCAACTCCTTCAACCTCCTCTCGTATGATAAGTCCCCAGCCTCTTGATCATCTTTGTTGCTCTGCGCTGCACCCCCTCCAGTAACTTAATTTCCCTCCTCAGATACGGACGCCAGTACTGCACGCAGTACTCCAGGTGTGGTCTAACTAATGACCTATACAGTGGCAGAATCACCTCCTCCCTCCTCGAGGATATACCCCTTGCAATACAACCCAGCATTTTGTTGGCCTTTGCAGATGCCTTCCTACATTGTGCCGAGTTGTTCATTGACCCTGTAATGAGCACACCCAGATCCTTCTCCTCCTCCTCTGTCTGGGCTAGCTGCACTCCCCCTAACTGATAACTCCTCCTTGGGTTCTTCATCCCAAAATGCAGCACCTTGCACTTTTTGGCATTAAAGCCCAGTTGCCAGGTGTCTGACCAGGTTTCAAGCTTTGCCAGATCATCCTGCAACCCCTGCCATCCCCCCTAGGTCATCCACCACCGCGCCTACCTTGGTATCATCAGCAAACAGACTGATCTTGCTCTTGATGTCCCATGATATGTCTGCAATGAATATCCCAAACAACACTGGTCCCAACACCGAGCCCTGTGGAAGACCGCTCGTCACTGCCCTTGGGTGTGAGAGCTCCCCACCCACCACCACCCTCTGTTGCCTTCCCTGCAGCCAGTTTCCTATCCATCTCACCAGCTTTGCACCTGCTCCTGTGCCTACTAACTTTCTTCCCAGCCTTCCTTGTGGCACTGAGTCGAATGCCTTACTGGAGTCCAGATACAGGACATCCACTGCATGGCCCCTGTCCAGTTGCCTAGTTACCCAGTCATAGAACTCAACCAGGTTGGTTTGGCAGGATCTGCCACATATGAAGCCATGCTGTCTGCTGTCCTGTAGTCCTTTGGCCTCTAGGAGGGCCACCAGCCTCTCCTTCAGGATAGTCTCCATTAGCTTACCCATGATGGATGTGAGGCTCACTGGTCTGTAGTTTCCGGTTCATCCTTGGGGCCACTCTTGTGGAGGGGCACCACATGAACCATCCTCCAGTCCTGAGGTACACACCCCAAATGTAGTGAGGCATTAAATAGGTCTGCCAAAGGTCCTGCAAGGACCTCTGCCAACTCCTTCAGTACCCTAGGAGTGGATGCCATCTGGGCCTGGCGCCTTGTCCACCCTCAGTGCCTTCAAACCCTCTCGAACTCTGCTCTCCAAGATTTCCCCATCTGTCACCACTTCCCCCCTGCTTCTGCCATTTCTCCCCACAGCAGGTGTCACCCCCTCTTCTCTTTAGTAAATACTGAGCAGAGTACTCATTGTAGTACTTCCGCCTCATAGCACCCTGCTTCCACCCAACCCTCCTTCTTCCTAATCCTTACTATGTGGTCCTTACAGATTCTTTTTCCCTGATGTACTTAAGAGTCCTTCTCCCCTTCTTAATGCCTTGTGCCAGCCTGAGTTCCGTAGATGCTTTGGCTCCCCTTACTGCCCTTGTCACCTCCTTCGATTCTGTCAAGTACTCCTCCCTGTCCTCCCCCCTCCCTGTTTTCTTGTACTTTCTAAAGGCAGCTCTTTTCCTCCTTACCTTTTCCATGACCTCCTTGCTCAACCAGATCGGTTTCTTAACCCTAGCCTTCTTGCTCTGGGCTTTGCAGCAGGTTTTGGTTGCCTCCACTATCCCCAGCTTTATGAGCTCCCACCTCTGGTTAGTGTCCATACTAGATTGAATTCTGGCCAGGTACCCTTTTACCACTTCCCCATCCTCCCAAAGTCGGCCCTCCTGAAGTCCAGCACTATTGTGCCAGATTCCACTCCTTCCTTGACCATATCCAATGTGAGCCATACTGAGCGGTGGTCACTCCCTGACAGCGGTTCCTCCACTGTAAGTTCTCTCACAAAGTCCTCATTTGCCAGCACAAGGTCAAAGGTA
Source organism: Neoceratodus forsteri (assembly GCA_016271365.2). Taxonomy (NCBI): domain Eukaryota; kingdom Metazoa; phylum Chordata; order Ceratodontiformes; family Ceratodontidae; genus Neoceratodus; species Neoceratodus forsteri. The sequence continues at coordinate 221,816,283 of CM028136.1, read as the reverse complement.
TTTCCTAACCTGGTTGGTTCACTGACCATTTGCAGCAGGAAGCTGTCCTGGAATAAAATACTGTTTTATATATCAGTACTGTAAAACTGCATTTTCGGTATATTGATACAGTTACACTATGTCCACACATTTTAAATGTATCAACCTGACTCCAAATGTTCATTAAAATTAAGTTTCTAGCCCTTAGGGTTCAAAAGGTAGCTATTTTTAAAGAAAATACCTTTAAAACTGTTAACGTTTGAACCATTAGGGCTAGTGTCAGTGGCTCAGTAGGTAGCACACTCGCCTCTGAGGCCGGGAGATCAGAGGGCTGTGGGTTCAGTTCCCACATCTGGCACTTGGGTTAATATCCCAGTACTGACACTGTAATGCAGCATGAGAGGGGTGCTGCATTTCTGAGGTGCCGTCTTTCGGATGAGACGTTAAACCGAGGTCCCATCTGCCTGGATTGGTGGTAGTTCAGGTGGATGTTAAAGATCCCATGGCACTTATCGAAAAGAGTAGGGGAATTTCCCCGGTGTCCTGGCCAAATTTCCCTCATTCACTAAAAATACCACCAACAGCTTAATCTGGTTCAAGGTCAGTTGGCATTCATCTGTATCCCCTTCCCCCGGGTCATGCCTGAAAATAGGCAGGATTTGTCTAGTGCACTTACCCGGTCAACAAAAGCTAAATAAATAAAAATAATAAAAAGAAACTTGATTTTTTTTAAACAAAGCTTTTGGAATCAGGTTAATATAGTTACACCATGATGAGATGCTTTCAGTGTATCACTACACAGAAATGTACATCAATATAGTACAATTCATTTTTCATGTATAGATGTTATGAAAGTGTATTTTTAGTATATTGACACATTGAAAGTATGTCGACATGCTGTAACTACATTGCCCTGAATCCAAACTTTTATTTTAAAAATGATGCTTCTAGCTGTTATGGTTCAAAAATTAGTCAAAAGAGATGATGTAGCTTATTCATCCAGGGAAGGAACAGCAGCAAGCAAAGAGGTGGCTGCTATCTTTGGGGAAGGGAAGTGACTGCAACATAAAGTGCTTTCATTTTACCTGCTTGCATTGGTGTTTGTTCTAGGTTCTGGGGGGGTTATGTGTATAGATGGGAAATTTTCTTTGGTTGCCTGATTGTTTTTTGTGGGAGCAGGGAGCAGCAACGTAACTCCCACCCAATGTCCCCTCAATCCACCCACCCCTGTGCTCATCCTACTTTTATAGGTACCTAAGTCTTACAATTTATGGTATTTTCTTAAGGTGGTACCTTAGTCATACAACTTCCTGCTTTTTCTTAAGGTGGTACTTCCTGTGCATATGGAATATGTTACTTACTTATGACCATGCATATATGTGACATTATAACTGTGTGTGGATTAGAATAAGAATAAAAAATGTTCTATGATAAAAGAAAAAAGGTGGTACTTCCAGCATTTCTTGAGGGGAAACAGCCCACTCCTGTACATAACACTACATAATCCAGCTACTCTATATTTATTAGGGAGTGGCCACAATTACAACAGCTGGATAGTATATCCAGGAGCAGACACTAGCTGACCCTGGTCATCCCTGTAATTCACGGGTAGATAACAAAAGAAAAACACCTAGAAGAAAAAAACAACTGGAAATAGAAACAGGTGATGTAATTGTGTTAGGTTAGAGCCAAGAGACTCATATGTACAATATAAGGCACTGTAGTGTAGGGGGATCCAGCACAGAAATTAGGAGTACCGGTATGGGGACTAGAAGAATAACAATGTGGCACACTAGTGAAGGTTTCAATATGGGGGATTACAGCTGCAGGAGAGGGGTTGGCAGCAGGGGGACTGGTTCTGGGGGCAGGAAGACCGCAGACAATCCAGGATGGGAAGAATAGTGGGTTGCAATGAATGTGGAGTGACTATCTGGATGGACACATTATGGAAACTAGGGGGGTGTCCAGTTTGTCACAGGCCGAGGATTCTGGAAGCAGAAGTACAGTGGCTAGGAAGGAAGTTAGCTAGGATTGGAGGAAGAGAGGGGTGACTGGTACAGGATGACCACCCTCTCTGGGAATCAGGAGCACAGAACCAGTAGAAACAAAGAGGATAGGGAATAGGGTAAACAATTACAGAAGCAGCAAAGGGGAATCTATGGAGAGCATGAGGGGAGAAGCGAACAGTAGAAGAGCTGGGTCCAGCAATAGATTCACTTTGCTGGCCTTGATAGTGGATGATGAGAGTGGGCCTCTCAGAGTGGGAGCAGGAGGAAGAGGGTGTAATGTAAGCCCAGGGGGCAACACTCAGAAAGACAATGGGGACAGTGATGGGGGTAAAGGGGGAAAAGGGATAAGGGTAAAAGGGAAGGCAAGAGGAATAGGGAGAGGAGGGAGAAGGGGAAATGGGGCCTGGCGAAGTAGTGAAGGAGGATGATACGGGGAGGGCATTGGGGGTTGGGGGGCAAGACAGATGAGGGGAGCAATAGGAGAGAGGGCAGGACTAGAGTAGAAGCTGGGAGTAAAGCAGTGGGAACAAATCGGCTGGAAGGGATGGGGGCATAGCAGAAGGGGCAGATCAATCCATGAATATGCACAACAGAGTGGGCTCTGAAATCATGTGCAATGAAGGTAGGATAGTGCAGGGGCACAAAGGGGAAGGGGGCATGGGGTTTTAGTGCTGGGTGAGTCAATCCTGAAAAGAGTAAGATGGGAAAGCAAAGGGGAGCAGCATAGTCGAATATGGTTGGAATCAGTACCTGGTGACAGTGGATAGGGTGGGACAGTCTATTCTCAAGTCTGCAAGACGAGGAAGGGAGAAACCGCATGTAGTGGTGTACTTAGATACAATTTACTTGGTGGGTAGCACGGTCGGGTTGGTAAGGGAGAGGTTCGAGGAACTGGGGAAGTTGTGTGAGGAGGCAGGGAGATCAGTGGCCTTCTCAGAAGTGCTCCCAGTACTCAGGGCAAGCAGAGAGAGGAAAGTAAGGATAAAAGAGTTCAACACTTGGCTGGGAGAGTGGTGTCCAGCCAAAGGGTATGGGCTAGTAGGAGGCTGGTGTAACATCTGGGACAACAGTGACCTGTTCGCAGAGGACAGGTTACATTTGAGTAAGGTGGGGCAGGGAGTATTAAAGCAGAGGTTGGGGAACACATAGCAACTAAGGTGTACTGAAACTAGGTGTGGGGGGAGGTGAGTGTGCAGCAGGAATGCAGAGCTGCCAAGAGGGGAGTCAAATGAGCTTACCCCCCAAGCTAACAAGGATGGTACCAAGGAGGGATCACAGGAGGGGGTTAAGAATGGAAAGAAACAGGTTAATGAAAGGAAAGGAACAAGTTGGAGGGTTGTCTCTCTAAATGCAAGAAGCCTGAGAACAAAGCAGCTGAGTTACAGGCTCTCTTGGTAGTGGGGGTGGTGGACATTGCAGCCATCACAGAGACTTGGGCCACCCAATACCAGGGTTGGGGTCTGATGATCCCAGGGTATAGGATGTACAGAAAGGAGAGGCCAGGGGAAATGGGGTGGAGTGGTGATTTAAGTAAGGGAGGGGATAAGGTGTGTAAGGGAAGAGGAGGAGGAGGGTAGCACTGAGGCATTATGGATGCAGTTCCAGGATTTAAAAAAGCAGGACACTTAGGATGGGAGTGGTGTACAGGCCACCAGCTCAGGCTGGGGACTTGGGACAGGGAATTAGCGGAGAATATCGGGACGGTCTGTGGGAAAGGGAACACAGTGATCATGGGGGACTTCAATCTACTGTACCAGGAGTGGAATTGGAGCATCTCAGCCACCTCAACTGCAAAGGAACAGGTCCTACTGGATGCATTCCAGGACAGCTTCCTGGCACAGATGGTTATTGAGCCAACTCAGGGGAAAAAAACTCTAGACCTAGTACTGTTTAATGGAGAGTCTGTAAGGGAGCTGGGAGTGGAAGACCCACTGGCTGGGAGTGACCATAACTCGGTGTGGTTTATGCTCAACATGAGCAAGGATGCAGTAGGTGCAGAAACCAGGGTGGTTGACTTCAGGAAGGCTGACTTTGTTAAAATGAGAGAAATTTTGGATAGGCACCTGGTGGAATTCATCCACACTTGGATGCATGCCAAAAATGGGAAATCATCAAGCTGGAGCTAGTGGAGGCTACTGGGTCATGTACCAAGACACAGAGCAAGAGGGGTAGGGCCAAGAAACCAAGCTGGTTGAATCAGGAGGTCTTGGAAGGGGTGAGGGCAAAAAAGCAGCATTTAGGATGTTCAGGAAATCCCAGAGGCAAGAGGACAGGAAAGTGTATGTGAAGAAGTCCAAAGAGGTAACCAAACTAGTCTGGGCAACCAAGGCTTCCAGAGACCTGAGGCTGGCAAAGGGCATCAAGGATGGGGAAAAGGACTTCTTCAGCTACATAAGGCAGAGAAGGAGCTGCAAGGACCAGATAGTGAGGATTAGAAAGGATGGGAGGTGGGCGGAGATATGGGTGGAGCAGGCAGAAGCACTAAATGAGTACTTCTGTTCTGTATTCACAAAAGAGAAGGGTGGGCAGCTACCTCAGAGATTGGGGAAGGTGAGCAAGGGTGGGGAGGGGGCGACAGATAAGGTAATTACAAAGAGCAGGGTGCTGGAGAGTCTGAAGGCTCTGAGGGTGGATAAGGCACCAGGACCGGCTGGCATTCACCCTACGGTGCTAAAAGAACTGGCGGAGATCCTGGCCGGGATGCTGGCAGACCTGTTCAATACCTCCCTGGACACAGGATGCATACCACAGGACTGAAAAAGTGGTCCAAAGGATGAACTAGGCAATTACAGACCAGTGAGCCTCACATTCATTGTAGGGAAACTAATGGAGACAATTCTGAAAGAGAAACTGGTGACCTTTTTGGAAGACAATGGACTCCAGGGCAGTCAGCAACATGGGTTCGTCTCAGGGCGATCCTGCCAGACCAACCTAGTTGAGTATTATGACTGGGTGGTGAGGGAACTGGACAAGGGCCATGCAGTGGATGTCCTGTATTTGGACTTCAGCAAGGCCTTTGATTCGGTGCCTCATGGGCAGTTGGGGGAAAAGTTGGAGTATGTGGGTGTGGGGACAAAGATGGTGACCTAGATTGTGAACTGCCTGAAGAGGAGGCAGCAAAGGGTGATGGTCATCCCCAAGGGTTGTGATAAGTGGGTTTCCACAGGGCTCAGTACTGGGCCAGGTACTGTTTGGGATTTTCATATTGGATATCTCACATGGCATCAGGAGTAAGATCAATTTGTTTGCTGATGATACCAAGATGAGTGTGGTGGTGGATGACATAGTAGGGTGGCAAAGGCTACAAGACAACCTAATTAAACTGGAAGAATGGTCAGAAATGTGGCAGTTGGGGTTCAATGCTAAGAAATGCAAGGTACTGCACTTTGGAGCAAGGAACCCTGGGAGGAGCTACCAGTTGGGAGGGGTTCAGTTAGGTACCACCAAGGAAGAAAAGGATCTGGGGTGGTTATTATGGGGAATATGAACAATTCAACTCGGTGCAGGAAGGCGGCAGCTAAAGTCAACAGGATGCTGGAGTGTATTGCAAGAGGAATCTCCTCCAGAAGGAGGGAAGTGATCCTGTCTCTCTACAGGTCACTGGTCAGACCACACCTGGAGTACTGTATGCAGTTCTGGTGCCCGTTTCTGAAAAAGGATATCAGATTACTGGAGGGGGTACAGCGCAGGGCAACAAAGATGGTCCAGGGTTTGGAGGACAGAACCTACGAGGACGGGCTGAGGGAGCTGAATATGTACTCACTGGAGGAGAGAAGGGATCAGGGGGATATGATTGAGACCTTTAAATACATGACGGGGATAAACAAGACAGGTACAGAAGGGGTATTTAAGTTGAGGGGTAGGGACATAAGAGGGCATGGTCTCAGATTGGAGGAGATATAGGAGAGAGCAGGAGACAATTTTTCACAGAGAGGGTGGTGGCTAAGTGGAACACTCTGCCTGAGGAGGTGGTATCCTGTGGGACAGTGGGAAGTTTTAAAAGGGGATAAGAAAGGGTGGGGGTAAATGCGAGGGAGAGGAGGGAGGGAAGGGTGGGGCAGCTGCTACGTAGGGGCTAGTTGCACATTGGAGCAGACTTGATAGACCATGAGGCCTGTTTCTGCTGGCAGATTCATATGTTCATACTGACACACAAGTTGCTGCCATCTGTCTGTCACAGCTGCATTACTGCAAATGTGGCAAAATGTTTACAGCTGATTTTCAAATAAATAGTTTGTCACATTTGTGATACTTTGCACACTTTAATGCACACCTCGGCTCACTCCTCTCCTGTCATGTCCTGTTTTCTTCTCCTACCTCCTCCAAAACTTTGACTCTCACTCCATCTCTCTCCATTGTGTTGAAAGCTCTGCTGGTCAGGCTGCCTTCTTGTATAGACTCCCCCATCTTTGATCTAACCTCCACCCAGCTGCTAAACAATGGATCAGCTCCCCGACCTCTCCAGATCCCTTTTCAATTCACTTGGTCCCTACTCACTTTCCACCCTGCCACAAAGTTTTGTGTCATCCAAAAGCTGACACATTTTGACTTGAAGTTTTTATTTACTGAATTTTAGTAGCCAGGTTTCCACTGAGACAAAGTCACTAATTCAAGGGTGACCTGGAGTTAAATATAGAAACTAAAAAACAAAAATATAAAACATATTGCTTATTGGCATATATACGACAGGACAAAGTGACTGCAGATGCAATATGCAAAATAACAGCACCATACATTACATTTACAAACATACGAACACACAAAATTTGTCAGCAGATAAAGGCCTAGAGGTCTATCAAGTCTGCTCAAATGTGCAGCTAGCACCCCTTATTTTGCAGCTGCCCCTCCCTCCCTTCCACCCTTCCTCTTCACTGACCCTTCCCTTTGTCCTGTCCCATCCCCTTTTGAAGCAGTCCACTGTTCTACTGGATACCATTTCTGCAGGTAATGCATTCCACCCAGCCACCACCCTCTCTGTAAAAAAGTGTCTCCTCATCTCCCTCCTGAACCTTCCTACCTCCAGTCTCATATCATGGCCTCTGGTGTCCCTCCCCTCCCTTACTTTGAACAGCCCCTCTGTACCTGTCTTGTTTATTCCTTTCATGTACTTAAAGGTTTCACTCATGTCCCTCTTGTCCCGCCTCTCCTCCAGAGAGTACATGTTTAACTCCCTCAGTCTCCTCTCGTATGATAAGTCCCCAGCCACTTGATCATCTTTGTCGCCCTGCACTGCACCCCCTTCAGTAACTCAATGTCCCTCTTCAGATATGGGCACCAGTACTACACGCAGTACTCCAGGTGCGGTCTAACTAATGACCTATACAGTGGCAGAATCACCTCCTCCCTCCTCGAGGATATACCCCTTGCAATACAACCCAGCATTTTGTTGGCCTTTGCAGCTGCCTTCCTACATTGTGCCAAGTTGTTCCTTGACCCTGTAATGAGCACCCCCAGATCCTTCTTCTCCTCTGTCTGGGCTAGCTGCACTCCCCCCAGCTGGTAACTCCTCCTTGGGTTCTTCATCCCAAAATGCAGCACCTTGCACTTTTTGGTATTAAACCCCAGTTGCCAGTTGTCTGTCCAGGTTTCAAGCTTTGCCAGATCATCCTGCAACCCCTGCCATCACCATAGGTCATCCACCAGTGCTCCTACCTTGGTATCATCAGCAAACAGACTGATCTTGCTCTTGATGTCCAATGATATGTCTGCAATGAATATCTCAAACAACACTGGTCCCAACACCGAGCCCTGTGGAACACCGCTGTTCACTACCCTTGAGTATGAGAGCTCCCCACCCACCACCACCCTCTGTTGCCTTCCCTGAAGCCAGTTCCCTACCCATCTTACCATCTTTTGCACCTGCCCCTTGCCTACTAACTTACTTCCCAGCCTTCCATGTGGCACCGAGTTGACTGCCTTGCTGAAGTCCAGATACAGGACATCCACTGCATGGCCCCTGTCCATTTGCTTAGTTACCCAGTCATAGATCTCCACCAGGTTGGTTTGGCAGGATCTGCCACATATGAAGCCATGCTGTCTGCTGTCCTGTAGTCCTTTGGCCTCTAGGAGGGCCACCAGCCTCTCCTTCAGGATAGTCTCCATTAGCTTACCCATGATGGATGTGAGGCTCACTGGTCTGTAGTTTCCCGGTTCATCCTTGGGGCCACTCTTGTGGAGGGGCACCACATGAGCCATCCTCCAGTCCTGAGGTACACACCCCGAATGTAGTGAGGCATTAAATAGGTCTGCCAAAGGTCCTGCAAGGACCTCTGCCAGCTCCTTCAGTACCCTGGGGTGGATGCCACCTGGGCCTGGTGCCTTATCCACCCTCAGTGCTTCAAACCCTCCTGAACTCTGCCCTCCATGATTTCCCCATCTGTCCCCTCCCCCCCGTTTCTGCCATTTCTCCCCCCTTGGGTGTCACTCCCCTCTTCTCTTCTTCTTCTAGGTGTCAGCGTGGCTCAGTTGGTAGCACATCTGCCTGTGGACCAGAAGGTCGTGGGTTCTCGTCTCACACTGGGATTGGACTTGCACCTAAAAATTGCTGGCATCCGAGTGCAGTATTGGGGGCTGCTGTACTACTGGGGTGTGCTGTCCTTCGGATGAGACATTAAACCGAGGTCCCTTCTGCCCATCCTGGTGTTGTCCTGGTGGGTGTCCAGGTGGAAGTAAAAGAACCCAGAGCGCTCTTCGCAAAGAGCAGGGAACATTCCCGGTGTCCTGGCCAACATTCCCCTTCCCATAAACTGGTTCATGCAATTATCCAGGCTGTGTGTGGGTGATGATGTGTGATATGGTTGCCAACACACATTCAGTCAGTTCACTACCAGTTTAGCATTGCTTGTAAAGTGCTTTGGGATACTGTGTATGAAAAGCGCTATATAAATGCTGATTTTTCTTCTTCTTTAGTAAATACTGAGCAGAAGTACTCATTTAGTGCTTCTGCCTTATCACACTCTGCTTCCACCCAACCCCACTCCTTCCTAATCCTTACTATGTGGTCCTTACAGCTCCTTTTCTCCCTGATGTACCTAAAGAAGTCCTTCTCCCCCTTCTTAATGCCTTGTGCCAGCCTGAGTTCCGTACATGCCTCAGCTCCCCTTACTGCCCTTGTCACCTCCTTCGATTCCATCAAGTACTCCTCCCTGTCCTCCCCTCTCCCTGTTTTCTTGTACTTCCTAAAGGCAGCTCTTTTTCTCCTTACCTTTTCCATGACCTCCTTGCTCAACCTGCTCGGTTTCTTAGCCCTAGCCTTCTTGCTCTGAGCCTTGCAATAGGTTTTAGTTGCCTCCACTATCCCCAGCTTTATGAGCTCCCACCTCTGGTTAGTGTCCATACTAGATTGAAGTCTGGGCAGGTACCCTTTTACCACTTCCCCCATTCTCCCAAAGTCAGCCTCCTGAAGTCCAGCACTCTTGTGCCAGATTCCGCTCCTTCCCTGCCCATATCCAGTGTGAGCCATACTGAGTGGTGGCCACTCCTTGACAGCAGTTCATCCACTGTAAGTTCTCTCACAAAGTCCCCATTTGCCAGCACAAGGTCAAGGGTATTCCCTAACCTGGTTGGTTCACTGACCATTTGCAGCAGGAAGCTATCCTGGAAGGCATCCAGCAGTACCTGCTCCCTTCTGTTCCTGGTTGTTGGAGTACTCCAGTCCACTCCAGGCATGTTGAGGTCCCCCACAATCACCACATTACCCTTCTCGCAGGTCCTCCTGATCTGTCCCACTAGTTTCCTGTCTAACTCCTCATCCTGAGATGGTGGCCTGTACACCACTCCCATTCTAAGAATCCTATTCTTGGAATCCTGTATTTGCATCCAAAGGGACTCCATACTACCCTCCTCTCCTTCCTCCCTTACACACTTCAGTCCTTCCTTCACATATAGTGCCACACCCCCTCCTTTCCCAATCACCCTGTCCCTACGAAATAACCTGTACCCTGGTACAGACAGATCCCAGTCATTGTATTGGGTGGCCCATGTTTCTGTGATGGCTGCAATGTCCACCTCTCCCTCTGCCAGGAGCACCTGTAACTGCAGTTTTCCTCCCAAGGCTCCTAGCATTAAGGGTAACCACCTTTCACCCTTCCCCCCCCCCTCCCATCCTGCCCTCCTTTACTAGCATCACCAATAGTACTTGCCATTTGTCCTTTGTCACTGTTATGGGGGGTAAGCTCATATGGTTTCCCAACCTGTGGTCTCTGCATGTCTCTTGCCCAATTCCCACCCCACTCTAGTTTAAATTCCTACTTCCTCATGTACTCCTCCATCCTCTGTTTCAACACTTTCTTTCCCTCCTCACTCAAGTGTAGTCTGTCTTTGGCATAGAGACTACTGTCCTCCTAGGTCCCTCCCCACCCCCAATAGCCCATACCCTTTAGCACAACACCAGGTTCTTAGACATCCGTTAAATTCCTCTATTCTCAGCTTTCTTGTTGTGCTTGCCTTGGGCACCGGAAGTATCTCTGAAAAAGTTACTGATCTTTCTGCCCCCTCACATAATTGTGCTAGTTCTTCAAACCTCCTCTGGACTATATCTACTGTCTTGTCAGCCAGGTCATTCGTCCCAAGATGCATAATTAAATGAGGCTTGTCTCTACCCATTCTAGCATATTTCAGAACAGATTGTCCCACCTTTTCTGCTGTCATTCCTGGCATAGCCTCCACCCAAATGCGACTATGCCTCTCCCCCTTGCTACCCCACCTGACTCCTCTTAGTATTGCGTCCCCCAGCACTAAGATTCCACCACTCTTACTCTCTGCTTGCTTCCGTTCATCTCCCTCTCTCATTTCCGGTGCCTCTTCTTCCTCCTGCACATTATTTCCCCTCTTTTGCCCCTGTTGCAATTCACCTAGCAGAATTTCTCCCCACTCCTGTTTGGTCCAGGCATTTATCAATTACTCCTCTAATTTCATCATTTCCCTCCTCCACCTTCTTCCTCTCTAGCAGTGTAAAACTATTTTCTGAAGACCCTTCACAAATGCCCGCTCCCTCTCTCTTCATAGTAACCTGTTCTCTCCTTTCCACTCCATGACTTTTGCCACTTCTTCGCCTCCCCTCACAATTTCCTATCTCCTCCTTCCATTTGTCTTTTGTCTCATGACCTGGTTTCTCCGGCAATCGTTCTTCCTGGCCTGGGCCTCCCTTGTCTCTGCTTCCCTTCTTCTGACCTTCTCCTCACCACTGTTGGCTTAAATCGCCCTCCCTCATCTCCCATTCTTCCTCCCTCCAGTATTGGGCTAAACTCACCCCCAGTCTGCCTAGCCTGTCTTAGTTCCTCCTGCAGACCCTCAATCTCCTTTCTAAGTTTCTCTATGTGGTTGCACACTAAACATCCTCCCACACTCCAGGCAATTTTTAGAAAGATTTATTGATATAGACATGCTGGCAATCCAGTGCAGAGAAAATAATAATGCTAAACTTAAAAACATTGAAGTAGCTTCCTTAGCAATTGCACTACAGAGACTATAATAAAGATGATATGCTTTATAAGATTTTAAAGGCCATGGCTGAGGAAAAGTTTTGGACTTCCAGGGAAAGACTGTTTCATAAGCTTGGAGCTGTAGATGCAAATGACCATCAGCCAGAGCTTGATTTGGCCCTAGGGACAGCTAACAAAGTGCTAGCCGAGGACTGGAGGAGTCTCTGCTGAGGTTTTGGCTCTAAAGTGGCTCAGAAGCTAGGTGGAATAGAACCATTAATTATTCTGTACATAAGAGAAAGTAGTGGATAACCCATCCTACCTTCCAGTGACAGCCAATTAAGGGTGGAAAAAAACATCACTATGATGCTCTCTAGGGAGGATACCGGCAGGAAACCAACCAATCCTGTTATACTGTATTTTTAGCCTGTTTAATTTTGTTTCCCTTAACAAATGCCCACATCTCACTGGTTGGGTACAGATCCAGTGCACCACCATACCATGAAACTGGTTTTAAGATGCTGTTGGAGATGACTAGTTATGCCTCCTTTGTGAGGTAGGCCCTGAGTCTGGTGAAGGGTCTTACCCCAACTGTTTGCTTATCTCAGTGGGTGAGTGGGTGCCACAGGAGGTGGAGCAGAGACTGTGGGGTCACTGGCCAGGATCCTGGTGCTAAGAGTTTTTTTCTCCTTTGTTTTCGCAGCTGTCTCCAAGGTCAGGAATGCATGCAATGGTGCGGGCATACAGTGTGAAACCACCATGCATTCTCAAATGCCTGACCCTGGCTCTCTAGGTAACATCAACTGATGCTATCCACCCTGCCCCTCCTGGGTGGCAGACAAGCAGTAGCCTGCTGTGCCTCCCTCCCCAAAGGAGGAGAGCTGTCTGTGAACACTCAATGCTCCTTCCTTTGATCGAACCCCAGTGATCCTGGTCCATTCCTGAACAAGTATCGCTGGCATGGTGGGTGGTGTGGCACTCCGTGATTCAGCTCACTGCATTACTGGACTGGTCTGGGTGAAGTATATTTGACAGATAGTCCACATGGAGTCTCAAGGATAGTTCCGGATCCAAATGGACCCTAATTACTTTAGTGATCCAACCATGGCAAGCTGATCCCCAACAGAGGTATTAAGGTCAAGTAGGTTCTGCCTATTAGACCAAAATTACCTAGTGCTGGACAGTATATCCTTTGTCTTTTTGGCATTTAGAATCAATTTATTTTTCAAGAACCACACTTCAAGCTGCCTAAAATTTTCACAAATAACAAGTGTTAATGTGGGTGAGGTCATCATGACTTCTATAGAGTATTGCACCATCAACATATACTGTAGCTAAAGTTTAGATCCACCACAGTGGCCTGGCTTATTCTTCACAAAAAGGGAGACTAGCAAGGGTCCTAAGATATATCTTTTAGGAACACAGTAAGCAATGTCTCATAGGGAGAACAAGCCCCTGCCCTCCACTTTACTTTCTGCTTATGGGCTGATAGATGGTTTTGTGAATACTCTCCACTAAATCACAAGTAAATATATTGAACAGGACTGGACCCAGGACTAACTCCTGTGCATCCTGCTTGTAACATCTCTTTCCACTCACTTAACCCCATATATTCCCACCCTCAGTTTCTTTCCTCCCAAACACGACAATTCCATATCCATTTAATGAGTGCCTCCCTACTCTTAAATTATTATATTTATTTGATATAGGGCATTCACAAACATCACTATCCAAAGCCTCCTCCCTAAGATAGATCTACAACCTCTCACTGTAACTGTTTTACCAGATGTATTAATAATCTTGGAGTCTTAGCTTTCCACCAAGATCCCTGACTCTGCTATCGCCATCCCTGGATACACCCTCACCCACAAGACCATGCAAAGAAAGGAAGTGGAGTTGCCATCTACCGCTCTACTACCATCCAATTTACTCTAGTGCTCTCTGTCACCTCCCCCTCTGCATATGAAATGCCCTTCTCATACTCTCCATTCCTTTCTCTGCCCCTATCTTAATGGCTGGTGACTACTGCTGCCTTGGGCTGTCCCCTTTATCTGTCACAGAATTCCAAACCACTATCTGTACTCATGCCTCCACAGGTGAATTACTCATCCTTGGGGACTTCAATATCATTTGGCTTTCCCCCTCACAATTGAAACTCTACTAAAATATTAAGTTTCTTCAACTGACGCAACTTATCTCAGTCCCAACCCATCACAATCATAGATACCGTAATCATTCATTACTGGACAGGGTACTTACCTCTCACTCTCACCATATCACAGTATACCATCATAACAGCAGCTAGAAGTGAGCAACTCGAATATGAGCGACTCACGTTCAGTGCCTGTTATGTGGGCTACCCTGCAAGGGAAGTGACAGGGAAGAACACAGCGACAGAAAGAATGGGAAGGAGACAGGAAGAGGAGAGAGGTTGTGTAAGGGGTAGTGCGGCATGAGGCTGCCGAGTTGGTGCCTTGGTGGAGTGGTGAGGGTGGCTGGCTACAGTGGGGAAGGTGCAGGATTCAGGTCTGGGGAAGGATACAGTATTTTTTCATTTTTTTCCCCTCTGTACTTTTTTTTTTCTCAGTATTTCACCCCCTCTCTGACATGCACTCCCCTGGAGTTAGTCATCTTTAGTTAGGGGTGTGTGTGGATGGTGCAGCCCCCCGCAGAACAACATTTTTCATTTTCACCCATTTTTTATCACTGCGAGTGTACATCGCCTTTTTTCTAGCAATGTACATTTGCCAGAATGGCGATCGCTATTCTGCGATCACTGTTATGACATGGAACCACATATCGCAGATGCTGGCACCCACCCTGATGCCCTTAGTGACCACAATATGGTCTATTGCATGTGCAAAATTCACCACCCCAAAATCCCTCCTAAAATCATCTAGATCCAGTCCTTCCGGTCGCTGGACTTACCCTTGTCACATGCTGACTTGCTAGCTATCGACTTGTCCCCCACCTCTTCTGCCAGCAACATCCACTCTGCCCTCTACTGCTTTCATTCCAAATTCTTGTCAGTCTGGGATCTGTATGCCCCCCTCAGGAAAACCATGGTCCATGGTTCTCACCTCCCCTGGATCTCAGCTGAACTACTGGCCTGCCTCCGTGCATGTGATCTGGCCTGGAAGACTCAAAAATCCTCTGGCTCCCCAGCTGACCTTAGCAGGTACTGAGCCCTTCGGAATGCTTGCACCAGAGCCACCAGGCTTGCCAAGGCTGAGTACTTTCCCTCCACCTTCCAGAGCAACCTTAGCCACTCCTCCAAGTTCTGAAAGGTCATCATGCCCCCCCAACCCAGTCCTCCTCCCCAGTCCTCAAGTTGGGAGGCAGCCTCGTTTCTGACCCTCTTTCCGTTGCCTCTGATTTCAATTCCTTTTTCACCTCCTGTGACTCTTCCCTTCTCTTCTCCCTCCAATCTACCTCCCACTCCCCTTCCCACCCCTCCATCGCACTCCTTCACCTTCTCTCCTGTCACTCCTGCTGCTTCTCTCAAAGCTCTCTTGGCCCTCAGTCCTCTGAAAGGTAGAAGCCCTGATGGGCTTGACCTCAAACTCTTACATCTCTATGCCCCTGCCATTTCTTTCCCAATCTCCTCCCTTCTCACCTCCTTCTCCTTGCTTCTGTCCCTGATCCTGGAAGCATGCCACTGTTATATCCCTTCCTAAAGGAGGCAATCTCCACCCTGGCAGCATCACCCTATCTCCTGCTCCCTACCTTAGCTAAATTTCAGGAACACATAGTGCTGTCTCAACTCTCCCCCTTCTTTGATTCCTCCTCTTTTTTCACTCCCTGCCATTCTAGCTTCCGTAAACACCACTCCACCACCTCTTCTCTCCTCCAGCATACTGACCCCATTCCCACAGGCATGTATCAGGGCCTCCTCACCTCCACCATCTTTGTTGACTGGCCAGAGCCCTCAACACTACTGCCCACACTCTCCTTGACAAACTCAAAGCAGCAGGGTTCTCTGACTCTGCAACCAACTGGTTTTACTCCTACCGAGTGGGTAGATCTCAATCAGTTAAAACTGGTGATTCATGATTCCTTATCCCCCCTTCCTATTAGCACAGGTGTTCCCCAAGGTTCTGTCCTTGGCCTACTACTCTTCTCGATATTCTTAAATGACCTCCCATTTGCCTGCTCATCTGCGTACATCCATATGTACAGAGATGACACAGTCCTATTTGCCTCTGGTTCCTCCCCTTCTGAGCTGACAGACATGCTCCAACAAGAATTTACCAATGTTCAACACTGGTTCTGGACAAATCAACTATCCTTAAATGCCAAGATAATGTTCTCTATGACCTTTGGCACTGAGCAGAGGCTCTCCAGGCTCACTTCCCTCCCTTCTTTACACACCTTAGATGAGGTCACTGTCAGTGATGTTCCCTCATTTAAGTACTTTGGGGTCTGGCTAGACTGGCACCTTGACTTTTTGGAGCATGTGGATGCCATCCCTAAAATACGTCTATCTTAAACTTGGCACGCTATATAGGAACAAAAGCTGCATCCCTCTTCCTGCTCACTGAGATATCACGAGAATTACTCTCCCCACTTTTCATTAGGGTGACGCTGTCTAGAGTGCTGCATCAAAGACCACCCTTGCCAGACTAGAATCCCTCTTTCACTCCATTGCCACTTTGCTTTGGACTGTCTACCTCGCACTCACTATAGTTCCTTATACTCCTCCCTCTCCCACTTCTCCCTTGAAGTTTGTCACCTAACTCACTGTGCCTTCTTCATTTTGAAATTCTGGTTGGTATCCCTCCCTTCTTACCTTACCTATCTCCTCTCCCCTCTGCCACTTCCTCATACACCCTCTATCACTCTAGCTATCGTTCCTCTGCACTCCTTTCTAGGAAGTTCCTCTTTGGCCAGGCTGCCTTTTCCTACCGCTTTCCAAAATTTTGGAACTCTCTCACCCTATCTATTCACTCCTCCTCTTCCAAAAGCTCCCTCTCTTCTCTATGCCTTCACCACTTCCTCCTCCACTTGCCCCTGAGACCTGTCCCTGCACCACCCCTCAATTACCCTCTTCCCCTCTTTTCCCCTTCCCTGCTCCACCTCTCAGGCACCCTTCTCCCCTCTCTTCCACCCTTCTTCTCACCCTTTCTCCAACAATCTGTATTTTCCTCCTTTCTCTCCCCCTAAACTGTGCTTGTTTCCCCCTCCTTTGTTGCATTCTCCACCCAACAGCAGCTTATCTCTTCGTGCCTCCACACCTTGAAATGTGTTCCCTTGAAACCCAAGGGGCAGGCCCTCCACCCTGTCCTTGCATAAATTGCCTTTTTCTGAAGCTCAGTTTATTGAACTGTATAATTTATTTCTTTCATTGTTTATTTAACCAATAAGTTATTGTTCTGTTTTGGTTTTATACTCCTTTTTCCTCACCCCCTGGACGCATCTGGAAAGGAGCTATTATCGGTTCAGTATGTCTTTCCTGGTGAAACTTTTGAAATAAATAAATAAATGTTTCAAAGTTTCACCAGAAAAAAACTGCCTACTAATTGTGAAGCATTTCAGATGTTTCCTAAGGGAGGGGGTAATTATACAATACAAAAGTGCAGTGGTAAATACAATACAATAATACGCAGAGTAATTAAAAAAATCATTACAGTTAAGCAGACACACAATTCAGGCAGGTGGAACAATGCAACCAAATAGAGGGTGCAAGAACAATGCAAAACAATACAATGCAGTTTGGGTGTAAATTCCAGGTGCAACCACAGGTCTAGGAGCATAATAATGATACCCATACTGTGCAAAGATGCAAGGGTAGTCAATGCAGTATAATGCAGTATGGAACAAGAGCAATACAGACACTCATTAGGAACAGATCAAATGGCACACAGAGTGGGGTCTAGGTGGACACAGTTGCTCCAAGCTAGGGGTGGCATTAAATACACAGGGAGCCTGGGAGGTGGGCCACATGGTCAGGGGTCAGGTACAGTTGCAGGAAGGGGTAGAAAAGTCATATAAAAGAGAACTGAGGGAGGAGAAGGAAGAGACTGAGAGGACAGACAGGGAAAGAGAGGATCAGAGCTTGGGGAGACGATATGAGAAGAATAAATCCTTTTGCTTTTTCAATAGTCTTTGGTGTGGCACTAAATCGAAGGCTTTATTAAACAAAATAGAGTAAGTCTACTATCTGACCCTTAGCCATTGCTTTGTGACTGAATCCTTGAAAACTATCTGATTTGTTTAGCATTCTGTACCTGCCACAAAACGATGTTGCTTGCTTCTGTAGCCTATTAGCTTCTAGGTACTGCATTATTTTCTCCTTGCCCAGGGTCTCCATTAGCTTACATACAATGGAAGTAAAAGTGACTAGTCTAATTACCCTGGTCTTCCCTGCCCTCCCAAGCAGCGACATCCCATCCACAGACCTCCAGTCATGCAACACCACTCCTATCTCCAGTGAGCACTTAATGGGGAATGATCAGCACCAAAGGCCCCACACTCAAGTGTGAGGTTGGTCTCAATGTGCACTTGTGTGCAGAGACATTTTGGTTTACTTACTGTTTACTGTAGTATAGTATATTGTATCGGACTAATTTGGCTTAGTCCTAGGCTGATATCTTCTGTTACTACAAATCCCAGAATCCCCTGCTGCTGACCTCAGAGCAGTAGGCAGCAGTGGGAGATTCAATAGCATGCAGTACATGTTTAAATTGATATAAGCTCGAATCTTTTGCTTGCTGGTCCCGCTGTCTTACCTGGGCTATGTATAGTCACAGAGGCCTGTACTTAGGCTCTAGAGAAAAGCAAACTTGGAAAACATCTGATCAGAGATTATAAAAGATTTATTATACCATAGACATAAAAATAAACCGAAAATCCTGTATTGTGATTGGCTGTCTGGCACCTTTATGCCATGGTATATCCTACAATATACCCACGGCAAATGTGCCAGTCAGCCGCATGTACAATAGCCCATCTTGAAACCCATCTGAGTCCCAAAAAAACTCACACAATGGCCATGTTCTCTCCCTGCCAAGTGCGACACTGAACCAGCATTTTCAAACTTACACATGCTGTATCTTGTCACTGTAACCAATGCCGTTCCTCCTAAATTTCCATCTTCTTAACTCGCAGTGGCCAACAGTCCCAATAACTCTAGCGAAATAAAAAAAAAGAATTCCCCAAGGTCTGGCTAATAGCTTCTCCAGACTGTACAGTGAACCCGGAAGCACAAGGTCACTGAGTATACCCCGTCACCGCTCGTACCATGCAGTCACACAAAAAAAACAAGTCATGTCGAATTTTAACACAAAAAAATGAAACAAACAGGTATAATTTACTTATGGAGCTGAGACGAGATGGATTAAAAAACTGAAGCCTGGTGGCAGCCCTGGGGGGGGGGGGACGAGTAGCTACCATACCTACTAATAGGGAACTTTTTTCTTGTGCAACAATTAAATAAAAATGTATTAAAGAGCCCCAAAACTTCATTTCTCTTAAACTTTTTGGTAGAAAAAGTAAAGTGGCCCATGGTATAATCGCAATAACCCACTCGAGGGTGTGGGTTATGGGGGTATTTACCATGGCTGGTGAGGATTTGACCACTCAGCTATGCCTCATGGCCAAACCACACCATCCATGGTAAATCTCCCCATAACCCACACCCTCTCATAGTTTATTGCTTAAACATGCACTGCAAGCTATTGATCTCCCATTGCTGCCTAGTGCTCTGATGTCAGCTGCAGGGCATTTTGGGATTTGTAATAACAGAAGATTGTCAGCCTAGAACTAAACAAAATTAATGTGATACAATTCACTATAGCTGTGAAACACAAATGTCTGCACTAGGAGAGTGGTGCTCTCAATAAAGTTCATAACAGTATAAATACAAGATGGGGCACTCAACACCTCCTACAGTATGAATAATGACACAAAAATGTTGCGCTTATATCCAAAAAGGTGCTGTGTTGTCCCTTGATTTCATTTTAGACAAATATGATTAAAAGCCAGCAGACTTCAAAAAAAGTGTGCCTGACACATTCTGGATCAGGGAATCCTTTCTCAAAGACTACTACTTTTGGAACTCCCTCCCCCTTATACATGTCTAATGGTGATGACGTATACTGATGTCATGATTAAAAACATAAAACAAGTATGTCAGACAAACGACATTAAGGGAAGGGATCAACATGATAAAAATTAACTTACGATAATGATGCAGAAACTCACATTACTTTTGTTCATGACATGGTTAAAAACTGATACTTCCATTTGTAACGAAATAGTTTTTGTGTCTAATGCTTATTTATATTGGTACTGAGTTACGAAATAAGAGACGTATTGATAAATGTGATGATAGAATCCTTCACGATCTAAAATATCAAGTCCAAATGATGTTTCAACATCATAACAGTATAAATACAAGTGAAAATGTAGTTTTTTCTTGAGACTCCAAGTCAAAACATTCCTTCTCTTGGCCAATATTTATTTCAAGAAGCTAGAGGGAGAAATACATAGTATGAAAATGTATCACCTCACTTTCCTCTCTCAGCTGGAAATGCTTTTTATTTAAAACCCATATTTAAGCCTGGTGCTTTTGTTGCCTGCAGTTTTGTAATCCAAAAGCCCTCTTGTTTTAACACGAGGTTGTTAAAATTACCCCTTTCTCAGTTTTCAGCACACTTTATAAATTGCCCAAAAAGTGAACTTATGCAGATTTTTATCTGACATCTCCATTATACGTGCAGCTGTAGCATATGTTGAGTCGTCCCTTTCAATTGCCCTGCAATGTTCCTCATCCTGATTGTAAAACTTGTTATTTTGCCAACACAGACGACCCCATATGTACATTCAGCGAAATACATCATTCCTGTTGTATCACAAGTTATCTGCAGAATTTCATAGTCTCTCCCTGTGTGTAGAATTCTAAGGGAACTACCTTGTTACATATTTGCAATATATGCATCTTTTACACTGATAATAGCTTGATAATCTTTTGGGTAACCAGGATGGAGGGGGTTCCCTTTTTTCCTTGTAATGACTATGCACTAATGTGTCTTTTAGGGTAGGGGTTCTGTGTTATGAGCCCTTCTCTCCCTATTTTGAGGCACTCCTCTTCTTAGTTTTCCCCTCAGCTCTCACACTTCCTTTCTGCCTCTGCCCCTCTCCCACCTTGTCCTCCATCCTTTCCTCTCTATGCTGTAATCTGCCTCAGTTGTCTAATTACTGGATCAGACTTTAAACTGTTTTCTTGCTGCTGACCTCTAAAAGCACTTTGTATTTACTTTTTATCATTATGTTCGTCTTTCCCACTTTTCTCCCTGAATCCCACCCACTGTTCTACCCCACTTACATGCCACAATCCATGGATCTGAATCCTGTCACAGCCTTTTTGTCTCATGCCCCATACACCCCAAAGGGGAGAAGTGGTCCTGATGTTGACGTCTTCATGTTCTCCTACCACATGGCCCCCCGCTCCCAACCATTAGTGGAGTGATGCTGGCAGAACTAAGCATTCCCTGTGAAACAGTTCCCATCATCCTGGTCTACCAAAGAGGCAGCCATCAAGTGATGACAGCAGTAGACACTCCCCATTCAGATCCTGCTGTAGCCGACTGGGATTGCAGTTTCTGGATAGAAATCACCCATCCCCTCAGTAGAAAGGGAGGCGCACTTTAAGTGCTAGACTATCAGAGTGGCTACTTTTTCATTTATTGTTTGCGTTATTGCACTTTGCTTTGCACTGTGTTAATACTGTCCCCTACTGCACATGTTACTCTGTCTTAATTCTGCTTTTGACTTGCTCCCTTTTTGTGTCTTTACCTTGTATTTTGCTTGGATGCATACTATAATGGTGTTGAAAAGAAATATCAAATTACACATGCCCCAGAAGCGCCATGAAAAGTATATGCAAATCACCATTAAAGAAATAAGGCTGGATTAGTTTAACCATAATTTATTTATTAATTTATTTATTTAAACAGCAGTTTGGAAAACCTTTGAGCCATAGGCTCATTTACAAAGGTACCTTGTCACAGTAAGACAAACGAAAATACACAGTATAACAGTACAACACAGTATAATATAACAGTAACTTAAGACATAGATACAAACAAGCTGGTACAGGTAGGATTGATGCAAACAATACCAGAGTTATGTTGTCCTTAGCAGCTTAGTAGTAAGCTTTGTCATAAGAGTGTTAGTCTGACTTTGACTAGTGGCAATTACAACCCGGGTGTTAATAAGGTGGTTACGTAAGGAAGTTTGAGCCGATATAGTTGGAGCCGGAGGATGGAGGGAACAGTGTGTTGAACCAGGAGGGGCCCTAAAGCTGAAGGCTCTTTGGCCGTGAGAGGTCCTAGCTCTAGGGATAACAAGAGGTTTTCCCAGAGGTCCAAGTATGAACTAGTGGGACAGAGCGGCGATGGTGGTGATCAATCCTTGCGGGATAGCCCAAGGAGGGTCTTTTTTGTAAGGGTACAGGTCAGATATTTGGGGCGCTCATCAAGATCAAGTACCAACTGGCTTTAGCGTACAGTGAACAGGTGTGTGTTAGCCTAGGTGCCCCAGTAATTAACCTGCAGGCCTTATTCAGAGTAGTGCGAATTTTATGGATGCGGTCTGATCAGCAGCACCATACACTGGCAGTCCATAGTCCACTAGGGACAGGATAGAGGAGGTGACTGCAGTCAGAAGAGCCTCGGGGAGGCAGTGTTTATACCGATGTAAGATGCCCAATTGGATATTAGTGGCAGTGCTGAGGC
The DNA here is from genome assembly GCA_016271365.2 of Neoceratodus forsteri. Lineage (NCBI taxonomy): Eukaryota > Metazoa > Chordata > Ceratodontiformes > Ceratodontidae > Neoceratodus > Neoceratodus forsteri. The sequence goes on along the minus strand of CM028136.1, from coordinate 221,794,137 downwards.
AGCGATGTGTCCATGGAAGGAGAGGAGGGGTCAAAATGGATCCCTAGGTATTTATAGGAGCAAACTTGTTCAGTGGGAAAGAGGACCCAGAGTGAATGAGGGTTTGAAGTTGCAGGACTTGTTTTGAGGATGAGTGAAGAACATGGTTTTGTTTTTTTAAGATTTATCACAATCTATGTTCCTTGAACCAGCCCTCAGCTTCAGTGAAGGACTTCTGCAGCGAGTCCTGAGGCAATAGGGTTAGACTTGAGGCAAAGATGACTGCATCAACAGCGTACAATAGAATGTTCCCCAAGCAAGAGCGTGGAAGGGTGTTAAGGTAAAGGGAGAATAGTAAGGGCCCAGAATGGAGCCCTGGGGAACCCCAGAAAAGATGGGACAGATGTCTGAGTAGGTCCCATTAATTTTTACATGCTGTGAGTGGTCAGACAGATAACTGGTGCACCAGGAGATAGGCCCAGCAGCAAAACCAGAGAGACTAAGGGCATCAAGAAGGAGGGGGGGTGGGAAACAATGTCAAAAGCTTTAGAGAGGTCAATGAAGACCGCACCAGCCAGAGAACCAGTGTCTAAGGAGGAGTGGAGAAAGCTGGAGAACTCTAGGAGGGCTGTGTTGGTACTGTGGCCTGCTCGGAAGCCATGCTGCTCAGGACATAGGACATTGTAGGTGGACAGGTAGTCAGAGATTTGAGAGGCCACCACTTTTTCCAAGGCCTTGGAGAGAGGAGAGAGAATGGAGATTGGCCGATAGTTTCCAGCCACAGTCCTATCACCAATTTAAAGATAGGGGTGACAGTGGCGACTTTCCAGGCAGTTGGAACCTTCCCCAGGCAAAGAGAGTGGTTGATGAGGCACGTGATCGGGGGTAAGGACTGTGTCTAAGACCAGCCATAGGATACACGGATCCAGAGTGTCACTGCCTGTACTATTACTCTTGAGGGCAGTGACAAGATGCGGCCTAAGTTCTTGGGCAGAAACACAGCTGAGGAGAAAATAAGGGCGAGAAAGATTTACGGCAGGTGCTGGGGGAGGAGGGTCAAAAAAATTTGTAGGGAGGATAGGGCTAAGGTCAGTGAATGAGGTGTTGAGGTGGTTGGCTATGAGTGCTGGGTCTGAGGAGATCACGCCATTAATGTTGATCTGGGTGGATGGGGGGGGAGTGTGCACTCCCATTTAACTGTTTAATGTTATCCCAGAAGGTTCTGGGGTTCCCCCATGAGGCAGTGAGTGAGGACCGATAGTGCTCAGACTTGGCCTTTCTGATGGCCCGAGTGCACTTGTTTCTGGCAGCAGCATATAACTGCTCTGTCACTGGGCCGCCAGTCTCAATGGCACGGTGCCATAGGTTGTCCCTTATGTTTGAGTTGGTGGATCAAAGCTGGGGTTACCTAGGGGCATTCTGCCTTTAGAACAGCGGTCAACATTGGGGCAAAGATATCACAGGCATTATTAAAAGTTTGGGTAAAGAAGGAGAGAGCTGTGTCAATGTCAGGAGTTGCCTGTATAGGAGACCAGTCAATTTGGGACAGAAGTTCCTTAAGTTTTATCAGTCCATCAGGTATTAGATGCCGACGGCATGTGGACTGTGCTATGGGTTTGGGGACTGAGGAATAAATAAAATAAAATAAATAATTGTATGCGGGGTCTATTGGGGGGGAATGGAGGGTGCGGACTGCATACAGAGGGAGGAAGCGGGAGGGTTTAATTGGATGTCAGATGCTGGGGATGGGTAATGGAGGGTGCGGGGTGAACAGCACACAGAGGGAGGGAGGGAAGGAAGGAGGGAGCGGGAGGGCATAATTGGATGCCAACTCCAGTGGGGGAACAGAAGTATTTTGTATCTGTACCTCTAGTCTGTATCATCCTGGCCAATGTATTTTGTACCTGTACCTGTACTCTGTATCATCCTAACCAGTGTATGTTTTCACCACAACTGGACACTTGTGAAAAAGGGCAATACTGCTCACATGCCTTTCCAGTATAAAAAATATAAATGAAATGAAATGACTTAACTGAGTGCAGGGTGCCACGGGGTAGTCTTGGGGAAATGTCATCCGGTGCAAGTAAATGAAGAGACAAGGGGATCACAAAGGACGCACAGTTCTTAGGGGGATTAAATAGGGTGGAAAGGACAGGAGAGAAAAAAAATTATACTTATCTGGTGAGTCGGAGTCCATGTACTGTCAGACCTGTGGAGATAGAAGAAAAAATAGGTAAGAAAGAAAAAGATGTAAGATGAGCAAAAGCAAACTAAAGGGAGTGTGGTTTGGGGAAGGCGGCTCAGCTAAACACCATTTTGCCCATAATGGTGGCTGAGGGGCCAGTAATTTATTTAGTAGCCCAGTTGACTAGTTATGGCTAGTGGGGGGCTAGTAGCCCTTTTTGTCTAAATAAGGAATGGCATTGGTGGCTGTGTGGGCTAGGAAATGCTCTGGGGGGCCACTGTAGAATTATGCCTTGGAGGTCTAGTTGGCTAGCCTCCTAGGGGATGAGGTTAGCGTTCTTTTAAATACATTAATACCCTTCCTGGGGGTCTAGTGAGGGCTCCCTGAGCCCTTGACTATTTCATCATAAGGACCCAATACTTGGCCCTGTTCTGAACCAATGAAGACTTAAGAATTGAGCAAGGCTGGCCCGCCAGCGCAGCGGTTGGATTTCCGCTTGCGACACCGACAACCAGGGTTCGGGAATTAATCCAGGTGTTGGAGGGCCAGCAGGGGGAAGGGGAGATGGCTCGAGCATCCCATGACTGCTCACCATCTCCTGGGAGGGAGGTGGTATGCGACCAGGTGTTAGGTGACCTCTGGTGGAGGCCAGGGGTATGGCAGCATGTCAGGGTGCTGCTGAGGGAGCATGAGGGACATTGGCCCATGCCTAGATGTCCTGGCATGTCATGCTTCCAGGGGTGAAAACCAGGAAAACATGGCTCCCTGGCCAGCCAGATGATGCTCACAGGTCCCCTGCCGGCATGAAGCCCTGGACAGCCCGGACCAACCCCAGCAGCACCCAGGCCAATTTGGATGCACTGGCCCAGCTCCACTGGTGCCTTCTCCCCTAAAGGGATGCTCATCCGATGAAGGGATACATCAGGTTTCCTGGGGGGTTGCAATGTGGGGTCAGTGGTTGGCAGTAGGGGGGAGAGCTGGTGGGGTGCCCTAGGGGACCTGAAGGCGTGGCCGGTCATGGGGCATGGGGAGAAAAAAAAAAAAAAAAGGGAAACACCTCAAGATCCAAAAGAACAGAAACTCCCCTGGTTAATCAAGAAACATTGCTACTATCAGCCTGCCTTTCCACAGGGCATTCTCAACCTTGGTTTAAACCAGCCAAATAGTTCTCAGACTGAGGTAACAGGAAATAATTGTATTACTTTCTTTCAAAAGTTAATTTGGGAAATGCCTACCGAGCCGATAACAGGGGGAGGGGAGAAGAGCACTGCAATAAGATGCAACCTGCAACAAGGTGATACAGGGGTGTGTGGAGGGGGCGTCATTGCTTTCATGTGAACCTACCAAACCCACATGGCTGGGGCTTGCTGGAACGTGTGACTGTTCTCCGGTTTCTCTTTCTGATGGCCCTGTAACTTTCTCAGGATGAGACATGTGAGAGACAGAGCAGCTGCAAGAGCCATGCCTGAACTCACTCATGGGGAGAGCTAGAAAGGGAGGGAAGGAGGATCTCCCCCTTCCTAGGCTGTCAGCCGAGGAATCCCACATCCTAAGAAAGGTTTCATTTTCTCACAGACGAGAAAAGTGCCTTGTGCTCTGCCAGGCTCCGAGTCTCTGGGGATGCCATCAGGACCAGTTAAGAGGCTAGTAAATTAATCCAGGAGTTGTGGGCTGAGGGCTGCAAACACAGCGATACTGATTACTCTGTCTCCTCATGTGTGGGTCAGTAAAGAGACAAATCACTCACTCAGTGCTGTGACCAAAATTATAAGATCAAGAGGATGGGTAACAGGGGGTGCAGGGCAGATAGCACACAGAGGGAGGGAGCGGGAGGACTTAACTGAATGCCTGTTCTGGTGGGGGAACAGAGGGCGTGGGGCAGACAGCAAACAGAGGGAGGGATCAGGAAGGTTTAATTGGATGCCAGGTCAGGTAATGGAGAGTGTGGGGTTGACAACACATGGGGAGGGGGGGTTAATTGGATACCGGCTCTCAGTGAGGGAAGCTCATGGGGGAGACAGCACACAGAGGGAGGGAGTGGGAGAGTTCAATTAGATGTCGGGTACCAGGATGGGTAACAATGGGTGCGGAGCAGACAGCACACAGAGGGAGGGAGTGTAAGGGCTTAATTGGATGCCAGCTGTGGGGGGACAGGAGGGCATGGGGTGGACAGCACACAGAGGGAGGAACTGGGAGGGCTTAATTGGATGCCAGCTCCAGTGGGGGAATGGAGGGCATGGGGCAGACAGTACATAAAGGAAGAGAGGAGGGTTTAATTGGATGACAAGTACCAGGATGGGTAACAGGGTGTAGGGCAGACAACACATAGATGGAGGGAGCAGGAGGGTTTAATTGGATGCCGGCTTTGGTGGGGGAATGGAGGGTGTGGGCAGACAGCACACAGAGGGAGGGAGGGAGTGGTAGGGTTTAATTGGATGTTGGGTGCCTGGATGGTTCTCGCTAATTTTGTATGTAAAAGCTGAAGCTGTAACTCTAGCTATGCACATTAGTGTCAACTCTAATGTGCATGCCCGGAGTTACAGTTACAGAAAGAAATGAAGCATTCTCTCATTGGAGCGGTTCATTTCTTTCAACTACACAAAGTGCCACGTCAGCAAGCAGAACTAGTATGATGACCAGAATGCCTGGTCATTGGTCTACACTGCCAAGCCCATTGGAGTTTCAGCTGTAATTGACTCTGCAGTGATACAGCTCCAAAATGCCATTAGTAGCAAGACATTTCTTGCCCAAGCACAAGTGAATGTAAAAAAGTCTGCCAGACTTTATAAAAAAGTTCAGATTTATCCAAAACCTATGAGCAATACATTCATTAGCTGCTCAGGAAGCCATAGGAGTATACAATTCCTCAATTAGTGTGTCTGAGCCTGTTTTCCAATTTCTAAGAATAATCCTTTTTAGAGGCAATGCTGCAAGTTGTAGCCGGGTTCTTTCATTAAAGTTAATCTAGGAAATATTTGAGATGTTGCCCAAAATTCAAATTTCTGGATTCAAAGTAATGTCTAGTTTGGAGAGAAGTTTACACAGGTCTCTTAATTTTGTCCAGGCAGTAGAAATTTGGGGCCAGGAAAATGACATATGAGATGTTGCTGCATAAGGGTAATTACATCTCCAACTGAAACAGTCCATTGATAAGCCCAATGATTCAAATTTCTGAGGACTAAAGTGATAATAATGCAGGATTTTAAATTGAGTACTTTTTCCCTGTATATCTTTGCTGGTCTTAGAAGCATTAGTCCAAAGTTTTTCCAAGTAGGTTTGTAGGTTATACAGTGTTGTTAATATGTTTTATATATTACAGGCAAAAAACTCCATTTAATGCATTAGTTAGGGCTATTCCACAGTGACAAAAGTGAGGAAATTCTGTGTTAGGGTTGAAAGCCCCTCTTGGACCCTGCCCACTCAGCAGGCATCGGGTGTGCGTTGGAGTCGTTGGCTAACTCTCACCCCATCACATGTGAAGAAGCAGTGGTAAGGAGAATGGGGTGAGAGTTGGGACCGACGACTCGCAGCGCATCCCGATGCCAGTTGGGGCTGGGGGTCGAGGGGGCTTTCAACCCTAACACCTTTCCTGCCTGGAACAACTGAAACCTAACTAATGCATTAAACAGAGTTTTTGCCTCTAATTTCCCTTCTTTTTGAGAATGATGATGAGAAATAGTGAATGTAATGTGGCGGCAGGAGCATGGGGTCCAGGAACAGCAACACAAGCAGAAGCACGAATAGTGGCGTTCATGATAATGCAAACGTAAATGGTAAAGGAAACGTTAATAGAAACGCAAGTGCAAAATGACGCCAAAGCGAACAGTGACACAAATGGACATTGAAGCACGTACGAAAATGCAACTGGTAACACGAACAGTGATGGCAGTGGTATTTTAAATGGAAATGTTAAGTGTCACAGCAAAAAGAATGCAAAAGGGAACAGAAACAGATACGCGAATGGAAGCACACACGTAAACGCAAACCGTAACACGCACAGGCACAGTAACCACAATTATAAATGCAAATGGTAAAGTTAGCATGAAGAATAACACCAAAGGAAAGAGAAATGGAAATGGGAACAGAAGCATTGCGAAGCATAAACGAAATGTGCACAGGCACAGTACCGCAATTGTAAACGCAAATGGTAATGGTAACAGCAACAATAACAGTAAAGTAAACAGAGGCGCTAAAGGAAATGGAAGCGCATATGGAAACTCAAACCGTAATGCGCACGGGCACAGTAACACAATTGCAAATGCAACTGATAACAGTAACAGCAAGGAAAATGCAAAATGAAAGAGAAATGGAAATGCTAATGAAAGGGCTGCCGTAAACGCAAATGGCAATGTGCATGGTGACGCAAACAAAAATGCAAACAGAAACAGTAGTGGAAATGCAAATGGTAACAGTAACGAAAATGCAAGTGCGAATGACAACGCAAAGGGTAATGCACATGGTGGCGTATGTGGGAACGGTAACGCAAACGGGGACATAAACACAAGTGGAAACAGTAACTGTAACAGTAACGGAAGCGCATCACCTGTTTTTGCCAAACAGGTGCATACAGAACCACAGTGTGTACAAAGAATGTATGCATTGTAATGGGGATCGAAGCTTAAAACAAGCATTGGAAGTACTTAATTGCTAATATCTCAGCAACCGCACAACGTAGAAAAAAAATTTAAATTTCACAAAAATCTTGATTTTCCTGGCTAGGTTTTTGTTGTTACATTGCCCATATGGCTATGTAACTCACAACAAAAATTCCATATCTCGCACTGTTTTCGAGATATGAGCCCCAAAAGGCACTGCGGACGCCTCCATGTTAGTCTATGGGAATAAATGTCAACTTCGGAGTACCATAACTTGGCAGCTGTGCAATATTTTTTCACCAAGCCATGAAAAGGCACATCTGTGAGATGTTGGCTTCCATCCCTCCAAATTTCAGCTCAAAAGACCAAACCGTTCTTTCACAGCAGGGTGGCAAAGAATTCCTGTCATTTTGGCCAAGTCTGAAAAAGTAGTGTCGCAATTTGCGGCAATTTTTGCAAAATTGAAAGTGTCGTGCCTGCGACACTACTGGTTCCAGAAATTTGAAAAACATATTTCTGGGGTGTTTTACCTCAAAATAAATCCATGGATAGCATCCTCAGGGTCTGACTAGGTGAACACAAAAAGAATTGTGTCCCTAGAGGGTCCCAAATTTAAATACCAAGCATTTTTCTGATCACCAACTGGAAAAAAAATGGTGGATTTGTGACACTACTAGGGCCATTTGCGACACTAAAAAGTGCATTTGCGAAAATGTAGAATATTTTGTTAACTTTTCCCATTGACTTATAATGGGAACTTGTTTTTTAAATAACTTTTTTCACGAAATCTTCAAAAGGTACATCGGGGACCCTGGCCACATGTTCCCTGAAGTTTACGGACTGGTCACGTAAATCGTGTGACCTGTCGGCAAGAGCAAAGAAATCGCAAAAAAGCAAAATTGCACAATTGGTTGTTGCTTAATAACTCCGCAGCCGTATATCCGACTGGTACGAAACTTGGCAGATCCCAACATCTACCATGCCCAATTGTGCATACCAAATTTCAGACAAAATACGTTGAACAGTGGCAAAGTTATTAAGGTGCAAAATTTGACCCTTTAACCTTAAAAGTGCTACTCAACCCTAACTATGGTAGCATTACCGTGCTACCATAATATATATAATATATATATATATATATATATATATACACACACACACATGTGTTTGACTTTTTAAGGCTGTAACACAAGGGGGGGGATTGTGTTACCCTGGGATCTTGTAGGTGGGGATATAAACACACTTTGTACCACAGCCCAGGATGTGCAGCTTAACACAGCAGACTGACTGTGCATTTATTGGTAAGATTACTGTGAGAGGTGCATTCAAACATAACACAGGTTGAAAATAAAACAGAAAATAATACCTAGCTCTTTGTTGAGTGCTAACTACACAGTGAACTTTTGTTCCCTCTCTATAACCCAAGTAGCTAAGCTGTTTCCTGGGACATACAAACAAAATCAGCACCGAGTCTTGTTCTATGTTTCAAAGGAAAATTATTTACCAGTCTCAGGTTTTCAGCCAGTCCAAAGTCAGATTTCAATTCATTCTTGCAGGCCAAACAAAAGGTTCCAAACCAGGCAGTCAATTCATTCAGAGTTCTTTCTTTCCAAAGTAAAAATCCAATTCGTTGTTGAAGGCCAAACAGAAGTTCCAAACCAGGCAGTCAGTTGATTCAGACTTCTCTCTCTCCAAAGTAAAATCCTTCTGCAAGTGTTCCCCAGCCAGGCTCCACGTCTATTCTTAATCAGGTACTGAGACACAAGCAATTGTTTGAGCCTTCTCTTTTATGCAGGCAATCACTCTCCTGCACCTGCTCTTAATCAAGCACTTAGCTCTGTGAAGTTGTGGTGCAATGCTTTCTGGGACTTGTAGTGTATGCACCATGCTTTGTAGTCCTGGCAGAGAAAAAATGGAACATACGTGCTGGGAGGTAACGCCCTTCCACAACTTTACCCAGTGCTGTGTTACAAGGCATACACGAAACAATGGCTAGTACAACTTGGCAAAAAGGGCAACCAAGACATAAGCATAATGACACCACCTAACATCACAAGACATATTAAAAACTTTCCCCTATGACATGTACCCTTAATTGATGTCCATTCACTGAATAAAGGAGAACATAAAAAATAAAAGGCAAACTAACACACAGTGTTCTATACACAGAAAGTCATTCCATCTAAATAAATATTGTCCTAGGTTCTTTCTTCAATACCCTTTCTTGGCATGGTGCATCCCCTGGGTCCCTTAACTGAGAAGAAACCTATCCTAGTGGGCTTATATAATCCCTTGTCTCACGAGCATGGGTTCTGCCAGTGGAAGTGAGTCCAGAAATTCATCCCAGCTTCTGAAAAACAATTCCTCCTTCTCCCACAGTACATTTGTTAGCTGCTCCGAAGCTAGCACCTGAAGTGCCAAGGTCTTCCATAGGGTTATAGTCTGAGTGATATGTGAGACCCATGTGTTTTGTATACTCTGGCAGGCCAGTGTCAGCAATACTCTCACACTCCTCAGATATGGTTCCCAGCCCTCCTTCCCCATGGTTCCATCTCAAACAGTAGTGACAGAGGTGTATGAGCCAGTCCCTTTAAGAATGCTCTGTAAATTTCCACTGCTACTCCCCTCCAGAAGGGCTGTAATTCTGTACACTCCCAGAGGTAATGCAGATAAGTACCCCTTGCTGTGGTGCACCTCTAACATATCAGGGATATCATGGGGTTCAATTTCTGAGCTATATCAGATGGACAATAAAGTCTGTGTATGTTCTCTTCCAAGATTGCACATCCCAAATCTCTAGCACACTTCTCCCTTACTTTCCTGGACAGATCTAGAGATCACACTCTTTCCTGTCTCACCACTTTGCCTTTCAGAGCTAGCTAAGCCTCTAGCACTACCTGTTCTAGTGTGTATAAAGGTGAGACTTCAATTGGGTCCCTCCCCAATCTTCTACCATAAGCCCTTGCCTGCATATATCTGTATAGTTGCCCTGGCACTACTTGAAGCTGCTCTTGCAGCTCTGCAGGGCTTTTCACTCCCATACTAGAATACATGTCCTCCATACAGAGAATCTCCTTCTTCTCCAACTCCTGAAATTCAGCATCATCTAATCCTGGCAGAAACACCGGGTTCCCTGTCACTGCCACCATGAGGGTGTGATCCTCCCCTGCCTCTCCTTTTCCTCATCTTCTCCCAGGCCTCCAATGTGTGCCTTACCAGTGGGTTAGTTCTGCCTGCTGCACCTTATGCCCTCTTGCTGCCTATTCCTAAATATACTGACTATTTACCAGGTACTGAGTCCTCCAATTCCACCCAGCTCATCACCTCTCCTGTTTACCAGGTCTTACACATACCGGAGTTGAACTCAGAGATAATAACTTCTTAGATCTGAGAAGCTGAGTCCCCCTTGCTCTATTCCACCTTTAGCCACTTAAGGTCATGCACAGCCTTTTCTTCTGCTAGATAAATTGGTCAAACCCCCCTCTCCACCTTTTTACATCCTCTCTGGCTGGTTCCACAGGGAACATTTGCATAATGTAATGTAAGCTCAGTAGATTTATTCTCCCTAGCCATGATATTGGCAGTGCCCTCCTCCTTTCCAAGTTTGCTAGGAACCCCTGGGTCAGTAGTTTAAGGCATACAGCCTCCAAGATCCTGTCCTAACTTGATGCCCAGGTATGTGAACATAGTTTCTACTTTCTTGAATCCCCAGTCTTGTGCACTCCTCCAAGTAGGATCCCCCAACCAAAGTAGCTTTGATTGAAATAGAACTGAGCCTGTACCCTAAGAAGCTAGCAAATTCCTTTGTCACCCGCAGAAGGGCCAGTACTGCATTTTACAGGTCTGTAACAAACAGAAGCAAACCTTCTGCATATAATGTAAGCTTATGTTGTCTACCTGTCTTGGCAGGTACCCCTCCTAATCCCCTAGTCCTCCCTTACTTTGATGGCCATTGGCTCAATAGCCAGGGCAAACAAGAGCAGCAAGAGGGAGAACACCTGCGTCAACCCATGCCCTAGGGCTATCTCATTGGATAATTCCCTGTTCACCAGAATTTCCACCTGCAGGACCCCATATATCAAGTGCGCCATTTTAATGTATGAACCTCCCCTTGCATGAATCTCCCCACAACCTAAAATAATTATTCCCATTTGCTGCAGTCTAAGGCTTTCTCAGCATCCATAGATAGCACCAGGGCTTATCCAGGATGCTGAGATCCCCAAAGCATCACATTCGGGAGTCCCCTCATATTATGGTATGACAGTCTCCCTTTCACAAAGTCAGTCTGGCTCTCATGCACCAGCCCTGGAAGCAGCCTCTCCAGGTGGCAGGCCAAGACCTTAGCAAAAATCTTGAGGTCGCATTTCAGAAGCACTCTTGGTTGGGTCCTTCCCTGGTTTTTGGTAAAACACATATTGCAGCTTTGTAGCAAAAGGCAGGCAGCATCCTCTCCCCCACAGATTCCTCAATCATACCTGCCATGTGCCCAGCTAACTCCTGCACCAGCATTTTGTAATATTCACCCACTAAGCCATCCACGGCCCCTGCCTTCCCCCTCTTCAGAAAGTCTATTGCTCAATGTAGCTCTTCTTTAGTGACCTTTGCCTCCAGGGCTTCTTGCTGTTCCTTTATGTTCCTTTATCTGAACGGGGATCCACAGTCCATCCAGGAACTTTTTAGCTTCTGCCATCCTCCTTCCACACTCTGCTAAGTACAGCTTCTAATAAAAAGCCTGAAATTGAGCCCTAATTTCCTTCTCCTGGTTCACCAGTCTCCCCAAGGGCTCCTTAGTAACTGAGATTATTGCTGAAACCCTCCTGCCCCTTACCAGTGTTGCCAGCATCCTGCCTGGTGCATTGCCACATTCAAACATGTGTTGCCTCACACAGAATAGGAATGTCCTGGCTTCCCATAGTAGCAGTAAATTAAGTGCCTTCCTGGCTGGTCTTAGCTCTCCCTTCACTGCTTGTGATCCATCCTCCGCTACCCACTTTTCCAAATCCTGTAGTGGCCCTTCTGACTCCATCTGTTTTTTCTCACATCTGTCTCCTGATTTTTGCCACATAGCTTATTATGACCCCTCACATGTGGTCCTTTCCATCATCACAAAAAAGCAGCCTTGGAGGGGGAAGAGGTCAAATCTGCTTGGGTATATAGTTTCCACTGTTCTTTCAGGTATGTCCTGAACTACTCCTTCACTAGTAGGTATGTGGGGAATCTCCCCCCCTTCCCCTTTCTGTCCCCCCGTGATTTATATGCGAAGTATAACCATAACATGGTCAGAAACATATATGTTGATATGGGCCACTTCCCTGGCTAAACAGTATTGCTCCCTGGTGCTGTAAATGTAGTCCAGCCTGGACCATGTTTTTGGGGGGGGTCAAGAAGAATGTATACTCCTTGGCCCCCAGATTAGCTATACAGCACACGTCTAACATATCCATCTCCCCCATTTCCTTCCTTCGTCAGTTTCTTCCCTCCTCATGCTGCCCGATTCCCCTCCAAATGATTTCGCCTGGGCTCCATTACTAAACTGAAGCCCTCTGAACATCAAATTGTTGAATTGTTCCACATGTAGTATATCCAGCAGCCTTAAGTAAAATTCTGGAACATACATCACTGGAGAATGAGCACTACCATAGGAGACTTCACTGCTATTCAGTGTGTCCTGTATATAAAAACATATCGACCCTCATGAGGGTTCAGTACCACCTTGCTGATGTGTAGGGGGAAGCATTTCTGTACTAAAATTGACACCCTCTTTTGTGGGAGTTGTATGGCACTGTGTAGCACTCCCTCACCCACCCCCACCAGCTTCTTGTGTTCGTCCCCAGTGAAGTGTGTCACCTGCAGTAGAACAACCTAGGCTCCTTGCTGTTTAAGAGTAGTGAGCACCTTTTTCCTCTTAACCAGTGAAAAGAATCCACAGACATTCTGGGACACTATTGTAGAGCCTGACCCCATCATGTTATGAGCTGGCATACCCTGATGCCTCTACCTTCCCACCAATATGTATCCGTGCACAACCTTACCCTGATCATCTCCTGTAGACAGAACCTTATCTTGTTGGAATGAAACATAAGCATTTAACTAGTGAACAATTTAAAGCTCTCAAAACAGACAAGAGCCAAAAACAGTCACAAACTTTAACCTTTATATTTCCACCATCCCTCCAATGTATTTAGCCTCTTTTCACAAGCAGACACACTCCTGCTGTGTCCGTTCTCCCACCATCTTCCCTCCTTCACCCTACAACACAAATTTAAATTTAAAAACTGTTACAATGATAATCCCCACATAATGGAACTCCCTTGAATCATATGGCTTACTCTGCCCCATACTAGTTTAAAGAGTATCTCCCTGTTGCTCAACCATTGCTTGTAGGCTCCACCTCAGGCCCCCTGCCCCTTCCAGTGTAATTCTCACAGAAGGGGCCAGGTGACTGCTGGGAGTGCACCATCCATCCCAGTCACTGTGGATCTCCCCCCCCCACAAGCCTTGCTATGACATCCCCTCACAGTGCCATTTTTTTTCCACTTATGTGGTAATTACTGTCCTGATGCAATACTAAAAACAGTGACAGTCCCTGATGTCTTCTTCAATTCAAAACCCTACTAGGAGTCTCGGTGGGTGGTCTGACCCTTTAAAGCCAAACTCTGATCCCCCCAAACCTCCAGGAGCAGATTCCCAAGTCTGGGGTGTCATATGGACCCCCTCTAGTTTTCATTCTGCTATGCACCCGTGCTTAGTCCATGATGTGCTTCTCCAGTGTTCCCACCGTTTTGACTGTCTGGTGCCATGTTCTTGCCTTCCACCTTTCAGTTTATGTGCTTTTGCACTGCACAAGCTCCAAAATGCTTTCACATTTTTTGCCCTGAGAGGGGGTTCCTAGCATTCTGTCCCCACTTCTGCCTTGTATTGTTGCCACAGTTCATAGAGCTAGTACTCATGGTTCCAGCCAGTCCAGGGGTGACTCAGTTGTGCAATGTCCACAGGGAGAAGGAAGGGCTCAGGTCAGTCTGTGGCTTCACCTCCCAGATTGCAGCACCAACAGTCAGCAAACAGGAACACCCCCCTTTACCCTCTCCAGTGGGAAATTTCAGTGGTTTCTCTTTTTCAAGTTCCCTGGGAATGCCTTTGCTTTGTCCACCCCCAAAATGTGAAACTTGCTCCCTTGTGCTTTGACTGCACCACTGCTGCATAAACAAATGCAAACTCTATCTTGTTTGTTCTCAGTTCATCTAGTACGTCTGTATATATCTTACATTTCTTTTGCAGTCCTATTAAAAAATCCTGATATATGAACAGCCCTGCACCCTCAAGCACCACTTCTTTTTCCTTCCTATAGGCTGCCAGTATCTCCTGCCAATCTCTGAAGTGATGCAGGTGGAAAATAATCTGTTGAGGCATAGCGTTCACTGGTGGTCTGGGCCCCAAGACTCTTGCAGTCTGTTTTAACTTTACTACTTTTCACTTGCATCCCAAAAATCTGAGAGAGTTACCCCACAGAACTGCTCCATGTCTGCCCCTTCCTTGCCTTCTGACAGATGTCTTAAATACAGATTATTGCATCTGTTGCAGCTCTCCTGATAATCTATTATTTCAAGTCCTCCACCTCCTTCTACAGTTTTGCTATTTTAGTGGAACCCTGCTGCATCTCATCAGCAATTAAACTGGACAGGAAATCACAGGAACTCAGTTCCACTTCCTCTGGCACCTTTTTCCATTCAGTAATATGGAGAGTTCCACCTCCTAGGAACAGAGCCGGCTTTAGGAGGGTTGCGAACTATGCATTCGCATAGGGCCCCAAGAACAGAGCGAGCCCCCCAAAAAAATTCAGCTGTCCAGTTGGCCTTCATCTTCCTCATCCTGTACGTACTAATTTAAGTAAAGTGCAAACATGGCACAAAACTAGCTAAAATGAAGCTACAGGGAGGCCATGATAGGGATGAGGATATTCCTTGGGGGCTTTACAACCTCTGATAGTGAAGAACAAAGCAACAATAATACCATTACCAGAACTGGTACTAAATGTCCTCCTGAACCAAAAAAGCATGTTAGCAATGAAATGATAGCAGAATTTTGGAGAGAACTGACTGGAGTTACTCGTAGAAGTACTGAACATTTTGCCACATGTGCCAGAATACTTTCAGCTGCTGAAACAGCATGCAAAGAGGCATCCTCCTCAAATATAAGCTCAGATGCTGAGGCAGTGAATGCTGATAGAGATAGTGGTGATAGTGGGGACTGGGAATGGGATAGCCCAGGCTACATCCCACATGATGTTGATGGCATTTCCAGTTTTTCAGAGTCTTGTGGCAATGAGGTCTGTAGTTTCGATGAGGGGGTATGAGAGGATGCTGTTGTAAGGTATGAGAGGCAACTGCAGAAAATGAAACAAATGCTAAATGTAAGAATAAGAAAATGAGCATGAATGAGAACAATTCATGTCAACAAGAAAATGGCAGTGTAATGTTTCCTCCAGATCCATTGACTGTTCAAGAAATAGTGGCAGGTACTGTGGTACAAAGCACAAAAGGTAGGCTGGCCTGCCAGCACAGTGGTAGCATTACTGCTTGTGATGCCAGCAACCGGGTTCGGGAACGAGACCAAGGCATAGGAGGGCTGGCCGGGGGAAAGAGGACTGAGCATCCGTAAGATCACTCTCCTCCTCTGGGGGAGGGTGGGCAAAAGCTCAGGGACCAACTGACCCCCTGGTGAAGGCCACAGGGTGTCACAAGCCCGAGCTACAGAGAAGGGGAGGGGAGACATGGCAGACATCGACATACATGCCTTGACATCGTTGCACATCACATCTCTCATAGAATACAAAAGAAAAAATGCTCTGGCACAATGATGGCCAGTTTTGTGGACCCAAACCGGTTGCTGGTAGCACCCTCTCTGTCTGTCTGGGAGTAGTCGTGAGCAGAGCGAAGCATGGCTTGCCACCCTCTGAAGGGGGAGCACAGGGAAAACAACAAGTGGTTTGGAGGATGGAGTTGTGGTAAGTCCATGGCACTGGGGAGGGTGAAGCCAAGGCAGACTTGCTGGGGGGGGGGGAGAGTCTCTCTCCAAGTCGGGGGTAAAAAAACAAAGCACAAAAGGTAAATCTTTTGTGTGAAATTTATTTTATATTGACCCTGCAGATAACTCTTGAGCTGTATGCAGTCTATGCAAAAAGAGCATCAGCTGTGGTGGCAAAGCAGGACATTTTGGAACATCCATAATGATACGACATGCAAAGGCAAAACACCCAGCTGAGTGGGACAGGGCAAGGGACAGTGTGGGTGGTATGGGTGGTAGTGAAGGTGGTGGTGGTAGTGACCATAGTGACAATGACTGGAAGCAGGAACTGACATTGAATCACTTGATGTGTCCTTGCAGTCTTCCCTGACAAATGTAGATTTTTTTCTCCTAACACCAACAACTACTGCAAAATCCCAAAGTAGTGCTCCATGTGAAAAAAGCATGAAAAATACAATCCCCCCCAACATTTTAAATATCTCGTGATTCTCGTTGACTAACATTAAAAGAAAGTGTTACGAGGACATCAAAATTTACCTGCAAGCATCCAACATGCCAACTGCTAAATGTAGCCACTGCAGAGTTGTTGGCCAGTTGTCAACTCCTTTTTGGTTTTGTTAAGGTTTCCTTAACTCATAGGCTCCAGTAGTGCTTTTCGAAGTCCAAGGATTCCATTGCTTAACCTTAATTCAAAATGGCATCTCAGAGCCAATGAGTTGAGTTCATGCTCTGGACTGAACCATGGTACACTATTGCCTGTTGAACATATTTCTCAAAAAAGGCTTTTCCACAGTTATATGATGTGATGTGTACTGCAGTCATTAAGCAGTTGAAATTCTTTGAGGTGAAGCAGGTTCACATAACCACAAATACATGGACCAACAACCAAACAATTGACTACATGACTAGTACAGTCATTGAGCAAGTTTTCAGACAGAAAGTAATAATACCCGCTCTACTGTAAGCTGTTGGAAGCAGGCTATATTATGTGTCACCACTTTTGAGGAAAACCACACTGCTGTGAGTATTTTGCAGAGGCTGCAGAATCAATTCCAGAAATGGCTCACTCCATATTCCCTGTCTCCAGGGTTCATAGTGTCAGATAATGGTGCCAATACAGTCAAAACTGTTAGAGATGGCAACTACCAACACATACCTTGTTTTGCACATTGTTTAAATCTTCTCATTTATAGTTTCTTAAATGGAAAACAGAAATGTTGAAAACTTGTTAGGTCTTGCTAGGAAAATATGTGGGCATTTCAGCCACTCTATGAAAGCACAAAAAATCCTGAAGATGCTGCAGAGGTCAAACCACTTACCAGCCCACTGGAATTCAACATTTTACATGTTGGAAAGGCTTCTTGAACAGAAAAAAGCTGTACCTGAGTATACCATGCAGAATCAAATAGGTAAAATAGGCATCATGCTCAGTTCCAGCAGCTGAACTCTACTTGTATGTTTGGTCATCTTTTTGGGGCCATTTGAGGCTGCCACACATGATGTCAGTTCAAACAGTACAACTTTCTGTCAAATTCTTCTTCAAATAAGATTTCTTCATATTTTGCTTGATGATATAAAGAAAGACTTTCAGTCAAAAGAAGACACCACTGCTTTTATGCTGGCAGATGTTTGAGTCTCAAACTGTTGAGTGATCAGAGAATAAATGCCATGTTTAAGAATGACACCTATGTGTTGGCTACATTGCTAGATCCCCATTTTAAGTGGAACATTGAAGTCATCCTTCCTGCAGGGCAGGGGAAAACATTGAGTATTGGAGAGATATTCTGCTAACCAAATTGACATTGCCCCACCAACACCATTAACTGATGTACAGCAGTCAAACCCTGCTGAACCATCAGAGTGTGCCTCTGGTGCAGACAACACATCCATCAATTTTTCACAATCACTGGTGTCATCGGCAATGGAAAGGACATCTATAGCTACTTCCTGGGCATCCTCTATGTTCAGGATCAGAAAGGTAATTGACATCTGAGTCACCTGAAACAACATCTGCCAGACTGGTAACCGTCTCATGCAGCCCAATGACCCTGGAGTATTTTACAGAGAGTACTGTGACTGGTCTCAAGGAAGATCCATTACTCCATTGGAAAAAAAAGAGAACAATATGGCCAAATCTAGCAAATCTTGAAGTAATGTACCTCAGTTGTCCACCTTCAAGTGTATATTCAGAATGCATATTTAGTGCAGCTGGAGGAATAGTCACTGATCACAGAACACTGCTAAGTCTTGTAAATGTGGAATGGCTTACATTTCTCAAAATGAATGCTGATAATTTCTCAATTGTCCCAAACACTGAATTATGCTATTCTGACACTGAACATGAACAGCCTGCAAACAGTGATACTGAATATGATAACTAGGTTGTGTACGTAACTAATAGAACCATCACGACTGCCACCATGCCAGTCACATGTGCCACACCACTCTTAGTTTTCTTTTGTCAATCATCAGTTTTATATTATGTAACTTTGATGCCCACCATGGATATAATTTCTGGAAACAGCAGCAGCCTCACTCAGAGCAGCTGTGGCTCTTGTACCTACTTCATCAGTGCCAACCATGGGCATCATTTTTGGAAACAGCAGCAGGCTCAATCAGAGCAGCTGTACCTCTTGTACCTACCTCAGCAATGCCTGCCATGGGTATAATTTTGGGAAACAGCAGCAGGCTCAATCACAGCAGCTGCACCTCTTGTACCTACCTCAGCAATGCCCACCATGGGTATAATTTTTGGAAACAGCTGCAGGCTCAATCAGAGCAGCTGTGCCTCTCGTACCTGCCTCAGCAATGCCCCTCATGGGTGTAATGCCTCAGGGCACCTAACAAACAGTGTAATAGTCCAAAGAAAACAGTCTTTACATGATTTTTGTTATGGTCAGGGTCAGGTAGTTGGGTAGTAGAACAGGTCAGGTAGTAACTACCCGATCTGACCAAACTACTCGGTTTTCATCCAGGTATTTTTGGGGTGCTTTAGAGATACCAATGGATAGTCTTGAGGGTCGGGTATTTTAGTACCCACCCATCCCTACTTGCAATAATTATAAACATGCACAGGTAGGCATCAGCAGGTAAACAAAATCCACCCCCTATCCACTCCCAAATCTGAATTACAGGACCTTTCATTTTCAGGTGCCAATTGTCATTTGAAATTTGGTGACCGGGATAGCAACACTGAGCCAAAACTCATTTCCAGGTATGACCCAAGGTAAAAGGGAACAATGGAGTGGATACAGAATACATCAAATTAAGTGCAAAATATATATGTAGTGTAGTAATATAATTATACATTTGAGGAAAAGCACCTTGAAAGCACAAACAAAATATGCAAAACAAGGATATGCAAAAATTAAAAAATGTAGCTATTATAAAAATTTAACAACTTATAATAGTAATATAATGAACAAGAGAGGTATAGCAAACTATTGTATTAATGCACCAGTTCAACGCAATGCCACAAAAGTAAGAATATATGGCATTGGGGTTTCTAACTATAACCCCCCAAAGCAAAATAACAAGACCACAAAAGTAACCACAGCCAGCCATCATCAGGTAAGACAAATAGCATACAACTGTTTCCAGATGACACAAATGCAGTAGCAGTGATGTGGTACCTTTGTGGATTTCTCACCACAAGACATATACACTAGCTTCTGGCTGCAGACAGACATACACAATACTCAAATCACAACAGTATTTCTGCATGCAGAAGCATAAGTCCCTACAGCCACAGATCTAAATCCACGATACCCAAATTACAAGAATTCTTTTGTCTGCAGAAGCACAGGACTCTATGGGTTCACCACTTTGATAGTCACAGGTACTTATCCACACTGTAAGTATACACACAGTCCTGTCTGCAGAAGTGCAAGCCCCTAAGGGGCCTGTGCATCTGCAGTGCAGGTGTCAGACATACACACTGACCTCTGCCTACAGTACAAGGGCCATGAAATCCATGATACCAAAATTGTAATAGTATTTCTCTCTGCAAAAGCGCAGGGCCCTAATGAGTCTGTGCCTCTTCAGCCACATGTGTAAGACACACACCGACTCCAGCGTTTGTTTCTCCAGTTGCAGCTACTCATGTATGCTATGAGACATACACACAGATGCAGCTGTAGAAGAATGGGTCCTGATGGGGCATGTGCTTCTGCAGTCACAGGTGAAAATCTACAAAGGTAGTCCATCAGTGTTGCTTCATTTGTGCCATCTGGAAACAGTTGTATGCTGTTTGTCTTACCTGATGATAGCTATCTGTGGTTGCTTGTGTTGTGTTGTCCTTTTGCTGCTTGGGGGTGAGGAGTTAGGGTTGGAAACGCTAAACTCACATTTCCCTACTTTTGTGACATTAAGTTGATCACAAATTGGTGCATAAATGTAGTTTTTGCAATGAATTTCCATTCTTTTTATGATAGCAAAATTATACCTTCATTCATGCATGAACACATGCAGAAGTGCAGGGCCCTCTGGGTCCTGCACCAAAGGAAGACTCCATATGCCTGCTGAAGTGTAGGACCTCCAAGGCCTTACACTTCTGTGCAGCAACAAATGTCAAGAATTCATGTGGCAATCTGGTGGACTGCAGAAGCACAGGGCTCTCTGGGTCATTCACTTCCATGTGACTACAGATACAGACACACAGGGCAAAAAGTCCATCTGCCAGCTGAAATAAGGTCCTTCTGGCAGCCACAGGTGCAGAAGTGTACGGCCCTATAGTTGGGGCCATGCAAGCAACCCCTGCATCTTCCCTCCACCAACTGGGAAGTGGTGCTGCATGACAGCATAGTCCCCCAACCTTGGCCCAACCACCTGGCTCACTAAGTTCACAACTGAGCTCAGCTCACCAGCACAGGATCACAAAGCAGTACCCACTGGGCCAAAGTCTGGCACTGCAGACAATGTTTCTTCTTATTTATTTTTTTTATTTTGACCCCAAATTTTCAACATAGATGTTTTATGACGTCCCCTTATAAATATGACATGTGGCATTTATATAATGCTGGCCTAAACATGATTTCATGCCACAAGCATAAAAACATGTTTTGGCTAGAATTTGAAAAATTATACCTGTAGCATTTATCAGGTGATGTGAAAAAATGGCTGTGTTGAAAGCTTGAAGTAACAATATTAAAAATTACCAAAGTTAAGAGTGAGCTTAGAAAAATGTCAATATACATTCATAACATTATTGTTTTTTAATATTTTGACACCAAATTTTGAACATAGTCTTCTAATGACCCTTTGTCATGAACCTGGTAGGTGAAAATTTTCAAAGTCCACCCAAAAGGTGAATTCATGGAATGAGTGCAAAATCACCTTTCAGACTAGATTTGAAACATTTCATCTGCCTTGTTCATGAAGTGGAAAAATACTGAAAATTAGTGAGGGTACTGTACATATGAACATTGAAATATTTTAACATTCACTCATAACTTGGTCATTTTACCATATTTTTTCACCAAATTTTCAGCACAGTCATCTTATGACCCTCACCTCATGAACCCAGTAGGTGAAAAGTTTCAAAGCTGCCAAAAAAGGTGACTTCACGGCGTAACTATGAAATCACCATTCAGGCAGGAGTTGAATAATTTCACAAATGTCATTCATGAGGTGGGGTCTCAAAAAGGCCATATTGAAAATTTGGTAGAAAAATATTTAAAGATGAGAAAGTTATGAGCAAATGTTCAAAGTGTATTCAAACACATTAACAGAACTTACCTTATTTTCTTCATATCGCCATACTGATTCCAGGAAGAGAATGTCTTTCTGATCGGAGAGTGGATCTTTGATGTGGGACCATCTTTAGGTGACTGAGGGTGTGGGATGGTGGGTGCTGAGTGCTGAGTGGGGGAATCAGGGTGGGGTACTGGAGTGGGGGGGATGAGATTGCAAGGGACCATTTTCTTCCTTGCAAGTTTAAAAAAATCATTGAGGGACAGTTTTCTCATTTTGCAGGGGGCCTGAACCAACACTGAGGATTAGGCACCCTAGTGTTGGCAAAGTATTTGGCAGCACCAGAGGTGGGCACACTGTTGTCACCATGTACAGTATGTGTTTTTTGAAGGGGCAGATGATGTGGTGGGTGGAATAAAATGATAATAGGGGTGGGCACCCCAGTCTGTTTAAAGTAAAAAAAAAAAAAAAATCAGCATCGGGAAGGACAAGGGGGCAGGTGATCTGGAGGGGAGAGGGGTGGCATAAAGCTGTACTGGGGTGAGCACCCCAGTAAAACAGTCAGCAATGGGAAGAACAAGGGAAGGCTGGCTCAGCTGGGAGAGATCACATATTGTCAATAAATATAAGAATTAGGAAGGACATGGGCTAGGAAGGGAACATATAAGTTTCACTGGTTTGGGTACAGCTAAAAATCCCCCTGTCACATCACTTTGTATGCAACAGGGAAATTCTCAGCTCACGACCTAAACAACAGCTCCTTTCACTAAGCTGGGCACCCAGGATTTTGGGATGCCCAGGAAACATATTTCTAGTCCTAATTAACAAAATAATCCACCAGAAGTTAGCTAAATGGGTCCCATTTAGCTAGGGTCAGGTTTTTGTTGCTAGCTAAATGGGTGCTGTTTAGCTAGGCTTAAGATATTTGCTTTTTTAAAATACATCATTTTTATGTTTGCTTGCACGCATGTGCAAGAAACATAGTGCCATCATCGGAGATTTCGGAGGTGCGTCACCTCCTCCTCCAATTCAGGCAGTGTGCTGGCGAGCGTGGCCCTGTAAGCCAATGCATTTGGAGCTGTCTGTGACACGCTCAAAATGCAGTGTCTTCCAATTGAAAGAGACTACACTTGAGTGGCCGGGGATAAGCTGCTCATCGCGCAGCTCCCCACCCCAACGCGGCGTCGCGCCCGCTGCGCAGTGTGGCTGTCGACGGGTGCCCAATCCCCGTCGGCTGAGCGCATCGTCTCCTCCCCTCCCCAGTAGTTGGTGCCATGCTGGGAGCCCACCCAGTGTGGCAATCAGTCATTGCTGACAGGGTGCCCAATCCCCTATCGGCTGAATACCCAAAGTTCTTGTGCCACGCTGGGAGCCCACCCCAGCGTGGCAAACAATCCGTAAGGTTTTTATTTTTTGCGGCGGGGTGCCCAATACCCCACGTCGGCTGACGCCCCAAAAGTCGCTTGTGCCACGCTGGAGCCCACCCCAGCGTGGCAAATGATCCCTAGCGTCTGTTTTATTTTTTTTACCTGTAAGAAAAAAGCGGTCCAGCGGTGCGTCTCCGACCCCCTCCCACAACCCGCACCCACCACTCTGCGCAGCCTCCCACCCCCACCCCATACTTACCTCTGGACTCCGTAGCGGCGATCTCCGGTGGACCGGGAACACGTCTGCACTCTTCAAAGCCGACCGTGAACTGAGGAAATGCCGGTAAGCTGTATAATGGGCTAGATAGGGGGTTTCAACTTTATTGCATATCTCAGCCATTTTTGGGAATTTTTGCACCAAATTTTCAACATGGGGTTTTTGGGACCCCTTCTCATGAATGATGTCACTGTCATGGCATTATTCAGGCCCGAAGGGTGATTTCGCGCAGTGACTGTGCAGTGACTGCGAAATCACCCTTCGGGCCTGAATACCGCCATGACAGTGACATCATTCATGAGAAGGGGCCCTAAACCCCATGTTGAAAATTTGGTCCAAAATTCCAAAAATGACTGTTTAACGAGCGCTCGCTTGCTCAGTTCCACGCAGGCTCATAAGTTCACGAATTTCAATATTTTCACTCCAGGTTTCAACATTGCCATTTCACCACACCTTCTTATGAGTAGTACAGCTGTCATTTTTCACATCTCACCCAAAATGTGTTTCTGCCCATGTAGCGCAGAATGGCGCAGTCAGTGTGCGAAATCAATGTACAGGACAAATTAAGAAAATCACAGTGACACTGTTCATGAGCAGAGGTCTTGAAATGGCTATGTTGAAAATTTGGTGAAAAAATTCCTAAAAATGACTGTTTTACGAGCGTGCGTTGCGCAGTTCCTACCCACGCTCATAGGTTTGCGAATTTTCAATATTTCCACTCCAGATTTTCAACATTGCCATTTTCCACACCTTCTTATGAGTAGTACAGCTGTCATTTTTCACATCTCACCCAAAACATGTTTCGCCCATGTAGCGCACAATGGCGCGATGGTTGGCTAATGAACTCAGTGTATAGGACACATTAAGAAAATCACAGTGTCACTGTTCATGAGCAGAGATCTTAAAATGGCAATGTTGAAAATTTGGTGACAGAATTCCTAAAATGACTGTTTCACAGTGTGCATTGCACAGTTCCCCTACGCTCGTGAGGTTTGCGAATTTTCAATATTTCCACTCCAGATTTCCAACATTGCCATTTCCCACACCTCCTTATGAGCAGTACAGCTGTCATTTTTCATCCTGCCCAAAATGTGTTTCCGCCATGTGGCGCACAATGGCGCAGTCGGTGGTGCAACCTCAATGTATAGGACACATTAACAAAACCACAGTGACACTGTTCATGAGCAGGTCTTAAAATGGCTATGTTGAAAATTTGGTGAAAAAATTCCTAAAATGACCTTTTATGGCGTGCGTGTACAGTTACTATGCATGCTGTAAGTTTGCAAATTTAATATTTTCACTCTAGATTTTCAACATGTCCATTTTATTAAACTTCCTTATGAACAGTACAGCTGCAATTTTCATATGTCACCCAAAATGTGTTTATCACATGTAGCGCACAATGGTGCTGTTGGTGTCTAAGCTAATGTTTAGGACAGATTAAGAAAATCACAGTTACACTGTTCATGAGCAGAGGTCTTAAAATGGCTATGTTGAAAATTTGGTGACAAAAGTCCATAAAATGACTGTGTTACAGTGAGCATTGTGCAGTTTCCACGCATCCTCGTTAGTTCATGACTTTGTAATATTTTCAGTCAGATTTTCACTAATGGCATTTTCAACGCTTCCTTATGAACAGTACAGCTGCCATTTTTCACAACATGGCGAAGTGTGTTTTCACACTTTCAGTGCAGAGATGCGTGGTCGCTGTGGGAAATCATTGTTCGGCACAGATAAAGAAAATCACAGTGACACTGATCATGATCGGAGGCACCAAAATGCCTGAGTTGACAATCTGCTATAAAAAATCCCCAACCTAATTATATAACGGGTGTGCGTTGAGCAGTTTCTATGTACTCTAGTGACTTCACCATTTTTTTAAATATTTTTACTACACATTTGCAACATAACCATTTTTACACCTCCCCATGAAAGAGTACAGCTGTCATTTTTTACATCCTGTTCTGAATATTTTTGCACCTGTGGTGTTAAATGCCGTAGTCACTGTGCATAAGCAGCTTTCGGCTACCAAACTGATATTCCCCCTGTTCATGAGGTGGGGTCACAAAACAAACATGTTGAAAATTTGGAGTTAAAATACCAACGAATGCCTGAGGTATTAGGCTTTTCAACTAAATCGCCCAACCCTATAGAGAATGTCAGGAATCAGGGGTGTGACTTGGGATTCTTGCCTGTGATGCTCATACCATTCCACACCCTGCAGTCACTGAGAGGCATCGAGGTATGCCTTGGACTTTTCAGCCCCAAACTTCACCCCATTCTCCTATATCACACCCATCTCACCGTATTTCCTAATGAAATGGGGTGCGCATAAGGGCCAAAGACCCCAAGGAACACGTGACACTTGTCAGTCTCTGCAGAGTGGGGTGTGGTGAAATGGCGTGGCCGTTATGCCTGACGACCCAAATGCACACCCCAGTGCCTGTCACTCTCTGCAGGGTGGTGGTGGGGTTGGCTTCAGTTCAATACTTCACTGCCATTCCTATTACGCAGCTCTGTAACTTCTACACTACCACTGCCAATGCCAGCAAGCAAACATTCGGCATTGACAAATGCTTGTTATGTACCTTTCTATGTTAAAAGTTAAAAAAGAAAAAAAAAAAGATGACAGCCATCATGACCCAAACATTTTTCTCACAACCCAACAAACACTAAGCGGTGAGAAAACAAAATGCTTTTGATACCAAAATTTTGTGGTCATATCAGAGGGTTATCCTAAAATCTTACTGAGCAGGCTCAGAAAAAAAACTTCAAATCTTTATAACTTTGGAACCAATTAATATTTTGTCACAAAACCTTTGAAAGGCACTGCCTTGGCAGAGACCGCTTCTAGCCTGAAAGAGCTGGAAAGAAATTCTGTACCGTCTGAGCTGTAGGTGACGGCAAGAAAAACATGTAATAAGTATAGGAAAAATGTAGACATTACTGTAAAAATGACACATCTGTATCTCAGAAACTGCATAAGTGACCATCAGGAAACTTCCCACATCTTGAGAACTTGTCTCCTGAACAACGCATGCCAAATTTGAGCAATTTCGTAAAACACTGCCAATGTTATTAAGGTGCAGACTTAGGGGTTTAACACTGAACACCATATTGAAAGCAATCAGAAATATCTTCTTGAGTTGTGATTGACCTCTGACCTCATGAGCAGCAAAGCCATGAGTGAGATCACAAGAGGCCAAGTACAATGAAAGAAGATATTTCTGATGCAGTACATTAGCTCATCTCATATATGATGTATACAATGGGACCTGAAAGTTTCATAAATAAAGCTGACATACAGATTTAGTCGTGTGTGTGTGTGTGTGTGTGTGTCTCCTTACAACTAGTTATCCACCCCCCCCCCGGGGGAGGAGGTTGGAGAATTTACTTCCTATGATTTCTTATTCAGATTCCTTAGACATTTTCAGCACATCAAGTAGTTTTTATTACACACTGAGAATTTATTGAACTCTGTACATATCAGGTTGCATGGTCCTAGACAAGCAGCTTTTTATTTGGCTCTTACACTGCCAATTTATATTATCATGTATAAACTCCTGTTACAACACTTAAGGCCTTAAGGTTTATGGAGCATAATAACCAGTTTGAGAGCACAGTTGGGTAATGTTGCCAGTTAAGTTTGACATTCCATGTAGTGTGAAACTACTGCTCATTTTAGATAAACTTTACTTTAAACCCTTTGTATGCCATGTATATTTACTTTTTGTAGTTCTATCTTGTGGGGCTTGTTTTTAACTTACAATAATGTCACATTTTAGCATGTCTTTAATCCGAGTGGGTTTTGCTTTTAATGAACTGCATTCTCAAACACACTGGGATACTCATACTAGGGTTATACAGCTCTCTGCTAACGATGTTCTTCTTTTACTCTGAAGGTATCACTAACCTACCCATGCTAGCTTTAAAACACGTTACCAGGAACATCTGCGTACAATCAGCTTTACTCCGCCTTAGACTACTTCTTCTCCCCACCCTCTCTTTCAGTAAACTACCTTCCTCTTGTACGCCATTTCCCTCCCTCTCTAACAACCTATCTCTCATGTTCTGTTTCTCTCATCCCCACTTTTTTTCCCCTCCCCCCTCACTCTCTCTTCCTCTCCCTCTCTCATCTCATCCTCAGTTTTTGGCACTTACTGTACTTTGCTGTGTGTAAACCTTTAGTTGCAAATGCCTGTTTTCACTTACTGTTTTAACTATAGTTGTGTATTTTACCTAAATGTTATTCCTGTTTTTGCCTCTTACTGTAATCTTATCTCTAACACTCCAGTGTGACTTACTCTTTGAATTAACTGTTTAGTTGAATGTTACTGCTTCCATTCTCACCGTGTTCACCAATCTCATGTGCTGCGTCACATGTATGCTCATTTGTATGTTAAAATGTCTCTCTCCTGGGTCATGCCTGAAAATAGGCATTTCTATGCCTAGTGCACTCACCCGGTTACCAAAAGCAAATAAATAAATAAGTCATTTTAATTTTTGTGCAGTGTACTCTCTGCCTGTTGTTACGCTCTAAGCACATCTGTCCTTTAGGCTGCTTCAGCTGAAGCTGATGTGGTACTATTCAGCTTCTATGATATTTCTTCTGTAATTTTTAAATGAGTATTTTAAACCAACGGAATTTTTTCTGTTTTTTTTCTGCATGATCTGGGTGTTAAAGTATGGTATTTTCTAAATAACTGTCATTAAGCTTCCGAGGAAGGACTGGG
The DNA here is from genome assembly GCA_016271365.2 of Neoceratodus forsteri. Lineage (NCBI taxonomy): Eukaryota > Metazoa > Chordata > Ceratodontiformes > Ceratodontidae > Neoceratodus > Neoceratodus forsteri. The sequence goes on along the minus strand of CM028136.1, from coordinate 221,766,286 downwards.
TTTGTCCAAAAGCTAAAGCGCTTTGCTCTTTTTGTTACATCTATGTTGGTCCAATAAAAGGTATCAAATCATTTGCATCTGGATCTATAAATAAAGCTGTAAACAAGTTATTTTCTTATTCAGTTTTCATGTTTGTTTCTATGAATGGAATATCTCAGAAGAATGTGTGAAATAATGGTTGCCAAGATAGCATTGCTATGAGGTAATCTGATATATCCTGTTGCTCTTAATCTTGATCAATTATCAGTTATCAATAGGTCAGAAAATAACCCTCTTGCCACACTATTTGAACAAAAACAGAACTTGAAATCTCTGAGATCAGATGATGTTGTCACTCTTTCTGTGGCATTGTGTAACACTACGAAAAAAACAAAAAAAAAAACAAAGGGCTTTTAAACAAACTGCAGTGAAACTCTGAAACAAACTTCCTGCCACTAGATATATGAAGCATTCAAAGTACTTACCAATTCATATAATCTTTGAAGCCTTTATTAGCATTTGGAGTGCAATGTAACAGTATATTATATTATAAAATATGTTTTATGGTGTTTTGAACTATATATTTATAATGTAACTTCAGCAATAACTAACAAAAACCTGATCACTGCATTAATAATTTAATTTTAAAGTGTATTTTAAGAGTGTGATAGTATGTAAGTACATGTTTTAAATTGTTGTTTCTTGCTTATGGTCCAGTTATTAACTATGTAACTAATGTTGGCACGTTATGTCTTGTTATGTGTATCCAGGTCATGCCTGTAAAAGGGCCATGTGGCCCAGTGCTTTTTTACCTGGTTAACAAATTCTAAAATAAAAATAAAATTAAAAAATATTCTATTGTGATATACCTAATAGGTGATATTTTGGCACCTAACAGGTGATATCTTGATATCTCGAAACATAGCTCAAAGATATAATTATTTATCTTTATTAATTTATACCCACACCTGTTGTATATATATTGGATATGACATGGGTAAGAGTGAGATAGTATAAATATCTTTACTCAGTGTACTTGACCGCCTGACCTTACAAGTGGCAAAGGCACAAGTAAGGTCAGAAGAGGTCAAATATGGCAAGTAAAGATTTTCCTACTATCTCACTGTCACTTGCAACATATTTAATTTGATATATTACAAATCAGCATCTATTTTGATTGTACTGATTTTTATCAGTAGTACTAATTTATACTGTACCACTTTGTAATGTATTGATTTGCTTCCCTTGTGCTGAGCCATTGATCAGAAGATCACAGTTTACATTGTGTACTTTTCTTTGTACTGGTGATTCTTTCTATCACAAAAGCACCTAAACAACTGTTGTACAAATCGAATATGACATGGGTGACAGTGAGATAGTACAAAACTCTTCACTTGCCAAACATGACCTCTTCTGACCACACTCATGCCTTTGCCACTTGTAAGGTCAGCCAGTCAAGTATAGATCATAAACATATTTCTACTATATCACGCTTACCCATGTCATATCCCATATATACTAGAATCTGCTTAATCGGGATGTCTTGGTGGTAAATATTTGTTCCAATTAAGTGGCTGTCCTCTTTAATAGAAGTTACTAAAAAAGTTAGTAAAAAGGTTTATTTTGCCAGTTTATATGTAGCGTTGCTTCTTTAGCGCTCTCTGAGGTAATGTGCAAGTAATAAAATGTGGGTACAAGGAATGACAATAATAAATTATTATTTTAGTAAATATCATAGTACAAACAATGAGTGCAGATCACAAAGCCAACACAAGGTTTGGCATACTGTGGCAGGCTGCAATGGCTCCTACTGCCTCTGGATTTCTCCACAAACTGTCTCCTGTCTTGCGATTGAAACAGACTGTAAAGAAGAGTTGTAATCAATAAAATAAACAGCAAGTCTCTCCTTTCTGTCTCTGTTGGTGGCAGACATACCCTAACTGAAAACTGCATTTTGGGCACGTTTGTCATTGTTTTTGGGGGGAGTTAATTACATCAATCTTGTGGCAGTGGAGCAGAGGAGGAAAAAGTGCATGTGGGAGTGAGAAAAGATAGCAATTCAGGCAGACACACAAGAGTGGAGGAGAGAGGGGAGATCAACAAAAAAACAGCCTGAATGAGTGAGTTTACTATGCTGAACAACAGGAGCTGACCACCGGAGGAGGAAGGAAGGCAGGCAGAGGAAGACATTCACAACTACTTAAATGTGAAAAACAGGATTATCAAGGGATTAGAGAAGGAAAGGCATGGGCAAGATCAGACTCAATCATCCCAATAAGTCAGCATGGTGCAACAAGGAGATTCCATTTATGCAGCTAAAGCTTTCAAAGAGTAACATAGCCACTGAATCAGTTCCTGGCAAGATGTCCCAGTAAAGCAGATGTCCTGATTAACCACATCTCAAATAAGTGGCTTGTACTCTACACACGTAGAGTGGTCCCTCTCTATAGTGAACACTTCTGGAGACAGCTGATATGTTCACTATAGCTAGGTGTTCACTATAGCAGGTCTTAATATGCCTATTTAGTAAACAACGGGAGCCATCACTGGTGTCCAGTGTAAGAGGGATGTTGTTATAGCAGTGTTCACTATAGCAAGGGAGCACATATCTATCTATCTATCTGTCTATCTATCTATCTATCTATCTATCTATCTATCTATCTGTATCTGTCTATCGCTCTCTAGCTAGCCAGCTAGCTATCATCAAAACTCCTAACTGATGGAACTAAAAATTACCCAGGCCAGAGTCACAGTGAAGGAGAGAGGTGCAGAGACAGAGCAGGGCTGGAGGAGAGACTTTTGGAGAGGTCAAGGAATGAAAGTGACTGAGTGGAGCAGAAAGCAAGTCAGGGGAGGATACAGAGAGGAAAGAAAAGAGTGGAGGTGGGAGTAGAACAGAGAGGGGGAGAATGGAGGCTTGGCGTCACTGCAGGAAGGGGAGTAATAGTCATGAAGAAAAGTTGTGAGAGAGTGACTGGAGGAGGAGGAGGAGAGAAGGATGGGTAGAGGGAACATGTTCCACAGAATAGAGAGACAGATGGAGAAGACAGACTGGACAGTAGAGGTTTTAGAAAAGTGATGGAAAAGGAGGGGCCATCAGATGAGTGGGGAGTAGAAGAATGGGATGGAGATAGTAGCACAAATCCAAAATCTAGCCTTCTCTTGGACTGTTCAAGACCTTGGAAATCACTAAAGAGAAATAGCTACCACTAGCATTGCTCTGTCTTAATAAAAACCCTAGGTATTATTACAGCCCTAACTGTTAATGCCCTCGTCAGGATAGAAATATGAAATAGCTGTTGGTGTTTGTCTAATCCCCTCACTGGGTACTGTCCTGATACTAATTAAATGTGAACTGCTCTTAAGTACAGTTTTTAAGCAAAATGTTATTACCTCAAGCTCTATGTAATTAATTCCGGGTCGCCCCTGAAAAAGGGACCTTTGGGGCTCAGTGGGTCTACCCGGTTACCAAAATGAATAAATAAATAAATGGAGGGAGAGAGGAGGGCAGATACTCTAAGCAGGTGTGGTAGGAGGAGAACGAGTAATTAAAAAGACAGAAAAAGCAGTGGAAGAGACGCTAAGACTAGTGTGGGGGTGGGGGTGGAGGTAAAGAGAACAGTAATGAGTAAGAGAATGATCTTGTGGCAGATTGAGAGTGGAAGGCAGGACATGTGACTATATAGAGTGCTGGGCTTGGGATGAAGTTTTCTATGCATGGAGAAGATATGGGTGGAGAAATCAAGATTTTGATCCAGCCATCCACCAAGGTACTTGAAGTGAGGGACTACTTCAAGAAGAGAACTACTGAGGGTCTTGAAGACTGAGTTTGCTTGCAGCCTACCAAGCCCCTGTTTAGAGCCAAAAGCCATGGGAGCAGTCTTTTGGCATTTAGAGAGCTGGTGTGTGCAGAACCAGCACTGGACATTATCTAAGTCATGCTGAAGAGACGATCCCAGCTGAAGGACTGAAGCTCTCGAAGTAAAGTATGGTGCATTCCACATATGCATGGATGCACAAAGAAACACAGACTATGGGGAGGTCATTGAGGAAAATGGGACAGAGAAAGACTGGTACCCTGAAGGACTCATAAACTGATAGACAGGAGGAGGGATAATACATTGCCAATTTGAAATGACTGGTGTTCGTCACCAAGGTAGGATCAAAACCAGTCAGTCACAGGGTTGGTCAGCCCCACCCATCCTAGATGATTCTAGAGAAAGGAGTGGTCCACAACACTGAAGGCCTTGGCCAGGTTGATGAATATGGCAGCAGTGATCCGTCCCCGGTACATGCATGCCAGTATGGGGTTAATGACTGGGGGAGGGAGCAAATGTTAAAGATTTATGTTACAATGTGCATGGGTCATGACTGTACATCAGTTCTGAGGTCAGCACAACAGCGTGGTCTGTGGAATATAGTTTCAGTTGGGGCTCTGGCAATAGCTGTGCACAGCATTGCATGTTGAGTTTAATGTAGAGGTTGGTACTACTGCCTGCTTGCTGGGCAGGAGCTAGCACTCTTTTTGTCCTGACACTAATTCATTTCTGAATGGTTTGTTCAATGTGGTATACAATCTAGTTATAGATGTTAATTTTTCCAGAGCCAGCATATGGTTACAAAGTTCATTACTGTCAAGCTCAGAAAATACTTTAAAGCAGGGAGAGGCACTGTATACCTGTCATGCTCAATAGTAACATTTTGCTGCTAAATAAGAGAAGCCAGTGTTTCACAGCTGAAAATCAGCAGCGTTCTCATATGTGCTACACCTGATTGGGACTGCCAGTCAATCAGTGTACACTGGGAGAAGGTCATTTAATACTGCCACTGCTTGGAGCGGCTGATTGCATAAACCACAACGACAGTGACAAATGTTCATTTCAGAAACTCATCTTCTGTTCCCAGGAAAGGAAAACAGTTAAACAGACCTGGAGAGTTGGCCCTGGGTATTACAGGCTGTGGGTCAGCAGCTCAGATTGTCCAACTGTGCCCTGTGGATGAGTTGCATGTCTTATTTAGAGCAGTGAGATTAGCTTTACCCACTTCAAAGCAGGATACCAGATCTATAGGAAGCTGCAGAGATATCATTTAGGGATAGCAGATGAGACCCCTGTTATTTCTTTGTAATCCATATCATGTCCAATGCAACCCCAAAGAACCCCCATGTACAATGTTTCCCTAGTGTTTATTTTTATGTATACAATGTAAGTAGGAATTTGACTGTTTAAATAAATGTAGTATTTTTCCAAGAATGTGACCCACATGAAAGATAGAAAATGTTATTCATCCAATGGGTAAATAACACCATTTATTTCTCACTTGCCTACGTCACATTTTTAAAGAAACTGTCACTCAGTTTGATTGACACTCCATTCTGGTCAAACCTACAACAAATCCTTTTGCTAACTTCAGTCAATAGCACTACTCCTATTTACAGTATGCTAAACTCCCTGCTCACGCCATCTCCCCGCTCACAAGCGTAGTCAGTTTAAATCATTATTTAAACTAATGATGTTCTGCTTCTCTTTTTCAGCCCAGCACACTTTTTTCTTCACCAGTTGTCATTCCAGAAAATAAGAAAAAAAAAGTTCTGCAATTCTCGCTTGCTCGGGACCAGCCACAGAGTCTGCAATGTGGGAAACAGCCACAGTTCACGCTCGCTCAGCTCACACAAACGGCAAAAACTGTCTTCAACCAAGTCAGTGAGGTAAAGAACAGCAGCCATACTACTTTGGGGGGAGCAGCTGAACTGCCGCAGTACTTTCTACAAGGGTGGGGGGTGTCTCTAGACTCTGTACAGCACAAGCCCACAATGAGCTACCGAAGTGCATTGGCGTGGGATCTAGTCTCTGCATTACACAAGCCAACAACACCAAAACACGTTTAAACAGTCAAATTCCTACTTACATTGTATACATAGAACATACAATGGCAAGTGTTGAAATAAGCCTCTTATGGGGCATGGCTTTGCTGGAAATCAAGATGGTAGCTTAATGTGATCTGAGCCTTTCCCTGGAGCACTAAGTCCATCTGAATCCATTGCTGAAGGTACAGTCCATCTCTTTTCTGAGCAGATCTATATGCCTTAAGGCAAGAGGAACAAAAGGATACCCCACTTGTAAAGTTCCAATCGATATTGCAGAATCACCTCCGTTTTTACTTCAAGACACAGAGGCAGCATGGCTATGGCATCAGGATCCCTGCAAGACCCGGTGGCAGTGGAGGAGATGTTCAACAAATTAATAATTCAGATGGCCGTGGTAACCACCTTCTCAACCAAACCTCTCACATCATGCAGCAATTGGAAGGGCAACTTCTTAAGATGGAACTCCAAGTTGCGTCTCATAAAATTGTAATACAGGAGCTTCAGGCTAATGCTAGACAACGGGCCTCACAAATCCAGGGACTGCTCCTAAAGGTGGACGATCTTGAGAATCATAGTAGGAGAAACAACCTCCAGCTGCTGGACTTCCCAGAGGGAGCCAAATCACAGTACATGAACAAATTTCTTCAGCACGTTCTACCCAGTGTGCTAAAACTAAAAGGGGATGTCCAGCTGGACATTGAAAGAGCACACCTGGCCTCGATGCCTAAAGGGTGCGATAGGCCTAGCCCCATCTTAATGAATGTCCTCAGCTATAATACTCGACAGGCCATCCTCATGAGATCCTGAGAGTGGCAAGGGCACACAATACAAATTTATCAAGACTTTTCTAAGCACTTATCAGCGAGGCGGAGAGAGTATACGGATTTCCGCCACGCGATGCAAAAACTGGGACTCACGTACTCACTCCAGTACCCTACCATCATGAAAGTATACAATAATCGATCACAAACTTTCTTTTGAAACCCCTGAGGCTTTAAAAGATTTTTTTAAGGAGAATGTGGCCCAAGGAGACGGAAGCCCATGGATCGGCCAAGGAACTGTACTCCCAAAGAAATCCCAACCAGCAGCCTCTCAGCCTGAGAGAACAGTGTGGGTGACAGCATGGAGGTACAGAAGGCCTGGGAAGATCAGCCCAACTGGGCACTGCCATGCAGGAACCATAAGAGGCACTTTCGGTTGCCCCATGAAGCAAGAAACCACCCACACGAGTGCCAAAGGAACAATATTCGCAGCCCTCAAGGAGAATCACCAAATGAAGTTACCAGCCTGGGCCACTTTCAGTCAGAAAACAGATATGCAGCCCTGCAGTCGCATCTGCCACCCTCTCACACTGGACCACCCGCATCCCTAACCTTGCAGTGTGCGGCACCTGAAAAACTTAATGAACTAGAGACTTCCCCACAGCAGAAGTGTGAGAGGGCAGACCTGATTGTGGCAGTGAAGGACAGTCGTGAACAGAAGCCTGAAGGGGACATTGAGAAGGAGGACCGAACCCAGCCTGCCGAACTACAAACTGCATATATGGTGGAGCCTGCTCCTAGCACTGAGGAAGCCTAATTCAGATAAGTTTGGTTATTTTTGTCTGTTGGGATAAACAGGTGGGGGGGGGGTTCAGACTTAGCCGTGCTGTTGTGCTGACCCCTTAAAGTGACGGGACAGGGCTCCTGAATTGATATGATCCTCTCCCCCTCCTGGAACAGGCATGGAGACCAACCCCTGATCCCATGTGGACTATCCTGGTATCTTCCCCCTTTACCTCTAGCAGGGGGATGTAACTTATTTATTTATTTTATTTATTTGCTTTTGGTAACCGGGTAAGTGCGTTAGGCAACAATCCTGCCTATTTTCAAGCACGACCCGGGAGAGTACATGACAAAAGGAGTCGCAAAGTACAGTGGTAACGTAACGACATCAGACTGTACAGACAAAAAGATTGACATTAAAGCAGAACCAAACATTTTCAGGTACAATCAAGTCAGGTACAAGACAAAAGTGCCACAAGTTAAAGTGATACATAATGATGTAATGACGTTTAGGTGAACAATAGGCTGCAGGTAAAATATACCCAGTATATAGAGTATGGCAACAATTTAATACTCCAGGATGCTCATAACAAAGCTTTAATGTTGCAGCAATTGAAGGGGGGGCAGGGCCCCTGACCGGTGGTCAGTGGCAATGTTATGAGCAACGGCAGTGACCAAGTGTGCTGAGGTGAGAGAACAACGAGTTTTTGAAAATCCGGTGGGAAGAGGCAGTTTTAACCTGAAGTGGGAGCGAGTTCCAGAACCGAGGCGCGAAGTACCAGAAAACCTGTTCCCCCATTTTTGTGGTGCAAGGTCTACATGTTAGCAGGGGTGAGGAGGAGGATCTAAGTGAGCGAATTTGAGATGCAGGGGTAAGCAGGAGGGCCAGGGAGTCTGGTCTAGGGGGTCGAGTTTGGGAGTCAATAAAGCAACCCAGAGAGAAGGCCCTGAGCTCCTTGGGTGGCAGCCAGTTTAACCCGGAGTAAAGGTGGCAGTGATGAGTGAGGCGAAGGATAAGGCAAATCTGCAGATATTATTATAAGTAGTGTCCCATCTCCTGAGGAATGCTGGGGTTAGCTGAGTAGAGAAGGAAGACAGTATTGAGCTGCGAGAAGCACCCCTTGCTACGGATATTTCTAGCGAAGGGGTGAGGGAGTGTCGCACCGGAAGGCCCCACCAATTTTCATATTGGCGGCACGGCAGACTGTGTTTATGTGTGTAGCAAAGTTGAGGAGGGATCAAGAGTGACCCCAAGGTATTTGAAGGAGGACGTATTATGACCGAGAGTCATCCGGGCCCCGAACTGTAGCTTTGGGGCCATGGGGGATTTTTTTGCAGAGCCGAACAGCATGGCACTGGCTTTTATCCAGGTTCAGATGTTGGTGGTTGTTCTGAAGCCATTGCTGAAGGACCTGAAGGTCTTTTGAGAGTGAGAGGTTGATGTTAGCGATCGAGTGGGAGCCTGAGAGAACCAGATCATCAGCGCATATGAGAATGCGGCTTTGGCAGGAGGATTGGGAATGTCAGTTAGGTAAAGGGAGAAGAGTAGAGGCCAAGGATGGATCCCTGAGGGACGCCAAGGGTGATCTGTCTGGGGAGGATATAGCCTATGAAAGGCTACGGCCTGGGAGCGGCTGTTAAGGTAGCTTTGGAACCAAGAAAGGGTGGGGCTGAGGCCCATGGCTTGGAGCTTTGACAGCAGGAGTTGGTGATGAACCATGTCAAAAGCTTTGGACAGGTCAATGAAACGGCACCGTGAGTAGACCGATATCCATGTTGTTTTTATGTCACTGGTAAGTTGGGTTAGGGCCGTGGTTGTGCTTGACCAGCCCTAAACCCATGCTGGCTGTGGGTGAGAAGATTAAACTTGCGATGTGGTCTGAGAGTTGATGATGTACAAGTTTCTCAAGAACCTTACTAAGAGCAGGCAGGAGAGAAATGGGGCGTAGTTGGTCATTTGTTTAACGTCTCGACTTATGAATAGGGATGGTTCTGGACTTTTTCCAGGCTGATGGGACGGATGAGGTCTTGAGAGATAGATTAAAAAGTCTGGTGACCGGCTTGGCAAGCCAAGGAGCAAACTGTCGAGAATGCACGATGGATGCCATCAGGCTAGCCCCCGGGCTGGGATGGATTTAAGGAGTTTATGTACTTCATGGTACGTGGTCGGAGAAAGCGTAAAGAAGGGATGAGGGCTTGAGGTTGAGTGGGGTTCTTTCACCCTGGATTACGCTATATGCCATGGAGGTGAGGAGAAGTAGGAATTGAAAGCATTGGCAATGGTAAGGGGTTATTACAGTGAGTGCCCTGTATATATGTCTCAGTAGGGGTCTGGGGCTTATTATTACCAAGAATTCCTTGATTTGTGCCCAGTAAGTTTTAGGGTTGTCTCAGAGGACTTTAGAAGGGTCCGAAGTAGGTGCTTTTAGCCAGGCTAATTTGTTTTTGGAGTTGTTCTGAGAAGCCCTGTATGCTTCAAAGTCGGCTTGAGACCAGAGCTCTTCCACGAGCCCAAAGTTTGTCCCTAAGTTTCAGCATTTGGAGAAGGGGGCGCTTGAGCCACTTGGTCGCTTTTCCTGCCACCCCCTGGTAGAGGTGGGATGAAGGTTTTGCAACGGGAGAAGGACGGAGTTGAAATAGTCAGTGGCCTGGTTTATGTCTTCGGTTAGTATAAAGGAGACCAGTCAACAGAGCCAAGGTCAGTTATGAAAGCGCCCACCCTTTAGGTGGGATATGTCAGGAAGGAAATGACTTTTATAAGGAAATGAGGGGTGGCGGTATCCCAAATACAGTACGTAGGATAGTGGTCGCTAATGGTGTCTGGGAGCACACCTGCCGTGTTCACATAATCCATCCTGTTTGTGAGGATCCAATCAAGTAGGGTGGTGCAGGCACCCCCCCGGGAGACTCTCGTGGGTTCCTGGATGAGCTGGGAGAGGTTGGCCTTACTAGTGATAGAAGATAGGTAGGCTGAGTTATTCTCTGACCAGTCTAGGTTGAAATCACCAAGGCAGATAATGTTGTTATTGCCTGTCCCAGATTGTAGGTTGTCCATAAGTTCTAAGAGACCCAGGTTGGAGTTTTTGGGAGGGACATATATGCAGAAGATATGGGTTTCTTTACACCTCCAAGTAAAAGAAGGTATGTAGTGCTTCGCAGTTTGGCAGAAGGGTCTTGTATGAGTGTGGCGTTAAGATGTAATTTGAAGTACAGCGCAAGCCCCCCGCCCTTTTTAGTCCCCGGGCGATCAGCTCGGAGCATGTTGTACCCGGGAAGGAGCACTGTGAGTCTGGAACAGTGGGTTTTAGCCAGGTCTCAGTGACGGCTAATATGTCTGGGCAGTTCATGTTCATCCAGACCTGAAGGTCGGCAAGATTGGCTAGGAGGCTTCTAGCATTGATATGTGCCAGGGTGAGACCATTGGATTTCGGGAGGTATAGCAACGGGGGGGGGTATTCCTGGGGTAGGTACCCTGTGTGGACCGGGATTAGTCTCGATATCCCCAGCTCGTGTTAGGAGGAGGATGCAAGTCCAGGGTGAACCCCTTAAACAAGTCCATATGGTCGATTGGGGGGAGAGATTTGTCCTGACTGGGCGGGGCCTGGTTAGCAGGAGCCGTCGCTTGCTGATTAGTGCAGTAGAGGGAATAGGAGGTGGTGAAAAGGAAGCGATTAAATTGGAAAACTTAAAGTTGTCTACGGAGAAGCGTTTGGGGGTGAGCAGAGTGACAGGGCAGGAGAGAGCCAGTAGCATAAGGGAGGAAGCGCCCAGTAGAAGAGTCATGATAGCAGTGGGGGGCATGGTAAAGAAGGGGGATGATTCAAAGGTTGAGATGAGAGTTGGTCTGAAGCGAACAATATGCTGGCAGGAAAAGATATTGATAGCTACAGCAACAGACGTCTGCTGGAGGCAAGAATTTGAGGATAAAGGAAGGCTAGGTGGGGTGAAGACACAGGTGTGTAGCGAAATATAAGCTGTAAATTTAGTTTCCCTCTAGTGGCCAGATGTTATAACGAGCAGATGGCAAACAAGGCTGTTAGCAAAAAATGATCCACAACACCACGCCGCCTATCGCGAGGCTTCAGCCTATAAATCTAAAGCTGGAAAGGGTGGGGATTGTGGGCGGTGAGAGCAGTCGCGAGCAGAGGCTGCGAGATCTGCTTTTCAACTGTTGCGGCCAGGAGCTGTCCCATGCGGCTACCTGTGTGTGTCTTTCAGTGGGGGAGAGCCTCCAGTGCGCCGACGATCCGGCCCTCGCGACCTCCGGGGGGGTGGGGGAGAGCCCCTGAACCAGGCGAGCAGGATCACCAACTGCTGAGGAAGGACAGGTAGGACACAATAAATAGGCAGTTTTAGGGGCAGAACCTTATGAATTTAGTATCTTGTAATGGGCTGCTAGCAAACAAGGGGACAGAAAGCATGCATATCTAGCTACGTAATGGCTGGCTGTAACTTGAGTTAAGGTTAGGAATTAAGAAAGGCAAAATTAATACAGGCGCAATGGAGGTTAAAATGAATTGCTCTAAAGTAGCCTGGTACAGTCAACCCTCTAGCTTCACAGATCTGGGCACGATTTCACTTGAAAGTTCCTGTAATCCTTCTAGTTTGCTAATTTTGAAGTTTTTAGAAGAAGAAAAGAGAAAAAAAATAAATAAATAAAAAAGGCGCCAAAATTACAGCTCCATTTTCAACTGTTGCGGCCAGGAGCGCTGTCCCATGCGGCTACCTGTGTGTGTCTTTCAGTGGGGGAGAGCCTCCGGTGCGCCGACAATACGGCCCTCGTGACCTCCGGGGGGTTGGGGAGAGCCCCTGAACCAGGCGAGCAGGATCACCAACTGCTGTGTGTGTGTCTTTCAGTGGGGGAGAGCCTCCGGTGCGCCGACGATACGGCCCTCGCGACCTCCGGGGGGTTGGGGAGAGCCCCTGAACCAGGCGAGCAGGATCACCAACTGCTGTGTGTGTCTTTCAGTGGGGGAGAGCCTCCGGTGCGTCGAACTTAACTCAGGCCTTAGGCCAGTGGCTTCAAACAGAATATGTATATTTATCTGAGATCATCTGACTATAAAGTGCATGCTATTTATGTACAGTGGGAAAAGAGCTGATTAAACTGGGGGACCATGTCAGACAGATGTCAGAGAGCAAGAGGGATTCCCTGACCTCCCTGTACATAATCTGCATCACTGGATATTTAGCCCAGGTCACCCCAGAGTGTGGCTCACATATCTCCCCCTCACGAGTCTCATGCGAGTGCTATACTATTACTATCTTCAAACAACATGAAGTCTTGCTATATTATGACAATTGCAGACTACACAGCAGTATCCCCATGGAGGAGGGACAGAACCTACTTAGGAAATAGGCTCTGAAGCACGGCTGTGCCAAACCGAGCATCACTCCTAGCCTGGATGTCCAAGGAGTAATGCTTGGTAAAAGTGTGAACTGTTTTCCAGGTAGCTGTTGACATATTTTCTAGAATAGGAATGTCTCTGGCAGCAGCCAGAGAAGCAGCTGTACCTCTGTAGAGTGAACCCTCAGGCCTGAGGGAGGAACTTACCCAACTCTCGTGGCAGAATTGGATACAAGAGACAATCCACCTGGCAATGGATCTTTTAGTGGCTGGCTTCCTTCCCAACTTTGCCATAGGTAAGGAACAGTTGGAGGAGTCAAATCCCATGACCCTTGGTACGCCTATAGTAACTAAGGGCTCTCTTCACATCTAGATTGTGCAGCCTCTTCTCCCAGAGGAGGAGTGGTCAGTGAAGCACACTGGAAGAGAAATAGATTGATTAAGGTGGAAATCTGAAACCACCTTAGGCAGGAACTTTCTGTTAGTCCGAAGACCACCTTATCTCTGTGAAAGAGATAAACTCCTGCTCCACTGACAACGCTTGTAATTCACTTATGTGTCTGGCAGAGGTGATGGCTACCAGAAACACAGTTTTCCAAGTCAAATACTTGAGCTCAGCTGAAGACAAGGGCTTGAAAGGGGGTTGCATAAGCTAAGCAATGCAAACATTAAGATCCCAGGCAGGGGCAGGATCTCTGAATGGAGGGTTGGTGTGCAACAACCCCTTAAAAAACTTGGAATATACGGGATGAGCTGAAAGAGAGGAGGATTTACCTGCTGAAATAAAAGCAGACACAGCTGCCAAGTGCACCTTGAGGGTAGCTGGTCTCAGCCCCAAAGAATTCAGGTGGACCATATAATCCAGGACTGTGGGTAGATCAGCTGAGACTGGGGAAATATGCTTTTCCGAGCACCATATGGAAAACCTTTTCCATTTGGAATTGTAAGTAGCCCTGGTGGAAGGCTTCCTTGAGGCCTTCAATATATCCATTACACCTTGGGAAAGGTGTAAATCAGCAAACTTTAACTCTTCAAGAACCAAGCCTTGAGATTGAGAGATTTGAGATTCGGGTACCAGACCCTTCCCTGGGCACAGGTTAACAGATTGTGATTCCTGGGAAGGCACAGGGGAGGATGGACTGCTAAGGACAGCAGGAGTGGATACCAGGGCTGTCTGGCCCAATCCGGAGCTATCAGAATGACTTTGCAGGATTGGGATCTGATTTTGACTAGCACTTTGAACAGGAGAGGAAAGGGGGGAAAGGCATAGAGAATCTTCCCCTCCCAATTGAGGGCTAAGGCATTCAGCGGGAGAGAGCCCAACACTGGGGGCCTGCAGCAAAAAACAGGAAGTTGGTGATTGGGGCTGCAAAAAGATCTATCTGCAGGGTGCCCCATCTGGCAAATACTACTCCCAAGACCAGGGGATCCAGTGACCATTCGTGGTGGCCCTGGGAAATCCTGCTGAGAGCATCTGCCAGGACATTGTCCTTGCCTGGGAGGTGAACCGTAAGAGAGGTGTTCAGGGAGTAAGCCAGAGACCACAATCTCATCTCTTCAGTGCACAAGGCCGTAGACCGAGTGCCCCCTTGCTTGTTGATGTAACACATTGTAGTGGTGTTGTCAGTTCTGACCTGCATACTCTTGTTCTGAACAGATTTGGAAAAAACTTGAAGTGCTAGAAAAACTGCTCTGAGCTCCAACAGGTTGATGTGGAGCAGGGATTCCTGGGGAGACCACGGACCCTGGGTGGTGAGGTCATCCATGTGAGCTCCCCAGCCCAAGAGGAATGCATCTGTAGTAAGGATTGGAGAATGAGACTGAGTGACAAAAGGAACCCCTTGTCTCAGGTTGGTCTGACCCTGCCACCACTGTAGGGCTTGGATCAGGGTTCGAGTTACTGGGATCAACTTGGTAAGAGGATCCTTTCTTTGAGACCAAAAGGCTCTCAAATGGAACTGGATGTCCCTCATCTGAAATCTTGCTCCCTGCACAACCGCTGTGGAAGCAGCCATGTGCCCTAGGAGCTGCAGAAAATGCCTTGCTGGCCGGGAGACCTGCAGGGTAAATGAGGAGGCCAGAGAGACCAGGGTCTTTGCCCTGTCTAGGGGAAGGAAAGCCCTGACTTCCTGTGTGTTCAGCTCTGCGCCTATGAAGGTAAGAAGCTGGACAGGCTCCAGAACTGACTTTGAGAGATTCAGAAGGAAACCTAGAGAGGTAAGCAGTTGCTGCGTTATCTGGAGATGTAATTTGACCTGGTCTGGGGACTGGCCTACTATGAGCCAATCATCCAGGTAAGGAAAGATGGCAATCTTTTGCCTTCTTGGGTAGGCAACTGCTACTGCCAGACATTTGGTAAATACCCTTGGGGCAGAAGTGAGGCCAAAGGGCATTGCTCTGAACTGGTAGTGGCCTGAGGGCAGCTCTAACCTGAGGTACTTTTGATGGGAGCCTCTGATGGGAATATGGAAGTAGGCATCCTTGAGGTCCAGGGAAGCTAGCCAGTCCCCTGGCCTTAGAGAGGGTAGGATAATTCCCAGAGTCACCATTTTGAACTTTGGCTTTAAAAGGTGCTTGTTTAAATATCTGAGATCCAGGATGGGCCGCCATTCTCCTCTCTTTTTTGGGGTAAGGAAGTACCTGGAGTACAAACCTTTGCCCTGGTGTAGGGGAGGAACCCTTTCCACAGCTCTGAGAGCCAGGAGGGTAAAGACCTCTGCCTCTAAGGCAAGAGCCTCTGATGGAGTCGCAGCTTGAAAAGATCTGGTTCTCAGCTTTGGAAATTTTTTGAAACTGAGAACCAGTTCCTGGCTTACTACTTCCAGGACCCACTTGTCTGATGTTAAAGACTTCCAGTCCTGGACAAAGTAAGCCAGCCTGCCCCCTACAGGTAGAGGAGAATCGGCCCTGGCCATCCCATCACGGTGCCTGTTTGGCAGGGGCTTTGGGCTGAGGGGTGGAAGCAGACCTGCTTGTACCCCATCTGCCTCTTCCTCTAAAGAACCCCCTCTGAGCATCGGCGGAGGAGGAGGAAGCTTGGTCTTGGTAAAAAGGCCTATGAAAAGGCCTGCCCCTGCCTCTAGGAAACTGCTTTTGAGGAGTGGCCTGCCTTTCCTTGGCCTGTGCACTCCTATAGGTGGTCCTATATTCATCCATTTTCTTCATGTAATTCTCTGTTTGCTCCCAAACAGAGAATTTCCCAACAGGAAAATCCATGGCCTTGGACTGGGTGTCCTGAGACAGGGTAGTACATCTGAGCCAAGCCATCATGCGAAGTGCCACAGATGTAGCCATGACTCTTGATGAAACATCATTAGAGTCCATTGCAGCATGAAATTGCACCTTGGATGCCTCAATACCATCCATAGCCACCTGTTCCAGCTCCCTGGCAAGCTGGTCAGGGGCTTGTTTTGCTAGGGCCAGCACAGTATCCAATCTGGATTTCTGGTACCTAGCAGCATAAGCCATATAATTTGCTTGTCTGAGCCCCAAAGATGCTGCCATGTACTGTTTCTTTGCCATAGCATCAATCTTCCTGGAGTCCTTCTCAGGGGTGTGTGAAGCTAGGGGAATATTAGCCTTGTCACAGGCTGCAGCCTGCACTACCCCCACATGGCTGCATTACTGAGTGAGGAAATCAGTGTCAGAGCCTGATAAGGTATACTCTTGTCCATCCTTTTATCCACAGGAGGTATAGTGTGAGGAGTTTTAAAACTTTACTGTCTGTTTCGAAAAGATTTATGCAAAGGAATAGACAGTCTCCTAGACTCTGGAATATCCATCATTTCTACATAGTCTGGCTCCTCCTGGTCATCAACAGCTTCCTCAACAGGAGCTGAGAGTTTCAGCAACTTTTATAAAACATGAAATGAGAAGAGGACTCAGAAAGTCTTGAGGAGAAACCTCACGGGTCTATCTGGAGAGATGTCCGGATCAATGGGCACATCCAGATCTTCAAAACCATATTCACTCTCCTCATATTCCTCTTCCCCTCCCGGTTCATAAAATCCTCAAAATCATAATCTTGAACGGTGGAACCAAGCCGAACCGAGCAGCTTACAGAAGGTGTCGGTTCGGTCGAACCAGAGAGAGAGACTGGACAATTTTAATAGCTTTAGCTATTTCCTCAGCAGTTGGGGAGAGAACTTTTGGCTCTAAACTAGCTGACTTTCTAGCCCTTTTGATGGAACCCGCTCGTCTTGGCCGAGGAAGCACGCCTCTGGTCAGAGGGCACTCCTCCAGTTCGGTTGGTACCAACCGGCTGGCTGCCTGGGGTCAGCAGACTTTTGGCCTCCCTTTCCCTGAGCCTACCAACTCTCTTATCTATGGTGGCAGCAGGGAAATTGTGACAGATCTGGCAGTCTGAATTGAGGTGGTCAAACCCCAGACAATAGACACATGTGGTGTGTGGGTCAGCTTTAGCAAAAGCTTCCCCACAAACACTACAGTGTTGAAACCCAGTGGGTCCGGTTTTCTTTTGGGTTTCTCAAACATAATGCCAACTAACCAACTTGCCCGTTTATGGCAATCACCAAACAAGACACCTTATCGGTTCATGTATTGTAGCAAATTGTCACGAATTAAAGTGGAAAAAAACGTAATGAAATCCGTTTTTTTTAGAACCGATAAGAACCGGGAACCGCACTCTAAAAAAGGGCTAGTAGATTTAAATACAACCTGATCGGTTCAAACCGAACCGATAACAAATTACAAGTTCCACACAGAAAAACTAATGTAAAATCTATATATTACTTACATTAAGACAGACAGAGCTTGAACCGACCGGTTGCGGTTTAATTTCGGCTAAAAACCGAAAAATATTACTTTTAAACCGACAAAATGAACCGAGCAGAAAGAGAAATCTCCGGAGCGACTGTTCAGTGAGGCAGAGTAAAGAATCTGACAGTTTACCTTTGAAGCATAACAGACAGAGTTTTCAACCCAGCTCGCGCTCTAAGTTCCATGCCTGCATGGAAAGTTAACTATTTCACCTCCGGAGCAGTTCTAACCTGCGGTCATATTGCAATTGTCATAATATAGCAAGACTTCATGTTGTTTGAAGGTAATATCATACTTAAAAGCAAAGAAAACTCAGCTGGCCTTCCTGCAACAAATAAAGCTGTCCAAGGTGGACCATGAGAGGCTGAAAAAGGATTGGGTGGGCCAGGTACTCCACTCATCTGCCATGACTAGGAAAAGAGTGGGTGGCAATCTTAATCCACAAACAGCTGCAATGAACTGTCATCAGTACAAGGGGGGGAAACACAGGGCAGATGGGTGTTTGTGCTCCTGGAGACACCACAGGGCCGGGTAGTGCTGGGAAATGTGTATGCCCTGAATGAGGATGACCCAGAGTTTTTCCATGAGGTTGCTCATAATCTGGAGACAGCAGTCCCAGGGGGAATCTCGGTCATTCTGACTGGAGATTTTAACTTACTCCTTGAACCCTCTGTGGATAAGAGCGCA
Source organism: Neoceratodus forsteri (assembly GCA_016271365.2). NCBI lineage: Eukaryota > Metazoa > Chordata > Ceratodontiformes > Ceratodontidae > Neoceratodus > Neoceratodus forsteri. Next base: position 221,748,084 of record CM028136.1, on the reverse strand, counting down.
GCTGCACCTGATACCCATCCCAAAGGTCGTAGTGCCCTACAATGCCTAATGGAGGACCAAGGTCGATCCAACATCTGGAGGGTGTTTCACCTGAGGGATAGAGATTACTCATTTTACTCAGCAATACATGGCTCAGCCAAATAGACCTCTGACTCACATCCCCCCAAGTCAGCCAAGTGGCAGTTGACTCCACAATCCTCCCCATAATAATTTTGGACTATGCCCCCATTCAACTGACACTGCTTTGGGGTCAACCCACCCACTCCTCGTCTTCACGACGGCTGGATCCCACCCTAATCAGGGAGGTGGAATTTTGAGAGTGGGCCATATGGGAATCACAGCTATTTTTCCAGGAAAACCCCGTATCGGACACATCTGCGGAAAACACGTGGGAGGCTTTTAAGGCCACCATGAGGTGAGGATCATTGGGTACTCTGTGGCTTGAAGGAAAAGGAGGGAAGAAAAATTAAAGCAGCTGGAGGCAGCTCTGAAGATAGCCGAAAGTACACTGGGGGGGGCATCATTTGCCCCACTTCCCCCAGGCTAGAACAATCATGGGATTGTGAACAGAAATAAATACACTCCTCTACCGGAAGGCTGAAGTTGCCATTTTAAGACTTAGACACAAATATTGAGAGAAGTGGGGAAACATAATGCAGTAGCCATCCTAAGACTATTTCTTTTTTGGGAAGGACCCATATATAAATGGGAATGAACAACACCCCCGCAAGGACCCACATGGGTAAGGCAGCCCCAAACCAACCCCAGGTAATCCCTCTCTACGGAGACAACAGAGGCCCCCGAGGGGCCCAAGGTGTGACCTGCTTTGCTCTACAGAGCACAAGGTCCTACTCGCCTTTCTCCTCTACTGCTGCACCATGGTGCAAGGTGTATATAGGTTAAGTTCTCAACGTATTGGTTTCTATTACAATGCTATGCTCATCATATACAAGTGTTGGCTTGGCAGGGATGTTAATGGGACAAATACTGAACTAAGGGGCAGAGATTTGGGGCAAGAAGGCATAGCACTGTATGTGACCCCCTGGGAGGGGGAAATGATCAGAATTGCAGGAAGGCCTGCTGCAAAAGATGACCAGCGACCTTGGGTAAGGAGCAGGGCCAAACCACTGATGCCCCCCCCCTTCAGAGTCCCCCATGTCCTAATTTACCTCCACCTGTGTCCACATTTTCTTGCTCTCGGACAGTGTTCAACTCCTTCCACAATATCTGTATTACAATGACATGGCAGGTATCCAAGCTACACACTATTGCTAATCAGGGTGCTAGTGAATGACCTGATCTGCCATATGTGGAATGCCAAGGGGTTGAACACACTGGTAAAGGGGAAGAAGGTAATATCATACTTAAAAGCAAAGAAAACTCAGCTGGCCTTCCTGCAACAAATAAAGCCGTCCAACGTGGACCATGAGAGGCTGAAAAAGGATTGGGTGGACTAGGTACTCCACTCATCTGCCATGACTAGGAAAAGGGTGGGTGGCAATCTTAATCCACAAACAGCTGCAATGGACTGTCATCAGTACAAGGGGAAACACAGGGCAGATGGGTGTTTGTGCCCTGGAGACACCACAGGGCCAGGTAGTGCTGGAAATGTATGCCCTGAATGAGGATGACCCAGAGTTTTTCCACGAGGTTGCTCATAATCTGGAGACAGCAGTCCCAGGGGGAATCTCGGTCATTCTGACTGGAGATTTTAACTTACTCCTTGAACCCTCTGTGGATAAGAGCGCAGCTGCACCTGATACCCATTCCAAAGGTCGTAGGGCCCTACAACGCCTAATGGAGGACCAAGGTCTATCCAACATCTGAAGGGTGTTTCACCCGAGGGATAGTGATTACTCATTTTACTCAGCAATACATGGCTCAGCCAGCTAGACCTCTGACTCACATCCCCCCAAGTCAGCCAAGTGGCAGTTGACTCCACAATCCTCCCCATAATAATTTTGGACTACGCCCCCATTCAACTGACACTGCTGTGGTCAACCACCCCTCCTCGTCTTCATGTGGCTGGATCCCACCTAATCAGGGAGGTGGAATTTTGAGAGTGGGCCATATGAGAAGCACAGCTATTTTTCCAGGAAAACCCTGTATCGGACACATTTGCGGGGAACACATGGGAGGCCTTTAAGGCCATCATGAGGGGAGGATCATTGGGTACTCTGTGGCTAGAAGGAAAAGGAAAAGGAGGGAAGAAAAACTAAAGCAGCTGGAGACAGCTCTGAAGATAGCCGAAAGTACTGTACACTGGGGGGGGGGCATCCTTTGCCCCACTCCCCCCAGGCTAGAACAATCATGGGATTGTGAACAGAAATAAATACACTCCTCTACCGGAAGGCTGAAGTTGCCATTTTAAGACTCAGACACAAATATTGGGAGAAGGGGGGGAATCCTAGCTTATAGACTTAAATGACAGCAAATGGCTTGACACATAGCAGGGCTCAGGGATAAGGGTGGGGTAGTGCAAACCTCCCCTGAGCTACTGAATGACTCCATGAAATCATATTATGAGGCATTATATGCCTCATCCAGGAAGGAGGACCACACAGCTACTTGAGATGTTCTCGGTAAAATTCACTTCCCCACCCTCACACAGCTGCAGGCGGACCCTTTATATGCCCCACTAACCACTGCAGAAGTCCAGCAGGCTCTCATGTCCCTTAGAGCAGGAAAGCCCCCGAGGGAGATGGGTTCCTTGTGGAACTCTGGCAACTGCTGGCCTCAACAATATCTCCCATCTTACAACAGGTATACAAGGAGGCAGAGACAGTAGGCAGATTCCCCCTGACCATGCAGAAAGCAGTTATTACTGTGCTGCCCAAGAAAGGGAAAGATCCCACTATGCCTAGCAGTTACCAACCCATATCACTATTTAATGTGGACAGACCGGTATACACTAAGGCCCTAGCCCACTGGCTAAACCTGCTACTCCTGCAGTTGATTCACCCATCAAAAGTAGGATTTGTCCAGGGAAGATATAGTGCGGACCACATTAGAACCTTGGTCAACGTAACACACTTGGCAAAACACCTGCCCATGGCAGTGGCCGCAGTGGCAATAGATTTCAAAAAAGCATTTGATTCTGTTTAATGGGACTACCTTCACACGATGTTACAGCATATGTGGGTGAGGCCTCTCTTTCAGTCCTGGGTCAGAGCCCTATATACTAATCCGACAGCCAGACTGCTGATGAACTCCACACTATCAGCCCCTTTTACTCTGGAGCAAGGCACTAGGCAGGGCTGTCCACTCTCCCCCCTATTGTTTGTGTTGGCAGTGGAACCCTTGGCAGCCTTCCTATGGCAGGATATTCAGATACAAGGCATTAAGGTAGGGTCAGAACAATATGCCACACTTATTTATTTATTTATTTATTTATTTGAATTTCAGATTAACACCTTTGAGCCAGTGGCTCTTTTACATAGGTTCCACATCAAGACAAGCACAGTACAAGTAAGCAATAAATAAGAGATAGTAAGATACAACATATAGGCATGGGAAGGCAAATTAACTCAATCAGGCAAACACTAATATATATACAAATAGATGTGGCAGACAGAAGGAGTGCAAGATTGATGAAAATGTAGATATTAGCAAATGATATAACCATGGGGGTGCAGCCAGAAGGCCTTGTCAAGAGAAGAGGGAGACGGAAACAAGAGGCAGGAAAGCCTCAATCCAAGGTTCGTGCCAGAGGCAGTGTACGATAGCTGGGAGAGAGTGCTCAGCCAGGAAGGCTTTTGTCGGGTTTGCAGGGAGTAAATTAGGAATTCAAGTTAGCAGAGGGTAGTTGGGGTAGGGGGGAGGAGAAGAAGTGAGCCAAGTGGGCTTTTGACTGATTAGTAGGGGGGAAATAGGGGTTTATCAGGGTGGCAAGGGGAGATGGGTAGAAAGGAGGAAAGAATAGGAGTGGTGGAGATGGAGAAGTGAGTATGGCTGGAGGGGAGGGGTACGAAGAATGGGAAGGGAAGGAAAAGGGGAGTTATTTTAAGAATAGTCCGGTGGTAGGGGAGAGGTCATCTGATTAGGTGAAATAGTCGCAGGAGGCACAAGCAACAAGGTAGTCATGGAGCTTCCGTTTAAATGGGCCAAGGGTGGCAGAGTTTGCAACCTCACTCGGCAGGGAATTAAACCATTTTGGACCTCTGAATGCAAAAGACCACTGTCCTTGAGACGTGTGACAACGGGGAACTAGTAGGCCGGAATTATCAGAGCTTCTGGTGTGGCGTATATTAGAGGATGGGCTGAAGAGATTCTGCACTCCTGGGGGCAGCAGACCAAGGGAAGCCTTCTTTGCAGCAAGGCAGGTATGATAGGAAATTCAACCCTGCAATTGTAACCAATCAGCTTGCTCATAGAGATCACAAGTGTGTGTCCATGGACTTGGAGCAGCCCCTAGGAGAAGTCAGCAGGCCTTATTCAAAGCTTTTGATATATGCCTTAGTGCAGAGTCTGATGCAGCTCCATAAATCACTAGTCCATAATCTATTATCGAGACAATTGAACTTTGAATTGCTAGTTTAAGAGTAGGCTTGGCAGGATTCGATTTTTATTTTTTTTAATTTTCGACCGAAAATGTTGATGTTTATTTTTTAGCCTTTGTCCCGATTTTATCGATGTGATATGTGACCTGTATGTGAAATTGTGACTTTTTAATCAAATTTTTTCAATTTTTTCTGATGTCAGTTCACTAAAACAAAAAACAGATAGCTTCAATATTTTCCATTTAAAAGTAACAAAAATAAAAATTTAATCCTGGCTTCCTTCGGATGTACCACCCGCTGCCTGATGAAAATAAATTAACATTGATCACGCTGTTAAATGGAGGGCTGCAGTCTCCTGCCTCATGGACTAACAGATGCTGCTCGCCACCTACTCCACAGACTGAGCTGTTGATTACTACAGGTCACGACTACAACTACTCCACAGACTGATATTTGAATGAATAATCAGGGTTTTTTTTTGGTTTGCAAATAGTATCATAATGTCCTAGCTCACTCACAGCAGTAGGGGACCCAAACAGCAACTCTGGATCTGAACAGAAGTGAATGGATCCTCTCTCCTTGCTGCCCCCCTTCCTGTTCGCTACAAAATGCCCATGGCGAGTATAGCTCGCCCTTCAAACCGTCAACTGTAACAGCAATGTTACACTAAATCCCGCAGCTTACATGGACCTGTTGACACCTCTCCCACTTCCATACTACAGTGAGGAGTCAACCACCAGACTACTGGAGAGTGAGTTCAATCCAGTTTTATTAATGCTTTTAATATGCCAGCCCTAGCACACAATAAATTATATTGCTAACGGGACAACAATATTACAAAAACTGAAAAAAAGGATTGGGTTTCTTGTGACTATTTGGCTTTATGAATTCGATGGAAATCAGTGTTTATTTTTTCCATCGGTTCTCCCATTTGCATCGACGATGACATTTATCGATATATACTGATTTATATTGAATCCTGGCAAGTCTACTTAAGAGCTTGATCAGTAAAGCAGTGCTTATGTTTGTAGAGGAGACCTATGTGGATATTCACGGATTTGGCAACAATTTCAATGTGGTTAGTAAAGGATAGGGTAGAATCCAGAGTAACATCAAGGTACTTGAATATTTCCATCTGTTCCAAGACAAAGCCTGAGTGGTTCTGACTATCAGCAGTTTGGCTTTATGCTTGCTGTGTGAGCCATGGAAGAGCATAGATTTTGTTTTTTTTATAATTAAGCACTAGCTTCATCCCGATAAACCAATCCTCAACCTCCGTGAAGCTTTCATGTAATTGTCTCTCCAGCCTGGAGTGGTCAGAGTTCTTTGAGAAGATTACCGCATCATCTGCATATAGTAGAATTTGTTCCGAGCAGCAGGCAGGGAGCTTGTTGAGAAAAATGCGAAGAGCAACGGACCCAGGATTGACCCTTGTGGGACACCGGAGTGAACAGGAAGCTTGGATGACAGGGAGTCATCTATTTTCACCTGCTGTGTGCGGCCAGAGAGGTAGCTGCTTAACCATCCTAGGGTTTTAGAGGACAAGCCTAGTTCAGCTAGCTGTTCAAGCAGTAGAGGGTGATTAACTGTGTCAAATGCCTTGGAGAGGTTAATATAGGTGGCGCCAACAAGTTGACCTTTGTCCAAGGCCTGCTGGATATAGCCCGTTAATTCCAAAAGAGCGGAGGTGGTGTTGTGTCATTTCCTAAAACCACGCTGGTGTGGACATTGAAGATTTTGCTTCTCCAGGTACTCTCCAAGCTTGTCGGTGACAATTCTTTTGAGTGTTTTGGATAGCGGGGGAAGAATGGAGATGGGCCTGTAGTTGCCACACTGAGCCCTGTCCCTACTTGGGGGTTACCTGGGTAAGTTCCCATTTGCGTAGGGACTGGGAGAGAATGAGGGACTTGTTCATTATCTTTGTAAGGGGAGGTAGAACTAGATCAAGTGTGAGGGCAATGAGTTTTAGGTCAAGTGTGTCTCCGCTTGTCCCGATCTTACTGAGAACTTTAGTTTGACATTTTTTGGCTTTACATTCAGTCACAGCCCTAAAATAGAAAGGTGGGTGTGCCGAAGCCAAGCCCTGCTGATCATTGACTGTGTAACTAGTGGAGGCATCAAAAAAGTTTGGAGGTAGTACATGACTGAGGTCAGTAAAAGCAGAGTTGAAAGTGTTAGTAATCACTGTGGGGTCAATGGTTACTGTACCATCTAAATTCAGCATGGAGGAGGCAGTTCTAGAGCCTTTCCCAGTGATTTCCTTGAGGTTGCTCCAGAGTTTCCTTCCATCCTTCCATGTATTGGTAAGGATGTTTCTGTAATAGAGTGCTTTTCCTGAATGGATGCCCCTAGTACAGGCATTCCTGGTAGTTTTATATGCCTGTACATCTGCTTGGTTGCCCGTCACCCTTGCCCGATGCCACAGTTGGTCCTGGGATTTCAACTGTTGCAGGAGATCATAAGTTATCCATGGGTTGTCAGCTTTCTTGACCTTCCATTTTCTGAAGGGGGCATGCACATCACAGGCTGAATTAAAACTTGTGATGAAGAATTCCAGAGCAGTGTCAACGTCAGCAGCGGAGTCTATTTTCAACCAATCTTGCTGTTGCAGTAGGTTTCTAAGTGGCTCAAGGTGTCCATGGGTGAGAAACTAGCTATTGTTGGTTTTAGGTGGTGATTTAATGAATTTGTTAGTCCATAGACACAAAACTGGAGAATGATCGCTTTACAGTGTCAGGGAGTACCTCTGTGTACGAGATATGGTCAGGGCAGGTAGTTAGAACCCAGTCCAATAGTGTGCTGGTCCTGGTCCTGTAGTTTACCCTAGTGGGTGACTGAATCAGTTGCGTGAACTTGGCAGCAGTCAGAGCATACTTGTAGGTGCTTGCATTAGGTGACAGACAATTTACATTAAAGTAACTAAGTAATATGACCTCAGAGTTGTGTTTTAAGTTGTGGATGCAGTTTAGAATAGACCTACACTATGGTAAGGGCTTTGTTGTGGGCTCCAAGGAGCAGCTTGATGGCAAGGAATTGAGTATCAGCATCGGTGCTGGGTAGCATCAGAACATTCCCCATAAGGGTCTCCTTCAAGTAAATGGCACAGCCTCCCCCTCTTTTAGTAAGTCTATTCTGCCAGAAGATGGTGTATCCCAAAATAGCAATAGCATTATCTGGGATGCAGGGACAGTCACGTCTCCTGCACTTAAATGACGTCTGGGGTGTATTGCATGGCCCAGGCAGTAAGTGCATCAAGTTTCTTGAGAAGGCTGCATATATTAATGCTAGCCATGGTGAGAGCCACAGATCTGTGTTTGTTATTGGGGAATCAAGATGTCATAAGGTGAACCTGGATTCGGGGTGGATATTCCCAGAGATAAGCAGAAGGAGGAGTAGCAGGCATTTTAGTAATTGGGTAAGGGACTTGCTATGGCGTGATAACACCCTTTTACTCACATGGGGTCTAGACTTAGTTTGATGAACAGATCGAATACTGTAGGAGAGTAGTAGGGTACAATAGAGAGTGGGAGTATGTTTCAGCAGTCTCCAGAGCATCTCTTGGGTAGGCAAGATGGCACTGTGCTTGGTGGCACCGCAAGTCCCAGTCCCATAGCTATTCCAATAGTGTTTATTAGGGTGGGATGAGTAAGACACTGATGGGCTCTCACTGACATCTAAAGGAGTATCAGTAAAGGGCAGGCTGAGTAAAAGAGGCAGATTGATAGGGGTTACCAAGATGCTAGTCTAAATAAGTTAGCACTGGGATAGAACTGCCTAGGGTAGACAGCCTAAGGGGTTTGCAGCTAGACCAGTGAGGGGGCACCTGGTGTAACATACAGCTGGGACAGTGTGGAGGGACAATGACAGCTGAGTGCTGAAGCCGCGTCCCTGGAAAGGGTGGACAAGTTGCTTGTGGTTAGAGGTTAGGGTAGTAAACTCTGCAAATGCACATCTTAGCACCGAGTTTATGAGAGGAGAACTAGGGATAATACTACAAAGAGATTGGGTTAGCTCAGCTGAGAGGCTGCCTGTGAGTTAGAGCTGGTGTCCAATGGGGGGGGGGTGTAACAAGGTGGGGCTTGGTTGTATTTTATAGAGGTTGGGGCGGGCTGGACAAATTATAGCGTGTAAAAACTTTAAAGTTAGAAATCAGCTAGGAGCCGAGAAGCGGCAAAGTCCACGGCTTGAAGAGCTCACCAATCAGGGAGCTTCTGGCTGGGAGATGGCCAGTCAGAAAACAGCAGCAGAGGAGCATGGGAAAATTGAAAAAAAATGCTGGTTCTTCAGCTGAGGCATACCTGACTTTAAGAGTCCTGAATCGACAGCAGGGAGCGGTGAACAGCGGTGAGTATTTCAGCCACACCACAGGCAGGGAGTGCCAAGTCAAGTGCACTGGAGCTATGAGGAGAAATAAAGAGGGAGGTTCAGTTAAAAGTGAAGGTTGGGGGCGTAGAGAAGCCAAGACAGTAGGGTAGTTAGAGGGGAGCGGGAGCTGAGCAAGTAGGAGACTGCAGAGCAGCAGGGGGCTGGAGATAGCAGGGAAAGCCAGGGAAGGGCAAGATCAAAGGGAACAATAGAGGGCTAATTGGGGCTGGTCACAGCAAAGTGAGATGTAAGAGGCAGGGGGGCAGGCTGGGTTGGCACCAAGCACCAAGTGAAGAGAGGGGTTAGACAGAGGGGAAGAAGGCTGGAGAGCAGAACAGAAATTCAGCAGAGGGAAGGAAATGGCAGGCGGTTCACAAAAGTTGAACAGATAAGCTGTAACACATAAAGCAATCAATCTCTGCCACGCGGGTGGAATAACAGGCTAAGCAGTAAGTGTTACTAGCAGATTAGCAAGAGCAGATAGCCTACACTGAATGTAGGGTCAGAGCAGGAACAACAGCAAGTTGAATAGGCAGTACAAATTAAACAGCAGATTACACAGCTTTGCAGGTTTACAAAGTATAGCGTGCAAAAACTTTAAAGTTAGAAGTCAGCTAGGAGCCGAGACGTGGCAAAGTCCAAGGCTTGAAGAGTGCACCAATCAGGGAGCTCCTGGCCAGGAGACAGACAATCAGAAAACAGCAGCAGAGGAACGCTGAAAATTGAAAATAAAATGCCAGCTCTTCAGTTGAGGCATACCTGGCTTTAGGAGTCCTGAATCAGTAGCAAGGAGCAGCAGGCAGTGAGTATTTCAGCTGCACTGCAGGCATGGAGTGCCGGGTCAAGGGTTCTGGAGCTGGTTAGGAGTCCTGAATTGGCAGCAAGGAGCAGCGGGCAGCGGCGAGTATTTCAGCCCCACCGCAGGCAGACAGTGCCTGATCAAGGGCTCTGGAGCTGGCTTTAGGAGTCCTGAATCAGCAGCAAGGAGCAGTGGGTGGTGGCGAGTATTTCAGCCGCAGCACAGGCAGGGAGTGCCTGGTCAAGGGCTCTGGAGCTGGCTTTAGGAGTCCTGAATTGGCAGCAAGGAGAAGCAGGTGGTGGTGAGTATTTCAGCTGCACTGCAGGCAGGGAGTGCCTGGTCAAGGGCTCTGAGCTGGCTTTAGGAGTCCTGAATGGGCAGCAAGGAGCGGCAGGCAGCAGTGAGTATTTCAGCTGCACCGCAGGCAGGGAGTGCCAGGTCAAGGGCTCTGGAGCTGGCTTTAGGAGTCCTGAATTGGCAGCAAGGAGCAGCGGGTGGTGGCAAGTATTTCAGGCACAACACAGGCAGGGAGTGCCTGGTCAAGGGTTCTGGAGTTGGCTTTAGGAGTCCTGACTCGGCAGCAAGGAGCAGCGGGCAGCGGTGAGTATTTCAGCTGCACAGCAGGCAGGGATTACCCAGTCAAGAGCTCTGGAGCTGGCTTTAGGAGTCCTGTATTGGCAGCAAGGAGTGGCGGGTGGTGGAGAGTATTTCAGCTGCACCACAAGCAGGGAGTGCCCTGTCAAGGGGTCTGGAGCTCTAGAGCTGGAGCATACCACCCTCTGGCACTTATGTACATAGATGATCTACTAGTCACGGTGTTGGACCCGGGAGTGGCTGTAAATCCACTCCTGGCAGCTCTAAATGAATTTACAGTCTATTCCAGACTGCAGGTGAATCAATATAAACAGAGGTACTCCCTCTAAACCACCACTGCATCCCAGAGAAGGTGGGGAACACGGGCTTAGATAGGCGGGGGCAGGTATCACCTATTTGGGGATTAAATTTACTCCAGTACTCCCAACACTACTGGATCTGAACATGCAGCCATTGTTAGCAGACATTACTACAGATAGGAACAGATGGAAAAAACTAAGGCTTACACTAGCAGGGAAGATATTCGCTGTTAAAATGGTGATCGCCCCAAGATCTTCTACTTGTTGTCGCACCTGCCGACTACCCTCCCCTTACATTGGGGTCAGAAAATAAATAAAGTAGTGGGCAACTTTTTGTGGGAAGGTAAACTGCCTCGGTACAGCAGGAACAAACTAAGGGCACATTGGAAGGTAGAGGGCTGGTGTCTTCTGTGGTTTGAAGAATACAACTGGGCCTTTAAATATACACAAACCCTCCAGTGGATGAGGTCAACAGGGAAGGAGACCCCCCCAGTGGGTGCAGATCGAACAGGTAATAAGTCAGAAACACTCTCTAGTGCTACTGTTTATAACCCCCTCCCCTCTGCCCTTAAGCAGCACCCCACAACAGGGCCATCAGTCAAAATATTGGCCAAAGTGCAAGGTAAAATAAGGGTGGACATGGCACCAGTCTGCCATGCCCCCTATGCGGAAACACAGAGCTACTAATAGAGAGGCAGTCAGTCACCTGGTCCGGATGGCAATCCAAGAGCATAAAACTGATCCAAGATCTTCTGTCCCCAGGAACAAGAACCATAGATACATTTCGGCACCTGCAGGACAGGTACAGCCTGCCCACTGGGGACTTCTGGAGATACCTGCAAATGCACAGTGTTCTCCAGATGTACCCTAAGAAGGCAGCTAGTAGGAATCTCCCCACCCCCGTGCCCTCTTGGATTGCTAACCTTACCCACCTGGCTAGCAAGATATACTCAACCATCTGGGACTCTATTCCACAACAATCAGTTGTTGTCAGGGCTAAATGGGAACATGCACTCCAACACCCCTTAACAGAACAGTAGTGGGCCGACTTCTTGCAGTTCACACAAAAGGCTTTTAAAGATATTAGAAGTAAACTAATCCAAAACAAAATACTGCACTCCTGGCATCGGAACCTGGCTGTCCTGCACAAGGCAGGAGTATTGAATACTAACCTAGGCTGGAGATGTCACTCCCAAGTGGAGGACCTACTACATATTCTATGGTCATGCCCTAAAATGCAACTCCTGTGGGAACAGGTCCACCACATGGGCACTCAGGCACTCCACAAGAGCATCCCACCCTCTGCACCACTACTGCTATTAGGAATGAAGTCCATGGGTCCACAATTATCTGCCTAAGAACACAGATGGCTTGCCCTCCTAGTCATGCAGGCCAAGCGCCTTATTCTCTGCAAGTGGTGAGCACCCATAACCCCTACAATACAAGAAGTACTGGCATCCTTAGTATAGCTGGCCTCCTTAGACTGCCTCTCTCATGTGGCAAGAGACACACTCCCTGCCTGTGAAGCATGCTGGAAACCCTTCAACACTTACAATGCCCCCAAATCTGGGATAGATTGAGGAACAGACAACTGAGAGGTACAGTGAAGCCCACCAGGATGAAGCCCAACTCTGCAGAATTCTGCAGCAGAGTTACTGCAGCAAACAATGCAGTTTCAATGGAAGTTAATCCCGTTTGTCATGTAGGAAACCTGTGACACTGCTCTTCATCCTGGCAGTTTGATATCATGACCTCTCATCATACCATAAAGTCTGCAGCACTGAATTTATTAAACGTGATTGTAAAACTGTGAAGAACCATTCCTTGTTTGTAAATAGTTTGTTAATTGTTAGTAGTGAGTAGTAGAAACGTGTTCCTTTGTGGTTATTGCTTTGCATTTAGGGAGCAAGATGCCTTGACAAGGCACATAACTAGCTAGGCCTTACAGAGCAGGTGGACGATAGTAAGTCCATGCTTATCCTTTCCTCCTTAACTGCTAATAATCATCTTCAAATATAGAACATGTCTTTACCAATGTATCATCCTGCATGTTTCACTGTATTGGTCAAGGAAGGCTGCATATCCTAGTATATAAACTACTGTGAGAGTTGTTATTATGGAATACATAATAAAAAACTTTTAACTACAAAAAAGAAGAAATATGCCACTTATTTCCATTCATGAAGGGCTGGGAATTTTCATAACTCACTCGTGGCTTCGCCACTCATAAATTATGGTCCCGCTCCCTTACTCATACTCCCAAAAATAAATGGCATACTTCAACACTTGCCATTGCATATCCTCTGTAAGTTTAGCAGATGGAGAAGCTTTGTAACCCCAAGGTTTCTGCTAAAATGGGACTTTTCAGCCCTTATGATTCTGGTGAAATGACACTACTGGTGAGCTGTAACACAGAAGTAGCATGTCACTCATATTGAAGTGACACACAGCAGAGTTAGTGTTGGGAATTACTGAGAGTTCAATGGGGGGGACCAGGTAGGTATACTGCAATGCTTTAGACATAGACTTCCTGGAAAGAAACAGGATACAGTCTCTTACTCACCACTTTTGATTCAAAGTAGGAATCCACTTTGCCCATGGAAAACTTGTTTATTAAGGTATATTAAAAGCTCCAAAAACACAGAAAAATATATGTAATGCCATTAGGCAAAACTCCAGTATTTCACCCTTCTCTGGGGCATTTTCATTCATTCTTTGAAAAAGTTCCGGAGAGGGGTGAAACATTAGAGTTTTGCCCACTGGTGTTACAGCTTTTCTGTGTTTTATGGAGCTTTTACTATGCCTCAATAAAGACGTTTTCTATCAACAAAGTGGATTCCTACTTCTTGGTATAAAACGTGATGAGTAAGAGATTGTGTCCTGTTTCTGCCGAGTAGTTCTTTGTCTTTTTGCACCATACTGTGCAGAGTGGCTTTGTGCTTCTGTAGTCTTTCTGGACTTCAGCAAGGTCGTTGATACCCTGACACATGACAAGCTTCTAAGCAAAGTACACCAATGCAGTATACACAAGACGTACACATGGTGTACTGGTAAATGGCTTGGGGTGGCAGTTGGGTTGTGGTGGATAAGCACTACTATGAGTGTAGAGGGATACAAAGTGGCACCCTTCAAGGATTGATGCTAGGGCCATTGCTGTTCAACATTTTCATCAATGATCTGGGAGCTGAGGTAAAAAGCAGGCTGCTTGAATTCCCAGATGACACTAAGCAGGCCAGGCTGATGGACTTCCATGAGGATGGGGACAAATGTCAAGAAGACCTGAACAAGCTAGGTGATTGGTTGAACTCCTGGAGTCTCATATTCAATGTAAGTAAATACAAGGTGCTACACTTGGGGAGAGAAGAACAGAGCTAGGACCTACACACTGTCTGGGCCCATCTAGTTGCAAAGGATGAGGAAAAAAGGGGGGGGGGACACAAATAGACTATTAATTGAAGCATGACAAGTGGCATGCAACTGCTGTCAAAGGGGCTGGCAAAGTACTAGGGTGCATTAAAGGGAGCAAGCTAATCAGGACAGGGAATGTAATCGTTCCACTTCACAAAGTACTGTGCAGGCCACAGCTGGGGTACTTCATGCAGTTATGGACGCAGCAATATAAAAAGAACATTGAGGGAGTTGAGAGGGTGCAGCTCTGGACCACCAAAATGATTAGGGGATATGGAGGGACAAAAGCTATGAGGAGAGGCTAGGGGCCCTTAACATGTTCACCCTGGAAAGAAGAAAGCTAAGAGGGAAACATGATCTCAGTCTCATCCCTCCTTTCTCCCTCTCTACTTACTACCTTCTGCACCTTCTGTCCCTTTTGTTCTTTAGCAACTGCCCGTGCTTGCCTTTTGTTGTTACCTGCCTCACTGAGACTCCCTTTGTTCCCTGGAGCCAGCTTCTGGTATCCCAACTAGTATCAGCATTTTCTTCCCTGACTGATACTGTAATTTCCATTCTTTGATGCATTTTTGCCTTCTCCATCATTTTTTAAAATAATAATATTGCATTTTATATCATTGTATTCCCCATTTGCACTTTGTACAGAATTGTTGCAGTCCCAATATATTTATTTTTGTTTGACCTCTTCCACTGTTTACTGATTTTATTATTTGATGTTTCTAATTTTAAGTTCTTCCTCTCCCCCCGACATCCCACATCCTCTGGGTTACTCCAGGAAACAAAGCTTGGTTCAGTCTGTCTTCTGCCTGTTACCAATTTAATAACTAAAATTTCTGCATACTCAAGGGTATCGACATTACTGAACAGATTGGATAAATCTGATTTGGTGTCCTCCAGCAGGATATACAGACACAGGCTGAAGCTCCGAGGTGGTAATATTAAGGGTAACAGTAGGTACTTCATCTCCCAGAGGGTGGTAAACCTTTGTAAAGAGCAGTGACTTACCAATGACAGTAGATCTTCAGCAGAATAGAAACATAGAATTTGATGGCAGATAAGGACCGCTTGGCCCACCCAGTCTGCCAATTTCCCTACCTGATGGATAAGCTGCAGATTCTAGTTAATCAACAGCTTACTTCCTCCTACCCCCCACTAGAATTGCCTTATGCCTGTCCCATGGATTCTTGAATTCTCCCACTGTTTCTGACTCCACAACCTCCTCAGGAAGGCTGTTCTATGCATCCACAACCCTCTCTGTGAAAAAAATACTTTCTAACATTACCTCTGAGCCGTCCCCCTCTATCTTCAAATTGTGCCCCCATGTTCTTGCACATTTCTTCTTCTGAAAGATGCTACCCTCCTTGTACTTTGTTAATTCCCTTGAGATACTTGAACGTTTCTATCATGCCCCCCCTTTTCTCAAGGGTATACATATTAAGCTGCTTTAGTCTCTCCTCGTATGCCTTCTGGTGCAGATCCTGCACCACTTTGGTTGCTCTCCTCTGAACAACCTCCACTCTGTCTATGTATTTGCAGAGATGAGGTCTCCAGAATTGCATGCAGTACTCCAGATGGGGTCTCAGCAACTGTCTGTACAGAGGGATAACAACTTCTTGTTTTCTACTGGTGATGCCTCTCCCTATGCATCCCAGTATCCCCCAGCCCTCCTTACTGCTTTCTCACATTGCTTGCCCACCTTTAGGTTATCTGATATTACTCCTAGGTCTCTTTCGATTTTTGTTGTTGGTATTAACTCACCCCCCATTGTGCACTCTTCCCCTGGGTTTGTTTTTCCCTGATGCATTACCTTGCACTTCTTTGCATTGAATCTGAGCTGCCACATATTTGACCATTCCTCCAACCTTGCCAAGTCCCTTTTCATCTTTTTCACCCCACCTTGTGTATCAACCCTGTTGCAGATCTTTGTGTCACCTGCAAAGATACATACCTTTCCTTCCAGGTGCTCTCCAATGTTTAGGTACCTCCCCCCTTCCTTTGTGAATACTGAGCAGAAATATTCATTCAGTATCCCTGCTTTTTCACTATCACACTCTGCCCATATTCCCTTCCCTTTATTAAGCCTCAGTATCCCACTTCTAAATCTGAGATCCTTTCTCCTTTGAGAATCTTTTCCATTTGACAATGCTTTTGGAACTGCAAGCCATAACGGCCAGGACCTTCTGGAAACTTCTTCCTAGCTGGGGGCTGCCCACAATGACATGCAACGTCAGAGCCTATAAAACTTCACTGGCCCTCTCACTCCTCAGTTCTTACACCAGAGTTAAGCTCAGAGGGTCACTAACCAAGAGGTACCAGAAGAACACACCAGGACCAGCCACACAAGGAGAGATTGGGACTGGTGACAAAAGACACATATACAGCACAAATTACCATACCTTCTGAAAGGTAGTGGGCCAGTCAGCCAGCTGGTACCCTACAGCAGGGAGAAGGATGGTGTGTGCACTATGTCCCAATGGAGGAGATTCTCTTGAAGATCTCCTGTTAATGGTAAGTAACTGCTTGATCTTCATCATGGATATCTTCTCCATTGGGCTGCATGTTTGGAATGATTTCCAAGCAGGACAAAGTCCCCAGGGAGGCAAGCAAGTCTGATATGCAATCAGGACAGAAGGCTTCGCAGGACAGCAAGATCAAAGCCAGCACGTCTGCTTGAGGTAATGTTCAGACTGTAATGTTTTAATAACCTGTGACCTCTAAAATGACTGGATATGCACTCCTGATAAAATGCTTTGATAACCCGCTGAATTCTGTAATAACTCGATAACGGGTTATTATGGCATTTTCCTCCTCGTGTTCTCACTTTACTGAAGCATGAAATAATGCACACTGTATTTGTGTAAGTACAGCGGCTGCTCAGGGACATGCTTGCTCTCACAAATACAGCTTACAGTTTTTCTCTCTGTTGAAACCTTGCATCAGTTATTATAAAAAAAAAATGCCTGTGCAAAGTTTGTTTTATAAGGAATTTTTATACACCCTTGGTGTGTGAAAAATCCTCATAACACACACCTGCACAGGCATTATTCTCTCTTTGAAAGTGTGAACAGTGCTCCATGTGGCAACAGCACAAATGTCAGTAGCAGATACACCCTGGAAACAAGTGACTGAGGTTGCCGTACCTTGAGTAGAGTGGCATGAACATCACCAGGAAGTTCCTTATTATACTTCCTATAACAAAATGTAATACACTTAGCCAGACAATTGGACAGACACTGCTTAGTCACTGGTGTGCTCTCTCCCTCTTGCAGGGGTGAACGAGATAAACAGTTGAGAGGACTTCCTGTAGTACTTTATGCACTTCATATAGAAAGGTAAAGTTTGGTGTACATCAAGGGTATGTAGCAACTCCTCACCCTTGTTAGTACACTTGGGATAATATAGAGGTAGGTTGTTGGTCAGATCCAATGTGAAATCAGTCACCACTTTAGCTAACAAGCATTTGTCAATGCCGAATGTTTGCTTGCTGGCATTGGCAGTGGTAGTGTAGAAGTTACAGAGCTGCATAATAGGAATGGCAGTGAAGTATTGAACTGAAGCCAACCTCACCACCACCCTGCAGAGAGTGACAGGCATTGGGGTGTGCGTTTGGGTCATCAGGCATAACGGCCATGCCATTTCACCACACCCCACCTTGCAGACACTGACAAGTGCCACGGTGTTCCTTGTGGTCTTTGGCCCTTATGCGCACCCCATTTCATTAGTAAATATGGTGATATGGGAGCGATATAGGAGAATGGGGTGAACTTTGGGGCCGAAGAGTCCAAGGCATACCTCGATGCCTCTCAGTGACTGCAGGGTGTGGAAATGGTATGAACATCACAGGCAAGAATCCCAAGTCACACCCCTGATTCCTGTCATTCTCTATAGGGTTAGCGTTATAGTTGAAAAGCCTAATACCTCAGGCATTCGTTGGTATTTTCACTCCAAATTTTCAACATGTTTGTTTGTAGACCACCTCATGAACAGGGGAATATTAGTTTGTTAGTTAAAGCTGCTTATGCACAGTGACTACGGCATTTAGCACCACAGGTGCAAAATATTCAACAGGATGTAAAAATGACAGCTGTACTTTTCATGGGAGGTGTAAAAATGGCTATGTTGTAAATGTGTAGTAAAAATATTTAAAAAAATGGTGAAGTCTTGAGGGTACATAGAAACTGTGCAACGCAGAACCGTAATATAATTAGGTTGGGGATTTCTTACAGCAGATTGTCAACTCAGGCATTTTGGTGCCTCTGATCATGAACAGTGTCACTGTGATTTTCTTTATCTGTGCCGAACAATGATTTCCCACAGCGACCACGCATCTCTGCACTGAAAGTGTGAAAACACACTTCGGCCATGTTGTGAAAAATGGCAGCTGTAGTGTTCATAAGGAAGTGTGTAAAAATGCCACTGGTGAAAATCTGGACTGAAAATATTACAAAGTCATGAACTAACGAGGGTGCATGGAAACTGTGCAATGCTCACTCGTAACACAGTCATTTCATGGACTTTTGTCACCAAATTTTCAACATAGCCATTTAAGACCTCTGCTCATAAACAGTGTAACTGTGATTTTCTTAATCTGTCCTAAACATTGCTTTCGCACACCAACAGCACCATTAGCGCTGCATGTGCGAAAACACATTTAGGCGACATATGAAAAATTGCAGCTGTACTGTTCATAAGGAAGTTTAATAAAATGGACATGTTGAAAATCTGGAGTGAAAATATTAAATTTGCAAACTTACGAGCATGCATAGGAACTGTGCAACGACGTCTAGAAAGTCATTTTTAGGAATTTTTCCACCAAATTTTCAACATAGCCATTTTAAGACCTCTGCTCATGAACAGTGTCACTGTGATTTTCTTAATTTGTCCTGTACATTGATTTTGCACACCGACTGCGCCATTGTGCGCTAAATGGGTGGAAACACGTTTTGGGTGAGATGTGAAAAATGACAGCTGTACTGCTCATAAGAAGGTGTGGTACAATGGTAATGTTGACAATCTGGAGTGAAAATATTGAAAATTTGAAAACTAACGTGCGTGCGTAGGAACTGTACAACGCATGCTCGTAAAACAGTCATTTTTTTGAATTTTTTCTCAAATTTCAAAATAGCCCTATTTAACACCTCACCTCATGAACAGTGTCACTGTGATTTTCTTAATTTGTCCGGTACATTGATCTCGCACACCAACTCGCCATTGTGTGCTACATGCAGGAGAAAACATGTTTGGGTGAGATGTGAAAATGGCAGCTGTACTACTCATAAGAAGGTGTGGTAAAATGGCAATGTTGAAAATCTGGAGTGAAAATATTGAAAATTCACGACCTTCTGAGCGTCGCGTGAGGAACTGTACAGCGCACGCTCAAAACAGTCATTTTTGAATTTTTCACCAAATTTTCAACATAGCCATTTTAACACCTCACCTCATGAACAGTGTCACTGTGATTTTCTTAATTTGTCCAGAACATTGATTTCAAGACACCGACCGCGCCAGCGCTACATAGTGGAAACACATTTTGGGTGAGATGTGAAAATGACAGCTGTACTGCTCATAAGAAAGTGTGGTAAAATGGCAATGTTGAAAATCTGGAGTGAAAATATTGAATATTGCGAATCCACGCTGCTTCGCGAGAACTGCTAGCGCATGCCTGAACAGTCATATTTTTGATGAGACAATTTTACCGATGGTTTGAGATCTTTCAATGGTCACTGTCATGAAAGATGTAGCCCGCGGTGATTTCGCAGTCGCGCCGAAATCACCGTCGGCTTCAACAACGCCATGACAGTGACATCAATCATGGTAAAGGGTCTCAAAACCCCATGTTGAAAATTTGGTGCAAAATTCAAAAATGCCTGAGATATGCAATAAAGTTGAACCCCCTATTTAGCCCATTATACAGCTTACAGGCATTTCCTCAGTTCATGGTCGGCTTTTGAAGAGTGCAGACATGTTCCCGGTCCACTGAAGATCGTCGAGCCAGAGTCTGGAGGTAAATATGGGGTGAGAGGGTGTGGGAGGCTGGGTGCACAGTGGGTGGGTGCAGGTTGTGGAGGGGCGGGGGAGACTTCGCCGTTAGGACCGCTTTTCCTTTACAGGTGACAAAGGGAACCGGACGACATGGGGCGTTGCCATGCTGGGGTGGGCTCCCAGCATGGCACAAGGAAGGCTGAGAGAGCGTTCAGCCGGCGGGGATTGGGCACCCCGTCGGCTATATGATTAGTTGCCACGCTGGGGTGGCACCCAGTGTGGCATTTTGGAAGCCTTTGGGGGCGGGGGAACGCAGCACAGCCAACGGGATTGGGCACCCCATCAGCTATACTGCATGTGGGGCACGCACGCCATGGCATATGTGTGTGTGTGTGTGTGGGGTTGGGGGCTGCGCATGAGCAGCGTTATCTTATCGCTGCTCACTCAGGCGTGGCTCCCCTTTCAACTAATATGCCACTGCATTTTGGGCGTGTGTGGGCAGCTCCAAAATGCGTTGGCTTACAGGGTCCGCGCCTGCCAGCCCACTGACTGAATTGGAGGAGGAGGTGACACACCTCCGAGTCTCCGATGATGGCACTATGTTTCTTGCACATGCGTGCAAGCAAACATAAAAAGCAAGGATTCATATGCAGCGCCACCTTATGGATCCACGACAGGGTCGTCGACAAAATATTTGTCGAACGACCCGACAGCGAAACCGGCAGGTCGACTGCATTTTGCAGTCGGCTGCCGGTTTCCAAAACACAGTGTTTTCTTAGGGGGTTTTACCCCTGAACCTCCCACACCACCCCACATAGGATTCTCAATTCCAAGTAAGAGTTAATTGGGGTAGGGACCCCAAAAGACAGTGCTGGGTTCCAGTGGTTCCCTATAGTGAAGTGGCACTGTTGTCACTGTAGGGGACTCGGCTGTCAAAATGTCGATGTCGGGGGTGTATACCCCAACTTATCCTTGTGGAAAATCAGGTATGGGTGTACACTCATGAGAGCCTGAAGCTCAAAAATCCTTCAGGTGGAAGTAATAGCAACTAAAAAGAATGCCTTCCAAGAAAGGAAACTTAGTTCACAAGTTGCAGTGGGCTCAAAAGTCAACTTCTAAAGTATAAATGCAGGCAAGCAAGCAAACTTTTATTTATAAAGCTCCCATTCCCATAGGCTCTGGGCATTGTACATTATAAAATGCCAAAACATTTCCTACAAAACATAAATAGTAAAATAAGACACAAAATAACTGTGCTATTAAGAATTAAAAACTAACTTAAATAGAGTCAGTCTGAAATAAATATAAACAACCAGTAAAGTAAAGTAAATCAAAAGCTTCCTTAAAAAGATGGTGACTTCAGACCCCTCTTAAAGGCTTCGAGTGAGGGGGCCTCCCTCAATGACCTTGGAAGTGAATTCCACAGGATCAGGCCTGCTGGGTCAAATGTCCTCTGCAAGATTTCAACTGAACCCTGGGAACCACAAGGAGGCCTGCTTCAGAGAAATAAAGAAAGTGGGAGGTCTGGTGAAACTGCAGAAGATTCCGTAGGTAGCTAGGGGCCAGGGCCCAGTCAATATAGGGTTTTGAAGGTCAGCAAACCAACCTTGAAGGAAATCCACCACTTCACCGGCAGCCAGTACAGATCACGCAAGACTGGGGTCATATGACAGGACCTAGGAAGGTCTATCAACAACCCAACTGCAGCATTCGGCACCAGCTGCAGGCACTGTAGAGTCCCGCCAATAAAAAAATTATGGTCCCATGGCAGAATCAGTTTATGAGGTGGGGATGCATGTGCAAAATACCCTTCAAGAAGGTATGGGACACTTTTAGTTGTGCCACTGTGTGTCCGTTAATAGGAGCTTTAACAGAGGAGTACTGAAGACCAGAGTCTGATAGAGACAGGAGGTAGGCAAGTACAGTATTAACAGGACATGTAAAAGGGTCCTTAGAGTGGGAAGCACACCAAATAGCAAAACACTTCTACTTCAGAGAATATATATGTCTAGTGGAAGGAAGGCTTCCTAGCCACCAGCAAGACATTAGCTACTTGGGGAGAAACTACAAATCAAGCATTAGCTATGTCATCAGGAGCCAAGTATGCAGGTGGAGGAACCCGAGGCCTGGGTGGACCAGGGATCCCCTGTTCTATGACAGTAGACCCCAAAACAGGAGCAACTGAATTACTGATTCCACAGCCAGATGCTGCAGAAGCAGAAAACACATTTGGCAAGGCCAGAGTGGGGCAATTAGTATTAGGGTGGCACCCTCCACCTGCAACTTCAGAAGGATCCTCTAAATGAGAGGGATCAGAGGGAATGCATAAAGGAAACCCCAACTCCAGGAGAGGAACAACCCGTTTTGTCCAAAAAGTCTAGGCCCTGAAGTGAGCAAGCAGAAATGCACCAGTTTTGCATTGTGTAGGGATACTAAAATGGTCAAGCTCTGGATTACCACATCTTGCAGAGAGGTTATTTACCAGCAGTTCCCACTCATGTACCTCAGACTGGGACTGACTTAGCCTGCCTGCTAAATAATTTTATAATCCCAGGGAGAACATTGGCTCTCAATCATATGTTCTGAGAGTGTGCCCATTGCCATACTCTCATTGCTTCCATGCACAGTGGGTATGAGTGGGTTCCCCCTTGCTTATTGATATACTGCATCACATTGATGTTGTCTGTTCTTGTCAACAGGGACTCTACAGAGAGATGCTCTTTGAAGGCCTGAGGCCCAAGAAGAACAACCCTCATCTCCAGAACATTGATGTGTATATCTGAGTCTTTGTCTTTCCACAGATGCTGGGCCTGGTAAAGACCCAGATGGACCCACCATCTCTTCCTGGAGGCATCTGTTATGGGAATGTGCTCCACAGTTGGGTAAAGGAAGGGGACGCCCTGCAGCAAATGCAGGGGTTCAATCCACCATAGCAGAGACTTCCTGTGAGGGGATGTGACAAGGATCATGTGTTCCAACTCAGCTGACAGTTGGTACCACTGCACCCAAAGGATCCATTGCAGGATTCTCGCATGCAGGAGTGCTAATGGGACAGTTACAATGGCAGCTGCCATAAGGCCCAGGAGGTGGAGCATAGTCCTGGCAGAAACATAGTGACTCCTGTGCATGAGCCAGGCTTGAGTAATCAGAGCCTATGCTCTGTCCTGAAGCAGAAATGAACTGCCCACTGTTGTTCCAGTACTACTCCAATATATTGGAGGCTTTGGCATGGACTGAGAGCAGATTTCAGTACGCCGATGATGATTTTCAGGTCCTCAGACAACTGCTGTGTCCGAGATATTGAGTACTGGACCACTTCCCTGAATGGTCCCTGCAGGAGTCAGTCATCCAGATAGAAAAAGACAGTTACAAATATGTCAATGAAGTCATTCATTCACATATTTGTCACTATTACAGTATTCACTGCAAGCCCATTGGTTCTCTTCAACCGCTTTGTGGTCATCCTCCTCTGGGCCTTTACTCCTGCAGGGCTGCTGGTGGCTCCACCACCTGCTCTTATCTCTGTCATTGCTGGCAGCTCCTTGGGGCATGGGACTCTGTCTTCTGCTCCTCAGTCCCTGACACTTAGGCTGACTTCTACAGGTTCTCAGCCAGGAGCCTTGGCTGGCATGGGTGTGACCAATGTTGGCTCCTCTGCCATCACCCCCTGGCCAAGACTCTGCCTATGTCACTCCCCTTTATGAGTTCCAACACCAATCCTTCTCAGCAGTGACTGCAGCAGGCTACTGGTGTCTTCTCCTGTCCAGCATCACCTCTGCCTTCACCAGAGAGGTCTCCCTCCCCGCAGGTACCCGTTTCTCCTCTACCGGCACTGGTGAATTCTTCTCCCAGGTGTCCTCAACCAATGCCTGTTGGGCTGCCGCCAGTTCTGCCACTGCCCCAGCCTATGGACCCAGCGCCTGTGTTGCCTCTCCCACAGCCTTCAGGCCTGGCACCAGATTTGCCCTTGCCACAGCCTGCAGGCCTGACACTGGTCCCACAGCCAGTGCCTGCTGGCCCCCCAGCATGGTACCATCCACGAGCCCCGATGCCACCTTTTCCTTACCCAGTCCTGGCCAATCCTTATCTACCGGTATATAATTATCCTGCCCTGGTGGACTATAATGCTGTTTTCTGTGTGGTGGTCCTTCATGCAGAAGCAGACCCCCGCTCCTCAGGGCCCAACTCCAACATCCCCCAGGTGGCCCACAGGGGACATTCCTCCCCAGGACAGAGGGCGGTCAGGTATCACTGCCCCCCATACACTAGGGTTCACTGTATCCAAACCCAAGGTCACTTCCAGCTCTCACCAGCATGGGTACCCACCAGCTGAGATTGAGCCAGATGACCCAGATGAGGATGACTCTGATTATTCAGAGTCTTCCTCCACCCCATGGGACTCTTCCAAAGGCACAGAACCTGCTAAGGTGGTTCCCAAGTACCCTTCTGAAGATCCATCATTTATGGACATCATGAGGCACATCCAGGCCACTATGGGCTGGGAAACAGAGGAGCAGGACCTGGAGAGGCATCGCTTGGCCATTTATTTGAGACAGCCTGATGCCTTCCCCGTGGTAGTGCCACCTCTGATTGACTCTTACAATGATGTCACAAGGGTGGCTTGGAATCACCCCTTAACCACTCCTCCGGTGCCTCATAAAGCAGACAGACTCTACTATGCTCCAGCAGGTAAGCCCTTTTTGGGGGGCCATCCTAAGGCAGAGTCTGTGGTCATCAACACAGCAAGTGATCACACCAAGATGTTCAAGTACCTTAGTGCTCTTCCGTGGACAGGGAAGCCAGATAGCTGGACAGCCTGGGTAAGCGAGTCTTCATGTCCACCAACCTGGCTATCTAGGCCATTAACTACTTAGCTCACACAGTCCAATATCAAAATGTCCTCTGGGACCATGCCAGGGAACTAGTTCAGGCTTTGCCCGGCGATTCCTCCGAAACACAGTTCACCTGGCTCCTCAAGGCGAGCTCCAATGTAGGCAACCATGTTCTTTGGGCCATCTACAATGCTGTGGATGCCTCAGCAAGGGAGCAGCTGAAGGTGTCTGCCACCAGGGCCATTCCTGGCTCTGGGTGTCCAGCTTTCCCTCTGATGTACAGTCCAGCAATTTGAATACCCCCTTTAGGGGCTCCATCCTATTCGGAGGGGATGTACAGGATCTAATTTCCTCCCTCCAGGAGTTAGGCTGTGCCCTCCAGTCCATTTACTCACTGTACCATATCCAACCTAAGACTGGTCAGCGACCTCCATTTCAGTGCTTTTCCTGCAAACAAGCCCGCCCACGTGCCAAAGGTCAGCACAAATGCAAAGCAGCATCAGCTTCATCCACAGCTGCCACCAGGGCCCCTTGAGCACCCATAGATGCTCTTCCAGTGCCCGCTCCTACTTTCTGACTCCTTTGCCACCCCCCCGGAAGGGCCCTGGGGGAGGCTGTTGGGGGTCGGTTCTCCCTTCAGCTCAACAGGTGGTGGGATATCACCTCAGACTACTGGGTGCTACAGATCATAGAACACGGCCACACGCTAGAGTTTATCAAGTGGTCCCCAGAAAATCCTCCAGAAAATCCCCCCCCCAGCTTATCTGTCTCTTGTCTGGGAGGAAATTCAGGCTCTTCTGCAACAAAGGGCCATAGAGTCTGTCCCTCCAGCCTAGTGGGGCAGGTGATTCTACTCCCACTTTTTCCTCATCCCCAAAAAGACTGGGGATCTCCAACCCATCCTGGATCTGAGTCATCTGAACTTGTACATAGAGTACAAATGCTTCAGGATGGTCACCCTTCAGGACTTGTTGCCCCTCCTGCTGGCTGTTAGCGGCACCCTCAAGGGACCATCTGGTCCAGACTCTGATGTATACCTTCCACCTTGGGTATCACCAGGACCCCATGTTTTCTGTGATTCTGCGGTTGCAGCAGTGGCCACAGAATTCAGGGCTGACAGCAGAAATCAGTGGTTGCCACAGAAATCAGGAAAACCAGCCATACAGTCGCAGAAATGCTAACTATGCTATGTGATCACACAAGGAAAGGGTATAGCTAATGATATGTTATGTATGCCATGGCATTCATACTCATTAGAAGGGGCAGCAAACTAATGCTGTCCACTACAAAGCTGAAAAGCTAGTGGCCACATGGCATCTTGACTTGTACTGACTCTTGTTACATAACTCCATCCATCCAGTATTGTGGGGGGAAGGGACTGAAGCAAGAGTAGCAGAGCTTGATTAGGTTCACGGCAGTTATGATTTGCTGTGGTGTAGGTGTAGGTGTGGCTAGCTCAGCCATGTTAATTTTGCATTGTGAGGCTGCTCATGGGGCACACTGAATCCTTGGAACATGACTCTGGAAGGAAGAACTGGAAGGCAAGCAGTAGTCAAGAAGTGAGAAGATTCAGAAGTGGAATTGATCTTGGTGTGGTGACAGGTATCGGAGGAGGAACTGATTGCAGAAACATAAGGCTGGCAGCAGACTGAGCAGAAGACTCAGTCCCTACCAGTGGACATCGATCACAGTTTTGATTTGTAGGCTGTAGATCTGTTCCTGCAAGTGTGAGAGTATTTTTTTGGCAGATTTGAACCTGCAGCCCAAGTGGTGGCATCAACCTCAATTCTTAAGGAGGGTCAAGTTTCCCAGCTGCAGCAGAGTTGGGGACCAGGGTATACTAGAACTGGAGCAAGCAGGTATGGAAGTAAATTGGAATGAAGAGTTTCATTGCTGCTATACATAAGTGAAATGAGGGTCACTGACTGAAGAACACAACCCCCTGAGTTGTGAGGAGATGAGAACATGCTAACCAAGGTTACTGCAGCTTAATAAGAATGACGTGCTTGCATTTTTTAGTGTGTCCACCAAAAGAAAAATCAGGAGTCAACAAATCCTACAGACACTGCAAGTTGAACCCTCCTTCACTGTTAGAGGAAGACAATCCCCCCCCAACACATAGATTTGCACACTGCACTCAACATGTTTGTTGCAAGGCAGTTGGGGTATTCCTAGTTTAAAAAAATAATCTAAAAGAACATTGATCAAAATCAGAAAAAAATGTCTTTCAAGTTGGAGTCTCTTTTTATATCTGCTAAATGTAAATACATACCAGAAGAAATCCAAGCAGATTTTGCCTTCTGTGTAGTTTTAGTTAAGTGTGTATGTCCACCTCTGATTATAACATAGGAGAACAGCAAAGGCCACTAATTTCCAGAAGAAGAACAGGTGAGCCTTCAGATTCAGGGTGGGAGAGAAAATTCATTAAAAGAGAACACTGATGGCCCATTGCTGCACCAGGTTTGGGTTATTGCAGTTTAATATTTGTGATAAGAAGACTACATACTGTTAAATGGCCTGCTGTTCCACTTTCAGCGTAGCAGAGTGGCTGCATGAAGGCAGTCAAAGGGTTAACTAAAACTTAATCCCATTGAAAGTATGCTGTTTAACCACAATTTATATGCCGCAGAACGGCCACAGAATCAGCAGTTGTTCAGTCGCAGAAAGTATGAGGTCCCGCCGCAGAATGTAGGTCCACTTTGCTGCAGTAAACACAGTGCCTGTATCACCATCAATCAGCTGAAGTCCTACCTGTCTCCTTGCCAGTGCCTCCAGTTCATAGGGGTGGTTCTAAATACCACCTAGGGCATGGTTTTCTTGCCCCTGCACAAGGTAGAATGCCTGATTACCTAGGCTCACCTGGTCTCCTCCAGTCACCAGGTCCCCACTAGGGTTTTCCTGTGACTCCTGGGTCACACGGCAGCAGCCAATGCCACGGTTTCCCTCACTCACCTTCACATGCAGATTCCTCAGTGGACATTGACAATTCAGTGGGATCAATGCATGGATGACCTGGACCAGATGCTTATGGTCTCCAATCTGGTCAAACAAGTCCTGTCGTAGTGGCTAGAGCTGGCCAACCTGCTTCTGGGGTTTCCTTTCAAATCTCAGCCCCTCATCAGATTCTCATGACGGATGCCTCAGGTCAGGGCTGGGGAGTTCATTTGGACACTCACCAGACTAACGGCACTTGAACAGAAGTGGAACAGGGTCTCCACATCAGTGTTTCAGAGATGTGAGCAGTTCTGTATGTTCTGCAGGCCTTCCAGACTCCTCTACTCCCTGGGCCACTGTTGGTGCAGATGGACAACATCTGTGTGGTGTATTACAAACAGGAGGGAACTCACTTTTACTCCAGGTGTCAGAAGGCGATGAGGGTTTTGTATTGGGCCATTGAGTACAGTCTGTAGCTCTCGGTCATTCATGTTCCATGCATCCAAGATGTTCTGGCGGACAGTCTCAGCCACTCCCAGTCAAGAGCTCATTAATGGGAGCTTCTGACACCGGTCATTGAAGATCTCTGCGATAGATAGTGTCAACCAGGGTTGTACATTTTTGCGTCCCCACTCAACATAGAACTGCCAGTTTTCTGCTTGCTCAATCCTGGGTCTGGATTTTTCTGGAGAGATGAGTTGTCCCTCTCCTGGAAGAGGAGGATTCTGTACTCCTTAGTCCCCTTCCTGCTCCTCCAGAGGGTGTTGCTCAAATTTCAGTCAGAAGGGGCAGAGATGAAACTCACATAACCTATATATACCTATAAGTGAATTAGTAATTAGCACAAACTTAATCATTGGATTTCATCCTTTTTTAAATCTTTTTTTAAATCTAGATTTAAGTATAAATAACTTCTCTTATGAACAATTAATTAAAAATAAATGTCACAAGTGGAAACAGTGGTTTAGATCACATTAAAATATTATTTAGTGCATATTCTTGAATGAATAGTTCTAATAATGTATAGATACATAGAGAAGGGTTTAATAGTCCTTTAATTCAAATATCTTACTAACGTAGTAACATACTAAACTGAAATGAAATAATAGATATTAGAATAAATTTATAGAGAAAAAAGATTAAAATTTTGGCAATTAGCCAAGGACAGGGGGTGAACTGTTGACTCCCATAATGTACTAAGTGAGCCCACTTCACATTTCCACTTAGCTACAGGGTAGGTCATGCAGCTCATTCATTTTCGCCCTGTAGCTAAATCCATAGTGGGTAAAGATTTAGTGTTATGAATGACGTATCACCCCCTGTCAATTTCACGGGCTTTTTAAACCACATTTGAACCCTTAGCTCAGACCGCTTGGTTTCTTTTGGAAGTCGGTCATCAGTTAAATGACGTTGGGCAAGGTAAGATTTATTTACAACAGTCAAAGTAATGTGGAAATATTAGGCAAAATGATTTACAAAAGGCTGAGGTCATGTAAATTGGCACTGTATTTTTTCCCTTTTCTCCCCAGTTCTAATCTAGAAACAAGGAGTCTAACAGTCAGACGCATGAAGTCAAAAGAACATCAGACTCTGTGAGCTCTGTTTAAGCGATAAGGTACTTTTCATTATAAAGCAAACTTTTAACAGCACAGCATACTTGTAACTTTAGAGTGCATTAAACCTTTACAGAAACAAATAGTCCCAAAAAGGATTATGATATAGTTTCAAGCTTTATAGTAATGTAATATGATAAGTCCTCTTTCATAGTAATCAAGATTTTCTCCTTATAGGAAACAAGCGACAAAAAGGCATTTAAACATCCATTAAAGAACGAACATGTTTTCAGTTATTTAGTAGAAGAAATCCATAACAAGAGATTTAAATATATTAAAAGTAAGAATTAACACATCTACAATATTTGAAAATATTTTGAAAGTATGGATTTCAATATTATTGATTTAACATTAAATCTAAAAAAAACATTTTTGTTTTAACCTAGTCAGGATGGAATTTTATTTACTTGGGAATCAGGTCCAACAAGAAGTTAAAAAACAGTGACAACTTAAATATTGAATGAAGAAGGGGAAGGACAGTTTAAAATTAATTACCAGAAATAACAGGTATGTGAAGTGATTTAAAAATCATTGATTAAAATGATTATATATGCTGTTTTATGGTAACTAATACTGTATAATAGGAATAAAGCTCAAATTATGAGTACTGAGTAAACTTTATAAAAAATAATGTTAATTTAAGGTACCTTATTTTAAAGAGTATTGGTCAAAAATAATCGTTCAGCATCTTAATAAATAAAAAAATTATTTTGAAACATCACAAATTTAATAATTATAAATATGTTTTTGTATTTAGTATCAACACTGTCAGATACAAGTGGCCTGAGGAAGTGGCGTATCAAGGTACAAAACTGTTGCCTACTGTACAATGGTGTGAAGTGAAGACAAAATAAAAACATAAACTTTTTATGGACTTTTTGGACTCAGTCTTACAGTTTAATGTTTCATAGTTCACATAGCCAAAGTAAGAAGGTCCAAACCTACACAATACATATATGGGCATCCTGTACCAACATTTTTTACATTTAGAGCACAGAGATATGCACACTCTAGGTACAGTGGTCCCTTTTAGTTACCATAAGTCTGAATGACTATTTAAAATTAGTTTATAGATATAGAGTGGTTAGATTTGACACTATTCTCTCCTACTTCCCCACCCACCATATCTCTTTTTTCCTCTAAACACTATTTTAAGATCTATAATTATGACAACATTAAGAGGTGCAGGAGCAAAACAAGAACCTTTTCAGAAATTCCAGCAAACAGCTGAAGGAACACAACACATATATCAATTTACTCCTGAAGAACAAGAACAAGTTTTAAGTTTACTCAGTAGAGATAAAACGTGGACAGAAGTAACAAGTGAAAAATCACTTATAAACAAGATATATCATTTAGAACAAAAAGACGTACGATTAAAATGGCATGCTTTATCTTTAGGGGAATACATTAAAAACAAAAGAATCCCCAGAGGCTTGAGGGTGTTGGTTGAACCCAATTTAGGTTTTACAACAATAAAATTAAATGAAAAATGGACAGAGATAAGAAATAAATGTGGAATAAATTTAGGTTGGTACTTATAGAAGCTATTATAGAGAAGAGGAATAGACTAACAATAGAAATACAAGGGGTTAAGGATGAATATAAATCGAGAGTACAATTACAAGAATTTACAACCACACTAGAAAAAATTAAAAAAGATCTAGGTGATTATGAAGAATATATTAAACAGCAGAAAATATGTAAATGTAAAAGGGATATTATACATTATAGGAATAATAAAGTGTATAGTTGGTTTATTAAACAAAAATCATATGGGAGCAACCAACATCCTCAGGGACCGTCTGAATATTTCATGGATTCAGATAGTGGGGATAGCTATATTTTAAATTCTTATGACAGATTAAGTAGAAAAGAAAACAGGGACTTTTTTTTAGAAAGAGACCAATCACAAACGATGGAGGAAGGACAAAAAGCCCCACAAGAACAAATCGAAACCAGGAAATACGATTTGAGAGATAGGGGATGGAAGAACACAGGACAATACAGACAGTCACTTGGAAATCAAATAAGGGGAGGTGGAAGAGGTGGAAGGGGGGGAAGAAGAGGCAGAGGAGGCAACAATTACAACAGCAGGGGGAGACAGAGGACTTAATACCAGTGTTCAATCTAAGTGATAGGAATATAACAGATACTGAAATACAGGTACTTCGTAAGGGACTTTCTTTCTCACCAACCACTGGAATAGATCAATTTCAATTAGAAATATACTTACAGAAATTTTACAGAAAACTGAGATTGGCAGACTGGTTCCAAGATAAGCCAGAGGAACCAGTAACAAGAAAACAAGAGTTAAAAAAAACATTGGGCATAAAATCAGATTTCACCCCGAGGGAAGGAAGTGGTTGAAACGTACATTAAAGTGATTGACAAAGAAATTAAAGAACTGTTAGAAAAAGAACCCAAATTTCCTAAATTCAATAATATGACCAGGAAAGAAAGGGAAGCTTTAAGGGACTTACAAAGAGGATGAATCCATAGTTATTAAACCAGCTGATAAAGGGGGTGGAATAGTCCTTTGGGGCTTCAGGATTATAAGGCAGAATGCCTTAAGCAATTGGACAATGATACTTATTATTTCAAACTAGAAAATGATCCAAAGAATGAAATTAAAGTAGATATACAGGATCTTTTGGAAGGGGCAGTAGAACTAGGATGGTGTACAGATACAGAAATGGAAATGTTGATTAATAAAAATCCAAGAGTACCAACATTTTATGTATTACCCAAAATACATAAAAATCTGCAAAAACCTCTGGGAAGACCAATTCTGTCAGGTTCTGACTCTATTTTGGAGCGCTTATCGAAATATATAGATTATCATATACAACAACAGGTTAAGAAAATGGATACCTACATCAAGGACACCAGCCATGTTATAGAAATAATACAAGAAGTTAATCAAAGTGAAATTAATATTAGAGAACTATGGTTGGTTTCACTCGATGTCAAAGATTTATATACTAGCATACCACATGAAGAGGATTGAGACAAGCTTTAAGAGATAGGGATGAACTGTTTCCAATACTGACTTTTTATTAGGTTTAGTTGAATTAGTTCTACAAAAGAAGTATTTTTCATTTGAAGAAGAATTTTATTTACAAATTCAAGGAACAGCGATGGGAAGCACAATGGCCCTTTCTTATGCAAATTTATATATGTGGAATTTTGAAAAAATACACATTATGAATGTAGATAATAATCCTTTTAAAATTCATATAATCAAGTGGAAACGTTTTATTGATTACGTATTTTTATTATGGGATGGAACAAAACAGAAATTGGATAGTTTCATAAGATACTTAAATAGCAGAAATGAAAATTTGGTTTTCTCGGTTGAATCAGATAAACAACAAATATCATTTTCAGATTTACAAATTTATAAAAACATAGACAAATTAATTTAGTAAAATTAATTACCAGAAATAACAGGTATGTGAAGTGATTTAAAAATCATTGATTAAAATTATTATATATGCTGTTTTATGGTAACTAATACTGTATAATAGGAATAAAGCTCAAATTATGAGTATTGAGTAAACGTTATAAAAAATGATGTTAATTTAAGGTACCTTATTTTAAAGAGTATTGGTCAAAAATAACCATTCAACATCTTAATAAATTCAAAAATTATTTTGAAACAACACAAATTTAATAATTATAAATATGTTTTTGTATTTAGTATCAACACTGTCAGATACGAGTGGCCTGAGGAAGTGGCGTATCAAGCTACGAAGCCGTTGCCTACTGTACAATGGTGTAAAGTGAAGACAAAATGAAAATATAAACTTTTTATGAACTTTTTGGACTCAGTCTTACAGTTTAATGTTTCATAGTTCACATAGCCAAAGTAAGAATGTCCAGGCCTACGCAATACATATATGGACATCCTGTACCAACATTTTTTACATGATACTCATAGAAACATAGAAACAGACAGTAGAATTTGATGGCAGATAACGACTGCTTGGCCCACCTAGTCTGCCCATTTCCCCTACCTAATGGATAAGCTGCAGATCCTAGTTAACCAACAGTCTACTTACTCCTACCCCCCCACTAGAACTGCCTTATGTCTGTCCCATGCATTCTTGAATTCCCCCACTGTTTTTGACTCCACTACCTCCTCAGGAAGGCTGTTCTATGTATCCACAACTCTCTCCATGAAAATATACTTCCTCACATTGCCTCTGAGCCGTGCCCCCTCTATCTTCAAATTGTGTCCCCTTGTTCTTGTACATCTCTTTTTCTGAAAGATGCTACCCTCTTGGACTTTGTTGATTCCCTTGAGGTACTTGAAAGTTTCTATCATGTCCCCCCTCTCCCCTCCTCTCCTCGAGGGTATACATACTGTATTAAGCTCCTTTAATCTCTCTGCATATGTCTTCTGGTGCAGACCCTGCACCATTTTAGTTGCCCTCCTCTGGACAGCCTCCATTCTATCCAGGTCCTTGCAGAGATGGGGTCTCCAGAACTGGGCGCAGCACTCCAGATGGGGTCTCATCAACTGTCTGTACAGAGGGATAACAACTTCCTGTTTTCTACTGGTGATGCCTCTCCCTTTGCATCCCAGTATCCTGCCAGCCCTCCTTACTGTCTTCTCACATTGCTTGCCCACCTTAAGGTCATCTGATATGACTACCCCAGGTTCTTTTCCATTTTTGTTAGTATCTCACCCCCCATTGTGTACTCCTCCCCTGGGTTTTTGTTTCTGAGGTGCATTACTTTGCATTTCTTTGCATTGAATCTAAGCTGCCATACATTTGACCATTCCTCCAACTGTGCCAAGTCCCTTTGCATCCTTTCCACCCCACCTTCTGTATTGACCCTGTTGCAGATCTTTGTGTCGTCTGCAAAGAGACTTACTTTTCCTTCCAGTCATTCTGCAATGTCACTTATAAAGACATTAAAGAGGACCAGTCCCAGTACTGAACCCTGCGTTACACCGCTAGTAACCCCTCTTTCTTCAGAGTGAACTCCGTTTACTATTAGCCTCTGCGTCCTCTTGTCCAGCCAATTTTTTACCCAGGCTACCACTTTGGGACCCACTCCAAGGCTAGCTAACTTGTATATTAATCTTTTGTGTGGGACTGTGTCAAATGCCTTGCTAAAGGCTAGGTAGACCATGTCCACAGCCCCTCCCTGGTCTACTACTTTGGTCACCCTGTCAAAGAAATCTATTAGATTCATCTGACATGACCTTCCTGCTGTAAATCCATGCTGCCTTAAATCCTGTGCCCCACTGGCCTCTAGGAATTCAACAATTCTTTCTTTCAGAAGTGATTCCATCATTTTCCCTACCACTGAGGTCAAACTAACAGGTCTGTAGTTTCCTTGCTCCCGCTTTTGTGAAGGGGAATCACATCTGCCCTCCTCCAGTCCTCAGGTACCACACCATCCTCCTATGATTTGTTAAAAAGGTTGTCAGTGGTGTCACTAGTCCTACCTTTAGTTCTTTTAGAATTCTTGGGTGTAATCCCATCAAGCCCCAATGCTTTGTCCACCTTCAGTTTTAAGAGTTCTTTCAGAATCCTTTCTTCTGAAAATGGACTGGTATCGACCTCCCTATCCAGAGTGCTTCTATTCTTTGATTTAGGTACCTCCCCCTCCTCTTCTTTTGTAAATACTGAGAAGTATTCGTTCAGTATCCCTGCTTTTTCACTGCCCCCCTCTGCTCATGATCCCTTCCCTTTATTAAGCCTCACTATCCCTTCCTTGGTCTTTCTTCACTCCCTAATGTACCTATAAAAGGTTTTATCCCCCTTCTTAATTGAGTTGATATCTTTTCCTCAGTTTGGGCCTTTGCTATTCTGACTGCCTTCCCCACTTCCTTCTGCTTTAACTGGTATAGTTCTCTGTCCTGCTCCTTCTGTGTTTCCTTGTACTTCCTGAATGCTACCTTTTTCTCCTTAACCTTTTCTGCCACCTCTTTTGAGAACCATAGTGTTTTTTTCCTTCATTTAGCTTTGTTGATTTGATTCACACAAAGGCGTGTTGCCTTTGTGATGGCTGTTTTGATTTTTCCTCATTGTTCCTCCACCCCTCCTTCTTGCCCATTTGCTAGTGCTTTTCTGAGGCACTCTCCCATTTTCCCAAAGTCAGCCCTCCTAAAGTCCAGTGCTCTTGCTTTTGTATGGTTTGACTCTATGGCTGTGTTTATCGTGAACCACACTGTTTGGTGGTCACTTGTTCCCAGATGGCTGCCCACTTCTAAATCCGAGAGTCTTTCTCCATCCCCATTTGACAGTGCCAGGTCTAAGATTGCTCCCTCCCGAGTGGGTTCCACCACTAGCTGTCTGAGGCATACCCCTTGTAGGGCATCGAGAAGAACTCTGCTCTTGGATGTGGCTGCAGCAAAGGTGCTCCAGTTAACATCTGGCATATTCAGGTCCCTCATCAACAATATCTCCCCTTTCTCTGCCATTCTAAGGATGCCTTTTATAATTTTGTTGTCCACTGCCTCCCCCTAAGATGGGGGTCTGTATACAACCCTGTATGGATTGTGGTGCCATATCCTGTCTCCAGGTTGACCCACAGTGCCTCCTCTAATCCCTGTTTATCCTTTAGTTTTATTGCTTTGACCCCTTCCCTTACATAGAGAGCTACTCCTCCTCCTCCTCTTCTACCCTCCCTGTCCCTCCTGTAGCTTGTGTACCCTGGTATGTTTACATCCCATTCATGGTTCTCAGTGTACCATGTTTCAGTGACTGCCACAATATTCAGGTGTCCCTCTTCAATCAAGGCCACTAGTTCAGAGAGCTTGGTACACAGACTACAGGCATTGGTAATCATCACCCTCCATTTTTTGAGGTGAAAGACTAGGTTTGCTGGCCAAGGCACCTAGCTTCACCTGAGCTCTTTCCTTCTAGGTTGCTTGAAAGGACAGAGCAAAGAACCTTGATTCAGGGAGTTAATACCTATCTTCAGCCAGGGGTAATGGTCAGATGTCTCCCAGGTACATCAGCGTGGAGAGACACTGACTACATTGCTAAAATTGTTCAGGAAGCAGGAGAAAACATTGATGTCCTGGTACTCATAAGGACTAATGATCTCACCAGCCAGTCAGTTGTGGAGACCAAGGAACACCTGATCAGCCTGGGTGACAAACTCTCATCCATTTTGTCTGGCATCTCCTTCTCTGAGATCCTGCCAGTCTGGGAGAGGGGGGCAGATGGACAGAAGGTCAGAGAAGGGGAGATAGGGGAGCTAAACATGTGGCTCAAGGGCTGGTGCCAGGAAAAAGGACACAAATTTGTAGGGAACTGGCAACAGTTTTGGTAGCAAAAGTTCTTTAAATTTGATGGACTGCATCTGACTAAGGAGGGAGTCAATGCATTGGGGCAGAAGTTTGACATCTTTGCAGAATATTTAAACTAGCAAATGGGGAGAGGGGTGCAGCACCCCATACGTTGAATGGGAAGAACACCCTCCCCCCTCAGCTAGTGGTCATACAGGAGTTCAGCATGTTTGTTGTTCATTTGCATCATCAGGTAAGGAAAAAGGTCCAGCTCCCCATACAATGCACAGGGGAAATGACAGACCTCACCCAACAATTAACACACTGAAATCTGGCCAATGGAAAATCATGCACATAAATGCTTGCAGTCTGGGAAACAAGATCCCAGACCTGCAGGCAATAATGACAGAGGCTAACTGGACATAGTAGCAATTAGCGAGATGTGGTTACCAGTAACCACACTTGGGAGACTTCAGTACCCGGCTATGTACTGTTCAGAAGAGACCGAGGTGCAAGGGTGGGGGAGTGGCCCTGTATGTCAATGAAAATATCAAAGCTACAGAAATTTAGAATACACATAAGGAGCCAGGAGAACTGTGGGTCACCCTGGAAACAGGAAATGGGACAGCCATAAGAAGTGAGGTTGTCTACAGGCCCCCAGACCAGGGGGAGGACATAGACACATTACTGTTACAAAATATACAAAACATAACAGTTAAAGGGTAGGTTCTGATAATGAGAGACTTCAACATGCAAGATACAGATTGGTCAATACCAGCAGGAACATCTGCCAGAAGTAGACACATGGTGGATTCCCTGTAGGGGGAAGGCCTCAAACAACTGGTACAAAAACTCACAAGAGACAGGGCTATCCTAGATCTAGTACTGACTAATGGGGAAAGGATCACAGATCTCCAGGTAGAAGATCACCCGGGGGCCAGTGATCATCACATGGTATAGTTCAGTTTGGCCACTAGAACTAAATCATCCCATTCCAAGGCAAAAATATAGGACTTCAGAGGAGCTGACTTTGATAAGATGGCCAACAGAGTTAATCTAGCCCTGGCAAAAAGAAATACAAGTGATGGGGTACAGGCAAAGTGGGCAAGCATTAAGGATGCAATACTTGAAGCAACATCCCATTGTGTTAGAGAGAAAAGGAAGTGCAAATGAAGAAGGAAACCACATTGATTCTCAAAAACAGTAGCACAAAAGGTCAGAGCCAAAAGGATGGCCTTCAGGAAATATAAGGGAACACAGCAGGATGAAGATAGGGAGGCATACCAAACTTCCCTAAGGGAAGCAGGGAAAGCAGTAAGGCAGACAAAGGCCCAAACCGAGGAAACACTAGCATAGACAGTAAAAGAAGGTGATAAGACTTTCTATATATACAGTACATTAGTGAAAAGAGAAAGTCCAGAGGGGGTATTGCTAAGATCAAAGGAGATAAGGGGGCTTGTGAGGAGGAGGACCATGTAAAAGCATCTATCCTAAATAGATACTTCTGGTCAGTATTTACTGAAGAGAGAAGGTAGGGCAGGGCCCACAGCTCAGCACCATAGACACTGGGGGGAAGGAGGTATGCACTAGTCCCTTCACAAAAGCAAGGGTCCTACAAGAGCTCGATAAGCTCAGGGTTGTCAAGGCAATGGGACCTGATGTCATACATCCCAGGGTACTAAAGGAGCTAAGGGTGGAACTAGCAGAGCCATTGTCAGAACTGTTTAGTGAGTCTCTGAGCACAGGAGAGGTCCCAGAGGACTGGAGAAGGGCTCATGTGATCCCATTCCACAAGAGTGGTAGCACAGAGGAGGCAGGGAACTACAGACAAGTCAGTCTTACCTCAGTTGTGGGCAAGATTATGGAGGCACTCCTTACGGAAAGGATAGTGCAACACCTGGAATCCATAAGAGTACAGGATCCAAGACAGCATGGGTTTACAAAAGGAAGGTCCTGTCAAACTAATCTCATAGATTTCTTTGACTGGGTAACCAGAGTGGTGGACCAAGGGGGAGCAGTTGATGTCACCTACCTTGACTTCAGCAAAGCTTTCGATACTGTTCCACACAGAAGATTGATTAATAAGCTGGGTAGGCTCGGGGTGGGTCAGAAGTTGGTCAACTGGGTGGCAAACTAGTTGATGGGCAGAAAACAGAGAGTGGTGGTAAATGGTATGTAGTCAGAAGAGATGCAACTCACAAGTGGGGTACCTCAAGGATCAGTCGAGAGGCCAGTCCTCTTCAATATCTTCATCAGTGACATTGCAGATGGACTGGAGGATAAGATTTGTCTGTTTGCAGATGACATCATGATGTGCAACAGAGTAGATGATCCAGATGGGGTGGGCAGAATGAGAAGAGATCTGGATAAACTAGCAAAATGGTTGGAAGAGTGGCAACCGGGGTTTAATGCAAAGAAGTACAAGATCATGCACATAGGGAAGAGAAACCCTGAAGCCACCTATAGACTGGGAGGGGAGTTGCTGGCAGTCACAAGGGAAGAAAGAGACTTGGGCATCATCATCACCAATGACCTGAAATCATCCAAGTAGACCACTAAAGTAGTAGGTAAGGCTAGGGGGATGTTAGGATGTATTAGTAGGGGTATCACAAGTCAGAAGAGGGAGGTAATAATCCCACTTTACAAGACATTGGTTAGGCCCCATCTGGAGTACTGCATGCAGTCTGGAGGCCACACCTTCACAAGGATATTAACCAAATTGAAGCAGTCCAGAGAAATGCAACCAAAATGGTGCAGGGACTGCATCAGAAAACATATGAGGACAGATTAATGGAGCTCAATATGTATACCCTAGAGCAAAGGAGGGAGAGAGGTGATATGATCGAAACATTCAAACACCTTAAGGACATTAACAAGGTGAAAGAGTCTAACGTTTCAATATAAGAAAAATAGCAGGATAAGAGGACACAGCATGAGATTAGAGGGAGGCCGATTAAGGGGAAATGTGAGGAAGTTCTTTTTCACAGAAAGGGTGGTGGATGCATGGAACGGCCTCTATCAGGAAGTGGTGGATATGAATACAGTGCAGGGCTTCAAACAGGCATGGGATAAGCATAAGGGAGCAATATAGATGAGTATGAATAGATAGGCCATTGACAGAGCAAAGGCCAATGGCACATTTATAAGGTAGAAAAAGAAATGGGCAGACTGGATGGGCCTTGCAGTCCTTATCTGCCATCAACTTCTATGTTTTTATGTTTCTACGTTTCTATATCTTACCCCTTTTAGCCCCATCCCTCTCCTTACTACCTTTTTCTGCATTTATCCCTGTCCTGCTCCCTTTTGACTTCTCTACCTTGGTGTTTACCTCTCTAACTACTGTGTTTGTGGGTGAAGGCTGGGTTTTCCCTGCTCCTTTTCAGTACCTCCCCCCTTGGTGAGTTTAAATGCTTGCCAATGAAGCATTTAAACCTATCACCTAGAATCCTGTTTCCCCTCCTGGACAGATGCAGACCATCACGCCAGTATAGGCCTGCATCCTTCCAGGTGGTCCCCCAGTCCTCAATGAAGCCAAAACCCTGAGCTCTGCACCAGTTTTTCAACCATTCATTGAATCCCATGGTGCAGAGTACCCTAGCATCACACTTGCCATAGACAGGCAACACCTCCGAGAAGGTTACTATACATGCTACTTGTCTAAGGCCCCTCCCCAACTCTTCAAACTCCTCTTGCACTGCTCTGACCCAATTCCCAGCCAGGCCATTTGTCCCTAGGTGGACAATGACATCCAGCTCCCTCCCTCGTGCAGCTGCTCCCGCGATCCTGAGGATTCGCTCCCCATCCCTCCAAACTGTGGCACCAGGTAGGCACCTTACCTCCCTCTCCCCTTCCTCCCCTAGTTCTACTCCCTAATGACTGAGTCCCCCACCAGGAGTTGTTTCCTTCTGCTCGTGGAATCCCATGCCACCCTCCTATGTTCTCCTTGAAGGAGGTTTCCAGCATTCTCCTTGGTCTCCACTGCAGGTGCCTCAATAGAGGAACCACTCTCTGCCAGAACAGTGTATGAATTGTGGAGAGGTACAACTGGAGGAATGCACCTCTGTTCCACCACCCTCTCCCTCCTTGAGCCCACCTTGGTCCAACCGCTTCTCTTTCTTGGCAACCTCTGAGGTAGCGGCAGTGGCCCTGGTAGTCCCTGGATGGGGGAGGAGGTTTCATGAATCCTAGTCAAGTCAGCCTGGAGATGAATAACTTTCTCCCTCAGACCAGAGAGGTGCCTACAATAGGCAGCATCGAGTCTCCAGAATGTTCCGAACACTGCCGGTTCTAATAGTTTATTGTGCACTGCACCACTCTCATCATGCCTTATTTTGTAAAGGATGAGAAGGGACTTGGCAAGGTTGGAGGAATGGTCAAATGTATGGCAGCTCAGATTCAATGCAAAGAAGTGCAAGGTAATGCACATGGGAAACAAAAACCCAGGGGAAGCGTACACAATGGGGGGTGAGATACTGACAACAGTAAAAATAGAAAGGGACCTGGGGGTAATTATATCAGATGAGCTAAAGGTGGGCAAGCAATGTGAGAAGGCAGTAAGGAAGGCTGGGGGGATACTGGGATGCATAGGAAGAAGCATCAATAGTAGAAAATAGGAAGTTGTTATCCCTCTGTACAGACAGTTGGTGAGACCCCATCTGGAGTACTGTGTGCAGTTCTGGAGACCCCATCTCTGCAAAGACATAGACAGAGTGGAGGCTGTCCAGAGGAGGGCAACCAAATGGTGTAGGGTCTGCACCAAAAGACATACTGAAGAAAGACTAAAGGAGCTTATATATACTCTTGAGGAAAGAAGGGAGAGAGGGGACATGATAGAAATGTTCAAGTACCTGAAGGGAATTAACAAAGTCCAAGAGGGTAGCATCTTCTAGAAAAAGAGATGTGCAAGAACAAGGGGGCACAATTTGAAGATAGAGGGGGGACGGCTCAGGGGTAATGTGAGGAAGTATTTTTTCACTGAGAGGGTTGTGGATGCATGGAACAACCTCCCTGAGGAGGTTGTGGAGTCAAGAACAGTGGGGGACTTCAAGAATGCATGGGACAGGCATAAGGCAGTCCTAGGGGCGGGTAACAGGAAGTAAGTTGTTGGTTAACTAGGATCTGCAGCTTATCTGTTAGGTAGGAAAATGGGCAGACTAGGTGGGCCAAGCGGTCCTTATCTGCCATCAAGTTCTATGTTTCTACGTTGTGGCCCCTCTCCTGTTGCTTTGTATGCTTACTCTCTCCTCCCTGTTTTTTTTTTTTCTCCTACTGCCTATATGCCCTTACAGCTCTTGCCCTTCCTGTTCTGGGACAGGAACTTCCTGCATTCTTCTGTAGTCTCCTTCTTCCTTGCTCAGAGCCAGACCTCCAGCAGCTAGGGGGAGAGGGAGAGCTACTCTTTTCCTTCAAGGACGATAAAACCTATGTGTCTCAGTGATCCTTTCCTTCCTACTGCCAAACAGGAAGTTTCTGTTGTTAGTCACATCCAGTGCCTATAAAAGTAGAACTGGCTAAGGGTGGGAGGGTGGAGGGGAGGAAAGGAGAGCAATTAGTAAAAAAAGTTCTAGTTTTGTAGTCAGCTGCTCCTTGCTCTAAAAAACAGATTTCTGTCTGCAAAAGCTAGCACTAGGGAACTGTAATTGGAGACACCTGCTTTTGTACACCTAAGCTCCTAAGCCACACCCCCAATTAACTTCTCCCCTCCTGATTTAACAAACTCCCTTTCCCTAACACAGAAAAGCACACTACGTTCTTTTTGTTTACCCTAAATGAGACCTCACACTTCTAATAAAGTATCTGTTTTCTTAATTCCAACAGGCACTGACTCCTGCTGAGATAGAAGTGTTCTATTAGTGAAAAAGTTCTAGTTTTGTAGTCAGCTGCTCCTTGCTCTAAAAGCAAGATTTCTGTATGCAAAAGCTAGCACTAGGGCTAGGATTCCTAGACCCCTTCTGGCTTTGTCAGATTTGGATCCCCCCTAACAGTCGGTGCATGATTGCCTCCTGGCGGAGGCTGGGGGACAAACATGCTCCGCTGTCACAAAAAGGGTGGAGCTGGGGGCAAACGTCTGGAGAGAGCACATGCGGACACATGTGCGCTCCCCTCTATTGATGTCATTGCACGTCCTTGGCTCTGGGGGTCAGGGATTGACAAATTTCAAATGTATGTGGTAGTCCAGGACAACTGGCCTATCCAAAAATGGTAGTCCCACTGTCACAAGTGGTAGTCCGATGGTTGGATCTCCATATTTTAAGGAAAACATATAGAAAATTATGTAGCAGCAAAGTAAATGTCTGTGTGTCATTCTATTATTAATGCTACATAGATATAGGCTATAGAAAACAGTAAAAACAAATGTGTAAATATCTTTAAATGTTTCTTAATACAGATTGTGTGATTTGACGTCTGAGTCAAGTCACGTGGTGCCCCAGAGACTCCATCCAGTCCCACATAAGCCAGAATGAAGCAGAAAATAATTAGGGCAAATATAATCAGAACTCCTCAGATTCAGAATTGTCACCAACATCAAGTGTACTAGTGGTGCTAGGACAGGATGATGGTGGAGCAGCAGCAACAGTGCTAGCAGCATGAGATACAGAAGCATCAGATTCAGTTGAACCAGCAGTAGTAGCGTGCCCATAAACATGTTGAGTGCCTGGACCAGACAGCAGCCAGTGGTTTATTGCTGGATCTGAATTGAAGCCACATAGTTCGGGACCCTCTACTGCTATTTGAAGAAGTGAC
This sequence comes from Neoceratodus forsteri, assembly GCA_016271365.2. Lineage (NCBI taxonomy): Eukaryota > Metazoa > Chordata > Ceratodontiformes > Ceratodontidae > Neoceratodus > Neoceratodus forsteri. Next base: position 221,704,760 of record CM028136.1, on the reverse strand, counting down.
TGTAGTGTGTCATCTGCCAGACGTGTCCTTATTTTTGTCTTTATCAGGTTTTGAATGGAGAACACTCGTTCGCACTTTGCAGTTGACACACTCATTGCCAGTAGTATTTCCACTAACTCTAGCATATGAACAGTCTGGGGTGGTTTTTCTTTCAGCAATCTTGTATACACCTGCAGATAGGGTTTGTAAACTGCAGATTGCAGCAGAGCCTTAAATGCAGCATATTCTGATATAATAGTTTCCTGTTGCTCTTCTGTAAAAAAAATTAAGTATGCTGCTAAATTAGCCACTTCATTGGTCCCAGACTCCACAAGTTGTTCTCTTGGTAGATCAAATTGCTTGAAATCCAGGCAGCTGAACCATTTCAGAGGCACCTCCGAGAAATTTTGAAATCTTACATCGATATAAGATATTGCTGCATCTACTAAAGTATGCAGTTGTGTATCTGTCCTGAAATTTATTTCAGGGCAGTTGCCTCTAAATGTGAAGGGAACAGTCTTCTCAACTCCCTTCTTTGAAATTACAAAGTCCATGCATCTGTCCTGAGGTTTGTAATTAGCTAGGAAAGCTGTCATATATTTCCCTGGCTTTGATTTCAGTTCCATCAGCCGGAGGAGACAGGTCTTGATGAGATGTAATACTTCAAGAATTATTAAGTCATCTCTTTGAAACTGCAGTGACAGATTTTTAAGAATGGGAAAAAAGTCTTGCAGGACATAGAGATTTGACAAAGTGCACAGACTGTATCTCTCTTAACAGCACCTTTGCTTTTGAACCATCAGCACCAGTTGCAGTTTGTTCCAAGTGCTGAGCAACCATAGGTAGGTTCACCTGAACTGCATGTACTGAACGAGATCGGCTGGCAAGCCACCTCACCTGTTTAATTGCACTAAAGTGTGCCAGATCACTATCTATCACTTGTGCAATTTCTTGAAGCTCCCTCATTTTTTTGGGACTATAGTGGTAGAATTTAAAGATGCCCTTTAGAGTATTTTCAAGCTTTGATATGAAAGGGTTTGTTTTCATCATATCAAGAACTGCCAGCTCCAGCTTATGGGCAACACAGTGCATGGCAATGATGTGAGAACAGTGCTCCTGTAACTTTGTGATGGTTCCACACCTTTCAGCCAGCATTACACTTGCTCATCAAAATTGGCAGAATCAGAAGTGGCCCTGGATTGCTCACATTCTATAGGTCAGTGATAGGAAAATGTAATGAATCTAATACAGTACTTACTGCATTAAAGACACCTTCAGCATTTGAGGATTCCAAAGGTATGGCCTGGATCAGATATGTACATATATCTTTTGTGTTAGGATTTACAAAATGGAGGAAGATATTTTTCCATTCAATTATAGCCGCATCAATGCTGCCATCAGCAAGGACTGTAACATATTTTGCATTTTTAATAGTCTGCATCTGTGTGTTGCATAGAACAGCAGATATAGCTCTGCAAAAGTCCATGGCTTGCTTATCATTGGTATATTTTGTACCAAGCTTAATTCCATTTTTCTCTTGCAATTCACATACCCAATCTATGTCGGGAAAAGGGCGCAGATTTTTTGCAGTGGAGTATGCTGTGTTAAACACGTGTCTCATCTTCACCTTTGTGGCCTCTTCCAACTGGGCAAAGGCTTGATAGAGTGGTGACTCACTGATATCACAATGAACTGCATGCTGGCCACTTTCCAGAATATATTGGTTCTGGCATAGCACATGTGGACTGGACTTTTCGTGTGCACGTATTGACTCAATTCTAAAATTGTTAGAGCCTGTGGCAAACACATTTTTTTTAAAAGGCTGGTGTTGCAATAGGTGATACGTTTGCACACTGTGCAATACATCAATCTTTTTTCATTGTATCTCAACCATTTATAAGTTGTCAGCCAGTGAGGCTGAAACAGCCTCCCTTTTTCTTGGTCATATTCTTGTCTTTACTTCGCTTTCTTGCAACTCATCATCAACAGGTACAAAACTGTGCTTCTTTGGAAGTGACACAGGGGCTTCAGCTAAGGCCTCACTAGGCAGCTCACTGCTTAAATCAAAAGCCTGATCACCTGTTCTATCTAGTGCCACAGTTGCAGACTTCTTATTACTTTCATCTGCAAAAGTAGTAGTTGGTGTATTTATATTAGAAGAACTTGAGGATGCTGTTGCTGCTGCTGACCAGAGGGATAATAAACTTTGCTGTTTGCTATGCTTAGTACTCTTAGTCTTCTGCAGTTTGATGCCTCAGTGTCTGGCTCTCTGCTTACACAGTGCTTACTTTGTTTTGTGATGCTAATACAATTTATTCTGTTAAAGTCACTGTGTGTGGTGCGTGTGTTTTTTCCACTGGTGTTTGTTAGACTAGAATGGGGACGGGGGGGGGAGGTGGAGCTGACAGCCAGCAGCAGTCACTTATACTATATATTTCTTAACCTTTACAGGTTAAGGCTGCGTAAACTACAGAATCAAGGCAGTCAGGCAGTGGACGTCAAGAATGGGAAGAAATAGCAACAGCAATACTAAGGGGAGGAATGGAATGATGTTATTGCTGTTGCTTGCTTTGATGCTTACTTTTTTGTTTATATTTTTTTACCTTTTTCTCACACTGCTGCACACACTTTCTCCTGTGCCAAGCAATCACATAGACAACACACACACAACGTCCATCCCAGTCCCAGTGACTGTCCCTGCGCTCATCCAGCACACAGCACAGACAACACTTTATTATTTTTATGTCCTCCCTCCTCTGTCCTCTCAGTCAGTTAGTTCTGTTTTTTTCGTTCACTTCACTTTCCCTTTACTTTTCTCAGGGCAACAACACAGAGCCCAGCAAGCAAACCCTTCCTCCTTTTGACAGACTTTACTGCTCTCCCTACCTAGTGCCCTTGCCCTTTACTTTCTGTTCTGGCTGGCTGGTGGATGCATCACAAACACACACAAGGCACAACCCAGTCCCCTTAGCTTTCTGTGCAAAAACACTTGCTCTCTCTTATCTTCCTCCTTAAGTTTTAAATGGGAAGGGATGGTCTCTCACTTGCTTCAGGTCATTCAGTCAGTGCCCTTTTTGGATATTTTTAATGTCTACTTCACTAGCCGACTCAGTACATGTCCAGCCAGTTTTTGGTCAACTAAGTTTTATCACCACTTTTTCTGGTGCTAAATTCCTGTCCAACCAAACCTCTCGTTAGAGCCTAGGTTCCTTTAATGACAGACTTGACAGTGTAGTTTGTACTAGTTGTTGGAATCAGCTAATAGTATGCTGCACCTCTAAGCTGTACTGTAAACTAAGTGCAAACACATTTTTTCCCCTTTTCATAGGGCAAGGAAGTGAAGCAAAACAGTTCAAGCCCTGATCTGTTTGGTCTCTCTTGACTGACTTCTCCTAGGATGTTTAATTGTTCACTCTCTGCTGTCTCCTCCCTTGTAAGAAGAAGAGTTACTTGCTACTCTAGTCTCTGGCAACACAAAGCCCAACTCCCTTCTTCTCACTTCTAACAGATCTGTTCTGGTGGTAATAAATTCACCTATATGCTGTTAGTCTTCTCCCCCTTACTGCAGCAGTTAGTTTTTTCTCTCCTTCTGGCTATTACAGGTCTGTCTCTCTCTCTCACCACCCTTAGTAGTGGTAGATCAACCTCAGAAAGGAAAGAGGAAATCCCTTCTGATTTATTTAGTCCCACACCTCACACACAAGCAGCAGCAGCAGCAGCACCAACTCAACTTGTGGTCGTTGGTCTTGCTTTCTGCCCTTCCCCTCCCCCAGCTGACCAACTCCCATCCAGTCAGTCCCTAAAACTCCCTCCGATCTGATCCTGCTTTTTGCAACAGTCGGGCACTACAACAACAGCAACAGGAAATGGAGTCCTGAGTCCAACTCCTCGCCACACAACAAATTACAAACTCAACTCAGTAGCTAAGCACTCGTCACGTCCTTTCTCCCAAATGAGCTGAGAAAAGTGAGTGAGCGTGAGTGAGTGAGGCGCAACTCCGATACCGGCGCCAAGTCATTGACCAATGCAATGGTGTTCTTACCACAGCATCCCAGATCTGTCAATGCCTGAATGGATGGCACACCTGCCAGTCTGATGAGTGGCTCTCCTCAGTCCCCCCCCCCACAGCTGCGGCTCACTCCTGACACACAGCACTTGCTCCTGGCACTGAAGATCATGTGGCTGAGCTCCTTGTCAATCACATGACGGCTGGATGAGTGCCGTTGCCAGCAAGCTCCCTAGTGGAGGAACATGGCAGTGCAGCAAAAAAAAATTTTTTAAAGCACTACTTGTCCGTGGACAAGTACCCCTGTGCCATCTGCTTGTCCCTGACTGTGATCTAGTAGCCTGGGACATCAGGCTATCAGATTTGTTGAACCCTGCTGGGGGTAGTCCTAATTGAAAAAAAGAGACGGCACCTGTATCATGTGGCTTGATAGCCATCCATGTAGTTTCACTGTGGAAGTGTGGCACCTATCTGGATCTGAGTTCCATGGGGAGTTGGAGACTCCATGCAGCCCTGCTGCAGGGGATAAGTCGCAGGAGTTTGGTGCCAGGCAGATACAACAGAGATGGACAGCGTCTGGAACTTCCCAGCAGAGGGTGCGTCGATATAGGAAGCAGACCAGGTGGCCAAGGAGGTAAAAAAAATAACAAAAAAAATAATAATTTTGTTCCCCCTTGCTGCAACAGCTGGCAGTGGAACCTCCAGTGCCCTTGCCCCTGTGCACCAGCTTGCTGTCCCAAGAACAGGGCGCCTTGGTCCATCCAGATAAAGTCTGTATCTCTATGTGTGGCTCCTGCAGACTTAGCTATCATCCTCTTTGGAGTGTCCTCTAGGGTTGCAGATGTCCTGTTGGCTGCTAGAAAGCCCTTCACCAGGGCCAGTTATGCCATGAAATGGAAGGGTTTCACCCTTTGGGCTGCTTTGCTCTAACTGAACCCCTTCACCTGCCCAGTGAATCAGGTGTTGGAGTACCTTTTCTCCCTCTCATACTCAGGCTTGGAGTACTCCTCCCTCAAGGTGCATCTTTCTGTCATCTCTGTGTACCATGTGCCTATTGTGAGCAGGGCCGTGGCTCAGCTTGAGGTGTCTCGTACCTTTCTGTGGGGCATTTTGCATCTGAAACCTTCCATTCAGGACCCAGTCCTTCCATGGGACCTCAATTTCACATTGGAGAAACTCACGTTACCCACTTTTGAACTGACTGTGAGCTGTGAGCTGCACTCTCTGTCATGGAAAGTGTTCTTTTTAGTTGCTGCTACTTCTGCTCGAAGGATTTCTGAGGCTCAGGCTCTCATGTGTAAAGAACCTTATTTGGTTTTCCACAAAGTTAAGGTGTCTTTGCATACTAATCCTAAGTTTCTCCCCAAGGTGATGTTGAAGTTTACTTTGAACCAATCCAGCTACCTACCAGTTTATGATCCAGAGTATTATAATCAGGAGGAGGCTTTGTGCCATAATTTGAATGTACATAGAATCTCACAATACTATACACACCGGAGAAAGACTTCAAAGCAGTCTGATCAGTTGTTTGTTTCCTTTGCCTCTAAGACAGAGGATGCTCCAGTTTCCAAACAGTGTTTGTCTAAGTGGTTTGCCAATTACATTGCTTATTGCTATCGTAAGTACAACAAGGACCTTCCAGGAGAGGTTAAGGGCCATTCCACCAGGGGTATAGTCACCACCATGGCCTTTTTCAGAAATGTGTCTGCTGTGGACATCTGTGCAGCTGCCACCTGGAGTTCTGTTCACATCTTTATCAAACATTACACTCTGAACATTGCTTCTAGATGCAGGGCCATTGTTGGCCGTGCCATTTTGCAGGATCTTCTCTCCTAGGCCATTGGCTGCTGTCTAACCTCCTCCCGGTACTGTTTTCTTTTCATTGCTGGAACTACTTGGGACTCAGTCCTACCAGTGTTGGCCTGCTGCAAGAGCCTCCCTCAAAGTAAGATAGTATAGTTACATAAGAACCTACCCTAACAGTAGATCTTTGAGAGGAGCTCTTGCAGCAGGCCCTGATTTTCCCTCCCTCCTTCCCCCTTCTGTCTCTCTGCTGTTTCTTTTTCCATTTGCATGGGTTTTCTGCTTCACTCTTCCTTTTTGGCTGTCAGGAACCTCCTCAGTTCTTCTTTCACTGCCTGCTCCGGATCTCCGGTGGGAGAACTGAGGAGGGTGTGGGGGACAGACCACCTTTATGGGATAGGCCAGCATCAGAGGGTGATGTCAGTGGTGGATGATCCCCTGTGGTAGACTGCTAGCTAGAAAGTTTCTGTGTGGTCATGGTGCCTGGTGGCTAAGTCCTACAGGTGTTGACCTGCTGCAAGAGCTCCTCTCAAAGATCTACTGTTATGGTAGGTTCTTACATAACTGTATTTTCCTTTCTGTGGAAGGAACAGGCTGTATGGCTATTTTTAGAAGCAGAGACTATACTTCTTCCCTCAACAGGGACACACATTCTTGAGGGTAATGAGAATGGGGTGGAGTAGGTACTGGAGGTTTTGAGATCAGTTCCAGTTTATGGCCTTTTTCCACTATTTCCAGAACCCATCTATCTGTGGTGAACTACCTCCATTTTTGTAGGTAAAGGGATATCCTTCCCCCCACTTGTACCCCTGGCAGTAGCCATGAAGGGGGAGGAAGTGGGGTGTCTCTGAAGGTGCCAGGGCAGCAGGGCTTTTTATTTTTTTTTTTTATTTTATTTTATTAAATTAATTGGAATTACAAACCTTTGAGCCAGAGTCTGTTTTGCAAAAAGGCTCCACGTCAGGGAGGTACAAGACAATGAATACAGGAAATGACAGTCACCTTTGGTACAAGTAAGACAAATCACTAATATACAAGATAAAAAAACTATTCAAGGCCAGGTAATACGTTATACATTATATAATCAATCAGAACAAGATTGAGATCTGGTAAATAGTGCCAGTGTGGCAGGGACAAGGAGAGAGTAGTAGGTATGGTGAGAAAACTGAGGAGAGAAGAAAATGTGGGAGGGAGGATAGGGAAGGGAGGGAGAGAGAGGCAAGAGAGAGCCAGAGAGAGCTGAATTAACAATTAGTGAGGAGGAATAGAGGTAGGCAGGGAGTAAGGTTAGAAGCAATCACAGGAGCTGGAGGAAATGATGTGTCCCAAAGAAAAGATTTGAAAGGGACGAGTTTGAATACAGTTGAGAAAGCAGCCAGTAGGAAATTTAGCCAAAAGAGAGTCCTATAATGGAAAGCTCACTGCTCAAGGGAGGTCCTACAGTGGGGAACATACAAGGAGGCTTTAGAAGAGCTTCTAGTGGAACTTAGCGAAGGGGTAGTTTGAAGGAGATTCAGAAGCCCGGTGGGAAGAAGCCTATTGAGATTTTTTTGGGTGATCAGACAGGTTTGATATTTTAGCCTGTCATCAAAATTCAGCCAATTGGACAGACTGTAGAGGTTGCAGGTATGGGTGTGCCTAGCACAGCCCGTGACAAGTTGACAGGCTTTATTCAGTGACACTTTTATCCTATGGAGGGTGGTATGGTCAGCTGCTCCATAGATAGTAATCCCATAGTCCACTAGGGAGAGGACAGAGGATGAAAAAGCAAGGCTAAGCACATCAGAGGGCAGACAGCATCTATAGTGGTAAAGGAACCATATTCTATTGTTTATGGCAGAGCTAAGAAGATGGATATGTTCATGGAAAGAAAGGGTTGAGTCAAAAGTGATTCCGAGGGATTTAAATTAGTTAACTTGATTCAGGTAGGAGTTATGAAGGTTGTAGATTTGCAGTGGGGCACCATGATGTTTATGCCTGAACCGTAACCTTTTGGTGCCTTAGAGTGGCCACCTTGGTCAGCAGGTCTAGATGGGGGGGAATCACCATCTCTGCCATGGTAGAGTTGACAGTATCCACTGCCGCCTCACCAGCAGGCTTTCAAAAAACATCCCTACCAAAAGCCTTGTATGCATTTGGGGGGGTTCAGGGATTTCACAGACCTTAGAGTCAATTTGAATGACTATCTGTCCTTCAAGGCATTATCCACATCTTGGCCAAGCAGCTTAGAGTTTCTGAAAGGGGCAATGAGCATGGCCTTTCACACATCTGAAGCAAACCCAGCCAGTCTGAGCCAGGAGTAATTCTGAAGCAGATACCTGAGGCAGCTGATCTAGTAGCAGCATCTGACGCATCATATACTGACCTTAGTAAGTGTTTTACCAGTATCCAGGCCATCAAAGGCAGCTTTAATCAATCTTGCCTTTGCAGAGCTATCTGGCAGTGTCTGTGCCATAGCCATAGCTGATTTTATTTATTTATTTATTTTAAAAGTTGATAACCAGGAAAGGCACACTGAGCCAAAGCTCGTTTCCAGGTGCGTCACGGGGCAGGGGGTAGGGGAACAAATACAAGTACACATAATCAATAAACAATTAAATCATACAAATAGTAAGAACAGCAGGTGATACGCAGGCATACATGCGAATAGTCAGCGGTTACAGGATATACATGAAGTAGGGCCTAGCAGCTTACCTAACAATAGACAATAAAATAAGAGGAGCTAGCAACACATTAGTTACATATTGAGATAAGGTGCTTTGTAACAGATGAGAGTGCACAAGTAAGTGAAGCCGAGGTTGTGAACACAGTAAAAAGTAGTGGACAACAGCATAAGAGTACAGTAAGAGCCGGAGTTGGCAAGATAATAGGAGGGTATGCTCAGCGTTGCTGGTGATATCTGTCATTAGGGAGGATTGAAACATTGACATGGAGGCGGTGGGAGGCACTTGAAATACTTTTTGATGGACAGCACTGTAGGCAGGTTACGTGCAGAGAGGGGAAGAGAGTTCCAGCAGGCAGGGAGATGATGGGTGAAGGTTATTTTACTGGCGAGTGAATGGGGTGTGGCCAGGGCGAAGGATTGGTGGTTACGTGAGCGTAGGGAGTAGCCTGTAATTTCCAGACTTCCAGAGGCTATTCTGATACTTAATCATATAGACCTGGTAGTTTACAATATGAAGACCCAAAGTGGAAGAGGCATAACTCCTTTTCCCCATTATATCAAATTTTCTGGACTCCTTGTTAGGAGGCAGGGTGCTCATCACTCTAGGAACCCTAGCGCGATCATGCTCAGCCAGGATAACTACTGAGTCAGTTTCAGGCTGGCAGGGAAGCATAATAGGACTTGACAGATGGAGCAAGATACTGTTTGTCAGCCTTTCTTGGGACTGCTGGCAGAGTGCCATGTCTATGCCAGGCAGCAAATGTAGTATCTTCCAATGCAGGATAAACAGATGGCACAATAGTGGGAGAAGCTAATACCTCTAAGAACTCCACCAAGTTTCTTTTACTGGAGTCTTCTTCAACCTAAAATCCTATCACATCCTGTATTTGTTTAAACAAAGCCTGGAAGGAGGGATCCTCAGGAGGAGATCTGGGGTTATAAACCACAGAGTCCTCACTGCATGATGACAAGGTTGAGCTGAAAGGGAAATCTCTTTTGTAGGGTTCCTCATCCCCAGCTTCATCTTCTAAATCCTCCTCCAGGTTTAGGAGGTCAGGAGTGTATTCCACCTCTTCAATGTCTGTTATGACAATGGGGGAAATTGACGGAGGCAGTGACAGAGGTGGCGGGCTGTACTGTCGGTGCAGCACATATGCTTTTTGGTTTCATTCACAGTGATTGCACAGATGGGTGAGGCCCTGTTGATAGAATCAACACCGCCACCTGCAGTGATGAGAAATGGTATGTTAATATCTCTGAGAATGACACCAGCATAACCTGAGAGTCAATGACACCCGGTTGAGGGGTTATGACTACTGATGATGTTGGGACAGCTGCATGCTATCCATACTACTGTACATAGGTACGGCAGTGCCAGAGCCAGGCCCTGATCTTGGTGTCTCAACAAAGGTTGGGGGGGCTGTAAACAATGCCACGAGAACAGATGCTGATGAGGACTTACTCTCCTTGAATGAAGACCTTGACCTCACTGGTGAAGCAAGTTTCTCCTTATGCTTATGGTGACCGGGAAGAGGAGGAGGTTCTTGACAACAATTTTTCCTTCTCTTTGGATTTCTCCATCATCCTCACTGACCATGGTGGCAATGCAGTCAACAACAGCCAGGGTGCCTTCTTACCCAGAGCAGGCGGTCAAGAGGGAGAAGCCAATGTACAGCCCATGGTCTTTGCTTGTGCTTCCATTGTTTTTAGGGCAATGAAAGTCTCTAAGGCCTTCTTCCTCATCCTCTTGTAGCCTTGTTAAATCTCTGGCAGATCTTGCAAGCCCTCACATTGTGGGGCAGACCCAAGCAACAAACACACACAGTGTGAGTGTCATCCTTGTAGATCTTGTAACCGCAGATACAAAACCTAAATTAAGGTCCTTTCAACTGTGACATAAGGGGCAATGTCCATAGAAAATTAAATTAGAAAACAAAACAAACAACAGTGTAACAAAATGATGGCACTGTTTCTCTGCAGGTCCAATGAGCATGTTGGGGGTGAATGAGAGAACTCCAGAGTGAAGGAGCCACCTATGTTTTATAGACACCAATATCACATGTCATCATGGGCTGACTCCAGCTAGACAAATGTTTCTGGCAAGTTTTGATGCTGAGGGCTTACAGTTTCAAAGGTGTGACCCAATGGAGGAAATATCCTCATTGACGATCAGCCTACCAGGAGAGACAGGGGACAAGAAGACAGTAAGGCCTTCATGTTTAACCTGGAAACCTTTCTTCTTACCAAGGGAACTGCAGGGTTCCCTGGATAGTAGATTGGAAGGGAATCCCTATAAATTAGTGCATACGTACAGCATGCTTATTCATCACTGCTTATCAGGTAGAAGGAGAGGTGGCCCTGATGAACCTATAGTCCTTTCCAATCTTAAATTACTATGTTATGATGGATAATTTAATTCATTTAGTAAAGTGGGGGAAAAACCTCTGTTCTCAAGATGAGCTCTGAAGATGGTACATGCATGTGCTGAAAAATCAGCTAATGCACCAAGTCTGGTGGGGGGTTAATCAATGAACTAAATTTTACAGGGTAAATCCCAGTAATAAGTGGTACTAACCCAGCTGTATGTAAGTTTAATATGGATGATGTGCCACTACTTATAGCCAATGTTACAGCTTACTATATCCACACACTTAGGTGTGGCATCATGCTTTAAACTGGGTAACAGCTGATCACCTCACTGCACTCAGTGAAGCATGTTCACTGGTAATAGCCTGCTGTTAGAAAATCTTCACTGGTGAACTACAAGCTCAACTACCTAGGGACCACTCGCTGAGTCTGCTCCACTTGTTTTCATTTTTACCAGCAGAAGCTTGCACTACCTTGAATGCACATTCCAAACAGTCATTGCCAGTTTTATAACCAACTACTCTGAGCTGTCGCAGTACTAAGTTACTTTCTCTGTGTGTACACTGGTTGACAGGCAGCACAAGTCAGTTGTGGAGTATAGAAAGCTGTTACTTACTATTATTGAAACACCAGGTTCTTTTATTTAGCAGTGCTGCCAGTATTAAACATGACATGTATACACTACATCTTCATTTTTGAGCCTGGCAGGAATGAGCTTTATTACAATATTCTGAGATGCTGTCTCCACAAGAACTACTATAAATGAATTACTTATATTATTTCAGCCAATCAGCACAAAGCGTCACTATATGTCTTATCATGCATACTGCTGTTATCCAGCATTTCAAAGCTGGTAATTGCCATTATTGAAATACTTGGTTCTTTTTTATGGCTGCAGTGTGTGGAGCCTTGCAGACGTGTTGCTATCTCAGTAGAAAAATGGAGTTCTCCAGATTCCGAATGGACTAGATAACAGTGGAGGTTTTGTGCAATTACTCACTGCTGAACTGAATTGCCTGCTGTGCCTAAATGAAGCACCTGGTGTGTTCATTCAGCTGCACACTATTTTGTGTGATAAAGCTTTAGTCTGGGTAGTATCCTCTTTCAAGACAAATTCATAGCTCATAAACATGTCAACTTAGTCAGCCTTTCCCAGCCTTCTACATAGCATTCCTTCTGTGTCATTTGACCTACACTGAACTAGAGTTTTTAAGAATGTTTTTTCATCTCTGGTTGTATTCTTCTCTAATTACTTCATTACTCTATCACATTCATGTGTAAAATGTTTAAGCTCTGGGTATTGTTTTTTTTTAGGTTGGTGTTGTTTCTCCTTGGCCCCTGGTTGGCTGGATCTACTGTGCAACCTTGTCCTCTGGCCGCTGTCCATCCCCACACCTCCACATTAGGACCATCATCGCTTAACCCCGTGGTGGGAAGCCCCTCATCTTCCCCACCAGGACGGGATCTAGTATGTGTGATGAAGCTCCCTGGAGGTGCACGTTCCTACAAATAACCATCAAGCCATACAACCAAGGTCGCTCTTATTTTCCTGTTTTTCTCCCCTTGCGGAGAGGAGACTTGCAGGATGCCAGTGCAGGGAGCATGCATGCATCTGCACATGTTCCTCCAGGCATCTGTCCCCTCTCTGACCCATTATTTACAGCATCAGCACACACACACCCACTCACCGCCAAGGGCCAGTCCCATGTTGAATATTGGCAACCTCCCCTTCCCCAGAGAAGAAGAGCAGTCCCTCAGATGCTAGATCCTTTTCCTCCCTTGCCAACCCCTGGCAACCCATGCTCATTTCTGAACATGGGTTACCAGGGTGGCGCGGGGTAAGACATCCAGCACCTCAACCCTCAGTGCCACCGGTCTGGCAAGCTCTGGGTATTTTAAAGGGGAGGTACAATCTCTGGGATTCCAGTGTTCCTACATTATGGCTCCCAAAGTAAAACATCATCATTTGAGCATAATTTTAACCTGCTCACTGAAGACATAAACTTTTAAAATGATCCTACTGCTTTGTTATTCATCCTTGCGCCATATTTACCCACAATGCCCACTCCGCCCAGAGTTCTCTTTTCCTGATGATGTGAAGAAGTGAATAGGGGAATAGATCTCTGTGTTGGTATGCAAGAATGGGGAGCCTCTTGTGTTTTTAGGAAATACCTCCACCCCAATTAAGACTTCTAACATTCCACGATCCGTTTTTTTGAGGGGGTTAGTTTCTGTAGTTGACTGCACAGCTATCATAGTGAGCTGCAGCCAGGACCGCTCACTTTCAGCTTAGGCTATGTAACCTAGTAGGGCGCTGTGAGAGACATTCTACTTTCTCCTGAAATACAAAGCTCTCTCACAGCATCCCCATGTATTGCTGAAATGTCAGCGGTTACTAGTCTATTCAACAAGGATGTCCTCTGTGCAGTCGCTAAAATAAAAAACTGCTGAAGCACTTACTTTCTATGTCACGTGCCTCCAAGGTGGAACTCTATATTCAGTAGCACTTCTTCTGGTAGGTTCCATTATGCTGTCTGTTTATGTTTATTGATGCCTCCTGTATGGCTGAAGCTCACTATCACGTTGCAGAGTTCAACTTTGGAGACAAGTGACACAGACAGTAAGCAGTGCAACAGATTTTGTTTTAGCAGCTGTACAGAGGATATCCTTGTCAAACTGACTAGTAACCAAAGACACTTCAGAAATACATAGGGGTACTGTGAGAAAACATTGTATTTTCGGTGCACAAAAATGTCCCACAGCATCTCACTAATTTGCGTAGCCTTAGCTGAGAGCAAACGTTCCTGGCTGCAGCTTGCTATGATAGCTGTGTGGTCCAGAAGAAAAACTAAAACCAAAAAAAAAAAAAGATTTTTGTGAAATGGCAAAAGTCTTAATATGGTGGTGGTGGGGGGGGGGTTGTATTTCCTTAAAACAGAAGATGCACTCCATTCTCACATACCCGCACCAAGATCTATTCTACTATTTGCCTCTTAACATCACCAGGAAAAGAGAACTCTGTAACTCTGGGTGGAGTGAGCATTGTCAATCAACCAATCAATCAATCAAAATCTTTATTTAACCAGGCAAACATCATTGAGCAATGCTCATTTGTGAGATGGACCTGGGCAGATACCAAGAACATTAGACCACACAGTATACAACATTACAATAATGCCACTAAAAATAGATAAATAAAGATAGATCCAGAGGCGGGTACAATGTACAAGGTCACTAACAGTTTCAGGCTAAAATAACAATTTATACAGTATATACAAATAAATACAGGTTTAGACAAGGAAACCAGGATAGTATCAGAAAGCAAAAGGAAGACCACCAAGGGTTAGGTTAGGAGCTGGAAGGAAGAAATTGGAGGGGGGGAAGGGGCAGGGTAGGAAAGGATGACACAGAAAAGGGTGTGGGACCCAGTGGGATCGCAGGAACATGAGACTAATATCAAGGCCTAAGGAGGTAAGTACAGGCTCCAAGTTGGAGGAGGTGGGCGGTCATACGAACGAGTAGGTAAACATTCCCGATTCAGTCAACATCTCCTAGGTGGGGGGACAAGCTAAGTAGGGAAGAAAGGATAGCTGAGGAGGGGGATATGGAGAGGAGCGACGAGGTCGAGTGAAAAAGGGGCCATAGATGAGGGACACTAATGGTAGGGGGCAGGTAAGCAATGGAGGAAATGGATCTGATAACAGGAAGACACGGCAATGATCAGGGGATGCAATTACAGGAATCATTGAAGGAACGCGCATACAGCATTTTAAATGCAGTTAAGTTGATGGGGTGGGCCAATTTCAAGGTTTTTTTTGCAGCTTGGGTTTTGCAGCATTATGGGTAAATATGGCATGAGGATGAATAACAAAACAGTAGGATCATTTTAAAAGTTTTTGACTTCAGTAAGCAGATTTAAATTATATTTAAATGATGAGGTTTTACTCAGGGAGCCATAATGCAGGAACACTGGAACCCCAGAGATGGCACCTCCCCTTTGAAGTGAACTCTTCAGAAACCTGCCATTTTTATGTTTGCTTGCATGCATGTGCAAGAAACATAATGCCATCATCCAAGTTTTCGGAGGTGTGGCAGCCCTCTTCCAGTTCAGTCAGTGTGTTTGCAGGCACAGCCACAGTTCTCCAATGCCTGCTGGAGCTGTCTATGACAGTGTCCAAAATGCAGTGGAGTACAGTTGAAAGGGGGAGCTACGCTTCAGTGAGCAGCAATAAGATATTGCCTGCTCACGTACGCTCCCCCTACACACACACACACACACACGCATGCACGCACGCATACTGCGTGCTCCCCCCTACGCACACACTGTGTAGCCGATGGGGGATCCCTCCCAAAGCAGAGTTACATATGCCATGTTGGGTGCCCACCCCAGCGTGGCCACACATTGTATAGTCTATGGGGGTTCCCAATCCCCTGTCGGCTCCACTGGTCCCCCCCAGTACGGGGTGCCATGCTGGGAGCCCACCCCAGCATGGCAACAGATGCTATTGCTGATGGGGGTGCCCAATCCCCCATCAGCTCCATGCCCCCCCCACCAGCCGTCCTTGTGCCATGCTGGGAGCCCACCCCAGTGTGGCAAATGTCCCGTGTCGTCATTTAATAAAAA
Organism: Neoceratodus forsteri; assembly: GCA_016271365.2. Lineage (NCBI taxonomy): Eukaryota > Metazoa > Chordata > Ceratodontiformes > Ceratodontidae > Neoceratodus > Neoceratodus forsteri. The sequence goes on along the minus strand of CM028136.1, from coordinate 221,689,316 downwards.
AAAAAATACCTGAAACTTAAAAATGGTCCCTCACTGTCTCTGCCCCCACTCACGCCCACCCACTGCGCACCCCACCTCCCAACACCCCTCTCACCCCATATTTACCTCATGACTATTGCACGACGATCTTCAGTGGACCAGGAACACGTCTGCACTCTTCAAAGCTGACCGCGAACTGAGGAAATGCCGGTAAGCTGTATAATGGGATAGATAGGGTTTTTTCAACTTTGCTGCATATCTCAGCCATTTTTTAGAATTTTTGCACCAAATTTTCAACATGGGGTTTTGGAACCCTTCTCATGAATGCTCTCACTGTCATGCTGCGTTAGTCATTCAAAGGGTGATTTAGTCACTGCGCAAAATCACCTTTCGGGACCGAGTAACAAAATGACACTGCTGCTATTCATAAGGTGAGCTCTAAAAAGCCTATGTTGAAAATTTGGTAGAAAAATTCCTAAAAATGATTGTTTTATGAGTGTGCATTGCGCAGTTCCTACACACGCTCATAAGTTCACGAATTTTCAATATTTTCACTCCAGATTTTCAACATTGCCATTTTATTACACTTCCTTATGAGCAGTACAGCTGTCATTTTTCACATCTTGCCCAAAATGTGTTTCTGCCCATGTAGCGCACAATGGCGCAGTCGGTGTGCAAAATCAATGTATGGAACACATTAAGAAATTCTCACAGTGACACTGTTCATGAGTAGAGGTCTTAAAATGGCTATGTTGAAAATTTGGTGAAAAAATTCCTAAAAATGACTGTTTTATGAGTGTGCATTGCGCAGTTCCTACACACGCTCGTAAGTTTGCGAATTTTCTATATTTTCACTCCAGATTTTCCACATTGCCATTTTATTATACTTCCTTATGAACAGTACAGCTGCCATTTTTCACATGTCACCCCAAATGTGTTTCCGCACATGTAGCGCACAATGGTGCAGTCGGTGTGCGAAAGCAATGTTTGGGACAGATTAAGGAAATCAGAGTTACACTGTTCATGAGCAGAGGGCTTAAAATGGCTATGCTGAAAATTTGGTGACAAAAGTCCATAAAATGACTGTGTTACGAGTGAGCATTGTGCAGTTTCCGCGCACCCTCATAAGTTCATGACTTTGTAATATTTTCAGTCCAGACTTTCACCAGGGGCATTTTTCCACACTTCCTTATGAACAGTACAGCTGTCATTTTTCACAACATGGCCGAAATGCATTTTCACACTTTCAGCGCAGAGATGCGTGGTCACTGTGAGAAATCATTGTTCGGGACAGATAAAGAAAATCACAGTGACACTTTTCATGATTGGAGGTCCCAAAACGCCTGTATTGACAATCTGCTGTAAAAAATCCCCAACCTAATTACATTACGGGTGTGTGTTGCGCAGTTTCTATGCATGCTCGTGACTTCACCAGTTTTTTTAAATATGTTTACTGCAGATTTGCAACTTTGCGATTTTTTACACCTCCCCATGAACAGTACAGCTGTCATTTTTCACATCCTGTTCGGAAGTCGCTGAGCATAAGCAGCTTTCAGCTAACAAACTGATACTGCCACTGTTCATGAGGTGGGGGTCACAAAAAAACCCTGTTGAAAATTTGGAGTGAAAATACCAACGAATGCCTGAGGTGTTAGGGTTTCCAACCATAACGCCCCACCCTGTAGAGAAGGACAGGCATCAGGGGTGTGACTTGGGATTCTTGCCTGTAATGCTCATACCATTCCACATCCTGCAGCCAGTGAGAGGCATCGAGGTATGCCTTGGACACTCCGGCCCCAAAGTTCACCCCATTCTGCTATACCACACCCATCTCACCGTGTATTTTTTTTTTTTTATTTAGTTGTTTAACCAGGTATAGCACACTAAGCTGAAAGCTTTTTTACAGGAGCAACCTGGGAGCACAATTTTCATGATTTCATGATGGAATGGGGTGCGCATAAGGGCCAAAGACCCCAAGGCACACCGTGACACTTGTCAGTGTCTGCAGGGTAGGGTGTGGTGAAATGGCGTGGCCGTTATGTCTGACGACCCAAAGGCACACCCCAATGCCTGTCACTCTCTGCAGGGTGGTGGTGGGGTTGGCTTCAGTTCAGTACTTCACTGCCATTTCTATTATGCAGCTGTGTAACTTCTACACTACCACTGCCAATGCCAGCAAGCAAACATTCGGCATTGACAAATGCTTGTTAAGTAAGGGATGTTGCATGCAGACAGAGACAAAGATCTCTAATTCTGCTTACATCATGGAGAGGGTGTGTGTGTGTGTGTGTGTGTGTGTGTGTGTGTGCTTGTGTACCTGTTGTGGCACTTTGTTAACCCTTTCCTGGTACATTAACCTTTTCCTAGTCATTTCGCAAAGAAGCAGTGCATGTGTGTGTGTGTGTGTGTGTGTGTGTGTGTGTGTGTGTATCAGAGTGCTTATCCTAAATACAATAAAAGTTAGGTTTAGATGTATAAGTAAATAAATGCCATATAAGGCAGTGTATGTGTTATTTCTCATATTGCAGTTAAAGGAGCACAGACTGTCCCTCAACTTTCATCGACATGCAGTACACAACCGTGATGGGTGCCATGTCACCCCTCTGGGTTCACACAGTGCTTTTGAGCATCAATCTCCTGTGCAGGCAGTCCCTCACATTTCACCAGCATGCAGTACTCCCCCATGATGAGTGCAGTATCGCACCACTGTGTTCATTCAATGCTTCATAGCATCACTCTACAGTGCAGGCAGTCCTTTGCCTTTCACCAGGATGCAGTATACAGCCATTATGGGTGCCATGTTGCCCCACTGTGTTCATTCAGTTCTTCTGAGCATTGCTCCCCTGTGCAGGCAGTCCCTCGCCTTTCATCAGCAAGCAGTACACAGCAAGGATGGGTGCCATGTTGCCCTACTGTTTTCATGCAGTGCTTCTGAGCATTGCTCCCCAGTGCAGGCAGTCCCTTACCTTTCACCAGCACTCAGTATGCAACAGGGATGGGTGCTGTGACTCCCCACTGTGTTCATGCAGTGCTTCTGAGTATGGCTTCCCTGTGCAGGCAGCCTCTCACCTTTCACCAGCAAGCAGTACACAACAGGGATGGGTGCCATGTTGCCCTGCTGTGTTCATGCAGTGCTTCCGAGCATCACTCCTCAGTGCAGGCAGTCCCTGACCTTTCACCAGCACACATTACACAACTGTGATGAGTGCCATGGTGCGCAACTGTGTCCATGTAGCACTTCTGAGCACCACTCCACAGTGCAGTCAGTTCCTCACTTTTAACCAGCATGTAGTACTCCACCATGATGGGTGCTGCACCACAGCACTGTGTTCATGCAGTGCTTCTGAGCATCACTCCATAGTGCAGGCAGTCCCTACCCATTCACCTGCCCACATTACACCACTGTGATGGGTGCCATGTCACCCTACTGTGTTCATGCAGTGCTTCTGGGCATCACTCCCCTGTGCAGGCAGTCCCTCGCCTTTCACTAAGGTGTAGTACGCCACCATGATGGGTGCAATGTCACATCACTTTGTTAATGCTGTGCTTCTGAGCATTGCTCCACCATGTAGGCAGTCCCTAACCTTTCACCAATACACAGTACATCAACGTGATGGGTGCCATTTTACTCCCATTGTGTCCATGCAGTGCTTATAAGCATCACTCCCCTGTGCAGGCAGTCCCTCACCTTTCACTAACATGCAGTACACCACCGTGATGGGTGCCACGTCACCACGTTGTGTTCATGCAGTGCTTCTGGACATCACTCCTCTGTGTAGGCAGTCCCTGACCTTTCACCACCATACAGTACACAATCATGCCGGGTGCCATGTTGTACCACTGTGTCCATACAGTGCCTCTGAGCATCGCTCCCAAGTGCAGGCAGCCCCTCACCTTTCATAAGCACGCAGCACACCACCATGATTGGTGCCATATCACCCCATTGTGTTCAGTTTGTGCTTCTGAGCATCACTCCCCTGTGCTAGCAGTCCCTCATCTTTCACCAGCATATAGTACACTACTGTGATGGGTGCCATGTCACCCCACTGTGTTCATGCAGTGCTTCTGAGCATTGCTCCCCAGTACAGGCAGTCCCTTACCTTTCACCAGCACACATTATGCAACAGGGATGGGTGTCATGAAGCCCCACTGTGTTCATGCAGTGCTTCTGAGCATTGCTTCTCAGTGCAGGCAATCCCTATCCATTCCCCAGTCCACATTATACCACCATGATGGGTGCCATGTTGCTCCACAGTGTTCATGCAGTGCTTCTGAGCATGACTCCACAAAGCAGGCACCCCCTCACCCTTCACCAGCACACAGTACACTACCATGATTGCTGCCATGTCACCCACTGTGTTCAAGCTGTGCTTCTGAGCATCACTTCACAGTGGAGACAGTCCCTCACCTTTCACCAACACACAATACACCACCTTAATGGGTGTCATGTCACCACACTGTGTTCATGCAGTGCTTCTGACATTAGTCCCTTGAGCAGGCATTCCCTCATTTTTCACCTGCAAGCAGTACACCACCGTGATGTGTGCCTTGTCACACTAGAGTGTCCATACAGTGCTTCTGAGCATCATTACACAGTGCAGGCAATCCCTTACCTGCCAGCACACAGTACTCAACCGTAACTGGTGCCATGTCACTCCACTGGGTTCACGCAGTGCTTCTGAGCATCACTCTCCAGTGCATGCAGTCCCTCACCTTTCACCAGCATGCAGTATGCAAGAGGGACGTGTGCCATGACTCCCCCTGTGTCCATGCAGTGCTTCTAAGCATTGCTCCTCAGTGCAGGCAATCCCTACCCATTCACCAGTCCACATTACACTACTGTGATGGGTGCCAGGTCTCTCCACAGTGTTCATTCAATGCTGCTGGGCATCAATCCACAGTGCAGGCATTCTCTCATCTTTCACCTGCAAGCAGTATACCATCGTGATGTGTGCCTTGTCACATTAGAGTGCTCATACAGTGCTTCTGACCATCGTTACACAGTGCAGACAATCCCTCACCACTCACCATCAACCATAATTGGTGCCATGTCACCCCACTGTGATCATGCAGTGCTTCTGAGTATTGTTCCTTAGTGCAGGGAGACCCTACTCATTCACCAGCATGCATTACACCACCATGATGTTGCCATGTCACCCCCTGTGTTCATGCATTGGTTCTCAGCATCGCTCCTCCATGCAAGCAGTCCCTTACTGTTCACCAGCATGCAGTATGCAACCATGATGAGTTGCATGTCACACCACAGCGTTCATGCAGTGTGTTTGAGCATTACTCTACTGAACAGGCAGTCATATCACCTTTCTACAACACGTGGTACACCACCGTGATGGGTGCCATGTCACACCACTGTGTTCATGTAGTGCTTCTGACATTACTCCCTTGTGCAGGCAATCCCTCATCTTTCACCAGCAAGCAGTACACCATCATGATGTGTGCCATGTCACACTAGAGTGTTCATACAGTGCTTCTGAGCATCACTCCCCAGTGCATGCAGTCTCTCATCTTTCACCAGTACTCAGCACACCACTATCATTGGTGCCAAGTTGCTCAACTGTGTTCAAGTTGTGCTTCTGAGCATCACTCCCCAGTGCAGGCAGTCCCTCACCTTTCACCAGCATGCAGTACACCCCCATGATGGGTGTCATGTTACCCCACTGTGTTCATGCAGTGCTTCTGAGCATCACTCCACAGTGCAGGCAGCCCCTTACCTTTCACCAGCATGCAGCTTTTATGGGTGCTGTGTTGCTGCTCTGTGTTCATGCAGTGCTTCTGAGCATTGCTCCCCAGTACAAGTAGTCACTTACCTTTCACCAGAACACAGTTCGCTCAAGGGATGGGTGCCATGATGCCCCACTGGGTTCATGCAGTGCTTCTAAGCATCACTCCTCAGTGCAGGTAATCCCTTCCCATTCACCAGTCCACATTACACCACCATTTTGGGTGCCATGTCGCGCCACAGTATTCATGCAGTGCTTCTCAGCATCACTCCACCGCGCAGGCAGTCCCTCAACTTTCACCAGCACACAGTACACTACCATGATTGCTGCCATGTCACCCACTGTTTTCATTCAGTGTTCTGACATTGCTCCCTTGTGCAGGTATTCCCTCGTCTTTCACCTGCAAGCAGTACACCATCATGACGTGTGCCTTGTTGCTCTAGAGTGTTCATACAGTGCTTATGAGCATCATTACACAGTGCAGGCAATCCCTCAGCATTCACCAGTACACATAACTCAACCATAATGGGTGCCATGTCACCCCACTGTGTTCATGCAGTGCTTCTGAACAATGTTCCTTAGTGCAGGGAGACCCTACCCATTCACCAGTGCATATTACACCACCGTGATGGGTACTATGTCACCCCACTGTGTTTATGCATTGCTTCTCAGCATTGCTCCTCCATGTAGGCAGTCTCTTACTGTTCACCAGCATGCAGCACACAGAATGGCATGTTGCCCCACTGTGTTCATGCATTGCTTCTCAGCATCACTCCTCTGTGTAAGCAGTCTCTTACTGTGTTCATACAGTGCTTCTGAGCATCAGTCCTCAGTGCAGGTAGTACCTCACATTGTACCAACACACAGTACATCACCTTGATGGGTACCATGTTGCCCCACTGTGCTTATGCATTGCTTCTCAGCATTGCTTCTCCATGTAGGCAGTGCCTTGCTGTTCAACAGCATGCAGCACACAGAGCTGCATGTTGCCCCACTGTGTCCATGGGACAAAGCTATTTGTCTCCTTCAGCACCCTGACTTGCCCCATCCGGGCCAGTTGTGCCAGCCCCATCACCCACCTTCTCTGGGACTTACCTTTTCTGGTGGTCCTGTCACAGGACCTTGAATCAGAGGTACCTAGTCATCAGCGTGGGGCCTGCTAGAAGGCACGCCATCACTGTTCTACAATCAGACTTTTCCTCCTACTTACTCCCCTGTTGAGCCCGGACAAGTGTTTACTTGGCCTCCATGGAGACACCTCAGGCATCCAGGTGTGGGATCCCTTCCCATACTGTTCCATGGTGCTGCCACCTAGATTTCTCTCCCTGTCCTAGATGTGTATTCCTCCTCCCAGGCCAGTCCCCAAGTGACCTGTGTCCATTGTTGAACCCAGGTCACTGGCATTGCAGTCAGTGGCTAAAAGCAATTCAGTCAGTGGCAAAAAGCTTTAAACATAAATAGGAAGACAAACCTAGAACTGGAAACCAGAACTACACAGAGTAATGACCCCATATTAAAAGGTATCAGGCTTCTCCTTGCAAAGTCCCTTTCCTTAGTGCAAATTCGTACATTTCGCTAAATTTGCTATACTCAAACATATTTTGGAGAAAAGTACAAGTGCCCCAAGCATGTTTGAATATAGCCCTCAAAGCAAAAATGAGGCACTGAAATGTGCACTCAGCACAATTCACATCCCCTGTTGGCCTATTAGTGTAAATTAGCATAGTTAACTAAATTTGTTATACTCAAACATGTTGAGAACAAAGTGCAGCTGCTCCAAGCATGTTTGAACATAGCCCCCCCAAAGCAAAAATGAGGCTCTAAAATGTGCAATCAGCACAGTTCATATCCCCCTGCTGGCCAAAGAGAGATACAGTATCTGGTCACTGAAAACATACAGGCTGTGATGGAGCCAACTCATTTAGGGCATCTCAGACCTGTCAGTGTTACAACTGGTACAATTAGGACCTCGCTGAAAATGAGATACTGCATGGTTAACTGACCTATCCTCTGTAATTACATTGTAAAAATGTATAAAAGTAGGACCCCAGTAAAAATCAGATTCTGCATTTTACCTGTGCTACCTCTACTAAATACACTGGAAAATGTGAAAAGCAGGACCCCACAGAAAATTAAATATTGTAGCTGCCCTATCATACTAATGACACTCACATCCTATGTGTGTGCACAACTGTTGTAACGTGTGTGTGTGTGTGTTTGCGCATTTTCAAGGGTGTGTGTATGTCCAGAGCCAAAAACACTTTTCATTACATTACCTTGATGTTTATGGTCTTGTTTTTTTCTGCTATTGTGGTGTAAATGTGGACATAAGTGTCCTCTTTATCTTTGCTACATTTATTCCATTTCTATGAACTTTACAGTCTGTATTTTTGTATCTCTTATCTTTTCCCCTTTCCCCTTCCCTCAGGACACATGTGAAAATGAGCTGTTACTAGCTCAGTATGTCTTCTGTCATAAAACTTTTGAAATAAATTAATCTCTTATCACATTAATGCATTAGCAGCTGTTGTGGCTCTGACCAGAATTTGTTTATCATTGTAGCCAATATTGAGCGTGAGTGACAGGTATACTGCATCTGTCTCTCATGCAGAAATGCTTAGGCGTGGAGCATTCCACTTCCGATCGGGGGGGGGGGCGCAGGATGGGATTCATTAAGGTTTAGAAGTTAAAAAAGTATTAAAATCACCATAGCTAATTTGATCAAGGATAGGCATCTGAGGAATGTTTCTTATGGTATAAGATACTCCTCTTGTAAGGTTTCTCAGGAGGCAGTATAGCCTAGAAGTTAGAGCTATGTGCTATAAACCTGGAGGCACAGTGAACCAGGGTTTGAATCATACAACTACCACTTGCAGACTGTGCGACCCAAGATAAGTAATTTAACCTCCCCATGCTTCTTGGTCATACCTGTAAATGAGCTTTGGCTCTGTGTGCCTTTTCTAGCAGAATAAATAAATACATACAAACATACATAGAGGATGTATTATGTATCAAGATCAGATTTCTTAGGTAAGACCTTGGATGGTACTCACAGTACCTATGAGCACTTAAAAATTGTGCCCTTTAAATAAATGTACTGCACTTGACTTTTACTGCAATCACAACATCATATAACCAGGCACTCACCCAATCCACCAAAGATAAAGCTGACACTGCAGTATTGTTAAAAAGTGTATTTAAACATGGAACTTTTACTGCTATATTTTAGGATACGGTTCCAAGATTTGTATAGCACTATACTCCTGATTGATGGGGTTCTTATCTGGCTGCTCATAGAAATTACTGCATATGTTATTGCAGTTAATGGTTTTATTACAGTTTTGCCAATCATGCAATATGTAATACAGAGAAAGGCAATACCACATATCAGTACCATTAACACATTAGTGTAGAATTACTGTCACACCATCCCATTTGTCACAACAATACTGTACAGCTGGCTACTACCATTTGATTGCAACAGGGTGGACACTCCATGGGGGTGGAGAAAATGAAAAAGGACTTAAGCAAGCTGAAGGAGTGGTCTAGAGTGTGGCAGCTGAGATTCAGTGCAAACAAATGCAAGATCATGCACCAAGACAGGTATCGTAGGGAACGCAGTTTTAGCACCGGGCAGGAAAAATGGGCAGACTAGATGGGCCTGGTGGACGTTATCTGCCATCAGATTCTGTATTTCTATATGATAATTATACCAGGAGTATAGATTTAAACTACACAGTGAAACCAGCCTGAAAAGGTTCTACAGTCAGCCACCATATACTGAGCTCCAAAGTGGACTTCTCATGGAGTTCCTGAGTAGGTGTCTAACCCCCAAGCAATCCTTGCACCGAAGCAGCAGAAGACAAGAGAAGAAACTGGAACTGGTAACTATAAAGGTATAATTATAGAACAGCATAGATACTAAATAAATGTGTCCCTCCCCTCCCCCCACCAAGGGTATTAAGTTTGAAACTGTGACCTTCTACAGGAAACACCCTGTAACCTGAACATCAAATGAACACTCACCTGTAAGCTGGAGATCAGGTTAAAACATACAGCAAACAACACAAGCTGGCCTATGCCAGGATGTGTACCCTCCCAACAGCCTTAGTTCACCTCACTCTCTGGAGGAAAGGGTGTCCCTCAGTAACGCACCTCAGCCTGTGTCACAGCTACGAAGCTAATACAAGGGTACAGCTGTTACATGTGGCTAAGCCTGCCATATTACTGTCTCCACACTCAAAAAGTGAGCTGCTCAGACTGGATATACCACTGAAAGCAACAGAATGAAAAAACAAATACACTTTAAAACTGGGATGACAACTGCAATTTTGTCATTACTCACAGGACCAGCCCTGACAGGATGCTCTTCAGAGGGTGGATAATCCTTTGAGGTCACTTTTAGCCTCTGTGGCAGCTCAGATCCACTACCCTCCAAAAATATCCACCATTTACAGTAAGCTCTGAAGTTTGGAGCCAGATCAGTTTATTCATGTTAGAGTAGGTGGGAACATAAAATATGCTTACCTATTCAGGAATGGGAATGGGTAACACTGTGGAAAGGGGTACACCAGATGACAGCTTCCCCCTCCTGGTGGGAATTTTCATTGGCAGATGGTATTGCGATATTTTTGCACCCCAACAATTGCTAAGTACTTTGGTCTTCACTAATCAGACTTATGTTGGAGGGGGTGTGGCACGAGAGGGACCCATACCCACAATTTTTGGGACTGCCCTTTATATGGGAGTTTAGGAATGGGTGGCTTCTACTGCAGGTCAGATTTTGGGAATGTTGTTATCCTGCCGTATTTAAGTATGACTTTGGGGCATTCCCCTCTCCTGGTCATTTAAATAATGGGAAAAAATATCAATTGTACGTTTTGGTGGCAGCCGCAAACCAAGGTACTTACACAGTTATGGCCAACACCTGCTCTTCCTTCTAATGAAGTATGGTTTATGAATTGTCATAGAATATAAATCATGAGGCAGGTGACAGCTGGCTTCCTATTTTCCATTTTTTGGCAGAGACTGAGGGTCACAATGTTCTTTGATATCCTGGCTTTTTCAACTTGAGGGGTGCCCTCTAAGTTATGGACCGATTTGCTTGGTTATGGCCTCCTGTAATGTTTGATTTTTTTTGTCCCCCAAACCCAATATTAGCTTATTTACATAGGTTTTGAGAATTTTTCTTTTTCTGAATTGGTGTTTATTTTAAATGAGTTACCCCCCCATAGATAATGTGGTTTTTATGTTGTTTCATGTTGCAGTAGCATGAAAGAGAACAGCACTGAACAAAACAGCAAAAGTAAGAACACATTCCCAAATGTATTGTTGCTGTTGACATGTAATTGTTGGCCATATACCACAATGGATGTGTAACAGTAAACAACATTGCTGAGTTAATTTGTTGAGGTTTCATGACAATTGTAAACCTATTGAGCTTTGCTCGAGTTTACTTAGTTGTCTTGACAACCTCTTGACGTGAACACAGTGTTGTTATTCACTGTTGCCCATCCATTATTCTCTATGTTGTGACTAATCCACGAGACATCGCTAATCCTTTTGTTACATACCATGGGTTATCATATAGCGATCATGAATATTTTACTAACTTGCAGTTAAACAATTTCCTAGATACAATTAATCTGCATACTTTGTCTGATGAAGATAAGTTGTCTTGAGTGCTCCATTCACTAAATAAAAAAATCAGAAAAGCCATTTCATCTCTTAAAGATAACAAAGCCCCATGGTCTGACGGTATGTCCCTGAATTGCTATAAAACATTTTCACATATTCCAGACACCAGAGTTTAAAAAAGTATCTGTTGAAAGCACAAATATGGAAAATCTCCCTTCTGCTAAAGTATGTGTGAGGCTAGGATAACGTTAATTCCTAAAGAAAATAAAGATAACTTCGAAACATAAAAACATTGAAACATAGAACTAGATGGCAGATAAGGACCGCCTGGTCCACCTAGTCTGCCCATTTCCCTTCATACTGTATAAGCTCCAGATCCAATTTGATCTGCGGCCTAGCTCCTCCTTCCTACCACTAGTTTTGCCTTCTGCCTGTCCTATGCATTCTTGAATTCGACAACTGTTTTTGCCCTCACAACCTCCTCAGGCAGGTTGTTCCATGCATCCACCACCCTTTCTGTGAAAAAATACTTCCTCATGTTGCCCCTGAGTCTTCCCTCCTCCAGCCTCATATTGTGACCCCTTGTTTATGGTCAGAAACTTTAGACTAATATCACTTATTAATGTTGATTGCAAAATGTTTGCCCAGATTCTTACCCTTAGGATGGAAATGATAACTCTATACCTTATTGCTAATAATTAAGTTGGCTTTATAAAAAATAGGCTTGCATTTGATAACATTGGAAACGTTTTTTACAATTTGGCAGTTGCCAAGAAAATGAATAGCCTAGCTGTCCTTCTTGCCCTTGATGGAGAAAAGGTATCTGACAAACTTGGGTGGAAATTTCTGTTTAGATTGCTGGACAAATATGGGTTCCCTAAGGTACTTATCTCTTACATCAAGACTTTGTACAGTAGAAACTATTCATTTCTGTTTTTTTTTCTCATTAATTTTTTTATTAAAATATTTATGTAATTACAATAGAAAGAAATCAGATTACACAGATCAAGGATATACAACTCATTAATCTATCTCATTAAAGGCATACTTTCAAGGTAAAGAAAACCACAAATCATTACACCATAAAAATTAAAATTATATGTTACCTCATTCTTCTTTTTCCCCACTCATTTGTATCCTTTTTCATATGTTTCCCCTGCTGTTGATTTTGGGAGGAGTTTGAGTTGGGAAGCCATTGGGTTCCAATGACCATAATACTATAAGATTTGAACTGGCCCTGGGTACCAGTATACACTTTTCAAAGATTGAGGTTCTGGATTTCAGATAAACAGATAGGAATTAGTTCAGGATAAGTTGGCTGACGTGGATCAATTCAGAGGAGTGAAGGAGATGTGGAAAGTAATAAAAGGACCACTACTGAGGCAATTGAGCCATGCTTGAGAAGATTTACCAAGAGAAACAGGCACTATACACCAGGCTGGTCTCTAAGAAAGTCAGGGAGGCACTGAGGGCCAAGAAAGGGGCCCTCATCACATACAAAGAGAAACAGGGAGATGACGAATGGAGTGATTACCAAGTAAAGATGAGGAAGGTCAAGAGGGCAGTCAGGGACAAAAACAAAATGCAATCACAGAGGTATGTATTGTGCAAGAAGTTAAGGGAGGAAAAATGTTTTTTCCCCAGATACATTAGGGAAAAAAGAAGACCTGAGAGGGGGAATTGCAAAAAGGGAAGGGTGATACACTAGGAAATAAGAACCCCAGAACAGAATATTGGATAGGAAGGATTAAGCTGGCACTGCTTCTGAGGTTAGGGATCTGGGAGTCATCATAAGTGATTCCTTAAAACCATCAAGCCAATACAACAAGCCTAGAGCAAGGCAACCAAAATCTTAGGGTGTATTGATTGGTAGGAGCTTTTATAACAGTATGAAGGAGGTAATATTACCTCTATATAGCGCACCAGTGAGGCCCCATCTGGAGAACTGTGCACAGTTTTAGAGTCCTTACCTCAAGAAAGTCATAAAAAGGCTGGAGATGGTGCAGCATAGGATAGCCAAAATGATTCAGGGCTGTCAGGTTAGACCCTATGAGGATCGGCTTAGGGCACTGAACATGTCCTTGCTGGAAGCCAGAAGTGGGTGGGAGGGGGATATGATAGCGAGCTTCAAGTTCCTGAAAGGAATGAACAAGGTAAACTATGATAAACTATACTGAAGGAGGGGTGAGTCAATAGCATGGTGATATAAGTGGAAGCTGATGGGAAGTGAGATACAGCAGAGGTGTGAAAAGTTTTACTTTACAGAGGCAGTGGTTGAACTGTGGAACAGCCTACCAGCTGGGATGGTGGGTGCAAGCAGCATAAATGGTTTGAAATGAGTAAAAACATTGTTGAAAACCTATTCAGAACATTTCGGCATGGTAAAAGCATAAAAGTTGCACGTGTACATAGCCAGTTTTATGAAAGAAAACTAACACAAAACAATTGGCTGCCAGTGAGATCAGTAGGGATGCATAAGTTGGGTAATTGTAGCATTTACAACTGAATCTGCAGGGTTTAACCATTTCATTTGAAAATTGTGAAAGGAAAGTGACTATAAGACAGTTTATATCGTGCATCACTGTTTGTTGTATACAGCATCTGGTGCCCCTGTAACCAACAGTACACTGACCGCACCGTCCGACATTTGAAAGAATGGATTCAAGAGCATCTAAGGGACATAAGAAATTTGAAAATCCTGTTGCAGAACATTTTGTGATGCAACATAGGGGGGACACTACAATATTAAGGTTCATGGACATTGAGCAGGTGAAAGCTGGCATTAGAGGGGGTAACAGCCCACAAAGATTACTCCAAAGGGAGACATTTTGGATCTTCACCTTAAATGCCTTGTCCCCTGATGGACTGAATCTAGAGATAGATTTCATACCTTATCTATAGTAATAATAATGACAAGCACAAAAAGTTAAACATTTGGCATAGACATCAACCCCCCCCCCCCCAACACTTACAGCCTTTATTTTGATAAAATTAACCCTTTAAAATTTGCCTTAAGTGACTAACGGCTTGCCTCAAGTAAGCAATCAGTTATGTTATATTATTTTATTACGACTGATTTTCTGTATTGTAAGGATAGTAAATGATGAATTTATGTCTTTCTTTACGGCCTTTTCATTTTAGCCATTATTCAGAATTTTGGATCATGTACTATAGAGGGATAGATTTTTAGTTAAGAAAGGTAATTTAACCTGAAGTTTACTTTTGTAATTTAGCTTTCCTATCCTATCTCTTGTTTCACTCTTGTTTCATTTTCTTTTATACTTAAAATGATTATGATTAAAAATGAGTATATTTGTTTATAAAGTATTCCTTTTGTTGACAAAAATGTATGTGCCTATTATACAAAAGTATTTTACAGTAGAGGGATTACAATTTTATTGTTTTGTTACTTTTTTTTTTTTTTGCAACATAACAGGCTTAGATTTGGCCTGTTTATAATTGTGCATTGAATTTGTGTCTGATAAACCCTGACTCATCTTTTCACTTTTCATTCTTTCTTCCCTCACAGGAGACATGTTGAGCTAAAGATTTTCTTATGTAAATGCACAAGGGGCATTACAAGCTCCTGAATCTACCTGTACCTTGTAGTATTTCAGCAATAAAACTTAGTAAAAACATAGTTAAAATGTTGAGAACATGTTAAATAAATACAGGGACTACTAAAGTGATGCTTATGAAGTCTTTTTGGCCCAGATATTCATAAATGCGCCAAAGCCCGGTGCAAGTCCGGCGCAGCGTAAATCCGAAGCGCCATGGCACAACTGGAGACATATTCAGAGTTTGCACAGGCCAAACTGTGCCAGTGTAATATGGTTGACTATGGCAGAGTTGCGCCATAGCTCAAACAGAGTTGCGCCATGGCGCAACCAGAGGTGCATCATGGCACACACAGAGATGCTCCAATGCACCCATGGAAGCAAAGCAGCAGAGCAACAGAGGGGGGCAGGGCACAGAGTACAGACCCAGGGACAGGGCCATGGCAGCACAGTTACAGGCCACAGGAGGCCCCCACCAGCAGGGCGCACACAGGCACCCCAACACTGGACCCCAGAACACAACAATGGCATGGACAGCAGGGGACAGGAGGTGCCAATGGCCGATGGAGGGCCACCAAAGGAGCCCTCTCCAGCAGGCTGCCGGCTGTGCCCCCAACAAGACCATAGCAAGTCACACCCAGGACCATGCAGCCAAGCACACACATGCTACACAGGCACACAGGGCCCACACAGTGGGCACTGAACAGGTCAGGTGGCAGGCAGTGTGGCAGACCACATGGGACAGGCCACACATCACCAAGCAGAGGACCCCAACACAGTGTGCGGATAGTACCCGACCAATGACCATGGCCATGAGCCACCACCATGCACACACCCACCACACACCCCTGACCGCTGCCCCATTGGCACCCCAATGCACAACCACCGACCCAGGGGATGGACACCACCACAATGGGACAGACCACAGCACACAGCAGGGAACCACAGAAGCACAACATGTGCCCCCCATATGCACACAACACGGACAGACATTGGGCCACTGCAGCACGGCGCCTCACGCACCCTGCAAAGCAGACATGGACACATGCGGGTATGCTAGGCAATATATAGGTATGGAACAACTATGTACAGCACCAGCAAGGGCTGGGGAAGGGTAGGGACAGCGCGGGAAGGGGACAGAGAACAGAGAACAGGGACTGTTCAGTGGGGGGGATTGTAGGGACAGGCCCAACAGGGGTGACAGGGGACACAGGGGACACTGGGGCAACCCTAGTGACAGCCACAGTTGGACACCCTAGCATGCCATCCCTCACTCCACTCCACTGCCAGCATGCCCTGCATGGCCGCCACCACCCCAAGTGTGCCCAAGACCATGAGCAAGGTCTGCCACATGAGCCAGCTCAGCATCTGGCATGGCAGTGTCCACACTGGATGCTGGACATCTATAGCAAGGGACAAGACAGGTGCCCAGTGCAATGGCCCAAGAAACCATGCCCACCCACAGTGCGCATGTGCATGATAGGGAACACGCCATCATGAGCGAAGTGTGCATTGCTGGCCCTGCACAGCTGGCACTGTGCCAATACATCATGCATCTTGTGCGATTGACAGCATGTCAGCACAGTGTGCATGCGCACTGCTGGCCTGAGCACCGCTCATGCATGAGCATTGTGCTGCCGCTTGCTCCAGTGCAATGCCATTGCGCATGGTGCAATATCTTGATATTCAGATGCTGCATGCAGATGAGCTCATCAGCCAATGTGTGGCACAGTGGGGTGCATTAGCATATTATTACCGTTGCACATAGCCTCATTTGCATGTGTTGCGCCATATAAGTGCCACTGAACAGCACAGGCCGTGTACTGGTATTGCAACCTTCAAAGGTGTGGTGGATGTCGCAGCAGCACACTGGGGGAAGACAGCACTGCAGGGTGGGATGGACCAGGGTGATGCTACCAGGGCTTCTGCTGGTATGCACTGTCACCTGTGTGGAGTATGCCATGGTTAGCTCTCTGCTCTGCTGTGCCCTTTGCCTGTCCCTAGTGCCCACACCACCATGCACACCCTTCCCACCCCATCCCCAGGACTGCGCTGCCCATCACACCCTGCCCGTGCCATGCACACCCACTGGGTGGCCTGTAGGGTCGTCCCCACATTCATATCCATGGGACAGCACAGGGCTGTGCTGGTTGATGGCATCCTGTGCACTCCCAGGGTGCATGGCGCAGGCATTGGTGTGCACCCCGTGGCATCGCATGCTACCTGGCAGGTGATACTTGGGCCCCCAGTACTGTTGATATGTGATAGTCCCACAGGGCCAGGTGGCATGCGGCTGCCCACATGGATGCAGGCACTGGCTCCTCTCACATCAGGCATGCATGTCACCCTGTGGCCATCCAACAGCAGTGCTGTATGCTCCACCTGTGTGCTGGGGAGACGGCTGCATTCTACAGCACGTGGCAGCACAACAGTGGGGACCTGTGTGGGGATATGGGCATTGGCCACCTGGGTGATGCCCGTGGTATCCCCGTTGGTCCTTGGCCGGTGCCTGTGGTGAGCAGGCACATGACGGTGGTCACTGTTATCTCCATGGGAATGGAGTGGTTCCGTCTGGTGGGTGCCTGAAGCTCCTATCTGCACAGCCCCCAGGGCTGCCTCAGCATGGCCCTGTTCAGGTGGTACCGGCTTATGATCTCGGGGTCACTATAGTTCCCAGTGGTGCTGTGGACATGGCACTGCCTGCGTTGGGCATGCCACCGGGCCCTTTGTCAGATACGTAACTATTCCTCCTGTTGCCTCACACCCCTCATTGCCACCACCATCTGGACGGGCACACTCTCCATGTCTCCTGCTGTCCACTGTCCCCCTGGGTAGTGGGCTGCTGTCTGTGTGACATTTTACATTTTCATCCTTTTACCTTGTCTCTCGACAGTCTTGCTGGCTTCTTCAGGTCACTCCTGCAACTACATTCCCTGTAAGATCCACCATTCAACCATTTCCCTACCAGTCTGAACTCTTGATTACCTGTGAAGCCCTGGACCTAACCTTCTCCAGCAGAGCCTGGGGGGGAGATGATGACCCAGGAACATTGTCCACAATGATGGCATTAGGAGGGATACACTGACAGATCCAGGGTTGGTGTCTGTCATTAATGGCCCCAGTAGTACCTGTGATGCTACTTCATTCACTGATAGGCACAGCCAAAACATCCTCCAACTCCCTCAGTACTCTGGGATGAATAGCATCAGGCCCCAGAGATTTATCCTTTTTTAGGGACTGGAGGGCTTCCCACACCCAATCAATAGGAATATCAGCATAGGTCCCCGCCTCCCATTCAGCAGAACCAGCCTGATATCTCACCCTTGGCCTGCCTCCCCCAGTGGCTTGTTCTTCAGCAGGTACCCCAATATTTAGGTCTGCTGTGCCTTCTGTGTCCTTCAACTCCTTTTTTGGAAGTTCCCTAGTCTCCTCCCTAGTGAACACTGAGGCAAAGTACTCATTCAGTACCTCCACCTGCTCTCCAGCCCTTTCCATCCACAGACAGACATAAGTGAGAGAATATATTTTATTTATAAATAATAAATGGGGCAGTGCCATGATGATTGGTTACTAGCACTGCCCTGGGGCAGTGCCATGATGGTTGGTTTCTGTTTGCTGCCCCTGGGGCAGTGTCTTCACTGCCCCTGGGGCAGTATCTGTCTAACTGGTTCCCGTGGACTGCCCTGGATCAGTATATTCACTGCCCCAGGGCAGTGCCTGTGTAATTGGTTCCCATGGGATGCTCCTGGGGCAGTGTCCTCGCTGCCCCTGGGGCTGTGCCTGTGTAATTGGTTACCGTGGGCTGCCCCTTGGGAAGCAGCTGTGTAGCTGGTTCCTACTGGCTGACCCTGGACCAGTGTTTTGGTATTTGTTGCTGTGCACTGCCCCAGGGGCAAGCAGCAGGTACCAACTACACAAGCGCCGCCCCAGGGGCACTGCATGGAAACCAATTACACATGCACTGCCCCGGGGCAGTGAGGACACTGCCCAAGGGGAAGCCCACAGGAACCTATTACACAGGCACTGCCCCAGGCAGTGAGAATACTGTCCCAGGGGCAGCTCACAGAAGCCAACAATCATGGCACTGCCCCAGGGCAGTGCCAGTAACCAGACATCATGGCACTGCCCCATTTATTACAATTTATAAATAAAATGTATTCTCTTGTTTACATCTGTCTTAATTTGCCAATATTAAAAAAAGGTAATGATTTTTGACATTTACATGATTAAATGCTCATGACTGAGTTTGACACAAAGCACAAAAAATGTCCGTGGTTAAGATTTGAAGTCTGGCTCTTTTGGATGCAGACAGACAGACATACACCTTGAGCCACCAAAAATCAAAGACAAGCTGTGCACATTGCTGGGGGGAGCATTTCCATAACATTCTCATCTACACTTAAAACTCTCAATTCCTGAGACTTGCAACAATCAGATTTGTGGGAAGTAACAGCTACAGGTTGCTGCCGGGGGGACAGGGGACAAAATCCACCAATAGGGATAGGTGGGAGGCGGAGAGCAAGGGTGCTGACACAGGGGCAGCTCTGCCAGTGGGCGAAATCCACCAATAGGAGTAAGGCAAAGGAGGAGCTAAAGAGCGCTGCTCTGGGTACAGTGCTGCCCTGAGAACCGCGTTATGGGAACAAATCACACTCGAGTAAGAGGTGTTTCCCCGTTACGGTGCCCTTTCTAAGTCTAATTGGGACCAGTGACCTCAAGGAGGCCAGCAGAAGCCTCAAAAGTTTAAAAGCAAAAAGTTTTAAATCGGGGCTTAATTCAGGGCTCATGAATATTAATGATCCATGCATGAATATTAATAAGGAGCTGCCTGCCACCTAGGAACACAGTATTTCGGCAGCAGTGACAGCCACACTAAGGGGAATAAATTTAAAACAATAAAAATAATTAACATAGCACTGTTGGGGCTACATGTCTGTGAAAAAAGTATAAAGTAAAAGTGCTTAATCAGGCTGCCCCAGAACTTTATATTTGGGGACACTGAATAGACTGCTTGGGGAACTGTATTACAGCAGCCATCTTTGCAGCCAGTAACCAATCGAAAGCCAGGAATTTGCAGCAGAGACTTTTGGAACAGTGCCAGAGACTTGTGGGGAAAAAGGAAGTTATAATTTTGGGCACCCAAACACTGTCTAATTAAAAGATTAAATGAGTGTTTTGGACAGCTTGGAAAGGAAATCAAAGTTCATAAACTATAGTCTTTATTTAAGGAGGGGCACTTTGAACTGAGTCAGTCTACAATCAGTAGAGGGGCAGTTCAGGGAGTTTTTGAGAGAATGAGGAGGCTCCCTGCAGCTTGGGGAATTTGGGGAGAGGCCTGTTAACCCCTCCTCAGCCAAATATTCTGTTTTAATTGTTGGACTGCCAAGCCTGCAGAGTCAGCTAAAAGCCTTGCAGAGGGAAAAAGAAAAGATTTTCCCTGGAGCGATTTTCCAGACTGCAAAAGCGGAGTCAGAGCCTGAGAGATTCCCAATCTGCCTCTCAGTGAGAAACTGTGTGCCTCAGGGACTGCATCTGAATTTAATGTCTGCGGCTATCAGATCTGTCTCCAGTTCATTTACCAATAGATGGAGACCTGTTGCCATCTTACATTTCCAGGACTGCAGATTGCAAACACGTAAGCTGGCCACCTATTCCAGAACTGTACCAAAAGCTGAGCCTGTGATGCCAAATAATTTGCTCAAGAGACTGTTGCTGCCTGATCAACCAAAGCTGCTAGAAGACCTGAAAAGGAAATCTGCTCCTGCAGAGAAGGTCATCGCAGGTTGTGGCCACCCTTGGGGGTTTTGTCTTGACGAGGGGGTGAGTCATGTCATCTCCAGTTCCTGTATCCTGTTCCTTGCCAGAAAGGACGATGTCCTGCAGCCTGCAGCCAAATCCTGCCTCGAGGAGAGTCATCCTCGAAATCATCCCAGTTCCCGAGGTCTAATGTTCAGTGAGTACAACAGGGTTTTGCCCTGCAAAATCAATTAAAGGGTTTTGCCATCTGAACTGTCTCTCACGTTTACAATTTGGTTTAAACTGCTTTTGCAGGCCATCAGGCCTGAGGATTGCAATTTCTGGATTTTCAAAAAGTGTTTATCTTTGCTACAGCCAAGCACAAAATAGAAAGCTTAACTATCTCTTTGTTTAAGGGCCCAACCCGTTGCAATGCCGGCTGACCTGGACAATGCTTCAGGCCTGCAACAAAGCTTAACCTGGGTACCCAGTGAGGTTAACTGGACAATCCAGAGGGGTAAATGTGTTATGATTAAATGCTTTACAAAGACAGAACCATTGCCAAAAACCAAAGCACTAATCAATCTAACTTTAATTTGCATCCCCTACCTCTTGTTTAATCCCCCAACTAAATCTTTGTTGTTTAAATGTTAGCTTGGTCCATGAGCATATTATTATTGAGTGCTGGCTTAATGAAAATAATTGAAAGGTACTATGTTGCTATTGCTGGTAAAAAATTTCTCTACAGGTGCACAGGGTGTATGTTGAGTTCCAGAGCCTGTTGGTAAGTGTGGTCACTGTGAGCATAGTATTAGCACTCTTCATTAATTGTCAGTTTAATGCAAAGCAAGGTGTTTTGGGAAACTGCTACTGTGGGACCACTAGATAGAGCTGTGGGTAGGTACAAATTCTCAGAGGGTTGTGCTAGTCTAACATCTAACCCACGTAAAGAAATCTTTGGCTGGAGGGACCGTAATTGTAATTTTACAGATAGGCAAGAATTCCAAGTGACTGTTAGAATCAAACCCAGGACCCTCAACCTGCAGTCAGTTAAGCAGGCATGGGTAGCAGCCATTGGTATAATATAAAGGTGCCATAGTTGCATATGAAACAGCTATCCAAAACAGTGTTGAGCATGCTCAGAACTGAAATTTCAAATCTTTATAACTCTGGAATGGATTAATATTTTTCACCAAACCAGTGAAATACACCACTGTGGCCCAAGCCCTTTCTACCCTGCAACTTTCAAAGCAAATTTCCAAACTGTCTGGGTGTTAGGCAATGACAAAAAAAACAGCAAAACAAACCTTTTTTCACCCACTTTTTTTCTATCTGGATCTCAGAATCTGCACAAGCAGCTGAAACAAAACTCAGCAAATCAAGAGACCTTGGCCCCAAAACCATGTATACAAAATTTTGCACAAATCCATTGACCAGTGGTGAATCTATTAAAGTGCAAAGTTAGGGGTTTAACATTAAACAGCCTACTCAACCCTAACTACAGTGGTGTTACTGCACCAGTATAATATTTGTTTATACAACATATGTTTTGAGATAACTGGCCAGATGCATAGCCTAGTGGCCAATTTTCAAAATATTCATCCTTTTGCACCCCCTCCCGCCAGTTAGAGAAGGTTTAATGGTTGCATAAGATAGCTCTACTCATCAGCTGCCAGAAAAGGCATGCTGGGGTGTTCAACAAGTGGCCGATAATATTAAATTTTGAAGAGAAAATCTGGACAATATAGATGAAAAAAGATGAAAATGAGTAAATCCTGAATTTCGAAGAAATTGTAAAACTGTTATTTTTAACATCGTATTTGTATAGTTTTGATATTAGTTTTCAATTTTTGAGAATTTCTCAAATAAATTTGAATAAAATGTACCTACAGTAAATGCCCATAAATGAACCCTAAATATAAGTAAAACATAGCGGCCCAGATATTCAAAAGGGTCGCACATGGCGCAACAGTGTTGCGCCATGTGCACTCCACTGATACTCCATGATATTCTGCGAAAAGTGCATGGCACAAATCCCAATACACCGGAGCACATCATAATGTATGCAGGCAGCCAGGTAGGGGCGCCCATGCATAACCTGCACAGCTCGATATTCAGCCCGGGATGTGCAGAACCATGCATGCGCAACCCCTACCTGTGCCAGCACAAAGTTAAGCCCAAAAAAAGGGAACAACTGATGGCCACCCACAGTTGAACTGCTGCATTGCAGGGCACAACACGGCAGCTGCCACCTGTGTGTGGCCACCAGAGCTCCAGCTGCACCAGGCAGCGCCCCCCCCATGCCCGATCGCGGGCATCCATGTAAAATCAGGGTTCGTCCTATATCCCTGGTGATCCAGTGGACCGCTATGTGCCCGATCGTGGGCATCTGTGTAAAAATAGAGAAAACCTTCCAAATCCCTGGTGGTCTAGTGGACCACTATGTGCTCGATCGCGGGCATCTGTCCAAAAATAGAGAAAACTTTCCTCTATCCCTGGTGGTCCAGTGGACCGCTTTCTGCCCGATCGCAGGCATCTGTATTACTAAAATACCCCATCCAATATCCCTGGTGGTCTAGTAGTACCCCCTCCCCACCCGTCCACTGAGCCCCACCACCCCGCTCTCCCCGGTCAGCCAGCGGGAAGCAGCACCCCACCTGCCTCCCGCCACCTGCCAACTGACACCTCGGTAGGGCTGCCGCCCATTGGTTCTGGCGTGAGCCAATGGGCATGCAACCATACCGTACTACATTCAGATATGTGAATGATTCATTCACATATCTGGAATGATTCATTCCATATCTGGAATGTGTACAGTAGGGGCTGCATGCCCATTGACTCACGCTGAACCAATGGGCATGCAGCCCTACTGAGGTGTCATCAGCGAGTGGGGGACGGCAGGCAGGTGGGTGCTGCCGCCACCCGGCTGACCGGGGTGAGGTGGTGAGGCTCCCAGTGGGCGGTGAGGAGGGTACCACTGGACAACCAGGGATATTGGACAGGGTATTTTAGTAATACAGATGCCCGTGATCAGGCAGAAAGGGTCCACTGGACCACCAGGGATATAGGAAGGTTTTCTCTATTTTTACACAGATGCCCACGATCGGGCACATAGCAGTCCACTGGACCACCAGGGATTTGGAAGGTTTTCTCTATTTTTACACAGATGCCCACGATCGGGCTGCAGGGGGTGTCGGTCCCCAACAGCTACTGCCTGGCAGGGCACCAGGCGCAAGTCGTCGGGGATCGGTGCACCTGCATGCAAATGGGGTCATAATGACATGCAAATGGGCCCATGTGCACCTTGCATAAATTATGGCCCCCTTTGCATGTCAACTTTTGAATATCACAGGTGCTGTGCATGGCGCAATGGAACTTGCGCTAGCGCATCTCCATGCTCCACTCTGGCCACTTGCACTGGCGCAGTGCCAGTGCACCATGCACACTGGGGGTGGCCAGGGTGCAATATTCAAAGCTGCTGAGCCATGGCGCAGCTCCTTAGAATATCGCTTAGTCCACACCCTATGCAGCAAAGTTGAGCTGCGCCCAAGCTTGCACCACAGCCTGGCACAGTTTGAATATCTGGGCCAACATCTAAAACTAATTTGTCATGCCTTATGTCCAGTAATCATGTCTAATAACATCTTAACTAATTATGTTCATTATTGCTCTCACTTTTCTTCCATTTGATCAGAAAGTATACCACAATTTCATTGTAATAATTGATATGCACACACTATATTTGCTGGCCAAGAACGTGTTACTCTAACCAAATCTCATTCCTGAAGGCATACACTGTACACATGTAGCGAGACTGTGGTAGAAGATCATAATGAATCTGCTCTTCAAGACTGTCCAGTCCACACATGTACTTGAAGTTCCTCATGATGGCATTTCTTTCATGTACTGTGAGTTCTATACCTCTTGAGAGTTGCTTTCTCTTGTCTGCTTATTCCTATGATCCCCCTTGCTTTGACTTGAAATTTATGACCACAGTTTGTTCCAGGCCCAAGTCTGATTAGACGCAGTTGAAGCAGGCTGAGGATGATCATGTAATGACATGCTTTCCATTGGTAAATTGCCCATGCACTGCTAGTGCTGCCTTGGGAAGCAGAAACATTTCTGAGAGGTACACAGGACCCCATGTGGCATAGTTTAGGTGATCGCATGGGAAGGCATAGCAAAGGATATCAGCAAAGCATTGTAGGTGCTGGTTCCAGTTTGGAATTTTCTCAGCTGCAATGTAGTCAAGAGTGATTTGCACCTCTGTGATACACTGCTGCCAGAAGTGAAATGCTGACCGCTGCTTTTGCCCTTTGTTAATGAACTCCTCAAAATCACCCTGTAGAGTTTTCAGCATGGCTTCAAGGTCTTGAAATGCATTAACAAAGCTCTATTTTCCTCATTCACTGTACCTTCTGTTGCTATCGCAGCCAGTAGTTGTTGGGCATTTTTGCACTTCAACTCAATTTGATCCATGTCTCCTGATTGCATTTTCTTCTTCTGCTCCACCCAGGCAAAGAATGCTTGTCACTGTAGCCAGCACATGGCTTCAGACATTAGCTTGTGGGCTAATGTACATTTGTAGTTGTTTCCCTGTATGATCACAGCTGCAGCATTTGTTTCAAATACCACTGCCTTAACTAGCAAATCTTAAAATGCGCTGTCTGCATAGCGTTTGTCAAGGAGCTCCATGATGTGGAATCCTCCCATTCCCAAAACATGATGCTTCAGCTCCTCCCAGTTGCAGAAATGAACTTCTTGGGCAGTGATGTACAACTGAAGGTCCAAAGTTTTCACTGTGGTTTCCTGGCCTAGCGTCTGTATCTGTTTCTCAGTTGTTTTCAGTCCTGTGTATATAGTATTCTTATGGGTGGGAAGGCTTGGTACTACAGGACTGTAACCAGCTGTGGTCTTGAATCTTTCCTAATTTAAAGTTGTAGTGAAGGATTGCATGAATCCTGTCTGAACTTGGTACACTTTGATCCTCTGATTGTAGGGGCTCAAACTCAAGAGTGAAGATCTTTTTGGGGCATAAACAATCAAATACCCAGTCTCTGATGGATGTCAAAGATGTAAATTGGGGATAACCTGCACAGTGGCATGAAGGGCTGAGGCATCACTGCCTTACCTCCTGCCACACTGGTGACCTGTGTTCACGTTGCGAACTGATCACCGGGGGTTGACTGGGGAGGGAGAGGATCGAGCATCCAGAAGACATCTCTCCTCTCCTCTCCCAGGATGGGATGGGGACAGAGCCCGCTGCTTGCCTGGCTCCTAGTGGTAGCTGGGGGCTGGCACAGTAGACCCACAGACAGAGGAGTGGAGATCAGAAAGATGCCCAGCATGCCACATGCGGAAGCATGCATGGCTTGGCCATTGGTGTCATTGCACACCATGGCTCTGCATTCAGGGAAAGGGGAGAAAAATAGAGGCAAAAATTCCACTGACTTGCGGGATGACACCGGTCCCCCACAGGCACTGCTCCCCACCAGCTGGCACCTCAACACCAGAAGAAAGCACCAGTGGATGCCGGGGTGATGGGGCTGGGGAGAAAGAAAGCGAAAAAAAAAAGATGCGGATTGATTTCTTAAAAACCAAGACTTCACATCAATTTCACCAGAGAGATGATTGAGTGGGCCATTACTCTTGAATTGGTTAGGACACTCTAGAACACCAAGGCAGGTAAGTTCACTCACAGCTGTTCCCCAATGTCAACTACTTTAGGTCTCGGTCCAACAGACACGTTGGACCCCAAATTGTCCTGACACAGCAAACTGCCGAGAACATGTGTTGTTCCTTGACGACTCCAAGTTTCTTCATTTATGTCTATGTTATCCATTGAGGCATGTGCAAATATTCCAGGAATGATGTTTGTTGGAAGAAATGTTCCACCTTCTAGTGTTATTGATGACATGACGGCACTTGCTGAGGATATCTCGACTCTGCAAACATCATCATAACTCAAGGAATGCCCTTGACTGTATAACATATCCAACAACGGGCGACTCCTAGCCAAATGGTGGACTGATATGGCTAGTCCAATATACTTTGGTGTTTTACAGTGAGAATTTGAAGCACTGTAGATTATATCTTGGGCTACAGCTAAAACTCTTCTGTGTGCATCAGGAGTGTTTCAGATATGTTCTGCTGGTTTACCCATCATGAGCAGACTCAGAACTGGTACAGAGCAGCAGGCACTAGGGACTCTGCTCTTGCAAATCAAATCTCTCTATAGTCAATGCAAGGGTTGGTGGAAATCCCCAATGCTTTTCTGCCAGATGCACGAAGTGTTTTTGCTGCATGAAAAATACTGAGATTCTCGTACTCATCATCTGGACGCTCCAGTTCTGCTTTAATTGTTTTTTCCTTGACCTTCCTTTGAAACTCAGCAATCTTGTTGATTGTTTTGTTCAAATTTATTTTGCTACTATACACCAGCTCTTGTTTGTTTGCTGAATGAGGTTGATGGAATGTAATTGAACCTTCAAAGTGTCTAACAAGATGTTTCTTCAGCTTTTCAGCATGGTATGTCCCTGATTCAACATAACCACACATATGCAAATATCCTCTGTATTTTGTCAACAGGAATGTCATATCAAATGCCCTGCCTCATATTAAGTCATTCCAAATGTGGTTTACAAGCATGTGAAATGCTCTTGTGAAGACAACAATGCTCTCCTCTGTATATTCAGTGCTAGTTTCATTGGCTCATTCAGCCCTTACCAGTAGCCGAGCTAGACAATTTCTGTGGTACTTAGCCTCCAAGGCTATGAGATCTTGGCTTTGTACCTTAGTCAATAGATCTGTATTACTAAGAGACATGGCTGTTATGTTCCTTTGCATTTGAAATGTTCTCACTTGGAAAAGATGTGAATCACCATGTTTCTTTGCACAACTGCAGATGATGCATTTGTTAGCTGCAGATGTTGTAGATTCTAAGTCTTGTTCTCATAGCTGGCTCCTGGTTACTTGTTCCAGGCAATTCTGAGTCTAGATGACCTGCTTGTGGATTGTGTTTGTGTGAAAGGTTTTCTTTGCTAGTGTAATTCTGATAGCACCGGCGATGACAACAAATGGCAACAGTGAATCCTGTCTCATTCAGCACCCCTGATGTTTTAGCGCTTCTATACGATTCATCATCGGCATCTCTCATACATCTAAACAGAGTTTCTTGACCTCTGGCATTGGCTGCAACAAGATTTTGTGAAGCATCTCTGTCTTGGCAAATAATACAAATAGTTTCATAGTCTCAGTGTGATCTATGAAACATTTTTTGCTGAAGATGGTACAAGTCCAATACCTTGTTTACTTGCCATTTTCTGCAGTTAAACAGAACATATTTATATTAAACATAAAATAAACTGAAAAAGGAAAAGACATTAAGTTTCCACCACCAAACAACACATATCTTTAAACCTTTTTGAGATATTGATCCCTGAGTGCCAGTTATGCCTCTCTTATTGGCAGTGACGGATGTCACTTTCATGGGGTAGGGGCTCAACAAAGATAGGCTTGTATCTCGGTACCGGCCATTGACTTAACACCACAACATACTTTCCCTGAAAGCTCAAGGTCATACCTAACTCATGAATATGACAAACCTTCTCTAACGGGGGGGGGGGGTGCAACAAAAACCTAAAATAAGGCCCTTTTGAAAATTGGCTGCTAGACTAAACAAGACTCTGGTCAGAGACAACACGGCTGCTGTGTATTAACATGAAACAAAGTTTTAGGGTTCTTTTCTTTTGTTACAGAAGTCCTTCAAAAATGTAATGCTTTAACTGATATAGTCTACTTTGGCTGGTTTTGTTTTTGAAGTGTGATGTGTTACATTTTAAGGGTATAATTGCAGAACTGTTTAACCATTATGCATAGGTTTAGGTACAACACCACCTGGTTATCAATGTTTTGCAGGGCTTGACCTCTGATGGTAATTCGTGCCTGCATCGATGCATGACTACTGTTATATTGTATGTGGGGATGTCCAAAGCTTTGCAGCAGCAGCAACACAAACCTACTCCCTCAGACACATTTGCAAATCTGTACCCTTCAGTTCCCCATATACAATATTACAACAGTCATACATCGATATATGCGCAGTTTACTGTCAGAGGTCAAGCCCTGCAAAATATTGATAACCAGGTGTTGTTGCACCTAAACATATACATACTAGAACAACAGCTTTGGAGTTGGACCCCTAAAATCTATCACATCACACAGTCCAGAGATGGCCCTGATACCCACACCAGCTCATCTGTTCTCAGTCATTGTGTCTGAGACACCCCTATCACCTACTTCTAGCAGTTCTATAAGTAGAGGTGTCACAAAAGTCTGTGCACAGGTTTCCAAGGGTTACCCTGCTTTGTGTATGCATTGGTAATTTGACCTCCCTGCCCTTCCCCACATGGTTCTTATAGTAATAATCCTAGGGGCTGTGGCTCTTTGAAGTTGTAAGTGCTCTTGCTACAGTTGATAAACCAAACACAACACTCCTGTGTTTAAGGCATGAAGCATTTTTGTACATTAAGATTCTAGATTGGCTGCTTCCTCCTGACCTCCATTGTGCCATGTCACTGATGGGAGATCAACTGGATCAGATCACCCACATACATTTTAGTGAGCTGTCCATGGGGACCCTCAACAAAGCTGCCCACAGGAGACCCCACCAGCATCAAGAAGGATGAGCTCTGTGTTGGGATCATATATTCCTTCTCAGATGAGGAGGAAGAGATGATCAACAACAGGATGACAACCCAACCAAGTGTGAAATTCGGCCAGAAGTCAGATGCTTGTGAAAAATATGTAAATGCATCACCAACACAGGTTGCTAGAATACCTTATAAACAGCAAAATATAAACTTTATAGAGACTTCCAATTCTCTAATGGCATGCTAGGCACACACCGGGTGCACACATGATCAAAAATGTCCTAAGTTTATATATTTTATACTTTTCCTACGCTTCTGTAAATACCCTATCGAAGTGCTCTTTGTTCAAAACTGCCACCGAAAGTAAGGAACTGCCCCAGGGAATCTTCTGATTCCATTAAGCGGACAGGTCAGTGAAATGTGGGCCACTGATAAAATTACTCCTGGAAAGGCTTAGCTGGGTGTCCTGCTGCGGATAACTGTGAGGGTTAATCAGAGGACTGAGCTTAAACATGGACACCTCTCCCGAGGTCACTTCACCTACCTGTTACCAAGTCCAGTCCCAGTTCTAGACTGGCATGCAGCTATGGGGCTTAGACATCTGTGCTTCTGCATATGGGTTAATGTGTAGCCAAACACAAAAGTAATCAAGACTAGAACTGGAATTTCTTCTATGTTTGGTTGCACATAAACACGGGGAAAAGCAATCAGCTCTTCTGCATAAGTGGCACTCTCACTGGAGCATGAAAAAGTGTTTTCTCTGTAAAACAGCTGGATCACTCATAATAGGCTGAGTGATAACATCTGCAGTTTTTTTAAATAAAAAATGACACATTGATTCATGGTTTCGCTGCCTAACAAAAAGTGGCCTCCGCATGTTAGACTGTTCACGCGGGTGTGCATATCACTGTCAGGTAAACACGAGTGAAATCAGCCAAGAAGATTAGCTGAGATTTCCAGGAGATGAATCCCCCTTCTCCTTGTATAGCCATGTGGGCTGTACATGTAAAAGTACTCTCTTTCATGAACACAAACATACACAATAAAATAAAATTAAAATAGGGACTGCTGCTTTTTTCTACAAAACATGTTCACCCTGGAACACCTCTGAAAGAGTCGTCAATTGTCACTGTGGAGATCTTTTTTTTAAAAAATCACCCTGTCACACACTGATTCTACTAATGTTTTTCCTTTTGATTTTGTCAGTGTGTGTGTGTTCTAAAACATAGTACTTTTACATAAATAGTGTTATGTCCCACCAAAAATGTAAACAAGGCTATTGCATTGTGATGCAGGGGCGGTGCTCTTTGGAGGCTGGCTAAAACTCAAAATAGTCACAAAAATCCAAGTATGGAGAGCATTCAGGGTAGACTGTGACCATACACTACAGTTCAACTGGGTAATTTAATGCACAAATGCAAATCCACAACAAAGGCTGTATTGAAGAAAACAAGTTCTATGTGTGAGACTTTGACATATGATAACTATGAGACTAACTCCTAGGCGAGAGTGCTAGCAACTGCTTTCACTGACATATAATAGTTAATAACAGTGAATAGACACTTAAAATACAACAAGCTTGAAGGTAATTTAGTAAAACCATCCCTGTGTGGAGTCCAGCATGTCTAGAACTCAGTGGTATTTGAAAGGTTTACACATAAACTGTCAGATGTTAGTGTAGTACAAGAAACTACCTATACAGCCAGATCAAAACAGCCCTAGCACAGAACAAGGGATAGGGGGGACCTATTTATACAACCAGATAAAAAAAGCCCCAGCACTGAACACGGGGCGGGGGGGAGATGAAGAACCTAACTATACAGCCAGATCAAAACAGCCCTAGCACAGAACCCCGGGGAGGGGGTAGAGAACCTACCTATAAAGCCAGATCATAACATGCCTAGTACAGAACGCGGGGGGTGGGGGAGAGTACCTACCTATACAGCCAATTCAAAACATTTCTAGCACAGAACACTGAGGGGGGGGATGAACCTACCTATACAGCCAGTTCAAAACAGTGCCAGCAGAGAACACCGGGAGGGGCAAATGTATATCTGCTTCCATGACAATACCCAGATATTCAGTACCTACTAACAGTAAAGCAAAACATAAACATTCCTTTAGAAGCATTCAAAAGTTGTGAATTCTGTTTCAGATCTTTTTTCCCCATTATTTTTTCTGCTATTACGTGATGTAAGTGGCCCATATAAAATAATGTGGTACTGCATTCACTCACCCCCAGCACTGTACTTTGCTGCTGCCCCAGAGGTCCTGGGTTTAGCAACATTGCAGAATTCTTTCATACTTATCAAATTACTTTTGAGCTGCTCTGTGTGTAGTCAAAAAAATGTTTTGGAGGAGGATTGAAGAATTACACCTGCCTTGTTCATGATGTGGGTTTAAAAAGGCTATGCGGAAAATATGGGGTGTGAATCTAGAAAAATACTGGTACTAAAAATTTATAAGAAAATACTGAAGAATTTCAGCATTGCATTAAATCACAGGGGCTTAAATCTTCCAAACTATAACAAATTCAATTCAACATTATTCATCGTATTTACTATGCACCCCACCATTTAAATATCATGCACAGACATGTGTCTCAGATGTAATAAATCAGAGGGCACTCTGGAACACATGCTGATTACTTGCCAGGAGTGACTACATGGTGGAAGGTAATTTTAGACATACTATCATGAGCAGTTAAAAAACCCTTCATAAAAAATACCTTTGGGTAATGTTAGGTAATGGGGGCCCACTTCTTAACATGGCATGCAGAACAAGATGCTTGGTTAGAATTGGCATTATTACAGCCTACAAACATCTGCTTCATAAAAATGGAAGGAAAGTGCACCTCCCTTATCTAATGCATAATTAAATGCCATGACTTCTATTTTTAAGTTTGCTTGCATGCATGTGCAAGAAACATAGTGCCATCATTCAAGTTTTCGGTGGTGTGGCAGCCCTCTTCCAATTCAGTCAGTGTGTTTGCAGGCGTGGCCTCAGTTCTCCAATGGCTCCTGGAGCTGTCTATGGCAGCAGTAGAAAATGCAGTGGAGTAAAGTTGAAAGGGGGAGCTACACTTCAGTGAGCAGTGATAAGATATTGCCTGCCTGCGCTCCCCTACACACCACACACACACACACACACACACACTGCATGCTGCCCCCACGCACACACACTGTGCTGTACGACGGGTGCCCAATCCCCCCGTCTGTGCTGTGCTCCCACAAACAGAGTTCCACATGCCACACTGGGTGCCCACCCAGCGTGGCTACACATCGATGAAGGATTTGGGAAAGTGCACCAACTGCTGGCTCCACTGCCCCCAGAGAGTACAAGGTGCCACGCTGGAGCCCACCCCAGTGTGGCAACAGATGCTGTCATCGACAGAGGTGCCCAATCCTGTTGGCTCCACGCCTAAACAGTTGCTTCCTTGTGCCATGCTGGGAGCTCCACCCCAGCATGGCAAATGTCCCATGTCGTCGTCCTTAAAAAAAAACCTGAAACACAAAAACAGTTCCTCGCTGTCTCTGCCCCCACCACACCCACCCACCACCCACTGTACCCCTGCCTCCCACATCCCTCACCCCATTCTTACCTCCGGACTACGATGCGACGATCTTCAGTGGACCGGGAACACGCCTGCACTCTTCAAAGCCGACCGCGAACTGAGGAAATGCCGTAAGCTGTATAATGGGATAGATACGGTTTTTCAACTTTGCTGCATAGCTCAGGCATTTTTTTAATTTTTGCACCAAATTTTCAACATGGGGTTTTTGGGACCCCTTCTCATAAATGCTCTCACTGCTATGGCGTTAATCAGGCCCGAAGGCTGATTTCGCAGTCACTGCACGAAATCACCTTTCAGGACTGAGTAATGAAATGACACTGCCACTGTTCATAAGGTGGGCTCTCAAAAAGCCTATGTTGAAAATTTGGTGGAAAAATTCCTAAAAATGACTGTTTTACAAGCGTGCGTTGCGCAGTTCCTACGCATGCTCGTAAGTTTGAGAATTTTCAATATTTTCACTCCAAATTTTCAACATTTCCATTTTACCACACCTCCTTATAAGCAGTAGAGCTGTCATTTTTTACATCTTGCCCAAAACATGTTTCCACCCATGTAGCGCACAATGGCGCAGTCGGTGTGCGAAATCAATGTATGGGACACATTAAGAAAATCACAGTGACACTATTAATGAGCAGAGGGCTTAAAATGGCTATGTTGAAAATTTGGTGAAAAAATTCCTAAAAATGACTGTTTTACGAGCGTGCTTTGCACAGTTCCTACGCATGCTCGTAAGTTTGCGAATTATCAATATTTTCACTCCAGATTTTCAACATTGCCATTTTATTACACTTCCTTATGAACAGTACAGCTGACATTTTTCACATGTCACCCAAAATGTGTTTCTGCACATGTAACACACAATGGTGCAGTCGGTGTGCTAAAGCAATGTTTGGGACAGATTAAGAAAATCACAGTTACACTGTTCATGAGCAGAGGTCTTAAAATGGCTATGTTGAACATTTGGTGTCACCTGGTTATAGGTTGGATGTAGGAAGATTGGAGAGGGTTCAGAGGAGGGCTACCAGGTTAGTAGCGGATGCTAGGGACCAGGACTATGAGGTTAGATTGGATGACTTGGGGATGTTCACATCGGGGTATAGGCATCTGAGAGGGGACATGTGTATGGTGTATAATGCACTTAAAAATACATATCTAAGGGCTAAATTAGGACTTACATTGAGGGAACAGTGATATGACACTAGGACACATTCATGGCAACTTAAGGGGCAAAATTTTAAGACCACGAAAAGAAGGCACTGGTTTAGTGTTAGAGTCATTCCAGTGTGGAATAACCTACCTGAGGAGGTAGTCACAAGTAAGACTACAGTTGAGTTTAAGAGAAAACTAGACAAGTATTGCATAGCAAACAAAATAGGGGGGTATCAAAAATAGAATTAAATAGCGAGCACAATGGACGAAAGTCTTCTTTGCTCTGAAATTACCTATGATACCTATGAAAAGTCCATAAAATGACTGTGTTATGAGTGAGCATTGCACAGTTTCCACGCACCCTCATAAGTTCACGACTTTGTAATATTTCCAGTTCAGATTTTCACCAGTGGCATTTTTCCACACTTCCTTATGAACAGTACAGCTGTCATTTTTCACAACATGGCAGAAATGTGTTTTTCATACTTTCAGCGCAGAGATGCGTGGTCACTGTGGGAAATCATTGTTTGGGACAGATAAAGAAAATCACAGTGACACTGTTCATGATTGGAGGTCCCAAAATGCCTGTGTTGACAATCTATTGTAAAAAATCCCCAAACTAATTACATTATGGGTATGTGTTGCACAGTTTCTATGCACGCTCGTGACTTCACCAGTTTTTTTAATATTTTTACTGCAGATTTGCAACATTGCGATTTTTTACACCTCCCCATGAACAGTACAGCTGTCATTTTTCACATCCTGTTCAGAATGTGTTTTTGCACCTGTGGTGCTAAATGCCATAGTCATTGTTCATAAGCAGCTTTCAGCTAACAAACTGATATTGCCATTGTTCATGAGGTGGGGGTCACAAAAAAACCAAGTTGAAAATTTGGAGTGAAAATACCAATGAATGCCTGAGGTGTTAGGGTTTCCAACCATAACGCCCCACCCTGTACAGAATGACAGGCATCAGGCGTGTGACTTGGGATTATTGCCTGTAATGCTCATACCATTCCACACCCTGCAGCCAGTGAGAGGCATCGAGGTATGCCTTGGACTCTTCGGCCCCAAAGTTCACCCCATTCTCCTATACCACACCCATCTCACTGTATTTCCGGATGGAATGTGGTGCACATAAGGGTCAAAGATCCCAAGGCACACCGTCACACTTGTCAGTGTCTGCAGGGTAGGGTGTGGTGAAATGGCATGGCCGTTATGCCTGACGACCCAAAGGCACACTCCAATGGCTGTCACTCTCTGCAGGGTGGTGTTGGGGTTGGCTTCAGTTCAATACTTCACTGCCATTCCTATTATGCAGCTCTGTAACTTCTACACTACCAATGCCAATGCCAGCAAGCAAACATTCGGCATTGACAAATGCTTGTTAGAATAGAAGAACTGCACTACCATTCACTCCATCGGGTAAAGATTTTTGATCAAATCTGGTCCCTTTAAGAACTATGTTAAACTCTCCAGATTTTCAAACATGGATCAGAGAATAATTTGAACAAGCACATAATCCTCTCCATATATGGGATGGTCTCAAAATGTCCTCTATTACATATCTTGCAGAATTATGCTTTACCTGGGTAAATGTATATGTATATCCTTCACAGCAAGGCTCATCTGATAATATCTATACATTTATAATGATGTTTATTTAATTAATATTTGATTGATTCTAGAGCATGAGTATGAGTAATAACAAATATGATGCATACTTGACACATGGACCAGATATTCAAAACGTTGCCCCTTGGCTAAATTAGCACTGCCCAGCATGCTAAATTAGCCCAGAACTAATAGCCCGCTATATTCAAAAGGGTTAGCCCTGGTGCTAAACCTGCTGAATATAGCATGCCAAAGAAGCCGGGCAAACTGGGCTGTAAGTGCAGTGCAAAAATAGCCCGGGAAATAAGACAGCCTGAATATAGCAACCAGGAAGTGCAAACCACAACAGCAGCCCACTGCACAGCGACGTTAAGGAAGGGAAAGGTGAACTATTTGGCCAATGTGTGTACCAGCAAAGATGTGGAATCATTAAAGCTGCAAGCACCAGTGCATGTGAAATTCTGCAGAAATGTACCATGTTTCCGAAATGTTTGCATGGTGCAGACATATGTGTGCAGGTGTTGCACAGGTTTTGCACGAAGCTAGGCTGTTTGCCCAGTGCTATCACGTTTGCCTGGGGCAAAAATTTGCTATATTGAAAAGTGACATGCAAATG
The DNA here is from genome assembly GCA_016271365.2 of Neoceratodus forsteri. Taxonomy (NCBI): domain Eukaryota; kingdom Metazoa; phylum Chordata; order Ceratodontiformes; family Ceratodontidae; genus Neoceratodus; species Neoceratodus forsteri. The sequence continues at coordinate 221,653,065 of CM028136.1, read as the reverse complement.
AGCCTACTTAGGCAGTCTGTGGGTGGACAACTATCCAGATTAGTGCCTCATTATGTCCTGATGTGCATGCCGTTTGCCCAGCGTTATTGTAGGGTTCCTCAGCTCCACCTGTAGGTCAGTCTGGAAGTACAGGGACTGGCTGGATCTGCCCACAGCCCCACCTGTAGATCAGTCTGAAAGTGCATGGTGGTAGCTGTAGGCTACAGTTGTACAGAACTGCATAGAATATTGTGCCCCAGGGGACTATACAGCACAGGCACAGGTGATGGTGCTGCATGCAGTTGTCAAACTGTAGTTCTTGTTACAGTGCACAGCAGCACAGCAGACACTACAGTAACAAGGGGGCCAGTAGAGTGAGGGACACAGCAATGCCTATGGGGTGTAGGACATCAATGACCACTGTACTGTACACAGTGACAGGCCCATCTTGCAGCTGTGTACTGACAGTGGACATTACTGTTATTCTGTTGTGCGACCCACAGACACTGCACCACTGGCATGGGATACTCACAATGACATGTACATGGCTGGCTGCATATACATGGCTGGCTGTGTGTGCTGTAGTGTCTGTACAGATGTGTGGTATGTGGTTGGGGGGGCACATACCAGAAGACAGGTACACTGTTGTTGGGGTGTTCCCAACACTGGAGCATTTGCACTGCTTGGCTTGTCCCATCCTTATGGCAGCACCCATTATGTGGTGCAGACTGGCCACCTGTACACCCTCCCCTCAAAACTCTCCACACCCCCAGTGTTGCATGTGTGTGCTGGATTCTGTTGGTGTCCACTGAAGGGTGGACTGCAGGTGTGTGCTGTATGGACACACTGCCATTGTGTCTACTGGGCGACAGGTCACCACTTACTGCCTGGCATGGCTGGGACCAGTGGCAGATGATGGCATCATAGGAGGTGCCATCCATGTGCAGTATATTTCTTCCATGTCTGTTTTCTTTCCGTGTTAAATATTTACTGGTAAGGGTCATGCAAAGATGCACAAAAGTCATGCAAAGCCGCACAAAGCCACAAAGTCACGCAAAACTAGTTTGCCCAGAGTTAAGACTACCTTTTCCTGGGTAGTAATTTGTATCATGCAAAGTGTCAGGCTAAAATACTTAGCGTGGCACTAATGCGATGAATGTAGCATTGTGGGTGTACTCATATACACGCCCCCTCAGTTTGCCACTTGCATACATTATATTTTTGCCTGGCGCTAGTGCAGTTTGCCTGCACTATTTGTCCTTTTGAATATAGCAGACCCGCACAAACCCGGCGTTAACCTGGTGCAAATGGTTTGCATTCAGCACAAAGTTTTGAATATCTGGCCCATAGTGTTATCGATCATGAATGTATCTATAAATCTGAAAATCTGTTTTTTTTTATTTAATAAAAACAGAAGAATTTCAACATTGCTTCATAACTTTCTTGTTTTTTAAAATTTTAACCCCAAATATTCCACATGGTCTTCTTATCGTCACACCTCATGAACCCTGTAGGTGAAAATGTTCAAATTTCAGATGAAGCCTCATTTAGCACCATAAGTGCAAAATGACATTTTGCCTAGGACTTGAGAAGTTTCACAGGCATCAAAGTCTGGCAGAGGGCAGGATGCCTGAATTATTAAGGCTTCTTGTGAAGTTGCTGTGACAAGCCCGCTGCTCCCTTGCAAAAGAAGAGGTGGCACTGCTGAGTGGCAGAACTGGCAGCAGGACTGCAAGGGGTTAACTTGTAGACAGTTGGCTAACTTCAATGGATCAGACTGATTAGGGCAGCTTGGGTGGGCTGTCAAAGAGGTCTGTGTTTTATTTTTTTTTTACTATTATTATTATTATTTTTTTTTGTAGCAGAGCAGAAACCAAGACTGCAAGGGGTTAACTTGCAGACAGTCAGCTAACTCCAGCTGGTGTCGATGCTGATTCCTCCTCTTTTCTTTCTCCAGGTACTGTAGTTGAGGCTTGTTCCATACCTCCCACAACTGAGCTTGTAGCTCCATCTAATCATGTGTCCCATGTGTTGAGGGACAGCATCTCACATTTTGGGATATCCAATGTGCCCCACATTTCAATGAGTGACAGATGATTATGAGGCATTGCTTGTCTTGAAGCTCAGTTCACAGAATCCACAGGAAGCCTTGGGAGGTCAGTGCCTTGCTAAAAGTTGACAGTTAACCAGGGGTAGTGGTGGGATTCAAACCCCAAACCCCCATAGTCATTGACTCCAGGTTAATTGTTTTTGCACTAGAAATGGCATGGTGTCCCAGCACAACCAATTACCCTCTTTAAATTAAATGCATAGGACTCATTTTTGGATGTTTTGCGGAGGGGGGGTATGTACCCCCAAAAGCCCAGCTCAGCATACCTCACAACTGTCACACAATACAGGGTGCACCTCTCATTTTACCTCTCAGAAATCCACCGTCCCACATGGAAAAGGTAATATTCCACATTGCTCAATGAGATTTTAAAGGGATGCTGTCAACCTTTTTTGCATCATATTATTTCTAAGTAAAACCACACATTTTATGAGTGCTTACCTACTCTAAAATCCATTGATGTTGTTGTTTTTTGTATTAGCCTTTTTGCATAGCAGGACTGAAATGCATGCTAATGTATAGTTAAAATCAACTTTGTTTTGTTTTGAATCCTGGATCTACTTTTATTGCATACTTTCTGAACAATAGAAGCACCCCTAAACAGTGCAGCCACTCATAGTCTCCTCTACTCCCACTGCATAATAAGTGGCCAGACTGTGTTGGGGATTTTCCTAGGTCCAGCAACAATGCAGTGGTAGTTGATCAAGGAATGCAAACAAACATGTTTTTGTGTGGTAACACCAGTATTGTGGGCAGTCTGTTTTTTCATTGTTTAAAAGAATCAGAGTCAAACAACCAGGTACATCAGCAGTCTATACAGAATGTGAACAATCATAAGATGTGTTTTTTCAAATTAGGGGCACTCCAAGACCTAAGGGGGTTGAAAGTGTCCCTTTAAAGCATAAATTCATAATAATATATGATGCACTGGGATCAGCAAACAATATAATTATTACTGCACTTGTTTCCATTGGGTTTTGAGCTTGCAGCCTCATGTTTCATCATATGCCACACATTTTATCCATTTGTCACACATTTGGGCAAGGAAAGGCAGCTCAAGTTACAGTTATGCTATTTTTATGCTACGAGGGATTGGACCAGGGAGGGGGGAGGGACAACTACACTGTGGGGACTGCAGCTGCATGGGGCTTGGGCTGTTGGGAGGGGGCACATACCACACATCACTACCATGCAAATGGGCCCATAATGGGCATGGTAATGGCTTCTAGTGCCTTGCATGCCCAATGCACTCATTTGCATAGCTATCTTCATGAATGGCACTTTTTGCGATGGAGCAATATCTTTTCTTGATGCATTATGTCATAGTGATATCTTTCCTTGTAACACTTTGTCATAGGTTTAGAATGTTCACCCTTAGTAGCAGTACAAACCACATTCAAATGTGAATAACCTTAAAACAAAAACTGATAGTGTGGTACTGTGAACACGAAACTTGTTCAGCACAAAAATATTTACAAAATGCATGGTGTTTCATTTACAGATATAATTTATAAACAGCAATAAATGTCAGAAATTCCCATTTATTTTCACCTTTTTTGACAAAAAAACAACAAAAACAAAAAAATTGTACATCAAAACTTTTCATTATTTACTGCCCATTATTTAAAACTGTGGAGCTCAGTGAGTTAAATAGAAGTACTAGTAAATCTTAGAAAACCCTTCAAAATAAGTACTATAACTGCAAAAGAAGTTGAAAGTTAGTCACACATTTCAAAGTCACAAGCACTTTTTTATACATTCCCAATCATGTTGATCCCAAAACATATGTCTGTATAAATAGAATGTGACATGGCCTGACTGAAGATATTATATTTATCTTCATTTGAAGCCAATGATATTAAGATATCTCACTCATGGCTTCATCCTCACAATATATAATATCATTAGCTTCTCATGAAGAAAAATATGATATCATCAGTTAGGCCATGTCATATCCCTTATTTATATAATGCATGTGAGAGTCAAACCTTACTGATAAATTATTAATTTTAACCACTGAAGCATTCTAAATGAGGATACATTATTTGTCTTCATTTTACCCATTTATCTTCTCTTTAGACAGGTCACAAAGGAATCCTTAACCAATGATAGAGCAGTTTGAACAATGTTGGATGACATCACAATGGCTTCTGCTGCGCTCAAAACAGAGCAGTGAAATCAAACAGAAAGAATAAAATACTCATTAGGGAGTCTAATTTAACGAATTTACAATTTAAGAAAAAAACATTGTATAAAATGGACCCAAATTAGCTTTTTTTCAAATATACTATTTATCATCACTTGTGAGAGGGCAGGACTTACATAACTCACTCATGGCTTGCCACTTGTGTGTTATGGTCCTGCCTCCTCACTTGTGAAGATAAATGGCATATTCTGAATCAGGCAGTTGTGTATGCCTCTATATAGTGATTCAAAGATATGTGATCTACAGACCTCCAGCACAAGGGAAGAAGTGGATAAAGATATGATAGCAGCAATACAAAGGATGGCACGCAATGGGGAGGTGTTGCTGGTAGGGGACTTCAGTCTACCGGATATGGATTGGAGCCTACTTTCTGTGGCAACAGTCAGAAGTAGGAACATCCTGGACTTCCTGCAAGGCATGTTCCTCAGGCAACTAGGTAAGGAACCCACTCATGGGGGGGGGGGGCAATACTGGACCTGGTATTGACAAATGGGACAGTGTTGCCGATGTCACAGTGGGTGGCCACCTGGAGACCATTGATCACCTTATGGTGTAGCTCAGTACAAGAACTGGATCAGAATCGAGCCACACTAAGACGAGGGCCCTGGACTTCTGTAGGGCTGATTTTAAGAAAATGGGAGAATGTCTCAGGGACACTCAAACAGGGAGAGGGAAACTGTGGGGAGTCAAGGAACAAGGGGCAAAAATAAAGGGGGCATTCAAAAGGCAACACATCTCTGTGTCAGTCAGGTTAACAAAGGCAAAAGGAAAAAGAGACCACAACTGTTCTCTAGGGAAGTAGCAGAGAAAGTAAGGGCAGAAAAACTAGCATTTAGAAGGTACAAGAGGACACAGAAGGAGGAGGATAGGGAGAGTTTCCAGGAGAAACAAAGAGACACAGGGAGAGCAGTTAGGAGCGCAAAGGTGCAAACGAAGGAGAATATGGCGCAGTCAGTAAAAAAGGGGATAAAACATTCTAGAGATGTATGAGCAAGAAGAGAAAGACAAAAGGAAGGATACTAAGGCTAAAAGGGGAAGGAGGTGTTTGTGAGGAAGAGGACCAAAAAAAAAAAAGCAGACATACTGAACAATTATATTTGTTCAGTATTTATGGAGGGAGTGGTAGGTGATGGGCCAAAGACAAGGGATAATGGAATTAAAAGGATGTGGACACTAGTCCTTTTATAGAGGAGAGAGTCCTCAAGGAACTGGCACAATTAAAAGGAGACAAGGCAATGGGATCTGATGGGGTGCACCCTAGGATGCTGAGGTAACTCAAGGAGGTACTGGTTGCACCTCTGTTCAACCTATCACTAGAAACAGGGGAGGTTCCCATGGACTGGAGGATGGCAGATGTGGTCCCACTATACAAAAGTGGAAATAGGGAGGAGTCAGGAAATTACAGACCTGTCAGCCTGACTTTGGTAGTAGGTAAAGTAATGGAAATACTACTGAAGAAAAGGACTGGGGAATACCTTGTAACCAATGGATTACAGGATCTGAGGCAACATGGTTTCACAGGGGGAAGGTCTTGCCAGACAAACCTAATTGAGTTCTTTGGCTGGGTGACCAGGGAACTGGATCAGGGAGGATCGGTAAATGTGGCCTACCTGGATTTCAGTAAGGCCCTCAACACCGTTCCACATAGAAGACTTGTGAGCAAGCTGGGCAACCTAGGAGTGGGTCCAGAAATAGTAAAATGGGTAAGAAGTTGGCTAAGCAATAGGAGAAAGAAGGTGGTCCACTCTGGAGAAGGCAGGGTGACCAGCAGGGTGCCACATGGGTCGGTACTTGGCCTGGTCCTCTTCAGTGTCTTTATTAGCAACACTGTGGAAGGTGTGGAGGGGAAAGTATGCATGTTCACAGATAACACAAAAATCTGCAACAGAATGGTGGAAAAATGAGGGATGATGTGAAAAAGCTGGAGGAATGCTCAATGGAAAAAGGGAATAGCAGCTGTGTTTCAATGCAAAAAAATACAAAATCATACACTTGCAGCACAGAAACCCAGGGGCAATGTACCAATTGAGTGTGAAGGTATTAGCAACCACAAACAATGGAAGAGATCTGGGGTATTCATTTCTGATAACATGAAGGTAGCCCCGCTGTGTTCACTGCTCTTTAACGAGCACCCCTGGCTGCTGCCCTGCTACCCACTTGTTTTTATATTTCAATACAAAAAACTGCAACAACATTTTATTTGTTCTTAATATTCTCTACTTTGTATTTCTGCTCTGTGTGACACTTATGATTGTTCTTTGATATTTGTAATATAAAAATGTAGTGTGTGATTTGTCTCCATAAGGCAGCTGTGCCATGGGTCAGGTTTTAGTGAGAATACAGGATGTATTAACCTGAAACCAGGAGGTAATTAAAAAGACTAGAGAGCCTTAACTAAGGGTCTCCTGTTTATCTGACTTAATTGGAGCTGACCAGCTACCAGGATATAGGGATTGTAAACTTTTATGATGTCTTAGAGGAAGAAAACATGTTATATCACTATGGTGTTTAAAAGTCATAAATATCACTTGATCCTTGGAAGCAGAAAACCTCACAAGATCAAAGGAAAGGCTTGATTAAGGAGAGTCATATTGGGAAATTAGTTTTTGCTGATGTCACCTTATTTAATATACCTCCTGATAGGACATTATGTTTTGTATATTTTTTATATTCTAAACGGAGGGGCTAGATGGCATCATAGAAGGGGTGACGACACAGAGTAAACTGTATTCTGTATTTCCACTGAGACACATTTCTTTGTGGGCTCTTAGAAACAAGAACTAACTATAAGTACTGTAAGAAGGTAATACATTAGATAGAAAAGTCTAATTGTATTGTGGTAGGAGGTTATGTTTATACTTTAACCTTGTTCTTTTAAGTGATTTTATGCTTTGTGATATATGGTTCTGTGTTTACATTTTACATATTTTTATCCATTTTTAAGTAAACCTTTTATTCCAAAAGACTGCCTGGGTGTGTGTTCGAAGTTCTTTCTTTTGCATGTGATGTATGGAGGGTTAAGATTGACAAAGCTGTTCATAAGCTTAATGGTGTTACCAAACTGGGAAAAGGTAAGAATATACCTAAGGTCTTTTATAGAGTTTTAAGGGTTCATTTTGGATACCTGGTTAGGTGCCCTTAGGTGAAAGATATCTGGCATCCTCCAAAGAGCAGATTATCTGAGTCTGTACATTTGGGTATGCTAGCATAAGGTTCACAGTTTGAATCCCCCCAGAACTTGAGACTGAAGGTGATTCGGATCCACAAGCAGAAAGGAGGGTTACCCTGTTCTGTTACCTGTTCACAATACTACACTCGGAGGCTGGCACTGTGGGAGCAGAGGGCCTGACCTGCTGAGTGGGTTTGTGACACTCTGCACTACCTTGACTGCCTGTAGCGTGGGTGCAACTTGCTGATGATTAGATCAGGATCAGTCACGGAGCTCCAGGCAAGCTTCAACATTGGGACTGGAAGCTTTTTGATTTTGTTATCCTTTACCATATCTTTATCCCCCTCACTCTCTGTCTCCTTCAAACCTGCAGAGCTTTAGGTGGTGATTGAACTCCTCAGGCAGGCTGCATCTGGTTGCTGTCCTACTAGTAATGGGGTGAGTTGCTGAGCTGGGGGCTGGAGCTCCAGGCAAATGGGACAGTAAAAGGAAAAACAGGATGGTAAGAGAAAAAAAAAACACTTGTTTTCTGTATATTTGTGTGAAGTGAGCTAGGTTGCACTCTCTGTCTTTTTTTTTCTGTGCTCCCCCATTGCATTGATGCTCAGGGTGGGGACACCTCCAACTATACAGAAAGTTGAAAAAAGCTGCAAAATAGCAGCACCCTCTACTGGCAGGTATACCATTACAGGGACTATTTTACAACAAAATTAAGTTGTATTCATTTTTTACATTTTAAAATAATCTTTAAAGTATTTGATTAAAATTCCACAAATAACCCATTTTCTAAGCACAATAATACCCTCCAGGGTGGGTGGTATTGGGCAATACTGGACCTTCCAAGGGCTATAAGGCCCTTCGCCTGTCATCGTCAGGCCTCATTCATCCCTGGGCGGTCCAGTATTGCCCAATACCGCCCACCCTGTTGGGTATTATTGCTTGCAGGACATCTTCCAATTTTTTGTTTTTAAAGAACTGTACTGAATCTGAAAGTAATTTTTCACAGTAGAAGCATTTTATTAATACTGGTTCCAGTTCTGTTACAGGTCCATCTGTACAGGCCTGTTAGTAACTTCAGCTGATGTCTCTGATTTACACACAGGTAGTAAGTGCTATTTAAGAACTGTATGATTATAATTTACATCCCTTTCAGTCCCAGAGTCCTATAGTAGAACATAGATGTATTGTTCCCACAATAAAAGAGCTGTGCAAGGGCATAAACAGTTTTAAAATGGTGCTTACTACCTTGTGATGGAGGATGTGGGTAAACAAAGAGACTTTCACACCAAGATGTTTGGTACAACACGCAAGTTGCGTGATTTTATTTACAAAAATAAAAAAAACATTTAGAAAATGACTTCCAAAACAATGGAGTCTGTCAGGATAGGATCACTTTTCCTTACGGTTTCAGATCCTTCAAATGAAAGTTTCCCACAAATTTCGTCCATCAGTCCAAATTGTGGAGATGAAAGCTACACATGTCCTTCTTCCATTCAGATAAGAGTCCATCTGAACTGTGGATCTAACTTGGAAGCCCAAACATAGGGTTTATATGCCCACCCCATAGGTCACGTGATCTGCCCCTTTTTAATAAACAGTAATAAAAGGTTTTTAGCATAAAATATAGTGACATAAAAGCTCAGGAAATAAAGTACCAACAAACACAGTGCAGAAATTAATTGGAAATGTTTTCCATAAGTTATTTGCAGATTATAAACACAAATGAATATCAAATTGAGTTATAATAAGGTGTAGCTCTGCCTACATCCTTACTATCATAGCTAGACTCTTGTTATAAAAAACCTGTCATATGGGCAGACTGATTCCCATAGAAGTTGATACAGTAATGTCCTGATTCAGGTAAACTCCTTTACTTTATGTTCCTTTTGGAGTTTTGTTGGTTATAACAGCAAACACGTGCTGGGTTTCCCACACTCCACACATGCGCAAACCTCCGGTTTCACCTTCCTCAGCCTCCAGCCACAGTAACTCACTGCCGGACACTTCACCACAACTCGTGTTCGGTAGTAAGTTAAATACAAAAAAAAAAAAAGAGTAACTGGATGTTTAATGGCATGCTTCCTCTAAACAAGTGGATTTAAAAATGAAAAAAGGGAAAGTTTCCGACCGTGGACTGTACTTCCTCCAGATCAGACCACGGTTGATGACAGATGTGTATATTTTTATGTTATACAGTTGCTATGGTGAAAAAAGCTCCCCCGCAATTATATAAAATAAAGGATGGGTAGGGGTGTAAAACTTGAATTTTACACACACACTTCGATGTGAGATGCCTTTTATAAACCCCTTGAGCTTCACTCTTGGGGTTTATGTGACATCCCACACCTCGTGGTGTGTGTAAAATCTCGTTATAACCCTCTATCAAGCCATTATTCTCTATTTTATGAACGGGAGCATTCTTTTATAAGTAGAAGATAAATTAATTTATTTGGTCTAGGAGAATACATTCTAAGGGTAAATAACATTAAATAAATCCTTGTGTGCGTTTGGCTTAATCTGCAGCCTTACAGTAAGCAAGCATTCATTAATTCATTCAGGAGTTTCGTGAAATTAAGTGTGCTTTATATCTTGTTCTCAGCATTTAGAAAGTTTAGAGAACTGCACCACAGTACACTAGCTGCGTTACGAATGAGGGAGAAAGAGAGAGTGTGCTTTCTGCAGTATGACTGTGCAGTTCTCTCCCTGATGTTTTCCCCAGTCTCCAAAGTATGACAGCAAGTTCTTTTTATAGTTTTTCTTTTTAATATCTAATATAAAATACACTGAGGGAGTCCAGATTTAAAGAATATTATAAACCAAAAAGACAACGTTCATGGAGCCCACGGAGCAGCAGCCTCTGTCTTATTGCAAGCTCTGAGAGGCATGCTGCAAGGGAGTATGCTGTCGCTAGTGCTCCAGTAATTAACCTGCAGGCCTTATTCAGAGTAGTGCGCATTTTATTGAGTGCGGTCTGATCAGCAGCACCATACACCGGCAGTCCATAGTCCACTAGGGACAGGATAGGATAGAGGAGGTGACTGCGAGTCGAAGAGCCTCCGGGGGGAGGCAGTGTTTATACCGATGTAAGATGCCCAATCGGATATTAGTGGCAGTGGCTAGGGCAGTGATGTGTCCATGGAAGGAGAGGGAGGGGTCAAAATGGATCCCTAGGTATTTATAGGAGCAAACTTGTTCGAGTGGGAATGAGGACCCAGAGTGAATGAGGAGTTTGAAGTTGCAGGACTTCTTTTGGGGATGAGTGAAGAACATGGTTTTTGTTTTTTTAAGATTTATCACCAATCTATGTTCCTTGAAGCAGCCTCGGCTTCAGTGAAGGACTTCTGCAGCGAGTCCTGGAGGGCAGTAGGGTTACGATTTGAGGCAAAGATGACTGCATCATCAGCGCAATAGAATGTTCCCCGAGCAAGAGCGTGGAAGGGTGTTAAGGTAAAGGAGAATAGTAAGGGCCCAGAATGGAGCCCTGGGGAACCCCAGAAAAGATGGGACAGATGTCTGAGTAGGTCCCATTAATTTTTACACGCTGTGAGCGGTCAGACAGATAACTGGTGCACCAGGAGACAGGCCCAGCAGCAAAACCAGAGAGACTAAGGGCATCAAGAAGGAGGGGGTGGGAGACAGTGTCGAAAGCTTTTGAGAGGTCAATGAAGACAGCACCAGCCAGAGAACCAGTGTCTAAGGAGGAGTGGAGAAAGTTGGAGAACTCTAGGAGGGCTGTGTTGACACTGTGGCCCACTCGGAAGCCATGCTGCTCAGGACAAAGGACATTGTAGGTGGAGAGGTAGTCAGAGATTTGAGAGGCCACCACTTTTTCCAAGGCCTTGGAGAGAGGAGAGAGAATGGAGATCGGTCGATAGTTTCCAGCCACAGTCCTATCACCACCTTTAAAGATAGGGGTGACAGTGGCGACTTTCCAGGCAGTTGGAACCTTCCCAGGCAAAGAGAGTGGTTGATGAGGCATGTGATCAGGGTAAGGACTGTGTCTAAGACCAGCCATAGGATACACGGATCCAGGGTGTCACTGCCTGTACTATTACTGTTGAGGGCAGTGACAAGGTCGACCTAAGTTCTTGGGCAGAAACACAGGGAGGAGGAGAAAATAAGGGCAAGAAAGATTTATGGCAGGTGCTGGGGAGGAGGGTCAAAAAATTTGTAGGAAGGATAGGGCTAAGGTCAGTGAATGAGGTGTTGAGGTGGTTGGCTATGAGGGCTGGGTCTGAGGAAATCACACCATTAATGTTGATCTGGGTGGGTGGGGAAGTGTGCACTCCCATTTAACTGTTTAATGTTATCCAGAAGGTTCTGGGATTCCCCATGAGGCAGTGAGTGAGGACCGATAGTGCTCAGACTTGGCCTTTCTGATGGCCAGTGCACTTGTTTCGGCGACAGCATATAACCGCCTGTCATTGGGCCGGCCAGTCTCAATGGCATGGTGCCATAGGTTGTCCCTATGTTTGAGCTGGTGGATCAAAGCTGGGGTAACCCAGGGGCATTCTTCCTTTTAGGCAGCGGGTCAACACTGGGGCAAAGATATCACAGGCATTATTAAAAGTTTGGGTAAAGAAGGAGAGAGCTGTGTCGATGTCAGGAGTTGCCTGTATAGGAGACCAGTCAATTTGGGACAGAAGTTCCTTAAGTTTTATCAGTCCACCAGGTATTAGACGCCGCTGACTCTCTTGTTATCCCTAGAGCTAGGACCTCTCACGGCCAAAGAGCCTTCAGCTTTAGGGCCCCCTCCTGGTTCAACACACTGCCCCCCTCCATCTCCGAAGCTCCAACTATATCGTGCTTCAAAACTTCCTTACGTAACCACCTTATTAACACCCGATGCTGTAACTGCCACTAGTCAAAGCCGTACTAATACTTATGACAAAGCTTATTACTAAGCTGCTAAGGACGACATAACTCTGGTATTGTTTGCATCCATCCTACCTGTACCAGCTTGTTTGTATCTATGTCTTAATTTACTGTTATACTTATGTGTTGTACTGCTATACTGTGTATTTTGGTTTGTCTTACTGTGACAAGGTACCTTTGTAAATGAGCCTATGGCTCAAAGGTTTTCCAAACTGCTGTTTAAATAAATAAAATAAATAAATAAAACTTTACTGTGACCGACACTACAGTGACAACAGTGCCAGGTCACTGTAGTGTCAGCGTGGGACCACGGCACTGCTTTCTGGGGGTAGTGCACCCTTCCCCAAAGCAACTACGACTCCGAGTTGATTAATTTAGTAGTGGGGGGCGTAGGGGGCACAGCCCCCTTCATGGGGTGTTCAGGGCCAAAGTTCCTGAAGAAAACGCAGTCTGAAGTGACTCCCTTTATGTTGACTGCAAATGCAGTCAACATAAAGGAGTCGCTGTCACATCAGTCGACCAGGAAATTGTCGACTGACTGTCATAGATCCCTGCAAGGGAACAGCTCCATAGGATTCTTTAGCAGTATTCCTATGGTTCTAACAGCTCATTAGAAATAAAATAAAATAAAATTTAGTGGGACTCTCTCTGCATGAGCAGGACATAAAACAAATGTTTTAATATTTTACAAACCGGGACCAAAACGGGAGCAGTTTGCTGGTTTCTCACTGCAGCTCTAAAGCAAGCATACTGACAATGTGAAGCAAGGGATCAGCTCCTCCATGTATTTTCTCAAGAAAAATATAAGAAAAAAAATATAACAAAAATTAACTGCTACCAGTCTCATTTCTATTAAATCTTTTTAAACATAGGGTAGTCTGTCGGAAACGGAGTGGCTCTTTCAAAAGGCAAATCAACTTCCAGCTGCTCTGCATTGCCCCAAACAGTTCCAAACAGAGTCAAACAGCTTCCAGATATCTGGCACATACAAAATAAATTTCATAAAACAGAAAATTGTTTTTTCAGTGCCAGACTCAATATTTTATAACTCAGACTAGCAGTTTTAGGAAAACAGCCTTGTTAACACAGCTGTATCATGTTTGCTAATGCAATGGACACTTTTACTATGCTCTGTATTAATTTCTCATTCATAGCATCAAATAATTCTTACAGTATGTGTTTAACACCATTAGTACTTTATAAGCACTGGCACGTTAAAGTTTTCTGTCTCTTGAGATTTGGCACTCTGAACGGACTTAAAAGGGAAAAAGGAAACTACAGAGGGCAGTAGATTGAGAGCTTTGGGGTGTAGAAACCAATTTACTTTACCACTTTAAAGCAGTGTATATAGAAGAATGTGCTTAGCTACATAAGGCAACATAATCAGCATGTATGTATTATCTTTGCTGTTGTAACGAGTAACTAAGACTATTCAGCGTTGCACCAGCTAATAAGTAAACAATATGTTCTTTATCTTTATGATGGTGAGCTGTATAACTGTTATGAGGCTGCTCAGGGTGGATAGCACTACAGGGAGCCCCCTGTAATATTTATAGTAACTTTCTTTATGTTAGGGGTCCTTTAGAGGACAAAGCATTTGCTTTATTATAGTTCTAACTAGTCTGAACTAGTTTTATGATTATGTTTTTTATTTTTAGAATGGTGAGCTGTATAACTGTTATGAGGCTGCTCAAGATGAATAACACTACTGGGAGCCCCCTGTAATGGCTGTAGTAACTTTCCTTGTATAAAGGGTCCTTTAGAGAACAAAGCATTTGCTTTATCATAGTTCTAACTGGTCTAAACTAATTTTATTGTGGTTCTTATCAGGGCACTAGGTTATAATATAGAAAACATTAACAGATCAGTCAAAAACCACACACAAAAAAGTGATGACAGGAAAAACACTGAGCGCTACCATGCTGCAAATGAAGAACAAAAGACTAGTGTGTGTGTTTGCATGAAGCTCCCAGTCCTATAAAAAATCACCTCTGGGGGTAGGCAACTCGGGGATGGGTAGGAACCTTAGGGGGACTTGTATTTCTGTTGTGAGGGCATGGAACAAAAGTGCAGGGTGGGGGGGCACATAAATTAAACATATAAGTCGGCAAGAGGGGAGAACATAAAAGAGTAGTGGGGCCGGGAATCCTACTCTGGCCATCCACATGTTCCACCACACTGGCTTCTCATAGTACTAATCCCTGCACCATGGGAGAAGCCCGGCAACGCTCCCCACACTTTACCTCTTCTCCTCTTCCTCTTCAGTGGTGACAGCTACAGGGATAGCATAGCGAAAGTCAGTTACAGCTATCCCTGTAGCTGCCAAGTCATATGCTATTATTGCAGTGTGTTTTTTTCCCTCCGCTATTGTCACAGCAACATTTTAACCTGGTATGCTTATCAGAATGTGAGAATGTGTGTGTAAGGAAAAAAGCTGAGCAAATCTGCTAAATTCTTGACTGATAATAGAACCAAAATATGCAACATACTCATGGCAAACACCAGATGTTTAAAGAATATACATTAAATCGTGATAGCATTGATATTGCTGTTATCACAGAAACATGGTGGGATATAGCCTGCACTTGGTTCACAGAAATCCTGGAAGCTATTTTTCAAGAGCAGGGACTGGAGACGGGTGGAGGAGTGTGCATTTATGCCAAGTATGAGACTGAATACTCTCAACTTAATACTGCCAAAAACACATCTAGTGATAATATCGAAAGCATATGGGTCCAAGTGATTTTCAAAAATGGACCAAAAATATTATTAGGTACTTATTAAAGACCACCAGCCAGCAGTAATGACTACAACACTGCTTTTATAAATGAAATTAAAACATTCCAGACTTTCTGTATTAGATCTTGCCCTTGGTTGGCCCCTTTTTCCTTTTTTTTTAAAGCTACAATTCTTTTTAACTACAGTTTTTAAATCTGTGTCTTATTTATTTCTCTATATTATTTACTCACATTGTTGTTGTAATTTTATTGTTTTATGAATAGTTATTTTGACTTGTATGGTGCCAAGAGCCTCCGGGATTGGGCGCCTGGAAAAATAAAACTTGCCTTTCCTATGTCAGCAAAGGGTGATATAATTGTAGCCAGGGACTTCAATCTACCGGGGATCTGTTGGGAGACTCTACATGGAAAATCTACACTTGAAAATTACTTTTTAAATTTAATTTTAGAATCTGGACTGGAACAAAAAGTCTTAAGAGTCCACCAGAGAGAAAAACACATCAGACTTAATTTTAACAAATATTGAAAGTGACTTAACAAATATACAGGTACATGAACCACTGTAGTAGTGACCACAACATGGTATATTGCAGTATATCAAACAGCAACAAAGCAGGACAGTCAGCTTGACTATTAGAGACTACAATAGGGTCAAATAGAATGACATAAATACTTTTCTTCTTTCATTTAACTGGAATAACATCATGTTACCTCTATCAACTGAAGATTGCTGATTGTTTCTCAAGAACTTATTACAACATGTTGAAAATGAGTACCTACCACTCAAGAAAAGATATAAAAAAAGGGAAATTACCTCCCTGGTTCTCCAAAAATATCAAAAAACTAGTTAACAAAAAGGCAAAAATCTATGCAAAATATTAAAAAAGCTCCCACCGCAGAAAACAGAGGGAAATACAAAGACATGTTTAGACTAATAAAATCCACCATAAAAACAAACAGGAAAAAATCTGAATTCAGATTCTCACACTCAAGAGATGACTATAAATCTTTTTACACATATATTAACAGTGATGAAAACAATACTAAGTCAATAAACTCATTACCTGTGGGTAACACTGTTACACAAGATAAATAGCAGATAGTCAACATGTTTAATGATCATTTCAAAACAGTTTTTAATAAAACAGGTGGCAACTACAAGCCACACCTCATACCACACACTGGGCCAACAGAGTTCAAAGAGGAGGAGGTTATGTCTGTTCTAAAAACCCTTAACAGTAACTCCACACCGGGCCCAGATGGCATTCACCCAAAACTACTTTAGGAACTATCACCAGTCCTATGCCATCCCCTTACAATCTTATTTACGTCTGGGGCCTGGGCTTTAATGCACGGGGCCCCCACCCTGTGGAACTCTCTGCCTCATCAGATTCAAGAGTGCAGGACCTTGGAGAGCTTCAAGGCAGCCCTGCAAACCCATTTATTTAAGTAAGCTTTTAATGATGGTTTTATCTGATTTATTTATACTTCATATCATCAGTCTTTTAATTATTTATTCTGTCATTTATATGTATTTTAATTATGTACAGCACTTTGGTTTTAGAAGCATGCTATACAAATAAAGTATTATTATTATTATTAATAATAAATCTAGTTACAGTGGTAATGTACCAGCTGACTGGCAGAAGGCCACTTTTATACCCATCCATAAAAAAGGCAGCACAAGTCTAGTAGAGAACTATCGACCAATTAGCCTAACATTACATATTTGCAAAGCATTGGAAAAATTATTAAAACAACATTTTGATGCAGAACAAATCTCTCTTGGACTAATTGATCACACCCAGCACAGTTTCAAAACAGGGAGACCATGTACCACAAATTTAGTCTCTTTTTATGAAAACACGAATAGAAGTCTGGACCAAGGAATACCGGTGAATATTATCCTGTTGGACCTCTCTAAGGCCTTTGATAAAGTCCCACACTGTGAACTAATTGAAAAGTTAGACAAAATGGGATTTAACCTTTACTTACTTAGATGGACACAAAATTGGTTAGACTTTAGAACTCAACATGTCAGGATAGGAGATCGGTACTCAGACAGTGGTCAAGTGAGTAGTGGAGTCCCCCAGGGATCAGTATTGGGACCCACATTGTTGAACTTATTTATCAGTGATCTACATAATAATATCAAAAACCATATTAGTAAATTTGCAGACAACACTAAACTGTCAGGAGAAGTAGACTCTGAGTGAAAACAATAAAGTATAATAAATGACTCAAAAGAAATTGAAATCTGGGTATTGGTTAACAACATGGAATTTAACACCAGCAAATGCTCAGTCTTACATCTAGGTTGAAACAACACAATAACCAGATATAAGCTAAATGGTCAACTACTAAACACTGTTGAAACAGAGCGAGACCTTGGAGTGATGGTAAAAAACTCATTTTCATCATCTACACACTGCAAAAAGGTCATTCACTTATCAAACAGGTTGATCTACAATATCAAAAGAACCTTTGTCTCAAGAGAGAAACATTGTATCCCAGTGCTGTTCAAAACATACAAACATACAAATATACATAAAACCTCATCTTGATTATGGTTCACAGTTTTGGTCACCAAACCTAAAGGGGGATATAACATTGATGGGGGGGTGCTGGACAGAACCACCAAAATTATCCCTAGACTCCAGAATATGTCATACCAGACACAACTAGAAGCTTTAGACCTGTTGTCTCTTGAGGATAGGAGAACACGTGGTGATCTGTTTTTCTTATTTAAAATACTTCAGGATAAAAATTTAATGAACCAATGTGGTCTGTCATACAGTAACAGACAGTTTTATCTGTTACAACTAAAAGTACCTTACAGTAACACTAAACAAGCATTTGTCAATGCTGAATGTTTGCTTGCTGATATTAGCATTGGACATGCAGGAGTTAGATGCAGAATAGGAGTGGCAGTGAAGTATTGAACTCACACCAATCCCACCTCCCCCCTGCAGAGTTGGACAGGCATTGGGGTGTGCCTGTGGGTCATTCCCCATAATGCTCATGGCATTTCACCTCACCCTATCCTGTAGACACCGACAAGTGTTGAGGTGTGGCTTGGGGTGTTCAGCTTCACAGCCACCCCATTTCCTAAGGACATACACTGAAAAGGGTGCAGTACAGGAGAATGGGGTGAAGTCTGGGGCTGAAGAGTGCAAGGTACACCTCAATGCCTGTCACTGGGTTCAGGGTGGGGGTGGGATGGCATGAGCATTACAGCTGGTGATCCAAAGTTACACCTCTGATGCCTGTCAGTCTGTACAGGGTGGGATATTATGTTTAGACCCCTAACGCCCCAGGCATGTGTTGGTATTTACAGTACAAATTTTCAACATGGCCTTTTTGTGACCCCCACCTCATGAAAGCATTTGGGACCTCTTCTCATGAACAGTGGCGTTGTGATTTTATTAATGTGTCCCAAACTTCGAGTTCCCACAGCAACCATGCAATTCTGTGCTAAATGTGTGAAAACAAAGATCTGGCAGGATGTGAAGAATGATAGCTGTACCATTCATAGGGAGGTGTGAAGAGATCGCAATGTTGAAAATCTGTAGTGAAAATATTAAAAATGCTCGAAGTTCCATGTGTACATGGAAACTGTACAACACATGCTTGTACTGCAGTCATTTAGTGGAATTATTTCACCAAATTCTCAACATAGGCATTTTGTGACCTCTGCTCATGAACACTGTCACTATGATTTTCTTAATCTGTCCCAAACATTAATTTCCCACAGTGACTGAACCATTGTGTGCCAGATGTGCAAATGCATATTTCAGGCAGGATATGAAAAATGACAGCTGTACTGTTCATAAGGAGGTGTGGCAAAATGCCAGTGTTGAAAATCTGTAGTGAAAATATTACAAATTTGCAAAGTTACGAGGGTGTGTGGAAACTGTGCAACACACACTTGTAACACAGTCGTTTTATGGACTTTTGTCACCAAATTTTCAACATAGGCATTTTAGGACCTCTGCTCATGAACAGTGTCACTGTGATTTTCTTAATTTGTCCCGAACACTGATTTCTCATAAGGGATAGCGCTATTCTGTGCCGGGCATGCGAAAACACATTTTGCCAGGATATGAAAAATGACAGCTGTACTGTTCATAAGGAGGTATGGAAAAATGCAAATGTTGAAACCCCAGAGTAAGAATATTACAAATTCGCAAAGTTACAAGCATGCATAGAAACTGTGCAATGCACGCTCATAACGCAGTCATTTTTTGGAATTTTTTCACCAAATTTGCAACATAGGCTTTTTGAGAGCCCACCTCATGAACAGTGACACTGTTATTTCATTAATTGGTCTGGAAAGGTGATTCTGCACAGTAACCACAAAATCACCTTTCAGGACCGAAGAACAAGATGATAGTGATTGAATTCATGAGGTGATGTCCCAAGAACCCCATGTTGAAAATTTGGTGCCAAAATTGAATAAATGGTCGAGATATGCACCAAAGTTGAAAAAAAAATTTATGCCTTTATACAGATTACCGGCATTTCTTCAGTTTGCAGTCGGCTTTGAAGAGTGCGGACCTGTTTCCGGTCCAACGAAGATCATTGTGCCGGGTTCCGGAGGTAAGTATGGGGTGTGGGGGTGTGGGGAGGTAGAGTACGCAGAGGGTGGGCATGGGTTGGGAGAGGGGGCATGGGGCTCAACGAAGGACTGTTTTCTTTTTTTACAGGATTTAAAATTAAAAAAGTAATCACAAGACACTTTTGGCATGCTGGGGTGGGCTCCCAGCATGCCACCTGGCTGGGTGCTTGTTGAGCAGGTGGGTACTGGAGCTGACAGGGATTGGGCACCCCATCGGCCATACAGTGTGGTGGGGGGGTGGGAGCACATGAGCCGAGGGGGGATTGGGAACCCCCTCGGCACATAACAAATGATGAGGGGATTGGGCTACCCCATCAGCAAATAAACTGGGAATGGGAACATGCCAACAGAGGGATTTGGAACCCCCAAGTCAGCTTTTATGGGGACTCTGAGGCGGGTGGCAAGAGTCGCCACCCACTGCCATGCTATATGAAATTTTACACCAGGCAAGGGACTGCCCTGCAATGATGGGTCACTCCCTCATTGCAGTGGCGGATTCCTTTCAAGGTGGTGGCGCACTGGCTGAACTAGTATCAGCAGCAGTGTGCCACCACATTGGGAAAAGCTGGCCAAGCCTCAAAAGGCCCTGGGGCATTGGCCCCCATAGTGCCACACCTTCAAAACCCCACTGCTCTCCTAAGCTGTGAAGAAATGTTTCTTGCGAATGCATGCAAGCAAACATAAAAATGAGTACACTATTACACAGTAAGAGCAGCAAAGGCCTGGAATATACTTCTTCAGGCTCTGGTGGGTATAACATCTTTTAATAAGTTTAAGCATGAACTTGATAAACACCGAAGGTAATAGTCATCTAAACAAAAATTACCATCAAAAGTGGGAGATAGACTAGATGAGCCTCTCGCCCTTTCCATTAATTTTAAGGAACTAAGTAATTAAATTGCCTGTCAATGAAAAGTCTGTATTTTCTCTTTTTGCCTTATTTGTGTAACATATCTGGTGCATGACGACATGTACGTGTTGGTGTATATAAATATATATATATATATATATATATATTTATATATACACTGTATATGCCTTGAGGGGATTCTGTGAGCTAAGTCCAACTTTGGAGAGGTATCATGGTATCCAGGGGTTTCACTGGTCCCCATAGATAACATCTGTCTATGCTTTATGCTGTCAGTTACATCTTTGGTCCTGTGTCATGCTTTCCACCATCAGGTCACAAGTTCTGCCAGCTAATCATTAGCTAAAGGTGGGGGGGGGGGCACATTACAGGTGCCCAGCCTGGCAGAACTAAGAGGAAAACATGAGGATAGTAAAAGAACAGTGAGATCACAGTGCTCTTGCAACAGTCTTTGGGAAAAAGATGACAGTACAGAACACTAAAATGGTAACTGGATTCAAGCATGCATGGGATAGACACAAGGGGACCTTAGAAGTAAGGCGGCAGGGGGGACAAGACCAGAGATGGAGTAGGGTGTCCGGTGGTACAGTAGCTAGGGAATATAGGGCAGACTAGGTGGGCCAAGAGGTCCTTTATCTGCTGACAACTTCTATGTCACTATGTATCAATGCAATGATTTTTGATGTAACTTACCTTTAACAACTCTGCTACTGTAATAGCTCCCAGGAATGTCTTGGAAAATAGGTGCTGCACTTAAATGAGGTTATTGTGGTGTGTGAAATTCCAAATCAATCAATCAATCAATCAAAGGCTTCTCACAATATACAGGAGGCACTGCTGAGCAAGCAGCTACAACCCTACTTCACCAGGGCTTGAGTACGCTGTCTCTGCAGTGTGCCCAGAACCACATTTTTTTATTTATTTTATTTATTGTGGTATCAGATTGACACACTTGAGAACAAGCTCATTACATAGGTTCCACATCAGAGATTTAGTAACAGTGATTAAAACAAAACATAAGGGTAACAGTAGGGCTGTAAGTGCAGGCTAAATAACAAATAGGAGTCTGAGTATTACTCTAAATATAAACAAGATGACACAGACAGTGGACTAGGGACAGGCTATTAGAAGCACAAAGGCTAGTGTTGTGGGTAATGGGAGATTTAAGGAGGAGAGGTCAATACAGACTGACGGGAGTAAGCAGGGAGGAAAAAGGAGCAGCAGCAGACAGTGCTGTCAGGTGGGGGGGAGTTGAGTGGGGCTTATAGTAGGTCGGGGTAGCACAACTGAGCAGGAAGTAGAGAAACATCAGCGTTAGACGGCATTGTCGAAGCTTTTGGGGTAGGGGCTGAAAGTTGGTGGGGAGAGGATAGAAGGAGAAAAGAGGGGGTGGTGGGTGGGAGGTAGAAGGAGGAGGGATAAGGAGAACTAGATTACAGTGAGACACAGGACGGGAAAGAAACATCAAATGCAGAGTACAGGGCCATGTGGTCATAAAGGAGTGCTGCCTAGGCCGAGGTAATACAGCATTAAGGGGTTAAGGGAAGCAGTCACAGATGGCATTAGCATTAAGATGTTTTCAGAGCTTGCGTTTGAAGGGGCCTAACGCTGTTATTGAAGAGATGGCAGGAGGAAGATCATTAATCCATTTGGGAGCACGGTGGGCAAAAGCTCTTTGACCAAGGAAGGTGTGGAACCTAGGGATTGTAAGACCATATTATCTGAGCTCCTGGTGGAGCATCTGTTTTCATAGGGGGTGAGAAGCTTCTGAACCTCCATAGGGATCATGCCCAGACACACTTTCTTGGCCAGGAGGCACATTTGGAACCTGAGCCTACCTGTGAACTGGAGCCACATCCATAAAGAGCATGGGAGTCGGAGTCAAGATTTGATCTTGGGTCTCTCAACCTGATAATGTAACAGCCAGCACCACCAGGCCAGCAGTTTCACTAGTGATGAACTCTAGGCTTCAGTCTGGATAACATGAAAGGGCTTGCATTTGTGAGTCTTCCTTACCTGAGAAGGTATGCTGCTGCAAGCTATCATGGTGATGGCACTGCTACTGGTAGGGTCACTAAAACCGAGCAAGCTAGAGTGTGAAGATGTATGGATTTCACTCTTGATCCATAAACCATGCCAGTGCAGTAATACTCTCCTATTCAATGTGTGAAGTTAGCCCATGGTTGCCTTGGATATCAGTGGCCCAGTGCATTCTGGAAGAATAGGTGACTCAGTCCTTCCTGATATAATCTGTAGTTTCAAAAAGTGAAATTAGCAATAAGTTTTTTTTCCAAAAATAACAATGCCAGGAATTACTTTTAAAAAGATTGCCACATTTTGAAGTTAAACACATTTTCAAGAGAGTGCGTTTGGTGCTCTTTAAACTACTCTGACACAATCTCCCTAGTTGTAAACTCATCCAGGCACTTTTGAATTAGTTTGTTGCTCTCAAAACTGTAAAGTATAAGAAACCACTGGAGGCTGTTTACTGTTCAAATTCCTTTATTAAAACAGCACAAGCATTTCCTGCTCATGCTGAAAACATGTGCATCACTCACATGCAGGAGCATGTGCTTCACTACATTGCTTTGTATATTCTATTGGCGCCACCTACTGTTAAATCATTATAGTGCATCTTCTTTTTTATTATTTTATTTTTTTATTTTATTTTATTGAGTCTCAGAATTAAGACCTTTGAGCTAGGGGCTCATTTACAAAGGCTCCATGTCAAAAAGTTTGGATAATGCATAGCAATGTGTAACAAACACAAGTACATTGGGTAAAACTTAAACAATCATGGTGGGATACAACAAGCTGGAATAACAGAAAAATAATCAAATTACATACTAAAACAATGGATAAGAGCTAGCAGTATGAGCAAATTAAGAATATTGTCAGGCGAGCCTAGTTGGAGAGAAGGACAGATAAGTGGTAGACAAGGATAGGTAAGACAGAAAGGTGATTGTGCAATAGATTGAGGTGGAGGAGAGGAAGTAGAGTAGGGGTGGTGTATTCCTGCAGACAGGGATAATGTAGGCAGTGACCCTGAAAGAAGTAGGTAGAATTAAGAAGATCTGTGGACTCAGAGGTCACGCAGAACAGCAGCCCACAGGGCATTGTCAACAAACAGGTGGGTAGATTCTAACAGCAGATCATTAAAATTAAGTGTTGCAGTCACAGCTGCTGAGGTTGGCTAGGTGTTGTAGAAGACAGTTTTTGAAAGGACCTATGTTAGGAGTGGATTGAATATGAGCAGGGAGGTTATTAAACCAGCTAGGGGCTCTATACATAAAAGCTCTTTAATAATAATTATTATTTTTCCAGTTCAGTTAAGTTCATTTATCAAAATCAACAGGTAGCAAAAGAAGAAATAATTGCTGTTTATAACCACAATTAGGACCAGAGGTTACTAGCACGTAGCCCTGTTGGGACCTGGTCTTTACCAGCAGTCCATACTGCAACCTCTTGCTCTTGTCCTATGTATAATCATATTTTCTCAGAGCTTTGATCTCTCTGCCATATCTTGTTGTTCTGGGTATCTTTTCTGGTGTCTCTTCCGACTATGTATTTTCCTTGCAGCTATCTGGTAGCTTTGCAGGTACTGTCACATTAGGTTGATCCGCACTCTCTGAATGTTTCTCTGATTATGTAGGACTTGACTCCTCAAAGGACTCAGGGATCACAGCAGGGAAGTTTTCCTCCTGTGTCTTCATTAGCTGTTTCCTGTTTCTTCTGTATGTTTTTCCATCAGGTGTAGAAACTATATACAATCTAGGGGAATCGTGCTTCGCGACCACAACTGCAGGCTGCCACTTCTCTGCACATCTAATTCAGATTTGGTCTCCATTTTGAATAAATGACCACTCCTGTGCATGATGATTATTTTAGTACTTCTGGATAACCTGTCTCAATTTAAACTTGTCTCTCACCTCAATATTATGCTCAGGTTTTAAAAGCAATGTTGATTTTAGCAACTTAGACTTTAACCTGCATCCCATATGCAACTGTGCTGGAGAAAATCCAGTTCCTTCCATAAGTGTGCTCCTGCATTCTAGCAGTGCAAGACAGGGGTCTCCATCACTTTCTTGTGCCTTTTTATGTTTGCTTTCACACATGTGCAAGAAACATAGTGCCATCATCCGAGTTTTTGGAGGTGTGGCACCCGTCTTCCAGTTCAGTTAGTGTGTTTGCAGGTGCGGCCACAGTTCTCCAATGAACGCTGCAGCTGTCTATGACAGCAGTTGAAAATGCAGTGGCTGTACAGTTGAAAGGGAGAGCTACGTTTCAGTGAGCAGTGATAAGATATCACCTGCTCATGTGCGCTCCTCCCCCCCGACACACGCACATGCACACATACTGCGTGCTCGTGCTCCTCCCCGGCACACACTGTACAGCGAAGGGGGTGCCCAATCCCCCATCGGCTGTGACTGTGCCTGTAACTCCAGATGTGAGACCAGCTTAGATCAGGACAGGTAGGGGACACACAAACCCGCACTCTGCAGGTGACAGCCCAGCCCAGTACTGACAGTGCCTGTAACTCCGGGTGTGAGACCAGACGTGGAAAGATCAGGACACCCACCCACACTCTGCAGGTGCACAGCCCGGTACCTTTACTCCATTCGTCCAGCCAGAGGATGCTTTAGGTCCATGCAGGATGCCCAATACCCTCGCTCTACACATTGGATCCTACACCTTTCCAGGGTCCTAACTGCACTGTAGCTCTCCTCCAAGCAAGGAGTCCCACAGACTCGGCTCTTTTTAGTCTCTCCCGGATCCGGTGCTCTCTCCTCCCAGTTCCTAAAATTGCACGATTTAAATGCAAAAACAGAAAGCAGGCCCGTTGACAGCTGGGGTTTCTGAGGGCCCCCCCCCCCACACCGGTTTGAAACCTCCATTTTTTAAAGTTTAATATTTGTGCACATTTTGTGTGCCGTCCCTTTAAAAATACACTGGAGGACTGTGCTCCTTTAAAGAAGACTGAGCCTCAGCGGTTACACGCCAACCACCACCAATCTCTGCTCCATTAGCGCCAAAGATATGGAGCCCAGCTGCCCCATCAGACCGGGCAAAACATGCCCCCCTCCCAATCTGCTGCTCAATCAGCTCCTTAACACCCGAGCTGCTCCCTGAGTCTTTCACGCTGTGGCCCCCCCCTCCCCATAATTGGCTGGCCAATCAGAATATGAGCATGTGGAAGTACATCATGGATGGCGCTGCCTACAATTCACACTTACCTATCTAGCAGGGATGGAGCGTTGTGGCTGCAATGTGAGTCTAGAGGAAACGGGCCAAGAAAACAAAAGGATGCAGGTAATTTTTACAGTTGTAGGCTAAAAAGACAATCCTCGACTTCACTGTCACCAATGAACTGAAGCCTCCCCGTGCCTGCAGAGCTGGACCGATCCCCTGGCGACTCTTTTGACCCAATGACTACTTCGGCTACTGGTAGGCCTGTTTGTAGGAGAGAGGAGTCTGAAGGGGAAGGCCGATTTCAGCCCAGGATTGCAACTGACTTGTGTTTTTTCCAAAAACTACTTAAGTCATAGGGTTTTGCCTTGCATTCAAAGTCTGAAAACTGTGTGCTCAGTATTTACAAAGGAAGAGGGGGAGGTACCTAAAACAAACAGTAGAAACACTCTGGATGCAGAAGTTGATACCAGCCCATTTATAGAAGAAAGGGTTCTGAAAGAACTCTTAAAACTGAAGGTGGACAAAGCAATGAAGGTGGACAAAGCAATAGGGCCTGATGGGAATCATCCCAGAATTCTAAAAGAACTAAAGGTAGAACTAGTGACACCACTGACTACCCTCTTTAACAAATCATGGGAGGATGGGGTGGTACCTGAGGACTGGAGGAGGGCAGATGTGATTCCTCTTCACAAAAGTGGGAGCAAGGCAGAAGCATGAAACTACAGACCTGTTAGTTTAACCTCAGTGGTAGGGAAAATGATGGAATCACTTCTGAAGGAAATAATTGTCGAGTATCTAGAGGCCAGAGGGGCACAGGACCCAAGGCAGCATGGATTCACAGCGGGAAGGTCATGCCAGACAAATCTGATAGATTTCTTTGACTGGGTGACCAAAGTAGTAGATCAGGGAAGGGCTGTGGACATGGCCCACCTAGACTTTAGCAAAGCATTTGACACAGTCCCACACAAAAGACTAATATACAAGTTAGCCAGCCTGGGAGTGGGTCCCAAGATGACAGCCTGGGTAAAGAATTGGCTGGAGAATAGGACACAGAGAGTAACAGTAAATGGAGTCCACTCTGAAGAAAGGGGGGTTACTAGTGGGGTACCGCAGGGTTCAGTATTAGAACCGGTCCTCTTCAATGTCTTTATAAGCGACATTGCAGAGGGACTAGAAGGAAAAGTATGTCTCTTTGCAGATGACACAAAGATCTGTAGCAGAGTTGATGCACAAGGTGGGGTGGAAAGGATGAGAAGGGACTTGGCAAGGTTAGAGGAATGGTCAAATGTATGGCAGCTTAGATTTAATGCTAAGAAGTGCAAGGTAATACACCTGGGAAACAAAAACCCAGGGGAAGAGTACACAATAGGGGTGAGATACTAACAACAACAAAAATGGAAAGGGACCTGGGGGTAGTCATATCAGATGACCTAAAGGTGGGCAAGCAATGTGAGAGGGCAGCAAGGAGGGCTGGGGGGATACTGGGATGCATAGGGAGAGGCATCACCAGTAGAAAACAGGAAGTTATTATCCCTCTGTACAGACAGCTGGTGAGACCCCATCTGGAGTACTGCAGTGCAGTTCTGGAGACCCAATCTCCGCAAAGACATAGACAGGATGGAAGCTGTCCAGAGGAGGGCAACTAAAATGGTGCATGGTCTGCACTGGAAGACATATGAAGAGAGACTTAAGGAGCTTAACATGTATAGCCTTGAGGAAAGGAGGAGGGGGACATGATAAAACTTTCAAGTACCTCAAGGGAATCAACAAAGTCCAAGAGGGTAGCATCTTTCAAAAAAAGAGGTGTGCAAGAACAAGGGCACAATTTGAAGATAGAGGGGCAGCTCAGAGGTAATTTAAGGAAGTATTTTTTCACAGAGAGGGTTGTGGATGCATGGAACGGCCTTCTGGAGGAGGTTGTGGAGTCAAAAACAGTGGTGGAATTCAAGCATGGATGGGACAGTCATAAGGCAATTCTAGGGGGTTGGGGTAGGAAGAAGTAGGCTGCTGGTTAACTAGGATCTGCAGCTTATCCATTAGGTAGGGAAATGGGCAGACTGGGTGGGCCAAGCGGTCCTTATCTGCTGTCAAATTCTATGTTTCTATGTTTCTGTGCAGAGCCTCCCTTAATAATCAGCCAAACAAGGGCATCTGTAGCTAGCTGCTGATGTGGAAGAGTAAAGTTCTTGGGTCTCACCTGACACAAACAAACATGATGTGACTGTTAGCATTGGGAGACAATTCAGCACAGTAGTGGGCAATACAGTACTTTAGGACTGACTTACCTTGGGGTGTCAGGGGCATTATGAACTTGATTTACTGTTTGTGTCACCCTCAACTCCTAGGGGATCAGCCATTAAATGCATATTTTCCATGGATTCAGTCATTTTCTTGGAAGTTTGCATGCCCCCTTGGTGTGCTCCCCCCAAGGTCAGTTGTTAACTCAGTGGTACCAACAAGTTCATCCAGGTTCCTGTGGTGGAGGTGAAGCCCAGAAGTGCCCCCAGGAGTGCAGAGGAAGCCCTTGTGTGGATGTGAGGAGCAGGCAGGGTTTCATCTACCTGGCCAGTACCATTTTTTCACATTAGAGCCCTTCTGCCAAGAGAGTGGTAGCATCATAAGGTGCTGGCAAGAGCAAGCCAGATACACCAATGTGCACACACATGCATGCATGCATGCACGCATGCACACACACACACACACACACATCCCTCCAAAAGCTATGAGTGTATTTCCCTGCATCACCACCTGTGGCCACCTAGGTTGAGGTAATGTAGTGAGATGTGCAGCTCTCCGTCCCCAGAAGATGAGTGTCTACTGTGATACTTAATCCTCCTCTACCCAGCTGGCCTTTCAGTGGCCCTGGCTCAGTCCCAAGCCTGGGTAGTCAGTGTCACAAATGGTAGCATTACCAATGGGCTGGCTAGATCACACATTTTGGATCTTAGAATTTTTGGGACACCTATTTTTGCAGTTCATTATAAAATTGCTGGTAGCATACCTCATATTTCACAAAAAGTCATGTATGACTTCCATGCCTGCAAAATAAGACGTGGTCTAACTTTTTTGTAAACTGTAGTCAGAAACACCCTTTCTTTATTTTGATAGTTTTTGCCTTTAGTTTGGAAATCAAATACTTGCACGGTGGAGTTAGTGGAAGCCATAGCAGCAGGATCACTAGAGCTCTATTGTCCTTTTATTTTCTGAAACTGTTGTTGGTGTAGGGTACAGGGTAACAAGTAACAACCTTGTGCTTTGGGGGCACTCCACTGATGGTAGTCCCGAGCTCTGTAACTCCTTAGATGGTAGCCATCCTTTCTGTTTGGCAAGCACCACAGTTGTCAGCATTATTATTGCAAATTGAATTGCTTTTCCCCAGAAAGTTGTTTAGGAACTCATAAACATTAAAACAGTGTATTCCAGGCTGGATGTATTCTGTATATCCAGCACTGTGTTAACTGACAGGTATATTAGTAAAGTTCTGATGTAGGTAGGTTTAAATAGGATCTTAGTGTGTGCTGTAGAAGAACAGCAGCTGTATGAAAAAAATGACTTTAGAGGCAAATGCTAGTAATTGGCAAGTGCAACACACTGTGTCCTTCTGCATTGCTGAAGTGTGACTGACTGAACTGAACTGAAGCCTTTCCCTGCCTCCCTGATTCGGCGTCTCCTGACAAGGGCCTATTAGAACTGCAATCAGAGGGTATTGGAGTTGTGTTTGGGGCAGGGGGTGCACTGCTGACGGTCTCCAGACCAAACAACTAAACAATGTATGGAGTAGAGCACATTGAGGCTTGTGGCATATAAGACCTAAATGTATCTGTGTAGATTTGGTGGGCAAATAGCAATTGA
This sequence comes from Neoceratodus forsteri, assembly GCA_016271365.2. NCBI lineage: Eukaryota > Metazoa > Chordata > Ceratodontiformes > Ceratodontidae > Neoceratodus > Neoceratodus forsteri. Next base: position 221,623,460 of record CM028136.1, on the reverse strand, counting down.
GGGCTCATCATACTGATGTCTGGTAGTAAGTAAAGCTTGTGACAGTTCAGCCTGTCAGTATAGTCTAGAGGGTAGAGTAATGTTAAATATGGGAGCTACAACACACGTTGTAGTACTGCATTAACCATCATCTGAAAAAATGTCTGCATCTTCACACACAGAACCTTTTGTTGCAAAACTGATCTACATACAAAACTACTCTGTATTTAATTTTATTTTATTCTTTGCTAACCAGGTAAGGCCCACTAGGCACAGGTGCCTGTTTTCAGGGGCAACCCAGAAGCACTAGGGAGGTTAAATGAGAATGGTGGGGGTGTATGGTGAACATTGGGGGTGGGCCAAGAAGGTAATTTTGCACAGGGATGCAACTCCACGGTCAAGATACCTTTTCTCTCAGTGACTTACATACCTACTATGTTGTTGGGAACAGGGGACAACAAGTGTGATGCCCAGCACTGGAAACGGATTTCTGTCACATTCTTTTTTCCAAGTGGAGTGGCCGGTTTACCAGGCATTGGGGGTGGGTTGGAGATGACGTTGTACTGGGATGTCACACCAGTGTCAAAGTTACTATCTCCCCATTCACTGATAAGGTTAATAAAAAGCCACAAAATGCACCATTGAGCATCTAGTACTCCAGAGCATCTAGGGACCTAGCGGCCCCCAGACCCAAGGCTTAGAGACAGCAGGCACAGCAGCAGGAAGCATCTCTGGTTGGCTGTGTATTATATTACATAAGGTAGTACGATACCCAGCCAACTACAGCTACAGACTCTGTACCTCAGGTGCAGTACATTATCAGCATCTTGCTTGCTTCAGGTACTAAATACATGCATGTATTCACCCTTTAGCCTGCCAGATAATGATAATTTTCCTTAGAGTAAGGGGTGGAAGAGAGCTCAGATATGAGTTATTTAGGTTCAAAATAAGCCACAGAATGCACCACAGAGCATGTAAGACTCCAGGGCTTCTGGGGGCCTGGCAGCCCCCAGACCCACAGCTTTTATGGTAAAGTCACAGACTGCCAAAAAATAACCCCTCTTTCAAGTATCCTGACAATGGCCCTGGAAAGAGCACCACTGCTTCACTCGGGGGTGGAGCTGAAACTGGTTAAAGGAAACCAACCTCTTTTCCCATGGGACTATACGCCCAGTGCCCTTCCCAGCTGAGTAGTTGCCAGTTCCCCTTGCCAGTAAGTACACTCGACACATTTAGGGATGACCCGGGCAATGCTCAGCAGGCAAGGGGTATACAACATTTGAAGCATTTAAAATGTGGGGTATATCACATTGTAAACACATTTATTTCTGTTATTTAGGGGTATTTGTTTTTTTGAGTAGGAGGACTAGACACTGACAAATAGGAAATACTTCTTGTTTTTTTTTGAGGGGGGAGCTGCTCCCAACTTATGCTGAACCTGGTTAAACTGTCAGTGTTTCATAACTGGGGAAATGTGACCAGGACATATGGGGAACACCCTAGTTATGGGTTAAAAACCAGACACTTGGACTGGGTCCAGACCAGATCGATAAATGCTTAAGTGCCCAGACACGGCACAGGTTGTGTGAACATTTTCGGCTCTGCTCCAGTATTCACCAGTCTAGTACAGCTGAGATGCAGCACTCTGGGTTTTACCTGTTGGGGCGGGGCACAGGTGAAACCTGAGCACCAACCAGACCTGAGTATGTCAGTAAAAGCTGGCCCACCCAGCCAGACTGACCCGGGCATGAAATTGGTACACCATGCCCCTGGTCCAGCCAGGCGGCCTTTACTGACCGAGACCGAGCTAGGTCCCAGCCGCGGTAGGGTTTTTACCAAGTCCCAAATCCCCTCACCTCTTTTTGAGAAGTGCCGTAGGATCTTTGATGTGCTCCGCTCAACCACCAGAAGAGGTAGACATTTAGAGAAGACCTCAGTTTAGTGTCTGGTCTGAGAGACTGCAGCCCTGACAGTTCTGTGTCCCAAAAATGCTGGGCTGGGGCAATGTACGGTTACTTTTAACCAAGGGGAGAGTGCCCCATGCACAACTACCAAACCCTCTTCCTGCAATGCCTGGTGTTTACTGGGGGTCTCCCACCCTACTACTGACCAGTCTGCCACCCCCTTAACTTTCGATTGAGATCAGACAAGATGGGCTCCAAGTGAAGTGAGATGGTAGACTTGAAATTTGTTCGGACTACATGCATAACTATATCCAGAGTGATACCACACAGCTAATGCATGCCATGTTTCCAGTGCACAGTACATTCTTCAAAAGAAATATAACCACAGTGTTGCTATTTCTGCATTAGCTTTTACAAGTGTATTGCTCAAATAGCCAGATTTGTGCAGCACCCATAGCAGTCCAAAGACACACCGACCACTTGAAAAAAGGAAAGGTGGAATTTATTCAAACACAAGCAGCAGCATATAACAGACGTGCAATCTGGCTCCTAGCAGAGGACTTGCCAAAAAACATGCTAACATTTCCCCTAGCTACTGCTAGGCTTCACCAGAGGGATCTAATAAACCAAAATGACCTCTAGTGTTCCCCTTATATACCCACATTAAAGGGACATTGTCAACCCCTTAGGTCACAAAGTGTCCCTAGTTTAAGAAACACATTTTATGAATGCTCACATTCTGTAAAGATTGCTGATATCGCTGGTTGTTTGATTCTGATTCTAGTTTTCTTTAAAAAATGAAAAATAGACTGCCCACCATACTGGTGTTATCACACAAACACAGGTTTGTTTACATTCCTTGATCAATCCCAACTGCATCTTGCCCGGACTTAGGAACACCCTCCCAACACAGTCCAGCCCCTCATGATGTAGTGGGAGTTTAGGAGGTTACTGCCTCATGAGTGACTGCACTGATTGGGTGTGTTTTCAGTGCTCAGGAGATGTGCAGTAAGAACAGATCCAGGATTGTAAACAAAACAAGGTTGTTTATAAATATACATTAGCATGCATTTAGGTTCTACTAAACAAGGAAACAGACAAAACAAACAGCAACATCAATGAATTTTAGAGAAGGTAAACAATCATGATGTAGGTTTTTAACTAGAAATAATATGATGAAAAACAGGTTGACAGTGTCCCTTTAATTATATAATCAAGTAGTGCTGACACCACAATTACAGAACATCAAACCAAACGCGTAATCTGTGAAAAAAACATGGATTGGCCATATTCAAATTGTTTGAAGTCATTTGAAACATAAGAGCCCTTTTAAAAGTGTTTCAGTATATATTGGCACCAATGGATCAACTGTATAATAAATACATCATTCTAATCATTTCTTTACATTGCCTGAGTTAAAATACACACCATATGTGCTATGCTTAAGAGCCATAATCCAGGCACATACTTAAGGTCGTGGATCAATATGTAAACTCATTTCACATGCCACGCAGACCAAATGTGAAAAATCACTATAATCAACACCTGAATTTCTTTAGAAAGGCATTAAGATCAATGCTTTCATTCATCCCCTGCCTGTCCCTTGCACACAAATTACAGATCCATAAGCTTTCTCTTTGCCCAACAAGTTTCTCTATAATGCCCCCTCATCTCCACTTTAACAACTTCAATGCCCACAAAAGAGACTTCATGTTTACGGGCTGGAAACCTCTTAACATGTTTAACTATTGCATATGCTTCATCTCTATATTGTACGGCACGAATATGTTCACCCACCCTTACTTTAAATTGACGGGGGGTGTGACCCACATAAAAAGACCCACAACTAGTTTAACATGTACACCACCCCACTAGTATTACAATTAATAAAATGTTTAATCTCCAATTCCTTATTTGTACTAGGGTGTATAAAAGATTTGCAGGGTTTAATATAGTCACAATGTAAACAGTGGCCACTTCTGAAAGTTTCCAGGGGGGGGAGCAATTCATGGGTTTAGGTACTTCTGGACCTGGGACAATGCTATGCACAACCGTGTCACGCATTGTTTTGTTTCTCCTAAACACCACTTCTGGTCCCTGTTCGACAGCATGTTGTAGTTTAGGTTCTAAGTTCGAAATACAAAAGTTGCTAGTGATGATTTCCCTGACTTTGTTAGCACGCATACAATAGGTGGTGACAAAAGGGCATTTTATGTTTTTAGAACGATCCCTTTTTTCAGTGTAGGTTGAAGTTTCCATCCTATTTATATTTTCCACTGAGGCCAATGCAGTCGCAATACAATACAATTTCTTGAAAACGCTGTACTTGTTTACTGGGTGTGGGATACAAGGGACAGGCAGGGGATGAATGAAAGTATTGATCTTAGTGCCTTTCTAAAGAAATTCAGGTGTTGATTATATAGATGATAATGTATGGGTCGCTACTGGTAACCAGCTCGATAATCGTCGATAGGTTGCCATGGCGATCTTGTAAATCTCGAGAGCGAAGTGCGATAGGTTTACATAGTCATGGCAACCTCAAGACGGATAAACCAGCTGGTTGCCGACAGCGAACCATACATTATATTTTATAGTGTATGGTTCACATAACTAATTAAAAAAAATACAGCAGGAACCTTACAACTGCTGTTAGATCTGTCATCACGGCTAATTTCGGGTCATGCTCACTGCCGCGGCCATTTCAGGAAGGTCCTAGATTTCTGTAGCAGCCATGCGCAGACTGTTCCCAGTTGTTAACCCATTGATGTGATGTACCATCGATGGGTTAACAACATGGTGATGTCACATCGATGGTAAAATGTTATAAAAAGGTAGATTTCTACCTATAACAATGTTCTACCATACATTATAGTGATTTTTATGTTGCTTGCACGCATGTGCAAGAAACATAGTGCCATCATCCGAGTTTTCGGAGGTGTGGCACCCATCTTCCAATTCAGTCAATATATTTGCAGGCGTGGCCGCAGTTCTCCAATGAATGCTGCAGCTGTCTATGGCAGCAGTTGAAAATGCAGTAGCCGTGCAGTTGAAAGGGAGAGCTACGCTTCAGTGAGCAGTGATAAGATATCGTGTGCTCATGCATGCTCCCCCCCCACACACACATGCACACACGCACGCATATTGCGTGCTCATGCTCCCCCCACGCACACAATGTATAGCCTGGGGGTGCCCAATCACCCATCGGCTGTGCTGCGCCCCAACAGAGTTCAGGTGCCATGCTGGGGCCCACCCCAGCATGGCAACAGATCATATGCCCGGCAGGGGTGCCCAATCCTCCGCCGGCTCCACTATCCCCTCAAGAGATTACAGGGTGCTGGCGCAGGGAGTTCACCCAGCATGGCAAGAGATTGTATACGGCGGGGTGCCCAATCCCTCATTGGCTCCACGGCCCCCAACAGCCTTTCCAGCTGCCATGCTGGGAGCCCACCCCAGCATGGCACAAGTCCCACATCGTCCATAGGCACTTTTACACACAGGTTTGTAAAACAAAATAAATGTTACCTGTGTGGCGCCGTTGTACTCAGCTGCGTTCGGGTTTCCTTTTACACCCCTGCGAGTGTTCCGGCTAATCCCGCCTCCATTTGTTTCGGCTCCCCCAGAGTTTGCTGCTGTAATGGCAGTTTCTGCAGTGGTACCAGAATGGCTGTTTTACACAGCCAGATCAAACGAAACACATTCGCGCAAACCGCAAGAAGCAGAGATTGCGGTTTGGACGAACGTTCACCAAAGGAATGAAACAAATGCTTTTTACACACAAGGGATGTAATGGAATACTGTTTCCATAACAGTTATTCCGTTACATAGACCTGTGTGTAAAAGCACCTTAAGTTACAAAGAAAACCTGAAAGAAAAAAACTTCCCTCGCTGACTGTCCTGATCAATCTCTCCCCACCACACCACTCTGCACACCTTGCCTCCCCACCCCTCCTCACCCCATACTTACCTCTAGAGCTGGTGATGATGATCTTGGTGGACCGGGGAACACGTCTGCACTCTTCAAAGCCGATCGTGAACTGAGGAAATGCCGGTAAGATGTATAATGTAATAAACAGGGTTTTTTCAACTTTAGTGCATATCTCGGGCATTTTGGGGAATTTTTTCACCAAATTTTCAACATGGGGTTTTTGGGACACCACCTCATGAATTCTGTCACTGTCATGGCGTTAATCAGCCCTGAAAGGTGATTTTGTGGTCACTGCGCGGAACCACCTTTCGGGACCAATTTACAAAACAACAGTGTCACTGTTTATGAGGTAGGCCCCCAAAAACCCTATGTTGAAAATTTGGTGAAAAATTCCAAAAATGACTGTTTTATGAGCATGCTACAGACTGTTCCTAATGCGACGCCATAAGTTTGCGAATTTTTCAATATTTTCACTCCAGATTTCTACATTGCCATTTACCACACCTCCTTATGAGCAGTACAGCTGTCATTTTTCACATCTCGGCCAAAATGTGTTTCTGCCCATGTAGCGTACAATGGCACAGTCGGTGTGCGAAATCAATGTTTGGGACAGATTAAGAAAATCACAGTGACACTGATCATGAGCAGAGGTGTTAAAATGGCTATGTTAAAAATTTGGTGAAATAAGTCCATAAAATGACTGTGTTATGAGAGACCATTGCGCAGTTTCCATGCACCCTCATAACTTCATGGATTTCTAATGTTTTCAGTCCAGATTTTCACCACTGGCATTTTTCCACACTTCCTTATGAACAGTACAGCTATAATTTTTCACACCATGGCCGAAATGTGTTTTCGCACTTCCAGCGCAGAAATGCGTGGTCACTGTGGGAAATCACTGTTTGGAACAGATTAAGAAAATCACAGTGACACTGTTCATGAGCGGAGGTTACAAAATCCCTGTGTTGACAATCTGCTGTAAAAAATCTCCAAACTAATTGCATTATGGGTGCGCACTGTGCATTTTCTATGCACACTCGTGACTTCACCAGTTTTTTTAATATTTTCACTGCAGAATTTCAACATTGCCATTTTTTTGCACCTCCCCATGAACAGTACAGCTGTCATTTTTCATATCCTGTTCGAAATGCCTTTTCGCACCTCTGGTGCCAAATGACATAGTTGCTGTGCAAAATCAGCTTTCAGCTAACAAACTGATATTGTCACTGTTCATAAGGTAGGGGTCACAAAAAAAACATGTTGAAAATTTGGAGTGAAAATGCCAACAAACGCCTGAGGCATTAGGGTTTCCGACCATAAAGCCCCAGCCTGTAGAGACTGAGAGGCATCAGAGGTGTGACTTGGGATTCTCGCCTGTAATGCTCATACCATTCCACACCCTGCAGCCAGTGAGAGGCATTGAGGTGTGCCTTGGACTCTTTGGCCCCAAAGTTCACCCCACTCTCCTATGCAGGACCCATCTCACTGTATTTCCTGATGGAATGGGGTGAGCATAAGGGCCAAAGACCCCAAGGCACACCATGACACTTGTCAGTGTCTGCAGGGTAGGGTGTGGTGAAATGGCATGGCCATTATGCCTGATGGCCCAAAGGCACACCCCAATGCCTGTCAGTCTCTGCAGGGTGGGGGTGAGGTTGGCTTCAATTCAATACTTCACTGCCATTCCTATTATGCAGCTCTCTACCTCCTACACTATCAATGCCAATGCCAGCAAGCAAACATTCGGCATTGACAAATGGTTGTTCAGTAAGTTTTTTACTGTTTGCACTGTTCTTTCTGCTTGTCCATTCGACTGTGGGAATCCCAGACAAGATGTGAGTGTTTAAATTCCCAGCTATCCGCAAACATTCAGAATGCTTTACTAGAAAGCTGCAGACCATTATCTGACATTGCCACATCTGGCAAACAGTGACTTCATGGCTATGATAACTGTCTTGCTTGTAGACTCACTAAGTTTTGTTATTTCTGGGTATTTGGAGTAATAATCCACACAGAGAAGATATTAATTTTCACTGAACTGAAAGAGGTCATCTCCTATTTTAACCCAAGGTCTGTCAGGTATGCCATGAGACAGCAGAAGTTCTTTAGGATTATTGTTTCTATCTGTATTGCAAACAGCACATTGTAAATGATTTCTTTAATCTGTTTGGACATAACTTTGAACAGTAGCTTGTCAAAGTATGTGACTTCCTCACAAAAAGTCCAATAGTTTCTGATTTCTAGTGGCACTTTGTCCCTTTCTGTGGGCTATTCATTTAGCACAACTGCTTTGAGCTGCTGTAGTGTCATGTCTTTATCTGTAGCTGATTTGAACTCTTGTAGTTTCTCTGCTGAAATAGGTAGCTGAGTAGTAAGCAGATTTACTTCCAATTCTTCATCTAACAAGTCTCCATTCTCCTCTCTAAGATAAGCTCTGCTCAAGGCATCTGCAATGTATATGTCTTTCCCAGGCTTGTAATGAACTTGTAGACCGTACCTTTGCAACCACATAAGCATCCTTTGTAGTCTTGGCAGTGCTTGAATTAAAGGTTTCCTGAATATTGCCTCTAATGTACGATGATCTGACTCCACCTGCACTTGCTTCCTATACCAATATTGGTGAAACTTCTCATGCCAGTAGACGATCACTAGGAGTTCTTTTTCAATTTGAGCATACCTTTTTCTGGCAGTCAGCAAGAGCTCTGGAATTACATGCTACTGGTTTTCCCTCTTGCATTATCACTGCTCCCAAGCCTTCTGAGCTGGCATCCACAGACAGTGTAACTGGCTTGTTTACATCATAGAACTTAAGAACAGGTGCTTTAGTTACCAAATTCTTGGGTTTTTGAAAGCTGTTTTTGTGCTGTTGTTCCCACTGGACCTTGTTCTCCAGCAGTTTCCTTAGTGGAGTACTTACTTCTGACAGATTAGGAATGAATTTAGCTAAGTATTGTATCATATCCATGAACCTCATCAGAGCTGGTTTATCCTCTGACTCTGGCATCTGCTGAATAGCTCTCATTTTCTCAGGATCTGGTTTTAAAGGGAAGCTCCTATCGAGTCCCTCAGTGCAGCAGCAGCTGCAGAAACACCCGATTAGGGCTTTTAACATAAAAGAAAATGTTTTTATTACCTGGTGCCCCGGAATTTTAATGAAAAAGATCCACTCTCTCATAATGCGACAGAGCCAGGCGGACATCTCGCACTGGTGACTTCATCGCGAAAGTTATGCTAATGAGGGCTGTCAACATCTACCATTTGTTGGTAGCCCTCATTAGCATAACCTTCATGGTGGAAGTCACCTGAGGTGCACAAGATGTCCGCCCGGGGCTCTGTCACCATTATGGAGTGAGCAAATCTTTTTCATTAAAATTCCAGGGAACCAGGTAATAAAAAAAAATTATTTTATGTAAAAAGCCCTAATTGGGCATTTCTGCAGCTGCTGCCGCACTGAGGGACTCGATAGGAGTTTCCCTTTAACCTTCTCTGCTCAGAACATGACCTATGTAGTTTATTTCAGTCATTCTGATTTTGCACTTTTTTTTGTTCAACTTCAGATTTATACATCTGGCTCTCTCCAGTAGTTGAATCAGTCTCTGATCATAGGAAAAAACAGTCACGGCATTCACCAAGGCACAAAAAGATCAGGATCCAGATATATCTTAGTACAAAGCCATTACCTCCATTTATTTAGCCATACACATCACAACTAGACCAAAAGGTCTAAGGAGAGCCATATAGATATTGTGTACTCTTGTCACAGAGCACCCCAACTCACCCTGGTGCAGCTATTTTCTATTTAACAGTCTCTGATCATGTTGCTTCAAACTTTCTCCCCCAATGAGTAGATCACTAATAATGTTCACTACTCCTTCTAGGCCTTCCAGCATCTATGCTATGATTTTCTGGAACACCTCAGGTGCAGATGAGATGCCGAACGGAAGTATCTTAAATCTATACTTTCCAAATGGTGTATTAAATGTACACAATCTAGAGAGCTAGACTGGGGTGGTAAATCTAACAAATCCCTAGACACCCTAGTGCAGCAATTCAACTTGCACCAGCTCATAACTGAATCTACTAGGCACTCCTTGACCTCGGGGCCAAAGTCCCTCATTGATTGGATATTGACTACTAGGACAGACAGAATATCTGGTGCAGGCACCCTAAATGATTCCATCTCTGATCACTCGCCCACCTACTGCATATGGTGGGCCCACTCCCCCCCAAAGGTTATCTCCTTTCAGGACTATTCGAAACTCAACCCCAATACCTTCCTACAGTATGTTGCTAATATACAGTAGATTGGCTTCCACTGTACTCCTCCAATAGTGTAGATCAAGCTCTAATCTACTTTCTATCTCAATTATGCTCCCTTCAGGACATGCACACCCCAAAAATATTTCATAGAATCTGTGGAACTATGACCAAGTGGTTGCACAAAGAACTACTAGTATTATATAAAGCAAGGGACAAGATCTGGTCCAAATACAGGGTATCGGGTTTACAGGCTGACCTGGTTGATTAGTAGACTAAAGGTAACACTTGCAAGAGGGCTATATGTATGCCCAAGAGCTCTTACTGTGAAAAACTACTGCATAACAATGTGGGGGACCCCAGGAAATTCTGGGCCCACATAAAGAGCTTTTCAGGCTACAAACATGTTCAACATTTTAATGACATGGTATTAAATGGAACACATTGTAACAACCCCGTCACCAGCGCTGAAGCTTTCAATAGACACTTTACTGACCTATCAAAATACACTGAGTCCCCCAATGCTAGTCCATCTCACACCGCTCCAGCAAAATCTGAGCTACCTTGCTCCACTCCTAGCTTCTACTTACATAAAATTATTCATCAAGTTGTTCGTAAGCTCATTAACTCAATCTCTAACAGCACAAGCATTGATGCTGATGGCCTGGAGCCCAGACTGCTTAAACTTGCTGCCCCTCTCCTCACCCCTCCGCTGGCTAAAATCTTTAACCTGTCCCTCTGCTCTAGGACTGCTTCTAAAATATGGAAAATAGCCAGGATAGTCCCTGTTCTTAAAAAGGGTGACCCCAAATCCATTTCCAACTGCTGACCCATAGCCATTCTCTCGGTCTTCAGTAAACTTTTGGAAAACTGGTCTCCAAATAAACCATTGCGTTAACTTCATAATAGGAAACTCCTCTCTGTGGCACAGCACGGCTTTAAAAAAGGAAACAGTACTACAGTCGGCCCCACTTTTACCACCCCGGCTAAAGCGGGCATGCGGTTTTAGTGGGCAGATTTCAATAGCCAAAAGCCAGCCCCATTGAAATTCATTAAACTGGCTACTGATATAATGTTCATGAGGCGCTGTGTATTTTGACCACTTTATGGCTGAAAATGACACCGCTGCCAAGGTGTCAAGTGCTGCAATTACCAGTGCACAATATACTGGCCAGAAATGATCTTTGTTCTTTTTCAACCACACCTCATGCGCCCCCCAGTATCTTTCACAGCTCAGTCACAGCTCATTTCTGTACAGTAGTGTTGTGAATCATGGCAGGGAAATGAAAAGCCACGTCTTCAAGCGAGAAGGTCAAAGTTTTTAAAAAAATAGACAGCTTGCCAAAAATGAGTCAGCGCGATCTGTCTCAACATCTGAGTCTGCCAAAGTCAATGCTGGCAGATCTGTTGAGACAGAGGGACCGTCTCCTTTCCACTGCTCTTCTCAAGCTCATAGCACATGCTAAGATCACCATGGATAATGGTCTTCTTTTGGGTGTGGTCTTTATAGACCTTAACAAGGCCATTGATTTTGTTGATCACTCTATCCTCTCATCAAAAATGTTCTCTCTTGGTTTCTCCACGGAAGTGATAACTTGGTACTGAAGCTGTCTAACTGACAGGCATCAATTTGTCAAGCATGGCTGTGCTTCGTCCAAGCTCTCTGCTGTTAACATCAAAGTACCCCAAGGCTCCATACTCGGCCCTCTATTATTTTCCATCTTTATTGATGACTTAACTTCTAATGTCTCCTCGTGAGCCTCCCTCTTATACACTGATGACCTGTTTCTCTATACCGGCTCTAAACTGCTTGCTACCCTTAGTACTATGTTCACACTGGATTTCCGCTGCCTTCACAACTGGCTCACTGGTAATAAGCTGGTACTAAATACTGGCAACTCCCACTCTATGCTGTTTGGTTCTGCCCCTAGACTAAACAAAAAACCTGGCCAGCTATCCATCTCCAGCATTGATAATTTGCCCCTTAAAAATGTAACTTCATTTAAGTATCTAGGAGTTACTCTTGATTCCTCTCTGGAATTTAATCAGCACATTGCCACTTCATATAAAGTGGCAAACTGTAAGCTTGCCCTGGCCTACAAGTCAAGTTATGCCCTCACTCCGTCTGCCAAAATTGGTATCGCCTGAGGCGTTCTTCTTCCTGCACTAACTTACACTTCTGTGTACATTGGCACTACCAAAGCCTACCTGCATAAATGGAACACCATTTATAATAACATACAGTATGTCAATTTGCCCTCTCCTCCCAATGTCTCATGCATCAGTGTCAATTATACAGTGGCCTCAACCGGTTCCCCCCAAAAGATCACTAGTACTATGCCCTTGGTACCCTGATAAACAATATTGTTTGGTCAGGTACCCCCTCCTCCTTAGCTGGCATGCTCACTCACCAAAATCCACTTTATACACTTCGATCTGGTGATCTGACTCTTATGTCAGTCCCCAGATGCAGAACCAACAAGGGTTTCCAGGCCTTCTCCCTCCTTGCCCCTCAGTACTGGAACACTCTACCTGCACCTCTCTGGCACTCACCTACTCAGTCCAGTTTCAAGTGCAATCTAAGTAACCACCTCCTAACCTCCAACCAATGCACCTGTTTCTTCCCTCCTTGAGCACTCCTTATGCCCACCTGCCCAAACTCTAGATAGCCCTCCTAGCACTTACACCCCCCTCCCACACACACACACACACACACACACACGCACACACTTGGCTCGAGATCTGTTGCCCTAAGGCAGTATCCTGTCTCTGTAATGTAACATTGAATGTACTGTTTTCTGGTTATATACTGTGTCCTTTTTCTTAGTGGTGTCTTGAAACTGTTGCCTGTTGAGTTTAGTTATGTACCTCTGATTATGCATTTTGTATCTGCTTGTTATAGTTGTCACTGATGTACTACTACCTCTTGTACTGAAATGCCATCTCTGCTTATGCTCTGAATGTAAAGTAACTACTTATGTAGTACCACTTCATGCACTGAATTGCCATCTCAGCTTAGGCTGTGAATGTTATTTGCTAGTACCTGACTGTTGGCTACTGTTTTTATGCACTTTCTTTTGCAAATTGCCTGTATTTATTTGTATCTTACCTGTTTGTAACTTGACTGTATTTTTGCTTTGTACTCTCCCGGGTCGTGCCTGAAAATAGGCATTTCTAATGTCTAGTGCACTTACCCAGTTATCAAAAATATACAAATAAACAAACAAATAAATACATAAATAAATGTGCCAAAATCCTTGGTCTGCATCCAATACTTAGAATACCTTAGCACTTGGCATCCCAGCTACTACTTTTCCCACTGTTCACAGGGGGAACTGCCCTCTTTTTATTGCACAGTTTAAGTCTTTTGGATCAACACAGATCCTGAGCCTACCAGGCTTTACTACTGTTACCATGCGGTTACTGCTGTTACCATGCTGTTACTACTGTTACCAGGCTTTACTACTGTTACCATGCTGTTAGCCCAATTTGTAGGCTCACTTTGTTTTGCAATGATGTCTAATTTTTCCATTCTTTCAAGTTCTGCTTTGATTCTATCCTTCAGTGCTACTGGCACTTTCCTGTGTGGGTGCACAACAGGTTTAACAGTGGGGTCTATCCAGATATGGTGTTGTCCGGGTATGCATCCTAGACCTGTAAACAAGTCTTCATAGTTATCACATATGTCTCTTTCTCTGGGATCTACATTAAAAATCATTTTCAGCATGCCTAACTGCAAGTATGTTGCACGATCCAGTACTGCGGGTGCATCTTGATCAATTACTTGGAAATGGATATCATATTTCTGGCCTTTATACTCACATACGAGCTCTTTTTGCCCTTTAGGTATCATCTGATGTCCTGAGTAAGTAACTAGCTCGTACTTGGACTTGCTCGACTTGTCTTTCAAATTCAACTTCTTAAACATTTGCGTTGATATGATATTAAATTCTGCTCCAGTGTCAAGCCTGAATTCAACTGTCTTGTTATTTATTTTAAGTGTTTCTGTACAGTCCTTTTTGTCCTCAGTAACATCTTTAACATTAACAGCTCCAATCTGCACTTTGCTCTCATCTGTTATTTTCTATCTGAATTATTCCAATAAACATTTCTGCTTCAGCATCTTCCTCAACTAACACATGTATTTTCTTAGACTGAGTCTGAGGCTGTGTTCTGCATAGTTTTGCAGAGTGGTTTCTCTTGTGACAGGCTTTACACATGCTCTTGCGACAGGCTTTACACATTTGACCAAAGGCAGGACATTTTCGTTTGTCATGTTTGTAACCACAGCTGCGACATTTGATTCCATCTTTTGTGTTTTTTTTTGTTTTTCTTGAGCTGCTCTTTTTAAATTGATTGTAGTCTGGTGTCATTTTCTTTAGTTTATGGAGTTGAATTTCTGCTTCGTTATTAAGCACTTTCATTTGGCTGTCACTAACCTAACCTCACTTGCACAGCATATATCAATTCCATTTTGTAATGTAAGGTCTGCTTCTCTAAGAAGTCTGCCACTGACCTGATCATCTCTAATGTGTCATCTCAAGAGTGTTGGACTTTAGGAGGGCTGACTTTGGGAAAATAGGAGAGTGCCTCAGAAAAGCGCTAGCAAACTGGCAAGGAGGAGGGGTGGAGGCACAATGGGGAAAAATCAAAACAGCCATCACAGAGGCAACAAGCCTTTGTGTGAAGCAAATCAACAAAGCAAAATAAAGGAAAAAACCACTATGGTTTTCAAAAGAGGTGGCAGGGAAGGTTAGGGATACAAATATAGTATTTAGGAAGTATAAGGAAACACAGAAGGAGCAGGACCAGTTAAAGCAGAAGGAAATGGGGAAGGCAGTCAGAATAGCAAAAGCCCAAACTGAAGAAAAGATAGCCAACTCAGTTAAGAAGGGGGATAAAACCTTTTATAGGTACATTAGGGAGTGAAGAAAGATGAAGGAAGTGATAGTGAGGCTTACTAAAGGGAAGGGAGGGTGGGCAGAGGATGACAGTGAAAAAGCAGGGATACTGAATGAATACTTCTGCTCAGTATTCACAAAAGAAGAGTAGGGGGAGGTACCTAAATCAAAGAATAGAAGCACTCTGGATAGGGAGGTCAATACCAGTCCATTCACAGAAGAAAGGATCCTGAAAGAACTCTTAAAACTGAAGGTGGACAAAGCATTGGGGCCTGATGGGATTCACACAAAAATTCTAAAAGAACTAAGGGTAGAATTAGTGACACCACTGACCTCCCTTTTTAACAAATCATGGGAGGATGGTGTAGTACTTGAGGACTGGAGGAGGGCAGATGTGATTCTCCTTCACAAAAGTGGGCCCAAGACAGAGGCAGGAAACTGCAGACCTGTTAGTTTGACCTCAGTGGTAGGAAAAATGATGGAATCACTTCTAAAGGAAAGAACTGTTGAGTTCCTAGAGGCCAGTGGGGCACAGGACCCAAGGCAGCATGGATTCATAGTGGGAAGGTCATGTCAGACAAATCTAATAGATTTCTTTGACTAGGCGACCAATGTGGTAGACCAGGGAAGGGCAGTGGATATGGCCTACTTAGACTTTAGCAAGGCATTTGACACAGTCCCACACAAAAGATTAATATACAAGTTAGCCAGCCTTGGAGTGGGTCCCAAGGTAGTAGCCTGGGTTACAAATTGGCTGGACAACAGGATACAGAGGGTAATAGTAAACAGAGTTTACTCTGAAGAAAGGGGGGGTTATTAGTGGAGTACCGCAGGGTTCAGTACTGAGACCAATCCTCTTTAATGTCTTTATAAGTGACATTACAGAGGGACTGGAAGTAAAAGTATGTCTCTTTGCAGATGACACAAAGATCTGTAACAGGGTTGATACAGAAGGTGGGGTGGAGAGGATGCAAAGGGACTTGGCAAGGTTGGAGGAATGGTCAAATATATGGTAGCTAAGATTCAATGCAAAGAAGTGCAAAGTAATGCACCTGGGAAACAAAAATCTCGGGAAAGAGTACACAATGGGGGTGAGATAATAAACACAGAAATGGAAAGGGACCTAGGGGTAGTCATATCAGATGACCTTAAGGTAGGCAAGCAATGTGAGAAGGCAGTAAGAAGAGTTGGTGGGATACTGGGATGCATAGGGAGAAGCATCACCAGTAGAAAACAGGAAGTTGTTATCCCTTTGTACAGACAGTTGATGAGACCCCATCTGGAGTTCTGCATCCAGTTCTGGAGACCCCGTCTCCACAAAGACATAGACAGGATGGAGGCTGTCCAGAGGAGGGCAACTAAAATGGTGCAGGGTCTGCACCAGAAGACATACGAAGAGAGATTAAAGAAGCTTAATATGTATACACTCGAGGAGAGGAGGGAGAGGGGGGACATGATAGAAACTTTCAAGTACATCAAGGGAATCAACAGAGTCCAAGATGGTAGCAGCTTTCAGAAAAAGAGATGTGCAAGAACAAGGGGGCATAATTTTTAAGATAGAGGGGGGACGGCTCAAAGGTAATGTGGGGAAGTACAGTATATTTTCACGGAGAGGGTTGCGGATACATGGAACAGCCTTCCTGAGGAGGTAATGGACTCAAAAACAGTGGAGGAATTCAAGAATGCATGGGACAGACATAGGGCAATTCTAGTGGGGGGTAGGAGGAAGTAGGCTGTTGGTTAACTAGGATCTGCAGCCTATGCATTAGGTAGGGAAATGGGCAGACTAGATGGGCCAAGCGGTCCTTATCTGCCATCAAATTCTATGTTTCTGTGTTTCTCTATGCCACACACAATTCTGTCCCTTATAAGTGACTCAGTTAACAGCTCAAACTCACAACTCTTGGCCTTATTTTTAAGATCAGTCACATAAGCGTCTATGGTTTGCGACGTGCCTTGTGCTCTGGTAAAGAACATGAGTCTAATATATGGCTTATTCTTTCTAAGCTCACAGTACTGTTGAAACTTTGCTTTTATCTCTGCCATCTTGTCTCTGTCCTCTGCATTAGTAAATTCAAAACTGCTAAATACCTTAATCGCTTCTCCAGCTACATGCAAAAACATGGCACACTGTACCTTCTCAGACTTCTCTGCTATTTCACCTGCCATCATAAACAGCTCAAATTTCTGCAACCATGTTCTCCAATTTTCTTCAAATTGCCTTCTAGACACAACTGTTTGGAAGCTTCAACTGCTCTATTTCTTCCTTTTTCTTTCTGCAGTTTTTTTCTGTACACCATGCAAAGTATGAGAAACCACTGGAGGCTGTTTACTGTTCAGACTCCTTTCTTAAAACAGCATGAGCATTTCCTGCTCATGCTGAAACATGTGCAACACTCACACCCCGGGAACATGTGATTCATTACACTGCTTTGTATATTCTATTGGCGCCACCTACTGTTACATCATTATACTACAAAAAACACTCTGCTACCTTGTTCTTGATAGTTAGTTCTAGATATTCCCAGGTTCTGATGTTAGACTTTGTGATAAAATTATCTGGGTGTCTTCCGTTTTTTTGTTTTTTGTTTTAAAGAACAGTTTTTCCCAGTAGAAGCATTTTTTTAAATACTGGTTCCTATTATGTTACAGGTCCATCTGTATAGGCCTATTAGTAACTTCAATGGATGTTTCTGATTTACATAGAGATAGTAAGTGCCATTTTGGAATTGTGTGATATACAGTAATTTATGTCCCTTTCAGTCCCAGAGTTCTATAGTTGAACATAGATGTATTGTTCCAACAGTAAAAGAGCTGAGTAAGGGCATAAACTACATCATACAGTTCTAAAATAGTACTTACTACCTGTGTATCTGTAACTATAAAATGGGCTGGAGAGTTCCTGTTCCCTGACTGGCCAGAAACTGGCTCCAACTAAATGTTTCTGTCAGCAACACCAATGGGTAAAAGTAAGATCCTGGCTGAGTGGTGAGTTTACCTCCCATATCCTTGGGCAGCCATTTGGAATGTTGACAAATTTAAAAGGCTTCAGCTTTTAACAATGTTTTTTTGTCACTGGCTGGATTGGAGTCGGGGGAATTCATGTTGGTGACAGATACCGTGGTGATACCATTTTATTGTTTTCCCCACCCTACCCACATTTGGGAGCTAGTTTTCCAGTGCAATCACAAATTAAATAAATAACTACTTTATATATTTTTACTTACAACTTCTGTGTCTCTCATTTATTTTACTGTGACTGAACAAATGCTGAACTGTCTGACTGAACAAATGCTGATCTATTTGTATCTGATAAACCGCAATTCCTGTTAGAAATACCCTGACAAGCTACAACCTTTTTAGCGACCAGTATGAGAGTGAAGCCAAGCCCACAGTGTGATCCCAGATGGTGTATCAGTGGTCAAACAAGTACCACTGCTCTACTACAGCACTGCCCAGTCGCTCCTCAACACTAGCACTACTCTGATTTTGGTCCATCCATGTCCAAAAGAGATTAGTGTACTTTCATATTCCTTTTTTTATTTCCTAAACCCCATACCACAACAGGCCACAGCCTTTTTAGCTACCAGTGCGACAGTAGATCCAAGCCGGCAGAGTGATCCCACCTGTGGTATCAGCATTAAAGCAACTAGCGCTGCTCTACTACTGTGCTGCCCGGTCACCCCTCAACAGCAGCAGTACTCTGATTTTATTTAATTTGTTTTACTTGCATATTGCATTTAAGTAATTCTGCTTACTACCATGAACAGCATAACCAGATATCATGGCAGAATCAATAAGACCAGAGATTGTCCCACGACTGGTGTGTCACTGAAGCATCCCCTTCCTGGAGGAGGAACTAACTTAAGTTAAGAACATGCATTTTAATAATTATTCAACATTGATAGTACAGAATATTGCAGATGTACCTGTGGGCCCATTTTATATAAGTAGTTAGGCACTTTAGGGAGTTGGTGGCACTAGATTTCCCCTATGGTCAGGGGGCTGGAGACACTCAGCTTCACCTCATTCCTCACTACACCCCTGATTGTGGGGAAAACCTACTACCCTACATGATCAGGGACCTGGCTACCTGCAAGATATCCTTGTACCCTACTGCTCCCTCCGTCCTCTCCGATCCGCCGACGAGGATTTGCTGGAGATTCCCAGGGTACGACTAAAGACATCTGGTTCTTGAGCTTTTTCTTTCCCGGCTCCAACCCTGTGGAACTCTCTCCCTCACTGGTTAAGAGAATGCCTGACCGTCGATAGGTTTAAAATTGTGTTAAAAACTTATTTATTTGATTTAGCCATCCAAAAAGATGGAAAATTTGTTTTATTGTTCTGTTTTAATTCTATTTATATTGGCTGTATTTGGTTTTATGTACAGCGCCTTGGTTTGGAAAGGCGCTATAAAAATAAAGTTTGACTTGACTTGATTATCAACTCCCTTATTGCTTAAATCAGAAACATTAACTGGGATAACTCAAAAGCTTGTAGAGATGGAACAGTAATAGAATTGTAACTAGTATTTAAAAATCTGCTTCCACAAGGGAAAATTACTTACTGGTTCAGCGAAGTTATCCTTTAAATAAAAGTACCACCTTTGCTGTTTTCCAGTCATGTGGTATGAGCCCCTTGTCTAGCAAATCCCTAGTTATCTTTGGTAGTGGATTTTCTAGCTCATCCTGAAGTTCTTGGGTGTTCTCCAATTAAATGCCAACTCTCAACTGTAGAATGATGTTAATTTTATTACATGGTTTCATCCTTGTCTTTTGGAACATTCCTTTCACTCGTAAATACTCAACTAAAGAACTCACTCAGCTTTTCAGCTATAGCCTCTTCTCTTTTTTTTTTGAAAACGTTACTTATTTACAAGCATACAAAGCAATACAAAGTATAGTAGACTAGGACATAATTTACAGTGAGGTTGGTAAATTGGAAACGTCAGGTAGGGCTCAGTGGAAACATGCAAATATACATCTAGTTAGTATTTACAGAACATGGAACATTTCAGGGCATCTAGACACTGTAGCAGAGTTTACTTCATTATATCTTACTCCACACCCAGGCCATGGTCTTCCCCTCCCCCGCACCACCACACCACGTAATAGTTAGGGAACCGTACCTCCCCCAAGGCTTTTTCAAGAGGTGCCCAGATTCTTTCACACTTCTGCAACAAGTACAATGTAGGGTATTGTTTTTCATACAGTTTAACAGTGTGCTAACCTGGTAGGCAACTGATGGTGCCATATCTTGGTACCAGCATTGAGCTACAAGTTTTTTGGCAATCACCACTCCTGTCTCCACAGTGGGTGCCTATACATTTTACCCTCATGTTCCCCTGGGTGTAGCTCCAGAAGCACACCTTCAGGTGATAGTGCTAGAGGCAGCCATAGAGTCCTGGACAACATAGATGTAATTTCTCCAAACATGGCCTGCAACCAGGGGATGTCCACACCATATGATAGAAAGTTCTCACCTCAACCTTACATTTGGGGCACTCACTGGTCTGGTGCAGTCAATTTTATGGGCTAGGTTGGGAGTATAGTAGGCCTGGGGTAGAAGGTTAAAATGCATCTGCTGCAGCATGCTGGCACAGCAGTAGAGCTACTGCTCACGATGCTGATGACCCTGCTTTGGGGGAGCCCAAAGCATCAGAGCCCCAGCAGGAGAAAGTTGGATGAGTGTCCCAGGGACAGCTCTCCACCTCCGGGGAGGAGAGGGATGTTGGCTCCCAGCATTCAAGTGACACCCAGAGGTGGCTGGGTGTACACCAAGCCTAGGACCACAGATGTTTGGATGATACCGGCAGACATCTGTGGGACATGCATGGGAGCAGGCATGCCCGCACGCTGACACCATTGAATGTCTATGCTGGGGGGACCAACAAAAGGTAAAACCCTGTGCGGCAGTGCTTTGCAAAGTCCACTGCCTCCACCAAATGATGCTGGTGGTATAAGTCTCAGGTGGATTCTATGTGGATCACAGTCTCTCCATACGGAGCCTTACTGTAAGGGACAAGCTACGGGGCCTCAGATCTGGGCAGTCAATGGGAATGCCAGCATAGAAGTGAGTGGACTGAGAGAGTATGCTACCCCATCTGCAGCCAGAGCTGAAAAAATAGTTTAAAAAAAGATATCTGTTCAGCCAACTTTTGACTGAGTAGGTCTCTGTTTCCTTCAGTATCTGGGACCAGTCTCCATCGGTCCAAAGGGTGCTCTCCATGTTTCTTTCTCACTTTGATCTTGTCTTCCCAAGAGGGTCCTGCAGATTCCCCAGGAGCAGGGCATTTTTTTGGTTCATGGGTCCAGCCAGGGGCATATGTTCCAGTAGTATCTCCTTGCATGGTGAGGGGGGGAAGAACCACCAGTTGGGTGTGGCAGTGCCTCCGGAAGGCGGGTCTGCACTTGTAGAAAAGCAAAGATGTCAGGAGGGGATAGTGTGAAATAATCTGCGAGGTCTCTATATCACATGAGGCTCCCACTTCAAAGAGGTCTCCAGTAGATTCAAACCCTTTTTTCTGCTAAGTTTGGAGGACTCTGCCAGTCGGACCTGGAAGACCAGGGCCACTCCAAAGGCCTTTACCTATGCTGGTCTCTAGGGATTGATCCTTAGGGTGACTGATCAAGATGTGTACAGTAAGCCAAATTCTGGCACAAGTCCTCATGAACAAGTTTGGTATGGGACAGATGATCCAATCTCCCAGAGCAGAGGTCAAGAGATTTTTAAGGAGGATCCATCATACAGTTCCTCTTTGAATTCCACCCCTGCTGGTTTGTTAGGTCCCTGGCATAGAGTATCTTTAATAAAGGACATTTGAGCTGCAAGACAGTAAAACTATAGGTTGGAGAGACTCAGCCCCCCCTTCCCTCCCCAATGGGAGCCAAAGGGAGTTCTGCTTGATCTGTACTCTCTTGCCCTGCCAAAGCAGGTTAGTGTGGTACTCTTTTAAGGATGTGAACATTTTGGGGGGAGGTGTACAGGCAAAGATTGGAGCATATAAGGCACCAAGGAAGGATGGACATCTTAACTATGTTCACCCTCCTAACAAGAGAGAAGGGCAAGGCTCCCCATTTCTTGCAGTCAGCTTTTATTTTCTGTAGCAGTGATTTGTAATTCAGGTTATCCACAGTGGAGATCTTTTTTGGAAAGGGCGACTCCCCAGACACTTTAGGCTCTGCACAGGCTAAAGTATAGTCACTTAGACTGTAAAAGGTTCCCTAATGCCACATCCCATTGGCAACCACTCACATTTGAACCAGTTCATTTTTAGATCTGAGAGTGGGCTATGTGTGTTAAAGCTCTCAGTCAGGGCTGGCATAGCCTTTCCTGGGTCAGCCACAAACAGAAAAATATAATCAAAAAAGATCTTTTGGGCTGTACCCTGGAACTTCATCCCCTGGATGGCTGGGTGGGCTGTTATTGCGCTATGGTGAGCACGTAAAGGGGAGGTGAGAGGGGACACCACTGCCTCATTCTCCAGGACCGATGGAAAGGGTCCAATAGAAGGCCATTTGCTAGGACCTGTGCTATTGGGGAACTATACAGCACAGCTATCTATGAGTGAATTCTGGGCCCAAAGCTGAATTTCTCCAATATGGCAAACATGAAAGGCCACTCGAACTGGTCAAAGGCCTCCTCTTTGTCCAATGCCAGGAGACCAGGAAAAGCAGCCCCTCTTTTGGACCAATGCCACATAATGTTTAAAGTACAGGGGATATTATGTTTTGCATGCCTCCCTTTCATAGGGTGACCCAGGGTTGGTAGAACCCCTTCCAGGTGGGCTGCCATCATTTTGGCTATGATTTTGTATTCTGCATTTATTTAGTTTTTGTTGATCAGGTGGGGGCAGTAGACAGCAGAGCTGTCTATTTTCAGGCACAACCAAGGAGGTTACAGATGGATAAAACAACAATTAAATACAAGGATTTGACAGATAACAGGTATCAGCGATATAAATATGAAACAAATCACATGTAATCATTGAACGACACCACAGTGGCAGAAGACATAGGGAAAAGGTAGAACCATGGCATCAACAGAACTCACACACTAAATAACTTAAAAGATTTGTAAGAACCAGGGGTAACTAGGTTCGAGTAGAGCTCAGGGAGAGCCCTACTCAGTGATAGGAACAAGTGCCAGGGCAGAGCTATGAGGGGCAGGCCAGGGACGTGTCAGCTCCCCTCCCCCCCACAGGAGCAGAGGCCAGAACTGTCAAGTGACTTGTGGAGATCCTGCTTAAAAATACAGTGAGTTTGGGAGTGCCTGAGCTCCAGCAGTAGGGAGTTCCAAAGTTTCAGAGTGAATTAAGCAGTGATATTGGCCTGTTAAGAGCTCCATCAGGTGGGGTCCTTGCCAGGTGTAGGGGCACTGTTATTGTTGCTAGTGTTTGGGAGGGGGAATGAATTCCCCCACTGTTTTTGATTCCACTACCTCCTCGGGAAGACTGTTCCATGCATCCACAACCCTCTCTGTGAAAAAATACTTCCTCACATTACCTCTGAGCCGTCCTCCCTCTATCTTCAAATTGTGCCCCCTTGTTCTTGCACATCTCTTTTTCTGAAAGATGGTACCATCTTGGACTGTGTTGATTCACTTGAGGTACTTGAAAGTTTCTATCATGTCCCCCCTCTCCCTCCTCTCCTCGAGTGTATATTCTTTAATCTCTCTTTGTATGTCTTCTAGTGCAGACCCTGCACCATTTTAGTTGCCTTCCTCTGGACAGCCTCCATCCTGTCTATGTCCTTGTGGAGATGGGGTCTCCAGAACAAGACACAGAACTCCAGATGGGGTTTCACCAACTGTCTGTACAAAGGCATAACAACTTCCTGTTTTCTACTGGTGATGCCTCTCCCTATGCATCCCAGTATCCCACCAGCCCTCCTTACTGCCTTCTCACATTGCTTGCCCACCTTAAGGTAATCTGATATGACTATCCCCAGGTCCCTTTCCATTTCTGTTGTTGTTATCATCTCACCCCCATTGTGTACTCTTCCCCTGGATTTTTGTTTCCCAGATGCATTACTTTGCACTTCTTTGCATTGAATCTAAGCTGCCATACATTTGGCCATTCCTCCAACCTTGCCAAGTCCCTTTGCATCCTCTCCACCCCACCTTTTATATCAATCCTGCTGCAGATCTTTGTGTCATCTGCAAAGAGACATACTTTTCCTTCCAGTCCCTCTGCAATGTCACTTACAAAGACATTAAAGAGAACTGGTCCCAGTACTGAACCCTGCAGTACCCCACTGGTAACCCCCCTTTCTTCAGAGTAAACTCTGTTTACTATTATCCTCTATATCCTGTTGTCCAGCCAATTTTTTACCAAGGCTACCACCTTGGGACCCACTCCAAGGCTGGCTAACTTGTATATTAATCTTTTGTGTGGGACTGTGTCAAATGACTTGCTAAAGTCTAGGTAGGCCATGTCCACAGCCCCTCCCTGGTCTACTACTTTGGTCACCCAGTCAAAGAAATCTATTAGATTTGTCTGACATGACCTTCCTGCTGTGAATCTATGCTGCCTTGGGTCCTGTGCCCCACTGGCCTCTAGGAACTCAACAATTCTTTCATTTAGAAATGATTCCATCATTTTCCCTACCACTCAGGTCAAACTAACAGGTCTGTAGTTTCCTGCCTCTGTCTTGCTCCCACTTTTGTGAAGGAGAATCATGCCTGCCCTCCTCCAGTCCTCAGGTACCACACCATTCTCCCATGATTTATTAAAAAGGGAGGTCAGTGGTGCCACTAGTTCTACCCTTAGTTCTTTTAGAATTCTTGGATGAATCCCATCAGGTCCCATTGCTTTGTCCACCTTCAGTTTTAAGTGCTCTTTCAGAAACCTTTCTTCTATGAATGGACTGGTATCGACCTCCCTATCCAGTATGAATGTTTGTTTCAGAGAGGGGGCAGCCAATTTCCTTAATGTCCTCTCCCCCTAGGGATGTCAGAGACACCGTCTCCGGGAAGATATAGGTGGGGGTGGGGGGTTCCAGGGGCTGAGTCTGAGGTGTACAAGGTGGAGTAAAAGGACATTAAGGTCTCGCTTATGTCCTCTTATTTCAGGGACTAGGATCCCTCCAGCAGTGTAATACTGAGAACTGTTCTTTTTTTTTTCCTTTTTTATAATTCATATTTTATTAGTAATTTTCTTCTGCTAATACAGGGGACAGAAAATTACCACTTACAAGGCTTATACATAGACTAATACATGAGTTGTCCCCATCCCCCTCCCTCCCCACCCATTACAGCAAGGTGCTTGCACAAATAAGAAATAGAGTATGGTATCACACAATAAAAGACACTGGATATACAGACTCATTTAGCAGCTCTAACCATAATTAGCGTGTGAAGGGGATCCCAAGTGTTCTTGTACCACTGCAACTTATTGTGGAGGCTCGCTATCGCTTTCTCAGTATGTAAGTTAGCCAAGATTTCATTAACCCATTCCTGGTATGTTGGGCCTAATGTATCCCTCCAGTGCCGGAGCACAATTTTCTTAACTGATAGTGCAATCATGGAAATATGAAATCTTCTGGTTCTATCCTTAACAGAGGATAAATCCCCCAACAAACATATATCAGGAGTGAAATATTCCTGCAAACCCAGTATGGGGTCTAGGTTATTCTGTATGGTCATCCATAATGACTTTATCTTAGGACAGGACCAAAAGACATGAAGCAGCGTGCCTTCTTCTTGACATCCTCTGGTACAGGTCCCCGATCTTATAAGACCCCATTTCTTTAGCTTCATAGGGGAATAATACATGTTATGCAAAATATGAAATTGCATAAGGCGGAGTCTATCCTGAGAAACATATTTATGACAAAACTTCCATAAAGCTGACCAATTAGGAGTATATTGAGGAAAAAAAGAAACCCAGAGCTTAGTAGGGCCTTCTGGTCGCCCATAACTCCATTGATATAGGACACAATATATTTTGGAGATAGTACCTGGTGCTCCCAATAAAGGGGAGAGTTCTGGTACAAACCTAAAAGCAGGGGGACGGGGAGGGACATTACCAAATACTGTAGAAAGTAAATGTTTTAATTGGGCCACCCTGAAGTAAAAAGTTAAGGGAATATCAAACTTGCGAATGATATTGGAGACTGAGAGCCATTCCCCTTCGTCATCCAGAAAAGTAGAGATTATCCCATCTCCTATCTGGGGTAACCATTTACGAGATATCTGCTTTTTATTTATAGAGAAAGATAGGAATTCAAATAGACTGAGACAAGTCCATTTCTGAGAATACACGAAATGAACAAAGCTATATGTAAACTCTGAGGATGTTGGATAATAGGGCAACTAATAGTGTCGGAAGGAGGCTAATTTTAAATAGAACAATGTCCGAGGGTCTTTGTTCATGGATTGAATAAAGTCTAGTTCAATTTTGAGCCATACCGGTCTTGAATATTCAGGACCCGGATTAACCCACCGTAAATATTTTGCAATGTGACTAGCCCAATAATAAATTGCTAGATGGGGAATCTGCAGCCCTCCATCTATTTTTTGGGCAGCCAGTTTATAATATGCTAACCTGGCTTGTTTATTAGACCAGATAAAATTTGTGAAAATTTCATGCATTTTATGAAACCATGATAACGGTGTAAAGGTGTTAAGAAGTGAGAGGGGATAAAATAAACAAGGAAAACTGTTCATTTTAATAATATTAGTACGGCCTCAAAGGGAGAGAGGGAGTTTGGACCATCTATTAAGGTCCTGAACTATCACTTGGGATAGATGCTCCAGGTTTTCCTTAAACCAGGAGGAAGGGTTACGCGTCAAATTAATGCCAAGATATTTAACTGAGAACTGTTCTATCGTCTTCTTTGTTTGTTTGTTTTTTTTTCCTACATTTCAAGATGGTGGCTGGGCTGTGCCGGCCATAAGGAACACTGTACTGCACCACCGTTTTTTGTTTTGCGTTGTAGTTTATGCTTTATTTTATTTTAATCGTTTAATGTGTGATTTTATTGGTTTTGTATATTCTCTAATTGTTTAAGTGTGTGGACTTTGCATATTTCCATCATCTTTATCGCTTTTGTCAGTCTTTTGGCTGGTTCCACCATTTGGCAGATGCAAAGTAAATTCGACTGCTTTTGTCAGTTTTCTGACTGGGGCATCGCTCGGTAGATTAAACCGGCCGGTGTTTTTAAGAGAGAACCTGTTTGGGTGTCAGTATTGGATCCTGTTACTATTTCATCAGTGGCTGGGATTGCTGCAGTTGGATCTATCATGTGTGTGGATTAAGACTTGAGATTTTTACTGCTCTACTGGAGGCTGGGAATTGTAGGAGCCCCACGGGAGGAATTGAAAAGTCCCCTTTTCACCGGGTATCGTGAGTAGGATACTATGGAGAGATTTGAAGTTTGGAAAGTTCATTCAACATCAGAATCAGTGTGTCTGGGAGTAGTGTGTGGGGGGGGGCCCTCTGTGAGCCCTGGACTGTTTGATTACTGTTTTCTGTGACTGAACGGGAGTTGCCCTTCGAGCATTTGGGGAGCCACTGGTTTGTTTGGGTGTCTCCTTAACCCTCCACAGGGATTTCTGGTGGGATTGCCCCCTGTGGGGACTGTAGTTGCAGGCCATGGGGAGGTAGGGGAAAGTATGAGTAGGGTGCACTTGGAAAAGGGAGGGGGGTCCCTCCCTTAGAGCTTGGTTTACACACACCAGTTCACTGTTGTATTTCTGGATGTTGGGACTGGAAGTCTTGCTTTTCCTGTGGTGACTGAGGATTGCCCTGTTGTGGTGAAGATTTGGAGCACTGTGGTTGATTGGACTTATTATGTCCCCTTAGAAGTTAAATGTGACTTGACTGTACATTAGATCTGCGGCCTAATATTAGTGAAGGTCCCTTGTGAAATCTATTTCATCTCTGGCCTCTTGTTTTCTTGCCGGTTTTCTCTATCCTACTACATGAGAGGTAGTGGGAGTAATCTTGACTGTACTGAACACTGGTCTGGAGTGGTGAGAGGACCCTGGTTCACTACTTCCCCCCTCCTCTATGTGAGAGGCAGTGGAGGTGACTTTTCCTGGACAAATCACACTGGAGTTGTGAGAGAACTCCAGGGTGTCACATTCAATAGTTTTCTTTTAAAAATCTGTACATCATATGATTCTGTATAAATGTGGATGCGAGAGAGCTATATTTTTTCTGCATAAATCATTGTATGGGGTGGTGAGAGCCCCCCATCAAGATTCATTTTAATTAGTTTTTATTACTTTAAAATTAATTGATTGGAGAATTTATATAGTTTATATAATTTATACAAATTATTTTGTTTTTGTTGTTCTAAGTTTTTAGGGTTTTGGGGGGGTTATTTATGCAGTTTTATTTTATTGGGTATATTGTGACTATTTTAGGGTAGTTATTCATAATATAATGAAGTTATAATTTTTTGCTGTGGATCTTTAGTTTTAGTTTGGTGGTTATTAGCCTGTGGAATGCATCTGTCTGCCCTCCCCCCCGGTCTTACGCTATTCGTACTCTATTCTCCATGCCTTCCACCCGTTCCCCCCCTTTGTCCTTTTCTATCTACCAGAGCTGTCATGCATTGGATATTGTACGTAGGAGGGGTGGTGGTGGGCGTGGTGGGGGGCACGGACATTGGAGGTCAAATGAACGGATCTCCCGCATAGAGCTGGTTAGGCCTAGGAGACGCCCTGGAGCGAAATGGAGCCTGGAACGTGGTGCTCCATGTCTAGTCCCCATGCCCAAGGGCACCATCTTTATTGATGGGCAAGTAGCTGGAACGGCTCGTGAACCCCGTCCAACTTGGGTGGTGCTATGCAATGCCAGATCTATTAAGAATAAAACCGCAATTATTGCAGATTTTGTTGGAACAGCTGATCTGGCTTGCATCACTGAGACCTGGCTGGATGAAAATGCCGGACCCACTTTGGCGGCAATTGGAGTCGAGGTACTCGGTGATACACCACCCGAGATAGGACCCCGGGAGGGGGGTAACGGTCTGTTTCAAGACCAAGTTGGGCCTCACTGGTGTACCAGTAGAGGAAACCAAATCCTTTGAATGTACAGTGGTAGCTGGTGTGAACTGCAGGATAGTTATAATCTACTGACCACCCGGGGATGAAAAGCGATTCCTGCAGGAAGTGGTGGACTTCGCCATTGACATGGCGTTGGAGTTGCCCAGACTGATGGTTCTGGGTGATATCAGTGCTTGGGTTGATGACAAACTCTCGCCTTGTGGACAGCACTTCTTCCAGCTTATGACATCACTGGATTTAACACAGATTGTTTCCTCAGCTACCCATAATCATGGTCATTCTTTAGATCTCGTTTCCCCCTGGGGATTGAGGCCTCCGATTTGGGGGTGGAACCTGTCGGTTGGTCCAATCATTACACCGTGAGGTTCAATTTTTGTGCCCCCTTTGTAGGTCTGCCCCTGTGGAGATGGTCAGTTACCACCCTTTACGGGATGTGAGCCCTGAAGACCTGGCGGCAGTGATTGATCTCTTGGAGTTCTCTGATGCCAGCTGAGGTCCAGAGCCATTGGTCTTGGCCTATAATAAGGCCATCTCCTTGGCCCTCAACCTGATTGCTCCTGTCCTGGTTCATCCTTTCCCACTTCACCCTCAGGCCCCTTGGTTTGATGGGTCCTTGAGGGAATTGCGGCATTTAGGATGAAGGTTAGAACGTTGTTGGCAGAAATCTACCCTGGAGGTTGACCATCTTAGTTTGGTGGAGCATTATCAGACCTACCAATCAGTGCTCTTCCATAAGAAGGCAGAGTTCCTGGCCAGGGAGATTGCTGTCACTCAGAATCGACCAGCTCAACTCTTCCAAACTATGGACAGGTTGTGCAACCCAGTCTGTCTGCAGCTCCATCGAGCCTTTTCACAAATGGAGTGTGATGAGCTTGCTCGATTCTTTGCGAATAAGATGGTTGACATCAGGCCGGAGATCCTCTTGACTCGTTCTATGGGGGATGCTGTTGGTCAGTGCTCAGTCACTACACCTCGTACTTCCTGGAGTTCCTTAGACCTGCCAGAGTTTGGGGATATTATGCGGATTGTCCAGGGGATGCGCCCTACATGCTGTGGTTTAGATCCTGGCCCAACTTCCCTGAATTGGGGTTGCTGTGATATCATTGGCCCGGTTCTGGCTCAGATTGTCCGGTGCTCCTTGAAATCGGGTGAGTTTCCAATCTCCCTGAAGAAGGCAGTGGTGACACCCCTTCTGAAGAAAGCTTCATTGGACCCGGACGCTATAGCTAGCTACAGACCCATCTCGAACCTTCCCTTTATAGGAAAAGTTATTGAGAAAGTAGTGGCAACTCAACTGGAGAACCACTTGACCATCCATAATGTCTATGAACCTCTCCAGTCTGGTTTCTGAAAGAGGCATAGCACTGGGACTGCTCTGGTTCGGGTGCTCAATGATCTCTTGATGGTGAGAGATTGGAGAAACTGTTCCATTCTAGTACTCCTTGATCTCTCCTCAGCTTTTGACACTGTAGACCATGGGGTGCTACTTGAGTGCCTGCGGTCCATCTGTGGCCTGACAAGTACGGTCCTCAGGTGGTTTATATCTTTCCTAATGGGCAGAACACAGAGAGTTGTGTCAGGGATTTTTTCTTCTGACTCATTCCCTCTGTCCTGTGGGGTCCCTCAGGGCTCGGTGTTGTCCCCCATGTTGTTTGCAGTGTATATGCTACCCCTTGGAGACATTGTAAGATGGTATGGGCTGAGGTTTCACTGCTACGCTGATGATACCCAGCTCTACCTGTCTTTTGGCCCGGACCAGGTTAGTGCTCTCTCAGTATTTAATAACTGCCTCGCTGAAATCCAGGACTGGATGAATTTGAGCTGGCTAAAGTTGAACACGGGAAATACCGAGGTCATGGTCGTGGACCCAGGTCGCAGGATAGAGGGGTTGAGGACTGATCAGCCCTCTGGATTATTTCTGGGGTGCTCTCAGATCCTTACCTCAGAACGGGTGTGAGACCTGGGAATGGTACTTGATGATGGGCTGACCCTTCGTTATCAGGTGTCAGCAGTAGTCAAGTCTGCCTTTTACCATCTTAGAAACATTGCCAGGGTCAAACACTTTGTTCAGTCCAGTGATCTGCCTGTGTTGGTCCATGTTTTTGTGACCTCGCACCTTGACTATTGCAACTCCCTTTACTTAGGGCTTCCTGGGGTTGATATCCGCCACTTTCAGCTAGTGCAGAACGCTACTTCTAGACTGTTGACCGGGGTTTCTTGGAGGTCGTATATTACTTCTGTGCTGAGTGATCTGCACTGGCTGCCGATTCAGTGGCGGATCACCTTTAAGGTAGGTTTATTGACCTACAAAGCCCTACATAGACTTGGTCCCAACTACCTGAAAGAGCTTCTGATTCCCTACACCCCTGTGCGACAGCTCCTCTTGGCTGACGAGGGATTGCTGGAGGTTCCGAGGGTAATTCTGAAATCTTCTGGAGCCCGTGAATTTATGTTCGTGGCCCCCACCCTCTGGAATTCTCTGCCCCGTCAGCTTCAGGAATGCGTGACCATGGGGGGTTTTAAACAGGCACTTAAAACTTTTTTGTGGAGTCAGGCCTACCAGTGAACTATTACCATCTGTAATTGTTGCTTTATATATTAATGTAATAGTTTTTATGGAATCATGTTTTATTATTGTAAAGCGCCTTGGTATTTGAAAGGCACTTAAAAACAAAGCTTATTATTATTATTACAAATATGCTTAATATTTTTTGCATAGAAAAAAACATGCAACAGTATATGTCTCATTTAAGCTGCCATGCTAATCACGTACTAGTTTTGTCCCCTTCAAAATAGGCACCTGCCCTAGTGAGAAGGGTATTTCTTTTCAATGGGGCTGAAATTAACTGATTCAGTTGGCTTTTCAGCCTCCAGAGTTCCCTCGCTTTTTGGCATGAGCTGTGACTCATAAATTCCTTTTCCAGTGTCTTAACCCTCTTCTCCATTTTTTTCTCTTTTGGGGTTCCAGTTTGTTCTTAAATGCAGCCATTGAAATGGCCACTTCCCTGGTAAAGGCCTTCAAAGCTTCCTGTTTAGTTTTGGCTGATGTGTCCCCCTGCTTATTACAGCTACAGAACTCCTGGAGAGTAGCTGACAGTTTGCTTTTAAAGTTCACGTACAGTAGGAGTTGGGGGTCCAGTCACCACTGATGGAGGGGGTTGTCATTCCCCGTCCCCCAGCTTCACCAGTAGGGGGGCATGCTTGGAGTATGTGACAGGGCCATAAGCAGCGGTGGTCAGCTTACGTGGGAGGTCAAATGCTACCAACACTGCATCTATGTGGGTGCATAGCTGGTGCGCATGAGATAAAAAGGAGAATTGCCTGTTATTCAGGTACATGTATCTCCCTGCATTCACCAGACCTCTCTCCTCTGCCATCCCTCTCAGGACATTTGAACTCTTCACAAAGGTTCACAACAAAGGTTGGCAGGATCATAGAGGCCATGTGCCCATACGTGTTCCATTTGTTAGTAGTATCTTAATGTGCCACCCTTGTCAAAGAATTTGTCAAGCCTGAGCTTAAAACTATTCTTACTAGTACTATTAATAACAATGATGGTAAATTATTCCAAGGGTTCACCACACGTACAAAATAAAAATATTTCTATTATTTGTTTGGAATCTGGTAGGCCTTAGTTCATAGAATCATAGAAATCTAGCAGCAGAAAAGGAGCCTCTGGCCCATCGAGTCTGCCCCTTCCCCCTTACTCATCACCTCTGTCATGTGACGCCCTTCCCCCTACTTGCCAACCCCTTATGTCTATCCCATGCCCTCTTGAATACGTCCACCATTTCAGCCCCCACCACTTCCTCTGATAGTTTATTCCAGGCCTCCACCACCCTCTCCATGAAGTAACTCCCAGTTACATTGCGTCTAAACCTTCCTCCTTGTAATCTTAGACTATGCCCTCTAGTTTTGATGCCCAGCTTCCTTTTAAATAAGTTTTCCTCCCTCACCCTATTGATCCCCTACATGTACTTAAATGTCTCTATCATGTCCCCCCTCTCCCTTCTAGTCTCCAGTGGGTACAGATCCAATTCCCTCCACCTCTCCTCATATGGCTTTCCCTGTATACCATGCACCATCTTGGTTGCCCTTTCTTTGCACCCTCTCAATCCCATCTATGTTCTTGCATAGGTATGGTCTCCAGAACTGGACCCCATACTCCAGGTGTGGCTTCACCAGTACCTCCCTCTTTCTGCTAGTTATGCCGCTCCCAATGTATGCCAATATTCTAGTTGCCTTTCCCACTGCTTTGCTGCATTGATTACCTACCTTAAGGTTGCTGGAAATTATAATCCCCAGATCCCTGTCCTGCTCAGTTGGCTTGATTACATCTCCCCTCCCCAAGAGTGTAGGCTACTAGCTGGTTTTACAACCCATAAGCATCACTGCAAACTTTTGGACATTGAATTTCAGCTGCCAAGTTTCTGACCACCCTTCAGGAATCTTCAGGTCCTCCCTCATGGCCTCCACACACCCTGGGGTGTCCTCCCTATTGCAGATCTTTGTATCATCTGCAAATAGGCACACCTTCCCTTCCAGCCTGTCCACTATATCACTAATATAGATATTAAAAAGGAGGGGTCCCAGTACAGAACCCTGGGGCACCCCACTCATCACCCCCATCTCCCTAGAATGTATCCCATTTACCACCACCCTCTGGCTTCTGTCTCTCAACCAGTTTTCCACCCACCTAGTTATTTTCTGTCCCACCCCATAGCTTTCCAGCTTACTCACCAGACTTCTGTGAGGGATGGAGTCAAAGGCCTTCCTGAAATCCAGATAGGCCACGTCCACCACCCCTCCCTGATCAACCGCCTTCGTCACTCAATCATAGAACTCTATAAGGTTTGTCTGACATGACCTTCCAGTTGTGAAGCCATGCTGCCTATCATCCAGTAGTCTGCTGTCTATCAGGTAGGTTACCACTCTTTCCTTTAAAAGCACTTCCATCACCTTCCACCCCACCTAGGTGAGGTTGACCAGGCAATAGTTTCCCGTATCCTCCCTGCTGCCCCCTTTATAGGCATCATGTCCACCATATTCCAGTCACTTGACACCCATCCAGTATCCAGGGACAAGTTAAACAGCTTCGTCAGTGGTGCTGCCAGCTCCCTCTTCAGTTCCCGAAGTACACCAGGGTGCAGACCCTCTGGCCCCATTGCCTTGTCTACCTTCAACCATCCTAGTTCTTCTTTTACCCTGTCCTCGCTGAACGGGCTAGGATACACTCCTTTGTCATCCCCTCCTTTCTTCCTTAACTCAGGTCCCTTCCCCTTCCACTTTAAAGACCAAGCAAATGTAGCTATTCAGCATCTCTGCCTTCTTAAAGTCTCCCTCCACCAGTGCTTCCCCTTCCCCCCTCACTGTCTCCTGTCCTGCCTTCCTCTTTTCCCCCACATACCTAAAAAAAGTTGTATCTCCCCTTTTGGCCTGCCTAGCAATTGTCTCTTCTGTATCTGATTTTGCCCTGCTAATCTTTTGCCCTGCCACCCTCAGCTTCTCTCTATAAATCTCCCTGTCTGCTCTCCTCTGGGTCCTCTTGTATGTTCTGAAAGCCATCCTTCTTTCCTTAATTGCCCCCACCACCTCCCTGGTAAACCAGAGTGGCCTCCTTCTTTTGTTTTTTCCCATCCTCTTGACGCAGAGCTCAGTGGCTTTCAGTACCCCACCCAATGCATTTCCATAATTCCTCTACGTCCCCTATGTGCTCCTTACCTTCCATTTCCTCTCTGAAAATCTCCCTTACTCTTGCAAAGTCTGCTCGTTGGAAGTCCAGAACCTTCATGTTGGTTCGGTTTCTTTCCCTACCCAATTTTATCTTGAAACTCACTGTATTGTGGTCACTCGGACCAAGACAGTCTCCCACCCCCACGTCTTCCACATTATCTCCATTTGTGAGGACCATGTCCAGTATGTTATCCCCCCAGTGAGCTCCCTAACCAGCTGTTGCAGGAATGCTCCTTGGAGTGCTCCAAGTACCTCTCTCCTGGCAGATATTGCCTTTGGGATTATCCAGTCCACACTGGGGAGGTTAAGGTCCACCAGCAGAAGGATCTCCCCCCCCGTGCCATTCATTGTACCTCTTGTACCATCTGCCTATCTCCTTCCTCCACTGTGTAGGAGGCATGTAAATCACACCCAGTCTTATTGACACCTCAGACCATTTTCACAATGTGGCCCACAGGACCTCCGCCTCCCCCTGTAACTCCTGCCCTTCCATTGCCCTAATGTCATCTTTGATGTACAAAGCCACTAACCCCCCCTTCTGCCTGGCCTGTCCCTTCTGAAAAGCCTGTACCCTGGGACATCTACTTCCCAAGACTGGTGCTCTGACCACCAGGTTTCCATTATAGCCACAATGTCTAGACCCTCTTCCACCATAATGACCTCCAGATCCACCATTTTGTTTCCTAAACTCCTGGCATTTGCTGACAGTCCTTTCCACCATAATTCCCCTTCGACCTCACTATCACTTGCTGCCCTACCTGCCCCATTTCGTGGGGGAGTACCAGCAAATGTTATTCCCTTCTTCTCCCCCTTCATCCTCCCTATTCCTTGCCGTCCTACCTGACCCATTTCGTGGGAGAGTACTAGCTAGATTATTCCCTGCTGCTCTCCCCCCCTCAGTTTAAATATAAACCTTCCCTTACATAGCTATCTAATTTATCCTTCAGGACCCTTGAGCCACCCCCTTGCTTAAATGTAACCTGTCAGGAGAAAAAATTCCTTGTTATCCCATGTCCTACCCCATTCCCCCACCAGCCCAAAACCCTTTTCCTTATTCCACCCCCTCAGCCACAAATTGAACTTCTAAATTCTCCCCTTCCTATCCAGATTGGCTTTTGGTACTGGAAGGACTTCAGACAATGAGACAGTTTTACCCTCCACCTGACAGATCCTAGCCAATTCTCTGAATCTAGCCTGTACCTTCTTCATGCTGTTGTCTGTTAGATCATTTGTGCCCAGATGCACCACGATGTGGGTGACCCCCTCATGTTTCCTAGCCAAGGTGTGTATCAAGCATGAGGCCTTGAGCGCCGTCAGACCCAGCATGCCTCAATTCTAATAGCCCCATCCCTACCACCACCCATCCCCCACTGGATTCTCTTAATTATGGAGTCCCCAAAAAAAGTATTTTATTTTCCTTTGTTCCCTTACCATCTAAGGATTCACTACTTGGTGCTTCCTGTCTTGTTCTGCCCTGCTTGTTTCCATAGTACTATCCCTTCCCCTATAGCCCCTCCTTTCCCACTGCTCCTACATGAACCTCCATCCATCCCATTTGATGTCTTCCCTATCATGGCATTGCCCACCCATTTATCCACATCACTGTGCCCTACTACTACCCTTGCACCCCCAGCCATAACTTCTGTTGGGTTCTCTAATCCCAATGCCCCCTCCCTGTTCCTTTTTAACTCCTCACCTCTCCTCCCTTCTCCATTAGTACCTTCATTGGCCCCTTCCTCCTCTAGCTCTCCTGAGTTCCTCATCTTCCTTAAGGGTGTATACCTATTGCTCAGGTTAACCCCACCACTATGACATATGTGCTACCCATTGTCACGTTGCTCTTCCCCACCTTATTCTGCCATGTCCTGTTAGATGATGGCCGCTGGTATAAGCCTCCGTATTCTTAAGGGACAACTTTAGTTGATCAAATAAATAAATGTCATTAATAATATCATACATCAGCAGCAGGTTGCCCCTAAGTCTCCTATGTTGTAGAGTATATAGCTTCAAATGCTGTACCCTATCCAGTATGTTGTGCTATGTAATCCTGTTACAAGTTTAGTTGCCCTCCTCTGGACTCCTTCCAAGCCTAGCTATATCGGTGACCTTGTATGGGCACCATACCTGGCAACTCTTAGGGATTCTTCATGCCAAAGGAGCCAACCTGTCCATTATCAGTTAAAGCAGAAAGAGGCAGAGAAGACAGTCAGAATAGCAAAGGTCCAAACCGAGAAAAGGAAGCCAACTCTGTTAAGAAGGGGGATAAGACCTTTTATAGGTACATTAGGGAGCGAAGAAAGACCAAGGGAGGGATACTGAGGCTAATAAAGGGAGGAATGTGGGCAGAGGAGACAGTGAAAAAGCAGGGATACTGAATGAATATTTCTGCTCAGGATTCACAAAGGAAGAGGTGGGGGTACCCAAACCAAATAAGAGAAAAACTCTGGATAGGGGGATCGATACCAGTCCATTCACAGAAGAAAGGGTTCTGAAAGACCTAGTAAAACTGGAGGTGGACAAAGCAATGGGGCCTGATGGGATTCACCCAAGAATTCTAAAAGAACTAAGGGTAGAACTAGTGACACCACTGACTGCTGTCTTTAACAAATCATGGGAGGATGGGGTGGTACCTGAGGACTGGAGGAGTGCGGATGTGATTCCTCTTCACAAAAGTGGGAGCAGGGCAGAGACAGGTAACTACAGTCCCATTAGTTTGACTGCAGTGGTAGGGAAAATTATGGAATCACTTCTGAATGAAAGAATTGTTGAGTACCTGGAGGCCAGTGGGGCATAGGACCCAAGGCAGCATGGATTCACAGAGGGAAGGTTGTGTCAGATGAATCCAATAGATTTCTTTGACTGGGTGACCAAAGTAGTAGACCAGGGAGGGGCTGTGGACATGGCCTACCTAGATTTTAGCAAGGCATTTGATGCAGTCCCACACAAAAGAGCAATATACAAGTTAATAACAAAAACACTGTGGCTCAAGTCAGCTGAGAAAAGTGGAGCTCTGCTACATCAAATCCAAGACAAGCATAAAAGAAAATGTGGGCTCTACAGTGATCCACAAAGAACAGTCCACAAAATTAGGACACACTAAAACTGCTTTTTATTTAATTAAAAATCGCAGTAAAATCAACTGCTTTGAAGGTACGGTGTTTTGGGTGTTGCTACCACTTTGGTGTACCTTCAAAGCAGTTGATTTTACGGCAATATACAAGTTAGCCAGCTTTGGAGTGGGTCCCAAGGTGGTAGCCTGGATAAAAAAATTGGCTGGACAACAGGACACAAAGGGCAATAGTAAACAGAGTCCACAGTGAAGAAAGGGGGGTTACTAGCGGGGTACCGCAGGGTTCAGTACTGGGACCGGTCCTTTTAAATGTCTTTATGAGTGACATTGCAGAGGAACTGGAAGGAAAAGTGTGTCTCTTTGCAAATGACACAAAGATCTGCAACAGGGTTGATACACAAGATGGAGTGGAAAGGATGAGAAGGGACTTGGCAAGGTTGGAGGAATGTTCAAATATATGGCAACTTAGATTCAATGCAAAGAAGTGCAAGGTAATGCACCTGGGGAACAAAAACCCAGGGGAAGAGTACACAACGAGGGGTGAGATACTGACAACAACAAAAATGGAAAGGAACCTTGGGGTAATTATATCAGATGACCTAAAGGTGGGCAAGCAATGTGAGAAGGCAGTAAGGAGGGCTGGGGGGATACTGGGATGCATAGGTAGAGGCATCAACAGTAGAAAACAAGAAGTTATTATTCCTCTGTACAGACAGTTGGTGAGACCCCATCTGGAGTACTGCATGCAGTTCTGGAGACCCCATCTCCGTAAAGACATAGACAGAGTGGAAGCTGTCCAGAGGAGGGCAACCAATATGGTGCAGGGTCTGCACCAGAAGACATACAAAGGGAGACTAAAGGAGCTTAATATGTATACCCTTGAGGAAAGAAGGAAGAGGGGGGACATGATAGAAACTTTCAAGTACCTCAATTGAATCAACAAAGTCCAAGAGGGTAGTATCTTTCAGAAAAAGAGATGTGCAAGAACAAGGGGGCACAATTTGAAGACAGAGGGGGGACGGCTCAGAGGTAATGTGAGAAAGTATTTTTTCATGAGAGGGTTGTGGATGCATGGAACAGCCTTCCTGAGGAGGTCGTAGAGTCAAGAACAGTGGGAGAATTCAAGAATGCATGGGACAGACATAAGACAGTTCTAGAGGGGGGTTAGGAGGAAGTAGGCTGTTGGTTAACTAGGATCTGCAACTTATCTATCTGGTAGGAAAATGGGCAGACTAGGTGGGCCAAGCAGTCCTTATCTGCTGTCAAATTCTATGTTTCTATGTTTCTATCATTCCGCCAAAGTGTGTTGAAATCCCTTCCCAGTATGACCCTGCCCAGGAGGGTGGCTAGAGTCAAGGTCATCTAGTGGAAGAAATCCAGGTGATTGAAGTTTGAGCCATAAATTGCAGCCACTGTCAAGTGTTCACCTACCACTTCTACCTCTGCAAGTAGGTATCTACCTTAGGGGTCAGTTACTTGTCTCTTTAGTTGGACCTGCAAGCCCAGCCTAAAGCATACAGCCACACCCCGAGCTTTAGAAGTGAAGGTTGCTAAAAAGAGGGTCCCCTTCAAAACCTCCTCAATCTGTCAGCCT
Organism: Neoceratodus forsteri; assembly: GCA_016271365.2. NCBI lineage: Eukaryota > Metazoa > Chordata > Ceratodontiformes > Ceratodontidae > Neoceratodus > Neoceratodus forsteri. The sequence continues at coordinate 221,584,081 of CM028136.1, read as the reverse complement.
CCTCTTGGACCATGTGAGTTCCCTGCAGAATATTAATGTTACCTTTCGCTTTTTTATGTAAGGACCATATACATTTCTATTCTTTGACAGTTTTAAGCCCTTTATCATTCTGTGTTAACACTCGTAATACCCTATTTTAACCTGAAGTAAAAGATGCATTCCACCAGTCCCCAACTCCCAACCTCTCTTAGTTGCTGTAAAAAGCCCATCCCAGTTTTCCTATAGTATCCCCATAAACAAATAAATAGGTGCCTCCTTGAAAGATCAACTCCCTCTTGAGCAACTAAGTCTAACCCCAAGAGGCAACTTGCCCTTCCCCCCCATGGACACAGCCAACAACTTCATAGTTATTCCCTCCTATAAAACCTCAAACAATCGCAACCCTGTCTCTGCCTGAAACCGTGAGCAACAGGCTCCTGACCCTTTCTGGAAGCAGAAAGCTCATCCTGGGTAGGATAAACCCCATTGCCCTCCCCTTCCCTCCTGGCTCCGTACAGACTCCTGCCTCCCACCTTGCTTCGTGGTGAGAGCCAGCTAGAGGAAATGTGTCACAACAACAGGTGAACAAAATTGCTCCTCTGATGCAAAGCCATCCTAAATTGGATGTGGTCTCACTTTAGGTATGCTACCAGTCAACATCTTTCACCAAGTTTGCTCAGCATGCAGCACTACACAGTTCCCATCCTTCCCTCACTTACTCTGTTTTCCTGCTCTGTAACAACAAAAGATCGCAGGGTTAGGTTGTGGACCTTGCTTTTGCTTCAGTGTTTCCCACATGGGCTACATTATGGAGAGTATTGTTTCCCCCGGTTGCTGCTGGTTTGGGCAAGAAAGAAAATGCCATTGCACCACCCACACATCTGGGGACTGCTCTTGTATGACCCCCCTACTCCCTTAGACATATGCATAAAACAAATTTGCCAGCAGTGCTCATACATATGATGCAATAGGGGGATATTATACACATGACAGGAATAAGTCCCAGCATCATCTAGCAAAGGCATGGTGCAGCCTGAGGCTACTTTTTCAATAGCCCTCTGTTGACTCACAGAGACTATAAGGGGCTGTTAAGCATGGTGTGCCTGACCTCACAGCATAGGCTACATTTGCGTCAAACTGACCTCCTCATCTCCCGCGTAACGCTGCTGCTAAGAGTTTAAAGTGGCTTGGTGGAAATGACTTTGAAAAGTCTCAAACGTCTTGCTGTAGTTCAAAGCTTAATAGTGAAGATGAGTAAAAGGTAAAAAAGGATATACGGCAACTGCTGTGATCAAAGTAGTCTGAGTGGTGCAAGGTGAGCGGAGACGGGGGAAGTCCTAGATGGGGGGATCCAGAATGCAGTCCACCCTTTGAGATCACCTTATCATCCAAACAGACCATTGGCTCCCCACTCCCTGTTCCTGCCATGGCTAACCCTAAACCCAGGACATCTGTAGCCATATTGGCTCTGGAAATATGCTTTGGGGTAGCTGCCCAGTGCTAACTGTACTAGATTCGAATCTGGGGACTGTCTTGCTTGGGCTTCTGATTGGTTGGGTTTACCACGGATATTCAGTACTTTTTTTATATATCTATAGATATTTACATTTTTATTGAGACAGAGCCAATAAAAATTAAAAAAAAGTTACATTTGCAATCGGCAAATACAGAGTACAGTGAATGATAGCACAAAAATGAATACGCATTAGTCTGTCAATGATTCTACCTTTGCCACAACAATGGATATGCTTCTTTCAGTTACAACCCAATTACCCTTTGCAAGTATAATGCTCCATTAGATGCTGGAAAAACTATAATTCTCAACCCCCTCAGGACACCTATGTCCTTCCAGTGTGATGTCAAATCAGGACATGACCAAAACACATGGATGTGATCTGCCCGGGACAGTCAGCAATTTCTCCAGCGATGACCATTTATTTATTTATTCAAAGTTTCACCAGGAAGGTATACTGATCAGTAAAGCTCATTTCCAGAAGTGTCCTGGGGGAAGGAGAGTGGGAGACTTACAAGTACAAGGTCAACATGAGTACATGAGCATAAGTGAAAGGCACATGGTACATAGAAGATATAACATTACAGCAAAAACTGCATTCAATTTGCAATAAATGCAATATTACAGCATGGGGATTGTGGTAATTATACATACAGGCAGAAGTAAAATAAACAGATAGTCAGGCAAACTAGGGCCCAGATTGAATTATACTAAATGGAGCAGCCTAGATAGGGTCAAGATCTATGGGACTGCCGGTGAATTGAACAAACAGGTGTCTGCCTAGCCAGACTCTGTCATGGGAAACCTGTGAACTGGATCTAAAGGTGAAGAGATATGTAGAAGGGGTATTAGTTGGGAGGGAAGACAATGGGTTTTGGCAGGAACAGGAGGGGCTGTGTATTCTCACAATAGGGAGGAGAGGAAATTGTGTAAGGTGGCATTACGGATGGGGGGAGCCCATTCCATAGTTTAGGACAGCAGAAGGAGAAAGTGGATTGGCCAGTGGAGGTGGAACAGAGGGGGATAGCAAATGCTTTTAGGTCCGAATTACAGAGGAAGTAAGCACATTGGGAGGAAGTACAAATAGAAGATATAAGATAGGAGGGGAGGCTGCCAGTCCAGAATTTGGCCATGAAGGTGGCAGTATGGGAAACTCTTCTGGATACCAGGAAAGGGAGTGATAGGGTTTTATAGAGGTCAAAGTGATGAGTATGAGGGGGGCAGGATAGGATGAAGCAGCAAAAGGAGTTGAAAAGGGTGTCCAGTCTGGCCAGGGTAGTTTTGGGTTCAGCACTATAGACTATTTCAGCATAGTCAAAGGTGGAAAGGATAATTTTCTGTGCAATTGCATGACATGCAGTCTGTGGAATATAGTCCTTGTTTCTGTATAAGGCACCAAGTTTGGGGTGAAGGTTCTTATGGATAGCATTCACGTGCGCTGAGAAGTCGAGAAGGTTATCTAACCAGACCCCAAGGTATCCAAAGGAAGTGAAATTTTCTATAGGTGTGCCATCCAAAGTGTGGAATGCGGGGGTTGGGGTTGGAGTTTAGCAAGCCTCTGTCTAGTGCCAAAGGACATGGAGACTGTCTTTTTGGTGTTTAGGAACAGCTGGTTGGACTGGAACCATAGCTGGACCTTGATGAAATCATGTTGCAATATAGCCTCCGCATCAACATGAGAAGTACTAGATGTGTAAAGGACAGTATCATCCATATACATGTGGATGTGGGACGAGGAACAGACAGTAGGTAAATCATTAAGAAAGATTGAAAATAGAATAGGGCCGAGTACTGAGCCATGCAGGACACCAATGTTGATGGGAAGAGGGGTAGAGAGGGAGATGGCTATCTTAACCGATCAAGATCTGCCTGATAAGTAGGATTGGAACCAAGCTGTGGCCATGGAAGTTAGCCCAGTGACAGAGAGTTGCTGGAGGAGAGGTGAGTGTGATACTGTGTCGAAGGCTTTTGCTGGGTCGATAAAGATGGCTGAGGTTACGTGTCCCTGATCAATATTGGTGAGTATGGAGTCAGTAAGGCTTATGAGGAAGACGGTGGAGGAGTGGGACTTGAGAAAGCCAGACTGGACTGGAAAGGGGTTAAAAATAAAGAAGAGTCAAGGTAGGGGGAGAGCTGAGCAAGGATTATACGTTCTTGAAGTGTAGCTCGAATAGGAAGTAAAGAGATAGGACGATAGTTCTCAGGGGCTGTAGGACCCCCACCTTTAGGGAGAGGCATAACAGTGGAGTGTTTCCAGGTTGAGGGAACAGAGGACAGAGAAAAAGAAAGGTTTAGAAGAGAGGCCGAGGGGGAAGCCATAGCAGAGGCAGAGAGAAAAAGTAGATTGGAGTGCAAGCCATCTGGGCTCTTACCCTTACTGGGGTTCAAAGCCTGGAGGGTCTTTAGAACCTCATTAGGTGAGATACAAAAGAAAGAGAAGGCAGGAGTGTTGGAATGGTTTGGAGGGAGAAGAGGGTTCAGGGAGGCAGTAGGAGTACAAGGGGAAGAGTGGTTAGAAGGGAGGAAGCACAGGATGTGAAGAAGGTGTTGAAAGTGGAAGCAAGAGATGGCGGGTCAGATAATGTAGTGTTATCATGGATGAGGGTTGGGATGAGGATGGTAGGGGGAGAGAAGAGGGATTTAACAACTTTCCAGAACTTGGAAGGATGGCTTAAATTTGTGTTTGAAGGAGGGAGAGATGTATTCAGATTTAGCATATCTGGTGACCTTAGTGGGAAGCACCACTTGTGCTCGTCAGTAAATTCCCCGATGCCCTACACTGTGATGGCACTATATCAACACCGGTATTGTGCTGTCATAAAAGGAAGTGATTTTTGCAGGGAGCTTTGTCCCCCATACCTCCCACATTTATTTATAATAAACTCCAGGTCGGAGTTGTTTTGGGGAGGGAGTAGAACACGTGGAGAAACCGCGTCACTGAAAACAGACCATTACAGCAACTGTAATGGTCTGTTTTCGTGTTTCGCTCTCCTGGTATCGCTCACAAGTGGGCTACTGGCCTTAGTGCAGGCATTCCTAAGATGACAGTATTGTAGAAGGAGTGAGTTGGACCAGGGTGTCATATAGGCCTTCCAGGAGTGATCTCTGGCTTGCATACAGGCTATTAGTTCAGTGTTAATCCATGGAAGGTGGGATCCTTTGACTCTAGCTAGTTTAGTAGGAGCATGCAGGTCCCATATTTCAAGGAATTTTGCCTGGAAATAGCAGAGGGCCATAGCAATAGAGGATTCCGAAGCAATGGGGGATCAATCAGTGTGGTGTAAGTCAGTTAATAAAGGTGCTAGGTTCAGTGAATGAAAGGAGTGCAGAGAGATCAATTTATGGAGTACTTTAATCTGATGAACTTTACGGATACAATAGATCATATAATGATAACTAAGGGAATCGGGCAAGATGCCTGCATCAGTTATGCAATGGGGATGAGAGGTAAGGGCCCAGTCTATCAGTGAATGCTTGAGAGATTTGTGGTTGAGTCAAGTTGGAGAGGTTTTTAATTGTGTTAAGTTTAAGGAGGTTAGATGGGAGCATATTTTAGTGTTAGAAGAACAGATCCAGTCCAGGTTTATGTCTCCTAAGATGTATAGTTCACCAGAGGTGGGAAGTGAAGCAATAGTGGTGATGAGTTCAGATATGGTAGATGTAGGAAGACCCAGATGGCAATAAGAGCCGGCTATGTATATAGGCAATGAAAAGGGGAGGGAAAGTTTAATAAAGAGGAGTTCATATTGGGATGGGGAGGAGAGCGATAGAAAGAGCATAGACTATGAGGCTGGAAGGAATCTGGACAATACAGCAGGGGTACAAAAGTAGCAAATTCGACATTTCCAGGCAAAGTCTCTCCAGTAAGGGGCAGGGAGTACTTTCAGAGAGGGGAGGGTGAATTTTAACCAAGAAGTGTACATAATCTGTTTGTTTAATTCTTTATTCCATTTAGCTAAAATTGCTTGTGTAGTGTCTCCAAGAAACTCCTGGAGGCCCTTATATAAATTACTAAGTAAATGGTGCCCAGGTTATCCTTGAATAGCATCCATCAATAACTTTAATAACAGTGGGATGGGTTCCGGGACACGTCTCAGTTTTTTCCTTTTGGAGGAGGAACGTATGTTTCTGTATAAATTGGAAGTGTTATCGTCCTGTTAGACCATAAGTTTTTTGTAGATATTCAAAGGGAACAATTCCATATTGAACCAAAAATTGAAAAATAAATATTAAGCTTAGCTGATATCTATCCAGACATTCAGTACTGAGACAAAAAAGGCATCGACCGCCCTCAGCTGGAACATCATCACCCCCTATCTCTGCCCCACTCACCTCACCTCCAGTACAATGTTTGCTGTTCACACTGTCCTTCTCACACCATGGATCCATTTTTTTCTTTGGGATGATCGACCCTCTCTCACTGCTGTTTCCATCTCTAAGTAATGCAGTGCCAGATCTGCCTTTGTAAAGGTATTTGGTGCTGCCCCAGACTTCTGAACAATCAAGCATGAGGGATAGAAATGTTTGAAGGGCCATTTCAACTCTTGTAGACATTTTTACAAAGGGTTGAATTCCTGACAGAGCATCTGCAGGTGTTTTCTATAGTTGGAGAAAATGCTCACAGGTTTTTTTTCAATCAGGATGGATCCACACTTCCTGGAGTACCAGATGGTGATCCTGATACAGCAAGAACTTTATGAGAAAATGTCTGGGTCACTCTGTGAGGTCAGATTCTTACCCAGTGAGCGATGGGCTCTTTAGACTTCCAGCCCAGTCCATGCAGGGAGTTTCAACACATTCAGTAGCCATTTAGCCAGGAATGTCAGTGGATCTGAGCCTCCAAGACCATCCAGTAGCCCAACCACCTGAACATTGTTCTGGCTCTCTCAATGCTCATGGTTGTAGAGGGTCTTGACCAGATCTGTAATGGTTTTGTTAGCTGCTGCCAGTTCAGAGATGTCTTTCATTTTGTCTTACTCCTCCAACCTTTTGCCATGTGCATCTATTGTTTCGCACAGACCATTCACAGTTTATTGTACATGGGCGTATTGAATGTTGAGATTTTTTAAGCCTGCTCTCAGTTCTGTATGGATTTCATAAATTAGAACTTCCAGTGATGGTTTTTGTTAGCTATACCCTCATAACTAATCTTGATCACCTCATTCTTATAACCAGTGATTCTGTTTCCTACTTCTGGTTTTTCTTAGTGTACCTGTGCACCCCCCACCTTTGGCCTGCCAGTGGATCCCATCTGTATCCTGATGGATAAGCAAAGCCCAGGATAACTCCCATGTCTAAGGGTATCAGGAGGGTAAAGCTCACCAGAAGCCCCCTTGCAAACAATTCTGGCACTGGCTGCTACAGATATTCACTTCTTTCACTAAAACAGGACACCAGCAGGGTGTAGTTTTGGGGTTTAAACATCGGTGCTGTTAGACGCAGTGGCATCTTTCAGTGGCAGCTAAGTGCGGAGAAGTGCAAAGGAGTCAATGGGAATCCGTGGGAGTAAGTGGGATATAATATATTGCTTTTAGTTTGAACTGTTTTATTAGGTTTCTTAGAGGTTATTGATGTGTAATCCTGGAGTTTGTGCTATATGGCTTTGTTTGTAATTGGGTGGGTTAGTATGTTATGATGGTCCATTGTTTATTAATAAACCTGGAAGGGTAGGGATCCAATTTACAACAGATGACTACAGCATATCTAATTCTATGGTGGGAGTTGTTGTCAGGTCTGAATCATTACAGATCTTGTTTCACAATAGACAAGAAATCAGAGTTTGTGGACATTGGGGGTACCATTGCTCGATATATTGTAGTCTGTCATTTAGGCACAAACTTGATCAAGCTTTGAAACTGGCCTTACTATTGTTTAGAGCGAGTGATATTGAATTGAATCCAGGGCCTTCGGTCTCCAGCAATGTTCTAATCTCTCAAGGCCAGCCTACTACTTCAACTTTAGCACAATGTCATGGTTTTTAAAATTATTCATCTAAATGTCCGAAGCTTGGTTCCTAAGATTGCTGAAATTGAACAGTTAATTGATTGTTGTAAGCCAGATGTTGTAGCACTCTCTGAGACTTGGTTGAAACCCATGATTCCTGATAGTGCATGCAGCATATCCGGCTTTAAACTTATTTGTGTTGACAGGAAGGGTAGGAAAAAGGGTGAAGGAGTATTGATATATTTCAGAGAGCACTTACAGGTTAATGTCCTTGGGTCAAGTTTGATTATAGATTGTGCAACTGGCTGGCTATTGTAACAGTTTGTTTGAGGTGGAAGGAAATTTCTTAATATGGGCTGCTTATATAACTCCTCACAGTGTGGTCAGGAAGGTTTAAATAGTTATCTTGAGGTTGTTGCTCCCTGTGTTAAGAGATATGATACGATTGTTGTTGGGGATATAAATTTGAATTGGTTATCCTTGGAAAATCATGGTTTGGAATCCGTATTACTATCATATGATTTAGTTCAGTGTATTGACAAGCCTACTCATTTGAATCCACTGACCTTAAATCACTCTACCCTGGATTGGGTGATGATGACTAATAGGAAAAGATTAGTTGCTTCTGGTGTTCTGGCTGATTCAATGCGTGATCATATGGCAATATTTAGTGTATTGAAATTTAAATGTTATAAGCCCCCCCCCCCGTCTGACTCAGACTCGTTCATTTAGAAATGTTAATTTTGAGGAGTTGAATGCTCATTTATCTTCCTTAGATTGGTCTTTTTTGGAATGCATCCCTGATGTTGACTCTGCATTAGATTTGTTTTACAAGCAACTTCTTCCAATTCAATACATCTTTTTTCCTTTACGCATCTTAAGATGCAGAGGAACACATAATGGTTGGTTTTCTCCTGCCATTGTGCAATTGATTAAAGACAGAAATTCTGCCTGGGCTAAATTCAAAAGCCAACCCTGTATCTCACTTATGAATTCCTATCGTAGATGATGGAATCTGGTATCATACGTTGTGAGGAAAGCAAAAAAAGATTTTTTTTAAGGAACGGTTTGAATCTAATTGGACTAATACTAAAGAAATTCTGGAATAATATAAATACATTACTGTCTCCCAAATCCAAAACTCGTATTACTAAGGTTGTTGTTAATGAACAAGATATCACTGATCCATTAGAAATTGTTAATCTATTAAGCAACAAATTTTATGATTTGTCTAGATTTTGACAAAATGTTTCACAGTTCAGAACTGTTGATGTGGGAGGTGTGGTTACCCTGACTGATAGACCGCTTTCCATTTAAAGAAATTACCAAATTTGAAGTTCTAAAATTGTTGGAATCTATTCCAGATAGGTTTTCGGATTGTGGGGGTGGGATTGATGACCAATTTCTTAACTTTGCTATTCCTTTTATTATTGAGCTGTTGTCTTATATATTTAATTTGTTCTTGGTTACATATCAATTGTCAATGGATTGAAAACAAGCTACAGTTATCCCCATTCCCAAAAAAGCTAATGCAGTTATGATTGATGACTTCCAACCAATTTCAATATTGAATCCCTTAGTAAAATGTTAGAGAAGGTGGTGTCTCAACATATAAATGATTATTTGACTCTTCATGGGGTGCTTACTGACCAACAACCTGGGTTCCGTCAGTATTATGAAATGGGGACTGCCTTGGTCCAGTTCATAGACACTGTCCTACTGGGATTTGAGAAGGGTTTGATGACTGGGGCAGTGTTCGAGGACCTAATCAAGGCATTCGATTTGATAGAACACAATTTTGTTTGTGTTAAAATAAGGAATCTTGAATTTTCTGAGGCTGTTGTATCATGGATTGGGAATTAGTTGTCTAATCAATCTCAATTTGTACGTATAGGTACTGTGGTCTTGGGTGTGTCTTCAGTATATTGTGGTGTTCCACAGGAGTCCATGTTGGGCCCATTATTGTTTTCTTTATTTATTAATCAGTTACCTCAGTTATGTCATTTCAGTAATTCCAGTTCATATGCCGATGATCTGATTATTTTCTCTCAATCTAAATCATACCTGAATTGTCATCAGCCTTAGAAAACAATTTTAGGGAAGTTTGCTTTTGGTTTGTCCAAAACTCAATAGTGTAGAATAAAAAAAAAAACTAAAACAATGCTATTTGGAATGCCATCTATGTTAAGGGAAAATTCTGATTTAGTATTGTTTGATCATCAGGGGATCTTGATTGAACTGGTAAACAATTTAGATATCTAGGGTTTTTATTGGATCCAGGGCTAACCTTTTCTTTTCAGGTACAATCCGTTGTAAAAATCATCAACCAGAAACTTGACTTACTGTAAGAATTTAAATCGTACTTTACAGTGGAAACTAGAAAAGTTGTCACAATTGGGTCACTCCTACCACACTTTGACTATGTGTCCAATCTGTATTCTAATATCAGGAAGAAGAAACTGCATTCTTTAACTGTGGTGTACAGCAACATTTGCAGATTTATTCTTGCAGTTCCAGTTCATACTCATCATTGCAGTTTGTATCTATCTTTAGGTTGGATGCCTCCTATCTCCAGGACTGAATATTCTTTGGGATGCATTATTTTTAAATGTCTTTTTTATAAGTCTTTGTTTCCATTGTATGTCTTAAGCTCACTTAGTTCTATGTTATCCAGATTATGATCAGCAAATTATATTTTACTTAATGAAGTTAAATCTAAGCCTAAAATAGGATTATGTGCATTTTCAGCAGCTGCTCCTACTCACTAGAATGCACTACCTATGTATATTTGTCAGTCAACTTGTACTGTGAATTTTAAGATGAAATTGAAACAGTATTTACTACAAAATTCTGCATGTAAATGTTCTATGTAATGTTGTTTTTTGTTGCATTCTCTTTTGTGAGACTCTGTATTGATGCTTTTTTTTTTTGTCTGGGTCGGGCCTGAAAAAGTACCATTGGTCCAGTGTCCTTACCCGGTTAACAAAGAATAAATGAAATTGAAAATGAAAATGAAGTGTAGGACCAATTAAAATAATCACAAACTACCATAATGACAATTCATTTGTTCTCATCTGTTACCTATCATCTGTTCATCTGTTACCTGGCTAAGGAATCCACCTTAGGGCTTACCCCACCTGGTGTGTGGAACCTCCTTACAATGCGCTGCTCTCTGAGAAATACTGGGGGCATATATGACCTATCTCTAAAAATTCCCTTCGGGAGGACTGCTTAAGATCAATGGTTGTATGAGTACAGTGCACCGCTGTGGTTAAATGCTCTCACCGTGGATCTCCAGAAGGCAATCAAGCTTGGCTTGTTCAAAGTAAAACTCTGCACATCTCTAGCATCTACCAGTAGCTGTGACTGTGGGACCTAATGTCCCTGCATCCTTCCCTTCCCTCTGATGCTATCCCCCTGCCCTCTACCCCCCTACTTGTATCTCTCCTTTCTTGCTTTTCTTCCCCTGGCTATCCCCCTCTCCCCCTTTTTCTTCTTTTTCCCTCTGCCCTTACCTCTCCATTCCCCACTGTCTGCTCCTCTTTCTGCATCACTCCCTCTTGCATTTCCCACCCTTGGCCCCCTCTCCCCACTCCCCCTAGAGTTCACTCATCCCTTACTTTGCCTATATTACCTCCACCCAATTATCCTTCTCCTCCCCCACCCCTCTTATAGCACCTCCCTCCTCTACCCCCAGTTATTCATTGTTTCCATCTGGCCTTCTCTCATAACCCCACCCCAGTGCCCCTTGTGCTCTTTTCCCCATGTCCGCTTAAGCCCAGACTGGTATATCATCTCTGCATTTATATTAAGAACTCCTTAAAACCTCTATAGCACTACAACAAAATAGATGTTTTTTTTCTAAAATAAATTTCAATCCTGCTATGTTTCTCCTCACCTTAGGCCTAGTATTTGTGAACATTTCTGATTTTTTGTAACCTATGTTTGACCCTAATGCATATTGTCTTATTCACCTGTTGCATTTCTTTTACTACTGAACTTGTTGTAACTTCTGTGTAAGATTTCTTGTTATTTGTTCTATTTACCTGAGGTGGAACCACTTCAAAAGAGCCTCTGGCTCAAAGGTCTTTCCAAAAGCATAAATATAAATAAATAAATATCTTTGTTGAGGTGACACTAATACAGTTCATGTAGGTGCCATACACTTGTTTGAATAGGTGCCACAATGACTCTACAATTCATCATTTTATACATCATTAATTATGGTAGCTTGTTGAGGCCTGGAGATGGCCACTGCCTCAGTGTCCTGCCTGCTTGGCCCTCCAGACCCATTCTTTGATTGTGAACTCTACCGTTCCTCTCTACTACAGTACCCATGGGGGTACCCTCACTCTTAAAGTACTAGTGACTATATTGGCTATTGGTCAGACATGAGCAGGAATTCTGAAAAGTGTTTATGTTGGAGGGGGAAATATATGCCAGCAAGGTGCACACTATCCAGCATTCATACTCTGTTGGAATAAACTACTAGTCTGGCCCTTCCTAGCCCCTATCTAGTGACCTAGTGGTCTCAACACCTCCCACCTGTTTGAATGGGAAGGCATCTGCCAGACATGCTAGAGCGGGGCATCAGACTCTGAAGATTCTCTCTGGGATCTGTTTCCTAACCAGATGTTGCAGCCAGCGCCTGGCTCCATATAGTGGTAACTGAAAAATCACCTGAATCATGCTCTTTACCTGCACTTGGATGGTCATGTCAGTGTTTTACTTCCCGGTCCCTTTTCTGGTTCAGAGTCCATTAAATGCCTCAGACCCCTATCTTCATGTAACCTCATCAGGCCAACAGCCATCACAGCACAATCCTTGAAGGGGTGCACACATGGGATTCCCACTTCCTCCCCACAGTCACTACTATGCCACCCTCCTGGCAGTTACTTTGCTCCCCAGCATTCCTATCTGTCAGTTATTCAAAGAGACAACCCTCTGGTGAGATTCTAGCAACTGGAAACCTTGCCACCCTGGTCTGTGTCATGCAGCCAACCACTTGACAGAACACCGTTAGTACCCACCCCTCTGGTGTACCCAGCTCCCCTGGAACCCTGCTTTTAGGCTAGCAATGCCCGCACAGTAATCTCACACTCAATGCCCCTTAAATGAAGCCCTGAATTGACCCATCTCTCTGTCTGTGGCACAGGATCAGAGCTCCTGTGGTAATGGTATCTTCCAGAACCCATCAGGAGAGGCACAAAGATAACCACTGAACTCTTACTGGCCTGAAGAACACCTATGCCACCCAGGCTCAGGACCCTGCCACCACTCCAAGCCTGACAAGCACTCTCTGCCCAGCCACCATGCAGACCCACTAGTCTTTGACTGGACTTCCACCTAGAACAGCTGAACTTCCTGCCTAAACTCCTGTTTATCCCTGCCCTCAGTCTCATCACTCTTCCACTAAGGACACAGCCATGGTGACAAAGCACCCAGTGCGCTGATCAGCACTGCTAGTAACAACAATGGCCCTTATGTAGGGAGGGGGTTGTTACATTTAAAAACATCCACGGTCATGTGGGTAGGAGTTGTTCAGAGAGCACAAAGAGCTGAGTTTTTTTTCCCTTTTATTAATCTCTCCCATTTTTTCATTTTTTATACCCTGCCACCCAACTGAATAATTGGAACCACTGTACCTGCACCCTTGTTTTGGCAGAGCAAGTTGCTGCCTTCATGGCTGATGACACTGCTGCTGCATAATCGGCTGTCAGGGGGGTTGAGTCCCCCTTGGGCCTTGAGCACTTCACCTCTGCAACATGCATAGCCCTCCGACTGCCCTCAGTGTTGGATTCTGGGGATCACATACAAAGCCCCATCTCCCAAGAGCAGCTGGACATATTGCTCCCATGCCACTGTGCCAGCCAGGATCATGTTTAAAACTCCGGGTTTGTCTGGTACCAACTAGCAGAGTACAAAACTCTTCTCACAGAGAAACAGTCTCAAATATAGAAACATATAACATAGACTTTGATGGCAGATAAGGACCGCTTGGCCCACCTAGTCTGCCCATTTCCCTACCTATTGGATAAGCTGCAGATCCTAGTTAACCAACAGCCTACTTCTTCCTACCCCCACCAGAATTGCTTTATGTTTGTCCCATGCATTTTTGAATTCCCCTACTCTTTTTGACCCCATAACCTCTTCAGGAAGGCCATTCCATGCATCCATGACCCTGTCTGTGAAAAAAATACTTCCTCATATTTCCCTGTGAAAAAAATACTTCCTCACATTTCGCCTGAGCCATCCCCCTCTATCTTCAAATTGTGTGCCCTTGTTCTTGCACATCTCTTTCTGAAAGATACTACCCTCTTGGACTTTGTTGATTCCCGTGCTCCTCTGCTCCACTCCCTGACCAACGAGCTGAAATTAATCTGCAGTTTTAAGTGCTGCTGTAAAACTGTAGCTGGTTCAGTATCAATCAGTCCACATCTGTGTATGGAGAATGGAAAAAAGTTGTGCAGCATGCTGGAGCAGAAGTGTAGCCAAGTTCTGCCCAAAGGTGGCTGAACTTCAGTGATTTTTTAAAATAATTTTACCTAGGATAGCCAAGCTAAAATGCAACATCTTATTTCCATTGGAGCCCTGCTTCCACCCTTTTGTTCTGTTGGGTGGACTGGAGCACTGACAGGGTCAGTAACTTGCCCAGGGTCATACAGCCACTATTTGGCTCTAGCAGGGTTTGAACCTCAGATCTCCTGGTTCAGATGCTCGTGTTCTAAGAAGAAGAAGAATTTCCATTTATATTCCACTTTTCATACACACTGTATCCCAAAGTGCTTTAAAGCAATAACAGATTGCCCAAAGTTACAAGCAATAAGAGAGTGACCACAGTGAAGTGACTGTTTATGTGCCTAAATATTAGACCACACTGTTCGGCATTTTGCATTGATTATCAAGTGCAAGAACAAAAAGCTAGGCATGCAGTCTCTCCACAAATGAGGATTCCAATACTTTGATATCTCCTTTTGCAAAATGTGTTGAAATTACATATGTTACTATCCAAACAGCAGTTGCAGAACTACAGATCTCCCCCTTGATTGTAAAACACTTTGAGATGCTCGCATGAAAGGTGCTGTTCAACTGCATCCTATATGGTATGGTAAAGTAGGACTTAAAACTGTTGAATGGGAGGCTGTTTGATGGCAAAACATGGTGCGGTGGTGGCAACCTGAGTTTGGTTGCTGATTTAGGAGGCTGGTAACAGCATGCCTCAGGATGGGGAAGGTCGGTGCCATAATCTGCCACTGAAGCAACCCCTGGAGGAGGACCAGGGAGCATGCATTACTGCTGAGGGGCACTGCATGCACCTAAATCCACCATGAGGGACCAAGGCTGGTAGGAGAGTTTTAGGGTCAAGGGTCATCATAAGAAGAAAATAGTCAGCCACCAGTATGACAGCACCAGGCCCCTCTGACCCAGGGCTCCATGCATTGGATCCATGTCTCACAGGAGAGGTCAAATCACCTCCTTGAGAGCCCCTTACAGGGGGAAGCCTTGGAGGAAGACAGACCTGGGTAAGGGGTTGTCGGGGTGGAATAGTTGCCTAGAAAAAAACTAAATGTGAGGCATCCAGTGGAGGAGAAACTTAATGTGGAAAAAGCTATGGAAAAAAACTGCTGAATACTCTCAGTGTAGCAACTGGGTATCAGGCTAGCAGTGTTAACTAAAATCCCACTTGCTAGAAAGTTATTTAAAAGGCATAATTAATTACTCCTAACATTTAAAAAGGACGGCAGCACTCACCCAGCCACATAAAGCCAACATTTCACATTGACGTGTGCTTTTTCAAGCATGGCTTAGGTATGCAAACACATCATTTAGTGACCAGAATTAAATATATAAGCACCTAATATTCATGTAGAAAATATCATCAATATACTATATACTATATACATATATATATATATATATATATATATATGTTCATGGCAAAAAACTCTGTTTAATGCATCAGTTAGGGTTGTTCCTCAGCGACAAAAGTGAGGAAATTTGGTGTTAGGGTTGAAAACCCAAACTCCGCATTCCCCCCCCACCCCAGCACCACACACACACACACACACACACACACACACACATATACACACACACATATGCAAGTAGGGGGGAGGACCAAGGCAACACAACCAATCACAGACAACCAGCAGCATGTAATAGAAATAACATACAACTGTCTAAATGTACTACAAGACACATCCATCATCATGGTCCACCAACTGTAGGAGTTCTGCAGCTGTGGGGATACACAGGCATGTTGTCCAGTTGCACAGGGTAAGATACCAGAACAGGAGTACTCTCCATACAGTACTGAAGATATACATGATTTGGTTATGCTGGGATAATATCACAAGGCATTAACGTAGAAGAAAGCATGGTAAAAAAGGTGTGTAATATTACGTGGTCGTAAGCACAGAAATGACAGCATGGCACCCTTTGGGTCCCATGCACTGACCAACATACCCATGTTCAAACCAAGATGGGCATGTGTACATAGAGACACACATGTACTATTAACAACAAGTTCTGGTCACAAATGAATGCACACATGCAATGCTCAAGAGTTTTATGGCAGCTCTGTATTTTTCTGATCATTATACTATGTAGAAGCACTATTTGGTTATTATTATGTAACATGTAGAAGCATTACCACAGAACTAACAGTGGTATTAATGCAGCATGATATTATCAGCCCAGAATAAAAGTCATTGTTCTTGTTAATATCTGAAACCATTTGTATGATAATGTCAACCATGGCCCATGATGATATTAAACACTTTGTGTCCTATGGTACCACATAGCTGCCCAAGCATACAGGATAAGATGACAGTGCAGCAGCACTCTGTTTATAATAGTGTTCTGACACATTATTTACTAATGTCAGGATAACATGAGGAACCATTAACACACACAAAAGTTCAGTGAAAATGCTGTCTGATATTATTCATTCATAGCTACAAAAGTGGTAACATGGGGTCTTTGGCCCCCCTGCTACCACCAATGTAAGAAATTGTATAGAAACAGAAATGTGTTTGCACTGAGAAACTGTCACCAAGGTAAAGAGAGTAAAGTGGTACCATGGAACCCTTTGGGTCACACAGTCTCATACAGCTGTGCTGGTGTACAACTTCAGAGAACAGTGCAGAAGGCCTCTACACATAATACTGTACAGATTCATAATTTTCTTATGTCAGGGTAAGATCAGGCTGCATTCACACACATGAAAGGGTGTAGAAAATGCTCTCTGATACTACACAGTCATAAACACAAACATGTGAGCATGGGGCCCTTCAATCAGCATGCTAGCAGCAATATATCAATTAGTAGAGAAAAACACTTGCCTGTTTCAAATGGAAAATTGTCCAGAATTCATGTATAGTGTTGTGTAGTGCAACCACGTGACTTTTTTGGGTCTGAGACTCCCACAGAGATCTTCAGCTGTACAATGTAAGATAATGGTGCAGCAGTAATGTGCACATAATAGTGTACTGATACATCATTGGGTTATACCGGGGTAACATCAGGAGACAATAACAGTCAACAAAGGGCACCACAACCACCGCCTGACATTGTCATGTTGTTAGAGTGATGCATTACCTACACATTCTCATTCAGAAGAGATAAGAAATGTATTAGTAATATAAAAATGTTTAATGTGGTCCACCAACAATTGATGGCCAGTATGCCTGTATACCCCCAAGGCACTCGGATGGCAGCAGAACTCCTACAGTTGGTGGACCATGATGATGGATGTGTCTTGTATTACATTTAGACAGTTGTATGTTATTTCTGTTACCTGCTCCTGGTTGCCTGTGATTGGTTGTGTTGCCTTGGTCCTCCCCCCACTTGCATGTGTGTGTGTGTGTGTGTGTTTGTGTGTGTAGTGCTGGGGGTGGGGGGAATGCAGAGTTAGGGTTTTCAACCCTAACACCAAATTTCCTCACTTTTGTCACTATGGAACAACCCTAACTGATGCATTAAACAGAGTTTTTTGCCATGAATTTCCTTCTTTTTGAGAATGTACAATATAAATAGTGAATGGAATGTGGTGGATGGGTGTGGGCCTTCTGGGCCCTCGCTCCATCTTCCATCTCTATAAGGACACGTAGATGCTAACGCTAACAGTAATGGTAACAGTAAGTGAAATGCAAATGCTAATGGTAACTGTAACACCAACATAAAAGTGAATGCAAATGCAAGTGGTAACTGTTATGGTAACACAAACAGAAATGCAAACGCAAGTGGTAATGCAAATGGTATCACAAACGCAAACGGTAATGGTAACAGTGATGCAAATGAAATGCAAAGCTCAACGGTAATGGTAAGAGTAATGCAACTGCAAATGCTAACAGTAACAGTGATGCAAACATAAATAAAAACACAAATCGTAACAGAAACGCAAGTGCAAACCGTAACACAAACAGTGAGGAAAATGCAAATGTAAATGGAAACGGTAGTAGTAAGCTGATGTTATACAATAGTAACAAAAAGTCTGCATCTCGCTTCATTTCCGAGACCACAGCACAAAGGTGATGTGAGCCAACAGTACCAAAAACTCTGTATCTTGCTTCGTTTCCAAGATAACAGCACGAAGGTGATCTGAGCCAGCAGTAGCAAAAAGTCTGTATCTCGCTTAGCTTCCAAGATAACGGCACAAAGGCGATGTGAGTCAACAGTAGCGGAAAGTCTGTATCTCGCGTCACTTCCGAGGTAATGGCGCAAAAGTGATCTGAGCCAACAGTAGCAAAAAGTCTGTATCTTGTTTCTTGTTTCTGAGATAGCGGCACAAAGGCGATGTGATCCAACAGTAGCGAAAAGTCTGTATCACGCTTCGTTTCCTAGATAACAGCACAAAGGTGATCTGAGACAACAGTAGTGAAAAGTCAGTATCTCGCTTCCTTTCCGTGATAACGGCACAAAGACAATGTGATCCAACAGTAACGAAAAGTCTGTATCTCGCTTCGTTTCCGAGATAACAGCACTAAGGTGATCTGAGGCAACAGCAGCAAAAAGTCTGTATCTCGCTTCATTTCTGAGATAACAGCACAAAGGCAATGTGAGCCAACAGTAGCGAAAAGTTTGTTTCTTGCTTAATTTCCAAGATAATGGCACGAAGGCTAATGTGAACCAAACCACTAAAAGGCACCTCCGTACCACTAGGGCTACCTACGCTATAAATTTCAAGCCACTAGCACCATGCATAACGCTATGTGCAAAACGTTAGCTGCATCACACAGTATCTCCGCAGTGAATTATTTTCCCAATGTGTAAACAGCATAATTAACTTCTCCAGGACATCCACTCAACACCCTCCAAATGTCATGTTAAAAGACCAAACCATTCCAGAGATATTCAATTTTAAAGTTTGTGCACCTTTAAGAAGTCTTTCACCACAAAATGGCGGAACTTGCGGCCAAAAATGCGTTAAAATGGTGGACCTGGCAGACGAAAAATCTTTAACCATGGGGGGGCAACTTCAAATGGCAAGAACTCTGGAATGGAACAAGATTTTTTCACCAAACAAAAAGTGGCATCTTCCTTGAAGAAAGGGCTCTCGCTGGCCCAGTGGCACTGAGGGTTGAGGTGCTGGATTCCACCCCTCGTGCCACGCCAGTGACCCAGGTTTGGGAACAGACCTGGATCGTCAGGGGTTGGCAGGGGAGGAGAAGGATTGAGAGTCCGTTGGACTGCTCTTCTTCTCCAGGGAGAGGGGTGTGCAGCCGTCGGTGCACTGGCAGCCCCTTGCGGAGGCTGGGGGAGACGCAGGGCACAGGCAGTACGGGGGTGACGTGTTGGGGCAGACACTGGGAAGGAGTGCGTGCGGGAGTGCGTGTGCTCCTGTCCATGGGCGTCATTGCACGCCGCGTATGTCGGGGGCAAACCAGAACGGGGAAAACAGGCACCAGTCATGGTGGCATGATGGCCTTCTCTATGAGGGAGTTCCCGGCTCCGAGTGGAGCGTGGTAACATTGGATCTGGTCCTGGTGGATGAGCGCAGGGGGGGGCTCTCCACCTCCCCACCTGGGGGGGGCAAACCGCGAGGGTGAAGCCGCATGGACCCGAATGGGTGCCCGGAGATCCTCGGAACGACGGCAAAAGACCATGGAGGATGCCGGGATGTGAGTGAAGGTAAGGCAGACTGGTGGCCAGGGGGAAAAAAATTACCTAGAAAAAAAAAAGAAGAAGAAAGGGCTGTCTATGTCCCAGGTTTCAGCCCAATCAACCACACAATGGCTGCGCACCACCATGGACAACACATTGTGCAAAATTAGCAAGAACTGAATTTTTGTCACTTCGCTGCCCAAAAACTGTATGTCCAACTGAAATGAAAATTGGTAAATGACATGTACCATACCAGAATATGTATAACAAATGTTATTTGAATCTGTTCAACAATTGCACAGCATCACACCAGGAAAACTGCACAGGAGTGCAGAAAAAGGGCATTTTCGCCACTTTGTTTTGCAAGAACCATATATCCAACGGAACCAAAAATTGGTAAAAGAAGACATGTACCATAGCACATCGTGTGTCCAAAATTGTGTGAACATCCGTTCAACGGTTGCACAGCGCCACAAGCACACAACTGCGCAGCCACAATTCAGCAATTGTAAATGCCAGCAACCCGAAAATTGTAACAGTCAAAGATCTATTATTAATCTTTCTACATTCCAAATGCCAGGCAAATCAGATACACGGTTCCAAAGTTATTGAACCGGAACAAACCAAAATTTCATTCATCAGAGTAGCATAATTCCACACCTGTTGAAGTTTTACACACCAAACCACTGCAAGGCACCTCCATACCACTAGGACTACCTACGCTATAAATTTTAAGCCACTAGCACCATGCATAATGATATGTGCAAAACGTTAACTGCGTCATGCAGTATCTCCACAGCAAATTATTTTTCCAATATATAAACAGCATAATTTACATCTCCAGGATATCCACTCAGCACCCTCCAAATTTCATGTTAAAAGACCAAATCATTCCACAGATATTCAATTTTAAAGTTTGTGCACCTTTAAAAAGTCTTCCACCACAAAATGGTGGAACTCATGGCCGAAAATGCGGTAAAATGGCAGAACTCGCAGCTGAAAAATATCTGACCACGAAGGAGGGTCAACGTCAAATGCTTATAACTCTGGAACGGAACAACATTTTTTCACCAAACAAAATCTGGCATCTTCCTTGAACAGAGGGCATTCTACGTGCCAAGTTTCAGACCAATAGACCACACAATAGCTGCAATATGTGTCACTCAAGACAGTGCAAAAAAAATTGCAAAAACTGCATTTTTTGCCCTTTACTGTGCAAAAAACGTATGTACCAATGAAATAGAAATTGGTAAATAAATAGATGTACCATTCCACTCCATGTATACCAAGGCCCAGATATTCAGACTTCGCCAGGCAGAGGCGCAAGTCTGGGCACAGCGCAACTAGGATGCACTGGGGCCAGGTCCAGGTGAATTTCAACGGGGATGCACCATGGTGCAGCACCATTGAATATGGCAGGGTCAGCGCACATACTCGCATGGTGCAGGAGCACTGCGCCACCGCATGCCACAGATAGGGAGCACGGGGATGCGACAGCACAAGTGCAGTTGTGCTAGGCACATCACCCGTGATATTCTGCAGGGGGCATGCAAATGAGATCATAATATATGCAAGGTACAAATGGAGCCATTTGCATGTCATTATGGCCCAATTTGCATGCCTTGCGCAGGGCAGCATGGCGACTTGTGCCTGGCACCCTGCACAGCATGGAGTGTGCCGTGGGGATCCCGGGGCATCCCCCACCCATAGCCGCGATCGTGTGGCATATGTGTATAAAGAAATCTCTGGTAGTCTAGTGGCCCCCCAGTCCCCGATTCCCCGATAAATATAATACATGACCATCGCTGGTGGTCTAGTGGTCCCCCCTCCCACCCGAGTCCCTGATTCCCTGATATACAGTATGTACATATGCCCACCCCTGGTGGTCTAGTGGAACCCCCCTGCCCATTGCCGAGATTGCTGTAAATGTAAAATAAAGCATTCCCTGGTAGTCTAGTGGACCTTCCTCCCTCCCGAGCCCCCGATGGTGGTGGAAGTATTATATTCCAGTCCCTGGTAGACCAGTGGTGCCCCCCTCCCTCCCGATGCCCCGATTGATGTATAAAAATACAGTGTCTGGTGGTCTAGTGGACCCCCCTCCCTCCCTCCTGGGTCCCCGATCATGGTAAATCGCCCACACATAATTCCCTGGTGATCCAGTGGTACCCCCCCCCCTCCACCACCCACACAGGCCCTTACTCACCTGCTCCCCGTCCTTCGGTAGCGTGGCTACATCCTGCCAGCATGCCACCCGGCTGCCTGCCAAATGAGCAGGTACAGTATGGGCTGTAAGCCCATTGGTCCCCTGTGTGGACCAATGGGCTTGCAGGGAATACTGTACTAGACAGTCCCAAATATGCAAATGATTCATTCACATATTTGGGACTGTCCAGTACCCCCCTATGTGGCGCCAGCATATGCGCCACACATCCTGGGCTGAATATCAGGATGTGCCACATATGCATGGGTAAGCCCCCTGCATCTGCGCTGCATACCGTTACATTGTGCCCCGGTGCATCGGGAGTTATGCTGCCCTGGGCAGTCTTTTCAATATCCCACCGGGGCGCAATGTGGGGTTGCACCGGCACAACTCTGTTGTGCCAGGTTCAACCCCTTTGAATATCTGGGACCAAATCTTATCCAAATCCCAATGGTTGCAAAGCAGCATGAATGTAAAACTGCGTACGAGTGGCAAAACATAAATTTTTGGTGCTTCACTGTGCAAAAAATGCATGCAGATGTGAAATGAAAATTGGTAAATGCACAGAAGTACCATAGTAGACCAAGTATTACAAATGTCACACAAATCTGTTCAACAGTTGTAAAGTTATAATTACACAATGTGACGTTTAAGCGCAAACACAAACAGTAACACCAAGGGGGGCCAACTTCAAACACTTATAACTCTGGAACAGAACAACATTTTCCATCAAACAAAACTAGCATCTTCTTGAACAAAGTGCTTTCTACATGCCATGTTTCAGACCAATAAACCACACAGTGGCTGCGTTATGCATCATGCAAGACAGTGCAAAAAAATAGCAACAATTGCATTTTTTGCACTTCACTGCACAAAAAAAGTATGTACCAGTGAAATAGAAATTGGTAAATAAATAGCTGTACCATTCCACTCCATGTATACTAAATCTTATCCAAATCTCTTCAACGGTTGCAGAGCAGCACAAGCATAAAACTGAGCATGAGTGGTGAAAAATAAATTTTTGGCGCTTCACTGTGCAAAAAACGTATGCAGATGTCAAAATAAAATTAGTAAATGCACAGAAGTACCATAGTAGACTAAGTATTACAAATGTCACACAAATCTGTTCAACAGTTGTAAAGTTATAATCACACAAAGAATGTGACGTTTAAGCGCAAATGCAAACAGTAACGCCAACGGTGACACAAACTGAAACAGTAATGCAAACAGTAACAGAAACACAAGTGAAAACGTAAATGCAAATGTAATGAAAAAGCAAACGTTAATGATAATGCAAACTGAAGCACAAACGCAAGCGGTAACGCAAACGGTAATGGTAATGGTGACACAAGTGGAAACAGTAAGACAAGCATTAATGGAAATGCAAGTGCAAATGTTAATGCAAATAGTAATGGTAATGGTAACACAAATGGTAACAGAAAGAAAAACGTAAATGGTGATGCCAACGGTGACACAAAATGAAACGCTAATGCAAACAGTAATGGAAACACAAGTGCAAATGCAAACGAAAATGGTTACGCAACTGGTTACGTAAACACAAGCACAAACGTAAATGCCAACACAAATTGTTATGCAAACAGTAACAAAAATGCAAACAGTTACAGTAACACAAATGGAAACGCAAACAGTAACGGTAACGCCAATGGTGACGCAAAAAGAAACTAACACAAATTCAAGTGCAAATGCAAACGGAAACAGTAACGTAAATGGTAACATAAATGCAAGCGCAAACAGAAACAAAAACACAAATGATAACAGAAACGGAAATGGTAATGGTAACAGAAACAGTAACTGAAACGCGAACACAAATGCAAATGGTAACAGTAACGCCAACAGTGATGCAAAAGGAAACAGTAATGCAAACAAAAATGCAAATGCAAACGCAAACACAAATGGTAACGCACACGTTGACACAAACGGAAATGGTAACGCAAACAGTAAAGGTAAAGCAAGTGGAAACAGAAATGCTAACAGTAACACAAATGCACACGCTTTCTGTCCCAAAAATGTGCATTCAGAAGCACAGTGAGTACAAAGAATGTGGACATAATAATAGCCCTCGGACCAGAAAATTAGTACTTGGAATACTAAATTGCTTATCTCTCAGGAACTGTACAACATAGAAAAAAAATTTAAAGCTCATATTATTTATGACTTTCCAGGCTAGTTTAAGAATTTTTGTGTTGAAAATGCAGTATCTTGAACTGTTTTCGAGATACAGAACCCAAAAGGCGCAGCGGATGCTGTAACGTTATCCTATGTGAAAAAGTGTAAACTTCTGAGTGCTGTAACTTTGCAGCCCTATTATATTTTAGCACTAAACCACCAAAACGTACATCTGTGTGAAGTTGGCTTTCTTCCCTGCAAATTTCAGCCCAAAAGACCAAACTGTTGTTTTACAGCAGTGTGGAAAAGATTTCCTATTGTTTTGGGCATGGTGTCATAAATTACTTTACATAAATCACAACACTTTACTTAAAAAAATCACGAAAGTGTCGCATGTCACCAATGCTTCTGTTACTACTTTTTAAAAAATGTAAAAACGTATTTGTGGGTATTCCCCCAAAAAAGACATGGCTAGCCTCCTTAGGGCTCGACTATGTGAACACAAAAATAATTGTGTCCCTAGGGAGTCCCAAATTTAAATGCCAAGCATTTTTCTGACCACCAACTGAAAAAAAAATGGCTGAATCACAAAAGTAATGGGGTCATTTGCAACAGTAAAAACTGCATTTGCAAACTTTTGCATAGTTTGTTAACTTTTCCCATAGACTATAATGGGATTCAGTGTTTTTTTAATAACTTTTGAACTGTTTAATATTTTTTCACAAAATTCTCGAAAGGCACATCAGGGTATCTAGCTGCATGTTTCCCGAAGTTTTTGGACTGATCACACAAACCATGCAGGTTGTAGGAACGAGCAAAGAAATGCTCAAAACCCCGTAATTTATGTGTTTTGTGGTGCTCTGTAGCTCAGCAGCTGTACATTTGACCACAACAAAACTTGTCAGATCCAGAGAGCTGTTGTACCAGACTGTGCATTCCAAATTTCAGGCAAATCTGTCATACAGTGGCAAAGTTATTAAGGTGCAAAATCTGAGATTTAACCTTAAATGGGGTACTCAACCCTAACTATGGTAGCATTACTGTGCCACTATAATATATGCATTATATATATATATATATATATATATATATATATATATATATATATTTATTTATAAAATGAGCCACAAACAATCATCAATCGCATTGGACAAACACCATCAGGTGACCGTGTGTATATCAGAGCACAACCACACACCTGCACTTTTACCCCCCCAAAAAACAATTTTGCCATTTTATAAGATAGATAACCCACTCTAGGATGTGTGGTCGCGCTCTGATATATGCACACCTTGGGTGGTTGACACACGAGGCCGTACAATGCACACCAAGGTGTGCGTATATCAGAGTGCGACTGCACACCTAAGAGTGGGTTATCTATTACATATACACATCTAATATATACATAAAAATTTCATATTTGGCTATATAATACTGTTTCAGCTATTTAGTTTTAGTAATCTCATTTTATCATTCATTTATTGTACGTCATTGATCTTATACTGATGCATGTTACTGTTCAGTGCCTAGAACCTCCGTGGATGGGTGCTTTAGAAATAAAATTTGCTTGCTTGCTTGCTTGCTATATTAAAAATTAAGATTTACTTTTTTCATTTTTCTCATTATAATCCTTCAGTATATAAAGCCACTTTGCCTATTTTCATTTTCATTTCATTTATTTGAAATTGCAGGTAGGTACACTGAGATACAAGATCCAATTTTCAGCCACGACCTGAAGTCAGTAGGTTCAACAGACAATCTAACAACATAGAATACATTAACCAACCATTAAATACAATAAAGAATTAACACATCATTTTATACAAGAGCATTCATTTTTTTTAAATGAATGAAGCAGCAGTGGAGAAAGTGGTGATTGTTATATGGAGGTTACTGCAACTTCATCAGGTAAAGGGTGCCACACTGTTGCAGCGCAATAAGCAAAGGACCTTTTCCCAAAGTTTGTACAGGCCAATGGAGAGGTCAGTTGGGTCTTAGTAGATGACCATGAACTGTATGGGGAACTATATGTATCCAAGAGGACTTGAAGTGATGTTGGAATACCTGTATGTAGTATTTTAAATGTAAAAACGTGACACAGCCAATTTACAAGTATTTTAGAAGAACAGCTATTCAAGGCTAGTCAAAATATTACAGTGATGTGTCTGGGAAGGTGCCATTAATACAAACTTTCCAATTTTATATAACAATGTTTCCTTCCGGGAAATAAAGGAAGTAGATGAGGCATCGGTAACAAAAGAAGCGAAATTTAGGACCGGTAACAAACAATGTTGTGCAATAGTTTTACAAGAATCTTTGGTCAGAAATTTAGAAAGCAATAAAGAATACCAGTTTTAGAATGTAGCTTGGCAGTAACCTTATCTATGTGTATATTATATTTTAATGACGGATCTAGGTACATGCCTAGACATTTAAATGATTTAACCCCACCCCCAGCATGCTAACAGTGAAATTACCAGAATGTTTTTTTTAGTTTAGGTTCTGAGCCAGATATCATGGACTTGGACTTTAGCTTGTTCAACACTAGATTGTTTTGAGAAGCCAGGATTGCATATTGTTAAATTCAATGCTCAATAATAGATTAATATCGGTGACATTAGTATCATGAGTGAATAAAACTGCATCATCTGCATATAATAACAGGTCACAATGCTCCACCACTTTCACCACAGGGCTATGAACAGTGAAAAAATTAGATGGCCCAGTATGGAGCCTTGAGGGAACCCACACTGGACCTCTTGATAAGATGAACATATTCCATTTAACTTAACACACTGCCACCTGTTAGGGAGATAGTCCCTGAACCAACACAAGGCAGGACCTCCCACCCCAATCCAGATAGATGATCCAGTAAAATGATATGGTCAACAAGGTTGAATGCCTTGGTTAGGTCCACAAACACTGCCCCTGTTAAATTACATAGAAACATAGACTTTGACGGCAGATAAGGACCGCTAGGCCCATCTAGTCTGCCCATTTCCCTACCTACAGGATAGGCCGAAGATCCTAGTTAACCAACAGCCTATATCTTCCTGCCCCCCACAAGAATTGCCTTATGTCTGTCCCATGCATTCTTGAATTCTCCCACAGTTTTAGACCCCATAACTCCCTCAGGAAGGCTGTTCCATGCATCCACTACCTCTGTGAAATAATACTTCCTCACATTGCCCTGAACCACCCTCCTTCTATCTTTAAATTGTGTCCCCTTGTTCTTGCAAGTCTCTTTTCTGAAAGATGCTACCCTCTTGGACTTTGTTGATTCCCTTGAGGTACTTGAAGTTTCTATCATGTCCCCCCTCTCCCTTCTTTCCTCAAGGGTATACATATTAAGCTCCTTTAGTCTCTCCTCATATGGCTTCTCTTGCAGACCCTGCACCATTTTAGTTGCCCTCCTCTGGACTGCCTCTATCCTGTCTATGTACTTGCGGAGATGGGGTCTCCAGAACTGGACACAGTATTCCAGATGGGGTCTCACCAACTGTCTGTACAGAGGGATAACAACTTCCTGTTTTCTGCTGCTGATGCCTCTCCCTATACATCCCAGTATACCCCGGCCCTCCCTACTGCCTTCTCACATTGCTTGCTAACCTTAAGGTCATCTGATATGATTACCCCAGGTCCCTTTCCTGTTTTGTTGTTGTTACTACCTCCCACCCATTGTGTATTCTTCCCTGGGTTCTTGTTTCCCAGGTGCATTATTTGCACTTTTTGCATTGAATCCTAGCTGCCATACGTCTGACCATTCCTCCAACCTTGCCAAGTCCCTTTTCATCCTTTCCACGCCTCCTTGTGTATCAACCCTGTTGCAGATCTTTGTGTCATCTGCAAAAAGGCATACTTTTCCTTCCAGTCCCTCTGCAATGTCACTGATGAAGACATTAAAAAGGACTGGACCCAATACTGAACCCTGCGGTACCCTACTAGTAACCGCCCTTTCTTCAGAGTGGACTCCATTTACAATTACCTTCTGTGTCCTGTTGTCCAGCCAATGTTTTACCCAGGCTACCACCCTGGGACCCACTCCCAGGCTGGTTAATTTGACTAATAATCTTTTGTGTGGGACTGTGTCAAATGCCTTGCTAAAGTCTAGGTAGGCCATGTCCACAGTCCTCCCTGGTCTACTACTTTGGTCACCCAGTCAAAGAAATCTATTAGATTCGTCTGACATGACCTTCCCACTGTGAACCCATGCTGCCTTGGATCCTGTGCTCCACTGACCTCTAGGTACTCAACTATTCTTTCCTTCAGAAGTGACTCCATCACTTTCCCTACCACAGAGGTCAGACTGACAGGTCTGTAGTTTTCTGCCTCTGTCTTGGTCCCACTTTTGTGAAGGGGAATCACATCCGCCTTCCTCCAGTCCTCGAGTACCACACCATCCTCCCATGATTTATTAAAAAGAGTAGCCAGTGGTTTCACTAGTTCATTCCTTAATTCTTTTAGAATTCTGGGGTGAATTCCATCAGGACCCATTGCTTTGTCCATCTTCAGTTTTAGGAGTTCTTGCAGAATCCTTTCTTCTGTGAAAGGACTGGGATCGACCCCCCTATCAAGAGTGCTTCTGTTAATTGGATTAGGCACGTCCCCCTCCTCTTTTGTGAATACTGAGCAGAAATATTCGTTCAGTATTCCTGCATTTTCACTGTCCCCCTCTGCCCACCCACCGTTCATTCTATTCAGCTTCACTATCCCTCCCTTTGTCTTTCTACGCTCGCTGATGTACCTATAAAGGTTTATCCCCTTCTTAACTGAGTTGGCTATCTTTTCCTCAGTTTGGGCCTTTGCTATTCTGACTTCCCTCCCTGCTTCTTTCTGCCTTAACTGGTACAGCTCTCTGTCCTGCTCCTTCTGTGTTTCCTTATACTTCCGGAATGCTATCTTTTCTTCCTGACTTTCACAGCCACCTCTCTTGAGAACCATAGTGGCTTTTTCTTTCATTTGATTTGTTTATTTGCTTCACACAAAGGCTTGTTGCCTCTGTGATGGCAGTTTGATAATTCCCCATTGTTGCTCCACACCTCCTTCTAGCCTGTTTGCTAGTGCTTTTCTGAGGCACTCTCCCATCTTGCCAAAGTCAGCCCTCCTAAAGTCCAGAACCCTCACTTTTGTATGGCTTGACTCTGTAGCTGAGTTCGTGAACCACACTGTTTGATGGTCACTTGTCCCCAGATGGCAACCACTTCTAGATCTGAGATCCTCTCACTGCCCCCGTTTGAGAGTACGAGGTCTAAGATTGCTCCCT
The DNA here is from genome assembly GCA_016271365.2 of Neoceratodus forsteri. Classification (NCBI taxonomy): domain Eukaryota; kingdom Metazoa; phylum Chordata; order Ceratodontiformes; family Ceratodontidae; genus Neoceratodus; species Neoceratodus forsteri. Next base: position 221,554,951 of record CM028136.1, on the reverse strand, counting down.
CACGAGTGGGTTCCGAAACTAGCTGTCTAATGCCTGCCACCTGTAGGGCGTCAAGAATGGCCCTGCTCTTGGATGTGGCTGCAGCCCTGAGCACAGTGTCCATGAACCCAACCAAGGCAGTCTCAGTATAGTGCCCTCCTCTAAAGCCATGTTGCTTAGGGAAGACCAAGTTATGGGACTTGATATAATCCCTAAACTGTTTGTATACCAGTTTTTCTTGAAATTTTGATAAAATAGATAAAATTGAGATAGGGCAACAATTGTAGAATTCAGTTTGTGACCCAGATTTAAAGACTGGGACAATGTACGATTTTTTTCCATAAATTTGGTATCTAGCACGTTTGAAAGCATATATTAAAAATAAGATTATTCAGCTATGTGAGTTGGGAAGTGGAAGAGCCAGGATTTTGGGCAATAGCTCATCACAGCCAAGAGCTTTGTCAGGCTTCAGGCTAGTTAGGCGTCTGAACAACTCAGAACGTCTGAAAGTTTTTAAGTAGAATTTCTGCTGGTTCAAGTTAGGTTCAGTACAGCAGTTAGTCTGATATTGTAAAGCACTGTAATTAGTATGGTCCAACAGGTCACTTCAGTATGACTCCAGAATAGAGAATTGGGAATTGAATTCCTCTGCAATAAGGGCAGAGTCTGTTAGCAATTGTAACACCAAATATACTAAATATACAAAGATACCCAACTAAGCTTATTCTACAATGGAGTGACACAGAAATTTAAAAAATGTGCAGACTATACCCCTTCTCATTTTAAAAAGGGGTTTAGATTAAACATTTTATTACATTCCGGTGGGCAGTGTACCCACAGTGCATACCGCCAATAACTTTCTCATCTGAGTAACTTATTATCAATGACCCCTTTTCAGCTGCTCATAGTAGCATGTTCAATCCCTTAAAATTTAAAGATGTCCATTTTCCATTTTTGCTACATGTGTAGCTAAAGAATTGTTCTTACCTGCTTTCTCAGTATTTCTTAAATGTTCAGATATAGAAACATAGAAACATAGAAGTTGATGGCAGATAAGGACCACAAGGCCCATCCAGTCTGCCCATTTCTTTTTCTACCTTATAAATGTGCCATCGGCCTTTGCTCTGTCAATGGCCTATCTATTCATACTCATCTGTATTGCTCCCTTATGCCTATCCCATGCCTGTTTGAAGCCCTGCACTGTATTCATATCCACCACTTCCTGAGGTAGGCCGTTTCATGCATCCATCTCCCTTTCTGTGAAAAAGAACTTCCTCGCATTACCCCTTAATTGACCTCCCTCTAATCTCATGCTGTGTCCTCTTGTCCTATTTTTCTTATATTGAAACATGATAGACTCTTTCACCTTGTTAATGCCCTTAAGGTGTTTGAATGTTTCGATCATATCACCTCTCTCCCTCCTTTGTTCTACGGTATACATATTGAGTAAGTGATTTACCCTTAAGGAACAGGGTCTAAGTCAAAGGAAGCCATACAAAATGTAGTTACCTAGGGCGGTCATTCAGATGCCACTATACCATTGCTAACAGCAGCATTTCGCCACAAAATGGGAGTGCTCTGCATTCTGATGATAGCGTCAAGAGGGGATGTGGGCTGCATTCAGATCAATGTTCATGTCAGGAGGGGAAGGGTATATACACTGCATTCTCAGCCGATGGTGACAATAGAATGACATGCAGTACATTCACTGCCAATGTTGGTATCAGGAGGGTGGGCGTGTGCTGCATTCACAGCTGATATCTGGAGGAGTGGGGTATGCGCTGTATTCACAGCCAGTGTTAGTGGCAGTAGGGTGGCATGCAGTGCGTTCAGTGCCAGTGTTAGTGTCAGGAGGGTGGGTGTGGACTGTATTCACAGCTGATGCCAGTGTCAGGAAGGGGTATACAGTGCATTCACAGCTAACGCCAGTGTTGGGATGGGGTGCACTATATTCACTGATACCAATGTCGGGAGGATTGTGCACTGCACTCGCTGCCTGTGTTAGTGTCAGGAAGGTGGCGCGCTGCATTTGCAACTGATGCATTGTCGGGAGGAGGTGTGCAATGCATTCACTGCTGATGCTAGTGTTAGGTGGGTGCACATGGTATTCACCGCTGATGTTATTGTCAAGAGGGTGAGTGTTCACTGTATTTGCAGCTGATGTTCGTGTCAGGAGGTGTGTGCACACTGCATTCATGCTGATGTTTGTGTCAGCAGGGTTGGGTGCGCACTGCATTCACAGCTGATGCCAGTGTCAGGATTTGGGCATACACTGTATTCACAGCTGATGTTAGTGTCAGCAGGGTGGGTACACACTGCATTGATAGCTGATGCCAGTGTCTAGCGTTTTGTGCAGTGCATTCATCACCGATGTTAGTGTCAGGAGGGTGGGTGCACACTGAATTGACAGCCAGTGTTCATGTTGAGGGGGTTGCTGATGTCCGTGTTGGGTGTGGTGCAGTGCATTCACAGCCGATGTTGTCAGGATGGTGGGTGCACACTGTATTTACAATTGACATTAGTGTCAGGAGGGTGGGGTGCACACTGCTTCACCGCCGATGTTAGTGTCGGGAGGGTGAGTGCACTCTGCATTCACAGCCGATGTTTGTATTAGGAGGGTGGGTGCACACTGCATTCACAGCTGATGTTTGTATTAGGAGGGTGGGTGCACACTGCATTCACAGCTGATGTTGGTATCAGGAGGGTGGGTGCACACTGCATTCACAGCTGATGTTGGTGTCAGGAGGGTGGGTGCACACTGCATTCACAGTTGATGTTCGTGTCATGAGGGTGGGTGCGCACTGCATTCACAACTGATGGTAGTGTCAGGTAGGGGCATATGCTGTATTCACAGTTGATGTTTGTGTCAGGAGGATGGGTGTGCGCTGTATTCACAGCTGATGGTGTCAGGAGGGTGGGTGTGCACTGTATTCACAGCTTATGTTAGTGTCAGGAGGGTGGGCGTGCACTGCATTCACAGCTGATGTTCCTATCAGGAGGGTGGGTGCAGACTGCATTTTCAACTGATGTTCATGTCGGGAGGGTGGGTGCATATTGCATTCACAGCTGATGTTGGTGTCAGGAGGGTGGGTGCACACTGCATTCACAGCTGATGGTGTCAGGAGGGTGGGTGCACACTGCATTCACAGCTGATGTTGGTGTCAGGAGGGTGGGTGCACACTGCATTCACATCTGATGTTGGTGTCAGGAGGGTGGGTGCACACTGCATTCACATCTGATGTTGGTGTCAGGAGGGAGTGTGCACACTGCATTCGCAGTTGATGTTGGTGTCAGGAGGGTGGGTGCGCACTGCATTCACAACTGATGGTAGTGTCAGGTAGGGGCGTACGCTGTATTCACAGTTGATGTTGGTGTCAGGAGGGTGGGTTTGCACTGCATTCACAGCTGATGTTCGTGTCAAGAGGGTGGGCGCACACTGCATTCACAGGTGTCAGTATCAGGAAGGTAGGTGCGCATTGCAGTTCCTGCTAATGCTAGTGTCTGGGGGTTGTGTGCAAGGCATTCACAGCTGATGTTCATGTCAGGACAGGGGCATACGCTGTATTCACAGCTGATGTCAGTGTCAGGAGGGTCGGTGCGCACTACATTTCTAGCTGATGCCAGTGTTGGGGATTGTGTGCAGTGCATTCACAGCTGGTGTTCATGTTAGGATGAGGGTGCACACTGCATTCACAGCTGATGCCCGTGTCAGGAAGGTGGGTGCACACTGCATTCACAGCTGATCCCGGTGTATGATGGGGGTGAGTGTTATATTCACAACTGATGCTCATGTCAGGATGGGGGCGTGTGCTGTATTCACAGCTGATGTTCATGTCAGGACAGGGGCGTGCGCTATATTCACAGCTGATGGCAGTGTCAGGAGGGTGGGTGCACACTGCATTCACAGCTGATGTTCGTGTCAGAATGGTGGGTGCACACTGCATTCACAGCTGATGTTTGTGTCAGAATGGTGGGTGCACACTGCATTTACAGCCGATGTTTGTGTCAGGAGGGTGGGTCCACACTGCATTCACAGCTGATGTTCATGTCAGGAGGTTGGGTGCACACTTCATTCACAGCTGATGTTCATGTCTGGAGGGTGGGTGCACACTGCATTCAAACAACATCAAGTCTTGCTGTGTTCAGACATGATGCAGTTGGCCCCAGCACTTGAACTGCCCCGGAGAGGAAAGAGTTGGCTCCATGCGGAAGCATGGAACGTTGAGCTCGCTCGGTTTTCGGGCCTCTGTCTGTGGTGCTTCCCAGTGTAACCGCCAGATTCTTTACTGTGCCGAACAGTGAAGTTGCTCCGGAGATTTCCTCTACTCGGTTCAGTATAGTAAAGCGTTTGGTTTTAAAAAACATTTCTTTATTGTTTTTTTCGGTTCCAACCTCTCTCTACGGTACAGGTAGTGTTGTAGATAGGTAGTGACTGTGTTTTAATTTTATTTAACTGTGAAATTGTTTGTCTCTTCGGTTTCTTTTCGGTCGGTCTGGTTATGAACCGACCTTGTGAATTCTCCAATTTTAAATAATATCTTTCTGGGATTAGTGTGGTGTTCCGGTACCGAACGGTTTCAAAAGAACCGGGCTTTTTCTCGGTTCTTTTCCAAACCCGTGACATGGTTGTTACCGATCGATTGGTATTACCTGGCTTGAAAGCTTCTATAGGGTAATTTTGGTAGGTTGGCCATGTCTGAGAAACCCAGAAAGAAAACCGGTCCCACTGGGTTTCAGCACTGTACTGAGTGTGAGGAGGCCTTTGCCAAGGCCGACCCCCACCTCACCTGTGTTTATTGTCTGTGGTTTGACCACCTCCAATCAGACTGCCAAATTTGCAAAAACTTTCCCAAAACCACTCTAGAAAAAAGACTGAGTAGGTTGAGGGAAAGGGAGGCCAAGAAGTCCGTGGATCTGGATGGCCAGCCCGGTTCGGTTGTGGCCGAACCTGAGAAGGTGCCTACTAACCTGGGCAATACCTCCTCGGGCAAAAGGAGAGCCGACTCTGATGGGTCAGTTCCGTCAAAAAAGAAACGAAAGTCTGCCAGTTCGGCGCTAGTACCGCATACTCCAACCACGGATGAGATAGCCAAAGCAATTAGTATTGTCCAGTCGCTTTGCCCGGTTCCATCCGAACCGGCACCGCCGGTTCGATCGGAACCGGCCCCTTAAGATTACTATCCGGATGCTTTCTATGAGGAGTGGGAAGGAGACAGAAGATTATCCCGACGATGATGACGACCAGGGGGGTCTGGATGTGCCCACTGAACCGGACATCTCCCCAGACAGGCCCTCTGATATCTCTCCTCCCAGGCTCTCTGAGTCCCTTTCACACTTCTTGTTTTACAAGAAGGTGGCCCAAACCCTCCAGCTCCCTATGGTTGAAGCTGCTGAGGAGGAAGAAGAGCCTGATTTTGTGGAGATGATGGACATCCCAGAGTCCAAAAGGTTGTCTGTCCCCCTTCATAAGTCCTTGGGGAAACAGACACAGAAGATTCTACAGACTACTCTTCTACTCTTTATCTCCTGTAGATAAAAGAATGGACAGGAGGTATATGTTATCAGGCTCAGCTGCGGAGTTCCTTTATTCACATTGCAGCCATGTTGGGGTAGTGCAGGCTGCAGCCTGTGACAGGGCAAACATTCCTTTGGCTTCACACCCCCCAGACACGGACTCCAGGAAAGTTGATGCCATGGCCAAAAAACTATACTTGGCATCCTTTTTGGGACTCAGGCAGGCAAATTATATGGCCTATACAGCCAGATACCAGAAGTCCAGGTGGGATACGGTTCTGAAACTGGCTCAACAGGCCTCCCCAGCCAGCCAAAGAGCTGGTTAAGGTAGCTGCAGATGGAATTGAGGCATCCAAAGTACAATTTCACTGCTGTGGACTCCAGCGATGTGGCATCTAGAGTCATGGCTACATCTGTGTGTCTCAGGAGGCGTGCTTGGCTCAGATGTACTAGCCTATCACAGGACACCCAGTCTAAGGCTATGGATTTTCCTGTAGTTGGTAACTCTCTGTTTGGGGAGCAGACAGAGGCTTACAAGAAGAAAACAGACGAATACAGGACAACTTACAGGAGTGCACAGGCCAAGGAAAGGCAAGCCACTCCTCAAAAGCAGCAGGGCAGGGGCAAGCCTATTTACCAAGCCCAGGCCTCCTCTTACCCACAAAGGGTTTTTTTCCGAGTGAGGGGCAGGAGGGGGATGAGCAGGGCTGCTTTCTCCTCCCAGTCTAAGGCTCCTGCCAAGCAGACACCCTGAGGTGTCAGCCCGGGTCGACTCCCCATTCCCAGTAGGAGGCAGGCTGGCTTACTACTTTAGGCCTGGAAGTCTGTTACCTCAGACAAGTGGGTCCTGGAAGTAGTAAGTCAGGACAACCCTCAATTTCAAAAAGGTACCCAAAAGGAGGCCAAGTCTTTTCCACCTGCATCAATCTCAGAAACCCTTGCCCTGGAGGCAGAGGTTTCCTCTCTCCTAGCTCTCAGAGCCGTAGAGAAGGTTCCTACTCAACACAGGGGAAAAGGCCTGTACTCCAGGTACTTCCTTACCTCAAAGAAAACAGGGGAGTGGCGACCTATCCTGGATCTAAGGTACTTGAACAAACACATTCAAAACCCAAATTCAAAATGGTAACTCTGGGAATAATCCTTCCCTCTTTAAGACCAGGAGATTGGCTAGCATCACTGGACCTCAAGGATGCCTACTTCCATATCCCTGTAAGGTGCTCCCACAGAAAATACCTCAGGTTCGAGTTGCCTTCAGGCCACTGTCAGTTCAAGGCCATGCCTTTTGGCCTAACATCAGCTCCAAGAGTGTACACAAAGTGCCTTGCAGTAGTGGTGGCTTACCTCAGAAGACAGGGTATCACCATTTTTCCATATTTGGACGACTGGCTGCTGGTAGCGCAGCCATCAGACCAGGTCAGGGCAGCTCTGCAAACCACCCAGGACTTGCTCAGTTCTCTGGGGTTTCTTCTAAATCTGCTAAAATCGGTCCTCGAACCAGTGCAGCTTCTCACCTTCATATGGGTGGAATTGGATACTGTCCAAGCAAAAGCCTTCCTTCCTCTGGCAAGGGTGAAGGCCTTAGCAGACCTCGTTTCCTCCTTTCGGCCTCAGGTTTTTCTTCCAGCGAGACAGTTCCTCCAACTCTTGGGCTGCATGGCAGCCTCCACTGCAGTGGTTCAGGGAGCCAGATTTCAGATGCAGGACATTCAGTTCCATCTAAGGTCCTTTTGGTCACAGAGAAGGGACACTCTCTCCAAACTGATTCCAGTGACCTGAACTCTGGTACAAGCTCTCCAGTGGTGGCTGGACCAGGACAACCTCAGACAAGGGGTTCCATTTCTCCCTCAAGTTCATCAGTAGTACTGACTACGGATGCTTCTCTCCTAATAAATCATGGGAGGATGGTGTGGTACCCGAGGACTGGAGGAAGGCGGATGTGATTCCCCTTCACAAAAGTGGGACCAAGACAGAGGCAGGAAACTACAGACCTGTCAGTCTGATCTCTGTGGTAGGGAAAGTGATGGAGTCACTTCTGAAGGAAAGAATAGTTGAGTACCTAGAGGCCAGTGGAGCACAGGACCCAAGGCATCATGGGTTCACAGCGGGAAGGTCATGTCAGACGAATCTAATAGATTTCTTTGACTGGGTGACCAAAGTAGTAGACCAGGGAGGGGCTGTGGACATGGCCTACCTAGACTTTAGCAAGGCATTTGACACAGTCCCACACAAAGATTAATAGTCAAATTAACCAGCCTGGGAGTGGGTCCCAGGGTGGTAGCCTGGGTAAAACATTGGCTGCACAACAGGACACAGAAGGTAATTGTAAATGGAGTCCACTCTGAAGAAAGAGGGTTACTAGTGGGGTACCGCAGGGTTCAGTATTGGGTCCAGTCCTTTTTAATGTCTTCATCAGTGACATTGCAGAGGGACTGGAAGGAAAAGTATGCCTTTTTGCAGATGACACAAAGATCTGCAACAGGGTTGATACATAAGGAGGCGTGGAAAGGATGAAAAGGGACTTGGCAAGGTTGGAGGAATGGTCAGAGTATGGCAGCTAGGATTCAATGCAAAAGTGCAAAATAATGCCTGGAAACAAGAACCCAGGGAAGAATACACAATGGGTGGGGAGGTAGTGACAACAACAAAAAGGAAAGGGACCTGGGGGTAATCATATCAGATGACCTTAAGGTTAGCAATCAATGTGAGAAGGCAGTAGGGAGGGCTGGGGTATACTGGGATGTATAGGAGAGGCATCAGCAGCAGAAAACAGGAAGTTGTTATCCCTCTGTACAGACAGTTGGTGACCCATCTGGAGTACTGTGTCCAGTTCTGGAGACCTCATCTCCACAAGGACATAGACAGGATAGAGGCAGTCCAGAGGAGGGCAACTAAAATGGTGCAGGGTCTGCAAGAGAAGCCGTATGAGGAGAGACTAAAGGAGCTTAATATGTATACCCTTGAGGAAAGAAGGGAGAGGGGGGACATGATAGAAACTTTTAAGTACCTCAGTGGAATCAACAAAGTCCAAGAGGGTAGCATCTTTCAGAAAAAGAGACGTGTAAGAACAAGGGGACACAATTTAAAGATAGAAGGAGGGCGGTTCAGGGGCAATGTGAGGAAGTGGTATTTCACAGAGAGGGTAGTGGATGCATGGAACAGCCTTCCTGAGGAGGTTGTGGGGTCTAAAACTGTGGGAGATTTCAAGAATGCATGGGACAGACATAAGGCAATTCTTGTGGGGGGTAGGAAGAAATAGGCTGTTGGTTAACTAGGATCTGCGGCCTATCCTGTAGGTAGGGAAATGGGCAGACTAGATGGGCCTAGAGGTCCTTATCTGCTGTCAAAGTCTATGAGCTCCGTTAATCTGTCCTCATATGTTTTCTGATGCAGTCCCTGCACCATTTTGGTTGCCCTTCTCTGGACTGCCTCAATTTGGTTAATGTCCTTGTGAAGGTGTGGTCTCCGGTACTGCACGCAGTACTCCAGATGGGGCCTAACCAGTATCTTGTAAACAGGGATTATTATCTCCCTCTTCCAACTTGTGATATCCCTACTAATACACCCTAACATCCCCCTAGCCTTACCTACTACTTTAGTGGTCTACTTGGATGATTTCAGGTCATTGGTGATGATGATGCCCAAGTCTCTTTCTTCCTTTGTGACTGCCAGCAACTACCCTCCCAGCCTACAGGTGGCTTCAGGGTTTCTCTTCCCTATAGTGCATGACCTTGCACTTATTTTACATTAAATCCCAGTTGCCACTCTTCTGACCATTTTGCTAGTTTATCCAGATCTCTTCTCATTCTGCCCACCCCATCTGGATCATCTACTCTGTTGCAGATCTTGGTGTCATCTGCAAACAGACAAGCCTTACCCGCTAGTCCATCTGCAATGTCACTAATGAAGATACTGAAGAGGACTGGCCCTAGGACTGATCCCTGAGGTACCCCACTTGTGACTTGCATCTCTTCTGACTGTATACCATTTACCACCACTCTTTGTTTTCTGCCCGTCAACCAGTTTGAACCAGTTGACCAACTTCTGACCCACCCCAAGCCTACCCAGCTTATTTATCAATCTTCTATGTGGAACAGTGTTGAAAACTTTGCTGAAGTCAAGGTAGGTGACATCAACTGCTCCCCTTGGTCCACCACTATGGTTACCCAGTCAAAGAAATCTATGAGATTAGTTTGACAGGACCTTCCTTTGTAAATCCATGCTGTCTTGGATCCTGTGCCCCTATGGATTCCAGGTGTTGCACTATCCTTTCCTTGAGGAGTGCCTCCATAATCTTGCCCACTACTGAGGTAAGACTGACTGATCTGTAATTCCCTGCCTCCTCCCTGCTACCACTCTTGTGGAGCAGGATCACATGAGCCCTTCTCCAGTCTTCTGGGACCTCTCCTGTGCTCAGAGACTCACTATACAGTTCTGATAATGGCTCTGCTAGTTCCACCCTTAGCTCCTTTAGTACCCTGGGATGCATGCCATGAGGTCCCATTGCCTTGTCCACCCTGAGCTTATCAGGCTCCTGTAGGACCCTTTCTTTTGTGAAGGGACTAGTGCTCATCTCCCTCCCCCCGTGTCCATGGTGCTGAGCTGTGGGCCCTGCCCTACCTTCTCTTCAGTAAATACTGAGCAGAAGTATCTATTTAGGATAGATGCTTTTACATGGTCCTTCTCCTCACATGCCCCCTTATCTCCTTTGATCTTAGCAATATCCCCTCTGGACTTTCACCTTTCACTAATGTATCTATAGAAAGTCTTGTCACCTTCTTTTACTGTCTGTGCTAGTGTTTCCTCAGTTTGGGCCTTTTCCTGCCTTACTGCTTCCCTGCTTCCCTTATGGAAGTTTGGTATGCCTCCCTATCTTCATCCCGCTGTGTTCCCTTATATTTCCTGAAGGCCAGCCTTTTGGCTCTGACCTTTTCTGCTACTGTTTTTGAGAACTAAAGTGGCTTCCTTCTTCTTTTGCATTTCCTTTTCTCTCTATCCTTATAGATATCCTTACTTTAAAATGACTACGAATTATCTGGTTCATTGAGGAAAAGAAGTGAACAAGAAGAGGAACCAGGCAAGAGGAGGAAGAATGGGAACCTACTATGGAAGAATGCCATACTAACAGAGACAACAGAAGGAGTCATAGAAACAGAGAAACAGAGAAACATAGAGTTTGACAGCAGATAAGGACCGCTTGGCCCACCTAGTCTGCCCATTTTCCCTACCTACTGTAACACCACAGACCATATTTGATCTCTGGCTTTACCTCCCCCTTTCTCTACCACTATGGTTTCCTTTCACCTATTCCATGTCTTTTTGAATCCCACTACAGTTTTTGCCCCCACTACATCTGCTGGGAGGCTGTTCTAGGCATCCACCACTCTTTCTGTGAAGAAGTATGTCCTTACATCTCCCCTGAGTCTACTCCCCTCCCAGCTTCATAGCATGGCCCCTTGTTCTTGAGCATCTTTTACTCTGACAAATGCTTCCTTCTTGAACCTTGTTTATACCCTTGATGTATTTGAAAGTCTCTAGCATATCCCTCTCTCTCCCCTTTCCTCCAGGGTATACATATTGAGGTCCTTCAGCCTCTCTTCATAGGGCTTTTGATGCAGATCCTGCAACATTTTCATTGCTCTTCTCTGGACCGCCTGAACTCTATGTCCTTCCTGAGATGTGGTCTCCAGAACTGTACACAGTATTCTAGGTGAGGCCTTACCAGTGATTTAAACAGTGGTATTACCACCTCCCTCTTTCTGCTGGTGATACCCCTCACTATGCACCCTAGCATCCCACTGGCTCTCCCAACTGCCTTGTCACACTCTGTGGCCACTTTTAAGTCATCAGAGATGATTACCCCCAGGTCTCTTTCCTGTTTGGTGGTTGCCAATACCACTCCACCCTTTTATACTCTGCACCCGTGTTTCTGCACTTCTTCGCATTGAAATTTAGTTGCCACACTTTTGACCACTTCTCAAGCTTTCTTAGATCCCTCTTCATTTTTTCCACCCCCTTCCTCGGAGTGTCTACCCTTTTGCAGATATTAGTGTCATCAGCAAAAAGGCATATCTTCACTTCTAGTCCCTCTGCACCTGGGTAGGGGGAACTTTGGGAGAGCTACAGAATGGGGGTGGGGGAGTGCTGACTGTTACCAAAGAGGAAAGGGACCTAGGGGTTATCATATCTGATGACCTTAAGATATCAAAGCAGTGCGCTAAGGCTGCAGGGAGGGCCAGTGGCATGCTGGGGTGCATTCTCCGACCTAACCAAATACACTGCCTCCATCCCTGTGTCGCAACACATTAGAACTCCTGCATCTTCTAACTCTGATACCATGAGACCCTCCTTTCACTTTAAGGCCATCACGTGACTGGAGGTTTTAAAACTCCTCAGCTCCATCTCTGACTGCACAGCCACTGACTCCGATAATATCGAACCCAGGTTTCTAAAGATAGCTGCCCCGCTCATAGCTGCTCCACTAGCTAAAATATTCACCCTTTCTTTGTGTCGAAGCCATATCCCAGACATCTGGAAGATAGCCAGAGTAACTCCTGTCTTTAAAAAAGGTGACTCCAAAGACCCTTCAAACTACAGACCTATAGCCATCTTGTCAGTTCTTAGTAAAATCCTAGAGAAACTAGTTGCAACTCAAATTACTGAATTCCTCCTCAACAATGACCTCCTTACAACTGCCCAGCATGGTTTCCGCAAAGGCCACAGCACCTCCACTGCCCTGCTTAAGTTCAGTACAGGCAAACTCTCCACTATGGACTTGGGCCTTCTCACTGGAGCAGTTTTTATAGATATGACAAAGGCCTTTGATCTTGTAAACCACTCCATTCTCCTCGACACCCTGTGATCAATGGGATTTGCACCCAATGTCATAACTTGGTTCAGCAGTTACCTATTGAAAAGAATACAAGTCGTTAAGTTCAATTCACACTTCTCAGACCAAGCAACAGTGAGCATTGGCATACCCCAAGGCTCCATTCTGGGACCACTCCTATTTTCAGTATTAATAAATAACATCACTGCTAATCTTACCTCCACCTCCTCCCTCCTCTATGCTGACAATATAGTCCTCTATGCTAGTTCTAAAAATGTATCTGATATTAACCTGCGACTCACCTCTGACTTTCAGAAGACCCAAACTTGGCCCTTAAATCATAAGCTTGTTCTGAATGAGACCAAAACACAAACCATGCTATTTGGGACAAACTCAAAACTTAAGCCCTGTCTGGTCAGTTTTAGTGTCTCCTGCTCGGATGGCTCACCTATTGGCATGGTGACCTCTTTTAGGTACCTTGGGGTAACGTTAGACCAATCCCTTAACTTCAATCTTCACATACAGAATATGTGCAAATCTGTAAATACCAAACTTGGTATAGCCTACTGTACTAGCCATGTACTTACCCCCACGGCAAAGTTGTCCATTGCTCATAGTATACTTCTGCCCACCCTGACCTACAGAGTCATGACATATGCTGTCATACCTAAATCTGCCCTCCACCAATGGCACATCACCTACAACAATATCTGATGCTACGCCTCCTCCTCTAGCCTGCTTACACATGACTGCCTCCTCTACACTGATCTGAATTGGCTATCACCTAACACCGCCAGACTATACCCACTTGGCTCCCTTGTTTATGGCATTATAAGGTCTCAAAATCCCAAAACCTTAGCTAACTTACTTATTCTGCTGACATCTACCTACGGCCTGTGCTCAGCAGATAAATCCCTCGTATGTGTCCCAAAGTGCAACACATCCAAAGGTGCCAGTGCATTTGCCCATCAAGCTCCCCAGCTTTGGAACACCCTCCCTTTAGCTATTCATCAAGCTCCCTCTCATGCAGCCTTTAAAAAAGTGCTTCACAGCTACCTTATCTCCTCGAGTCAATGCTCTTGCTTTAAACCACCATAGACCAGACACATCTGCCATATGTCATGGCATCCTGCTACCTGCCTCACTGCTTCCTCTCCCTCTAACTTGTCTGTAGCCTCTCTTTCCTTATCTGCTTGTACTAGCCCTCTGGTTTTGTTTTTTTTTTCGTTTTTTTTGTTGACTGGGTAAGTGCACTAGACAAATTCTAGCCTATTTTCAGGCACAACCGGTTGGGGGGCGGATACAGATGACTGCCAACTGACCTTGAACCAGATTAAGCTGTCGATTGTATTTTTAGTGAATAACCTGGCTGTCACACCCTGCTGACTCACTGATTCCCACCAGTCTCCTGGCTTACCCTATGCTGCCTTTGTCTGCCCAGCCTGCCCTTCTGCACCTTATGTTTTACTCGCAGTCTCCCTGTAATATAACTCCCTTTTCTGCTCTTTTCTAATGGGCAATGAATCTATCTCAGTCTACCCCCACTATTTTTATATGCTCTCTTGCAAGTCTGTCCCCAGCCACATAGTTATTTCTCACCTCTCTGTATTGTTCTTTGCCTCCTTAGCGGTTAACCCTGATTTATGTTTTAAATCATATTCGCACTTGCTGTATTTGCCTGTTATTGTCTGTTTTATAGTAATCCCTGATTTATGTTTTAATTGTACTTGCACTTGCTGTATTTGCCAGTTATTGTCTATTTTATCTTACAGTTACTTGCTGTTGTGTACCTAGCTGACAATACCACTGTCTTGTATCCCTGTTGTATAACATTGTTGTATTGTTTCGTTACCTTGTAACCTCCCAGGTTGTGCCTGAAAATAGTCATCTCTATGGTTAGTGCACCCTACCCGGTAAACAAAAACTAAATAAATAAAATAGGCAGAGGCATTACTAGCAGGAGACAGGAGGTGTTGATGCCATTGTATAAAACACTGGTAAGGTTTCACCTGGAGTACTGCATGCAGTACTGGAGACCGCACATGTGTAAGGACACAAACAGGGTAGAAGCTATCCAGAGAAGGGCGACAAAGATGGTGCATGGCTTGTATCACAAAACATATGAAGAGAGACTAAGAGTCCTCAATATGTACTCACTGGAGGAGAGAAGAGAAAAGGGGCACATGATAGAAACTTTCAAGTACCTCGAAGGGCATAGACAATGAGCAGGTGGGGGATCTTTATTTTTTGAAATTCAATATACTTTATTCATTTTTTAAGTTGTACATATACAATATCAGGCATATAAGACATCATACAGTAGTCAGTACATGACATTTTAGCCTTGGGGTTACATTGGTTCAATTATATCAAATACTATAACATCTACAACTACTTTTATCCCACTACTATCCCTCCTTCCCCCAGGTAGGGGATCTTTTCCAATGTAGAAAATGTATCAGAACGAGGGGACATAATATGAAATTGGAGGGGGGTAGATTAAGAGGTAATGTGAGGAAGTTTTTCTACACAGAGAGAGTGGTGGACACTTGGAACAGAGTGCCACAAGAGGTAGTGGGGCAATCACAGTGGAGGGGTTTAAACATGCCTAGGACAGGCACAAGGGAACATTGGGTGGGGAGGGAGTGAAACAAAGCCATTGCTCACTTAGGGCCAGTGACTGCATACAAGTTTAGGGCTTACAGGCAGACTAGATGGGCCTAGCAGTCCTTATTTGCTGACGATTTCTATTTATCTATGTAACAATGTTGCTAATAAAGATATTACAGAGGACTGGTCCTAGTATTGACTTTTGTGGCACCCCACTGGTCACCTTCCCTTCCATAAAGTGAACTCCGTTTACCACTACCCTCTGTCTCCTATCACCCAACCAATATCTTATCCAGTTTACCATTTTTGGACCCACTCCAAGGCTACCCAGCTTATTTATGAGTCTCCTATGTGGAATGGTGTTGAAGGCCTTACTGAAAGCTGCTAGCTTTTGGAAGACAGAAATCGTGCTTGCAGAGCAGAAAGCAGCTAACTAAAAAAGCTACAGTTTTTCTTACTAATTTAACACTTCTATCTCAGCAGTAGTCAGTGCCTGTTGGGATTAAGCAAACAGATACTTTATTAGAAGTAGAAGGGGTCTCATTTAGGGTTTAAACAAAGAAAGTCAGTGTGTGTTTCTGTGTTGGGAATGGTACTGTATCAACTTACTTTGCTAAATCAGTAGGAGGGGACAGAGGTTAATTGGGGTGTGGCTTAGGCAGTAGAAAAGCAGGTGACTCCAATTACAACTTCTTGCTGCTAGCTTTTGGAAGACAGAAATCTTGCTTGCAGAGCAGAAAGCAGCTAGTTAAAAAAGCTACTATTTTTCTTACTAATTTAACACTTCTATCTCAGCAGGAGTCAGTGCTTACTGAGATTAAGCAAACAGATACTTTATTAGAAGTAGAGGGGGTCTAATTTAGGGTTAAAAAAGAAAGAAAGTCAGTGTGTGTTTCTGTGTTGGGAAGGGTACTGTATCAACTTACTTTGCTAAATCAGTAGGAGGGGAGTGAGAGGTTAGTTGGGGGCGTGGCTTAGGCAGTAGAAAAGCAGGTGACTCCAATTACAACCTCCTGCCTGCTAGCTTTTGGAAGACAGAAATCTTGCTTGCAGAGCAGAAAGTAACTAACTAAAAAAGCTACCGTTTTTCCTCACTAATTGCCCTCCATTCCACCCCTCCACCCCCCCCACCCTAAGCCAGTTCTGCTTTTATAGCCACTGGAATTGACTGACAACAGGAACTTCCTGTTTGGCAGTAGGAAGGGAAGAATCATAGAGAAACATTAGTTTTGTCAACCCTGAAGGAAAACAAGTAGCTCTTTCTCCCCCCCAGCTGCCGGTGGTCTGACTCTGAGCAAGGAAGAAGGAGACTACTGAAGAATACAGGAAGTTGCTGTCCCAGAACAGAAAGGGTGAGAGTTGTAAGGAGAGGATAGAGTAAGCATACAGAGAAACAGGAGAGGGGACACAAAATAAGACATGATGGGAGTGGTGCAGTGCAATGGCTATGGGGTGGCAGTGTTCCAGGAGACATTCTGGAGGCTGCAATGCTGCCCTATTTGCAGGCACCTCTCTGGTCTGAGGGAGGAGGTTTCCTGTCTCCAGGCTGACCTGGCTAGGATTCGTAAAACCTCCTCCCCACCCAGGTACCACCAGAGCCATTGCCGCTACCTCAGAGGTTGCCAAGAAAGAGGAGTGGCTGGACCAAGGTGGGCTCAGGAATGGAGAGGGTGGTGGAACAGAGGTGCATCCCTCCAGCTGTACCTCTCCACAATTCATATGCTGTTCAGGTGGATAGTGGTTCCTCTATAGATCACCTGAAGTGGAGACCAAGGAGGATGCTGGAAACCTCCACAAAGGAGACCCACAGAAGGGTGACACAGGACCCCACAGGGGAAGGAAACAACTCCTGGTGGGGGACTCAGTCATTGGGGGGTAGAAGTGGGGGAGGAAGGGGAGACGGAGGTAAGGTGCCTGTCTGGCACCACGGCTTAGAGGGACAGGAAGCAAATACTCAGGATCATGGGAGCAGCTTAACAAGAGAGGGAGCTGGATGTCATTGTCTACCTAGTGACAAATGACCTGGCTAGGAATGAGATCAGAGCAGTGCTAGAGGAGTTTATAGATTTGGGAAGGGGCCTTAGACAAGTAGCACATATGGTAACCTTCTCAGAGGTGCTGCCTGTCTATGGCAAGGGTGATGCTTGGGTACTCCACACCATGGAATTCAATGACTGGTTGAAAAACTGGTGCAGAGCTCAGGGTTTTGGCTTATTTGGGGACTGGGGAACCACCTGGAGGGATGCAGGCCTATACTGGCATGATGGTCTGCATTTGTCCAGGGGGGGGAACCAGAATCCTAGGTGATAGGTATAAATGCTTCATTGGCAAATATTTAAACTAGCCAAGGGGGGAGGCACTGAAAAGGAGCAGGGAAATCCCAGTCTCCTCCAACAAAACACGGTAATTAGTGAGGTAAACACCAAAGTAGAGAAGTCATTAGGGAGCAAGTCAGAGGTAAATGCAAAAAAAGGCAAAGGCAGTAAGGACAGGGATGGGGCTAAAAGGGGTAAGGCCATCAAACAATTGGAGGGTGATGAGTACCAATGCCCATAGTCTGTGTAACAAGCTCCCTGAACTAGTAGCCTTGATTGAAGAGGGATGCCTGGATATTGTGGCAGTCACAGAAACATGGTACACAGAGAACCGTGATTGGGATGCCACCATACTAGGATACACAATCTACATGACGGACAGAGAAGGTAAAAGAAGAGGAGTAGCTCTCTATGTAAGGGAAGGGATCAAAGCAACAGAACTAAAGAGTAAACAGGGAGCAGATGAGGCACTCTGGGTCACCCTGGAGACAGGAAATGGCACCACAATCCACATGGGGGTTGTATACAGACCCCCCTCTCAGGGGGAGGGAATGGACAAGGAAATGATAGAAGGCATCCTTAGATTGGCAGAAAATGGGGAGATATTGTTGATGGGGAACCTGCATATGTCAGATGTTAACTAGAGCACCTTTGCTGCACATCCAAGAGAAGGGTCATTCTTGATGCCCTACAAGGGGCATGCTTCAGACAGCTAGTACTGGCACCCACTCGGGAGGGAGCAATCTTAGACCTGGTACTCTCAAATGGGATGGAGAAAGAATCTCAGATTTAAAAGTGGGTAGCCATCTGGGAACAAGCGACCAGCAGTGAGGTTCATGATAAACACAGCCATATAGTCAAGCCATACAAAAGCAAGAGTATTGCACTTTAGGAGGGCTGACTTTGGGAAAATGAGAGAGTGCCTCAGAAAAGCATTAGCAAACAGGTAAGAAGGAGGTGTGGAGGAACAATGGGGAGTAATCAAAACAGCCATCACAGAGGCAACAAGCCTTTGTAGGAAGCAAATCAACAAAACACAACAAAGGAAAAAAATACTATGGTTCTCAAAAGAGGTGGCAGGGAAGGTTAAGGAGAAAAGGATAGCATTCAGGAAATATAAGGAAACACAAGAGCAGGAGAGAGAACTTTATCAGTTAAAGCAGAAAGAGGCAGGGAAGGCAGTCAGAATAGCAAAGGCCAAACCGAGGAAAGGATAGCCAACTCTGTTAAGAAGGGTGATAAGACCTTTTATAGGTACATTAGGGAGTGAAGAAAGACCAAGGAAAGGATACTGAGGCTTAATAAAGGGGAAGGAATGTGGGCAGAGGGTGACAGTGAAAAAGCAGGGATACTGAACGAATATTTCTGCTCAGCATTCACAAAGGAAGAGGAGGGGGAGGTACCTAAACCAAACAAGAGAAACACTCTGGAGATGGGGGTCTATACCAGTCCATTTACAGAAGAAAGAGTTCCGGAAGAACTAATAAAATTGAAGGTGGACAAAGCAATGGGGCCTGATGGGATTCACCAAAGAATTCTAAAGGAACTAAGGGTAGAACTAGTGACACCGCTGACTACTCTCTTTAACAAATCATGGGAGGATGGAGTGGTACCTGAGGACAGGAAGGGGGGCAGATGTGATTCCTCTTCACAAAAGTGGGAGCAGAGCAGAGGCAGAAAACTGCAGACCAGTTAGTTTGACCTCAGTGGTAGGGAAAATGATGGAATCACTTCTGAAGGAAAGAATTGTTGAGTACCTAGAGGCCAGTGGGGCACAGGACCCAAGGCAGCATGGATTCACAGTGGGAAGGTCATGTTAGATGAATCTAATAGATTTCTTTGACTGGGTGACCAAAGTAGTAGATCACGGAGGGGTTGTGGACAAGGCCTACCTAGATTTTAGCAAGGCATTTGATACAGTTCCACACAAAAGATTAATAAACAAGTTAGTCAGCCTGATAACTCACTCTTTTCTCTGCTTACCAACAAGAAGCCGTCGGGAGGTTTGCACACTCCTATTATGACAGAAACCTGTAGGGCTTGGCAATGGGCAATGGCCTTACTGGTACTCCAAGAGGAGCATACCTCCCTCCGACCCCTCTGTGGAACAACCAACTCATAACAGTAGACCACAAACCTGTCTATTGGAAACACTGGGCCACTAGAGGTATTCAGGTGGTGAGGGATCTTCTCCTCCCTGATGGTGTGACAGTTACGTCCTTTGAGCAGCTGCGAGAGATGTATGGAATAAAAACTCAGGACTTCTGGAGATATCTCCAAATCCAGAGTGCAACTGCATCTCTTTTGACGGCTCCAACCAGTATAGGGAGGTGGAACTGCCTTGCCACCCTTCATGAGTCCGATAAGGGTAAGGGCTTGGTTGGAGCTCTGTATAAGGTGATAAGGGATGCCCAACCTGACACTACGTTGACTAGTCGAACAGCCTGGGAAGCTGAAATTCGATGCCCCCTTTTCCAGCAACAATGGAGTGACTGTTTGAAAGCTGCCCACTTGGCATATGAAGGTGCCAAAAGTCAACTGATTCAGTTGAAAATCCTTCTCAGGTGGTATAAGACACCTGCAGTGCTTCATAAAATGAACATTATAAAGCATGATAAATGCTGGAGGTGCAACGCCTTCCCTGCCCATTTACTTCATATTTTATGGACGTGTCCAGCAGTTCAAGGGTTTTGGCAGCAGGTGTTAGAGGACTGCTCTAAAATTGTCGACAGACCCCTATCAACTGCCCAACCCGCATTGGTACTGGGGGATGTCTTTATCCTGGGCCCATTGTCTGCATCCTCTAAGGCCTGGGTGTTGGTGGCAGTCATGGAAGCTAAGAGATCAATATTGATGAAATGGAAGCTGCGTACCCCTCCCACGATCACTTGCTGGTGGGTAGCAATGGCGCAGCTGGCTACATTTGAAAGACTTTCCAAGATTGGGAAAGGTCGTCCCTCCAGATTTCAAGAGAAATGGGATATATACTTGCACTCACATATTTGTGCGGTCCCACTCCCCCCCAAAACTTACCGATATTCTAAAATGTGATGTCTCTTCTCTTTTTTCTAATACTCTTACCTTCATATCTATCCTTTGCTTAATGCAGTGGATGTCCAGTGTCTGTGTAGTCTGTGTATTTACTCCGCACTGTTTATACTACTGTAAATCTGTCCTTACTACCTATCCTGGTGTCATAAGGCTCAGATGACCATTCTGAAAAGACCTGGGTGGTCTGATTAATAAGAAGAGATATGATGACTCTGACCCATGGCACTCATGATTACTTTATGAGCAGTTAATTCCTGGAGACTCTCCTGGTTGAAGGTGGTATTAATCTAAAAAAATTGCCTGGTAAATACAGATATGGATCAAAGTAGCATGAGTACAATATAAGATTTTATGATTTATAAAAGGAATAGAATGTAATACACAAGTCTCTTAGTAGGTGCAGTTATGGGATATTTCAAACATGCTTGTGGTATTCCTGTTCACAAACATGCTTATGGTATTCCTGTTCACAAACATGCTTATGGTATTCCTGTTCACATGTATGATGTATGCCTGAGTGCTTCTACCTTGGTTGGATGTACTTGGAAAAACCTAATAAAATTTTATATGATAAAAAAAAAAAAAATAAGTTAGCCAGCCTTAGAGTGGGTCCCAAAGATAAAATATTGGCTGGACAACAGGGCCCAAAGGGTAGTAGTAAATGGAGTCCACAGTGAAGAAAGAATGGTTACTAGTGGGGTACCACAGGGTTCAGTACTGGGACCGGTCCTTTTTAAAGTCTTTATAAGTGACATTGCAGAGGAACTGGAAGAAAAAGTATGTCTCTTTGCAGACGACACAAAGATCTGCAACAGGGTTGATACACAAGATGGGGTGGAAAGAAAAAGAAGGGACTTGGCAAGGTTGGAGGAATGGTCAAATATATGGCAGCTTAGATTCAATGCAAAGAAGTGCAAGGTAATGCACCTGGGGAACAAAAACCCAGGGGAAGAGTACACAATGGGGGGTGAGATACTGACAACAATAAAAATGGAAAGGGACCCATGGGTAATTATATCAGATGACCTAAAGGTGGGCAAGCAATGTGAGAAGGCAGTAAGGAAGGCTGGGGGATACTGGGATGCATAGGGAGAGGCATCAACAGTAGAAAACAGGAAGTTGTTATCACTCTGTACAGACAGTTGGTGAGACCCCAGCTGGAGTACTGTGTGCAGTTCTGGAGACCCCATCTCCACAAAGTCATAGACAGAGTGGAGGCTGTCCAGAGGAGGTCAACCAAAATGATGCAGGGTCTGCACCAGAAGACATATGAAGAGAGACTAAAGGAACTTAATATGTATACCCTTGAGGAAAGAAGGGAGAGGGGGGACCTGATAGAAACTTTCAAGTACCTCAAGGGAATCAACAAAGTCCAAGAGGGTAGTAACTTTCAGAAAAAGAGATGTGCAAGAACAAGGCGGCACAATTTGAAGATGGAGGGGGGATGGCTCAGAGATAATGTGAGGAAGTATTTTTCCATGGAGAGGGTTGTGGATGCATGGAACAGCCTTTCTGAGGAGGTCGTGGAGTCAAGAACAGTGGGGGAATTCAAGAATGCATGGGACAGACATAAGGCAGTCCTAGTAGGGGGTAGGAGGAAGTAGGCTGTTGGTTAACTAGGATCTGCAGCTTATCTGTTAGGTAGGAAAATGTGCAGACTAGGTGGGTCAAGCGGTCCTCATCTGACATCAAATTCTATGTTTCTGTGTTTCTAGGTAGGCCACATCCACTGCTCCACCCTGATCAAATTCCTTGGTTACCCAGCCAAAGAAATCTATCAGATTTGTTTGACATGACCTTCCCCTTGTGAATCCATGCTGCTTCGGATCTTGCAAGCCACTGGATTCGAGGTATTCCACAATCCTTTCCTTCAGTAGTGATTCCATTACTTTCCCCATCACCAAAGTCAAAATGACTGGTCTGTAATTGCCAGCCTCCTCTTTGCTACCACTTTTGTGAAGTGGGACTACATCTGCGCTCCTCTAGTCCTCCAGTACCACTCCTGTCTCCAGTGAGTGGTTGAACAGGACTGTCAGAGGTGCAATTAGCATCTCTCTGATGTCCCTCAATATCTGTGGCTATATCCCATCTGGCTCCGTAGCCTTGTCCACTTTCAAATTTTCTAGTTCCTTTAGGACCCTTTCCACTGTAAATGGACTACCATCCATACCCCTGACACTTATCTGTGGACTCTCACCTTCCCCTTCCGCTGTGAACACTGAACAAAAGTATTTGTTCAGGATGTCTGCTTTTTCCTGGTCCCCTTCCACACACCTTCCTTCCCTCCTTAGCCTTATGATCCCTCCTTTTATCTTTTTCCTCTCACTTACTTACCTGAAACATGTCCCCATTTTTTACTGCCTGTGCTATTCTCTCCTTCATTTGTGCCTTTGCATTCCTGACTGCTTTTCCTGTCTCCATCTGCTTCTCCTGATTCTCTGCCCTATCCTCCTCCCTCTGTGTCCTCCTATACCTCCTGAATGCTAACTTTTTTGCCTTTACCTTCCAAGCCACCTCTTTTGGGAACCATAGTGGGCTTTTTTTCTTCTTGCTTTTGCTTACGTGCCTGAAGCAAGTAAGTTCCCCTCATTATCCCCGCTTTTAGTTTCATAGACTGTTCCTCTACTCCACTTAAGTCATCCCCTCCTCCTATGATATCCCGGAGGCATTCCCCCATCTTTGTAAAATCAGCCCTTCTAAAGTCCAGGGCCCTCACCTTTATGTGGTTTGCTTTTGTCATAGTTCTTATGTTGAACCACACCATACTGTGATCACTGGTCCCCAGGTGCCTACCGACAGTGACTTCTGCAACACTGTTCCCATTGGTGAATACAAGGTCCAAAATTGCTCCCTCAAGAGTAGGCTCCCTCACAAGTTGTCTGAGAAATGCTCTCTGCAAGAAGGCCAGGATGTCCCTACTCTTAGCTGAAGCTGCAGCTGGGATGCTCCAATCTACATCCGGCAGATTGAAGTCCCCCACCAGCAGCACCTCTCCCTTATTTGACATCTTTTGGATGGTTTCCATCAGAATCTTATCTATCTCCCCTCCCTGTGCTGGAGGTCTGTAGATCACACCAGTGTGTATAGCGGCTCCATTCCCTGTCTCCAGGGTGACCCACAGTACCTCCGCCCCACTCTGTGTTCCCTGTATCTCTGTTGCTTTTATGCTATCCCTCACAAAAAGAGCACCTCCTTCCCCTTTCCTACCCACCCTGTCCTTCCTGAACAGAGTATAGCCTGGTATGGCTATGTCCCAGTCATGGTTCTCATTGCACCATGACTCAGTAATGGCGACAATGTTCAGATCAACTTGTGCCATAATGGCCACTAGGTTCGGGATTTTATTTCCCAGACTTCAAGCATTTGCACACATGGCCTTACAAATGCTGCTGCCATCCTGCTTGTCAATACTCTGCTGTCCCGTTTTCCCTTTTGCCTTTTCTTCTTAACCCCTCTGCCCTCCTTCCCATCCCTCTTTATTTCTACCATTTTGTTTTTCTTGTTAATAGATACCCTTGAGGATTTCCTACCCTTAGAGTACTCCCTACTGTCTACTTTAGCTTGTGGGGGGGAGACAGTTAATGTCTCTCTGCTTCCTGCTATCACTCTTCTTGGCTAGTTTAAATGGTCACCAATGAAACTGATACTGATACTGTATTATATGTCAGCAATCCTTCATTACCTAAAGCCTGTGAACTGCTACAATCTGAATTCTCCATCCTGCAACACAATCTACTGGATAAAAAGCTACTTCTAAATGCCAAAAAAACAAAAGCTATGTTCTTTGCCACAAAGAGTTGCTCTGCCACTACCCCATCACCCACCATCCTACAACTATCCACCTTACTTGGAGAGAAGCTGGAATTGTTGATAACTTCAAATACCTTGAGTCGGATTGATAACAAGCTTGACTATTCTGTCCATATTGAGGAGCTGCTAAAAAATTGAGACAAAGGCTTGGTCTATTTTTAGAATAAAGCACTACCTCAACAGAGACTCCAAAAAGATTAATCCAGGCATCATTCCTATCCTCATTGACTATGCTGACTCCTCTATGGACATTGTTCACTCCCTCTTAAATAAGCTGGACACCCTATACCACAGGTCCATCAGATTTATTACTGACCTTCCTCCAGCACCCATCACTGCTCCCTTTATAAGGCAGTTAACTGGACATCATTACAACACAGAAGAAATAGGAATGCTGCAATTTGATATTCAAAGCCTTATCAGGCAAACTACCCACCTATATCACAGACTGTTTTACCCAAGTTACTTCTAGGCCATACAACTTAAGGATCAGCAACTTATCATTCTAAAGGTCCCCAATGCCTGCACCCAGTTTGGGAGGGCCGCTATCAGCTACTCACTAGCAGTTGCATGGAACTCACTCCAAAAACCATGAAGCTAATAGCCTCTTACCTTTAACATCCTTCAAAGATTATTCTCCACCCTATTCCCAGAACTCTGCAACTGCTTTCACAAGGCCTAATCCCCGACCCTACCTACCCCACCCCCTTTTCCGTGTTCCATTATGCTAGTTCTACTTCTTTTTTCCAGTCACCTGATATACTCTCATAAAAGCCAATTAGGACCTATAATTTATATATTATGCCTGCTATACCCATTGCCTCCTTTTCTTACAGGTTAAAAGGCTTTAATGTGCCTTGTATATATGTATATTGTTATATATTAGCACTTTATGTCATTGTACTACTGTTTATGTTATTCTTGTCTATGTAATAATACTTGCACTTCTTGACCACTCAGGTCCATCTTGTAAATGAGCTACGCTCAATGATGTTCACCTGATTAAATAAAGATTTTGATTGATTGATTGATTGATTGAAACATTTAAACCACTCACTGAGGACTGTGGTTCCATCCCAGATGGATGCAGGCCATCTTACCTGTATAGACCTTTATCCTTCCAGGTGAGACCCCAGTCTTTAGTGTAGCCGAATCCCTCCTCTCTGCATCACTCCTTCAACTATTAGTTGAAGCACCTGGTACAGAGTACCCTATCCCCCCCCATGTTGTAGACAGGCAGCACCTCAGAAAAGACCACTGAGCAAGCTACCTGCCTAAGACTCCTCCCCAACTTCCTGAACTCCTCCTGCACCATCCTAACCTCATCCTTAGCCAGGTCATTAGTCCCTAGGTGAACAATGACATCCAGCTATCCCTCCTGTCCTGCTGCACTAGCGATCCTCAGGATCCATTTCCCATCCCTCCAAGCTATGGTACCAGATAGGCACATAACCTCCATCACCCTCTCCCTTCCTGCTCCCAAGCCTGCCCCCCTTCACAATGGAGTCCCCTACCAGGGGTTGCTTCCTCCTCCTCCTATTGGGTCCTCTGCCACCTTCCATGGGGACTTCACTATGGAGGACCCCCCCCCCCACATCCTCCCTGGTGACTGTGACGCTTGGCCAGCTAGTTATGATTATTGTATGATATTTGTAAAATAAAATATAGTATGTGATTGTCTCATCGTAAGACATCCCAGAAGCTTCCATGGGTGCCTCCCCCCAGATTTCAGTGAAGTACAGGATATGTAAACTGACCAGGAGCCAGTTAATTAACTACCTTCCTTCCAGAGGGCATTTTATTATCTTTTTTGGCCTGGTGCTGCTTTGAAGTTGAAAACTAAATGTAACTTTATGAGTCTGCCAGAGGGTGAGCCTAATAAACTTTTATGACATTTTAAGAGGAACAGGCCATTGATACTAACATGGTGTTAAAAGTTGCAAAAACCTTTTGATCTGCCCTGGAAACAGGAACCACACAAGATCAAAGAGAAAATGTTTAATTAAGGAGTCATATTTAGGAAGTGCTTTTCCTTCTGATGTGACATTACCTCCTGCTAGAAAATCATGTTTGGAATTTTTAATTCTAAAAGGAGGAGCTAGATGACTCACCAAGGGGGTGGGGAGATGGGGTTGAAATGTATCCTTTTAACTGGGGAATATATCATATTTTTTGGGGACTCTGAGTTTTATGATCTAACTCAAGCACTTCCAGAGGTAATACCTTAGACAGCAAAGGTCTAAATGTATTGTGGTAGGGGTTTTTGCTTCGTAATTTTGCCTTCTTCTTTTATGCGATTGTGAGCTCTTTGAGATATTATTCTGTGTTTACATTTTTCATATTTTTATCATCTTTTAGTAAAGTACCTTTTCTTTGAAAGACTGCCTGGGTGTCTGCCAATTCTTTTTTTGTATGTGACGTATAGATGGTTAAGTCTGACAATTGTTCAACAGCTTGATGGTGTTACTGAGCTTGAGTAAAAAGGTAAGAATATACCTAAGGTCTCTTATGGAGTTAAAAGGGTTCATTTTGGATACCTGGTTAGGTGCCCTTAGGCAAAAGATATATTGTATCCCCCCGAAGAGAATATTATCTGAGCCTGTACATTTGGGTACACTAGCATAAGGATCACAGTTTGAATCCCCCTAAAACTTGAGACTAAAGGTGATTCATACCCAAAAGCAGACAGGAGGGTTACCCTGTCTGTTACCTGTTCATACTATTGTGCTCTGAGATTGGCACTGTGGGAGCAGAGGGTCTGACCTGCTGAGTGCATTTGTGACAGTCACTACTATGAGTGCCTCCACGGGACATTCTCAATCTGCCAGAGCAGTGTAGGAGTTGTGCAGTGGTACTGTATGGGAGATGTGCCTCTGATCCATTACCCTCACCTCCTGAGCCCACCGTAGTCCAGCTGTTCTTCCTCCTTGATACCCTTTGGGGTAGCAGTGGTAGATTAGGTGGTCCCTGGGTGGGAAAGAAGGTCCCCTGAATCCCAGACAGCTCAGCCTGGAGCCTAGCAACCTCCTTCCTCAGACCAGAGAGGTGCACATGGTTGGGGCAGCACTGCAGTCTCCAGAAAGTCTCCCAGAAAACTGCTGCTCCACAACCACTGCACTGCAACACATAGAAACACAGAAGTTGTCAGCAGATAAGGACTGCTTGGCCCACCTAGTCTGCCCTAATGTTCCCTACCTACTATACTACTGCAGACCCTACTTGATCCCCAACCTCCCCCCTTGCCCTGTTACTGTACTATGGTTCCCTTATGTTTATCCCATGCATGCTTGAATCCTGCCACCATTCTAGTATCCACCACCTCCGCTGGGAGGCTGTTCCAGGTGTTCATCACCTTTTCTGTGAAGAAGTATTTCCTCACATCTCTCCAAGCCTTCCCCACTCCAGCTTCATGGCATGACCCCTTGTTCTCTGGCATCTCTTTCTATGTAAAGCACTACCCTCCTGAACCTTATTTATACCTTTGAGATATCTGAATGTTTCTATCATGTCTCTCCTTTTCTTCCTTTCCTCTAGAGAGTACATATTTAATTCCTTGAGTCTTTTCCAGGATACCTACTTACTACCTTCCTTGTTTATTGTTTTGCTTAATAAAAAACCTTTTTTTACTCCTACATTAGATAGGGCGTTTTACCTATTCCCACATTTTTGTGTGACCCTAACTCTCCTTACTCCTTTGTAGTGTGACCTACAATAGTTTAACAAGACTGCATACTGAACACTAGTTCAGCATTGGACTGACACCCACTATTTCTACTTGTAACATTACAACATATACACTCCTAACACTGTAAACTATAAAATATTGTGGCCCTTATCTATATCCCATCAGTGAGTGCAACAACTACAGACAATAGGCACTTACCTTAGCTGCCAACAGGGTCCTCTGCTTCCTCTGCCAATGCCTAAGATTCCAACCTTGTACCTGTTCCACTCATTCGATGAGACATGTTAGGTTTGCTTCCTTTTATGCACCCCAGTAGACCCTCCCCCACACAGTAACAAGCTCCTGGTTGGAGCATAGAAGTAAAGGAGGAGGAGAGCAGTCTAGCTACCATGAAGACTGCTGTCTAACAATCAGCAGTCCAAAAACATAAGCGGTACTATGGCTCTGGTCCCTTTTGGTGAATTAAGTAGCAGGCTGGAAATCCCTGATTGATGTTTCTCAGGTGCCTCAGATAAATCAGGCTGGTTTGAGAGGTCATACAGCAGGAGGTGTCACAACAGATAAGTGACTGTGTGGTTACAAATATTTCTTCTTATAAATTAAGTGAAATTGAAATATGTGTGCTCCAGAAAGGGCTTTATTACATCCTTACCACTGACATCAGAGTTTGGCACAACAGTGAACCTCTATCTGTTCATCAGAAATTAAGACTTGAAAACCTCTTTTCATACGGACAGTGAGAATGTACAAAATGATGTCCATGCATTGACTGAAACAGAGAATTAACTGACTCAGGTCCCAGAAAAAAGTACCTTAATAAACAAATGAATATTTATACCACCAGCAAATCCTACAGTGGTGGTGTTCAGGAAAGCATATGAATGAGATATACAGAACTTGGTGAACTCTTGTCACAAATCTTGGCAGACACCTAGATCTTTCAGTTGCACAAAAGAAAAGAAAACTGCTCTGAATGATTTGTATAACAATACCAAGATTGTCATAAAGGCTGCAGATGAGGGTGGTTCTGTAGTCATCCTAGACTGAGCCAAATATGAAACAGAACTGTCTACGCAGTTAGCTGATATGAATTTTTATAACTGGTTACCTAAACATATGACAACTGAATCTAAGAATGATACTGATATGTATTTGTATGAGACACTTACAAATGGCTTGACTAATAAACAATCTTACAAATTTTTAACAGTTGAAAATCCTGCCTGAGCATGCCTGCATGGGTTACCTAAAATACATAAGGACCCAATTAATCCCCCTGCCTGTCCCGTTGTGTCAAAATCTGGGTCCTTAACAGAACCCTTGGCTCAATACATAGACGAGTATATCAAACCATTTATAGCATTCTCTCCCACCCATATCAAAGATACTGCACACATCTTACAAGTGTAACCCCCTCTGGGGGCTTACAATCTGTTGTCCTGTTTTCTCCCTGTGCTTCCTGAGCCCCATGTCATTTTGTCACCTGGAATGTGCTGGAACAAAGGCTATAATATCACTTTTTACAATGATGAACTTGAATTCACCTCAGGCCTTATCCAAAAGTTACTTCATAAATTACCAAAAATAATAACAATTCACATATATTATCCTATGCTCTCCAGATTCAAATATAATGGCAAATAACATTGCTTTCCACACTCATAATTATGAAAAAAAAATTTTTATTCACACCTATACAATAATTCAAAATATTCCTAATTAGAATAAATATCAAGCATAATACTGTAAACATCAACAAAATTGTTTCAGATAATCCAACAAACTAATAAAACAAATTTTAGCAAATAAACAATGCAAATGAATAAGCAATATTCATTATAATAAATGGTAATAGTTAAACTAAACTTTTATCATACTTAGGGCCAGATATTCAAAACTATGCTCCGGGTCTAAAGTAGCAGTGCCCAGCAGGCAAACATAGCCCAGAGCAAAAATCAAGCTATATTCAAAAGGAATACCCCAGAGCAAAACCAACTGAATACAGCAAGCAAAGGAAGCTGGGCAAACAGGGCCAGGAGTGCAGGGTAAAAATAGCCCAGGAATAAGACAGCACTGAATATAGCATCAGGGAAGTGCACATTGCCACCACAGTCCATTAGACCTTGGAGAAAGCCAGTGTTGCAGTTGGAGAGCATTGTGTGCTATTACACAGAGATGTCTCACATCTACTGCAAACAACAATGTAAGTCACACACTGCAGAACTGTGCTATGCTGACATGAGGTTTGTGCTTGCTAACCTGATTACACAGTGCTAACGCATTACCCTGGTGCAAGCTGGCTAGCCCGGGGCAAATGGGAGCTATATTCAAAGTTCCCACGTAAATGAGCCTACTTATGTAATCTGTGGGCAAACAGGTACATTTGCATCTCATTAACTGCTGCTTAGCATACATTACTATGCAGTTTGCCCGGTGCTACTGCATGGAGCACACAGCACCACCTATTGGTCAGAATGGTAGTACAGGCTGGATGCAGCAGGCCAAGGCATGCTCACAGCGTTCCCTGTTGGTCAGCAGGGCAGTACAGGCTGGAAGCAGCAGGAACTGTGTGCTGGCAGGCACAAACAGAGCAGACATCCTGCCCATGCAGCACTGCAAGCTGTACAACACAAGGTACATATATAGGGAGAGAGAGAGACACAGGGAGAGAGTGATAACTATGTGACACATAGCTAGATATACAACTGATACACACACACACATATATATATATATATATATTTATAGAGAGAGAGAGAGAGACAGAGAGAGGGAGATAGTCACACACATGTTCATTGGCCATATGTGCCCTTTTAGATGCCCCTGCAACAACATAGGCACCCTACGACAGGTGTTGGTGGAACACAGTGGGGGGACCCACAAATGCATGGGACAAGCATAATGCACTCCTGGTGGGGGTCAGAAGACATATGCTGTAGGCTACGTTGGGTGTGTAGCATATCCATACATTAGGGACCTGGGCAGACTGGCTGGGCCAGGCTGTCTGCCCTTCCGTCATGGTCCCTGTTGCACACCCTGGTAGTCTAGTGGTCCCCCTAACCCCCAGCATGTTTCCTGACCCCTGTTAAATGTTAAATATTGTATTTATCCTGGTAGTTAGTGGCCCCCACAGTACATTACCCAACCCCATTACATTTAAATATTGTATTTATCCTGGTAGTCTAGTGGCTTCACCCCAGCACATTCCTGACCCCGTTATATGTTAAATATTGTATTATCCTGGTAGTCTAGTGGTCCCCCACCCCAGCATGTTTCCTGACCCCTGTTACATGTTAAATATTGTATTTATCCTAGTAATCAGTGGTCCCCCACCCGTCTCATTTCAAACCCCAATCCCATAATATAACATATTTCCCTGGTAGTCTAGTGGTCCTGCCACCCGGCAGTGCCACCCCCACACATCCCATCCATCTGCCATGAATCGAGTCCGCAACTGGCTTAGCCCTCCTCACACCACCATGGCTGGGCACTGACTGAGGAATGAATGAGCTGTACTGCATTCATTATGGTACAGCTCATTCATTCCTCAGTCAGCAGTTGGCTGTGGTGGTGTGGGGAGGGCTGAGCCAGTCAGCGGTTCGATTCATGGCTGATGGGTGGGATGTGCAGGGGTGGTGCTGCTGGGCAGGAGGACCACTAGACTACCAGGGAAATATGTTATATTACAGGGATCGGGGGTCAGAAAATGTGCTGGAGGGTGGTGGCACCACTAGACTACCAGGGTAATTAAGAATTTCTACGGGGAACGGGGGTCAGAATACATGCTGGGAGGGGGGGACCACTAGACTACCAGGGTAATTAAGCATGTCTATGGGGAACGGGGGTTGGGATACATGCTGGGAGAGGGGACCACTAGACTACCAGGCAGATGATGCTTTTCTATGGGGCACAGGGGTCGGGATACATGCTGGGAGGGTACTGCCGCTATTAGCGCTGCATTAAAAGAAGCTTTCCTTCAGTGGCAACTAGCACCACGCTACAGGTCACGCTAATGCCTGTAGTGTGGTGCTCTGCTTTTGAATATGCCGGTGCACCAGCATTCGGGGCCCCTCCCCTCTGTCCCTCCCCTGCATTCATTTTGGTTTAGCATTGGTGCTAAAACCTAGTGCCGGTGCTAGAGGTACATTTCAATATTGCAGTCAGGCTCAAGGTTGGCACTAGTCCAGCACAACAGCTTTGTGCCCAGCGCTGAGCTCTGAATATCTGGCCCTTAGTATTTAACATAACCATCATGCATAAGAACACGCAACTCATAAGATCAATGTCTCAGATTATGTCTGTATAAAACTTGTTTTAAAACTTCATAGCATGTAAAATTTATTTTCTATAAGAACTTACAACTCATTATATCAGTGTTTTGTACTATACTCTCATAAAATTCAATTTTAACTTTTCAGAGCATGCAAAATATTTCTTAGTTTCAAGCTTTTAAGCTATATACCCAAATTCTATAGTTAAAAGTAAATTTCCTTGTTACTTTCCCAGATACGCCAATTTAAATTACTAAAACTATCAATCAAAATTAATTAGTAAAAGTATTCAAAATCAATACTTAAATTTCTGGTTGTAGAAATGGTTCTTCTCTCAACTTTGAACTCTTGGTTGAGTCTGGCTCTTGATGAAAAAGTCTCTTAGCTTTTTTGACCCTGGAACTTTTTGGCATGGACAAACACTGCAGGTTAAACTTCCCTTGTTGAAAG
Organism: Neoceratodus forsteri; assembly: GCA_016271365.2. Classification (NCBI taxonomy): domain Eukaryota; kingdom Metazoa; phylum Chordata; order Ceratodontiformes; family Ceratodontidae; genus Neoceratodus; species Neoceratodus forsteri. The sequence continues at coordinate 221,522,440 of CM028136.1, read as the reverse complement.
TCACTTTACCAAAAGTCAGTCCTTGGATTTGTAGAACACAGCTTCAGTCTGCACAGTCCATAGCAATACTGGATTCAAACTTTCTTGTGGATAGCAAAGTTGTTTCAATAACTGGAACTTGACTTCTTCATGTTGTACATCTTCCTTAAAATCTTAGACACTAGACTTTCTTTTACTCACAATGGTGTATACAGTAGCTTGTGTGAATTTTAAAGTTAAGTCTCTGGTCTAGATATCAGCAGGCAACATTACTTCAGTCAAAATGCTCAGCAAATAAAACACAGACCTTGCTTCATACACAGTGAGAATGTCCTTGCATCTGGTTCTTGCACCTGGACCTCATGACAGCACTGCATAAGCTTTTGGCTGTAAACCTTAAGGCTAATTCCAGTACTCAAAATACAGGCATGGCTCTAAGTTTCTTGGCCTAGCTACAGTGATAAAACCATTAGAATTCTTAGTTAGACTAACACAGGTCCTCTTACATTGGACGTTTGGCTCAGCCTGAGGTGTGGTCAGACAAATTCACTAATATCAAACTGGCCTGGTGATGTCATCACCAGATTTTGATTGGCCTGAGTCACTAAAATGGTAGGACTTCTTAGATGATAAATGATGACATACCGACATGCCTTCTAAGACATCCCCTTCTCCTCAAGACTTATTTTATGCTCAAAATTACTTTCCTTAAATGACATTCTTATTTAACCTAATTTAAACATTAAACTTACATATACAGGCATTTTACATCAAGCAGATACTTTTGGTATGAATCTCATTTTCCTAGCATTGATATTTTTTAAGTTACTATAGTAAGGATTATAACTTTATCATTTTAATAAAACTTCTTTAAAAAGTGATAGTCTTGCTCTAAATATTCTAAGCTACAGAATAATATATGACTTGTAAGAAAAATCCATTATTAAAGTCTTTAAAACATTACTTTTTTGTAGAAACACATGAGGTTCTTTGTTCTCCTCAGAGGTAATAAATTATTGTCAGAAAAGCTAATTTACTATAAACATTTAGATGATTTTTCTCTTTATAACAACAAAATACAGACTTGAGAGTCTTATTTTTAGACTTGTCAAGGCATGAGCTATCATGAGATACTAGATTGTCTACTTTTTAATAAGAAAATGACATTCAAATAAGTTTTAAACATAACTCCTGAACCCTTAGTCCTGCATTCATGAAATCTGGTAAGCTTATTTATCATACTACTATGTACCATCTGTTAAAATTTCAGATTGGCACCATGTAGGGTTTTCAAGTAATAAGCAACATAATTTTCTTAATATATAAAGTAATGGAAATTTTGAACTAATTTCCTAAGACAAGGTTTTTTTTCTTGGTTGTACCAGTCACTGGTTTCTTATCTGATTGTAGTCATGGAAACCCATCTCTGGAATGTGCACTCTAGCCTGGATTCAAAACATGCCTATAAATTAGTCAAGATCACAGAGATGCTTCTCTTGGCTAGTTATAGAGCATAGAGGCTAGTCTCAGGGAAGCTTTTAGTTTTAAAAGTCTCCCTGACAATTTTTTTTGAACTCTGAACCTGTCTCCATTTTAAATGGCTTCATTCCTCCATTTCAATGTTTTTAAGATTTAATCAACAGTAATCTTAACCAGAAATTAGAGTAAACATTTCCCATTATTAATGCCACATAAAATCTCATAATAATAATTAAAAATCTGTTCTTGATAATAAAAATAAAATAATTTTTCCATCAAGGGTTTTGTTCCTACAAGTGCATTCTCTGCCCTTTCAGGGCATAATTCCTCCATCGTGAACTGCTGGCATACCGAATTTGACTGCCACTCACGCATGCACCTGGTTGCTTTAATGTTGCAGACTGTCATTGTGGTCTGGAAACAGAGAGTTGGGTCCATGGTCCCGGTGTCCCTCTTGGTGTTCTTGGGGACCAGAGACCTGAAGGGGATCAGGCAGAAGCCGGTAACATTAATGAGACAATAGTTGGAACAATGGGGCCACTTAGGGATTATGACTATTAATGAGCAGCACCATGAATAGTGATGAGTGCTGCCTGCTGCCTGGGGGGACAGAGTGTCAGTGGCAGTGACAGCTAAACTGCTGGGAGCAACATAATAAGAGTGGGCTCATTTGACAGGAGGCAATGAGAGCTACAATCCACTGGAGGGATTGTGTAAGTGAAGGGTGGTGTTGGGCTGCATCAGCCTCTGGATGAGGAGAAGCTGTATAAAACTGAATGGGACTCCATGTAAACAAATGGGAGCTGACATATTTGTGACACTTAACCTCACTACTGCAGCCAGTCAGAGATCTAGGCATCCAAACTGGACTGAAAGGGACTTCTGGGAGAAGGAGAGTACTAATCCAGGTGCCTAGATCATGCCCCAGTAAACAAGCAGGAAATATTGATAACTATGGTTATCAATTATTGAAAGGCTTCAACAGCCAATCAGAACTACGGATTTTTGGCTGATACTGTGTGGACCTTCTGGGATTTCTTCAGTCTGTTCCCAGGCTCTGGATGAGTCAGGATTGTTCTGTGAAACTGGACCTTAAGCTTCAGGGGCTTCCTCAGGCTCCCATTTGGAGATTTACCTGTTAGCAGAAGTGGACTGGAAAGGAGAAAGAAGGAAGAGAGACTGAGATGAAATTCTGATGTCCCGGGTACTTGCTGCTGGACTGATTGAGAAGGGAAAAGAGAGACAGGAACTGAACTGTGATTCCCCAGCTATGGAGAAGTTGCTTGCTATTAATGGGAGAGACTGAATGCTGCAGAAACCTTGCACTGGGAAGTTGGACTAGCCCAGCACTTTCCTAAGGTGAGACAGGTGTTCTTCCCAGCTGGCACTAAAGATGGCAACGTCATCCAGGTATGCCACGGCGTACTCCTCAGCACCATTTAACACCTGGTTCACCAACCTTTGGAAAGTGGCCGGGGCGTTCTTCATTCCGAAAGGCATTACTTTAAATTTAAATAAGCCATTGGTGTGATGAAGGCCGACCTCTCCCTAGTTCTGTCAGTTAACTTGACCTGCCAATACCCCTTTATCAGGTCAATAGTGGTAAGGTAGGTCACTCTTCCCAACTTGTCAAGGAGTTCATCTGTCCAGGGCATTGGGTGGGTGTCTAACTTCATGACTGCATTCAGTCCACAATAATCCACACAGAAATGAGTAGAGCCATCTGGCTTGGGCACAAGGACTACAGGTGAGGCCCAGGGGCTGTGGGATCTCTTGGATTACCCCTAAATCCAGCATCTCCTCCACTTCCCTCCTAACATCCTTTTGGATAGCCTCTGACACCCGATATGCAGTCCGCCGTATGGGCGTCTGGTCCCTGTCTCCACATCGTGTGTAGCTAAGGGGATTAGTCCAGGCTTTGCACTAAATGGTGGGGCAAAGTCTGCTAAAACCTTCCCTACATCCTGGATCTTGTCTGGGGCCAGCTGGGGTGACAGTTTAATTGTCTCCACAGAGGACTCCTGCTTGCTTTCTTCCAACAAGTCCAGAAGGGGGTCTCCTTTGTCCGTCTCTCCCCAGGACTACATACTGCAAACACCATGTCAGCCCTATTAGCATATGGCTTCATCATGTTGACATGGTACATCCTTTCTGTCTGTCTGCTGTCAGGTAACTCTATGATATAGTTCACGTCATTTACCTTCTTAACTACTTTGTACGGTCCTGCCCACTCAACCTGCAGCTTGTCTTTCTGAACCAGAATAAGGACCATGACTTCCTGACCCACTGTGTACAAGCGAACTCTGACTCTGCAGTCATACCACACTTTTTGTTTCTGTTGGGCAGCTGCCAGGTTGCTCTGGGCTGTCCCCATAAGCTCCTTCAGCCTTTCCCTAAACCTAAGGAAGTAATCCACTAGGGGAGTTCCCTGGGTGGTGTGCTTGCCTTCCCAGTCCTCCCGGATCAAGTCTAGGGGCCCATGTACCCAGTGTCCATATAAGACCTCGAAGGGGGGAAAATGCTGTTGACTCTTAGGGCACCTCCCTGTATGCAAACAACAGGTGGGGAAGGTATTTCTACCAGTTTCTCCCATGCTGTTCAGCAAATGCTCTGAGCATTGACTTCAGGGTGCCATTAAATCTTTCCACAAGCCCATTGACTTGTGGGTGATATGGTGCAATGCATCTCTGCACCACCCCACACTTCTCCCACAAACATTTCATCAGGTCTGACATGATGGAACCCCCTCAATCGGTGATAACCTCCTGTGGAAACCCAACACGGGAGAAACTCCCAAGTAAGGCATCTGCCACTTTCTGTCCTCAGTGAGGATAGGGTGACTGCCTTTGGATACCGGGTGGCATAATCCACCACAGTCAGGATGAACCTCTTCCCGGAGGAGCTGGGGGTATTTAAAGGCCCCACAATATCCATTCCCACCCTCTGGAATGGCTCCTCCACTATGGGCAATGAAATCAGGGTGGCTTGGGTTTTCTTGCCCGCCTTCCTTATTTCTTGGCACCAGTGACAAGACCTGCAATACTCCTTCACCTGCTGGGTGAAGTTGGTCCAGTAGAAATTCTGGGCCAACTGCTGCATAGTGCACATGATTCCCAGTAATGACCAGACAAGGGAATATTGTGTGCAATCTTTTTTTTTTTTTTTGACTTTAACACCACTTATCTGTGGAACTCCTTCTGGCATCCTCGGGGACTCCCAGCCACTACCTCCCTCCATGACTACTACTCCTTCCCTTCTCATGCAACCCAGCACCACCTCCAGGTCTATACCATCCGGAAGTAGGGTTGCCCTATCCGCCCAGGGCGCTCTATTTCAAGGGCAAAGTGCTGGGCACATGAGAAGCCAGTTAGAGAGGAGGCAGTCCGGAATTGGGAGTGTGGACTTAAGAGGCCAAGGTGCCTTCATCTATCCCAAGGAGTGGGGTTTTCTCTTTAATGTACGAGTCCTTTTTTCCCCTCGAAATGTGGTTAACAAGGCAACACTATGCCCCAACTCCGCCTCATGTGTCCGCTACGTCACCATGCTTGGCACCTCCGATCACCACCAGAGGCCGTTCCAGGAGCAATTGCATCTCCCCAACCCTCCCTGGGAAGAGAGAGAGCAGTTCTACAGATGCTCGATCTCCTCCCCCCAACCCCCAGCAGCCCAGGCTCATTCCCGCACCTGGGTCACCAGCATGAGGCGAGGTGTGGCGTCCAGGACCTCAGCCCTCAGTGCCACCCGGCCTTGTGTGCAATCTTGAGCAACTGCTCATGATACCCCTGGGGAATGACAAGCTGCCTGCCTATCACCCCTCCCTCTGCCTGTACAGCCTGAGTATACATCAGTCCATTTTCACAATAAACCTTATGTCTGCTGTCACCTCCCTGTGCTCTGTCAGAGTCTGCTCAAGCCCTCAGTTTCTCTAGACTAGGGTCACTTCTCTGAGCAGGTGCAAACTCCTCACACATTCCCAAGGCATGGGACAGGTCCCCTTCTGTCTCTGAGCTAGGGTCCCTAGCACTAATGTCAGGGCACTCAAGATCACTGCCATCCCTAACCCTCTGACAATGGGTCACCCCTCCATCTTCAGAGTAACCTTCTGTAGCTGTGTGGTTAACTGCTACTGGAGAAATTTCTACCCCCTTTTCATTAGTCTCCCCATCTGGAGACACAGGCTGGGGAACCAGCCTCCCTGTGGTTTCCACACTGGCTTCTGTGGGGTCCAGGAAACTGCAATTTTCCCTGGCCACTTGGCTATGGGCAACTGCACACACCATCCCCTGTTTGAGATTGTTGCCAAGGATGACGTCCACTGCTAAAGTTTTGGCTACAGACACCTGTTGCACAGTTCCCCCTGTTTCACCCCAGTCTAGGAGAACACTAGTGAGGGGCAATGCTTTCTCCTCACCAGAAAAGTCCTGTATAGTGATGTACTTATTGGGTATATGCTTACCAGGCTCTACTAGATCCTCTTTTACCAATGTCTGGGATGCCCCTGTGTCCCTTAACCCTTGTGTCTGTACACCATTCACCATGACTGAGTGCATGTGTTCCCTAATGTTCCCAGGCATGCTTCCAGGGACACACAAGCAACCCACTTCTTTCCAATTCCCCTGTTGTGTATTGCTTGCCCTTGTGGGACACTGTCTGGCAATATGCCCAGTTTCTCTACAGACCCAACATTAATTTATTTTCTCAGAGAAACCTTTTCTCTGAAACCTGGGGCAAACTGGTTTTGGTGGATGCAGTAATGGTTTTAGCTGCCCTGAAGGAACGCTTTTCCATTTCTGCACTGCCATGCCCACCCCATTCACTCTCAGAGCAGATCTGCTCTTGCCATAGTGGTCCAAGAGTTCAGCAGCCTCTTGCACTGTTTTGGAATCTCAGTCCTCCAGCCAGGTTTTCAGCTCTGCTGGGCATGCCCCAAAAAACTGTTCTAACAATATAGCATTTTCAATTTTATCTACAGAGTTTGCTTCAATTCCCTCCCACCAATGTTTTAAAAACTGACGTCGTTTCATGGCTAGCTCCTCGTAGCTGATATCAAGGCTTCTCCTGAGCTTACGGAATTTAGCTCTGTATGCTTCGGCAGTTAAATCAAACTTTTTTAAAAGTGCAGCTTCAAGTTTGCTGTAATCATTACTGTCCTCGTTGTCCATTTGACCCAATGCATCCCGAGCTTTCCCAGTAAGTAGCGGGGATAGGTGGAAGCTCCAGGACCATCTAGGAATTTTAGCCTGAATACAAACTTTTTTAAAGGAATTTAAAAAGGCATTCATATCCTCCCCCTCTTTAAATTCAGCTATCAATTTGTAATTAAATTTGTAACCCAGTCCTGTAGTTCAGTTTAAACCCAAGCCACTTACCTGCTCTGGTGTGGGTGGTTGGAGTCGTAGCTTCTCCAGTTCATATTGCCTCTGGCGCTCTCGCTCCTCTCAGTCCACCTCACACTGTTTATGGTCCCTCTTCTCCTCTGCAGCTTGGTGTTCTCACTCTGCTTCTCAGCGTTCTCTCTCTGCCTCCCTCTGGAACTCCAGCTCCATTCTATGCAACTCAATCTGCAGCCTGAGTACTTCTGGCTCCAGAAGCTGGTGACCTTCCCCTGCTGCTGTGGCTCTTCACTGGCACTGGCCCTGCTGTCATCCTCATCAGCAGGGTCACTGGTTTACTGAGATTGAGAAAGGGTATATTCCATTTTGCACATTGTAAAAAATGGTATTGTCACCAGTGTCTGCTAAGCCAAAATCCGGTTTTACCGGTATTTGGTTCTGTGTACTTTATTTAACAATTTTTAACTCTGCTAACATGCATTTTAGCAATTTTGACCTCCACTATTGCATATCCTTCCATCCTTGTACCAATTTAAAGTTATTTTAGGTACAAGATGTGATGGCAGCAGCAGCACTACAGCCTCCATCCTTATGGTGTGATGGAAGCAGCACTACCTCCCCATTCCTCAGGTGCGATGGCAGCACCAACAGTACTATGGCCCCCATCCCTCTGGTGTGATGGCAGCAGCAACAGCACTACCACCTCCTTCCCTCAGGTGTGACAGAAGCAGCAGCACTGTGGCCCCAATCCCTTAGATGTGATGACAGCAGTACTACATTCTGCATCCACCAGTGGTGATGGCAGAAGCACTACAGCCCCCACCCCTTCAGTGTGATGGCAGTAGCAACAATGAAGTCCACATCCCTCTGGGGTGATGGCAGTAGTGACAGCATTATGATCCCCTTTCTTCAATACCCATACCCCACATGCACAAGTTACAACTAACTTGGTCTCTTTGCTTGTTAGAACTCAGATGTGAATTAATCTGAACCATCACCACTAAGTTGGACTACCTTTGTTTTTTCCTAGCTATAATTTAACTGGATGAATTGGATTTCTGCCTGTGACACCCCTGACCAGGATTAGGGAACAGACTTGGGTGTTGGGGGACCAGCTGGTGGGTGAAGGCTTGAGTGTCCAACAACCACTCACCTTCTCCTAGGAGGGAGGGTGGGTTCATGACTCAGCATTTTCTGTCCCCTGGTAGAGGCCAGAGGCATGACAACACATCAGCCCTCACTGCAGGAGGGAGCGTGACGAACGCCGGCTTATGCCTTGACATCATGTGGCCTGTCACACTCCCAAGAAAATGGGAAAACACCCACTGGACAACTGAAGGATGGCTGCTGGTCCATCCATAAGCTGGAAGCCCCAGACATGTGTCTGTTCTGACCTCTGCCATGCCCAGGATATACAGGAAGCTCTTTGGGGAAATTCTCCTCCCCTGGTAGCCTCCCACAGGAGTAGAGGCCCACTCAATATTGGGTTACTTTGGGTTACCTGGTAGCTCAGCAGTGAGGGACAGTGGATGATGGTCGGGACTCAACAGTGGTAGTAGGGGGCCTTGGCAGGCCTGAAGGAGTGGATGGCCAGGGGGTAGGAGGAGCAAAAAAAAAATTCTTGAATTTGCTTATTTGAAATAAAGTGTCTTCACCTGAAAAATCCACAAGTGATTAGTGGAGGACCTTCAAATGGATTCATGCATCTCCCAGACATGTGGATGCTTTTTTTTTTTTACTTGGTGTCCATGAAAAGGGTGTCTCCCAGTTTTCATGTCTGAGCTCAGATGTGAATTGAGCACCACTCTGCACACCAGCATCTTCTGTATGTCATTGAATGTGCTTTCAAAATCCACTAGCCAAACATAAGTACACTTAAATACTTCACATTTGCTTTTTGTTGAAGCAGTCTATCAGAAAACTTTTTGTTGTCACAGAGACTGAAACAGCAGGTGGGAGAAAATGTGCAAATGATCTAATTCACCTAAATGGGGTGCTGACTGTGAAGTCTTTTCATAAGTAGTAAGGCAGCTTTTTCCTTGTGAACATACTTTCATTCAGAGTAGTTTTTATTCAAACAACTGAGGATTTTAGATGGCTCTGCTGATTATAAACTTCAATAAGCTAGTTGGTAACATTGATCCTGCATTTAGCAATCTACAACCAAGATTCTCGTATGGAAAGAATGCAATAAAAGCCTGACTAAAAATCTAAAAGCAAGCTTATAAAACACATAAAATGTAGTTGAACATTTATCTTTACCTATAAAAAATCATTGCAGCCCAAGTAAAACTCAAGTAAATTATATGGTACCCTGACTACTATTCTATGATGTAGTACTAAACATATATTGGTATTTTTTAATATTCTTTGTAAACCAGGTTCCATTAGGCAGAACTGCCTGTTTTCAGGAGTGATCTAGAAGCACTGGGGAGGTTAAGTGACTTGTTTGGAGTCTTACAGTATGCAGGTGGAGGCTGTGGGAATCAAACCCAAGTTTGCTGGATGTACCCAGTTTAATCACTGTTTGTTATTCTAACCACTAGGCTATACTGCCAGCCATAATAACACCCATATACAATGTTTTAATATATAATTTTAATAATAGTGCACAGTACCTACAGTACAAATTATGAACATTAAACACTTTACAACATTTCACTAAAACTGAGTTATTCACCACTCCATCTGCTTATTTGTTCTTACACCAAAGTGGGTGAATAGTTGACAGAGCACTGCAAATAGCTTTTGATCAGGCTTCATTATTCTACATCCAGAAACAAATAACATTTGTTTATTCTGGATTTATTTAATATTGATTTTCTGTGGCTCACTAAATAGAATCTAGCACTGCATGAGGCAGATGTTTTTACATTTTGGAAGAGGCAACACATCGTATCCGTTTAGGATTCATTTTAGAAACAGATGTCTTTCTTCATATTTAAAACATATTCAAGTGTCAGTGTATTCATTTAGTAGTTTATGCTGACTGATATATGCTGTAGAAAACAGTAAAGGATTTATTGTGAAGCACTCAGGATCTATAGTAGAACTCCTGCAATTTTCCAGCAAGTTTTGCAAAAAAACTCTGCAATTTCAGGTTACTTTTCCTGCAATTTTCCAGTGGCCCTGCCCATGTGTGCTGATACTTGTAGACTCTTAGGCACATACTACAAGAAAATTGTGGTTTCAGGAAGGAAAGCAGTCCTCATGTGATGGAGATGTAGGTGGGAAGCATGGGTGGTTAAACTGAATGGCTGATTACAACAAAGCAGTGTGGGTGATTCCTTACTGATGCTATACGCAGCAAAGAAAAAAGAATGCGAAGCACAGCAGCATTCATTTTAAGATGTTGAAATCTGGGTCGGCCTGCTGGCACTGTGGTAGCACTACTGCTTGCAATGCCAGTGACCCAGGGTCAGAAGCAAACTTGGGTTGCTGGAGGTCTGGCCAGGGGAGTAGGATAGAGCACCCGTGGGACTGCTCTCCTCCTCCGGGGAGGGTGGGCTGCAGATCCTGCTGCTTTACCACTACCTGTGTGACCACAGGTGGTGGTGCAATGGTGCTGCAGAGTGATCAGGAGGGGAGGACACTAGACAGGATCTGGAGCAGTGGCATGTCTCTATGTGACCTACCTCCTTGGATCTCTTCTAGTGCCAGTGCCCTCAGGGACAGAGACCAGAAACCAGGAATAATCACCACACATCGGTCACTGGCAGAAGGGACCCAAGTGCCCCAGACTTCATAACCATGCTCCATGAGGGACCCACTGGGCTACCTGACACACACTAAGGGAGTGTGGAGGTGTGATATGGGGTCCCCTTCCTTCCCACCTGGGGGGGTGCAACCCAGGCAGGATAGGGGCAGGTCCACAGGAGCTCCTGAGCATTACCAGGGGGTGAACCTAGGGGATACCCAGCCCAGGGATCTCTGCAAAGTGGAGACTGATGCTGTGAGAAGGGGACATAGAAAGAGAAAATAAAAAAAATGTAAAAAGATGCTGAAATCTTAGAGAGTCTGTGCAGTGACATGCAATTTCCATGAGGCACCAGTACAAGAATTCAATATCCATATACCAAGCAAGATTCCGTGATTGCTACCAGTGTTACCAGTAAAAATGGAAAACCAGGGTCCCTACTTATCGGATCTGGACACTGCACTGGCAGCTAGCCTCTCCATGCTCAAGGTCTGGTCTTTTACAGTCATAGTCAGTGACTTGATGCTCTGAGTATCTGCTGTCATCAGGCATCCACGAGGTTCTGCTTGGTGGATCTCACCTCGTACAGGACTCCTCTGTCCTTGACAACTGCCTCAAGTAGTCTACAGTGTGCCCGCTGTAGTTGGAAGCCATCTTCTTCCCTAACTATGGCTACTCTAACTTGCACTTAAGAAAAAAAAAAGAAAACAGGTTGGAACTTGACTGTAAGCCAAATTCTATAGTTCTGTTTCCTTTTTAAAAATAAATCACTGTGTTTTTTTGCAAGTGAGCTGTACAGTAATAAGCTGACACACTGAACAATTAAAGCTTGTCTTACCAAAATTATCAGCACCACTGCCACCAATCTGTCGCAAACCCACTCAGCAGGTCAGGCCCTCTGCTCCCACAGTGCCAACCTTCGAGCATAGTATTTTTATTTTTGTTTATTTTATTTAGTTTTTGTTAACCAGGTAAGTGCACTAGACAAATCCTGCTTATTTTCAGGCATGACCCGGGGGAAGGGGATACAGATGAATGCCAACTGACTTTGAACCAGATTAAGCTGTTGGTGGTATTTTTAGTGAATGAGGGAAATTTGGCCAGGACACTGGGGAAATTCCCCTACTCTTTTCATTAAGTGCCATGGGATGTTTAACATCCACTTGAACTACCACCAATCCAGGTAGATGGGACCTCGGTTTAACGTCTCATCCAAAAGACGGCACCTCAGAGTGCAGCACCCCTCTCATGCTGCACTACAGTGTCAGTACTGGGATATTAACCCAAGTGCCAGATGTGGGAACTGAAACCACAGCCCTCTGATCTCCCGGCCTCAGAGGTGAGTGTGCTACCTACTAAGCCACTGACACTGACATTGTGAACAGTTAACAAAATAGGGTAACCCTCCTGTCTGTTTGTGAGTCTGAATCACCTTTGGTCTTAAGTTCAGGAGGGATTCAAACTGCGAACCTTATGCTAGCATACCCATATGTACAGGCTCAGATAATTCAGCTCTTTGGGGAATGCCAGATATCTTTCACCTAAGGGCACCTAACCAGGTATTCCAAATGAACCGTAAAAACTATATAAAAGACCTTAGGAAAATTCTTACCTTTTCCCAATTTGGTATTACCATTAAGCTTATGAACAGTGTCAACTTTAACCATCTATATTTCACATGCAAAAGAAAGGATTTCAAAGGCACACCAGGCAGTCTCTTTAAATATAGATTTACTTAAAAATGGATAAAAAAAAAATTTAAAATGTAAACACAGAACCATATATCACAAAGCATACAATCACTTAAAAGAACAAGGTTAAAGTACAAACATAAACTCCTACCACAATACAATTAGACTTTCCTATCTAATGTATTGCCTTCTAAACAGTGCTTAAAGTAGATGTTGGTTCCAAGAGTCCTCAAAGAAAAGTGTCTCTAAAATCAACCACAGAATAGTTTAAACTGTCCCTAACCCAACCTCTTCCATGATGTCACCTAGCTCTTTCTTGAATCTTAAAAATTATACAGCCAGGATGTCTTATCACTCAGGAGGTATTTTAAATAAGGTGACATCAGCAAAAACTCATTTCCCCAATATGACTCTTTGAGTAAGTCTTTGCTTTGATCCAGTGTGGTTTCCTGCTTTTCAAAGACATCACAGGACTTTTATGGCTAACTCTGCCATATCTCACCTAGATGCCATATAGCTTTTTAACACCAGCTGAAATTAACTGTTCTCCCTCTGAAGATGTCATAAAATTGATATTTTCATTTCCTGGCTTCAAAGCAATTCAGATCATAAACTTGGCCATAAAATACAACTTGTAAGTTAATCACATTACAGAGATCTGCTGTTTAACATATCCTGTCATTTGAACTGAAACTTGGGGCAGGAGTTATCCCAGGAGCACAGGATGTCTCATGACAGACAACCACCCACTACATTTTTATTTTTCAGAATCATAGAGCAGTCACAATCAACTGGCCACGTGTAACAGTGGGTACCCCTAGGAACAGTACAGTCACACTGGTACCAGTGTGGGAGAGCTTGGCCTGCAGGCCCACATGTTTGCTGTTGAATTAGCTTACTAACTTTTCCTTTTCCTTCACAGCTACCTTATGTTCCCGTATCCCTTTCCCTACACCTTACCCCCTGAATAAAACTGTGAATTTATTTGTTGAAACTGTGGTGTTAGTGAAATTCATTGCATGTGCTTACTGCTGAGATATATGGTTTATGGTGGAACAAGGTATTAGGGGACACAGTGTGCAGAGTGTTTGGTTGGGGAGATGGGTAGGTGTACTATCCCAGGGGGCTGTACTTAGCAGATACCTGGCCCATTAATACTTTACTCTGAGTGGAGGCACCACACTATCATCAATATTTCTGAGAATGAACCCCCAATTGTCACCATAACAGAACCCAGGACCCTTGCCTGGTATCAGAGACAGCTGGCAGGTGGGTAGCCCACTGGCATATGGGGCCGGGGCTAAATTTTGGGGGCACCACTGGGATCTCCTGTTTGCCAGCCATATCTGCACTGGGAGATCAGAGTGTCAAGACCTCTGAGGGGTCACCGGGCCAAAAGCTCACTCCACGCCAGCCTAAATTCAATCCTACTGAGAAGGACAAGATGAGGCTGGTGGAATGGAGTGGGAGAATGAAAATGAATCACAAGAAGTCTTTTCTTTTGCTGGGGGTACCCACCAAGATGGAAGAAGGGGATGTTGAAAAATGAGTGTTCAACATAAAGAGACTGGGAAAAATCAAAGTACAAGGGAAAATGTTTGATTCAGCTTGGTGTACCTTGACTATGCTGATAAAAATTACCCAACCCATAGAACCCAGTTGGATGCATGGGGTTTTAGTGATGGAGGGATTGTCTGAGGCTCTACCAGTGGTAACCTCCTTCAACGTGATCTCCCCCAGGGGAAGGGGTCGAGGAGTGGGATCCATTCCTAAGGCACCAATGTTTGAAAGACCCCAGCCTGGTTTCAGACCTGTGGACTTCAAGTCATACTACAAGTTAAGGATGTTTTCAAGAGTAAAACCCACCCCAAATAGTGAGGATGACTTGGAGGCCTGGATGGACAGTGCCACCCTGTTAGTCCAAGACTGGCACTGTTCTGAAGCTGAGAAGCAGAAATGATTAGTGGAGAGTTTATGGGGTCCCGCCTTATAGTTATATGTTCTTTATGAGCCAAAGATCCCAAAGCCCCAGCCCAGGTATGTCTCTCAGTTTTGGAAAGTATATTTGGGAATCCTGAAACCTGTGAGGACCTCATGTGTGAAGTTTTGAACCACTAGGCAGTGGGAGGAGGAACTGTTGTCTGCTTTCCTGGGCCTCATGGAGAGGGCCTTGCAGAAGGGGTTTCAGAATGAGGGGGTAGTGGCCCAAGATCTAAATCAGATCAGACTGAAGCATGTAGTGAAGGCCACTTGTTATTCCCCTTTGTTAGTGTTACAGTTGCATTTAGCAGACAGAAAGAATAACCCCCATCTCTACTGGGTTTAGGTACAGGAGGTCCGGGAGGCTGAAGAGGAGCAGGGTCACTGGGGGATGCATAGGGCCTCCACGGCTGTGATTGTAATGGAATGAGAAGCACCCTCTGGAGATGTACAGGTGTAACCCCCCTGCAAATGGGGGTTCCCAAAAGTCTCCTAGGAACTTGCCTAAATACCCCCGGCCTGGATGGTGTTCAGCATTTAAGCCATTTATTTGTGAGTGCTTTTAGGGCCTCTGGTACTGCCTCTTTAAGAGATGTCTGCTTGCAGGCAGGGTTAGTACATGGGGGGACTGTGTGGTTCCCTGCTCAAGTCCCACTCGAGCTGTTGGCAAATTGCTCCATTTCTGCCATCACTAAGTGGGCAGAGTGAGCACTTTTCAAAGATGTAACTGTTTGCTAGAGATCAGTTAGAGTGTTAGTGGAAATGTAATTTGTCTAACCTACCTTTCTTGCAGCTGGGACTTTGTGTGCTTTGCTCCTCCATTTTTGGATCTGAACTGCAGACTAGATCCAATCAGGTAGAAGGGGCACCTAAAATGGAGTTTAAGCCAACCAACCAGGATCAGGATTCTCTCGGGAGCCGGCTGGCCATAAGGGATCTAGCAGTAATTCTGGGAAGTGAAGTTCTGGACTGCGGTGCCTTTTTGCACCAATAGGGGGAGTTTTGAGTAATTGGCAACTGAAGCCCACCACCTGGACTGGGTGGTGCCTGACTGTAATTCCCTGCCTGGTGTCTGGGAAGGCAGATCCGTTGTGACCACGACTGGGGAAGGAGCTCTGGGCTTCTGCGCTGCCGAGTTTTCACGCGGGAAGTGCGTGTGGAGGCCTAAAGTTGGACGTCGCGTTTGCTGTGGTGATTCGGACTGAATCTGCTGTTACTGAGGAAAGGAGAGGCTGAATAGTCAAGAACCAGGCTTACCCTGTAGAGGACTGCAGAAACTGCTTCATCATGCTCGGTCTGTCAGGAAAGTGAAGCTGCATCGCGAACTCCCCGGGTTGGCAGTATGTGCGATTGGGACCTGAGAGCAGCTGCCTGGTATAGTAACTTCTTTTACATATAAATGTGTGGGGTATGTCCTGCTTGCAGAACCTTGTTCCCCTGCTGTGCTAAGGGCGTCCAGAAATCCACACCACTCTCTGGGACAGCGTCCAGCATTAAGTTAGTGAGCGCAAATCAGGGTAGCTCCCTGCCATCTGTGCCTTTAATTGCAAGTGTTTCATCTGATTTTTCTCTTTCTTGCTACATGAACTGAGCCAACAGGCTCCGGATTACAATTGAGTAGTGCACAAGTGTTTTTCCATCACAGGGCCCTAACCAGTTGCACCGATCCTGGCTAGCCCCCCCCATCCTGGGTACCCAGTGAAAGTGACATTTAGGGACTCTGAAATTGCGTACAGTACTGTGAATATTAATGTGATTGATCTAATTAATCTGATTTCCCCCTGTTCTTGTTGCCATCCCCTAAATAAATCAGATCTGGTTGTTTCAGCAAAGTTACACTGACTAAGGTATGTGTTTATGTTAAAGTATTGTACAGTGGCTATCGTAATACAACATCTTGTTTTACAGGGGGTCGCCAGTCAAGCTGACTGAACCAGTCCTGGGGGCAAGTATACATTGTGAAGATACTCCTGATGTATTGTGTGGGCCACTAGTGGGAAGAAACGGGGGGGTTACAGTGTCCCAGAGGGCTGTGACCAAGTCAGAATAGACAGTATCAACTCTGACCTCTGGGTGGAAGCACCTCCATTGGACCTAGGCCCCCCAACCTGTCAGTAGTCAGTCAGGCAGGGGTAGTAGCCCTTGGGATAGCGCCACCTGGGGGTTACACAGGAATTAAGGACTCTGTTGAGGGGGTACAGGGATGTAGTCATCTCAGCTAAACTAGCTGTGGGCTCAGGTTCGACTGAGACTCCTGGGGTGAGTGGTATTGTCCCCAATATAGGTCTGATGATGTTTAGTACTGGGTCCCCCACCCCGGTAACCCCCTCCAACACTGGATTTAAGGCCCAAGTGGAGGAATTAGTCCAGAGGATAGCTGAGTTGGAGAGAGGTGGGGTGTCAGTTGCTGCCCAGGGAGAAGAGCGGGTTGCAGACTGGAATCACGCAGCTCAGGGGGCCCGACCAGTGCCACCGGATCTGCCACAGCCCTGGGAACCAGTCATAAGTTAAAGGTGCAGTGGCAAGGGCCATATACAGAGGGGGTGTAGGGCACCTTTAGACAGTTCATCTAACAGAGATAGGGCACCTGCCAACACAGCCCACAAGCAGGAAAACTACAGAGGGGCCTGGTAAACTAGTGCACCGGGGCCCCTGGCAGGTCCAGCTCCATGGCTCACACAAGAGTTTCATCTGGCAGAACCAACATGACAGCACCAGTAGATGTGCAAAAGTTAGTGGGACCGACAACTGAGACTAACATCACCATCAACGGAGTCCCCAGCCATGCTGTTCTGGATAGTGGCTCCCAGGATACCATCATCTTTAAGTCCTGGTATGATCAGCATTTACCAAACATGGAGATATAGCCACTTGAGGGACTGCATGTTGTGAGGCCTCAGTGAAAATGCATACCCTTATCTCAGCTATGTCAAGGTATAGATGGCATTCTCTACTAAAGTGGCTCGAGTGAGTGAGTGAAGCTGTAGAGACCATGGCTTTGATTGACCCAGAAGCTAACATGTTTGATGGAGTGCCTGTACTAGTGAACACAAATGCCCATATGTTTGGATGTCTGGCCCAGCTGTGTTGTGCCTGAGTGGTTGAAAGAAGTAGAAGGAAGGTCTGGGAGGCTTACAGAAGGAAGGGGCAATCCCCTGTGGAGGAGTCCAAGGATCTAGTGGGAACAGTGTGGAGAAGAGAGAGAGACAAAATTGTACTCCCTCCAAATGCGGAATGCAACATTGCCGGTGTGGTGAGGTTAAAAAGGATGTCAGGAATCAGATAGTGATGTTAAATGTTCTAGATGAACATGGATTGCCAGTGGGACTGTTAGTCAAGCCCAGCGTTCTGCCTGCCACAGCACATGCATATGTTCGAAGGGTGAATGTGCAAGTGAAGAATGTCACAGATGGGAGGTGGTGGTGTGGAAAGGATGGACATTGGCTCAAATATAGTGTGCCGACATGGCAGTGCATACCATTGCAGTGAGCAGAGGCACCACAGTGAGACTTGATTCCGAATTGTTTGATCTGAGTGACTCCTCCATCCTGCAGGAATAGAAAGAGAGAGTGAGGGAAAAGCTGACTGCTCAGATGAATGTTTTCTCCCTGCACAAATGGAATGTAGGGTGTGTGAGTGGAGAGCAGCATCGGATACAACTCATGGATTAAAAGCCTTTTTGAGAGAGGTCAAGGCAGCTGGCCCCAGCTGATATTGATGACATCCGATGGCACTTGCAGGAGATGCTAGCTGTGGGGATTATTCAGGAATCCAGGAGCCCCTATGCATCGCCCATTGTGGTGGTGAGAAAGAAGAGTGGGGCCATACGAATGTGCATGGACTACCGCACCCCGAATAAGTGGGCGGTGTCAGACCAGTACACTATGCCCAGAGTGCATGATGCACTGGACTGTTTAAACGGAAGCCAACGGTTCTCAATTTTGGATCTTTGGAGGGGTTACTACCAGATTCTGATAGCCCCTCAGGATCAGGAGAAGATGGCTTTTATATGTACCCTTAGATTTTACAAGTTCCTGAGAATGCCCCAAGGGATTCTAGTGCACCCTCCATCTTCCAGCGCCTGATGGAGAAAGCCATCAGGGATATGAATTTGATGGAGTGTTTTGTCTACCTGGACTACATCATTGTGTTTGGGAAAACCTTGGAAGAACGTGAGGCCCAACTGATGAAGGTCTAGAAGAATTTGGACTGAAGAAGCCCATCGATAAATGACAGTTCTTCCAGACCTTGGTCAAGTATGTGGGGCATTTCATCTTAGAGACAAGTATGCAGACTGACCCCAGCAAGGTTGAGGCCCTTACCACCTGGCCTAAGTCACACACCCTGAAGGAATTACAATGGTTACTGGGTTTCTGTGGCTATTACAGGGGATTCATAAAGGACTACACACGGGTGGTGCAGCCCTTCTTGAACCTGTTACAGGGGTACCCGCCCACCAACAAAAGTAAGAAAGCTGCTAAGCTAGGGGACTATGTGAAACATGCCAGCTATTTCCACCCATCTGAATCATTCAGCTAGAGGTGGAATGGGGACTGTGATAGAGCTTTTGAGGACATCATCTATTGTTTGATCCATGCCCCGGTGCTGGCTTATGCGGACTCGCATAAACCCTATGTACTCCATACCGATGCCAGTTCTAGTGGATTTGGGGGCTGTGTTGTATCAAGAACACCACGAAGGTTTATGTCCAGTTGAATTCTCCAGTCGGAGTTTAAACCCTTCAGAGCAGAGATATCCTGTCCATATGTTAGAGTTTCTGGCATTGAAGTAGGTCATAGTAGAGCAGTTCCATGACTATCTGAATGGGGCCAAAATCACTGTGAAGACAGATAATAATCCACTTACCTACATGCACATCACTGCCAAGCTGGATGCAGCTGGTCATAGGTTGCTGTCAGCCTTGTCCACCTATGATTACTGTGTAGAGTACCACCCAGGCCTGAGCCACATAGATGCAGATGCCTTGTCAAGGCAGCCCCCAGCCCATAATGATGAGAGCTCCAACTGGGTACACATTTTGGACCAAGCTGTAAAAGCCTTGTGCAAGAAGCATGACGGCAAAGATATTTTTCCCAACAAGGACATCCACTGCTTGGCAGACTGTCTGGGGGCTTCAGGAGACTGTCTTCCATTTGCCTATTGCCAGCTGGCCACCCTTGATGTCAGATCCCTACCGCAAATAACTACTCAAGACCTGTAATGGGATCAAGGGGCCAGCCCAGTCACCGAGCAGATCATGAAAGTGCTGAGACAGCAAGGGAGCCAGAAGCAAGTGGATGCCATTTACCGTCTGGCACGGCTCCTGCTACATGAATGTCATAAGCTGCAGTTAAAAAAGAGGTTAGCTGGCCCATTGGCGCAGCAGTTGGATTTCTGCTTGTGACACCAGTGCCCTGGGTTCGGGAATGGACCAGGGATGTTGAAGGGCCGGCCGGGGGGAGAAGTCTTGAGCATCAGAAGACTGCTTTCCTTCTCCCAGAAGGAGGGTAGGGATGGAGCCCGTCACCTGCTGACTCTTGGTAGAGGCTGGGGGCACAGCAGTGCACTAGGTTCCTTGACCGTGGGGCATGGTGGACATCGGTGTGTGCCTAGACATCTGTGGTACTCCATGCCCCCGGGGAGAAAAAGGTGGAAAAGCTCCTGGGCCGACCTGATGAAGGCTTCCAACCCCTACCGACACAGAAGCCCCATTGCCAGCCATACCTGCCTCAGCAGCAGCACCCAGGGCCAACCGGTGCCTTCTCCCTTGGAGGAGAGGGACCCATCTGGTGAAGGGTTACACTGGGTTACCCCGGGGAGTTGGCTGCTATATGAGGTGGGGGCTGGGGGGTAGTCAAAGGGGTGCTTAGGAAGCTCAAGGAGTGGACAGACCGTGGGGGAGTATAAAAAAAAAAAATAAAAAATATGAAGAAGAGGTTGCTGTTCAGAGAGACCCAGGACAAGCAGGTACTCCCGGAGAAGCATGTTAAGACTGTGTTGGAGGCTCTGCATGATGATATGGGGCATTTGGGTGCTGAATGCACTTTGGACCTGGTTAAGAGTCGATTTTATTGGCCAAAGATGGGGGCAGATGTAGAGACGTATTGCAAGAGCTGCATGAGATGTATAAAAAAAATAATAATAAAATGTATTTGTTATAGCGCCTTTCATATAACCAAAGTGCTGTACATCAAGATAAAACAAAATACAATAAAATCAAGAAAATTCAGAGTAGGCTTCCCCCCCCAAAAAAAAGTCTTAAGTGCCTGCTTGAAACACCCCACCATCCTGCACTCCCGAAGCTGACATGGCAGAGAATTCCAGAGGGTAGGGGCCACAAAACCAAAAGCACGTACACCGGATAACTTTAAGCTAACCCTCGGAATCTCCAACAACCCCTTGTCAGCCGAGTGGAGCTGTCACAGAGGGGTGTAAGGGACCAGGAGCTCTTTCAAATAATCAGGGCCCTGTCCATGTAGGGCTTTGTCAGTCAATAGACCTACCTTAAAGGTGATCCGCCACTGAATATGCAGCCAGTGCAGACTATGCAGCACAGGGGTAATATCTGTTCTTCCAGATGCCCCAGTCAACAAATGTGCTGCAGCATTCTGCACTAGCTGCAAGCAGCGGATATCAACCCCAGGAAGCCCTAAGTACAGGGAGTTGCAGTAATCAAGGCATGATGTCACAAAGGCATGGACCAAAACAGGTAGGTCGCTAGACGGAACAAGGTGCTTCCCCAGAAGGCTGCTCCATTAGTCAACATGTGGAATTGGTATGTGTAGACTTCCTTACATTGAAGCCTGACTCACGTAATATTTCCAACGTATTAGTTGTTACTGATCATTTCACCTGATATGCTCAAGCTTACCCCACCAAGGATCAGTGAGCTTCCACTGAAGCCAAGATATTGGCGGAGAAGTTCTTTGTGCATTATGGTGCCCCCTGAGGATCCACTCGGCTCAGGGCCATGATTTTGAGAGTCGGCCCATCAAATAACTACTGTCGTTGTGGGGCATCAGGAAGTCCCGGACCATGCCTTACCATCCCCAAGGTGACCCTCAACCTGAAAGATTCAACAGGATCCTGTTAAATATGCTGGGTACCTTGGATCCTTGGGATACGTGCACATGGAGTCAGCAGGTGAGCACCCTGGTCCATGACTACAACTGCACACACAATGAAGCTACAGTATTCTCCCTCTACCAGCTAATGTTTTGGAAGGAAGCCCATCTGCCAGTGGACCTGTGCTATGGAGTTTCCTTGGATGGTCTGGGGGGCAAGGATTATCTGCAGTATGTGAAGAAGCTGAAACAACAACTAGATGATGCACACTGTCTCACTTCAGAAATGGCCACCAAGAGTAACCAAGCAAATAAGGAATGCTATGATAAAAAAGTGCAAACCCACTACTTGGAAGAAGGTGACAGAGTGCTACTACGCTGGCTTGGCATACCGGGGAAGGATAAGCTAGCCGACAGATGGGGAGACACCCCATATGTCATCTTTGGAGAAGCTTGCAGGCCTTCCAGTGTACAAGATTTGGCTTGAGGGAGACTTGAGGGCACAAGGTTATTCATCATAACCAGCTGCTGAGTATTGGTGACAAAGCAGTAAATGTCAAAGATGTTGTGGAAGATCCTTCAACCTCCCCCCAACCATTCGAGCTGCTGGATGCAGAAGACAGAGGTGGAGAGGAAGTAATGCCATGGGGACTGGGCCTGCCCAGGGTGTGGAGGTCTCAGATGAGGATGACACTGATGATGAGTCTGAGAGGGAGACTAGAGAGACACCCCCCATAGTCATCACCCTACCCAAGAGTTGGCCAGGTTGTTTCGGGGATCACCCCTGACATGAGATACACCTAGAAGGCAGGGTAGGGTTGGAGAGAGTGTTCCAGCTGTGCCCCTCAGGGGGACCACTCTGGACCTGAATACTGGTCCAGCTGAGTTGCTTGAGTGGTACCAGAGCAGCTCTCCTACAAATGCACCCAGGGAATAGTCAGAGGGTGATTCTGAGGCTCAGGAAGGTGAGGGGAAAGATGAGTCTTTTGGAAGGCCCACATCAGAACTGAACACTGATCCAACTGTGCCCTTTGAAGGAGCCCAGGTTAGTCTCCCTAGAGCTGTGGCAGATATTAGAGAGGTATTGGAATCATTCACCCCACTAGCTGAGGAACAGAATGAGCAAGAAAGGGGTGAGGAGGAGGAAGAGGAACTCACCACTGACCCAGGGACAGGTAGGGGTTCAGATGTTCAGGAGACACCCAGGATAGGGAGAACGACATGGTCTGTCCTTAAGTTGATGCATGATGACCCTGGGGTTCCTACAGACTTACCTTTGTAGTGCATAAGGGAGTGTACATTACTCCTAGGTCCCTACAGAAGGTGGTTATGTGCCCTGTTGATGCTAAGCCCCGTAGGTCTGAGGAAAAGTTGACTAGAAGAAGAAGAGGGAGGTTAACAGGGTACCTAGAAGGGCTGAGGAAGAGAAGTGTACTCTGTGGGACTGTAGCATCCTATGGCTGATGGGTCAATCTTATGGGCGCCACTTTTCATGCGGCCAAAAGGGCTAAAATGAAAAGGGATTTGTTAAGATGTACATGATGTTCTGTGTTTGAATGTCTCATGGTTATTACATGTTAGCTAAGAATCAGGTGAATAGTTAGAAATCTTATTGATGTTGATGTTTCCTGAGGTATCTTTCCCTTATGCTTGTTGTGGAAGCCAAGTGCTTCAAGAGTGTAACCGTCCTCTGGGGGTTTACTGTCTGTTGTCCTGTTTTCTCCCCATGCTTCCTGATCTCCACATCCTTTTGTCCCCCAGAGTGTATTCTCTGCCCTTTCAGGGTGTAACAACTTCATCACAAGCTGCCGGCATGCAGAATTTGGCTGGCACACGCATATTTGCCTGGGCGCTTTGATGTTGCCAACCACCATTGCGATCTGGAAACCGGGAGTTGGTCTGTGGACAAACAAGATACCTTTCTGCAGATGCTCTGGAACCAATCACCATTGGAGTGTGTCCCACATTCGCTGGGTCACAGTGACAAACTGGTTGAAGTGACCCCAGTGCTGAGACCACTGGTTGGCCAGCTCATATTGTAGGGGGTGCATTCTCCAGCAGGCTAAACAGACCCTGCTGGTAAAGGCCATCATGTATTCCAATAAGTGCAGGAAGTCCCATGCAGGGTGCAACTGTCCAACCCCAAAATGATTGGGCAAAGGAGGCAGGAACCTCTGCCCTGACCACTAGGAGCTGAGCCCTGGCTCTGCAAGAGTCAGTCAAGCTCTGCCCCAATGAAGTGGCTCACCTGCGAGGGCATGAGTTCTGATTTGGCCTCGTTGACCAGGAAGCCAAGAGACATGCAGGTCTGGAGGGCCAGGTCCCTGGACCGCTTCACCTCCTGCCTGGAGGACCCCATGATGAGCCAGTGGTAAGGGTATACCCAGACCCCCCGGTATGTCAGGTGGGCAGCCACAACTGCTACACATTTGGTGAAGACCCTGGGCACAGGCCAGTAACTCATAAAGAGTCCCTTCCACTCAAACGCGGAGGAACCGCCAGTGAGACGGACAGATTGGGACATGGAAGAACACATCCTGGAGATCCAGAGAGCAAAACCGCATGTTTTGCTCAAGAAGTGGTATGATTCGAGACAGAGTTACCATCCTGAAGGTGTGAGACCTAAGGAATTTGTTCAGGTGGTTCAGATCTACAGGCACTCTTGGCATTGTGGAGGGTGGATATTGCAGCTGCCACAGAAACGTGGGCAACTGAGCACCGGGATTGAGATCTGGCAATCTCAGGATACAAATTATACAGAAAGGACCTTAAGGAGAGGAGGGGGGTGGGATGGAAGTCTATGTGAGGGATGGGATCAAAAGCACAAGGGACGAGGGGGAAGAAAGGAGAACAGAGGCAATCTGGCTGTAGCTCCTAGACCAAAGGGGTAGGAATCTGAAGTTTGGGGTGGTATACAGGCCACCATCCCAGTCTGAGGAGTTTGACAGGAATTAGTGAGACAAATCAGAATGATATGTAGAAAAGGGAAGGTGGTCATTGTGGGGGATTTCAACTTGCCGGGAGTTGACCAGAGCATTCCGGTTACCTCCAGCGCTAGGGAGCAAGTGCTCCTGGACGTGATCCAGGAGGGTCTCCTGACACAGTTGGTTAGTGTACCTACTAGGCTAAAGAACACTTTAGATCTGGTATTGTCGAATGGGGAGGCAGTAATGGAAATAAAGGTGGAGGACCCACTAGCCGACAGCAATCACCAAACGGTGTGGTTTAATATCACAATGTGTGAGGAGCCAGAGAAATCAGTTACTCGGGTGGTAAACCTCAGGAGGGCAGACTTTGGGAGGATGCAGGAAGGAAGGACTGAAAGGGATGCTGGAGGGCATAAGGCAGGAGATGGACGTGGAGCAGAAATGGGATATTATTAAACGGGGGATTACAGAGGCAACAGAAGCCTGCACCAAAACACAGAGTAAGAGGAGCAGAGCAAGAAAACCATGCTGGTTGAACAGCGAGGTAGTGGAGGTGGTGAGGGCTAAACAAGTGGTGCACCAGAGGTATAGAGTATGCAAGATGGTTCAGGGAGGTGACCAGAAAAGTGAGAGAAGCCAAGGCCCAGAGGAAGCTGAGATTAGTACAGGGAATTAACGGGGGGGGGGGGACTTTTTCAGATACATCAAGGAGGAAAAGGAAGTGCAAGGGAGACAACAGTGAGGATAAAAAGGGGTGGTGAGTGGATGGAAAAGGGGGAGGATCAGGCGAAAGTACTGAGTGAATAATTTTGCTTGGTGTTCATGGAAGAAAAGGGGGGACCTCTACCACCATGGGCTGGGAGGGTGAGGGTGGGGATGGGGGGAGAGGAGGTGACAGATGGAAGAATTGAGGCAAGTAGAGTCCTAGAGGGACTGAGGGCACTGAAGGCAGACAAGGCACCAGGGCCAAATGGTATTCACCCCAGGGTGTTGAGGGAGATGGCAGAGGTGCTGGCGGAGCTGCTGGCAGATCTGTATAGCACCT
Organism: Neoceratodus forsteri; assembly: GCA_016271365.2. Classification (NCBI taxonomy): domain Eukaryota; kingdom Metazoa; phylum Chordata; order Ceratodontiformes; family Ceratodontidae; genus Neoceratodus; species Neoceratodus forsteri. The sequence goes on along the minus strand of CM028136.1, from coordinate 221,497,245 downwards.
CACTGGAGTCGGGATGTGTGCTACTGGACTGAAGGATGGCACATGTAGTACCATTACACAAGAGCGGACCAAGGGATGAACTGGGTAATTATTGTCCGGTAAGTCTCACCTCCATAGTGTGCAAACTCATGGAAACAATACTAAAGGAAAGGCTGTTGTCGTACCTGGAGGACAATGGCCTCCAGGATGTTAGACAGCATGGGTTCATTTCAGGGAAGTCTTGTCAAACCAACCTGATACAATGTTATGACTGGGTGACAGGTGAGCTAGATAAGGGTCATGCAGTGGATGTTCTTTACTTGGACTTCAGCAAGGCCTTCAATTCGGTGCTTCATAAGCAGCTTGGGGGGAAGCTAACTGTTGTAGGGGTAGGGGCAAAAATGACGAACAGGATTACAAGCTGGCTGAGTGGGAGGCTGCAATAGATGGTGGTGAGAGGGAAACTCTCAACTCCAAGGCCAGTGACTAGTGGGGTGTCACATGGCTCTGTGCTGGGGCCAGTATTATTTGGGCTCTTCATATCAGACATAATAATAATAATAATAAATGTTATTTCTAAAGCGCCTTTCCAATTTCAAGGCACTGTACAAAGATTATAAAACACAAATAAAACACAGATAAAACACAGATAAAAGCTTCAATCTCAGAATGATACGTCACAATCAATGATCTAAAAAAGGCAAACTGATACAAGTGAGTTTTTAAATCCCTCTTGAACTCCTCCATGGAGGTGCACAACTGCAACCAATGGGGTAGAGAATTCCAAAGAGTGGGAGCAGCATAAGAGAAAGCTCTACAACCAGATGAATTTAGGCTCACTCTTGGAATCTCTAGCAACCCCTCATCGGCTGAGCAGAGTACTCGGCCCCGGGCAGTAAGAAACCAGGAGAACTTTCAGATAGGCTGGACCCTGATCATGTAGGGCTTTAAAAGTCAATAAACAGACTTTAAAGGTGATCCGCCACCTAACAGGAAGCCAGTGCAGATCGCGCAGCACCGGGGAGATGTGGCAAGACCTGCTTGTCCCAGTCAAAACCCATGCTGCTGCATTCTGCACTAGCTAGAGGCAGTGGATTTCAACCCCATAAAGCCCAAAATACAGGGCGTTGCAGTAGTCCAAGCGTGAGGACACAAAGGCGTGAACCTACGTTGGTAACGAGTCAGACGGAACAAGGTGTTTCACTCTAGCGATATTCCTAAGGTGGTAAAAGGAAGTTTTGATGACCGCTGACACTTGTGACTGTAGTGTCAGCTTGTCACCCTAGGTTACGCACCCGTTCAGAGGTTGGGAGTGATACACCCCCAAGAAAAATTCCTGAGGGTGCACCAACAGGTGACCTCTCTGTCTGACAACCTGGATCCACAACCAAAACCTCAGTCTTTTCCGAGTTCAACTTCAGCCAACTAGAATCCATCCAATCCTGGATTTCTTTCAGGCAGTTGTTAAACACTGAGAGAGCTCCATCCTGGTCAGGGGCTAAAGACAGGTATAGCTGGGCATCATCAGCATAGCAATGAAACCTCAGCTTATACCATCTTATAATGTCTCCGAGGGGCAGCATATACACTGCAAATAACATGGGAGATAGCACAGAACCCTGAGGCACCCCACACAACAAAGGAATTGGGCCGGAGGAAAAAATTCCCGACACAACTCTTTGTGATCTCCCAGTGAGGAATGAGGTGAACCATCCAAGGACGGTTCCCGATATCCCACAGATCTGCCTCAGGCGTGCTAACAGCACCACGTGATCCACGGTGTCAAAAGCTGAAGAGAGATCAAGAAGAACTAGAATAGAACGTCTCTTCTGGTCTCTCGCCTTCAAGAGATCATTAAGCACCCGAGCCAGCGCAGTCTCGGTGCTATGTCTTTTACGAAAACCGGATTGGAAGGGCTCGTATATGTCATGGATGATTAAATGGTTCTCCAATTGGATCGCCACTACTTTCTCAATCACCTTCCCAATGAAGGGTAGGTTAGAGATGGGTCTGTAGTTTGCAAAACAATCTGGGTCCAAGGTAACTTTCTTCAAAAGCGGTGTCACCACCGCTTCTTTCAGGGAGCTAGAAACTCACCAGTCCAGGGAGCACCAGACTATTTGCACAAGGATTGGACCGATGATGTCACAACAACCCAATATTAGGGAAGTCGGTCCAGGATCCAAACTACAGTTCGTAGGGTGCATACCATGGATAATCCTCATGACTTCAACGAAATCAGGTCTGCTGAAGGAACACCACGAAAACTGAGGCACTGTGAACTCACGCTGTTCAACCGCATCCCCCTTAGAAGCTGCAGGACACAGATTCGCCCTGATATCAGCCACCTTATTAGAGAAGAAGTGAGTGAGCTCCTCGCACTCTAATTGCGAAAAAGCTCTCCGAACTTGTAGACAAGCTGGGTTGCACAGCCTGTCCACAGTTCGGGGAGCAAGGTAAGTCTGTTTGCTGACGACACCAAAATCGGTGCAGTGGTGGGTGGATGGCGGGGAGGGATGGAAGCTAGAGGAGTAGTCAGAGAGGTGGCAGCTGGGGTTCAATGCAAAGAAGTATAAGGTTATGCACTTTGGGGTGAAGAACCCAAAGAGAGAATACTGGTTGGGGGGGTTAAGCTGGGTATCACTGAGGAGGAGAAGGACCTAGGGGTAATGATAACAGGGACCATGAACAACACTGCCCAGTGCAGAAGAGCAGCTGCAAAAGCAAACAAAATGCTGGGGTGCATATCAAGGGGGTTTTACCCAGGCGAAGAGAGGTGATCTTGCCCCTCTACAGGTCTCTGGTAAGGCCACACTTAAGAGTACTGTGTGCAGTTTTGGAGGCCATACCTAAAGCATGATATCAGGCTACTGGAAGGGGTGCAGAGGAGGGCAACAAAGATGATATGTGGATTGGAGGGGAGAGACTAAGAGAGCAGGCTGGGAGACCTGAATATGTACACCCTGGAGGATAGAAGGGACGGGGGGACATGATAGAAACATTCAAGTATCTGAAGGGAATCAATAAGGGTGGGGCAGACGGGGTCTTTAAGCTAAGAAGGGGGAGGGACACCAGGGGGCACTGGCTAAGAATAAAGGGAGAAAGACTTAGGAGGGGAAATGTGGAGATACTATTTCACAGAGAGGGTGGTAGCAAAATGAAATGCACTACCAGAATGGGTGATATCATGTAAATCTGTGAACAGCTTTAAAAGAGCATGGGACAGGGAACAGGGGAGAGTGAGGGTGGGGGATGTGTGGTGTGGCAGTGGGATGACAAAGGGGGGATGGGGAAGCTGCAAACTAGGGGTGCTAGCTGCACTCTCGAGCAGACTTAGATAGACTGGGTGGTCTGTTTCTGCTGGCACATTCGTATGTTCATATGTTCGTATCTAAGAGGGGATGCCAGCCCCCATCCATTTCAGCACCAGGAAGTACCTGGAGACAAACCCTGGTTGAGGTGGAAGGTCCATGACAGGAGCCACTACCTCCTCGCAAAGGAGTTGGGTGATGTTATCCTGAAGGGCAGACTGAATGTTGACAGACACCATGTCCTCCCATGGGGCACGGGCTCGGTTGGGTGGGCAGGTCTCAAATTCCAGAGGCAGACCCTGGCTGACCACCTCGAGAATCCACCTATCTTTGGTAACAATGGACCAGGTGAAAAGGAAGTGGAAGAGCCAGCCCCCCATGGGGCCCAGAGGGTTCAAGACTGGAGGCTCCAGACTGGGGGGGCAGCCGAACAGCAGGCTGCCCCATCCCCCCCCAAAAATATCAGAACCGGAATCCTGGACAAGGAGGTGTCAACCTCCTTGGTAGACAAATTGTCAAATGAGTCAGAAAAATCTCAGCCAGAATGTTAACCTGAGTCTCAGCCAGCTGGCCCGACGGAGAAACCGTGGACTTTACAGTCAAATCCAAAGCACCGGCTGAAGCCGAGTGCTCTGTCAAAGCGCAGGAGTCGGAGGCCCAAGAGCACTCCCAATCCCACTAATGTCAGTGAGACCACTTCTTGGTCTCTTTATCCTTGTCCTGTTTCTGCTTCTTAGACTTCATGCCCATAGGCCCTGCTCAAGGATGGGCAGAGACTGGCACAGGTCCTTGGACTTCCCCATGAAGGAAGCGCCCAAAGGGAGTGGCAAAAAGGCTGAAGCCAAGGAGGACTGTTCTGTGGCCTGGGCTGTGTCTCCTCCAATGCCACAAGTTGCTCAGTGGATCCCACTGCCACGGAGACCACCCAACAACCATCCTTAGAATAAATGAACAGATCCCTGTCATCCAGATGGCCAAGGAGAAGGTGGTGAGGCAATCTTCCAAGGTTGCCAGTGAAAATTAATGACAATTGTTGCAGGCCTGGACATCATGCTTGTGGCCCAGGCAGTATATACACGAGGTGTGTGGATCCAATCATGATATAAGTTGCCCGCAACCACATTTCTGGAACCCCAGAACAGAATTTGCGTCATCCATAGTGGTGTCGAGAAGAATAAATGAAGACAAGTTAGTTTTATACTAACTAGCAACAAGTAGCAAAGGGCCTCGGTATACATGACAGCGATAAGGAGGGAACCTGTTTCTTCCAGCAGAAAGGAAGAACTGGCATCACAAGGCGGTGCTAGGGGAGTTACCACTTGGGTGGGTGGGAGGAGCCAGATTGAAGACTTTCCAGTACATCTTAAAAGTAAAGGACACTATTAAGTTGTGTGGATAAGTACACCATATCTACATTGCTAGAATAGCACCATTCCCCCACCCTCACCACATCCTGCTCGGTCTCTGAGCTCACTCCCAAACTCAGCTCACAGGGAAGGATCACAAAACATGGCTGCTGGGGTAAAGACTGGCACTACACACAAAGGTTGTTAAACAATTATTATTTTTTTTTAATTTTGACCCCAACTTTTCAAGATATTTGTTTTATGATTTGTTTTATAAACATGACATGCACCATTTATACAGTAGTATATTGACCCAAATGTCATTTCACATTAGAGGTGCGAAAACACATCTCGTATAGGATTTAAAAAATGACAGATTATGTTTATGAGGTGGTGTAGAGACTCAACTCAACTTTATGTATAAAAAGCACAATTCACCAAGGTATCAAAGCACTTGTACAAAATTTAAAAAGAGTAAAAACAGCAAAAAATGATAAAATACAGATCTATTTCAGCAATTCACCCAAATTCAGGGAAAGCAAGATTAAAAAGACGTATCTTTAGTGCAGATTTAAAACTCTCCACAGTCAGGTACTCCTTTATCCAATGAGGTAGAGAGTTCCACAGGGTAGGTGCTACAAATGCAATTGCCCTAGCACCTGAGGTCTTCAAATGAACCCTGGGAACCTCTAGCAATCCCTTGTCAATGGAGCAAAGTCGGCAGGGAGGGTAGTAGGGATGAAGAAGATCTTGCAGGTAACATGGTCCAAGTCCACATAGGGCTTTGTAGGTTAGCAAACCGATCTTGAAGGTGATCTGCCACTGAATAGGCAGCCAGTGCAGGCCACGGAGCACAGGCGTGACATGGCAAGATCGAGGTAAACTAGGTAACAGCCTGGCAGCTGCGTTCTGCACCAGCTGCAGGCAGCGGATATCAACCCCCAGTAGCTGTATGTACAGGGAGTTACAATAGTCAAGGTGGGAGGTCAAAAAGGCATGGGCCAATTTTGGAAGGTTGTGGAAAAAAGGTTATGTTGAAAGTTTGGAGTCAAAATATTGAAAATTAACAAAGTTATGAGGGAACGTTGAAATAGTGTAATGTTCAGTCATAACGTGGTCATTTTACCATAGCTGTACATCAAATTCTCAGCACAGACCTTCTTATTACCCCACCTCATAAACCTGGTAGGTGAAAAAATTTCAAATCCCCGACACAACGTCATTCCATGCCAGCGAATTGTCATTCCGCTCCACTGGTATGAAAACACATTTTGGCCAGGATTTGAAAAATGACAGCTGTCATGTTCATGAGGTGGTGTGAAAAAATGGCTATGTTGAAAATTTAGGGACAAAATATTTAAAATTACCAAAGTTAGAAGTGAGCATATAAAATTTCAACATATGTGCATAACTTTTTCATTTTTACATATTTTGACACCACATTTTCAAGATAGCCTTCTTGTGACCACAATGGTGGTGAAAATTTTCAGGATCCGTACAAAATCCCAGCATTGAAAATCCCAACATTTGCTACCCTGACACTGTATTCTCGTCACATTTACAGTCCCACTTAATGATTGCCCAACACACAAAATCCCGACAAAGGCAAGAACTTCTTTCAGATGTTTACTACTATTCAGCTCCTCTGTAGACTGCACTAGACAATAGAAAATGACAAAAAATGGTTGTTGAAAGGTTTTGAAAAATAAAATTGTTGGAACTCATTAAAGCATGCCTGGGACTGTCAGAAGGCACTTATTTACAGATTGTACTTATGTTCACGCCCCCCCTCCCACACCAGCTGTTACCACCACAAAGGCTAAAACTCCTTTTGTTCAAAACACCCAGTTCGAGAGATAATGCCCAAATGCTCACTGCATATCTGATTACTACTGTTTATATGAAGCCGGTAAGAATGTGGTACAGCGTTTCACACTGATTTTAATCTATGACAGTATGAAGCTCTCTGACAGAGGAGGCATTCCAATGGAGTTACAAGACCTGTGGAAGATAAGGTAGTGGTAGGAATACAATGTTAAGAACCACAAGAAGTACCATAATTATTGTAAGCACTCAGGGTTTGTACCTACGGCTGGTGTTTGGGGGGGCTGAACACTGCGTACAAAACTGTGTACATGTGCGGGAGTACAAGCTTTAAGCATGGTGCCTTATGTGAGTCCCAAGCATGCTTCTGTGAGTTCTAACATTTTTCTTTCTTCTCTCTAAACATTTGAAAGTTTCTGCATTTTTATGTATTCATGTGTTCTCTTCAGTGTGGCTTTCAACCGAAGGATGGTTGTTTAGAATAAAAGAAGATTTAGCCTAACTGGTGCTTTTGACCGAGTTTATCAAACAAGAAAATTTGTTCTTCCAAGGGGCTGGATGGTACCGGTGCCGGGATTTCATCCAGCAACAGCCAGTCAGGATTCTGAACCTGTTGATAATTAAATGGTTGGGATTTTGCGTCTGGATGTTGTGTGATGGAATTTGTCATGTCGGGATTGCATATTTAGCCCAAATTTTTAAATCCCGCTCAAAAGGTGATTTCACAACATGACCATTAAATCACCTTTCGGGCCTGATATGCCTAATTCCTCTGCACTGGTCATGAGGGGCAGTCCTAAAAAGGCCATGTTGAAAATATGGGGGCCAAAATATGCAAAAATGTCAAAGTTATGCATCAAAGTTCAAAACCCCATTGAAATACACTGAACTGCACTTACCTTGGTTTCTCATATTGCGATCAGCGGTTCCAGCAACAAGATGAGTCTTCGATCAGAGAGTGGATCTTTGCCCTGGGACCTGTTCAGGTGAGTGAGGGTGTGTGTGTGGGGTGTGAAGTGCACAGGAAGTGTGGGGTGGTGACTGCTGAGTCGGAGGTCGGGTGTGGGGTGGCAGAGCAGTGAGGGAGGGTTTTCTGTTTTTCTTAAAAAAGAAAAAAATTTGAGGGATGTTTTTTATTTCACAGCTATTCTGACACTGGGACTGGGCACCGCAGTGTTGGGTTTGTTGAGAACAGGGGTGGGTAACCTGCAGGAGAGGGAAGTCCAGAGAAGCATTAACAGAGGTGGTCTCCCTGCTCAACTACATCTAAAAAATATTTATAAAGATGGGAAGGGTCGGCAAGCGACCAGGAGGGGGCGGGGAAAAAGAAGTGGTACCAGTGGGGGTGGGTACCCCAGTCCGGTTAATAAAGAGATAGATAGATAGATAGATAGATAGATAGATAGATAGATAGATAGATCGTGGGATGACTCAGGCTCCTGATGCTAAAAAACAATCAGCTGCTTGCTGACCAGCTTCATGTATCCTTTTTGTCTGACCTGTCCACCATTGATTGGTCTTATCCTGACACAGCGCTAGATGTCAACTCTGTCGTGAACTTCATCACAGAGTTCACATCTGTAATGGATAGTCATGCCCCCTTACATATATAAAGAGTTAAAAACAAAAGATCTGATTGGCTAACAAGTACTGTATTATCTTAGCCTTAATGCATAAAAGAGATGATTCCTGGGCAAAGTATAAGGAAACTAAACTAGCCTCAGATTGGAACACCTATAGATTATTAAGAAATGGGTGCATGCAGAAAATAAACAGGGCCAACAGGCATCACTTACAATATCAGCAATCATTGAACCTAACTGACTCCAAAAGTTCTGGAGGTCTGTAAATTCCATACTGAATAACAAATCACAGCACCCACCCACCTCAATCAACTTGAATGTAATTAGCCACACTGAGCCACCTAAGGTAGCAAATCTCTTCAATGATTTCTTCCATAACTTAACTAAATATAGACCCACTAGTCACCCAAACCTTGTAACTAACAGTGGTGAAGGGAACCCAAACTGACCTCAATTCTATATTAAAAGGGTTACACGGAACGCAGTTTACAAGTTATTAAACTCCTTAAAGATAAACAAATCACCTGGCCCTGACGGACTGATTCCTAAGATCCTTAGACTTGCTGCCCCTCAGACAGTAACTCCCATAACCAAACTTTTCAACTAATCCTTTATGACAAACATTGTACCAAACCTCTGGAAAACTGCACTAGTAATCCCACTGGATAAGAAGAGTAAAAACACATTACTCGAAAAAAAACACTATCTCAGTTCTGTCATCCTTAGCTAAATTATAAGAGAAAATAGTTCACATCCAATTAGCCAAGTACCTTCAGAAGCACAATCTAATATGTAGGGAGCAACATGATTTCAGAAAAAGACAAGGCACCAACACAGCTTTGGTCGAACTCACAGATGCCATCTACTGTGCAATGGATAAGGGCCAGGCAACAGGCACAGTGTTTGTGGATCTACCCAAGGCCTTCAATCTGGTTGATCATGATGTACTAACTCACAAACTACATGAAACTTGCCTCTGTCACCCTGCACTTGCCAGGTTCAAAGATGATTTTAGCCATAGGAAGCAGAAGATTAAAGCTAACATTGTGATTTCAGGTGTCAACAATATCACAAGCGGTGTCCCCCAAGGGTCCATATTGGGGTCTCTTCTGTTCTCCATCTTCATCAACAATCTGCCAACAGTCTGAATCTCAAGCACACTCTCCTCAATGCAAATAATGCAGTCTTATAAACACATAGTAATGACATCAACACAATAAATCACACCCTGGATAACAGTTTTACAAAACTACGGGAATGGTGTGTGCAAGAAAATATGGTCCTGAACCTCCCAAAAAAACAATCAATGCTGTTCCACAGCAGCCATAACCTTACAAAATTTGCCCCAAAGTTCCACATCAAGGCAGACAATGGAACATGCCTGGAAAAAGTCACCTGCTTCAAATATCTGGGAGTACACCTAGACCCAACTCTGTCTTTCAACACCCACATTGAAAACAACACTAACTTGCTACAGCAAAAACTATGCTCCCTGTACAGAATCCGCAACTACCTTACCCCAGAAATCAAAACTGCCCAAGAAGATCTCCTTCCCACACTGGAATATGACTTGCTGATCACCAACACTGCCAACAAATCAGTGCTACAAAAGAAGCATACTCTATATTACAAATATGACAAATTCACATCCTCGAGTGATAACAATACGCACCACTGCTTCTCATTACACAACTTCAGTTGGATACTACTGGAGCTCAGAGCCAATCTAACACTTCCCAGATTTATCAAATGAAACATGCACTCAAGCACCCCCACTTACCTAACAGAACAAATAACATTCATTGACAAGTCTTCCTCCCATTCAGCCGAAAACAATAACATCAGAATCCCACTGCTCCACACAAACATGGGCCAATGCTCTTTTAGCTATCAGGCTGCTTCACTCTGGAACTCAGTACCCACTCCAGTCAAAAAAAAAAAAATCAACAGTCTCTGCCGTCATAAAAAAACTGAAATATCATTACTTTACACTAAATGACCGTGAATGCTACGGCTAACTTTTCTCTCTTCTTCCCTCACCATATACACACTTACTGCACTGCCTGTAACATAATATCATATCCTGAACTGTCTTTTCCATTACTTCACTGCATTTGCATTGTATGTGTAAATATCCCAATTTATTTTTTACTGTAAACCATACTCTTCTGTATTCAAAAATGTACATTTGTTTTCACTTTTCTCTTGCTGTGCCACTGCACCTGGGTAATGCCTATAAAAGGTATCTGTTGCCAGTGCATTCACCCGGTTACCAGAGTTGAAATGAAATGAAAATGCAGATGGAAGAACCAAAGCTGCCACTGATTGCAGCTGCTTTGGTCCTTTCAACTGCACAAAGTTTCTGCACAGCAAGCAGAGAGTGGTGCCATGACCAAAGTGTGTGGTCATTGGTCTGGATTGCTCAGCGCCTTCCAGTTTGAGCTGCAATGGGCTTGGCAGTGACACACCTCTGAAATGCTGTTAAGTGTAACTAAATGTTTCTTGCACATGTGCAAGAAAACATGAAAAAGATTTGGCTATCTATGTTCTGCCCCAATAGACTGTTCTCCTTCTCATTTTAGCACAAAAAAGGTTGAAGCACCCAAACCAAGACACTATGATCACTGCTTTTATTTAAAAAGTGCTTTAGCTGGCCCAGTGGTTCAGAGGGCTGAGGCGCTGGATGCCACACCTAGAACCATGCCGGTGACCCCGGTTCAGGAATGGACTCGGGGCGTCGGGGACTGGCTAGGGAAGGAGAGGATTGAGCATCCAGAGGACTGCTCTCCTCCTGGGGTGGGTTGGGTGGGAAGCCTCACTCATGTAGTGGCTCCCGTGGAGATCAGGAGTACTACAAGCAGTGGCACAGGAGTGACAACCAGGAAAGCTGGAAAACAACTTCAGCCCCCACCGGATGATGGCCTCCATATCCTCCACACCTCTGGAACCTCTGGGAGCCTGCTCCTCCATAGTAGCACCCTGAGTCAGTAAGGAAAAGTAATGTGCTGGGGTTTTCCCCTTCCCCGGTGCCTTCGCCCTCAGATGAGGGGGACCCGCCAGGAGATGGGTTACTCCTGGATGACTCGGAGGGTCAGCTGTGAGATGTGGTACAAGAGCAGTGCTCGGGAAGAGGATAGCCGGGGAGTGGCGATACTAGGAGGGCCCAAAGGAGAAGTGGGTGTCGGAGCGTCATAGGAGGTAAAAAGATATTGCAAAAAAAAAAGTGCTTTAGTGCTCCACTGCAAAAAAAGAAAATAAACAAGTTGGCTATTTTCCACCCATATGGTGGTAGGTAACACAAAAAAGACACGTCTTACATTTCGCATGACCAACTGTCATGCTTCCTCAGAGATAATGCGTCATTGCAAAGCATATTGTTTAAATCTAGATTGACAGCCAATCACAGTCTAAATGTTTTTAAAGTGCATAGTATCACTATTTAAACACACATGGCTAAACCGTTTGTGTAATATTGCACATAAGTGCTATACATACATAAATATATAAATAAACAAACAACATACATGGCAAAATCAGGCACATGCTTAAATCATTGCAGAGAAAAATACAGTAACATTTCATTCAATATATTTTGAAATGTCGTTAGAAAAAAATGCTATTGAATGGGTACTTATTACTAGCAGTAGCTGCCACCCAAGTCATGTGCCTAGAAATATACTGTACCTAAAGGCCAATTGATAAGGGCATTACGTAACTGTTCTAGGAGATAAGATTATTATGAACAGAGTGCTGTACAAACTGAACACTTTAACCAAAGGCAGATCAAATATAAGTGAGGCTGTGAACTTGGTGGACAATATGGAACAGACCAATACACTAGAACCTAAACCTAAACATACAGAAGACGAAGCAAATTCTAGAGGATGTGGTTTTGTAACAAATGTTAATGCTTGGGCTAATCAGTTAATAGACACATTAGCCCAAAATTTGTAGAATCTACAAACAGATAAGAAACTGAGAGAATGTGTTGGAAATTGCCCTATGATGATCTTACAGACAAGCCCCAACAGTAAAAGACATAGTAGTACACAGTTTATGTTCGCCGTCTGCATACACATGGCGAACATCTTGCTATGGATCATAGGATCATAGGATATGTACGAGTTCAGTGGGTAAAATTACTGTTTATGGACTCGCCACCAATTATTGGTGGAATTCAAACTTGGAGTCTCCCATGTATATATCCAAATTTGTTTTAAATGAATCCAAGGTAGTACTGAATACTATATTCTCAGGCAGTTTATTCCAGAGATTCATCACTCTTTGTGTAAACCACTGATTCCTCTTTTGAGTATTATTATGTGTACCTTTTAATTTCAATGAGTGTGATCTAGTACTGACATTTGACTGATTTCTAAGTAATCCTATTGTTTCAAAGATTGAGTTATTTTGAAAAGTTTTATAAATTAGGTATAATGTCTTATTAGCTTTTTTAACAGCAGTAGTTGTATGCACATCAAATGAGAAATCCTTAGAAAGAGTGACATCTAGATCCTTTTCATGGTCAATTGTCTGTAAACCTATATTATTGATTTTGTAATTATAGCATGGATTATTTTTTTCCCAAATGCATTACTTTTCATTTAGTTTCATTAAATAATAAATCATTGCCTTTTGACCATTCAACAAGATGTGACAAGTTATTTTGTAAATCAAGAGCAGAGTTTGCATCTGTTATAATACTACCACATTTGCAGTCATCAGCAAATTTAGCAAGCCAGCATGTATTAGTTAATAGGCTCATAGTAGACATTAATATATTAAAAAGAACTGGTCCCAGCAAAGAGCCCTGGGGTACTCCGCTAGTAACTGGACCCCATGCTGAAAGATGACCTTTAACTGAGACCTGCTGTGTACAGTCTAACAACCATGCATATATCCAATTAGTAATCACAGGGTGTACTTTTAGGAACTCTAGTTGTTTAATAAGTATTTGATAGGACACAGAGTCAAAGGCCTTAGAAAAATGAAGAAAGATTATGCCCACCAAGAAACCCTTGTCCAGCGCTTCACTGACAGATTCAAAGAAATGTAGAAGGTTAGTTTGACATGATCTCCCTCTGACAAACCCATGTTGGTAAATATCCACATACTCTATTTCTGGTAAATATTTAGTTAATCTATCTTTAAGTATTCTTCCCAGTAGTTTACATAAAACCGAAATTAAGCTTATGGGTCTGTAATTTTGCAGTAAACTTTTGCTGCCACCTTTATGTAAAGGAATGGCTGTAGCCTGATTCCATATTGGGATGGTAGAGGTAGTATTTAGTGAATGATTGAACAATATAGTTATAGGTCCAGTCAGGTATTCATCCAATTTTTTTATTAATATAGATGGTATACCATCAGGCCCTGGAGACCCACTGGATTTTAGTAACCTAATCCCATTTATAATTTCTTGTTCAGATATTGGAACAAAGGGGATATCAGTTTTGTCTGAAACAAAATCTGTACATTTTCATTTAAATACATTTGTAAAATAATTATTCAGATTATCTGCTATTTCTAACTCGTCAGTCGAGATACCTTCTGAGGTGTGTAAGGGACAAATGATGGGACTATTTTGTTTTAAAGAACCAATATAATTATAAAAGGACTTTTTATTGTCTTTCACTGTACTAGCTAGGTTTTCTTCAAGCTTTTATTTTTGCTTTCTTATCATATTCTTACTTTTATTAGCTATTGTTTTATAAAATTTCTAATTCAGTGTTTAAGGATTCATTTTCATTTTTTATACAGTTTCCATTTCTTGACTAGAATTTTTTTAATATTGTTATTCCACCATATTGGAGATCTTCTATTATTGATATATTTTTTTATGGTCGGAACCCACGTGGTGATGCAATATTGAAGTATATCATTAAACTTGCTCCAAGTTTTTTCTAGGTCACAACCTGCAAGATCATTGACCCAGTTCCATTTTTGTAGATGATTTTTGTTTACTAGAGTAATTTGCTCTTTTAATGTTCTTTATTTCTGTACAGCCTTTTAGTGCAGTAGAATGTGTAAGGTTCACTGATATAAGGACCATATCGTGGTCACTACTGGACAAGGGCTGTGTAACCTTGACTTTAGTGATTGCATCATCAATGCTACTAAAAACTAAATCTAGAATGTTCTTGTCTCTAGTAGGTAGTTTAACTAGTTGTTCCATGTTATTCATAATCATGAGATCTAGGCGCGATGATTCAAGAGAAGAGCTGCCCTTTCCAACTTCTCAGTTTATAGTTGGGAAGTTGAAATTGCCCATTAGTATACAGTCTTTATCAACCCAACTAGTTTCGATATTAGTCATAAATGTCTCATTTTCCTCTTTGTTTAAATTTGGTGCTCTATATGCTAGTCCTACTGTTATAGTACATTTATTAAATAACATCATTTTGATCCATATTAATTCTGTAGTTTCACTTTGTTGGTAATCACTGTCTAATAGAAAACTTTTAGAGGTTTGTTTAACATACAGCACTATTCCTCCTCCCCTTGCATGTATTTGTTTTTTCTCAAATTTAGTATATCCAGGTATATGGGTAGACCAATCATCGTGTTTAAACCATGATTCAGTCACCCCACATATACCTATTTTGTTAGACTCCATAAAGTAAGATAGCTCATCTATCTTATTTAAAAGACTATGCACATTTAATAGCAGAATGTTGAAGTTGTTTTCAGAGCATTGTTTGATATGTGAATTTATTAATTTTGTGTTTGTAGCCGGTTCCATACTAATATGATTTATAGGTGATGTATTAGCTAGTGTTTCTGTAGTAGGATCAAGTCTATTGTTAAGAGATTCCTCTAATATAGGGATCTCCCCCTTTAATTGCAGTTTAAAGTACTTTGAATGTATGCCCAGGAGGGTATTTCACCTTCTACTCAAATGAAGCCCATCCAACGAAAAAAGCTCTTCTTTATGAAAAAAATCCTCCCAAAGAGCTATACATCCAATTTGTTGTTTTAAACACCAACTGCTTAACCAGCTATTTAAAGCTTTAATCTTGTTTGTATTGAATTCAGAAGCTTCTGGAATCAGTAGAATCTCAGAAAAGGCAAAGATACAATTTAAGTCAGTGAGTTTATTAGCCATTACAGCAATGTCTTGTTTAATTTTAGAAAGTGGTTCTCTCAATACATTGTTTGCCCCCTGTGTCTATAATAACTTGAGGCTGTTCAGTTTTGGCCAGAATGTTGTAAAAGCATTAAGGTAATTTCTCCTATTTTTGCACCCTCCAAATGAAGACAATGTTCTAGATGACTTTTTAGGGTTGCAAATCATTCTATCTAAGTTTTTAACAATAGAATCACCAAGTACAAATAAAGGTCTATTTGATGTATAAGTATCAAAATCCATCAGATCGATATGACTGGATAAATGAGGCCTTAGTGTATTTATAGGTATAATAGGAGGAACATTTATTGTGGTAGATTTATTTGAAGTTAGTGGCACCATTGGTGTTACTATATCAGTATGATTGTTAATACAAGGTTCACACTCAAAGAAACATAGAAACATAGAGGTTGATGGCAGATAAGGACCGCATGGTCCATCCAGTCTGCCCATTTCTTTTTCTACCTTATAAATGTGCCATCGGCCTTTGCTCTGTCAGTGGCCTATCTATTCATACTCATCTGTATTGCTCCCTTATGCCTATCCCATGCCTGTTTGAAGCTCTGAACTGTATTCATAGCCACCAGTTCCTGAGGTGGGCTGTTCCATGCATCCACCACTTTTTCTGTGAAAAAGAATTTCCTCATTCCCTTTAATCGCCTCCCTCTAATCTCGTGCTGTGTCCTCTTGTCCTGCTATTTTTCTTATATTTAAATATATTAGACTCTTTCAGCTTTGTTAATGCCTTTAAGGTGTTTGAATGTCCAATCATATCACCTCTCTCCCTCCTTTGTTCAAGGGTATACATACTGAGCTCTGTTAATCTGTCCTCATATGTCTTCTGATGCAGTCCCTGTGCCATTTTGGTTGCCTTCTCGGACTGCCTCAATTTGGTTAGTGTCCTTAGAAGGTGTGGCCTCCAGTACTGCATGCAGTACTCCAGATGGGGCTAACTAGTGTCTTGTAAAGAGGGATTATTACCTCCCTCTTACAACTTGTGATATCCCTACTAATACAACTTAACATCCCCCTAGCCTTGCCTACTGCTTTAGAGGTCTGCTTGGATGATTTCAGGTCATTGGTGATGATGATGCCCAAGTCTCTTTCTTCCTTTGTGACTGCCAGCAACTTCCCTCCCAGCCTATAAATAAGCTGGGTAGGCTCGAGGTGGGTCAGAAGTTGGTCAACTGGGTGGCAAACTGGTTGATGGGCAGAAAACAAACAGTGGTGGTAAATGGTATACAGTCAGAAGAGATGCAAGTCACAAGTGGGGTACCTCAGGGATCAGTCCTGGGGCCAGTCCTCTTCAACATCTTCATTAGTGACCTTGCAGATGGACTAGAGGGTAAGGCTTGTCTGTTTGCAGATGACACCAAGATCTGCAACAGAGTAGATGATCCAGATGGGGTGGGCAGAATGAGAAGAGATCTGGATAAACTAGCAGAATAGTCAGAAGAGTGGCAACTGGGATTTAATGCAAAGAAGTGCAAAATCATGCACATAGGGAAGAGAAATCCTGAAGCCACCTATAGGCTGGGAGGGGAGTTGCTAGCAGTCACAAAGGAAGAAAGAGACTTGGGCATCATCATCACTGATGACCTAAAATCATCCAAGCAGACCTCTAAAGCAGTAGGTAAGGCTAGGGGTGTTAGGTGTATTAGTAGGGTATCACAAATCGTAAGAGGGAGGTAATAATCCTCTTTACAAGACACTGGTTGAGGCCCCATCTGAGTACTGCGTGCAGTATTGGAGCCACACCTTCACAAGAACATTAACCAAATTGAGGCAGTCCAGAGAAGGGCAACCAAATGGTGCAGGGACTGCATCAGAAGACATATGAGGACAGATTAATGGAGCTCAATATGCATACCCTTGAGCAAAGGAGGAGAGAGGTGATATGATCGAGGCATTCAAACACCTTAAGGGCATAAACAAGGTGAAAGAGTCTAACATGTTTAAATATAAGAAAAATAGCAGGACAAGAGGACACAGCATGAGATTAGAGGGAGGCCGATTAAGGGGGAATGTGAGGAAATTCTTTTTCACAGAAAGGGTGGTGGATGCATGGAATGGCTTACCACAAGAAGTGGTGGCTATGAATACAGTGCAGGGCTTCAAACAGGCATGGGATAGGCATAATGGAGCAATACAAATGACTATGAATAGATAGGCCACTGACAGAGCAAAGGCCGATGGCACATTTATAAGGTAGAAAAAAGAAATGGGCAGACTGGATGGGCCTTGCGGTCCTTATCTGCCGTCAACTTCTATGTTTCTATGTTACAGGAAGGGCATTTCATGCCTATTTCTCTATTAATGGTGGTGATAAAGTCAGTCATTTTGTCTCGGAATGTTGTATACCCCTGCTAGCTTTGTAATGTCCACATAACAATTTAAGTTATTATTTATGATACTAATGACCTCACATAACAGGGAGAACCAAACAAACTAAAATTTTACTTGCTCACCTCGGGTGTGTACTCACTAATAGATATCTGCCACTCTGCCACACCAAACACACATAACACGTACCAGACACGCGTGTCTTTGCATGCATCTTCGCGTGCGCAAGTGCACACGTGCCCTGCATGTACTCATCCTGCTCATAGCAGGGCTGTTTTTAACAGCCCAGTGACCTGGGAAATACAGAGAAGGCCAGCCTTCACACTCACAGAAAGCAAGTAAAAGTTTTAATTAAAATAAACCATAAATAGAGAAACACCAGTACATCAGTGTAGTTAGAACATGCACCAGCTGGAAATAGTGCACAGAAAATAATACAACAATTTCTATGTTGAGTTGCAGTCCAAACTGGTCACAGTGGACTACCAACTCACTCTTCCTGCAACAGCTACATGAATGCAGGGCTCCTGAGCACTCCAATTGGGTGCAATTGTATCACTTAGAATAGTGCTACAAACAGTACATTCAGTTTAATATACTCTACTGGAGCAAGTGGTTTCTTTATTTAAAAAACGCTGTGTACTCTCAGTATGTAATGTTCCAAAATGAATGGCTTTTGAGAGGTGTGATACTGTCAGTCCAATGCAGAGTGGTCTTCAAGGGGCTGGTCAGTGCCACACCAATCATCAGTCAGGCTGGTCATGACAATGTTCTGGCTTGCTGGGTGGAAACATTGTGTAGTTCAAAGGAGACAGCCGATCCAATAATAGGGTGGCTATTTCCTTTGATCTGCACAATGCTGCCCAGCAAATTCAGCAAATATGTCATGATCAGCCTGCTCAAAAGCATCCTACACCTGTAAAAGAGAAAGCCGTCTATTGATGTCCATTGTTGCCACTGCCGTAACCATCCCCCCTCAGCCCAACCCTTGTTAATATTCCAGCACAGGGGTGCCCAATCCCCATGCAGCTGCTAGCCCCCCACCCTGCCCATTTTACTTGTGTAACACCGGGGAGCCCACCCCCAGTCCTGCCAAACATAACACTGAGTCCCCAAGGGTCACTCACCTGAAATAAAGAAACCATACCTGTAGTTTCTTTTAACACACCCTGCAAAACAAAACATGTCCATCGATGTCTGTTGCGCTGCCGCCATAACTGCCCCCAACCCAACCCATTTAATATTCCAGCACAGGGGTGCCCAATACCCTGTGCTGTTTGTTACTCTCCACCCTACCCATTTTACTTCTGCAGCACTAGGAAGCCCACCCCAGTGCTGCCAAACATAACACCGAGACTGGGGGTGCTCAATCCCCCAGTGTCACTACCTTAAATAAATAAAACCATCCCTTGTAGTTTTTTTTAACCCTGTAAAAAAGAAAATCATCCATCAATGTCTGTTTCTGCTGTTACTGTCCCCCCCAATCTTCCCACTCAGCACCTACCACTCTACACACACCCCAAGCCCTTACTTACACAACAGGGGTCCAATGCCATGGGGTTTTTAACTTACTGGTATAACCTGGTCATTATTTAATATTTCTGCCCCAAATTTACAACATGCCTTTTATGGGACCCCCCACCTCATGAGCAGTGGCAGTGAAATTAGCAAAATCTATCCCAAAAGGTAATTTCATGGTTGCTGCATGAAATCACCTTTTGGACAGGAATTGAACATTTTCTCTGCCCTTGTTCATGAGGTGGGGTCACAAGAAGGCTATGTTAAAAATGTTGGGTAAAAATATTAAAAAACAACAAAGTTATGAGCCTGCATTAAAATTTGCAAATGCAGGCTTATAACGTTGGTAATTTTCAATATTTTGACCTCAGATTTTCAATATAGCCATTTCTTCACAGCACCTCACAAATGTGACAACTGTCATTTTTCCAATCTGGACCAAAATGTGTTTTCATACTTGTGGTGTGAAATCACCTTTTGGGCAGGATTCAAATCCTCACCAAAATGTGTTTTCACACTTGTGGCATGAAATCACCTTTTGGACGGGATTAGAACATTTTCTCCACCCTTGTTCATGAGGTGGGCTCATAAGATGGCTACATGGGGTAATTCAAGGACTATGTTGAAAATTTGAAAAATATGAGAAAGGAAAGTTATGAGTCTGCATTGCAGTTTTTCAATGCATGCTCATAACTGATGTAATTTTCAGTATTTTGACCCCAACTTTTCAGCATAGCCATTTTTCATATCACTTCATGAATCTGACAGCAGTCATTTCAAAAATGACGTTTCAGCCATTGTTTTATAACTGACACCTGCCATGCTCAGAAGAAGTGGTCAGAAAAGATTACGTTGAAAATGTGGTGTAAAAATTTGAATACAACTAAGTTATGAGGAATGAATTGTTCCAACATATACTCATAACTTTATTTTTTGCAAATTTTGGCACCTAATGTTCAACATATTCCTTGTGTTACCCCACCTCCTGAACATAGCAGGTGTCATTTTTCAAATCCCTTCTGAAACTTGTTTCCACTGTTGCACAGCGAAACCACCTTTCAGGTGGGATTTTAAAAATGTCACCTGTCTTGATCATAACATCAAGTCATAAAAAGACTGTTGGATATTTTAGGACAAAATGTGGGAGCCCACTTAAAAGTAGATTTTGCCTCTCAGCTGCCCAATCCTGGGTAAAAAGCCAGACACAATTAAAAATGAGATATTGCATCTCATCTACTCTACCCTTGGTAAATATATAGTAAAATGTGTACAAGCAAGACCAGGTACATCAGCAATACCAGCAGCGAACATTTAGCATTGACAAATGCTTGTTTTTACCAGTAATAAAACTTGAACAAATGTTAGGATCCTTACTGCCCCCCTACTGGTACATACAAACATGGTAAATGTGAATGTTGCCCATATGTGAGAAATACTATGCAGTCTGAGAATCTAGTTTCAGACAAAAGGTATGATATTGAGGATTTCATTTGTTGCTATAAGGGTGGTATATATGTTGGAGTGCTGATATGGATCTTATTATATTGAGAACTGTTAGGGAATTCTATGTGAGAATGGGTGAGCATATTAGAACCCTGGATAGGGGCAATACGACATATGCCATTCTCCAGCATGCTATGAGAAATTGAGATGTTACACACAAAATTAACTTTGTGGGGTTGGAGAGGGTAACTGTGGTTCCTCATGGGGAAGTTAGGAATGTAAAATTGGGCAAAGAGATTCAGGATTTTCCAATTAAAAGCAAGAGAGGGTAGAGAATTAATGACTGTATTTATTTGGCCTTATTTGTAAATTTTCTGAATGAATTGGATTCTGAATTGTGTGATGAGTACTGTTTAATAAATTATATTTATAATGTCAGTAGTAAATAGCTTTCTGACATGGATATGATATGAGCATAATATGGGGCTCACATAAAATAAATAGTACCCATTTAACAACATTTTTTTAAGCATTTCTTCAAAATATGTTGAATGAAATTGTGTTGTATTTTTCTCTGCAATTATTTATTCATGTGCCTGGATTTCACCATGAATGCTGTTTATATATTTAAGTACAGCACTTATGTGCACTATTTCACAAAATGCTTTGCCATGTATTTTTAAATATTGATACTTAGCACTTTAAAAAAGTTTAGACTCTGTGACTGGCTGTCAGTCTAGATTTAAACAACATGCTTTGTATGACATGTTATCTCTGAGGAACCACAGCAGTTGTATGTGCGAAACATAAGACATGTCTTTTTTGCATTCCCTATTATCATATGGGTGGAAAGTGGCTAACTTGTTTATATTCTTTTTGCACTAGAGCACTAAAGCACTTTTTAAATAAAAGCAGTGATCATTGTTTCCTTGGTTTGGGGGCTTCATTTTTTTGTGCTAAAATGAAAAGGGGAACAGTCTGTTAGGTCAGAGCATAGACAGGCAACTTTTTTTTATTATTGTCAAGTTCTGCCTCAGCAAGCAGGGTGACACAGAGGTAGAACATGACACACTTGTCTGTGGAAGATGTATTACCTTGCTGTGGCCCTCATACAACGAGGCCTGCAGTCCATACTAGTACAGTCCTCATCTCCAACTTGTTTATGTAATGTTGTTCTTAAGCAGACAAAGCTCCCCACCCCAGACATGATGTATCCATTGTCACTTTTACTTTAAGGCTCAGGGGGAAAAAAAGGGTACCCCTTAAGCAGGGTCGTCTCCTTGACAGTCCCCAACAAAACAAACCAAATTAGAGGATTTGTCACTCTTATAGAGTGATCTAATGGCTAGGATGCATGAAACAATCGGTTGCTGAGCATTCACTGAGAGTTCCTCGTCAAGTCTTAAAAAGGGAACTGATAGGATTGTGGTTGCCGTAAGACAGACTCTGCTGGGTGTGTTGTTATTTGATTTTTTTGCTCTGACATAAAAGGCCATCTGTATAATTGACTCCACTCTGTCCTCCATCAAGAAGGACCTGACTTGAGTGTTGCCCAAGACAGCACCTATCAACTTGAGTCTGTGAGGAGTCAAACTTGGTTAAGTTCAATAGGACACCCACGGAGCAGAGGAAGGGGCAAGCCACTTGGACAGCTGCTTCTTTCTGATTACTGGTCAGACTCTTTCCGAGTCAATTGTCCAGGTAGGGGGGAAATGTAAATCCATAACTGTCTAAGATATGCAGCTAAAACTGCTATGCACTTGGTAAACACTTGCTGCACTGATGCCAGTCCAAAGAGCACGACCCTGACTGGCAATGATTGAGAGTCACACAAAATCTGGGATATTTTTGGAGTGTCATCCTGACTGGGATATACTGTTAGGCATACTTCCGTACTGTACAGAGTGACTAACCAGTCCCGCTGTTTCAGATGCGATAGCAAGGTTCCCAGTGACACCATCTTGAATGTTTTCTGTTTCATAATGACATTAAGGTGCCTGAAGTCTAGGATCATGTTGGTTGTTTTGAGGACAAGAAAGTCCAAGAGCGAAAGCATTTGCTTTCTTCAATTCTGAAACATTCTTCACAGCCCTGTTCAGTAACAGTTTCATTATGTCTAGGAAAATTTGCTTGGCCATTTGCTTGGCTTGAAGACGAGACAATTTTTCAGGCCAACTGGAGAGTGCTCTATCAGTTCCAAAGAGGTAACCATCCCAGATAATGTCAAAGAACATGTGTCTGTAATAATGGTCTCCTACTGCTGATACAGCAGGGCCAACCCCCTTCCCTAACTGAAAATGGCAGTTGAGGTGGACCCAGGGCTGGTCAATCAGATATTTGTGTTCAGTGCTTACACCTGCTGCACCATATTCTGCTGAGGTTTTTGATTTGCTGATATGGCCTAGTCTTAGCTTGCTGATTAAAGGCCCTTTGGTTGACTGTGCTACTCAAGAGCTGCTAGTACTGATGGAATAAATACTGCCCACATTTCTCTGTTCTGCAGGTCTTTCAGAGTTGACTTCATGTCACTGACCTCTTTAAGGGCTTCTTCCACATTTTGGCCAAAGAGGCATGTCCCTTTAGAAAGCACATTCATGATTTTCTGCTGAACATCATTCACAAAACTCAACACCTCTTACTCAGGAGTGCCTTCTGATGCAGATTCCTGCTGCTGCTGTTCAGGCCACAATATCAGAAACATTACAAATTGTTGTGGTCCAGTGATGGAGTCAATGCCCAGTGCCACAACCCCCAGCAATGTATACTCATATTCAGCCATATGGAACTGATCGTTCACCACTGAGCCCTAGAGATGCTGAGCAAAATGCTTTTTCCCACCAATGTCTGTCTTGAGAGACACAATCAGGTGGTTGCACAGGCACTTTCTTTGGAGTATTAGACTTGCCTTCAGAGTCATCATCACAATTGCATCTGCTAAAGGCTTTGTGTAATAGCACGGTTCTTGTGCTAGGCGCTTTTTATTCACAATGCTGGGGATTGTGGTCATGGAAGCAGACCATTTCCAAGCTACAATTGTCACTGTCTCCAGGGCAGGCTATGTAGTAGTCACCAGCAACATAGGCATAGTTGTTAAATGAAAGAACTCGTTACAGCTCTGGGTTAACTTTAAAAAACACAATATTTACACCCAATTATATGTTTACCCAAAAGTTTGCACTTTAACAACTTTGCAACTGTATGACCGATGTGCCCCAAATTTTTCATGCACCATCTGCTACAATAAATCTCTGGATCTGGTAAGTCTTGTTCTGGTTGGTGGTGCGGTTGTGAAGCTGCAGAGTGCCAAAAAATGTGAAATTTATCATTTAGGTGCAAATTCCTTCCTCATCCGTAAGACCAAAACTGTTTGGGGATCTGGTCTGAAATTGTTCGGGTATATGGGGTCTGGGTCATTGATGTGCCTTTTGAAGGTTTGGTAAAAACTATTAATCCATTAAAAAGTTATAGAACTTTAAAGTTTCCCATTATAGCCTATGAGAAAAAATATATGTACAGCTCGAACGTGCTTTTTGCTTTCGCTAAAGCACTTTTTACTGCCGCAAATGGGTTCAGTAGTGTTGTGCTGCCTCCATCTTGTTTTCAGTTAGTGACTGGTAAAAGACACTGTAATTCAAATAATACTGCTCCTTTTTAAACACCAAGTTTTGTTTACCTAATCAGGCCCCGAGGAACATGATCCTGCTGTTATATTTTAAAAATAATGCTAGGAAATATATTTAATTTGTCCGTTGGTAGTATCACAAATTTGTGACACTGCTTTTGCAAAACTTGCAAATTGTAAAAGTGTCACAAAACAAATCTGCAACAGTTTTCACGAAAGCTTTCGCAAAATTTGTGAAAGTTATACAAATTTATGACACTACTTTCAAAAAATTTATGTTTCTTTGCCACTTCACTGCAAATAAATGGTTAGGACTTTTGTGCTGAAATTTGCAGGGTAGAAAGGGCTTGCCTCACATATGTGTCTTTTGCTGGTTTGGTGATAACATTTACATAGGAACTGCAACTACAGCTGTGTAAATTTCCGAAGTTTGCCAGAGGTGTCAAATGTTCCTTAAAGAATTGCAACTGGACCTTTTTGGTTTCATTCTAGGTGGCAGTTTCAAATGGCAATGCTTTATGCATGTTTTTGAGCAGGATCTGGAAGGTGAGGCCCTGATGCACATTTATTTATATTTTGTTGACCGGGAAAGGGGGACTAGACAAAACTGCCTATTTTCAGGCTTGTCCCAGGGTGGGGTGGAGGGATATAGATGCAAACCAGTTGAAACTGAAATAGGTTAAGCTGTTGGTGGTATTTTTAGGAAACAGAGTACATTTTCACAAGGACGTTGGGGAAATTCGAACAACTACCAGAAGAGACAGGCACTCGGTTTAATGTCTCATACGAAGGATAGCATACCCCTACAGTACAGCACAGCACCCCCAAGTACTGCACTCGGGTGCTAATGTTTATGGTACGAGCCCAATCCAGGTGTGAGACTAGAACCCACAACCTTCTGACCCCGTAGTGGATGTGCTACCAAGTGAGCCACACTGAAACATGAATAGGCTGAGCTGCTACTTCAGTAGAGGCTGACTCATTACACAAAATTCCTTCCTCTTCCTCCTCATCATCTGACTTTAAATCCATAAGGTCAGGGATGTTTTAAAATTTGTCCTCAAATAATGCAGACGATGGAATGTTGGCAGTAGAAAGGGATATTTCACACTGGCCAGTTCTGTGATGGAGGGACCCATAAGTTATCCACAGATTTACAATTTGGAAGTGAGAGATTTCTTGCTTTCCCTCTGGTAATGTAATATTTACTGAAATCCCTGGGTAACTTTTGCACAGGCCTAGTTTTGTCTCCTCTAGAATATATATTATAGAAGTCTTCCCCCAGTGGAAAGCCTCCATTGTTATATTATTAAACTGTACTGAGGTCTGCTCCAGATTCTGCAGCACATATTAAAGATTCTTAGGCACCAAGGTAGACTGATGCAAGGCACCTATGCCAAAGGTGTATGATGCAAGTGGCACCTTGCATCAAACTTTGCAGCAATCCCAAGTTTCAAACACAGGCTGTGTCAAAATCAGGATACCCTGCACCTAAGCTGCCCTGCAACACCCTTGCAGCAAATGCACCCTTGCACCAGGTGCAAGGGTGCTTGCACCACAGCAGGTCGGCAACATCCCCTTTTGTGAAATTCTGCAAACCCTGCCATGGATGTAACAGGGGGCTCTGTTTAGACCAGCCAGGATGTGGTCTAAGAGCCCTGCGCCAATAGGGGATGATCATGCCATGGGGAGGAACCTGCTAGGAGGGGGCCATGGACAGACAGAGTACCAGGGGGTGTCCTAGGGGGTGTGGGTGAACAGGAGAAAGTTTGAGGTTGTAATTTGGCACCTCATTGGGGTGCACTGTGATATACCATGCAGCTGACAGACTGGTGGTCTGTGGAGGGTTGGTAGGGAGGGGAAATGGATCTAGCCCCAGGTGGGCACTGCCATGACACCTGCCCCATAGGTGTCACAAGCCACAGGCATGTATGGAGGAGACAGCCTGCCACAATGTGAGGGGAGGGACTGAGTGCCAGAGAACTGCAGCAGTGCCTGGAGAACATATTCCTCCACCACTTGCCACTTTTACCCTGTAGCCAATGCATCCCCGTACATGCCTTTGGCATGTGGCACCTGTGGGGCAGGTACCACAGCAGTGCCCACCTGGGGCCAGGTAGCAGTTTACTCCCTGGCAACCCTCCATGGACCACCAGTCCATCAGCTGCATGACATATCACACTGCACCCCTTTGGGGTGCCAAATTACAACCTTGAACTTTCTTCTGTTCCCCCAAGCCTTCTAGGGCACCCACCCATGCTCTGTCTGCCCTCAGCCCCCTCCTGGCATGCACAGTCACACCCCCCACCTTTGTGGCCACTCTACTGTTGTGCCAGATGAGGGTGGGGGGCTGGATCCCTGCGTCCATTCTCGCAGGTTGGCCACATGCTTGGCAAAAGCCTGCAGCTGCTGAACCACATGAGATTTTGGCACAGGGACCCCCTTTTATAAAATTGGGCGCAGGGTCCCTGACGCACCCGGAGTTTTCCACAGTCCTGGAGTGATGCACCTTGTGTTGCTCTAAGGGCTGTTTAAAAATTAGGCCCAGGGTCTCTAGACCAAGACACAAAGTGAGAAATATGGACAAAGGAAATAAAAAAAAATGCTTGTTGCATGATCCAAACACAATAGACTGCAACAGGTACAATATAACTTTATATTGTATAGTAGAGCATTGTTCTGACTAGAATTCCAACCCTTTCAAAATGCTGCTGTACCACAGTTCAAAGGCCATGGAATGTGATTGTACCCTTCTGTGGTACAATAGCATTCTGAAACCTCTAGAGACCGTGCAAGTTAGTTTTGTACTGATAGTGAAAGAACTGCTGTGCACACATTTCATGTAATGCTATACACCATAAAAAATACAGGATAAGCAACTTTATGCATAACCAGTGTGTTCTGCCACCTCAGGTTTCTGATTTGCTCTTGAGGTCAGAGGGCATCAGAACCCCTCTGTGGCACAACCCACTGGTTGTGTATAGTTGCCCATACAGTATTCTCTATTTATTTCAAGTTTATTACACTACTCAGAGGTTAAATAAATGAAAAGTGTGCCACAGACACAGGTACTTCCACCATATGGCTCTTACATGGTCTGCTCTTAGTCCATGGCACTATGGAAAATGTCTTGAATCAAAAACTGGAACATGAATCAGTGGAGCTTCTCCTGGGGACTAGTACAGGGAGACTGGGGCAGACAGAGGACAAAGTTCTATTCTGGAGGCTTGCTTTGGGGTCAGTGAAACCAGTAATAGCCCAGAAATGTACTAGAACACAACCATCCACATTTGCCTAATGGTTAACTACTTTAGTTAATTGCCTCAGACTGGACAAAAAAATACAATGTTGTTCTCAAGGAAAGGAGATATAGACAAGTGTGAGAATCTTTGGTTTGTATTATAGAAAATAACTTCCTTCTGGTATAATAATGGAGAAGGTTTTTTGGTCTTTTCCATTTTTGATGTAAAGTCTGGTTGAATGAACTCTGCAGTCTTCTTCAGTTATAATTACATAGAGAATACTGGTTGGGCAACTGTGCAAAACCAGCCTGTGCTGCCACTGAGGGGTGTTAATTCTGTTAGATCTCAACAGCAAAGCTCGAGAGGTCACACAGAATCAGAACCCCGAGGTGGTAGCTCAGGCTGGTTGGGCACAGTTGCCCAGCTAGTATTTTTTTATAGTGTATAGTGCCCCCACAACATAAACAATAAATTAAGAAAAACTGGAAATGATTTTGAATTTAGTGTGCTCCTCTGCCACTTTCGAAAAAAACTGCCGCCGCCATCCTGTCAGAACATTTACTGTTTGAATCCTGAGATTTGCGCACAGTGGTTTTCCTTTAGTTAAACTGCTGGCTTGTGCACTCTCAAAAACAGCCAAGATGTTGTTGTACCACAGTATGGTATTACAGGGTTCCATATACTTTGAACTGTGCTAGAACAACATTTTGCCTGTGACTGATTTCTATGCAGAGCAAGGGGGTCACTATAACTATAGTACTACTTCCCATGGTTAGAATTTAAAACATATGAGTAATCCTATGTTTCAGTCACTGTTCATATGGACGTTTGCCAGCAACTGCAACCCACCTAACAACTTTTTTTTTTTATTACTTGTATTCATTTTTTTTTTGTACACGGGTATAAGGGGTAATGTAACCTGCCTTGAAAATATTATTTTATAAAAAAATGAATAATGTATATGATGGTATGGGGCAAAGGATGTTGGTGCTGTGATCAGCACTGATGGCACCAACAATGATAGGGATGGTACTGGCTGTGCTACAATCAGCAAGGGCATAAAGCGCTGAAGCCTCTTCATTGAGTGCTGTTCACCTGCTTAGTTACTCGTCCAAGAGCTCTCCACCCAGAAGCCAGGGATGAAAGCATCATAAAAAAATGCTGTGGTCAATAGCGTGCTTGATCTCAGCTCCTGTGGAGGCCAACAGAGGCAGCATTAAAGGTGATGACAGCATCTTAACCACAACATTAGCATCAGGTGAGCTACTAATGGAGTGGCAGTGCCTAGAGTAAGACCTGTGCTGTCTTATCATTTACAAGACTGAAAAGTGTTTTCAGAAGGTCAACACCGACTGACCGAGAAAAGCTTATTTTCTTGTGGCGCTGCTTGCATGACACCATAAGAGTGAATCTGTCCTTACGGGCTCATCTAGACATAGTCTAACAACTAGGATAATATTGAATGTCATGGTCGGTATAGAGTCACTCCAAGCACCTGGAGTGGTGCTCCTTAGCCATAATATTGTTATCTCAGTGACATGATTTGAAAAGAGCCTTGCCTGGCATAACAGTCATCAAATGGACATTGAGAAGGTTGCCAGCGCACCAAGGTGAAGAAAAACAATGCTTTCTGACAAAATCAGAGAAAATGTCAAACAGCATCAGAGCCATCTGGGTCTCACTTGAGGGAAGGAATGACAAGGTGACCCTCACAGCCTCTCTGCATAAGGGAGATCTGGGAAAGTACAGATCAAAGAAGGGGATAAACACGTTAGTAGTCTACATGATACAGGCCTCGGAAATGGTGATGCACAAGTTGACAGGAGGACAAGACAGTACCCTGCTGGCTCCAGAATATGCTGATCTGAAGTTCCTCCTGTGGTTGGAGGACCCGGGTTCTGCATGTAAAGGGTTGGAGGGGTCAGTGTCTGAGAGACTTCTTTGGTCACAATGAACCAAGAGGCTTCACAGAACTAGTGGAGTGGGTATTATGGGCAGACTGGATTGACCAGTGGTCTTTTTCTGCTTTCAATGTCTATGCTTCTATTAAGAAACTATGAAATAAGAAAGGAATAAAAGTAATTACGCAACAAACTAGACAGTCTATTAGAAGCAATGCTAAGTTCTAATCCTTAATCACATAGTCTGTGCACTATAACAAAATGGAAAATAAGGAGCAGAGGTGATTGGGGTGGTGGTACTTTATATGCTGCAGGTGTGTTCATCATGCCATATGTCACTGCCATGCATTCTGGTTCCCATGCGATCCTAGTTAGTGCCTTTGGCCCCAAAATGTAAGATTGGGGGGCTGTATGTAGGACATTGACTCTTAGAAGATAATCATTTTTTTCTCTAGACTAACACACAGAATGTTCTCAGAGATGATGATGGAACAAGTGGGTGGTAGAGTAAGAAGGCATGCCTGGCACATTGGTTTGGAAAGATCTGGACAGTGCTACAATGAGAAACTGCATTCGGAGGATAAAAACAAGGGACTTTGATTTGCACTTTACATATGCTTTGAATTTAAAAGAACTGTTCAACTGACAGTACAAAATAACTTCCATAGTATTTCTGTCTGTAATTTGAGGTGTCAGCTAAAAAGCCTTCTCCTTTGGTGAATCTTCATCATCAGAGCTGTGAGACCAGTGTGCTACACAGCTGCGGGAGCTGGCAGAGCTGAATCAGCTGTAGCCCACTGAGACTTGTTAAGCAACCCTTCTTTGAGGGAATCATTTAACACTTGTGTCAGACATGCAGCACCTCCCAAGGCTTGGTAAAATGGAGGAAAGTGAAGGGGCTTAAGTTGTGTGTTCAAGTTCTTTTTATTTATTTATTAAGGTCTCGGATCACAAATACCTTTGAGCTAATGGCTCATTTACAAAGGTTCCATGTCAGTGAGAAATAACAAACAGATTACCATTGATAGTGGTGATAACAAAGTAATTGGCAATAAACAAACGGGTTAACATTGATAATTGTGATAGCATACAGTAATTGGCAAATTATGCAAGTTATAAATGCACATCGATACAGTTCATCACAAACACTAAATAAACATCACAAGATAAGACAAAAAACATACAAGTAGTGGAATGCAGCCAAACAGCCTTGTCATAACAGGGAGGGCATAGGGGTGTAAATAGGTAATGGGTGGGAGGAAGGGGTAGAATAGGAAGAGAAGAAGAATGAAGAAAAGGTGGAAGGGGTGGTGGGAGGGTGGGAATGGTAAGGGAATTGTGGAGGAGGGAAGTAAGGGGGAGGGAGATGGTGAGTAAAGTGCAAAATGCAGCAGCTATTGCAAGTGCTAGGGGACACAGCTAAGAGGAAGCTTAGTGGAAGCAGTTGCAGCTCTTTTCAGCTGTGAGGTGTTGATGAAGCTTTGCTTTAAAATGGCCGAGCTTGGGTTCTGAAGAGATACGAACATACGAACATACGAAATTTGCCAGCAGATAAAGGCCTAGAGGTCTATCAAGTCTGCTCGAATGTGCAGCTAGCACCCCTTATTCTGCAGCTGCCCCTCCCTTCCACCCTTCCCCTTCATTAACCCTCCCCCTTGTCCTGTCCCATCCTCGTTTGAAGCAGTCCACTGTTCTACTGCATACCACTTCTGCAGGTAACGCATTCCACCCAGCCACCACCCTCTCTGTAAAAAAGTGTCTCATCTCCCTCCTGAACCTTCCTCGCTCCAGTCTCATATCATGGCCCTGGTGGCCCTCCCTCCTTACTTTGAACAGCCCCTCTGTACCTGTCTTGTTTATTCCTTTCATGTATTTAAAGGTTTCAATCATGTCCCCCTGTCTCCTCTCCTCCAGTGAGTACATGTTCAACTCCTTCAACCTCCCTCATATGATAAGTCCCCAGACCCTTGATCATCTTTGTCGCCCTGCGCCTGCACTCCCTCCAGTAACTTAATGTCCCTTTTCAGATACGGACGCCAGAACTGCACGCAGTACCAGGTGGTCTAACTAATGACCTATACAGTGGCAGAATCATCTCCTCCTCCTTGAGGATATACCCTTGCAATACAACCCAGCATTTTGTTGGCCTTTGCAGCTGCCTTCCTACACTGTGCCGAGTTGTTCATTGACCCTGTGATGAGCACACCCAGATCCTTCTCCTCCTCTGTCTGGGCTAGCTGCATACCCCTAGCTGGTAAGTCCTCCTTGGGTTCTTCATCCCAAAATGCATCACCTCACTTTTGGCATTAAAGCCCAGTTGCCAGGTGTCTGACCAGGTTTCAAGCTTTGCCAGATCATCCTGCAACCCTGCCATCCCCTAGGTCATCCACCACCGCGCCAACCTTGGTATCATCAGCAAACAGACTGATCTTGCTCTTGATGTCCCATGATATGTCTGCAATGAATATCCCAAACAACACTGGTCCCAACACCGGAGCCCTGTGGGACACCACTCGTCACTGCCCTTGGGTGTGAGGCTCCCCACCCACCACCACCCTCTGTTGCCTTCCTGCAGCCAGTTTCCTACCCATCTCACCAGCATTGCACCTGCCCCTGTGCCTACTAACTTCCTTCCCAGCCTTCCATGTGGCACTGAGTCGAATGCCTTACTGAAGTCCAGATACAGGACATCCACTGCATGTCCCCCGTCCAGTTGCCTAGTTACCCAGTCATAGAACCCGACCAGGTTGGTTTGGCAGGATCGGCCACGTGTGAAGCCATGCTCACTGGGGGAGAGCATTGACCCACAGTGGGGCTCTATAGGCAAAAGACCTGTTCTTGGGAAGTTCGGCAGTGTAGCACCTGGAGAAGTTGAAGTTCTGAGCCACGAGTACTTTGTGGATTATGGAAAGGGCTTAGCAGATCCTGTACGCCTGATGATAGAAGACCAAGGGTTATTTTTATGGCCAGAAGACAAGATTGGTATTGTATTCTCTCATTTAATTGAAACCAACCAGTTTGGGCATAGAGTTTGCACATGTGGGTAAGTTGCAGGGTGCCAGATATGAGCCTACAGGTTTATTAAGAGCAGTAGAGATTCGCTGGAGGGCCATGTCTTTGACTTCCTGGAAGTTAAACTTTCTATCTGTTGGCATTTCATGGCATTTCCTCTATTCTTAGGAGTTCTCCCTTCCCCAAAAAGATGGGATTGAGTCAAAAAGAATAAATCAAAAAACAATAGTACTGAGAGGCATCAAACTGTCCCAAGCAGAAGAAGGACCCCATAGGAAATGAGATATAGCAACTCAACAAGGCTATCCTGTGTAACTAAATTACTTGTAAATCACTTTAGGATACAGTATATGAAAAGCATTACATAATGCAAATGCTATACTTTTCTACAGTTCACACCCTACAAGTATTTGAAAAACGTACCAACGTCACTGAGAGGTGCTAAGCTAGACTTGTTACTTTACCTTCATTTCTGCAGTCTTCTGAACACTTTGTTTCAAACTTTTCCTCGACTACATCTTCTGGATTGTGGGACCATGCTGGGGGTCAATTTGCTTAACCAGCAACGGAGGATGATAGTGAGCAATCAGCTTGTGTAACCATTGCCAACCATAGAGGACCAAGACAACAATTTGTAATGGATGCACTTGTGCAATAAGACTTGAAAACCAATATATGAGACATGCATTCATTCATCATGATATGCATGAGATACAGACTAACACAAAGGCAGTCTGCAACAAGGGTAGTATATAGAATGCAAAATCAGTACAAGAAGACAGTCTGGGTTTTGTAAGTCTCTCCAAGGCACATGTATGCATTCTAAAGACTAAAACACAGTGCAAAACATTATAGTTATACAAAGCCTTGTACAGGGGGAAGGACAAGTTGAACTGGAAGTGTTTCATATAAATGCAAAATTTATGGTATTCTACAGCCCACAGGACCAAGACAATATTTTATGTGCTGCCCTAATGGCCTAGTGGCAGCATGTGTCACTACCATCCAGGTGACCTGGCTCAAGGAGCGCACTTGGGTCAACATACTGGGTGACACGCCAGGCTGGATAGCTGCTGCACAGCACTGTGTCTCAGCCAGGGACAGTTGACAGCAAGTTCTGCCACTGCACCAACTCCAGTGGGTGAGCCAAGGAGCTTGCTCCTGCCGCAAGGGACGCAATGTGCTTGTGCAAGGCCACCAGGATGGCTGTGCTCACATCAGGACAGATAGGGATGAAACCAAGTAGAAAAGCCCTTTTGCCATCTATATGATGGCCTGGGTTGCTGGACACAGTGCCTGCATACACTGGATACTAGTCCACACAAGTGGACTGCCTTGAGTTGGGGGGGGGGGACAGCCCTCCTCCTAGATCCTTTGCCATGGAGGGGAAGCTGTAGGGGAAGTCCAGTTAGCACTGGACCCAGGGGGAATGGAGGTTGATGAGAGTTTGAATGGGATATACAGTGGAGCCAGCCACAATGCAGTGAAGTAACTTGCAGTAAATTGCAGCAATGGAGGACTACGTACCCACTTACACTATTGTAATAAATACACTATGCTCTATGCCATGTCGACCCACACTCTTACACTGCCTCCACCGCTAAGTGCACTCTCAGCCCTGCTACAACCACTCTGCTCTGTTGGCTTTAGTGTTAGTGGAGATCTATGGACCCACTCATACTGGTTATGCTATTATGGGTTAGGTGGTATGGCCCTGTAGGTTTTTATCAATTTATCCAAGTTGGGAGCTTTGTCCCCTAAATCCGACTTTTTAAATTAAAAAAGAAAACATGGGGATGTGAGGGGCAGAGCTCCCCAGATCAGCTAAACTGATTAAAAAAACAACTACACAGCCATACCAAGTAACCCCGAGTAGTGTAAACTGGTCCATAACTAGTGTAAGTAGGTTCATTGATCTCCACTTTCAGCCTGATTTCTTACCGCTGGGTCATGCATGAGCTGACAATGGTAGCACTCAGCCAGGTAGTGCTCAGTGCTCAGTCACACAAGTAGCGTAGCAATAGTATACTGATATGTACTGCTGCACTTCTTGTGTGGGTCCGTCATCTTCCACTATTGCCCAGTAAATGACATGTCACAAAATACTATCGTTAAAAAAAGACTTAACTGCCATTGAATTACATTGTTCTCACAGCAGCATTGTGAGATATACTGCAGTCTCACTGCATTATATCCTGGCTGGCTCTGCTGTAGATACCTGGAACCAAGGCATAGCCCTGATGGAAGAGCATGGCCAGGAAGAAAAAGCTCTGCATAAAAGAAAGCATTTTACAAAATACATAGTCTTGCTATAAAACTTACAGACCACTGCATTAGACACTCATTACATTCAGCATGATATGCATGGATACAGCCTCACGCAAAGGCAGTTTGCAACAATGGCAGTATGCAGAATACAAACACAATGGGCCAGATATTCAAACTGCGCTATTTTGTGGCGCAAGCCCTTGTGCTGCACAAAATAGTTGCGCTTGGTGTGTCGAGCGATATTCAAAGGAGTTGCACCATCGAGCAACCTTGAATATCACCCCCCGCCACAGCCACTGTGCATGGCACAGTGAACTTGTGCCACCGCAAGTGGTCAGTGGAGCATTCAACTTGTGGTGGCACAAGTACCATTGCGCCATGTGCAAATTTCAGATATTCAAAGGTGACATGCAAATGGGGCCATAATTCATGCAAGGCACGGGAGGGGCCATTTGCATCTGTTTATGGCCCTATTTGCATGCCATTAGCATGCAGGTGCGCCGATCCCCGAGGACTTGCGCCTGGAGCCCTGCCAGGCAGCAGCCGTCGGGGACCGACACCCCCCGCAGCCCGATCGCGGGCAAATGTGTATGAAATCCCCCCTTCCCTGACCGGCCCGATCGCTGGCATAAGTTTAAATCACCCCCCCACCAGCCCGATCGTGGGCAGCAAAGTGTCCCGAACATATCCCTGGTGGTCCAGTGGACCAATAAGCCCGATCGCGGGCTGAAGAGGTTGAAACCCCTCCCGAGCGTATCCCTGGTGGTCCAGTGAACCAATAAGCCCGATCCACGGGCTGCATTATGTTGCGACACCCCACCCCAAGACCATATCCCTGGTGATCTAGTGTCCCCCACCCACACCCATTCACGAAGCCCCACCACCCGCTCCCCGGCAGCTGGTGGGCGGCAGCATCCACCCGCCTGCCGCCCGCGCCCGCCGACTGACTGCCCAGTAGGGCTGCGCGCCCATTGGTGCAGAGCAAGAGCCAATGGGTGTGCAGCCCATACCGTCTAAGGCAGTCCAGATATGTGAATGAATTCACAAATCTGACTGCTTTATACGGTATGGCTGCACGCCCATTGGCTCTTGCTCTGCACCACGGCGCGAGTCTCACCGGCAGTCAGTCGGCGGGAGCGGGCGGCAGGCGGGTGGATGCTGCCGCCCGCCGCCGCCGGGGAGCGGTGGTGGGGCTCGGGTGGGTGGGGTGGGGGACACTAGATCACCAGGGATATGGTCTTGGGGTGGGGTGTCGCGAACATAATGCAGCCCGCGATCAGGCTTATCGGTCCACTGACCACCAGGGATACGCTCTGGGGTAAACTTTCATTCCGCGATCTGGCTTATCGTCCACTGGACCATCAGGGATATGTTGGGGAATACTTTGCTGCCCGTGATCGGGCTGGTGGGGTGATTTAATGCTTATGCCAGCGATCGGGCCAGTCAGGGAGGGGGACTTTTCTGCTTTGCCGCGATCGGGCAGCAGGGGGCACAGGAGGGTTGAGGCCAGCCACAGGTGGCAGCTGCTGTGTTGCACCCTGCAATGCGGCAGCTCACCTGTGGGTGGCCCTCGACTTACCTTTTTTTTGGCTCAAAGTTGTGCAGGCGCAGGTTGGGGGTTGCACCTGCACAACTCTGCACAGCCTGGCTGAATATCGGGCTGTGCAGTTTATGCATGGTTCCTCCCCCTCCAGTTCAGCATGAATTCATTTGCATTGCGCTGTTGCTCAGCATGTTTTAGTGGCGCAACTGCCTCCTGCTGAAAATCGCAAAATGGCACAATTTCGGACTTGCGCAGGCACAACCCTATTGCGCATGGCGCAACCCTTTTGAATATCCCACCCCATGTATACAAACTGAGAATTTCCAATGTGTTTGTTGTTTTGTAAAGCTCTGTAAGGCACGTGCATGCATTCTATCACATACAACCCAGTGAAAAAGCATCATGGGTATGCAAATTATTTTGTGCGTATTTGCTGTATTTCTGCATTTGTTTTACCAGGAAGATGATCTACTGAACAAGACCTATTTACAAGGAGGTCCTAGTCAGGACAACCAAAGTTACAGCAGGAAGAACAGAGCCGTATCTGCAGAACATAATTTTCACATATGTAAGATCATAACAGAAGAACGGCGACAATCAGGATAGATACACAGTATCACTATAAAACAACAAGAGATCCCAAAGTTTAAATGATGTGAAAACATGACCACAAGACAGACAGATGATGGACAGCACTGTGTAGGCAAAGATGACGCCAGAAAATAATTAAATCAATTTCACACCACAGTGATAGTCTAATTGCAATTACAAATATCTATACAGTCTAATGGCAGTTAAAAATGTCTGTATGGTGGCTAGCAAGTAAGGATTTTAATGCACTGTAGCATTGTTTGGGGGTGAGCTGTAGAGGAAATGTCTTAATTGGCATTTCATTCTACTAACCATGTCACTGCTCAAACCTCACCACAGCCAACAAACATACTTAACATAACAACAATATTAGAAATCTGCACAGAATAGTACACAGAACTCCAAGAGACACTGTAAGCTATGCTTGCTGCCTGAATACAACAAAAAAACGTACTGTAGCTGGCATTAGTGAACTGAGTTACACAGTTCTCAAAATAAACTCAGAATTTGTGGCCATTCTGTTCTTCAATGTCAAGGATTTCTATATCAAAACTGGATCTTTTACCATTTGTTTTCAGCTGAGGCTTACTGTACTTGGGAGCCACCCCCTGCTTATGACATCACAGTCTGTTGCTGTGGAAATGACTCTGATGTCACAAACAGCTCATTGGGACTTCAGCTCTCAGTAAAGGACTATGCTGTAGATGAACAGTTAAAAGCAAAGCTCCAGTTTTCAAGTAAATACCCCTCTGTAATAAACAAAATGGCTTGAAATCTTGCTGGAATCCAGTGTGGCTACTTCCTGTGAAGAGAAACAACAAGAAGGAGTCAGCTTGAGACAAAGCCTACTTGTCAGTTGTCAGTCGGCAGGCAAGGCGCAGTTCATTCACCCTGCACAGACTGGGGAAAGTCACAGTAAGAGACTTGGGGCCTGATTTTCAAAGCATTGGGAATGACACAAGGTGCTTGTGTCAGTGAGATATAATGCAAAGGCTCGCTGCACTGCACCTTTTGTCATTCCCAATTTTCAATTGCAGCCTACACTAGATGGTGGACTGCCTGCCATAGCCGTTCTTGTGCCGTGCTTGCAGTGGATGCATGGCAGTGCCACATCAGAAGGGGGCTTGTGCCAAGGCAGCGCTGCAGTATCCCCAACACTGAGACTTTCAAAGCTCCCCTGTTGTTGCAGGTCTCAGAGCTGGTCTAACAGCCCCATGTGCTACCACCTCACCTACATAGTGAGAGGGGTTGGTAGTGGACATGGCCAGGCACAGCACACTGGACAACAGGCACCTGGCCGAATGACAAAGGGTGGCATTATGCCCTGCAGCAATGCCGCAGTGCAATCCCTTGAGGTATTCACAAGGGGCAACAGGTGCCCCCATAGCAGTCCCCATGCAGTGTCCCTGGGTACCACCCTGGGTACCACCGTGCAGCCAGCACACCCACACCTGCACTACCCAGGGGACTCTCCCACAGGCTCCCACAATGTCCCCTCCCACTGCCTGATCACTGCTTTCCTGTGGACTGGTAAGTGGCATAGTGGCCGGATAGCCGTACTGTGTCAGTCCTGCAGGCTATGGCACACAGCAGTTGGGTGATGTACAGTGGCGAGGGGAGGGTGGCAGAACAAAACGGAATGCAGCTACGCTGAAAGAAAATGACAACAGTTGTACCACTATCACAATGTGAACTACTACTACTACAAATATAATAATAATAATAATAATAATACTGACAGGTATACAAATACACATTATACTCAATCTAGACAACTGTAATAAGTTAGTACTACAGTTACTTGTAGACTAGTACAAATATAATGATGACCTTCAGTCTACAAGCCCACACCCATGATGACAACCACTACTGGTGATGATGATGACTGGCACTGCTACTATTACTGCTTCCACTACTGCTGCTACAACTACTTTATCACTTCTGCATGTGTGCTTCGTGTCCATCCTGTTTTCTGAATGTTATATTCAATGCTCCATTGTCACAGTGACTGCGTAACACACAAAAGAGTTCTTGGTACACATGTCTAACCAACAATTGGTGCTTCAAATGGAAAAGAAGGCACTTTGCAATCTTTTCATTTATTTATTTATTTATTTAAGAGATTTACCAGGAAAGGCATACTGAGCGGAGTACCACTCGATTCCAGATGCGCCCTGGGGGTAGGGGGTTACAAGAGTGCAGTAATAAGACAAAAACAGTTCATACATAATGAGAAGATTATAACAGACAGTGGGACAAAAAACAGTTCATACATAATGTGAAGATTGTATCAGACAGTGGTGTAGTAGAATGGAAGAATTACAATAATTACATAGTGGGAAAAAAGTTGATTACATACAATATGGGTAAGGCGTGCGTATAATACAGCAACAGTAGCAGGTTCAGTAGCATATAGTAGCACTATGTGATGAATGCGAAAACGGAGCCCAGACTGGAGCAAGTAGTATGTTAGAATGGGGAGTGGTTGTGCGAGTAGCTGATAGATTGGGTAGGAGTTGTGCAGGGAAGTCAGCAATGGGGAAAGCATGAGCAGTTGGTAGCGAAATGTGATTTCAGAAGGACATTACGTTGGGGAGTACTTGCGGTGTGTCTGA
The DNA here is from genome assembly GCA_016271365.2 of Neoceratodus forsteri. Taxonomy (NCBI): domain Eukaryota; kingdom Metazoa; phylum Chordata; order Ceratodontiformes; family Ceratodontidae; genus Neoceratodus; species Neoceratodus forsteri. The sequence continues at coordinate 221,457,978 of CM028136.1, read as the reverse complement.
TGTCGGCTGCCAGTGAGTTCCATAACTTGGGCAGCCTGAAACTGAAAGCTACCTGACCTGATCGGGTGGATCTGTGAGGAATGTGCAGGAGCCTGGAGTCAGTGTTCCTGAGATCATAGGTAGGTGGGGAGACGGCGATTAGGGATGTTGATAGGTAGGAGGGGAGCGTATGAGACCAGAACTTAGCAGTAATTCTAGCACTGTGCAGCAATAGCCGGTTTTGGAGTGAGGGGAGGTCAAGGGACTGGTATAGGTCGCAGTGGTGGGTATTGGGAGAACTAGTCCAAGGCGAACCGGCAGAAGGAGTTGTATAGGGGGTCGAGCCTGGCTAAGGACATTTGGGGGGTGGCACCGTAGACGACATCGCCGTAGTCCAAAATTGGGAGGATCATTTTTTGGACAATAGCTAGTCTGGTCGGTAGAGGGATGCAATACTTGTTACGATGGAGAGCTCCCAGCATGGGATGTAGTTTTTTGTGCAGTGCATCAACGTGCGCTGAGAAGTCAAGGTACTGATCTAGCCAGACGCCGAGATAGCGATATGTGGAGCAGGCCTCAAGCAGAGTTCTGTCCAAGGTATAGAATGTGGGTGCATCAGTAAGCCGGGTTAGTTTGGCCCGGGAGCCGAAAGTGAGGGAGACAGTTTTTTTTGAGTTTAGGAATAGTTGGTTTTCGAGGAACCAGCGTTGGATGGAGTCGAAATCCTTCTGAAGGCATGCTGCCACGGCGGTTCCAGATGGGCCAGAGGCAAACAGTACCGTATCATCCGCGTACATATGGATGGTAGTTTGTGTGCAGACAGCAGGCAAATCGTTGAGGAAGATTGAGAAAAGCAGCGGGCCGAGTACGGACCCTTGAGGTACACCACTGGTGATGGTGAGAGGGGTGGATAGAGCCGTAGCGATGAGGACTGATTGAGACCTACCTGATAGGTATGAGTGGAACCAATTTTGTGCTGCCACCGACAGACCAGTTTGGGCAAGTTTAGACAGCAACAGGGGGTGAGAGACCATGTCGAAGGCTTTTGCCAGGTCTATAAAAATAGCTGCGGTTATTTCCCCTTTGTCTATGCCTGTAAGGATGGAGTTAGTGAGGTGAAGGAGGGATGTGGTGGTGGAGTAATTTTTCTGAACTGCTTGGTAGGGGTGAAAAGGAGATTGTATCTAAATAGAGTGTAGCTTGGATAGAACAAGGCGCCTTGAATTTTGGCTAGGATGGGGAGCAGAGATATAGGCCGATAGTTTGATGGGGAGGAGAGGTCCCCTTCCTTGGGAAGAGGGATGACTGTGGCTTGTTTCCATTGTGTGGGGACTGCCCCTAATTTAAAAGACAGATTATAGAGCATGGTTAGGGGGTGGACTATAGCCGGTGCAGCGAGTACGAGCATTTTAGAATCAAGGTCCGATGGACATTTACCTTTGGATGTGTTTAGTGAGTGTAGTAGTTTTAGTACCTGGCCTGGAGTGACTGGGAGGAGCAAAAAGGAGGCCGGGGGTGATTAGGAGTATGGAGGACACTTTGGGGAGAATGAAGGGGTGGGGTGGGAGGAGAGTAGGAGGCAGTAGTGGTGAGAAGTAGGCATTAAACTCAGTGGCAACCAGACAAGGATCATTGATGATTTTACCTGCAAGGTTGAGAGTGGGGGTTGGGGGTTGGGTCGGTGGTGTGAGAAGGGATTTTATGGACTTTCAGAATTGAGAAGGGTGGATGTGGTTTTTGTTGAACGCCGTCTTGAAGTAATTTGATTTGGACTGCCATATGAGTCTTGTGCAGGCATTTTGAAGTGACTGGTATTGTTGCTGGGCCGCATGAGTACCTGTGGCCTTGAAGGATTTCCAGGCATGGTCTCTGGTTCGGAGTTGTTCCATGAGGTTTGGAGTTACCCAGGGTAAGTGGGAACCTCTGACTCTGGATCTCCTTAGCAGGGCATGTATGTCCCAGATGGCGAGGAAATTAGTAGAGAAATAGCTCAGGGCATCATCCATGGAGGTGGCACTAGGGATGGGAGACCAGTCAATGGTGGTTAGGTCATTTAGGAGAGCAGTCAGATCCAGTGATTTGTAAACTCTGCTGTGCAGCAAACCGGGTGGAGGGGCCAGGGCACGGAAGATTTTGCGCACTACAAAAATCATATGGTGGTCGCTAAGGGAGTCCGGTAGAAGGCCGGCTTTAAGTATCCTGTGTGGGCGGGTAGTGAGTGCCCAGTCCAGTTGTGTGTGTTTATTGGATTTGTGGTTTAGGCCGGTGGGTTCCCCTATTTGCTGGTGCAAATTTAATGCGTTTATTTGTCAACGTGTCTTTCATGCTGCACAGCCTAGCCAGTTCTGATTGAAATCACCAAGGATGTGGAGTTCGCCGCCTTCTGTAAGGGCCCTCAGGTTGCCTAGGTGTTTGAGGATGCTAGTTAGCGGTGTGTCCAGCGGGCAGTATGACCCAGCTATGTATACTGGGGTAGAGTGGGGCAGGGGTATTTTGAACAGGAGGGAATCTATGGTTAGTAAGGATGTCGGTGGAGTGATTACAGAAAACTGGAGATCTGAGGCGACATACATGGCAGTGCCACCACCCTTCTTCCTCCCCTGTCTGTCTTGGCAGGTTAGAAAGAAGCTGGGAATTGAGAATTCCTCGTCCCAGTGATGGGGCTTCAGCAATGATTCTGTGAAGATTATAATATCAGGGCGAAGGGCCAGGACAGTTGTTTGTAGGGCAGCAATTTTTTTTAGGATGCTACAGATATTAAGGTGGACAATTTTGAGACCTTTGGGGAGGTGTGTAGATGGTGCTGGTGGTTGGGCAGCAATGGGTGCCTGTGGTCCAGGGTTCCGTTCAATGTCCCCTGCTATGAGAAGTAGAAATACCAGGGTGTGCCTTAATAGGCGCATGATCTTTACTGGTGCACCCCTGCGAGTGGGGTGGTTAGAAGTAGTTAAGTTTGCCTTCATGAAGTTCTCCTGGGCAATAGTAAGTTAGATGTTTTATGCACAATATCAGTTACGCAAGCAAGAATACCCAACAGGGTGGGCAGTATTGGGCAATACCGGACCACCCAGGGGCATAATGAGGCCTCTGAAAGGTCCAGTATTGCCCATACCACCCACCCTGGAGGGTATTATTGCACTTAGAAAATGGGCCATAAGTAATATTTTTACTGATTTTAAATAAAAGATTAAAAACAATTCTAAATAAAGACATAAAAAGTATACAGGTTCTTGTTAAGTAGTCCCTCTACTACAGTGTCAATGCTGTACTTGTCAGTAGAGGGCACTGTGGTTTAGTTTTCTGACATTAGAATTTGTTATGGAGTTTTTTCAGCCATCCCTGTTCTCCCAATCACTTGGGCAATCACCATTAGTTAGCCATGAAATGTTTTTTTTTATTTTGATGCCCTTTCTTGAAAATTTGAAGTGAAGCTGTTGTGGTCACGATCGCAATCGGGACAGTCAGTTTGAGGCACAGCAGTACTGCACCAATGCCGTGAGTAAAATCATTTTTATTGAGTTTCGGCAGCTTTGTGTACTCATTTAGCCATCCCTGCTCTCTCAGTCTCCCAGGCAACTGCCATTAGAGCTGAAAAGGGCTTTTCTCTTTTTGATGCTCCCTTTTAATAGGAAACAAAGCTGTTGTGGTCGATGGGAATGCGGCCGTCTGAGACACAGCAGTACAGTTCAAGTAATGGGGAGACTTACAGGTGTGTTTTGTGGTAATCATGAGCAGTATAAGGTGCTGCTGGATTTTATCTTGCAGGCTTTTTATGTGTTTCTGTAGGGTGCAAAATGTGTGGCAAACAGCAGTTATTTGTTACTTTGAGGCGCGCGCCACTACCGTTTAAACGCAGTGCCCACCGCATGTGAGTGAAGCCGATTAGTATGACGGCTTGCTTTTTGTTTTAAAATGTATGGAAACTTTTTCTTTTGTGTGAAGTGAGCCCAGGAAAGGTTGGTGTGTGGGTTTGTGTGGCAGATGCCACTGAATTCGGCGGGGAGGGGGAGAGTATCTCTCGCTAAACATGATAAAAAATGGCAGGGATTTCAAATTCACTGGGGTGCTTTTTACCCAATTAGGAAGCAAGGATGGGCAGTAGGATATTTCAGTGGGTGAAGGGGTACTGTAGGCTGGCACTTTTTATTTCCTGTGCATCTATTGAAAGTTAATGTACCCCCCTGGCAAGGGTATAGCCAATCAGATGCCAGGAAATAAAAAGCCCATTTTCTAATGCAATATAATCACTACTAAAGTTATTAACATGAACAAGATCCCAACCTGACTCAAGCATGACTAATTAAGCCACAGCAGATATTGTCACATGTTTCTTGGTGAATGCTGTGGTCATTAGATGTTATTCATACTAAGTGCCACAGTTTTCTTGGCTTAGCCACAATCCTATTGTGTGTGATAAAACTGTAATATGTACATACAGATACCAATGTCTTCCACAAAACTATTAAACACAACCGAAGAACAATGCAGGTTTAGTCATTTCTACGACCATTTTATTTTATTCAGGGATTACAGGACAAAGTAGTCTTTAGAATAACTGTAATTCGTGTGACTACATTAATATTAGCGTGCCAGATTGGCCCACACTTTTACTCCACCAGCTGTCATTAATGAGAATATCAATACAATTGTCAGGCATCCATGTGGGCTCCTGTCAGGCAGTGGTTGTTACACTTCTTGTGCCGCAGCCTACAGCCGCTGGGCATGCCTGCCTCGTATACGGCCCAGCCTCGGCCAAAGCTCCCACATGTGCCATGTCTCAGCTGCAGCACAGCACTTGCAGCAAATTCAGGGACTGTGACACATCTGCTTCCAAAATTCAGTGCAGGGTCCCTGGTGCACTTGGCTTTGCTGCAAGTGGCCACTTGATGTACCTTGCATCCACTCTAGGGGCTCTTTGAAAATCGAGCCCTTGGTCTCTGGAAAATGCCAACAATACTTGCCACAAAAAGAAATTAAAGGATACCTAAACAACATTTTGACAACAAACTATTCAAAAATCTGACTTCATAGGGGACTAAAGGAAAGGCTGCTGTATTCATTAATACAAAAACTACATTTATATAATTTACCTAAATGCCGTTCCAAAGCATTTAAAAAATGTAAAATCAGCCTTCCAATTTAAAAAAAAAACTGCCTTACCTGCTTCCTAAAATGGCCGCCAAATGTGTTCAGTGATGACATCATTGGAGCCAGAGTCAGAGAGCTGTATGGCTTTCTATAGTGCTAACTAGTTCTTTTTCCCTTTGTATGGAATTGTTTCACCAAAATGATCAAACCATGTGCATTATTTTGATCAGTACACATGTTAGGCTATGGTTCTGTTCATTTTGTTTACTTTAACATGCTGAAACTATGTTTTAATCCAACCGAATTTCTCTTTGGCAAACCACAGTGCAGTACAAATATTAAATAACCTGGTGGTCTAGTGGTTATGACGGATCTAGGATGTTACAATGGGGGTGCTGGGGTGGTGTGCATACTTGATATGCACGTTTTAACATTTTTATTAAACCTTTATATTGTATGTTATTATTCTTTTTTAGTACGTTTTTGAAAGAACCTACAAATGTAATCCGTACTTTTGAATGTAAACATTTGTACAAACAATAAATCAGACTTCTTCAACAAAGGGAAATGCAGCAGCAGTTATGTTATTTACATAAGTGCAGTTTTAGTATAAATGTAAACAGCTACCTTTACTTTACCACACCCAGATTTTGGAGTTTGCAGTTTAAAAAAACTGCTCGTTTAGGTACCCTTTAATGAATTTAAAAAAATAATTATTATACAGCCTGAAGAATGGAAGCCTTTGGGGCAGTAACTGTTTGCCTTGAGGAAGAAGGTTTTTCCTTCAAAACATTGACAAGGTAGTTTTTTTTTTTAACTTACTCTCCACATCCAGACCCTCTCTCTAGGTCCCCAATGCATCTTACAGGCTGCGCCGCCAGGACCAGGGGGCTCACTTCCAATTAGGGCCCTGCTCCTTACATGCCAGTTTATCCACCGGATGACCCCCCCCCCCCGAGTGGGGTGGTGGAGTCCCCTGAAGGTGCCCCTCGGATCCCGCGGTCACCAATGTGAGAGCCCTTTACCTGGCCCAGATGTGGGGCATTTCCTTGTTTTCTGTCCCACCCCCTGTGGATACTGGCACACAGGGAGGGCCAATGAGAGGGAGGCATGCTGAGACGTGCCTTCGCTCAGGTCCTCAGCCAGTGCCCGTCCCTCGCTCATACTGTGCATCCTCTGCTGCACCTCCACTTGTGGTCACCCAGGTGGTGGTATCGTAGCAAGGACTGCAGCCCGCCCCTCCCGGAGAAGGACAGCAGCCTGTCTGTACTCAGTCCTTCTCCCCCAGGCCAGCCCTGGTGATCTGAGCTCACTACTGAACCTGCCAGCATCGTGAGCAGTAGAGCTACCACAGCGCCGGTGGGCCGGCAGCTTTTGACAGTACTGTCACCAATTGGGGCATAATAAAATGTGATTAAAACTGACTATGTTGTTTGGTGGGTGAGTCATTATCTCCAGAGGTGGTTTTGAGATAAAATCCTGTCTGGACCATGGTGAATTTAAGTTTTGCTGATGCCAAATTTGATTTATTTGCTGGTGCCATGGCTCCTTCTTTAAAGTGGAACATTCTTCTTAGTAGCCCCACTGAAGGTGAGTGTGGTTCACCAAGATGGTGGGAGTACCAGTCAGTAACCCCCCAACCCCCCAAATCACTTTTCTGCTATTATGAAATGCAGTTAGATACTTCAACTGTATTTTATAATTTTAGAAAACTAACAACAGTTCCTGTGTGAACACTTGTCTCACACAATGTCAGGGCATGTGACCCGTGTGGTGTGGTGTTTACCAGAGTCCTAGCCAATCAGGAAGCTGGCTTTCTATAGCCAGTTTTAAAATACTCATTAGTCTAACACAAGAGGGATCATGAGGTATGAGACAAAGGTGATTGCCTTATTCCTCTAGGGTTATATTAATGAAGATAACCCAAGCCCTGGAGTGATTTCATGCAATTATTCAACTGAACTATTTCCTTCAGAAGAAATGTTACACTGAGGTCCCTTCTGCCCATCTCTGATAGGTGTCCACGTGGAAGTAAATGATCCCATGGTACTCATCAAAAAAGAGCAGGGGAGTTTCTCCTGTGTCATGGCCAACATTCCCATGTCAATAAAACAGGTTCATGCCACTTACCACCAATGACACACCTGGAAACAAGTTATTATAGCTTAGTGTGCATTTCCTGCTTAAAATTTACAAAACTAAACTATTTAGACCCCCCCTATTCAAAAGGGCAGTGGGGTACTAACCATGTTAGTGCCATGCTAACTGGGAATAGTACCATCGGACTGGGCATCGGCCATATTCAATGGCACTTGGTGTGCCGTGCTTACCTGTTAGGACCATCAAGCAGAATATACCACCGTGTCTAAGCAAATGAGGGATCCTGTTACATACAGTGCACAGCAGTATATTCAAAGGCTTTGATGGTGCTAAACAGCATCTGTCACAACTCTGTTTAACGCTACAAATTATTCCTGCACAGTGGTCCCCCACCCACCTGATTGCCCATCCCTAATCCTGATAATACAAGCCTTGGTGCCAAGTGCCCCCCCAACACACTCCTTGATCACCGATCATGCATCCTGGTAACATAAGCCCTGGTGTCCAGCGGTCCCCCAAGTCACTGTTCTGACAGCTGTACCGGTTGGCAAGTTAGATCCTCTGTCCCTAGAGTACTCCCAGCTCCATGATTGCCATCCACTGACAAAAACTGCAACCCCTCTCCCATCCTGCCCACTCTGGACCCCACCATGACCCCCACTCACCCAAGTAAGTCAATGAGCCCCAGAGATCAGCTAAGCTGGATGAGTGGGGGCCATAAGGGAGGTGATGGTGGAGGTTCCTGAGTGGGTGGGATGGGCAGTTGTACTATCCATTGGGGGGTGGGGATTGAGAAAGCAAGGGTCCACTAGGGCCAGAGAATGTAACTTATTTATTTATTAATTGAATTTTGTTACCGGGTAGGCCCACTGAGACTAGAAGTCTCTTTTTCAGGGGCAACCCCCAGGGGGTACAAATGGTAAACAACTGAAATCGAACCAGATTAAGCGGTTGGTGGTATTTTTAGTGAATGGAGGAAATCTGGTCAGGACACCGGAGAAATTCCCCTACTCTTTTTGAGATGTGCGATGGGACCTTTAATGTCTAACTGAACAGCCACATGGGACCTTGGTTTGATGTCTCATCTGAAAGACAGCACCTCAGGAGTGCAGCATCCCCCTTATTAAGCACTACAGTGTCAGTATTGGAATTTACCACAAGTGCCTGATGTAGGGCTAGAACCCACAACCTTTCAATCTTCTGGCTTCAGAGGTGAGTGTGCAACCCGCTGAGCAACTGATACTGCAACTTGCACACCGATACGCGTGTCAAAACACTGACCATGGTGTGGGGCAGAACCAATGCATACCAGGGCTTGTGTTATCAGGATGTGGGATCACCGATCAGGTGAGGGGTTCAATGCACACGGCCATGTGCAACGGCATTGAGTGGCATGCTAATAAGCCCATAATGGGTGTGAAAATGGCTGTTAGCATCTTGCATGCACTATGGCTTTATTAGTGTACCAGGTCTGACGTTATCTCTATTTAGCTCCTGTGGGCCATATTCCAGTAGAGTGCTGTATCAGTTCAGCACTTAGTCTGTATGCACCACGCTGACAGAGATCCATATTCAGACAGCATACTCCGGTTGGAGCAGGCCACATGTCTGGATACTGCCCCCGAGCCTGCCGCGAACTGTCTCATGCACATTGCTTATGAGTGCATGACACACATGTCGAACTCTGAATATGGGGGCCTTAGAATGCAGTCAGTCAAAATGCTCCATTTTCAGCCATGGGGTTGCAATTATGAGGCACTAGGTCCCCTGTGGTAAATTACTCTGACTCTGTAAGGGGAAGGCTGTGAAAAACAGAGTCAAAGCAGTGCTGAGTAATTTAACAGGGCTAGACTTCAAGTGGTGGTTCATCAGACAGCAAGCAGGAAAGTCAGTGGAACACTCTAACCTCCCAGCTAGGAAGAATTTCCCTTTAACTGTAATGATCAGAGTTGAAGTTTGGCACTTCATTTGATACCCAACTTAGGACTGGAGGAATGTCTGCCCAAGTAGAGAGGGCAGACACAACAGTCTACAACACGTCATTATAGTATATGGTTAGCCCTTACTGTGTATGGATTTCTAAACACACACACATCCCTACTGTACTACAACAGCTTTTCACTTTAAAATTTGTCCCAAGTCTCTCCTCATGATGCTTCCCTGCCCTTTACCCTCACCTGAAACAGAAATTGGCCATTCATATTTTACATTTTAGATTTTAAAAATAATTGTTTTCTTTGTTTTCACTAAGAACAGAAGTATTACATCCTGCTATGTTTTGTTTACTCATATACCATAAAACCTATATACTATAAAAATAATACTCAGAATGTGTTTCCATCTTGAGGTTGTGATGACACCAGGGACCTCTCGAGTTTCATTCTCAAGGTCCCTATGATGTCATCTCAACCCCTCAATGGAAACACAGCCAGACTATGTATGGTTGCCCATACATAATTCTATATACATTACCTGCCACTACGTTAGCAGGCATGTTCTCCAAACATCCTTCTCTGTACAAGGCACTACAGTTCTCCTCTATAGTAATCAAAGAACAGCTGATGCCACTGGGAAACTCTGAAAAACATCATATTAAGACACAGCTCAGCTTGGGTGGTACAACTTAAATGACTCTGACTGGTTGTCATCTCACTCATGGAAACATGGCTATCCCCAAAGGTTGCTGATGAGACTGTTGCCCTGGACGGCTACAACATGTTCCAGCAGGACTAAACATCAAAAGGGGGGGGTGGCTGCTTAGTTTACCTCAGGTGTGATATTAAAGGTCAAATACTGCCCTGTAGCTTTCGCACCAAGGAGGCACAAGTTAAACATTAAAACTCACCATAGATGCCCTGCCCTGTGGCACTGAGGGTTGAGTCACTGGATGCCACACCTCACTCCATGCTGGCGACCCAGGTTTGGGAATGGACTAGGGCTGCTGGGGGTTAGCAGGGGTGGAGAGGGATTAAGCATCCATGGGACTGCTCTCCCTCTCCAGGGAGGGGGATCACCAGCTGTCACCATGCTTGCGACCTCTGGTGGAGGCTGGGGACGGTGAAGCTGGCACTGCACTGAAAGGGGTGATGTTGGGGCATGGTGCTGGGGAAGGAGCACATGCAGACACGTGCGTGCTTCCCCCCTTGGCATCATTGCATGCCCCCACTCACACTGGCCAGAAAAACAGGAAATATGGTGCTCGGTCGCAGTGGCTTGATGGCGTCTATTGGACGCCTGGCCTTGAGGACACCACTGCCAATACTGGATCCTGGTTCAGAGGGAAGTGAGGGTGACTCTCTGCTGCCCCATCACAGGGGACAAGCTGCGGGGGTAAAATGGCAGTGCGGGCTTCACTGGGGGTCGGGGCAGACCAGTCAGTGGCCGGAGGAGGATGGATGCCGGGACATGAATGCAGACTGAAGATGCAAACTGGTAAAAAGGACTAGCAAAAAAATAAAACTCATCATAGATCAACAGAATAAAGTACTACTGCTCTCCACAGTGTACCTATCCCCTGTATGCTCTCCACTGGCTTCCGCAGTTTGTCAGTAACCTTGAGCAACACAAACAAAATTGGGAACAAGTCATTGTTGAGGATTTCAACACTAACTGGCAGCCCCAGGATGCATCCGCTGCTAGAGACCAAATAGCAGGCCTCTACCAAACCCAGTTGGTTACACAAGCCACTAGGCAAAACTATCGAACAGGCACCTGTTTCCTCATCCACTGGCTACTGTCCTCCTGCCTGGAACACATTGCTGAGGTCACAGTCTTACTTGATTCCCTCAGTGATCATTCCCCGGTACTATGTACCTGGACAAACAAGTTCACCAAATGCAAGCCTAAGCCCACCAGAAACCGATTCCTGAGAACTGGAGAACTGGACAACTGGAAACCTTCAGACAGTACCTAAATGAGGTAGACTGGTCCCCACTGGATAGTGCCAAGGAGGGGAACCAAGCCCTTGACTATGTCATTAAGGTCTTCACAAAAGCCTGTGACATCTTCACCCCGTACAAACCTAAGAAAATAAGAGGAGCCACTAATCCTTGGCTATCAGACTGTCTAACTGAGCGCATGCATCTTAGACATCACCTGTGACACATGGCCAAAGCATCTGGGAAGCAGGCTGACATCATAACCTACAAGACAGCCAGGAATACCAGCATGAAGCTCATCTGACTTGCCAAAGCCTCATACTACAATGATCTGCTAGGTAGGAGCTGGGGCCGAGGTAGGAAGTTTTGGAACTCAGTGAAAGCACTCACAGGAAGAGCCTCTAGGGTACCTCCAGACCTCATCATAACCACCTCTGGTACACTGCAAGATCCTAGGGATATTGCAAACGAATTTAATGTAGCCTTCATGGACCTAAGCAATGTGCTGCCTAATGACTATATCAATCATACACCGACCGACGAGCCCCCCCAACTGGAACTCTGCCTCCTCACCCACCAATGACCCACCTCCATTCTACTTCAGGTTGGTATCTAGAACGGAGACTATAAAATATATCAAGCATGTCCTTAGTAAGACCAGGATGGGAAGTGACCAAATAGACATGAAGATGGTCACCCTTACTTTAAATGAACTTGCGACTCCACTCACAAAGGTCTTCAATACCTCCCTTAGATCAGGTGTCTTCCCTGACAGGTACTGTAGAAGGCAGCACTCATTATCCCTGTATTCATATGTGGGGATAGAACCAATCTGGTCAATATTCGGCCTATATTGATACTACCCCCCCCTTCCAATGCTCTTGAAATGGTGGTCTCTGAGCAACTCACCGAGTATCTTGAAAAATACAATATACTCTGCAAGCAACAACAAGGTTTTCAGCAAAACCACTCCACTCTCACCTCCTTGGTTGAATGCACCACTCAGCTCTATGGTGCCCTGGACAAAGGGATGGCAGTGGGGTCTATCTTTATAGACCTCACTAAGGCATTTGAAACTGTCAATCACCAACTCCTCCAGCTTAGCCTCCTCTCCACAGGACTGTCCACTGACACTGTTGCCTGGATCAACAGTTACCTGTCTCATAGGACACAATGTGTTAGAATTGGCAATACTATCTCCGAGCCTTGGGAGGTGAGCCTAGGAGTACCCCAAGGGTTTATCCTAGGCCCACTCCTCTTCAGCCTCTTCATAAACACCCTATCCACCGCATGCCCAGCACACATTGTGCTATATGTAGATGATGCCGTTATTTCTGTCTCAGGCAAAGAGTTGTCATCAATGATTGCTGAATTACAAGACAACCTTCAAATACTGGAATTGTGGTTCTCTCGTAACAAACTACTGCTCAACTATAAAAAGACCAAGTGCATGCTCTTCAGTACACCACAGAGCAAGATGAAAGGATACTCAGCCACAAATGCGATACACTTGATCAAGTCAACACACTTAAATATTAGGGGTTCACCTGGATGACACCCTCACCTTCTCCACTCACACAGAGAAACTAATCAAATCCGCTAATAAAAAACTTGGTATTCTCTACCAACACCGATGATCCATCATGCCGGATGCCCTAAAACTTGTCACATGTAGCTCAGTCCTTTCCACAGTGAACTACAGACTTGTCATCTACGGGGCTGGCTTAGACACAGCGCTAAAGAGGGTTAAAACCCTTCTTAACAAGGCTTGCCAAATGGTCCTGGGAGCTCACCATCTGACGCATACATGTGCTCTATACAATGAAACTGATTGGCTCCCCCTCCATCTCAGGATACAATACCAGGCCTGCCTGCTAGCTAAAAAAGTTATGTTGGGGCTCACGCCTGAGTCTACCTCTGCAATCTTTGAAACTGCAGAACCCACCATCAGCACTAGAAGTGCAACCAAGGGAGGGCTGCTAGTATCCTTTAAGTGAACCACAATGGCTGAGATCCCTTTCCTACAGCAGACCCAAGTGGTTCAATGACCTGCCCGCTGCCCTTATTGAATGTACCAGCTCAGCCAATTCAAAACAGGGCTACATTCACACCTAGCTAACAAAAATGCCTGCCATTGCCATAGCTAACAGACAATGCCTGCCAGCCTATGGTCCTGCCACCATCCTACTGCACTCCATCATCTCGCTCCACTTTCCCTATATCCTGTTCCACTCGCCTACTCCCCACTACTTCTCCCTCCTCCTCTTTCCCCAAGTTCCTCCCCCCTCCTCCCCATATCTTTTCCTACACCCTCCTCCTCTCGCCCCTGCACTAAGACCTCCTCTCTCCTGCTCCTCCCCTTCCTCCCTCTCACCCCCACCACTCCCCCTATCTCATCCTCCTCTGTCTCTTAACAGACAAAGTCATGCCTGGCTGCACCTAATTGCCCTTCTCCCCCAGCAGCCTGGGGCTTTCTTGTTTCTGGATGCTCTCTGATTTCTACAAAGTTTTGGACCACACTCTTGTAGTGTTGTTTCTGATAGTAATTCCGTAAGTGTAGACATATATTATTACTTGCAGTCCTTGTATTCCTGAATGTGTTGTAACTGCACTTATAACTTTGATGTTAATTTGTGTTTTCATTTGTATGTACCCATTTATGACCTGTTATGTCATGTATTTTTTGCTGACTTGGAGCCTTTGTAAATGAGCCCACGGCTCAAAGGTACTAATCCCAGTCTGAAACAAATAAATAAACACTTCTGGTTTGCGATGTGATGGTGTCTGTCTTCCTCTTGGATCTTTATTATTGAGGACACTTACATGCAAACAGGATTGCCGACCTGTAGATTCCATCAGCTCTTGTTGCTTATTCCCCAACTGAAAACCCAATGCCCTGCCTGTGACATCACCATCTGCTGTCAAGGCAATGACTGTGATGTAAGAAGTAGGCGAAGAGATCTCAGTGATTAAGTGTGCTTGATACTGAGACTAGTAGCTGGCAGCAGTCCAGAGATCTCAGTGATTAAGTCTGCCTGATACTGAGGAGTTCAGAGATCTCAGTGATTAAGTCTGCCTGACACTGAGACTAGTAGCTGGCAGCAGCCCAAAGATCTCAATGATTAAGTCTGCCTGATACTGAGACTAGTAGCTGGCAGCAGGCAGGAGATATCAGTGATTAAGTCTGCCTGATACTGAGACTAGTAGCTGGCAGAAGTTCAGAGATCTCAATGCTTAAGTCTGCCAGATACTGAGACTAATAGCTGGCAGCAGCCCAGATATCTCAGTGATTAAGTCTGCCTAATACTGAGACTAGTAGCTGTCAGCAGGCAGGAGATATCGGTGATTAAGTCTGCCTGATACTGAGACTAGTAGCTGGCAGAAGTTCAGAAATCTCAGTGATTAAGTCTGCCTGATACTGAGACTAGTAGCTGGCAGCAGTCCAGAGATCTCAGTGATTAAGTCTGCCTGATACAGAGACTAGTGGCTGGCAGCAGTCCAGTGATATCAATGATTAAGTCTGCCTGATATTGAGACTAGTAGCTGGCAGCAGTCCAGAGATACCAATGATTAAGTCTGCCTGGTACTGAGACTAGTAGCTGGCAGCAGTCCAGAGATACCAATGATTAAGTCTGCCTGATGCTGAGACTAGCTGGTGGCAGTCCAGAGATATCAATGATTAAGTCTGCCTCATACCGACAATACATTGCCACCATATTTAGAACCTTGTGATGTCACTAGTGATCAAGCTGTGCTTGACTACAATTTGATTAGCCACAGTTTGTCAGTGACATCAGAAGGATCTAAACATGGTGGTAATGTAGTTATCACTATGAGGCTGACACACTTATCAATATCTCTGGACTGCTGCCAGCTAAAAGTAAGTCCAGTACCTCATTTAAGCTTTTCACTGGCATTCAAACTAGGATGGCTGTGGTTCATAAATGTTCCCTTTTAAGTTTCCTAACAGTCCCAGCTGCTGTATAAAAACTTAGATTTCATTCACAACGTTACACAGAGATGAATGTTCTGGTTATTTAACCATTATTGCACACATTTATACTGTTTTCATTCATGTATCCAAAGAACAAATGAGATAAGAAGATGCCTAGGCTGAAAGAACTGTAACACTGATATGCTTGATAGGATGCTGCATGATCCAGTGGTCAGGACATACTATAGAACCAGCAGTCTGGAGAGCGGAGTTTGGCTATCATACATATAACCCTCGGCCCCTGCTTCTTATTTCAACCTGGCTAATAGTTCTTTTCATAAATAGTCATTTTGATCATACACATGCTTCCTGCCCTGGTTTTTTTTTATTTTGGTTATATCTTTCAGGCAGGCAACAGCAACTCTCAGTCCCAACTAAGTGATTTATTACTGAGGCGGCTACCCACCCCTTTCCTGTCTAGGGTTTGATGGCGCAGTGTCTCTGGGAAAGGGGAAGGGCTCCAACTTGACTGAGCAGCAATAATATAAAGCAGGATGCACACACGGTACCTTATTTTCTTTGCAGACTGGTATTCCACTGGTGACAGCTGGGTTTCCGTCTAGGCGCAGGATGGATGGCAGTTTTCCTCCCATTATGACTGGTGGCACTAGATTGTTACTAAATCTAGAAAACAGTTTGGTTAGGCAAGACACAGCATAACACTGCAGGATTCCAAAAAATTTGGCCCAAACAAAAATGGGATGCAATCAGACATTTTTATTTTGTCACAGACGTTCAAGCTGAACAACAAACTCCATGGAGGGTGCACACAATTCATTGTTACAGTTCCACACATTCTCTACAGCCCAGAGCTGTGACACAGTCACTTAGGGAACCTGAGTTTTGAATCTTGATCCTCCGCAACACATCTCTTGCTTGTCGAGCAATAAGGGGCTCCAATTTCTTTAAAACATTAGCAGTGTTCCCAGGCCAGTTACTATTTCTTGATCCCCACCAGTGGGAGCGGGCTGCACTCTCACTCTGAAACCTTATCACTCCTTCCTCAAATGGGGAAGGGGGTTCTCTCATCCCGGGGCACAGTCATTTCCAGCAGGGTGTAGGCCATCTGCCAATCATCAGGCAGGGTTCGCACAAAATGGCCGCACCCACAAGCTACCTCCACAGGAATTCCCTCAGCAACACTTTCCACTTCAATGAAGTTCGACACTTAAGGGCAGGGGTCCACACTGCCACAGCAGCCCCTCTGAAGTAGTCATTGCCATCACTAACCTCGGTCCCTCTCATGGCAGCCACCTCATGATTCCTCATATCAACTGAGCCAAAATGGGCTCCAGACAGCTTCTCTCTCTCTCTCTCTCTCCAGAACACAGCATGAGATTAGAGGGAGGCCGAATAAGGGGTAATGTGAGGAAGTTCTTTTTCACAGAATGGGTGGTGGATGCATGGAATGGCCCACCTCAGGAAGTGGTGGATATGAATACAATGCAAGGCTTCAAACAGGCATGAGATAGGCATAAGGGAGCAATACAGATGATTATGAATAGATAGGCCATTGACAGAGTAAAGGCCTATGGCACATTCATAAGGTAGAAAAAATGGACAGACTGGATGGGCCTTGCAGTTCTTATCTGCTGTCAGCGTCTATGTTTCTATATTTCTCGGCTGTTGGGCTTCCTCCCTTATCCCCATGCTGGCATGTGGGACTGATGCTCGGGGCCAGGGGAGCAATTTCCCCACCCCGGCCATGGGCCTACCCGGTCCAGACTGAAGACCCTCCCCTCTGGCCTTGGAACTGGCACCAACTGCTCCTAACTTCACGAGGACTCTCCTCAAATTCTAGAATGGATTCTCCCCATGCCAGTTGGAGCTGGAAATTCACCTACACTCTCACCAAGCCCTGCCCCCGGTAGGCCTGACAGTGCAAATGCTTCTCCCGATGCCAACAGAGCATCATTATCTAATAATCCCCCTCATTTGGCACAGAGGTTACATTCCCCCCCCCCACAGAAATGCTTCACCTCCTGAGGAAGCTGTTTCCATCACTGGCCAACCATGGTTGCTATGCTCCATGGGGTAATGCACACTCTCCCACAGGCCACCACATCCAGGCTCTACCAGTCTGACTGCATGGCAGCAGTCGATTGAGAACTAAGTTGGCCTACCCACCTACCTACAGTTCCCTGGCTCCACTAAGGGGCATGGCAACTCAACCTGACTTTCCAAGCAGATGGCTGGTCCATCAGGCCGACGTTTCACCCAAACTCACCCCCCCCCCCGGGACACCATATTCTAACTATTCTGGCTCCTAAACTTTCCCCATTGGACCTTGCTCAGTACAATAACAATATATAGATATAAATGATTAGGCATCGTCATCATCATCATCATGGTTTTATTGTTCATCCAGTATAAAATAATGGACACTACAATCATTATACAAAAACACATAACAATAAAAACAAAGAAATATAAAAACTCAGGAATTACATGATTACATAAAGTGCACTGTGATCAACAATATTAGTTCCTACATTATAAAGAGGGATCAGATGTGAGTTCATGGAAGAACCTGATAACCATTATAAAGTGCCATAACTTGGTTCATCACCAGAGTCCCTTATTACCATATCTCTACTTATAAATGGAGCGAATGTTTCCTTTTGATCTTTACTACTACCTCCATGAATTTCATGATTAGTAAAGCTTCAGGGATGGTTTTGGGGTGCAGTAGGATGAACAGGGCATCATAATGCAGGTTGGCATATTTTATTAAAAATGATTTTAATAGTTGTTCTCATGCAGAATTATAAAGGGGGCATTGTATTATCAAGTGACAAAGAGTTTCCTGGAAACCTCTATTACACCTACATAAATCTGGGTAGGAACCAGTCAAAAATGATCTATTAAGAGAAGAATATCTGGACACTAAAATGCCCAGTCTTGCCCAGGTGATTGATTTCCTAACCCGAGGGTTATGGGGTAGTAACAGATATTCTTCTATAAAGGGATCAGTTTTATTTGTTCCAAACCATATAGCTTGTTTCTGTGCTCTAATTAAAGTCATCTGATGGTTTCGAGCTTCCAGATAAAGCCTTTGTTTGAGCGTGAAGTTGAAAAGAGGAGACATTTTTATCCCTTTCAATGAACCCTCCCATAAATGAGTTAAGGAGGCTTTTGATAATACTATTTTAAGTTGTTTCAGCTAAGGGGACAAAAAGCCCTTCTCACTGCAATAGCACTTCTCTTTGAGGTAGAGATCTGGCAAGTTATTACACTGATTGTTAATTCATTTCAGCCAGTAAGAGGCTAATCTTATGTTAACAGAAGTTGCTATGGGGAGCCTAGCTAGTTCTATTCTTATCACTGCGTTAGCAGTTGAAAGAGGGACTTGAACAAGGGCTTTAAAATAAAATAATAAGGGTCACTCAATGCTCTCAAAAGAATTAATACTCCATACCTCAGAACCCTAGAGTATAATTTACCTTAGCATCACCTGCAACCAATGCTGGAGCGACAGCATGTCCCCCATATTTGTAACTGAACCATAATAAAGCCTTGGCAGCAAGTTCTGCTTTGGAAATATGTTCTTTTAAATGTGCCATCCAATGAAAATTAGAAGAAAATTTAATCCCAAGGTATGTATAGGATGAGATTACTTCAATTAGTTTGTCATCAAGATAGATTTTAGGATCAGGAACACGAGGAATCGAAGGCCCAAATGTTATAGTTTTAGCTTTGTGTAAATTAATCTTTAAAGCCAATAGATCACTTTTTGTTTTTAGAATATTTAGCTTACGCTGAAGACCAACTACCGAAATAGAAAGAAGAAGAAGATCATCAGCGTAGGCCAATATATGAATGTTCTGATTCCCAATTTTAGGAGAATCAAGAGGTAGAGATGAATTAAAGCTTAATAAAGAGTCAATGTATAAACTAAATAATAGCAGGGCTAATAGACAACCCTGTTTCACACCTTGGGTTGAACTGAAAAATTCAGATAGATTCCCGTGAATATCATATCTCACTGCCGTGGTTGTATTCGAATGAAGTAATTAGATAGGAAGTAACAAGTTAATAGGGAGGCCTCTTGAAGCAATATTTCCCATAAAGTCTGTCTAGACACGGAATTGAATGCTGCTGAGAAATCTATAAAAAGAGCATATCATTTCATCTGCCGGTATATCCCATATTTCTCGATTAGATGGGCTAAAATTTAAATATTGTCTATAGCTGAGAAGCCATAATGAAATCCGGCTTGAAAAATGAATAGTGGAGAGCAATCATCAACCCAATATTGGAGCTTAACCAATATAATTTTAGCAAAGACTTTTCCGCTAATATCCAACAGGCTAATCGGCCTATAATTTGAGGGCAATTGGAAAGAGCCTTTCTTATGTATGGGTATTATAATATTCTTAAGGCAGGATGAGGGAACAAAGGATTCTTTCAGGCATATGTCAGAAAAAATTTACAAAGAAAGGGATCCAGTAATTCATGTGGGCCTTATAGATCTCACTTGGGATAGTGTCTGGGCTGGGGGCCTTATTGTTAGTCAATTGGGTATAACATATTCCACTTCACCAAAGGAAAAAATTCAAAGGAATAAAATCTCTAGACTTCAACTCAAAAAAGAAAGGACTTGCAGTGGAAGGACCAGGAACATCATTATTAAAAAGAGAACTTAAGTATGAAATCCAGGTCTCCTTGGGTATATAAGAAGAAAGAGAAAATGAATAAGTGTTCGAACCCTTTGCCACCAATTGCCAGAAATGTTTAGAATCCTTCATCTCAATGATGTGATATATTGCTCCCCAACATTTCTGTATAAATATGCTTGTTTTTTCTGTCAAAAATTTTTTATAAGATTTTCGGGCTTTATTTAACATAAGAAAGTTATCCCTAGAGAGGAATGTTCTTACATATTTAATAAGTTTCCCAAGCTTAGATTTTTCTATTGTGCATTGCTTGTCAAACCAAGAATTGGGAGTGGGGCTTCTATTATTAACTGAGTATATTATTTGATTAATTTGCTGGTAACACGTGCACCTGATCACTCAGGTATTTAGCCTCTGTCATAGTTTCTACACTAGAAAATAATAAAGAAAAAGAGGGGGAAATAAATCAGCTCTGCCTCTTTATCCCAAGTTCATACGTTAAGTGCTAATTTAGCTTTGCCAGATACCGTTAGCGCAGCAAGGTGAGTAAGGGTGAGACTATTAAAAGACTTATCGGGAAATATAAGTTGAAAAATAATAGCTGCATGATCACTCTCAGGCCTCCTGTTTATTGTAAAATGTTGATACTGATTACAGCAATGGGGGGAACATAAAACAAAATCTATCATGCTCTGACCCTGAGATGTAAAATACGCAGGAGCCCCAGCTTGATTCTTTTCCCCTCTATCATTTAAAATTAAAAGATTATTGTTCATAATAAAGTCCTGGAAACATTTTCCCGATTCATTTATACTATCCATGGAGTTCCTAGATCCCATATTCCCCATATAAAATAGGTCCTATAGTAATGGCAGATTATCAAATTTAACGATTCTGGAATTGAAGTCCCCTACCAATATCACAATATCAACATGCCATCGTAAATAAGAAACGTCAAGATCTGTTCAGAGTTTTTTTTCCAAATGTCATAACTAGCAGTAGCATGAGAAAGAGGAGGGACGTAAATATTCTTCAGCAATACATCTAAACCATTCCACTTCAGAAAGGTAGACATATGCTTCGAAGATCCAACTACGCTATCAACAACTTTCAAACTTTCTCTGATTTTTATCAGAGTTAGAAGGCCACCTTTAGGCCTTCCATAATGATGTTCCTTTGTTACTGGAACAAAAAATGATTCATACCCATTTATGAAGGGTTTGAATCTTACCCATGTTTCTTGAAATACAATGATCTTGAATCTGTTGATAAAACTGAGTCATTGCTGGTCTGCTGATTTAGCAGCAAGGTTCACAATTTTCCAACTAAGAAAATTTGCAATATTTTCTAAAGATTCAAAGGCCGGGGATCTAAAGAAGAGGTTGCTGAAACCTCTGTATCCCCAAGCAGTCACATTGGGGCTTCTGAAGTCTGGTTGGGGCTTGACATTTGCATCAGAGCCAAGAATGGCATTACATGTATATCAACTGCATCAAAGGTACGAGCGTTTTTAAGTAACATGGAAAACAGCTCTTCAGAATGAATATAACAATCAAGTTGAGACCCTTCCCCATTGGGAAACATTTGCTTAGCCAAGTTTAAATCCGAAAAGGGATATAGCTTTTTTAATAATAGTAGACAAAATGGCATGAACTATTGATGTCAGGTTTTCACTATTCTCTCCAGTTATGGGATTGATCCCAAAAATGGATACTATCTTTAAATATGATGCTGGTTCAAAATTCCAGTTAAGAATTTCTAAAGTTGATACAAACACATCATAAGGTAGCATTTTACAAAGAGAGTACCCACCGTGGGCATACTTCCATATTGTTGCCCATGTTACTGGAGAGGATATAGCAAGGCCTAAGTTATTTAAAACCAGTTGTTTAGCCCATATGGATTTTGTTATATCAATGTTCTCCATCATAACATATACAGGATTAGAAGGATTCTGCATCTCTCTAAAGACAAAAGAAACAGAATCTGCTGCCAAGGGAATCCCCAATTCAGATCTAAAATGATAAACTATCAGCTCCTTTAATGTGTCATTGGTTTCATATGTTTTAACAAAAATATTCTGTATGTTAAATACAACCTAACTACCTGAGAGGGAAATAGATGTTTGAAAGCGTCCTACCTCTGTCCCAGGGGGACTCATTTGGTCCTCAGAAGGGACAGAAGATGGAGCCTGAGGGGAGATAGAAGTGTTAGGCCTATTGCTGGTTATGCTGACAGCCTCTATTTCAGCTGGACCATGATGGTCAGACAACAGTCAGAAGAGGAGGCTCTGGAGCCAGGGGAAATGGGGCACTCAAGTAGCTCTGGATTACACTACGAGCAGGCACTCTTCCACCCTTGGTTTTCTAAACATAAGTTCTCTGGGTGCCCGTGTTGGGGGATCAGTGGAGAAGCCCCCCCTCCCCGGGGGTTTCTGGCACATTTAGTAATCTTTGCCTTTTCCTCATCGTTTTGGAGTTAACATTTTGTTTTTGACTTTTCTTTTTCCCTTTATAGTGCTTATTTTTATTATGCTGTTTAGGGGATGGTGTCTCCGGGATCACAATCATAGAGAATTATACATTTTTCTTAGTAGGCTGGATATTATGTCCCTCTATTTGGTCTGTCAGGGTACTAATTTTCTGTTCAAGAGCTAAAAAATTTTCAGCACATGGAGAAGTGAAGTTCTTGAGGCACTGCCTAATACCGCCATATGCCTCCTAAAGCATTATGTTAGACATAACAGGATGAGCAAGGGCCTTAATAGTGTATTTGGAGATAGTATTGGGGCATTGGGCTAGAAACTCAGGATCAAGTACTAGCTGTTCTACCTCTTGGTTCAATTTAGAGGACCGGCCAAAATATCAGAATCATTCATTATAGACATCTTAGTTTGATTTAGTACAAGTCCACTGGGCTAAACAAACTGAACCTTGAGGGATGAATAGAAATTTCAGCTCCTGGTAAGACAGGCTGAACTGATTCCCTAGTATCACCCCATACCATCAAGGAAGATTTTTGTGGAGAACTTGTACAAGGAATGACTTCTCCCATAGGGGCAGGTTTACCAGAAGAGTGTACTATCTTGCCCTCCATAGTCTGTTTTTTTGAAAAGACAAAAAAAATCAGTGATCTTAGTTTGACTAATTTTGTCAAAACTCCTCTGGAGGAGAAAATTAGGCTGGGGAGCATGATATGTACATTACTGATCTTTCTCAGAAGTGAATTTGAGAACATCAGTAGGTATCCCTGGGCTCTTATTTAATAGAGCTTTTACACCTAAGGTAATATTATTTCGTATACCCTGGTCCTGAGAACCAGCCTCCAAAGAGGAGATGCCAGGAACAGATGGCAATAAGGATCCACCCCCATCTCCTGCTGTTCTTTTATCAATAGAAACATTCTCCTGGAAATAGTTAGCTAATTTAATCAAAGGGCCAGGGAACTGGAGGATCTTAGGAGTAGAAGCAGAGAAAGAAGAGATCAGGAGGTTCTGTAAAAAATAAATTCATTTTTCTGCTTCTTAAACGTAAGCTCCCTTCCTTCTCCATCACCTTTACCTTTAAGTAGTTTCTTCCTGGGGATTCCAGATGAAAAAACCTCTTAACCACTTCTGGTATACACGTCTGCTATACAAGGAGTGTAGAAAAGGTTTTAATGCTAAATCCTATACAGTCAAATGACTTAACCAATAGCTTAACCAAATTTGAGCAATATATATTAGTTATATGCTGTTGTACCCTAAGATACATAAAATACAGAAAAAAGACCTGGAAGTATATAATCTCCTTGCTTGATAGCAGAGAAACCACAGGATAGACCAGTAAACAAAGCTAGATAGAAATCAATAACAATCGTAATTTTAGTGCTGGGTTATAACGTTCCAATGTCCCGCTAGATACAGAGAAGTTCAATACGTACTGGAAAGTAAGCAGATGTAGCAAATGTAATAGTATCCCCAAGGGGAAGTCTCATATCTTATATCTTCCTAATTTAGCTCACCTCAAATCTTCTTCAGGCTGTCTTCCAAGGAACTTCTCTGGTCAGTCTTTTTTACTTGGTCTTAGCATCAGTCCTTCTTTTCTGATTCCCTGGGCCAGGTTCCTTTTCATACAGTTTCTATGTTGCTGCTAAAATAGTCACTTCCCCTTTAAAGTCACACTTCTGGTCATATGCTCCAACTGTAGGACAGTTTGTAGCATAAATGCCCACAGGTAAACTCTCCTGTAGATAATCTGACTCAGGCATGGAAAAGTAAAATAAGGGAACAGCTAATAACTGGAATAATAAGAATATATGAGTACAGAAATAATTATTCATCATTAATCATTAGGTAATTGCTAAACTTAGCAGTCTATTCAAAATATTACCCACAGCCTACAACCCCCACACTCGAAGGAGAACAGGTATAAAAATATAAAACTCCAGTCTTCACCAGGTACTCACTATCAATAGCACCAGTTACTTACTTGTGAGTCTAAAGTGTGCTTGCGTATAAATGAATCTTGTCTGATCAGCATCCACCATCACCAGTAAAACAGTTACAGGCTGCAAAACACCTGGCTCACACAGTTTCCTGTGCTTTACTCAAGTAATCCTTGATCCCGACTGCTATAGCAGTGGAAGCTGATTTCCAAGTGGCCCACACTATCTCCTGCTGAACACACCTCTAACTACTGTATCTCCCTCTGTGTCTCTAGTTGAATTTATGTGCTAGGGTTTAATAATTTGTTTAATCCTTACAGTCATTTTAAGTTCTGAGTTGATGTTAGAAGTGAATTTAGAGCTTTTATTTTATTTTTTCTGTTGACTTTTCCATTAGCAGATTATATCGTCTCACCACTAGAGGGCTATACCTCTATCTCTTTATCTAGTACGTAAGCCATGTGGGCTCTCTCTGCCTTTCTCTCGCCTCTCCTCCTCCTCCTCCTTGCCCTGGCCCCCCTCTTCTCTCTCCCTGGTCCTAGCCACCCCCACCCCACCCCCCACCATCTACTCTGGTTTCCACTGCTACTCCAAGGGAACTCTCCACTTCCACTCGAGACTTGTGCTTGGTGCACCGTTTGGATATTACTGGTTACTTAACCCAACCACTACTCTCAACAAGTGTGGCCACCTGTCTACACTGTACCACCTTGCAGTCCATATGGGACACCGCCTGGAACCTTGCAACTTCTACTCAAGGAAAAAACAATCAAAACTATCTCTCAAAGAGCTGTGACTCTGCTCCTTAAAACTCCTACTCCTCCTCCTTCTCATCTCAGGCAGCGTCCATCCCAATCCTGGCCCTAGAAGCTCAGGCCACACACAAACTCAGGTGCCCTTATCCTTGCAACCATTAATATCTGCAGCCTACTACCAAAGCTGGATGCACTCCAAGCCTCTTCATGCCAACCAACGCTGACATCCTTGCAGTGGTGGAAACTTGGCTGACACCTATAGTTCCTGACTCAGCAGTAACAATACAGGGCTACAATGTCCACAGGCTGGACCGGATATCCAAAAAAGGCGGTGGTTGCGCAATCTATATCAAAGACTCCCTGTCTTGGTACCCTGTAGCATCTCCATCACTTTCTGCCTCAGCCCAGATTCTGCCAATAAAAATCGTCCTAGGTCCCAACCATAAAGCCGTGACTATTGTCTTCGTATACATCCCACCCAGGGACCCTAAACATGGATTCAACGATGTCCTAAACTTTATCAACTCTCATCCTCCCGAAGCTGAACTTATTCTGCTAGGGGATTTCAACATAAACTGGTTAGCTTCGAGTGCCAGTGCCTATAAAGACTCCATCTCAGCTGCTAACCTCACGCAAATGGTAAACTCCCCTACTAGGATTAACTACAAGACTGGCACCAGTACCTTCTTGGATTGGATCCTCACCACTCACCCCACAAAGATTTCTCATACGACCATTCTCCCAGACTCACTCAGTGACCACTCCCCAGTCATGTGTGCATGGTCTAACAAATTCCTTAAGCCCCCTCCAAAATTATCGATAGTGAGTCCTTCCTCGTGGAAAACTTCCACATCTCAAACAACCTCTTCTACAAGACTGGCTACCCATCTATGAAGCAACAGATGTTAACTTGGCTCTTGATCACTTCATCTCAATTTTCAACAAAGCCTGCGACCTCTTTGCCCCTCCTTAAAGGCGCAAAACAAAATCTCTCTCTAACCCATGGGTCACCGTGGCTCTTCTCTCACAGCTGAAACTAAGTGATCACCTCTGGGCAGTTGCCAGGGCCACTGGCAAACAATTGGACATCCAAAATTACAAACAAGCACGAAATGCCTGCACAAAAGCTATACGGTTAATGAAATCCACTATTACAAAGATGCTCTCTCCACATGGGGAAATGGTCGTGCTTTCTAGGACAATATCAAGGATGTCACAGGGAAGAAGCAAAAACCTCTCCGGCCATGTTAGTGGTTGATGGATCCTCAACCTTGACCCCAAAGGTGATCGCAAACATCTTTAACACGGCTTTTCAGACCTTAGTGCTTTGTTCTACCATGACTTTTTCGAAAATAGGGCCTACTCCCAAATACCTCAGCCCTCAGTCTAACCATCCTCTTCTACTTCAGGAAGGTAAGGCTGAATGAAGCTCGGCATTATATTACTTTAGCTATCTCAAATCTAGATCTAGTAGCAACACCCTGGACCTTAAGCTTCTGTTGCTCACCTCGATGAGGTAATTCATCCATTAACAAAATCCTAAACCTCTCTCAGCTGTGGAAAATTCCTGGACCTATGGAAAACAGCCACCGTGACACCCGTCCATAAAAGTGGGGACAAGACGATTCACTCAAATTATCGCCCTATCTCCATACTACCCCCACTATCTAAGGCACTTGAGCGCATCGTGGCTGATCAACTTACCGACCACTTGGATAAATACAATATACCTTGTCCACAACAACACGGCTTCCGGAAAGGTCACAGCACCACCACAGCCCTTCTTGAGTTCACTGGAGCTTTGCACAAATCCCTTGACAACGGCCTTCTCACAGGGGCCGTTTTTCGTCGACCTCTCCAAGGCCTTCGATACAGTACACCATGGACTACTAATACACCAACTACTGAATGCCGGGCTATCACCTGACTCTTCTCTCTGGATTAAAAGCTACTTAGAAAACCGGTCACAGAGAGTAAAAATTGCGGACGCTCTTTCTAACACCCTGCCTGTTCGCTCGGGTGTCCCACAGGGATCCATACTGGGACCCCTCCTTTTTAGCCTTTTCTTAAACTCCCTCCTACCACTGCTCTGAGCAGATCATACTATATGCCGATGATGCTGTGTATTCTCCACTCACAAAGATCCTACAACTCTTCAACATAACCTTCAACTTGGTTTCAGTTCTGTAGAGACATGGTTTCTTAATCATAAACTGGTCCTCAATGACAAGAAAACCAAATCTATGCTCTTCTGCAGCTCTCATAACCCACACAAGCTACACCACTTGGCTATCTCCACCACCCAGGGGAACACTGTCTAGATCAGGTGGTGTCCTTCAAATACTTAGGGATACAGCTTGACCCTAATCTCTCCTATGTACTTCATGTAGATAATGTAGCTAGAGCTGCTAATACACGGCTTGGTCTCCTCTACAAACACAGACCACACTCACGCCAGAAGCTTTGAAGGTTGCAGTCCTGAGCTCTGTGATCTTTGTAATAGACTATGGTCTCATCATTTATGGCTCAGCCACAACCACAACCATAGATGCCTCTCAACTGCCTTAAATAAAGCATGTCGGCTCATCACTAGTGCTCACCGTCTCACCCACACATGTGACCTGTACACTCAGACCGGCTGGCTCCAACTATCAAACCGCATAAAGTTTCTCACCTGCTCCGTGGTCAAAAAAATCTACCTTGGCTTTGCACCTTCTGGGGTCTCAACTCTGTTACAACACCGAATTAACAAATGGTGCCTTAGGAAATCCACGCTACAGCTACTGAAAGTCTCTCACTGTCACACTTCACAGGGACAATGCTCTTTTGCTTATTGAGCACCACTCTGGTTCAATGGCCTCAGCCCAACCATCTCCTCTGCCCCAACTATTGGTATGTTTAAAACTAGGCTCCGGGACTATCTCACTACCAACAGCTCCTGTGACTGCCCAACTTAAGCTTGTTTCTCCACTTCCCTTTCTGCTCTAGTTGTCCCCCCCCCCACTGGATTCTACCCTCACATCTTGGTATACCCAATACTGCACTTTTCACCCTCTCGCCACCCTTCCTACATTCCTTCTTCCCCCTACCCACTTCCCTCTCCCTATGACTCTGGCACTTCTTATCTATTGTCTATTTTCTCTGACAAATGCCGCTGGCTGCCTTGTTACAATGCTACCCTTGAACTGTATTAATCTGTACTCTGTTTGCAATGTCCACATTGTTGTAATGCCTGTCTTGATGTTCCCCATAATTTGTATTTCTCTGACGTGGAACCTTTGTAAAAGAGCCATGGCTCAAAGATATTTGTAATCCTAGACTTGATAAATAAAATAAATAAATAAATAGCCACCAGAATTGTATACTCGCTACAACCATGCAGCAAGTTCTCCAAAATCTGAGGGTGAACCCAAGCGGTCAGGAGAAGTTTAAAATAATTAGCCAACTTGTATACACTCGTTAGTGTTCTTGTTAGCTTAGAGGTTTAATAAATGCTACCATATAAATGACCAAAACCACAGTTCCAGGAAGCTATAACAGACGCTGCTGCTGATAAACCTCCCCAGCTGATCTGAAGCCTGTTATCTATTCCCAATCCACACGTGCACCTTTTAAGGCAAGGGAAGCTTTTTCACATCCCATTGCAAAGTTAGCTAATGGGCTAATTGACTAGATGGCTGAATTGTAAGGTGCACCTGTAGCATCTATTCATTTTACAATCAATAGAGATCAATAAAAGTTAAGTATCAGGGCTTGTACTAAATATGTCCTTAAAGGAGACCTACACATCCATCACATGAGGAGAATTAAAATCACAGGAATAATACCAAAAAGGGTAACTACAGAAACACTTAGCCTAAGTAGAAATATATAATATATAATAAATGAATACATAGAATCCCTGCTCTGTTCCACATCAACATTCGTTGGAACTCAACGCATAAGTGCATAATCACACAAAGCCAGGGAAAATATTTTTGTTTTAAAAATTTAAAAACTAAGTAGTAAAACCTCAATGCAATAAAATTCAAAATATTCAAATTCAGACATTCAAACTTTCCACAAGTAAACACATCCCTTTGTACAAACTGTTAGCAGGCAGAGGCAAGAGCAGGCACTGTGCAGCTTCTTCTTGTAATATTGTAGTGAGGTTGCTGTTCGATTCTTGCTTTTTCACTGTCCCAAGCGGGCTTCTGTCTGGAGCCTGGGGTCCGCTCAGTCTGCCATCTTAATTTCAGCATCCCCTGCAACAAGCAAAAATAGCAGAAAGAGGCAACCACAGACTGTGGAGGTGCGCTAAGATGGTCTGCTAAGGCTACAAACATATTAAGCTCCCAACATAGATGACACAGATGGCATACCTGTTAAAAATTAAAACTAGTGATGTATTCCTGCAATCTGTGACTACTCCACAGCACAGACACGCATAGCAACATTTCAGTCTCCTGACTGCAAACAGTGATCCCAGATCCCTTGCTCAGTACGCAGCTGGGCCTATTTGGCACCCCAAAACATTTTAAAACATATTTATTTTTTTCCCAAACACTATCTCTTTGCAATACAACATTCCTATCTATCTACTGTTAGCAAGCCTTAGGCTATCTAACACCACCAGGGGGTGGTAGGCTAATCTCTACACTTTCAACTTCTAAGCTACATTTTACTGCTAGGCTGGGATAACTCTCTGTTACATTTTACACTAGACTGGACTGTTCCCCCCACAGAAATGTCTGGCAACTACTCGCATTTTTTTCCTTTTGTTAATCCTTCTTTACCTTGGCTCCCGGTCTGCCTGCATGTCCATGCATCCTTCTCATCTGGCCACTGGCCGGTCCTCTCCCGGCCCCCAGTGGAACCCTTACTGCCAATTACCCCCATGGCTTACACCCCATGGTGTAGTGGTAGAGAGTCCCCCTCACACTCCAATTGAATCCGGATCCAGTAGTGCAGCGATGATCCCAAAGCCGGGCGTCCCGTAGACAGCCATCAAGCCACCGTGACTATTTGCCATTTTTCCCTGTTCTGTGGCTGCGTGAGTGGGATGTGCAATGATGCCAAGGGGGGAGCACACACGCATCCACATGCACTCCCTCCCCAACTCACCTCCCTGAGCTCAGTGCCAGCGTGCCACCTCCCAGCCTCTGCCAGGGGCCGAAAGTGTGCCAACAACTGAAGACCCCCCTTCCCCCAGAGAGGGAGAGCAGTCCCTCTGATGCTCAATCCCTCTCCTCCCCTGTCGACCCCCGGCAACCGGAGTCAGTTCCCGAACACGGGTCACTGGCATGGCGTGAAGTGTGGCATCCAGTGCCTCAACCCTCAGCACCACCGGGCGGCAACTACTCACATTTTTAAAAAAACTAGCACAATAAATCCTACCCAGGTCTAACTTACTTCTACACTCCCAGCATACTAACCTATTTAACAGTGGGAAAGGGAGCACACTTTGACCCTTCAAATGTCCTTTTCAAAATGCACTGGTGCACATCAAAGTATCTGGATAACTGTCTCTGTTAATTAAAGTCCAAGAAATTCTATGTGCAGCACCAGTGGGCAAGTGTGCTTAATTACTAGGGGGTCCCTAATTAACAGTTCTAACATGCTATAGTCCTAAATATAATATATTCCTATCCTATCCTTAAACCAACTAGCAAAGGTTTTCACTTTAGCAAAACATTTACTTTAAATGGTACATAAGCAGAAAAAAAATTACAATGGTTGACTTTAAACCATAAAACTTTTTTTTTTTTTTTAAACTGCAACCAAGCTCCATCAGGCTTCTGTCCATACTAAATGCAAATATCTGTTTTGCTTTTCCAAATAAAATTAAACAGCCTCACTAAGTAGTTGCAGTCCCTTAAAGCACAGTCACTCAATGCCATGGGCCTTAGTCTTTTAGGGGGTTTTCTTCTTCTAGGGTGTCCTGTATTTGGCAGCTGGGTCCCCAGGTGCAAAATAAAAACAAGGATCAGGTTTGGTGCACTCTACTCCTTGACTGTCATGGCTAACCAAAAAGTATTTGCAGAGGTATCAAAGTCTGTCCTACACCAAAGCAAATGTCTTGAACAGAGTCAGTCCTTCCCAGGCCGAGGAGGAGCACATGGATCTTGCCAGGCAAGTTTCTTTGTTTCTGTCGTAGGCTGAATCTTGGGGGTCCACTTTATGTCTGAGGTGTAGCTTTTCCACAACACCTTGGAAAACCCAGTCCAACCGTCTACATTCAATTTAGTCCCAGGTTCTCTCACTCACATAGGGGAAGTTTGATCCAGGGCACCCAATTTTTAGATATCTCCTTACCCACCTTCGGCCTGGCTCCAATTATGTAAGGTTCTGATGCTGGGCTATGGGGCCACTTCTGTGGGCAACCAAAGTCTATCCCTATAATTAAGCACTGTGAGGTCCAATTGGTATCTAGCATCCATATCTACCAGGTGTGTTTTGCAGATTTCTGGGAGCAGGGGTGTGGTCTTTATTATTCCAAGGATAGGCATAGCATAGGACTTTGGAATGTCTCTCTCTCTCTCTCTCTCTATTACCAAATCTTTGAAAATCCTGGTTATGCCCTCCATTGGCTGATCATAAATAGAAATGACTTCAGTACGGTCAACCACACTCTCTTCCTCTGACTCACTGTCCCTTCCTACTGACTCGATTATGACCTCTGGGTCCTCAGCACTTGGACATTTTTCATGCACTGTGGGGAGTGGGGATCATAGTTTTAAAGGTTTGGCCTCTTCCAATTTCTTAGGCATATTTTTAGGACTCACCGTGGGTTCCTGGGTGAACTGCGATTTTGGTGACATCTTACTTTTGTCCTGCGCATCTCGCACCACAGCCTCAGGAGAACCTGACTGCTCAGCTATGTCCCTTACGTAGCCTGCAGCAGTACTCCTTATCTTTGAGGTCCACCCTCAGCCCCTCCCTCTACCACTGTGAAGTTCTGGGGCACTCGATGGTGGTACAGGGTTGGGCAGATGACTAGGCCCTGGTACCACCTCTGGCTTTACTTCAGTTTCACTAACCACGACCTCCTCCCACTGCTCTGATGACTCCACCATGGTGGCCACACTAGCTGCAGGAGGGACTTTTCTGGCTGATTGCAGCCATTGCCAGGGCGCAGTAGTCAGTGGCACAGGGGCCACGTAGCTTCCTTCCTGCGTAGGCATATTAGAAGGTCCAATCACCCGAGAAACAGTCCCACAAGCACAAGAAATACAGATTGACTGTCTTATCACCCCACTCCCATACTGTCCACAGTAAATGCACGACTCACCCGAGCCACTTCTTTCGACCATACTCCACAACCAGTTTACCAGTCTCTCTGACACATTGATGGTCCAGCCTCCAAATTCAGGTGCATAAGCCATTCTTTCTTTCTCCCAATGTCCAGTCTCTAAAATTACTTCCAAATGAAATTGTTTAGAAATTATACTCCCAAAAAAAGCCCTCACAACCTTGGAAGTTGATTTAAACTTTTTCTCTTAGCAGTAAATCTCAGTAACAAGCTCTACCTTGGGATGTGAACACAAACACTTTCTCTCAGCAGCAACACTCCTCACTCCACAAACGTTTTCAGCAGTCTGCTCAAAAACTACCTGATCTCCTTTTTCTAGTGCTGCATCTCATCTCAATCAGATCACTCGGTCTCTACTTATGCAATCATCACGTTTTTTTCTGCATGTGGGGCAGGCGCCATTTTGTCTCCTCACGACGCATTTTGTTTTCTGACTATAACTTAAACTTCTAAACAGGCTGTGGACCACCAAAATTCCATCACTTCAAAATGCCTTCCAGTCATGCCAGGTAGGTGACTTGTACCTCATCTTTTAGATCCCAGATGACAGCCCCCATTTTTGTAACCCTTGGCCCCTGCTTCTTATTTCGACCTGGTTAATAGTTCTTTTCACAAATCAACAGTCATTTCAATTATCCACATGCTTCCTGCAATGGGAGTTTCTTTTGTTTGGTTATTCTTTCAGGCAGGCAACAGCAACTCCCAGTCCCAAATAGGTGATT
Organism: Neoceratodus forsteri; assembly: GCA_016271365.2. Taxonomy (NCBI): domain Eukaryota; kingdom Metazoa; phylum Chordata; order Ceratodontiformes; family Ceratodontidae; genus Neoceratodus; species Neoceratodus forsteri. Next base: position 221,425,130 of record CM028136.1, on the reverse strand, counting down.
TATTACTGAGGCGGCTACCCCCTCCCTTGCCTGTCTAGGGTTTGATGGAGCAGTGTCTCAGCAGCAATAATATAAAGCAGGGTGCACACACTACCTTATTTTTCTTTGTGGATTGGGATTCCACTGGTGACAGCTGGGTTTCTGTAGAGGCGCAGGATGGATGGCAATTTTCTTCCCTTCACAACTGGTGGCACTAAATCACTGCTAAAGTTTGGAAAACTGTTTGGTTAGGCAAGACACAGCGTAGCATTGCAGGACTCCAAAAGATTTGGCCAAAACAGGAATCGGATGCAATCAGGCAATTTTGTTTGGTCACAAAAGCTCAGGCTGAACAACAAAACTCCATGGAGCGGTGCACACAATTCATTGTTACAGTTCCACACTTTTTTCTACAGCCCAGAGCTGTGGCACAGTCACTTAGGGAACCCAGATTTTGAAACTGGATCCTCCACAACACATCCCTTACTTGTTGAGCCATAAGGAGCTCAGATTTCTTTAGAACACCAGCAGTGTTCCCAGGCCAGATATTATTTCTTGATCCCCACCAGTGGGAGTGGGGTGAACTCTCACTCTGAAACCTTATGACTCCTTCCTCAAATGGGGGGGGGTCCTCTCATCCCAGGGCACAGTTTTTTGCACCAGAGTGTAAGTCGCCGGGCAATCGTCGGGCAGGGTTCGCACAGAAAGGCTGCACCCATGAGCTACCTCCACAGGAATTTCTACAGCAACCCTTTCCACTTCACTGAAGGTGGACACTCAAGGGCAGGGGTCCACGCTGCCACAGAAGCCCCTCTGAAGTAGTCGCTGCCACCACTAACCTCGGTCCCTCTTGTAGCAGCCACTTCATGATTCCTCAGACCAACTGAGCCAAAACGGGCTCCAAACAGCTTCTCTCTCTCTCCTTCTCAGCTGTTGGGCTTCCTCCCTTATCCCCAGACTGACATGTGGGACTGATGCTAGGGGGCCAGGGGGCCATCGCCCCACCCTGGCCCCGACTGGAGGCCCTCCCCTCAGACCTTGGAGCTGGCACCAGCTGCTTCTCACTTCCCAATGACTCTCCTCCAACCCTCCAATGGATTCTCCCCATGCCAGTTGGAGCTTGAAATTCACCAGTGTGCTCACCAAGCCCCGTCCCCTGGCAGGTATGGCAGCGCAAACGCTCCTCCTGATGCCAACAGGGCATCATTATCTAGTAATCCCCCTAATTTGGCACAGGGGTTACACTAATTGACAGTGCTGTGTCAAATGGCTACAACTAACTGTTCTAGGATATGTGAAGCACACATTAAGCATGGGGCTTAATGTTAAGCCGCCGCCCCTAAAGCACTTAAAACCTGCATGTAGCTAATTGTTGCATTGCCTGGTAGTGCCATGTATGCCTGTCAGTCAGAGAATTTGTCAGTCTGGGGCTTGTCCTCAGGAGAAGAATATCTGCAGCACAGAATAAATCTGCCTTATTATTATTTTATGCATCCATCTAGCTATTTGCATGGTCCAGATGGGGTCCTCACCAGCAGCAACCGAAGGGTCTGGCAGACCACAGAGAATGTAAGGGGCCCTTTTAGTGGCAGACCAAATAACCAAAATGCCACACATGGTGGAGAATGCAGCCCTTCTTCTGTCCTGACCCCCTATCTCACATTGCCTGCATCACTGGGTACCCCAAAGTCCTCCCTCCAGTATGCTTGAACTGTCTGAATGCTGATCAAACTACAGCCCCGACTGCAGAGAGGACAATATGAACTGTCACCTGTTTTATACAGCAGTCTGCTACCCTCCTACTTTGAACAGTTTAGCACTCATAAATGTGTTCTACACTGCTAGCCTGCTGCTCCATGCACGAACTGTTCAATATCACCTCGTGGCAGGGCCTGCTTCACTTTGCTCCAACAGTGTCTCTCACAGTGGGGAACAGGACTACATCACAGAAACAAACAGAAAAGCGACTATTACTAATGATAATTGTACCACTAAGCCTTCATGCTACCTCCCAACTGTAACCCACCAGAACCAGCCACTCTGTCCCTCCATACAATCACACAGCCTACTGCTTTCCACAAGGGATCTGGCTGCCATTACCCTTGTCTACATGGCCTGAGAAAGCAAGGGACTGCCCACACAGCACATTAAGAAAGAAACACGATCAGCCCTGCTGCCCATTGCAATTGCGTCTCACTGCTGCTGCACCAGACTTACCTCCGGCCACCCAGAACAGCCACAGCTTCCTCTGGCAATCGGCCCTCTCTACAAAGCTGTCAATCGCAGCTCCTCCACAGCTCTCCAGCAGCTTCACAGAAAGCCCCCTTCTGCCAGGCCACAAGCCTCCATTACCTCCTGCTCAAGTCCATGGTTCCCCGATTCCTCAACGGCGGCCCTAATTACAGCTACAACAGACTGCTCCTCTGCTCCACTCAGCCATGTTCCAAAAGGGTGACACACCGAAATAAACATAGAAACTAACGTGGCCCAGCAATATACATGGCCCTCCTGCCAGTCCTATGCACTGTGGCTCACTTGAGATCCCCAAACTGCTGCAGCCCTCTAGGGCAGCTCCGCTACGTGCTCTTCTCTCTCCAGGCTGACACACAGCAGCACAGAGCGCTCCTCTGCCCAGCTCAGCCACGCTCAGAACTGCCCACAACAACAAAAAAAATAAATAAATAAATAAATAAATAAATAAATAAATAAATTGGGAGCAGGGGAAACAAAGAAAAAAGTATACAACACAGCACCACAGGGAATTCATGCAGAGCACAGCATAAAACAAATAATCGGGGACAAGAACGCAAAGGTTGTAACAAAGTAGAGCACAGTATTCAGCATCGGGGAAACAAACAAAAAAAAAAACTAACAGAAAGCACAGTAACCACAGGGCAGCAGTGGAAAATAAACAACCAGACAGCATTTCCCCAGCAGAGTTGTACCACTCAGCCAAATAAAAACTCCCACCATTTTTCTGTGCCAATTCATGGGTAAGAAGGACAGCAAGGTGGCAATCACCATTTTGACCACTGTTCTGCAGCCAGGCAGCCTCATGGAAGAAATCCTCCATCTTGTGCAGAGCAAAACAACAAGACAGGAAGTGAACCTTAACCCCCCCTGCTGGCGGCCATCTTGCTACAGTCAGGCAATCAAATCCCACAGGAACTGCATGTCACAGTTCAGCGGCCATCTTGTGAAGGGCACAAATTGACTTCACTCCATTGAAATCATAGAAACATAGACTTTGACGGCAGATAAGGACCGCTAGGCCCATCTAGTCTGCCCATTTCCCTACCTACAGGATAGGCCGCAGATCCTAGTTAACCAACAGCCTATATCTTCCTGCCCCCCACAAGAATTGCCTTATGTCTGTCCCATGCATTCTTGAATTCTCCCACAGTTTTAGACCCCACAACTTCCTCAGGAAGGCTGTTCCATGCATCCACTACCCTCTCTGTGAAATAATACTTCTCACATTGCCCTGAACTCCCTCCTTCTATCTTTAAATCGTGTTCCCTTGTTCTTGCAAGTCTCTTTTCTGAAAGATACTACCCTCTTGGACTTTGTTGATTCCCTTGAGGTACTTGAAAGTTTCTATCATGTCCCCCTCTCCCTTCTTTCCTCAAGGGTATACATATTAAGCTCCTTTAGTCTCTCCTCATACGGCTTCTCTTGCAGACCCTACACCATTTTAGTTGCCCTCCTCTGGACTGCCTCTATCCTGTCTATGTCCTTGCGGAGATGGGGTCTCCAGAACTGGACACAGTATTCCAGATGGGTCTCACCAACTGTCTGTACAGAGGGATAACAACTTCCTGTTTTCTGCTGCTGATGCCTCCCTATACATCCCAGTATACCCCGGCCCTCCCTACTGCCTTCTCACATTGCTTGCTAACCTTAAGGTCATCTCATATGATTACCCCCAGGTCCTTTCCTGTTTTGTTGTTGTTACTACCTCCCCACCCATTGTGTATTCTTCCCCTGGTTCTTGTTTCCAGGTGCATTATTTTGCACTTTTTGCATTGAATCCTAGCTGCCATACGCCTGACCATTCCTCCAACCTTGCCAAGTCCCTTTTCATCCTTTCCACGCCTCCTTGTGTATCAACCCTGTTGCAGATCTTTGTGTCATCTGCAAAAGGCATACTTTTCCTTCCAGTCCTCTGCAATGTCACTGATGAAGACATTAAAAGGACTGGACTATCTGAACCCAGCGGTACCCCACTAGTAACCGCCTTTCTTCAGAGTGGATTCCATTTACAATTACCTTCTGTGTCCTGTTGTCCAGCCAATGTTTTATCAGGCTACCACCTGGGACCCACTCCAGGCTGGTTAATTTGACTAATAATCTTTTGTGGGATCAGCCAAATGCTCTACAAGTCTAGGTAGGCCATGTCCACAGCCCCTCCTGGTCTACTACTTTGGTCATCCAGTCAAAGAAATCTATTAGATTCATCTGACATGACCTTCCCACTGTGAACCCATGCTGCCTTGGATCCTGTGCTCCACTGACCTCTAGGTACTCAACTATTCTTTCCTTCGAAGTGACTCCATCACTTTCCCTACCACAGAGGTCAGACTGACAGGTCTGTAGTTTCCTGCCTCTGTCTTGGTCCCACTTTTGTGAAGGGAATCACATCCGCCTTCCTCCAGTCCTCCGGTACCACACCATCCTCCATGATTTATTAAATAGAGTAGCCAGTGGTTTCACTAGTTCCTTCCTTAATTCTTTTTAGAATTCTGAGGTGAATTCCATCAGGACCCATTGCTTTGTCCACCTTCAGTTTTAGGAGTTCTTGCAGAACCCTTTCTTCTGTGAAAGGACTGGGATCGACCCCCTATCAAGAGTGCTTCTGTTAATTGGATTAGGCACGCCCTCCTCTTTTGTGAATACTGAGCAGAAATATTCGTTCAGTATTCCTGCTTTTTCACTGTCCCCCTCTGCCCACCCACCGTTCATTCTATTCAGCCTCACTATCCCTCCCTTTCTTTCTACGCTCACTGATGTACCTATAAAAGGTTTTATCCCCCTTCTTAACTGAGTTGGCTATCTTTTCCTCAGTTTGGGCCTTTGCTATTCTGACTTCCCTCCCTGCTTCTTTCTGCCTTAACTGGTACAGCTCTCTGTTCTGCTCCTTCTGTGTTTCCTTATACTTCGGAATGCTATCTTTTCTTCCTGACTTTCACAGCCACCTCTCTTGAGAACCATAGTGGCTTTTCTTTCATTTAGATTGGTTTATTTGCTTCACACAAAGGCTTGTTGCCTCTGTGATGGCAGTTTTGATAATTCCCCATTGTTGCTCCACACCTCCTTCTAGCCTGTTTGCTAGTGCTTTTCTGAGGCACTCTCCCATCTTGCCAAAGTCAGCCTCCCAAAGTCCAGTAACCTCACTTTTGTAAGGGCTTGACTCTGTAGCTGAGTTTAACGTGAACCACACTGTTTGATGGTCACTTGTCCCTAGATGGCATCCACTTCTAGATCTGAGATTCTCTCACTGCCCCCGCTTTGAGAGTACGGGTCTAAGATTGCTCCCTCACCAGTGGGTTCAAACTAGCTGTCTAATGCCTGCCACCTGTAGGGCATCAAGAATGGCCCTGCTCTTGGATGTGGCTGCAGCAATGTGCTCCAGTTAACATCTGCCATATTCAGGTCTCCCATCAACAGTATCTCCCTTTCTCTGCCATTCTAAGAATGCCTTCCATCATATCCTTGTCCATTCCTTCCCCTGACATGGGGTCTATACACAACCCTGTGCGGATTGTGGTACCATTTCAGTCTCCAAGGTGACCCACAGTGCCTCCTCTCCTCCCTGTTTACTCTTTTGTTCAGTTGCTTTTATCCCTTCCTTTACATAGAGAGCTACTCCTCCCCCTCTTCTCCCCTGCCTGTCTCTCCTGTAGGTTATGTACCCTGGTATGTTAACATCCCAGTCATGGTTCTCTGTGTACCATGTTTCTGCGACTGCTATGATATCCAAGCATCCTTCTTCCAGTAAGGCCACCAGCTCAGGGAGCTTGTTGCCCAGACTACGGGCATTGGTACTCATTACCCTCCATTTCCTGATGGCCTTACCCCCTTTTGCCCCATCCCTGTCCTTCTTGCCTTTGTCACTTTCTCCATTTACCCCTGCCCTTCTCCCTATCGACACCTCCATGTTGGTGTTTGCCACACTTACTACCGTGATTGTTTGGGGGGGGCTAGGATTTTCCTTCTTCTTTCCAGTGCCTCCCCCCTTGGCTAGTTTAAAAGCTTGCCAATGAAGCATTTAAACCTATCACCTAGGATCCTGGTTCCCCTCCCGGACAGATGCAGCCCATCATGCCAGTATAGGCTTGCATCACTCCAGGTGGACCCCCAGTCCCTAATGAAGCCAAATCCCTGAGCTCCACACCAGTTTTTCAACCACTGATTGAATCCCATGGTGCGGAACACCCTAGCCTCTCCTATGCCATAGATGGGTAGCACCTCCGAGAAGGTTACCGTGCGTGCTACTTGAGTAAGGCCCCTCCCCAATTCCACAAACTCTTCCTGCACTTCTCTAATCCCTTTATTAGCCAGGTCATTTGTCCCTAGGTGGACAATGACATCCAGCTCCCTTCCCTGTGCAGCTGCTCCGGTAATCCTGAGGATTCGCTCCCTGTCCCTCCAAGCCATGGTGCCAGGCAGGCACCTTACCTCCCTCTCCCCTTCCTTGCCCAGTTCTACCTTCCTAACAATGAAGTCCCCCACCAGGAGTTGTTTCCTTCCCCTGCAGCGTCCCCTGCCACCCTCCTGTGGGTCTCCTTTGTGGAGGTTCCCAGCATCCTCCTTGGTCTCCACTGTGGGTGCCTCCCAAAGAGGAACCACACTTTGCCAGAATGGCATAGGAATTGTGGAGAGGTACAACTGGAGGGATGCGCCTCTGTTCCACCACTCTCACCCTCCCTGAGTCCACTGTGGTCCAACCGCTCCTCTTTTTTGGCAACCTCTGAGGCAACGGCAGTGGCACTGGTGGTCCCTGGATGGAAGAGGAGGTCCCACAAATCCTGGCCAACTCAGCCTGGAGATGAGCAACCTCCTCCCTCAGCCCAGGGAGGTGCCTGCAGATGGGACAACACCGTCCCATCAATGGGAGTCCTATTGAAATGAATGGACACTGTGACAAAAAGCTGAGTTTTTCAATGAAAACTTTATTTAAATAACAACACATAATTGTGTGGGAATTCTTTATTAAGATATCAACTGCTGAACTTTGCTACAAAAATTTGTACATGGAGATACTGCCACACTGTACACAACCTTCAAAGCCCATTTTTTCCAAGCACATCAACCCTGGTTATTAGAGTAGCAGCTGTGGAAGCACACCATGCAACCCTCGGAATCCCTTGAAGCCTTCATAGTAGATATTGAGTCTCACTGCAAACGTCTGCAGAAACCCGAGAAAGAACAAATCACAATATTTATTCAGGGACTGCTTCCTCAACTCCATCTTTATGTAATCTAGCAGAAACCAATCACCTAGATGGACACAATCCAAGTGGCACGACTTGCACAACAATCCATAGCAATGTCCCAGGCTACCAGTGTACAAGCACCTCAGTCGTCACAGTTAGCCGCACTCACAACATGTGTCCAGCAGCAGCAATCAATGATAGAGATGCTCACTACATGAATCAATACTCAGCACTGCAGCTCAACTGCTTCTTCTACTACCTCTGTTAATGTCCTTCAACCATTTTGGCAGCAACCTCATAAACCTCCACCTTCACTGGAACCAGTGACCTGCCAGTGGTGTGGATTCAGGGGACACACTGCAGGTGTTTGCCAAAAGCTAAAATACAACAGCAATCAAGAGAACCACAGGCACCCACCGTTGTACAATCAGCAAGATAACTGCAACAATTCCCAGGACCAGAGGAACACAGCAACTGACCACCCCTCTGACTCTCGCAATTCAAACAAGACGCATCCTCCAACTGCAAACTCTGGCACACTATCACTTCCAGGGGCAAAGGCACCTGTCATCCGAACACCTCTCCTAGCAAACTCTGTACCTGTAACCATCGGAGATTGGTCTACTCATGCATTGGTTGACACTGGAGCATAAATATCAGGTATCAACAGCAGTATTCTAAACAACCAAGCTATTCATCACATACCTAATGTCTCTCAAGCTGACAAAAAAGTACATTAGCACAGCAAGTACAGCAACTATACCTATCACAGGTGTTGTCCATCTCAAGCACCACTTTGGCTCACAGCAAGCTGCTGTCAAGTTTTGCATAGTGCCTGATCTTCAACCTGCAATAATTCGAGGCCTGGACTTCCTCAAAGTTCACAAAGCCCTCCTAGACTTTGCCTCAAAATGTCACTAGATCCTCGGAGGCAACTCTCAGCTATCAACTCAGTCACTGTGCCTCCTCAGTCAGAAATGGTTTTGATTGCCAAGATTCGAGGTGAACCACTTCCATAAGGTGTTGTTGGCATCTTCACAGGATCTCCTGCGCTGCATTCATCAGGTCTCCTTCCAAGAAATACCTTATCAGCGGTGCATGATGACGCAGTCTTCCAAAAATACTGCAGCTTCACAGATGAGCCAGTGGTCATTGCAAAGGGTGCCAACATTGGAAAGTTTGTCTGCTTGTCTTCATGAGACCAGCTCCATCTCATGCAAGAGCCTCAGCCTGGTTCCAGCAACTCTAATCCTGTTGGTACTATCATGACCACTCCAACTTCAACAAAGTTACACCTCAAACAGTGACTATCCTCTTCTAAACTTCCAGCATCTCCAATGGAAAAGCAACAACTTTTGAAATTCCTGGAGAATTACCTGGATGTCTTTGTTGGTTCAGATAACAAGCTCGGATGCTGTGATATCCTGCAACACACCATCAAAGTACAGCCCAACCAGAAACCAATCCATCAGCGAGCCTACAAAGTGGGACATAAACAGAAACAAGTTCTCAAGGACATAATCAAAGACATGCTTGACCAAGACATAATCAAAGAATCTACAAGCCCCTGGGGTGCACCTTGCTTGCTATTAGTAAAAAAGGACAAAGGGTATCATTTTGTGGTAAACTCAGTGCCTACAAGGTGCAGGATGCTCATCCCTTGCCTACAACTGAAGATGCTTTAGAGAGTCTTGGTGCAGCTAGTCCTGCTTACTTCACCTCTCTAGACCTTCAGAGTGGGTTCTATCAAGTTTCCATTGATCCAGCTTCTCGTCCACACACAGCATGACGCTGCCACTTGGGACATTTTCAGTTCAAACGTCTGCCTATGGGTCTTCGGAACAGTCCAGCCACATTTCAACATGTTATGGAAGCCGTACTACATGGGTTGTCTTGGAAATCTTGCCTAGTCTACCTGGATGATGTGATTGTCTTCATCAGAACTTTGCCAGAGCACTACCATCTCCAAGAAGTGTTCGAACGTCTCAGACAAGCCAATCTCAAGCTCCGACCAGAAAAGTGTTGTTTTGCACAGCATTAAATTCATTACCTGGTACATGTGGTTAGTTCTCAAGGCATCTCTCCAGATCCAGACAAGCTCTCAGCAGTCAAAGACTATCCAGAGCATAACAATCTCAAAGACCTTTGAGCTTTCCTGGGCTTGTCTGGCTACTACCGAAAGTTCATTTGCAACTATGCCAAGATTGCAGCTCCACTGTACGCCATCACTAAAAATGGATGTGACTATATTTGGACTTCTGAATGTAAAGAGGCCTTTGAAACCTTAAAACAAAATCTAATCCCTTCTCCAGTACTGGCCTACCCAAGGTTCGACCAACCCTTCAAACTCTACTCAGATGCTAGTTCCTTTGCAGTGGGTGCTGTGCTCTGTCAAATTCAAAATGGAATAGAATGAGTTGTCTCCTATGCTGGGTGCTCTCTTTCCTCAGCTGAGCAGAACTATGGCATCACGGAAAAAGAATGTCTAGCCATGGTATTTGCCGTAAAGAAATTTGACTGCTACCTTCGCTACTCCTCCTTTACAGCTATCATTGATCACTTGGCCCTCAGACGGTTATTCAAAATGAAGGAGCCAGTGGGCAAGTTCACCCGATGGATCACCATGCTGCAATCCTACAACTCTGAAATCCAATACAGACCAGGTTGAGTTCATTCAAATGCCGATGGTGTAATCCAGAGATGATATCCCTCTGCATCCTCCTCAAGAGATGAAGAATCCTACTTACAAACTGTTCCTTCCATGCCATGGATGTGCTTCCTGTGGACACTCCTACAGCCCTCAAGTTGCTTTGCTGCTACCAACAGCTTCTACAGAGAGACACACAAATCCTCAGTTACTGCAAGCAGCTGAGGAGCTTCTCATCTCCTCAACATCCAATCTGTCCCTGGCAACTGTTAAAACACAACAAAGAACTGACACTCAGTTTATGGACATAATCACCTACTTAGAGTCTGAAACCATACGCAATGAAAGAAGCATCTCCAATATGTACTTTTCTTTGCTTTGCAGTACTTCCTCAATGACGGTGTGCTTATTCACATTTGGACCAAGGAAGGCAAGGGTCATCGCCTGGATAGAGCTCATGTACAGCTAGTTGTGCCAGCCTCTCTAATCCCTCAGGTTCGTCTCTCCATTCATGCCTCTCCACTTTCTGGAGGTCATATGGGAGAGGACAGACAGAACTCCAGGAGGAAGGAGATCCTGGTATAACTAAAACTTCTCTACTGGGACTAAGAACTAGATCTCTTGTACTGGGACCTTCAATTAAGGGTAAAAAAATTAAAAAAAGGAGCTGGTGTGTTTGTCAGAGGTAGTTGAAGTAAATTGTTATCTGTTATCTGTGTTGTCTGTGTACTTATCTAGGGGCTTGTCACAGGTGTCAGAAGGGAATTATCTGTGAAATTAACTAAGTGTAGAAAGATTTGCAAAGTAGGGGGAGTGGCTCAGCTAGAAGGAGCCAGGCTAAGACCAGATATAAATACTGCCCTAGACAGCTTCTGCCAGAGGACAGACAGAACTCCAGGAGGAAGGAGCTCCTGGTATAACTAAAACTTCTCTACTGGGACTATATTGCCCTCCTTCCCTCCCCTCCATCCCCCCACCCTAAACCAGTTCTACTTTTATAGGCACAGGATTTAACTGACAACAGGAACTTCCTGTTTGGGAGCAGGAAGTGAGTGATCACAGAGCCACCAAAGACTCACCATCCTAGAAGGGCAAGAGTAGCTCTCCATCCCCCAGCTGCTGGAGGTCTGACTCTGAGCAAGTAAGGAGACTACTGAGAAATATGAACTCTTATCTCAGAACAGGAAGATCAGGAGATAAAAGGGTGCAGAGGCAGTAAGTAAGTAGGGAGAGAAGAAAAAAAAATAAACAAACAGAGGAAAGAGTAAGTATTCCAAACGACACTTAGGGGGCCAGAAAAAAGACATGATGGGAGTGGTGCAGTGCAGTGGCTGTGGAGCAGCAGCCTTCCGGGAGGTGTTTTGGAAGATGCAGTGTTGTTCTATCTGCAGACACCTCTCTGGGCTGAGGGAGGAGGTTGCTCATCTCCAGGCTGAATTGGCCAGGATTTGTGGGACCTCCTCTCCCACCCAAGGACCACCAGGGTCACTGCTGTTGCCTCAGAGGTTGCCAAGAAAGAGGAGTGGTTGGACTACAGTGGGCTCAGGGAGGGTGAGGGTGGTGGAACAGAGGCTCATCCCTCCCAGTTGTACCTCTCCACAATTTCTATGCCATTCTGGAAAAGTGTGGTTCCTCTATGGAGGCACCTACTGTGGAGACCAAGGAGGATGCTGGGAACCTCCACAAAAGAGACCCAAAGGAGGGTGGCATGGGACCCCACAGGGGAAGGAAACAACTCCTGGTAGGGGACTCCATTGTTAGGAAGGTAGAACTGGGAGAGGAAGGGGAGAGGGAGGTAAGGTGCCTGCTGGCACCATGCTTGGAGAGGCAGGGAGCGAATCCTCAGGATCGCAGGAGCAGCTGCACAGGGGAGGTAGCTGGATGTCATTGTCCACCTAGGGACAAATGACCTGGCTAAGGAAGGGATCAGAGCAGTGCAAGAAGCACTTGTGGAGATGGGGAGGGGCCTTAGACAAATAGCACACACAGTAACCTTCTCCGGGGTGCTGCCTGTCTATGGCATGAGTGAGGCTAGGGTGCTCCACACCATGGGATTCAATCAGTGGTTGAAAAACTGGTGCAGAGCTCAGGGATTTGGCTTCATTGGAGACTGGGAGTCCACCTGGAGGGATGCAGGCCTATACTGGCATGATGGTCTGCATCTGTCCAGGAGAGGAACCAGGATCCTAGGTGATAGGATTAAATACTTCATTGACAAGTATTTAAACTAGCCAAGGGGAGGCACTGGAAAGGAGCAGGGAAATCCTAGCCCCCCCAAAATATCAGGGTACTAAGTGAGGTAGACACCAACATAGAGATGTCAATAGGGAGAAATGCAGGGGTAAATGGAGAAAGTGACAAATGCAATAAGGACAGGGATGGGGCAAAAAGGGGTAAGGCCATCAAGAAATGGAGGGTAATGAGTACCAACACCCATAGTCTGGGCAACAAGCTCCCTGAACTGGTGGCCTTGATGGAAGAGGGATGCCTGGATATTGTAGCAGTTACAGACACATGGTACACAGAGAACCATGACTGGGATGTTAACATACCAGGGTACACAACCTACAGGAGAGACGGGGGGCAGAAGAGGGGGGAGTTGCTCTCTATGTAAGGGAAGGGATAAAAGCAACTGAACAAAAGAGTAAACAAGGAGGAGAGGAGGCACTGTGGGTCACCTTAGAGACTGGAAATGGCACCACAATCCACACAGGGATTGTGTATAGACCCCCATGTCAGGGGGAGGGAATGGACAAGGATATGATAGAAGGCATACTTAGGATGGCAGGAAAAGGGGAGATACTGTTGATGGGGGACCTTAACATGCCAGATGTTAACTGGAGCACCTTTATGGCAGCCACATCTAAAAGCAGGGCCATTCTTGATGCCCTTCAGGTGGCATGCCTCAAACAGCTAGTTTTGGAACCCACTCATGAGGAAGCAATCTTAGACCTCGTACTCTCAAATAGGGACAGTGAGAGGATCCCAGATCTAGAAGTGGGTAGCCATTTGGGAACAAGTGACCACCAAACAGTGTGGTTCATGATAAACTCTGCTACAGAGTCAAGCCATACAGAAGTGAGGGTTCTGGACTTCAGGAGGGCTGACTTTGGCAAGATGGGAGAGTGCCTTAGAAAAGCACTAGCAAACAGGCTAGAAGGAGGGGTGGAGTAACAATGGGCAAATATCAAAACTGCCATCACAGAGGCAACAAGCCTTTGTGTGAAGCAAATAAATAAATTAAAATGAAAGAAAAAGCCACTATGGTTCTCAAAAGAGGTGGTGGTGAAGGTTAGGGAGAAAAAGATAGCATTTAGGAAGTATAAGGAAACACAGAAGGAGCAGGACAGAGAACTGTACCAGTTAAGGCAGAAGAAAGCATCGAGGGTAGTCAGAATAGCAAAGGCCCAAACTGAGGAAAAGATAGCTAACTCGATTAAGAAGCGGGATAAAACCTTTTATAGGTATATCAGAGAGTGTAGAAAGACAAAGGGAGGGATAGTGAGGCTGAATAGAATGGATGGTGGGTGGGCAGAGAGTGACAGTGATAAAGCAGGGATACTGAATGAATACTTCTGTTCAGTATTCACAAAAGAGGAAGTGGGGGAGGTGCCTAATCCAATTAACAGAAGCATTCTGAGCCGGGGGTTGATCCAGTCCTTTCAAGAGAAGAAAGGGTTCTGAAAGAACTCCTAAAACTGAAGGTGGACAAAGCAATGGGGCTAGATGGAATTCACCCCAGAATTGTAAAAGAATTAAGCAGAGAACTAGTGACACCACTGACTACACTTTTTAACAAATCATGGGAGGATGGTGTGGTACCTGAGGACTGGAAGAAGGCAGATGTGATTCCCCTTCACAAAAGTGGGACCAAGACAGAGGCAGAAAACTACAGACCTATCAGTTTGACCTCTGTGGTAGGGAAAGTGATGGAATCACTTCTGAAGGAAAGAATTGTTGAGTACCTAGAGGCCAGTGGGGCACAGGACCCAAGGCAGCATGGGTTCATAGCGGAAAGGTCATGTCAGATGAATCTAATTGATTTCTTTGACTGGGTGACCAAAGTAGTAGACCAGGGAGGGGCTGTGGACATGGCCTACCTAGACTTTAGCAAGGCATTTGACAGAATCCCACACAAAAGATTAGTAGTCAAATTAACCAGCCTGGGAGTGGGTCCCAAGGTGGTAGCCTGGGTAAAACACTGGCTGAACAACAGGACACAGAAGGTAATTGTAAATGGAGTCCACTCTGAAGAAAGAGGGGTTACTAGTGGGGTACCGCAGGGTTCAGTGCTGGGTCCAGTCCTTTTTAATGTCTTTATAAGTGACAGTGCAGAGGGACTGGAAGGAAAAGTATGCCTCTTTGCAGATGACACAAATATCTGCAACAGGGTTGATACACAAGGAGGCGTGGAAAGGATGAGAAGGGACTTGCAAGGTTGGAGGAGTGGTCAGAAGTATGGCAGCTTGGATTCAATGCAAAGAAATGTAAGTAATGCACCTGGGAAACAAAAACCCAGGGAAGATTACACAATTGGGGGAGGTAGAATAACAACAAAAAATGGAAAGAGACCTAGGAGTAATCATATCAGATGACCTTAAGGTTGGCAAGCAATGCGAGAAGGTGGTAGGGAGGGCTGGGGGGATACTGGGATGTATAGGGAGAGATATCACCAGCAGAAACCAGGAAGTTGTTATCCCCCTGTACAGACAGTTGGTGAGACTCCATCTAGAGTACTGCATCCAGTTCTGGAGACCCTATCTACGCAAGGACATAGACAGGATGGAGGCAGTTCAGAGGAGGGCAACTAAAATGGTGCAGGGTCTGCAAGAGAAGCCATACGAGGAGAGACTAAAGGAGCTTAATATGTATACCCTTGAGGAAAGGAGGGAGAGGGGGGACATGATAGAAATGTTTAAGTACCTCAGTGGAATCAGCAAAGTCCAAGAGGGTAGCATCTTTCAGAAAAAGAGATGTGCAAGAACAAGGGAACACAATTTTAAGATAGAGGGGGGACGGCTCAGGGGCAATGTGAGGAAGTATTTTTTCACAGAGAGGGTGGTGGATGCATGGAACAGCCTTCCTGAGAAGGTTGTGGGGTCTAAAACTGTGGGAGAATTCAAGAATGCATGAGACAGACATAAGGCAATCTTTGCAGGGGGTAGGAAGAAATAGGCTGTTGGTTAAATAGGATCTGCAGCTTATCCTCTAGGTAGGGAAATAGGCAGACTAGGTGGGCCAAGCGGTCCTTATCTGCTGTCAAAGTCTATGTTTCTATGTAATACACAGAACTCTGGAAAAGACAAGGCTTCACTTCTTCTGGCCACACATGAACAGGGACATTGTCCAGTTCATAAAATCCTGCCAGCCCTGCTCCCAAAGAAAGCCTCCTGCCAAACTGACAAAGGCACACATCATCCCAATGCCTGTAGCCACTGAACCATTCCAAAGAGTCAGCACTGACATTCTTGGGCCCTTACCAAATATACTCTGACTCTGGCAAGAAATACATCCTGGTCTTTGTGGACTACCTGACGAAGTATTTGGAACTCATCCCCTAAAAGACATTAAAGCCGCCACTGTGGCAAGTGCCTTTATCAACACAGTCCTTTGTCATCACGGTACCCCATCATACCTACATTCAGATAGAGGCACTAACCACCTGTCCACCATTGTCCAAGAAACTTGCAAACTTCTCGACATAAAAAAGACGCATACCACAAGTTACCATCCACAATGCAATGGAAAGAGTGAAAGAATGATGTCTACCATTCTCGGCACACTATCCAAGTATCTGGATGAGACTCATGACACCTGGGACCATTTTGTTCCCTTTGTGCAGTCTGCAAACAATACCAGCCCTTGTGTCGACAGCACAGAATACACCCCCTTCTTCTTAGTCCATGGATGTCACCCAAGAAGTCCACTGGACAGAGATCTCTCGCTGATAGAGGTTCCTAAGTCAGCTTCTTCTTTCATTATCTCTCTGCTGGAACAACTGGAACTTGCCCAACGAGTTGCAATCACCACGTTGGGCCAGAGAAAATCGGCAATGCAAAAAATGTCTGCAGCTAAGGGGCATGAGCCTTCATTCTCTGTTGGGGACATTGTTTATTTGTACCGACCTGTTCTGGTTCCGGGCACCATGTCATCTTGTAACATACAGAAACAAACATTACAATACAGGAATGTACAATATGCAACAAAGAACCATATATATAAATAGTCAAAAAAATTAATAAATATCACATTGATTACAATAAAATAGACTACCAGACCATCCCAGGTACCATTTAGTCAGATCAGAGAAATAGATTATCTGATCAGCTTCCCTTAAAATATACAAGAATTTTATTCCACAGAGTCATCCCTCTAAATGTTACAGATGACTTACCCACTTTCAAATTACATCTAGGAATTAAATGTATTCCCTGAGCTGACCTCAAATTGTCTTTCGCACTTCTAAGAGGAAATAGCTGAGTGATATAAATTGGAACCCCTTTTTTCCAGATTTTGAACAAAAATTTAAGAAGGTATAAATTCCTGTGCACAGAAGACTTTAGCCAACTTAAATTATTGAACAAAATACATCTGTGAGTTCTGTATGGGACCTCCAGAACAAAGCAAGCCATCCTGTGAAACATCAAATCTACCTTATTCAATAAAAAAACAGAGGCTCCACCGTATAGGAGGTCCCCCATAATCTAAAACAGGCATTAGTAAGGAGTTTACAACATTTAAGCATTTTAATTCCTAGACTTTAATAAATAAAAAATAAAAATATTTCCTAGTTCTATACAGTAGGCTAAATTTCTAGTTTAGGATTTTTGTGACATAGTCAATGTATACATCAAAGGTCAGATGCAAGTCCAGATATAAACCAAGATATAGTATTTGAAATCATTTGAGAGTTCAAGGTCCTTGCCATCAGTTGTTCTAGTATTATTTAGCTCTCTATTTTTGCTCCCTTTTTCCTAGTGCCAAAAAACACAGCCTTAGTTTTTTCTCTGGTTTAGCAATAAATTGTCTGTGAGCCACTCTCAAAATCTCAATATCATTTCCTAGGTTATTTTGTATGTTGGTGATGCATTGGGCACTTCTGTGTTTGACTGTTTCATCTGCAGATGATGGAACATTGGTTGAATGACAGATTGCTGAAAGGCTGTTTATGAACAGTGTCAGCAGTAGAGGGCTTAAGATGGAGCACCAGGGGAACACCAGCTTGTACCTTCTGGGAGAGGAGAGGAAATTCATTCAATTTTACCATCTGTCTGGATTCAAGATATTGGACAAGGATCAGGTTAAGTTATCCAGACCAGGGTCTCTCAGTTTTCCTATCAATTTAGCAAGGCTTACCAGGTCGATGGCCTTGGTCAAGCCAATGAATACAGCATGATATATTGTAAATCAGCTTGACCAAGGCAGTTGTAGTGGTACAAAGTTTCCCAAACCAGCACTCCAGTCAGGAGATCATCCATTTCAATACATGACTGCAACAGGTTATATACTACTCTTTCCTGGATCTTTGTTATGGTGGACAGCAGTGATAATGGCCTGTAAGCATAGCACATAAAATAAGAGAAGTGGTTTCACAATTCATTTTATAAAATGGCTATGTATAATCTAGCAAACTGATTGCCTACCCAGATTCTAAGGCTTACAGTTTTATTTTGCACCACCACACTACTGTGAACTACAATCTCATTACCTTTTTAAACAAAACAGTTACATTATTTTATAAGTGTGATAGCACACTCCAGGTTGTGTGATTATTGTGAAATAAATGCACTTTTTGAGTCTTTTTATGGCAGTACCTCATGCCAGACAGCCACTTGAGGTGCATATTTATTCTGCATGACAGCACTCCATCATGTGTTATTAAGTACTATTTACACACCCTGGGCCGGATTCTTAAAGGGCCTTTAGACAGTTGCAAGGTGCATCAAACACCCAACTTGTGACAAAGACAGTTGCGCCACATACTGTGTGCCATATTCGGAAAGAACAGCAGTCTCTGTGGCAAAGTCTACCACACTGATGCAGGAGATCCGCTGCATCACAAATATAACACATGAAGGGAGAATGCTGCAAGTCAAGGCACAAGAGCATGGGGTAAGAATGCCTCCAGGTAAGCCACAAAGACAATGCGGGGGGGGGGGTGCAAGAATGCCCACACTGAGGCACAAATATGATGCAGGTGGCTGGAATGCCCAAAGGTGGGTTAAAACTGAGGAGGGAGGTATGGAGCAGGAACTGATGCAAGCTGCATCAAACTTGACGGTGCTGTGGATGAGAACTGATACAAGCTGCGGTGAAAAATGCAGCGTGAGGCGAGACCTGAGTCAAGCAATACAGCAGCTGAAATGGCCATGACAATGGCATGTGCAGCCCCCAAAATGTTCTGCAGGGGACTATGGGCTCTGTCACCATCCTGTCTGCAATATACTCCCTCCATTCTCTGCACCATGGTCAGACCAGCGCCACCTTGTTCTAATGGATGCCTGCCATCATCGGTGCAGTGTCAGGGCTTCCATCTTTGAGAATTTTAGAACGGGGATGTTGTGTAATTTTTGTGACGCAAGCCCCGCTGTGACATGGTGCACCCAGGTTTTTGATGCAAGTGTGGCACAAGGCACTCTGGTGCTAGGGGTCCTGGGTTTGACCAAGCTGTGTTATAGAATCTGAATTGATGCAAACTTTGACCCAAGTTGCAATTTTCATCAGAGTTTTTTGGCGCAAGCACTGTGCATAATTCCTGGCCCTTTGAGAATCTGGCACCCTGTGTGTGATGTCTACATAAATCTGTTGAGCTTTGTTCCCAGGAATTATGAACAATTACAACACACCTTGGGTATGTTTAAAAAAAAACTCAATACACAATTCCCATACATTATTCTCTATTTAATAATTGGTTAGATATGATTCAAACAGTTTTAAAGCTGTACATTACTGTAATGCTGTAGCACCACAGAAGCTTGATGGCAGAAAAGGACCACACCAGCCCATCCAGTTTTCCCCCATACTTCCCTCTCTCTGCCAGCCCCCACTCTCCCCCCGCTAACCAGGCCCATATGCCTGTCCCATGCCCTCTTGAATTCCTTTATGATTTAGCCCCTACCAGTTCAGCTGGTAATCTGTTCCAGGGCTTCACCATCCTCTCTGTGAAGAATAGCACTCTCATATTGCCTCTGTACCTTTTTCCCCTGCAGTCTGAGGCTATGTCCTCTAGTTCTGGCCCCCTCCTTCCTCTTAAGTAAACCCCCTTCTCCTACTTTATTGAGCCCCTTCGCATATTTCAGTCATGTGTCTCTTTTTCTTCCTTGTCTCCAGCATGTACAGATCCAGCTCCTTACACCTCTGCTTGTATGTCTTCCCCTGCATACCCTGCACCATCTTGTTTGCCCTTCTCTGAACCCTCTCCATCGCATCTATATCCTTGCGGAGAGGAAATGTGCTATGCATTTACCCTTTGATCTACACTGCCAAGCTTTTCAGAAAGAGATGTTTAAGTATGTTCAAGTCTAGTACAAGTGGAAAGCCAAGACATGTAGAGGAAACGTACTATGCAGTTACCCTTTAATCTACACTGGCAAGCTTTTCAGAAAGAGATGTTTAAGTATGTTCGAGTCTAGTACAAGGGGAAAGCCAAGACATGTAGAGGAAATGTGCTATGCACATACCCTTTAATCTGCACTGCCAAGCTTTTCAGAAAGAGATGTTTAATGTCCAGAGAAATGGCCGGGTATGGATTGTGCAAGCTAGAGGTGGGAAACCCCCCATCTTTAGTAACCAGGTTCACCTTTACGGATTTGCTCTGTGGCCCTTTTACTTTGCCTCAGGCACTTGGCCAGTGCAGAGGGAAGTACCCAGACGTGGGATTGAAAGGAAATTTCCCTTAAGGAGTCGAAAGCTCTAAGGTGGTTTATGGAGCCACAGGAAAATGTGTCTATGTCATATGGACGGGGTTCGAGTGGCCAGCAGGGGAGCTGGGCCAGGGAAAACCCAAATAGTGTACAAGTCGGGCTATGTACCCAACGCAGCATCCAAGTCCGGGCTGTGTGCCTGGTGGGTCCAGAGCCTGAGGGCTGAAGTGTTGAGGAAGTGTTCTGTTTCTCTTATCTGCATTACCAGGAATGTAGCCCTGTGGGGGTCCATCTATGCTTTGCTTGTTCAGTTTGGATGTCAATAAAAGCCACACTTTAGATTCCCATTCCTGGTATTGGACATTACAGTTATTGCTTCCTGTGTTCGGATTTACTTGGGTGCCCCTGTGCAGAGTGGCCAAACCTAGCCCTTGTGCCGAGTAACCTAGTCCTCCCCACACCCAGTCCCCACCAGGTACTGCTGTCAGCTTCAACAGCATACCACCTGTCGTTTGCAAAAAGACAGGGGTGAGGGGTTACACTGCCTTAAGGTTTGAGGAGACTATGATCCCCAGATCCCTCTCCTGTTCTGTTTCTTTGATTGCCTCCCCTCCTAGGGTGTATCCCGCTCATGTGTTTCTACTCCCCAAGTGCATCACAGCGCACTTTTTGGCATCTAATTTCAACTGCCACTTCTCTGACCACTCCTTGAGCCTCTTTAGGTCATGCCTGGACCTAAAGCTGACAGCAGTACCAGATGGGGGACTGGGTTCGGGGAGGACTAGGTTACTCGGCACAAGGGCTTAGGTTTGGCCACTCTGCACAGGGGCACCCAAGTAAATCCAAACACAGGAAGCAATAACTGTAATGTCCAATACCAGGAATGGGATTCTAAAGTGTGGCTTTTATTCACATCCAAACTGAACAAACAAAGCATAGACAGACCCCCACGGGGCTACATTCCTGGTAATGCAGATAAGAGAAACAGAACACTTCCTCAACACTTCAGTCCTCAGGCTCTGGACCCACCAGGCACACAGCCCAGACTTGCACACTGCTTTGGGTACACAGCCCGACTTGTACACTATTTGGGTTTTCCCTGGCCCGGCTCCCCTGCTGGCCACTCGAACCCCGTCCATATGCCAAAAAGTGTGCTGTGATGCACTTGGGGAGTAGAAACACATGAGCAGGATACACCCTAGGAGGGGAGGCAATCAAAGAAACAGAACAGGACAGGGATCTGGGGATCATAGTCTCCTCAAACCTTAAGGTAGTGTAACCCCTCACCCCTGCCTTTTTGCAAACCTGTGCAGTCTCCTTGTGAGTTTCTGCACACACATGGTGCTGTTGCTCAGGATGACCAAAAAGATACATGTTGTATTCACCTACAATCCCCCAAGGGGCGGCCTGGAGGGGCTGTCCATCCTCCTGGATACTGTAGGTGCTGTGACCCGACATAACGAACTAATTATTCTAGGTGATCTCAACCTAAACTGGCTTGGTTGCAACTCCAAAGCATATGAACCACTCCTTGCTGGTCTCTCCCTGTCACAACTGATTAAGGAGCCTACTAGATGCCCACCCAATGGTGAAGGGAGCTCTCTTCTGGACTGGGTCATGACAAATCAACCAGAGAGGATCAGCTCATTGGGCATCCTCTCTGACTCCATCTCGGACCATTCCCCCATGTACGGGGTGTGGAAGATTCCTTCTCTGAAAATCCCACATAAAATTATTCGGGTCCGAGACTACTCAAGGTTTGATTTTGGCTTCTACCATGCTGATCTCCAGCACGCTGACTGGTCAACAGTATAGAACGCACAGGACTCCTCATCAGTAGCCAGTCACTTCCTCACTGCATTCAGGGTGCTGCAGGATAAACATGCCCCCCTCATTAGACGGAGGGTCAGGGGCTCGGTGACAAAGTGGCTGCAGGGCAGTCTGCTAACCCTTATGAAGTACAGAGATAAGTGCTGGGCAAAATTCAAGGCCACGGCGGAACAGGCCATATTTCTGCAGTACAGGATGCTTAGAAATCAGTGTAAGAAGGCTATTAGGGTGGCCAAAGGGGAATTATGCAAATCTGTGCTGCTGCGCACAGCTAGGGACCCCAGGAGGTTCTGGAGAAACATTAAGAATGTAGTCAGTGGGACCCCGAGCGGTGAGACCTCGGTTATGATCATCGATGGTGCCAGTTGCAACAACTCCCCGACCATCGCAAATGTATTCAACCAATACTTCTCGGACCTACCTACCTTTACCTCATCACTCGCCCATGGGGGAAGGGAGAAGGGTGAAAAATTGGCCGCACCATCCTCATCTTACCCACCCCTTCTTTTTAAGGTGGTGGTGGCGGTGCAAGAGGTGCAGAGACTGCTCTCGGGTCTCTCCCACTTCTCGAGTGCTGGACATGATGGATTGGAACCGAAACTTCTGAGTCTTGGTGCTAGTGAGATTGCCCCCATGGTAACCCATATCTTCAATCTGTCCCTGTCGTCAGGTGTCATTCTGGAAGTATGGAAAGTTGCCAGGGTGGTCCCAATACTTAAACAAGGAAATCCCAAACTCATAGAAAACTACCGTCCAACATCCATACTGTCAGTGATCAGCAAACTTCTTGAGAAGGTCATGGCAGGGCAACTCTCGGAGTACTCACAGTCTCATGACCTGTTGTCCCCTGAGCAGCATGGCTTTAGGAAAGGGCACAGCACAACTTCTGCCCTTGTCACGGTCTCATCTTGAATCAGAGTGGCTATGGACCAAGGTAAACTCTCTGGAGCCGTTTTTATAGATCTCTCTAAGGCCTTAGATCTTGTTGATCACACCATGCTCTCCACCCAGCTCAGCTCCTATGGTCTATCACCTGAGGTGCTCAACTGGTTTTCCAACTATCTAAGCGGCAGACAGCAACTTGTTAAGTATGGGAAGGAGTTCTCAGACACTATCCCTGTTACCATAGGTGTCCCACAAGGCTCCGTCTTGGGGCCCCTGCTTTTCTCCATATTTGTGAGCAAACTCCCGGCTGCTAATATCCACTGCAAGCCTATCCTTTATGCAGATGACCTGGTCATCCTGACTCACTCCCCTGAGATAGGGGTCATAAATCACCACCTGAGCGAGGACTTGAGGAATATCCAATCCTGGATAGTGTCACATAAGTTGGTTCTAAATCTCAGGAAAACCCAGGCCATGCTCTTTGGGTCTCAGGCCAAGATTAAGGCCGCCCCTACTCCACTATGTGTTTTTGGTGTTGACGCGGTCAAGATCCCAGTTACTGACAACTTTAAATACCTTGGGATGATGCCGGGCCCGCAGCTTGACCTTGGCCACCACATTCAGAATACTTGCAAGACTGTAAACTGCAAACTGGGTCTGGCATACAGAGCAAAAAGTAATCTTACTCCAGCAGCTCGGATTGCACTTGCCAGAGGGGTGCTCCTACCCTCGCTCTGTTATGGGCTCCTCTTGTTTGCCCACTCATCCAAAGTCCACCTCACTAGGTGGTCCACTGCCTACAATAATGTCTGCCGCTTCGCGCTGGCTGCCCCCCATCTCACTCACCATTGCGACCTCTATAGCAGGCTAAATTGGCTCTCACCCGCTAACCACATAGACTTCATCTTAGGGTGCTTCACTGGAAAGGTCCTTGGCACTGGCACCCCTCCAGGGCTTGTGAAATTTCTTGTCCCATCTGTCTCCTCCTCCTCCTACCCCCCTCAGGTCCCAGAGACAGGCCTTCCTCAAGACACTGGCTACACGGACTCAAATGGGTGGGTGGGACTTTGCTGCATTCGCTCCCAGACTGTGGAACTCCTTCCCTGCCCAGGTCCATGCTGTGCACTCACAGATGTGTCTCCGTTCCTCCCTATGGAACCATCTCAAACTTGCCTCAGCCTGTGGCTGCCCCAAACCCCCGTGAATTGATCCATCACAGCACTCCTCTGCTCTGGAGCCACTCCTGGACAAAAGACCAGACTCCAAGAGGTTGCTAAGCTGTATATAGTGTCACATCTGAAGGATTTCGATACTGTGCCCCTGGAACTGCTCTTGGCTTCCATAAGGTGTTTATGTTGTTATGTTAATACTGTATAATCTATGCCTTACCACACTCATACGCTGTGTTGAATCTGTAACATTGCTGCTCTTATCTCCCACAAGGTGTTTATTTTTGTTATGTTAATACTGTATAATCTATGCCTTACCATGTTTCGTATGCTGTGTTGAATCTGTATCCTCACATGAACTGTAACATGTCTAATTTGTACAATGTTATTGTATGTGCCTAAATCTATTATTCCTGTACTCTCCAGGTCGTACCTGAAAATAGGCAATTGTCTTGTCTAGTGTACCTACCTGGTTAACAAAAGCTAAATAAATAAATAAACTGTACATGGATATAACATCACAAATCCCATCCACAGTTGTGATACCATAGTAATGTAGGATTTTCCTGATAAAGAAAAGGTATTCAGTTGCATACAATTCCATGAACATATCCTATACCGTTGTTACAACTTATAAGAGAGATCTTTTTTAAATTTCACTTGTCTTTTTCAGGTTTTGCAGCACATTTTTGCCAACTCCTCCATGAAGCCTGTATAAAAAGCTTTCATCAAGATTTACTGACTTTATATTGCACTTGTTACGATATCATAATCCTGACCATGGTAGACAGATGCCACAAACAGCAATTGTGAAGTCAGTTGGGGACTGTCAGATATTTGTTTTTTTTATTTACTTTTTATGCTCCTCACTGGTACATTCTCCATCCCTCAGGTCAGGCTCAGCACTGTCCCCCCCTCCCAATATCCCTAGCACTTACCCCATTACCTTTCAACTCCACAGACTTGCCCCTCATGACAAGGCTGCCCATGCTGGACACACACACACCTCCCACACCTCAGAGTAGAGACAAGAGAACCTTACGTGGAGAGGGTGGCTAGTGGCAAGAGGCAGAGTCTGAGCTCATCAGGTATCATCCCGCTCACTCCAAGGCTTATTTCATTTGTTTTATCCCACTTAGCTGGTACATTGGTACACAAGGAGCACCAGGGGCATGTATACAAGCATGACATGCAGAGCCTGGCCAACAACTTCCATCCTCTAACTGCTGCTGAACTGCCAGCCTTGGTCACCCTGGTAGCAGAATAGCAGTGGGGATCACATCCCTTCCTCTATGAAGGATGAGTACATCCTCTGGGATGCTCAATTCTACTTCTCCCAGCTGGCCCTCAATGACTAAAATTTAAGCAAATCTCAGGTTGGCAGCTTCGAGAACAGTGGTACTACTATTGCTCTAACAGGCTGGAACACCATCAGATGTTTTTCAAACAGGCAGTGAAGTAAGTCCTGGTTAAATGAATTATGTATAACTGATAATAGGATGAAGTCAAAAATCTGGAAAACATTTAAGTTAATTATACAATGGCAAGAAAGAATCCTGGACTCTGACTGGTCAGTGTGTGCCTGAGACAGTGTTGATATCTCAGTATAACATCACAAGTGTGATGTTATCCAGTACAACATCATGGGTCTAGTCTCAGCACTGTGAACCAAGTCAATATATTTACAGGTGTGAATAAATAGGTACTGTATGTACAGATCTACAGCAAATCTTCTACTTATTCTCTTCAGAAAGAAAGATACACTGCCTCAATAAAAATCTACTAAAAACATTTTTGAAACATTTTTTTTATTTTGTATGACAAAGAGCCATTGTATAATAGCAATAATGCACTCCAGGGTGTGTGTTGTGCTGGGATAACCACACTTCTGGGGTCGTTGGACACACTCAGCCTGTGGCCTCATGCCCAACCACCCCAGGCATGAGGTTATCCCAACCCAACACACACCCTGTCATGCATTATTGCTTAATTTTACAATGGCAAGAAAAATTCCTGGGCTCTGATTGGTCTGCCTGGAGCTAGATCCATGATGTTATCACAGCACAGCATCATGGACATAGTCACAGCAGACAATTATGACTGCATGACAAGACAAAGGAATAACTCCATTAACATCTCCAGGTTGCCCACACTTGACATGTCTGCAATAGAGTTTGCCAGTACTTCCCAATTTTCTAAAAAATAAAAATCTTCCCCTCTAACAGTGGAAAACAATAAAAATATACTTTTGTTTGTTCCCCACTCCAAAATCCCACTCAGTCCTTCACTATAGTCTCCTAATTTAGACCAAAATTTAAAAACAACAGTGAAGCCTTCAGTGATTGGTTCTACTGTCCCTCTCGCCACAGCTGGCTTCAGTGTCCCCTGCTCACAAACGTGTAGTCTCTTCAGAGGTGGCTTCATTCAGTTATGTTAGGTCAGCAGTGCTGTCTCAGATACTGTTGCTGTCATCAATTTATGAAAAAAAGAAATCTAAATCCCCCCCTGCACTATGAGCGTGTGTGTCTTTAAAAAGCACTGCATGCACTACTCATTGGCTGTCAGTTTGAATATCTAATTGCCTGTAAGCATCTTCTCCGGCAGCAGGGAAGCAAGGAGAGGACCAAAGTCCCCGCACATGCCTCGTTAATTGGCCAGATCTTCCACTGGCAGTTTCACTTCTGACCGTGTCTTCACTACTCGATCACACTTGTTCTCTGATACAAGCACTAAGCACACCAACTGTACCAGGAGAGCACACTGAAATATTTGACCGTGACCTGCAAATTGGGGGTGGGGGTGGGGGCTGAGAGCGAGAAAGATTGGTGTTGGGTGGGGGATAAGGGGGAAGCACCACCTACTGGCCAAAACAGGACTTCATGCTTTTTATTGTTACATGTATACATGCCCAATACAAAATAACTTGAAAATGATAAAAACATATTTTAAAAAAAGTATTTTTAAATCTTTTTTTTTATAAGTTTATGGATCTGGTTGGAGGGCCTCTTATGGCTATAACAGTGTTGTCTTGCATGTTGTTAGGACCAGAGGACTGTGATTTGTGGTCCTAAGGACGCAAGAGGTGACACTCTTAAGAGGCACTCCAACCCGACCCATAAAATGATTACAGACTGCTAACTTTATTAAACAAACAAAAAAGTATTTATTACTGTTAGCGGCTTAAGTAGTCAGTGAGAAACCCATTACAGTGCTCAGTTTGTGAGGTACTCTTGTGATAATAAGAGTGCCTCACACGTAACTGAAGGAAGTGTTATGATTGGTCAGGGATGCTCCTGCAATCTCTAATTTTAATACAGATGAGCTATTATATACAGTAACTGGAATAATGCACTCTAGGGTGTGTGTGTTGTGCTGGGATAATGTCACTTCTTGTGTGTTGGATGCATTTGGCACGTGGTCTCATGCCTAACCACCTGAGGCATAATGTTATCCCAACACAACACACACCCTGTCATGCACTATTCCTTAATTATACCACACGTGGACCCTCTCCGCCATTCAGAATGCACAGCTACAGACAGTTTATCCTACAGCAAACTAACAGCAGTCATGTTATTCTCAATAAAAGGACAGTGGTTTCATCAAGTAACAGTGCCTTGCATTCTAATTGGAACAGGGTGTAGAAAAATATCTTTAAACAAAGAAAAACATGAAGCATAATAGCAATAATATGATAGCCTGATTGTCTCGTGAAATTAAAGTACTCATTCCTTGGCCTTGTATTTCATCCACTGCACAAATGGACTATTACTTTGCTATTTTCTATTGCTTAAATGCAATTGCTATGAACATAATGGTTACAAGCATTTTATATTAGTTGGTAGCTGCTCTTAAAAAAAATTATTGACTTTTATTTTTCATTTCCTGTCCTTCAACTTCATACCTCTGAGCTGTCCCCAATTTTCAGGGTCATTCTTAATATTGCCTCAGAAACTGCCTTGGTCTCTACTAAATTTGGAATTTGCTTCCCTAAAGAATATGAATCAGAAGCATTTAATAATGGCATACATTAGCAGTACAGTTTAATTCTTCTTTAGGAAATGCTTTTCACACCAAACCAGTTAGTGTGGGAACCCTGTTTTTTCTAATATCAACTTTTTCTAAGATGTGCCCTGACTCTGGTCATTTGTCCCTGATTTTTTTTTATGTTTAACCCCAGGTCGGGAGCTTACCTGCTCCTGCTGCTTCCTTTCTGCTGATGCTGCTGCCATGGCTCTCATTTCCCCAGCCCGATCCTGGACTGCCTCAAGGGCCAGGGAGCACTGCAGAGTTGTTTTGGTGCCTCCTGCGCCAGTATTCAGTGCAGTTGCTGCCACTTGTTGTCTCTCGCTTCTGCGGCTCCCTCGAACTGCACTTGGAGCTGGGGAGTGCAAAAAGTTAATATTGGTGCCTCCTGCACCCAACGAGAAGCAGCAGAAGTGCCGCACAGCTCACTTGATCTCCGCTCCCCAAACCATCACACAGCAGACCAGGGAGCTCCAGACAAGGCCGCTTGTGTGGCCTAGCACTGAGGGGGCACCCACAAGATGCGGCAGAAGTACCGGGGGGGTGACTTTCAACTCCCCAGCCCACCAAACCATGGAGCTGGGGAGAGCCATAAAAAGATGAAAATAACTTTTTAAAGCACTCCCTGACTTTACAAGTGCTACCAGTGGATAGGGGAGTAACTGGGAAGATGGCAACAGTCGGGACTACATGTTCCATAATGCCTAGCAGCTGAAACAGCCATTTCTATGTTCAGCTCCACCAAGGGAGCCTTTAAAATGGAGCCAGCGACTCAGCTCTTGCCCTCTAATTGTACCCTCTGGCCCTAGCAACTCTCAGAAGGGGCCAAGAGAGTGCTAGCCATGCAGCCAAATGCTGCCAACAGTGCCCAATTATATTTTTACTTGTCGTGGAAAGTTACTGAGCCACATAGAACTGTCTGATGGTGGCCATCTTTGCAGAGGCTGCTAGACAACAGCGTAGGATCCGATTGGTAGCTGCAGTACATCCCATCAGGACGAAGGGTTCATGAGTATAGTGAACCAATCAGTGACTCGGTTTTGAACATGAGCATTCTGAACTTTACAGTTGGGGACAGAGACTTCTGAGGAGACTTTTGAAGTGAGAAGGTATGTTTCTTATTAGTTCCTGCTGCTGACAAGCTAAAATCCTGCAATTTTGTGCCTTCTGCACAAGCTAGGAAACATAGAGATACCTTCCAAGGACCTGAAATTCAAAGAGTGTATTTTTATCTGCTTTCAATGTGATCAGATAGAAGATCCTGTGGTTAATGCCTTCTGTGCAGGTTCAGGACTGGTAAGTAATTATTCTAAAGCCTGAGATGATTTGTTACCTGTAAGGAAGAGTGAGGTAAACTAAAGCTACTGCCTCATTTCTCTACCAGTTCAGAGACTGAGTTCATTGTGCTGTACCTATGCTCTGAGGTGCTCTGCCTGTTACCTGCTGCCTACCTACCTATAGTCAAGGTGGGTGAAGACAAGTCCCTCTGTGGGGTGAAGAGGATCATTGCCTGCATTCCAAGCCTTTCCTGTCTGTTCTTCCAAGCTGCCTGAAAAGGGGAGACATCCTCCAATGTCCTGCATCTGTGTCATCTAAGGTCATGAGTACTGGGTTTTACCCACATAAATACTTTCCTAATTGTTCAGCTAGCTATCTTTCAACATTACATCTGGGCTTCCTGCGCGACATTAGCAATGCCCTTAGCAACTAGTACAGCCAGGAATAAACTGTTTCACTGCACCCCCTGGTGCAGTTGGTATTTTGCTCTGCAGCCACTCAGTATTTTATCTGTGCTGCCCCAGCTTTTCCACATCACAGGACTGCAACTACTCAGTGTGTGCACAATAATATTGAGAGATCTCACAGGGACTGTGGGGTTAACTGATTTACCAGTGGGGAGAGTAGATCAGGGACTGGTAATTCTGAACTGCATTATACCATTCCTGAATGTCTGTGTGTTTGATGTCACTGATTTTGCATAGAGTCTAGAATATTATTGAATGCTTTTATTTCCCTTTGTTTCCACTGCTCCCTACCTCTTTATCCACCCCAAAATAAACCCCGTTGTTTATTTTTCTGAAAACTGTTGCAGCCATTGCATTATTGTGTAGTGTGATATTTCATGCTTAGAGTTATAAGAGGGGAGGGATCTGTATATTGTTTTACCTTTTTCCAAGGGAAGGGACTGAACATCATTTCCTGTGGGGAAGCACCCTGGCAGTATGCTGCTGGAAGGATCCCCATAGGTGAAGGCGCCGTGCCAATCACACAGCCAATTTTACCCATGAACTCGGGTGCCAGCCTATATTGCCTGATGCAGCACCACCTGTGGGTGGGTGTGCAGGTAGAAGGGAAGGGGTGGGTTACATATGTCTTGTCTGTGATTTGCAAGGCAGGAAGTTGAGAGTGCTGGAAGTTGAGAGGTATGTTCAACTTTTCCCTACAACTTCTACACTGAAGGCACCACTGCAATACCCATTCCCCTCGGCTGTGTCTTCAAGACCCCTTGTGGTAGGCAAATTTGACTTTTTAAGACTTAAAAAAACATAGACATACTAACTATAAGAAAAAATGGGGATGAGGCAGTGTAATGTTTTGGTTTTTTGGTCGAATACTGTTTGAGATGACTCTGACAACCACTTGAGAAGTCCTGAAAACATACCCCATGATACACATACACTATTCTATATATCTCATCTACAGTGGGGACCTACCTTTACCCATGTAACAGATGAAAAGACTGAAGGACAGGAAGCTAACGTCACCCTCTCAAGGTCAGAGTAACTCTGGTGGGATCTGAACCAGGATCTCTTGGTTCACAGTTGTGTCCTGCAGCTGCTAGGCTACACTTCCCCCTTCTTTATCAGACTGTGAAAGTGGATTAAACATCAGAATGGCAGTCCAATATTTGTTCTCTCTTGCATCCTCAATGAACCTACACACTGCTGTTCTTTTTTGTTCCTGTGTTTTATCTCCTGGCACCTTGTTTTGCCCCCTTCTGCCACCCCCCAAACTCTGACAACTACCTCCTCCCAGACTTACCCCTTCACTGGGGTGGGTGCCATGATTGGTAGTGCGGGGTCTGCTAGTGTGCCAGCACGATCCTGCCTGTTAGGGGTGTTCTCCCCTTAGGGACACGGTGTATGGTCAAGCTTGGCATCCCTTCCCTGTTAAGTGGCCCCACCTGGTTCCACCAGCTGGCAAACCTGCAGCAGAGCATTCTCCCCCACCTCTCGAAGGAGTAAAGCTGTCCCTGGCATGCTTAATCCTCCTTCCCACAGTTGCCACCCCCCCCCCATGACTCACACACATTCCCGAATTCTGGTCACCAGTGTAGTGAGTGGAAGCACTAGTGCTGTGCTACTGGGCTGGCACCATGCTGCTGTTCTTGCCAGACTGCCTCTCTGGTATGCTGCCTCCAAGCTAACTGCCAGATTTCCTCTAGGTTTGACCTGGTACTTGGCTGAAACAGTGACTGCACTACACTGAGGTCTCCCAACAGGATGTAATGCATCTGTAGTTTGCCATTCTTCAGTCTAAAGTCTGTTTTCAGGCAACTTTTACTCTGGTGAAGCCTCGTCAGTCTGTCCCCACACAAAGATTTGACTCCTGCACCTATGATGTTCTGCACTGGTTTTAAAGCTTTAAAATGTATAGGTGTGGTTTGGGGAGTAACAGAAACCAAACAAATAGGATATTTGTTCTCTCCCAGTATTCTTTATGGATCCAGCACACTGCTCTTTTGCACACTGCTTCTCCTTATGCTACCTTTGGGTGCACTAACTGCCTGACAGCCATATATGCACACGTAATACCTGACTGGTGAATTTATGGTAGAATATGTTATCCAGTTTTATGGCTTGCAGACTGCACATACACAATGTGAAATGTGGTGCATCAAAAAATGTAACCAATGGGAAGAGTTTTTCAATTCTTGGTCTATGGTGCCATCACAAAGACCCTGTGCTATGTTCAAAGTTGCAAATACTCATAACTGAATTACAGCTCAGTGGTGCACTCTCCACCAATCAGACCACCCCTTTTCCATGCAAGTGATACACTCATGCTATCAAGAGTATCTCATGAGCAGATGCCCACTTGAGGGTTTTTAAATTAAAGTTTTTAATATATTATTCTCTGGCCTTGATCAATAATATATTAATATTGCCTGGGAGTCAACTCTTATCTTCCTAGGACTTTTCTTTGAACACTTTCTAGCCTGTGAATATCTTAGCTGCAGCAAGGTGCCAAGCACTGACAACAATACCTCACTGTGGTCACACAACTGCCCTATAATGGAGAACCACAACTTCCCCTGAACTACTCTAATACAATTTCTTCTAATACACCACTGTTTCTGTGATGCCTTTTTATATTCGCCCTGTATACACATGCAAGACAACATCTTGATATGAGAGTGCCTTTTGAGGGGTGTGACAATGTCAGTGCAATGCAGAGTGGCCTGCAAGTGGCACAGAAGTGCCACACCAATCATCAGCCAAGCTGACCATGACACAGTTTTGGCTTGCTGGGCGGAAACGTCCTATACTTGAAAAAGGAAAGGTGACTCAATTGTAGATCAGCTCTTCCCTTTGATCTACGATGCCCAGCAAGCTGATCTGTCGTAATCAGCCTGCTGAGGAATTTCAAACATCCAGGAAGAAGCCCAGTCTTGCAGATGCCAGCTGTAACAAGGAAAACCGTCCACTGATGTCTGTTGCTGGCACCCCTGTAACTGCCCCCCACCCGACCTACCTTCTCAGCATCCACTCCCCCACACATTTTATAACTCAAACAGCTGAGCACACCACACCACACACACGTTAACACCCCAACCCACACAGTAAAACAAACTGTTTAAAGGGTTTTTTTTCTGCAATATGAAAACCCCAAAACACTCTACTCTGCTGCCCTGCCCTCAGTGTATAAGACCCTTGCTATGCTCTAAATCCCGCTCTTGTCACAGCTAAACAAATTGTTTTTCTTTTATTTTCAGTAAGAAAAATGGAGGGAAATTACACTGTGCTCTAACCTTCCTCCACAGGTTTTTGTATCCCTTCAGAGCTCCTCTCTGGCTTTAGTCCTGCACCACTCTTCTTCTGACTTTAAGCCTCATCCATCCACTACCTTCTTCTTCTTGCTCTTCCAGACTGTGCTCTCTTGCTCCCCTTTCTGCTCTGCTCTGCTCCTCCAGTCCCAGCCGCCGTCCTCAAATAACACTTAAAAAAAAAACACTTCATCCCACTCTCAATATATTATAGCAACCCTGGGAAGTGGCTGTACTCACTAAGTGGGGCCACTATGTTGTCTTTCTTTTTTTTTTCAAATCCCACTCGCTCCACCAATCAATGGACATGCTGTCAGAAAAATGTTATGAGCAAACACGCCTTCTTCACAACACTCATAGCAACCAAGACATGGAAAGAAACTATGGCTCAACAAAAACCACTACACACTGCAAAAAAAAAAAAAGGAAACTGCATATTCCATATATATATATATATATATATATATATATATTCTGTATATGTATATATAGCCTGTAAAAAATCAAAACCATCCATTGTTGTCTGTTGCTGCCACCTCTGTAACTGTCTCACCCACCCGATCCTCCCTTACAGCACCTACCACCCCATTCCCCCCAAATATAACACTGACACTAGTGGTGTTCAGTCTCCCAGTGTTGCTGCCGCCATCTGAAATAATGAAACGCGTCCTTCATCATTTTTTTTACCCTGTAAAAAAGAAAACTGTCCATCGATGTCTGTTGCACCATTAGTCCCCCAACCCCAACCATCCCATTCATTACCCACCACCCCACCCCCCAAGCCCTTACTTACCCACCAGGGGTCCAATGCTGCAATCCTCTGTGGAACACAGACAATTCTTAACTCTTCAAATCTGGACCTCGAACTGAGGAAATCGGGTATAGGGTTCAATGTATTTCAATGGCATTCTGAACTTTGTGGCATAACGTGGCCATGTTTTAATATGTTTGCCCCAAATTTTCAACATGCTTTTTTGGGACACCACCTCATGAACAACTGTAGCGAAATTAGGCAAATCTGTCCCAAACAATGATTTTGCAGTCGCTGTGTGAAATCACCTTTTGGCCAGGAGTTGAAGATTTTCTCTGCTCCTGTTCATGAGGTGGGGTCATAAGAAGGATATGTTGAAAATTTGTTTTAAAAATATAAAAAAAAAAAAAAAGTTATGAGCCTATGTTGAAATTTTCAAATTCAGCCTTGTAACATTGGTAAATCTCAATATTTTGATCCCAAATTTTCAACATAGCCATTTCTTCATAGCACCTCATGAATGTGACAGCTGTTATTTTTCAAATCTTGGCCAAAATGTATTTTTGCTTCCAAAAGGGTGATTTCACAGCCCCTGCAAGAAATCACCTTTCAGGCAGGAGTTGAAACTTTTCTATGCACTTGTTTATGAGGTGGGGTCATAAGAAGGCTATGATGAAAATCTTGGGCAAAAATATTAAAAAACAACAAAGTTACGAGCCTACATTGAAATGAATGAATGCTGACTCGTAACTTTGGTAATTTTCAATATTTTGACATCAAATTTTCAGCATAGGAATTTCTTCACAGCACCTCATGAATATGACAGCTGTCATTTTTCAAATCCTGGCCAAAATGTGTTTTTGCATTTGTGGCATAAATGCCATTTTTGAGCAGGATCTGAAAATGTTCTCTGTCCTTGTTCATGAGATGGGCTCATAAGAAGGCTACGTGGGGTCATAAGAAGGCTATGTTGAGAACTGGGGGTTAAAATATGAGAAAACAACAAAGTTATGAGTCTCTTGACATTGCAGTTTTTCAACGCACGCTCATAACTGTGGTAATTTTCAATTTGTGACCCCAACTTTTACACACAGCCATTTTTTTGACACCACCTCATGAATGTGACAGCTGTCATGTCTCATATCCTACCAAAAATGTGCTTTAACACTTGTGGTGCAAAATGACCTTTCACCCATTGTTTTATAAATGACACCTGTTATGCTCAGAAGGAGTGATCATAAAAAGCTTATGTTGAGAATTTACGGTACAAATGTGAAAACACAACTAAATTATGAGGAAAAAAATTGTTTCAACATTTACTCATAACTTTTTTTTTTGCAGATTTGTGCCCCTAATGTTCAACATATCTCTTGTGTTACCCCACCTCCTGAACATGGCAGGTGTCTTTTTTTTTTTCAAAGCACCTCCAAAACTTGTTGCCACAGTTGCACATTGAAATCACCTTTTGGATGTGATTTTAAAAATTTCACCTGTCTTGATCATAATGGCAGCTCATAAAAAGATTGTTGAACATTTGGGGTCAAAATGTCGGAGCCCACTTAAAAGTACATATAGGCCCAGATATTCAAAAGGGTTGCACCATGCGCAACTCCAAAAATGCGCCATTCTGCGATATTCAGAAGGGGCCAGTTACACCACCAAAAACATGCTGAGCAACAGCGCAATGGAAATGAAGGCATGCGCAACCGAAGGGGGCGGGT
The DNA here is from genome assembly GCA_016271365.2 of Neoceratodus forsteri. Lineage (NCBI taxonomy): Eukaryota > Metazoa > Chordata > Ceratodontiformes > Ceratodontidae > Neoceratodus > Neoceratodus forsteri. The sequence goes on along the minus strand of CM028136.1, from coordinate 221,389,776 downwards.
CCATGCATAAAGTGCGCAATGCGATCATCGAACACTTGCGCAATGCGCAAGAGTGGCTCAGCCGGAAGTTGCGCAGTAGCGGAATTGAGCCAAAATAAAAAGGCTCAAGGAAGCGGCGCAAGAACCCTAGCAGGCCGCAAACTGGGGGAGAGAGACAGAGAGAGAGAGAGAGAGACAGGAGCTGGAAGGGCAGAGAGGGACAGTGGGTCCAGGAGGACAGAGAGGCCAGTGGGGGTGCCCGGTGCAGTGGAAGCAGCAGTGGGGGCAGCGGGGGTAACACAGGAACAGCAGCCAGGGGGCAGAAGCCAGGGAGATGGACAGTGCCAGCTTCCACATGGAAGCTATAATGAGAGGTGAGACACCATGCTGCAGAGGGGCGGCGTGGCCACGGAGGGCCCGTCAGTAGTGTACCCGACAGAGCGTGATCGTGCCCGCATCAGCCGACCTGTACACAGACGTCGAGATTGTAGGCGGTACCACCTGAACAGGGCAATACTGAGACGGCTCTGCGAGCTGTGCAGTGATGTGATGCAGGCACCCAGGGACAGCCTGCATGTGCCTGCTTCGCCACGGGCACCTTCCAGAGGCCAACAGGGGACACCACAGGCATTACACAGTCGGCCACGTCAAGCATCCTCACCCAATTCCTCAAGCGCACTGCTGCCTCATGCTGGGTACATCCATTTTCCCCAGCACGCTGACTTGGAAGTACAACAAACATGCAGGAGTTCCACAGGGTATGCGTATGCCTGGCGTGCTAGGGGCCATAGACTGCACCCATGTGGCCATTCGCACGCCACCTGGCCCGGACGGCCAGGCATATTGGAACCGAAGGGGTTTCCAGTGTCAACTGCCAGGTGGTGTGATACCACTGGGCGCATTATCAATGTCTGTGCCACACACCTGGTGGAGCACATGATGCCTTCATATGGCACCAGTCTGCACTGTGCCATCGATTCGAGAGTGGGGACATCCACGGGTCATCTAGTGGGTGAGTACACATGCATGGAATGCAAACTCTGGGCAAGGGGGGAATGGCACAGGTGCCATGGTAGTGGCACACAAGGATATGGGCAATATGGACCTGACATGACACTGATCTCCACTATCTCCACACAGGTGACTGCGGATACCCACCCGTCCCCTGGCTGCTCACACTGTACCGGCGCCCCACGACCCCAGCACAGCAATGCTTCAATGAGGCACATGCCGCAACACGTAACATCATAGAGCGGGTGTTTGGGATGCTCACGGCACGCTTCCGATGCCTGGACACCTCCGGCAGAGCCCTACAGTACAGCCCCCAAAAGGCCTGTGGGATATTCCTGGCCTGTTGCATCCTGCACAACATGGCCAAAGACCATGGGATAGCTGTACAGGTCCAAGAGGGGGACAGCGATGGGGACGCCAGTGGCGCCAGTGATGTTGGTGATGAGCAGCCCCCCCAGGACAGAGGGACCCCCGACTGACCCGGCAGGCCCAGCTGCACCGGGACACCATTGCAGAAGAGCACTACACCCAACACAGGTAAGTCAAGGGGACATGTGCAGGCAACACTGTCCATGCGCAAACCACAGGCACACAGGGGAACACACCGTGCATGAAGGTCAGGGGAGTTGAAGGTTCCAGGCATACCAACACACCATCAGAGAGGGGTGAGCACTCATATGGACACACACACCAGGCAGCGTACATGGGCAGCAGCACAGCACTGCGGAAATGACATTGCCAACACACAGCACCACCAACCACCCCACCACCTGGACTGTCCACGTACGTGTGTCAGGACCTGGGCACCTTGCACTTGGTGTACAGTGCAATGCAGGCATCATCATGCACATGCACCTGTGGACAGCAGTTGGGAGAGTGCAGGTGGTCCATGTGTGCAGCGTGGTGAGCAGAGCACCCAGCAGTGCACTGCCCACCATGACACACATTGCACACAGGGCAGCACCAGACAGGGCCTGCACTGGGAGACAGCTCAGTCAGGTAGCACTGTCCCACGGCCACCACAGATGCATGGGCGGCCCCGCCGTGGCCCAGCAGCACTGGCAGGCTGAGCAGGGGCCACATCGGGTGGCGCTGGTGCACCACCAGGGGTCCCACTGCATGAACGCGACCTTGCCCGCACAGGGGTCTGCATCCTGCCAAACAAACTTGCACCAGGGGTGCTTGGGATGCCCGCAGCAGAACCCAGCATCGACAGGCCTGGTGTCGTACGATGCCAGGAATGGGGAGTGGAGAGTGCACTGTGTGGGGTGTGTGGTACAGGGGCACCTGACAGTGTGGCCAATTCGTCCGCGACAGAGACCACTGCCTGGGTCAGCCTGTCAATGGCAGCGGTCACATCCGTCCACATAAGGACCAGCTCGGCTCGGTCCCGGCACACTCCCTGCTATGCCGCTCCACGAACACAGACAGTGCCTCCACGGACCTTGCAACCCACCCTGCAGCTGTACAAGTCCTGCAGCAGGCGGGTGTGCGCGTCCAATGGGTTCTGTGCCCCAATGGCATCGTGACCCCCAGGGTGTGGACGGTCCTGGTGCACAGCACCCCTTGAGGGTGGGTGCTGTTCGCCAGGACCAGGTATGGGCGGATCAAAGGGCAGTGGACATGTGTCACTGCTTGACACTGTACCCCCAGACCTGGTGTGCAACTGCTGCTGCCGTCCCTCCAACTGCTGAGCCCCAAGGTCCACCTGTTCCACCTCCATGCTGACAACAGTGCCAGACACCTGCACAGCCACCGGTGCTGCCCCACCGGTGCTGACAGGCACAGCCTGGGACTGTGCCAGCATGCTGGTACACAGGTGTGAACCAGGAAGGCCCAGGGCACGTGCTGGCTTGCCATGTGTCCATCATGGACACACACCTATCACTGCCCATTGCAGGCCTGCATATCATCAATGGTGCAGGTGCGCTGACTGCCATAGGCACAGCATGCTGGCATACCTGCATGCCAGACTGCTGTGACACAGGCGCTGCACCCCTGCACCCGTATCACTGACACCGGAGTTGTTGGCCCAGCATGCATGCTGCTGCAGTGCCTGCAGGCTGGTGGCGGAGGTGGATGGTCCTCCTCCACGTCCAGCAGGTCTGCATCACTGTCTGGACCCACCACCACCACCATCTCCTGAAGACGAACAGGATCTGTAGCAGAAGAGAGTACATGTAGTGCATGTGAACAACAGCCCCCAAAACACCACCATGTCATACCGTGCAGTGATGGGCTTCCACCTATCTGGAATCCTCCCCTAGTACGCCCACAATGGCACTCGGCTGCATGGCGCGACCAGTGTCTCCTCTGTAGGGTCTGCTGCAGCACCACTGGTGGGCCCCACCAGTGCCAGCACATGCCGCCCTGGAGGCTGCCACTGTCTCCTTCCAGCCTCCTGCGGTCAGTCCCATCTTCTTCTTGCATTCCTGCACGGAGCACTGGTGGCTTCCGTGCAGGTTGACGACCGAGCTACCCCTCCCATGCAGCTGCACGGTTCCTGAGGGGTGCCTCTCCGTCCACTCACTAGTGGCTCATCCTCCAGGTAGGCCTGGAAGAGGGCCTCCTCTGCAGCGGTGAAGTTCGGCCTCTCACGCCCGCCGCCACACCCTCAGCTTGGCTCTGGTCAGTCATGGTGATCTGTAGCTGGGTGAAGTGGACACCTGTCACTGTGCAATCAACAGCATTTCCCCATGAGCATAGCTGCTGCCCGGGGCGGAAGCCCCACGCTTCTCTCCGCATGGCAGTTACTGATAGAAAGGGTGCCCTCTGTCCCTCTTCTAGCGCCCTTTCAGCTCAGCCACCTCAGCCTTTATCATCCTCCGCCCATGAGCATTGTCCTGAGCATCACACAGCATGTAACTCACCTCTCACCTGCAGTAACCAAATCTGGCCAGCACAACCCACTGTCGCATTTTTATAGCGCAACACATGCAAATGAGGTGTAGCGAAACTTTACTGACATGCTAATCGCGCCACTGCACCTTTGAATGGCTGATCACGCAGTTGCATATGTCAGCTGAATATCGCGTATTTAAACTGCGCCATCTGAATCCGGCTGAGCCAATGGCGAGGTTGTGGCCATGTGCCACACTGCATGCGCGTATGCCCAGACAGCTTGCGCATGCGTCTATCGATGCTGCAGACCCGCTGGCGCGATAAGCGGTCAGCCATAGCCACCATTGTGCCAGTGGCGCTACAGCACTGGGCACTATATGGCGCTGTGGCACTACTGAGCGATAGTCCACTGTGGCACTGGTGCGTAGCTTGGCAGTCGTGCAGGATGCCTATACGTCTGATGGCGCTGCGTGTAGCCTTGTGTCATTGCCGTGACCTTGTGTATGCCCTCTGACCCCTGGCGCTGTTGGCATGCCATGTGTACGTCCCTATTGCGCTGTCTGGTGACAGCGCCATGTGAAGTGACGGCGCTGTTCGAACAGCACGATTGGAGCCTGTGGTGGTCTATTGCACAACAACTCCACGTGGGGTTACGGCGCAGCAGGGTGCCATATTGCCTGCTGTAAAGTTGGTGCCATGGCTAGGAGGAGGGCGGTGTCCTGGAGCCAGATTGAAGTGGCCAACCTGGTGGCCCTAGTTGAGCCACACTATGATGGCCTGTATGGTGAGGCACCCCTCACCAGTGCCAGGACTCAGCTGTGGCAGCAAGTGGCCACTGACCTGGTGGAGATTACTGGACGGGGCCGATCTGCTGAGCAGTGCTGGCACTGGTACAGTGACCTCCGCTGGAGGGAGCCAGAACTTTTGTCGTGGCTGCGGTCGCATGCCAGGCGGGGCGTAGTGCCTAGGCCAGGTGAGTGTACCATCTATGCACCTATATTCTCTGCAAGGTGTGTGTGTGCTTGGATGGCTGTGCATAGGTGCCGGCTCGGACGGTTGGCTGTGTCAGTGTGTGCAGCTGTGCGATGGATGGTTATGGCTGTGGGCAGGCACTCACTGGGGCAGGAGCACTCTGCTTTGAGTCACACTGATGTTTGTCTCAACATATGTCCCCACAGGCCAGAATCTGAGGGGCGCAGGCGGCGGTGACATGGGCCGTGCCAGGCCAGTGCCAGGGGGTGTTGTGCCCCAGCAGCAGCATCATCAGCAGCAGCAGCAGCAGAGCCAGCTGCTGGAGGAGTGAGTATCATTACTTCATGGATGCTGTCGCGCTGGGGTGGGGGCAAGACCACCAGCCATGCACAACACAACCATGCAGGAAAGGGGAGGTCATAATTCCACTATACAAGACACTGGTGAGGCCCCACCTGGAGTACAGTGTACAGTTCTGGAGACCATACCTACGTATGGACATGGACTGGGTAGAGAGGGTTCAGAGGAGGGCAACACGGATGGTGCATGGATTGCATCACAAGTCCTATGAAGACAGGTTGAAGGAACTGAACATGTACTCCCTGGAGGAGAGGAGGGAGAGGGGGATATGATGGGGACATACAAGTATCTTACAGGGGGGAACAGAGTGCAGGAAAACACTATTTTTAAGCGTAAAGATGTTCCAGGACTAGAGGGCATGGGATGAAGTTGGAGGGGGGGCGATTCAGAGGAAACATGAGAAAGAATTTCTTCACAGAACAGGTGGTGGACAAGTGGAACACCCTGCCAGAGGAATTGGTGGGGGCTGACTTGGTCACGGGATTTAAGAATGCACGGGATAGACATAAAGGAATTCTGGAGGTCAGGGGTAAGGGCAACAGACTTATAGGAAACAGAGTGAACTTACAAGCTCAAATGGGCAGACTGGGTGGGCCATAGGCCCTTATCTGCCGACACTGTCTATGTATCCATGTATGTAGGGCACGACACAGGTGACATGCATCACTGTGCAGTATCACAGCACGTCTGTGTATCGTCACTGGTGGTCAGGCATGCACTGGGCACATAGCTGTGTAACTGGCATCGCACCACATGCCACATCACTTCACCAGCCTAGTTTGTACTGTGATTGACGTGGGCAGTATGTGTGGGTGGCGGTGCGCATAGCTGGTGCCACCTGTTTGTGATGGCCATGTGCATGTTCACTGTGGGTGGGTGTATGCCATCACAGGTGCGGGACATTGGGCTATATGGCTTGCAGGTTGGGTGGTGTTCAGGGTTGTGGTCAGTCACAGCCATTGACTGTGTTCCCATTTTCCTAGGCCTTGAGGTTCTCAGGAGGTTGGCGCGTGATGTCAGGCACTGCACATAAGTCAGCATTGAGAACCAGGAGATCCTGCAAACCATCCGGCGACATGGAGCGTCAGCAGGGGCGGCACAGGGCGGTCGCCCAGCAGGGAGGACCAGGAGCCGGCTGGGCCGCAGCCGACATTGCCCTTCCCGCTTCTCCCATTCCTACCACCCTGCCTTCCCTCTCCAAGTTTTTAATCCTCCCCTTGAACACCCCTTCCTTGTACCCATCCCCCTTGTGAATAGTTTCTATTGTTGTTGTTATAATATGTTCAATATACATTTCTATTTGATATATGAATACTGTGTCGGTCTCTGATTTGCAGCTGGCTATGGGTGCTCGGTTGCGTGTGTACATACCATCTGGGCTGGTATGGTCCTGGGTATGTGTGTGTGTGTGTGTGTGTGTGTGCATGTGTGTGCATGGGAGGTATCTCCAGCATGGCAGTGACTTCGGTTGGTCTTGCCATCTGCTGCCACCACTGCTGGGTGCACAGGGTGTGTCTGGCTTGTAGGCTTCTGTGTTGCAGGGGCTGGCCGAGTGCTGGGGGACTGCATGGTTTCCTGCAGTGCCAGTCACTGCACATGGGTGGTGTCTTGGGGTCACAGTGCAGGGGTGTGCTGTGCGTGGGGGCTGATGTGCACTGGTTGTCAACCCCTGTGTGTGGCACTCTCCGCCTGCCAGTGGTTGTGCTGGGGTGTCATGGCTCTGCTATGCTTTGTTGGCTTGTCCCCATGGGCACGTGGATCATCCGTCCCACCCCAGTGATGCTGTGCTTGGGGTGTGCAGGTGTGGTGTGGGTTCTGCAGTGTGTTCCTGTGCCCATGTGTGGCATGGCTGGCGGTGGGCCCCAGCCTGCCTCCCTGGATGTGCAGTTCCATTGCTCTGGGGGGGGGTCTGTGCTTGTGCTATGGCAGCTCTGGAATGCTCAGCTGAGCTTCCCTGGTTGCTCCATAGCGCAACATTTTGGCTCAGCTGCTCCTTCCTGGTTGCGCGATGGTGCAGTATGTGTGATATTCAGACGTTGGTTGCTTGCGCAATTTGCTCTGCTCCATGTTTGAATATCGCACCTGTTGCGCATTTGCGCAGCTGGTTTGTGCTTGCTCCTGCTGTTGCGCTACTTTTGAGCGCAGTTTGAATATCTGGGCCATAGCCTCTCAGCTTCCCTACCCTGGGTAATTATGATCTAACAATGTGTCCAAGCAAGACACCACTAAAAATGAGATATTGCTACTCATCTGCTGTATCCCGGGTAAAAATATAGAAAAAATGTGTACAAGCAAGTCCCGGTAATATTTGCAAATCAAAGGTTCAGCGTGTATGCACAGATGCAAGTACTGAGATAGAGTTGCAGCTGCAACGTACATTACAAATATCTTTTCTGACTATATTTTTAGGCTTGGTGAGTTATTATTTGTAAACCATTGTTAAAGATTAACACTCTGGGAATGAGTGAGAACTGTAACACAAGCATACCAGGACTGATCAGGGATGTTATGTACCTTCCACATAAGCCACAAAGTGCATCACAAAGCATCTAGTACCCCAGGCCTTCTATACCGGTGGAGAAACATCAGGCATTGACAAAAGCTTGCTTTTCATTACTTCACACTGATGCCCATGTTTTAGATCCATTTTTACAATTACCCCTGATTCCTCTCCTCATCTTCTGGTTTCATGTCAGTGCCACTGAGGCAGCATGCCACCTTTTAGTTTTCCATCTGAAATGTAGCACAGCACACTCTCATACTAAACTTCATAGCCCATCTTTTTGCCCAGATGGGCACTCCATCTAGGTCATTTTGTAATCTTTCTGTAGTCCCCTGCCTGTCCCAATCTCAACCCTTCCCAGTTTGGTGTCATCTGCATGCCTGACTGCCCACTTTGCTACTTGAGCACAGAGCTCTTTTATACAGAGACTAGGCAGTGGACTCAATGTAGAACCTTGTAGGACTCCACACTAGGTACCACCATTTCCTCTACGGGGACTTAACCATACAGCAGTAAAATCTTCGGTATAGAACTTTTATAATTGATTTTTAATGTATAAATATAGTACTGTGACAATCACACAACGCTTCACTTTTTATGCAGAATTGGAATAATGTACTCCAGGAGGTGTTGTATTGAAAACAAGAACATTTTAGTTTAAGAATAGCATTTAGTCAAGAGACGTTAAACTGAGGTCCCATCTGCCTGGATTGGTGGTAGTTCAGGTGGATGTTAAAGATCTCGTGGTACTTATCGAAAAGAGTAGGGGTATTTTATTTAGAAATGTTGGGCTTCATTACAAAGAGCAAAAAAGACAACTCATACAATAGATTAGTAATAAACAAAATATAACAGAAAAACAGCAAAGAGAAAAATAAACATCATCATGCTGAAAGAAGAAAGTACAATTGTGCCATAAAGGATGAAATTTTGCACTGGGTAATGTTTGAAAATCACGTAACTTAATCGAATTCAAAGCATGACAATTATTATTAAGAACTTCAGTTAAAGTAAGCACTTTTTGATGCAATGCCAACAAACATCTTGCTTGCCATAAATGGTATCTAATGACAACAAAAAACACATATAAAGTATCAACATGATATTTAGAGTTCAAAATGGTATTAGTGCAAAACATAATCTGATCATAAGATAATTGAGAAAATAAAGGTTCTAAACACATATCCCCTAATTTTGACCATAAATCCCTAGAAAATGGACATTCCAAAAACAAATGTTGCTGGGTTTCAAGAACATCTCGGCAGGACACTCTAGGACAAAAACGAGCATTCAGGGCCTTATGTTTATGATTTCCCTTAACTCCCAATTTACCATAGTTACTTTGCCACACCATATCCCAAACAAAGGAAGGGAGACGTGGATTATTAAGCTGTTTAATAACCCAGGTTATACGATTAACTGGGCAGAAGGGAAAGGTAACAGGTTCAAAACTTCACACCTCATATGTGTTCATAAATCAGCTTCCTGGTAAACGTACAAAAATCCAATGAGGAAAAACCCCAAGATAATGCCAATTTAAAACTTTCCTTGCCATAAACTGGAATATTTGAGGAACGGGAAAAAATATTCTTATCTACAGGGTCCCAGTGTGATAGACATGATGAAAACCATGAGAGAAAGAAAGGCTTCCAAATACAATCACCAGGTTTAAGGGCCTTACCAAAATTATAGTAAAAAAATAGACTATAGAAAAAGCCAATAGGGTGGATCATATTAGTCCCACCCTCACTTATGGGTCTGTATGTAAACACCCGTTTGATTGGGTTAAGCCGTGACCCCCAAAACCCTTGAAAAAAGATACCATTTAATTTTGAAAAGAGTACAGAAGGAGGTGGAAAAACGTAACAAAGATACAAAAAAAGTGGCAAGATTAAAGTTTTAAGTAAAACTACTCTCTTTTTTTCCCCAATTAAAGATGATTTCCAACAGGCAACCAGGCCTTCTGCCTTTTTAATAGCACTAAGCCAGTTGTGAGTAGATGTATCACCAGATCCAAAATAAACCCCTAAATATTTAAAAGAGTCATTCTTAATAAGAATCCCAGCGTAAGTACCATTAGGCGGAAGAGTAGTATGACCTACAGGTACTCCCGCTTTTATCAAAATTAATTTTGGATCCTGAAAAGGACAAAAAGTCTTAAGAATTTGAAAAGGTGTTCTTCTTTGGAACTCCTATCCACTACCACTACCAAATCATCCGTAAGCTAATAACTTGATGGAGGTTCATTAAGGGGTCCTTGTATTCCAATAATATTTGGGCGCAGTAAAATAGCCCTTATTAATGTATCAATATAAATCATATAGTATGGGGCTTAAAGGCATCCCTGCGAACACCGAACAACGGAAGCACGGATTCCCAAACCAACCATTAACATTTGGGATTATAAAAGCCCCCTTGTACAAAGACTGAATCCAAAAGAGAAATTTATCTGGGAATCCAAAAGCTTGTAATACAGAAAACAGAAATTCATGAAGAACTCGATCAAAGGCTTTTTCTTGATCTATGCCTAAAACAAAACCAGACACCATTTTCCTATCCCCTAAAACAAATAATTCCCGTAAGAGTATTAAATTGTCCTGCTGGTATCTGCCAGGGATACCGCACATCTGGTAAGGACTTAAAAGGAATGCAACCTTAAGCATTCTATTCAAAAGAATTTTAGCTAATATCTTGTAATCCACATTTAATAGGCTGAGGGGTCGCCAATTACAGAGTTCAGTAGCATCCCCCTTTTTAAAAATCAAAATTAGAATGGTTTCCTTCATTGATTTAGGCAAGAAACCGGAACTTAAAATCTCGTTATACAGCAAAGTTAAAGGAGGAGCCAAATCAGATGAAAAGTTTTGAAGAAAGCAGCGCTGTAAGGCCATCGGAACCAGGGGCAGAGTGTAAATATAATTTTGCAATGGCTTGTTTAACTTCAAACTCAGAGATATCTGCTTGTAGTTTTTCTTGTTCGAAACAGAAAGTAGAGAGATGCAGCGATTCAAAAAGGATTTATGAGACATATAATCAGGTTTACTACCTAACATATTAAAAATGTGCTGTTCAACAAGTTGCACTAAAGCTTGGGTTCAGTAGTCAATGAACGGTAGGGGAATTTAAGCACTGTATTAATTTAGAGGTAACACGATTCTTGCATGTCTTGAAAGGGTCTAATCCCTTCCTGTCCATCCTAGTCCCAAATTTGGCTTCTTGACCCAAGATACTAGCTCTATCATACTGCATTTCCCTCATCTGGGCGCAAATAACCTTAATTTGATCACTAAAATCGTGGCAGGCAGTATGAGCCAGGGACAATAAATGCTGAAGTTGTGTCTAAGGGCCAAATACTTTAAATATTTCCTGTTATGAGAAACAGCCGCCATAGTTTGAAAAACAGACTTCAAACGGGACTTAGAGTCTTCCCACCAATCCGTGATAGAGTCATATAGTTCAAAAACTGATAACCTAGCTGTCTATTCTTTCTGCCATAGTTTCTGAAAAGAGGGGGTATCCAAAAGGGAGTCATTAAAGCGCCAATGGTTCTTTTTACATCAGGGTGCTGATTCCCATGAGAGAGTTGCACACAAAGCGACATGATCAGAAATTCTATCCCAATAGTGCGACAGAGAGGACTGTCAAGACTTTAGATAAAAAATGAACGGCACGAAAGTAATGCAGGGGCCCTTTAAAAAGTAAAGCCCCTTTAGGATGACATATCCATATGCATCAATAAGTTGGCCAGTAGTTATAATATCTCTAAGAGCAACAGAATCACAAAACATTTTTGAAGTCTTAAGACCTCTGTCTTCCAGTTGCAGGCCACAATTAAAATCGCCTACCCACAGTGTCAATCTAGAAGTGTGCAAAAAGGTCTTACTAGATTAAATAAAAGAGACCGTTGGGCCTTGGTTTGGGGAGCATAAACTGCCACAAAGCTGAAAGCTCCTTAAAATAAGTGAAATCAAGCAATAATGCCCTCCCAGGTAGAATGTCAATCAATCTAGAAACATGAAAGTTCGGTTGGAAAATAGGATACCTATACCATCACAAGTATCTGAACCTGAAGACCAAAAGGGACGGCCAGTAGTCCAGGCACGAGAGGCCTGCTGTAGCTCATTGTGAGATTTGAGCCTAGTATCAACCAAACATATGATATCACATTTAAAATCTTTAATAGTCAAAAAAATACCACCTAATTTCTTTTGTCCCTCAATGCTATTAACATTAAGGGAACAAATAGACAAAGATGCCATTGGATTCAAGTATCAATAGGAGATTTACTCTTTTGACATTGTCTGGTCCTTTTTGCAATAGGATCCAAATCTTGGCTACCGTCAGGTTCAGGGCAGGACTGGATAGAGGAGGTATCTGTCTCATTTCCACCAGAGTCTATCGGTAAGATCCGTAGCTAAAATGGCAAATTTGTTGGGGGATTGCCAGGTACGAGGAACTACTTGTTTTCGACTAGGAACAGCTTGACCCCGTCTAGTTCTTTTATGGGTAACTTGGATAAAGCCAGAAGAATCTAAATCAGAAGCCAATTGCAAAGGGGGAGGGGGGGGCATTTCAACGCCTGGCTTATCACTCTCTGAAGGTTGTAAGGTGGAATCAGAAACTGGGGGGGAAACAGTTTCAACCGGGAGAACTATGTCCGAGGACAACCCAGAATTTGTCGTCTCCAACACTAAGGGGACCTGCATTGCTACAGCAGTAGAATGGTTATCTAGATCACGAACAGTAATTAAATGCTTTTGCTGAGCAATTGTAATTAAGCCTTCAAGTGAAGGACAGTTAAGCCTATTGTGAGAGGCCCAAGGACATCGACCATAAGCATGTCCCGTGCCCTCACGTAAATTGCACTTAAAAGGATTAGAACAGGCATTAGAAGAATGACCAAATTCGAAACAATGACTGCATTTTAGGATGCTACAAGCTGAACTAAGATGTGTACCGGAGCCACATCTAAAACACGATTTAGGTTGGCCAGCGAGTAAATAAGGGCCCCTATCCTTACCCAAATAAAAAAAACTAGGTAAATGTTTTGGTCCTGTATTAGAGGAAAATAATTTAACTCTCACCCTCCAGCTACCATCCCAAATCTGTTCACTATCGAACATTGGGGAGGGTCTGTTAAGTACCTCACACCTTTTATTCAACCAAAATAAAATGTCTTCCACATTAACGCCTTCGTTTTTAAAAATGATTGTGATATTCCTAACCACAGGTTTAGTTAAAGGGATGACTTGAAAAGGTGCCCAAAGGGGGGGAAGTCTGAAGTGTTGCGTACTGGGCCCAGAATTTATCCAGACTAGAAACCTGTTTAAAACTAACATCAAAATTATTATTACCGATGTTAATCAATGCAAATATTTCGGTAGCAGAGAACTTCATGGACCCTTTAAGTAGTTGTCTAGCAATATATATACGGTCTGGGGGTTCTTCCAAACCACCTTTATAAAGGAGACGAATCGCATTACATCTGGGGGCAGGTTCACCTTCAGAGTGAAATAGATCAGTTAATCTGAAACTATCAGGCTTATCTGTATGTACTCTATCAGTAGCCTGAACCTCAGGTTGTGGTGCAGAACTTAAAACTGTCTGAACCTTTGGGGGTAAAACAGAAGCTAAGTCCTCAGGAGCTGGGGCAACCTTATTACAGCCTTGAGAGGGCACCGTTTTAACTATAGGTTTTATAACATTTTCACCAATGTCTACAATAGTAACAGCAGGATTAACATTTGCACAATTAGTACCCCGGGGTTCGTTGGAGCTCAAAATGTCAGCTGCTGCAGTAGTAGTAGCTTTTTGTAAAATCAACAAATAGGTAGGGTCTTGAGAATCTGGTGTCTAAACACCTCCTTCCCCTTTCTCCCAACCAGCACTAACCAGAGCATTATCCAGAATCCAAGCAGAGGAGACATGAAGAGCAGACAGTGCAGCAGTTGCTTGCTTATGTTCTTTAAAAGTAAACCTCACGCTTACTCCAACCAGGAGTTTTGTCTGCAGAAAATGAATACTCTTTTTCCTTGCTCTTGTTTCCCACAGTCAGCGACTGAGATACCAGCAAGGAACATCAGAAAGAGAACCGGCAACAAAATTTCCTGGTACTCCGTAGTCAGAATGTGAAGAAATAGTTCCAGGCTTTAGGCACACCGCATCATTGGGTAAGACTGCCAGCCTCCGTCGGAACAACTGCTAATGCGAGTGAGCATAGGAGGCGCGTTGTCAGCATCAGCAAGGGCTTACTGTTGAGCGTCTTCAGACTTAGTAGACCGCTCAGGTGCCTTATCGCATGCTGAAATTCTATCGTCCAGCAGCTGAACTTGCCAGCAGAGCCCTCTCTTTTCTTCCAGCGTGAATGCGTGAGGAAGAAGAAACTGAAAAAGTCGGTAACTTTCACGCATCTTTCCAACAGATTACTGTCGCTAGCGTTATCTGCAATATCAATGCTACCGCCATACATAGCAATAGCTAATTCATTCTCTGGGGCCTCAAGTTTCAAGCGCGGGGAGGAGGCCCTCTCCTGTACTAACGACATCCATCTCCTCCAGGGATTCGCGCCGACTGGCCATCAGGCAGCCAGTAGCATAGGCTCCACCTACGAAGAGTAGGGGAATTTCCCCTGTGTCCTGGCCGAATTTCCCTCATTCACGAAAAAAAAATACCACCAACAGCTTAATCTGGTTCAAGGTCAGTTGGCATTCATTTGTATCCCCCTCCCCCTGGGTCGTGCCTGAAAATAGGCAGGATTTGTCTAGTGCCCTTACCTGGTCAACAAAAAAAAAAAAAACGAAGCTAACTAAACTCCAGAAGTTGGGTTGACTTTGTCACTCTAACCTTAGTGGCATATGGCACATTGCTTATCCTCTTGTCTCATGACCCCCCCCCGCCAACCTAGAGTTAGATTTACTGATGGCAACTCAACACCTGGCCATCCCAGAATGCCTAAATAACTGCACTGTCTAACCTTGTGCCTAAAGACACAACCAGGGCATGCAGTTATTACTGACTCAATGCACATCCTTGTGTGTTATTCCTTACTTATTCCTACTAGTAAGGATAACATCTCTATCATTTTCTTGAATGTCGATTTCCATATAAACTCAAGACACTTGCAGTCTTCTCTTCAGGAGTTTTTCTACATCCCTGATTATTATCAGCAAGTCTGAAGGTAGGAATTCAATGATAAGGAAGCTGCAAATGGTCAGTTCCTATGTCACGGCAGCCTCAGGTCCTTAGCCACAAGTGAAAGTAAACAGGCACTGGAGCTAGCACCGGTAAAAGACAACTGGAAAAATATGATAAAATGCACCTCAAGTATACAAATAATGCAATAATGGCATCTTGGGGTTCTGGTGGCAAATATAAACCTCTGGTACTTCACAGTCGTGGTTTATAAATGACTCTAGAACCCCCTTAATACCATTACAGCCTTACTATGTGCACTCAAATGTACTTAGGCTCCCATATTCAGAACCAGTTGATAGTGCCGCATGGCCAATAGCGCTGCACGCATAACATATGGCTACTGTATAAGCTATATTCAGACATTGTGTGCTAATGGAGTGCTCTGTCCAAATATGGGTCTGTCGGCACAGCGCAATGTGAATATGAGATGCACTGACACAGCCCAAAGTTGCTTATGGCCCACAGGAGATAACATACACAAAACTGGATAGCACCATGGCTCCTGTGGGACATTTTCAGTCCTAGCATTAATATGAGCTCATTAGGCATGCAAAGCCCTAACAAGTCATTTGCATGTCCACCATGGGCCCATACACGTGCACACAGCAGCCCCTTAACATCCATTTCTATATTGCTGCACACTGCCAATGGGGAAGGCAGCTCATACATACGGGTAATGTACTCCCCTACTGCAGTAGTGGTACAATCCAAAGCTGTCACATCAGGATAGAACCCTAGGGACATGAACATTCTGAATACCTCATCACCTCAGTCTTCGCTGTACCGCTGTAGGCGTAGGAAGCATGAACAGAGTTCTCTGGAATATTTGCCTGTTTTTTTTGTGTGTTTTTTTATTATCAAGACTGTGCAACTTTTGGGCAGACTGGGTCTTCCTGGTTTCAGGGAGCACACCTAAATTTAGAATTTGTGTCTGTTAAACTTGGGCTTCCAAACTGACTAATCTGCTAGCAAACTCCCATTCCGGTGCCTGGATGGGGACCACTGGCCACAGCAGGGTGTTTCCTAACTTGTAAGTCTGCAAGGGATCTTAGCCTCAGGTAAGTAAAATCTATTTTTCTTTTTGTGGGGTGGTTTCATCAGATAGTTAGGTGGGGTGGTGCTTTCCTCTTCACTGTTCCTTCCTGCCCTTTTTCCTTTTCCCTCTGGCACCATCTACAGTTCACTTCTTCCTGATATTGCACTGTTGGTTGTTTTCCTTTTGGTTCTCTAAAGAATGGTGTCCAGTTCTGGTCTGTTTCCCCAGTCCCATAACACCTGTGGTCACTACTGTTTTGTGTGATCTAACCTCCAGAGGGATGTCTTCCAATCCCAGCCGCTGGGATCCACAAAGTCTATTTTTCCTAGCTTCAGGTCTGTGGCACTGGGATTTCCAAAATTTGTGCTGGTTACCAGCTCCATTGGGTGCTGTAGGGCTTCATTTTGCTCTGTTAATGTTTTCAGGAATTAGTGCTAATGGTGTCCCCTTTCCCCTTTCCCCTTTCTGTCCTCTGTCATCTACCTCGGAGCACTCTTTTTTTATTTGTATAGAACTTGTTTGTTGCTCTTTAGAATCATTCAATGGAGCACTGTTTTTTCTTGTTGTAGGCTCCTTGGTGAGTGGTGGATAGGACTAGTGCTCCCAGTTAAAAATGGGTGCCTCTTGTGGTGATGTTTCACATCATGTTTACTTTGGGGTGGCCACGTGGTTGGATCTCTGCCAGCACTCTCTCAGCACCTTTTTTGCCCTCCTGAACTGCTTTTAAGGTGGGATCATGTGCCTATGTCCATAGGAACATTCAGTGACATGATGATGTCAAGTGCTTACAAGTCTCCCTCTATGTGTGTACACTTGCTTGTCATGCACAGCAGGGCCACAGGGTGCATGTAACCTGTTACTCCCCTTAGACTGATTTGAGTGGGACTGTGTATCCACATCTATCAGCATGTTCGGTGATGTGATGACACCATGTGCTTACATGCCTGCCTCTGTACACACGCTCATGCCTACCACGCACAGCAGCACTGGAGGGTGCACTTAATTCATATGGCAGCACTTGAGATCAGAAACCATGGTTGTCCATGCAGGAAAACCATGACAGAGGAGCTGCACCAGTGTACAGCAGTCGGCGGTCAGCTCTGTGAGAGTCTGGATCACTGAGGAGCTGCAACACGCATCTGTGGCTATCTGTCTCAATGAAGAGCAGCATGGTTGACTGAATATTTGGCATGTGCATTACTGGTTAATTTGGGGAGAAAAAAATTGTAGCATCCTCTGACAAAGAAGCAGAGGGATCTGTTTGTTTTCTGGAACTCCCTCGGCAAGTAACATTTTTTTCCTTGGTAAGCACAAGATGTGACTCTTGTGAAGTCAGGTAGAGCAGGTTGGACTGTAAAGGGGCAATGAGTTTAGTGAAAGCATCTTTAGTCACTTGAGACTGATGTGGGTAGGCAGGGCCAATATCAGGACCTGTCGGTGGCCTATGACCCCTCTCTCCTATGTGACATGTCTAGTAAGCATTTACAAGTTTTGGCACATTTAGGTGGGACAATGGCTTATTCATGCATGATTATTTCAAGAGAGATAAGACCTGCTTGGAGGACCATGTCCCTTCTACCCTATGGAGTCATACAGTCCCATCTGTGTGTAGTACAATCTAACATGTTTAATTTGTTCCCTTCCCTTTCCTGGCCTGACCGTTGAGGAGGGGTGGACCTGTGGTATTGTCTGGCAGTGGTTAAGCTGAGTTGCACTAAACACACATTTCTCTTCACTGAAAACGTCTTCAAGCAGTGGATCAACAGGTCAGGTGCCAGACCATTTCTGTGAAAACACCCAAATCATGAGCAGGCCATTCAGATTGTATGGGGCCCTTTCATGCACATCCAGGTGCACAAGAACAGGGTGACTTTTCTCACCCAGACTGGCAGGCAACCCCCCTTCCCCACTACTTGGTGACACTGAAAGTCAAAAGACAAATATGGGGGGCCGGGGGGGCTGAAGAATCCTGACCCTGTGACTGAGACCTTTCAAGCACTGCAACATAAGGCTCTTGATACTGAGACTCCAGCTGTGAACCTCTTCTGTTCACATCCACCTTGGTTACAAAGTGTTTTCCAATCTTTAGCCTCACTGGGTAAGTCTAAATTTCTTTTTCCGTGACTATGTGAGATAAGGAATGGGCCTGAGTAGGCAAGCGAAC
Source organism: Neoceratodus forsteri (assembly GCA_016271365.2). Taxonomy (NCBI): domain Eukaryota; kingdom Metazoa; phylum Chordata; order Ceratodontiformes; family Ceratodontidae; genus Neoceratodus; species Neoceratodus forsteri. Next base: position 221,371,716 of record CM028136.1, on the reverse strand, counting down.
CCAGCTACCCAGGCCTGGGGTTCAGTGTCACTCTTAAATGGGGCAGTGCTTCAAGTGCAATGCCCATAGGCCTTGTGAGATACTCAAGGCCATCCAGTGAGCACAACATGCAGGCAAACATGCACTTCAAATGGCATCAACTTGTAAGCACAGTTTGCTTCGCCCATTTTCTGGGTTTTACCCTTCTTGGGTCTCAGCCTCGGGTCGGTTCACCCATAGGTCCAGAGATCAGAGACAGAGAGCAGGGCTGAACATTTTGCAGTTACCTTATTTTGTTGTGCTTCTCCCGTGTGTGAGATGTAGCTAGAGACTGTTTTTCTGAGTACTTCAGTTCATTCTTTCCCCCCGTGATGGCCATACAAGATGTGTGACAGTCAAAGTGGGCCACATATTTGTAAGTAACAGAAAGTCAGCACTGTATTCCTTTCACAAGGGACTTGGTTCTTGGTAGGAATCTGTGTGAGATGTTGGAAGCCTCCAGAGAGAGACAGGATGATGGCTAGTATTCCTCGCAGTTCAGCACAGTTTTAGGGGTGGGATTATTGCCACCTCCATGTGGTACAGGTGTGGATTTTGTATTGTCAGGACCCTGGTACACAGAGAAGCATAGGGGTGTGCGAATACGTGGGTACAGGTATAGGCCTGATCCCCAATTTCCATGGAATAGATGAGTCTCACACATGATGGTCAGAGAACAGTCTCTGCTACCCATCATCTGAGCAGTCCAGCAAGGATGTCCTTGGGACCTGTAGAATGTCAGTTGTCCCCTCAGTCACCCTGTCTTCTGAACCAAAACCATCTAAAGAAGTTCAAGATAGACATGGACTGTGATTATTGAGCTTAGCATCTGCGAAGAGCATGCTCGTTTTACCTATTATGCCTAATGCCTTGTCAGGTCACCAGTGGTGCAGTGGCATCCTTACAAGAACCCCAGCTGCTGGGTGCTTGGTCTGGTCAGCGGCAAGGAGAAGTAGAGACCTGGGAAAAATGTGCCAGTCTCTACTACAATCGGGTAAGGAAACCTGCTTCAATGGAATCTGGGACTGAATTTTCAGACAGTTTGGCTATTTCAAGCGATGGGATCTAGAAATGACAAAGACAGATCTCTTTTTCATGGGCCAGTTTTCTGCACGTGTTTTTCATGACAAAGGATTCCTCATGAGACATGCTCCCTGTTCTCCAGATACTGCTGTCTGCCACAGAGGATTCCCTGCACTGCCTCTGTTACTATTAAGCTTCCATGTTTGGTGCCTGAGCCCTAATAGTTTCCCCAGGTGGGGATGGGGGCTCTCATCAGGTTCCCGTGGAGCCAGACTCTGACTCCATTGCCAGTTCCTTATGCTTGGGAAGCAGTCCAAGCCTGGATCATCGTGCTCTGAAACAGCAGCACTCAGGTGCAGTGTCTTCAGAAAACAGAGAGGGGTGGTAAACTGTATCAGTCAGAAGAAATGCAAGTCACAAGTGGAGAACCTCAGGGGATCAGTCCTGGGGCCAGTCCTCTTCAATATCTTCATCAGTGACATTGCAGATGGACTAGAGGGTAAAGTTTGTCTGTTTGCAGATGACACCAAGATCTGCAACAGAGTAGATGATCCAGATGGTGTGGGCAGAATGAGAAGAGATCTGGATAAACTAGCAAAATGGTCAGAAGAGTGGCAACTGGGGTTTGATGCAAAGAAGTGCAAGATCATGCACATAGAGAAGAGAAACCCTGAAGCCACCTATAGGCTGGGAGGGGCGTTGCTGGCAGTCACAAGAGAATAAAGAGACTTGGGCATCATCATCACCAATGACCTGAAATCATCCAAGCAGACCACTAAAGCAGTAGGTAAGGCTAAGGGGATGTTGGGGTGTATTAGTAGGGGTATCACAAGTTGGAAAAGGGAGGTAATAATCCCTCTTTACAAGACACTGGTTAGGCCCCATCTGGAGTACTGCATGCAGTACTGGAGGCCACACCTTCACAAGGACATTAACCAAATTGAGGCAGTCCAGAGAAGGGCAACCAAAATGGTGCAGGGACTGTATCAGAAAACAAAGGCCGATGGCACATTTATAAGGTAGAAAAATAAATGGGCAGACTGGATGGGCATTGCGGTCCTTATCTGCCATCAACTTCTATGTTTCTATGTTACAAATCTCCTCTGGACAAAATCAATGTATTTAGCCTTGATTATCTTCTAGGATAAGTTCAATGCTAACCTAGTCAGTTCACTTTCAATGGGGAGCCGCAGAATGTGACCGGTTCTTGTAACCGTCCATTGCATCACAGCAGCTGGAGGACACATCTGGTTGTCTGGCAACAGTTCACTTAACAGGGAATTTAAGGTTCAGACTGGCAGGCAAGTCCAGGTGGGCTGGTTAGTAACATAGTATTTGATGGCAGATAAGCACGCTAGGACCACCCAGTCTGCCTGTATTTCCTGCCTGCATCAGTGGTCCTAGAGATGCTGGCTGTGCTGTACTGTGCTGTGCAGGAGGTCCTGACTGTCCTCTGACTGACCAGTTTAGGCTAAAGAAAATTCTCAGGTGTCCGGGTTCTTTGGTCAATAGCAATGTCTGTAGGCAGAGATGGCAGCTTTGTCATTCCAGTAGTGGGACACTGATACACCTAGCCAATCTCTCCGTGGTTTGTTCTACAGTTGCCCAGGGTGTGGCACCATTCACCTGTTAAGAGACAGAGAGATCAGGAACCATGGTTACCAGTCTGGTCTGTCGTCTACTGATGCATCTTTCAGGCAAGATGACCTACTCAGTGAGGACCAATAAGGATGGTACAGTGCAATGGCAGCTGTGCTGCAGAGAGAAGACTTCAGACCTAGGGGACCGCATGTGCCTTTTTCCTTGGTGTTTGTCCTTTTGGTCTGAATCATAACATATCTGAACCATTACAGCTATGCTACCAACAATCTCACCCATCTGTTTCTTATAGGTGAATGGACAAGGCCTAGGGTTAAGCTCCCTCTAAAGTCTGGTATTCGTTATGGCATTGGCTGTGTCCAGAAGGATTTGCTAGGTGGCCATGGCATAGACTACTCTTGTGTGTCCTCTTCTCAGACATTCAGTAGGAATAACTCACTTTAGCAGTCCTTTGCTCCTCCATGTTACCTGCACTGGATGGCACTCTCCCTGTGTAGGTCTCCCCTGTTGACTATGCTGTTAGTCCCATTATATCTGCAGTTTCTTCCATGTCTTTTTTTCTGTTTGCAACAGGTCAGCCAAGGGTTTTGCAGTCATACATATTTTGTTCCTCATGTAATCTCATCTTACTATGCATAGGAGATGGTAGTGTATACCTCCACAGTTCAGGGAACAGTAAAAAAACTGGACATGGTTGTTCCTGGTGTATTACTTTTGTGTCCTGTCAGGATATTGTGGGAGAGGGGGTAGTAGAACCCTGAATTCACCTTAAACAGGTGTACAAGGCCAGGGAGTCAAGTTGTATGTGATGGAAAGGAACGGTTCACTATGAGCAGAGCTCCCTTTTCCAGGGTGATCACAGACCCATGGATGGAAAGAACTATCATTCTGGTACAGAATTCTACAGGCAAGTATGTAATTTGTCCCTGATGGCTTACTCTAAGGTCCTACATAATTGAGAGTTGGAGGACTGCTGTATAGCTGTTGGCATGGAACTTGACAGAAGTCAGCATTAAATGAATCCAGTTACTACCTATAAGGATGATATATGGAACAATGTTCTTCCCGCCCTGCATTTGATAGGTACTGCTTTTTAGAACCCATATGTATTAATTACCATCTGCATTGACAATGTGGCTTGATACAGAAAGGAGACATTCCTTCATTCTTCCATAAGAAAAAATTACTTACCATAGTAATATTGTTTCTTCCAAGATATCCCTCAGTAGGTTTGACTATTGCAGTATTGCCAGCTGGATTCAGCTGCCCCGGAGACAGAAGCTATGCAAATGATGACACAGCATTAGCCAATCAGATTGCAGTTGAAGACTGCTGCCTGTAGGTGCTGCTGTTAGTAAGTCAGATTTATTTCAAAGCCTAGGGGGCAGAAGGCCCCAATTCCTAATCCTACTCTAAAACTATGAAAAAGTAGAAAAAGAATAAAAAGGAAAAAAAAATGCCTATAGGTGAACAATATGCACCATGCTTGACTGTGACACACCACACAGAATATGGCACCTCAGTAAGAAATTTGGCCCGAGATAAGACTGAAGAACTGATATAGTAAGATTATGTGAGGGGAGGTTGGGTGGGAAGTCAAGCATACTGAGGGATCTCTTGGAAGAAAAAATATTATTATGGTAAGTAATTTTTTTCTTCTCAATCCAGGAATCCCTCTGTATGCTTAACTACTTCAGACTACAAAGCAGTGTAGCTGAGAGGAGGGAACAGACCCTACTTTGGGAAAAGGTACTGCAGGACTGCAGTGCCAAATTTTGCGTCTGATCTGGACTGTACATCAAAGCAGTGGTGCCTTGTGAAAGTATGTACTGTAGTCTTCCAAGTAGCTGCTTTGCAGATGTCAAGCAAAGTTATGTCCTTTGGGCTGCCACTGAGGCTACAGTACCCCTGGTGAAGTGGGTCCTAAGGCCTTGAGGTGGCTGTCTGCCAGCCTTACTGTAACAGAACTGGATTCAAGAGATTATCCAGTGAGAGATGGTTCTCTTAGAGGCTGGCCTACCCTTGCCTACTTCGCCATATCTGAGGAACAGCTGGGTATGAGAGAACCTGAGCTGCTCATTATGCTCTAGATGGTAGGTCAGTGCCCTTTTGACATCCAGGCTGTGAAGTTCATGCTCACCAGGAGTGGATTTATCTGTGAAAAAGATAGAGAGTGTTACAGATTGGTTGAGGTGAAATTCAGACACCACTTTGGGAAAGAATTTCCTGTTGGTCCTGAGAACCACTTTGTCCCTGTGGGAGATGATGTGACAGTTCGGAGAGCTTGCAGCTCTGATATCCTCCTAGTTGAAGTGATAGCCACAAGGAACACTGTTTTCCAAGTGACATACTTTAGGCCTGTTGTAGGCATAGGTTCGAATGGAGAGTCCATCAGCTTGGCTATGCACAGCTTCAAGCCCGGGGGAGGGGGCAGGTTCCTAAGTGAAGGTTGCATGTCCAGAAGGCCTTCAAATAATTTCTTGAAAATGGGGTAAGAAATTACATATTTCTCCTTGCCTGCTGAAATTGCTGCCAAGTGGACTTTCAGCGATGAGGCCGTAAGGCCTTATGCTTGTAGGTGAATCAGGTAATCTAGTATGGAAGATAGGGTAGATTTCAGGGGATCAGTCTGCCTTTCTTTACATCAGAGAGAACCTCTTCCATTTGGAAGCATAGGGCTTTTTGGTACCTCTTTTTTTTTGTTAGTCTAAGGATTTTCAGGACTTGTTCTGAATACTGAGAGTCTGGGAACTCTGGCTCTTCGGGTGCCAGGCCTTGAGGCGAAGAGACTTTACGTTGGGGTATGCTGTCCCTGTCTGAGGCAAGGTCAGGAGACTGTAGCTGAAGGGCAGGAAAATGGGCTATTTGGCTGACAGGGCAAGGAGTAGAGAGTACCATGGCTGCCTTACCCAGTCCAGAGTCACCAGGATCATTGTTGCTGGCTGTCTTCTGATCTTGAGGAGAACCCTGAGCATCAGTGGAAATGGAGATAAAGTGTACAGAAACCTTCCTGTCCAGTTCAGGGACAGGGCATCCACCGGCACTGAGCTCAGTACCGGAGGCCTGCAGCAGTACTGGGGAATCTGATGATTGAGTCTGCAAGTGAGGAGGTTGATCTCTGGAGTGCCCCACCTTCTGAAGACTGCAGCCAGCACTTGCCTGTTTAGGGTCCACTCATGGTGACCTTGGCTGATGTGGCTTAGGTAGTCTACCAAGCACATTGTTATTGCCTGGTAGGTGAATGTCAGATAGTTACATGTCCAGTGGGGGGGTGTTGCTGTGGAGCCCGAGCAGCAAAGTCGCTTAGCATTTCAACTCCCTAGAATTTAAAAGAAATAAACTTGTAACTCGCAATTTTAGCACTATACCATTGAGAAGTTTTATAACATTTGAAAGCTGGACTCAAGGTCACTAGGGTGGGGAAGCCACAAAGAAATAAACAGCAATGGGAGCCTCACAAAGACAGGGGGGAAAGGATCGGGGGCTGGCCCCAGCACAATGTCAGCACAACACGGCTTGTTAGACAAGGATGGCCAAGAGGAAACGCTACAGACTTTGGGCCATAAAGTGCAATAGTTACTTGCCTCATCCACTGCCGTGAATGGCAAAATGGACATTTTAACAGGGAGAATTACAACAGTGGAAAAAATGGTGGTTACCTTGCAAGGAGAAATGGAAAATGTTCGATGCCACTCAGAAACTTGTAAGAGTGCCCTAGTACAATGGGCATAAGAGACACAACATATTACGACAGGCTCAAAATCCTAGAAAATCAAATCTGGTATCATAATAGCAGCCTCCTTGGTCTCCCAGAGGGCACTGAGGGGGATCATGTGGTGATGTTTGTGAAGGACTGGCTGAAAATCCCATTTCAAGTTCAAGTACCAGATTTTGACTATCTGGTGGTGAAAACATACTGAATAAAATCCAGGGGGGCACAAACCAAGGCTCTACGATGAGAAATGATAATAGTGGTAGACCATGCTGGCACCCGAGATCGCATATTAAATTTAGTAAAAAGATACGGCCCTTTAACGTGGAGGGAACGACAGTTCACTTGTTCACAGATATTTGTTATGTCACCAGACAAAGGAAACACAATCTGATGGTGTTCAGAATATCTTGAAAGAGCTTAACATCTCGCATTTCATGCAGTTCCCAGCAAAACTGTGACTCATCTATGATGGCATAGTGTATATTTTCACGGACCCAGTTGATGCAGGAAAATGGCGGCTTGGAAGATTATGCAAACGGCATCAGGAGATGATGAAGAGACCTGAGTGACTCAAACTTTTGTTTAACCTTACAACTTAAGAGGTTACCTTTACTAGTTAGCTGACCTGCGATTTTTTAAGCTCTAAAATAAAAGTAATAGTTCTTAAAGTAATACTTTTATATTTACTGTGGAACTGCTGAAGTGATGAGTAAACCAAGTTAGTCTAATAAGAATAATTTTACTCACAAGTGTGTGTAACCCCTAGGTGGAGCTATCCCTAGGGATACTACCCTGCCTGTGTGACTAGGCGCAGGTTGAGGGGCCTGAGTTCTGTGAACGGGTGCCTCCACGCGGAGGATTGGTTTAAGGGTAGCATAGCTGCTCTGGTACAGCCCTCCGGGACACTGACCCCCCCCCAACCCCTCTAGTGGCCTATACTGGTCAGCAATCAGACAGTCACAATTTAAACCAGAAAGCAATGTTATACCCACTCTTGGCACACTTACCACCACGGCTGGATCAGCTGTACTGGCCCTGGAGACCCCCTGTAACATAAGATCTGCAATAGAGAAAGGCAATAGCAACACAGTATCCTCACCACAAAGGTACACAATAGCCAGTGTAAATGCAAAAACATTTAGATCTGATTTATTTGGGGGATGTGAGCAAGGGAGTGGCAGTAATCTGGTGTTTGATTTTAGATCTGAATCAGTTGGCTTAAACATGCATGCCTCTAAGAGTCCCTCTAGCACAGTCACACATACTCCGGGTATCCAGTTGTCATGCAGGCTAGCCTGAAGTGTTGCCCAGGGTAGGCCAGCATTGCAGCTGTTGGGGGGCCCTTAGGAAGGAAAAAACACAACATGCACTTTAACCCACAATTTGTATTTCGGAGCCAGAAGGCTCAGTTCGTAATGATCAACCAAAACAATTATTTATTTATTTATGTATTTATTTTTATTTATTCTTTTTGGTGCCCGCTCCACTTCTGCCAGGCATCCGCTTGGTCATGGACCCCTTAGCTGCGGCACCCCCAGATGAGCCGCACTCCCAGGACCCCCTGGATTACCCCCCAGGGCAGAAACGCGGCACCCCTGGCCCTTTTTTAGGGCCTCGCGAATGACGGGATAAGGTTGGAGTTGGCCTCGGGAGCCAATTGTAGCTCCGGGGCGGGCTTCATTAAGGCAGTGGAGACAGGCTACTGTTTTTCCCCCTCTGTAGGAGGGTGGGAACGTGCAATGATGATAGCGTCTGTCCTGCCCCCAGGAATCTAGTGGACGTCGGTTGCTGTGGCACCCCTAGCCTCCGCTAGTGGTCCCCCATGTACCGACGATGACCCTCACCCTCTCCCCAGAGAAGGAGAGCAGTCGTAGGATGCTCAATCCTTCTCCACCTGCCGGCTCTCCGACGACCCAATTTCTTTTCCGAACCTGGGGCGCCGGCGCCGCAAGCGGAAATCCAACCGCTGCGCCAGCGGGCCGGCACATCAACCAAAACAAATAAATCAGGTGACACACTTTGATTTGAGCTTTGCTGCAGGGAGCTACCCTGATGTTTATTCATGCTACCCAGACCAGGATGCAGGATTTGATGCGATGAAGACCTCAGGAAGGTTTGCTGGTTTGCCAGGGGAAGCAGGGCCCACACAACACACCATGGTGGTCAAATCCTGTTTGATGGTGTTGAGCAGGGAGCCAAATCCCCGAGTGGGTCTTTCATCAGATGAATCTCTGCAGCATGAGTGGCACTCTGGGCTGAGATGATGAGGCCCAGACCAGGAGAACAATTCAGATTCAGTCTGGTAGGTGGCTGGATGCAGCCTCCAGCTAGCGTCACACATTCAACAACGTAGGGAACCAAATCACAACCCAAACTACATGTTCAGCACAATTATAGTAAGGATAAGTAAATACTACAATTTGGGTGACAGTCCGGTTGCAATTAAACAGTGTTTCTGTGCAAACCGTACATTCTGCAGTTATTTCAAGTCCTGACAGGCCGATCGCTCAGAAGCAACTCTACAGTCCTCACCTGGTGAAATACACTCTGTCACAATTCAGGATTCTGACTGCAGTAACAGCAATCTCGGATAAAGTCTGAATGTTAGATTCCAGACTTCTTCACTCGAGAAGATGGTAGCAGGCAGGCCAGACACAGCCTTCCCGCCGATTCCCCCACGCTACTACGCAGGAGAAGCTGCTCGAATTACTCAAGCTGTTCACTCTCTCAACTCCAACTACACACTGATATGCTGCTACAGGCAGCTCGGGGACTTCCCAGTGATCCAAAAGGTTTGGTTGGTTGATCCATCTGTCTGTACAGCAGGGGCTCTCCCTCAAGGTCCATTTAGGCACCAAACAGTAAAAACTACAATTCCTACAGAAATTCGCTCCCACAAGACCTCTGGGGATAGTCTCCATTTTAGAGTCTGCAAAGGTACCGATTGGTCCAAACTGGTAATCCAGAACTAAGACGGTGGTGCAAAGCAGAAAGTCCATGCTGCAAAGGAAGGCAGGTTAGACAAACTACTACAACATTATTATTAAAGCAGATAATCAGCAAACAATCATAGTTCCTAATAAAGCTCCCTTTGCGCAACTAGTGATGGCAGAATGCAGCAGCTCTATTGCAGCCCGGGTGGGACTCCAGCCTGAAACCACTCGGCCCCCACCCAGATTAATTATGACCTATGAAAATTACACCTCTTAAAGAGACAGGCACAGAGGCTAACAGGATACTCACACATGCAAGCACTTTTAAACTGTTAGAACACAGACACCAGCCTGGCAGTGGGCATTAGGCAAGCCCAGGAAGACATTTTAGGAACCCCCCATTTGTAAGGGGGTTACACCCTTCCCTGCCTGGAAAGAACTTGGTGTCCACGTCAAGTCTATACTCACAATAACTTTATAGGAAGACATTATACTATATGAGACAGAAATAAAGACTGATGCATCAGTAAATGTAAACTTATAACATTACTTATTCATGATACATACGCTCTATATATTCGGTAATGACAACAGTTATGCATTTTTCATACACATTATTTCACTATGATTCACATACAATAATATTAATGTATTTATTCAAATTGGTACTGTTTCCTGTACTCTGAATGACATAGATGGAGGCCCATCACTATCAGCTAACTTTGGGTTAGATGGGGCAGGGGCACCATGTTCTGAAGGAAAAACAATTAACTTGAAAGTGGCAGAAAGGCTCAATTTGGACAGTGAGCTTTCAGAAATATAGACACCTTTGTGGACAGCATTTAAGGAGAGGTGCACAGGCCTCCTAGGGGAGTCATAACTTAGATGTATTACTGGTTTAGTAGCTCTTCCAGTCTTTCTGGGGGGAAAAGACACAGGCTCTGGAGTATCAGCATTGGCATTAGTCTTGTCTCTGGTAGGGAGGGGTACCTCTGCACTGGGTGAAGACTCCAGTAATGGAACATTGTCGGCTCCTTGCTCTGTTGACTGTTTCCACCAAATTAGGCATATCATTGTACTTTGTAGAAGGCCCAGATTTGTCATCCAGGGAGAACTCTGAAACATCTTAATCTTGAAGCACTTGACTGACACTTTCAGCAACAAATGGTACACTCTGGTCATTCAGAACAGCAAGATCAAGATCATATGGTCATTCAGTTCAGTAGTTTCTTGTATATCACCAGGAAGATTCATGGCATCAGGCTCCTCCTCCTCCTCCTCCTCGGGCAGTTCAAACAGTTCCACTAAGCACAGAGAATCAGCTACTTCAGACGTTATACTTTGCACCTCACTTTCAGGGGGCATCTGTTCTAAGGAAGAAGCTGAAGGGTTAGGCAGTCCTGAAGGCCCAGCTTCATCCTTATAATTACACATAGGGTTACCTTAAAACAACTGACTCAGTTCATAGGAAGGTTAATAACAAGTCTCACACTCACTGTTGTCAGATTCAGACTTACAGTCACTGTTATTTTGGGCCTGCCGGGGAGGCCTTGATTCTTGAACAACTGGAGAAGGTTGACTCTGTCTCTTTTTAGCAACAGCACAAGTCACTGGCACAGGAGTGCAGCATCTGATGGTTCAGCATCAATAATCACTTGACAACAGGCAGCAGGTGGTTCCTGTGCATAGTTTTAACAGCTCGAGAGTCATTTTCAGGACACACTCTATACACAGGTAGGTCATCCAGTTTACTGACTACTATGTGTGGGAGATGGTGCCACCTATCTGCAATTTTGTGCTTTCCATTCAGTCCCAAATTGCACAACAACACACAGTCTCCAGGCAACAACTCTTGAGCCTTTACCCACCTGTCATGTCTCTCCTTGTTGGCGAGGTTTCTCTTTGCAGTCATAGTTTGGGCCAGCTGATACGCATGGTTTAACTGAGCTTTTAGTTTTTGTACATATCGCAGATAGTTTTCAGCATGAAACCCATCTGGGGATACTCCAAAACAGACATCTGCAGGCAACCGGGCTTCCCACCCAAACATGAGCCAATAGGGGATAAACCCGGTAGCATCACTTTTTGGTGCAGTTGTAAGCGTGTACCAAGGTGCTGATCTGCTGGCTTCACTTAGGCTTATCTTTAGGGTGAAGTGTGCCCAGCATGTCCAGGAGAGTCCTATTAAAATGTTCAGACTAGGGATCCCCTTGAGGGTGGTAGGGAGTGGTTCTAGACTCCCGCACTCCCCACAGGGAGAGCATCTCTTTTATCAACTGGCTTTCAAAGTCCCTTCCTTGGTCAGAGTGGATTCATTGGTGCACACCATAATGGACAAATAATTTTTCTACCAGCACCTTGGCCACGGTGGAGGCTTTTTGATCTTTTGTGGGACAGGCCTGAGCATAACGTGTAAAATGGTCTGTTACAACTAGCCAGGCACAGAAAGTCAATCAAAACCAACTCCATGGGGGCACTAGTGGAGATACTGACTAGTGGAGCAGTTTTCTGAGGCAAGGCTTTTCATTGGAAATGACTGCATGTGTGAATATGGGTCTCAACATCAGCACCCATTTTCAGCCAGTAAAACCAAGAGTGCACCAGGTCAAGCATCCGGTCATAACCGAGATGCCCCATTTGATTGTGGAGAGATTTGAGTACCAACTGTTTGAAAGCTGTGGATAACACCAATTGTTGCCTGTCCAGTTGACCTTAGTGAGTCACTGTCTCTCGAAATAATAGTTGGTCACGTAGCTTAAGCGTGGGGCCTTCCCTGAGCAGTAAAGCAGTTCATAAATCAGAAGAACGAAGTTTGGATACATCTCTTCCGACACGCATAGCATTGAGTGCAGGCTGGATCATTGGGTTTTAGGATTGAGCCCACAGTATACTGTCATTCTCAAACTGAGGTAAGGCACTAAGGTCTAACATTGTAAAATGGCAGTAGACTGCAGGGACACAGGTGTTGGGGGGGCCCCAAGCAGTCCACCAAGCAATCAACAGTGTCTGCAGACAGTTAGTCATCCTTATCAAATTTTTGGCACAATGCTTTGATGGAATGTTCAGGCAACCTCACCCAGTTGTCAGTGAGGTTTGGTCATCTTGAGAGAGCATCTGTATCTATATGGTTCAAGCCAGGTCGGTACGCCACCCCATCGTCATATGTAGACAGAGCAGAAAGCCACCTGTGCCCCGGTGGTATCTAGTTTTGCTGAAGTCTGCACGTAAGTCAATGGGTTATCAGGTTTTACTGGAGTTTTAGCCCTATAGAGATAGTCATGGAACTGGTCCACCACAGCCCACTTGAGGACAAGAAATTCAAGTTTATGAAAAGGGTAGTTGTGCTCAGAGGATGTTAAACTTCTGCTGGCGAAAGCCACAGATCACAGGCCCTCTTCATGTTCTTGATATAACACAGCCCCTAACCTTTTCAAGCTAGCATCTGTATGTAGGACATAGGATTTTGTGGGGTCAGCATAAGCGAGCACCGGTGCATGGGTGAGTTGATGAATGATCTCGAAAAATGTAGACTCACACTCAGAGGTCCTCCGGGTCCTGAATGGCTAATTTGTTCTGAAATACACTTTCTCTTCCTCCTTGATGAAACTTTTCCTGTACTTTCAGTTAGTAGGAGGATAGCCTTGGGTAAGGTTGAATAAAGGGCGGATGACTTTTGAGTAGTTTTTAATAAATCGGTGGTAGTAGCTGCAGAACCCCAAGAATCACTGTAATTCTTTCAAATTGGTTGGCTGAGGCCAGGTGGTCAGGGACTCCACTTTGCTGGGGTCTGTTTGGATTCCATCTGCTGACACTATATGCCCAATGTACTTCACGGACGTTTGAAAGAACCAGCACTTGTCTACAAATAGTATCAGACCGAAATCCTTCAAATGGTCAAGAACTTTGAACAACCGGGCCTCATACTCTTCTAAAGTACGCCCAAATATGATGACGTCATTCAGGTACACCAGATACTCCAATAAATTCATATCTCCCACAGCACATTCCATCAGCCATTGGAAGGTGGCAGGTGCACCCGAAATACCTTGAGGAATCCGCAGAAACTCATAAAACCCCAGGGGACAAATGAATTCTGTCTTTTCACAGTCCTCTGGGGCCATCAGATCTGATAATACCCGCTCCTTAAATCAAGCACTGAAAACCACTGGCTCCCATTCAGACAATCAAGGGCACCCTGGATGTGGTGCATAGTATACTGGTCTGGTTCAGTTCTTCGGTTCAAAGTCCGATAATCTATACATATTCTCACTGATCCATTTTTCTTGTGTACCACTACAATTGGAGAGGCATAGGGGCTCCTCGACTCCTGGATAATCCCAGCTGCTAACATCTCTTGCAAGTGCCTCCAAATGTCATCTATATCAGCTGGGGCAAGACGACGGGACCTGTCTTGGAATGGTCTGTCATCATGAAGTCGAATATGATGCTCAGCCCGTGACTCATCCCACATCCCATTCTTTTAGAGAAAGCACTAGGTTCTTCTGGGATAGCTTCTGACTGATCCTGGTCTTCCATTCAGCAGGCAATGGGGACTCCCCAAAATCAAACAGGTCTGGAGTCACCTCCTCTTGCTCACCAGAGTACTTTCTGCTGGGCAGCACCACAGTGTCCATGCAGTGCACCGTGGCTAAGGTACATCCCCAGTTTACTCGAATCGCTCGATCAGACACATTCTGGATTTGTACCACCACCTGTCGGGCACAGGCATGGGCTCGAGCGGGCTGAATACTGGGTTTGACCAATAATCCTTCTGGCTGCTTCCCCTGTTCTGGGGCATCCAGCATGGGGATTTTGTTTTTTACATCTCTCTTGAGGCACACTTCTCCACGAATGGTATACTGAGCATTGGGCAGGGCACCAAGGAGTCGGGATTGTTCTTCCACACAATCCCCACGGGCTCATCTTTCTCTGTCTCGGTGTTCTGTCTTTGTAGTTCATAAGCTTGTTTCACCAAGGTTGGAATTCACATTGCCTGTCCAGTTTGCCATCCCTGCTTTTCTTGACAAAGCTGGGCCAACCTCCCAAACATGTGAGCGTTGGTACCAATGAGTAGGGGAACACCATCATGCAGTCCCATAGATGGACACATCAAGGCCAGGTTGCCTACTTGCTCATCTACTCCGGCTACAGCCATGGGAAAAGACAGCCAGATTCGGACATACCCCAGGTAGGGGTAAGACTTTTCACTCAGTCTCCACACATGCAAGCCTTCTAAAGGTTGTAGGGGCACATCAGATAAGTGTTTGTTGTACCAGTCTTGAAACACAATGGTTACCTGTGATCCGCTATGTAGTACAGCCTGAGCAGAAACACCATTCACAGTCACAGTAGTTTCCATTGAAGGGCCCACCACTTTGGACCAATCAGGTGAAGTTGGTTTAGCAGTCTGCCCTATAGCAGTCTTTGAAGAATAGGACCTTTTTTGCAGACCCAGTCTGAGGCCTTATGTTGCTCTGCTGAACTAAAGCCAACAACTTGGAGGTGACTCTCTTCAAGTTCTCAGGAAGGGTGCAGTTTGGCCTAGTGTGTCCATCCTCCCCACAGTGGTAACAGAAGACTGGTTCCTTTGAGTCTCTAGGGGAGAGGGAGTCATCCCTCACTTTAGATTGGTTAGGAAAACCCAGAGGGTCCTCGTTGGGCCGGGGCTCACTTTCCTTCTCCTCCTGGCCTCTCCAGGGATCAGTTATATGAGTGGCTTGAATGAGGTCTTCCACTAGGGCTATCAGCTGTCTCACTTCCTCCATCAACTTGGTTTCAACCCGGGGTTCAGGGGCAATGACGTGAACCCCCACCCCCCCAGGCGAAGCTTCACCTATAATCTCTGTGGATGTCTGACAAGAGGATGAACTTTTAACCACCTCAGCTGCTTGTTGACGTGCTCTAATCTCTTTCACCTCCTTAAGCAACTCTCTCATTTGTAGGAGCTCGGACTCGTCATTCCATTCGTCAGTCCAGTCAGAGGTTTGGCTGGTACGGGCAACCCCGGCATAGGGTTCCCAACCCTCTTCATCAGTCTCGGCTTCCCGTAGTTCCTTCATCAGCCAGCAATACTCAGGCAGATTTGCTTTTCGATCTTGCAATTTCAGGTTCAACATCAGCACACTAGAGTACCTGGTGTATTCCAAAATATGTTCTAATCTGACTCAATTCAGGTCACGGGCAGGCACCCCTCCTTTCCCTTTGGCCCTCTGCAAGGCCCTCTAGATTCTGGTGACAAATACAGACAGTTTTTCATTTTTCCATTGTTTGACAGATTTGAATTTCCACATCAGGTCTTCACCAGATTCGGTGCTGCCGAACACCCCTTCCAGGGTACAGAGGTACTCGGCCACAGTGGCTTCTGGGCTAATGGAATGAAGGAAATAGATAGCCTCCAGCACAGGGCCCCTTAAGCTCTCCATAAGCCTTTTTATTTTTTCTCCCTCGGAGCATTGCCACTCCTGACTAACGGGGTGGCATAGTTCATCCAAGTTTCCAGAACACCCTCCCCCACAGGCACCGGCACTTCACCTGAAAATAGTCTGAGCCTATGAAAAGAGTCCAGGTGTACAGAGGGTATCACAATGGGGGATGCTATCACAGGGGAAGCTCTAGGGGTAGCTGAAGAAGCTATGGGGACTGTACAGGAGTGATCTCTTCAGAAATATCTAGCATTTTCACTAAATCTTTGGCAGTTTGCTCCTCAGCAGCTAGTAATCTGAACAATTTGTCCTTGAACCCCGCTACTTTCGGGGAACCCCCAAGAGAGGATGGGTCATTGTGTAAATGAATAATCCACCACCCCTTCTGAGATCCTTCAGGCAGGACAATGGGGGCACTCTCTCAGGGTCTATGGGGAGGCTGCAGGAGAGGAGAGCCACCTTAGTCTGGTCAAACAAGTCAGAGTCCCTTCCCCTCACTTCAGCCTTCTCCAAGCTCTTTATCTGTTCTAAAGTCTCTACAATAGTAGCATTATCAGTCCCTAAGGGGATATCCAGCAATAATATGGCATGCTGTGGATCTACTCCCTCAGCCTCGCTCCACCCCATCATGCTATGCACAACCAGCTTGTGGGGGCAATCTTAAGTTTGGGCGTATTGAGCGCCTCCATTTTTTGACAAAATCCAAGTATCAGGGTTGCAGTTCCCACTTCTTACCACTAGAGGGTGCAAATCCTAGCAGTGCCTCCAAGATGTAACCCCTAGGTGGCGCTATCCCAAGGGATACTACCCCTGCCTGCGTGAGTAGGCGCAGGTTGAGAGGCCCGAGTTCTGTGAATGGGTGCCTCCTCCCGAAGGGTTGGTGTAAGAGTAGCGTAGCTGCTCTGGGTACAGCCCTCTGGGACACTGATATCCCCCACCTCTAACCCCTCTTGTGGCCTATACTGGTCAGCAATTAGACAGTCACAATCTACATCAGAATACAATGTTATACTTAGTCTTGGCACACTTACCACCAGGGCTGGATCAGCTGCACTGGCCATGGAGATCCCCTGTAAAATAAGACCTGCAATGAAGAAAGGCAATAGCAACACAGTATCCTCACCACAAAGGTACACAATAGCCAGTATAAATGCAAAAACATGTAGATCTGATTTATTTGGGGGATATAAACAAGGGAGGGGCAGTAATCTGGTGTTTGATTTTAGATCTGATTTAGTCGGGTTAAACATGCATGCCTTTAAGAGTCCCTCTAGCACAGTCACACACACTCTGGGTACCCAGTTGTCATGCATGCTAGCCTGAAGCTTTGCCCGGGGTAGGCCAGCGTTGCAGCTGTTGTTGGGGCCCTTAGGAAGGAAAAAACACAACATGCACTTTAACCCACAATTTGTATTCCGGAGTCAGAGGGCTCAGTTCATAATGATCAACCAAAACAATTAAATCAGGTGACACTCTTTGATTTGAGCTTTGCTGCAGGGAGCTACCCTGATGTTTATTCATGCTACCCAGACCAGGATGCTGGATTTGACGAGATGAAAACCTCAGAAAGGTTTGCTGGTTTGCCAGGGGAAGCAGGGCCCACATGACACACAATGGTGGTCGAATCCTGTTCAATGGTGTTGAGCAGGGAGCAGAATCCCTGAGCGGATCTTTCATCGGATGAATTTCTGTGGCGTGAACGGCACTCTGGGCCAAAATGGTGAGGCCCAGACCAGGAGAACAATTTGGATTCAGTACAGTAAGTGACTGGATGCTGCTTCCAGCCAGCATGACACATTCAACAACGTGGGGAACCAAATCGCGACCCACACTACACATTCAACACAATTATAGTAAGTGTAACCCCCCTACAAATGGAGGTTCCCAAAAGACTTCTAGGAGCTTGCTTGAATGCTCCAAGCCTGAATGGTGTTTGGCATTTAAGCCATTTATCAGTGAGTGTTTTTAGAGCCTCTGGTACTGTCTCTTTAAGAGCTGTCTGCTTGCAGACATAATTAGTTTGTATGGGGGACTGTGTGCTTCTGAGTACCACTCGAGCTGCTGCCAATTCACTTCATTTTGCAGTCACTAGAGTGCAAAGGAACCTATCTGAAAGATGTAACTGTTTGCCAGAAATTATTTAGAGTAATAATGAAATTACAGTTTGTCTAACCTGCTTTCTTTGCAGTCAGAACTGTGTCTGCTAGTTCCCATTCTAGTTTTGAACTGCTGAACTGGACCAATCAGTGTGGGGTAGCTAGCTCTAAAATGGTGCCTTGGACGAATCAGAACTTGGACTCATAATCTGAGCCAGCCACAAGAGGATTGTATGGGCAGTGACTCTGGGAGATGTAGTTTAGACTTCAGTGCCTTTTTGGACCAACAGCAGCAGTCTATTGGTGACAGCCAATCCAGTCAAGAACTGGGAGGAACTCAAAGGAAGTGCCGGTTTTGTCAGTTGGAGTTTCAGTTGAGCTTTGGCAGTGAAGAAGGAAGGAGCCCTGTGCTTTTCAGTGTGCAGTTTTAGTCAAAAACGGTGTAAGGCCCAGAGTTCCGGTCTGCAGCTTGTGTAACAGCTTGTTAGGACTGAACTGTCCTGTGAAAAGAATCGAAGGATCTCTGAAGAGTAGAAACCAGGCTCACCCTGTAGAAGACTGGAGAAATTGTTGAATTACACTCGGTCTGTCAGGAACTGAATCTGCTGTGTGTTCTCCGGGTATTGTGCAGTAATTGCGATTGGGATACAGATGCAGCCTGCCTGGTGTAGTGCTTTCTTTTATATGGATGTGTGAAGAGGTTTGTATACCTCAAGTGAGCCCTGCTGACATTGAAGGACCCTATCTTATTTGGAGTCGTGAGTACTAATTCAGGTTGCTCTCTGTTGAATTGCCACATTAAATCCAAATGGAATTACTGTACTGCTGACTGTTTAATTCTCCTTTCTCTGTGAAAGGGCCCTACCAGCTGCCACGGTTTGGACTAGCCACTAGGGCTTGGGTACCCAGGGACAGTAACTGATAGGGATAGGCCTGTGCACAGAGCCATAGATGAATTATTAGAGTGATAAGCTAATTAACCTGATTTCCTGTCCTTGTTATATCCCCTAAATAAATCAGAGCTGCTTGTTTCAGCAAAGTTATACTGCCTGAGGTATTTGTCTATGTTGAAGTACTGTACTGTGATTGTTGCACTGTATCTCATTTCACAGGAGGTCCCAGTGCCGGAACCAGACCTGGGGGTAAGTGTATACTGTGAAGGTAATTCTGATATATTGTGTGGGCCACTAGTGGGAAGAAAGGGGTTGCAGTGTCCCAGAGGGCTGTGACCAAGTTAGTTTAACTATTGCAAACCCTGACCTCTGGGTGGAGGCACCCGCCATTGATCCAGGCCCCTCAACCTGTTAGTGGCAAATCAGGCAGGGGTAGTAGCCCTGGGATAGCGCCATCTAGGGGTTACATCTTGAGGCTCACCGCTGGGATTGTGTCTCTAGTGGCCATATTTACGAACCACTGTTAAGAAAAATGGGTACCCCGACAGAAGTGGCTGTGCACCGGCTGGTGGAGTGGTGTACTGGGAGGAGATCGACCCCCAAAATGCTATGCTTATCCTGGACATCCCCTGGTATCATTGACGGACACTGTGCAGGAGTACTTTCCAAGGTGGAAGGTTTACAAAACCCTGTGGTGGTGGGTCGGCATGCTAATCTGCTCACCCACACTTTCCTGGCCCTAGTAGAGTTTAAGGATCCCATAGATAGCTCCAAAGTGCCACAGACCATTACCCCAGAGGGAGCCCTCACTGCTTGGAGAGTGATAACTAAGGACAGTAAAGACCCGGGGGGGAATCAGCCCCCACCACTATCTGAAACTTTTGAGGAGAAATTTGCTGAATGGTTGCTGGGAGAGGGGAAAACTGTGGAGGACTTGAAGAAACTATTCTTGCCACCTGGGGGTGTTCCTCCCCCAACACCCTCTCCTGCTCCAGTGCCCGTGATGGTGGCTGAACCAATGCAGACCTCTATTTCTGCACCTGCCATTAGTCACGACTCTTACCAAGGTTGAGGATCTTCTCTGGCACCCTCCCACCCCCAAGGGAGGATGACTGGGAGACCTGGATAGACTATGTTGCCCCAAGTGCTAGAATGGCAATGCTCGGAAGGCGAAAGCGAAAGAGGGTTAGTGAGAGCCTCGAGGTCCTGCCCGGCTACCATCCGTACAACGGGCAGTAACCCTGAAGCGACTGCACAGGCCTATCTTGAGGCCTTGGAGAATGTGTATGGGAGCCCAGATTCTGATGAGGACCTGGTGGAGAGTAAGAAATGCACAACAGTACCAAGGGAGTTGTTGTCTGTGTGTATTCTCGGCTGGAAAAATTGTTGCAAGAATGCCTCAGAAAGGGTAGTTTGCCAGCGATTGAACTGGACCGAACCAGACTGGACAGAATCCTAAGTCTGCCCCTTCTCAGAACTGCTGTTGCTTCAGTTACGCCTGGCAAATCAACTGGAATCCCCACCCTCCTATGATGAGTTAATGAGAGAAATTGAGGAGTTGAGAAAAGGCGACCTCGGGAGGTACCTGCACCAACAGCTGTGGCTACGACCGAGTGACTGAGGGTGACCCATCAAGTAGTTCAGGGCAGAGGTTGACAGTCAATGAGTGCTCTGACAAGGAAAAGATATGCCACAATGGAGCGAACTGTTGAGAGAGATCCGGGAATTCAAAACAGTCCCTTTATGAAGGCCACGCCTGCAAGTACGGGCCCTGACCTATATCCGACTGCATCTGCTATGGGGGTGGGTACCCACCGTGTATCTCCTGCTGATAACAGCTCCAAACTCAATTCCTTGACCATGGAAGTGGAGAAACTGACGAGATGTCTCCAAATGCTTATCACGCCGCAGAGACAGAGATGGCACCCAAGTTTCCAGTTAGTAATACCCCGCCTCTGGCTCCCCAGTGTGGCGCCCGCCAGCTCAAACTCCAGAAAGTATGTTTTGCTATAATTGTGGAAAGTGGGCACATGAAAAGGAATGCCAGTCCCAAAAGACACTGACAAAGTTGCATATAGGCTACAAGGAGAGCTTCGGAGAAGAAATCAGTGGTTAAGAGGTGCACGACATGATCCCAGTGAGGGCACCAAAAATGCTAATTCACGTCCTTTTGTGGCAAGGTCAGTTGCCCAGGCCCCCACTACCGCCTCTCCAGACTGGTCCAGAATAGTGGGTCCCTCCATGGAGACCACTGTAAAGGTGAACGGAGGTCTACAAGAGCTATATTAGACAGTGGCTCCAAGTGACAATTATGTTCCAAGATTGGTATCAGAAGCATTTGTCAGATTGCCTTACAACCATTAGAAGGACTGCATGTATGGGGTTAAGTGAGAAGGCCTACCCCTATTCCGGGTATATCTGAATTTGGCTGTCTTTCCCCACCTCCGTGGCTGGAGTGGCCGAACAAGTAGAGACCCTAGCCTTAGTGTGTCCCCACTGGACTGTATGATGGTGTCCTTTGTTGATTGGAACAAATGCTCATATGTTCGGAAGGCTGGCACAGTTGTGTTAAAAAACAGGGGTCAAAGACTAGTAGAGCTTTAAGAGTTCCGGCTTTAATTAGAAGGCCTATGAGGACAGAGAGATGCTGAAAAACAGAACCAGAGGAACCGGTCGGAATTGTATGGAAGAAGGATCCTGAGTCTCTGATCCTGGCGCCAAATGCCCAGTGTACCTTACAGGAGAGGTCCGTATCAGAAAGGATGTTAAGAATAAAATATTAATGTTGGATGCACCAGGCGATGGAAAATTGCCAGAGGGACTGCTGATCAAGCTTAGTATTTTGCCCGCTAGAGCCCATGCTTATGCCAGAAGGGTAATGGTCCGAGTTCATAATGTGTCTGAAAGAGACATTCGAGTAAACAGAGGTTGCATCCTGGCTAATGTGCATTGTGCAGACACTGCAGTGCTACCCAGCAGCAAGAGTTCAAGGAAGAATGACAGAGTAACGCCTGACTTGTTTGATTTCGTGACTCCCGCTGCCAGCTGAATGGAAAGTGAAGATCAGTGAGAAGCTTGCCCAGAGAGACCAGGTGTTTTCTTTAAAGGGAATGGGATGTAGGATGCGTGCAAGGAGCTGAGCACAATATCCGGCTGCGCATGACGAAGACCATTTCGTGAGAGGTCTCGGCGCCTGGCACCTGCTGACATAGATGATGTGAGACGGCATCTGCAAGAGATGTTAGCTGCTGGTGTAATACAAGAATCAGAAGCCCTTATGCTTCCCCATTGTGGTAGTGAGGAAAAAGAATGGAACAGTAAGGATGTGTGTGATTATCGCACCTAAACCGGTCGGATATATCCTGATCAGTACACAATGCCCGCATTCAGGATGCTTTGACTGCCTAAACGGGAGCAAGTGGTTCTCTGTGCTGGATCTCCGCAATGGGTACTATCAGATCCCGATGGGCCCAGAGGACCGTGAAAAGACAGCCTTTATCTGTCCGCTTGGCTTCTATGAATTCATGAGGATGCCTCAAGGGATTTCAGGTGCCCCAGCCACTTTTCAACGATTGATGGAGCGTGCAGTGGGGACATGAACTTACTAGAGTGCCTGGTATACCTAGATGATGTTATTGTGTTTGGCAGCTCACTGGAGGAACATGAGAGCAGATTATTTAAGGTATTGGACCGACTGGAGGACTTTGGCCTAAACTGTCCATTGATAAGTGTCAATTCTTTAAACATCAGTAAAGTATGTGGACATAGTATCCACCGAGGAATAGAGACCGACCAAGTAAAGTTGAGGCCTTGACCACCTGGCCACAGCCCAAAATCTAAAAGAACTGCAAAGATTCCTGGGATTCTGTGGTTATTATCGGCGCTCATCAAGGACTATTCAAGAGTGATCCGCCCTTTACTTAACCTTACTCAAGGGTATCCCAACCCACAAAAATACCAAAAGTCAGCGTCCTCAAGACTGAAAGAGTGTATTTTCATCCGAGTGAAGTGTTTGGGGCCGCTGGACTCTGATTGTGAGACTGCTTTTCATGAGATCATATATCAACTTACCCATGCTCCAGTGCTGGCCTATGCCGATCCAAGAAAACCTTACGTCCTGCACACTGATGCTAGCTTGCAAGGGTTAGGGGCTGTGTTGTACCAAGAGCACGAGAATGGCCTGAGACCAGTGGCCTTTGCCAGTAGAAGCCTGACCCCATCCGAAAAGAACTATCCTGTACATAGTTAGAGTTCCTAGCTTTGAAGTGGGCTATTGTTGACCAATTCCATGAGTACTTGTATGGGGCTAAAATACTAGTAAAACTGACAATAATCCTTTAACCTATGTGCAGACCTCAGCTAAGTTGGATGCCACTGGCCATAGGTGGCTTTCTGCATTATCTACATATGACTATGCTCTCGAATACCGAGCAGGTCTGAACCACATAGATGCTGATGCTCTCTCCTGGAGGCCTGTTCCCAGAATGATTGGGTCCGATTGGCAGAACCTGACATTCGGGCACTCTGCTGGAAGTTTGACAGGGAGGAACAAATGTCCACGGACGCAGTGGACTGCATGGTGGATTGCTTGGGAGCCTCTGAGAATTGCATACCTGCTGCTTTATTGCCACTTTTCTGCAATAGACATTGGTGCACTGCCTCAGCTGGACAATGACAGTATTCAAGGGCTCAATCCGCGATCCCATGATCAAAGCAGCTTTAGAAGCCCCTCTATGCAGGAAAAGATGTGTCCAAATTACGCTCCACTGATTTGAGAACTGCACTGTTATACAAAGAAGGTCCTAAGTTGAAACTGATCAATAAACTGTTATACAGAGAAACAGTAGACAGAGGGACAAGTAGACAAACAACAACTAGTGCTGCCCACTGCCTTCGAGACTCAGTACTGAGGTCCTTGCACAACCACATGGGGCACCTTGGTATAGACAGAACACTTGACTTGGTGAGATCCAGATTCTATTGGCCTAAGATGGGGGCTGATGTGGAGCAACACATTCGAACTTGTAGTCGCTGCTTACAGAGGAAAGCTTTTGCCCCAGAGGGCTGCCCCTTGTTAACATCACCACCAGTGCACCCATGGAGCTGGTCTGTATTGATTTTCTAAGTTTGGAGTCAGATCAAAGAAATATCAGTAATGTGCTGGTGGTCACTGACCATTTCACGAGATATGCCCAAGCTTTCCCCACCAAAGACCAGAAAGCATCCACTGTGGCCAAAGTACTTGTAGAAAACTTTTTTGTTCACTATGGGGCTCCACAAAGAATCCATTCTGATCAAGGGAGAGACTTTGAGAGTCGTCTGATCAAAGAGATGCTTTCTCTGTGGGGAGTGCGAAAGTCCAGAACCACTCCTTACCACCCCCAGGGGGACCCACAGCCTGAACGTTTCAACCGCACTTTGCTAGATATGCTAGGCACCCTGCACCCAAAGGACAAGCCTAGATGGAGCCAATAAATTAGCACCCTGGTACATGCTTATAACTGCACCAAAAGTGATGCCACTGGATTCTCCCCCTACCGCCTGATGTTTGGAAGAGAAGCTCGACTACCAGTAGATGTGTGTTTTGGGGTCTCTCCTGATGGGGTTCAAGCTGACAACTATTTACAGTATGTGCAAAAGTTAAAGGCCCAGCTAACTCATGCGTACCAACTGGCTCAAACCATGGCTGCCAAAAGAAATCTGGCCAACAAAGAAAGGTATGATAAAAAGGTGAAAGCACAGGAACTCCAGGAGGGAGATCGGGTATTGCTAAGAAATCTGGGATTGCATGGCAAGCACAAGATTGCTGACAGATGGCACCATCTCCCTCACATTGTAGTGGGCAAACTAGATGATCTGCCAGTGTACAAAGTAAGGCCTGAGAATAATTCAAAAGATGTAAAACAATGCATAGAAATCATTTACTGCCCATTGGACAAATCTTAATTGAGTCTGAGCCCTAGAAGATGCCCCTCTGGACCAGTGACTAGAGCTGCTGCTAAGAAAAGATCAAGAAAGTCTGCACCTACAGAAGCAAAGTTAAAGTGTTCCCCTCCACAAGTCCCAGTTGAGCATGACTGTCAGTCCATATCGGAAGAAAGTGAGAGTGACTTTGAATACTATCCTTCTTACGAACTGAGTCAATTGTTTGGGGCAATCCCTAGTCAATACTGGAGACAAGCTGGGCCTTCTGGACTGTCTAAGCCCCAGCTTCATCCCTGGAACCAATGCTCCCAGAAAGTGAAGTGCAAAGCATCAGATCAGATGAAATGGAATCATTGTGCATGGTTGAACTGTTTGAGCTTTCAGTGGAGGAAAATGATAGATTGGGGCAGACTGGTGATACACCCGAACAAGAAGAGTATTTTGAGTGCCCTGACAGTCCACTGCCAGTGTCCAAGCTCTCCATGCGAGCCAAATGTTGTGGACTCAGAAACTGTAACTCCTGGAGCTGAAAGTGCCCAAGTTCTAGCCTCTCTACCCCATGGAGACTCCCCTGACAAGTGAGGACAATGCTGAAAATGAGGCTCAGAGTGCAGAGACTATAACAGTTCCCCTAGAAAGACTGGTCGAGCTGTAAAGCCTGTGGTGCACCTCAGTTATGATTCACTTGGGAGGCCTGTGGACTTGCCTCTCAATGTTGTCCATAAAGGAGTGTATGTGTCCCCAGCTCATTGCCCAAACTGAGCATCAGTGCTAACTCCAAGTTACTTGTGTTGCCCTTCTAAGTATGGTGCCTTGCCCCATCCAGCCCAAGGTAACTGATAGGGAAGGTCCCTCTCTTCAGGTTTCATGTACAAGAGGTAATAACTTGAGTTATGGTACAATGTGTATGTAATACTGTGTAAAGAGTGACGTACTGCAATGTTTCAGAAATGTGTCCTTGGTAAAATGATATATTGACTGATGATTACATGTGCGAGCCTAATGCAAATGTATATGGTTGCAGTTGAAACTTATGGGGGTACTTGCTTGACGTGGACGTCAAGCTTTCCCAGGCCAGGAAGGGTGTAACCCCCCTACAAATGGAGGTTCCCAAAAGACTTCTAGGAGCTTGCTTGAATGCTCCAAGCCTGAATGGTGTTTGGCATTTAAGCCATTTATCAGTGAGTGTTTTTAGAGCCTCTGGTACTGTCTCTTTAAGAGCTGTCTGCTTGCAGACATAATTAGTTTGTATGGGGGACTGTGTGCTTCTCTGAGTACCACTCGAGCTGCTGCCAATTCACTTCATTTTTGCAGTCACTAGGAGTGCAAAGGAACCTATCTGAAAGATGTAACTGTTTGCCAGAAATTATTTAGAGTAATAATGAAATTACAGTTTGTCTAACCTGCTTTCTTTGCAGTCAGAACTGTGTCTGCTAGTTCCCCATTCTAGTTTTGAACTGCTGAACTGGACCAATCAGTGTGGGGTAAGCTAGCTCTAAAATGGTGCCTTGACGAATCAGAACTTGGACTCATAATCTGAGCCAGCCACAAGAGGATTGTATGGGCAGTGACTCTGGGAGATGTAGTTTAGACTTCAGTGCCTTTTGGACCAACAGCAGCAGTCTATTGTGAGTGACAGCCAATCCAGTCAAGAACTGGGAGGAACTCAAAGGAAGTGCCGGTTTTGTCAGTTGGAGTTTCAGTTGAGCTTTGGCAGTGAAGAAGGAAGGAGCCCTGTGCTTTTTCAGTGTGCAGTTTTAGTCAAAAAACGTGTGTAAGGCCCAGAGTTCCGGTCTGCAGCTTGTGTAACAGCTTGTTAGGACTGAATCCGTCCTGTGAAAAGAATCAAAGGATCTCTGAAGAGTAGAAACCAGGCTCACCCTGTAGAAGACTGGAGAAATTGTTGAATTACACTCGGTCTGTCAGGAACTGAATCTGCTGTGTGTTCTCCCGGGTATTGTGCAGTAATTGCGATCAGGATACTGATGCAGCCTGCCTGGTGTAGTGCTTTCTTTTATATGGATGTGTGAAGAGGTTTGTATACCTCAAGTGAGCCCTGCTGACATTGAAGGACCCTATCTTATTTGGAGGTCGTGAGTACTAATTCAGGGTCGCTCCCTGTTGAATTGCCACATTAAATCCAAATGGAATTACTGTACTGCTGACTGTTTAATTCTCCTTTTCTCTGTGTGAAAGGGCCCTACCAGCTGCCACGGTTTGACTAGCCACTAGGGCTTGGGTACCCAGGGACAGTAACTGATAGGGATAGGCCTGTGCACAGAGCCATAGGTAGATTATTAGAGTGATAAGCTAATTAACCTGATTTCCCCTGTCCTTGTTATATCCCCTAAATAAATCAGAGCTGCTTGTTTCAGCAAAGTTATACTGCCTGAGGTATTTGTCTATGTTAAAGTACTGTACTGTGATTGTTGCACTGTATCTCATTTCAGGAGGTCCCAGTGCCGAACCAGACCTGGGGTAAGTGTATACTGTGAAGGTAATTCTGATATATTGTGTGGGCTACTAGTGGGAAGAAAGGGGGGTTGCAGTGTCCCAGAGGGCTGTGACCAAGTTAGTTTAACTATTGCAAACCCTGACCTCTGGGTGGAGGCACCCGCCATTGGATCCAGGCCCCTCAACCTGTTAGTGGCAAATCAGGCAGGGGTAGTAGCCCCTGGGATAGCGCCATCTAGGGGTTACATAAGCATAAGTAAATACCAGTTTACTGGATTTACTGGATTAATAGGGACAAAAGAAGGCGCAAGGCCTATCGAGATTGGCCCCCGCAAAAGTGGCTCATTTATAATGTAAGGAATTTAACCATATATCCAAATGGGATTTGAAGGTGTTGAAATCATATGTTTATTAGCTCCTGTGGCAGTTCGGATGACAGTCCAGTTGCAATTAAACAGTGTCTCTGTGCAAACCGTATGCTCTGTGGTTATTTCAAGTCCTGACAGGCTGATCATTCAGAAGCAACTCTATGGTCCTCACCAGACAAAATGCACTCTGTCACAATTCAGGATTCCGATCGCGGTAACAGCAATCTTGGATAAAGTCTGAATGTTAGATTCCAGACTTCTTCACTCGAGAAGAT
The DNA here is from genome assembly GCA_016271365.2 of Neoceratodus forsteri. Classification (NCBI taxonomy): domain Eukaryota; kingdom Metazoa; phylum Chordata; order Ceratodontiformes; family Ceratodontidae; genus Neoceratodus; species Neoceratodus forsteri. The sequence continues at coordinate 221,343,995 of CM028136.1, read as the reverse complement.
GGTAGCAAGCAGGCCAGACACAGCCTTTCCACCAATTTCCCTGTGCTACTATGCAGGTGCAGCTGCTCGAATTACTCAAGCTGTTCACTCTCTCTCAACTTCAACTACACACTGGCACTCTGCTGCAGGCAGCACGGGGACTTCCCAGTGATCCAAAAGGTTTGGTTGGTTGATCCATCTGTCTGTCACAGCAAGTGCTCCAACTCCAGGTCCATTTAGGCACCAAACAGTAAAAACTACAATTCCTACAGAAATTCACTCCCACAAAACCTCTGGGGACAGTCTCCATTTTAGAGTCTGCAAAGGTACCAATTGGTCCAAACTGGCAATTCAGAACTATGATGGTGGTGCAAAGCAGAAAGACCATGCTGCAAAGGAAGGCAGGTTAGACAAACTACATCTTTATTATTAAAGCAGATAATCAGCAAACAATCACAGTTCATAATAAAGCTCCCTTTGCGCAGCTAGCGATGGCAGAATGAAGTGGCTTTATTGCAGCCCGGGCGGGACTCGAGCCTGAAACCACTTGGCCCCCACCCAGATTAATTATTACCTATGAAAATGACACCTCTTAAAGAGACAGGCACGGAGGCTAACAGGGCACTCACATGCAAGCACTTTTAAACTGTTGGAACACAAACACCAGCCTGGCAGTGGGCATCAGGCATGCCCAGGAAGGCATTTTAGGAACCCCCATTTGTAGGGGAGTTACATGTGGGTATAGTACCTTGTTGCTTGCCATTGGAAAAAGACTACTAGTAAGGCGAGGATTTGGAGTGTAATCACTGCATACCCAGTCTGTGGAGATTCGGAGTCAAATCAATGTATAGCTAAGTTATAGTGGAGTCATGGTACTTTACTACCATTGGAGCGGCAGACCTTTGTTAAGGTTAGAAACAACTTCCTAATATTAATGTATGTTATCACTCTTATGAGATGTAAGCAGGTTTTAACTGTGCTCTGCAACATTTGAATTAGTTGTTTCCTCATGGGGTGGGGTTAGCAAAGTGATTAAATTCCTTATTGTGTCTGTCTGTATGTTAGGCATTTTCATGGTACCTGTTACCCATATGGGCACAGGACGAGTGGTCAAACACTGGAAGCTAATATTGGAGGGTGATACCATGAGCTCTTGGGCTACAGTTCTGCAATTTTAGATGACATGCATTAATGTGATATCATTTAACTTAATGCTAGCCCCTCTAGTCAGTAAAATGCAAGGATACTGTAAAGCCTAAATATTAATTAGATGTGAAATCTATGTAGGTAACATGTAAACAACTGACATTCCTTGTATGGATATGAATATGTATCTATGTATTTTATCTGAAAATGGATACAATATAAGTTTATAAAAAAAAGATAGTTGCATGTCCAGGGAGTAAGCCAGTGACCAGATCCTCATGGCCTCTGTGCAGTTTTGAGGACCTTGTACCCCCATACTTGTTGATGTAAAACGTGGTGGTGGTGGTGTCTGTCCTGATTTGGACAAACTGGCCTTTGAGCTGAGGGGTAAAAGCTTTTATGGCCAGATACACAACTCTGAGTTCAAGAAGGTTTTTGTGGCAGTTGGACTATATGGGAGACCACACCTCGCTTATGGACTGGTCTGCCAGGTGTGCTCCACACCCCAGAAGGAAGCCATCTGTAGTGAACACTCTGGAGGGCTCCTTTTGTTGGAAGAGAATCCCTTCCCTGAGGTTGCAGCTGTCTTTCCACCAGTCCAGGGCTTGTAAAAGAGTCCTTGTAACTGGAACCAACTTTGACAGACTGTCCCTTTTTTGAGACCAGTGAGCCCTCAGATGGTACTGAATGTCCCTCTTGTGAAATCTGGCACCTGGGACTACTGCTGTAGTAGAGGCTATGTGGCCTAGGTGTCTGAGGAAGTGCCTCGCTGGCCTTGGTTGGCTAAGAAAGTACAGTTACGTAAGAACTTATCGTAACAGTACATCTTCAAGAGAGGTTCCTTCAGTAGGTCATAACAAGTAGGTCATAACATGTAGGACTAGTGCCATCTGGCAACAGGAGCCAACGGCAGACTTTTCCAGCAATACCCGACGGGGGACCACCCACCGACATCACGTGACTGATGTCAGCGTGAGCCTATATAGCTGGCAGTCCCCAGGCCCACCCTCCAGTTCTCTCCCGCCAGAGCCCCGGAAGGAGAGGAAGCAGGTCTGGAGACCAAATTTCTGAGGGGAAGGAGGGTGGGAAAAACATCACCTACTGAAGGAACCTCTCTCGAAGATCTACTGTTATGATAAGTTTTTACGTAACTGTACTATCTTACTTTGAGAGGGTTCCTTCAGTAGGTCATAACATGTGGGACAGAAGCCCAAGCAGTCCCTCGAAAGAGAGACCGAGAGAAACATGGGAGGAGGAACAATAGAACACAGAAAGGAGCATACCTTAGGACAAAAGGCCCTGCAGGACAGCTAGGTCAAAACCAGCCCTGCACCTAGAAGCAATGTTCAGACTGTAATGTTTGGTAAAGGTGTGGATGGAACTCCAGGTTGTTGCTGCACAGATCTCCACTGCAGACACATGATGGAGGGAAGCTGCAGAAGCAGCTATGCCCCTAGTGGAATGAGCCTTGACAGCCCCTGGCAAAGGCTTCTCATATTTCTGGTTAACAGAAGTGGATGCAGTTTGCTAGCCATTTTGAAAGGCATTGTTTGGAAACCGCCTTACCCAATGTCCTGGGTGCAAATGAAACAAAAAGCTGATTTGCTTCATGCAATTTCTTTGTGCGTGAGGTGTAACACCTAAGGATCCGGTGTACGCTCAGGGTATGGAGCAGGGCCTCACTTCTGTTAGATGGGGTCAGATACTACACCAGTAGCTCTACCGACTGGTTAATGGTGAGCTGCGATACCCCCTTGGGAAGAAACCTAGGATGAGTACGGAGGACCGCCTGGTCCTTGTGAAAAATAAGGTAAGGCTCTTTACAAAGTAGAGCCTGGAGCTTGGAAATTCTTTCCAGGAAGAGTGCCTTCCTGGAAAGGTAGCACATATCACAGCTCATTCAAAGGGAGGGATAGTAAGTTTCTTCAACACAAAATTAAAATCCCAAAGTGGAGTAGGGCTGCGGATTGGGGGGTTTCAGATGGAGTATGCCCTTCAGAAAGGTTTTGGCAAGATCTAACTGAGCCATGGGTTTACCATCCACCAGCACATGGTAGGCCGAGATGGCCAACAAGTGAACTTTCAGCGAGGAATAAGGAAGGCCAGAGTCTGATAAAAAGAGCAGGTATTCCATTAGCTGCAGGGCCGAACAAGTGAAGGGGTCCCAACCCTTGGAGGTTGCCCAAATGGAAAAACGTTTCCACTTCATGGCATAAGTGGATCTCGTGGAAGGTTTTCAGGCCTCTACGAGGACTTGGGCAACTCTCGAAGAGACTTCAAAGCAGGAAATTGCTGTGTCTGTAGGAGCCAGGCATGAACATGCCAGGTCCTGAGCCCCAGATGCACCAGCCGGCCCTTGTCCTGGGTTAATAGACTGTGCTGTAATGGAAGTGGAATTGGGGTTCCCATGACAACTGCAGTAGAAGTGGGAACCAGATTTGTCTGAGCCAGAGGGGAGCAATTAGAATCATCTTGGCTCCCTCCAACTGGATCTTGAGGAGCACCCTCTGGAGAATGGGAAATGGAGGGAAGGCTTTCCCTGTCCAGGAGAGAGAGACAACACGTCATGCCAAAAAGCACCATGCTCTGGAATGAGCGAGCAAAAGCTGGGAAGCTTTGTGTTGAATGGGGAGGCCACTAAGTCCAGTTCCAGTCGCCCCCATTTCTGAAATAGAGATTCTGCCACTGCCTGATCTAGTTCCTATTCATGTTCAATGGTGAACGTTCTGCTGAGGTTGTCTGCTAGAACTTTTTCCACTCCTGGAACATGTACAGCTGTAAGGGACAGACCGTGCTGAAGTGCCCAGTCCCACACTCTCATCGTTCCCTGCAAAGGGGATACGAGCGAGTGCCACCCTTGTGAAGAATGGTCTGAAATGCCTGAAGGGCATACAGCACCACTTTCATCTCCAAGACATCTCTTGTCGGGACCAAAGTCCCTGTAACTGATGGTCCCCCAAATGAGCTCCCCAGTACCTGTTGGAGGCATCTATAGTGAGGACTGCTGAGAGAGCAGGGTTGCAAAAGGGGTGACCCAGAGATAGGTTTGTGGAATCTCTCCACCATAGAAGATCCTTCTGCAAAGCTGTGGAGATAAGGACTGGTTGATCCAGCTGATCCTGTAGCTAATCCCACTGAACTCTGAGGGACCACTGAGAAATTCTCATGTGGAGCCTCACTATAGGGACCATGGAGATGGAGGCTGCCATCAGGCCGAGAAGACGGAGGACTTCTCATGCTGGCAGGTATCTGGAAGAGGCCACCATGGTGGCCTGCTCCATCAGAGTATCCCTACAGTCTGAAGGGAGGAAGGCTCTGCCCTGAACAGTATCCAGAATGGCTCCTATAAACTGAAGACATTGAGAAGAAGTCAGGGAAGATTTCGGAACATTGACTGTGATCCCCAATCTGGAAAAGAGTTCCAAGGTAATCTGAAGGGCCTCCGTAAGGGACTCCCTTGAGGGGGCCGAGATCAGCCAGTTGTCCAAGTATGGAAAAACCACAATACCCTGGCATCTGAAGGCTGCAGCCACCACCGCTAGGCACTTGGTAAAAACCCTTGGTGCCAAAGAAATTCCAAAGGGGAGTGCTTTGAATTGGAAGCGATCCCCCTGGAAGACAAACTACAGGAAGCAGCGGTGGTTGTGTAATATCGGGATGTGCAGGTAGGCATCCTGCATGTCCAGAGCGCACAACCAGTGGTTGTCCTGCAATAGCGGTAGCAGGCTCTGGAGCGTGAACATCCTGAATTTTTTGTACTCGACCAATAGGTTTAGCCTGTTGAGATGGAGTATGGGTCTTTGGTCGCCAGTCTTTTTTGGAACCAGGAAAAAATGGGAGTAGAACTCGCACACCCTCTGACAAAGAGGGACTGGCTCTATTGCCTGTTTTTGCAAGAGAGCCTCTACTTCCTTCTTTACCAGAACAACCTGGTCTCTGGAGTAAGCAGACCTTTGAGGAGGAGATTCGGGTGGAGCCTCCAAGAACTCTATGCTGTGCCCGATGGACACTAATTGCAGGACTCATTTGTCGGAGGTGATATGCTGCCACTCTTGCAGGTGGCGAGCGAACCTCTCCCACCTGTTCCTTTTCTGGAGATGGAGGAGGGGGTGGGGCCAAGAAGTCAGTAAGTGGCAGGTCGGGCTGGAGGAGGTCCTCCAGAACAACGCTGGGTTTTGGAGGCGGGGGTGGAAACATTACCCGTGGCCTTATGTGCTCCCTGCTCGGGCTGGGAGCATCTTAGTCTCTGACTCCAGGTCCATCTCAGAAAGGGCTGCTGTGTTTGACCCTGCTGGCTGCCCAGACAGTACATGGACCTCACAGACCTAAGAGCCTGGCCTCATTCTTGAAGGTCTGTGATGATGTCCTTGACGTCCCCACCAAAGAGCCCTGAGCCCCAAAAGGGTGCATCCAATATGGCTGACTGGACCTCATTGATGAGGCCTGTGATGCAGAGCCAGGCATGCCACCAAAGGGAGATAGCAGACGCCGAGGGTCAAGCTACCGAGTCGACCGAGTCATAGGTGGCCCGAAGAGCATGCCAACAAGAAATTTTACAAAGTCGGATGTCCCGGGTGAGTTCCTCCTTGAGGTCCGAATTTGGCATATCTTGAATTCGGTCCTACAGCCTGGCAAGGGTGGCCTTTTGGTGGGACACCATGTGGGCTACATAGTTCAGGGACCTTAACACTCATGTAGCCGATGAGTAAACTTTTTTTCCAAACTGGTCAAACTGCTTAGACTCTTTGTAGGGAGGAAGAGAACTCAGGTGCTTAGGAGCCGTCAATTGATCCTGAGTGGCCGAGATAACTACAGAGTCCACTTTAGGATGCATGGCCAGAAAAGGGGCATCCTTAGGTGCCCAGTATATCCTGTCAGCTGTCCTAGGGACAGCTGGGATAGAATTAGGCAGTTGCCAGATGGTCGATGTGAGGTCTTGATGTGGTGCTATCTATGGGGGAACTGGGACCGTAGCCAGGGTCTCCAGATCCAGATGCTCTGCAAGCCTCTGCCACATCGGATCTTGTTCCTCCGTCTCCCACTCATAAAAGGTTTGGATAGCCCTCGGGAGATCCATGAAGGAAGGGTCTTCCAGAACAGATTTCGGAGATATCTTCCCTGGGGTTGGAGAATCAGGAAGCGATGATTCCCCCAATGAGTCCCTCCCATACAGCCCGGATAATCTCCCATTTGAAAATCCAGTAAAATGATATCTGCTCTAGTGGCTCCCCGGATGTGGACGGTGTTGGAGTCGGACCTGGGAAAGGGAGGAGAATGTGGGATCCTACTCTCCAGGTCCGTAACTAACTCAGCCCTCGCATCCTTCCACCAGGATTGGATGACCTCCCTAATGTCCGGCTGTGGGCCGGAGGAGGTGGAGGAGAAGTTATAGGCAGAGGAGAATGGGGGAGGGGGAGGTGTGGGAGAGTAGCCACGAGGAGGATAAGGATATTCAGGGTACCCTGAAGAGTAACCCGGGAAATGTGAATAACTCAGGTAGACACGTCCCTGGGAGTGTCAATCATGCACCAGGCCAGCCGGGGTATGGCTTTACAAGTACCCTGAAGGGTACTGAGGGACATAGTGGGGTCTACTAAAAAGAGCCGATGCTGGGGAGGGCTGACATTGGGGGCATTCACATCGGGCCCAGCATTGTATAGATGCACGTAGGGTCTGGCGTAAGATAGGCCGATGTGGACGGAAGGCTCGGGGGGGTCCGGCATCGGGTAGGCCGGTGTCAGAGCTGCTGGAGATGGAATTGGCAGAGCCGATGTCAGGACCACATCTGGCGTCAGGTGCGCCAGCGTCGGGACCCATCATAAAGAATCTGACAAGGGACCCACTCCCGCCGAAAGATCCAACTGCGACAAGGGAGCGGGTTCCATCCAGGATACTAGTGTCGGAGGAGCTGAAGTCAGAGGGAGCTGCTCCGATGAGGGAGGGTGGGCAGGTGGAACAACTGGCCTGGGGATACTCCCTAAATCAGGGACAGGAGGAACCTCCATGGGTGGTCCAGTAGGAGGAGGGTGATTCTCTTGACCCGAGTCCCCAGAAGGGGAAAGCGGGTGCAACCCTGGAGAGACCACCTCCAGTGTCATCTCCAGTCAAAGAAGCTGGGATAAGAGAAGCCGCAACCGGCGGAGAAAGAGGGGAAGAGGGTTTGTCTTTCCTGGGCTGCTCTGGACGTCAGGTGGGTTGATGTTAGTCCCTGACAGGAGAGCCACACCCGAGCAATCCCCAGAAGGGAGCTTCTGATCGGGCGAAAGTGCAGGAGGAGTCAAGGAGGGGCTCCCCCTACTTGGCGACAACAGCCGTGCGGGACCCCATAGAGCAGGGAACCAATTTGTTGGCAGCCGTGCAGTTCCCAGAGGAGCTGGGGAGTGACTTAGCAGCAGTCGTGGGCTTACCTTGCACCGTCACTGGGAGAAAAATCTTGGAGAAAGAGTCCCCGGACGCAGCCCTAATCCTTACCATAGGCGGCAGGGGAGTGGCCTTGTTAGCCATGGTCCTCGAAGCCTCGGGCCTACTCTCTGTGGTGTGTTCCTTCTCTTGGTGTTTCTTCTTCTTTTTATGTTTTGAAGGGGAAGAGGAAGAAGTGGAGCCTGAATCCCGAATTTTCTCCATCTGCTTTTCTAACGAGGCTAATCTAGATTTTAGGAGATGGGCCTCTAAGGCCTGCTGCCTTCGCTTCCTCGTGGCCTGGTTAAAAGACTACCAGTCTGCACAGGAGGCAACTGGATAGTCTGAGCCTAGGCAGATCACACACCGTTTGTGACCGTCCTCGTGCGGGATCTGCGTGCCACAAGCTTCGCACTTATTTTTTGGAGACGACATAGATCGTGCGATAAAAGAAAATAACGGCGATTTTTTGAGAAAAAAAAACGTAGAAAAAACGGAACATTCAAGCGATGATCGCTGAGGTGAGTCTACCAAAAGGCACTGCAGGAGATGACGGCAGGAAAGAACTGGAGGGTGGGCCTGGGGACCTCCCACTACATAGGCTCACGCTGATATCAGTCATGTGACACCGGTGGGTGGTCCCCCATCAGGTACTGCTGGAAAAGTCAGCTGTTGGGTCCTGACACCAGATGGCATTAGTCCTACACGTTATGTCCTACTCGTTATAACCTACTGAAGGAACCATCTTGAAGTAAGATCAAACGAGTCTGCCAGAGTCTGGAGGTTCACTACCCTGTCTAGTGGGAGTAGGGTTTTCTCTTGCTGGATGTCTAGCTATATTCCAATGAATTCCAGGAGTTGAACTGGCTCTGAGATTTTTCTGTATTGATCAGGAAGCCTAGTGACTCTAGAGTGAGCTGAGTGAGTCGAAGGAATTTGTCTACTATCAGCCAGTCACCCAGATAAGGAAAGACAGAGACCTTCTGTCTTCTAAGATGGGCTGCCACTATTGCCGGGCAGATTGGGAAGACTCTGGGGCTGATGAAAGACTGAATGGGAGTACTGCAAACTGATAGTGGCCAGAGGGAAGTCTGAATCCAAGACACTTTCTGTGAGAGGGCCTGATTGAGATGTGAAAATAGGCATCTCTGAGGTCTAGGGAGGCTAGCCAGTCTCCCTGTTGCAAGGAGGGAATCACTACTGAGAGGGGGATCATTTTGAACTTGGGGTTGAGCAGGTGATTGTTTAAGTACCTGAGCTCTAAAATGGGTTGCCAGTCCCCATTTTTCTTTTGGGTGAGAAAGTATCTTAAATAGAGGCCCGTTCCCCACTGAGAGGGGGGCATTCTTTTTACTGCATTTGCTAACAGGAGAGATTTGACCTCTGGCTCCCAACAGAATCTTTTCTGTGGGGGCCAGAGGTCTGAAACTCCTGCATCTCTGCAGTGTGGAGAATTTCTTCAACTGTAGGGAAAAGACCTTGACCCATCACCTCTAACACCCACTTGTCTGTGGTGATGTGCTGCCACTGATGGAGGTAGTGGGGTCAGCCTTCCTCCCATTGGGAGAGGGGAGGTGACCTGGGCATTCCCATCAGAGGTTTTGCTTGGACTGGGCTTTTGCAGAAGGAGTGGGGTCAGTGTGCCTCTGAGCCCTTCTACCTCATCCTCTGAACTACCCTCTTCATTTGGGAGTAATCCATGGGCATGGGATAGAAGGTTCTGGCATAGCAACCTCTGCCTCTGCCTCCTCTTCTCTGGGGCTGGTAAGAAGTGGAGACCTTCTCATTTGCTGCATTACTCTTGTAGGTGGTCTTGTATTCCTCCACCTTCTTCATATATGCCTCTGTCTTGTTCCAAAATAGAGAACTGTTCTCGCAAGGGAAATGCATAGCTTTAGTCTGGGTATCCTGAGAAAGGTTGGTGGTTCTTAACCATGCATGCCTCCTGAGTGAGATGGCTTGGGGAAAGGACCTGGAGGCAGTGTCATTGGCATCTACAGCCATATGAAACTGGTACTTTGTGGCATCTAAGGCAGTTTTGACAGTTTCTGCCAGGTCTTGGGCAATGTTATCAGGAGCTTTCTGTCTAATAGCCAGGATCGAGTGCCACAGTGCCTTCTGGTACTGTGCTGTGTACTCCATATAGGTAGAAAAGCAAAGCAGCAGAGAAGCTGTGGTATAAGATTTCTTGCTCATGGTGTCCAGCTTTCCAGACTCCTTATCTGGAGGTTGGGAGGAAAAGAGCACTTTAGCCTTGTCACAGGCTGCAGCTTGTTCTATGCCTTTGTGGTCAGGAGGGGTGCAAAGGTAGCCAGCATTTATTTTATCTAGCTGGTACTTTTTCTCTATTTTCTTATCCACCTCTGAAATGGAGGTGTGATTCTGGAGCAGCTTCAAAGTAGCCCAGCAAAGGGACTTGTGAAGCAGCAGTTTCTTGGGGAGAGGTACACCCATTATATCCAAAAAGTCTGCCTTCTTATCCTCTTCAGTTGTCTCCTGAATGGAGAGGTTCAGAGTGTCCACCATATGTTGGACAAACATATAATGGGAAGAAAAATCCTCCTGACCATGTGAAGGGGATCCAAATTCCTGGTCAGGGGATATGTCAGGTTCTATGCCTTACTCCTCAACATTGCCTTCCTCAAAATAAAAACCCTGGCCTGGGTCAGGATCTATAGGAATAGGCGTGGAAGGACCAGCTGGGGCCCCAGAAAGATTGCCCATAGCTTGAAAGGTCTGATACAGTTGCCAAGCCTTTGCCATCTCCTCTTTTTAGCAGGCACTGGATCAGAAACCTGCTCAGTATGTCTTTTTTGTTTGGCTTGGTCTGAATTATTCTTATCACACTTATTCTATAGGGGGTCCTTGGAGGACCTATCTTTAGATTTATGATGAGAGGAGAACCCCTCCTCAGAAGACTTGTTAGAAGGGGAGGCAGAGTGAGAATCCATTTCCAGTCTTTAGGCTCTTTTCTTTACTGTTTTAGAACAAATATTTAGTGCAAAGTTCAGTTAGCAGAGAAATTATTTGGACCTGAACAGCTCAGACTAAGATCGTGGCTCTCTGCCTTGGCCACTATTTTAAAACGCTTAATGCAATTTTTAAATCCTGTAGGTCCAGTTCTCTTTTGAAGTCTATCTGACATGCCAAAATCATCTGAAGACTTAAATTTCAGTTCCCAAAAGGGAAAAAAAATAAAACTTTTCAGTCAGTTCCCAAGCGTGATGGAACCATGAGGATTGGTTCCAAAAATACAAAATATAAAAGAAAAACAGTAAATACAGTTCCCTTAAAAATAAGGCAACCAATAAAAAACTACATTTCAACACCAAAAACAGAAGTTTTTTTTTAACCACAGAAAGTCGTTTTTTTTAATCAGGAATAAAGAGCGGGAACAGCGACTAAAAAACCATCAGAGGGTTTCCTCGGTTCCTATGAACCGAGGAAATAGCACTAAAATAATTTAAAAAAAAACAGTGAAGGCCGCAGAAACTACAGAAATTAAACCTACTGATAAGAAATAAACTTCAAGCGCCGATATATGCCGAGAGCTCCAGGACCAGTTTGTCCAGTCAGGCAGAGAAATGAATCTAACAGCAGCACCTACAGGCAGCAGTCTTCAACTGCAATCTGACTGGCTAACCCTCTGCCATCATTTGCATAACTTCTGTCTTCAGGGGCAGCTGAACCTAGCTGGCAATACTGCAATGATCAAGCATACGGAGGGATTCCTGGGATGAGAATTTCCTTTTCTGTTAGCTCCAACATAGAAACATAGAATTGGACAGCAGATAAGGACTGCTTGGCCTATCCAGTATGTCCATTTCTCCCTACCTACACTACTACTGCAGACTGTGTCCGACCTATAGATCTTTCTCCCTCCTCTCTTCCCTTTCCACTATGATTCCTTTGTGCTCAGCCCATGCATTCTTGAAGCCCACCACTGTTTTCGACCCTACCACCTCTGTTGGAAGACTGTTCCAGGAATCCACCACTCTTTCTGTGAAGAAATACCCCCCCAACACACACACATCTCTCCTAAATTTACCCCCTTCTAGTTTCATAGTATGTCCCCTTGTTCTTGAGCATCTTTTCTTCTAAAAAAATTAAAATACTTCCCTCCTGTACCTTAATTACCCCCATGAGGTATTTAAAGTTCTCCATCATATCCCCCCTCTTTCTCCTCTGTTCTAGGCTGTTCATATCAAGGTCCTTTAGTCTCTTCTTGAAGGGCTTTTGATGCAGACTCTGTGCCATTTTACAAACAATCAAGGAGAATGTGCACTCAGGTGACCTGCCCTGAGGAAGACCAAAATAAGGGTCGAAGTGCTGGGGTTAAGGGTGTGTAACATGCACCTGACCGAATAAACTGCTGCACTTTGTTGTTTGAACCTAATTTCATGAGTGCAGAGGGTTTTTTTCCTGTGCCATTTTATCTGTCCTCCTCTGGACTAACTCCACATGTCCTTTCAGACATGCAGTCTCCAGAACTGGACACAGTACTCTAGGTGGAGTCTTACCAGCGATCTATACAGAGACACCACCAACTCCCTTTCTACTGGTGATATCCCTCCCTATGCACCCCAGCATCCCACTTCCCCTCCCTACTGCCTTGCCATACTGCCTGGCCACCTTAAGGTTATCAGATATATGATTACCCCCAAGGTCTCTTTCCTGCTTGGTGGTTGTCAATACTATTCAACCCATTTTGTACTCTGCCCTGGGTTTCCACATCCCAAATGCATTATTTTGCGCTTTTTCACACTGAAACAGAGTTGCCATACCCTTGACCACTCCTCTAGTTTTCTCAGGCCTCTGCTTATCCTTTCCACCCCCCCCCCAGAGTGTCCACCCTATTGCAGATTTTAGTGCCATCTGCAAAGAGGCAGATCTTCCCTTCCAGCTCCTCTGAAATGTTACTTATAAAGACATTAAAGGGCACCAGTCCCAGCACTGATCCATGAGGCACCCTGCTGGTCTCATTCACTTCTTCAGAGAGAACTCCATTTACCACCACCCTCTGTCACCTATTCCTTAACCACTTTTTCATTCAGTTTACCACCTCTGGACCCATTCCTAAGCCATCCAGTTTGCTTACTAGTCTCCTATGTGGAACAGTGTCAAAAGCCTTGCTGAAATCTAGGTAGGCCACATTTACCACTCCACCCTGATCTAAATCCTTTGTCACCCAAAGAAATACATTAGACTTATCTGACATGACCACAGACATTGTCAGTGGGGCCTCACCCTGGATCTGTAGGATCCAGTAAAGAAGATTGTCATATATATATATATATATATATATATATATATATTCTATGCAAAAACTTTGTTAATGCATCAGTTAGGGTTCCTCTACAGGAAATTTGATTTTAGGGTTCCCACCTTTGCACCCACCCCAGCCCGCCGTCACCAACAGCCATTGGGGTGTGCATTGGAGTTGTTGCTCCTAACTCTCACCCCATCCCATGTGTAAACAAGCTGAGGTGGTGCAGTGTAGGAGAATAGGGTGAGAGTTAGGGGCAATGACCCCACTGCACACCCCAATGGCTGTTGGTAGCGGCTGGCTGGGGGTGGGAACCCTAAAATCGAATTTCCTCACCTTTTTCGCTGTAGAAGAACCCTAACTGATGCATTAACAAAGTTTTTTGCATAGCATTTCCTTACTTTTTAAGAAAGAATAAAAAGTACAAAATTGTACAAGTTGGTGGGCCACATTACACAGCTGATGACTAAAAAGTACAGTAACAACAGCATAACTAGCCACTGAATGAATACGAATGTAGCAGATCATAAAATGCTGTTTGCAAAACATTAAGTTCACCACGCAATCCGTCAGCAAAAAATACACTGTCTGACATGTAAACACCGCTGTTCACATCTACAGGACATCCTGTCAACACCCTCCAAATTTCAAGTAGAAAGACCAAACCATGTCCAAGATATGACATTTCAAAATTTGAAATTTTGATTCATCAGAGTGGCACAGTTCCGCACCTCGACATTTAACACGCACAACAACAGAAAACTGCATCCATGACAGTAAGGGTAGGTATTCTATCAATTTAAAGCCACCACCACAAGCAAAACACTGTCCGCAGAACAAAAACTGCGCCATATCATATCTCAACCAAAATAAAATTTCCTGACACAGAAACAATGTAATTTACATCCACAGGACATGCCATCAACACCCTCCAAATCTCAAGTGAAAAGACCAAACCGTGTCCGAGATATAACATTGTAATGTAAGAGATTTTCATTCATCAGACTGGCACAGTTCCACACCTGTTGACATTTTTCAGACACAACAACTGAAAACTACATCCATGACAGTAAGGCTAGGTATCCTATCAATTTCAAGCCACCACCACAAGCAAAACACTGTCTGCAACACATAAAGTGCGTCACGCAATATCTCCGCAAAAAAAAAATTTCTCCAACACACATACACCATATTTCACATCTACAGGACATGCTGTAAACACCCTCCAAATTTCAAGTAAAAAGACCAAACCATTTCCAAGATATTCAATCTGAAAGTTTGGCAAAATGTCCCTATCTATTCCATTATAAAAAAAAACTGCCCATCTTGTCCTACCTTCACGATCAAAGAATCTCACGATCAGAGAATTTTCAGGCTCACGATCAAAGAATTTACAGGCTCACGTACAAAGAATAAAAACTTCTGAAATTTAGAAAATTGGAAAAATTGCTATAAACCATTAATATTGCTATCCCTGGTAGTCTAGCGGTCCCCTCTCCTATCATAATAAAATTAATTTCAATTTTGCAATACCTGGTAGTCTGGTGTCCCCCCCCCACCCAGCCCTGTCAGCCCGCAGCACCCCCACCTTCCCCAGCCAGTGGCACAGCCCACCTCTCACCTCCACTGCCAGCTGCCGACTGTGTGTTACCGTGGCAATTCAAGGGGTGCTCAGAAATAATTTCCTAGCACTTGTTTGAATTGCTGCTGATAATACACACAGTCAGCGGCTGGCCGTGGAGGTAAGAGGTGGGCTGTGCCAGTCGCTAACTGGAGAAGGGTGGGGGTGCTGGTGGGCTGGTATGGCTGGGTGGGATGGGGCCACTAGACTACCAGTACATGGAAAATGGAAATAAATTTTATTATGATGGGAGGGGGGACCGCTAGACTACCAGGGATAGCAATATTAATGATAATGAACTACAGATTGGGGTGGGGGCCCTAGACTACCAGGGATATAATAAAAATATATACATAAACACACATGGGGGGCCACTAGACTACCACGGATAAAACATAAACATATTTATATGATACTCATTGAGGGGGCCACTAGACTACCAGGGATAACAGGCATAGTTATGTACATTGGCATGATGGGGAGGGGGGCCGCTAGACTACGAGGGATAATAAAAACTACTGTTTTTTTTATTCACATGTGGCAGAGCAAAGCCTCCTGAGCAAAACCCATCCTTATATAACTTAATAGGGCACCCCTGGGCTACACAAATAGAATTTAAAATCTGGCCATCTCGTCCCTCACTTATGATGCACGATCACGATCAAAGATTCTCGCGATCTAAGAATCTGCAGGCTCGCGTTCAAAGATCGTTAGCGAGTCGCAGATGAAGAATTTAAAAGCTAATGACTCTATTTTAGGACTGATTTGGATGGAACCAAAGCCATGGCGCGATAGATCAGAGTCCCCTGAGAAAACATCTCCCAGCTCACTGCTGCTCCCACCAGGCTAAACCACAAAACCCAAAACCACACCTTGCTGGACTGGGCTCTCACCTCTCATCCCCATAGGATAATAAGCACGGGCCTCCTGACAGACTCCTTAAGTGACCATCATATGATTTTCATGGTCAGAAAGATACACAGCCCTCCTGCCCCACCCCCAAAGACACTAATTACCAGGTCATATCACTCCCTTAACTTATCCTCCCTCCTGTCAGACCTAAGACTGATAAACTGGTCTTTCATCTCAGTGGCACCCTCCATAGACATAGCTCTCAAGGCATTCAAAAAAATTTCCTAAAAGTTTGGGACAAACATGCCCCATTACGCAAAAAAAGAGTCCGAGGAGCGCATCTACCCTGGATTTCAGCCGATATAATTAATAAATGCCATGCCAGAGACCGTGCCTGGAAAGCCTACAAAAAGATGGGCACTCAGGATTCCCTCGTAAATTACAGATCCCTTCGCAACGCATGCACAACCAGCATTCGCCAAGCAAAAAAAAACTACTTCCTATTGGCATTTAACAAAAACATAAATCATCCAACCGATTTTTGGAAATCTCTGAAATCCCTGCTCCCCCCCCCCAACCAACCTGCACCCCCGACTCTACTAATACAGGATTCCCTCGTCTCCGACCCAATCCTAGTAGCTGCAGCTTTTAATACTCACTTAGCAACTGCCGATGATAAGCTCCTTTCCTCCCTCCCCACACACACTCTCTACGGTTCCCCACACCGCACCTGCACCCCTCAAACTGCCGCTACAACCACACCGTTCACCTTCCACACCGTATCCCAAGCAGATGTCTTTCGTTCCCTACGGGCGCTAAACCAAAACAAAGGGAAATGCCCCACATCAATGGACGCAAAGATGCTTTACCTCTCTGCTCCCGCCATAGCCACCCCACTAGCCGACCTCTTCAATCTATCCTTTGCCCTGGGCAAGATTCCAACACCCTGGAAGCTGGCCACCGTTATTCCCCTGCCAAAAGAAGGTGACCTTTCCTCTACTGGAAACTTCCGACCCATCTCCCTTCTTCCTATCCTGGCTAAACTACAGGAAAGGCTGGTCCTATCCCAACTTTCTCCGTACCTAGCCGCCTCCTCCTTTTTTACCCCTTTCCAATCGGGCTTCCGAAAATCCCACTCTACCACCACCTCCCTACTTCGCGACACAGACGACATCCTCACGAGTATGGACAAAGGACATATCACATCAGCTATTTTCATTGACCTAGCCAAAGCCTTTGACACCGTCTCTCACTCCCTGCTCCTCTCCAAACTCACTTATGCAGGGCTCTCCACTCAGGCCACAAACTGGTTCCATGACTACTTAGTAGGAAGGAAACAAGTAGTCAAAATATCCACCCACATCTCTCCCCCCACTGCCTGTCCCTGCAGGGGTACCCCAAGGCTCAGTCCTGGGCCCATTACTCTTCTCTGTATTTTTAAATGATCTCCCAGCAACATGCTCCTACTCCTCCATCCAGATGTACGCAGATGACACTGTCCTATACACATCCGGCCCCACAACAACCAGTGTTGCTATCCGACTCCAAGAGGATTTCAATGCCATCCAGACCTGGTTTAGGTCCAACCAGCTGTTCTAAACCCCCAAAAAACTGTATCCCTAACTTTCGGCACTCCACAGAGACTATCCCGTAAAATCCCCAGCTCTCCCTTCAAAACCCTGGATGGTACTCCCTTGGAAAATCGCACTTGTATCAGATACCTGGGAGTTTGGCTAGATCAGCATCTAGACTTCTCAGTCCACATCTCCTCCCTACACAAGCGGCTGCTCCCTAAACTTGGCACATTGCACCACAACAAAAGCTGCCTCCCCACACAGACAAGACGTGCAATAGTGCAAAAAATGATCCTCCCCGTCCTCGACTACGGTGACATAGTTTACTCCATCGCCCCCGGGTCCACCTTGGCTAGCCTTGACACCCTATTCCACTCCTTCTGCCGCCTCATCCTTGACTGCCCCCAATCAACACACCACTGCGACCTTTATAACTCATTAGCCCTACCATCCCTTCATGACCGCAGACAAATCAACTGCGCCAGATTCGCCGCCAAATATTGGTCCCACTCCCTTCCCCCTTACTTGACCTTGGTCCTCTCCCAACAATCATCACCTGTTTACTCCCTTAGAAGCTTAGACCCTAAACTGTTCCATGTTCCTTTCATGCGCACAGCCAAAGGCCAGGCTGCTTTTAACTACCGCATACCCCAGTCCTGGAACGCCCTACCTGCCCCCATCAGGCATGCACCAAACACCCACATATGCAACCAGTTACTCAGGACACATTACATCTCCAGCTGCTCATGTTCTAACTAAGAATGATACCAAATATCTCTCTACTGTTAATCTAAAATGCCTGTACAGTTCCCTACTCCCAAGTCATTATACTGTATATGCCAATTGTATTGTAAAATACCCTTGTCCGTATTTTTCACCCTAAATGTATGTTTATGCACTTGCTATCTCTGTACTGTATAATGAATTTCCAATTTATGTATGTGGGTCTCAGCCCCCAGGTCGCATCTGGAATCGAGCATGTTGCTCAGTATGCTTTCCTGGTAAAACTCGTAAATAAATAAATAAATAAAACCCATCCAAATTTTACCTCAGAAGTGACCCTTGAGCCGAGATATTTGTGTTTTTCCGATTGGAAAACTGAAAACAAGATGGCGGACCTCATGATCAAAAAATTTGAAAAAATCCTCAGGGACAAAGATTCTTGAACCGCGAGACTGCAAATTCTTTGATTGCCAGGAGGGACGAGATGGCCAGAACCCCATTCTTTGATCGCAAGATATACATATAAATTTTCCCATTGACTTATAATGGGAACTTAAAAGTGCCAGAACTTTTGAATGCCTTAATATTTTTTCACCAAACAAAAAGCAGCATGTTCGGCCACCAAAGCTCTTTCAAACGAGCCATCTTGCAGAGTGGTACACCACACGACAACCGTGCAGGACCACATTCAGAATGCCAAAAGGTGCTTCCAAAAATGGATAATTTTGCTTCTGTCAGTGCTTTCATAATCAAAAACCGGCACTCTGACCAAAACACAATTTTGCAAATCAAGAGATCTACCATGCCCCAACACGTGTACCAAATTTCAGGCAAATCCATTGAACGGGTCCAAAGTTATTAACATCCAAACTTTTGACTTTAGTATGTAACTGACCGCTGAACCCTGGTCGCGCCACTATAATATTTATGTGCTTATATTTGTAGGTAGATTTCAATTCAAGGATGTGTCTGTTGTTGCGGACATCTAGTACACATGCTTCAGTTTACACGGTAGAAGAACGAATTATAACATCTGCACTACTGAAGTCAAGTTTGTTTGGGAATCCAACATGGGACCTCACCATTGCTTGAGAGTTCAGATGTTTTCTTTTGCCTTTTGCCATCTATGATATGTTGTTTGTAACAGGCATCTGAAGTTTGGAAGACCACCAGCCTCAACAGAACTAGCTGTTGATAATTCCCTGCAGAGAGAGAGAGAGAGAGAGAGATCAGGATGAGCAGTGTTGGCAGTATTGTTCCTCAAGGCAAGGTAGGTCTGTGCTCTTTCTTCAGTCATATTTAGTCAATTGTTTATTTACAGCACAGATCAGACAAGTCAACTATAATTTCATCTTTCAAGATAAGGCAGGAATGTGTCTCTACCAGTCATATCAGATTGTGTGGTGTATATGCAGTTGTTCCAAGGACTTGTCTAGGGAGGTGGACGTTAACAGTATGTATATTTTGAGTAACTGTTGTGCATATTTTGGGTACTACACTGAGAAGTGTAGACAGAGATAATGTAGTATTTGGAATGTTCACGTCCCTAGGGTACTATGCTAATGTGGCAGCTTTAGTATATACCACTACCCCAGCAGGGAAGCATATTACCCATATGTATTAACCACATTCCCCAGTGACATTGGAGCAAACAGAAAAGGAAATTACAGTAACAATGAAGGAATGTCTCCTGTGTTGCACATCTATGTTATTTCCTGGCATCTAGTGCATCCCCCCTCCTCTGGCTGCTCATGTATTAAAATAACAACCCTTTCACTGGCAGTCTACTAGCCCCCCACTCACCCATGTAGTACAACAGGAATCTCTTTCACATCTCTCCCTGTTAGTTTAGTGGATGACCCCACCCCCCACAATTGCCCATGTAGTGATATAGAATTCCCTTTCATATCTATTCCTGGGAGTATAGCTAACTCCACTCACCCACATCACCTATGTACTATACTTCAAACTGTTTCCCTGGTAGTTCTTTGGACCCTGCAACTGAGCGGCATCCATCCCACCACCCACCCAGGACCCCGCGCCCCACACACCCATGGTCACCAGTACCACCACCACCAATGGTGACTGTCACAGCCCTCCATAAACCTCAGCCGGATGCTGTCTGATATGCACTAAGTGTGATCGTGAATACTTTAGAATCAGTGATGAAAAATTGACGAGGTGAGAGGAAGGCTGTACTGGTCGCTGTTTTTGGCAGTTATACTGGCAACAGTGTGTGTGTGGCCGTGGGGCTCCTTGGTGGGTGGAGGATGGATGCTGCTCAGTTGGAGGGGATACGCTACCAGGAAGAGGGTTTTATGTACTACACGTAGGCAATCTGGAGGAGAGGGTCTGGGAAGGATATGATAGGGAGTTCTATTTAACTACATGGGCGAGTGGGAGGACCATTAGACTGCCTGGGAGTTTGGCTGCAGTACACCCATCCTGCACTGGGAAAGGGGACAAGGGTGCAGCTTTAGAGCACTGTTTATGTGTGAGGGAGCCATCATTAACACTTTGTTGTGCTGCCTTGAACTCAGTATTGACTGTTTCAGCCTCTGGTAATCCACGACTTCCCACTAGCACACTTCAGATGTTTCAGCTCCGTTGTCTTAGCAGCCGAACACACCTTGCTTAGTCACTTGCACATTCATCGAGCCGTGCCCCTTCCCCCGATTAGAGGTGGCAGCCCACTTTGGCGGGGTTGGGAGGTTTAAAAGTCCAGCTAACTTAGATGCAGCGGCATCTACAGCCTTTGAGAAAGTGAGCCAATCGCAAAATGCATCAGGTGACTGCTCCAAAGATAAACGAGAAGGTCGAGGTTTGATCCTGCGACCTGTCATGTTGGGACACTGAAAGCTGAACTGTGTTTCTTGATTTTCTGTTGCCCAGCCTACTTCTGAAAAATCTCAAAGTTTTTTGTGCCTTGGATGCATTGTAAGTCGTTGCCTGTCTTTTGAAACTCACGTGTTGCAATAAAAGTTAAGCTTTTGTGCACCAAGACCAGCATGGAACAGTTTATTATATTAGATGGGAAGAGGCTTCTAAAATAACCAAGCACCTTATGTTTGCCTTTGATCAGGTGCCAGTATTCTCTGCTTTTTTAATGCAATTGTTATTATGCTAAGCACTGCCAATCCCAGGTGCATTCCTACACTTGTTTTTAGTCTACTGACATAACTGCCTGTTAATACCTTGTTGTGCTGCTTTGAACTCTGTATTGACTGTTTCAGTCTCTGGCAATCCATGGCTTCCAACTAACTCCGCTTCAGGTGTTTCAGTTCCCTGTTGCCTTAGCAACTGAATACACCTTGCTGAGCCGCTTTCCCATTTATTTCGCTGCACCCCTTCCCCGACTGGTGGTGGCAGCCAAGTTTGTTGGGGTTGGGAGGTTTAAATGTCCAGCTAACCTAGATGTGGTGGTATCTACAGTGGCGGCTTCTTAGTAATGAAATACGACAAACTGCAACAGGACTCTGTGGGAGTCTGGGTCAGTGACTCTGCTTAATGTTTAATCAATTAGCAATTTGATTTTTTTTCTTCTTTTGTGTTTCTGATAGTTTTAAAAGCGCTAGTGTTAACTAAACACTTGGTTAGGCTATTCTGTTTTATATTAGATTGATTCTGGGAGATATGTTGAGCACTCAGTACTCTTTTAAGGTGTGAGACGAGAAACAGGCTTTTTCTTACTTCTCAATGTCTAATATCCTGATTAGGTCTTACTGCCATTTCGACTTCCATCATTTATTGTTAGTTAAGAAACTTGAAATCAGGGTTTGTGGATTTATGCTATCAAATATGACCATAGTTATTATTCAGAAAAGTTTTCGGAGGGTTATCCGTACTTTCAGGTTTGCCTTATTACTGTTACTATCAGGTGATATTGAGACAAATCCTTGCTCTGTTTTCTTGGGCAACAGGACATCTGATCTCCTGGAATCTTTTGGCTTGAATGCCTACTCTGGGCATAATGCACATGGCTTTAGAGTCTTACATTTAAATTAAGACGTTTAATATCTAAACTAGCTGAAATTGAACAAACTGTTAATTCTCATCAGCCTGAGTTAATTGCCATATCTGAAATATGGCTGAAGCCCTCAATCCTGGAGTGTTCTTTTAAAATTTCGGGTTACAATTTAATATGGGACAATCTTAGTGGTAACAAAAAGGGTGGTGGAGTTGCTGTCTAATTTTGAGAGCACTTGCAATTGAATATATTAAAAACGAGTAATGATACTGTACTGTTGCCTGACTGGCTACTTTTTAATTCTGGGAGGTAGCAAACATGCTATTGTGGGATGTCTATATAATCCACTTCAGCATGACCTACAAGGTTTTAAAGAATTTTTGGAAGACACTGCTCCCTTTATAAGATGTCATGACTTTCTGCTAGTTGGAGATATCAACCTGAAGTGGCTACAGAGTGATAGTTTGGGCCTTAAATCTTTTTTTGCATTCTTTCAACTTAATTCAATTAATAAGTGAACTAACTTACCTAAATTCACTCACTTCAAATTATTCAGTATTAGACTGGATAGTTAGCAACAGAGTAAGTATGATCTCTGCATCAGGTGTACTGGCTGATTCAGGGAGTGATCACTTGGCTACTTTTTGCATTTTAAATTTTAAAAGTCCTAAAATCCCATCACATATTATTCATACTCAAAGTTTTACAAATTTTGATTTTGCTGGATTAACTGCTCATTTATCTTCACCTGACTGGTCTTATTTGGAGTCTACTCCTTAACATTAATGTGGCTGTCTATTATTTTTTTCTGCAGTCAATTAATACCAGTACAGAATGCATTTTTCCATTATGTACCCTTAGAATTTGTGGTTCCCCTACCAAATGGTTTTCTAGGGATATCAAAATGTGGACAAAGCAGAGAGATCTAGCTTGGGAAGCTTGTAAGAAAAATCAGTCTAACTAATTGATTAACAATTATTGTTTACAAACTAAGGTTTTTAAATTAGAAAGAAAAGCAAAAAGGGAGTTTTACAGGGCACAATTTGAGACTAGTTGGTCTGATCCTAGGAAGTTTTGGGAAAATGTTAACTCCTTATTGTCTCCGGAGTCAAGGAGTGTTATAAAGAAACTGAAGGTTAATGGACTGGAGTTCACTGACCCCATTAGGATTGCCAGTTCTTTTAATGCTAAATTTCCTGACTTGTGTAGTTACAAGGCAAATTCTTCACAGGTGCCTATTGCTGATTTTTGTCTGGACATTTTTTGTCATGTTGGGAGTCCAGTTTTTTTATTTTGCGGAGGTTATAAGAAAGGATGTTTTAAAACTCTTTCTCTATTCTCAACAAATTTAGTGAGTGTAGGGGAGAGTTGGATAGGTGTTTTCTTAGGTTGGCTGTACCATATCTTGTTGATCCTCTTTGCTCCATTTTTAATTTGTCTTCGATAACTCACCAATTCAAACATGAAGTCTTGCTGTATTCTGACTATATGCAGTTAGCCGCAGCACTTGAACTGTTCCGGAGAGTAAAGGGTTAACTCTATGCCAGGGCATAGAACATTGAGCTCAAGCTCGGTTTTCAAACCTCTGTCCCTGGTACTCCTCAGTGTAACTGTCAGATTATTTACTCCGCCTAACTGTGAAGTCGCTCCGGAGATTCCCTCCTTTGGTTTGGTTAAGTAAAATCGGTCGGTTTTCAACCGCTCTTTCTTGTTTTATTCAGTATTCAGATCTCTGTCTATGGTACAGTAAGTGTAGCTAGAGTTTAGAAATTGTTTTTTTGTTCGGTTCGCTGCCGGTTGGTCCAGTTGAGAACCGAAACAAATTAACTGTTAATTCTTGTGTTCTGTTTACTATTACTGTGGTTTCCGGTACTTATAATGGTTCCTAAAAAAAACCAACAGTTTTCTTCATTTTTTTTTAACCAACCCGTAACACAATTGGAACCCATAGGTGTGTAGTTGCCTGGCTTGAACACTGTTGAGGGTAACTTTATTTATTTATTTATTTTTTGTTGACTGGGTAAGTGCACTAGACAAATTAAGTGCACAACAAAATTTAATCTGGCATGTCTAAGAAACCCAAAAAGAAAACCGGTCCCTCCGGGTTTCAGCACTGCGCTGAGTGTGTGTGTGTGTGTGGGGGGGGGGTCCTTTGTTAAGGTGGATCCCATCTCATCTGTGTATACTGCCTGCGGTTTGACCACCTCAAAGAAGACTGCCAAATATGTAAAAACATTCCCAAGGGTACTTTGGAAAAACGTTTAAGTAGGCTAAAGGAAAGGGAGGCTGAGAAGTCTGCTGATCCGGATGGCCAGCCCGATTCGGTCCCGACCGAAGCTGAGGGGGTGCCCACTGACTTAGGCGATTCCTCCTTGGGCAAAAAGACAGCCAACTCTGCAGAGTCGGTTCCGTCTAATAGAAAATGCAAGCCAGCCGGTTCAGATCTTGGTTCCCATGTTCTGACCGCTGAAGAAATTGCGAAAGCGATTACTATTGTTCAGTCGCTTTGCCCAGTTCCGACTGAACCGACACCGACTCAAAGATGATCGGTTCGGTCAGAAATAGTTGCTTCCGAAATTGAACCTGAAGCATTCCATTAGAGCTACTGGGAAGAAGAAGAATATGAAGAAGAGGACTATGAAGGCCTAGATGAGTCAGTAGAGCCTGACATCTCCCCAGATAGGCCTTCCAATGTGTCTCCTCCCAGACTTTCTAAGTCCCCCTCCCATTTCTTGTTCTACAAGAAAGTGGTTGATACTCTTCAGCTTAAAGTGGAAGAGGCTGAACAGGATCAGGAGGAACCTGACTTTGCTTAAATGATAGATGTCCCAGAGTCAAAGAATGTCTATCCCTTTGCATAAATCTCTGGGGAAACGGATACAGAAAATTCTGCAGTTTCCAACATCTATACCTCCTGTGGATAAAAGCATGGACAGAAGGTATACCTTGTCAGATCCTGGGATGGAATTCCTCACAAATCATTGCAGCCATGTTAGGATGGTGTACGCTGCAGCCTCTGACAAGGCTAACATTCCCCTGGCATCTCACCCCCCCCAGGTAAGGATTCCAGGAGAGTGGATGCCATGTCTTAAAAACAATACTTGGCATCTTCTTTGGGACTCAGGCAAGATAATTATATGACATATACAGCCAGATACCAGAAATCTATGTGGGATACGGTTCTGGAGCTGGCAAAGAATGCCCCTCCCCAGCTGGCCAAGGAGCTGGAGCAGGTGGCTGTGGAAGGTGTTGAGGCATCCAAAGTTCAATTCCATGCTGCTGTGGACTCGAATGATGTACATTCCAGGATCATGGCTACATCTGTCTCCATGAGGAGATTTGCTTTGCTCAGATGTACCAGTTTGTCACAGGATACCCAGACTAAGGCCATGGATTTTCCTGTTGCTGGTAACTCTGTTTGGGGAGCAAACAGAGGCTTACATGAAGAAGATGGACAAGTACAGGACCACACATAGAACAGCTGCAGTAAAAGAAAAGCAGGCCACTCCTCAGAAGCAGCAATTTAGGCCTGGCAGGGGCAGGCCTTTAACAAGCCCAGGCCTCCTCTTCTTTCCAGCAGAGGGGGTTCTTTAGGGAAAGAGGCAGACGAGGGATGACCAGGACCTCCATCATCCACTCAGTCCAAGCCCCCTGCCAAACAGACACCCTGAGGTGTCAGTCAGGGTCACCTCCCCAGTTCCAGTAGGGGGCAGGCTGGCTCACTATTTCCAGGCCTGGAAGTCTATTACTTCAGACAAATGGGTCCTGGAAGTAGTGAGCCAGGGACTGGCTCTCAGTTTCAAAAGGTTCCCAAAAATGAAAGCAAAGTCTTTCAGTCCTCCCTCTCCCTTGGAGACAAAGGCCTTAGAGGCAGAAGTCTCCTCCCTACTACTTCTGCAAGCAGTAGAGAAGGTACGTCATTGTCACAGGGGAAAAGGATTGTATTCCAGATACTTCCTTACCCCCAAAAAAGGCAGGGGAGTGGCGACCCATTCTAGATTTAAGATACCTGAACAAACATTTACTAAAACCAAAGTTCAAAATGGTAACACTGGGAATAATCCTTCCCTCTCTAAGACCAGGAGACTGGCTAGCCTCCCTGGATCTCGAGAATGCCCATTTCCACATACCTATCAGACATTCCCACAGAAAGCACCTCATTTTCCAGTTGCCCTCAGGTCATTACCAGTTCAGAGCAATGCCTTTCGGCCTAACATCTGCTTCAAGGGTGTTCACCAAGTGCCTAGCAGTAGTGGTGGCCTTTCTCAGGAGACAGGGCATCTTGCTGTTCCCATACCTGGATGACTGGTTCATAGTGGGTCAGTCCTCAGACTAAGTCAAGTCATCTCAAGAGGTCACTCAAAAGTTTCTGGACTCTTTAGGATTCATTCTGAACCTAGAAAAGTCTGTTCTGGAACCATCCCAGCATCTCACATTCATAGGGGTGGAACTGTACACTGTCCAGGCAAGGGCATTTCTTCCTCTGTCAAGGGTACAATCCCTCATCACTCTGGCTTTCTCCTTTCGTCCACTAGTATTTTGACCAGCCAGACACTTCCTTCAGTTGCTAGGCCACATGGAAGCTTCCACTGCAGTGGTGCAAGGGGCAAGATTTCAAATGAGAGATTTTCAGTTTCATCTAAGATCTTACTGGTCTTAGAGAAAAGACCCACTCTCCCAAATTAGTTACTGTGTCTCAAACTCTGGTTCAGGCTCTCCATTGGTGGCTGGAGGAGGACAACCTAAGACAAGGTGTTCCCTTCCTCAGTCAGGCTCCTACAGTGATTCTCACCACAGATGCCTCTCTGCTGGGATGGGGAGCTCATATGGACCAGCTCACTGCTCAGGGAACACGGTCTTATCAGGAGTCTCTACTACACATAAATCTTCTCAAACTTAGAGCTGTCCTTCTAGCACTTCAGACATTCTCAAACACAATTCAGGGGGAAAGTGGTGCACATCAGGACAGAGAACACAACCATGTGATACATCAACAAGCAGGGAGGCAATCAGTCCTCGGCCTTGTGCACAGAAGCCATGAAAATATGGTCACTAGCCTATTCCCTTCAGGTTTCCCCGATAGCTGTGCATCTCCCAGAGAAGGAAAATGTACTAGCAGATGCTCTCAGCAGGATTTCTCAAGGCCATCACAAATGGGTTCTGAATCCTCTGATTCTTCTGGTCATTTTCAAGAGGTGGGCCACTCCAGAGACAGACCTCTTTGCAGCCCCAGACAATCACCAACTTCCTCTGTTCTGCTGCAGATCCCCCTCTTCTGGGGTCTGTTCCTCAAGATGCTCTCCTACTAGATTGGACAAGCAAGTTTCTGTATGCTTCTCCTTCTCCTCTGATATTCAGGAGTTCTGGTCAAGATCAGATCTTAGCCTTGCAAAGCGATTCTAGTGGCTCCAGACTGGGCCAAACAGCCTTGGTACCCCCTACTATTGTCAGTGCCAGTGACAATACCACTTTACCTTCCCAGACAGTACAATCTCCTCACCTCCTCGCAGGGGAGGATTCTGTATCCCAGCTTTCATACTCTCAGACTCAAAGCCTGGCTCTTGAGGAGCTAGAGTATGCAAGCCTGCACCTTTCACAATCAGTCTTGGACATTCTTAAAGTGAGTAGAAAACCTTCTACTAGAAAAATGTACAATTCCAAATGGAAGAGATTTGGTTTCTGGTGTTCAGAGGCATATTCAGCTGATATTGAAACTGCTTTGGACTATTTGGTGCATCTTAACAGTTTAGGCCGTAGGCCTACCACTCTCAAGGTACATCTGGCAGCTATATCTGCCTTCCTTTCAGCTGGAAAGGGCTCTTCTCTAACCTCTCATCCAGTTTTTAAGAAATGTTTCAAAGGTCTGGTTCTATTAATCCTCCTTTTAGGGAGCCTACTCCTGTTTGGGATCTGAATATCTGTATTGCACAGCTCATGCACACCACCCACTTTGAACCATTATCTTCAGCTGAACTAAAGTACTTGACTTAGAAAACTGTGTCCCTGGTAGCCATTACCTCTGCCAGGAGAATCAGTGAATTACAGGCCTTATCAGTGGAGCCTGATTTCATTTAATTTCACAGGGATAAGATGGTCCTTCGAAGCAACAGAAAGTTCCTTCCTAAGGTGGTATCAGATTTTCATTTGAATCAATCTAAGTCTTTGCCTGTATTTTTCACTGACCATTCTTCCTCTGGGGAGAGAAGACTGCACAGTCTGGATGTGAAGAGGGCCCTTAGTTATTACATAGAACATATTAAGGCCCACAGAAATGACTGTTTACAGCTGTTTCTCACTTATGGAAAAGTGGGAAAAGGTAAACCTGCTTCTAAAAGAACTATTGCCAGATGGATTGTCTCCTGTATCCAGCTATGCTATTCAAAGTTGAGGAAAGAGCCTCCCTCAGGCCTGAGGGCTCACTCCACCAGAGGTACAGCTGCTTCAGTCACAGCAGCTAGAGATGTACCATTAGTGGAAATCTGTAAAGCAACCACCTGGAAAACTGTTCACACATTTACCAAGCATTTCTCTCTCGACATTCAGTCCAGAAGTGATGCTAGGTTTGGCACAGCAGTGCTGTAGAGTTTATTTCCAAAATAGGTTCTGTAACTCCGTCCTCCAAAGGGGTACTACTTGGTAGTCTGCATATAGTCAGAATACAGCAAGACTTCAGGTTTGAAGAAAAAATTACTCACCATAGTAATGTTGTTTCTTCTAATGGAGTCTTGTTATATTCTGACCTCCCACCCTGCCTTCCCCTCCTGGAACCTAGTGGTTCTGGGATGTGGTCTGGCAGGTGCCAGTGCTGCACCCCCAGAGGTATACTTGGGATGCCTCATCTTTGTTTGAGGTTTTTATGGTTCTTATGGTTTTAGTTAAGTATGCATTGGTTGTTTTAACTACCTACTCGGGTTCTTTTTGGAGATCTCTCGACTTGAGTCTTTTAGACCCACAAATATATGTTTATTGCCCTTTGGGACAAAATTTTAAAAACAATTTCTAGATTGTTAGTTAGCATAGTACTCATAAGAATCTGACGGTTACACTGAGGAGTACCAGGGACAGAGGTGTGAAAACCAAGCTCAAGCTCAACGTTCTATGCCCTGGCATAGAGTTAACCCTTTACTCTCCGGAGCAGTTCAAGTGCTGGGGCTAATTGCATAGTAAGAATACAGCAAGACTCCATTATAAGAAACACTACTATGGTGAGTAATTTTTTTTCTTTTCGTCCGATTGGAAATATGTAAGGGTAGTCCCTGTTCCTAACCAATCAAATTTGGAAACTGTTGATGACTTTAGACTTATTTCTATTTTAAATCCTTTAAGTAAAATGTTGGAGAAGATTGTGGCTAATCAAACTGTTATCTTAAAACTTACAATGATTTTTGTGCTCAACAACATGGATTCCACAGGAATAATGGAACAGGCACTGCCTTGGTCAGGTTCACAGACTCTGTTCTGAAAGGTTTTGGAAATGGTCTTATGACCGGAACAGTGTTTGTGGCCCTGACCAAGGCATTTGACCATGCAGAACATGACTTGCTATGTTCTAAACTTAGTGCCATTGTTTTTTCTGACAATACTGCCTCATGGGTTAAAGATTATTTGATCGTTCACAGTTTGTTAATATAGGACTAGCCAAGTCAAATGTCTGTTCAATTGGTTGCGGGGTACACCTGGGGTCCATTTTGGGCCCATTTTTATGTTTGCTTGCACGCATGTGCAAGAAACATAGTGCCGTCATCCGAGTTTTCCAGATGTGTGTCAGCCTCTTCCAATTCAGTCAGTGTGTTTGCAGGCACGGTTGCAGTGCACCAATCACTGCTCCAGCTGTCTATGACAGCTGAAAATGCAGTGGCATACAGTTGAAAGGGAGAGCTCTGCTTCAGTGAGCAGAGCTCCCCAGCTCCACACACACACACATGCGTGCATGCAAGCACACTGCGTGCTCATGCGCCTTCCCCTCCCCCACACTGTACGGCCGGCGGGGTGCCCAATCCCCGTCGCTCCCTCCCCAAAGCATCCAGGTGCCGCTGGGAGCCCACCCAAGCGTGGCAAAATATTTATAATGGCAGGGGTGCCCAATCCCGTCGGCGCGGCCCCCCTAAAGCATCCAGGTGCCATGCTGGGGGCCCACCCCAGCGTGGCAAATGATGTTATGGCCGACGGGGTGCCCAACTCTGTCGGCCCTGCCCCCACCAACATCCTTCCAGTTGCCATGCTGGGAGCCCACCCCAGCGTGGAAAACGTCCTTGTCATCTTAGGAAATAAAAACCCTGTAAATACAAAACTGTCCCTCGGCGCTTCTCCCTGCCCCTCCCACAACCCGCACCCACCCACTGCGCACTCCTGCCTCCCAACAACACCCCACCCCATACTTACCTCCAATAGCTCGCGCGTCGATTCGGGCGACTGGAACACGCTTGCACTCTTCAAAGCCGACTGCCAACTGAGGAAATGCCGTAAGCTGTATAAAGGGATAGATAGGGTTTTTCAACTTTATTGCATATCTCTAGCATTTTGAAATTTTGCACAAATTTTCAACAGGGGTTTTGGGACCCTTCTCATGAATCTGTCACTGTCATGGTGTTACAAGGGCCGAAGGGTGTTGCATAACCACATGAAATCACCTTTCGAATGATTAACGAAACGACACTGCCAGTGTTCATAAGGTGGGCTCTCAAAAAGCCTAGTTTGAAATTGTGAAAAAATTCAAAATGACTGTTTATGAGCTATGCCATGCGCAGTTCTATGCACGCCATAAGTTCGCTGAATGTTCAATATTACCCAGATTTTCGAATACTGCCATTTTACCATACCTCCTTATGAGCAGTACAGTTGTCATTTTCACATCTAAGCCCTGGCGTGTTTCTGCCCGTAAGCGCACAATGGCGCAGTCGGTGTGCGAAATCAATGTATGGGACATGTTAAGAAAATCACAGTGACACTGGTCATGAGCAGAGGTGTTAAAATGGCTATGTTGAAAATTTGGTGAAAAAATTTCCCAAAATGACTGTTTTAGGAGCGCACTTTGTGAAGTTCCTACGCACGCTGGCAAGTTTGTGAATTTGTAATATTTGCACACCAGATTTTCAACAGTGCCATTTTACTGCACTTCATTATGAGCAGTACAGCTACTATTTTTCACATCTCGACCAAAATGTGTTTCCGCACATGTAGCGCACAATGGTACAGTCGGTGAGCGAAAACAAAGTTTGGGACAGATTAAGAAAATCACAGTGACACTGGTCATGAGCAGAGGTCTTAAAATGGCTATGTTGAAAATTTGGTGACAAAACTCCATAAAATGACTGTGTTACAGTGAGCACTGCGCAGTTTCCACGCACCCTTGTAAGTTCATGAATTTGTAATATTTTCAGTCCAGATTTTCACCAGTGGCATTTTTCCACACCTCCTTACGAACAGTACAGCTGTCATTTTCCAGAACATGGCCGAAATGTGTTTTCACACTTTCAGCACAGAAATGCGTGGTCGCTGTGGGAAATCATTGTTCGGGACAGATAAAGAAAATCACACTGACACTGTTCATGATCGGAGGTCCCAAAATGCCTGTGTTAACAATCTGCTGTAAAAAAATCCCCAAACTAGTTACATTACAGGTGTGCGTTGCACAGTTTCTACACACGCTCATGACTTCACCAGTATTTTTAAGATTTTCACAGCAGATTTTCAACATTGCCATTTTTTACACCTCCCCATGAACAATACCGCTGTCATTTTTCACATCCTGTTCGAATGAGTTTTGCACCTGTGGTGCCAAATGCCATAGTTGCTGTGCAAAAGCAGTTTCGCTAACAAACTGATATTACCACTGTTCATGAGGGGGGTCACAAACCATGTTGAAAATTTGGAGTGAAAATACCAACGAATGCCTGAGGTGTTAGGGTTTCCAACCATAACGCCCCACCCTGTGAGAGAATGACAGGCATCAGGGGTGTGACTTGGGATTCTTGCCTGTCATGCTCATACCATTCCACCCCACCCACACCCTGCAGCCAGTGAGGCATCAAGGTGTGCCTCGGACTCTTTGGGCCCAAACTTCACCCCATTCTTCTATACGCACCCATCTCACCATATTTCCTGATGGAATCGGTGCGATAAGGGCCAAAGACCTCAAGGCACACCGCGATAATTTTGCCAGTGTCTGCAGGGTAGGGTGGTGAAATGGCGTGGTCGTTATGCCTGACGACCCAAAGACACATCCCAATGCCTGTCACTCTCTGCAGGGTGGTGGTGGGGTTGGTTTCAGTTGAATACTTCGCTCCCATTCCTATTATGCAGCTCTGTAACTTCTACACTACCAATGCCAATGCCAGCAAGCAAACATTCGGCATTGACAAATGCTTGTTCTTTATTCTTTTTGTTAATCAACTACCTTTACTTTGCAAATCTTGTGACTTGCTTCTTTATGCAGATGATTTAACTCCCTTTCCTCATTTATTTATTTGGTAACTGGGTTGGTAGACTGACCCGAAGACTTTTTTCAGGTACAGCCCAGGCCAGACACTCGCACAAACAGTGTAAAATACAGTGAGAGAACAGCGTAGAACATACAAGGAACATAATAGGGAAACCAGTATAGGTCAAGCTAACAAAAAATATAAGATAAACAGTACCAGATACATACCTTGGTATGCTCAAATGGTTGATGTAACAGGTTAACAGGGTAAGATTGCTCCATCATTGAACAATAGGAATAACAATAGTATTCAGGCGGGAGAGGACAGCAGAGCACTAGAGAGGGTAAGGGTGGGCTGCAAGGGAGGTGCAGCCGTGCTAGCGGCCTATGGGCAGACACAGGTCATGGAGGACAGAAAGTGCATTCTTAATAGGGAATGCAGATTTAGAGGGGGGGTCAGAGGAACAGAGGGAGGAGGGAAGGTCATTCCATAGTGAGGATCTAGCTGTGGAGAAGGCTCTTAGGCCCATCCTCATAGTTATTGTAAACCCCCCGGGCCCCCTTGTTTAACTAGCAGGTCTGCTCCTCTCACCACTTGGTGCCAAAGAGAGGAATGGGGGTTTACACAACAGTTTACAGTACATTTCCTTCTGAGCCTGCTATTACAGACAGGCAACTAAGTGTGGCAACTACCTGGCACACACCTGGTGGGACCATTTACCATGGCCATCAACCTAGGTCCCTGGGAGAAAACGTTTGCTCACAATTATGCAAGGTTTGCACTTCTGGACAGGGGCACCAAGTAAATCCAGACACAGTGGAAGCAACAGCAGTACTGACCAAACCAGGCTGGGATTTTAGAGTGTGGCTTTTATTCACGTAACAAAGTAGGAATAATCACAAAGCAAAGATGGAAACCACAGGGCTACTCATACTGGCAATGCAGATTACTGAGGTACAGACATTCCTAATT
Source organism: Neoceratodus forsteri (assembly GCA_016271365.2). NCBI lineage: Eukaryota > Metazoa > Chordata > Ceratodontiformes > Ceratodontidae > Neoceratodus > Neoceratodus forsteri. Next base: position 221,311,075 of record CM028136.1, on the reverse strand, counting down.
TCACATTTAGCAGAGGCATAAAGAACATGCAAAGCGAAATCTCAGGTTCTGAAATGGAGACTGGCACACATGGCCAGTTTCTGGTACATTTTCACTCGACTAGGCACACATGGCCAGTACTAGGACACTTTCCCATATTTCATAAGGAATAATGGTGGCACACATAACCAACAATACAGGCTCAAAATCTTCCAGCACCCAGTACACTGAGGTGAACTGAAAAGAGAGAATCCAAAACCCATGTCTGGGTAACTATTTCCATCAGGCACTGGCCAAATGCACTGACTGAAAACTGAACTGTTGCCCAAACTGGTTACTCAAGATGGGGGGGTCTCCCACCTTTTGCTTCCAAGTTTATACTCAGCCATTCATCTGGTTAATCACACCTTCACAGAAAACTTACAGATGCTATCTTGAGATGTTTTTCACACTTAACATACTGCATAGCTGAAAGTTCTGTACTTTGCCAGTCTCTCTCTCTCTCTCTCTCTCTCTCTCTCGACTCCATAGTAGGCACACTTTTAAAACAGACAGTCTAGGTGACATGGTCCCTTTTGTCAGAGAAAATTCACCTAAGATTTGCAGGTGCCCTTCCTGGGCTGACAAAGCACTCAGTTTCTGAAGTTATCACAGGCAGCTTCACTAGACAGACTGGGTGAGGAGATTGCTCCTGAACCCTGAAGATCACCCTCATCCACCCTGGGATGGGGTAAAGGAAAACCCACTTGGAACGGTTTCCACCACTTCAATCTCTGTCTTCTATGTTCTTCTTCTGGGGTGAGAACAAACTACCCAACACACAGTGGTAACTCTCTGTCAGAGCTGTCCGAGGAGCTGCCCAGCAAGCTGCAGCTTCCTCGAACTCCTACTCAGGACTGACTCAACATTCTAAAGCTATCTCACTTGCAGCTAGCTCAGTGTGGCTTATGCAGCTGAGAGAGTATTAAGATTACATCATCACTTCAGCTCAGCTGAGACTGAAAAACAGTGTGTGACACTGTGAAATCCATTTACCTGGCATTTCACTAGCTGTCTTTCCCTGCCTGCCACTTGTTCTAACTGGGATTCTAGTAACCCCTGGAAACAAGGGGGTTACATTAGGACATTCTTGTTGGAGGTGGGAAGACTGACATAGATTGCGGCAGTAGGTTCTGGGCTGGATAAGAAGGGATAGTGGAGAGTAGGAGGGATTGTGCAAGGTATCAGCAATGGTCTGGGCCAGCAGGTAGGAGCACCGTGCTTGTGGAAGAAGCCATTTAAGGGACTGGTAAAGAGCGCAGTGGTGAGTGAGGAGAGGGGCGCAGAGGGCAAGGCAACATATTTGACTGTAGGTAGTGTACAGGCAGTTCAGGTTAGTAAGAGAGGTGAGAGAGTACACCGTGCAGCCATAGTCAAGAAGGGGAAAGAGGTTGCCATAGGCAATAGCAAAGGTGGGCTACTGGCAATAAGTGGTCAAGCAGGTGATAGCAAAGTCCCATCTTCTGGTTGATGTGCTTGATCAGTGAGGCAATGTGGTCAATGTAGGTTAGGGATGGGTCCAGGATTACCCACAGATACTTGAAGGCAGGAACAGTGTCAAGGGGAGATCCATCTGGGGATTTGACAGTGAGAAGGCTGCTGTTGTGAGCAAGGGCAGAGTGTTTTAGTTTGAAACCGAAACTCATGGCCTCTCATTTTGGCAGCACTGACCCACAGTTTGTTGGTAGAGAACCAACAATGTGCCTTGCAGAAATCATCAGTAAGAGTGGCGGACAGTGAGGAGGGGGAAAGGTCACTTTGGTATAGCTCTAAGTTGTTAGTGTAGAGGAGTGATTTACAGGATAGGCCCTACAACAGGAGAGTTAATGAAGAAGGGAAAGAGGAGGGAGCCAAGAACAGATCCCTGGGGGACACCCACAGAGACAGGCAAGAGGAGGGAAGTGGCATCACCAAGGCAGACCATCTGGGTTCTACCAGAGAGGTTGTTAGTAAGCCAGGCGGTGGAGGCAGGGGAGAAACCAAGGGTGTAGAGTTTTGCTATCAGGATGTTGTGATTTACAAGGTCGGATGCCTTGGACAGATCTACAAACACTGCACCAGTTAGCTTCCCTTTATCCACATTCCTCAGCACATGGTCGGTGAAGAGGGGAAGGGCCGTGGTAGTGCTGTGCCCCTTCCAGAAACCATATTGCTGGGGGAAGAGAGATTATATTTGGAGATATGCTCTGTAATTTGGTAGTTTACTGCCTTCTCTAGCAGCTTACTGAGATGGGACAGTAGTTGTCCAGAAGACTAGGGTTACCCAATTTATGAATGGGGACATTTCTGGCCTGCTTCCAGACAGAGGGGGTAGAGGCTATAGTAAGGGAGAGGTTAAAGATGAAGGTGAGTGGATAGGCAATGTCCTGGGCCATCAGTTTTAAGAAGCGGGGGTTGGGGTAGACTGTCACTACTAGCACTTCAAGATGGTAGTCATGCTAAGTCATTGACAGAGTTAACATCGTGCCTTGAACACAATTTTTTCATTGTTTGTAATTGGTTTTCTAATAATTCTTTGGTTTTGAATTCTAAGAAAACAAAGTCCTTGGTTTTTGGTACTTTCCATATGTTAAAAGAAAATCCTTGCCTATTGCTTCGAAATAATGTTGGTGCTGCAACTGAACAAGTGTACCAATTTGAATATCTTGGGGTATTACTCAACCCTGTTCTAACTTTCTCTTTGTAGGCGAGATCTGCAAGTCAGACAATTACTCAGAAATTGGGCATTCTATACAAGTTTAAAAGTTATTTTTCTATGGAAACTCAGAAATCAATTGCTGTCAGCTCTTTCCTTCCCCATTTTGATTATGTGGCTAATCTTTCTTATAATTTGAGTTGTAAGGAACTGAACATATTTTCTGTTACCTATATGTACCCCCCCATTACCCTGGGTTACTAGAATCCCAGTAAGACCTAGTGGTAGGCAGGGAAGGCAACTTGTGAAACTCCAGTTAAATGGATTTCACACTGTCTCACTCTGTTCTCAGTCTCAGCTGAGAATGAGGGATGACATCACCATAGAACTCTCGCAGCTGCATGAGCCACACTGGAATCTGCAGTTGGGAGTTAGGTTAGAATGTTGGGAGTTTTGAACAGAGTCTGTGTGCAGTCTTGGAGACAGGAGCAGCACAGCAGTCTGTGTACAGGCTCTCAGAGCCTTAAGCTCTGTCATAGAGCTACTGTAAGGGAGGTGTGTTTCTCCACTGAAAGAGGAACACAGTAAGCTGATTGTGAAGTGGTGGAGACCGCTGTTACTGGTCCATGTGCCCCATCCCTGAGGGGCTGAGGGCAGAAAGGTTTGCCTGTCTTCCAGGGGCAACCCTACTGGTTTCGGCTAAGGAAGAAGCTGCCTTATTTCAAGTTGTGCTGCGGCACCAGAAGCTGTGGGATAGAAATTCCTGTGAGGAATCGCCTCTGGGACACCTGCAACCAAAGGGTGAGTTCGCTCTGACATAGGGCCTATGTTTTTCACCTGAACTATTGGAACATGGGGATTGGACTACTTAATTTGTAGGAGGTCTAGTGTAATAGACATTGCTGGTTAATTCAAGTAGGTTCAAGTCCAGCACAAAGGGTAAAGTAAAGTGGGGATTGGACTGCTTAATCAGTGGGAGGCCTAGAGTAATGGGCTAAGCCAAATAAAAGTATGTTTAAGTCCAGCACAATGGGAAAGCAAGACAAGTATAGGAAATGTGACATACATTTAGCCTTAATCTACATTGCCAAGCTTTACAGAATGAGATGTTTAATGTCCAGGGAAATGGCTGGGTATGAATTGTGGAAGCAAGAGGTGGGAGACTCTCCATCAGTAGTAACCAAATTCACCTCTATGGATCTGCGCTGTGGCACCTTTACTTTCTCTCAGGTACTTGGACAGTGCCTGAGGAAAGTACCCAGATGTGGGATTAAAAGGAAGTTTCCCTGATAGAGCTGAGGTGCTCTTAGGTGGTTTAGGGAGCCAGCAGAAAATGTTTCCATGTCATATGGAAGGTGTCTGAGTGGCTGGCAAGGGAGCCAAACCTGGGAATCCCAGACAGTGTACAAGTTCGGGCTGTGTACCCAAAGCAGCATGCAAGTCCGGGCTGTGTGCCTGGTGGGTTCAGAGTCTGAGGGCTGAAGTGTTGAAGAAGTGTTTCTGATTCTTTTTAATCTGCATTACCAGAAGTGTAACCCCATGGGGGTCCGTCTATGCTTTGTTTGTTCTGCTTGGATGTGAATAAAGCCACACTTTAGAATCCCATTCCTGGTATTGGACATTACAGTTATTGCTTCCTGTGTTCAGAATTACTTGAGTGCCCCTGTGCAGAGTACCCAAACCTAGCCCTTGTGCCGAGTAACCTATTCCTCCCCAAACCCAGTCCCCACCTGGTACTGCTGTCAGATTCAAACAGCATACCACCTGTCGTTTGCAAAATGATGGGGGTTGGGGTTACAAAATGAAGGCACTGCTTTGGATTTGAAATTTAGGGAGGAAGGGTGCTCAGGCAAAAGGCTAGAATTTTGGTTATCTGGCAGTGGGTAGCCCAAAAAAGCTGAAGCAAGGTTAACTAATGTGTCGCTGTGTGCTGTTGTCGATGTGCTGCTGTTAAATGCTAACTGTTTATCAAGGAGCAGTAAAGCCTGAGAGAGTATGCCCTTGTCCTGCATCAAAAATTACAGCGTTTAGCCAGCTTTTAAAAATTGTTGTGACAAAGAAAAGTGTGGAAGACTAGGGGTAGTAAAAGGAAAATTCTGCCCTGGACGTTGGAAATCCTTTCTAGTGAACTGAGAGACTTGCTGTGTTAATGGCCATGACAAATGGTTGAAAAGGGATCCCGCCATGGAGTCATTTCGAAAAAAAAAGTGGTTTTGCAGTTTAAATTTGCCTGCTCGATGATCGCTGTGAGGAGAAGAGCACTCGCGAGGGAAAGAGGCTTATTTGCATGGCATCGTGTGACTGGTGAGACTGCAATCAGTCCCACCACCAAGCCAGATCTACAGCGACTGCCCAGCATTCGAGAGGGATTGTGAGTGGAGTGCGTGTACTGGCTTACCGGAGGAGCATCGCAGTGACTGAAAGCGCTGTAAAAGTTTCAAAAACGGACTTTTCTGTCTAAATTCGGGCTCAACCCGCATCTCGATCGACTGGATTGTGAATGTAGTGTGCAGAGGGATGATCGGCAGGACTGCCAACCCACTTCTGCCCAGAGGCCTCCAAGACTGGCGGCAGGCCGTTTTCCATCGCAGCAAACAGCTACTGATAACAGTGAGTACCAACAGAAATAATTGCTTAAACAAGTGATTTTTGCCAAAAGCCAGCTGAATCTGTGTGCAGCAGTGTAATCGCATTGCAATCAAAGACTGTGTTAAGTTTACCAGCAAAAGCAAGCCTTTTAAGCCATCGACTGTGGGCGTAGTTATGGGTTCAGCATCAGTGTAAGTTTCAAAGCCATGAGAGAGACTGTGAGTTGTATCAAGATATGCAGCAAGAGTTACAGGCAATCCTGTGCTTGAAATACTGAGGCTTTTAGGGACTCCGAGCTAAAGCAATGTTTTCAGCAAGTGAAAAGTCCGTGGCAAATCATATAAATGTGCTAGGAAAAAGAACAGTGCAAGTTTGCGCATTCTGAGCAAAGTTATCAGTACAGTGTGTAAATTAGATGCGCAGTGGCTTGACCCAATTTCAGAATGTTGATGCACAGGAGTGCTGCCGCCGCCATTACAGGGTGCGGTAGTAATGTAAACACAGCAGCACAGGAGCCATTTTGAAAGTGAAAGAAAGTTTTCAGTGATGTGGAACTTTCAATAACAGTGAGCGTTTGTTTGTTTTTCTCTGCAGTCATAGCCTCAGGACCAGCCCGCTACCCCGATCATGCCTGGGCTGTGGTAGTAGCAGAAGTAAACAAGTTAAGGGACATTGAGAGGTGTTTCTATGGAGGACAACTGCCTCCTCATGTGGCAATTCCTGGATACCTAGTGCAAGTGTGCTGAATATGCTTAAATGCTGGAAGGGACGTCTTCATGGTACCTCACTGCTCGGGGTGCTTAGAGAAATACAATTTATTTAAAGCGCCCAAGATTTGTTTGGCTCCCACATGGACAAAAGTTAAAGAATCTGCAGTTGGCAGCACACAGCACCAGGCGGAGCCTGTTGGAGGAGGCCTCTCAGCGGAGTGTGGCACAAAGCTAGAGGGTGCAGATTTGCAGACAGAACAATGTGCTGATGTTTCGGATTCTGGATCACAGAGAGACAATTCAGGCAGAGCATCAGTAGACCCTTGGGGAGGGGGGCCTAGCCCAAGTCTCATAGGAGAAGATGAGATGAGGGAGGCCTTTGAATGGGAGGTTTCGACCTCCACGCCCAGCGAAGAGTGGATAGTTTCAGGAGTGAGGACGGCTGCTCACTCCTGGGCACAGATTCTCAGTGAGGAAGAAGAAGAGGGGGAACCTATGTGGCCTTGTGAAAAAGGAACAGGTACACAACCTCAAGCTCTTGCCTCAGAGGAATGCATGGAAGAGAGTGGTGAGGCCACTGCCCTGGCTGTGCAAGAAAAAGTCAGGGATCCATTTTTTGTCTCGTTGAGAATGTGTAGCTGGCAGAAGCTGGACTGGCCGTCCCAAGCCAGGCCAGCGGTCTCAGGTTGACCAAAGCTAGTAAAGAGGAGACACTGGTTCGTAGGAAGGCGATTGAAATCTATGGGATGTCCTTTCCTCGGAAAGTCTGGGAGGAGATTGAGAACAGCAGGAAAATACAGGTTACTGACCTGTAACAGGAGTTCTAGGAATGGTATATGTTGTTCATCCATACTTACTGGCAGGTTCCTTGCTGCTTTAAATCTTGCCAGAAGGTCTTCAAGCTGGCTCCTCCCACCCACCCAGGTGGTAAAACTCTCGGCTCCGCCCCATGACACCAGATCTAGTCCGCTGGAAGCCAGATTGTGCGTCGAAGCCAGGGAGGTCAGGTGGGTTGTGTGGATGAACAACATATACCAATCCTAGAACTCCTGTTACAAGTGAGTAACCTGTATTTCTAGGGACATGGCTATGTTGTTCTATCCACACTTTGTGGCAGGATCCTAGCAGTTCTCCAGGAGGAGGGAGGCAAGGTGCACACCCCCTACTTAGGGAATAAGGACTGGAGAACTGAGGTCCCAAAACCAGCATCCCGGCATGACTCAAGGTTGATGTGGTAGTGGGTAATGAAGCTCTGTGCTGACTTCCAGGTAGCAGCCCTGCAGATTTCCTGGATAGGGACATCCCTGGAAGCAGCCACTGAAGCAGTGGTATGGCGGGTAGAATGAGCTCTTATCTCTCTGGGAGGCTCCATGCCCATCAACCTATAGCAGAGATCTATGCAGGAGGTGACCCACCTGCCTATCGTCTGCTTGGCTGGTCTGCCAGGTGCGGCTTCAGTGTAGGTGACAAACAGCTGGCGAACATCTCCCTGAACTTCAGCGGTCCACTCCTTGTAATAAGAGAGTGCTCTTCTAGGGTCCAAAGTATGGAGCCTATATTCGGCCTCTGAGGTATGACTGGGGTAGAACACCAGCAGAGTCAACATCTGGTTAAGGTGAAACTCCGACACCACCTTCAGAAGGCATTTCAGGTGGAGGTGCAGGACAACCTCGTCCCTGTGGAAGACCAGATAAGGAGACTCGATGGAAAGCACCTGGAGCTCTCCCATCCTACTGGCTGACGTGATAGCCACCAAGAAGGCGGTCTTCCATAACAGGTGAGAGATGTCACACCTGTGCATCGATTCAAATGGCTTGCCCATGAGCTTAGCCAATACCTGTAGTAGATCCCACGGAGGTGGAGGTTCTCGCACCGGAGGGGATATGTGAGCAAGGCCTTTGGAAAAGCACCTGACCACCTTCTCCTGCGCCACCGACTGCTTTCCGGCCTGCACCCGGTAAGCAAAGATGGCTGCCAGGTGCACCTTAAGGATCGTCGACCAAAGCCCTTGCTGAGAAAGGGACCATAGGTTGCCCAGAATGCTGACCAAGGAGCAGGAGGAAGAGTCCAACCCCTTATCCTGACACCAAATGGAGAATCTCTTCCATTTGAAGGCATAGCATCTTCTGGTCTACTCCTTACGGGATGCCTCAACAACGTTGAGGACCTCGTCGGAAAGACCCAAGGCCTGGAACTCTAGCCGCTCAGGAACCAGGCCGTCAGGTGCAGGTATTGAAGGTCCGGGTGGAGTACCTTCCCCTGGTTGACTGAGATCAGGTCTGGGCGGGCTGGAAGCCGCCTCGGGAGCCTGGAGCTGAGGCTGAGGAAATCTGGATACCAGAACTGGCAGGGCCAGTCTGGGGCTACCAGAATCACCTGCGCCTTGTCCCTCTTCGCCTTGAGAAGCACCTTGTCGATCAAGAGAAATGGGGGAAAGGTGTAAAAGAGGCCCAGGGTCCACGGCCTCGAGAAGGCATCCCCCTACAGTGAGCCCTACTGAGGGGGGCGGGCATGAAACAGCCTCAGCTTCACATTCTCCCTGGAGGCAAACAGGTCCACCTGAGATGTGCCCCAATGGGAGAACAGATCGTGTACTACCTCTGGCAGGAGAGACCACTCGTGAGATGCAGCACCTATCGGGCTTAGGGCATCAGCCAGAGTGTTGGAGGCTCCCGCCACATGGATGGCTAGGAGATCCGCCTCCAGACTGCTCATGAGGGACCAATTGCAGAGAGCTTCCTTGCATAGAGGCAAGGAGTGCATCCCGCCCTGGTGGTTTAGGTAGTACATGGTCGTGGTATTGTCCATCTGGACCTGGACCACTTGACCCCTTACAAATGGAGTGAAGGCAGTGAGGGCTAGTTGGACCACTCAAAGCTCCAGCAGGTTGATGTGGCATCGAGACTCCTGAGGGGACCAGAGGCCATGCACTCTGTGCTCCCCCAGATGGGCACCCCAACCCAACAGAGAGGCACCGGTCATTAGAATGACCATCGGCTTGGGGCGGACAAACGGGATGCCCTCCTGCAGAAGAGCTGGAACGATCTACCACTGGAGAGTGTTCCACATTTCCTGGGTCACCGCCACTGGTTGGTCCAGAGGACCGGAGCGCTGTGACCATTGGTGGGCCAGCCCGCACTGAAGGGGACACATGTGCCAATGAACCACACTGGTGCAGGCCGCTATGAGGCCTAGAAAGTCCTGGGCAGGGCGCAATTGCCCAACCAGAAATGATTGGGCAAAGGAGGAAAGAACCTCGGCCCTGTCCACTGGGAGACGTGCTCTGGATCAAAGAGTGTCGAGCTCTGCCCTGATGAATTGAATCACCTGCGTTGGCATGTGTTCTGATTTGGCCTCATTGATGAGGAGGCCAATCTGAGAGCAGACCTGGCAGGCGAGATCCCTGGACCACTCCACCTCCAGCCTGGAGGGGGCTGCAATCAGTTAGTCGTCCAGGTAAGGGTACACCCGGACCCTTCGGCACCGCAGGAATGCTGTCACCACTGCCATGCATTTGGTGAAGACCCTGTGAGTTGGAGAGAGGCTGAAGGGCATGGCCCAGAACTCGTAAAGGGACCCCTCCGCTCTGAAGCAAAGGAATCGCTGGTGGAACAGACGGATTGGGACATGAAAGAACACGTCCTGGAGGTCCAGAGAACAGAACCACACACCTCGTTCCAAGGATGGAATGATCTGTGCCAGAGTGACCATCCTGAAGGTTCGAGAGCTTAGGAACTTGTTCAGGTCATGTAGGTCTAGAATGGGGCGCCAGCCGCTAGTCTGTTTCGGGACTAGGAAATACCTGGACACAAACCTTGGGTCTGGTGGAGGATCCACCACCTCCTTTTGGAGGAGCAGAGCAATGTCAGCTTGACGAGCCGACAGACAGGCTGCAGACCCCATAGCCCCCCGTGAGGTGACGGCTCGGTAGGATAGGACCTGCTCGATTTCCAGAGGCAGACTGTTCCCTACCACTTCCAACATGCTGCGGTCCGCGGTGATAGTGGACCAGGCAGAAAAGAAGTGGTGGAGTTGTCCCCCCACGGGGGGAACCCAGAGGGGTGACGAGGCTGGGGGCGACACCCATCAACCCGTCACTGAGCAGGCTTAGAGAAAGGACCAGCTGAGGGACCTCCTGGGCCTTTTACTCCCGGCTTCCTGCTGGAGGAAGCTGCAGGCTTGGCTTTGGGGTGCCAAGTGCGAGCCTGCTGGCCCTGATGCTGGTGTTACTGGGCCGGACGTGCTGCAGGGGCAGAAGGCCGAAAGGGCTTACGTTGCTGCTGGTGGCCTTTGTCCTTCTGGGCAGATGTGACCCAGTCCAAGATGGCATTGGACTTCTTGATCCTCTGCAAGTGACCCTCCACCCCGGGACTGAACAAGTCAGTACCCAGGAAGGGAACGTCTGCCAGCTTGTGCTGGGTATCCACCGTGAAGGTGGAGATCCACAGCCAAGCTCTGCGGTGCATGGCCACTGTGGCCGCTACTGACCGGGCACAAGAGTCTCCAATGTCAAGAGCAGTTTGGAGCTGTTGCTTTGCCACTGCCCTTCCCTGATCCTGCACCTGCTTGACCATAGTCTGAAGGTCAGCCGGGAGATGAGGAATCTCCTCATCCAGGGAGCCCAAAAGGGCATGGGAAAAGTGTGCCATCAGTACGGCCGAACTGGCCTGATGAAGGCCTAAGGAGGACACAGCGTAAACTTTATGCACGGAGTAGTCCAGTTTCTTGGACTCTTTATCCAGTGGCTTGTCCATGTCCCGAGTGTTTCCGGAGTGCTGGAAAACACTGTCAGTCACCAACCCCTCCGCAGAGGGGTGCTCCGAGAATCTGGAGAGTGAGCCGGTGGGAATGGCATACTACCTGGCCATCCTGGCCGAGGGAGCTGGACAAGAAGCCGGTCGCTGCCACAGCTCCAGGGCCGGGCCAACAATGGCTTCGGCCACAGGAAAGGCCTCTGTAGGAGGATCCCCTCGGTCCAGTATCTCCTCGAGGGGATACTTGGCCAGCTTTGACACAGGTTCGAGCTTCATTCCAGTAGATTCTGAGATGAGCCGAGGTAATCCCATGAACAAGGATGGGCTGTCGTCCACTGACTGTCCCCCAGAGAACTCCAGGTTGGGAGGCCTGGAGAACAGGGAAGAGTCATCGTCAGACTCCGAGGAGTCTGCAAACAGCTGCTGAGGGCCCGAGCCACCTTCCACCTGCCGAGGGCAATCAGGAGTGAGGGTGACCGACAACCGATGGGGCAACCCATGACTTGACTGAGAATCCTTGGTTGGAGCCCCAGTTTTTGGTTGTGGAGGCGGGGGTTCCACCATGATGGGTGGTGCAGCTGGTTTTGGCCGAACAACCGGCGCTGGCTTTGGCTCCTCGATGCCCACGAGGGATTGTTTCGGCTGCTCAGGTGACAGCCACTTAATGGCGATGGAAGGCGACGGAGCTCGGCTTGTCTCGGACAAAGGAGCATGCTCTCCATCAGATCCCTCATAGCTACCGGCTAATAACTTGGCGCCACAGCCTATCCTCTGAGGAGGAGGATGATGATGAGGATGAGCAGCGTACTTCCCTCGGTGCCGAGACCAAGACTGCTGATGTCGGCGATTGGCTGGACCGAGAGGAGGTCCGAGACTGAGACCCTTGGTGTTTCCAAGGGTGGGTCTGGGAGGGAGCGGGGTAAACCCCTTCCTCCCCCAGCTCAGGGACCTTAACCGGGGGAACTCCGACACAGGAGGCATGGGCAAGTCCTCAGTTTCCACCGAGGGAACCAGTGAAGATGGGTTGTCGGCTTCTCCAGTCGACAGCCCGTCCAACGAGTTGAGAAAAATCTCGACTGCATCGACGGGTGTCTCGGCCGGCTGACCTGACAGGGACACCGTGAAGCCAGTGGCTCTTAGCCGCAACCTCGACCGAAGTAGAGTGTCGACTATCCAGGGAAGGGGACCTCTCTCGCTCCCACGAACGTCGATGGTGGGACTTACCTTCAGAGTCCTTTTTCTTGGACCGAGAGGAGTGTCCCGATGGCCCCTCTCCTTTAGTAGAGAGGGACTGACAAAGCTCCTTAAATGAAGCCGAGTAGGAGGAGCCCAAGGAGAGCGGGATAAATGCTGTGACTGAGGAAGAATATGTGGCCTGGGCTGCCTCCTCCTCGAGGGCGATCATTTGCTCAAGTTGCTCAGCCGAGTCTGCCGGCGGACATGCCCAACGGGCCTCCTTCGACTTAACCAGAGGAATACATCTCTCGGGGCGCCCAAGTTGAAGTCTGGCAGCATGGTCTTCGAGAACGTTGACCGAGAAGGACTTGCACAATTCGCAGGCCTGCGGATCGTGTTCGAGCCCAAGGCAGTAAACGCACGTGGAGTGCGGATTGGTCCGAGACATCTTCTGCCCACAAGGGCACTGCCGAAATCCGGGCGTCGATTTGTCCATCGAAGCCACGAAGGAAGAAAAAGAACAAAGTCTAGAAAATTTAAGTATGAGTTTCGGTTTAACCGACGAGTTAGGATCCAGGCCTAAAATGCAGAGTGCTAAGGAGGGAACCTGAGCTTCCAAGCGGCAAGGAAGATCTGGCGTCATGGGGCGGAGCTGAGAGTTCTACCACCTGGGTGGGTGGGAGGAGCCAGCTTGAAGACCTTCCGGCAAGATTTAAAGCAGCAAAGAACCTGCCAGTATGTGTGGATAGAACAATATATCCATGTCCCTAGAATCCTGGATTTGGGCTGAAGCAATGACATGTGTGCATCCTGGAGCAAACAAGCATGTCAGGAACAGAAGGTTTCATGAAAAATATAGCCAGTGGAAAAGAAGCAGGACACTGTTCGAATAGGGGATGGAGAGGGACGTGAAACCTTTCATAGTGTGAATTATGTGCGCCCAGAAGGGGTAATAATTCAAGCTCCTGACCCGTTGTGCTATTGGCCACAATGCAAAGACTTCCCTGCGAATGTGCCTATGCCTACCAAATGGAAAGCAGAGCAGTGGGGGAGTCGGTGCTGCCACTCCAGCCATTGCAGTGCCTTTGTTGTTCCGCCAGTATGGACTTCCAGGACTCAGGTGCCCCACATTCATCAGTTCTACAGTGTACTGACTTTCCAGAATTCGACTGGTCCACCAGATGACTTCAGATCCAGAGAGGATGCCAGCCCAGCTGTATCCTGATTCATCGCCTGGTAATTGGATGACGTCAGACCAGCTGTTTTCCTTTTGTTCCTGTTCCAAAGTTCCATCTCCAGAGATGACATCAGCCCAGCAGTTTCCAGATGTGCCCTCCTGTCGTTCCCAGATGTTCGCCCAGCTGTATCGGAAGAATGCTGCCAGGGAGAGTCTTCGGCTGAGGACCAGGTTGGTGTTTTGTTTGTTCTACAAGGGACTGGTAAGTCCAAACTTTTCTATTCTTATGACATTGCAGTACACACCCTACACTAGAAGACTCCAGATGTGTGAACTGTCCTCAAAGACTCTCCCCTTTGGGACTTTGGCCTGCTAGAACTGTGCTTCACAAGGCTTCGGCCCAGGACAGACTCTTTAATGGACTAGCCTTCAGGCACTGTGGTCACTAGATGGGACTTTTAGGGCACTCCATCCCCCAAATGTGTATTGTAAATAATGTCATTGTTTTTCTACTGTTTTTTTAATGTTTATACTGTTTTTCTACTTTTCTAAAAAAAAAAAATCTTTTTGGGGTTCTCCAGTGTTTTGATTGTAGGGGTTTAGATAGACTATGTATGCAGATTAGGAGTGTGTGTTGTCGTTCTTTTTCTTGCAGGTGTTCCTGGAGAAGAGAAGAAGAGGAGGAGGGACTCATCGGAGTTCCTCACTAGTACTTTAGTATGTAGTATTTAAAGTACTGTTGTTGTTCTTACTGTGTGTAACCTTTTTCTTCCACAGGGATGGTTGTGGGGAAAGGTGGTAGTAATGTAATGGTTGGTATTAGCTCCTGGTGTATGGTTGTATGGTGCCCAAGGTTGGGGAAGTTTCCCTGTTTGTTTTGGGATTTGAGTTAGAGGCAGACAGATTTTCCCTAGAGGGCTGGGGGGATAGACAGGCTGTGGTCCTGAATGGCCATAGGGACTCCAGTGATCTATTAGGGCTATGCTCTGGACAGTTCTACCAGACCCACTAGGTACCCATAGTTAGCGGGTAGAGTAGAGGCTGATCTGTCAGCCAAAGGCCTCTAGGCCCTTAGTGCTGCCTGCCTGTGCTAGCACATGGTAGGAGGGGGCCTGATCACCCCTTCTGCAGGTAGCACATAGGGTGAGATGGCCTAAGCTGGGTAAATAATGACTGTGGACAGTCATCTTCCTGGCCCAGGGTGAGTGTAACCACCCCGTGTTACCCGGGGTTACTAGAATCCCAGTAAGACCTAGTGGTAGGCAGGAAAGGCAACTTGTGAAACTCCAGTAAAATGGATTTCACACTGTCTCACTCTGTTCTCAGTCTCAGCTGAGACTGAGGGATGACATCACCATAGAACTATCGCAGCTGCATGAGCCACACTGGAGTGCTGCAGTTGGAAGTTAGGATAGAATGTTGGGGATTTCTGAACACAGTGTGTATGCAGTCTTGGAGAGAGGAGCAGCACAGCAGTCTGTGTGCAGGCTATCAGAGCCTTAAGCTCTGTTTTACAGCTACTCTAAGGGAGGTGTGTGTTTCCACCGAAAGAGGAACACAGTAAGCTAATTGTTGAAGTGGTGGAGACCGCTGTTACTGGTCCATGTGCCCCATCCCTGAGGGGAGGGGGGTGGAAAGGTTTGCCTGTTTTCCAGGGGCAAACCTCCTGGTTCCGGCTAAGGAAGACGCTGCCTATTTCAAGTTGTGCTGCGGCACCAGAAGCTGTGGGAAATTCCTGTAAGGAATCGCCTATGGGGCACCTTTCACCTGAACTGTTGAAACGTGGGGATTGGACTACTTAATCTGTAGGAGGTCTAGTGTAATAGACATTGCCGGTTAACTCAAGTAGGTTCAAGTTCAGCACAAAGAGTGAAGTAAAGTGGGTATTGGACTGCTTAATTAGTGGGGGGCCTAGAGCAATGGGCTAAGCCAAGTAAAAGTTATGTTCAAGTCCAGTACAATGGGAAAGCAAGACAAGTAGAGGGGATATGACATACATTCAGCCTTAATCTATATTGCCAAGCTTTACAGAATGAGATGTTTAATGTCCAGAGAAATGGCCGGGTATGAATTGTGGGCGAGAAATTAGGAGACCTCCCATCAGTAGTAACCAAATTCACCTCTACGGATTTGCTCTGTGGCACCTTTACTTTCTCTCAGGTACTTGGCCAGTGCCTGAGGAAAGTACCCAGCCGTGGGATTAAAAGGAGAACTCCCTGACAGAGCTGAGGTGCTCATAGGTGGTTTAGGGAGCCACCAGAAAATGTTTCCATGACATATGGAAGGTGTCCAAGTGGCCGGCAAGGGAGCTGAGCCAGGGAAAACCCAGAACAGTGTACAAGTCCGGGCTCTGTACCCAAAGCAGCATGCAAGTCCGGGCTGTGTGCCAGGTGGGTTCAGAGCCTGAGGGCTAAAAGTGTTGAGGAAGTGTTCTTGATTCTCTTAATCTGCATCACCAGTAGTGTAGCACCATGGGGGTCCATCTATGCTTTGTTGTTCTGCTTGGATGTGAATAAAAGCCACACTTCAGAATCCCATTCCTGGTACTGGACATTACAGTTATTGTTTCCTGTGTTCGGAGCTACTTGGGTGCCCCTGTGCAGAATAGCCAAACCTAGCCTTTGTGCCGAGTGTCCTATTTCTCCCCGAACCCAGTCCCCACCTGGTACTGCTGTCAGATTCAATCAGCATACCACCTGTCATTTGCAAAATGATGGGGTTGTGGGTTACAATTATATTTGCCATCCCGTTTTGTCTGCCCCTATTCAAACACATCATTGTGATCTTTATTCCCAGTTAGGCTGATTATCCCCCTAGATCAAGAAATTAGTATTTTTTGGATGTTTAATTTTTAAATCTATTCTCCCCCCCAAGTATTTTTTTTTCCTTTGTCTGACTTAGTTTCTGTTAGATATGTCGCTATAAATTAAGATCTGCTAATGGCTTGCTATTATCAGCCACTTTCTATATGAATAAAGCCTGCATTCAAGCTTTTTTCCATTGCAGTACCCCAACACTGGAATGGCTTACCTGATGCAATCCAATCTGCTGTATCTTTTTTTAAGTTTTAAACTTATTTTTAAACAATTTTTATTGGATAAGGGTGCTTGTAATTGTGCTCTTTATTAACAGATGTCTGTATTATGATGCTTGTATTTTGTACTGTATTTCCAGGTCGGATCTGAAAAAGGACCTTCAGTCCAGTGTCCCTACCATTTAACAAAATTAAACGAATAAATCTGCAAAGGTGCAGCAGTATCTTTTGCGTGATCGCACTGCAGGGTTTGGACGGTGACCTCTGAATATGGCCCAGTCAAGGGTGCCGGCACTAATCCCAGTTAGTGCTGTGCTAACCTTTAGAATACAGGGGCCTAAATTCCTTATAAAAACACTCATGGTTATGGAGTATTAGCCAAAGATGGGGACAAGAACCATCATCACTGTGACCCTTTTGAGTATCATGACTGTATAATACACATTTAGAAAAGTTATTCCTTTTGCTTTCCATTTTATAATGTTAAGAATGTTTGCTATGAGCTGGCCCAGTGACATGAAGGGTGGAGGCACTGGCTACTTACCTACTGCCATACCAGCAACTCTGGTTCGGGAATGAATTTTTGGCACTGGGGGTCGGCTGACCAGGAGAGGCTTGAGTGTTCGAGGGACTGCTCTCCTCTCTAGGGGTGGGAGGCATTTTTACCTGTTCTTAGACTGCCATCAGGTGGAGGTCTGGTGGCAGTGCAGCATGTATGGCACAGACAGGAAGGTACATGGTGAATGTCAAGCGTGTGCGCTGCTACACGAGTCTGACGCCCTATGGCAAGGGGTGGGGAGAAAACTAGTGAAAAAGGAGGTCCGGGGCTTAAAGAAGCCTTGCCTGCTCCTCTGGAGATCACACTACTGCCTAGAAGCTCACCTTTGGTGTGCACCAGATTCTAGCATGGGGATGGGTGTAGGAATGGGATGACACTCCTCCTTCTGGTCCTGCTACGAGGGGTACCCAAGACTCAAAGATGAATCCTTGGGGAGACGACTGCTGGCTTGGGCAAGCAAGGCCAAGGCTGACTAGCCATCTCTGGATGAAGGTGGATTAAAAAAAATGTTTGCTGTGTGTTACACTCCAAATTTTTTTTTTTTATACTTTTTGCGGCCTGCCTCCACTGCCATCCATCCGCCCAGTCACGTACCCAGTGCTGCAGCTTCTCCATTTCAGCCATCCTCCCAGGCCCCCCTGGCTTACCCCTCAGGGTGGGGCTGTGGGACCAGAACCCCTTGAAGAGTGCCACAGTAAATGGGATACAGTGGGAGGCGGCCTGGGGAGCTGATTGCAGCCACGGGGCAGGCATCACCAAGACAGAGGACAGGCCGATTTTTCTTGTTAGGCCCCAGTGGCAGGGACGTGCAATGACATCCAGCGTCTGCAACGCCCCTCAATGTGTTGAGCGCCAGCTAGTTCGTGAGTCCTCCAGCCTCCGCTAGGGATCTCTCGATCGCCAGGCACTAATCCATTCCCTTCCCCAATGGAGAGCAGTCCCTAGGATGCTCCATCCTTCTCCCCCCGACCGACCCTCCAGCTCCCCGGATCCATTCCCGAACCCGGGTCGCTGGTGTCACAAGCAGAAAGAAAAAATTACTCACCTTAGTAATTATGTTCCTTCTAGTGGAGTCTTGCTGTATTCTGACAACTGCAGTTAGGTCCTGCCTTTCAACTGCCCCGGAGAACATATGGTTAACTTTTCTATGCATGGCATAGAATGTTCATCTTGAGCTCGGTTGAAGCCTCTGCCTGTTGTTATTTGAACTGCGACAGTCAGATCTTTACCAGCAAAAATGCACTAGGTGCTGTGTGTGGAAACTGTAACATTTTTAACTAGCCAACTGGCAAAAATATAATGTTTTGGGTTCTCAAAGGAAGACTCATGTCAGGAAACCCAAAAACATCAATAAAACAACGTTCCACCCAAAGGAAAAAGAGAGTGTAAAAGGGGCACCCCTAGGGTGCCAACACTGCTCCTGCCCACCCACATCCCAAAAACTAGGTTCTGAGAGGGGAGGCAGGGGGAGGTCAGAATACAGCAAGACTCAACTAGAAGAAACATAATTACTAAGGTGAGTAATTTTTTTTTTCTTCAAACATGAAGTCTTGCTATATTCTGACAATTGCAGACTACCAAGCAGTACCTCCATGGAGGAGGGACAGAACCTACTTTGGAAACAGGCTCTGAAGTACTGCTGTGCCAAACCGAGCATCACTCCTAGCCTGGATATCCAGAGAGTAATGCTTGGTGAAAGTATGAACTGTTTTCTAGGTGGCTGCTTGACAAATTTCTAAGAGAGGTATATCCCTGGCAGCAGCTGTACCTCTTGTGGAATGAGCCTTCAGGCCTGAGGGTGGAGTTCTACCCAGTTTTTCATAGCAGAATTGTATATGTAACCCCCTGTTACCCAGGGTTACTAGAATCCCAGTAAGACCTAGTGGTAGGCAGCTTGTGAAACTCCAGTTAAATGGATTTCACACTGTCTCACTCTGTTCTCAGTCTCAGCTGAGACTGAGGGATGACATCGCCACAGAACTATCGCAGCTGCATGAGCCACATTGGAATCTGCAGATGGGAGTTAGGTTAGAATGTTGGGAGTTTTTGAACAGTGAGCAGCAGCAGTTGTGTGTGAGCAGTGAAGAAGAGAGGAGCACAGCAGTCTGTGCACATACTCTTGGAGCCTAAAGCTCTGATACAGAGCTACTTTTAGGGAAAGGTGTGTGTTTTTCCACCTAAAGAGAAACACAGTAAGCTGTTCTTGAAGTGGTGGAGACCACTGATACTGGTCTCTGTGCCCCATCCCTGAGGGGATGGGGGGGGTAAAAGGCTTGCCTGTTATTCCAGGGGCAACCTCCTTGTTCGGGCTAGGGAAGAAGCTGCCTTATTTTCTGAAATGTGTTGTGGCACCAGAAGCTGTCAAGATTCGCCTGTGGGGCACCTGCAACCAAAGGGTGAGTTCTGCTCTTGTCAAAGGGCCTATGTTTCACCTGAACTGTGTTAAAGTGGGGATTGGACTGCTGAATTAGTGGGAGGCCTAGAAGAATAGTCTTAGCCAAAGTAAAAGTATGTTCAAGTCCAGCACAAGGGGAAAGCCAAAACATGTAGAGAAGTGTGCTATAAATTTACCCTTTAATCTACATTGCCAAGTTTTTCAGGAAGAGATGTTTAAGCATGTTTGAGTTTAGTACAAGGGGAAAGTCAAGACATGTAGAGGAAATGTGCTATACGTTTACCCTTTAATCTACATTGCCAAGCCAGGTATGGATTGTGGGAGCTGGAGGTGGGAGACCCCCCACCTTTAGTAACCAGGTTCACCTCTACGGATTTGCTCTGTGGCCCTTTTACTTTGCCTCAGGCACTTGGCCAGCACTGAGGGAAGTACCCAGACGTGGGATTGAAAGGAAATTTCCCTTAAGGAGTCAAAAGCTCTAAGGTGGTTTGGGGAGCCACCAATGGAAAATGTGTCCACTGCCATATGGACAGGGATCGAGTGGCTGGCAGGGGAGCCGGGCCAGGAAAAACCCAAATAGTGTACAAGTCGGGCTGTGTACCCAAAGCAGCGTGCAAGTCCAGGCTATGTGCCTGGGTTCAGAGCCTGAGGGCTGAAGTGTTGAAGAAGTGTTCTGTTACTCTTATCTGCATTACCAGGAATGTAGCCCCGTGGGGGTCCGTCTATGCTTTGTCTGTTCAGTTTGGATGTGAATAAAAGCCACACTTTAGAATCCCAATCCTGGTATTGGACATTACAGTTATCTCTTCCTGTGTTCGGATTTACTTGGGTGCCCCTGTGCAGAGTAGCCAAACCTAAGCCCTTGTGCCGAGTAACCTAGTCCTCCCCACACCCAGTCCCCACCTGGTACTGCTGTCAGCTTCAACAGCATACCACCTGTCGATTGCAAAAAGACAGGGGTCCAGGGGTTACATATACAAGAAACAATCCACCTGGCAATAGATTTCTTAGTGGCAGGTTTGCCCTTACCAACTTCTCCATAAGTGAGGAACAACTGGAAGGATTCAAACCTGTGACCCTTGGTACAATCTATGTAGTAGCTAAGGGCTCTTTTAACATCCAAACTGTGTAGCCTCCTCTCTCCCAAGGAAGAATGATCAGTGAAGAAAACAGGGAGAGATAAAGACTGGTTGAGGTGGAAATCTGAAACCACTTTAGGCAAGAACTTTGTTAGTTCTAAGGACCACTTTATCTCTGTGAAAAGAGATGAAATCAGATTCCAATGACAGGGCTTGCAATTCACTGATACGTCTGGCAGAAGTAATGGTTACCAAAAACACAGTTTTCCAAGTCAAGTACTTAAGCTCTGCTGAGGATAAAGGCTCAAAAGGGGATTGCATAAGCTGAGCAATGCAGACATTACGATCCCAAGCAGGAGCAGGATCCCTAAAAAAAAAGGGGGGGGGTTGGTGTGAAGCAATCCCTTGAAAAACTTATAGAATACAGGATGGGATGACAGAGAGGAAGACTTGCCTACAGACAGGAAAGCAGAAACAGCTGCCAAATGTACCTTAAGGGTAGCTGGTCTGAGACCTAGGCCATTTAGATGGACCATATAATCCAGAACCATAGGCAATTCAGCAGAGTCTGGAGAAATATTCTTCTTAGAACACCAAATGCTAAATCTTTTCCATTTGGAGTTGTAAGTCTTTCTGGTGGAAGGCTTTCAAGAAGCCTTAAGGATATCCAGAACGTCTTGGGAAAGATGCAGATCTGCAAACTCTATAACTCTTCAAGAGCCAAGCCTTGAGATTGAGAGACTGAAGATTCGGGTACCAAATCCTCCCCGAGAGGATGTTAACAGGTTGTAATTCCTGGGAAGAGACAGGGGAAGATGGACTGCTAGGGACAGCAACAAGGGATACCATGGCTGCCTGGCCCAGTCTGGAGCAATCAGAATCACTGCATGGTTGTGACCTTATCTTAACACTCTGAACAGGAGAGGGAAGGTGGGAAAAGCATACAGAAATTTCCCTTCCCAGTTCAAAATCAGAGCATCCAGGGGGACTGAGCCCAAGACTTGGGGTCTGCAACAAGAGAGAGGAAGTTGGTGATTGTCTGGGGCTGCAAAAAGATCCATCTCTGGAGTGCCCCACCACGAGAAAATCACTTCCAACACCAGGGGATCTAGGGCCCATTCGTGATGGCCCTGGGATATTCTGCTCAGTGCATCTGCTAGGACATTGTCCTTCCCTGGGAGGTGAACTGCTATCAGAGAGGTTTGCAGAGAATAGGCCAGGGACCACAACTTCATTGCTTCTGTGCACAAGGCCATAGACCGAGTGTCTCCTTGCTTGTTGATGTACCACATGGTGGTGGTGGTGTCTGTTCTGACTTGAACCACCTTGTTCTGTACAGATTTGGAAAAAGCTTGTAGTGCCAGAAACACTGCTCTGAGTTCCAAGAGATCGATGTGAAGCAGAGATTCCTGAGGCGACCACAGTCCCTGGGTGGTAAGTTCCCCCAAATGGGCTCCCCAGCCCAGCAGGGAAGCATCTGTGATGAGGACCACTGAATAAGATTGAGTGACAAATGGATCCTCTTGCCTCAAATTGTCCTGATCCTGCCACCATTGCAAGGCTTGGATCAGGGTTCGAGTCACTGGAATTAGTTTGGTAAGGGAATCCTTTCTTTGGGACGTAAAAGCTCTTAAGTGGAACTGAATGTCCCTCATTTGGAATCTTGCACCCTGGACCACTGCTGTGGAAGCTGCCATGTGGCCCAGTAGCTGAAGGAAATGCCTTGCTGGTCGAGACACCTGAAGGCTGAATGAAGAGGCCAGTTCCATGAGGGCCCTTGCCCTTTCCAGGGGAAGGAAGGCTCTTGCTTTTATCGTATCCAGTTCTGCACCCATGAAGGTGAGGAGCTGCACTGGTTTGAGAACTGACTTTGGTAGGTTGAGAAGGAATCCTAAAGAAGTGAGCACTTGCTGGGTCACTTGCAGGTGTGACTTGACTTGGTCTGGAGACTGACCTACTATGAATCAGTCATCCAAGTCTGGGAAAATGGAAATCATTTGTCTTCTTAGGAAGGCAACAACTACTGCCAGGCACTTTGGGGGCTGATGTTAGGCCAAAGGGCATTGCTCTGAACTGATAGTGGCCTGAGGGCAACTTGAACCTGAGGTACTTTCTGTGGGAGCACCTGATGGGAATGTGAAAGTAGGCATCTTTGAGGTTCAGGGAGGCTAGCCAGTCCCTGGCCTTAGAGAGGGAAGGATAATTCCCAGAGTTACCATTTTGAACTTTGGCTTTAGAAGATGTTTGTTCAGATATCTTAGGTCCAGGATGGGTCGCCACTCTCCTGTCTTTTTGGGGGTTAGGAAGTACCTGGAGTACAATCCTTTGCCCCAGTGTAGGGTAGGAACTCTCTTTATAGCTCTGAGACCTAGGAGAGAAGAAACCTCTGCCTCTAAGGCAAGGGTCTCAGAGATTTGCAGGTGGAAAAGATCTGGCTCTCATCTTGGGAAATTTTTTTGAAGCTGAGAACCAGTCCCTGGCTTACTACCTCCAGGACCCACTTGTCTGATGTAAGAGACATCCAGTCCTGGACAAAGTAAGCCAGTCTGCCCCCAACTGGTATAGGAGAATCGACCCGGGCAGACCCATCAGGGTGTCTGCTTGGCAGGGGCTTTAGGCTGAGAGGTGGATGCAGGCCTGCTCATCCCCCTTCTGCCTCTCCTTCTAAAGAACCCCCTCTACGAAAAAGAAGAAGAGGCCTGTGCTTGGTAAAAAGGCCTTTGGAAAGGCCTGCCCCTGCCCTGCTGCCTTTGAGGAGCTGCTTGCCTTTCTTTGGCCTGAGCACTCCTGTAAGTGGTCCTGTATTCATCCATTTTCTTCATGTAATCCTCTGTCTGCTCCCCAGAGAATTACCCACTACAGGAAAATCCATGGCCTTTGCCTGGGTATCCTGTGAGAGGCTAGTACATTTGAGCCAAGCCATTCTCCGAAGAGCCATAGATGTAGCCATGACTCTTGATGCATCATTGGAGTCTACAGCAGCATGAAACTTAACTTTTGATGCCTCAATACCATCTGCAGCCACCTGCTCCAGCTCCTTGGCAAGCTGGGTAGGAGCCTGTTTAGCCAGTGCCAGTACAGTGTCCCACCTGGACTTCTGGTACCTGGCTGCATAGGCCATGTAATTAGCCTGCCCGAGTCCCAAAGATGCTGCCATGTACTGCTTCTTTGCCATGGCATCAATCTTCCTGGAGTCCTTGTCTGGGGGGTGTGATGCCAAGGGAATGTTTGCCTTATCACAGGCAGCAGCCTGTACAACCCCAACATGGCTGCACTGTTGAAAAAGGAACTCCGTATCTGAGCCTGAAAGAGTATACCTCTTGTCCATTCTTCTGTCCACAGGAGATATAGAATTGGGAGACTTAAGAATTTTTTGTGTCCGTTTCCCACAAGATTTGTGGAAGGGAATAGACAGTCTCCTGGACTCTGGGATGTCCATCTCAACATAATCAGGCTGTTCCTGATCCTCTACTGCCTCCTCCACAGAAAGCTGGAGGGTATCAGCCACTTTTCTGTAAAGCATGTAGTGTGAAGAGGACTCAGAAAGCCTAGGAGAAACACCTAAAGGTCTCTCTGGGGAGATGTCCAGGTCAATAGGCACATCCAGACTTTCACCATCACCATAATCATCCTCATACTCTCCCTCCTCCTTAAACTCCGGTTCATAAAATTCTTCCAAGGTATAATCCGGAACCTGGGGAACCGACCGAACCGAGCCCCTGCAAGATGGTGCCGGTTCAGTCGGAACCGATCGAAGCGATTCCATAATCCTAATCGCTTTGGCTATTTCATCGGCAGTTGGAGTATGAGATTCTGGATCCGAACCGGTCGACTTGTCTTTTCTTTTTGTCGGAACAGATTCCTCAGAATCGGCTCTCCTTTTGCCTGAAGTAGTATCGCCTGGTCAGAGGGCACTCCTTCTGTTCGGTCGAACTGAACTGGGCTGGCCATCCGGTCAGCGGACTTCTCGCCTCCTTTCCCTCAGTCTACCTAATCTCTTCCAGGGTAGATTTGGGAACATTTTGCAAATTTGGCAGTCTGAATCGAGGTGGTCAAACCCCAGAAAATAAACACAGGTGGTGGGGATCAGCCTTAGCAAAGACCTCCCACACACACTGCAGTGTTGAAACCCAGTGGGCCGTTTTTTCCTTGGGTTTTCAGACATAGCCAACCTAACCAAACTTACCTTTTTCAGCAATCCGCCAGGCAAGACTCCCCCATCGGTTCCTGACCATGTCACGGGTCTTGGAAAAAACGTACTAAAACCCGTTTTTTTTTTTTGAACCGATATGGACCAGTAACCACACACTAAAGTACAAATTTTACCTCAAAATGATCGGTTCAGCTGAACCAATCCACAGTTTACAAGTTCCACACAGAAAACAGAACAAAAATCTATCTAGTACTCACGGTACCACAGACAGAGACTTGAACCGACTATGCGGTAACAACAATTAGGAAGAAAACTGACCGAAAACCGACACTTCCACCGACTTTGAAACTAGCAGCAGGAGAAATCTCCGGAGGAACTGTTCAGTGAGGCGGAGTAAAGAATCTGACGGTTGCAGTTCGAATAACAGGCAGAGGCTTCAACCGAGCTAGAGATGAACCTTCTATGCCATGCATAGAAAAGTTAACCCTATGTTCTCTGGGGCAGTTGAAAGGCAGGACCTAACTGCAATTGTCAGAATACAGCAAGACTTCATGTTGTTTGAATCTAACTGACAGATCGGACCTTTTTTTTTTTTTTTTTTAAATGAGTATCTTGTGAATATACTAGCAGGAGTGGGATGTGTGAAATATATCTGAAGTTAGGAGAAAGTTCATAATACATGCATGTGTAATAAAAGCAACCCGAAATAAAAACTTAACATTGTAGACAATACTGTTTTTCAAAGGCAGTTAAAATATGAATGAAGTCATCACAATCCACTTCTAAATATTACCCGAAAATAAAAGGTTTTTGACATTTCGTCATTTTTATGTACAGGAACATAACCATGTTAGAATGAAAACCTACAGTAACTATTTTAACAACAGGAATGACAATTCAGAAAGATATTGGGTCAAATTTTTAGCAGGGTGATTCTCTTAAACACAAGTACCTGCAGTACAATAATAGATACATCAGAGTAGATGTCACAACATACTTGTATTAGTCTTGGCATAATGTTTTAATTGATTTTTAAGCTAAAAAAAGTTCTAATTTCTTTATAGGATACTTTAGGGAGGAGGGGGCATTATAGGGACTTAAGGTCTCAAACTTCTTACACAGCAAAATGCTATGGCAATTTTAGACTAACCTCCCTTCCTGTCTCACTGCGGAAGAGGACTTTATCAAACTGCACTTTCCGTTTACACAATATACAGTTTTTCTGTAACAATATCATTTGAGTTCTGTAATCAAGGTTGTTATAGAAGTAATGAACTTAAGATTCGGTAGCAAATCCTACTGTACAGTCGTGAGTGTTGACTGAAAGACTGCACCGGAAGAAAGGCAGGGAACATATGACCTTGGGCCACTGAGCATTTGCCAGGTTTGTCTCTACTATTCCATGTAAATCAAGAGTGCTGTGTACTGCACATGCATTTTTTTCTCTCAGGCCATTAGTGCTCGAACTGTCAGTGAACCTCACCAAATCTACGGCAACAATCTTGGGCTTCTCATTGGAAAGAACACAGCTGCTGTCCTGTTGGCACAGTAGTAGAGTTACCGCTCGCAACGCCAGTGACCCCAGTTCATGCTCTAAGCTTCGGTTGTCGGAGGGTCAGCTAGGAGGAGGATCGAGCATCCGATGAACTGCTCTCCTCCTATGGGGCTGGTGCGAGCAGTGCCTGGTGTAAGCCTGGATCCTATCAGTGGCTTGGGGACAGACTGCAATCAGGGGACAGAGGCAGGGCAAGTGTTTAGTGTGCTGCGTACAGAAGCATGTAAATCACTGCCACTGATGTCACTACACACTAAATCCCTGCACAATGGGGGAAGGGAGGAAAAATGGAAAATTGCTCTGGCAGGCAGGAAGATTTGCCAACTCCTTGCAGGCCCCGTACAGACAACCTAGTGTGGCTCCAACTAGATCTTGTCTGGAGGGTTAAGCTTGACTCTCTGCCACCCCACTACAGGGGTAAGTCATGGGGGAATCTGGAGCCAGCAAGTCTAGGGGATGCCAGGTGACTGGGCTTTTGGGGTCGAGGAGGGAGGAGAAGGCAGTGCAGAAAAATATGAACAACAAAAAATACAGCATACCGAAATAAAGTGAAATGCGCTTGAATGAAGGACCATGTTTGATTCACCCGGCCAAATTTACATTTATTTTGCCCCATCTCTTTATATAAAACAAACTCAAAAATGCAGTAAGTGTCACAGCACATTGTCAGACACGTTTGTACCTCCCCCATGTGACTGGCTTCAGTTTGACAAATGCAGCTGTAGAGAGATGTGCAACAAGCACAAAGTTACAGACACAGGCAGGAAAAAGTAGTAGTGCATACCATATCCCTAAACAAATTCAAGTAAAAGACAATTTGGCTACGAATCCTTTTATTTGCAGAGCATTGCTACACAAACAGCACACTAATCAAAACAAGAGGACACTGGGTTTTACATTACTGTTGATGCTGCCTTACTTACAGCCCACTGCATTTTGTATTTTTTTTTTTTTTTGCTTGATTCTATTTGGGGACATGTATACACCACGTTTTTTTATGCCACTGTTCTCCCCGTTTTTGGCTGGTAATACCCAGTCCAGAAGCACGCTCCTAGTTTTCTGTCAGTATGTAGAAAATTTAATAGATTTGCCCACAATTGTCTCTAGCAGAATTAGATACTGGCATTAAACTAGAGGCTCAAACTGGGGTCCAGTGGACACTGGACTAAATGCACAAGCAGTGGGCTACTGGACTTGATTAAGGGCTAAATGAAATAGCTATTCATGCCATGCATCATAAACACTGGTAGAGAAAACAATCCCACTGCAGTACACTAGGTATCCTAGTCTTGCCTCAGAGGTGGTGTCAAAGGCTGCAGAAGACACAGGTTCAAATCACACCATAGCCACTTGTGTACTGTGACCTTGGGCAAGACACAAACTCCCAGACCACTCGGCTGTAAAGTTGGGTACAGGGCAGGACCCTACTGAAAATGAGATCCACCTCAGTTGGGCTATTCTGACTAAACAGGCTGCACCACAGTAAAACACACAGCTGATTTAACTTCAGACTCTGAGCAGAGTTCCACAGCCCCACAAATCTGGCATGTTAGCCTGATAGCTAAATCTACATTTCTACACATTCACTTTTGTTGCCTTGAAAATGAAGAAATGTATAACATTAAGGATCAGGTTTGCAACATACGTACTTACAAATTAGCCAGAAGGCCTTGTGATCTAGGAAACCTGACCAATGCAGAGCCCATGTATTTTTCTGTACATGTCACTCTATTGAGTATTTCAAGTGAGCGCATGGATCTAGGGGATCTCGACCTTGCCTATAATAAGGCAGTGGGTGAGGCCCTGGATCTAACTGCTCCTGTTCGTGTTCGACCACTCACTCAGAGCCCAAGGACTCCATGGTTTGATGAGTCCTTGAAGGAGCTGAAGATAGTGGAGCGAAGGCTAGAGAGAGCTTGGCGGAAATCTGGCTTGGATGCCGACAAACTTATATTGATGGATCATTATAGTATCTATCAATCAATCAGCAATCACCTGTAAGAAGGCAGAATTCCTGTCCAAGGAGATTGCTGCTGCACAGAACTGACCAGCTCAACTCTTTCAGACTGTCGACAGATTGTGCAATCCACTCTGTCTGCAGTCTGGAAATACAGGTTACTCACCTGTAACAGGAGTTCTAGGAATGGTATATGTTGCTCATCCACACTGTCTGGCAGGTTCCTTGCTGCTTTAAATCTTGCAGAAAGGTCTTCAAGCTGGCTCCTCCCACCCACCCGGGTGGTAAAACTCTCTGCTCCACCCCATGACACCAGACCTAGCCCGCTGGAAGCCAGGTTGTGCGTCGAAGCCAGGGAGGTCAGGTGGGTCATGTGGATGAACATATACCATTCCTAGAACTCCTGTTACAGGTGAGTAACCTGTATTTCTAGGGACATGGATATGTTGTTCATCCACACTGTCTGGCAGACTCCTAGTAGTTCTCCGGGAGGAGGGAGGCAAGGTGCACACCCCCTACTTGAGAAATAAAGACTGGAGAACCGAGGCCCCAAAACCAGCATCCCGGCGTGACTCAAGGTCGATGTGGTAGTGGGTGATGAAAGTGTGTGCTGACTTCCGGGTAGCAGCCCTGCAGATTTCCTGGATAGGGATGTCCCTGGAAGCAGCCACCGATGCAGCGGTATGGCGGGTAGAATGAGCTCTTATCCCTCTGGGAGGCTCCATGCCCGCCAGCCTATAGCAGAGATCTATGCAGGAGGTGACCCACCTGCCTATCGTCCGCTTGGCTGCAGGTCTGCCAGGTGCGGCTTCAGCGTAGGTGACAGCTGGCGAACTTCTCCCTGAACTTCAGCCGTCCGCTCCTTGTAATAAGCGAGCGCTCTTCTAGGGTCTAAGGTATGGAGCCTATATTCGGCCTCCGAGGTGTGACTGGGGTAGAACACCGGCAGAGTCAACTCCTAGTTAAGAAGAAACTCAGACACCACCTTCGGAAGGAATTTTTGGTGGGGGCGCAGGACAACCTTGTCCCTGTTGAAGACCAGATAAGGAGACTCTATGGAAAGTGCATGGAGCTCTCCCATCCTTCTGGCTGACGTGATAGCCACCAAGAAGGTGGTCTTCCATGACAGGTGAGAGATGTCACACCTGTGCATCAGTTCGAATGGCTTGCCCATGAGCTTAGCCAATACCAGCAGTAGATCCCACGGAGGTGGAGGTTCTCGCACCGGAGGGGATATGTGACCAAGGCCCTTGAAAAAGTGCCCAACCACCTTCTCCTGCACCACCGACTGCTTCCCGGCCCACACCCAGTAAGCAGAGATGGCTGCCAGGTGCACCTTAGGGGTCGTCGACCAAAGCTCTTGCTGAGAAAGGGACCACAGGTAGTCCAGAATGCTTGCCAAGGAACAGGAGGAAGGGTCCAGGCTCTTGCCCTGACACCAAATGAAGAATCTCTTCCATTTGAAGGTGTAGCATTTCTGGTCGACTCTCACGGGACGCCTCAACGACATTGAGGACCTCGCCGGAAAGACCCAAGGCCTGGAACCCTAGCCGCCAGGAACCAGGCGGCCAGGTGCAGGGATTGAAGGTCTGGATGGAATACCTTCCCTGATTGACTGAGATCAGGTCCGGGCGGGCTGGAAAGCCTCGGGAGCCTGGAGCTGAGACTGAGAAGATCTGGATACCAGAACTGGCGCAGTCTGGGGCTACCAGAATCACCTGTGCCTTGTCCCTCCCTCTGGAGAAGCACCTTGTGGATCAAGGGAAATGGGGAAAAGTGTAGAAGAGGCCCGGGGTCCACGGCCTCGAGAAGGCAACCCCTGCAGTGAGCCCTGCTGAGGGGGGTGAGCATGAAACAGTCTCAGCTTTGCATTCTCCCTGGAGGCAAACAGGTCCACCTGTGGCGTGCCCCAGTGGGAGAACTGATCTTGTACTACCTCCGGCAGGAGAGACCACTTGTGGGATGCAGCCCCTATCCAGCTTAGGGCATCAGCCAGAGTGTTGGAGGCTCCTGCCACCAGGATGGCAAGGAGATCTGCCTCCAGGCTGCTCACGAGTGACCAAATGCGGAGAGCTTCCCTGCACAGAGGCATGGAGCACGTCCCGCCCTGGCGGTTTAGGTAGTACATGGTCATGGTATTGTCCGTCTGGACCTGAACCACTTGACCCCGTAGAAATGGAGCGAAGGCAGTGAGGGCTAGACGAACCGCTTGATGCTCCAGCAGGTTGATGTGGCATCGGGACTCCCGAGGGGACCAGAGGCCATGCGCTCTGTGCTCCCCCAGATGGGCACCCCAACCCATCAGAGAGGCATCGGTCGATAGAGAGACCGTCTGCTCGGGGCGGACGAATGGGATGCCCTCCTGCAGATGTGCTGGAACGGTCCATCACCGGAGAGCGTCCCACATCCCCTGGGTCACTGTCACTAGCTGATCCAGCGGATCGAGGTGCTGTAACCATTGGCTGGCCAGCCCCCATTGAAGGGATGGCGTACCAGCAGGCCCAACGGACCACGCTGGTGCAGGCCGCCATGAGGCCCAGGAAGTCCCGGCAGGGCACAATTGCCCAACCTGAAATGATTGGGCAAAGGAGAAAAGAACCTCGCCCTGTCTGCCAGGAGCCGTGCTCTGGCTCGCAGAGAGTCAAGCTCTGCCCCGATGAATTGGATCACCTGCTTTGGCACGAGTTCTGACTTGGCCTCGTTGATGAGGAGGCCAACCTGAGAGCAAACCTGGAGGGCCAGATCTCTGGACTGCTCCACCTCCGTTCTGGAGGGGGCTGCAATCAGCTAGTTGTCCAGGAAGGGGTACACCCGGACCCTTCGGCGCCGCAGGAATGCTGTCACCACTGCCATGCATTTGGTGAAGACCCTGGGAGCTAGGGAAAGGCAGAACAGCATGGCCCGGAACTCGTAGAGGGATCCCTCTGCCCTGAAGCGGAGGAATCTCTGGTAGGACGGACGGATTGGGACGTGAAAGAATGCATCCTGGAGGTCCAGAGAACAGAACCACACGCCTCATTCCAAGGATGGAATTATCTGAGCCAGAGTGACCATCCTGAAGGTCCAAGACCTTAGGAACCTGTTCAGGTCGTGCAGGTCGAGAATGGGGCGCCAGCCCCCTGTCCATTTAAGGACCAGGAAGTACCTGGACACAAACCCCAGGTCTGGAGGAGGATCCGCCACCTTCCTGATCACCTCTTTTTTGAGGAGCAGGGTGATATCGGCTCGGCGAGCAGAGAGAGAGACTGCGGACCCCGTAGCCCCCCCGAGGGGCGACGGCTCGGAAGGGCGGGCCTGCTCGAACTCCAGGGCAGGCCCTTTCCTACCACCTCCAACACCCAGCAGTCCGTGGTGATAGGACCAGGCGAAAGGAAGTGGGGAGCCGCCTCCCAGGGGGAACCCAGGGGGGAGTGACGAGGCTGGGGGCGACACTCCTCAACCCGTCACTGGGCAGGCTTGGAGGAGGGACCAGCCGAGGGACCTCCTGGGCCTTTTCCTCCCTGCTTCCCATCAGAGGAAGCTGCAGGCTTGGCTTTGGGGTGCCAAGCGCAAGCCTGCTGGCCTTGGTGTCGGTGCTGTTGGGCCGGATGTGCCGCAGGCGCAGAAGGACGAAAGGACTTATGTTGTTGTTGTCGACGGCCCTTGTCCTTCTGGGCAGAGATGACAGAGTCCAGAGTGGCACTGGACTTCTCGATCTGCTGGAGGTGACTTTCCACTCTAGGGTCGAAGAGGTCAGTCCCCAGGAAGGGGACATCCGCTAGTTTATGCTGGGTATCTGCCGTGAAGGTGGATATCCTCAGCCATGCTCTGTGGCACATGGCCACTGCAGCTGCAACTGATCTGGCACAGGAGTCTCCAATGTCCAGAGCCGTTTGGAGCTGCTGTTTCGCCACCGCCCTTCCCTGGTCCTGTACCTGCTTGACCGTGGTCTGCAGGTCGGCCAGGAGATGAGGGATCACCTCATCCAGGGAGCCCATGAGGGCGTGGAAGAAGTGTGCCATCAGCACGGCTGAGCTGGCCTGGTGGAGGCCAAGGGAGGATGCAGCGTACACCTAGCGCCCAGCATAGTCCAGCTTTTTGGACTCCTTGTCGGGGGTCTTATCCACATCCCTAGTGTTCCCAGAACGCCGGAAAACGCTATCGGTGACCAACCCCTCGGCGGAGGGGTGGTCCAAAAAAACCGGATAATGAGCCGGTAGGGACCGCATACTTCCTGGCCATCCTGGCCGAAGGCGCAGGACAGGAAGCAGGCCGCTGCCAGAGCTCCAAGGCTGGGCCAACAATGGCTTCAGCCACCCGAAAGGCTTCTGTGGGTGATCCTGGTCCAGTATTCCGTTAGGGGATACTTGTCCCGCTGGATAGGCTCGAGCTGCATCCGGTAGACTGAGATGAGCCGGGCAGACCCATGAAGGACGATGGGCTTTCGTTCATCGACTGGCCCCCGGAGGACTCCAGGTCAATGGGCCTGGAGAACAGGGAGGAGTCGTCGTCGGACTCCGTGAAGAGCTGCCTGGGGCCTGAGCCACCCTCCACCTGCCGAGGATGGTCGGGAGTCAGGGTGACCAACAACATTGTGGGGCAGGCCCTGACCCGACTGAGAGTCCTTGGTCGGCACCCCCGATTTCGGTTGTGGAGGCGGAGGTTCCACCACAATCGGTGGGGCAGCTGGTTTCGGCCAAACAACTGGCCCAGGCTTGGGCACCTTTACTACAGCGAGGGGTTGTTTCGGCTGCTCGGGTGACAGCCACTTGATGGCCGGGAAGGCGACGGCTTGTTCCCGGACAGAAGTAACTGTTGCCATATCAGGTCCGTAGGCCGACGCACCTATAAGCAGCCTCCTTCTGAGGAGGAAGACATGAGTAGCGGTGCCGCCGCTTACTTTGGTGCCGACACCGCTGATGTCGGCGAGATCGGCTGGACCGAGACGATGCCTGACACCGAGAGAGATCCTCGGTGTTTCCGAGGACGGGTCTGGGAAGAGGTGGGGGACACCCGCTCTTCCCTCGGCTCGGAAGCCTTGACCAGGGACTCCGGCACCGGAGGCACAGGCAAGTTCTCGGTCTCCACTGGGGGAACCGGTGAAGAAGGGTTGTCTGCTTCACCAGTCGACAGCCCATCCGACGGGTCGAGAAAAATCTCGACCGCGTCGACGGGTGTCTCGGCCGGCTGACCTGACGGGGACACCGTGAAGCCAGCAGCCTTATCCGCAACCTCGACCGAAGTAGAGTGTCGACTGTCCGGGGAAGGGGACCTCTCCCGCTCCCACGATCGCCGACGGTGGGGCTTACCTTTCGAGTCCTTCTTTTTGGACCGAGAAGAATGTCCCGATGGCTCCTCTCCCTTCGTGGAAAGGAATTGGCAAAGCTCCTTGAAAGAAGCTGAGTAGGAGGTACCCAGAGAGAGCGGGATAAATGCCGCGACCGAGGAAGAGGATGATGTGGCCTGTGCTGCCTCCTCCTCGAGGGTGATCATCTGCTCGAGTTGCTCAGCCGAGCCAGCCGCTGCTGTAACTGCCCAATGGGCCTCCTTCGACTTCACCGGCGAGTAGTGCTTCTCGGGGCGCGCAAGCTGTAACCGGGCAGCGCGGTCTTCCAGGACATTGGCCTAAAATGAACGGCATAACTTGCAGGCCTGCGTGTCATGGTCTAGGCCGAGGCAAGGGAACCTGAGCTTCCAAATGGTAAGGAAGATCTAGCGTCATGGGGCGGAGCCGAGAGTTTTACCACCCGGGTGGGTGGGAGGAGCCAGCTTGAAGACCTTCCGGCAAGATTTAAAGCGGCAAGGAACCTGCCAGACAGTGTGGATGAACAACATATCTATGTCCCTAGAAGAGATTTTTCACAACTGAAGTGTGATTAACTTGCTCGGTTCTTTGCAGATAAGACTGCCGGCATTAGGTCAGGCATCGACTCAGCCCTCTCTTTAAGGGATTGCGGTGATCGGTGGGAGGAAGCGAACACCCAAGCTGCCTGGTCTAACTTCAGTAGACCGGAATTCATGGAAGTTGTGAGGATTGTTCAGACTGTATGACCAACCAGCTGTAGTTTGGATCCAGGCCCTACGCCCCTATTAGTAGGTTGCATAGAGGTTACAGTATCTGCCCGATCCTTGCTGAAATTGTCTGGAAATCTCTGGAGCAGGGTTTTTCCTGATCCCCTAAAGGAGGTGGTCATTCAACCACTCCTTAAAAAACCTTCACTGAACCCAGACTGTTTAGCTAACTACAGACCTCTCTCTAACCTGCCCTTTGTGGGTAAGGTTATTGAAAAGGTGGTTGCGTCACAGCTAGATGACCATCTCACAAATCACAATATCTATGCAACTCTCCAGTCGGGGTTTAGGAAAAGACACCGCACTGAAACTGCTCTCATCCGGGTTTTAAATTATCTAATTGCGAGAGATCGAAAGGCTCGTACTATCTTAGTCCTTCTTGATCTCTCTCTGCAGCATTTGATACTGTGGGCCATGGTGTGCTGTTGGAGCGTCTGCGGCTTTTCTGTGGACTGTCTGGTACAGTTCTACATTGGTTTCGATCTTTCCTCATAATCCGGACACAGAGGATTGCCACTGGAATTTATTCCTCTGACACCATCTCTCTGTCCTGTGGGGTGCTGCAGGGCTCCATCTTGGCACCCATGTTGTTTGCGGTATATATGCTGTCATTAGGAGACATTATTAGGCGATACAGTTTGGGTTATCACTGCTATGCAGATGATACCCAGCTGTATCTATCCTTTCTTCCTGGAAAGGATGATGCAGTCCCTTTGCTTAACAGCTGGCCATCCGAAATCAGAGACTGGATGAGTGCTAGCTGGCTGAGGTTAAACCCAGATAAGACCGAGGTGTTGGTTGTGGACCCAGGCCGCCTTGAGGTAGGTCGTAGGGCTGGGGTTCCATTGGGCCTTTGGCTTGATGGTGTCCAGCTCTCGACCTCAGACCAGGTACGTAATCTGAGCGTTATTGATGATGGTCTGACCCTGAAATCTCAGGTGTCTGCTGTCGTTAAGTCCTCTTTTTACCATTTTAGGAATATCGCCCGTATGAAACAGCTGGTTCCTCTGGCTGACCTTCCTACTCTGGTCCATGCCTTCGTGACTACCCACCTTGATTACTGCAATGCCCTGTACCTAGGGCTACCGTGGGTTGATATCCACCGCCTGCAGCTAGTGCAGAATGCAGCAGCCAGGCTTTTGACTGGGACATCTAGAAACAGTCATATTACCCGTGCTGTGCGGGCTGCACTGACTGCCGGTTCAGTGGCGGATCACCTTCAAGGTCGGTCTACTGACCTACAAAGCCCTACACGAACAGGGACCACAGTATCTGCAAGATCTCCTTACTCCCTACTGCCCCTCTCGATCACTCCGATCCGCTGGTGAGGGATTGCCAGAGGTTCCCAGGGTTCGTTTGAAGACATCTGGGGCACGTGCATTCCCCTATGTTGTCCCTGCCCTGTGGAATTCTCTACCTCGTCGGATACGAGGCTGCCTGACCGTTGAGAGCTTTAAATTGGAGCTTAAGACCTATTTGTTTTTAAAAGCATACGGAGAATAATTTTACTAACACTGTTTTAAATGTATGTTGTTTTTAATGTTGTCCCATTTGTACAGCGCTTCGGTTCTTTGAAAAGCGCTTAAAAATTTATATTTTACTTACTTACTCTCCCCCTCCCCACCCATTGAGAGACAGGGAATCCTGAGAATCACCAGGAAGATGATGCTGACTGGCAATTATTTCATGAACTGGTCAAATTTATGTAAGCTCTTGGGGTAGAAACCTTTTGCGTGCCTAGGCAGGGCAAATGCTGTTGTAAACTACTGTGAATTTGAGTAGCAGTAGAAAACAGTACAGTACATAATTTTTCATGCTTGTGTGAAGCAACTGCAGAACCAACTTTGGTTTACTGGCATGTGTAGAAAGTGATTGCTACACACATGCAAATTTGGAATACCAATTGATGAAAACAGTCTTCTTTGCGATGCCAAGTAATATTGTCCCCGTTTTCCAAGGGCTTTCTACTTTATTTGCTGACTTGAGCTGATGTGGGATTTGGCTACATACTAAACCAGGTTTCAATTTTTTTGAAATCCAGTAATCCAATTTTTTAATTTTTCAGCTTCTGCTCCGGATTGGCTAACAAGAAACCAAGACTAATACAATGCAGATACCAAAAAGTTCCACAGCCACTATAGTACAATCAATTACAAAAGCAAGGTGCTGTTGGAGCAGCTGAACACCACATCACACAGATATCACAGTAGTACATATACACTTTGCAGGGGCTGAAAGTTTCCAGTTCTCGATGAATGTACAATTTATACCAAATCTCATGACGTCTGAGAACTGCTTGAAAACCATCTGTTGCATATATTTATGTGGCTATTTCATGTGTCTTTTACAGGAACAGTGTGTCTCATTGTGCATTCTTTGGGTGAGAGACATGTGAACCAAATGTGTGCCTATTATACAAGAGCCATACATCTAAGGTACTCTTTGTATCTCTATCTACTTACTGTAAATAAAACTATGTATGATGTTTAATAAAATGACAAAAACCCAGTTTATTTTTTAATTAAAACAAAAAAATACAAACATTAAAATAGATCATTCCGCATTTTCAATCTCAGTGTGTGAGGCTCTCGTGTACAGGTCCTTTGATGGCGGTCTTATGACTGGAAGAGTTGTCTGCCACACATTCCAGGGGTACCTACCTATAAATTTAAGGGTCTAAAAGAAAACATTACTCACCTTAGTAATTGCTTTTCTTCTCATGGAGTCTT
Source organism: Neoceratodus forsteri (assembly GCA_016271365.2). Classification (NCBI taxonomy): domain Eukaryota; kingdom Metazoa; phylum Chordata; order Ceratodontiformes; family Ceratodontidae; genus Neoceratodus; species Neoceratodus forsteri. The sequence goes on along the minus strand of CM028136.1, from coordinate 221,274,504 downwards.
GCTATATTATAACATTAGCAGTCAGCCACTGCAGCTGAACTGCCCTGGAGAGGAAGGAGTTAACTCCAGAGGATCTGGAGTTCTACAGCGCGAGGGCGCTGTGCCCAAAGCTCTATCTGACAGTTTCAAATGAAACTGTCAGATCTTTACGTAGCTAACATCAAAGAACAGAAAGTCTGTGTGGAAAACTACACTAGCCCATGGCTACCTACCAGTAGTAGTAACAACAATATAAACAACAAAGAACAACCAGAACCATAATAACAAAAATTGATGGTATTATGGTTCGCTTTTACCACCCTTGACAAGCACATTATGAACCCCTTCCCCAAGACTCAAGTCCAGGAAGGGGCAATATAAATAACCTAAATGAAAGCAACCAGATCCCTAACCCAAAGGAAAGAGGGTAAGGGATAACTACAATGGCATGACAGTGCTTGCACCACTCCGCCACCCCTACCCAAGTACAGGTTCTGAGAGGGGCAGGAGGGAGGGTGGTTAGAAATAGCAAGACTCCATGAGAAGAAAAGCAATTACTAAGGTGAGTAATTTTTCTTCAAACACCATGAAGTCTTGCTATATTATAACATTAGCAGATTACACAGCAGTACCTCCATGGAGGAGGGTCAGAACCTACTTAGGAAATAGGCTCTGAAGCACAGCTGTGCCAAACGAGCATCCCTCCTGGACTGGACATCAGGAATAATGCTTGGTAAAGGTGTGAACTGTCTTCCAGGTAGCAGCTTGACAAATCTCCAGAATGGGAATGTCCCTAGCAGCCGCTAGAGACGCAGCTGTACCCCTGGTGGAGTGGGCCCTCAATCCTGAGGGGGGTACTCTACCTAGTTTCTGATAACAGAATTGGATACAAGAAACAATCCACCTTGCAATTGTTCTCTTAGTGGCAGGTTTTCCTTGCCAACCTCGCCATAGGTAAGAAACAGTTGGAGGATTCAACCTATGACCTCTGGTGCCTAAATAGTAGCTTAAGGCTCTTTGACATCCAAGCTGTGCAATCTCCTCTCACCTGAGGAAGAATGCTCAGTGAAAAATACTGGGAGAGATAAATTGATTCAGGTGAAATCAGAAACCACCTTAGGCAAAAACTTCTATTAGTCCTAAGGACTACCTTATCTCTGTGGAAAGAGATAAAATCTTCTTCCACTGACAGGGCCTGTAACTCACTTATGCCTGGCAGAGGTGATAGCTACTAGAAAACGGGTTTCTCTGTTAATACTTGAGCTCTGCTGGAAGACAGAGGCTCAAAGGGGGTTGCATTAACTGAGTTAATGCAAATATTCAGGTCCCAGGCGGAGCTGGTTCTCAAAAAGGAGGGTTAGTATGAAGTAACCCTTTAAAAACTTGGAGAACACAGGGTGAGAAGAAAGGAGGCAGGCTTCCTGCTGACACAAAAGCAGAGACAGCTGCCAGATGAACCTTCAGGGTAGCTGGTCTAAGGCCTAGGGAATTCAGATGGACCAAATATTCCAGAAGAATGGGAAGATCAGCAGATTCTGGGATAATCTGCCTCTCAGAGCACCAGATGGAAAACCTCTTCCACTTAGAATTATAAGTGGCCCTAGTGGAAGGCTTCCTAGAAGCCTTTAAAATGTCCATGACACCTTGAGAAAGGTGTAAGTCAGCAAATTCTAGCTCCTCAAGAGCCAAGCCTTGAGGTGGAGGGATTTGAGGTCCGATACACACTCTCCCTGTGCACAGGCCAGTAAGTCGTGGACTCTGGGTAGGCTCAGGGCAGGGTGGACTGCCAAGGACAGAAGCAGAGGGTACCAGGGCTGTCTGGCCCAATCTGGGGCAATCAGAATCACTCTGCAAGGTTGAGATCTGATTTTTACTAGTACCCTGAAAAGAAGAGGAAAGGCATACAGGAACTTCCCTTTCCAGTCCAACAGAAAGGCGTCCAGAGGGACTGAGCCCAGTACTGGAGGCCTGCAACAGAAAAGAGGAAGTTGATGGTTGTCTGGGGCTGCGAAAAGATCTATCTGAGGAGTGCCCCATCTGGCAAAGACGGACCCCAGCACTTGTGGTTCAGAGCCCATTCGTGATGGCCCTGAGAAATTCTGCTGAGGGCGTCCGCCAGGATGTTGTCCTTCCTGGGAGGTGAACCGCTATCAGGAGGTGTTCAGGAGTAGGCCAGAGACCACAACTTCATTGCTCGGTGCACAAGGCTGAAGACCGAGTGCCCCTTGCTTGTTGATGTACCACATTGTGGTGGTATTGTCTGTCCTGACTTGAACCACTTTGTTCTGGACAGAATCTGAAAACACCAAGAGCTAAAAGACAGCTCTGAGTTCCAACAGATTGATGTGGAGCAGAGATTCCTGAGGAGACCACACCCCTGGGTGGCAAGATCGCCCAGGGAGCCCCCACCCAACAGGGAGGCATCCATGGTGAGGGTGAGGGAGTGAGAATGGGAATGAAGGGAACCCCTGTCTTAAATTGCTCTGACCTGCCACCAGTGGAGGGCTAGGATCAGAGTTTGAGTAACTGGAACCAACTTGGTAAGGGGTCCTTCCCTTGAGACCAATAGGCCCTCAAATGGAACTGAATGTCCCTCATCTGGAATCTTGCTCCCTGCACGACAGCTGTGGAAGCAGCCATGTGCCCAAGGAGTTGCAGAAATGCCTTGCTGGTCGAGAGACCAGAGGGTAAAGGAGGATGCCAGGGCGATGAGTCTGTCCACCCTTTCCGAGGGAAGAAAAGCCCTGGCTAACCTTGTGTTCAATTCTGCGCCTATGAAAGTTAGGACCTGAACCGGTTCCAGAACTGACTTTGGTAAGTTTAGCAGGAATCCCAGGAAGTGAGAAGCTGCTGGGTGACTTGCAAATGGGCTCACCTGACCTGGAGACTGACCCACAATGAGCCAGTCGTCCAGGTAGGGAAACACAGCAACCCCTTGCCTTCTTAAGTGAGCCACTACACAGCGAGACATTTTGTGAATACCCTTGGCGCAGAGGTCAGGCCGAAGGGCATTGCCCTGAACTGGTAGTGGCCTGAGGGCAGTTCAACCTGAGGTACTTTCGTGAGAAGGCCTGATCAGAACATGAAAATAGGCATCCTTGAGGTCCAGGGAAGCTAGCCAGTCCCCTGGCCTTAGGGAAGGCAATATCATTGCCAGAGTCAACATTTTGAACTTTGGTTTCAAAAGATGCTTGTTCAGGTACCTTAAATCTAGAATGGGCCTCCATTCTCCTGTCTTTTTTGGGGTAAGAAAGTATCTTGAATAAAGCCCCTTGCCCTGATGGCAAGGAGGAACCCTTTCCACTGCTTTGCAGTCCAGAAGAGAAGAAACCTCTGCTTCCAAAGCAAGGGCTTCTGAAGGATTTGCAGGTGGAAAATGTCTGGCTCTCATCTTTGGAAAGTGTTTGAAGCTGAGAACCAGACCCTGGCCTATTACCTCCAGAACCCATCTGTCCGTGGTTGGGACAGCCAGTTCCAGCTGAAATAGGCCAACCTGCCCCACTGGTACAGGAGAATCGCCCTGGGCACCCCATCAGGGTGCCTGCTTAGCAGCAGCCTTAGGCTGAGGGGAGCAGTCTACTTGTGCCTCGTCTCCCCTGCCTCTGAAGAAACCCTCTGCGAGACAGCAGAGGAGGCTTGAAATTGGTAAAAGGCCTGGAAAAGGCCTGCCCCTACCTCTGGGAGCATGCCTTTGTGGCATGGCATGCTTCTCCTTAGCCTGGGCACTTTGTAGGTAGTTCTGTATTCATCCATCTTTTCATATAGTTTTCTGTTTGCTCCCCAAACAGAGAATTTCCCACTACAGGAAAATCCATAGCCTTTGACTGGGTATCTTGGGACAGATTAGTGCATCTGAGCCATGCCAACCTCACTGAAAGCTACAGAAGTGGCCATGACCCTAGAGGAAACATCATTAACATCAACAGCAGTATGAAATTGAACTTTAGAGGCTTCAATGCCATCAGCAGCCACCTGTTCCAACTCACTAGCCAGCTGGCCATGGGCCTGCTTGGCTAACTGCAATACTGTGTCCCACCTAGATTTCTGATATTCAGCCACATAAGCCATATAATTTGCCTGCCTGAGTCCCAAAGAAGCTGCCATATACTGTTTCTTCGCCATGGCATCAATCTTCCTGGAATCCTTATCAGGAGGATGTGAGGCCAGAGGAATATTAGCCTTGTCACAGGCTGCAGCTTGTACCACACCTACATGACTACACTGTTCAGTAAGGAAGTCTGTATCCAAGCCTGACAAAGTATACCTTCTGTCCATTTTTTTATCTACAGGAGGGACAGAATGAGGATTTTTTAAAATCTTTGTTGTTTGCTTCCTAAATGACTTATGCAAAGGAATAGACAACCTCCTAGACTCTGGAATATCCATCATTTCCACATAATCAGGCTCCTCTTGCTCATCCACAGCCTCCTCTAAAGGAAGCTGGAGGGTTTCTGCAACCTTTTGTAAAAATAAAGAAAGAAGGGGACTCAGACAGAATAGGAGGAGATTCTAAAGGTCTGTCTGGAGAAATGTCCGGTTCAATGGGCACCAGACCCCCAGCCACACATATATTGATCAAATTCCTCCTCCCTCCTGTGGTTCATAAAAATCCTCAACTTCAAAATCCTGAACCACTGGGACTGAACGAACCAACCTTTACCAACTGTTGGTGGTTCTACAGATCCCTGAGACAGTGACTGGACAATCTGAATGGCTTTAGCTATCTCTGCAGCAGTTGGAGACACAATTTTGGACCCCAAACCTACTGATTTCCTTGTCTTTTACTCGGGACTGGTTCCTCTGAACCAGCCTTCCTTTGCCGAGGAAGTCTCGCCTGGTCAGAGGGCATCCCTCTGGTCCAGTGCGCACTTGGACCGGCTGGCCATCCGGTCAACGGACTTTTATTTCCTCGTGCTCCCTGAGCGGCCCAATCTCTTTTCCAGGGTGGCTGCAGGGAAATTTTTACACACCTGGCAGTCTGACAGGAGGTGGTCAGCCCCCAGACAATAAACACAAGTGGTGTGTGGGTCAGCCTTGGCAAAGGCCTCCCCACAGACATCACAGTGTTGAAACCCAGTGGGCCCGGTTTTTCTTTTGGGTTTCTCAGACATAATGCCAGCCTAACCAAAACTTGCCCTTTTGATGGCAGTGCCAGGCAAGACACCCTTATCGGTTCCTAACCGTGTCACGGGTATTTGAAAAACGTTATAATTTGTTTTTTAGAACCGATAAGAACTGGAACCAGCACTTAAAACCCACCGTACACTTTTAAATGTAGAAATAACAAACCGATCGGTTCAAAACCGAACCGATAATTAATTTTCCACACAGACTTAAAATTTAGTACTTACGGTTACCAGATAGAGCTTTAAAACCGAAATGCGGTAAAAATAATGACTTTGCCGTTCAAATGAACTCAAAAATACTCGCTGAACCAGAATGAACCGAGCTGAAGGAGCTGATCTCCGGAGCGACTGTTCAGTGAAGCGGAGTAAAGAATCTGACAGTTTCATTTGAAACTGCCAGATAGAGCTTTGGGCACAGCGCCCTCGCGCTGTAGAACTCCAGATCCTCTGGAGTTAACTCCTTCCTCTCCGGGGCAGTTCAGCTGCAGTGGCTGACTGCTAATGTTATAATATAGCAAGACTTCATGGTGTTTGAAGACAAATAACCACAGCACAAAAGCACTGAGGGAAGGGTTACCAGGGAAGGGCATTAACAATACAGCCAGGTTTTCAACAGCACCGTTCTCAGTCCGTTTAACTTTGATGCATAAATTACCCCTTCTTGCATTGATTCTGGAATTGTATTTCATTACTGTCCTCTGCAGTTAGTTTTTGCATACTGAGCTGCTAAAAAAACTGCAGGGTGTAACAGAGCTTCTATAGCAAGCCTGGTGTTGCTGTGGACCCAGGGCTGTAACTGCTGACATCACTATGTGGCAGAGGACTGACTCACACTGCAGTACAGTGAAGTTGCAGCAGTTTTGCAAGGGAAAACTACATTACTAGGTGCATACATACTGTTCTCCCTCTTCACAAAGACACCCTGTTAGTAATGTATTATGCCAAACTTCAAATGCCTTGTCAGTATGTTTGGGACAAGACTATATCATAGCTAGGCTGAGCAGGGCTGCTATTTTTCTTAACAAAAAATAAAAAATAAAAAGCTGCACAGAATGTGTACATTTCTGGGGGCAACAGCTCGAGAGAGTCACTGCATTCATTGTAAGACTGCCTCCAAGGTATGGGAATAGAGTGCTTTCGTGAGAAGGGCTCCATGACCTATAATGGTAATAAGAGTTTTCATGTACAGCCCAGTTTCAGGGCAGACTAGTCAAGTCAGTGAAAATTTAAAAAACAAGCAGCAAAATATCACATCTTCTGTAAAACAGGAACAGTGTGGACCTCTTCTGTGCTTACAGGGGGACCTTCGTTTTTGATATATAATTTACAGCTGACTTAGCATAAAAGGCTAAAGTTGATGATGTCTTTAGCTTAAAAAAAAAAAGTTCTGGTTTCTCTTATCAGAGTTTCAGAATTCTGCTTTAAAATAGACAGTCTGCAAACAAACCAGTTCACGTGTGACAGCAGACCTGAACATGCAATACAAAGAAGGATCTAGCAAATGAAAGACAGAGAGCGAAATGCATGCCTGGCTGCCAACCAGGGGCTTTCAACCCCCAACCCCCAAGCCTATGACCGCACTGTACTGTCAAGTATGATTATGGCACTACTGGACCACAGAGACCACAAGGCAGTCCACTTGGACATTACCCCATATGTGACTTTCCAACAGTATCTTCAAGCCTTACCCCTTAACTGTCCTACATAAGGTGCGATTCCCACATTTATTACCCTTCAAAGCCCCTCTCCCAACTTCCCCATAAGGCGGGATGCAGGCCATTTTACCTCTTCAGTCCATCCTGCTCAACTGTCACACATAGGGAGGAAGGTCCCTAATTATACCACTAAGAATCTCATGGTCTATGCCCATATACTGTCCCATGTTAGGAGGAATGCCCCCTCAATTACACCACTCAGAAGCCTTGTCTATCCCACTCTACTGTCTCGCATTATACGGATCAGTTCCTCATTTTATCCATCAGAATCCTTGTCCATATCTCTAAACTGTCACAAAATAGGAGTGAATGTCCCTCATTTTACCCTCTGAAACACTCTGTCCATCTCTCTCAACCATCCTACAATAGAAGGGATATCACCCATGTTTATAATAAGAGCCTCTGGTCCATTCAGCTCAGCGGTTGCTCATCCTTAACCTCCAAAGTGCCTCACATGGGAGAGAAGACACCCTTCATTTTGCCACTTAAGAGCACTTGAGCCCACATTGAAAAGGTACTGTTTAACGCACAAACTTTACAAACACAAAAACATTGTCTGCAGTGTTCTGAGCTTCTGTGTCCAGGACATGACAAAGTGTCCTGGGCTCTGGACTAGCTCCCTTGAATGGTAGCCCGAGATGTAGGCACTGTGGAAAAGGTGCCTACAATAACGGCGACCCCTTCCCCAGTGCATTTTGGGGACGGCTAGGTAGGGTAGGGCGGCTGGATAGGGGGATGGGCGAGTATAGCGACTTCCTAACGCTAAATGTACATGTGCGGGGGGGGGGGTGAGTGTGCACAGGAGGGGACGTGAGGGATTGTGCCACTATGCTTGCAGAGCCAACCCTGTGGCGAGGTGGGTGGGTTGCCGGCGCTGGTCGACAGGGTACGGGGTTGGGGTCCTGGCACTGGTGCGTTTTTGTTGCGCCCAGCCTGAACCTTGGTTTTTTTAATGTTTTTACCCCCAATATGTACTCTCTGGAGTTGAGAATCCTTTAGTAGGAAGGTGTGGGGGGTGCATCCCCCCACACACAGAAAACATTAAAAGTAAGTCCCTGGAGCAGTTTTTCTGTGCACCGGGGTGTCACAGTGCTGAAAAAATTTTTGGCATTGTGACTTTGCGATAACGGCGATTGCCTTTAGGCTTTCACTGTTATCACATAAAACCCCCTTGAATAAACCATCTGCTGGTATCACTGGCCAGTATCACCAGTATCATTACACCTTAAAACACCCAGAGTATAGATGGCCCAGTGGCGCGGCAGGTTGAGGCATCCATACCACCCCACAGCCACACCGGCAATCCAGGTTCGGGAACAGACTCGGGTTGCTGGGGGGGGGGGGAGGCTGGTGGGGATAGGAAGGATCAAGTGCCCCCAGACAGCTCACTTTCCTTAGGGAGGAGGAAGGCATGGTGCGCTGCTTGCCTGACTCCCAGCGGTGAGCGGTAGGTGGATGCCACCACACTGGGAAGGAACCCCAAGTCCAGGGCATTATGCTGTCTCTGTGGAAACAGAGCTCAGCCACTCCACCCACTGCACGTTCATGGGGCCCAGGGAGAAAACTGGTGACCCCCTCCCGCGCAGTAATATGGAGACCGACCCCTCACAGACTCCACATCTGGTGGCTGGCCATAACCATAAGCCCTGTGGTGAGGGCACTGGTGAAGGTAAGTCCAGAGGGAGCCAGGGTGATGGGGCTGGGGGGCGTTGGTCAGGAGCAGGCCGCTGGGGACGAGCAAGAAGCGTAATGTATAAATAAAAAAACACCCAGAGTATTCCTGTTCTAGAAATAAGCTGGACACCTTTTCACACACAACAGGCAATAAATGATACAGGTGGTTTCGACAGAGAAATTTTACAAACTTCCCAGATGCAAACTAGAAAAATCCTTAATTCCACTGAATAAGGACTCAAACATCAAGGATTTTGATGGGTACACTTCATAATTAAAATATCACTGCTGCATGAACTCCAAAGTAAACACACATCTAATCTAAACACTTAGGACATTCTGATGCAAACACAAGACAGAAATCAATGCCTTAGGACAGTGAAGGCTTGAAATTATTTGCTCCTGTAAACTATGCAACATCAAGGCTTACAAAACTGAGAACCAAGTACAAAGTGCATCTTTTCCCAATTCCAGTGATTATGCTCTAAATATAATTTATTTTACTAGTATTATGTGTTGTATTTAATTGTGTACATCTGTATTTACGTTTGGTTGCTCCTGCAAAAGGAACTGGTTTCCAGCGAGCTCTACCCCAGTAAACGAATGAAAAAAAAAATAATCTGCTCACTACATACTGAGAGGGAAGCTACATGTGTTTTGTCCCAATCAATCTATCTAGTGCAGTGAAGGTAGTATAAACTGAAGGTCTTTTAAGAGTGTACTGTGTCAGACAAAAAGGTTACACCAAAGGTTTGCAAGAGTGAATGGGATGATCCCACATATATAACAAATCAGCATACAGTACATGATAAAAGGAGGTTCTAAAGTGCAGATTAACAGGAGCATATGAAATACAACATAGGCAACGCAACTTCATGATCACACCTCTTGGTGCCGGTAGTGGTAGTGGGATGACAATTTAAATTAATGTGAAGAGCTTTTAAACCCCTCCACACAGGGGTGAACAGGACAAGAAAAGAGCAGAGACTGTCAGCATTAGAATCCATCATACTCTGTGTCTGCTTTTTAGCACCCCCTCTCACCAATTAGTTCTGACACTTAACAGATCGGATGGCAGAACCCAACTGGTAACTTTGATAAAACTACTTTTAGGATTGTTGAGCAAGCAGAACTGTCACTTATTTGAGAGGCTGTACAGCATAAGCAATTTTACATGCAGAAAAAATAATCCCCGTTTTGCTGGAGTGAAGCAAAACCTTTACTGCCATAGAATAAGTTACAAGAATCAGGAATCAAAAATTTATTCCACATTTACATTCCAGTTTCTCTTCTTTCCCCAACCAGTCATAACTGAAGAGCATTTTCCATCTAAATATACATATATTAAATCTGCACAAAGAAAAAGAATGGTTGTAATTTGAAAATATCTATTTCTACACATCGATTCTCTTATCACTTTAAAGTCAACATACATATCTTTTTGAAAGAAAACTCTCTGTTAAAGTGACATAATTTTACTTTAAACTATTTTACACAATTTTTAAAATTTAAACCGGGTTATTAAAACCCATGGTGTCCCTCCAAATGCAATACAGAAGTTTTTGTTTTTTGGGGGAAAGTAGGTGGGGTCTTGTAACAGGGAGGCCTGGCAGTGTTGGGATTACAATGTTTCTACGTAGTAACACAAACCATGTGAAATGATTACAAAACACAAACAACACATGCTTCACAAATGAGCAGTGACGTTTGTCTGGGCCATTCAGCCTGAAATCAGGGTCTGTGTTTCCTCTGGACTGCTGGACAAAATACCAAGGGCTCCACTTGAAGTCAGTCCCACAGGAGGGAACAAAATGGTAATTACCTGCACTTTGGCTTCCGTTTCACTGTGCCTCTAGTGTCAAAGAAGCTGAAGCAAGGTTACACTTAGTGGCCAAGTAATCTAAACCCAATTTGTTAGGCAAACCTTTCCTGTCAGCAAGTAGCTGACCCCCTAGATCCAATCAAGTTCTTAAAGAGACTCCCAAGTTTAATTAATTTAGATCTGCACCCCATAGTTCGGTGCTTTACCTCTGCGAACTACTGCTGAGGTATATTAGATCCAAAAATCTCTATTACTTTTCTGGCAGAACATTTGTAAAACTGTTTTAATCTGCCTTTTTAATCGCCCAGTGCCCTCGTTTAATCACCACATGATCACTGTAATATATAAAATTGTTGTTAAAGTTGACCCCCATAGACTACAATGTAGCACATCCCAGTGCTCTCCCTGGGATTATGTCATAAAGTTGGCCGGGCGCCAGGAGGTACGGGGCGGATTTTCGAACTGGGAAGTGCCTGTGTCCCAGTAAAAGCAATTTTACAAGTGTTCTGCCAGAAAAAGTAACGAAGATTTTTGGATCTAATTTACCTCAGCAGTAGTTTGCAGAGGTAAGGCACCGAACTATGGGGTGCAGAGGTCTAGGTTGGTAGATCTCTTTAAATACCAAGAACCTGATCTTTTTACTTTCCTAAAATCGAATGCTCACATGTTAACCCAATCCAGTACTGCTAAATGAAACTATTCAAGGCACACTTAACCACCTGTATGTTGAGAACAGATGATCTGTACTGGACTAGGACATGCTGTATCATTTCAGCCCCCTTACCAAAATTGCGACTGCCTGATCAGACCTGATGGAACCCCCTCATGCTAAGGCAAACCTGCCCACGTTATGAAAAAAAAAAGCATGCCTAGGTTTCTCCCTAATGGGGCTGTCCCTGAAATAAAAGCAAAGAATTTCAAAACATCAGTCTTGTGGAAAGCAGGGACTGTGCAATATCACATTTTGAGCACTGTAGTATTCATGTGACTTGTTACCATGATATATTAATTATCCTAGTAATTTGTAGTAGTTCGTATTTTAGACAAAACAGTGATGATCCAATAGACTGTGGGGGAGGGGATTTGGGAATTTGTTTCATTCCTAGAGATGGTCCCACTGCAAAATCAGAAGAGGTAAAGTCAAGATGGATTATTACGGATTATCATGCTGCATGATAATCACAGCTTTTTTCCATCACAATGACAAATACTGTCTGTGGAAAATATCGCAATACATCATAGTATCCAGTAATTATGACATTCCCAAATGGACAGATCTATGGGTTTCACATCCAGCCTGGAAGCACAGCTACTCAAGTAATGCACTGCTCTCCAAAACCAAAAGACTACATTACTGACATTCTTGACCAAAACTGCAACCATAATCAGACTCAAAACAGATACTGCTTCAGCTGTTTCTGCTTATATCGGCAACTGGAATATCTTCAGCAATGCCTATTCCAAAGGGTGCCTTAATCTAATTTATTGAAGCTGAAATGTTCAGATAAAGTTTGACGATGTTTAAAAAAACAAACAGAAAACAACAGGCTCTTTAAAAGAGAGAAATGACAAGTGGAAGCATTAAAATGGAATGTACAAAGAATTAATGTTTAGTCAACATGCCATCATGTGTAGATCACAACACCCCCTGTGTACATCATCTGTAGTTTTAAAGCACTAGATCACCAATGTTTTGGAGGTAAATACTGTTCGCTAGGGGTGATGCATCTTAGTTCTGTTTTAATTAACTGAGGTCAGACCTACAGTAGGAATGGCAAGATACAAGTTGCATTTTCCTTTTTTAAACAGCAAGCCCTGTAATGAAATTCTGTACTGAAACACATTAACTAGAGTCGTGTATACAAGTAATTTGTTCAAATTTTAAGTGTCTTTTCTGGTGTGAAATGTTGCTTAATTTTTCTGAAGGTACACCCCCCCCCCAAACCAAACTTGACAGCTGTAGAGTCCCGCACAAGCCACTTCCTATACCACCCCCATTCCAATGCTTGCTAGGATTACAATTCTACCATGGCGTTCTCTTAACAAGTTGAGGTTCTATAATAAAATAGATCTCTTTGTTCCTCATTAGTTGGTAGTGAACTGATCAAAAGGACAGGTGTACAAGGACTGCACCAATGACCACAAATCACGGATATATATTTACACCATAACTTAACCACTCTTCAGCACATGAAGGGTTAAAAACACAAAGTTCAGGGGGGAATGGACATTCAAATAAATTAATATATACAATTCATTTCTCTCTTGTACTCCAGAATGACAGGAGGTGTCTGGATGTCCCATGAATTGTATGGAGCCTTCATTGCTTTTCAGTCTCCCATCTTCACTTTCGATGTCTGCAAAGAAATAATACAACAGAAACAGATAAGCTTTCCACGCCAAAGGTTGCTGGGTTTATTATTACTAGGGGTGGGGGCTGCATACCAATTATTATGCAGAGATGCATCTGGTAGTAAGTATAATGGATTTATTATTACGGGGGGGGGGGGCCTGCATGCCAATTATGCAGTAATGCTTCTGATAATAAGTATAATGGGTTTATTACTGGGGGCTGCATACCAATTATTATGCAGATGTGTCCGGTAATAAGTATAAAAGGAATCACATTTACAGGGAATCAAAAATGAGACACGCCAAGCTTTTAGCATGGCGATGAATAGTAGATAAGGGAAACAAAAGAAGGCAGCAAAGAAACGGACCCTGCTTGGCAACAGCATGAAATAGTAGGACTATTAACAAGCTTCTGCATTTTTACTTCTGTGCCTGCAGTATGAGCCACTACCTAAGGGTCAGTGTTTTTAAATTCTTTTTCTCCTGCTATTCCCCATTATACCCCCTCTCAACTGGCCCTGATTTTCAGGGACATCTGCCTCAGCAATTTCCTCAGTCTCTCCTATACAGTATTTGGCATTTCTATCACTGAACAGTACAGAGCAGAATCATAAAATTATGTTTGACAGTGTTACAGTTTAGTTCTCAAAGAAAATGCTATTTGCACACCGCTTCTCGAGCAGATCTTACTACTTTTTTCCAGATATGTTCCTGATGTTAGTCACTTGTCCTTTTTTTTTTTTTTTTTTTTTTTTAAGTCTCATCCCACATTTGTGAAACAGGACGCTGAGGTATGTTCCCCACCTGTATGATCCATTCACCATGGCCGCAGTCTTCCTCTAGCTGTGATAACTGGTGAGCAGTTGCCATCACAGCACATGCAAATGCCACTCCTGAGTTGGCCAGAATAGGGTGCACAAATCTGGTTGACCCATGCCTGCCTACTCTCCCTGTCTTCAATCAATTAATCAAAACTATATTTATAAAAAGCCGCCTGTACATCACATAAGACAATATTAATAAAAACAATAAAATTAACCACACTAATAATACTTAAAAATCATTATACGCTTGTTTAAAAAGATGTGTTTTAAGTGCTCCCTTAAAAGTTTCAACGGTTGGGCAATCTTGTACCTGACGAAGTAGAGAATTCCACAGGGTCGGGGCCACAAAACTAAAAGACCTGGCCCCGGAGGTCTTCAAACGAACCCTGGGAATCTCTAGCAATCCCTCGTCAGTGGATCGGAGAGAGCGGTGGGGACAGTAGGGATGAAGATGATCTTTCAGGTAGCTAGGTCCCTGATCATGTAGGGCCTTATAGATCAGCAAACCGACCTTGAAGGTGATACGCCAGCATATTGGCACCCTTTGCAGTCCGTGAAGCACAGGCGTTATATGACTGGTCCTAGAAGAACCAGCCAATAGCCTGGCTGCCGCGTTCTGCACTAGCTGCAAGTGGCGAATATCAACCCCCAGTAGCCCAAGACACAGGGAATTGCAGTAGTCAAGACGGGAGGTAACGAAGGCGTGGACCAAAGTAGGGAGATCATCGGGAAGAACCAGGTGCTTCACCCGGGCAATGTTCCTCAGGTGGTAAAAAGAGGCTTTGACAACTGCCAACACCTGTGATTTAAGTGTCAAACAGCCGTCAAAAACAACGCCCAGATTTCGCACCCAATCTGAGGTTAGCTGAGCCATAAGCCCAAGGGAGATCCAGCCGACAAACCCGCCTCCCGGCGACCTGGGTCCACGACCAACACCTCAGTTTTTCTTGGATTCAACCGCAGCCAACTCACATTCATCCAGTCCTGGATTTCGGCAAGACAGTTATTAAAAACCGAGAAAACGGCATCTTGGCCAGGTACAAAGGACATGTACAGTTGAGTATCATCTGCATAGCAGTGAAAACTCAAACCGTACCGCCTAATGATCGATCCCAACAGCAGCATGCACACCGCAAACAACATGGGTGCCAAAATGGAGCCCAGCGGTACCCCACAGGATAGGAGGAATGACGTAGAGGAAAAAATCCCAGACACCACCCTCCGAGTCCTACCCTCGAGGAAAGATCGAAACCAACTGAGGACTGTACCAGACAGTCCACAGATAAACCGCAGGCATTCCAAGAGCACACCATGGTCCACTGTGTCAAATGCCGCAGAGAGATCATGAAGGACCAAGACAGAACAGGTCCTTCGATCGCTCGCTATCAGATCATTTAGTAACCGGACCAGAGCTGTCTCGGTACTATGTCTCTTCCTAAATCTGGACTGGAAAGAATCATAGACATTGTGGCTGGTTAAATGATCATCCAACTGCGTCGCGACCAGCTTCTCAATAACCTTTCCCACAAAGGGTAGGTTAGAGACGGGTCTATAATTAGCCAGACAGTCTGGGTCCAAGGAGGGCTTCTTAAGAAGGGGCTGAACCAAAGCCTCCTTCAGAGGATTTGGAAAATCCCCCATCTCCAAAGACCTCCAGACTATCTCAGCCAAAACCGGACCGATTTTATCTACACAGCCCACAAGGAGACGTGTAGGGCCCAGATCCAGACCACAGTTGGTTGGACGCAGTAATCGGATGACCATCACAATGTCACTGATTGTGGGAAGGCTGAAGTCGGACCACACAAAACCGGTGTCCGACATCTCCTGTCGACCATCACTACTCCCACTAGAGAGGGTCAAGTGGACATCAGACCTGATTTTGGCAATCTTATCTGAAAAGAATTAAGCAAGCTCCTCACACCATTCTTGAGAAAAGGCTCTTCTGGGCTGAAGACAGGTTGGATTGCACAATCTGTGCACGGTCCGGAAAAGCTGAGCTGGTCTATTCTGAGCAGCAGCAATCTCTCTGGAGAGGGATTCTGCCTTCTTACGAGAGATTGCTGATTGACAAACCACGTAATGGTCCATCAATCTAAGTCTGTCACAATCCAAGCCCGACCTCCGTCAACATCTCCCTCTAATCTTCTGTCCCAGCTCTCCTCAACTCCCTTAGAGTCTCATCAAACCAAGGAAACCTAGGCGAAGAGTGAGAGGACGTGACACTTAACAGGTGCTATGGAATCCAGGGCCCCTGTCACTGCCTTATTATAGGCAAGTACCAAGTCCCCTGGATCCATGCAATCATTTGGAAAACCCGATGGGTCCAGCACCACCATCAGGCCATGTGGGGAAACACCCCTCAAAGGGCAGTACCGGACCATCTCCATAGGGGCTGGCCTACTAGGGGTGGCCTCAAAACTGAACCCAATGGAATGATGGTCAGATCAGCCTAATGCCCCACCTCCACGACCTGCCCATGCCCCAGTCTAAGATTCCTTTTCATCTCCCAAGGCCAACCCAATTGAGAGGTATTTTGCATGGTTTGGGAATAAAAGACCGATTCTCCAATAGACTATCAATGTCATTTTATTTTTTGAAATCACTATTTTTATTCGATATTCCAGTTTTTCTTCCTATGGTACCACTCGCATCCTGCCCTCTGACCTGTCCCACGAAGGGGGCTGGATCACACCACTATGGAGGTTTGTGGCGCACCCCATGATCCATGTGAATGGGCAGGTTGGGCACAGTGCCAGCATCTCTATTCTGTCCCACCAACTGGCTCACTTCTCCTGCGTCTCAGGGAGACACAGGTGTGACTAAGGGGTTCATTTCAGAATGGCTCTCCTACTCTTCCTGTAGAACCAGGGAGGTGCTGTTACTCAAGTAGTGAAGGATTCCCACCCCAGAAGAGAGAGAGTGCGTCTCTGAGATTGCCTCCCTTCCTCCTGCTGCAGCCGACTGGGACTGCAAGCAGAGGACTAGTGCCTGTGATGTTCTGAGCGGAAGGAGAATGCCTTAACCACTGGGTTTGATGCCTCTCTGGTAGCCTAATTCTAAGGGAAAAAAAAAAAAAAACACCAGTAAAGATCTAATAATTTTATAAACTAATTTTACTTGGACATTGTTTATGGGAACAAGCCTCCTATCCATAAGTGTTGTGGAGAAGTTACACAAAATGGTAGCAAATTCACACTAGATAAACACAGTCACCTGTATACAAACAGTAATGCTATCACCTAATATCTACATTCAATTTACACACGTTACTATAAATACAGGTTACTCACCTGTAACAGGAGTTCTAGGAATGGTATATGTTGTTCATCCACACTTATTGGCAGGTATCCTTGCCGCTTTAAATCCTGCCGGAAGGTCTTCAAGCTGGCTCCTCCCACCCACCCGGGTGGTATAACTCTCGGCTCCGGCCCATGACGCCAGATCTGGCCCGCTGGAAGCTCAGGTTGTCTGGCCGAAGCCGAAGGTCGGGTGGAGTCAGGGATGAACAACATATACCATTCCTAGAACTCCTGTTACAGGTGAGTAACCTGTATTTCTAGGGGACATGGATATGTTGTTCATCCACACT
This sequence comes from Neoceratodus forsteri, assembly GCA_016271365.2. Taxonomy (NCBI): domain Eukaryota; kingdom Metazoa; phylum Chordata; order Ceratodontiformes; family Ceratodontidae; genus Neoceratodus; species Neoceratodus forsteri. The sequence goes on along the minus strand of CM028136.1, from coordinate 221,257,420 downwards.
GTCTGGCAGACTCCTAGCAGTTCTCCGGGAGGAGGGAGGCAAGACGCACACCCCAATACTTACTTGGGAAAGAGAGACTGGAGAACCGAGGCCCCAAAACCAGCATCCCGGCGTGACTCAAGGTCGATGTGGTAATGGGTAATGAAGGTGTGTGTTGACTTCAGGTAGCAGCCCTGCAGATTTCCTGGATAAGGGCGTCCCTGGAAGCAGCCACCGTTGCAGCAGTATGGCGGGTGAATGAGCTCTTATCCCTGGGAGGCTCCATGCCGCCAACTTATAGCAGAGATCTATGCAGGAGGTGACCCACCTGCTTATACGTCCGCTTGGCTGCAGGTCTGCCAGATGCGGCTTCAGCGTAGGTGACAAACAGCTGGCGAACCTCTCCCGAATTTCAGCCGGCGCTCTTTTGTAATAGGCGGAGCCTCTAGGGTCCAGAGAAAGGAGCCTATATTCAGGCTCCGAGGTGTGATTGGGGTAGAACACCGGCAGAGTCAACACCTGGTTAAGGTGAAACTCCCACACCACCTTCGGAAGGAATTTGGTGGGAAGCAGGACAATCTTGTCCCTGTGGAAGACCAGGTAGGAGACTCGATGGAAAGCGCCTGGAGCTCTCCCATCCTTCTGGCTGACGTGATAGCCACCAAGAAGGCGGTCTCCACGACAGGTGAGAGAGAGCACACCTGTGCATAGGTTCGAATGGCTTGCCCATGAGCTCGCCAGTACCAGCAGTAGATCCTACTGGAGGTGGAGGTTCTCGCATCGAGGGGGAAATGTGATCAAGGCTTTTGAAAAGCGCCAGACCACCTCTCTCCTGCGCCACCGACTGCTTCCCGCCCGCGACTCGTAAGCAGAGATGGCTGCCAGATGCACCCTTAGGGTCGCGACCTGAGCCCTTGATTAGAAAGGGACCATAAATAGTCCAAGATGCTTGCCAAGGAACAGGAGGAAGGGTCCAAGCTCTTGCCCTGACACCAAATGGAAAATCTTCTCCATTTGAAGGCATAGCATTTTCTGGTCGACTCACGGACGCCTCAACTACATTGAGGACCTCGCCGGAAAGACCCAAGGCCTGGAACTCTAGCAGCTAGGAACCAGGCTGTCAGGTGCAGGGATTGAAGGTCCGATGGAACGCCTTCCCTGACTGACTGAGAGCAGGTCCGGGCGAGCTGAAGCTGCCGCTGGAGTCCTGGAGCTGAGACTGAGGAGATCTGGTACCAGAACTGGCGAGGCCAGTCTGGGGCTATCAGAATCACCTGCGCCTTGTCCCTCTTCGCCTTGAGAAGCACCTTGTGGATCAAGGGAAATGGGAAAGGAGCGAAGAGGCCCGGGGTCCACTGCCTCGAGAAGGCATCCCCTGCAGCGAGCCCTGCTGAGGGGCGGCATGGAACAGCCTCAGCCTGCCTCCTGGAGGCAAACAGGTCCACCTGAGGTGTGCCCCAATGGGAGAACAGATGCTGTACTACCTCGGCAGGAGAGACCACTGCGGGATGCAGCCCCTATCCGCTTAGGGCATCGGCCAGGGTGTTGAGGCTCCTGCCACATGAATGGCTAGGAGATCCGCCCAGGCTGCACACGAGTGACCAAATGCGAGAGCTTCCTTGCATAGAAGCATGGAGCGCGGCCCCGCCCCTGGCGGTTTAGATAGTACATGGTCGTGGTGTTGTCCGTCTGGACTCGGACCACTTGACCCCGGAGGAACGGAGCAAAGGCGGTGAGAGCTAGGCGGACCGCTCGGAGCTCCAGCAGGTTGATGTGGCATCGGGACTCCCGCGGGAACCAGAGGCCGTGAGCCCGGTGTTCCCCCAGATGGGCACCCCAACCCATCAGAGAGGCATCGGTCGATAGAGAGACCGTCGGCTCGGGGCGGACGAACGGGATGCCCTCCTGCAAATGACCTGGAACGATCCACCACTGGAGAGCGTTCCACATCCCCTGTGTCACCGACACAAGCTGGTCCAAAGGATCGCAGCGTTGTGACCACTGACTGGCCAGTCCCCATTGAAGGGAACGCATGTTCCAGCGGGCCCAACGGACCACGCCTGGTGCAGGCCGCCATGAGACCCAGGAGGCGAGGAAGTCCCGGCAGAGGCAATTGCCCAACCAGAAATGATTGGGCAAAGGAGGAAAGAACCTGGCCCTGTCCGCCGGAGCCGCGCCTGGCTCAAGAGAGTCGAGCTGCGCTCGATGAACAGAATCACCTGCTTCGCTCGAGTTCACTTGGCCTCTGCTAAGGAGGCCCAGTTGAGAGCAGACCTGGAGGGCCAGATCTCTGGACCACTCCACCTCCTGCCTGGAGGGAGCTGCTATCAGCCAGTCGTCCAGGTAAGGGTACACCCGGAACCCTCGGCGCCGCAGGAATGCTGTCACCACTGCCATGCATTTGGTGAAGACCCTGGGAGCTGGAGACAAGCCGAAGGGCATGGCTCGGAACTCGAAAAGGGATCCTTCCGCTCGGAAGCGAAGGAATCTCTGGTGAGACGGACGGATAGGGACGTGGAAAAACGCGTCCTGCAAGTCCAGAGAGCAGAACCACACGCCGCGTTCCAAGGATGGTAGTATCTGAGCCAGAGTGACCATCCTGAAGGTTCGAGACCTTAGGAACTTGTTTAGGTCGTGTAGGTCGAGAATGGGGCGCCAGCCCCCCGTCCGTTTCGGAACCAGGAAGTACCTGGACACAAACCCTGGGTCTGAGGGGGGGTCCGCTACCACCCTGATCACCTCCTTTCGGAGGAGGAGAGCGATGTCGGCTCGACGAGCCGACAGTGAGGCTACGGACTCCGAGGCCCCCGAGGTGCGACGGCTCTGAAGGGTGGGGCCTGCTCGAATTCCAGAGGCAGGCCTTTTCCCACCACCTCCAGTACCCACCTGTCCGTGGTAACAGCGGACCAGGCGGAAAGGAAGTGTCGGAGCCGTCCCCCCACGGGGGGAACCAGGGGTAAGGTGACGGGGATGGGGGCGACACCCCTCAGCCCGTCACTGGGCAGGCTTGGAGGAGGGACCGCCGAGGGACCTCCTGGGCCTTTTCCTCCCTGCCTCCTGTTAGAGGAAGCCGCGGCTTGGGATTGGGATGCAAGGCCAAGCCTGCTGGCCCTGATGTTGCTGGGCTGGCGTGGGGCAGAAGGACGAAGGGCTTAGGTGTGGTTTCTGGCCTTTGTCCTTCTGATGGAAGAGACAGAGTCCAAGGTAGCATTGGACTTCTCGATCCTCTGCAGGTGACCTTCCACCCCAGGGTCAAGAGGTCAGTCCCCAAAAGGAACATCCGCCAACTTGTGCTGGGTATCCAGGCAAGGTGGATATCCTCAGCTAAGCTCACGACGATAGCCACTACGTCGCCACCGACCTGGCACATGAGTCCCCAATATCTAAAGCAGTCTGGAGCTGCTGTTTGGCCACTGCCCTGCCCTGGTCCCGCACCTGCTTGACCGTAGTCTGCAGATCCGCGGGAAGATGAGGGATGACCTCATCCAGGGAGCCCAACAGGGCATGAGAAAAATGTGCCATGAGGACGGCCGAACTGGCCTGACGAAGGCCGAGAGAGGACGCAGCATAGACTTTTCGCCCGACATAATCCAATTTCTTGGATTCCTTGTCGGGAGGTTTGTCCACATCCCTGGCGTTGCCGGGCTCGAAAACGCTTGTCGGTAACCAACCCCTCAGCAGAGGGATGCTCAAAACCGGACAGGGAACCGGTAGGGACCGTGATACTTCCTGGCCATCCTGGCCAAGGCGAGGACAGGAAGCAGGCGCCGCCAAAGCTCCAAGGCCGGACCCACTATGGCCTCGCCATCGAAAGGCTCCGCTGGAGAATCCCCGGTCCAGAATCTCCGTGAGGGGATACCTGCCCGCTTTGGAAACGGGTTCGAGCTTCATCCCGTGGACTCCGAGATGAGCCAAGCAGTCCTAGAAGGACGACGGCTATCGCCCATTGACTGTCCTCCCTGAGGACTCCAAGTCTAGTCGCTTGGAGAAAAAGGAGGAATTATCCTCGGACTCGGATGAGTCCTCGAAGAGCTGCCTCTGGCCTGAGCCACCCTCTACCTGCCGAGGACGGTCGGGAGTGAGGGTAACAGACAGCCTATGGGGTAGACCCTTAGCCGACTGAGAATCCCTGGTCGGAGCCCCAAATAGTGGCTGTGGAGGCGGAGGTTCCACCGGAATCGGTGGAGCAGCTGGTTTTGGCCGAACAACCGGCCTGGGTACAGGCTCCTCGGGTAAGTCGAGGGGTTGTGTCGGCCGCTCCAGTGACAGCCACTTAATGGCCGGGGAAGGCGACTGCGTCGGCTTATTCCCGGTCAGGAGGAACTGTTGCCACATGAGGTCCTCGTACCGTCGATGTAACTTACGCCGAAGCCTCCCCTCGTCCGAGGAGGAGGACGAGGACGAGCGGCGGCTTAGCCATCATGTGCCGAGATCGAGACCGCTTATGACGGCAGGATCGGCTGGACCGCCAAGAGGTCCGAGATCAAGATCGAGCCTCGCTTTTCCGAGGTCGGTGCGGGAAGTGTCGCAGGAACTGGCACTCCTTCGCGCTCGGAGGGTTCATCCGAGGGCTCCGGAACCGAGACACAGGCAAGTCATCGGGATCTCAATCACTTCGGGGAACCGAGGGAGTCTCGCTTCTATAGGCGATAACCCGTCCAACGGATCGAGAAAATCTCGATTGCCGACGGGAGTCTCAGTCAACTGACCTGACGGGACACCGTGAGACCAGTGGTCAAGTCGACGGTCGACGACTCGGGGAGAGGGACCTTTCCCGCTCCCAAGAGCGTCGACGGAGGGATTTACCTTTGTCCCTCTTTTTGGACCGAGAAAAAGGTCCAGCAGACGTTGGCCCTTCTCCCTTAGTGGAGAGGGACAGACAAAGCTCCTTAAAGGAAGCTGTGTAGGAAGAACCCAGAGAGAGCGGGATAAATGCCGCGGCCGAGGAAGATACGGCCTGCGCCGCCTCCTCTTCGAGGGCGATCATCTGCTCGAGTCCACGAAAGCCCGCTCATGATACTACCGACCGGCCTCCTTAGACTTCACTGAGGGAACGCTCGGACGCGCCTAGATGCAATCGGGCAGCACGGTCTTCGAGGACACAGGGCCGGCAAGGAGAGAGATAAGTCGAGTCCTGCGGGTCGTGCTCAAGGCCTAAACAGTAGACACACGGAGTGTGGATCCGTCCGAGACATCTTCTGACTCGCAGGGGCATCTCCGAAACCGAGTCGATTTGTCCATCGAGCCATGAGGGATCAAGATCAAGTCTTTTAGCAAAAACTTTCAAATTCAAAAGGAAGAAATAGGAACTAGTCTCAAACGCAGAGCGTTAAGGAGGGAACCTGAGCTTCCAAGCGGTAAGGAAGATCTGACGTCATGGGGCGGAGCCGAGAGTTATACCACCCGGGTAGGTGGGAGGAGCCAGCTTGAAGACCTTCCGGCAAGATTTAAAGCGGCAAGGATACCTGCCAATAAGTGTGGATGAACAACATATCCATGTCCCTAGAACCGCTTTTTTAATGATCACCTTTAAATTACTATCACTCTAGCCTACACTATACACACAGCTTATACCTTGGGTTCCAGGAAATGTGCAATAGCTGTCCGTGGGTTCCTTCATGGGTATCACTCCACCAGGCAAGATGGGAACTGCTTCAATGTTTTCCTTTAATATACTATACAAATGTGTGCTGTGTGACTGCATGCCTCTCCACCAGGCAAGATGGTGTCTGCTTCAAAATTCTCCTTTAATAGTACAAATGTGTGCTGTGTGGCTGGCTTTTACTCTACTAAGTGAAATCCAGGGGAAGGTCTACCTCTTCATGGACAATGCACAGATCTGCGAACTAATGGATAGTGAGGAAGGATAAGAAGTAGGAAGAAGGAACTGAAAGATTAGAGAAGTGGTCAAAGGCGAGGTTAAATTCAATACTAAGAAGTACAATGTAATGCACACAGGAGTAAAATATCAGAAAACAGAATAAAGAAGGGGGGGCAGGAAAGTACAACTGAGGAGAAGGACCTGAAGGTAACAACATCAGACAATTTAAAAACATCAGCACAGTGCGGGGGCGCAAGAGGTGAGTAGGATACAGGAATGTATCGGAAGAGGAGGAGTGAGATGATTCTGCCACTGTCCACCAGGTCCTTGGTCCATCTTCCTCACAAGTACTGTGCGCAATACTGGAGCCTGTACTTGAAGAAAGACAAGGACAGGGTGAAGATGGTGCAGAGAAGAGTAACCAAAATGATCCAAGGTCAGCAGGAAAAGACAGACAATGGGGAGACTGATTGATCTCAACATGTACACACTGAGGGACAAACCAGAGATGTACAAAAACCTTCATAGGATAAAGTACATAGCAGAAAGTTAGTGAGTGTGAACAAAAGTAACGGGAAACTCAATGAAGGTTGCAGAAGGGAGATGTCAGAGGAATGTTGGAAAGCATTTCTTCATGGAGAGGGTGGTACAGGGGAGAAACTGACTGCCAAATGAGGTAGTATGAGCAACATGGGGCAAACTTGGGTGGGATTGCCACATAGGGCTGGGTAAAGACAGCGGCTAAAAGGAGAGGGAAGTAAGGGTCATTTGGGCCTCAAAATTAACATTACATAGGTAGGGCTGAGCAGACTTGGGCCACAGGGCCCTTTTCTGTCAACAACTTCTGTGTTTCTATGAGATGGGGCCTGCATCACCACTGTCCTCTAACACTGTGAATGCATGATGTTACTCTACCAGAAAAAAAAAAGGTTGCTTCCCCATTCTCCTTGAATACCAGAAATGTGAAACTGTACCACCAGGTGTCACTATCAGGCAAGATGGGGACTACGTCCTCATTCCTGTTCAACAGTATTAATGCATGCTGTGTGACTGTGTCACTCCATCAGATGACATGGGTAATGCTTCAAATGCAAATCTGATAAATGTATGCAAATTCATGTTAGCTGTGTTAAGCTACATTGTTGTGACAACAGTACAGGCTCAGTGGTACTAACTACGCCTGCCTTTACTCTGAACCACAGGCTGAACTAAGAATTACAAGCAACAGTCATTTTCAAAGCTCCCATCCTACTGTATTGGTCTCACGAATACCAGCTCATTCTAGTCATTTCTCTAAGCTCTACTATCCTTGAAGACTGCCATAAGGCAGGAGTTGAAACCCATCACAAAGGTGAGTGTGCAGGTCTCATTTACATTGCTCCAACATGGGACTGGCTAAGACATAGTCGTGTAACTGCCTACAACTCGGGCTTCTGCTTGGAAGCTCATGTAACTAGGCACCAGACTGGTATAGCAGCAAATGTGCTAACCACTTACAGAACACAAAACAGCAGCAGATCAAGACAAAAAGATCCACAACCAACTTGTGTTAACTATATATTTTTTTTAATGATTCATTTCACCTTCCCAGTCTCTCAGCAGAAATATTGAGGCCATCAGAGCTGCAGGAGAGTGGCTACCTTCACAGCCAATGCCAATGCTGCTCAGAGGTCGACCAGCAGGGGATGCATGAATTCCATTACTACCTGTTTGTCCCTTATTTACCTTGTGACACCATACATACTGGTCCTTTTGTAATTTATTTTTATCAAACAGTGTGTGTGATTTAATAAAACAGATCCCTGGATGGTTACTTACTGTGTACCCTGTACTGAACCCTTGTAACACCCCAGGCCCACCTGAAAAAGCTGCTAATAGAAACAATGATAGAATCTGACAGCAGAAAAGGACTGCTTAGAGCACCCAGTCTTCCCATTTTTCCCTGCCTACACTGTCACCGCAGACCCTACTTGATCTCTGGCTCCTCCCCTTGCTTCTCAATTAACCTCTGTGCCTATCCCACGCATGCTTGATGCCCACCAGTTTTCTCCCCCACCACCTCCGCTGAAGACTGTTTCAGCCATCCATCACTCTTTCAGTGTAGAAGTACTTCCTCACATCTGTCTTGAATTTACTCCCTTCCAGCTTCACTTTATGTCCCCTTGTTCTCGTGCATTTTTTGCTCTGAAAAATACTCCCCTCACGTACCTTATTTAACCTCGTGAGGCATTTATAGGTCTCCATCATATCTTCCCCCTCTCCTTTCTGTCTTTCAGGGTGTACATACTGAGGTTCTTCATGCTATACTCTAAGGGCTTCTAAAGCAGACCCTACACTATTTTAGTTGCCTTCCTCTGGACTACATCCACTCTATGTCCTTCCGGAGATGAGATCTCCAGAACGGAATACAGTACGCAAGGTGGGGTTTCAGCAGCGATCTATACAGTGGCAACAACACTTCCCTCCTCCTGCTGGTGATACCCCTCCCTATGCACCCCAACGTCCCACTGGCCCTACCCACTGCACTATTGCACTACCTCATCACCATGAGGTGATCAGATATGATTACTCCCAGGTCCCCCAGGCCCTTTTCCTGTTTGGTGACCATCAATACCTCTTCTCTCATTTTGTATTCTGCCTCTGGGTTTCTGTGCCCTAAATGCATGATTCTTCACTTTTTTGCATTGAAACCATGCTGCCATGCCCTTGACCAATTCTAGTTTTCTCAGGTCTCTGCAAATTTTTTCCATCCCCTCTGTAGTGTCTACCCTATTGCAGATTTTGCTGTCATCGTCAAAGAAGCAGACCTTCCCTTCCAGCTCATCTGCAATGTCACTTACAAAGAAATTAACAAGGACTGGTCCCAGTACTATGCCCTGTGACACCCCACTGCTCAACCTCCCTTCCCCAGAGTGAACTCCATTACCACCACCCTCTGTTGTCTATCCCATAACCAATCTAATACTCAGTTTACCACCGTTGTACCCACACCTAAGCTGCTCGGTTTCCTTATGAGCATCCTATGTGTAACGGTATTCAAAGCCTTACTGAAAACTAAATAGACCATGTCCACTGCCCTGCCCTGATCTACCTCCCTGGTCACTCAGTCAAAGAAATCTACCAGATTTGTCTGACATGACCTTGTCCTGTGAATGCATGTTGCTTTGGGTCTTATAACCCACTGGATGCAAGATATTCCACAATCCTTTCAATTAGTTGTGACTCCTTTAGTAGGAGAGCTGCAATCGTTATTCAAGCTATACTTGATGCACTCCACCAGTTTCTTCACCACCAATGTCAGAGTGACTGGCCTATAGTTGCCAGCCACCTCCCTGCTACTGCTTTTGTGAAAAGCTGGACTGTATTCACAGTCCTCCAGCCCTCTGGAACCACTCCTGTTTTCAGTAAGTTGTTAAAAAGGACTAGTCAGAAGTGCAACCAGTACCTGTGCAAGTTCCCTCAGTACCCCTTGGGTGCATTCTATCTAGCCCAATAGCTCTACCCACTTTCAGATTTGTGAGTCCCTGCAGGACGCTCCTCTGTAAAGGCCTCCTTGGTTGAACTGCCCACCTATGGTTGAGGAGGAGGTGGAGGTGGTGGCTCCACTCTAAGGGATGGCAAAGCAACTGCGAAAAGCACCTGTGTGGCGTGGACTGGGAAAGGCACCACTGGCGACTGGAGATCCCAAGGGAAAAGTCCTACCCCCCCCCCCAATAGTCCACTGTTGCCAAGAGAATTCCTCATAGCACCGGTGCATCTTATGGTGGTGCCTCTCCTGAGGACAAGAAGCATCAATGGTGATGTCTCCCGGTCAAGTGGGATCGACAGCGTGAGTGCCTCGACCAAGCTCTCGACCTCGACAGTCAACCAGAGGTTCAACGAAGAGGAGAGCACTCTGGCTGGTTATGAACACCACATGCCTGACCATGTTAATGACAGGCTCAACTGCCAGAGGAGGCTGCTCCCGAAAGGAAATGGTAGGAGACACCGACTGATCCACATCCTCCTGAGTGAGGACTGGGAGCACTGAGGTTTATGAGAGTGACTCCTGGATCTCTGTGACAGGGCTGAATACGGTCCTATCCCAGTTGTTGTGGAGAAAGAGTTTAAATGCAAGGATCTGTTCTATTCTCTCCTTTTCTGTCTCTTCTCTGTCTGGCTGCACAACCAAATTTTCTTGTGAGACCTAAGATTTGATCACCTTGACGGTCTTGCAATTCTCTGCCTTTCGCTATCTCTCTACCTTCTCTTGCTGTTCTGTCTTTTCTTCCCCCTTGCATATCTGCAGGTATACAAACATATGTGAATCTTTTTGTAGAAATGTAATTGGTACTGGAATCCCTTTGTTTAAAATTGTATATAGTTATACTGTTGAAATGATTGCAAAGTTTGGGTCACAATGTTCTTTTTGCTGCACCTGCTGAAACTGACAAGAACACTGTGTGAGAAGCATGTTATTTTCTTAATGCGCTCCTGCACAGACTTATAAAAAGGAGCTGCAATGTTTTGCAAGGGAGACAGAGACTGAGATTGGAAATTGAGAAGAAACCCAGATGGACTTTCTCTGTTTATACTGCCTTTGTAAATACTGTAGTTACACTGAACAATTTTTTTATTTTACTGTTAATAAAACTCTTGCTGCAAATTTTACAACTGCTCCAGGTTTTCCTATGCTTCCTGACCTGTGCCTCAACGACAATCTCATCCAACAGTCAGTCACAACAGGCTCGAAAAAAATGTCCACTTCCTGCTTGACCAGAGTCGACATGGCTGATGGGGGTATTGAGAACCTCCCGACCTTCCTCTCAACTGAAAGGGTCTTGACCAGACTCAAGTGGTTGGGTGGAGGGTCGAGGGAGTGCTCGATCACTCCCAGTTCCATGATCTATGTCAGTGGCATTGGCAGCATTTGTGCTTTCTGCCGTGGTAGAAAGGGCTCTCTCCCCAAGGTCTGCAGAATCAAACACATGTCACGAAATTTCCCCCGTGAACGATCCCCTGATGCTGACCCCCCGTTGGGAACAGCACCAAAACAGAGGAGGTGCCCGGCCCAGCAGCAGCTGCTTCCTCTTTGAGGGCCGCAAGCTGATGAGCCAACCTGGCTGCCACTGAAGCCATTTCATGGCCCTCGGGATGGTCTTTAGGATCTCTCTCCGAAGGCCAGAAAGTGAGGTGATGTTTCCTGTCTTCCAGAGATTCTGGTGGCATCAACATGCAGAGACTGCATCTGACCATGTCATGCTGCCTGTACAGTCACGTGTCATGCAAGTTGGTGACAGACATCTTCTGCCAACACTTAACATAAAACCCAAACACCGACTTCCGATGCTCCATCTTCGAATTGAAAACAGTAATTAAGGGATTCAAGGAAGTCACTAAAGTTGAAAAACTTTGAAAATAAGGGTAACCTATGGCACACTAATTCTAAGCAGGAGCTGCGAAGGAGGGGACCTGTTCTTCCAGTGGAAAGGAAGATCTGACATCACGGGGCAGACTCGGGGGGGATATACCGCTTGGGTAGTGGGAGGAGCTTGGCTTCAAGACATCTGAGGTATCAGCAATTCCACTGGAACTGCCAGAGTGTGAATAGTGAACTATATCCTCACCCCTAGAAATGGTCCTGACTCCAGGCAGCAACTTTTGTGTGTGTTCATCTTCGCAGTGGCACTCCGAATGTCTGGGATGAGTTTAAAGTGGTGGAGGTGGCTGAGGTCATCTGGGTTGCTTCTGAGCTAAAGCACATATATTGCTAACTGGACCTGGTCCCGACACGCTTCCTGATGGGATGTGTCAGTTCCGTTGGCCTGGTGTTCGTCTTGATTGTCTAGTGTTCTTTATCGGAGGGGGTCTTCACGGATTCCTTAAAAGAGTAGCTGGTGAGATCCCTCCTGAAAAAAACATCTCTAGACCTTGACATCTTGGCGAATTACCATCCCATCTCCAACCTACCCTTTTTAGGCAAGGTTGTAGAGAAGACAGGCACAACAGCTTGAGGAACACCTCGAGGCCTCCAATATCTATCAGTCACACCAGTCTAGATTTCATGCGAGGCACAGCACTGAAACAGCGTTAGTTCGTGTGCACAATGACCTCCCTCAGGGCAAGAGACAGAAGAGAGGGGCCAATTCCCATTCTCCTCAGCATCTGACACGGTGGACCATGCTATGTTGCTCGACCACCTTACAGAGTACTGTGGACTCGCCGGCATTGTCATCTGCTGGTTTGAATCCTATCTCGCGAACAGGAGACAACAGGTGGTGATGGGGAATTTCTCCTCCTCCTCCTCGACCGTCCTGTCCTGCTGAGTACCTCAGGGCTCGGTCTTGTCACAGTGTTGTTTGCCGCGTACATGCTGACCCTGGGTGAACTCATCAGGAAATACAACTTGGGTTTTCACTGCTATGCAGACCATACCCAGCTGTAACTTTCCTTTGACCCTGGGACATCCAACACTGTGGAAGTGCTAAATAATTGCTTTGCTGAGATCAACAACTGGATGTCCTCCAGCTGGTTATGACTAAACCCTGGCAAGACAGAGGTACTGGTAGTGAAGCTGAACTACAGGCATGATCTGGTGTGGCAACAGGTTTATTCCTGGGGCCTACACCACTGACGGCTTTCTCTAGGGTGCGTGATCTGGGCGTATTCCTCGATGACGGACTGACGTCTGAACCCCTGGTGTCGTCCGTTTGTTTTTATCATCTGAGGAATATTGCTAGGATCAAACCCCTAGTTCCGCCTGAGGACCTCCCTACCCTGGTACATGCCTTTGACATGTCCAGGCTTGACTACTGTAATGCGCTCTACTTCAGGGTCTCTGGAGGCACCCTCTGCTGGTCACAGTGGTGCAAAATGCTGCCGCCAGGCGCCTGAAGCTGTGCATCTGAGTAGAGAGGTGGATTGCTCTTCGGCCGCCCCTACAGTACTCCACCCCGGATACCTACCCCAGGGACCCGCGCCTGAAGTGAAGAGTCTGACTAGAGAGGTGGATTGCCCGGCAGAGTCAACAGCCGCCGCCCGACCACTCCACAGTTTCTTCGCCACCCCTGCGGTACTCCACCCCAGATCCCTGCCCCAGGGTCCTGCGCCTGAAGCGGCGCGTCTGACCTGAGAGGCGGATTGCCCGTCTGAGTCCACGGCCGCCGCCCACCACTCAACAGCTTCTTCGGCTGCCTCTGCGGTACTCCACCCCGGGTTCCCTACCCCAGGTACTGCCACCAGCTGGACTTACAGAGCTGAGGCCTCCGACTGGTGCGGCATCCTTGCAGACAAATCCTGACTGGACTACCTGCTTTCTCAGCCGCTACCGACTGGTGCGCCTCTTTGTAGTGATTTACCATAGGAATGTTCACAGAGGCTTTGCTCTCTTTGCGCCGGTAAAGCACTGCAGTATTTTTTAATTGTATAGCTGCCGTAACTTTCCTTGACTGTGTTTTCTGTACCACATAGCCTTGTAAAACTCTGCCTTAACCTGTGCTGTACTATTAGATTACTGCATTATGGCACCTGCATGTTAATAGCTAAAATTAGAGTTTTCCCGATATTTACTCTCGTTCTGTCCTACAATTTTCAATTTAAAAGCTGCTTTTCACTCTAATTTCTATCCATCTCCTCTCTTGAGCTCTACCTCCAAGCCTAATCTCTATCTGCTGTGTTTCCTTGCCCTGCACCCTCCACCTGCTCTCTCCAATCCTTCTTTCTAATAGCCATCTTTGTTCTCCGTAACACTACCCCTTTCTGAATCCTAATCACCCTTGGCTCCCTCCCTTCCTTCCTCTGTCCATTGTCGCGCTCCAAACCCTTCCCTATCTGCACCTGAATTAACTCACCCTTTGTCTACTTGCAATCACCTCCACTCCCCCCTTCCCCCAGCTGACGAACTGCCCCCAGGAGCCCTCCCTCGTGTCTCTGCTACTATAATACCTGTGTTTTTTTCTTCCTCTTCCTCCCCAGGGACCTGCGCCTGAAGCGGCGCATCTGACTAGAGAGGTGGATTGCCCGGCTGAGTCCTCTGCCGCTGTCCAACCACTCCACAGTTTCTTCGGGCGCCCCCTGCGGTACTACACCCCGGATCCCTACCCCAGGTACTGCCGCCAGCTGGACTTACGGAGCCGAGGCCTCAGATTGGTGCGGAGTCCTTGCAGGCAAATCCTGACTGAACTACCTGCTTTCTCAGCCACACCGACTGGTGCGCCTTTTTGTATTGACTTAACAAGAATTTTCACCGAGGCTTTGCTCTCTTTGCGCCGGTAAAGCACTGCAGTATTTTCTCCCACCCCCCCACCGCTGCCCAGACCTCCTTTAAATACACTTTTACTCCTCCCCCTCTGCGCTCTACCACTCCTCTCACTGCGTCCCTGCCCACCTGAGTGATCACCAGAAAGCAGGAACTGCCCCTTAAAGCCAAACTGTACCTAATTTCTCAGGTCTCACCTCTAACAACTATAAAACATAAAGGCTGGCCCCACATCCAGCAGCACCCAGGGAGCACAAATTATCTCTGGAGGATGTGTAGCGCCAGCTACGCCACCACCTAGGATCCAATCTCAAACTTACCCGTATAGTGCACCCAATCCTACTACTTGGAGAGCAGTAACGTGCTCTGTAAAGGCAAAATAACTCCAACTGGTTGGATCTCAATCAGACTCCCATAGTGCACCCACACCTACCAGTAATGCCCACCACTGGAATACCAACAATGCCACCACCTGCATTTTGGCTAGCAACATCTCTCATGGACCTTCTACTATTCCCCGCTGCACTGCCGCACACTTGCTGTAATGTAGCTCTGGGACCGCTTCCAATATTTAGGGATGGGCTCCCAAACTCCATATCAAGGCCTGGTATCCCAATGATCAAAGCCCCCCTGATGACAGGGTCACTGTGTCTGTCACCTTCTGACCACCACTACCCAATCACACCGCCTACCATAATCACAAGCCCTGACGCCTGCAGGACTAGTACTCAATCCCTGTCCCAACGTCATACACCTCGCTCAGTCAAGCAACTCAAACTCCTTGCAGTCAGAGTAGCCTGGCTACTCTTAATGCTCTAAGGCAATATTCATCCTAACCCTGGCCCCAGTTACAATGCTGCAGGGCAACCCAGGAAAAGCCGGCTGATCACCACTGCATCCCTCAACATCTGCAGTCTTCTGCCAGAACTGGACATGTTGCAAGCCTGGGTAGTTCAACAAAACCCGGACGTCCTGTCCATAACTGAAACATGGTTTACATCTAGGTCCAAGGACTGTCAAGTCCAGCTCCACGGGTACACCCCCTTCCGCCTCGACAGGCTTGGAAAGAGGGGAGGCGGCTGCATTATCTATATAAAAAATTACCTGCAGGGAATAGCTCTCCCACAATTAAGTACTGGAAAAAACGTACAGATACTCTCTGTTCGGATAACCCTGGGCACCCAGGGCAAGGGCCTTACTCTCATCTCAGCCTACTTACCCTCCAGGGAAGCAGCAGAGGGCTTCAGAGTACTGCATGAACACCTAGCCAACCTCCACTCCAGCAGCGAAGTCATTGTACTGGGTGACTTCAACATTAATTGGTTGTCCCAGGATGCTGCCACCTATAAGGATGCGGTCTCCTCAACTTCCTTCAACTGGTGGAAAAACCCATCCGTACAAATCACAGATGGGTACCAGTACCTTATTAGGCTGGGTGCTAACTAACCACCCAGAGCAGATCTCTGGCCTGAAAGTGCTCCCAGACCCCTAAGTGACCATTCAACCGTCATTTTTGTTGGTCCAACAAGGCCCCTAAACCGCCTGCTAAGGTGATAATATCCCGCATACTAAAAAGGGCATGTTAGGGCTCTTTAAGCAACACCTGCAGCATCTGAGCTGGGCACCAATCCTAAGTGCCAAAGATGTTGACACAGCACTGGGTAAATTTATAGAAATTTACAATGCTGCTTGTAACATCTTTGCTCCCATATCAAAAAGAAAAGTCAGTGGCTCGCACAAAACATGGATAACCCCACACCTTGCCCTGATGAGCTCCAGGAGCCTCCTATGGTATAAGCACAAAAATACACTCGCAGACCAGGATATGCAAAACTACAAGGCAGCACGGATCAAATGCATCATCGCAATCCACAAGGCAAAAACTAATTACCACAGATTCGAGCTAAACTCCTTCTGGGGAGACAGCCGTCGATTCTGGGAGAACATTAATGAAATCACTGGGAAATGGGATACCTTATCATCCACAATGCTGAGCCATGAAGGATCCTATACACAAGACCCCAAATCCATCGCAGACATCTTCAACAAAGCCTTTAATGACCTTAGTACAGTGCTTCCCCCTAGTTTCCACGACCCAGTCAGCACTAACCCACCCAAACCCCCAAGTTCCCTTCCAACAAATCACGTCCCCCCATTCTACCTCAGAGTATCATCTAAAGGAGAGGTAAAAAAATACCTCTCCAATGTCCTTGGGAAGTCCAAGCATAACTCAGAGGGCCTGGACCTAAAACTAATCTCTCTTACTCTTGACGAACTGCTAACACCACTGACCAGTATCGTAAACTTGTCCCTCACCAAAGGTACTTTCTCGAAACTCTGGAAAGCCAGTCATAACCCCCGTCCACAAAGCAGGCAGTAAAACTGACCACGCCAACTACCGCCAGATTTTAATTCTCCCCCCGATCTCAAAAGCCCTTGAGCAGATAGTCTACGATCAGCTAGTTGAACACCTCGACAAATACCAGCTACAATGCCAGCAGCAACATGGCTTCCATAAACTCCACAGTACTACCACAGCACTTCTTGAGTTCACGGGTTATATTCACAATGCCTTTGACCATGGGCACTTGGTGTGGGCAACCTTTATTGACCTCACCAAGGCCTTTGATACAGTTAACCATGACCTCCTCCTGGCCCAATTAGAGGCAACTAGGCTATCCTCCGACTCACCATGCTGGTTCCAGAGCTACCTCTTAGGACGTGTACAGCAGGTAAAAATAAATAATGTACTCTCTGACCCCCAGCAAGTGTCCACAGGTGTCCCCCCCAAGGATCCATCCTGGGCCCCCTTCTATTTAGCCTCTTTCTAAACAACCTACCACTAGCCTGTCAACAAAAGAATCCTTCTCTACGCTGATGATGCGGTAATCTACTCCAGTCACTCTGACCCTTCCACCCTGGAGCAGCGACTTCAAGAGGACTTTTACATTGTGGAAGACTGGTTTAGCAAAGCTAAACTTCTAGTCAACCATAAAAAGACAAAGTCCATGCTCTTTGCCCCAGCCCATAGCCGCTATAGGACTTCAACTTTGAATACTGAGAACAAACAAAATGACACCCTTGAAATGGTCCCGAAGTTCAAGTACCTGGGGCTCACCCTAGATAGCTCCCTCTCATTCACCTCACATGTTGATCAAGTCACCACAACAGCTAACATGAAGCTAGGCCTGCTATATAAACACCAAAGCTGCCTCACTGATAAAGCCCTCCAGCTCACCATCACCAGCACGGTCTTCTTAACTATTGATTATGGCCTTGCCATCTACAGTGCAGCCCGTCAGCACCCTCAGGCAGCTCGACACTACACTTAATAAAGCTTGCAGACTTGCACTAGGAGCCCCGCGTCTAACCCATACCTGCCACCTCTACCAGCCAACGGGATGGCTAAATCTGAATGACAGGGCCTGCTACCAAACCTGTCTTCTTGCCAAAAAAGCAGCACTGGGCCTACTGCTTCTGGGACCAAGCTCCCTCATACACCAGGTCGCACCAACAAGGACTACAAAGGCATCCAGTAATATCTCCATCAAGGTCCCCTACTGTTGCACCTCCCAAGGTCAGCAATCTTTTAAATACCGTGCCCCGCTATGGCTCACCTTGCTTTCGCTGGAACTAGCCATCAGCAGCAAAATCAGCTCATTCAAATCCGCACTTATATCCCACCTGTCTAACCAAGTGATATGCACCTGCAACACCTGATCAGCTCCTTCAGGAACAAATTACTGACTACCCCACCTACCTCGCACTTATGCACTGTCCAACCTGCTACTTCTCCCCCTCCTACTCACTCCACCCAACCCCTTCCCCCTCCCACACCCCAGTCTCACCCCTCTCTATTCCCCTGGGTCCACAGCCCCCCCAATTTCCAAACCCTCTTTCCTACCACTCCCCAACCCTTCTGACAAGGTGACCCCGTGCCGGGAGGTTACCGCAAGCTACCACCTCTTCCATTCCCCACCTTTCTCCCTACTTCCAAGAACTGCTGTGCCTCCTCCTGCTCCTTCTCTTTTTCTAAATACTATTGATGCACTAACTTAGCCTATATGCTGCGTCATAAATCTATACCATGTAGTTTGTCATTCATTACTGTTGTCACTTGTTTGATGTACCAGCAACTCTGTGTGTTCCTACTGTACGTTCACATTTTTCCCCAACGTGGAACCTTTGTAAATGAGCTTGTAGCTGAAAGGTTGTAATTCGAGAATTCAATAAATAAAAATAAAGTCATGTTACCCCAGTGTTGCATAAATTGCACTGGCTACTGTCGGGTCCTCTTTAAAGGTGGGCTTGCTCACCTTTAAGGCCCTACATGACTAGGCCCTGGCTACCTGTCTGGCCTCCTTACACCTGCTGCTCTTGTCTGCTCCCTTCGCTCCTCCTCGTGGTTCCCAGGACAAGGCTAAAAACCACTGGTGATAGGGCGTTCAGTGTCGTTGGCTCCATCCGGTGGAACTCACTACCACCAACTGTCAGGGAGGTCCCTTCAGTCGAGGTTTTCAAGACCTGCCTAAAGACCCACCTGTATGCTTTAGCATTCCCAGGCATAGATCTTTGATGATTCTATCACCTGATATAAATAACTAGGAGTTAGCAATATCTACTTTTATTTGCGGCCTGCTGTTTCATTCCTATTTCGTAATGATGTACTGTGTAGCCTGCTGTCTTTTTTGCTCTCTGATTTTAATTTTTAATTATTCTATTGTTTTGCTGTCTCACTTTATGCATGTATTTGTATGGCACCCAGAGCCTCCGGGACTGGGCGCCCAAGAAATAAAAGCTTCCTTGCCTTTTTGTTCCTCTGCCTGACTGACCCCCATTCCGAGGACCGACACCACAATGTCCACTGGGACTTACCTCCAGCCTTCTCCCCAGGGCTTGTCCCCTGGTGGGGTCAGCAGAGTTCTTCAACCCTGCCGGCAAATGGATCCAATCTGACAGGTTGCTTAGCTAGTCTGTTGTGGGGCCTGTGGCGCCCAGCATCATCCTGCTGGATGGGAGCTTTTTCCTCTTTCCTGCCCCCCGGCATGCAGTGTCATCGAGATGCATGTCACAGGCTCAACAGGACAAGAGTCGATGACTGCCATACCCTGCCCCACATTTTGGCTGCCGAACTGCCCTTCCCCCAGCCATCGGTGGTGGCTAGGTGTTCACCGAGCTCTGCACTCCCTCCCCACTGTGGTAGACCAGTCCCTCAGATGCTCAGTCCTCCTTCCCCATGCTGACTTTCCGCAATGTAGCAGAATTATAGAAAGGGGACATAGGATGAAGCACTGAAGTGACCAAACCCCCCAACGGTATGCCCAAGGACAGTGTCAGAAAGATCCTGGCAAGAAACCGGAGGAAAACCTCTTGGGGAGATGCTGTGTAAAGACAGGCATACCCAATGTGTCTGGGCCAACTGGAACAAACAGCCTAGAGGACTGGCCAAAGCCCACAGTGTGGTCTACAAACAGAGGTGTCTGCATCAAAAACATGTAGCTCCAATGCCCTTCGGGTAAAGGCCACTGTGAAGAAGGGTTACCAGAACAAGAATGAGAAGCTGCGAAAAAACAGCTGGTGCAGAGGGAGCCCAGACCAGGGCTCAAGCACCAGAGGTACCCATCAGACAGAGATCAACATGCAGATTTGTGGAAACATATAGGAGTACCACACCACTCTTCTAACTGTAAAAAGGGTAAAACCTTCTGAGGAGAACCTGTCACAAAGGAATAGTGAACATCTGCCTTGGACAGAAAAAAAACAGGCCGCCCAGGATATGCTGAGCTTGGTCCTGTGTTTGGGTTAAATAGTAAAGTACATTACTGCCTCAAGACTACAATAAAGTACAGTTACACAAGACCTTAAAACAGTAGATCTTCGAGGGATCTCTTGCAGCAGGCCACACCTGAAGAACTACAGCCATTAGGCACTAGGACAACACAGAAACTTTTCTAGCCAGCAGTCTACCAGGGGACCGCATACTCCAATTTCACCTGCTGACATCGCCCTTACCCTATAAGAGTGGGCGGCCTCCATGTCCTCATTAGTTCTCCCACTGGAGACCATAAGCAACCAATCTCTCACCAGGAAATGGAGGAAGAGCCAAAGGATCCCACCAACAAAGAAATAACAGAAAGCAGAAGTCTCTCCACACAGGCAGAGAGACAGACACAGAGAGAGGCCCACCGGCCAAGGGGGATGGAGGGTGGGACGGGTTGTCCTGCTGCAACAGATCCTCTCGAAGATCTACTGTTATGGTAAGTTCTTACATAATTGTGCTATCTTCATTGAGGCTATCTCTTGCAGCAGGCCACACCTGAAGAACGAGTCCCAAGCAGTACTTACACCAGGAGAATCAGCCTGGGTTAGCAGGATACCATGAGCCTAAGAGATAAGGGCCCTGAAGCCTCGCTAGGCTGAAAATGGCCATACACTGAGAGGCAATGTCCAGATTGTAATGCTTTGTGAAGATGTGGACAGTACTCCAAAGTCGCAGCAGCACAGATGTCTTCAGCTGAAACATTCTTGAAACAGGCAACCGAAGTGGCCATACCTCTGGTGGGATGACCACAAACAACTCCAGGAAGGTCCTTAACATGCTTCCTATAACAAAATGTAATACAGCTGGCCAACTGTTTGGACAGGCACTGCTCAGCAACTGGAACGCCCTCTTTCCCAGGGGGTGAAAGAAACAAACAGCTGCGAGGACTTCCTGCAGTCCTTCGTATTGTGTGTATAGTAATGCAAAATTCTATGAACACCTACAAGATGGAGCAGTGCTTCCCCTGGACAGGCATGCTCTGGATAATAAATAGGCAGGTGGATGGTTTGATTTAGGGTAAACTCAGACATGACCTTAGGAAGAAACATAGTATTTGTCTGCAAAGACACCCTGTCTTTGTGGAAAACTGAACTGGACTGCAGATGGGAGGCTTCAAGTGAAGGATACCTCTCAGGAACATATGGGACACTTCCAGCTATGCCACCATGCAGCCATCAACGGGTACATGAAAGGCCGAAATGGCTGACAGATGCACTTTATGGGAGAAGTACTTCAGACCAGAGTCTGAAAGGGACAGTGAGTACTACATAATCTGATTCACTTGACAAGTGAAGGTATCCAAGTGATGGGAAGCGGCCCATACACCAAAATGCTTCCACTTCATGGAATAAGTGGCCCTGGTGAAGGGCTTTCTAGTGGTCACCAAGACATCAGCCACCCTGGGGGATATTGCAAAACTTGGCCATGGCTACATCTTCAGAAGCCAGGTATGAAAATGTAGAGATCTGAGGTTCAGATGGACCATGGTGCCCCACTTCTGGGACAGCAAGCCTATGCACAGAGGGACAGTCACTGGAGGTTCCACTGTCAGCTGCTGCAGCAGCAAAGGGAACCAGATCTGATGAGGCCAAAAGGTGGCAATGGGGGATCATAGTGGTCCCTTCCATCTGAAGTTTGATTAGCGTCCTCTGGGTTTTGACAAAGCATGTGTGTAATAGGTGCGAAGCATTAGAATGTTGGGAAACCTCCCTGGACTACAACGGCATAGCCACAACTCCTGTGACATGAGAACTGCAATTAAAAGATGCATCATGAGCACTTATCCATAGCTTCATGACAGCTTTTGTGTTCACTGAGTGCAGAGTACTTTCCTGATGTTGTGCTAATTGGCTGGATTTGTGAGCACAGACGCCAGGATAGTGACCCTCGCAGGTGTTTGTATGGACCTTTTACAAGAGTAGGAATAATTCCAAGGCCTTCTGGCAGCACCGCCTGGAAGCCTGGTTGAAGCCACAGCAGATCTTGCAGGCCTGGGTGACGTGGTCTGGGCCAAGGCAGCAGACGCACACGTGGTGGTCGTCCTTCTTGAGGATCTTTGTCTCGCAGGTGCAAGTCCAGAAAAGCTTACTGGAGATGGAGCTGGCATAAAAAGCGAAGAAAAATCACTAAAATGAAAGTGATGCTACAACGAGGGAAAGAAAACACAAGTAAATTCAAAGAAAATGGCAGTCAACTGAAGCTAGAGGAATCACAGTGAAGTCAGACGTGCGATGATCAACGGAGGAGGGCATGGGAGCCACCCACTTTTATAGCGTAAGGGCAACGTCAGTGGGTGACGGAGTGAACGGCCCCCTGCTAGACAGAAAAGTTTCCATGTGGTCCTAGTGCCTGGCAGCTCTAGTTCTTCAGGTATGGCCTGCTGCAAGAGATACCCTCGATGAAGATCTGAATTCAGTAGACTAAGTCTATTAGAGGTTTGCTGGGCTGCTCAAAGGACAGCCAAATCCATGTATGTGCTGCAAGGATGGCAAGTCTGAGCACTGGCAGATGCCTTGGATGGATGGCAGATGAAACAGTGACTTACACTGTCAATTACCAGAGCAGAAATGATAAGATCTGTCCAAACCACTGAAGGGCTACTGTGAAAAATGCAGCTGGCGCTAGCCAGAGTCGGACCAGTACCTTCTGAATCAGACACAGCCATTAAAATGTATGCAAACTTCCCAATCTTAGCAGGAAGAAAAGTATCACCAAAAGACATGTCCTTGTGGAGTTATGTTTGGCGGGGATGTAAAAAAAAAAAAAAAGGGGCCAAACCTGTTCTGTTCCACTTGACAGTATTACTATAATTCATTTTCTGGAGACCAGATCCTGGTGAGACCCCACAAATGGGTTAAACTGCTGAAAATGCTTCTGCAGAAACGAAGCACCTTTCTGGAAGCGCTCTTTGACCTGCCACCACTGCAGAGCATTGGGAAACAGGGTCAAAACAGTAGGCAGATTGGTCTGGAACTGCAGGGCATGAGCCCACAGTGCCTTTAGTATCTACTGTGAAATACATAATTCTAGACAAGCCCAGGAGTTAATGAAAATTGGGACGGCTGTCAAACCCCATATTCTGAGCAGTGGTCTAGGTTGAAAGTCATTTCTGATGACAAAAACCAGAGCTGCCTACACCATTCAGTCTGATGTCAGAGCCACGATGGAAAGGTAGTTCCCATGAAACAACATTGCACTGCTCTTCACTTAAGTCTCGGGTATGAGACAAATGCAGATTCTATTACATTAACCAGATACCTGAGCCTGTCTAGCCACTGTCTGGTACAAATCAGCATATGTGCTGTCAGGGCTTTTTTTTTTTTTGCTGCATTCTTTGGTAACCTGGTAAGGCCGACTGGGCACAATACCGGTTTTCGGGCATAGCACTGGAGAAGTTAAATGACTTGCTCAGAGTCGCACCGTATGCAAGCGGAGGTTGTGGGAGTCAAACCCAGGTCTACTGGATGTACTGAGCTCATTCACAGGTCATTAGTATAACCTCTGGGCTATACTGACAGCCATTTGGAGGGACCCAGCAGGAGTCAGACACCGTAATTGGAGCTGCTGGTCCTTAAGGCAGAAGCAGAGGCACTGCCTGCGTTTCTGGTCAAGTGTAATACGCTGGTACGCAATCTTGCATAGT
Organism: Neoceratodus forsteri; assembly: GCA_016271365.2. NCBI lineage: Eukaryota > Metazoa > Chordata > Ceratodontiformes > Ceratodontidae > Neoceratodus > Neoceratodus forsteri. The sequence continues at coordinate 221,233,920 of CM028136.1, read as the reverse complement.
CAGAACACACAGACAGTCCTCTTACATCAGGCAGAGCTGAGACCAAAGTGGTAACATGGTGACCAGTATTGTACTCCACATGCCCTGGTTTGAGGCTTAAGCCCAGGGTGGGAGTGATGGTCCCCTGCCCATCTGGAGACCAAGAAACACTGGACATACAATCACTGGCTGAGTATGGCTGGAGGTGCCAAATGTAACCGCCCTCTTTGGCAACAGTGCTTCCTTCATCACCGTATACAGAGATTTGGGAGGCACAAAAATGCTCTTATGAAATCAGACATGTCAGCCAGAACAACATCCTGGATTAATAGGGAATGTATTAGTCGATCGATCGCTTTGCTTTACTAAAATCCCAACTGGAAAGGGTATAAAAACAGGTGGAAAAATCAGCCCCATAGTACTCAATGGGGTGCGCTCATGCAGCCTCGTCTTGTGACACCACAAAAGTGAAAATTACGTACCTACCGTAATTCTTGATCTTCTCTTGTATCTTCACCATTCATTACTTCCTGGGTGTAAGCCGGAGGCGCGCACCCATCACGGGAGCTTTTTTTTTTTTTTTTTTTTTTTAAAGTTTGCACTAACGGCACCGCCCTCGAGAGTGACGTCATGCGTCATGCGCGAGGGGCGGCCGTTAGTAGCGACCGACTCCTCCTCCAACTCAGTTCTGTGAGCCGGAGAGGCAAAAAGTGAAAGGATAGAGATAGCGAGGCAAGATAGCCAAGGGATAGCAAAGTAAGGAAGAATGAACTGAAAAAGGAATAAGCCGATGGAGGAAGGACAGAGGAGATAAGAGTATCCCTAACCTAGGGACTGCAGGGCCTCCTTACCTGGGCGACTCTAGGAGGAGAGAGAAGGAAGATAATAAGGAAGAAAGAAGAAGAAGAAGAGAGAAAGATGGGATGTTGAAGGGACCAGAATGCCTAATCGAGCATAGTTAGCTGATAGCTTAAGGCCCAATTAACGGGGAAGCAAGAATCCTGGTGATAGAGCTGAAGAGAAGGTTCACCGAACGCTTAGACAGACTCAGGAGGGCATAGTCTCATCTTCAACATGCCATGGTCCTTGATCCCCACTTCGGCTCCTCGCCGAGGAAAGGCCTTTAACTGGAGGACACCCGAGGAGGGAAGGATAAATCCAGGCAGCATGTGAGAGCTGCTCAAGAGTTTAGAAATGGAAAATCTAGGCCTTTCAGGCGGTTTATAGGTATAGAAATGGAACTCAGCCGACTTGCCAAGGCAGGCCAGAGGCTTAGGCTGCTGAAGATTGGTCATGGTCAGCACTGCTTCTCTGTAAAACTGTCCAGGAGGATACTAGAAGGAAAAACCAATCATCAAAATATTACAAGAAGGATTTTCTTCACTCTTGTTTTTCCATTTTTTTTTTTTTTTTTTACAGAGCATAGCCTGTCGGCTTAGGAGCATGACCTTAAATTAGAGATTGCCTTATAGCAGTCGAGAGAGTTCCCTCAGTTTTTTCTTTTTTTTTTTTTTAAAGAAAAATAGTCGCCTGCCTCTGCTCTGCAAGGCAAGAATAAAGGGGGTTTGAGATTCTAGGCTTAACAGCTGGTAGCAGGAATTGCAGGATCAAAACTGTATAGCCAGAGTCAGGCTAAAACCCCAGAAGTATCTGCCAGAAGGTATGGCAAGAGATAGTTGTGCAGCCTGATCACCATATCGCAACTCTTGAAAAGGCCCAAGAATCTTAGAGTAAATAATTTTTCTGGAGAAATAAGGATCCCCTTTATGATATAGATACAAAAAAAAAAAAAAAAAAATTTGGGGGGAAACTGGAGTAATTTTCCTCCTTTTTTTTTTTTTTGCAGAGAGAGGAAGGAGACGGAGGTGGAGAAGCCACAGGAGGAGGCCACTGAGGGATGGTGGAGGAGTAATGAATGGTGAAGATACAAGAGAAGATCAAGAATTATGGTAGGTACGTAATTTTCATATCTTCCCTTGTCAAGCTTCACCATTCATTACTTCCTGGGTGAGTACCAAGCTCCTCCTCCCGGGAGATAAAATACCCTGAGGGAACAAGACCCCCAGCCTCCTGTTGGTGAGAAGCAGAAGGAGAAGACCCTGGCTTATTCAGAAAGCCTAAGTGGGAGAAGAGCTAGGAGGTGCCTCCCGAGGACGAGGAGATGGAGGAAGCCCCTGCAAAAGTCTCCTAGCTCTAGAGGAGAAAAGACGGGTCCCCTGGAAGGCGGAGCGAATCACCCTACGCCGGGCCAGGGGTGACAACCTAGAGAGACGAAGCCATGCCGTCCGCCTGATGCAGATCGCTGTCCCCGCAAGCCTGGAAGCCACCTCACTGGCGACGTAAGATGCCCTTGCTTGGTGTCTTGCCAGCTCCAGGCCTACCGCGGAGAGGGCAACGGCTTGTCTGGTTTGCTCCGTGTCAGGCATTGATGCCAACAGCTGGGACATCATCGACCACAAATGCCGGTTGTAGGCAGCGTGGTGAGAGCCTGATGAGATGCAATACAGGCAACCGCACGAGAAGAAGAGAACACTCTTCGCCCCCAACGGTCGAACTGGAGAGAGTCCGGATCCGGTGGGCGGTCGTGCGCCAGGCAGCGGCGCCCGGAAGGAGTGTCTAGGTAGACCAAACCAGAGGGGGTTGGGAAGGGTACCTAGAGACTCTGAGGGTGCACAATACCTACGCTGACAGTCAGCCGGGGCTGGAGAAGAAGCGGCTGGGGACTGCCAGGACCGGATAGACGCCTCCGGAAGGGATAGGCCAGGAAGGTACCACTAAATGCTGGGCACTGAATTCACCAAGGAATTCTCGGTTCCTATTCGGTATTGTCTCCGAACATAGGAAATCCGAAGATCCCTCACCATCCTCGAAAGGAAACGCTGATATTCCATGAAATCAGCACCGGAGGAAAGATGAGCAGGGGGTTCCTCTCCCTCAGAGGAGGGAGACAAGGATGATGGGGAGCTGGAATGTCCAGAGGACTCCTGCGGCGGTGGGGGGAGTCGAAAGACCCGCTCATGCATGTATCTAACATATGAGGGGAAGGCCACCGCAGAACCCCTGAACTGCTCCCAGGATAACGGACCCGTAGGACCGACATGGCCTGGGAGCGGGGGTGGTGAAGGCAGAGAGATAGGAGAGGGGCACCTCCGAGGATGCAACAGCTCTCTGCCAGGGCTCTGGAATCCGGGGAACGGAGCCCTAGCTGGAGGGATCCTGGACAACAGACCAGGCCGCAGGACGGAACTCTGGGGAAGCGGAGCCTGGAAGAGCCCAGGGGGAGAACCTCCCCTGAGACGACGCCGGGACTGCATGGATCCAGAAGGGCAGTCCACAAGAACGCCGCCGAGGGCACCCTAGAGCCCGGAGGGAGGGGTGGGGTTCTGCACTACGGCTCCTGGCCACCACCCCCGAGGTGGCCAAAGAAGACCGAGAGCCAGACCCTCTGCCCCTCAACCCCTCAGACTCTGAGAGGGCCCTCCTCCTCGACAGCAGCGTTCCCCCATCCCCAGAGGGGGCAACAGCACCCTGGGGGGTAGCTGTCACCGGCCCTCCAGAGAGGGGAGCCTCCCCCTCAGTCGCCCCCACACCTGCCCCCTGGGACCCCAGGCCACCCCCAGCCGGGGAGCCCTCAGGAGACGACGGAAGGGGGGACAGAGGGAGGGGCCCGCTGCGCCGCCTGGTACCTCTAGCCACAGGGGACCCAGACCCCGAAGAGTGGGGGTGCCAGGATGGGTCCACGTCTGAGTCATCGTCCTCCGAGGAAGACGAGACCAGCAGGACCTCAATGCTGGCCACCCCAGGGGTCCCAGAGGCCACGGCGCCGCGAACGGCCCCGGTACCAACGGCGGCGCCGCTCGCCCCCCCCAACGCTGGCAGCAGCCAGGCCCGACTCCCAACCCCCTACGGCGCCGGAAGGACAAACGGCACCACTCCCGGTGCCGGAAACCGACCCGGCGCCGCGAGGAGGCAAGATATTCAGCGGCGCTTACAGCGGCGCCAGGAGGCGAAAGGGACCGCTGACGGCATCGCTTACGACTATCGGCGCCGAGTCAGCACGCTGCACCGCTAACGCTTGATCACCGGCGCCGCAAACGGGCGCCGATCCAACGCGCATCGCGCCGCAAACGGGCGCCGATCAAAACAGCGCTGAATAGCACTGCTGATTACCGCACCGCAAACGGTGCCGATCTCAAACAGCGCCAAAAGGCGGGCGCGCCGAGGGTCCACCTGTGCCAGGCCCAAGAGCCGAGGGCCTCGACACGGGGAGCCTGCACCTCCGAGAGGTGACTGCTGGTTATGTGTCGGCGCGCGCCCGGGAGGGACTACGACGCCCCGACACCGCAGAAGGGGCCCCTCGGCAAGAAAAAGGAGACCTCCTCCGGATCGATAGGCCCGGAGGGGACCCGGGAAGGGCCTAGAGACCTTACTTGAGAGTCCTTGAGTGACGCCGCCCCTCAAGGTCGGCAGGGCTTTGCCGAGCTTGAACGCTGGACTTCGAGGACACGGCGGTCCATGGAGAAATAGGCGCCGCATCTAATCCATGTCATCGGTTGGGTCCCAGGCAACGAAGACAAACGCTATGCCGGGTCCGAGACGGAGAAATGCCGCCACAGGAGCACCGACGATAGGGGCGCGCCTGTTTCAAAAAGCGCTTAGCTCCAGAACCGGACATCACGCGAAACTATTAAGGAAAAACACATAGGAAAACACACCCGACGCCGTATGATAGAAAAAGGAACAGTCTTACCGGAATGGCGTTGAGTGCGATAAGTAGAGGAGTCGGCCCAAACTACGCAGTGGGAAAAAGATGCTCCACGCAAGCAGGTGCTGCCTCGACGGCGGGAGAAACAGAACTGAGTTGGAGGAGGAGTCGGTTGCTACTAACGGCCGCCCCTCGCGCATGACGTCACTCTCGAGGGCGGTGCTGTTAGTGCAAACTTTAAAAAAAAAAAAAAAAGTTTCCGTGACGGGTAAGCGTCTGCTTATACCCAGGAAGTAATGAATGGTGAAGATTGGCAAGGGAAGATCAGGGCTGCATGGGCTGACGTGGGGGCGTGGTATCAAGACCGGGAAGTCTGTGGTTTTTTTGCTGGTATGCCGAAATTATGATTTACGAGTGGAATTACTTTTTAACAACAATGGACTTTTATGCCACACTTCAGGAAATTACTACTGAGCAGGTCAGTTATCGACCAGGCTGTGGCAGGCAGCAAAACAGGTAATAGGAACCTGCTCTTTACGTCTCTTCCTAAACAGTCTCCCAAGCTCCTGCCCTGAACAAATCCTACTCTACACGCAGGTGATGCCGTAATTTATACAATTCACCCAGAGCCTATACCCCTTGAGAACCAGCTACAACTCTGATTTGCCTCGGTAGAGAAATGGTTTAGCCATCACAAGTTGGTATTAAACTATAAAAAAAAAAAAAAAAACCCACTAAGCTTATGCATTTCATCTGCTCCCATAACAAGCACAGGAAACATCCTCTGACTATCACTAACTGCCTTGCTACTGCCCTCGAACAGGTACAATTCTTTAAGCATCTTGGAGTCACCATAGACAGCAACCTATCATATGGGATGCATATAGATAACATTGCTAAAGCTGTAAATAATCGTATTGGTCTACTCTACAGACACAGACAATCTCTGACCCCTGAAACCTTAAGGATAGCTGTGCAGAGCACTATTATTTCAATAATTGATTATGGACTGATCATCTATGGCTCTGCGACTAATAACCGCCCGCCAGCGTATCTCCACTGCTCTTAACAAGGCATGTTGTCTCATCTCAGGAGCCCACCATCTCACCCACATGTGTGACCTCCATGTCCTAACCGGTTGGCTACAGCCTAAAAATTGCATCAAATACCAAACTTACGTGATGGCCAAGAAAATAACCTTAGGCTCCTTGCCAGCTGGAGTACAAGATCTTCTAACCCCCCTCGTAATACACGCTGCACCCGAGGTTCTGAGTCTCAGCTCCTACAGGGCCCTCATCGCCGAACCACCCAGCGGCAACGATCATTTGTCTAAAGGGCCCCCCTCTGGATGAATGCTTTCAACAGTGACATCACCTGCAAAACTAAGCTGGGCCCATTCAAAGCCAAGCTTCGGTCACTACTCTCTACAGCTAGCACCTGTGACTGCCTCCCTCAACTATGTTTTCCCAAACCTCAACCTTAGCACTTAACCTCTTTCATAGTAACTTAGCACTCTTGCCTCCTACCCCTTCCCCTGCATCCCCCTACCCCCTCTCCACCCTTCCTCCCCTTGACCCACCTCTCCTCACGTCCTCCACTCCCACCCACCTTTCTTACTCTTACCAACCCATTCTCCCACATCCCTTCCTACACCCTGTGCCCCGTTTGTCTCGACAAAGCCTGCTGGCTGATATCAATGTATTGTATGCATTTTCCTGTGCCTGACACTGATTACAACAGTGTGTGTCTGTTGTTTTACGTTGACTGTCCATTATGAGTTTTGTACCTCCTATTTACACTTTATTGTACCGTACTTTACTGTTTAATCTGTTGTCCTTTCTACAGATATGGAGCCTTTGTAAAAGAGCTCTTAGCTCAAAGGTATATGTAATCCGAGACTTAAGTAAATAGGTACCGAGATAGCCAGAAAAATAAGCCACTGTAAGCAGATATTCTTATGTCTTCACATCAGCATGGCCTTCTGTTCAGGAACAGTGTGTGTGTGTGTATATTGTTTTAAACATTTTCATGCTGCTGCAGTTTGTTCAAGTAGGCACAAGTACATACCTGTAGGATGGAGACGATGACCCCAAACAATCCAATTGCACTGCCGAATATTTCAACAATCAGGATCTTTACGAAGAGGCTGCCATTCTGGGCATCAGCAAGAGCAGCCCCACTACCCACAATTCCAACACATACTCCGCAGAAGAGGTTCGAGAAGCCCACAGTAAGGCCAGCTCCAAACATGGAGAAACCTTCAAGGAAAACAAAATGACTCAATTAAAAATGGTCTGTAATATTCAGGAGAAATGACATGCCTTTGTATTATTTTTGTCTTGGGCCATAAATAAGTGATTTTCTAGTTTAAATTACTATGCCTTTGTCTTGTGACTTCAGTTAAGCAGTCCCATTCTGATTTGCTTATCAGGAAGCATTTATGAATCGTGGCCCTCACTTCTTATACTCATACATGAAGGTTACTCACCCGTAACTGCAGTTCTAGGAGTGGTACATGGTGCACATTTACACTTAGGCAGTTTTACTTTCCATTTAAATTCTGCCAGAACGTCTTCAAGCTAAGCTCCTCCCACCTACCTGAGTGGTATCCTCCTCGGCTCTGCCCCGTGATGTCAGATCTTGCATGCCAGGCAGGGATCCATGTGCAACCTGTCAGGGTATGTCGAGTAGGCCATGTGGATGTGCACCATATACCACTTCTAGAACTATGGTTACAGATGAGTAACCCTAATTTCTAGGGGCGTGGATATGGTGCACTGTCCACACTTAAGACCCCTAGCAGTTCCCTGGGAGGAGGGGGCAAGGCACAAACTCCTACTTACGAAAAAGGGAGCAGAGAATGGAGGCCCCAAAAACAGCATCGCAGTGTGACTGAAAGTCAATGTGGTCATGGGAGATGAAGGTGTGTGCTGACTTCCAGGTAGCAGCCCTGAAGATTTCATGGACAGAGACGTCCCTGGAAGCAGCCACTGAGGCAGCGATATGTCTGGTGGAATGAGCCCTTAGCTCAATGGGAGGCTCCTTACCAGCCAACCTATAGCAGAGGTCGATGTAGGAGACAATCCACCTGCCAACTGCCTGCTTCACTGCTGGTCTGCCAGGTGTGGCTTCAGTGTAGGTGACAAAGAGCTGGGAAACCTCTCCTCGAACTCCAGCCATGCGCTCTGTGTAATAAGAAAGCGCCTGCCGCAGGTCCAACATGTGGAGCCTATGCTCGGCTGCTGAGGTTGGACTGGTGAAGTATACTGGGAGGTTGATCACCTGGTTACGGTTAAACTCTGAAATAACCTTCGGAAGAAACTTTGGCTTGGGGCAGAGGACAACCCAATCCCTGTGGAAAACAAAGTATGGAGACCCCACCGAGAGCACCTGGAGCTTGTTGATCCTTCTGGCAGAGGTGACAGCCACCATGAAGGCAGTCTTCCATGAGAGGTAGGAGATGTTACACCTGTACTTCAGTGCAAATGGTTTGCCCATGAGCACTGCCAACACCAGCAACAGGTCCCAAGGTGGTGGAGGCTCACGCACTGGTTAGGACAGGTGGTCAAGGCCCTTAAACAAGCACCTGAATACCTTTTCCTGTGCCACTGCCAGCATACCAGCCCACACTCTGTGTGCAGAGGTGGCTGCTAGGTGCACCTTGAGGGTTGTCAACCTCAGGCCCGATACAGAGGGACCACAAATAGACCACAATGCTAGTCAAGGGGCACGACAGGGGGTCTAGCTCCCTGCCCTGGCACCAAATGGAAAAGTACTTCCACTTACTTGAAGGCATAGCACTGGCAAGTTAACACCTTCTGAAAGGTCTCAACAACATGGAGGACCTTGTCGGAGAGACCCAAAGCCTGGATGGGCCACCACTGGATGGTGTCCCTCATAAGCTGAGTCGCCGTGACCAGCTGGTCCAGGTGACCAAGGTGCTAAGACCACTGGTGGGCCAGTCGCCACTGCAGGGGGGCGCATCCACCAGCGGGCCCACTGGACCACGCTAGTGCAGGATGCCATGTACCTCAGCAGCCACAGAAAGTCCCGGGCAGAGTGTGTGTGCCCAACCTGAAATGATTGGGCAAAGGAGGTAAGATCCACCACCTGGTCTGCTGGGAGCTGGGCCTTGGCCTGAAGGGAGTCTAGCTCTGCCCTGATGAAAAGGATGACCTGCGAAGGGTGGAGTTCAGACTTGTCCAGGTTGACTAGAAGGCCCAAGGCTGAGCAAGTCTGGAGGGCCAGATCCCTGGACTGCTCCACTGCCTCCCAAAAAGGAATAGGCAATCAGCCAGTCGTCCAGGTAGGGGTACACCCGGACTCTTTAGCGCCACAGGAATGCTGCCACCACTGCCATGCACTTAGTGAAGACCCTGGGGGCTGAGGAGAGGCCGAATGGCATTACTTGGAACTTGTAAACCACCAAGTCTACACGGAACTTAAGGAACTGCCAGTGGGATGGACACACTGCGATGTGGAAAAAGGTGTCCTGGAGGTGCAGAGAGCAGAATCACATGTCCTGCTCCTGGGGTGGAATAATTTGGTTCAGAGTGACCACCCAGAAGAAAAAATTACTCACCTTAGTAAAGTTGTTTCTTCTAATGGAGTCTTGCTGTATTTTGACATATTGCAGTGATGTCAACCTTTGAACTGCCCCGGAGATGAAAGACTTAACTTTCCGTGCCAGGCATGGAACACTGAGCTCGAGCTCGGTTGAGACTCTGTCTGTTGCTGTTTGAAGTTAAGCCGTCAGATCTTTACGAGCTATACTCACTGGGTGTCCTGTGTGGAAACTGTAAACTTACACTAGCCAACTGGCTACTAAATATAACAGATTTTTTTGGTCCCAAAACTAAGACTCAAGTCAGGAAACCCAAAAAATAAAACAAAACACAACACCCACACCCCAAACTAAAGGGGTGAGAAAATAAAGGGTGGGGACACCTCCCGAGTGCCAACACTGCTACTGCCCATCCACATCCCAAAAACCAAGGTTCTGAGAGGGGAGGTGGGGGGGAGGTCAGAACACTGCAAGACTCCATTAGAAAAAACATTACTAAGGTGAGTAATTTTTTCTTCAAACAACATGAAGTCTTGCTGTATTCTGACATACTGCAGACTACCAAGCAGTACCTCCATGGAGGAGGGACAGAACCTACTTAGGAAATAGGCTCTGAAGCACTGCTGTGCCAAACCGAGCATCACTCCTAGCCCGGATATCCAGAGAGTAATGCCTGGTAAAAGTGTGTACTGTTTTCCAGGTGGCTGCCTGACAAATCTCTAAGATAGGAATATCCCTGGCAGCAGCCATACCTCTGGTAGAGTGAGCCCTCAGGCCTGAGGGTGGAGTCCTACCTAGTTTTTCATACCAAACTTGAATGCAAGAGACAATCCACCTGGCAATAGATCTCTTAGTGGCAGGTTTTCCCTTACTAACCTCACCATAAGTGAGGAACAGTTGGAGGGAGTCAAACCTGTGACCCTTGGTGCGCTCTATGTAGTAGCTAAGGGCCCTTTTCACATCCAAACTGTGCAGCCTCCTCTCTCCAGAGGAGGAATGGTCAGTGAAGAAAACGGGAAGAGACAGACTGGTTAAGGTGGAAATCTGAAACCACCTTAGGCAAAAACTTCCTATTAGTCCTGAGGACCACCTTATCTCTATGGCAAGAGATAAAATCAGGCTCCACTGACCGGGCTTGCAACTCACTTATGCGTCTGGCAGAAGTGATGGCCACCAAGAAAACAGTTTTCCAAGTCAAGTACTTAAGCTCTGCTGAGGACAAAGGCTCAAAAGGGGGTTGCATAAGTTGAGCAATGCAAACATTAAGGTCCCAAGCAGGGGCAGGGTCCCTGAATGGAGGATTGGTATGAAGCAATCCTTTGAAAAATTTAGAGAAGACAGGATGAGCTGAAAGGGAAGAGTGCTTGCCTGCTGAAAGGAAGGCAGAGACAGCTGCCAGATGCACCCTTAGTGTAGCTGGTCTGAGTCCCAAGCTATTGAGATGAACCATATAGTCAAGGACTGTGGGCAGGCCAGCAGACTCTGGAGAAATATGCTTCCCAGAGCACCATACAGAGAATCTTTTCCACTTGGAGTTGTAAGTGTTTCTGGTGGAAGGCTTCCGAGAAGCCTTTAGGATATCCATAACACCTTGAGAGAGGTGCAAATCAGCAAACTCTAACTCTTCAAGAGCGAGGCCTTGAGACTGAGAGATTTGAGATTCCGATACCAAACCCTCCCCTGAGCACATGTTAACAGGTTGAAATTCCTGGGAAGAGACAGGGGAAGGTGGACTGCTAAGGACAACAAGAGAGGATACCAAGGCCGTCTGGCCCAATCTGGAGCAATCAGAATCACCTTGCAGGGTTGAGACCTGATTTTGACTAACACCTTGAACGGGGGGGGGGGGGCATACAGGAACTTCCCTTCCCAATTGAGGACTAGGGCATCCAGTGGGACTGAGCCCAACACTGGGGGCCTGCAGCAAAAGAGAGGAAGTTGGTGATTGTTTGGGGCTGCAAAAAGATACATCTGTGGGGTGCCCCATCTGGAGAAGATCACCTTCAAAACCAGGGGATCCAGGGACCAATCGTGATGGCCCCGAGATATCCTGCTGAGAGCATCTGCCAGGACATCGTCCTTGCCTGGGAGGTGTACTGCTGTAAGAGAGGTGTTAGGGAATAGGCCAGAGACCATAACTTCATTGCCTCTGTGCACAAGGTCAGACTGAGTGCCCCTTGCTTGTTGATATACCCATTGTGGTGGTATTGTCTGTCCTGATCTGAACTACTTTGTTCTGAGCAGACTTGGAAAAGCTTGAAGTGCTAGGAAACACTGCTCTGAGTTCTAACAGATTGATGTGAAGCAGAGATTCCTGAGGAGACCACAACCCTTGGGTGGTCAGGTCTCCCAAGTGGGCTCCCCACCCCAAGAGGGAGGCATCTGTAGTAAGGATTAGAGAATGAGACTGAGTGACAAAAGGAACTCCCTGTCTTAGATTGTCTTGATCCAGCCACCACTGTAATGCCTGGATCAGGGTTCGAGTCACTGGAATTAGTTTGGTCAGAGGGTCCCTTTTCTGAGACCAGAAGGCTCTCAAGTGGAACTGAATATCCCTCATTTGAAATCTTGCTCCCTGCACCACTGCTGTAGAGGCAGCCATGTGTCCCAGGAGCTGCAGAAAATGCCTTGCTGGTCGAGACACCTGGAGGGTGAATGAAGAGGCCAGTGAGATAAGGGTCCTTGCCCTGTCCAGGGGAAGGAAGGCTCTTGCCTTTACCGTATTTAGCTCTGCCCCTATGAAGGTGAGGAGCTGCACAGGCTCTAGAACTGACTTTGAAAGATTCAGGAGGAAACCTAGAGAAGTGAGCAGTTGCTGAGTTATCTGTAGGTGTGACTTGACTTAGTCTGGAGACTGGCCTACTATGAGCCAGTCGTCCAAGTATGGAAAGATGGAGATCCTTTTTCTCCTTAGGAAGGCAACTACCACTGCCAGGCATTTTGTGAACACCCTTGGAGCAGAAGTTAGGTCAAGGGCATTGCTTTGAACCGGTAATGGCCTGAGGGCAGCTCAACCTGAGGTACTTTCGGTGGAAGCTTCTGATGAGAATATGGAAATAGGTATCCTTTATGTCCAGGGAGACTAGCCAGTCCCCTGGCCTTAGAGAGGGTAGAATTATTCCCAGAGTCACCATTTTGAATTTTGGTTTTAAAAGGTGCTTGTTTAAATATTTGAGATCCAGGATGGGCCACCATTCTCCTGTTTTTGGGGGTTAGGAAGTACCTGGAGTACAATCATTTCCCTTGTGTAGGGTGGGACCTCTCTATGGCTCTGAGAGCCAAGAGGGAAGAGACCTCTGCCTCTAAGGCAAGTGCCTCTGAAGGATTTCGTATGAGGAAAGGATCTGGTTCTCTCTCATCTTATGGATCTTTGAAGCTGAGAACCAGTCCCTGGCTTACTACTTCTAGGACTCATTTGTCTGATGTTAAAGACATCCAGTCCTGGACAAAGTAAGCCAGCCTGCCCCCTACAGGAGGTGGAGAATTGGCCCTGGCAAACCCATCAGGGTGTCTGTTTGGCAGGGGCTTTAGGCTGAGGGGTGGAAGCAGGCCTGCTTGTACCCAGTCTGCCTCTCCCTCTGAAGAACCCCCTATGAGCATAAGCAGAAGAGGAGGCCTGGGCTTGGTAGAAAGGCCTATGAAAAGGCCTGCCCCCGCCTCTGGAATGCTGCCTCTGGGAGTGGCTTGCCTTCCTTGGCCTGAGCACTCCTATAGGTGGTCCCGTATTCATCCATTTTCTTATGTAGTTCTCTGCTTGCTCCCAAACAGAGAATTACCCACAATAGGAAAATCCATGGCCTTAGTCTGGGTATCCTGAGACAGGCTAGTACATCTGAACCAAGCCATCCTACGAAGGGCCACAGATGTAGCCATGACTCTAGATGAAACATCATTGGAGTCCACCGCAGCATGGAATTGCACCTTGGATGCCTCAATACCATCTGCAGCCACCTGCTCCAGCTCCTTGGCCAGCTGGCCAGGGACCTGTTTAGCTAAAGCCATTACAGTGTCCCATCTAGATTTCTGATATCTAGCTGTACAGGCCATATAATTAGCCTGCCTGAGTCCCAAGGATGCTGCCATGTACTGTTTCTTTGCCATGGCATCAATCCTCCTGGAGTCCTTATCGGGGTAGCCAAGGTATATTTGCCTATCACAGGCTGCAGCCTGCACTACTCCCAACATGGCTGCATTGCTCGGCACGAACTCGTATCTGAGCCTGAGAGAGTATACCTCTTGTCCATTCTCTTGTCCACAGGAGGTATAGAATTACGAGTCTTTAAAATTTTTATTGTCCGTTTCCCAAAGGACTTATGAAGGGGAATAGACAGCCTCCTGGACTCTGGGATATCCATCATTTCAACATAGTCAGGCTCTTCCTGGTCGTCTACAGCTTCTTCCATAGGAAGCTGAAGAGTTTCAGCCACTTTTTTGTAGAACACAAAATGGGAAGGGGACTCAGAAAGCCTAGGAAGAGAAACCCCTGAAGGTCTGTCTGGGGAGATGTTCGGGTCAATAGGCACATCCAGACTTTCGTAATCACCATCACTATCCTCATACTCTCCTTCCTCCTCCTCCGGTTCATAAAAATCTTCTAAATTATAATCTGGAACCGGGGGAACCGACCGAACCGAGCCCCTACCTGATGGTGCCGGTTCGGTCGGAGCTGGTGTACTGAACAATCCTTATCGCTTGCTATTTCATCAGCGGTCGGAGAAAGAATCTGTGGATTCGCACGGCTGATTTATCCTTCTTTCTTTAACTCGGAACCGACTCCTGAGTCGGTTCTCCTTGCCGAAGAAGTTTCGCCCTGGTCAGAGGGCACTCTTCTGGTTCGGTTGGAACCGAACCGGGCTGGCCATCCGGGTCAGCGGACTTCTTGGCCTCCCTTTCCCTGAGCCTACCAACTTTCTTTTCCAGGGTAGCTGCAGGAAAATTCTTGCAAATCTGAGTCTGAATCGAGGTGGTCAAACACCAGACAATAAACACAGGTGATGTGGGGATCAGCCTTAGCAAAGGCTTCCCCACACACACACTACAGTGCTGAAACCCAGTGGGCCCGGTTTTTCTTTTGGGTTTCTCAGACATGGCCAGTCCTAACAAAAACTTACCCTTTTTTCGGCAATCCGCCAGGCAAGACACCCTTATCGGATCCTGACCGTGATATGGGTCGTGGAAAAAAATGTAATGAAATCTGTATTTTTTTAGAACCGATAAGGACTGGTTACCACACTCTAAAAGTAGAATAAACTTTTTTTGAACAACCTGATCGGTTCAAACCAAACTGATCCCCACGTTTACAAGTTCCACACAGAAGAACAAGAAAATAAACCTATCTAGTACTCATGATACCACAGACAGAGACTGAACCGACAGGTTACTGATTAAATTCAGTCGAAAACTGAGAAAAATGGTACTTGAACCGAGCAAAGGAGAAATCTCCGGAGCGACTGTTCAGTGAGGCGGAGTAAAGAATCTGATGGTTTAACTTCAAACAGCAACAGAGTCTCAACCGAGCTCGAGCTCAGTGTTCCATGCCTGGCACGGAAAGTTAACTCTTTCATCTCCGGGGCAGTTCAAAGGCTGGACATCACTGCAATATGTCAGAATACAGCAGGACTTCATGTTGTTTGAAAGTACAGTTACGGAAACTTACCATAACAGTAGATCTTCAAGAGAGGCTCTTTCAGTACGTAATTACATATAGGACTGATGCCGGCAGGCGTCAGGACCCAACGGAAAAATTTCTAGCTAGCAGTCTCTGGCGGGGGCCCCCCACGTCAGGTGACCAACGTCATGCAGCGTCAGTATGAAGGGGCAGTCCCCCACGCCCGCCTTCCAGTTCTTTCCCGCCAAAGGCCAAAAGGCAAGACGAGAGAGAAGCGGATACTTCCTTTCCTAGAAAAGGAGCTGAAAAAGCTTAGGGGGATGGAGGGCCGGAAGGTATTACCTACTGCAAGAGCCTCTCTCGAAGATCTACTGTTACGGTAAGTTCTTACGTAACTGTACTATCTTACTTTGAGAGGGCTCTTGCAGTAGGTAATTACATCTAGGACTGAGTCCCAAGCAGTCTGGAACAAGGAGAAACAAACGGGAGGAGGAAAGCTACCCAAAAGTAGACCCTCTGGTTGTGGAGGCCTTAAGAAAGGAGGCTTTGCAAAACAGCCAGCCCAAAGCCTGTTCTACGGCGAAAGGCAATGTCCAAACTGTAATGTTTCATAAAGGTATGGACAGAAGTCCAAGTAGCAGCTGCACAACTGTCAGCCGCCGACACATTCTTGAAACAAGCTGTACAGCCAATGAGCCCTCTGGTGTAGTGGCCTCTAACTTGACCCGGCAGTGTCTTGTACTTGTCATAACAGAAAGTGATACAATGAGCCAACCATTTCAATAGGCATTGCTTAAAAACAGCATTGCCTTCTCTTTTATGAGCAAAAGAGATGAACAGTTGATCAGTCTTTCTGAGATCCTTCTTCCTTTTGGTGTAGTATCTCAGAATTTGGTGAACATCCAAAGTATGCAGGAGGTACACTCCATGATTAGAGTGCTGCGTAAAAAAGGCAGGCAACTCTATGGATTGATTCAGCGTCAATTCCGCTACCACCTTAGGGAGAAACTTAGGGTTGGTACGCAGAGCCACACGTTCCTTGTGAAAAATCAAATACGGGATTTTACACATCAGGGCCTGGAGCTCGGAAATCTGTCGAGCAGAAGTAATGGCCACTAGGAAGAGAGTCTTCCAAGAAAGGAACTTTAGGTCTGCTGAGGCTGCTGGCTCGAAAGAAGTCAGAGTAAGCTTCTCTAAAACGAAATTCAGATCCCAAGTAGGCACAGGAACCCGGATAGGGGGTCGTAAGTGAAGGACCCCTCTCAAAAAGGTAGAGATCACCAGCTGAGCAAACGTTCTGTCTGCACAGGGGACATGATAGGCCAAAATGGCTGCCATGTGAACCTTTAAGGATGAATGGCTGAGACCCAGATCGAAGAGGTGTCGCAGGTAATCCAGAAGTCGGCCGACAGAGCACGAGAAGGGCTCAACATCACTGGAGGCAGCCCAAATAGAGAACCACTTCCATTTCATGGCATAAGTAGATCTGGTTGAGGGCTTCCTGGCCTCCACCAGAATCTCAGCTACCGGGGGCCACTCGGCTTGAGCTATGTCTGCAGGAGCCATGCGTGCAACTGAAGGGACCCGAGGCCTGGATGGACCGGGGTCCCCTGATCCTGGGTCAGCAAAAACAGCGACAGAGGAAGAGGAAGTTCCTCTGAGTACTGTTGCAGAAGAGAGAACCAAACTTGCCTGGGCTAGAAAGGAGGCGACCAGAATCATTCAAGCTCCTTCCGAGACCGAGTTCTGCAAGACCCTCGTAATCAGTGGAATGGGGGGAGGCATAGATCGAATTTGCCCTTCCAGTCTACAGACAGAGCGCCTCTCCAAAAATGCCGCGCCTGGAGCGAGTGAGCAGAAGACGTGAAGTTTTGTGGGGATGCGAACAGGTCTACCTGTGGAGTTCCCCAGCGCAGGAAGATGTCATCCACGACCCCCTGATCCAGTTCCCATTCGTGAGCTAGAGCAGATGACCACCTGAGCCTGTCTGCCAGCGTGTTCTCGACCCCCGGGACATAAGATGCCGTGAGGTGAAGGTTATGCTGCACTGCCTAATCCCAGACTTGCATCACCTCTCTGCAAAGAGGATACGAACGAGTTCCTCCCTGTTTGCTGATGTACCAGACCACACACATATTGTCCGTCTGTACAGCTAGGTGACCAGGAGACAGATACAGATGCAGAGCCTGAGGAGCATACAGTACTGCCCTTAGTTCGAGCACACTGATGTGAAGGAACTTCTCGAGCTTGGACCAGGAGCCCTGGGTCCTGTGAGGACCGAGATGGGCTCCCCAACCTTCGCTGGAGGCGTCCGTAGTCAAAGTCTGCGAGGGGGGGGGGGGACCAAAGGGAACTCCCTGGCAGAGGTTCTCCTGAACCATCCACCACTGCAAGTCCCGAGCCATGGGAGTGCAGACCTGGACAAGTTTATCTAGGTTGTCCACTAGCTGATCCCATTGACACCGAAGTGTCCACTGAGAGATTCTCATGTGGAGCCGAGTGCGAGGGACTGTCAGAATCGCAGCCACCATTAGCCCGAGGAAGCGAAGGACTGAGCTGGTGCTGACCCACCTGTGGCTGGACAACAGGCTGACCTGGGCCTGGAGAGTGGCTGCCCTGTCCAGTGGCAGGAAGGCCATGCCAGAGGTCGTGTCCAGGATCGCCCCGATAAACTGGAGCCTCTGGGATGGGATCAGATGGGACTTGGCCTGGTTGATGGTAATACCCAGGCAGGCAAAGACCTGCTGGGTAAGGGAAATGAAGTGCAGGAGTTCCTTCCTGGACAGGGCCACCAGAAGCCAATTGTCCAGGTACGGGAAAATCTGCACCCCCTTGGTAAGCAGATAGGCCGCTACCACCGAAAGGCATTTGGTGAACACCTGGGGCGCCGAGGAAAGGCCAAATGGGAGGGCCTTGAACTGGTAGAGGTCCCCCTGGAATTCAAAATGCAGGCATTTGCGGTGTGAAGGGCAGATAGGGATATGCAGGTAGACATCCTGCATATCCAAAGTGCACAGCCACTGTCCCGGCCGGAGAAGGGGCAGGAGGCTCTGCAACGAGAGCATCCTGAACCTCTTGTACTCCACGAACAAGTTCAAGGAGCTGAGGTCGAGAATCGGCCTCACGTCCCCAGTTTTCTTTGGGACCAGGAAGAAATGGGAATAGTACTCCATTCCCTGAAGAGGAATGGGGACAGGTTCTATCGTCTCCTTCAAGAAAAGGGAGGAAATTTCTTCCTGGACCAGAAGAAGATGCTCCTGCGAGTAAGACGACCTTGGGGGAGGATGTCGAGGGAGCTTCTGAAGAAACTCTATTGAGTGTCCCTCTGCGATGAGTTGGAGCACCAGGAATCTGACATTATCCTCTCCCAACCCAGGAGGTGGAAGGAAAACCTCCCTCCTACCAGTTCCTTTGTAAATGCCAGAGGCTGTGGGAGAGGAAAGGAGTCAGGTGGTGTGGGGCAGCGTCGCGGCTGAAGCTCCCGCTGTTTTTTTGGGCGGTGGGGGCTTGGCAGCTGGAGGGGCCCGCTTTCCCTGTGGTTTCGCCCTTTGCTGATTCTGCCTGCAAAAGGGACTACGCTGCGCTGCAGGGGGATTGTACATGGAGTCCGCAGACTTCAGTGCGGTCCCCTTCTCCTGCAGATCTGTGATAATGTCTTTGACATCACCACCGAACAGCACTGAACACCGGAAGGGAGCTTCCCGAATAGCGGGCTTCACTTCCAGGACCAAACCTGACACACTGAGCCAGGCATGACGCCGTAAGCCTATGGCGAAAGCCAAGCTTCTACCAGCAGTGTCCACTGCATCGTACGTGGCACGAAGCATGTGCCGACTGGCCGAACGAGCAGAACAGACAAAGTCAGCCACTTCTTGTTTAACCTGAGAGTCAGGAAGGGGAGTCCAACTTGGATTCCACTTCACTAAGAATCGCCTTCTGGTAATCCCCCATGTGACTGACATAGTTCAGGGCCCTAATACCCAGAGTGGAAGAAGCATAGATCTTCTTGCCATACTGGTCCAGAAGATGGGATTCTTTGTCAAGTGGAGATGAGCTCAAATGCTTCGAATTAGCTGACCGGCTGTGAGCGGCGCTAATCACAACCGAGTCAGCTCGAGGGTGAGAATCAAGGAAGTCAACACGCTTGGGAGCCTGGTATAGCCTATTAGAGTTCCCGAGGAAGAGGGGCTAATGCCGACGGTTGCTTCCAAATGGTGGAAACAAGGTCAGTATGAGGCTCAGTCCAAGGTGGCACCAAAGCTGGAGCGGTCTCGGGCAGATCCAGGTGCTCAGCGAGTTTCTTATGCTGTAGGTCCAGCTCCAAAGAGCGCCACTTATGAATTTCCTGGATTTTGCACAGCAACTCCGAGAAAGAAGGATCCTCCAGAGGAGACTTCGGAGGAGTCCTAGGCCTGGGTTTGGTTGGACAGCGTGGCTCGTCTGGGTCGGAACAACCGTTGGAGTCATCCGACGTGTCAGAGGAGGAACAGGAAGAAGAAGACTCCCTCTCCCGGCGTGGGGGAGGAACGGATCCCTTAGGAAGCCCTCGGAGAAGCATGTCCTGCCCCGCCCTGGAACCAGAAGGCTCTCCCCTGGTATCCGGTGGTGGGGAGGGAGTCTGTCGTCTGGGGCGTACTGGAGCCGGAACAGTCGCTGGGAGACGACTCTCCACCTCTCTGGTGAGCTGAGCCTTGGCCTCAGCCCACCAGGAGGCCAGAGTGTCCTTCAAGTCCACCGGCGGCTGAGGGGGCGGTGGAGAAGGAGGGGGATATGATACTGAGTGTACCCATAGGGTGCGTATCCATAATCAGACAGCGGGTAGTGAGGCACAGAGTACTGCGGCATCGGGTACTGGGGCACTAGATGCTGCAAAGCCGGGTAAGACGGCGCCAGATAAGACTGAGTTGGATACCCAGGGGCTGGGTCTGACGGAGCAGACGGCCCGGCCGGAAGCCCAGCGGGCAGGCCTGGAGCAGAAGGCCCAGCAGGCAGAGGGCCCGGCGTTGGAGCGGCATCTTGGACAGGGATGTCTCCCGGCGTCAGAGCCGGCGTCCGGGGAACTGACGTCAGGTCGTTTGGCTCAGCGGGAGGGAGGCCTGACAGGGGCGCAGCAGGAACCTCTGCATCACCCCGGGATGGTGGGGAAAAATCCCTTGGGTCAGGCTGAGGAGACCCAGGGTCCCCGGAGGGCAGTGAAGGCTGCGGGGAGCCGGGAACGGCGGACGTAAGAGGGTCAGACGTCTGCTCATCTGCCGCACGGATGCTGGGTCGGCCGATGTCCGACTTACCAGCGGAGTCGAGGCGGACGTCGGAAGAGCCGGTATCCGACTTAGCGGGCCCTTCACCAGAGGCAGGTCGCGAAGGAGGGGCGGCCTGGTCGGGCGAGAAAGTGGGTGTGTGCCGCTCCGAAGGTTTGAGCGACTTATTAACCGTCTCTGTGCGGGCGTCAGAGCAGCTGACATCCGGCTTACCAGAGCCGCTCGAACCAGTAGGCGGCACCATGATGGCTTTACCGGGAGTGGAGGCCTCCAACAGCCCGGAGGCGCCCGAAGGGCCGAGCCAGGCGGACGGGCCGACGCCGCTTGGAAACTTCCAAAATAGGCTGTCATGGGAGCGGTGTCCCCTCGAGGGGAAGTTACCTGGAGCACGGCGACTCCAGTTCAAGTCGCGGTGGAAGAGAAGCCCCTGTCCCGATGTTTCTCCTTGTCCTTCTTCTTACGATGGCCTTCGGGGGAACTGGACACCTGCCGGAGCTTTTCAACTCCTTCTCCATGGAGGATATCATCTTCTTGAGGATATGGGCCTCCAGGGACTGCTGCCTCTGTCTGCAGGTGGCAGAGTTAAATTTAAGGCAGTGCTGGCACTTCTCCACCTGATGGTCTGGGCCCAGACAGAAGAGGCACTGGGAATGGCTGTCCTTGTGCGGGAGTTGGGCGCTGCACGAGTCACACTTATTTTTGTGCTTGGAGGGTGAAGGGGACGACACACACCAATGAAAGGCTGACGACTAAGTCGAATAATTTGAAAAAACAACGGTAAATACTACCGGCGACGGAGCTGACGAGCGTTGAACTTTACTGCGAGGCGCTGACACGAGCTAACAGCGGGAAAGAAATGGATGGTGGGAGTGGGGGACCGCCCCTTTATACTGACGCCGCATGACAGTCACCTGACGTGGGGGCGGTCCCCCGCCAGAGACTGCTAGCTAGAAATTTTTCCGTTGGGTCCTGACACCGGCCGACATCAGTCCTATATGTAATTACCTACTGCAAGAGCCCTCTTGAGGTAAGATCTTGCACTTCCTCAGGAACTGAAAGATCGTGAAGATCCAATACGGGGCACAGGCGCTCCGCCCCCAATCTGTTTGGGGACCAGAAAGTATCTGGATATGAAACCCTGGCCAACCAGTGTCTGGGACATGGGCTACAGTGCCTTTCTGAAGGAGCCGAGCAATGTCCTCCTGAAGGGCGGACAGCATATCCAGAGTAACCATGGCCTCCTGTGGGGCATGGGCTGGGTAGGGCGGGACAGCCTCGAAGTCTAGAGGCAGACCGTGACCCACCATGTCGAGCATGCATTTATCAGATGTGATAACAGACCAGGAGTGCCAGACATGGTGAAGCTGACCCCCCACAGGAACCCAAAGCTGATGCAGGACGGGTGGGGGGGGGGGGGAGGAGACACCCCCGCGACCCAACACTGAACAGGCTTGGCGGAGACTCCGGCACCAGTTGCCGGGGAAGCATCACCATCTCAGTCAGCAGACTTCTTGGGGCCAGAGGTGGCTGGCTTAGGTCATCAGACCTGGGACTGCTCCCCCAAATGGGGCTGCAGCAGCTTGGACTGCAGGGCCGGGTAGGGCCAAAACTGAAGGAGCTTCTTTTTCTGTTTCTGGCCCTTAGGGTCATTCTTAGAGGATGTAACAGAATCCAAGGTGCCACCGGATTTCTCAGTCCTAGTGAGATGGCCATCCACCCCCAGAACAAACAGGCCGGTACCCAAGAATGGAACATATACTAGCTTATGTTGGGTGCCCACTGTAAAGGTCTAGATCTTTAACCAAGCTCAACGCCGCATTTTGACTGCAGCAGCCAAAAACCAGGCACAGAAGTCACCAGTATCCAAGGCTGTCTGGAGCTGGTGCTTGGCAACCAAATGTCCCTGGTCCCAGACCATCTCAACTGCCAACTGTAGATCTGCAGGAAGGCAGGGAAGAACCTGGTCCAGGGCACTCATGAGGGTACTGCATTATGGAGCTTCTTCGACTCGTTGGTAGGTTTGTTGACATCCCCAACATTGCCCATCCGATGGAAAACTGAATAAACCACCAATCCTTCGGCTGAAGGACGGTCAGTGATGCCAGGAAGAGACCCAGTGGGCACTGCATATTTGCGGACCATATGGGCTGAAGGCGCTGCGTAAGAAGCTGGGCGCTGCCAAAGCTCCAGAGCAGGACCATGAAAGGGGTCCGCCACTGGGAAGGCAACCCCTGGGGACTCATCCCTGTATAGGATTACCATCAGTGGGTATTTGGCCCACTTTTGGACTGGTTCCAACAGAATCCCCATAGATTTAGAGATGAGGCAGACCAAGGCTTCAAAGGAGACTGGCCCGTGTTCTGTGGTGAACTCACAGGTGGACTCTAGATCGATGCCCAGAGTCCAGATGGAATGCATGGAGGAGGCCTCCTTGAACACCGCCCTTGACCCCAAGATCCCTGTGGACCACTCGGGGCTCGTCTGAATGAATGATCTTGACGGACAGCCATTCGGGGAGACCAGAACAAGTTGGGCAGCCTTGGATGAAGCCCCGTGCAAAGTCTGTGGAGGCAGGGGCTCCACCTGGATTAGGAGGAGAAGCCAGCGTCGGCTTGGCCAGGGGAACCGGAACAGGCCACAGTGACGGTGATTGGAGAGTGCCGGAGGCCGCAGTTTGGCATGACCATGGCAGAGGATCCACTGCTGCCACATCCATTCCTCGTAACGACATCACAGTTTGCGGTCGAGCCAATCTCTGTCCAAAAAACGAGGAGGAGGAAGAGGATAATGGATGGTGCTTTTCAGTTGACATACGATAGCAGGAACGCCGAGATTCCCAAGATTTCGATGCTGAAAGACAGTCCTTGACTGGGACCTCGGCCGATGATGACTGGGTTGTTGGGGAGGAGATGCCGGGGGTGGTGGGGACACAGTGTACTCAGCATGGACCGGAGCCCGCGGAACCCCTTGAGGAGTTAATTTCCCAAGGGAAGACAGCAGGATAGGCTGGTTTGTCTAGCCCCTCCTGAGAGTGGGCCAACAGGACTGAAGTCGAAGAACGCGAGTAATCCTCGACATCCTTAGACTACAGGTCGACCGGGTTGAGAAATAGCTCAGCTGGCTGGTCGGCTTGAGTCTCTGTTGATAAGCCCGACAAGGACACCAAGTGCCTAGCGGCCTGGACAGGGACCCCAGGAGGATCAGCTGAAGCCGATGGCTCGAGCCATCTGCAGACTCGCAGGGGCAGGAGGATCGAGCCAGCTCCCAGTTCCATGACCTGCAACAGATCCTCTTAGATGTCAAGGACTTAAGACAAGTTTGACCCTCAGGAAGGGCCCTCCCTGAGGGTCGGAAGGGACTGGCACAAGTCCTGAAATGCTCCAGTAAACAAAGCTCCCAATCCTACTTGGAGCAATGCAGAAACTAAAGTGGCGCCTACTGCGGACTGGGCCACCTCCTCTTTAAGAGCAGCAAGCTGCGAGTGAGCCCGCTGCTGCCGGAAGGACCCTGCAGGCATCCCTGAACTGGACCAGCAGGTCCCATTCATCAGGGCGGCCCACTAAATGTAATGGACCACTAATGTCGAGGGCTGCAGGGACTGGCACAGGCTGCAAGCCTGCGGATCATGTTGTGCCCCTAGGCAAGAAATGCTTGAGGCGTGAGGGTCGGTGTGCGATACCTTCTGGTTACAAGCAATGCACAGCTTGAACCCAGGCAGGACTGGACTTCTGGTCATTGTCCTCCATTCGAACCTTAAGAATGGTAGAAACTACTGAGAAAAAAAACGCCCCTAGAAAAGTACAGTTACATAAGAACTTACCGTAACAGTAGATCTTTGAGAGAGGCTCTTGCAGTAGGTAATTACATATAGGACTGACAACGGCAGGCGCCGGGACCCCACGGAAAAATTTCTAGCTAGCAGTCCCTGGCGAGGGACCGCCCCCATGTCAGGTGACCGGCTTCAGGAGCCGTCGGTATAAAGGGACGGTCCCGGACGCCCGCCTTCCAGTTCTTACCCACCACAGGCCAAAAGAGGCCGGACGAGAGAGGGCGATATTTCCTTCAATGGAAAGGAGCTGAAAAAGCCTAGGGGATGGAGGCAGGAAGGTGGCCTGCAGAGCCTCTCTCGAAGATCTACTGTTGCGGTAAGTTCCTGCGCAACTGTACTATCTTACTTCGAGAGGGCTCTTGCAGTAGGTAACTACATACAGGACTGAATCCCAAGCTGTCTGGAACAAAGAAAAGCACCGGGAGGAGGAAAACTACTCCAGAAGGTAGTTCTGGTTGTGCAAGTCTCAAGATAGGAGGCCTTGCAAAACAGCCAGCCCGAAGCCTGCTCCACGGCAAGAGGCAACATCCAAACTGTAGTGTTTCGTGAAGGTATGGACGGAAGTCCAGGTGGCGGCAGCGCAGATGTCTGCTGCAGACACGTTCTTGAAACAAGCCGCAGAGGCAGCTACTCCTCTTGTGGAGTGGCTTCCGACTTGACCCAGGAGGGTCTTGTTGTATTTGTCATAACAGAAAGTGATGCAATGAGCCAACCACTTAGACAAGCATTGCTTGGAAACAGCATTGCCTTCCCTTTTGTGAGCAACAGAGACGAACAACTGATCAGTCTTTCTGAGATCCTTCTTCCTGTTGGTGTAGTATCTCAGA
Source organism: Neoceratodus forsteri (assembly GCA_016271365.2). Taxonomy (NCBI): domain Eukaryota; kingdom Metazoa; phylum Chordata; order Ceratodontiformes; family Ceratodontidae; genus Neoceratodus; species Neoceratodus forsteri. The sequence goes on along the minus strand of CM028136.1, from coordinate 221,209,150 downwards.
AACAGGTGAACATCCATAGTATGGAGTAAATACTCCCCTTGATTAGAGTACTGCGTAAAAAAGGCAGGTAACTCTATTGACAGATTTAAAGTAGACTCTGCTACTACTTTAGGTAGAAACTTAGGATTCATGCGAAGAGCAACTTGTTCCTTGTGAAAAATCAAGTAGGGGATTTTACACATAAGGGCCTGGAGCTCGGAGATTCTTCGAGCCGAAGTAATGGCCACCAAGAAGAGCGTCTTCCATGAAAGGAAGTTCAAATCCGCAGAAGCTGCAGGTTCGAAGGGAGGAAGAGCAAGTGTCTCGAGAACAAAATTCAAGTCCCAAGGGGGAGCAGGAGTACGGATGGGGGGCCTCAGATGGAGGACCCCTCTGAGAAAGGTCTTGGGACACCTCCAGTTGAGCAAAAGCCTTGTCTGCAAAGGGAACATGATAGGCCGAAATGGCCGCCATGTGTACCTTCAGAGAGGAATGTCTGAGACCCAGGTCAAACAGATGACGTAGATACTCCAGCAGAAGCCCCGCTGAACAGGAGAAAGGTTCCACGTTCTTGGAAGCGGCCCAAATAGTGATCTTTTCCATGTCATGGCATAAGAGGATCTGGTGGAGGGTTTTCTGGCATCCACTAAAATCTCCGCCACTTCGGGAGACACTCCAAAATGGGATTGGGCTAGGTCTGCAGGAGCCATGCATGCAGTTGAAGGGATCTGAGGCCTGGATGGACCAGGGTCCCCTGATCCTGGGTCAACAAACCTCGAGATAGAGATAGAGAAAGAGGAGGAGGAGGAGGATCCTCCGAATATTGTTGTAAAAGAGAGAACCAGATTTGCCTGGGCCAGAAAGGAGCGATAAGAATTATTCTCGCTCCTTCTGAAGTTAGTTTCTGCAACACTCGTGGGATAAGTGGAATTGGGGGAAAGGCATAGATGAATCTGTCCTTCCAGTCTAGATACAGAATGTCGCTCCAAAAAGTGCCTCGCTCTGGAACGAGCGAGCAGAAGATGGGAAGTTTTGCGTTTGGGGGGATGCGAACAGGTCGACCTGTGGTGTTCCCCAAAGTTGGAAGATATTGTCTAGGACCCCCTGGTCCAGTTCCCACTTGTGAGTCAGAGCAGAAGAGCGACTTAGCTTGTCTGCCAGAGTGTTGTCGACTCCCGGAACGTGAATCGCCGTGAGGTGAAGGTCGTGTTGAGTTGCCCAATCCCAAACCCTCATTGCCTCCCTGCATAGAGGGTAGGACAGAGTCCCTCCCTGCTTGTTGATATACCACACCACGCACATGTTGTCCGTCTGGATGGCTAGGTGGCCGGGAAAGATGTATTGGTGAAGGGCTTGGAAAGCATACAACACTACCCGAAGCTCGAGCACACTGATGTGGAGAGCTTGTTCTAGCTCGGACCAGGAGCCCTGGGTCCGATGAGGGCCTAGATGGGCTCCCCAACCTTCGCCTGAGGCGTCTGTGGTTAGAGTCTGGGGGGGGAAGGGAGGATGAAAGAAAGGGACTCCCCGAAAAAGGTTCTCTCGAACCATCCACCATTGCAACTCTCGCATCATCGGTGAGGATATCAGAACTGAGTGATCTAGGTCGTCCACTAGCTGATCCCACTGAGAGCGTAGAGTCCACTGACAGATCCTCATGTGGAGTCGAGCGCGAGGTACCGTCGGGATAGCAGCCGTCATGAGCCCAAGAAGGTGAAGGACCGACCTTGCAGAGACCATCCTGCAGTTGGACAACAGACTTATTTGGGTCTGAAGGGTGGCCGCCCTGTCCGGAGGCAGGAAGACCTTGCCCAAGGTCGTATCAAGAATTGCCCCAATAAACTGTAGCCTCTGGGATGGGTCCAGATGAGACTTGGAATGGTTGATGGTAATACCCAGGCAGGCAAAAACCTGCTGGGTAAGGGAGAGAAAACGCAGGAGTTCCTCCCTGGATGAGGCTGACAGGAGCCAGTCATCCAGGTATGGGAAAACCTGTACTCCCTTGGTACGCAGGTGGGCCGCCACCACTGCCAGGCATTTGGTAAATACTCGGGGGGCAGAGGATAGACCAAACGGGAGCACCTTGAACTGGTAGTGGTCACTCTGAAATGCAAAACAAAGGTATTTGCAATGAGATGGGTGAATGGGAATGTGCAGAGAAGCATCCTGCATATCCAGAGCACAAAGCCATTGACCCGGCCAGATGAGGGGCAGAAGGCTCTGCAAAGAGAGCATCCTGAACCTTTTGTACTCTACGTAAAGATTCAGGGAACTGAGATCCAAAATTGGTCTGAGATCTCCAGTCTTCTTTGGGACCAGTAAGAAATGGGAATGGTAACCCGTCCCTTGTAGATGAAGGAGAGGCTCTATTGCTTTTCACCAGAAGAGCCGAGATTTCCTCCTGGACCAAGAGAAGATGTTCCGTGAATACGATTTACCAGACGGGGTGGCGGGGTGGTTTCAGAAGAAACTCTATGGAGTGTCCTTCTGCATAAACTGAAGCACCCAAGAATCTGTGGTTATCCTCTCCCATCCCGAAAGGTGGAGGGAAAACCTCCCTCCTACCGGTTCCTCTGGGGAGTCCGGAGGCAGTGGGAGAGGAAAGAATCAGGTGGTGCAGGGCAGCGCCGCAGCCGCAAGCTTTCCGCTGCTTTTTTGGGTGGGGGGCTTGGCAGCTGCGGGGGCCCGATGTTTTGTGGCCCGCCTTCCCTGGGGTTTCGCCTTTGGCCGATTCAATCTGTGAAAGGGACGGCGCTGCTGCTAATGGGGACGGTACATGGAATCAACTGACTTCAGAGACGTCCCCTTCACTTGCAAATCAGTGATGATGTCCTTGACATCACCCCCGATAAGCACCGACCCCCGGAAGGGTGCTTCCTGGATAGCAGATTGCACCTCTGGGACCAAACCTGACACGTGGAACCAAGCATGACGCCGTAGGCCTACAGCGAAGGCTGAGCTCCGCCCAGCAGTGTCCACTGCATTGTATGTCGCATGTAACATGTGTTGACTGGCCGAACAAGCAGAGCGGACAAGATCAGCCAACTCTTGCTTGACTTGGGAGTCAGGCAAGGAGTCCAGTTTGGCTTCCGCCTGAGTCAGGATGGCCTTCTTGTAGTTCCCCATATGGCCAACATAGTTCAGGGCCCTGATCCCCAGTGTGGAGGAAGCGTAAATCTTTCTCCCATACTGGTCCAGAAGGCGTGATTCCTTATCAGGAGGTGATCAGCTAAGGTGTTTAGGGTTCGCCGACTGGCCGTGAGCGGCGCTAATCATGACAGAGTTGGCACGAGGGTGAGAATCCAGGAAATCAACACCCTCTGGAGCCTGATATAGCCGGTTCGACTTCCTAGGAAGTGGGGCTAAGGCCGACGGCTGTTTCCATATAGTGGTAACAAGGTTGGCGTGAGGCTCTATCCAGGGTGGCACCAAGGTAGGAGCTGTCATGGGCAGATCCAGATGTTCAGCGAGTTTCAGACGCTGAGTATCTGGTTCCAAGGAGTGCCACTGATGAACCTCCTGGATTTTCCTAAGCAACTCGGTAAAAGAAGGATCCTCCAGAGGAGACTTCGGAGGAGTCCTTGGCCTGGGTTTCGACAGACAGTGAGGCTTATCGTCTCTCTCGGAGCAACCGTCACAAAAGCCCGAGGAGTCCGAGGGTGAAGAGAAGGATGCAGAAGAGAAAGACTCCCTATCCTGACCCGGGGGGAGGAATGGGCCCCTTGGGAAGCATGTCCTGCCCTTCTCTGGACCCGGATGGAAGAACTCTGGAGTCCGGAGATGGTGAGGGAGTGTGCCGCCTCGGACGTACGGTAACCTGGGATGGCACCGTCGCCGGAAGGCGGCTCTCGACCTCTTTGGTGAGCTGAGCCTTGGCCTCAGCCCACCAGGAGGCCAGAGTCTCCTGCAGGTCCACCGGTGGCCGCAAGGGCGGTGGAGGAGGAGGCGGAGGATAAGGATACAGGTTATAACCGTATGGAGCATATCCAAAACCCAGCTGTGGGTAGCCCGGCATCAGGTATTGTGTCGTCGAGTACTGCGGCGTCGGATACTGCGTTCCCGGGTACACCGGCGTCGAATAAGACAGAGGATACCTGGGGGCTGCCGAGCAGACTGCCCAGCTGGAGGCCCCACGGGCGCGTCCATAGTAGAGAGCCCGAGGGAGCAGAATGTCTCCCGGAGTCGCAGGCACAATGTCAGGCCGACGGGCGGAGGGCCCTGGTGCTGGAGGTACCGACAATGGAGGGGTCGGGCTCAGGGAGCCGACGCCAGGTCCGCACTCCAGGTGGAGGAAGGACTGACAGAGGCAAAGGATCCCAGCTTCACCCGGGACGGAGGGGAAAGTCCCCGGGTCGAGTTGGGAGACTGGTTCCCCAGAGGCAGCGAAGGCTGTGAGGAACCGTGTCGACGGACGTGGGGGGTCCGTCGTCTGTTCCTCGCCGCCGGACGCCGACGGTGCCAATGGACGTGAGGCTTAGTCATGGTTTCCGGCGGGCGCGGAGGAGCCCACGTCCGACTTACAAGACCGGCTACTGGAGGCAGGTCGAGTAGAGTGATTGGCCTGGTCCAGTGAGAGGAGGCCGCTGCCGTCGAGGGTCGGACGCCCACCGCCTCTCCGGGCAGACGCCAGAGGAGCAGACGCCTGGCTTACCGGAGTCGCCACATTGGTAGGCCGCGAGCCTGCAGCCAAACCAGGGGCAGAGGCCTCCAACTGCCCGGAGGTGCCCATAAGGCCTGAGCGTGAGCCAGACGGGCGGGCCGACGCCCCCTCGGAAACCTCCGAGGCGGCAGTCGAGGAGCGATCCCCCTGAGGGGATGCTACCTATGCCCCAGCACTCCTGAGGGAGACGCGTGGAGGAGCCTTGTCCCGTGCCCTCCTTCTCCTTTCTTCTTCCGATGGCCTTCGGGGGAAGTGGATACCTGCCTCAGTTTTTTGAGCTCCTTCTCCATAGAACTCATTTTCTTCTTTAGAATATGGGCTTCCAGGGATTGCTGCCGCCTTTTCCGGGTAGCCGCATTAAAACTGAGGCAGTGCTGGCACTTCTCGACCGGGTGATCAGGGCCTAGGCAGAACAGGCACAGGTAGTGGCCGTCCTTCTGCGGTAGTTGGGCGCTGCACGAATCGCACTTATCCTTGTGCTCGGAAGGTGTAGGGGACGACATACACTGACGCTAGTACTGACGTTAGTCAAAAAAAAAATGATTTTTTGGTAAAAAGACGATAAAGATAGGGCTGACGAAGCACAAACTTTTCCGTGAGGCACTGCACGAGCTAACGGGGGGACAGAACTGGAAGGTGGGCGTCCGGGACGCCCCTTTATACCGATGTCTCCTGACGCGTCACCTGATGTGGGGCGGTCCTCGCCAGGACTGCTAATAGAAATTTGTCAGTCCTGCTAGCCTGCATGGCACTAGTCCTATATGTAACTACTTTACTGCAAGAGCCTCTCAAGCAAGATTTTTTTTTTTTTTCATTCACATTTTGTTCCACCACCGGAGCCTCTTACACTTCCTACCTCATCATCAAGCGTCCTCGCTGCTCTGACTGCCCACTGCACATACTTACTGCCCTTAGCTGTCACCACTCCTGTCCTGCTCCAGCCTCCTGTTACTCTGTGGCTTGCCCTCCATGGAGGGGATCCAATGAACAGACCCCATGTATAATTTGCCATCAGGGAGCACTTCACTCAAACAGGTGAAGCAGAAGAATGCTGGGCTGTCAGCAGTGTCTAGGTGGCTAGTCAGTAGCAATCATTTTTCCTCTATATGGCTCTCCTACCACCTGGCATCCTGTGTCAATCGGTGCTTGTGGTGCCATTCAATGGGCAAAAGGGTGCCAAGTTCTGTGGTCATTCACATCAATGCCACCACCAGGAGGCACTTGTGCAGTAGGCTGTCCAGCTCCCTCCCCCTGGGGTCAGTGTGCGTTACCTCTGCATAGCGCTTTATACCCAAACAGCCCACGGGATGGGGTAGGGGTCAGAATCAGGATTTAATCTCAGGTCTTTCATATAGAGCTAAAGAGCACCACCAGCTGGCATAACCAGGCTCTAGTTGACAGAGCCCCAAAGATGTACACAACTAAGTCTGCGCTATACTAATATATGGCTGGCTGCCATTTTTTTTTTTTTTTTTTTTTTTTAAAGATTTTTCTTTGTTTGTGAATTTTTAGTGCTCGTGAAAGGTGCTGGATTGAAAGCCCTGGAACCTGAAGTCCTCTGCTTAATATCCACATGCCAGGATCTCTCAGCTGCGATCTCGTCCAACTGGGGGGTTTACGCTATCTGTTACTGCTCCCCACCTGCTCGCTTGCCCCTCCCTCAAAACAGGTGCATGCTGAGGCGTGGATAAGCCCTGAACCTGCATGGTTGCTTAGGCCTACAGCTCTGCAGATACTGGGACTAAGTCTGGTAACATCCGATAGATAGGAGAGATTTTAGATTGCTAGGAGGCGAGATAAGAGATAAAGAACCAGTCTAACCCTCATCAAGCGCTTCCTTTTACAAATTTTACCGAAAACTGTGGGTTAATAGAGTCCCTCTGGGAGCTTCTAAAGGCCCGCACCATGGCCTCTTCTTCCTCCAATGGTGAATCCGGAAGAACAGAGCAAGGCATCACAAAGCATCGAAGTTCGCCTGTTTCAATCGGAGCATTGACTCAATTCTCACGATGCCGCGATCCATGAAATATCATCCACCTTGAGAGAGCAAGCTAAATCTATCCATGCTCTTCAGAACAAGGTGGATGATTTGGAAAACCGAAGCCGCCGCAACAACTTGAGACTGGTGAGCTTTCCAGAAGGAGCTGAGCAGGAGGACACAATCCACTTCCTTCAGCAGGCTCTACCTCTGTTGCTTGGCCTGACTATGGACACACCGCTTCAAACTGAGCGGCACGCTGTACTGTGGCACCTCTCCCTTGCCCTGGAGAAAGTCCCGGACCTCTTCTGGCTTGCTTCCTAGACTTAGACAGAAGAAAGCTATCCTGCACTGGCCAGAGTCAAGGGGCAGTTATCCAGGAAGGGTAATCGCATCCAAATGTTCCAGGATTACTCTAAAAGACCTTTTGGAGTGCAGGAAAGCCTACATGGAGGCCTGTCGCATTCTGCACAGTCAATTTACCCTTTTCAATCCGGTATCCTGCGACCATGCGGGTGATACAGAACAGGGCCCCCTTAATGTCTGCGCAGCCGGAGAACCTAATGGACTTCCTAAGAAAAACCTACCCAGCAGAATTTCAGGAAAATAGAAGCTTCAATAGTATGCGGCACTCCCCTCCGGTGGACAGCATGGACCTCCATAGCTTGTCCTTCACCCCACAACAGCCTAATCATCCGGAGATTCAGATGTTCGAGGGATTGCTGCCCCCAAGCTCAAAAAAGAGACAAACCTCACTTAGACATTAACGGTGTAACCACCCAGCGGAGAGAATCAGGCCGTCTAGTACAGTGAGTGCTGCCGCTAATGACGCAGAAGATAATGCCACACTTCAGGCCTTCTATACTTCTAGCTGCTATGCAGCCTTACCACAAAACTCTACAGAGGACCCGAAATGGCAGTGGTTCCACAAGAAGAATTACATCACCAGAACACGTTGCCCCATGCTTCTACATGGGTGCAGATCGCAGCTGAGGGCCTGCTGAAGTTGGGAGACCCCTCCATTACTTGCTCTCCCTCACAACCACAGCAGCTGATCCTGATGAGCAGCTCCCAACATATAGAGGACATGCCACCTGCGAAAGCTGCAAACCAGACCTAAACCCACTTCAGATAAGTGTGCTTTTCTTGTGTTTATCTTGGGCAGGAGGGAGGGTTTGAAATGGGGGAAGAGTTTGCTAAGCAGTTACCACATCTGCCTTGTGTAGGTGACCTTTGGACCTATTCTTCCCACGTCCCCCCCTTTGATGGTCAGACGTTCATCAGTCTGACTTCATGGGAATTGCGCCAAAAGAAGCTTTGCCGAGACAATACCTCACAGAAAGCAGACTAATTTCCCTCAGCTGATTTCTTGTTACTTTAAACAAGAGATATTTCTGTTCTCGACGATATTCCTTGGGGAGTCCAAATGAAGGTCTCCTAGACTATGCTCTACTCGAAGGACCTTGCGAGGAAGGGGGGGGGCAATAATAAAAAATCTGGTCAATTTAACACCTCCCCTCAAATGTTTTTCTCTGTTTTTTGTGAGCCGCATGTCGTGGGTGAGGTAAGCACTTTGTTGCACTGTGGCTTTCAGACAGAAACCTCCCCAACAAGACTGCCGACTAAATGAGGGGTTGGCATCTATCATAGGTACAAATCTGCAACCCTGCGTGACTGCAATACCTCCCCCTCGCTTTAATATCCCAGGTTCCCCTCCCCTTTCTACTCTACCACTAAAAGAAGCAGCACACCTACCCCCCAACCCCGGTCAACCTATTCATCAGATCTCATGGGCTACCTCTCCACATTTCTCCATCATCCTTTTCTGCCTGCTTTCCAAGGCTACTGTTCAAGCATCTGCCTGAGCACTTGATACAGTGACTGTTATACAACTGTAATGTGGACTGGCAGGACTGGGTTGTACCAGTTCATCTTCCCAGCCCTTATATAAAAGAGCAGGAATTTTTGGATTGGGGGATCTAAATGCCATTCATGCCCTGCTTCTATCTTGCCCACAGAGTTGCCCACTTGGTTTCATCTTCCTTTTCTTCTCTTTCCCATATCAGCTCGGAGCACTCCTATCGCAAACTTGTGGTAGGCAATAACCCCACAGGCTGACCTTTGGAGTTGACTGTGCTATCCCCCACGGGAGATAGGGGCAACCTTGGCGGCTTCTCCACTGTTTTTTTGCCCCAGTGCTCCCTGCCACAGTGATCTTGTTCATTATTGTAAATGTGCTATTGTTATGTATGCTACACAGGGCCGTTTGCCCTTTTGATAAAGTTAATGTAGATCTAGTTATGGACCAATTAATAGGACAGGAGTGGATAGCTCCACTGATAGTACTTTGGAAATACTCGAAAGTAGTGTGTATGGGTGGTACTATACTGTTTAGGATGCTCGATCCTACTGCAGCCTCTTGTCCTGATCTATATTGCCACTTCAATAAAATGTGCTGTGACTACGGGTGACATACGCGGGTACACCTGGAACATGAGGGGCCTCAACACCCCGGTAAAACGAAAACAGGTGCTGTCCACTTAAAGAGGCTGTGGGTGGGTTTGACTTTCCTGCAAGAGATTAGGCTAATTAGTCAGGACCATGACAAGTTAACTAGGGATTGGGTGGGTCAGGTAATCTCTCCCTCTGCTCCCACAAAAAAGGGCGTGGCAATCCTCTTACATAAAAACCTTAAATGGTCCCCCACACAGATAAAGCGTGATAGCCAGGGGAGGTGGGTCCTGGCTCTCTTGGATACCCCGGACGGGCCACTCGTTCTAGGCAACATAGATGTCCTGAACTAGGATTCCCCAGAGATATTTAATTAAATCACTCAAGCATTGGTATCTATTGCACAGGCATCCACTCCTATCATTCTAGGAGGGAACTTTAACGCGTCACTGTATCTCCAGGCAGACTAAAGCTCCTCCAGCCAGGAACATCACCCCAAAGCACGACCGTCTCTAAAGCAGCTGATGTCCGATGTGGGGCTTCAGGACATCTGGAGAGTGCTTCACCCTAGGGAAAAGGATTATACCTTTTCCTTCCCGGTACATGACTCCCACAGCTGGCTAGATTACGGTCTGGCCATGGCAGGCATTGTGCAAGCAACGACTGGCACAGAGATTATGCCAACTGTCATCTCAGACCACTCTCTGGTCCACCCTCATGTTCTGTGGGATCCCCAGATGCCTCCACGTTCAACATGGAAGCTGGACCCTCTTCTTCTTACAGACCCAGAGTGCCCACTGGCTACGTTTCTGAGGTAGCCCACTTCCTCTCAGACAATCCGGTAGTAGATACCTCACCGGGCACCACCTAGGAGGCCCTTAAAGCCACTCTGAGAGAGGCCATTATGGGTTTTGCAGCCGGACATAGAAGGAAGAGGGAACAGCTCCTTACATCTCTGGAAGCTCAGCTAAAGTTGCTTGGAACAGAGTCCAAACAACTCTGAACTTTAGCCCTCATTCCCCCCTTGGCAGCATCATTATCAAGCATCGACTGGAAATCAACGACCTCTTAGCTCGTAAAGCCGAGGTCACCATCCTCCATCTGCGACACAAATTCTGGGAGAGGGGAGAAAAAGGAGGGAAACTGTTGGCTTACAGACTGCGAAAAACAACAGGCTGAGAGGTATACCTGGTTTACAGTATCATTCAGGGAGGACCTGTACAGATCCGACACAAGTTAATAAAATCATGAAACGATTCTACACAGAACTATACCCCTCCTCTAGGGTTATGGACAAAACAGAAGTACAAAGCTTTCTTACCTTCCTAGACCTCCAGCCACAGCAAGCATCATACTGGACGCACCCATCCCTCCGGTGGAGGTTGAATCTGCCCTGAAATATATGAATGCTGGGAAGGCACCCGGGGGGGGGTTTCCCCTCTGGAGATCTAGCAAATAGTATCCCCGCAGATATCCTCCCTTCTCAGCTCCATCTATAATGAAGCTCTTATCAATGGCTCCTTCCCTTCCACCCTCAGAGAGGTCATAACAGTCTTCCCCCAAAAAGGGAAGGACCCTACTATTCCCTCTAGCTATCACCAGATTTCTCTTATAAATACTGGCAGCAAGCTGTTCGCCAAGATCCTCTCCTTAAGACTCAACCCCCTCCTCACTTCCCTCATACACCCTTCACAAGTTGGTTTCGTGCCAGGCCGTTACAGCAGAAACCATATCCGGGCTGTGATCCCTATTCTACGTCAGGTCAGAAATAGCCCCACTCCAGCGGCAGCCGCAGCCATCGATTTTGAAAAAGCTTTCGACTCCCTGGATTTGGACTATCTTCTCTTGGTGCTCCAGCGTCTGGGCTTTGAGGAACGTTTCAGGGGATGGGTTGCAGCACTATACCACTGCCCAGTGGCAAGGATACTGACCAATTCACTCCTGTCCGACCATTTCCCTCTGAGCAGGGGCACCAGGCAAGGATGCCCCTTGTCCCCCCTCCCCTCCTATTTGTACCTGCAGTGGAGCTTTATTTATTTATTTCATTTTTGTTGACCAGGTAAGTGCACTAGACAAACATACAGGTTACTCACCTGTAACAGGAGTTCTAGGAATGGTATATATTGTTCATCCACACTGTCTGGCAGGTTCCTTGCCGCTTAAATCTTGTTGGAAGGTCTTCAAGCTGGCTCCTCCCACCCACCCGGGTGGTACCACTCGCCCGCCTACGACGCCAGATCTAGCCCGCTGGAAGCCAGGTTGTGCGTCGAAGCCGGGGAGGTCGGGTGGGTCATGTGGATGAACAACATATACCATTCCTAGAACTCCTGTTACAGGTGAGTAACCTGTATTTCTAGGGACATGGATATGTTCATCCACACTGTCTGGCAGACTCCTAGCAGTTCTCCGGGAGGAGGGAGGCAAGGCGCACACCCCCCAATACTTCCTTGGGAAATAAAGACTGGAGAACACAGACCCCAAAACCAGCATCCCGGCGTGACTCAAGGTCGATGTGGTAGTGGGTGATGAAGGTGTGTGCTGACTTCCAGGTAGCAGCCCTGCAGATTTCCTGGATAGGGACGTCCCTGGAAGCAGCCACTGATGCAGCAGTATGGCGGGTAGAATGAGCTTTTATCCCTCTGGGAGGCTCCATGCCCGCCAACCTATAGCAGAGATCTATGCAGGAGATGACCCACCTGCCTATCATCCGCTCGGCTGCAGGTCTGCCAGGTGCGGCTTCAGCATAGGTGACAAACAGCTGGCGAACCTCTCCCCGAACTTCAGCCATCCGCTCCTTGTAATAAGAGAACGCTCTTCTAGGGTCCAAAGTATGGAGCCTATATTCGGCCTCTGAGGTGTGATTGGGGTAGAACACCGGCAGAGTCAACACCTGGTTAAGGTGAAACTCCGACACCACCTTCGGAAGGAATTTCGGGTGGGGGCGCAGGACAACCCTGTCCCAGTGGAAGACCAGATAAGGAGACTCGATGGAAAGCGCCTGGAGCTCTCCCATCCTTCTGGCTGATGTGATAGCCACCAAGAAGGCGGTCTTCCACGACAGGTGAGAGATGTCACACCTGTGCATCGGTTCGAATGGCTTGCCCATGAGCTTAGCCAATACCAGCAGTAGATCCCACAGAGGTGGAGGTTCTCGCACCGGAGGGGATATGTGATCACGGCCTTTGAAAAAGCACCCAACCACCTCCTCTCATGCCGACCGACCGCTTCCCGCCCGCCTCGATAAGCAGAGATGGCTTCCAGGTGCACCTTAAGGGTCGTCGACCAAAGTCCTTGCTGAGAAAAGGACCACAGGTAGTTCAGAATGCTTGCCAAGGAACAGGAGGAAGGGTCCAGGCCCTTGCCCTGACACCAAATGGAGAATCTCTTCCATTTGAAGGCACAGCATTTTCTGGACGACTCCTTCAAGGACGCCTCAACGACACTGAGGACCTCGTCAGAAAGACCCAAGACCTGGAACTCTAGCCACTCAGGAACCAGGCCGTCAGGTGCAGGGATTGAAGGTCCGGATGGAATACCTTCCCCTGATTGACTGAGATCAGGTCCGGGTGGGCTGGAAGCTGCGTCGGGAGCCTGGAGCCGAGACTGAGGAGATCTGGATACCAGAACTGGTGGGGCCAGTCTGGGGCTACCAGAATCACCTGCGCCTTGTCCCTCCTCGCCTTGAGAAGCACCTTGTGGATCAAGCGAAATGGGGGAAAGGCGCAGAAGAGGCCCGGGGTCCAGGGCCTCGAGAAGGCATCCCCCTGCAGCAAGCCCTGCTGAGGGGGGCGGGCATGAAACAGTCTCAGCCTGCATTCTCCTGGAGGCAAACAGGTCCACCTGAGGCGTGCCCAGTGGGAGAAAAGATCTTGTACTACCTCTGGCAGAGAGACCACTCGTGAGAGCGCAGCCCCTATCCGGCTTAGGGCATCGGCCAGGGTGTTGGAGGCTCCTGCCACGTGAATGGCGCAGGAGATCCGCCTCCAGGCTGCGCAGACGACTGACCAAATGCGAGAGCCCTTGCACAGAGGCATGGAGTGCGTCCCCTTTCGGCGGTTTAGGACAGTACATGGTCGTGGTATTGTCTGTCTGGACCTGAACCACTTGACCCTGTAGAAGCGGAGCGAAGGCGGAGGGCTAGACGAACCGTCAAGCTCCAGCAGGTTGATATGGCATCGGACTCCGAGGGACCAGAGGCCGTGCACTCAGTGCTCCCCAGATGGGCACCCCAACCCATCAGGAGAGACATCGCCCATAGGGAGACGCTGGCTCAAGCTGATAAACGATGCCTCCTGCAGATGTGCTGGAAGCGGTCCACCACTGGAGAGCGTTCCACATCCTCTGGGTCACTGTCACTAGCTGATTCAGCGGATCGAGTGCTGTGACCATTGGCTGGCCAGCCCCCATTGAAGGGATGCATGTACCAGTGGGCCCAACGGACCCACGCTGGTGCAGGCCGCCATGAGGCCCAGGAGGCGCAGAGAAGTCCCGGGTAGGTGATTGCCCAACCTGAAATGATTGGGCAAGGAGGAAAGAACCTCGGCCCTGTCCACCAGGGTCGTGCTCTGCCTCGGAGAGAGTTGAGCTCTGCCCGATGAATTGGATCACCTGCTTTGGCATGAGTTCCGACTTGGCCTCTTGATGAAACATAGAAACATAGAATTTGATGGCAGATAAGACCGCTTGGCCCACCCAGTCTGCCCATTTCCCTACCTACTGGATAAGCTGCAGATCCTAGTTAACCAGCAGCCTACTTCTTCCTACCCCACCCCCAGAATTGCCTTATGACTATCCCATGCATGCTTGAATTTCCTCACTGATTTTGACTCCACAACCTTCTCGGAAGGCCGTCTCCATGCATCTACAACCCTCTCTGTGAAAAATACTTCCTTAAATTACCTCTGAGCCGCCCAATCTTCAAATTGTGGCCTCTTGTTCTTGCACACCTCTTTTGAAAGATGCTACCTCTTGGACTTTGTTGATTCCCTTGAGGTACTTGAAAGTTTCTATCATGTCCTCTCTCCTCCTTTCCTCGAGGCTATACATATTAAGCTCCAAGTCTCTCTCTCTTCATATGACTTCCGTGCAGACCTTGCACCATTTTAGTTGCCCTCCTCTGGACAGCTTCCATCCTGTCTATGTCTTTATGGAGATCGGGTCTCCAGAAATGCACACAGTACTCCAGATGGGGTCTCACCAGCTGTCTGTACAGAGGGATAACTTCCTGTTTTCTACTGGTGATGCCTCTCCCTATGCATCCCAGTATCCCCCAGCCTCCTTGCTGCCCTCTCACATTGCTTGCCCATCTTTAGGTCATCTGATATGACTACCCCCAGGTCCCTTTCCATTCTTGTTGTTGTTAGTATCTCACCCCCATTGTGTACTCTTCCCTGGGTTTTGTTTCCCAAGTGCATTACCTTGCACTTCTTAGCACTGAATCTAAGCTGCCATACATTTGACCATTCCTCTAACCTTGCCAGTCCCTCTCATCCTTTCCACCCCACCCTGTGCATCAGCTCTGTTGCAGATCTTAGTGTCATCTGCAAAGAGACATACTTTCCTTCCAGTCCTTCTGCAATGTAAACATAAAGACATTGAAGAGAACCGTCCTAATACTGAACCCTCAGTGTACCCCACTAGTAACCCTCCTTTCTTCTGAGTGGACTCCATTTACTATAACTCTCTGTGTCCTATTCTCCAGCCATTCTTTACCCAGGTTGTCATCTTGGGACCCACTCCCAGGCTGGCTAACTTGATATTAATCTTTTGTGTGGGACTGTGTCAAATGCCTTGCTAAAGTCTAGAGTAGACCATGTCCACAGCCCCTCCCTGATCTACTGCTTGGTCACCCAGTCAAAGAAATCTATCAGATCCTGTCTGGCATGACCTTCCGCTGTGAATCCATGCTGCCTAGGTCCTGATCCCCTGGCCTCTAGATACCGACAATTCTTTCCTTTAGAAGTGATTCCATCATTTTCCCTATCACTGAGGTTAAACTAACAGGTCTATAGTTTCCTGCTTCTGCCTTGCTCCCACTTTGTGAAGGGAATCACATCTGCCCTCCTCCAGTCCTCGGGTACCACCCCATCCTCCCATGATTTGTTAAAAAGGGTAGTCAGTGGTGTCACTAGTTCTACCCTTAGTTCTTTTAGAATTCTGGGATGAATCCCATCAGGCCCCATTGCTTTGTCCACCTTCAGTTTTAAGAGCCTTTTCAGAACCCTTTTTCTGTAAATGGGCTGGTATCAACTTCTGTATCCAGAGTGTTACTACTGTTTGTTTTATGTATCTCCCCCTCATTCCTTCGTAAATACTGAGCAAAAATATTTGTTTAGTATCTCTGCCTTTTCTAGTTTCCTTTGCCCACCCTCCCTCCCTTTATTAAGCCTCATTATCCCTCCCTTGGTCTTCCAAGGCCAACCTGAGAGCAAACCTGGAGGGCCAGATCTCTGGAATGCTCCACCTCCGCTCTGGAGGGGCTGCAATCAGCCAATCGTCCAGGTAGGGGTACACCTGGACCTTTACGCACCGCAGGAATGCTGTCACCACTGCCATGCATTTGGTGAAGACCCTGGGAGCTAGGGAAAGGCCGAAGGGCATGGCCCAGAACTCGTAAAGGGATCCCTCCGCTCTGAAGTGGAGGAATCTCTGGTGGGACGGATGGATTGGGTTGTGAAAGAATGCGTCCTGAAGGTCCAGAGAACAGAACCACACACCTCATTCCAAGGATGGGATTATCTGATCCAGAGTGACCATCCTGAAGATCTGAGACCTTAGGAACCTGTTCAGGTCGTGCAGGTCAAGAATGGGGCACCAGCCCCCCGTCCGTTTTGGGACCAGGAAGTACCTGGACATAAACCCCAGGTCTGGAGGAGGATCCGCCACCTTCCTGATCACCTCTTTTTCGAGGAGCAGGGCAATATCGGCTCGGCAGGCCGACAGAGAGGCTGCGGACTCCGTGCCCCGAGGGGAGACGGCTTGGAAGGGTGAGGCCTGCTCAAACTCCAGAGTCAGGCCCTTTCCTACCACCTCCAACACCCACTGGTCCGTGGTGATAGCGGGCCAGGTGGAAAGGAAGTGGTGGAGCCGTCCCCCCACGGGGGGAACCCAGCGGGGAGTGACGAGGCTGGGGGAGACACCCCTCAACCCGTTACTGGGCAGGCTTGGAGGAGGGACCGGCCGAGGGACCTCCTGGGCCTTTACTTCCCTGCTTCCTGTTGGAGGAAGCCGCGGGCTTGGGTTTGGGATGCCAAGCACGAGCCTGCTGGCTGCGTGGTGCTGGTGCTGTTGGGCGGGATCGTGCGCAGGGTGCAGAAGGACGAAAGGACTTGTGCTGCTGCTGTCAGCGGCCTTGTCCTTCTGGGCGGAGGTGACAGAGTCCAGAGTGGCACTGGACTTTTCGATCCGCTGGAGGTGACCTTCCACTCCAGGGCCAAAGAGGTCGGTGCCCAAGAAGGGGACATCCGCCAATTTGTGCTGGGTATCCGCCGTGAAGGTGGATATCCTCAGCCATGCTCTGCGGTGCATGGCCACCGTGGCAGCACCCGATCTGGCACAGGAGTCTCCTATGTCCAGAGCCGTTTGGAGCTGCTGCTTAGCCACTGACCTACCCTGGTCCCGCACCTGCCGGACCATGGTCTGCAGGTCGGCCAGTAGATGAGGGATCACCTCATCCAGGGAGCCCATGATGCCGTGGGAGAAGTGTGCCATCAGCACTGCCAAGCTAGCCTGGCGGAGGCTAAGGGAGGATGCAGCGTACACCTTGCGCTCGGCGTAGTCCAGCTTTACGGACTCCTTGTTGGAGGGCTTGTCCACGTCCCTAGCGATCCCAGAACGGCGGTAAACACTGTCTGTGACCAACCCCTCGGCAGAGGGGTGTTCCGAAAAAACGGGCAAAGAGCCGGTAGGGACCGCATACTTCCTGGCCATCCTGGCCGAAGGCGCAGGACAGGAAGCAGGCCGCTGCCAGAGTTCCAAGGCTGGGCCAACAATGGCTGTAGCCACCGGAAAGGCCTCCGTGGGTGAATCCCCACGGTCCAGTATCTCCGTCAGGGGATACTTGGCCCGCTTGGATATGGGCTCGAGCTGCATCCTGGTGGACTCCAAGATGAGCTGAAGCAAACCCATGAAGGACGATGGGCTTTCGTCCATCAACTGGCCCCCAGAGGACTCCAGGTCAATGGGCCTAGAGAACAGGGAGGAGTCCGCGTAGAGCTGCCTGGGGCCTGAGCCACCCTCCACCTGCCAAGGACGGTCAGGAGTGAGGGTGACCGGCAACCTGTGGGGGAGGTCTTGACCCGACCGAGAGTCCTTGGTCGGCGCCACCGATTTCGGTTGTGGAGGCAGAATTCCCACCACAATTGGTGGGGCAGCTGGTTTCTGCCGAACAACCGGCCCAGGCTTGGGCACCTTGACTACAGCGAGGGGTTGTTTTGGCCACTCGGGTGACAGCCACTTGATGGCCGGGGAAGGAGACGGCATTGGCTTGTTCCTGGACAGAAGTAACTGCTGCCACATCAGGTCCTCGTAGCGTTGCAATTTACGCAAGCCTCCTCTTCAGAGGAGGAGGAAGACGAGCAGAGGCGGCACCGCTTCCTCGCGTGCCAGACCGCTGACGATGTCTGAGACTGAGACCGAGATCCTCGGTGTTTCTGAGGATGGTTCTGGGAAGAAGCGGGGGACACCCGCTCTTCCCTCAGCTCGGAAGTCTTAACCGGGGCACAGGCAGGTCCTCGGTCTCCACCGGGGGAACCGGTGAAGAAGGGTCGTCGGCCTCACCAGTCGACAGCCCATCTGATGGGTCGGGAAAAATCTCGACCGCGTCGACGGGTGTCTCGGCCGGCTGGCCTGCCGGGAATGCCGTGAAGCCAGCGGCCTCAGTCGCAACCTCGACCAAAGTCGACAGTCGGCTGTCCGGGGAAGGAGACCTCTCCCACTCCCATGAACGGCGACGATGGGACTTACCCTTTGAGTCCTTCTTTTTGGACTGAGAGGAATGTCCTGATGGCCCCTCTCCCTTTGTGGAAAGGGACTGGCAAAGCTCCTTGAACGAAGCTGAATGAGGTACCCAGTGAGAGCGGGATAAATGCTGCGACCGAGGAAGATGATGGTGCGGCCTGGGCCGTCTCCTCCTGAGGTGACTCATCTGCTCGAAGTTGCTCAGCTGAGCCAGCCGCCATGTAACCGCCCAACGGGCCTCCTTCACTTAACCGCGGGTAGCGCTCGGGCGCCTGCTGTAACCGGGCACGGTCCTCAGGGCGTTGGCTGAAACGAGCGGCATGACTCCGCAGGGCCTGGAGTGCGTGTTCTGGGCGAGGCAGTGCAGTAGATGTACATGAGTGCAGGGTCCGTCCTGGACATCTTCTGCCCACAAGGAGCACCAAATCTGAGTCGACGGTCCACGCATGTCTAGGGAGAAAGATGACCGAAGTCTTGAAAATTTTAAAGTGAGTTTTGAGGCGAACTGAAGAATTAGGATCCAGTCCATCACGCAGAGCATTAAGGAGGGAACCTGAGCTTCCAAGTGGTAAGGAAGATCTGGCATCATGGGGCGGAGCCGAGAGTTTTACCACCCAGGTGGGTGGGAGGAGCCAGCTTGAAGACCTTCCGGCAAGATTTAAAACGGCAAGGAACTTGCCAGACGTATGGATGAACAACATATGCATGTCCCTAGGACCTGCCTATTTTCAGGCACGACTCGGGGGAAGGGGGATACAGATGAATGCCAACTGACCTTGAACCAGATTAAGCTGTTGGTGGTATTTTTAGTGAATGAGGAAATCTGGCCATGACACGGGGAAATTCCCTACTGGCTGCTGGTCAGTGGCTGGTGGGGTTCTTGCTGACGTCAGAAGCCGTTCTGGCAGACGCTCCTGAGGTCAGGATGGAGGAGGAGGTGGTGGAGCCAAGCAGCACACTGTTCAATGGAACCCTTTATCGACAGAGATTTTGCCTACCTTGGGAGTTGCTTTACATCGGTCTACTGCTCAGGAAGAGTGAGTGCTGTACGCCTAGCGGTACCTTTATTTCGGGAAGCGGACCGCGGCGTTAGCATTGCTAGTGATAGAATACACAAGGTGGTGATCTTCATGCGTTTCGTTTAAGCGGAATCTGTGTCTCGGGAGGTGGTTTCCGGGAGGACCGCAAAAAGTGACGAGACCGCTACGGCGCCTCCTGGTAGCGACAAAGCACTGGCTCCAGGAAGGAGGTAGTCAGGATCGAATCCTGACTGGTCGGAGGAGATGGCGCTTGGATGCAGGCTGGAGAAGAAATGAGTCGGGAACTTGGGTGCCTGATCTTGATTTGACTCCCTCTCAGGTAAAAATCTCCTATCCCTGGCTTAGAGGGTTCCCACAACCATCTACCTCCGAGGAGAAAGGGATAGGCCTGGTCTGGACTTTTCCATAGAAACCTTTCTGCTATAACTACTGCAGCTTTCAGGAGACTGCTCATTCCTTCACCGACTGATGCAGTTGTTTAAAAGCCAAAGCTAGAGCAGGCCCCGTCTAATCGTGCTGTGCGCTTAAGATAGAGGGGGTCTGCAGGAACATCCTGATAGAAATTATATCTTCAACCAGCTGCTGAAAACTAAGATGATTTTGTGCTAAGGACATATATGCCCTTATTCATATTTCTGGCGAAGACTCTTATGACATAAGCTTCCAATCTGTTGCCCTTCTGGATAAGTTTTGGGACAAATATGTTCGTCAGAAAAATCATCCTGTTTGGTGCCTTTTTGTTATTCCATTATCAAAGCCTTTGAATTATATATGTTACCATTATGTTCAGAGCGAAGGGTGAATGTCAGTGATATTTATAGATGGCTGCAAGCCAAGTGTGAAGTGTTGGGCCCCTGAGCTCTCTTAGATGTTGAGGGTATCTGGACTGGGGTGGAAATTTAAAAGTAAAGTTTGTTACAAACTAATTCAGAAGTGGTACATTTGCCGAATAGTTTTTCTAGGAAAGATAGAGGGTATGCTTTTATGCAGGGCAGCCTAGAGCCTGTTATAAATGTGGGATAAAGCATATAAGTAGTGTTTGTGATATGCTGAAGTGTCCTCTTTGTGGGGGTTTGGGCATTCTGTGAACCGATGTAAGAATATTTTAAATGTAACCTTTGTGACGATCTGAGGTCATGCCTTTCATCAGTGCCATAGGCGAGATATAATTATTCCGATGGTTTAGACCACGTTGGCGCTGTAGAAGCCCAGGCTAAATTACATACCTCATGTGAGAGGTTAATCCCTCCTCCCTTCCCTCCATGGCAAGACCTTTTCACCCCCTTCCCAGGTCCTGGTCCATCAGTACAAGAGGTGGCTCCTGCATCTCAGAAGATGGTACCTCCTGGTCCCCCCGTCTAGAGAGTCAAAATCTGGTTTCCAACATGCCTCCTCCCTTTGAAATGGTAAAAGCAGGAGGTTCACTAGAGCCTCCCCAAACAGGCCCAGAGCAGTTCAGTGGTGACTGAGAATTTCTTCTCTCCTCTCCAGGAGGAGTGAGAGACTCTGATCTGGAATCTGAGACCTCTCACCTCGGAGTAGTAAACGGATGAGGATGATAGCAAATCAACTGAATTGGCTAAAGATAAGAAAGGTAAAAAGGAAGAAAAGGAGAGGGAGTCAGAAGATAGTCCTTTAAGTTTTTTCTATGGCTGCTTTGAAATTCTGCTACTTTAAATGTCTGCAGTTTAAAAACTTTTCATAGGCAGATATCTGTGTTTTCCATCTGCAGACTTTAAATCTGGACGTTATTTTTTGCAAGAAACAAGGGTATCTTCCATTTCAGAGGAAACAAATTGAAAAAATTATGGACTCGTGGCTCCTCCTTTTGGTCTTATAGTACTGAACTGGCTGATGGAGTAGCCATTTTGTTTGGTAATACCTTTCACATCACAAAGTGACTGATTTGGTGCTGGGTAGGTTACTTATACTAGATTGTTCTTGGGGTGATTATTCTTTTCGGGTTATTAATATCTACGGTCCACAGTCTAAAACGGACGATTTCATTTTCAGACCTGATGTCTTCTTATTTACAAGGAAACATTTGGTTTGGGAGGGATTTAACTGCTCCTTGATATTCAGTTTCGAGAATGCAAGGAAAGAAGGTGTATTGTGATTCTCATGCATTATCAGAGATTACGTAACAAATGCTGGCCTTTTGGATGTATTTCGTAGTTTACAGGCTACAGAGGTAATACGACTATCAGGTACACTCTGCTACTCGGATTGATATGTTTTTTATTTCCGCTATTTTCATGTGGTATCCTGTGTTGCTGTTCCGTAGAATTTTCTGACCATCACATTCTATTTTGTTCTTTGTCCTTACGGCTTCTTCCTCCCAGATTGAGCTCTGGTGTTTCTCGTTGGAGATTGAATACTTCTTTCTTTTTGAGATCCGTTTATTTTGGAAACTTGAATTGTTTTAGTTGCAAAATTCTCCACTTTTGATCTCTTTCCTCCCCATTTGATTGGTGGAAGCATTTCAAAACAGAGCTTGCTCATTTATTTCAGTCCTGGGGTAAGGCAAGGGTGCGGGATGATTATGGGAAATATTTAGTTCTATGAATCAATTGTATAGACTTATGTCACTCCTGAGGAACATATTCATTTTCTTTCTCAAATCAAAACTATTAAACAACAAATGAGAACTTATCAGTATAACAGGGCCAAACTCTTGATTTAGAATTCGTTTATTTACAAGGATTCCCCTGTGATGGACCCATTTCAAGCATGTAAATCATATTTGAAAGATACCCGTACGACTGGCTTGTAATAGTGATAAAAACTAATTACTACTGATATTGGTATGTTGCAGGTAGTTGAACAATACATCAGGAATATTTTTCACCCCCAATGTGTTACCTGTGGATCTTTTTCACCATGCAATTTTTCTTCCCTTCCTCAAATACCTCATGATCTGATTCAGTCCTTAAGATCACCAATTACCTCTTCTGAAGTCACTGAGGTGATCAGACATTTAAAACTTGGTCTTCCCCAGGTGTAGATGGCATACCAAATGAATTTTATAAAAGTGTATACAGTTTATGGGTCTTTTCTTCCCAACGTGTTTAATTTTATTTATCCTCTAGTACCCCTTTCCAGACTTTTCACTGTCTCTAATGACTTATTTTTAAAAAGGAGATAGAGCATTACTTTCAAATTGAGACCAATCTGTCTTCTTAATAGTGATTATAAGATTCTATCTAAAATATTGAATATCAGATTAGGAAAAGTAGCCAGATTTTTGATTCACACTGCACAGACCTGTGCTATTACAGGTAGACGATTCAGCATAATCTTCTTTACTTAGAGATCTAATGGCCTGTCACACTAATTTTTCTCTACAGAACTAATAGCAGCTTTGGATCAATCAAAAGCTTTTGATGCAATCAGCCATTCCTTCTTGTTTTTGTATTATCCTCTATGGTATTCCTGAGACTTTTACTCGGTGGATCTCAAACTATACTCATCTGCAGTTTCTATACCAATAGTAAACGGTTTCTTAGGTAGAAACATATCAATTTCTCGAGGTGTCCTGCAGGATGTCCCTAAGTCCCTTATTATATACTTTCATTTTAGATCCAATTATTAGGAGTATAATTTGTGATCCTCCATTTCCGGATTGCTCCCTCTATAGGTATAGATAAGGTCAAAGTCACTGCCTTCGCATGATGATGTCACTCTTTTAGTTGATTCCTCTCTTACAGAGAGCTTTAGAGATTTTTCTTCTTTGGTGAATATTCTGGTGCCTCTCAAACATTACAAAAAGTTTTGTACTACAACTTGGTCGGACAGCCCCAGATTTAACAAATTGTTATGATATCCCTCTTGTGTCCGGGCCTCAGAAAATTTGGGATCTGGTTTGGAATGCCTAACATGGAGATTTATAATTGGGAAAACAGCTAACGGTTGGAGAAGCCAAAGTGAATCAATGGAAACATTGGAAATTTGGGAAAAGAAAGGGTTGTGATTATAAAAAATCGTTTTACCCATATTTCTTATATAAGTCATCTTTTTCCTCTCTTTCATTAGAGACTAGACTTTATAGTATATTTTTTCAGATGTTGGGGTAATAGATTGAACCCGGTTGGCGAGTATACTTACTTGAAATTCGTGGACGGAGGTTGAACATGATTAACCCTATTGTTTTTTTTCATTCCATTTTTCTTTTTCCTCCTTTTCTTTTTCTGGTAAGCTCGCTTCTCCCTTGTCAATTTTGGACCAAATCCATTTGGCACAAATATTTTTTAAATGGTTCCTTTTGCCACCAAGAATTTTGTCTTCAGATGATTTGGCCAAATTATGGACTTTCCGCATTAAAAAACTACATCAATGGAAGATTCCTTACAGAAAATACAATCATTGCATAGGAAATCCTTTTATGATTATGTTGTGTATAACGCAGAAAGTGATTCTGCTTTTCCTTCCTGTTCCCATCTAATATGAAACATGTTTTTTATAAATTGACAGATGGTAGGATCTCATTTAAAGTATGGATATAGTATGGATATCTGCACATGAAGGCTTGAGTCCGTGGCAATTTGAAGTACAAACCAATTTCTGAGAGATACTGTTTACGCCCAGATTGTACTAACATTGAAGAATCTCAGATGCATTTTTTCTTGAATGTCATTTCAGTCAGAAGTTTTGGGACTTTGTAGCCCGACAGTGGAATATGCCTCATTTGAGATTTCTTTCCTATTGTACATTAGTATTAGGTGAATATTTGGGTGATTGGGATCAATATCACAGGAGTACTTTGAATGTATTATTTGCACTTTACAATATTACTTATGGCAGGCTCGCTGTTCTTTTGTGTTGCAACAAGCTAATCGGATTTTGCTGCTATTCTTTCTGCTGTCATTTCAGATTTACAAATGATACGCTGTCTTGATGAAAAAAAATATTCTAGGTCTTATGTTATGTATTTATGGAAAAACATTTCTTTTTGCTAATAGCAGTTCTTTATATTTGTACTCTTCTTTAGTTATTATTGTTGATATTTCTTTACATTGTTTGTTTTTATTTTCTTTTCGGTGATGTTGTGTATTCTAAACCAATAAAGTACCCCTACTCTTTTCAATAAGTGCCATGGGATCTTTAACATCCACCTGAACTACCACCAATCCAGGCAGATGGGACCTCGGTTTAACGTCTCATCCGAAAGACGGCACCTCAGGAGTGCAGCACCCCTCTCATGCTGCACTACAGTGTCAGTACTGGGATATCAACCCAAGTACCAGATGTGGGAACTGAACCCACAGCCCTCTGATCTCCCGGCCTCAGAGGCCTTTGGCGGCAGCCATACAGCAACACCGCTCTATACAGGGTATCCGGGTAGGAAACATCTCCTAGTCCACATTTTTGTATGCAGATGACCTATTGGTCCCCTCTGGCAAATGTGGAGTCTTCACTCCCACACTTGCTGGACTTTATGGCCACATCTGAAATATTTTCAGGGTTAAAGGTCAACCGCTCAAAGACATAGGTCCTCCCTATGATCCCCCTCTGCACCCTCATCCATGTATCCCCATACAACCTGCACTGGTTTATCCGGGGATTCACATCTCCCCTGACCCCACCAGAATATGGGACCTCAACCTGGGACCTCTAGTTGCTGCATTAAGTACTAAACTGGAGAGATGGCAGGCCTTACAGCTTACCTTAGTAGGGAAGATATCGGCCATTAAGATGATATCAGCACCTAAACTACTTTACACAATCTCCCAAATACCACTAAATCTACTGGCTAAATGGTATAAGGTTATAGATAACGCCGAAGACAAATTTATATGGGAAAAGAAAAAAATGCACTACAGTATGAACAAGCTGAGATCTCACTGGAGGGCAGGGGTGGTGGTGGTTGGGGGCTCCTGTGGCTTGAGGGCTATAAATGGGCATACTCCATAACCCAGACACTGCAATAGTTTACCCCCATGACCCCAGAAGCGCCACAGTGGTTACAAATGGAACTATCCATGGCGTGCGTGCACAGCCTCCCACTTTTGATTTACACCACCTTCGACAAAAAATTACTCACCTACCCCATAACAGCTCCCTCGGTTAAGATTTGGAATAAAGTACACAGTATATTAAAGATAGATCCACGTCCCCTGTCCCATACTCCCACCTAGGGTAATGAGGAACTTCAGATAGACAATAAAGTTATAAATTGGCCCTACTGGGAAGCAGAGGGGATGAACACTTTTGTGGATATCCTGGCTGCAGATGGGGCTGGCCTCAAATCCTTTCAGAAACTCATTCAAGAGTCAGAGATCTCTAGGTCAGACTTCTGGAGGTATCTGCAGATTCGCAGCTCCCTGACCAAGTTCTTGAGGCGTACAGCAGGGGGTAGAACAGGTCCAGAGACTCTAGCTCGGTGGTTCTCGTGGCGCAAAGGACAAACCAGCAAGATATATGCTGAGCTACGAGACAAGCTCCCATCCCAATCCTCTGAAACTAAAACAAAATGGGAGAGAACCCTGGATTCCTCAATCTCAGACGCACAGTGGACGGTGTGCTGGAAGCAAACTCATTCACTGTACCCTGAGACACAGAGTAAACTCATTCAAAATTAAATTTTACACCACTGGTATCGGACTCCAGACATGCTTTTAAAATTTAAGCTTACAGACAACAACCTTTGCTGGAGATACCAGACCAAGGTGGGGATCTGTACCATATTTTGTGGAAATGTCCACTTTTAGCACCCTTTTGGACATTGATGTGTGAGCTGGCCACTCAAATTATAGGCTCAGTGGCGAGGCCTGACCCCCTTTTTTGGATACTGGGTATACCACTCCAACTCCCACACTTAAACCAATACCAAAAACGCTGGCTCACCCTACTTAGAATCCAAACCAAAAGGCCTATATTGTGCCACTGGAGAACTACAGAGATCCCCTCTATGGTGGAACTGCTAAATACACTTGCTAAGATGGCATCCCTAGACTACTTATCTCACGTTATTGCGCATAACTTGCACAAATACTACTTCTGTTGGGACCCCTTTATCACCTTTCTGAAGCATAGAGCAGGTATTGGATGAGGTCCCCCCATTCTCTGATGGATTTACGCTTATAAAACACTTCCTAGCTTGTTGGATTGAAGGTCCTGAAATATGACTAACTGCTGTGCCACCTTTATGATAGAAGACACTGAAGCCAGTAATTGTTTAGATGCCTGGTCCTTCGTGGTTCTTTTAATTTCTCTTGTGCAGGTGATGAGAATATACCTCTGAGCTGTCTGTGACTTCGTCCACGTATATGATCTTGTTTCCTGACCACAGATATGTTCCTGGGTAGGTGTTGCTCCTTCAGATGTCATTTATATGAAAATATAACTGGTATGTTTACTATTTGCATGTACACTAGTCTCCAGACCTGTACCTTGTTTTTTCCTTTTGTTTATCATACATACGTGACGTGCCTGATACAACTTGTCACTGTATTTCTTTGGTTGTTTGATATTGGAAACCAATAAAAGTTATTAACTTGAAAAAAAGGTGCATGCTGTCCCTAACAGACAAAAGGTTCACGTCTTTATCTCAAACAGTTTTTGCTGCCCACCTGACTGTCCTCACAGCCTTACTTTCTCCATGTCCTCTCTACTGGCCACAACCTCTGAAAGCAGACACCCGATCTCTATCATGGCCCGCTCCCTCACATGCCCACCTCATTAGCCAACCTGCTGGGCCACTAGCTGACTGACTCACTCACTCATTCAGCTTCCCTGCTCCTCTCAAACAAACATTGGCCAGATAATGATCCCTGCCAGATTCCATTCTCTGTCTCTCCCCTACAGCCGCCATTAAAAAGAGAGCAGGGTTCAAATACTGACACCACTGCTGCAACCAGTACATGTGTCCACTGGGGTACAATCACACTGCTGCAGCCACAGTACCTTTTTTTCCTCTGGCGTGCAAAATTATAAACACAGCATAGGAAAAGTACAGTTATGCAAGAACTTACCATAACAGTAGATCTTCGAAAGAAGCTCTTGCAGCAGGTAACACATATAGAACTGTGGCCGGCCGGCGACTGGACCCCACAGCAAATTTCTAACCAGTAGTGCCAAGCGGGGGCTGCCCCCCCCCCCCGACGTCCCATGTGGTAAAAAAGAGGCGGCGGTCCCCAGTGTGCCCCAGTTCTTGCACCGCTGGAGACACTGGCAGTCTGATCTAGTAAGACCCGTCACAGAAAGGAAGGGCACCATCTCATCCAGCAGGAAGAGGATATGGTAGCAGCTGCATACAGTGGGATATCTCCAGGGGGAAGAAGGGTGGGAAGTATAACTGCTCCAAGAGCTTATCTCAAAAGATCTACTGCTACGGTAAGTTCTTGTGTAACTGTACTATCTTACTTCGAGAGTCAGCTCTTGCAGCAAGTAACACGTATAGGACTGATTCCCAAGCAGTATGAATTGAAGACAACTCCTTGGTGATAGGAGAAAGGCAAAAAGGGGAAGGAAGAAATTCCTTAAGAGATAAGATCCTGCAGAACAGCCAGACCAAACCCTGCCCTACGTCTTGAGGCAATGTCCAAGCTGTAATGTTTAATGAAGGTGTGAACTGTGTGCCACGTAGCTGCTGCACAGATATCTGGAGCAGAAACATTTTTCAGAGCTGCGAAAGAGGCAGAGACACCGCTAGTCAAGTGACCCCGTACCGTGCCCCGGTAGGGGATTCTCATACTTCTGATAACAGAAGGTGATGCAATGCACCAGCCATTGGAAGAAGATCCGTTTAGCCACAGGGCTACCCAAGGACCTAGGAGCAAAGGACACTGAACATCCAAGGTATGGAGAAGAGCCTCACCCTTATTAGAGTGGTTCAGGTAGTTGGAACGTCTTGATTCAACGTCATTTCTGAAACTACTTTGGGGAGAAAAAAACAGGTTACTCACCTGTAACAGTAGTTCTAGGAGTAGTATATGTTGTTCATCCACACTGTTTGGCATATCCTTTCCCTTTAAGAATCTTGCCAGAAGGTCTTTAAGCTTGCTCCTCCCACACACCCGAGTGGTATATGCCTCGGCTCTGCCCCGACACCAGATCTTGCCTGCTGAAAGGTTAGGTTGTGCATCGAAGCTGGGGAGGTCGGGTGGGTCAGTGTGGATGAACAACATATACCACTCCTAGAACTACTGTTACAGGTGAGTAACTATTTTTTCTAGGATCATGGATATGTTGTTCTATCCACACTGTTTGGCAGACTCCAAGCAGTTCCCTGGGAGGAGGGAGGCAAGGCGCACACCCCCTCGATACTTGGGGAACAGAGATTGGAGAACTGAGGCCCCCAAACCTGCATCCCGGCGTGACTCTAGGTCGATGTGGTAGTGGGTAATGAAGGTGTTTGCCAATTTCCAGGTAGCAGCCCTGCAGATTTCCTGGATAGGGTTGTCCCTGGAAGCAGCCACCCATGCAGCAGTATGGAGTGAGCTCTTATCCCTCTGGGAGGCTCCTTGCCCCACTGACCTATTGCAGAGATCAATGCAGGATGTAACCTATCTGCCAATCGTCCGCTTTGCTGCGGGTCTGCCAGGTGCGGCTTCAGCGTAGGTGACACACAGCTGGCAAACCTCTCCCTGAACTTCAGCAGTCTGCTCCTTATAGTAAGAGAGCGCTCGTCTCAGGTCCAAGGTATGGAGCCTGTACTCAGCCTCCGAGGTGTGCTTGGTGTAGAACACCGGCAAAGTCAAAACCTGGTTAAGACGAACCTCCGACACCACCTTCGGAAGGAACTTCGGGTGGGGCGCAGGACAACCTTGTTCCTGTGGAAGACCAGACAGGGAAACTCAACAGAGAGCGCCTGTAGTTCCCCAGTCCTTCTGGCTGACATGATACCCACCAAGAAGGTGGCCTTCCATGACAAATATGACATCTCACACCTGTGCATCGGTTCGAATGGCCTGCCCATGAGCTTTGCCAGTATCAGCAGTAGATCCCACGGTGGTGGTTTGCGCACCGGAGGGGAAATATGGTTGAGGCCTTTAAAGAAGCGCCAGACTACCTTTTCCTGTGCCACCGTCTGCTAAATGGCCTGCACCCGGTAAGCAGAGATGGCTGCCAAGTGCACCTTAAGGGTCGTAGAACGAAGACCCCCTTTGGACAGAGACCAAAGGTAGTCGAGGATACTAGTCAGCAAGCAGGAAAGGGTCTAAGCCCATGCCCTGACACCAAATGGAAAACTTTTTCCATTTGAAGGCGTAGCACCTCCTGGTCGACTCCTTTCTGGATGCTTCCATGACTGTGAGTGCATCCTCAAAGAGACCCAAAGTCTGGAACTCTAACCGCTCAAGAACCAGGCTGTCAGGTGCAGGGATTGAAGGTCCAGAGGGAATACCTTCCCCAGGCTGGCCGATAAAAGACACCTCGGGGGCCTGGAGCAGAGGCTGAGGAGATCTGGATACCAGAATTGGCGAGGTCAGACTGAGGCTACAAGGATCACCTGTGTCTTGTCCCTCCTGACCTTGAGGATCACCCTGTGAACCAAGGGAAGTGGAGGGAAGGCACAGAAGAGGCCTAGGGCCCATGGCCATGAGAAGGCATCCCCCGTAGCAAGCCATGCTGAGAGGGGCGGGCGTGAAAGGGCCTCAGCTTTGCATTCTCCTGGAAGCGAACAGATTCACTTGAGGTTTGCCCCAGTGAGAGAAATGGAGTACGTACCTACGTAATTCTTGATCTTCACCATTCATTACTGCTGGGTACTTTATATAAGCGGGAGCGCACCGCTACGGGAGGTTTTTTTTTTTTAAGGGAGGAGTCGCACCCGATGGCGCTGCCCATGACAGTGACACACGCGTGGCTGCGAGGCGTCTGTTAGGCACCGCAGACTCCTCCATCCCAGTTCTGTAAGCCGGAGAGGCGAGATAAAGAGAGCGAGGCACAGAGCCGAGAGGTACAGCAAGGAAAGGAAATAAACTAAAAAAGGAATAAGCCTATAGAGGACAGGAAAGAGGGACCCCTACCCTAAGGGCCCGCAGGACCTCACTCCTGGGTCGGCTCTGAGGGAGGAAAAGATAAGAGGAGGAGGAGGACAGAAGGAACAGGAAGAAGAAAAAGGGGATATTGGGAGGAGGGAAAAATTCTGCCACGAGTTGAGAGTTAAGTTGGCTTTAAGGCTTACTAGCCCGGAACTTAAAAGCAAGGGAGCAAGGACCCCTTCAAACAAAACTGGTCTAAAAGGTTGGACTGAAGCATCAGCACTGCTTGGTACAAGCGAGGCAGATTTTCCTACACATCCCATTACCCATCACTCAAGCTGAGAGCTCACAGATTGCCAAAGCAAAAAATCTGTTCTGGAAGGAAAGCCCCCAACTAGGTAAAGGGAAAGGTACCCCACTAGTACACCGACATGTGATAGTACTGGGAAAGGGAACCCCTAAGGACGGTAACCTCTTGTACACAGACATAGAAGGAAACTCGTTCCGACTCCCTGGGAGAGGCAGGGACCAAGAGAAATCAGACCACCAGTTCAAGAGGCAATTGTCAAATTGGGCTAGAACAGATGTTAACTAGCCGCAGACTGGAATAAGGAAGAATCAGGGACACCAGTGAGGTCCGAGAACTGAAGGAGGAGGACCATCTCAGAAACTAGTCCTGTCGACTGGTGATTGAACTAACTTAGCCTGAAGGAAGGTGCCTGAAGGGAACACCTTCGAAGAAAATCAGAAAGAGTTCCCTCAGAAGGAAGAGACGAAGCTCTACTCGCTCTCCTCTCTCCAATCCTTTTGCTGCTCTCTTGAGAAAAGAACGCAAGGTCCCGAAGACCAGGGGATTAGGCCCCAACGACTCTACGAGAGAGTGGGGAGGAGGCGTGCAGGGCAGGGGAGACGCCCAAGAAGTGATACTTATGAGGGGAAGGTGGGCGTGATTCAGTAATGAATGGTGAAGATACAAGAGAAGATCAAGAATTATGGTAGGTACGTAATTTCCATATCTTCTCTTGTCAATCTTCACCATTCATTACTGCTGGGTGAGTACCAAGCCCCCCGAAGGGGGTTTAGCACAACCCTAAGGGAACAAGACCCTCAGCTTCTTGCTGGTGAGAAACAGGAAGAAGAGACCCTGGCCATACTAGACTGGAGTCTAAGGCTGAGGAGAGCTAGGAGGTGTCCCCTAAAGATGATGGGACAGAGGAAGCCCTTGCAGAAGCCTCCTTGCCCTGGTGGAAAAAAGGCGGGTCCCTCGGAAAGCGGAGCGAATCACCCTACGCCAGGCCAGAGGTGACAACCTCGACAGACGAAGACACGCTGTCCGCCTAATGCAAATCGCTGTCCCCGCAAGCCTGGAAGCCACCTCACTGGTGTAATAAGATGCCCTTGCTTAGTGCCTTGTCAGTTCCAGGCCTATGGCGGAGATGGCAATGGCTTGTCGAGATTGCTCCGAATCAGGCACTTACGCTAGTACCTGAGCCAGCATTGACCACAAATGCCTGTTATAGGCAGCATGATGGGCCTGATGTGATGCAATGCACAACATCGCACGAGAAGAAGAGAAAACTCTTCACCTCCCACTGGTCGAACTGTAGGGAATCAGAGTTTGGTGGTCGGTCATGCGCCAGGCACCGATGCCCGGAAGGGGTC